>CANUEZ040000182.1:10342500-15142500 GCA_948099385.1 Fasciola hepatica
CTCCTACGGCCATGAACATATTATCGGTTTCATCAGGTTGCACACCTTACATAGTTTAAGCCTCACATATTTATTCTTTGCAACTACAAATTCGATGAGAAGTGGTTTGCGTGACACTGTGCTGAGATGTCTGTTTTGCTATCAGTACTTTATACACGTTCGTGAGTTCACATGTCCATTGTCATTTTATTTGTTTGCACGAAGGGCTAGATATGGTTCGGACTATACTTCTACGAAGATAAAGATAAAATACTGATATAGTGTTAAAGAAAAGAGCAGAGAGGAAATATTGGTTCACAACAACGTTGGGAGATTTTCCCTCCTGTGTAAGTTTCATTTTGATATTTGAGTTAACATATGGAAGAAATGAACCATTTTCGCGGAATATTTTGAGACAAAGAGGCTCGCAAAGTTCTGGTGTTAGAAGAGCGATTGGAGAGTTGACTGACGAAGGTGCAGAATGAGATGAGGCAGAAAAATGAAGAACCACTGGCGAATTTTCACTGAGTGAGATATACCGTGTAAGGGACCATGTTATCTACACTCAGAGAAAGAGAGAGAGTGATCGTGGGTTGTGGTGGTGTCAAGATTTTCTGACAGTAGAAGTCATCTTCTGAAGTTAGGGATGCGAGCTCGGCTTTCTAGACCAGACTGAAGGCTCTGGAAATGTTCAAACACAGACGGGATTGACCGTGAAAATCAATTGTTTGGTGATCGGAAGTGAAATTTACATATATCCAGATCACCAATAAATCCATATTTTAGATTGATCTGTTAATCACCGTCATACAAGCGTGAGTAAAACTGATTTGCAACCATGCATTCCAGGATTTTAAGACGAAAGAAGGGGGTAATCTGATAGGGTGGTTGAGACGATAGAAGGATAATGCACATTCAAGAATAGCGGTCAGTATTTTGAGTTTGTATAGGGCAAGGCTAGGCGATCCAATTAGACCAGCTTCGCTGAATGATAACAGCTTCGACTTGCAAATAAATGGGAAGAGTTCGAAAGAACAAATCGTTTCAACATTTTCGATTGTGATCAGACGCTTTGCAATAGATGAGTGTGGATTTCAGTCAGGATAATTTCTGTGTATCATCGATTTTATCAGTCCCTTCGGAATATGCTCTGAAATCCGTCATTGGAGTAGCTAGTTTGTGCGAGCTACTTAAGTGTTCCCGTAACTGCAGGCAATCTGACAAACAAGAATGGGCACTGCTGGAAATGGTTAGTTTTTGGTCAACACGTGCACCGAACTGCACTGACGGTTTTGGCAGATCGAGAAGCCTGTGGTGAAATTTCTTGCATGATTTCCGTAGACCGAGGTCTTCTATCTTTAACATAGCTGTCTGGACCATAACAAAGCCAGACCAAGCTATGGCAATGATAAATTCATCCACGTGAATTCAACTCGACCTGGGTATACACATAACTGTGCGGTTGACGCGACCAGTCTCACCTACTGGTTAAACACTTCACACATGCAATTCTGTCGTATCGAGGACGAATGACGGAAAATCATCAGTTCCCAAGCGGCGTGGTGAGATGAACGCATCGAAGATTTGTGCTTCTAATCAGGTGCATCATATGTTTCATCCGATCGAATCTGTTCACATTACATGCCTGATTCAGTGAATTGAGTTCGAGTGCCATTTTTCTGTAAATACACTGGTCCTCCACTTGAGGCATCGAACATGGTCATGTAAGTCGGCACTCGATCCAATCCTGAATACCATAACTAAATTTGATTTGTCCATCCCATATGGGTCACTTTGTAAAGCGAAATGATGAAATATGATCCACGAATGAATCTGCATTGTGGCCATATTATCAGAACACAATTGGTATTGCAGATCTAAGTTGTCCAAATTGCATTGAATTCTCTCCCCATTTTTCCGTACATGATCAGATTCGACTGAGAATGTTGTTGAGTCGGTCATCACTACGGACAATAACCATAAGAAAGATGATGGTGACGATGACGAGAACTACGATGATTACGATGAATACAAAGATGAGAATGAGAAAGCAGACAAAGATGGAGGTGTGCATTCTGATACTTCTACGGAACACTCATCAACAGAACCAATTATGGTTGACGAGAATTTAGATGAGTGGGAAGCTACTCGCGATCGTTCATCTATCGTCACGTCAATTGTGCCAATGGAGTTCGATCGAACGGAGGAGATCCCGATCAAATCAATGAGAAGTTAGTCAGTTGCGTACGCACATTTCTGAGACGTCTTGTATGTGTAATGATTTGTTTAATTTCTAGGCGATGTTGGGCGAGCAGACGGTTCGTTTTGCATGCTTGGGCTTGAATTACATCCCTCAACCTCAATCACTGCAGTGGAATGCAGTGATCTTAAATCAGTAGCAGTCAAACTCATAAAGTGCGAAGTCGTTTCATCAAATCAATGGCTCGTGTTTAGTGTGTTCTTGACAAGCATTTGTTTGGATTGATTCCCATCTATCAATTAATTTTCGGTCACACCCTTAGTCGAATTCGCTATTTAGTTTGGCCTTTCTGAGTGATTCGATTAGCTACGGTACTGAGGAAAGTCACTTCTGTAACGTGCGGCCGGAAGCCAACTCCCCATCTCACGTCTCTTACTGCGAATACTCCAGATGTATAACACAATCACAATCTGACTTAAATGTCCACTGCGGATTCAAGGATTATTGGAACCCTCGGTGATAGTCTTTGTTCGATTGAAGAAATACCTCGATCAAACATGGGTCAGTTGCTCAGAAGCTTTAGCATGTCGCTGCCTCAAAACTTGACAATTTTGACGGAGCGTCTGTTGTCCGTGGCAACTCGTCTGGCCTGATTTTTGCTAAATCTTTAATTCTATGGTGGTCATCAGATAATCGCGATATTTGTTACTCTAATGGAACCTATTTTCTAGTTGATGTAAGAACAGGGCTGCTCCTAGGCTGAAGGATTTTTAAGATGTCGACTATATTTCAGTCTGCGAATGACGTAGATAGCGCTGCACAAGTGTCCGGTTGAGGTGTGATTTTTAATGCGAGATCGACAAACAAAATGGATGCCACGTGTTGAATCAACCGGTCCAAACGAATTTGGCTACTTTTCGGTATGGCAGATATATTATTCGGCCCGACAATGTCTGCGGAAATAAACAATTCATTGACCATCGGAAGATCATGAGATTATTCACCACGTGTTATGACGTGGATATCAATGAATAATAAACCAATAAAGCAAGTAAACTGTACAACTGGATTTAGCCTATTCAGACTATGATAAGCTGGGCTCTAACGAGAGGAGTCTATTGGGAAAAGATCCTCGCGGTCTAGCTACACTTGCGTTTATTAAAAACGTGAACATTATGGCTTGTACGCGAAAGTATACTACGCGTGTGTGTGTGTGTGCCGCAGTAGAATCATCTGTCTGCAGTCGGCGTGCGTACCATGAAGACATGTTTAGCTGACGCAACAGTGATGAGACAAAATTGAAACTGATCGGATTTCCGAACTGAGGCAGTCTTCCACGGCGTAAAACGTTTGATACCCCCTATAGGTCTATAGTCACAGTAGTAGAAGCAGTATCTACTGGTGATATTTCTAGTATGTCTCAGGCCTTCCACCCCAGGAAATGAGCATACCCGAATCCCTGGCGACGGAAAATTTCAAAACCACGCTATTATGAATCGTTCACAGATCTACAAATACTACTTTCTTTTCCTTTTAGGAAGGGGATTTGGTTGCTAGCAAAGCTGTGCCGAATTTAGTCAGACAAAATCTTCATACTCTTTCTAACATTTGGGCGTCGAGTTCGGAAGTTATTTGTGCCGTCTAAAATTTTGCTGTTTTCTTATTATTTAGACGGTAGAAGCTCTTTTGATTGGTGGATAAAAGCTGGCTTAATCGGCCCTGCCTAAGTTTAAAACCTAGGAGCCGGAACCTCTGTGACACGTTTTGCGGAGACTGAAGTAGATAAACAGGCATGACAAAGGAAGGCCAGCGAGTTTATCACTGGGTATTTGACAAATGTTTCTCGTATTTCCGTTTTTCTGGCAAGTAAAATAGAAACCGCAGGCCACCATTCCAACTGGTTACAAGAAAGAATTGCCACTAGCTTGTGAGCGTTTCCTCGAAATTTAAAAGAGATACGAGAGACACAAACACACTCTGGAGGCCCTCTGAGGAAGCTGGTTTGTCCTGGTAGAAAATAACTGTAGATATGTATTTCCTGAGTGGCATAAATCTGCAGGAAATTCACAGGCACAATAATGCTTTATATAACACTCACGATCAGCGAATTAAGTGGAACAGACCACACCGAATAGAACGATTCAACAACGGCATACGCCCATTTTATTCAATAATTCATTCGTGATCACGGCAGTATTCGTCACGTCACTGTCGTCAGGCTCGGTTGATGAATACAGAAAACCAGGGAGAATTAACGCCATGGGAGAAAGAACAGATGAATCTTTTCGTAGGGAAGAGATGATTGCCATGGATACTCAGCGGAGCCGTCATCGGAATTCGCGTTCATTTCAACCCCAATTTTGAGTGTTGCGATGACCGATGGTCTTTCTATTTTGCCGAAAACTTACTCAGATTACGAATGAATGTCCAATTGGTGGATGTGGGCTCCATTATTGACTCAGTTAAGAAGGATTGGATATGAATGAACGAAGGAGGGAAGCCGATTAGAGAACCTCCATAGTATTCAGCATTGTGATGATGATCAGTTCGCATTGAGTGATCATCGTTGTACATGCCATTGTGTCTTATCAGTTGATGGACTTCGAGAGGGTGACTTCGTAGAGGTTTGAGTGCATCGAATAGAGCGCAACTCAGTAAAGGGGTGGTTTCCAGTATTAGTCAGTTAAAAATGGCATTCGGTTTAGATTTGCATGCATCAATGAAGAGCTTGTCACCACAAATCCTGATATTGGGAGCACTTCGTGACGAAGAGATAATAACATTTCAGTCAGACCATCGCCCCCGGAGAAGTGGTCGTCGACGACAAATGCAGTTGAACCGGTGGAAGCAAAACACACTGGGATAAAGAATGCAAACGGAGTAACTGAGCTCGAACCTACGGAACCGGTGTCAATCTCGGGATCATTTTCATCATCATCATCCTCAGATTCGGTTCCAACATCGGTTCCAAAATCAACCATTACTTCGACTTCAGCTTCACCTTCTCATCAGACTTGGTCATTTGAAAATGTTGAGAAGATACTGGACAACAAAGAACCATGGGCATCCATTTCACAATACACGGACGAATCTGGATTGGGTAGAAAGAACGAAACAGAACCGCATTCACCATCAGCTCCACTATCACAATCGGAAACATTATCGAAATCTGATTCAGGATCGGAATCGCAATCAAAACAAACGATAGCATTATCAGGCGAAGCAGCTAGTCAGTCAATACACGTTTCCACGAGATCAACCACCTTGTGGACAGAATCAGCTGATTCAGTTGACACGCGAAAGGACGTTGATGTTGATGCGAGCAATGGAACGGGAACAAGTTAGTAACACATTGCCCATTCATTTCATCTATCGTTGCATGCATCTAATCAATTGGTGAGGAATCTCTCAGATAGTTGCTAAAGCAGACAGAAAATCCAGTTGTCAACCAGGCAAACTACAAATCAATCAATCAATAAAGCAATCAAGCAGTCATGCAGCGAACCATTCACTAAAACGATGCTCTTAACTATCGACAGTGGATTTCATTCCATCATCAGTTTGACCCACGATGTCAGGGGTCGAATCTTGTTCTTTGGAACTGATTGTAGAACTTGATCACCGGTCCTATTTGGTCGATGTTGTTTATTTGAATATTGTTTGCACAGTCCCGGTTTGGTGGGACATACTTTTCTACACAGATTATCCAAATATGGTTGATGTGCTTCTAGACGGTTTCTTCATGGTCATGGTTGAAGAGAGTCAGAAACTGTCGGGGCTGATAATGAGCAGCCCTCTCGAATATTGGAGTGCATAAGTTCAGTGTCAATGGGTGGCTCATTAAAACATCGTTGTGATTCTATGCATCCAGAATACCATAAATAAATCCGATTTGTCCATCCAATATTCGTCACCATGTGAAGCAAAATGATGAAATATGATCCACGAATGAATCTGCACTGTGGCCATATTATCAGAACACAATTGGTATTGGAGATCTTAGTTGTCCAAATTGAATTGAATTCTTTTCCCGATACATCTGATTGTACTAGGTTTTGTGTGACACTGTCGAATAATTTTACTCTATGCATTCGACATCAAGAATTACCCAAAAATTGGTGAAGACGACCTATTCGCGTGTCACCCATTGGCCAAATTATTTTTCATGATTGCTCCAAAGCTCAAAGTCAAATGGAAACCCTACCACTGAAGGTTATTTGTAATAACAGCTTGCGATTTATAGCACTGGGCTCAACGACAGTCCACTGGAAAATTTCTTCCTCGTTGGGTATCCGATGTGGTCACGTAAATCGATACCCGATCCAATCCCGAATACCATAACTAAAACTGATTTGTCCATCCCATATTGGTCACAATGTAAAGTAAAATGATGAAATATGATCCACGAATGAATCTGCACTGTGGCCATATTATCAGAACACAATTGGTATTGCAGATCTTAGTTGTCCAAATTGCATTGAATTCTCTCCCCATTTTTCCGTACATGATCAGATTCGACTGAGAATGTTGTTGAGTCGGTCATCACTACGGACAATAACCATAAGAAAGATGATGGTGACGATGACGAGAACTACGATGATTACGATGAATACAAAGATGAGAATGAGAAAGCAGACAAAGATGGAGGTGTGCATTCTGATACTTCTACGGAACACTCATCAACAGAACCAATTATGGTTGACGAGAATTTAGATGAGTGGGAAGCTACTCGCGATCGTTCATCTATCGTCACGTCAATTGTGCCAATGGAGTCCGATCGAACGGAGGAGATCCCGATCAAATCAATGAGAAGTTAGTCAGTTGCATACGTATAATAACGAGAAGTTTGAGATGCATATCATTTTGTTTGATTTCTGTATTACTTATGTGAATGAGCTGAGATTTTTTGTCGGGAATGGTGTTGTGTGACTGGGGCATTGACAGCTTTCAACCGACCGTTTGGTGTGCACTGTTTGAACAAGGCAATAGTGGATACTGCTTCGTTGGAGAAAGAGCTGATAATGATCCCATGCTTTCATTGATGGTCTGAGCGTTGATGCTGCATCATGTATCATCTACTAGTGTAGTGTTGATCTGCACATAGTTGATGAGACTACCCACTTTCTAGCCGGCTATTTGAAGCATTGATTACATGTATCATATCGTCAACACAAAACGAGGGCAACGTTTTCTTCTTTTGTTCTCAATTACATAGGTGAAACAATGTGAAATGTTTACAAGTGGTGTTTGCAGCTACAATGAATGGACATGAAGCATTATTGTATATCATAAAGAACCATATTTAACTCCACGGTGGGTAGATAAGCCGTGTCAGTTATTTCTAACTGTATAGAGCAAGGCTAGGCAATCCATTTAGATTAGCTTCCCTGAATGATAACAGTTTCGAACTGCGAATAAATGGGAAGAGTTCCGATGAACAAATCATTTCAACATTCTCGATTGTGATCAGACGCTTCGCAATAGAACAATGTGTGTATCATCGATTTTATCAGTCCCTTGGGAATATGCTCTGAAATCCGTCATGAGAGTAGCTGGTTTCTGCGAGCGAATTAAGTGTTCCCGTAACTGCAGGCAAACTGACAAGCAAGGATGAGCTTTGCCAATATTGGCTAGCTTTTGATCAACAGATGCACGAAACTGTACTGACGGTTCCCAGTGTGAAAGCTAGTCATGCACATCAGAGTTTGAGGATATTTATTCGAATATTTGGGTGATAGGAATTTCAATTCGTCTATGTTGTAATTCGGAAGTTGTGTCCCGTATGTCCGTTATTCGACTCTTGTTTGGTTACAATGGGACTGAAGGTTGAACCATAGACGAGGCTCATCATATTCGAGCATTGATATTTTCTCAATATTGCTCGAATATTGTGGGAACACCACGGCAGTGATGCTGAGTTTAATCGTTGGGTTTTGAGACACAGAGGTCGGTTTCTGGAGTAAGAACACAATGTGAACCGGCTAAGTGCTTTGGGACATGAGCTTTGCTTGTCCTAAGATAGATTTCCTCCTTGGACGAAGTTGTGAGAAGCAGGTGGTTGTAGAAGGATACGTCGAAATGGTCAGTGAATGACGTGGTAAAATGAGATGAGAACATTAATCAGCGTACTTGGTGGTGTTTTGTGCTGTTTAATTAGCTCCGTGACGAGAGTGATCATTTTATTCACAATATCATAAACAACGTTCAGGTCAATGGCTGAGATTACTTCTGTATGGTAGTGCGAGAAGGAGTTCTTATGAATTTTGAGCATCTGGAAGATTGGGAGGCAGCATTGGACGGTGTGGAGTGTAGATAGAATCTGGTATTAGATAATAACCTAGGAGTGGATTTGTAGCAAGTATCAACAAGTTTGCTAGTGGGGAAGTCAATGAAAGTTTACCTATTGATGTTGCTACATCGAGAAAGTAAGTTCACATGTACGGAGATCAAAATATCAAAATATCTTCTTTTTGAATGGGGAAAATTACGGACGAAGAGTGAAAGCAGTGAGGAAGAAAGTAGGGTTTTGCAAGTTGAGTTATATGTTATCGGTCACTCTTGGTTGTAAGCAAGGCCTCTATTGCATGAGTTTTCATGTCATATAAATCTCAATCGGATGATTATTCATTTTCGAAAAAAAATTTCTGTCTGAACTTGTGTTCTTAGCATATCAGAACCGAGTGATGTTGGGAGGGTATCAAAACCGATACACTATGCGGTGGTCTGAGGAGAAAAATTACATTTTCCTCGTTTTTGTTCTCAACATCTGAGTACGGTAATGGAAGGAGAGTAGAAAGCGGACTGGTAACTATTTTCATTCAGTCCGTTTTGGAAAATCGTTCGTCTTTCAGTTCCAGTTTCGAGACATCCAGTTACAAGATCATCGGCGTATTTGCACGCAGTAAGATTAGGTGTAACCGGGAGCTTTCTAACAGTAGGGGAGAATATAAATGGGGATAGAATGGCACCTTGAAAACACCGAAGAGGAGAGAAGTACCAATTGATACAGGAAATAAATTGTGTGCCGCTAGAAAACAGCCACGACAAGTGTTTAAATTGTGACAGTTAACTGCATCATCTTGAGGAATACGCCGAAAACACCAAGATGAAGAGAATCGACTACCTTTGAGCAGTCAATAAAAAATAGTGTAGCAGTACGAGGACGGTGATCAAGAGCAGAAGAAATGATGCTAACAGTGTGACCAACGGCTTTATTGGTTGAAGGAGAGGGTTTTAGGCAAACTATGTATGTCGACTGTCCTTTTGGACTCCACGTTTCACGCGCAAACCTCAGGACATCCGACAAACCTACACTCGGAATGACCAGACTCGAGTTTCGCTCTTGTTAGAGCTCGTCAGTGGTGCATATCCTCCGCCTACACCGGTGTTCTTGGCAAAAGAAACATCTGAGGGTAATTCGCTATTTCCTGGCCCGTTACCGCACCCGACCTCAACTCGACGATGTTGGGAGGTAGCAACGGACACCACAATACAGCAGTTCCAAGTTGATTGTTGAAATGAACTGAGCTGAACCGAACTGATCCAATGATTTTTGTCTCTTCAATTCTCAGAATCAGACTACCCGTTATCCCTAATAATGCAATGAGTCTTTGAGTCTACGTGGTATGTTTTATTTCAGAGTCCTGATGCATAAGCAAAGAGTCGAAATCATGTCAGAATAAAAAGGTGAAATAAAGTGAATTTTGCATCAGTCTTTTTAAAGTGTATAAGTAGACAGTGGGTCAGTCCAAATAACAAGATGGAGACAGGTACCCAGATACAGGAAGAGAGTTCAGAATTTAGCAATGGCACGAGGAGCCTGAATAAGGTAGAAAATGGAAAATCCACTTGCATTTTACGGATCCAATAGTTCACACCACCGGGAGCCAGAATCGAGACGATGACCTCCTGCCTACCGGGAAGTTGCTCAACCAACTGAACTATCTCAGTACGGCTAGTTGAACGAGAGTAGAGCAGATGAATATCCAGTGATGCGCAATCATCATTTCTATGAAACATGCTAATATTCTAGTTTGTGGTCACTGAACGAGCTTCGTTAATCGATTTCCAGTGAGACGAAAAGCTCACGACCGAATGAGATCAGAGGAAGAATCTGACGGATCTGAAAGATTTATCGATTGCACAAGGTCCCTCAATGACGTGGATTATGGAAAACCCGACTTGATTCCGGCTTGCTCTGTTGGCATTTGGGTGTGATGAATGAAGGAATGAAATTAAGTATGTCAGGATCGAACGACATTCGGATTTTATAGCAAAAGCGATGCGCCATCTATAGTGTTATGTTCCTGTCGCTGACTTGGCATTATAGGTAGAAAAATGTAATTATTCTATTTTAAGGTTATCGCGGATAACCATTCTCAAGTCAACTTTACAATAAAAATTGCATTGAGAATGGTTACACGAGGGAACTAAAACGTCGGCTAATTAGATAGGATGGAAGAGTTATACAATGAATAGCGTTTCTATGGTTTTCAACAGTGATTTGAACGTACTTGCAGCATGATGGAAGAATCATTTGATACACATGGTTGGGTCAGAACTGTTCCAATATACGCTTGTGGATTTGACCAAACAATCGGGTTTTGAATTGAGTACTTTGTTGTCGATGCTCAGGCTGCTTCCCTACCCGAAAAGATGACTAATCTGACTGAGCAAGTATTGCCACAGCTAAAAATATCTGCACTACATTCTCACTAAAATTGCAGTTTTTAAGTAAAAATTTCCTCAAAGGTATATCGAAACACGACAATGCATAAACCAATCAACTTACTTGAAATTCATAACAACACACTATCTTTTGAGACTTTGCACATTCCAAATATTCTTCATCCACGTGTACGGAATAAAATCAGTGAGAGATTTCGAATCATTTTTATATTCTCAGGCCTGGGGTATGCAAGTTTGATTACAAATTTCCACTTTCGTTGAACCTCTTCAGAAACCCCACATTTATCAAACGCACCAAGCAGTGAGAACAGAAACACTGAAGTTCAGAAACCAGTGTCATCAGTACTACCAGTCAGTCCATCGTTAATCAACGGAATTTCATCTATTTCGAGTGGTGGTTTCGTTCCGGAAGACGTGACAAGTGAGTCCCATTGACTGTCTGAGTTTGGATTCACGTCCCCCATTCAGGAATTTTATCGACATGCAACCCTCGACAAACGTTTCCGATACACTATCGTCGATTTTCACCACTAAAGCACTTATATTTGCTCTAAGAGTTTTAATTCCAATCAGGTATCAAAAGGTTTCATTCCAAATCAGAACACCGAATATCCGTCAAAGATTTGTAGCGAGGTTTATTAGATTACCGCACACGAGTACATGCAGTGCACGGAGCAGTCACGTAAAGAGTCCATTTCATTGTGATCAAATTGTGATAGCCTGTTGAAGAGGAGCACATGGAAGTATATCAAACAGTTGCAACTATGAGAAGCATGTCACTTTTCAACTGAAGTTTGTAGACCATTACCTACAGCTTTTACACTTCTATTACAGGCTGCACTCAATGGTACAAGACAGAGCCGGGAACAAACGAATTATCTGAAACCGACCGAGGTGAGTATGATTAAAATCATATTGGACCAAAAGCATCGTACATGCAACATACACGGCAAGTGGTAAATTGTCATATTTTGAGGGATCCGTTGAACACTGAATAATATATAATGATTTACATTCCGGTTGACTAGAATAATGTGACTGTAAGTTATTGAGAATGGCCAAGTTTCAGCAGGGTGAGGTCAGACAGTAGCAGTAGCAGTCAAACTCATAAGTTATGAAGTCGTTCCATCAAACCAATGGCTCGTGTCTACTGTGTTCTTGACAAGCATTGGTTTCGATTGATTCCCATCTATCAAGTGATTTTAGGTCACACCCTTAGTCGAATTTGCTATTTAGTTCAGCCTTTCTGAGTGATTCGATTGGCTTCGTTACTGAGAATCATGACTGCTGGAACGTGCAACCTGAAGCCAACTCCCTATCTCACGTCTCTTACCGCGAATACTCCGGATGCAGAATGCAACCACAATCTGCGTTAAATCCACCTTTTCAAATTCAACAAATTATCGAAAGTTTAGTGGGAGTTTCTGCTGGATTGAAGAAATATCTCGATCAACCATGGGTCAGTTACTCAGACTCGTCAGCAGGCCTTGATATGATTACTTGACAATTTTGACGGCACATCCATTGGCCTTGACAACTTGTGAGGTCTGTCTTTTGCCAAATCTGTAATTCTACGGTGGTCTTCAGGCAGTCACAATACTGATAGGGTCATTCGGGTAGATCTCATGACTACTATCGACTAGGTGGCTAAGAAAATAATTGTTGATTGTGTCCTCCATTTCCCGTGACTGAGCCACTTCGGATGGTTGTCTTTGATGGCTTGAGACAGGCGCCTGCCCGTGTGACCTATGTAAGATGCGCCATATGCGCATTTGAGAAAATAGATGATCATGAATAAGGTCAGCTCAGGTAACCGGCCTTTCATTTGTACTCGGGTAATTCGTTGGAAGTGGTAAAGATGGGTGCATTCAATTGTGACGAGTTTTGTTTGTTCGAAGCAAATACCAATCCGTCGCGATGATTCCGGAAGTGTTTGATCAATAACCCGCAAATTCGTTTCACTTTGTTAGTGACGGACCTTGCGAAAGTTGTTTTCAGCGTGCTACTGGTGAATTCCAAAGATTTTGTGAATTCACTCGAATAGGATTCAGAATTTGGCATGACAGCAAAGGCACAACTTTTCCGTGACAAGAGATGGTTAATAAAAATCAGAAATGAACCAAATTGCAGAAACGTCCAGAAATGTAACACGGACGGCATGCCACAATTTGAAATCCCTACACAACGCAAATTGTCCGTATGAAGTGAGAATAGAAGACGTTAGTGATTAGCGTGTATGGAATTGAAATGAATTAGACAGTTCTGAACATGGACAGGGCTCCAAGAATATATCGATTCGTTGATAATATGGGAGGATGTGTATATTATTGGAAATGAAATATATGATTTGCACTATTCATTGTATCATAATTTGTTCTATGAACAACGGGAACTGAGGTTGGTTTTGATAGATATTGAACAGTGAGTGTAAGTTATTCAATGCAAAAGATGTTACTTGTTATTTCGCTCGCAAATCGGCCGTGGGTTCCACCGGGTTCCACTGGGATGAATCCGATTCCATCATGTGTCATGAGCTGACAGTGAGAGGGATTGCCACGTTGAGGAAGTCCGTTTTAAAATTTATTCGCGAATCCCGTTCCAATTTCCTGCTCAACCAAATGAAAATCTCTAATTGGAGCAATTACAAATAGAGTGACATGATCGTGTAAGCCGATGTCATAAATGAATTTCGCAGTTCATTTACGATGGTTCTATCCGTTAACTGATCCAGACAAATAAATCACTTCCATCACACTCTGTACACGCACACATGAAATAGTCAATAGATATGAGATGAGGATCAAAATACCACGTGCGGAATAATAAATTGGTTATAATTTAGTGGTGATATTATCAGTGCAGTGATTGGTGACATTCTTCTTGGTTCTCCACGTCGATAAACCAACTCATTCTTTTCCATCCGAGTCAACTTCATGGTTACTATCAATATATTCGACATAATCCCCAGCTTCATCAAAATCATCTTAAAAATATCCCGCCTCATCGGCAAAATTATTGTCACAGAGCAAAAACTTCGATATCGCGAACATGGGAGTGACCATCATGGTTATCTATTTGAAGCAACATCATCAGAATCCGTATCATATTCGTTTTTGTTTTCATCTTCATCATCCGAATCAGAATGAACCTCAAGGTCATGATTATGATAATCATCAACATATTTAACGTCATTTTCGTCCATACCGTGACGACGATAATCATCGTCATCATCGAAAACATGATCAACGTCATCCACGTCAAATCATGTTGAATATCACCGATTTCATCATCATCAACATCATCACACCAAACATCATCATGGTCGGCTTCATCAACAATAAAGTATTCATCAACATAATCCGCGTCATCTTCGCCGTTAATGAATCGACCTATGAATCCTAGCCACTGAAACCATCAACCACATCTTTATGATTGTATTCAGGAGAAAAATCACTATTATAAAAATCGTCATATTTATCCACAGTTCCATCGTGATCAGAATTCGATTTGTCACACCTATCATAATAATAACCATCAACACTTTCATTCGAAACGACATTGCTTCAGTATGATCATCCAATTGAGCACGAACATTGTAAAAATCCTAATCATCCACACCGTATAAACAACTCGAATCCCATGAAGAAAATCGTCACTCGAATCATCACCATTATGAAAAATATCAGAATCGTCATCAAAATCACCAGTATATTACCAATCATCAACATTATCATCAATGAAATATTACTATGGATTTTAGCATCATCAGAAGAGTCATTTTAATCATCAGCTGAATAGTTGAAAACATATACATCCGAATCATCATCATCATCATCATCATCATCATCATCATCATCATCATCATCATCATCATCATCATCATCCGAATCATCATCATCCGAATCATAATCATCATCATCATTATCCGAATCATCATCATCATCATCTTCATCATCATCATCATCATCATCAACATCATCATCATCAAAATCTTCATTACTTCGTGGTCGACATCATCCAAAGTTTCGTCATCATCACCACAAATCTATTCGTGAACATTATTTTCATCATCATCATCGTCATCACCCTCCACCAAAACCATCCGAATCATCATCAAAATGAACAAAGGTTCCGCACGATAATTATTAATGATGTAACTATTCTATATTATATAAAGTAAAATGAAGAAGTAAGATTCACGAATGAATCTGCACTGTGGCCATATTATCAGAACAAAATTGGTATTGGAGATCTTAGTTGTCCAAATTGAATTGAATTCTTTTCCCGATACATCTGATTGTACTAGGTTTTGTGTGACACTGTCGAATAATTTTACTCTATGCATTCGACATCAAGAATTACCCAAAAATTGGTGAAGACGACCTATTCGCGTGTCACCCATTGGCCAAATTATTTTTCATGATTGCTCCAAAGCTCAAAGTCAAATGGAAACCCTACCACTGAAGGTTATTTGTAATAACAGCTTGCGATTTATAGCACTGGGCTCAACGACAGTCCACTGGAAAATTTCTTCCTCGTTGGGTATCCGATGTGGTCACGTAAATCGATACCCGATCCAATCCCGAATACCATAACTAAAACTGATTTGTCCATCCCATATTGGTCACAATGTAAAGTAAAATGATGAAATATGATCCACGAATGAATCTGCACTGTGGCCATATTATCAGAACACAATTGGTATTGCAGATCTAAGTTGTCCAAATTGCATTGAATTCTCTCCCCATTTTTCCGTACATGATCAGATTCGACTGAGAATGTTGTTGAGTCGGTCATCACTACGGACAATAACCATAAGAAAGATGATGGTGACGATGACGAGAACTACGATGATTACGATGAATACAAAGATGAGAATGAGAAAGCAGACAAAGATGGAGGTGTGCATTCTGATACTTCTACGGAACACTCATCAACAGAACCAATTATGGTTGACGAGAATTTAGATGAGTGGGAAGCTACTCGCGATCGTTCATCTATCGTCACGTCAATTGTGCCAATGGAGTCCGATCGAACGGAGGAGATCCCGATCAAATCAATGAGAAGTTAGTCAGTTGCATACGTACAATAACGAGAAGTTTGAGATGCATATCATTTTGTTTGATTTCTGTATTACCTTTTGTGAATGAGCTGAGATTTTTTGTCGGGAATGATGTTGTGTGACTGGGGCATTGACAGCATGTGGGATAATATTTTTGCTTTTTCCTCTCAACCGACCGTTTGATGTGTACTATTTGAACAAGGCAGTAGTGGATACTGCTTTCTCGGACAGGATGGATGGAGAGTGAATTGATTCGAGTATTGCAGTATATTTTGAGAACTTGAAGTAGAATTGACTGCAATGTCCGCATGGAGTGAGAATAGAAGTAGTTTGTGGTTAGTATGTATGGAATTGAGATGCATTTGGCAGTTCGGAACATGGACAGGGCTTTACGATTATATATTGATTTGTTGACAATATGAGAGGACGTGTATATTATTGAAAATAAGATGTATGATATCCATTATTTGTTGTTTGATATTATTTCTCTTTTGTAAAGAAAGCGAGCTCAGTGTGTGTAAGAGATATAGAATAGTGAATGTAAGTTATTCAATGCAAACGATGTCACTTGTTATCTTGACCTCAAATCAACTAGTCCCTGTTATTGTTGATAGTGGTGGGCATTGTTTTATTTTGTAACTTTTCTTTCGGTCGAAATTATTTGATGACTGACTGAGGCCCACTTTACCATCAGTGCCATTCTGTTTCTCATATCTTCGGGCATAATGTGATAATCAGACATTTTGAATGTGTGAAATTTTATTTTGTTGTCATTCTCTCTGGTCGTGAATTGCAATGGAGAATTTGCCAATTGCAGTTTTGAAGTCCTTCTGTTTTGATTCGACCACAAGATCTTCGAGTTTGGAACTCCCTGATAAACTCCAGTTTCGGAGTTGGAGTTTTTTGTGTACACAGTTATTGCATTGGTATGCTATTGAAAAGTTGGTAACGCTGAAGATTTCTTCCAAAACTGGTCTTTTAAACAGTTCGACTTTGCAGTAAAAAACCACGAATACACCTTGTTTGGTAACATGAGAATATGAAACGGTTTGCTAATTTCCACAGGTTTGGATGAAGTACGTACGGTTACGTCATGAGAAGTGGGAGATTTGATTTGCATAATATGATTCATCATGATGTATTAGAGCTCATCTGCCGCATTACAGGAGTTGATCACTGTTTAGGCAGCGGGCTGTTAACAGTCAATGTAAATGAAAGCAGAATGCAATGCCGTCTGTCTTGTATGTTCAGTAAACGTTTGAGAATCAGTCCAGTTATCCTGATAGTTAGATTCTTGACTAAAAATATTTCCTCCGCTTTTCCAGTTCTGTTGGGGACTCAGTGCATGTACACTGCTGACGAATCTTAACAGAGATGAAGGAGCTGTACAGTGCTTTCATGCTTTTCATTGATGACCTGAGCGTTGATGCTGCATCATGTCTCATCTTACTATAGAAATTACTGATGTGCAACTTATGAATAAGAGGACAATTTTATGATGGAATGCGTATGCTGGGAAAAGTGCTGGTTGATCTAGGAAGGATTATCTCCTACGGCCATGAACATATTATCGGTTTCATCAGGTTGCACACCTTACATAGTTTAAGCCTCACATATTTATTCTTTGCAACTACAAATTCGATGAGAAGTGGTTTGCGTGACACTGTGCTGAGATGTCTGTTTTGCTATCAGTACTTTATACACGTTCGTGAGTTCACATGTCCATTGTCATTTTATTTGTTTGCACGAAGGGCTAGATATGGTTCGGACTATACTTCTACGAAGATAAAGATAAAATACTGATATAGTGTTAAAGAAAAGAGCAGAGAGGAAATATTGGTTCACAACAACGTTGGGAGATTTTCCCTCCTGTGTAAGTTTCATTTTGATATTTGAGTTAACATATGGAAGAAATGAACCATTTTCGCGGAATATTTTGAGACAAAGAGGCTCGCAAAGTTCTGGTGTTAGAAGAACGATTGGAGAGTTGACTGACGAAGGTGCAGAATGAGATGAGGCAGAAAAATGAAGAACCACTGGCGAATTTTCACTGAGTGAGATATACCGTGTAAGGGACCATGTTATCTACACTCAGAGAAAGAGAGAGAGTGATCGTGGGTTGTGGTGGTGTCAAGATTTTCTGACAGTAGAAGTCATCTTCTGAAGTTAGGGATGCGAGCTCGGCTTTCTAGACCAGACTGAAGGCTCTGGAAATGTTCAAACACAGACGGGATTGACCGTGAAAATCAATTGTTTGGTGATCGGAAGTGAAATTTACATATATCCAGATCACCAATAAATCCATATTTTAGATTGATCTGTTAATCACCGTCATACAAGCGTGAGTAAAACTGATTTGCAACCATGCATTCCAGGATTTTAAGACGAAAGAAGGGGGTAATCTGATAGGGTGGTTGAGACGATAGAAGGATAATGCACATTCAAGAATAGCGGTCAGTATTTTGAGTTTGTATAGGGCAAGGCTAGGCGATCCAATTAGACCAGCTTCGCTGAATGATAACAGCTTCGACTTGCAAATAAATGGGAAGAGTTCGAAAGAACAAATCGTTTCAACATTTTCGATTGTGATCAGACGCTTTGCAATAGATGAGTGTGGATTTCAGTCAGGATAATTTCTGTGTATCATCGATTTTATCAGTCCCTTCGGAATATGCTCTGAAATCCGTCATTGGAGTAGCTAGTTTGTGCGAGCTACTTAAGTGTTCCCGTAACTGCAGGCAATCTGACAAACAAGAATGGGCACTGCTGGAAATGGTTAGTTTTTGGTCAACACGTGCACCGAACTGCACTGACGGTTTTGGCAGATCGAGAAGCCTGTGGTGAAATTTCTTGCATGATTTCCGTAGACCGAGGTCTTCTATCTTTAACATAGCTGTCTGGACCATAACAAAGCCAGACCAAGCTATGGCAATGATAAATTCATCCACGTGAATTCAACTCGACCTGGGTATACACATAACTGTGCGGTTGACGCGACCAGTCTCACCTACTGGTTAAACACTTCACACATGCAATTCTGTCGTATCGAGGACGAATGACGGAAAATCATCAGTTCCCAAGCGGCGTGGTGAGATGAACGCATCGAAGATTTGTGCTTCTAATCAGGTGCATCATATGTTTCATCCGATCGAATCTGTTCACATTACATGCCTGATTCAGTGAATTGAGTTCGAGTGCCATTTTTCTGTAAATACACTGGTCCTCCACTTGAGGCATCGAACATGGTCATGTAAGTCGGCACTCGATCCAATCCTGAATACCATAACTAAATTTGATTTGTCCATCCCATATGGGTCACTTTGTAAAGCGAAATGATGAAATATGATCCACGAATGAATCTGCATTGTGGCCATATTATCAGAACACAATTGGTATTGCAGATCTAAGTTGTCCAAATTGCATTGAATTCTCTCCCCATTTTTCCGTACATGATCAGATTCGACTGAGAATGTTGTTGAGTCGGTCATCACTACGGACAATAACCATAAGAAAGATGATGGTGACGATGACGAGAACTACGATGATTACGATGAATACAAAGATGAGAATGAGAAAGCAGACAAAGATGGAGGTGTGCATTCTGATACTTCTACGGAACACTCATCAACAGAACCAATTATGGTTGACGAGAATTTAGATGAGTGGGAAGCTACTCGCGATCGTTCATCTATCGTCACGTCAATTGTGCCAATGGAGTTCGATCGAACGGAGGAGATCCCGATCAAATCAATGAGAAGTTAGTCAGTTGCGTACGCACATTTCTGAGACGTCTTGTATGTGTAATGATTTGTTTAATTTCTAGGCGATGTTGGGCGAGCAGACGGTTCGTTTTGCATGCTTGGGCTTGAATTACATCCCTCAACCTCAATCACTGCAGTGGAATGCAGTGATCTTAAATCAGTAGCTGTCAAACTCATAAAGTGTGAAGTCGTTTCATCAAATCAATGGCTCGTGTTTAGTGTGTTCTTGACAAGCATTTGTTTGGATTGATTCCCATCTATCAATTAATTTTCGGTCACACCCTTAGTCGAATTCGCTATTTAGTTTGGCCTTTCTGAGTGATTCGATTAGCTACGGTACTGAGGAAAGTCACTTCTGTAACGTGCGGCCGGAAGCCAACTCCCCATCTCACGTCTCTTACTGCGAATACTCCAGATGTATAACACAATCACAATCTGACTTAAATGTCCACTGCGGATTCAAGGATTATTGGAACCCTCGGTGATAGTCTTTGTTCGATTGAAGAAATACCTCGATCAAACATGGGTCAGTTGCTCAGAAGCTTTAGCATGTCGCTGCCTCAAAACTTGACAATTTTGACGGAGCGTCTGTTGTCCGTGGCAACTCGTCTGGCCTGATTGTTGCTAAACCTTTAATTCTATGGTGGTCATCAGATAATCGCGATGTTTGTTACTCTAATGGAACCTATTTTCTAGTTGATGTAAGAACAGGGCTGCTCCTAGGCTGAAGGATTTTTAAGATGTCGACTATATTTCAGTCTGCGAATGACGTAGATAGCGCCGCACAAGTGTCCGGTTGAGGTGTGATTTTTAATGCGAGATCGACAAACAAAATGGATGCCACGTGTTAAATCAACCGGTCCAAACGAATTTGGCTACCTCTCGGTATGGCAGATATATTAGTCGGCCCGACAATGTCTGCGGAAATAAACAATTCATTTACCATCGGAAGATCATGAGATTATTCACCACGTGTTATGACGTGGATATCAATGAATAATAAACCAATAAAGCAAGTAAACTGTACAACTGGATTTAGCCTATTCAGACTATGATAAGCTGGGCTCTAACGAGAGGAGTCTATTGGGAAAAGATCCTCGCGGTCTAGCTACACT
Source organism: Fasciola hepatica (assembly GCA_948099385.1). NCBI lineage: Eukaryota > Metazoa > Platyhelminthes > Trematoda > Plagiorchiida > Fasciolidae > Fasciola > Fasciola hepatica. The sequence goes on from CANUEZ040000182.1 coordinate 10,363,306, forward strand.
TGCGTTTATTAAAAACGTGAACATTATGGCTTGTACGCGAAAGTATACTACGCGTGTGTGTGTGTGCCGCAGTAGAATCATCTGTCTGCAGTCGGCGTGCGTACCATGAAGACATGTTTAGCTGACTCAACAGTGATGAGACAAAATTGAAACTGATCGGATTTCCGAACTGAGGCAGTCTTCCACGGCGTAAAACTTTTGATACCCCCTATAGGTCTATAGTCACAGTAGTAGAAGCAGTATCTACTGGTGATATTTCTAGTATGTCTCAGGCCTTCCACCCCAGGAAATGAGCATACCCGAATCCCTGGCGACGGAAAATTTCAAAACCACGCTATTATGAATCGTTCACAGATCTACAAATACTACTTTCTTTTCCTTTTAGGAAGGGGATTTGGTTGCTAGCAAAGCTGTGCCGAATTTAGTCAGACAAAATCTTCATACTCTTTCTAACATTTGGGCGTCGAGTCCGGAAGTTATTTGTGCCGTCTAAAATTTTGCTGTTTTCTTATCATTTAGACGGTAGAAGCTCTTTTGATTGGTGGATAAAAGCTGGCTTAATCGGCCCTGCCTAAGTTTAAAACCTCGGAGCCGGAACCTCTGTGACACGTTTTGCGGAGACTGAAGTAGATAAACAGGCATGACAAAGGAAGGCCAGCGAGTTTATCACTGGGTATTTGACAAATGTTTCTCGTATTTCCGTTTTTCTGGCAAGTAAAATAGAAACCGCAGGCCACCATTCCAACTGGTTACAAGAAAGAATTGCCACTAGCTTGTGAGCGTTTCCTCGAAATTTAAAAGAGATACGAGAGACACAAACACACTCTGGAGGCCCTCTGAAGAAGCTGGTTTGTCCTGGTAGAAAATAACTGTAGATATGTATTTCCTGAGTGGCATAAATCTGCAGGAAATTCACAGGCACAATAATGCTTTATATAACACTCACGATCAGCGAATTAAGTGGAACAGACCACACCGAATAGAACGATTCAACAACGGCATACGCCCATTTTATTCAATAATTCATTCGTGATCACGGCAGTATTCGTCACGTCACTGTCGTCAGGCTCGGTTGATGAATACAGAAAACCAGGGAGAATTAACGCCATGGGAGAAAGAACAGATGAATCTTTTCGTAGGGAAGAGATGATTGCCATGGATACTCAGCGGAGCCGTCATCGGAATTCGCGTTCATTTCAACCCCAATTTTGAGTGTTGCGATGACCGATGGTCTTTCTATTTTGCCGAAAACTTACTCAGATTACGAATGAATGTCCAATTGGTGGATGTGGGCTCCATTATTGACTCAGTTAAGAAGGATTGGATATGAATGAACGAAGGAGGGAAGCCGATTAGAGAACCTCCATAGTATTCAGCATTGTGATGATGATCAGTTCGCATTGAGTGATCATCGTTGTACATGCCATTGTGTCTTATCAGTTGATGGACTTCGAGAGGGTGACTTCGTAGAGGTTTGAGTGCATCGAATAGAGCGCAACTCAGTAAAGGGGTGGTTTCCAGTATTAGTCAGTTAAAAATGGCATTCGGTTTAGATTTGCATGCATCAATGAAGAGCTTGTCACCACAAATCCTGATATTGGGAGCACTTCGTGACGAAGAGATAATAACATTTCAGTCAGACCATCGCCCCCGGAGAAGTGGTCGTCGACGACAAATGCAGTTGAACCGGTGGAAGCAAAACACACTGGGATAAAGAATGCAAACGGAGTAACTGAGCTCGAACCTACGGAACCGGTGTCAATCTCGGGATCATTTTCATCATCATCATCCTCAGATTCGGTTCCAACATCGGTTCCAAAATCAACCATTACTTCGACTTCAGCTTCACCTTCTCATCAGACTTGGTCATTTGAAAATGTTGAGAAGATACTGGACAACAAAGAACCATGGGCATCCATTTCACAATACACGGCCGAATCTGGATTGGGTAGAAAGAACGAAACAGAACCGCATTCACCATCAGCTCCACTATCACAATCGGAAACATTATCGAAATCTGATTCAGGATCGGAATCGCAATCAAAACAAACGATAGCATTATCAGGCGAAGCAGCTAGTCAGTCAATACACGTTTCCACGAGATCAACCACCTTGTGGACAGAATCAGCTGATTCAGTTGACACGCGAAAGGACGTTGATGTTGATGCGAGCAATGGAACGGGAACAGGTTAGTTACGTCTAATTTGTGTATTGCAATTCACGTGTCATTATTTATGTGATCAACTGATGGGCAAATCTCTGAACTCGAGGAATTTGTATACGTGTATCTAATCTCTGTTTCATCCAACCGGTTACTACTCGAATTCTTCAATGGTGGAATCAATGTAATCATTTACGTCCTCACTGAATCAAACGGTTAGCCAAGCAGACCATAATCAGTGATTGTTTTGAGTGATTCAGCCGGAGTCATAATTCTGTGAGTGAGTGACTGTCTGAATGGTTCAGTGATTTTGGTTTTTAATGTGTTCGGATTATTTTAATTCTTTCGTGGTAATAAAATGCTTAAGCGGACTACCGTCCAAATCGTGACATTTCATGCGAGCTGAACAAAACGACTGATGAGTAATGCTTACGTTTCAGTCACTATATCGCCCGAGGATAAGTGGCCGTCAACTTCGGGTATGGTTCAAACGGAGGAAGCAAACCAGTCTGAGATGATAAAGACTTACAAAGGCACAAGTCATGCGAGTTCAGAGTTGATGCCCGCTGCAGTGTCCGTATCGGAATCGGCCTTTTCCTTTGCTTCAGATTCCGCCTTGATTTCCACTCAGAATTCCGGCTCCGTTTCAACTTCAGGTTCGGCTTCGGCTCAGATTTTGGCTTCAGTTTCTCCTCAGTCTTGGTCCGATGGTGTTTTTGAAGAAAAATTGGACCTCACAAAACAGTCACTATCTACTCCACATTCTACCGGTCGGTCTGTATCGAATAAAGATGAGGCATCACTTTCTTCAACCCCATCCGCATCACAGCCACACTCAATACCAGATGTGTACGCGTGCGGCGAAATACTAGATGAGCGAGAGTCGGAAAGATCTTGCACACATGTTGAGTGCATTCCAGGTGAGTATTTAGGTCCTACGATTATAACTATCCGTCTTGATCACCTTCCAAGCTATCTATCGCTCAGGATGTTGTATTCGAGATTAAAGAACACAGTACACATGAAATTCGTATATTGGTGATTAATTGAGCAAGTCCCTAAAACCGGGCATTTATTTAGCACGGCTAAACAGGAGTCATCTAATTCGAGCCGAAACGCGACTGGATAATGTCGTTGTGTCGGAATCCAGGGGTGTGCTTGTGTGCAAGCGGGGTAACCAATACGTATTCGGCATGTTAGACTAGACTTGTTCTATTATCGACCCGGGTGCCTTTGAAACCACATCACACAGTTGCCTCTTTCTTTCTTGAATTACACTGAGTGGTGACGAAACATTCGCCGCGTAAGCACGGTGCTCAGATAACAAAAGCTTTTGCAGTTTATCAAACTGGTTTACGAACGATGCCATTGGTTAAGACCAATGTACGTGTGTGTTACGTATTATTCGCTCACCGACGAACCAGGAAGTCATACAAAAGTGATACACCTCGTAAGTCGTGTGACATATTCGATAGTTTCTTTCTGCAAACTTAAATGCGAGTAATGTGTTTCTTCAATAAAATGTACTCAGAACGCGAGTCGTTAGCGAACGTACGTTTTTGGTGATTTCATTCTGAAACCATTGCGATCACGTTTAGATGAAAAAGAATTAATACGAAAAGTTGGAAAAAGTCTCATTAAGTCGGTACGGAGGAATAAGGGTCACAGGGAACGGAAACATGTGTAAACGACTGGATTATGTAACCGGTGATAATTGGCTTACGTCACCGCTTCGCCCCACTGTGTAACACAGTTGACAGTTGGTCATGGAAGTTGGAGTGCTTGGACTAATTTTCGCTGCACGCAAAGCTCAGGCTTTGAGAGGTGGATGATAATTGCCTCGGCAGTTGCTAGTATCCGGAGCTTAGTACCCGAATGGTAAGAATTGGTTGATTGCTCCCTTGGAGCGCATTTTTCGTCCTAGAACATCAGAATGGGGAAACTGCCGTGTTTCTAACTGCCCATTAGAATAATACAGCTGAGGGAAGACATTTCAAATCTTTCTATGCCTCGTTTGGGGCAATGAGTTTTCCTTTACCAGCTTGGACCTTTTTACATAGAAGGCACAAGTTCGGACACTAAGAGTGTTGCATAACTTAAAAAGGACAAATAGGAGAACTTTGCCTGGCCGACTGTTCTTTAGACTTCAACTTTCACGTACAAACTTCAGATGCACAAGAAGTGCAGTCCAAAGGACTATCAAGCAAGCAAAGTATGACCAATCCCAGGCACTACTAGCAATTGATTGTGAAACAAACAAATAGGAGAAGGACAAATACGTTTCCTGTGTTTTAATGCATATGCATACATACTTTGTGTAATAGGAGAAACATCAATCTTTTTTCTATCTTTGAAAAGAATAGCTCGGAAAGATAGTACTGAAGTAACTGAAATACATAAAACGTGTTCTAATCAAATGGACGGATGCACGTTTTTCTTTAGTCACACTCTTGTCTTTTGCCATTTTATTCTCATCATTTAGTAATTTGCATTTCTGAAGTTGTCTTGCCAAGTGGATGTGAAAACCCGTGCTCAATATCAGGTAAGTGAATATCTTGGAGTCATTGTTTTTACTTTCGCTAACATATCTGTTTTATTGAGTCGCTTTAGTTAGCAGTCCTGATATCGTACTTGATAAAATCCAGTATGCTGAGCGATGAAATCTTTTAATGATGATTGTCTCTGTGAATTATTTTACTGCTTTCATCGGGGTACGTAGCGAACTTCACATTCTTGAGGATTCTGTGAGAATGATGTAAATTTTTCACTTTTAATGTCTCAATATCATCCAATTATCGAGCCAAAACTTTTCTTTGGATCTATTCTAATGCCATTTTTCGAGGTTTCGAAATTGAGCTCCTTTAGGGTGACCTTAGAATGGTGGTCTCGCCAGTGCCTCCTTCACTGTAACCGTCTTCTATGGAAACAAAAAACTGCTAGATGAAATCTTTACTGGGAATCGATTTGTGCAGCGTCCTTGAAAGTGTTTTCAGTTGGTGATGAGGCACATCCAATACAGAATTATCGAACTTGAATTTTAGCTACTAAAATTATCCTTTGTATTTTGCTGTTTACTGTGAATGATATACGTAAGAAGTAGCGCTTTTGACTCTGACTGAAGGTTTCGAAGTTACATGACTTCACATAAATTATCCTTGTCTAGCAGTTACGGTTCTCAAGGAGATGCATAAGAACGTTTGTGATACCGAGCATGAAAGCTACCAGGATGAAAGACTCGGAGTAAGGCTGGTTTTCATAACGGTTCCATATTTTCTTCCTCTGAAGCAGTTATCAGGGCATTTTGCCTATACAGTGTCACTTATTGGATCAGCTGATTTCTATGGTCACATTTAGATTGCCTCTTTATTGCGCTCACTGGCTTCTATTCAAACGATTTCGCTTAAAATACGATTACGAACAAGCATCAAATCAGACAGTTATTCGAATAGTTGAATGACAATTTGAAAAAACCACATTGGCATTGCTATATAGTTCGCTTATGAAAATCTTTTTATTCTGTAATATCATATGACTCAGATGATAAACGTCTTTTGGAGTCATCTATGAACACTGCCCACACTTTAAAATCATCTAAGCTTTGGGACCAGTTAGGACTTAGGATATTTTACAAATTAGTCCAAATGACTAGTGACACAAAAACTCATTTGACCATGAAAACCACTACATCACTACATCCGATAGTATTATCCCAAGAATCAATTGAAACCTATCAAACGAAAGTATGGTAACAGCTTCATTCAACTTTATTGTGACACTTGGTCTAAACATTAGAACTAACTGGATGCGGAATGTGGTGCAGACTTCTGACGAACCGCTAAGGGGCAGCCCAAATAGCTGGTGGTAGTTGTTAGACTCACAGGCGTTCAACCAGGGTTCGGGCCTCTGGTAGGGACTAGGCCGGTGTGCATTGCTAATGATTTCTGAAGAGGATGAAAAACAGCTTGCGTTTGTTAGTTGAGCATTAATACTGCTTGCAGATACATATTATCTATTATTCTATAGTGTTTAAATTTACCCTAATTGAAAACAACGATGGTACAATGAAGTTTCAACGGATGCAAATGCGTAAAATGTAAAACGAATAGTTTGACTAATGATTGTGTTGGGAAATAATCAAGAAAACTCTGTGGAAGCCTTTTAAATCTTTAAGTGATTTGGTGATCACAGCTGGTCCGATTGGCCAATCGTAGGATTCAAACATTCGGATAACCAATCGTTATTGTTCATGGGTGAATGTTTTCCGTAGACAGCTTTCTTGTTGACTGTAGCTGAAAGAGAATTTGACGATGATAGACAAGTAATCCTCCACAAGGATGTCAGAACCTGACGGCGCATGTTGTACGGCTGAAAATTCCGGAATACCTCGTCCTGCTGATGAGGTGTTTCTTCCAGAGTCTTCCAGTCAGCAAGAAGCCTACACACCATGCAAGGTCTGTTGACGTCTTGTTTGGTACTGAATAACGCATATGTACATCGCATTAAAAGGAGTTGGAAATCCATAACAGTGTTTCTTGTTTTTCAGTGGGACAGTTTCAGCTCTCCGGCCTAGATGATGGATTGACCGTCAGCCTCAATACTTACGCAAACGGTAAGACTGCCCTCATATTTCCAGCTTCTTTTAAAGATACTTATTTTCGCCCCACACTTGTCCTCTAGTGCATCGGATGGAGTATTCCGCAAAGCCACAAGGGCATGTTATCCTTATTATAAAAATGGTATGTCTCATTGTGATACCTCGAGCAGAAAACTACACACAAAGCCTAAGTAGAACTAATGTGATAAAGATCCACGGGACAACAAATAACACTTCGCCATGAGGATAGGGACTGGCGAATTTTATTTAAGGACTGAAAAAGCTATGGGTGACGTATTCTGGCTGTAATCGAACGCGCTTAGTGAAAGTAGCAGTTGAGGTGGTGGAAAAAAAAATTTTCCGGCACTCAACCATGTCTTCTTTCATCCTCAAAGTGAAGGAGTCTACGAAATTCCTCTGGGCAAAAAGCGGAGACGACTCAAACCATTCAAAAGTGCACCACACTAAAACAGCGTTGACATCACCGATAAGCGATGAACAAACCTAGTCATCATGCTGTAAATCGGACCCCTACAACGTCAGGAAACTTTGGATCCAGTTGTTTCGTAAGTGTCCTTCGATTTGACCTATGTAGGTTGCCCTACAGCTGCACTAAATTCCCCGAATCAGATTGGGTTTGGTTTACAAAGGCAGGTATTGTTTCACCGAAGGTGTGGGCGTCATATTGTCGTTCGATGAACAGTTCTGAGGTCAGCTATGAAATAAATTCCAAAAACCACTGATCCAAGTCTTCGTCGTTTGAGCAGACTGTTCACATCATCCTTTTGAAGGGACGACAAAGCGTGGTCAGTAATTTCGCTGTCTATGCAACCGTCTATCTGGTATTCTTTCTTTACCTGCATCTTTTAAGAAAAGTGTCAGGATAAACGTTTTCAGTCAAAGAATCTTTCAGCTCACCGAATATGAGATAGAGTTTGAAATAAATAGAAACTTCGTACTTTTGGAGCTCAGCAAAATACCTGCAAGGGAAAAAATGTCATACAGTTAAAATCAAGCATCGGAGTAGATCACAAGGAAAGCGTACACTCATAATGATTTTTGGAAACGGTTTATCTTCTCGGAAATGCTGGGTACTCTTGTGGGTTTTGAATATTCATAAGAGGATTTGTACAAGAAAATCAAAATAAGGCCCGTTTGTATTCCCCGTATCTTATCGGGCCCAAAATCCCCGACTCCCCTTTGGTCCATAACCAAGTCCGGCAATTCCGCGATCTCTCTCTCTCTACTGAGTAAATTACCTTGTGCATCACGATCGATGGGTAGTATCAATCGTGATGCACAAGAAACTGTTCTCAGTAGATAGTTCGAGCTTCATGACTAAATAAGGGTGTATCAGGCCATTGAGCAATGATACTAATTTATTCAAGGTTTCCACTTGCGTATGTTGATTCTGTCCTGAGTTATGGGTAGTTGAGTGTGTGTGATCTTAGTCGCCACAGTGGAAGGCTTTGAACAGGTAAGCTAAGATGCGATAAGATATGGGATTATCACCAAACTGATCAACAGGACCATATTAATTATGCTAGGTTCTTATTTAGATTTGGTCGCTACCTGAATATTTTGCTTAAAGCAGTTTCTCTGGCCAGTGTCATATTCCCGGTTGTGCCCACATGAAAACGTCAAAAGAAATTCTTTTATAATTTGAAAATTTTACATTATCAGTGATTTAAAACTGTCCCTTAACGATGACCGTCAAACATTCCGAAAGACAAGAATTCCAGTTCACATCAATGTGAGCCTTGGCATCAAGGTCATCTGAGCGTACCTCGTCAGCCACATATTTTTATCGTGATAACGATGAAAATGTCCTCCAAAACAGTATTTATTTGGCATCTTCGTGAAAGGGATCTACGATGAGATAAGAAGTCCTTTTAGTTAAAATCTTTCATGACATATCTTGCTCAGTGTGTTGAAGCAAGTAGGAGCATCACTTATCGGATAAATCACAGAAAAAACAACCGCAAATACACACTTTAGTGATAGAGGATATCAAGTTGAATGATGAGGACGGTTTTGTCTGCATTACGAACAAAAAAGCAGTGCCGGGAACCCCTACCCTTAGTCCAAAGCAGGAATACTCCCAATGGCTTTCACTCCTTGCTGGACGTAAGGTAGCAGCAATTGTCAATGAGGCTAGGATCACGTGATACGAATGTTGGATTGCAAGCCCAACAAAGGAGGGCACCGAATAATTCGACCAGGAATTCGAACCACGAGGCCTGTGATTTTGACTATCTGTTCAGTTCTCATGAGTGTTTCCTATTTGGTGATCCTTAGAAGGCTCCGCATGAAGTTAATTGTTGTGAGAATTTCCTCCTAAAATTTATCCCGTCGGATGCTGCTATATCACACAAATCAACATCATTGACATGGATCAAAATGAAATATGTTTAGACTTGCTGGTGCATTTCAATTAGAGGTGCTCTGAATGGTAGAGAAATCTTCACCGTTAAGACTCATGTTATGTTTCTCGAGAGGGTTGTAAATAAGTTCATGCAAAACGATTTTTCTGTTCCTCATTCTTTGTAAGACCTGTGAAGGCGTGCGCAACTTCAAGTTCCAGCCCAAACGGTTAACTTCCAATAGCACAGATTTAAACGTAAATGTAAAACCGCTCTCGTCTGAAAAGAGTAGTTAAAAGGCAACTCACACACTAGCCACTGGAGTCAAAAGTGCAACATCTGTTGGAGCATAGGATAGAAAATTATTTCATCGCCAACGTGGTGGACTCTTAGTCGACAAGACAGAAAAATCCTGAAAAATGAAGGCAAACCAAATGTTCATCACTGCGTGTAAACATTGTTCTTAACAATGTTTCGGTTATTACAATGTAAAAAATCTTGTTCCATTATCCCTCAGAGGCTCGCATTTCGTCATAGCTGTGGCCCAATAGTATGAACGAAGATGTGGTTTTTTCTGCATTTTGAGCGTATTTATTCACCACAGGCAAGTAGACCACAAGGGTTGTTGTCCTAAACTCTCGCCACCATTTGCTACTTATGGTACATATGAAATTACAAGATTGTGCGTTACTGCTGTCGCGTGCGAGCATGGAATATATCTGTGGCACACCCACTTTTATCAGTTTCGAAAATGCATATATATATATATATATATATATATATATATATATATATATATATATATATCATCAGTCAGTTTCTGTTATTTCTCTCTACATTTGCTGACTAGTCTAATCTCAAATTCCAAATCAGATAACGGAAGATTCACTTTCACTTCAACAGACTTTTCGATTTCATCACATTCCTTTAATCAGTTAGAATTTCACTGACCTTCTGCGTGTGTTTTTCTTATTCCACTTCGGATCACGACCACAACCGACCTGCTTTTGAATGAATTGACAAGTTTGCTGTTAGCTCGTGGATGCTGCCGCGAAGAATATTTCGGTTGACCATATCATTTTTGGACAGAATTGTTTCCCGTCGGTCATGGTGCTAAAACTGAATGTTGACCAGGTGATGAGCTCGGTTCGTAATAATCGAACCCACAAACAGCACAGAACAGAAACCGTACAGTCTTTCGTTTTGCACGTAAAATATATCGAAAGACCACAAAGAATTGTGCTTTTTGAGCTTGGATATCGAGGTGTGGTTTTGGTTCACAACCGTTTACCTGTGCTTTTTTGATCACGAAAGCATTATTGGTCACGCGTTTTGAGACTATTAATCAATTACTTTGTCATGCGTCAGACCTAAACTCAGGCTACTAAAGCAGAGTAACAACGAATGCATCTTTGTTGTGGCAAGAAAAGCTTTTCGCATGGTCTGTTGACTATTTCGTAGCAAGTTGTAGAACAACAGATTTTCACTTACGGTTGCGAGTAAATCACCGAATACAATTTGCCACCTTTCCCCTGTTGCGGGGCGGTCAAACTGCCAACACACCAGCCTGCCTAAGTGTACATAAAGTGGTTGAATATAAACCAATTTGGTTCTCAATTCCGTACCCGTATCACTTTGCCCGATGCATGATGGAACTGTGGTAGTTTTGGCAGCGTCAAAAGACCACAGCTCCGCGGGAATACTTTCTTCTTACAATCGGTGATTTTGGCGTGCACGTCGCGAACTTCTCATCACCGGCCGAGGTAAAGTAATCAACGGACAGATCAAAGAAATACGCCTAGCTGAAGAAATAACAGTGAGTTATGGAACCGATAGAAATACGACAAGACAGTAGTCAACAATAGGAAAATAGCGACACATAGGTACCCATGCGTTTGTAAAATGGGGGAAATTCGTAGCCCTCTGCTTGTTAGATCTCAAGACAAGAAAACCTTACAACACTTTAATCCACTTTAGCTCTCTTAACCATGGAATAATCAAAGATTCAACATCCCCCGAATATTTATGACCGAGAAACACTCGCCCCCCTCTGACAACAGTTACCCTCTGACTGACTCTGTTTTACTCCGTCTTGGAGGCAATCGGGCTTCTTGTGATTTATAATCTGAAAACAAACGGCTGAATCTATGCGAAGCAGTCTATCAAGGGAAAATATAGAAGAAGAGATATCGGCCTGATGGGCGCCGATTCCTTGAATGCTATATGTGATGGGTCTGTGAATTTGAAAGTGAGAATAAGTTTTGTTTTCTATTTAACAGCAATCTGTCCCACTTCATGGCGAAAGGTAGTTGTTTTTCATGCTAATGTGGGACTTTTCCTGAATTCAGCGAATTTCTTTTGGCATTCTGAATACGAATCACATGAATTAGGAAACTAGAAACCTGTTATAACATTGTAGTCCAGGCAGAAATCAAAACACTTCAGTGAGGGCGAAAGGTTCGTGATAGATGTGCAGAAACAGTTGTTGACCAGCATCCCTCTTAACAATACTTGTAGTGTTGCCGAAATCGTACAGGAACTGAATCAAAGTGCTGAACTAGTTTCTTGAGGTTGCAGCTTGAAACAAGAATAACCTCTTTTTTCTCATCTCATTCACTCCCCTTTGCTACAAACAAGACTTCTACCGAATCATGTACGAATTCTTGTCACTAACCGCCCACTCCTCGAAACGGATTTCCGGTAAGCTCGTCTGGTTTGATTGACGTTGTGTGCTGAATGATGTGGGTTTGCAGCTATTTATTCGAATTTCGACTCTTACTGCTAGGGTTTACAGTAGTAGATGAATGGAAGTGAAGTTTATTTGGAAGAAACTTATTGCGGATGTTTGTTCGTAATTGCTTCATAGTACAATATTTAACCCCGAAAAGAGGTGTAAAGCTACCAAAATATCTCAGTGGTTTTTTCAGTTATTTTCAACAAAAATGAACCTAACTTTTGGGAGTATTTGGAACATGGTGTCCCCTTTATCCAGTTGATAAGAATGAACAGAAGACGTACTGCGAATGCACTCATTTCGTCCACTCTTGTCAATCGCATACGTGAAACGTATCTGAAACTGTACTTGAGATACATAGGGGAAACGAAGAAAATATTTATCACGAAAAATACAACAATTCCTTTGGGGTTGAGTGGCTAAGGCCAGGGAAGACAGATCAATTTCAATGAATATTTCTGTGCATAAAGAAGAGGATTTTTGTCTTGATCAACATAGCTTCACTAAACCACAGTAGTTTTGCCTCCCAGTTTTTTGTAATTGTACTTTGATCGGCCGGGTCAGGTTAACTTGAGGACTTGTTGAAAGTAGATGCCTCGCGATAGCCGATGGTGGCTTTCTTGCCGGAGTTCATTTTGTGCAGTCCAACTAAATCATTAGGTGGGGAAGCCATTTCGGATGGTGTTCAATCACTCTTTGAGCCAAGTATCATTCTATAAGCATCACTGCAACTAAAAGTGAGCTGGTAGATGACATGCAAGACATTAAGAGCAAAATGACTATCAAGATGTTCATTGAGTCCCAATCCTTTAGTCGTCTGCTCTATATGTGATTAGGCTGCTGTGAATGTTCGGCTTATATCGAAGTTAAGTTGTGATGGAAATGCAAACAAATGTGCTCACCTTCTAACGGAATGAATAAAATGACTTGCTTTCGTTCGGCTGTTAAAATGGGCTCCTTTCTGTATCGTGGTTTGTCGTGGTACTCAAGGAACTTTCCTGCATAAGTGTTGGCTAAAGGGGTTTCTTTCACAAAATCTTCCTTTCGAAGTTGATCAGGAGTACACATTTCTCCGACCCTGCGGAAAAGTGTATTGACTAAACCGCTTTTGCACGCATCCCGGTCGAAAATAGAAAACTACATATGAAGTCCCCTTCATGATGCTCTTCCATGAACGGCCCGTTGCAGTGTGCCACCCGGGTATCTTGTGATTGAAGCATCTAAAAGGGGAGAAAGTAAGTTGGATTCTTCTTCATAACAGACCGATAAACTGGGATGTATAGAAGTGAAAATACTATAGAACTGAATAAAACTGTCATCATTTGAAGTCAGTCAAATAGCGTCAGCATAACGTTTGTACAAGAAAAATCGTGTAACTTAGTCAATCAGCTGGTTTTCGATCATTCCCAGGAAAATATCTGTTGGTATGATAATTAGGAGGCTTCCCGTCGCCACTCCTCCAATCTTTCTGCATGCTTCTCCCTCGCACTGAAAACAGATGTTTTCTTAGTATAAAAATATTAGATCACAAAGACTGTCAGCAGTTTCACAGATAAGTACTTTGGTAAAATAAATCCAAAATCCGCTGAAAATATTTATTGCTTCTTTACTGTTGAAATGTCAAGACTTATGGCACGTTCAAAGAAATCCCGTAAACAATGAGGAATTGGTTGGCTATAATGTTCGTGTTGTGCTGGGTTTGCACTGACCTCTACGTATATATATATATATATATATATATATATATATATATATATATATATATATATATATATATATCAAACTTCTATATTCAGAACCAAAGTTCGAATGCCCAGGATGGAATCCGATATGTAGAACTCTACTCTAGTATTCTCATATCTCAGTGGATGTTTTGAAATGACATAGATAGTTGACAGTTATCATCTAGAATAAATGGCTTATTCGAATAAACTTTCCTTTATTTCTTCGTCCATATTAAAGGAACTCGCATCAAGAAATCTAACTCCTACGCTTATCTGACCTCAATGAGTCAGTTTCAGAGGGGTAAGATTATTTGATCAATAATCTTTTTACTTGTATTCCGGTAATGGTTAGTCATAAAGTACCAGCGATCTACTGACCATTAAAATAATATGGTGACCCTGTTACGCATTACCAGTTTCGAAACACTTTCAATGACTCGTCGTGCATGGTTGAACCATAAATGCTAACTGTTTAGCCATTCATTCCAGCTGTCAATGGCCTGCTCCATATTAACACCCCAAGGCGTACAGTTTGATTAAGATTGATTGTCCCATCACTCTATGGGACCACGTATTCAGTTTACTCGGCTCTCGCCCTTCACGAGTTATTCTGAAAAGCTCTGGAGTTCGTAGGATATCCGTCGATCTTCTCTCTTCAATGTCTGTCTGCTTGTGTGCTTTAGTTTGGTCAAGCTGGTGAGCAAGCGGAAATTTTCGTTGGTTACGGCATTATGAGTTTTACGTAACCGGATATTATTGCACTCCGAGCTGTGATATACATTTATATTAGTTAGAAAGAACCATCACGCTCGTTTTTCTGCCAGAATGAAGATTTTCTTGCCGAATCTGTAGTCCAGACAGTGATTATATTCATGAGAATATGCATCCGTCAATTCCGTGAATTCTTCTGAAGTCCTAGATCAGCATGTGAAGCAAAAGCAAGAAGCTTGAAAAGCACTTCCCAAACGAATCCTCTGAGGTAGTCATCAGGTTTAAATAATATGCGGCAAAATGATCTTGGCGTAGCACAATAGCTCTGTTGTTTTGATTAAGTTTTGGTTACCACATTATTTGTTCATGGGAGAAAGCTGAACTAGTTTAGGTAATGTTGAACAGATTCCTATCAGTGCACCATCAATCGCACGTTAGTTGTACAGACAAACGGGTGGATCTGGTTGATATAGAATAAAAGAAAATGGGTACTTTTTGCTTGCTATTCAGGGTATTTCATTGCTGAGTCACATCTGCGTGACCCAATTGAGGATACTGAGCCGGATCTACTGATCATTTCAAACTGATAGTCCGATCCGCGTGGTTTCCGTGACACAAATATTATACGTGATTTTCTGATGAGGAAAAACCGGTAACTTCTGTGTGCATCGATGGGACTTTCAGACAACCAGTCCGTCCTTTAAAAGCCCATTCTCAAGCACTATACTAACACTGGTCTTCGTCACTGGTACATTTAAGTGCCTCTGCAAATTTTACGAAAACTTCTTATCTGGTTATTATTTTAGGATGGAAGATTGACTTCCGTTGTTGTTATGACCTATTACAGATCTGAGTGGCCAAAACTGACGTGTCTTGTTTGGATTAGACTGAAAAGGTATGATAGTGTACGATGCTTAGAGATAATCATACTTCTCCACCGTTCTTTAAAGGTCAAAAAGAAGTGGGCACCGTTTTTTCTTAAACGTTATCTATCTGGTTCATTCCAGAAGCATTGAAAACTGTTTTTACCTTTTTTGTTGTTTTAGGCTTTCACGAGACACTTTACAATATCCTGAGCGTATACGCCAATCTGATACACAGTGAAACAAGTGAGTGATGAACAAAGGATGAGGGGTGGGGGTTGTGGACTACTATGTTCAGTGCTTGTCTCAGTGCAAAAGTAATAATTCATCTCGACCAATTTCTTTTTTGAAAACCTACTAGTGAGAAAGCTTTGAGTCCTGGTTGACTGGTTTGTCATGCAGAGTAAATGCCCAACTGACTGTTGAAAATCCATGGAAGTCTATAGTGCGTCATATTTTACCAAGGCCTGTTCTCATTCATCTTTTTTGCATCGAGTATCATCTGGATGGCGAATCCGAAACTCTGGAAGCAGTGGCAAAGGTGCATTAAATGGAGTAGGATTGATAGGAGAGAGACGGATGGGATTCATCAGCTACAATAGCACAACTGATAGACACGTGAAACTGACATCTATAAACCCTGGGTTCTTATTCCAGTTCAAAATCAACATGGTTTATTCACTATTGATTAGTTATAAGGAACAAATGGAACTATGTTGAATTGAGTGCTGATATCATAAGCTGAATCACTCGACAAACGCGAAGATTTTCTCAAATGCTCCAAGTGGCACATGAAAAGTGGATATTTACACTTCCTCTCATTATTGAACGGCTAGTAAGATCCCAAAGGAAAAAGTAGGAATATAGAAAGATTTTTTTTTGGGTATAAGCCTGTGAAAAATCTCCATCCTCGGCTGGGGCTGATCGTAGCCTGTGCGACTGCATCAGTTCTATCTATAATTGAACTCATTGGAGTCCTGGTGGTCAAATGAAAATTTTCTGTGAAATCCTTTTGAAGCTGCTGACGTATTAGTAGAACCATCATTTCTGAATGTAGGGCTACCCCGCAAATCGTTACCGTAAGTTGCAGGTGTGCGATTTGTTAGATGATTTATTTCCCCCAAGACTATCAAATTCTGTTTCGGAATGCTGTGAATATTGGTAGTAGCTAACTATTTAGTGCTGAAAGCCGTTGCTTGGGCACTTCCGGATCGTGGTGCGGCTGAAACCTAAAACGTGTACGATAGGTGGTTCGGTAATAAACTAGAGTAGATTCCAAAAATTCACATTAACGATAGGAATACTGTGTCTTTCGTCAAGTGAGTGTTAAAAATGCTCTAACCCGGATAGAAATACAACCAGTGCGGGACGGAATGCAGCGCAGTAATCGAATTTCGATGATCGTGTTTTCATTTCCACATTTGTACGTCAATTTTAGTTTTGATGTGTGTCATGTGACTTGTCTGCTCTCGAGCGATTCATCGTAGAACTTAAGTGATCGGTCAGAATAGTCATTTGACTTCACTGAACTGATGCAAAAGAAATTGGGTGTAAACTAGAAAATGCTGTTTATTCTGCTCTTTTTGGTGTGGTTTTATTCAGACTGTGTTTGTCTTTGATTTAGCCAGTTTTGGTTATCACAAAATTTCGTATTTTATTTGCTTTCTTTTACTTCATAAAGAGATGTTTTTGGGTCCTCACATCACTAAGTTAACTACTAAACGGACATTATTCTTTCTTAATGGGTCTCCGATCAATCTGATCAAAGATGGGTAGATTTTTTAACAGAAAATGGAAAACCTTGCCTTCGTTTATTGAAGGTGGCTACTTCATGGTAGATGAAAGATAAAATGTCTCTTCTTCCAAACGTTTAATGACAGGTGCTTGTGAATCGAATCATTCAGGCTAGACTCGGGGGTCTTCAGTCTATACTTTTATTACTGTAGACAGTCTTCGATTTCACACCGTGTTGCTTTAATCAGTCACTTGATTACAGTCAAAGAATATTGATCTCGCACCAAGTACAGAATTATTTCTCTAATTTGATTGATTTTAGTGCACAATCTTTGACGTACTTTGGGTCTTTTAGCACCAACTGAATTCAATCATTTACTATGTGACGGCTTACCACCAACACTCGGGCTGAATACTTACAACTCAATCTCGGAATTAAAGCAGAGTGATTGAACCGCTTTGTGATCAGCGCTGTTGTCTTGTCAAACGGTACCTAATCCGGTACAAAAATATGTTCCTTTGGAAGTATTTGGCAAAGTACGGAGTACATCTGAACTTGTAGTCAGTAACTCTCTTTTGTAAGTGCTCAGAATTCCCTCCGCAATCAATGCATCCATTTTGACTTTATTTATCATTCACTAGTGTCGACTACAGAAATCTAGTTTATAGACCAACTATGATATGTCCCGAATGAAATTATATTCAAAAACAAAGGTGTGCGCAACACACATAGGGTGATTCAGTACCACCCCGTTGAAAACACGTGAACCCGTCCAGATATCAGATATTGCACATCAGATCTTGGTGCGAATGGCCACCTTGTGCCGTCCGTCTGCCCTTCTTAAGACGTGGTTCACATCAGTCAACCGAAGTGATGACCTGGTCAATCCGATTATTCTATCGTACAGAATACAATCGTGCAAAGACCTCCGCGAGGTCCAACACGGATTTTTCTATTCGTCTGCACACACAACATGTTCAAGACCATTTTGCAATTCAGATTCCCAAGTTTGACGTTCTTTTTAATCCACCCAAGAGTCAAGTGGAACAGGAAGTAGTCTACGTAAGCAACCATACTTTGCGTCAATCGTCTATAAATAGTCGATTGCTCTGAGTAAATTAAAAGCTACGTCACAGCTGGTGGAAGTATTGTGGAAGGGATCAGATATAAAATAGCTGTCGTAGGCCAAACAGGCTTGTGGTGCTACGACTTCATCTGAATCGTTTTTAAATATATGGATGGAAAATGCCACATTCAGTGTTTTGCTTTACAATTGCCAGAACTGATCAGTCGGGTCTGACCATGCTTGGTGGTATTTGTGCCCGGACCTCAATATCTCTGACATGTTGCTAACTTTTGGTGGTAACAGCGCTTAAATAGGGGACGAATTTTACCCTTACCTTTTCGGTATGAATTATGATCTTCCAAGTAGGGTAAAATGTGTATACGGCCTTCGGTGTCTCCGATAAATTCGTTTGCCTTACCTTAGGCTATTTCTTGCGTTCCGGGCACTACTGGACAGAGCCTTTCGGTGGTTAGTTTATGGTGTGTCGCACTGCTATAGATTTAGTGGTAATGGGTACTAGATTTAGCTGAAAATACTGGGTTTCCTGGTTGAGATAAAAGAAAATAGGACCATCGTTGCTTGGAGACATTGAAAATTTCTGTAGAAGAGCGCTTCGTACAATATCAGTTGTTGTGCACAAGAATACCAAACTCGAAAATACCTTTGTTCCCTTTCTGGTATGCAAGTTCATCATCAAACACTGAGTGACAAATGAGTAAATTATCAGGAATACAACAATAATAAATAGATAAAAACTATATCAATCAACAATCGATGAGGTCCGGCTAGTATAGATTAGACCCCAGTCCAGTTACACAGTAGCTTCGGCGACAGTTTACGGACTTTCTTTCGGCCTACTCGTTTTTTGTTGACTATTTTGACCTTGTCGGTTTGTACTTTGTTGATAGCAATCAGCCAATTGCAAACTGTTGGCAAACACTTTCAGTTGCTGATTGGGTTGGGGCTATCTCGGGGTTAGGCGGAGAAGTAAGAAAAATTCCCAGTCGTAGGCGGTAATTATATGGTAAAAACATCTGTCCATTCACGCTGAAAGAATTTCCAAAACAAAAATTGTTCTCTTGCTATTCCATGACGAAAATCTGCCGTGCGGTTATCTTTCCAAACGTGCGTCTGTGGTCAGGGAACCAGAACGGTAGGTAAAGGTTTTCCAAAGATTAGTTTCTAACCAATACTGTTTTTCTGTTTTTTCCATTGCCTTCCACTAACAGGTACACGAAAGCGCAAAATGATGCAAGCGTCGCTTGTCAATGCTATGCAAGTATATCAGCAAAGTGAGTTTTTTGTACACCTACATGCAACCACGGCTGATCTGTTTCAGAGAGACTTCTAAAGCCTGCGTGAGAGCAATCCTTCTGTGCTTTTTTCGGCTTTGACTGTATTTTTTTTTAATGTACATATATATATCTACATATTGCGAGTGAATACAGAGAGTACTATCTGCAAGAATTACCGTGACAACTTAGCTGCTAAAGTACAACATAGGTTCACGATATTTGATGATGCTTGTAAAGGAATAAGTAAAATCTACTGCTCTAAAGACTTTCGGTTACAGTACGGTTGTTGAACCACAAAAATGATCCCCATCGACGAATTACCTGGCATACCTTTTCGACCGCGAGTCCTTTCTCGGTGATTGAAACTATTTTATAACGGCCTTGCAGTCAAAAGAATTCACAAGTTGACAAGAACGGAAAGAAAATGTATACTGCGAGAAGCAAGTATTTCGTTTACTCCTGTCGATCATGTGCGTGAAACAGTCGGTAACGTGATACGTCAAAAGAAATACACAGTGGAAAAAATAAGGTAATTGCTTATCACAACAGAGGCGGCACTTTTTTCGGGGTTGTGTGTCCAAAACTAGGGAAGGCGGATCGTTTGTGATGATTGGTGCTGTGCGCAAAGAGGGGGGTTTACTGGCCTGGACAACATAGCTTCACTAAACGAGAGCAGTTGTGCATTCCTGTTTTATAAGCGGAGAGAAGCTCTGAGGTTATATGACACATTGTGTGAACCGAAATGTTGCTTTTATTCAAGCAGAAGAAGACTTGTTCATGAAATTTTTACAAGGGGTACCACAACTCTGAGAGTTGCATCAACCGAATTTGATAGCCTCGAATAGCTCTCCGTTTTTCACACTGACAGTCGCCTCCTGTTTCTCCTGCTTTACTCAATCTTGTCCCAGCGTTACTAAACGTGTTTGGGGACTGCCAGCCCTGTGGCACAGTTTTCTAGTCAATATGAAAGTTTATCTTTAAATGTGCTGAGTTCTGCTGTCATGAGAGGTATGCATCGGAATTATCGCTTGTTAACTATCCAGTCACAGGAAAAGGGTGAATTCTCATTAGTATTGTGACGAGTACCTCTTATGAGATGAACTGGGAAAGTTCAGTTCAGAGTATGTCAAGGTAAGTATAGTTATTGATCAAGTAAAGATGCGAAAGGACTCACCAGCGACAGTGGATTACGTAATACGAATGTGCAATAAAAATAAAAGCTTTACCCCTTATAAAGCCTCAGTGAATCTAATCTGCTTAAGGAAGACGACTTGGTCCCACTTCTCTTACTACAGGGATGAAGTAGTGTTACCCAGGTGCAGTACCACTCTATGGCTATTGGCATGCTCCTTACTGCTATCATGATCACGCAACCACTTCTTCCAGATCTAGATAGTTTCGTCACCTTTGAAAGAATAAAATTCAAACGTCAGAGCCAAACACATGTGACCGATACTGACTATTATATGGAAATAGAAAACATCATGGTTGCTTGGAAAATCACATGATCATAGTCACAGTGTGCGGGAGAAAGAACAGTTGTTTTCAGATAACTTGATACGGTTTCTAACCGTTCATGTAGGTGAGATAATAATGGATTGCGTTGATCATTGGCCACACCACCCCCTCTCCTACCTATTTAAGAACGGCACGAGAATGACCTTTTATCTGGCTGATGGCAAACCCATTCTAATATCATCGCATCCATAAGTACAGCAAGATCACTTCGAGGTTGTATTGAAAATACTTGTTTGTTCTTCAGCGAATAGTTCTTGATATCCTGGTCGGTAGGATCTCTCATGTAATACAGCCATGTGGGGACAAAATAACTGGTAAGTTTCTAAGAATTGATTAGTTTTAGCAGGATCAGCACAAAAAGATCGATTTATATTCTCTCACAGAAGAAAACTCTTTGTCCAAGCAATCCGAGAAAATCATGGACAAAACTGGTTACCAAGAAATGCTGTGGGTGACATCACAAAGTTTTTGTTACAGATTTTGAATAGAATTTCTTAACCGGACAGAACGGAACCATTCAAATGACGATCAATGTGTCAAGGCAATGTTATAGTAATCAAAGCTTAGCTGTCTGTTTAGTCACACGTACCACAGTCCCAAAGACGGCAAACACCGGATTATTTTCAGTCATGGTTCACTTATAAAAAATCGATACCTTTTACAGAAATACAAGACAGACCTTAATGTTGACCTTTCCATAGATTAGCGTCGGTCCAAGTAAAACAATGTTTGCGACTTTCTGTAAACCAATAAAAACAAATTTCCGTGTGAAAATCTTTCAATGATCATGAGAGACGAAGGCACTAATCAAGTCTCCTCGAGGATCAACGTCCGTTTTAGGGGTCAGTTAAGAAGAGAAAGTAGCACAAAATGCACTCACAAGGCCAAAGAGGAGGCGAAGGGATGGGAGTCCGAACTTCGTTCAGAGTCTTCGGCCAAATCGACCAACCACTCACGGTTATGGCTGGCGTGATGTACAGAAAAATTAGTAATTATTTTTCAACGAGAACGATTAATTCGTGGGTGTGATTACCATGTCCCATCGTTTGAAAAGATGTTTGAAAGGGTTAATACACGGACTATATACAGTCACTCTGATTATATTGGCCACGGACACAAAGATTTGACGCACATCAAAAGTTCTGTGAGCTCTCATTTTCAATTTGGGATACTGACCATTGATTACACCTGGTGTAACTAACTGGACTCGTCCTGGCGAATTGCCTGCTTATATGTTGTTGGTCCTGCGTGTTAAGGACATTCATCCACAGTTACCACGGCTTGCTGTCCTATTATGGATAAACCACTACCTGCTCCTGAGACATGGAGTAAAAAGGGTCGCACAAACGTTTCCAATAAGTCAGATTTGGCATCAAGCCTGGTGGCAGTGGATTGCTGTCTTGAACCACTATCTTGACCGGCTGTGACGGATTTTTAATCGGGTACCTCCGGGGTGGTGAACCCTTATACCACTCGGTCACCACCGATCATAAGACACTTCCTACAGAATCATTCATTCAGTTAGCCGGCTATCAAGTCAAGTCTGTCTCTCCGTATTGGTGTGATTCCACAGTCTGTATACCGTTTGTTTAAACATCGCGTCAGACGAATCAAAATAAACACATGAGCTCCACTATTAGTGTGTTTCGTAAAATGACCGATGCTTGAAATCTAATAGATTTCTAATCTCGTGTGAGATTTGTGTTTGTGTGCGTCGTGCATAGGACATTCGCGGTAATAAACACGCGACAGGAAACTGCGACTGGTAGCTAGCCATGCCGAATTACTTCAGAGAATTTCGACACACCAAATGAGACGCACTGACGAGGTGCAAATGAAAACCGGTATGAGGTAAAACTTGACGAATTTATAGACGACTTCCAAACATTTTCTCGAAAGTTCAACTGGTAGGGTAGCATGATTGTTGCTCAGGGCTGCGCATGTCAGCCCAACACGCAATATAATGGTGGTGGTAATTATGGCTAGAGTGCCCTCGCAGTTATGGTTCATTGATTCTAATACTTACTGGTTTTGAGACTACAAAAGTCCACCTAGTAAACCGAATTTTCAGTTTTTCACATACCACCTACTTGTGGTACCTATCGTGATGAAAGTTCTCATGGCTGACTAAGAATTTTAAACCTGACACAAAGTAATTTACTGTATTTCCAGGATTGGTGATATAACTCATCGAGGACCCTATGCCTGCGTAATTCAGGTCTCCGACTGTTTAAACGAACTTGGTTTTTAAAATGCTAGTTAGAAGCCGGCCACCGGTCGCTTATTGAGGATCCACCACGACGAGACTGCACCCTGGGGTGTTATGATGGCTTGAGTGCCTCCATGACCCAAAGAGCTATGCAGGAAGGCTTCCTTTAAACGGAGACGCGATCATTCCTACCAGGTTGACGAATTTTCACTCTCTGAACCAGTTGTTGGATGATTTCTGGTTTTAACCGCTATGCCCCTTGGAGAGGGCACTCCAGAGAATAACTATAGAGAGAAGCAGTTTACCGATCTAAAAACCTCCAAAAGATGGACGAAGGAGTTGATTACCTGGGGTTTCTCTCGACGGCGTGAGAAGAGATCGCACTTCATTGGGCAGCTGTCGCCCGCCTAAGCTGGGCAGCTCCCAGTCCAAAAGATGCCGCTGCGTCCACGTTTCGCTTACTCGTTTGGATGCATAGGGCTAAGGACTGGCTCCGAAATGGAGATGGATAACAAAGCACCAGAGAATACAGGACAGAAAGCTTGCGACAAAAAGGTCTCATGTGACAGACCACAAGAAGTTCCCTCAAGCGTTCTCTGGTCACATTCTTGTGCTGGGTTAACACCCCACTACCTTGTGGGTCAGACTTATGAGTGAAAGGCCCCGATTAGGGTTCCCAAAGGAAAACCCCTTCTGCGGTGTGGGCAGCAGCGGGGTAGGATTTGCCCGGAAACCTTAAGTATCTTTCCTATAAGGAGCCTTACTAATTCTCCCCCCTTCAATTTAAAATCGATGCAAAAAGCCATGGGAAGAAAGCAGTAGCCGATCGAATGCTCTTCTTAAGCCTAAATATTCACTTCTTTCGGCTGCCTTCAACTTCGGCACACACAAGGTGCTCTCGCTAGCACTCTTGACGCTTCCAGAGTGGATATATGTTGTGTCTCGAAAACACCCATAAAAGACCCTTCTTTTGTGATCACTCTTCGCGCCCCAGAAAAAACCTTAGTCTCTCGTTTTATTCTCCGTGTGTTGGGTAGTTCGGTGTCTAGTGCTCACGAATAGGCCGACTTTGGGATTGCTTTGAGAGAGTTGAGCTTGCACTGCTGGACGGGTTGAACCTTTCTGTTCATGTAAACAACAAAAAAGTGAAGCGTCGATGCTTGTCTGTCGTGTGTGTATGTTCCCACTGACCACGGTTCCTCTGTGACCAGGGAAGAATTCTACCGGGATTTGTCTCATCTGTTTTGAAGATTGCGTTCATTAGATGTGGTGGTCATTGCTGGGGATTTCAGTGCCCAAGTTGGCCATTTGGGGGATAGCGAAACGTATACTGTAGGCCGTTTTGATGTCCCGGTCGATCGTAACGATAGCGGCAGTCGCCTTATCCAGGATCGCTTTTGTAAACCTCAGTCATCTGTGACGCCGGCGTGACATCTGATTGTCTGTCAAGGGTGGAGTAAACAATACAGTGGTTAGGTCCGTTCTTCTTTACGGCTCAGAAGCATGGCCGTTAATGGTAGAAGATAGAGGAAGGCTGTCGGTGTTCGATCACCGATGTCTCCGTAGTATTGGCCGAATGTGGTGAGGATACCGTATCAACAATGCTGAGGTTCGGCGTAAGGTGTTGGGAACCAGAGGTCAGTCTGTGGATCAAGTACTGAATGTAAACAGGTTGAGGAGTTTGGGACATGTGTTACGCAAGCCGACCGATAGACTTCCTCAGCGTCAGCTGTTCTTTGAGGCAGGTAGAGTTTGGAAAGTAGATCGAGGGAGTTAATTCACGACATGGCAAAAAGCTACGAAAACCTTGACCATTGGACTTGTTAGCTAGACTTCCGGGTTGAAAGAGTTAGTAAAGAAACAGGACGCGTAACTAGGGGTGCACTTGGTGCCAGTCTTCGTAGAGACCGCGAAATCTGTTGTTTGCCACAAGCGTCAGAGATGGAGTTTGGTGCCGCAATGGAAAGTTCGCGCAAATTGTTTTGTCTTATTCGAATCTCTAATAGGAAGTCACTTGGAGTAAGTGAAACTATTTGTGAAGCTGATCACTTGCCAACTTACAATCAGCGGCAGCCTCTAGAGTACTCCCATTCGAAATTCCGTTGTCTCTCAGTGTTGGCCTTTACAGTAGCTCTTTCGGCACATACCCTTAAGTCTATTTCGATCAGTCCACCCACCGAGGTAGAGATCTGCAAGAAAACCCAAGGCTCAGGAAGTCACAAAGCACTGGGCTCAGATGGCCTCTCCCCAGGCCTTTTCAAAGATGCTGGAATACAGCTTGCTAGAGAAATTCATGTTTTGTTCTCAAACAGTTGGAATTCTGAACAAGCACTCTCCTTATGCGGGGGAAGGATTGTTGTCCCCAACCTTAAGAAGGGATCAAGCAGTGACTGCTGTAATCATAGGGCCTTGAGCCTTATCCTGATAGCTTCGAAGTCGTCCCGGTTTGCCCTCCTTGGCAGGTCGTACCAAAAGCGTGAAGAGCCGACTCGCGAGGAGCAGGCTGGGTTCCGCGCCGGCCTTGCTTGTATTGATCAAATATTCCCCATCTGACAGTTGCTAGAACACCATCACACTTTCCAGAGACCAACAATCATCGTGTTCCGAGATATTCGCTTGGCCTACAATTCTGTCGATGGAACTGCACTGTGGGAATGTTTGTTAAGAAATGGAGTACCTGAAGCTAAATACTCTTCAAAAGTGTCTTATCGTAGAATGATGCACCAGGTCATTTCTCTAATGAGGCTGTACATCTCATGGCCATGTACACTTGCGTCCACTTGCTATCAGTTTTTATTGTAGTGAAACCAATGGAAACATTAGTTTTCCAGTTTTTGGTATTTCTCGACTCAGTCCCGGTTTGAATAAGATCGAGAATATATTCCTAATGCTTAAAGAAAAATACATCACAATTTCGCCAGACAAAGTAGAAACTTTTAGCATGATGCAACGTCACACCATGGCTTCTAAACTTAGTTGTGTTTATCAGTGACAGGATGTATCGGATCAGGACTTTTAGGTAAACTATACGATTGAAGATGCCTTCCAGGAGTAGCTGCTCGCTCAGAACTTCCTACCAGGTAACTCCACAAGCCTGCACTGCATTGTTTCTGTCATAATGCCACTTTAACTGGTTTCAAAGAACACTGACTCGTCGGTCTAGATGATGGATTTCCTTTGTTGGACCGATCTGTCCATTTGCTCGCCGTCCGTCTTGAAAGACCAACATAACTGGTAAACTGATGAGGTGACTTCCAGATTCCCATCTTCCGATGTCAGGCCAAGCGATTTTCGTTTTTGTGAGCACCGGGTGAATTTGAAAGAGCAGAGAGATGCGTGGTATGTCAGACTAGAAGGTACACACAACTGCGAGTCTGACCTTCATCGTACAAGAATGTAGAACGAATGACTTAGGAGTGCAACTGTTCTGGGTTCGTTTGAAATATTCCGAAATGAGGGTATTGAACCGCAGGACCATGGCTTATTTAGGAAGAGCATTTTTGGCAATCACATGATACTTCGTTCTGTGTTGACTGTTAGTTTTTTTTTTACCGCCGCTTGCATTTTGACTAAAACACTTATCCGTGAGTGACTACGCAACAGGCCAGACACGTAGTTTTATGACACAGACGTAACCAAAACAGCCTAAACTTGAAGACAAAATCAAGCAGTCCTGCCAAATCAGTGAAGCAACAAGTCGCATCTGGCTGCACGATTTCGCCTGTGTACACTGTAGTCGAATTGGCTGACTGTGGACCAACCATTGTTGGTTACACGAACAACATCCTGGGATCTTGTCACCGGCAGTTACTCTCTCCGACTGGCAGCCTCTAGTTGGCGGTATTCAATTCCTGAGATTAATACTATTGTTGTATAATGAGGAGCAGAAAGGTTTTATTAGTATCATCATTATCGAGAAATAGGCGTTTCCATCACAAATAGGTCATAAAATCAATAATATTTACTTAATAACAACTAACGAGAGAGATAAGTCACGGTTTGACTCACACAGTTATCACAGAATAGTTGAGCTCACATACGATTCACGCTTTTTGGTCAGTCACATAGGGTAACTACTGTTGTGTCAGTCCTCAAAACTCTGAATTATCCCCGGTCAGAAATTCCCCGATTTCTCAATCCTAACGGGAAAGTAACCACAAACAAAGTGCGGAAATTGTGTTCGATTCTAACCAAAAATCAACACTTTATATAGCATAAGGCAAGGAATACATAGATACATATGAAACTGTTGTTGATTGCCCAGCGTGGTGATCAGTTGTGATTGGTTAGGTCGGATCATAGTACATCACTGGTCTGATTGGTAGGCGGGTTGGTGTGAAGGATAGGCATCGGTTGCCTGTTAGTGGTTTATGTGAACAGTGACGTGTGACGGACTGATTGGTTCATCGGCTCACGCGTCACGACCACTCTGCAATGCGGGATATGCGGGCTTTGTCATTGGTTGGTGTTAACAAAGCACCCTGTCCGTGGGTTGGAGGAATATGGACTGCAGCCTCTCGCGGGACGTGTTTTCAGGGTGATTTATGACTCCCTGACACATCCCCTTTTCAGACGACTGACCTGATGAAGAAGCGCCATCTTGAGTTGATTTAGAATGACGCCGTTGGCGTCCGCCTCCGGTTTGTTCTCCTGACTGGTTGAGGTATTTATTCTTCGGCTAGTGATGGATTTTCTTGTTGCTGCTTTGCCAGGTTTCATGTATCTAATATCAGTTTCAATGGTAGTCCCGAAATTGTGCTTGACGTATCCGTACACCGTGTCGATCTAAACTGATTGGCAAGCCTTACCCAAAATATCGGATCCAGCCATGACATTATAGATTACTTCACCAAGTTTTTGATAAATGCTTCCAAGAGCTAATATCCCCTGATTGTTTATGTAGTCCTTTGTCAGTACCCCCTGACCCAGCTGGAAAGACTGTCATCTTGCATCTTAGCGTCGATTGAAATGACTCTCATTTAACATCTGGGGTAAATAATCTCGTTGATATCCTTCAGAAGGCTTTGGGTGAATCACGTCAAAAGGAGTGTGCAGTTTCCTTTTCACGAAAGCCCCCGTAGGCGACACACTATCTGTAGAGTTTGGATTTGGCTTTGCACGATAGCCTAACAAAGAAGTTTTGAGAGCTCTTTCTGTGCTCCCTTCCCCCTCGCTTACTGAAGCTCCCTCTTGAATGTGTCCACAAATCGTTCGGCCTGTTCATTGGACTGTGGATGATACGGAGTTGATTGCACATGACCAATTACGAAATGTTCGCAGGTTTGGCTGAAAACGGCTGATGTGAACTGTCCGCCATTGTCACTCATTAATATTTCGGAGCAACCAAATCTACTGAAAAGTTGGCTTAGAATACTGATAACTTCTTCTGCTGTTGTCCGTTCCGTGACAACATTTTCCGGCCATTTACTATGGGCATCTCCCATAATGAGGAAGTTTCGACCGTTTACTGGTCCTGCGTAATCGACATTATTTTTGGACCGTAGTTTCTTTGGTATGAACCACCTCCGGGGCTCGATCTTGTTTGAGGCTTTTAATTTCTGGGCTCATTTATTGCAAGTGTGACCTGGGTGTTCTAGTTGATTGTCCATTTTGGGCCAGTATGAGCACCTGCGAGCAAGAGCTTTCATACGGTTGATTCCTGGATGACCGGTATGAAGCTGTCTTCGGACCCTTGCTTGCAGCTTTTGTGGGACAACACTTTAGGCGAAAGGAACAGAGTCACTGATGATCAACAGGGACTGACGTTATTGACAGAAATGTTCGTCATCTCTTGAAAGTTTCGACTACCATTGAGTTTGATGGTACTTGATGGTTTTTCGCAATATCATATCATGTTGGGTCTCAAGGCGGATTTCCTCAAAAGTGACTAGAAGTGCACCAACAACGTCGAGAAAACAATCCACTGATCTAGGAATCAACACCAACAGACATGATGATCGTGTCCTCCGGTTCGTTATTCAAGGTGTTTATAATATACGGGAGTGCTTTCGCTTGTCCAGAGTTAGGGGTTGACTGGCCACCGACTTCCTGACAACTACTACTTGCCAGTTCCTTGGTTTGTCTCATCAAATTCGGAAATCGTACGACGTAAATTACAGAGGAGTTGAAGTTAAACTAGCCACAATGCTGCCACCGGAAGCTGTTTAGGAATAGATGATCTCAGTGACCTGTGTTCGTTTGATGCTGTCCTCGCTTTGAATAGATCATCCATTGATTTCCGAAGTTGATCCTGGGGTATTCTCAAACAAGTGTTCACTAATCTATTCGTTCACTGTAGGTGGCTGAGCATCCGCATAAGGAAGGAAGTATAACATATTGTTTCCTCTTCTTATACACCCCCACATTTTTTATATGCGGTATTCGACCCCCACAGATTTTAATGACACGATGAAGAGTTTTCTGGCCGTGGCCCAGCTCTTTGACAAGCAGAATTCAGGTGAGTTGACCAATATTTTGAGTAAAGCTGACACAATTTTAAATTTTCTTATTATTGCCTCTCTGAACGAACAAGATCAACAAGAAGATCGTCATCACAGTAAGCGGAAAACTGCATTCTGACCATGGCTATTCTTAATCAGTGCAGAAGCGTACCGATCAATGTGGAATCCGGTCAGCTAACATCAGAGTAAGAACAGTCAGTAAGAAACAAGATATGTGTACATGCAATGTCCGGATGAGTTATATTCTGGCTAAGGGCAGTGGAAAGCATATCGACCAAAGGTGTGTGCGACCTCGAACTCATGCAGCAACGCATAATGTCGTGGGAAAACTCAAATCCGGCTTTTAAAACGTGAGCAGAACAAAAACGATCTGTCCAAAAGAATCGCGACAGTGTGGCCGCCTTTACAACTTCAATTGTTTCATGATATTTGTTGCGTCCGTAACCGGTAGCAGAAAACGTCACGGTGGTGTTGCATTTACTTATGCGATTGTGAACACAAAATACGGCAGTAGCCAGAGAGTAAGCGGCAAACAAGCAAGTGAGTTTGCATAAAGAATTAAAATACATGTGCTGTCACGCGCAACAGAGTGAGACCAATCGGTACACAGCAAAATCGATGATTCAATACGGCTGGGGTTAAAGCATGGTTGAAGATCAAGGGAAATCGGGCGTTTGTCCATTCACGAGAGAAATATTAGTCGGTTGTCCGCCTGGTGAGCGAGATTTCAACCGGACACAACAATACTAAAACCCGGGGTGCATCGGAATCCAAATTTCTCGTATTCCTTCCCATTTATGTTCTCAATGTTCTGCTTCTCAAAGCACACTGAGAATGCGGGTTTGAACCGTGTACTTCTAACTCGAGAATTTGTTTTTACACTCTACAGCGTGTAATTGAATTTCTCGTGATCAAAGGAAATTGTTGATCAGTCACGGTTCCGCGAATTTCTGCATTGTCTTGTTGTGTGAAGTACCTTAACCTGGAGGAACGGAAGTAGCATCATCTAGTCACTGAGATTACCTGAAAACATTTGGATGCTGTAAACAATGAAGTTCGTAAATTCTTTTTTATCACAGCACCGCTTATTTGAGTAATACGGGATTTTAGTTGTTCACTGAATGACACGATATCAAAACATGACTCACCGTTCAATATCTAGGGAAGCTCGTGTAACTGGATGTTACTTTGTTTGAACAATTTCGGCTTTAAACTTCAAATTGCCACGACTTGGGTCGCCATGGCCAACCGTCTACGTATTCCTTTGATGTGAACTCTGGGTGTTGGCAGAGCCTGTTTGGAAGCTTTTGCCGGACCGATCTGTTGTCCACAATAAATCAAGTTTTGGAAGACTGTATTGTTAATGATCTGAATTCTCACCCCGGTAAAATACAGCCGGGGCGTGTTCTGTCTCAGCAACAGTTTAAGTGAGACAAAGGCATCACACACAACTAGCAGAACTTGGTTATTTGCACAGTTTTAGCAGTAAGATGGCTGAGTTGTTCGCGTGATGATTTCGCATTCAGGGGGAAGTTAGTTGTGTATAGGGACACGCTGAATCACTGCACGGTGAGCTGCGTAGCTTCCTGCAAGAAAATATTCGTCTTCAAATTGAAACTAAATAACTTTTTACAGATTATGTATTTTCATTTTAACTAGTTTGGCGGGAGCCAATCATTTAAATCACTCTTATTTTAGATGAAGATGGACCCCTTTTGTAAACTGACCCCGGTGAATTTGAATAAAACCGATGATAGCAGGGAGTGCCAAATATTTTATGGCATCTAGGTCACGTTACCTTATTACGTGATACACTAGGCTGGAAACACAGTTGTTCGCAGGTTATCACTAAACTACTAATTTCTGTGGATCAAGGCGGGGAGATGAGATAGATTATTATTTGTGTTATAGAAGCGCTGAAGTGTAATTATGGACGCGATTGCGAATGTCCATTCGTTTCTTCATCATACAGCTTGTGCATATTATCGTTGGATTGGCTGAAGATGCCTAAGTAGGCGTTATTTTTACACATGCTTACAGTAGTCCAAAAGACCTCTGTGACTTGAATCACGACGTCCGATTGTACCTGTCCTTTGTACGGACATAAAGGAAGCTAACCACCAGATGGCTTTTCTGATTTTCTTGTTTCAAATTGGTACCGTACAGGAGGGGTGTACCCACTGCATCGTCGGAAATAAACCGGCGAGTAGTCGCCTTGGAGACATGGAGTTGAGAACTACAGACGACCCCAAATAGGTGAGGTGCCGCATCGGTTGAACATGCATAAGCTCTTGGTAGCTGATCATGTAGCTTAGGTTGAAGATGTTGCGTTTTGATTTTGCACGAAAACACCAGTGATCACTGAACTTGATAGTTATTTCCCAGAAATCCTTCAGATGAGGATAAAGTTAGCATGCACACTCAAATGTGTCAATATATGGGACAAAAACTATGGATTCTACGTCTGATTCACTCGATTCCCTTTTTCTGACCCCCTTTCTCTTTTTTCAGCTAACTCGAAACTTCATCCAATAGAAGTCTCACTTATTGAGAACATAAACTCTTATCAGAAAGGCAAGTGACAAATCACTGATTGATCAGATTATCTATCGATTCCCTTAAGCACAGGTACCGTTTGGACAACATTATTTCCTTTATCTCATCATCGTTTCCGGTAGAATTTGAGTATCTGTTTTGTAGTAACCTACTTTCCCATTTTTCGCCGGTTATCTCCGGGAGTAACAACACTGAACAACTGGGTCTACGAACGATCTTTGCGCATTCATCACTGTTCGGTGGATAATTCATGTATGGGTGGAGCCTGGGTTTTGGTTTGCTTGTGTATATTAACACAGCACACGCACTGAGAGAACGCGCGTAGATACACACACGAAGTATTCACTTCAACGTGATTTTCTGCAAAAGTAACAACCAGGACCAAAGCACTAACAGCTGAAAGCCATTTCGTAACCTTGCCAAAGTCAGTGAGTACATAGATGTAATAATCAATACATCGGCTCAGAAAGAAACGCGGCAGACAGTGAGAATCAAGTTCTGGGCACATACATACAGAGTCTGTGTGAGAAACGACCGGAATACAGGTCGGAAAATGTAGTATCTATTGAAAGTGCACGTGCCTCATCCACCAACAACGAAACCCACTGGTTACTCTTGATTTCGACTGAATATGGACTTCAGAAGAAATACTAAACAAGCCCAATGTATCAGGGAATTTTAAATCACTAAACTTTTGTAAGGAATGAATGCCTATTTGACCAGTTTCCAGCGTTTACACATTTTATCAACACTATTTCCGACAACGTGGCCATTTTTCTAAAGGATATAGTACTTTTTGCTTCGCTTATGTATCCGAAGTCGGATTCTGACGCATTTATCCGGCGGTCTAACCGGGATGTCAGGGCAAAACTGTGTGGACTGGAGTTCTCGTTTTGAAAGCTTGATAGTAATTCTTTTTCGAGACGTAACAAAATGATCCCCACAGTATCTTCCCAATTACCGATCATTGCGCATTTGGAGTCAGTTATATGATCAGGATACATTCTTTGCAGAGTTTCTACCAGACAGTACATAAATCTCATCTTACTCAGTAAAAGCGTTGCATTCAGATTTCCCTGTACAGAGCAGTTATTGTTCTACGATTGCAAAAAATACGAAGGGCGACAAATGAGACACTTCTGCGTTAGAATTGGTGATTCTGTCAACACGGATCCTTCCCGTGATCACTTCAGAGTCGACCTTACAGGGTTCAATACGTACAAAACGCCCTGACCGGCAGAAAAGAGGCACATCTCGATTCCAGTCTAATACTACCAAAAGCATTGTGGTTCATTAATTGGTACAGGTCACTCGCATTGTGGTTAAACATTGACATGGGTTGAGTTCATTCTGATCCCAGAATTCCACCAGAAACCACGTTCAGTCTGCTGTCCTGAGCAACCGCAACCTCAGTGACTAAGAAGATGGTTCAATGAGAAGATCCATATACCTGGTCGAAGTGATATCTTCACATCAGCAGCTTCTGTCCTATAAAGTAGACGATAAAAACAGTGCAAACCCTGTTTCACAGAGCACAGATTTGCACGGCGGATGAGGAAATAAATTGGATCACTAAAAATCTGATAGCATATGGATATCCAGCATCACTCCTGGTAAAGTATCGCCACCTGAAGACAAATAAAGGGTATTCCAACCAAAGTATCTAAGGTAAAAGTGTATTTAAAGCTCCCTTACAAAGGTGATATAGTAAGTGTGCTGATTAGAGAATGTTTACAATCAACTGTCAACCGCCCGTACTTTAAAGCCGATTCGATGGTCGTATTTACTACTAATCAGTTAATTAAGCCGTTGGTGAAAGAATCATCACCTATCCAAGCCAAATCAGACTGCATACACCAGTTCAAATGTGCGTGCCCAGCCACCTACATAGGCTGAACGGAAAGGCAGGTACGTCATAGAATGGATAAACACATTCCAGTGTGGCTTTATATGACAATGAATAACTATTTCTCAATGATTGGATCATCAGCCGAGCAAAAGATCGATTAGGTCATCAATTGCTAGACATCTTTATAAGACTAGACATTGCATCATTGCAAGTCAGACGCTCAGGGCGATCTACTCTACCAAGAAAATCAAACATCACGCAGAACTGTGCAAACAGAGCAAGCTTGTGATCAGTGTATGATTGCCTTGTTAACGACGTGTCATAATTGTTGCTTTTTTATCCGATTGGCATGTGTATTTGTGTGCGTCACGTGATTTCACCTTAGTTTATAAACAGCTCGTTCATCCGTTTTTCTATGATAATAATCACTTGGACTGATGCATGCTACTGGTAAAAATGTATTGATGTGATCCGGGGAGCACACACTGAGCAGTCTGTGTTCTAGATTTCTACTTTCATATTTGTAACGGGGAAAGTTTGTTTCTTGTTGCATGGTAAATCACTTGCCACACTGACACCCGTTCGACTCACGGCTCTCACATCCGAATTAAAGACGCGTTTTGCGTATTAGCCGCTTCATGATATGCCACATTGCTCTCATTCTCAACTGTCACTAATCCTCTAAGAATAATGGTCTTACAACAGAGTATCCTCCTCCAGACCCTCTCACAACCAAAATACATCTATTAACTCTGGTCCGACAAACTCAAGGCCAGTTCTGGACAAAATTAAATCTAATCAGGCTTTGATTAAATATCTACAAAAGAAGCTAATCTGAACGGTGTTCAGATAGTGATTGTATTCATTTCATTTGGACCAGACAAAAATTTACCGACTGTCAAGTAACGCAGCACAATAGTATGATTCACAAGACGGGCATCATAATTACTGATACAATTCTGCACCTTGTTTTGAATGTATATTTTGTGTTAGAGACGATAGCACCTTGGGGAAATTGCTGTGTTCACTCATAATTGATTACCTGCCCGTTGCTAGTGAAAACAAATGTAAGTAGACGTCAAGCAGCCATTGTTTCAGGGAGGGCTATACACACCAAACCAAATTGATTTTTGATTTATAATCAAAGAGCAATGAAATCACCTACTATCAGTCCATCAGTCCGTCTATGAAGTCAGCCAGCCAGTCAGTCAGCCAGATAGACACAAAGAAAGATCGACAGACAGACAGAGAGGCAGGCAGATAGACAGACGGACAGACAGACACAGATAATCTTTCGCTTTTCTCCTGTGAACAAACGAGTTTAATTTGTTTATCTAATATTCTTTCTGATTTTGCTCGATAGATTTTCATCTCACAATGAACATGTTCTTGAGCCTAATTGCACAACTTTTCGAGGACAACACAAGTAAGCGATCCCCCAGTTATCGCTACCACTCCGGTAGCTGATGTCTGTCCGTGCTTTTTGCTGAAATACTTGATGTGTGGTTCAAGAGTGTTTGTCACCGCTTATGTTCGTGTCATTTAGGATAACAGTTGACTATGTATTGGTTGCCGTGGATCTTGGTGTAGTAACATCAAAAGCCCCAGTCAAAACCATAAAGTGAAGTAGATTGAAACACTAAGCAGATACAATCGAACTACCTGATCAAGGAGATGAAACGTTGTGTGAGTAAAATAAAGTCAGCGGTTAGGTCGTACTGCTACTTCCCTCACAGTTTCCAACCACTAAGTGCGTAGATCTCGTGAATTCCACGCAGAAACTCTATCACGTAAAAAATCGCTGTACCGACTGGACAGAGTCTTCTTTCATGATGCGAGCTGGTCACCTTTGCCCTTCTTCCAAACACTACCACCCACAGCAAACATTTCAGGAAGAGCGCGCAAGACGCATCCCATCTATATCGATTTTGGGTCAGCTACAATGTTCAATCTAGTAGCTTGCCTTTTGCACCTAAACCAAGTTTAACCTCGCCGTCGTTCGTAATCGGTTCTCGCAAGACCTAAGCGATGCCCTAATACAGTCGCCGTTAACAAGTTGGCAATATTTGTATGCATTCAAACAGTAGTAACAAGAGTTCTGAGTCTTAGAGAATTAATGGTCGATTTGTTGCAAGTTACAGTCAATCATTGGTGATCAAGCTAGCACGACGCGTTATCGTCCGCACATAGCTGGTTATGAGTTTGACATAAACTCATTTGTTCGGGCGTTGCTGTTGTCACAATGGGGTTCACCCCCTCTGCAGCACTCTTGGAAGTCTGGGTCAGTTGATAATCTCTGTGATATCAGAATGATTGAGAACATCCATTGATTAAACCGTTGTACCTTAAATGCTTTATTTTATTATTCTGCTGAAACAGTATCATGAAATTTTGATTGCATTTGACGGGTGGATGTGCTTTCTAACCCGAAGATTGGTAACGTGTTCGCCCTTATTACAACTGTGAAATTCAGGTGTAACCAGCGATGATATACCAAAATTCATATCATACTGGACTGAACTGAGCTCAGGCTATCACTAAAAATCGATTATTTTGAACGGGTTATGTTGAATTAGCCCTATAGAAAGTCCTCTGATTTCAAGTTGAAGCCAACCACCCGATAGTCATCACCTCCTGGGGCCTGGGTTCAGCTTCATTTGGGACATACTGGAAGTGCTTTGCAGTCGATTATCCACAAAGAAGACGCAGTCGCGCGTCAAATGTGGTAATATTATAAGTTGTGCACACTTTTAGTGGAAGAAAATTCTTCTGTAGAAAAAATCCGGCAGAACATGTAGTTTTCAAACCTTTTAAAAATCTGTAATGTGAGTGCGCGATGGTTTTTTCATTACTGTGCTAATCCAGTAGATTATAATGAACACAATCTGATGTAACCTCTTGATGATGATGGGGTTGGGGGCAATACAGTTTTGTTCCTATATCAGTTAAAGTAAAGTAAGTGCTCAGGCACCCAATTAGTGACTACTAAGCAGCCACCTATTTATTTCATTGCGGGTAGGGAAGCCAAGTATACAGTGAGATCGTTTGTACAGTTTCGGACTTTAGAAAACGCTATTTTTTGGTACTTCACACCAAGAACCTCCATGGTCACCTATCGAGTGTCACAAAATCGCTCCAAAGGGATCAGCTAACGAATGCTATCGACAGCGGGAGCGACTGTGATCAGGTTATATCGACCAGTCTTGTGTTCGGAAAAATAGTTTATCAAGGCATTGCATCTTCCCTGGTCAAGTATCGGCAAGATGGTGAGACAGACACAAGTAATCCGCAAAGCCAGTGACGAAATTTTTCGCACGAGTGCACCGCCCTCAGTCTGACAGTTGCTGTTGTGAATTGTTGTGAACACTCTTGACTGTTTACTAACAACTAATTTAACAAAACCCCGTGAGTGTGTTGTATTCGTCTGATTTGAAGTGCCGAAAAGACACATCTGTGTTCTCCACGCCTTTCTTTGATGATTCGACTATGGGAATATTTCACGACTTAAAATTTTCGACTTTATATGGAAACTGTGAAGATAGGGAACTATTGCTGATTTGTAAGCTTTGGGTTTTAACAATCACTCAGAACTCCATAATCAGAAAATCAGAAAACAAGACTGCAGAAACAATGACCCAAAGTTCCTAGGCAGAAAAATTACATCACTTTCAGATGAAAAAAGTGGAGTGGAAAAAGGACTCTAATCGAAGTAAAAAGAATTTAAGACCCTTGATTTTCAAAATACATATGGGAGTACTTGAGACACTTGGTATTTTTCTTGACTGAGAGAATGTGTATTTAACCGGGCTAGTCTAACCAGGAAGAGCCCACGTTCTTCTGATGACACACTGAACTTTCGCCAAAAGTTGAATCCTATATTCACTGCTCATTTCTTCTCTTTGTAGATTATGACACGCAGCTGGCGAATTCCATTTCAAAACTGAGGAGCAGCTGTAGTGAAAGTGAGTTTTATCGCCATCTGAGTGTTTTTCACGAGTTGTCCTCTTGTTCCATAAACCAGTTCGTTTTCTGAATTGGAAAACAAACCTGTCAAAAAAGTGTATTCAATGGGTAAATTTGACGTCGTAGAAATAGCACACGGTTTAAACAACCTGTTTTTAGAATTCATAGATCAAACTATAAAAATCAATACTTCTGAATAGCAATTGAGTAGTAGGAGATTAGATTTGTATATAATATGATTCATCATGCAGCTCGAACGCTCAACTCACCATTGAAAACCGTGGAAGCACTGTACAGCTGTTTCATCCTTGTTGGGAATCATCAGCAGTGCACATCCACCGAGCCCCCACGGGGACTCGAACCCGAGGTGAACGATTCTGAATCGGACACCTTAACCACAAGGCTATCCGGGTTGGCTCTCAACCGTTTGTTGAACATCTACACTACATGATATAGCACCCTTCCGTCACTGGCTTTTGAACGGTAACAACTCGCTTCCCACACAGCGATCGACTCTCGGTGGATGTGCACTGCTGATGATTCCCAACAAGGATGAAACAGCTGTACAGTGCTTCCATCCATTTCAATGGTGAGTTGAGCGTTCGAGCTGCATGATGAATCATATTGTATACTTTTGAATAGGTTTATCCACAAAACTCCACCGTATAATGCCAGTAGAAACTCACGGATGTTTTTTTTTGACGATTGGTAGAGCAACAGTAAATTGTTTATTGTACTTCAGACATATGAACACATAAACAGTGATTGATTATTTCAGTATTAACACATGAGGCATTAGCTATCATTGCAATTTGGGATAGTTAACATTCGCAGAACGTATCGATTGGTAACAGCCCATCATATGGCCATCACGTTCAAATTGCCGAGCATCCGGATCTATATATAACAAATCAATAAAAGGTTTTGTGCATCAAATGTTGAGTGGGTTTTATGTATGTGCAGATTGTTCAGTAGAATCCAGAAAAATAGTACCGGGGTTATTTTGGGTGTGGAGGGGAAGATATGGAAACAAGATAAGGTAGTAGATAAATTCACAATAACGACGAAGATGAACACTGAGATCATTGAGTGCTTAGCTGCGGTGGACAAGGAAGCAGACAAGATAAAGAGTGAGGCTATTTTCCACAAAGAAGTGCATAGACGAAGTGTTTCTGAATTTCAAGCGAGTGAGAGAGTAAGCTACGGCTTTAGAGAATGAAATGAAGGCACGATTTGGTGTTAGATAATAGTCAATGATTGAAGACGTTAAGGGACGGGAGGGGAAGGTGTACCAATGGGAAAGTTCCTTCAGGCTGTTTCGAAAAATATCCAAGCTTTCGTTTCCGTTGTACGGACATCCAGTTTCAACATCACCTGCCTATTTGCAGCCAAAGGGAAATTCACTAATGTAAAAGAATGAAATAAACGGGGATAGAAATGCACGCCAAAAATACACTAGCATTACCTGGGCTAGAACGGTGGCCGTTTGTTAGTAGAAAATATGGTGATGGAGGAAATTTAGAGCAGGACAGTCAACTGCACTAACATGTAGGATGCAGAGGAGAGCGTCAAGGTGAAAACAAACGAATGCATTCTCGGAGACAAGGAAATTCAGCTGAAAATTTCGGTTACCATGATGAGGAGTAGAAGCAATGAAGTTAAAAACCTAGCCAATGGCATCAAGGGTTGACAATGAGGGTTCGCAGGTAAACTGCATCTCGTCGGAAGAGTGGACTTGGGGAATTACGTGGTGACGGAGTACAGTATCAAACACTTTCGGCAAAGTCGATACGCTGGTTATCCGACGTTATTTGTTGGATTCTTTCTTGGGTACCGGTGCGGTACGTACAAATCCCCAACAGTCAGGAATCACAGCAGAATCAATACAACGATAAAACAGATCAGTCAAGGGAGATCTGGGCTACAAAGAACAGGCTTTCAGTTTCAATGAAGATAGCAAGTGGGGCAACCAGACTTCTGTCACTTAACTTACCATAGAACTCTAAAGGCAGAACCAGTTAAAAGGAGTGGGATTTCTTTAGATAGGTTTTGCAAAGTGATATGTAGTACTTTCTCACGCTTCCCATGAGTGAACAAACGTCTGAGGACAATATTGATGGCACCGATATTTCCCAAACATCATATTGTCATAGAGCTGCTTTCCAACAAGCACGACGCTTTCTCGAGTTCCCATGAACCTTAACCATTAGACTTTTTACAGGATTTCTAACTGCTTTCGAAAATTCATGAAATCCATTGCCAAGTGCGAGGAAACGTAGAGAACTTAAAAAAGAGCTGTTATAAGATAAGATTTAAAGATTAAAAGCAGTTCAACTTCCGGAATGGAAAAAGGAGACAGGAAATTTTTGGTAAATTACGAGCGACAGTATTATGGTAGTTATAAGCCCTCTAGCTGACAGCCTTTTATGCATACGCCACTTGATGCCCAGGTTGAAATACTGAGCGGAACAACTCGTTACTGCCAAAATGGTATCGATCTGAATTGTCAGCAGTGTGGGGAACCCCTTGCGAAACATTTCTTGGCACATTCAATGGATTGGGTACTTATTAGGGAAAATTCAGTAACCTTAACTGACGGTAATCCTTCCATTATATGACTTTACGTCTATTCAATGACTACACGGAAAGTCATTCTGTGGGTAGCACTTGAAACTTTATTTATTAGCCCTTATATTCACTCATACTACAACGAAATTCAACAGACTCTTTCTGAATATAGCCCCTGGCCGTCATACTTACGCTTCAGAGAGCGATGTCACGTCACCTGTTCTCACAGAACACGACACTATCCTAACTGATAAACAAACATTTGCGAGCCGAATCTTCCTACTCCATCGATCGGAATCATGTCAACGCCATACTCATCGTAATCAGGGTGGAAAATGAGTTTGGAATAAAGTTGCCTTCTGATGAACGAGGATCAACAGAAAATTGACCAATTTGGAGTTTTTTCTTCCCTGGAATGTCAACATCAAAGGTGATGGTGATAAGAGAGAGAGAGAGAGAGAGAGAGAGAGAGAGAGAGAATATCCCCTTTATTCGAATCAGGTTCTTTCTGTAAGGGTAAATAAACCTTTCCGACCTTGACAAAGACTGTTCACGATGAAGGTTTATTGGTACGTGCGAGGCTATTTTAAGGCATCGAAAAATCGCTGACCACCAACTCGGCTCTGGTAATCCATGGAAGCACTCGGCAAAATCGGATCATTCAACTGTTCTTCGTATTTGTATTTGGTCAGACTTTCGCGCAGACATACGTCCACATTTCAGTCCAAACTGATTTAAACTTGGTACCTCACCAAATCAATGGAATGAAAGAGAAAACGATTACGTATCGAAACTGCTAAGAAGTTCTGTCCATACTCGCGCACGGTTTATGAGTAGTCGGGCTAGATATGGAAGGGCAGAGTTTTTGTAGACGGTAATACGACAGGGTATCGATCGAAAAGAGGAGCGCATAGAAGCGAGAGAGTTATATTTGGATAGATCACTGTGTAAACGATAAGTGCTGTTTTCAAGGATTTTGTGAGCAAACTTTTCACATGCGGCCAGGTGTACTTCGCATAGCTTAGCAGATAGTTCAGCTAAGGGCATGAAAGATACCCGACTGATAATGAATAAACCTCGACGAAGAATTTTGAAATCTTTCTTTAGTGGGCCAGCAAAAATAACAGGAGATCAGTAAAGTGGAACGGGCAAAATACGTTGGTAAACGAAAGGGGCAACAACATTCTGTTTGAAGTTAAAATGCTTTAGTTTTCGAATTTGGTGAGAAAACCGGCGTAGTTTCTTCACACAGTTTGAAATGTTAGGTGACCTCTTCAAATTTGCATTGATAGTGACTCCTAACTGTTTGACAGAACTCACGCTAGTTCCTGGTCCTGGAGAAAGGACAAATGGAGCACAAGGATAAGCCGATCGAAAGAGTGCTAATGTGCACTCAAAGCATTTGGGCAAATTAAAAGTTAAACCGGATTGAACTAAGAAATCATAGATATGGGACAGATTACTGTAAAAGTCGATGAAGTCCTGGGTCACGGAAAAGGCCTTGCAAAGAGCCATATCATTGGCATATTTCAATAAATGTGCAGGAGAAATGGATGAAAGATCCCCAATGTAGGTGGAAAATAAATAAGGGAATTCAAAGCTCCCCGGAGTTCTCCTGAATTATTCACCAAGGGCTTGGATTTTGTTAAACCTAGTCATGTGTACACTGATTTCAGCTGGCGAAATAATCAGGTAACCATGCTAGTGAAGGTGTAGGACAGCCGAAAGCTTCCAGTTTACGGAGGAGAACAGACCGCGGAATAGAATCAAAAGCGGATTAGTAGTCTAGAAAAGCTCATCGGACAGTCATCGCTAAACCATCCAAGGACTTTGTTATGTGGTGGACTGAAAAAGGGATAGTATCCACTGTAGACCTGTTTGATTTATAGACAAACTGTATAGGGTCATCAGGAGAGTTTATGGGCGAATTCAAACGTTTACGGATGACAAGCTCTGTAAGTTTAAGACCAGATGAGGTGAGAACAACGGTACGAAATGGCTTAGCTGTGACACCGGAATTACAAGGTTTGGATATAGGAACAATGGTGACTTGTCTACAGTAGTCGCGAATAGAATACGAGCAGAAAGATTTGTTTAAAAGATAAGTAAATATATCAGCCAGGGCAACTGCACCGTGTCTCGAAAGTGCTGACGATAGGCCATCAGGGCCAATACGTGAGGTTATTTTGGAAGTACGAAGAGGCTTATGTACTTCCTTTGTATAAAACGGGGAAATGTGAACACTTTTCTCTGAAATAAATCCATTTGGAGAGTCATTTGATGAGTGGATCAATGCCCTGGTAATACTGTCAACTTCAGCAGAAAATTTCACTTGTTCCCTCTTTGCTCCACACAAAAGCCGAAAGCCTTGCCATAGTCGGTTACTGTTGTGGCTGCATGGGATTTGACCAGCATACAGCGAGTCAGTGCTTTTTATTTCATTTTTCAATAAAAGAGAAATGTATCTTACTTTCGAGATACTCCAGGGTTTGTAGAAATATTCCTTCCGTCTTCTTGAGGATTTTCAGCATGACAGAAGTTGCGCGTCAGTTACAGCGAAAAGGTTTTTAGGGGGAACATATATCAACAATTAAATTAACTGTCCCTGCAAAAGGTTTCACATACCTTAATGGGTTGAAATGGAATTCCTTGATATTATTGATCGATTAAATCAGACTGAGTAAATGCAATACTCTGCTTGAGTAGAAGTATTTCTGACCGCTTATAGCGGCGTTCAGTGGCCGTAGCGAGTAAAAAACTTCCAGTTTGATGAGATGGTGGCCAACACAGAAAAGTAGCACAGCTAGTCAAAGGGCGCTCTCACTTCTTCGGCCGTGATGTCCTTATTCACCAACTTTCAACTGAGACTTGACTCCGTGACGTGTAGGTGGCTCATAATTTGACACTGCATGCTGAACAATCCCTTACCACTCG
Organism: Fasciola hepatica; assembly: GCA_948099385.1. Classification (NCBI taxonomy): domain Eukaryota; kingdom Metazoa; phylum Platyhelminthes; class Trematoda; order Plagiorchiida; family Fasciolidae; genus Fasciola; species Fasciola hepatica. The sequence continues at coordinate 10,406,610 of CANUEZ040000182.1, forward strand.
AGGTGTATCTGGAAAAATGATCCTGGAATCAGGCTCTGAAGTCTGTTCGCAATGTTTCACTAGCAGAAGATTCTACTGGTATGTGAAATGAGCCATCATGCAGAGTTCACACACAGCTATTCACTGAAAACCATGGAAACCCTCTGCAGAGCTAGATTTTCTCCCCTCTGTTACGAACGCTCAGCTTTGCACATCCATCAAACCCCAACAGGGACTTGAACCCACAGGATGAGCCTTTGTGGGCCCAACATCTTGCCACTGGGCTATCCGGATTCGCAGGCTGTCAGCAGTTTGCTTAACATTATCGTTATGTGATGGACAGTTCTTCTGTCGCTGAAGTTTTGAGAGCAAGAACCGGTTGCGAACAAAGCGATCGAATCCTCTGGTGAACATTACTGTAACGGGACCATGTTAGACCATGACATGACAAAAGTCCCACTCAGTTCGTTTATCTGATCAGCCTCAGTAGCAGACTTTATTTTTGCTGAAGTGATTCATCATGCTGCCGTTCAAATCCCGTGATGAGAGAGCGTTCAGTTGTAAACTGTTGGCGTAAAACATCATTGCGAACCATCCGTGACAGGCCTACTGGTTGGTATGCGTGTGAGTAAGAGAGTGAATGAGTGATCCGCTACAAAATACTTCGGGTTCAAGACCCAGATTTCATCCAGTATTTATGCACCGCACCTTAAGACTCCAAACAAACTAGATAGAGCAGTAATTTCCACGATTAACTGAGCCTTTATACCGTACGGTAAATTAACCAGTTTACAATCCAGATCACTTATTACGATGATCAAACGATAACGTGAGTTGTACCGTTCATAGTTTGAATAACAAAACAACTGAGACGTACGACGTCTAGATATTTGCATATCAGTCAAGTTGTAATAAAACATTGTTTTTTTAATACGCGGTAAAGTTCTCCGCATCATCAGAACATTAGGAACCTCACGTGACCCTGTCTGATTAACGATGTATACGTCGAACACGAAAAAGTCAATTGCTCGACAAATAATATGAAACAAATGGTAAAGTTTTAAACACTCGACGGTTGCACGTGCTCTGAATGTGCACTGGCAAAGAGGCGAATTGAAACGTAAATCAGAATTGATGTGCAAATGGAGGAATTGAATCGCTAGAGTTTTCGACTCGTTTCAGGCTTCAGAATGATGGGTTCAATACTTTTTTAATTTACTTCAGTTGTAATAAAATATTTCAAGAATAGTGTAGCGGCCAGTTAGAGCCTGCCAATTGGAGAAAGTGACCAACTGTGGGAGCAAGATTCGAACCCCTGAGACCGAAGGGTCTCAAGTCAGCCATGATGGTCATTTCATCACTGCAGGTATTTTGTTTGGGAAAACCAAGCCACAAAAATTCTATGCTACCTGGTTTACTGCTACTTCGTTCATTGCCCAACTTACTCGATAGCAGCGTGTGATACTTGAGTATCAGTGACATTGATGAATTGCAGAAATTCATTGACTGAATATCCTACGGACGCTTTACCAAGATGTCATAATCGACGCTGTCAGTATCTGGTGGCGTGAATTACCATCAGCGAGATGCCCCAAACCAACGGATTTCTCAGTCAACCCGTGGAAATCGATAGGCATACTGAAGCGTAAACAAGTATCCCACCATGTTACGGAAGACTATCAGTTCTAGTCGGGCAAACTCTATTGCTGTTTCCAATTGAATTACTGCAGCTTATGTGCTTAAAAGAGCTCCGGCGAAGAATAGATGTCCATGACTATTCAGGCGATCGATAAACGAGTTAGAAAGTTTTAAACCCTGCATGTTTCGCCAAATGTGAACAGTCGGCTGTCAAAAGCAACACACTCACAAGCACGGACAATTGCTGTCACAGATTTGGTGACTGTGATTTTCGAAAAACTGCATAAACCTCACCGGTCAAAAGCTCACGACTCACATCCCGGATGATGAATACTTTTTCCTAAACTGTAGGAAACATGAAATCATTCACATTTATGAAGGCACTTATTTTTAAGGACAAGTGAAAAAAGTTTTATATGATTTTCTAGTTGAAGAAACAAGAGAAGCGATCTTGTTTTGTGATTAGCATCATGAAATTGTTCCAGTCACTGTAGTGTTAATTCACTTGTGTTGAGTTTCTTCTAAACTAGAAAATTTTTGGTATTGATGTTGTTGCTTGAATTTGTATGCGAATTTATCCGTAAGTTCAGAATAACGATCTTGTCGTTCACCTATCGGATCTTTGTGCGTCTGTTTGCGTATGACTGAAAGGAGCAAATCCCCTTCGTTTGTCTTTGTGCGTTGAACGGAACCAGAAAGATAGATACATTCCTAGATATCTGATTCATTTTCCAGCAACTAATGCTGGCTGAGCTGCTTTTAAGTGCACAAAATGGGATCATCGATAACACGTAAGGACTGTTGATTTCTTAACTTTGTGCTTGTCTTTATTTTGATTCTGTTCTTACTCATTTTTAGTTACTTTTTTGGATATTCTTGCTCATTTTCTCCTCATTGTCTTTTCACGTCCTCCCACAAAACCTTCTCAGTGTTACAGACCACTATTTGTGATTTGGACGAATTCGTTCGAAGAACTGCAGTTAACAATCCCGGTGCGTAAACAATTGTTTTCTGCTCTAATCTGGGTTCTGCAAATTTTTGGATAGATGTCAAAAAGTGTCATTAGCGTCGTTCACCGAAAGACTAAATTACGAATCCACTCCGAATCTGTCATTTGAATATACAGGATGGTTCGCTTTTTGAAATAAAATTGGGCGTGGTCAATTTTCGTCGAAATGTAGAAATTCCTCCGCCCTACTCAAAATAGGCAAAACAGCTCTGTGTGGTTTTCAGTGAAGTCAAGGTTGAGGACTTTTACAGTAGTCGAAAACATTTTTGCTGTTGTCTGATACCCTGTGGAGATATCACGTAATCGCACGGAATTGGAGTTCACAAGGAGCGTCCATCGCCAAAAAGTTGGTGAAAACTGGCTTTTGTGCTCTCTAATTATCCGAGGTGTATTGAATTCACCCGGGCAAGAATGCGTTCATATTGATCTTTGGATTTATGATGAATTTATCGTCAGTGATGACAGCGTTAGACGAAGATGTTTGGAGGTGCCGTTTGCATCCAATTAACGCGATTTCATTAGTGTCGGTCTCTTATATGTCTGTGTGCGTGATTGTGTTGTTCTGCTTCCTACAATGAAGTAAAACAATGGGAATTTGATCCCCAACTCTTCAATGGAACCTTGACAACACTGACATTTTTCTTGTGGCATGTTTGGAATCTTGAATCGTACACGAAGGCTGAGTAGCAACTGAGTGAGACTGGAGCCTGAAGTGCGTAATCGGGAGCCTTTTATTTGGAACCCGTAGACTATTCGAGCTGTCTGTCCGATTCTGAATTCCTGTCTATGTCACCTGGTATTTGTTCGCTGCGTAACTAACGCGATTTGAATTGAAGTACTGCATTCCAGGGCTAAGTGATTATCATCAACTGCAAGCCCAGTGATCAAGGGAGATTGAAACAGTTACCTTGTCACTTCATGTACCTCTTAAAAGTCCGCCCTCCCCCCTCCTTTTTTCAAACAGTTACCGACGATCGTTTATTATAGTCATTCGCTCAGTGTTCAAAACCATTATAGTACCGTTATCGACCACCACTGAGTTGGTTTCTTGTTCCATCAAGGCTGAATGGAATCGCCGAGTGCTTTCTGTCACGGGAATTGATTTAGACTTTTTTCTAGCTGGTTATCGAACTGAATGGTGTTCGTGTATCCAGTACACATTTCTGAGGTCCGAAATATATCTGCTCTCGGTGTTTGCTGGTGGATTTGCTCAATACTGTCCCTGTCAGTGGCTTTGTAAAAAATAAAATTTACCTTTTTTTGTTTCGAAACTGCCAGCCGGTTTCCAATATTTGAAATGAGCTTAAGAGCAAGATCATAAGTGATTGACATATCTCGCTTCTTTTTCTTTTCCTTACAGCAGGGCACTTTAGTTGCTATTGTGACAGGTGGCTAGAAAATGACTGGGTCTATGGAGAGTGGACGATCAGAGCTACTGCGCTGCGCTCAGATTGATGTGACATCTTTCGGTGCCGTCAGTACGCTCCTTACGCGCAGATGAAGGATCGAGCTCTCGGGTGACCTTACGCCTGATGAGCTCAGCGCTGGTCATTGTCGTATGCGCAACTATGTTCGCAACCAGCAACCATTGCTCATCTGGCCACGTCTATCTGTTTCACATGCACGATCAAAACGTGTGCCCGCACCGTTATCAAGCGACACACGCGACGAAAAGTATAGCCGTCATAAAGTTACTTTTTCAAGGAAGCCTTTGGTGCTTCAGTTGCTCACATCTGAGATTGACGTTGCAAAAGTAAGGGGAATCTCTCTCCACCAGAGCACACGAGAAATACATTCAGCATTGAGGGTCTTTGAGGGACTCTATTTCTGATCAACAGTATGAATTTTCTTTAGCAGAATTGAAACCATGGCTACGGAAGCATCCTATCCAGTCTCGGATGAGCAGATACGAGCAGCCTTCAAGATCGTGCAGGTTTCCAACGGAGACCAACAGGATTTCAACTTTAAATGGGCATTTGTAAATCATGCCCTCCGGAAACAGAATAGATAGAAATTTAGTTCACTTCTGACAGGAAGTAACGACAAACATAGGTTTAACAACCGAGTTACTTGAACCTTGACAAGAGGAAATTCTAATACTATTCGTTACAAACAACGCCATGTCATTGGCCATCGCCATTCCCGCGGAATTTAAAGATTGGTCAGAACAGTCCTAGTCTCATCTGAATTGTGACGAATGCGCGCCTACGAAGGCCCCATTTTTAGAATCGCAAGATAATTCCCCGAAAGCTTTCTCCTTGGTTAGTACAGGACAACCTTCAGAACGAGGATAGGTGTTCCCAGGTTTGGATTTTTGATGTAAGTAGTACGTTATTTTGTCTGGATAACAGAACGAACGATAGGAAAAAACTCGGATTTTCCTCTCCGTTTTGACTTGAGAGGGTTCCTGAACTTTTGATTTAGACAGATATTCATCACATTTACTGGCTGCGTAACAGTTTGATTAAGTCATTCATCAAACGACTGGTGTTTATTTCCTCTTTTTATTCGACTGATAAGTAGTCCGTAAGCATATTTTGTAATCACTTCCGTCACAATTTCTCGTGGTATATTATGATGCTTTTACACAAATGAATATCAGTCAGCTCAAAGTAGGATGGATAAAATTGTATGCGTTTTTTTATTTCATTGTAATCCAACTAGATTTGTTTGGAGCCTCACAAGAAATTCTACGTCACAAGGAAGACATCATGCGAGGTGAGTTTGTACTCGCGGAAAAGTGTGATGTTTCCGTGTCTCATTTCTTATTTTAATTTCCGGTGGTTCAATCAGTTAAACACATCTGTGCCATGGCTTGTTGTAGGTGGACAGTGAATAGATCAACTCACACAACACTATAAGTAGGCTATAATGTGTCGAGTCCATTTTACCGGTCACAACCGAAGATGGTATAACTGGCAACCATATGTAGTGTCTCTTGTGACATTTCGTTACATTGGGTCACGATACGAGGACGAACTGATCACGTCAGTTTAAAAGCCATGACCGAATTTCAGTCCCATCATCGTTCATTCCTAATCCGTAAGAGGTGGTTAGATTTTGCAAAATATGATTTGCAATTTAGTAGTAGGAGATTAGATTTGTATAATATGATTCCTCATGCAGCTTCAACTCTCAACTCACCTCTGAAAACCATGGAAGCACTGTACAGCTGTTTCGTCTCCTACTTCTCAATTTCAAATAGTAACCAAGCTCTGTGGGCTGTTCATAACGGAAGGCCTTGGTTGTACTGAGGCCCCTACAGAGAAGCCATCCATCATAGGAGTCGATGGCTGTGTGGGAAGCGAGTTGTTACCGTTCAAAGCCAGTGACGGAAGGGTGCTATATCATGTAGTGTAGGTGTCCAACAAACCGTTGAGAGCTAGCCCGGATAGCCTTGTGGTTAAGCTGTTCGATTCAGAATCGCTCACCCCGGGCTCGAGTCCCCGTGGGGGCTCGGTGGATGTGCACCGCTGATGATTCCCAACAAGGATGAAACAGCTGTACAGTGCTTTCATGGTTTTCAATAGTGAGTTGAGCGTTCAAGCTGCATGATGAATCATGCTATACAAAATATGATTTATCATATAGTACGAACGTTCAACTCACCATCGAAAACCATGGAAGCACTGTACAGTTTCTTCATCCTTGTTATGAATCATCAGCGGTGCACATCCACCGAGTCCTCATGGGGACTCGAACCCCGCGGTGAACGATTGTAATTTGAACACCTGAGCCACAAGGGTATCCGGGCTGGCTCTCAATGGTTTGTTGAACATGCACTTCAAGGAAAAAACAGCCGTTCAGTGTCTCCATGGTTTTCACTGGTGGGTTGAGCGTCGTTACTGCCAGATGAATCACATTTATAACTGCCCAGCCACCTCCAGTTCAGCCCGGACGCAAATAATCCACGCTTCAGATAGTAAACATCCACACACACACAGAGTAAATATTACATACCGGTATCCCTTCTTATCGGAGTTGTCACTGTGAACAAGATACGGAATCAACATTGTTGTATTTGGAAAAACAGGAAGCGTGTTTACTGTTACTTCAGCTCCTAATCGATTTACGACCGATAATGGGTTATTACTTTGAAATTTAAAGATTACACAACCGTCCTCCGAATTCTGATCAGTTCTTCGGCTTTGATCGGCTCATTTTTGAGCTACGACACAATCTGATCAGTCAGATTTTGCTCCCGGGTTGTAAGAAACTCTTTTTTTTAACTATCTATCGTAATCTCCAGCACGGCAATATTGAAGAAAAAAATGAAATATACAATCGTCAATGGAAAACTATGAACGGAGTGGCAAGTTTTCTAGAATACAGGGGAGAAAGAACGAAAAATTCATTGATTTAAAACAGTAAATTAATCTATGAATCGACGAGTCGAATAAATACCACAAATTAATCTTCGTATCTACGCTTTCGTAACCACATGGTTGTATAGTATCCATTATTTCCAACCAAACCACCTCTCTCATTATCCCGACTAAGCGTATACAGTACTGTCTCTGAGTACAGCCACCAAAAGTTAAAAGCAGGTGTTGAATAACAGACTGCCTTCAATCGAATGAAAAAGGCGTTTTGAGGCGAAACGAGATCACAACCACTAGACGTTATCTGTGACTAGTTTGATTGTATTTTTGTGTAACCATTACTTGTACCCTTTTTTACATAGTTTCCATCACCTTTCTTGAGCGTGGTAGTCTATTTGTTTTTAAGTTGACAGCTTCAAGAACATTGAGTGACATTCACACAACTTGTGTGTTACAGGATAATTTATTTGTGTTTTACTTGTAACCATCAAACTATCTCATTGAGTGCGCAGTGTTCAGATATGACAAAATATTGATCGATAGTAAATCGGCTCACGTGATCTTCTATATGCTAAGAAACTGTTGATGAAAGCATAATTTAATGAACATGTTACGTGAGCCTCATTGTAATCTGTAATCGATTGCAGTCCTCGGTGTAATTAACGCTGAGCTTTTGGTTGGAGCCTGTGTATTACTATCCCAGATTTTACTCAAGCACGACTCTTCATGTACATATTCATAAATAAAACAGCTATGTGAGATAGGCCTCAACGATGATCGCTCCACGAATGAGAGTCGGCTCAAGCGAAACAATATTTGTGACTTCTTTCAAATTAAGCGGGCAAAACTGACGTCACCGTCTATGTCAAAATGGGTCGGAGGAAGTCGAAAAAGAATGCACAAGTCAAAACCTCACTTTGGTCTGTTGTGTTCGCATTCATAAGTAGAACACGCAACGTTGGTACTGCGTTTATTTGTAAGGACGGAAACACAAATCCTGGTCGTAGCTGAAGGTTAAACCGCAAGCAAGCAAGTAAATCAGCAAAAAAGCTAAACTACATGTGCTGTCACACGCAAAAGGGTAAGACCAATCGGTACATGGCAAAATCGATAAGTCAATACTACCCGTGCTGAAACATGATTAAAGATGGAGGCAAAGCAGATGTATGTCCATTCGTGAGAAGAATATTGGTCGGTTGTCCACGTGGTGTGTGTGGCTTTAACCGTTTGGTTCAGTCAGAGAGGAAAGTGGCGCAAAACACTTTCACGCGAAAGGGTAGATGAGGGGATGAGGGAGTCCGAATTTTGTTCACATGGTTTCCAATCCAGTAAGCCAGTCGATTGCATCCGGTGTTTCGTACTGAAGCACGGTTGGCTGATCTCGAAAAAACATGGCTCTTTCCATTTCATCAGTAGAGGAAGAAAGTAAATACTGCAATGTGCTCGCATATCCTTTATTCTTTTCAATAGCACACGTAATGCTTACTACGAAAGAACATTCTACTGAAAATGTACGCGTTCGGAAAATTGTACTCAGTTAGAGAAATCCAAACAGTTCCAAACAACTTCATAACGATTCTTGGGATGCTTTTTGCATTTTCGAAGCGTAAAATTCTGCCGCAGTACTGGATTAACCCTACACTAAGCCTTGTCTTATTGGAGACTCGATAACTGAAGTAAATAAACTGTGTTTCCTAGATAATTGATTACATTTCCCCCAGTGTTCGGACATCAGATGTAGCTTCGTACCGTATTCTGAAGGCTTTTGCCAAAGTCATCCATCTGTGGCACCGGCGTGGGTTGTCTGCCAAAGATCGAGTATACACTATGGTGGTCAAATACGTCCCTAAGACGGCTTAGAAGCAGTGTCGTTATGGGCAGAAGATACACAAAGTCTGTTGGTGTTTGATCGTCAATATCTTACCATTAGCGCCCGAACATGGCGGGAAAGCCCTCTCAATAATCCTGAGGTTAAGTGTAGGGTGTTGACGACCGGAGGTTAGTCACTGGAATAAATCCTGAATCTAACCGGGTTTATTGGTTGGAACTTGTTTTGCGTAAACCCGCCGATAAACTCCCCCGGCGTACGCTGTTCTCGAAGGCAGGCAGTACCTGGGAGGTAAATGAAAGTGGACATCCGTGACATGGCACAAAGACATGAAAACCTTTGTTCAGTGAATCTGACCAGGTAGGACGCGTGATACTTTCGGGTTGGGGTCCACGAGACTCCGCCCCTCTAGAGGGTTAAGGACATCAAGGGCCATGGCTGGGTGTCGCGGCCAGTGGCGTTGTTGCATTCTATTTCTTTCTTCGTTTTCAGGACTTACTCTCGTTACTTCGTTTTCGGTTCTTTTTCACGTTGTGCTCCTGGTTATTTTTTCCTTCAACCGGACGATGCAGTGAGGCAGCCACCAAAACGGAATCAGCTCCATAGACCTCTTATATCAATATCTTTCGTGTGCTCAAAAGGGGGTTACGCAATCCGATTACAAGTTCGCACTTAGTCTTATTATTATTATTATTATTATTATTATTATTATTATTATTATTATTATTATTATTATTATTATATTATGACTACATGACAAAGACTTGAATTCTGTTACTGGGTTAACTTTGTGCTTGTCTGGATCTAGAGGCTTGTCTGTCTGTGGACCTAAACTACGGTTATGGGGAACATCAGGAACGCCTTGCGTCATCAGTCTAAACAACCATTTTGAATCGGGCTCAGGTATCTCTTGTGGTAATAGCCGATTTGTTCCGCTAATTTGTGTGTCCCAAAAATCGCATGCAGGAAGATACGAGACGTATGAGACAGAATTCCACAGCTGACTGAAATGCGTGCCGTTGTCCTAACCAGTCCTTTGGGTGTGTGTTGAAATTTGGAGCTGTGCAACCGGAAATGAAATACTCAAGGTTGACCTGAATCTGTGACTCACTGCATTGAGTGAATGACAACTGCCATGCATATTATTTTGTCATATACACCAAGCTTAGATGCAGCGAATTCGTCCGTGACATGAATCATTCAGTGATGTCGTTTAGACTTCCCGCATATGCCTTTAGGTTGACCCTACTACCACTTGTCTTACGGTTTGTTAAGGTGAAATGGTGAAGTTATTCCGATTGATTATAGGTGTTTCCATTTTTTGTATAACGATATCAACAAAATGTTCAACAAATTCCTAGTTGTAATTAAAAGAAAAACACAATTGTATGTGTTCAATAATCTTCGTTGTCCTTTTATTTAAACGCGTGCCTTGTGTCCTTACCGATGAAAACAGACGAAAAGAGCTATCCCTCTTTTCTTGATCAGTCACATGATAGCCAATTAACCAAACACATCCTAGGCCTTGCTGCACCTCGATCTTTGCCTACAATTAGGGCTAACGGTACCGAGATTTGGTACATCTTCGGTGACCTATTGAATATACTCGCTTGTCTTGTGGTTCATTCAGCAAAAATAAGGAACCCGGAGAAGGTGTAACACTTGTTTATGAAAGCCTAAATTGCTACACCCTAGCTGCACAAGTTCTAGCTGTACTACACTTCACGAGATTTACGCTTTTGAACCTTACCAGCAGTATGACAGCAAGGTCATCGGTCCGAAACAATTAATGGAAATGTTTTCCGAAGGAAATCGGAGTTATATTGCCCCCAAAACCGTTCGAATTTATATTCCGTTGCCCAACTGATGAGAATACCCCCAATTCCTGGCTAGTGGTCTCTACTGCACTGGTCCAGTCGCATGCTGCATGTTCCAAATCCTCAATTTTGAACATTGATCCCGATGTGAAAATCCAGTGACCCCGTGGAATTGGAACAGATGCATAGACTCTATATTCATGCCGAGTGTGCTTCCACCGCTCACCCAATTAAGAAAACGGTACTAAAGCGTGGGAAAAGGCGCTTTTGAGTGGGTTCGAATCCCAACGTTGTAGATCACATTTTCCGCCGCTGGACCAACCAAAAGTTTCTCAAATCGGATAAACCGTAATTCATAATTCTCGGTGTTCTAAGAATTTATTCTGCTACAGGTAGCTTTTAAAATGAGTAAGCGTAACTGAATCCATATTAGACTCTGAAGCTCTCTCCAGACTTTCGACACTCCCTCATTACTTGGTGGCATAGGGCAAGCAGATAGAAATTGCTTCGTCGCTCAGATATACTGGTGGGGTCAAATTGATCCATATCAAAAATAATCTAATCTTCATCAGTTTTCATGCCCTAATTAGCATATCTCTCACTTGCACACAAAGCATTCAGCCGAGTACCGTTCTATCATGTTTTCTGCCCAACTTTCTCCTATATTATTTGGAATAACTTCAAGTACTGGTGACATTTGTATATCCAAGAGCCTCTGACTGATGAATTTTACATTTAGGCTACAAATATTTTATCATCAGTTGAGAAAGTGTCATCAGCACGCCCATTCGCAGTCGTTTTATTCGTCCATACTTTTAGCAGCCTTGTTATCTCATGCTACCTTAATCACAAAAATGACCTTGAAATTGCATACAGGACAACGATCTAGGTATCGCTGAAACCAAGAGGAAGATAGCAACATGAATATATGGTTTGAAATAAGCAACTAAACGATACAACTCCTCAGTACCAAAGTCTGCCGATCGTGAACAACAAGGATACTTAATGTGTCAGAACCGAAATCGGTTCGGAGTGTATCGAAAAATCGATGCGCCATGTGAAATGTTATGGTAGAATTTTATTGCTCAATAACACAGCGTAGTCGAGATCGTTGGTAGGTTACACTAAAACAACATCACAAACACACAGACCAACACACGAACACACTGTGACTAACACCCAATTGCTCTAAGCTATTATTCCAGTTTCATTCGGTTGCAAAACCAGTCTTGAAAAAGGTTACCCGTGGTGACCGAAACGTCGACAACCTACCAACGATCTCGACTACGCTGTGTTATTGAGCAATAAAATTCTACCATAACAAGGATACTTCTTCAATATGTGTGACACCAAATACTTGAGTTCTCAACCCCGAAGTACCCAGGGAGGTTCTGAGAGATTTGACTCACCCAGTAAAACACTGTCAGAAATCCATCGACTGCGCTCACTTGGTGTTCCAGTATGTCAGTCAACTCGAGGAATAATAACTGAGATAACTTTCGAAATCTTCATTTGAATACTTTTATGATGCCTGGCTAATGGGATTCAAAAAGAGTTTGAAAACTCATGGTATTTATAGGAGTGCTCTGATCCACTAGTATGCAATACTTATCTAAGCATAAAATGTGCATCTTTCAGTGGCTAAATCATTGGCCGGCAGCAATCAAAAGGTAGTCATCGTGGACTTTTATTCGTGACGTCGAGGGTTCGATTCCTGTCATCACCAGTCACTTCCCCATTCGGCAACTTTTGACTGGCCGAGACTCTCGTACAGAAATATTGTGCACAGTTGAATAATAAATAAGAAAAGTCCCTAACATCCTTATAATCACTTTACTCGATTAGGCTCTTGGTATCTTCGTTAACTTTGTTGCAGACGCGTTTTCGTTCCCGTGTTTCGCTTCACTGTGAAAGATTGTACAGGTATCACCGAATATAGCAGACACTAATCTAAACGTGCTAGAATAATTCAAGGCCAGGTTCTGTTTCAGCTCTGTCTGTGTTGCACTGTTGATTTTCTCCACAGCCGGTTTATTCATATCCGGTTAAATAGGTTTTGAAATTTATTCGGTCAATTTTGGACCGAAAGTTTTTTTTTTAATTTTTAAAGCCTTCTATTTTAAAACTTGCCGTATTCATTTCTTCACTTACCTACAAGTTATCACGTTTGACTTTCAAGATTTCCAACACTGCTTATAACCTGTCAGTTGTGTTTTCGAACACTATGTTCATATCAGATGCGGATTATTCAGCCCTGGATACGTTAAGAACAGGGTTCGCAAGATCGCCTAAATTTTGTCGATTACCTTAATCTCTTGGGTATTTTCTTCCTCTTTTTTTCTCTCTCCCCCCCCCCCCCCCCCCGCCTCTTTTCTCCTAATTCCCGCCAATTTCACATAAACGCGCGCGCGAAAACACAAAAACCCAAACAAGGATTCGATCAAATTCTCGTAAACGAGAAAACAATTCAACCGATCCACGGGGGTAGCTTGAATCCAGGAATACAAACCACGGTAGACCAGTGTATGTTGTTTGCTTATGCGCGTGGTAGCAACCCTACGACATGTATGTGTATATAACCTTTCAAACACTAGAAATTGTCCATACTGACTCAACATTGTCTGAGTATAACTACTACTCACCACACAAATGAAATCTACTCAAACCTCACGGAATGTTGCACGTAAAATATCTGCGTAATACGGCACTCCGTTGCACATTTCCAAAGGTGCAACGAAAATGTACACCTACTGCACACCAGTCCGGAGGGTCACCAACCGCAGAGCTTCGTTCTACTTACACGTTCTCCTTAGAACAGGTTTCAAAAAGGCGGACAGTGTTGAACCAGTGGAGTTTCGTGTCTCCTTTCTTTGGAGACAGAACTGCCATATTCTGCCAACAGTGCTGTCATTTTTGGCGGGAGGAACATGACTGAGTTCCACAGTGTCACAGTTGGGGTCGTGGCCCTGACTGGCACTCTAGGCAGGCGCTGTAACAGAACTGGCGACAGCAGAATGCTCTCTATGGTCGTTTGTTTGATATTTCCCCTTGTGGATAATAAATAAGTACGGCGCGTATAAACACACGTCGAATGTCACACCGACCATGGTACAGAAATTAACTAAGAACTCATCCATGGTAGACTTTAAACAGCGTGGAGATCCAGTTTGTGGTCGGTAAAGTCACTGAGCTTGTTCATGACGGGGTCTCTCAATGTTAAAGCGCCTCTACACTTATTTTTATACTTCATTTTACTATTCAGCAATGGTGCCCATATTTCGGGAAGGTCTAAGCTGCAGCAGCATTCGAACTCGGGACCGGGGTTCACAAATGGCGTTTTGTCTATACCACTGGCCCTAGCAAGAAGACCCTGCTGTTTTCGAACCACCTCGTTATAAATAAACAGGCAGTTTATTCAAAATAAATGGTGATCGTACATAAATCCTTTCACGAGAACCTATTGGTACGACTATTATTAATAATCGGTTCATCTGATTGTTTGGCCTGGTTGCAACCCCGATTGGTTTATTTCAGTTCTGGTCGGTAAAGGCAATTGTTGGCGACTGACTGGTCCATCGATTCGCTTCGCTGACTCACCTTATCTTCGATTCCGGACAGGCGATGACGTGCTGCCTACTAACGAAACTAGGCCGTCTCTAGGTGATTTGTCAACCAGTACCCTGCCATATGGTAACCGCTGAACCACTTCCGGTCACTCGGCAAACATACGAATTAAGCGGCAGTGACAAGTAGGACGCGGGAACAGTGAATTATCACTGAGCTCTACCGCACCGTATATCAAGCAGTAAAAGTGCATATTTTGACTCAGCAACTTGTGACTATTCCGAATTTTAGTGTACACATTGCCATCTATTTCTAGGAATTTATGATGGAACTATAGAGAAATCCAAGTCAGTGGTAAACGTGGCTAGTCAAGCTCAGCCCATCAGCGTGATTGTTGCCGAAACAGTGATAATATATAGAAAAACCTGCAAGCTTCACCACACTGGGAAAAATATTTTTTACGAACCCCGGAAATGTAAGTTTATCTGACACGTGCCTGGTGACACCGGCTGAACATTGTTGGCACAAATTTGACTTGCATACACTCATTCAACCGGCAAACCGTTTTCAAAGATACAAAGTTAATCGCGTTTGTCTTTTCAAACCATCACGTTTTTCTTCTTCTTTCAGTGTGTTGACAATTTGTCCTTGTCAAGAAAAAAGGTTTCACACCGATCTGATCAATGGTTTTCCGTATGACTTTGCTAACAAAAAAATAAACTGATCATCCTCGGTTCTGTTCTCAGTTCACATTTTTGTCGGTAATAAAACCCTTCAGAAAGTTATTCTGCTGCTCTGACGGTTCAGGTGAATAGCCAACTTGTTCAGTCCTCCAGTGACCACTATCAATCGGTAATATCGCCATTTCACTGCAACTTTAGCCGATGGGGAGATTTTCTTCTCTAGGAGAAGTAACTACGCACTGAGTAGCTTTTCGTCAGGTGGTCGTTTTTACACCTGTGTATGGCAGTACGATAATGAGGCCCAAAACGGAAACCTGGTTTAATTTGGCCAGACAGTGAGTGGCTTATCTATCGAATTGAGTCGTGAGTGAAGCAAGCAAGCGTGTAGCCGTTTACCAGACCACCTAGTATAGCACGAACCGAGGTCGGCATTTTTACAACTCCAAAAAGGTATTTCAAGATCGTATCCACTGTGTACCCAACCACTCAACCGAGACGGCAGCGCAAAACACCAAGACTCATATCAGGCAATCATGGTGTATTGTACATGGTAAGGCAAAGGATACATTGAAATTGTGTGCGCTAGTTCGTGCGTGCGCTTATATCCACGACATGGATTAGAAAGGTAACAGACAGAGAACTGAAATAAAGAGAGGTGCGTGTGTGATGAAGGGCGTGACCAAGCGACTCAGCGCATAAAGAAGCATGACCCGGTTGTTTAAAACGGACAGAGTATGGCTCGTCCACAGGTCGCAGATAGCAGAAAGGCCTCTCTCGCCATTAACATTGAATAAAGTGGACTCATCAAGTAAACAGTCGAGGCCGATCAGCGGCAGTGTTCGAGGATGTGGTTCAACTTTTGCTGGGCCAGAGTTCTCCGTTCTTAAAAGCCACAAATCTACCTATGACGGGCCGCTTTTGTGGCCCACTTCTAAATATGACCGTAGCTCCTTGTCGTTTTCTACTTGCCCGACAAGGTTTTCAAAAGAGGTGAATGAACTGTACAATTGTCCGAAATATCCCCCAGAGCACATTTGGAAAACACAAGTTGGCGAACAAGCTCGTTTTCAGTGATTCTTAATCATGCCAATACAACACAATATATAGGACTAGATGCATAAGGGATACAGTCAACAAAAATCGTGTCAGGGATCATCGTTCACACCTAGTGTGGTACAGGATTATCCGGAAACCAGGTGTGAATGGACTAACACGTTCTCAACATGTAAGCTTTCACATGTTCCTGTGGAACAACGCATGTCGGCCGCACGACCAGACGCTTGTCTGAACGCATCCGTGAGCATCATCCAGCGTGGTTGAGGACTGGAACAATTAGGTCAATTACCAGCTGAAACTAATCACATGGTGAACGTGGATCAAGCATTCCGCCCCCTGTATAGGGTCCGAGGTCGGCTTTCAAGATCGGTGAGAAGTCGCATCTTGGCCACAGCGGAAGCGGTCGGGATTCGCCTCCACAACCCCCCTTTATGTGCTCAGAAGAAATTTGTGCATGCACTCAATCTACCCTGGCTCACTCACCACCCAACGTCAGATCCACGAACGTCCGAAAGCTTACATGTTGAGAACGTGTTAGTCCATTCACACCTGGTTTCCGGATAATCCTGTACCACAATAGGTGTGAACAATGATCCCTGACACGATTTTTGTTGACTGTATCCCTTATGCATCTAGTCCTATATATTGTGTTGTATTGGCATGATTAAGAATCACTGAAAACGAGCTTGTTCGCCAACTTGTGTTTTCCAACTGTACAATTGGCTACCGGTTCACCTAAAACAACGCAGTGGCCTTGCAGGAAGAGCTTGACTGTTTAAAGGCTAAAGGTGTATCTTCGAATAAAGAGGTCTACTCTGGACTGAACGGCCGAATAGTACAACAGCCCACAACGCAACCAACACAGAAGATGCTAATTACACAGAGATCTACTTTTATGCTCTGTAGTACCTCCTACCCCCCCCCCCTTCCCCTCATTTTTGTAATTGTTGTTGTTGTGTTGTCACCGCGCCCGATTTCCAGCTGGTATAGAAAAGGGGAAATTGTGAACGTGTCAGCTCGGGCGACGCAAATGTGAGTGCCTCGATGGAGATGCAAATCCGGAAATCATAGATGAATAAGAGTAAGAAAACTAGACAGCCCCAACTAGTGTTAAAAGCAATGCACACTCTGCCGTGCTTCCATTCCAGAGCATCGAATTAATTAATATGGATACTGAAGCAAAATTGGACTTAGGTTTCGAAAAACAATCGAGCTTTGAACAATATTTCGACCGGAACGCGCTGTGGTATGGACAAGAAAATCAGGACTGGGGGACGTGAGCTTCCACAGGACTGGTTGCAGTAACAGAGGGTTTGGAGGAGGATCCCAAATCAACGTAGTCTGTTACGAGATGTCCATTTTAAACTTCAGATACCTACAAAACTCTTGTTGACTGGCTTTTTAAGTAGGCTAAAAAAATTTATCGTCACGTGAAATCATACAGCAGGGACCTGATTGGGTACACTGAAATGGTTGCTCACCAGAATCTCAGCGATGAAAATCGAGTGAAAAGATTTTAGATCCAGTTGTGTATCATGTGCATAATTGAAATCCATCAGGTACTTGAACTGATGGGACACGTAAAATTGTCTATGGTGGTACTATGGCTCAACACGGGTAAAATTTAGGAGCCTCTGTCTATTTATACGCGTGCGAAGTGAATGTGAGAGAGGCCTCCGGTGGTCATGAAAATTTTGCTACGGGTCCATTAGGTGAGGGATAATAGACACTCGTCTTTGCATCCAAAGAAGTAAATGAAATCATGGAATAGGCGGGATTGAAATTAAATATCTAAATCCGTGGTGATCATGTGCGCCATATCGAAGATGCAAATCCAGTAGTGCATAAATATTTGCATTTCGTCGGAGATGGGGATGGCTATTGATTTGGGACATGTGAGTCGCAGATTTCACCATAAAGGTAGCCGGGCTGACTCTCACAGGTCCGTTTCGCGTCTAGTGAAGAAGTATGTGTTTGTGTCACTCACATTCCTACACTACGAGCTGAGGTGAGTAGAATACGCAATATGGTGATTTCTATTAAGCCAGCTTAAACAGCACGGCCGGTGAGATTTCCATGGTCTGAGTTGATGAGCTGAGTGTTGAAACAGCATGATGATACATTTCATGAACATTGTTCCATCTCGAACGGATGAAAAACAACAGTTCTTCGTTACGCAGTGCTCTAACGTCGTGGACACGTCATTCGCGTCAACAAAACGTGATCAAAAACTAATGGTCATACATACCGGGAGAACAACACTCGTGTGTGCTTCAGAAGACAAAGCAGACTAAAGGGAACCCCCCCCCCTCCGGGTAGTTTCAACATTACTGAGAATACAGGTTTGTGCAATTTACATGAACAAAGAGAAAACACATTTTCAGATGCAAATGTTCGTGTTTACCCTTCTCGAGAGCAGATAGAGAACTAAAAAGTGAGGCACGTCAAGGCTCATCTCCATCTGTCCGTCAGCCCTTTTACACAAAACGTTTTGACGTCAGTAATATGTGCAAATACCTATGCGCTAACCAGACCAACCTCCGATTTCTCTACTCGAAGCACCGTATGAACTTTCAATCCACGTACCATTTGTCATCTACAAACTGTCGATCGAGAACAGTAAACGATGAGCAGCTGGTGTTGTATTCGCAAATAATGGTAGCACAAGATACGTAAGAAATCCGTTTTTATTTGCACAGGAATAGGGCAGTCCACGCTATGTATGTAATCGGGGCCAGGTTAATCAAGGCCGTCTGATGCGTAGCGAAATGTGTTTGGACAAACAGACTCTGTCAGATACAATGAGCGAGCAATTGCGTGAGCGTAGCAACCAGTGAGCAAAAAGTCAGACTACAGGCGTGGTTGAAATTCCTCCCTTACTTTGTTACTTTCTCTTCCCTGAACTTTTCGTAGTACATCACAAAACAGGTCCGAAGTGTATGTATAATTCTATGGAACCTGTTGTCAATCACGTTAGTTCTGCCACCATCCGTGGACGACGGAAATTGCATGACCTTGGTCATATTGATGACTTGGTAGGAAGTTCAAAAGTCAGAAATTAGTTAAATGGTAAATATGACTTATTGTGGAACCGATGGGTGGTTTCTGTCATTGAGAAATAAATTCTGTTCCTACTAGAAATGTTTGTTTTCTCTAACTTGTCTGTCGTGATTCTGCCTAACAGAAAGAAGCAAAAACGAAGTAAGCATGTGTGGAGTATGCTATGTTTTCTAACAGTTCAACAGCCGACTCACGGTGAATAGTAGCCTCACCAGAGAAAAACTATTGGTTTTTTCCAAATGCATGACCTAGATTTCAGGGTCATATGAGCGCTGCGCTATCAAATATCTATTTTTTAAGCTACGCTGAGGAATTATTTACTGGAAACCGGAAGAACCCGCTACCCTATTAAATAGGGAATGGATACCATTGTCTAAAACATTGGACAACAATTCTGTGGCAAAATTATTGCCTATTCCTGTGAACGATAGCATGTTTTTCTCATTATTTATGTAAAATTTGGTGTAATAAAAAAGGCAAAGTAGAAAAAAAGTACATATGCTAATTGCCTAATGATTTCGGCTCCCCTGGGATGTGGATAACAGCCAGAGATCATTAGGCATCTTATCTGGGGGACGATTTGATGAAATATTCCCATGCACATTTGCAAGCAAGTGTGGATAAAAGTTGGTTGCTTCAACCTTCTACTGAACAAAAACCAGTATCATATGAACAAAAAGGTTGGTTAAATGTTGCAACCAAGGAAATATCGGAATCTCACTGTGAATCATTTTATCATCGATACACTTCGAACGAACTGTGGCGAGAATTAGGGGCTCATGAATACTTCCTTTGTAAGAATAAACTTTCGGAAGAAAATCATTTTGTTGAATTTGAGGCAGCACAACCCACCTCGCTGTTTGGTATAGGCTGCCAAAAACCACGATCGTCTTCAGCGATGAGGTGTTATTAGAAATACCCTCAGCAACATAAAATTCACCGTGCACGAAAAATGAAAGTTCGCCTTCTGTCAGACCAGAATTTATTCTAGAAAAACTGTCATGAAATGCAGTGGAGCATCAAGTCATATATCACACGAGGTTTTACATCTTATTTTACAGCAACTAACCAGTGATATAATTTTCAGTATTTTCTGCTGAAATTCACAATTTGACTAGGGTTAAGAATTTATTCGTTGCATGTAAGGAAGAAGTGATCGCAAGTTTCCCGTGTAATTTAGAAATCTTTGCGAGGGTGTAACCTCGGACTTTGAAGATCGATTATTTCGAAAAGCCCTGAAGCCTGGGGAATTTCGACCATACCGGTAGGTCTATCCGAAAGCTGATTAAGCCACTTAATAGTCTGTATTCAATAAGCCCTGCTTTGTTATCAACAAAGGACCGGGTAAAGCCTTTAGAGACAGGGTAACATAGGATTTTATTTGAGCAAGCGTGAGTGAAGTGAAGTAAAGCAAGCAAGAAAACCTGGATTTCGGCTCCCATAACTTATTCGATTGTTTTTTGTTTGGTTGACTGTCCTTTGGACTCCACGTTTCACGCACAAACCTCAGGTCATCCGACTAACCTGCACTTGGAAGCACCAGACTCGAGTTTCGCTCTTGTTAGAGCTCATCAGTGATGCATATCCTCCGCCACACCCAGGGTGCCAATTCTGCTCACGAAATCAGAACCCATGACTATGTAGGCCATTTCGTGATTTGAGCTGTCGAGAAAATGAAGCAAAATTATGCTGCACATTGTGAGTATCCATTCATCGTGGGCTTATGAAACGAACCCAAAACCTAAGAGCCTGACAAGGCGATTTAATTGTACGCCAAGCAATCGGTTACTTGAAATTCAAAAAGCCAGTTCCGTGTTTATCGAAAGAGCTGCTCAAAACTTCAGACTATGAAATCACTTACTGCTGGCATCACGTCCATATTGACCAATCTTTCACAGGCTGGCAATATACCTCATCACAAGAATGTTGAGGTAGCTTGGTGAATGCGCTGATTTGTGCAGTACCTGTGAGCTTCACGTATTGACCATGTCTCCTTCACAGAGACGTTTGGATCGATCTTACTCCGAATGAAAATCGTCTCTCTCAGGTATCAACTCATTGGCTGTAATCGGGTCAGTTTTTTGTCCTCATTTATGATAGCAACCTTTACGGTCTTTGGTAATTCCGCGCGGAAACCACTGTTGCTGGGACCGAAGGGGGGGGGGGGTTGAACTTGACGAAATCTCTAGTGCATACTTACACAACAGACTACAAGCGAAGAAAATATTGAAGTTTTCCAACATAGATGACCAACTAATGTTTGAGAAGTCATGTGAGTAACAAGAACCATATTGAACTACTCCTTGCCCCTCGACGACAAATGCGCAACACTTCTGGAAATGATTATGGCCAATGCAAGGTCATCGTATGGATGAATGACTGATGGCGGTAGGAATCTAACCCGGGACTGAAAGATCTACAGCTTACGGTGATAATCGTTCGACCAACGTCGATAACTGCAACACTCTGGTTAGATCCTTGTCAGAAAACCTTCATCACAGAGGTCTATCGCTGACCACTTGTCATTTCCCTGAGCCAGCGGAGAATGAGCGTGATATCATCTTATGTGGATAGTGCAATACAAGCAACACAATACAAAGCATTACATGTAAGTGCCAGCCCTATTTGTATTTCATTTATGGTTTATTTCACCTTTGCTCTTTCGACAACTAACAGTGTTCAGTATAATTCTGACCGGCTTTGGTCAAACAGTCAACCTAATGGACTCTGGTTCACGGCTATCCAGGCTCCGGTCACTTTTGGGATCGGCAGCCTTTCAGTGGCCGCGACCCCCTTCCGGAAATATTGCATCTTGTGATTTAATAAATAAGGCAATTCAAAGATTATCATTAATTTTTAACTTGATCATTGCCTTTGTGATTTTCTCATAGTGGAACTCTGGTTAAGACTCGTTGATACAATGTGCTGTTCGTTTGGTTGCTGCTAGATTCTAAAGCAGCAATACAGATCTCGGATTAGTGAATTATTGGTTGTCTGCCGTAAAATTGCACTTCTTCTTAATGAACCTTGTGTATTTCAAGTTTGTAGATTAAATTATTATTTTTCTGACGTAAGTTATTGATTGGCAGTCCTGTATCTGAAAAATGACGTTTGAACTCAGCGAGACAGTACTGTCTATTTCTCGTACAGAGCAGGTCTATGGTATGGTGCAGAAGAGCGAAGAGACCCGATCCCAACTTTTGAGGCTTTGAGCCACTCCAAATTACAGCCCAACAAACTTATCGATGATACAACCAGCAACGAATTTTGCTTGTCATCAAATCTGACTGACCAGCTGGTGCTTCATTACTTCAGTGTTCTAGGTCGAACAGGTTGACCTGCCTGTAATGTTCGTCGGCCAGTGAGACAGTCAGTCAGTCAACGAGGTCGCATAGTCAGGCAGATGGACAGATAGACAAGAAGATGGTTCAATAGGGTAACCGCTTTTGATATTATTCATTCAACACAAGGAGGGCGTGATACCTCACAATCAAACTTGTTTTTGCTAAAATGCTCGTTTTATTCCTCATCGCATAATGGAATACCAGCGCGTGATGCAGTACAAAGCGACGCGGTGCAATTTTTACCGATCGTGTGTTCATTTGATGGCAGCTATTCTTGCTCGGACAGTCACAGGCAATTTTTATCTTATTTCAATCCGCCTCTGAAATTAGTTTCTTGTGGTGACTTCCTCACTGCTCTGCATCACAACGCACAACAGTCACATTGGATTGTGTACACTCCGGAAGATTTATCACTAGTATATTACCTTGTGATCATCAAGTGACTCACTCGAAGGAAAACACCAAAAATATGTTAGGACATATATACTCAATCAACGGAACGACTCCATTTTCTGTTAATAAATGTCACAGCAGTTTGTGAATGACTCAAAAATGTAACCAACTTGTGTGTAGTTTCTATATATATGTTCACTAGTATATAATTTGAATCGTCTGGAGTGTGAATGGATACTCTTCATTGAAGAGCCCACAAATGAATCACAACTGTGACTCCTCATGGTTATTCGTGTCTGGGTCATTGCTAACCCAACGAACAACGAGGCTGCGTGTGCAGGCGCTCATATTGATAGTAAGTAGTATATAAACATGTGGACAAAATTTCCCCGGAAGCACACGACCGGTTTCGCGGTTGTTGTCGCTCATCAGGTATGCGTACCCGGTACTCCTCTGCCCACTCGTCCTCATACATTTGTGGGCTCTTCAGTGAAGAGTATCCATCCACACTCCAGACGATTCAAATTAGATATCAGTGAACATATAACATCGGAGCGTACAAGTATATATATATATATATATATATATATATATATATATATATATATATATATATATATATATATATATATATATATATATATATATATGTGGGTGTACATACAGGGAGTTCAGCCAGTTTCGTATTGAAGGGTGTTACTTTCCAGTCATTGATATATACATCATGCTCAAGAAATAGTAGAGATGGATTCCACTGCTTCATCCAGCACCATAGAGTGACATTGCCTTGCATCGATCAAGTTCAAAATTCGCATCTACAATCTTCTCAGACTATCCATCCAAGGTAACTTTGACAGACGTTTTTCTTAGACATGGTTTTTTTCACACATTATTGATTTTCTTGAACTTCACGAAAATGTCAACATATCATTTGTTGGCCAGAAAGATTTATCTACTGTTTGCTTGATGAAAACTGTTCCTATCATAGCTCCATCTCTGTTTCAGAACCTATCTTTCTATTGGAAACCTATAGTTACCAAGTCACGATGACACAGCCGGAGCGGTGACATGTTTGTGCACGAAAAAATACAGTTAGTAATTTCTGACTGCATCACTGAATCCTCTAACTTTCCTCGACGATCCCAGGTGTTGATTGTATCTAGTTGAAATCACGGACGGAAGACGATGATGGATTTTAGCCAAACCAGGATTAGATTCACAAACCTTGATGCGCATCCGTTACTAGAAATGAATGGAATGATTCAAATAGTAGCCAAACGCATCTTGAGGCAGGCACGTATGAGAACGTCTTCTGAACCATTCATGTTTCCCGTCATTGCGTTGTGGTATGCCCAACAGTCCTCCCCAGATGAAGCTCGACCGGGTCGCTCCACGATGCGGTAGATTTACTGCGTGGTACGATCGTCGTTTGATCACCCGATCAGAAAATGTTGCTTGGGATGTTGTAAACGCGTGTTATGAATGACCGACCTGTTGATATCAGTAAAATTTATTTGTCGATGTCCACTCTTTCAAATTTAGCTTAGCTCTAACTTTCGAAAAACATGGCGTGTGGACTTACCCGGAGGGCTCGTGCGAGAGTCCCAATTTCTCTGAGACGAAGAGTATACCACTTCTTGGGACGTAACTGATTAACTCGTGTAAGGTGTGACGTAACTCATCGTTTATCGCATTTTCAGCCGCACTGGTCAACGCATGGATCACTATCACCACCACGTTCTTGGAGGAGCCTTTAAAAAGCGGTATGGAAAAAAACTGAGGAACTCGATTCCCAAGACATCAGGGAACTTGCGAATATTTGCTCAAGGTGTATGCAGCATCATGTAGTCTAGAACAGTCCGCGGGCGATGAAACTGTATTTACCCATGAAAACTTGACGCATCGAGCACCGGGGATGGTCAGGCCAATTTCCGAAGGGTAAACAATGCCTGTGATAGCAGTGTAGCGTCCGCATTGTGACACTTTGGATAACCATCTCTGGTAGCGTTCTCGCGTTCCAACAAGCTGAATTTGTTTTATACAGCGGATAATTGCAGCTTATTGCTTTTGTAACTACGACCGTTCAGTGTGCCCTTTTCGGAAACGCCGCAGCACAGTAAGAGAACGTGATTTCACAATTATCCCCGGCGATTCTAGGGAACAGGGGTACGAAGCGGTACAGCCAGAGGGATTTCGTGATACTCAATAGCACAGTCCGAAGTAAAAGGAAGGCCAACGGGACTTTATTCGGCCATTTTATTTAGGGTTGCACCTCTGGCCTCTCGACCCAAGTGCATCCTGCAAGGCATCAGTTGTTCCAGACAAACCGGTGTCCAGCACCTCGGTTCGTTGATGTGTTTCCAATGATTGGTCACTTCAGGAGTAAGCCAGGCACTCAACGTCGTGGGCTCCTCCTCAAAAATGCGTTCGAACGGCTTCTCTGTTTGACATTACCCACAACCCCGCTGGTGACATTCAACTATTTTTAAATTGCCCCGTTAATTAGTCCGTCATTTTCGAGTCGAATTGAAATGTGGCTTTGTTAATCCTAAGGGAGGGACTACCAACACTATTTTCTTGGGGGCGGTAGGATGAAGCTTACACTATCTGGATGCCCGTTATGCCAACACACTGGAAATTTTTCGATTCGTAACAGAGACAGCAGTTAGTAATGATGGATTCAGAGATGTCAAGCCGAAGCACTAGGTCGTCAACAAGTATTCCAAAGTTCGTATCACTCGTTTAGTCCGGTATCAGAACTGGCTCCTCCCACCGAGACCCACGGTCTACCGTCGTCATTATGTTCTGGTTTCCGGTCGAGTTGACCGGTTAGGGACCAGAAACATGTCACCCCGACGTTTGCATAACTCACTGCATCGGTGGTGACACCACCAACAAACCTCGTTTCTGCTAACTTAGCGGACAAAGCCGTAGGTAGTCATTGATATCGTGGCTCAGTGAGCCGAAAACCTCTGCACTGCAATAGGTCGAAAACCCCTTAGGTGTCGGCTTGGTTATTCGCTCTCGTGAGGCAGAAGGAAAAACAGCAGTCATCTGGGTCTCATAACATGCCTCACATCGACATCGATCGTGAGTCTATCGCATTCTGCAAACAGGTGGTTCAATGTTTTCTTGCAAGTTGCATAACGCGGGTGATACTGAATTTCTGGGGTCGGTGTGCCCACCGCACCTGTCTTCCTCTTGGATCCTGTGTTATCGTTAACAAATTGAACAGCATGTGATCAGCAAACAAACATTCAACACTTTTTCAGCGCCTACGTTATTAGCAAATATTCACTGCGGTGGACTATTTCCAACTGATAGTTGCTAGCAAACGACTGACGTGCTCGCTTAAAGCGGACGGTTAGGACATTGCTAACTTCCGTCGCGTCAACCGTGGTGGTGGGCTCTGCTGTCGCCCGGCTCATTACCATGCCCGATCTAATGAGGCCTTATATGGTTAGCCATTCCAAGTTATCGATGCTTCTCAAGACAAGCGATCACGACCATGCACAACCATGTAAACGCTCACTTCCCCTCTCGATCCGCTCATTCGAAAACAAATAAGACACTAGTTACCCACATCAACAACATTCGTGGACTGAACCACAACAGTAATTCTATACACCAATTTCTCTTAACTTGCCCTTTTGCCCAATTTTCGACCAAAACCCCTTTCTCCCCCTCTTCAGACACCGCCAACCTTTGGTTCACCAATTAAACACTTCTCTTCTCCTTTATACCCAAAATCCTGTCTGTCCCTTTATCCACCAATCAGTCACCACTTCCCGTGTGTCACACGTTGACTTCTCCGGTTGTGATTTCAAACTTACGTGATTGAAACTCCATTTTTCCACATTTATTCACTACTTTTATGTTGTTTATCACTCTCCTAATAGTATTGAAACCTCTACCTTCAAATATTGAAAACTGGTTTGTTGCGGGCCCTAGCCGCTACGTTACTATACTAGGAGACATCAACGTCCACAACCAGGAATGGCTGGTGCGCACTTTTGGAACTTCGGATTTGGGGCGCGAAGCCGGAACTTTCACAGCGGTCAACAACTTGACCTCCACACACGAATCTTCGATCTATCTGGTGACCGATCTTATTCTCACCTCTATCCCTTCTCTCCTCGGACACCACCGCTCTTTCTCCACTGAGCTCAGCGGACCATTGTGCGACTTCGTGTTCTATCCATTTGACCAGCCTCGTCCCTCCTCCCACTTCGAGACGAACATTTTGACACCACAATTCACCTGACTGCGACGGTTTTCGTGACTTTCCGGCATCGTATCTTCGGAACGATCATTGCTTCACTTTAGATGTATTCATCTCCGTTTCTAATTTCACGGATGCTGTGCTCCAAGAATTGCACCTTTTTATTTCGCACTTTTCCAAACCCGGTAAACTTAAGTACCTGAGTGGCGTAATCTCGGATGTTATCGTGTTGTTCGCTTGAAACGCTCAGCATTCCGTCGCAGGCGCCGCTTGCCAACGTCCCACCACCGCCTCGTGCCAACTAGGAACTAGTGCTCATTTACCATACACAGAGACAACGAACTATTCGTCCACCGGAAATTCGAACGCTCAGTCTCGTCCGCCACTGGTAGCCACACATTCTGGTCCCTTGACAAAACAGTTTCCCGAAATTTCTGCCCTGCCAACTTACTTCACATCTGTAATTCCACCGGTGATTTACGCGAACTACACGAGAATAACGAGGTTCCTGCTTCCCGGTTTGTCTCAGATTCCACATTATCCAGTTAATCCACGCCTACAGCTTCTTTCTCTTCCTACAATCATCCCTTATACCCTCAATTACCACCAGGTTTGACAAACACTGCTTTCTTTGACCGTATACAAACCACCCATCGTTCTTAAAATGCGCCCCCGGGACTGGCTCCTCTTTCATGCCATCTTTCCTGTCGATCGCTCTATCCTGCTGCTTTTCCAAACCCTTAGAAACACACCGTGGTTTTTTCTATCCGAAAACGCGGCGACCTCTCCAACCCCAACAGCTATCGCTTAATATGCTTCACGTCTATTATCTTAAAACCATTATTTCTGACCAATTACGCATGTTCCCCGAACGAGAAGGACCACCAACGCGGCTTTCGCTCCCGTCCGTGGGTGACCTACTCGTTCTCGTCTCACGGCCTCAAAATACCTCACCATGGTCGAGGGTGGGTGTCTCAGGCTCCTGGACGCCTCTCGAAATGCTCCCAAGTGACCGTGCATCTGCCACAGCCTCTGTTGAGGAAATCCTACTCACTGCCTTCTCGAGACAGAGGTGTTCCAACTAAAATGAGGGGGCAAAAGCGAATGCCCTGCGCTCTCCACCGGGTTGGCTGATCGAGAGTTAGCCTAGGGGAGATGCGTAAACCCTGAATCCAAACCAGCCATGGATGGCGTATGAGGCGTACGGTATACTCACCGGCATCTGTGGCGCAGAGGTGCACTGGGCACCCAGGATGTTTAGCCTCATTCGAAGGACGTATGAACTGAGCATTCAGTCAACGTCCCCCACGGGGTTACGGACCACACGTTCAGTCCCGTTGCCCTGTGGGTGGCTAAGGGCTCCGATTGTGGATCCCTAAAAAAACCACCTGATTTGGCTTGTGTAACCTGGTAGTATTACTCCCACAAACCAATCATGGACTCGGACTATCCACCCCTTCCTCTCCGACTGTACCATGTGTTGTTTGGCAAAGTCTGAAGTCAAACGGGCGCGAAGTACATACTTGCATACATCTCGTCTCACACTGCTGGTCAGCTGCTCTCAATAACCACGGAGAATCACACCTGGTCTCGCTTGACACCGCAAAAGCTTTCGATAGTCTCACATGAAGGTCTACTGACGAAATTACCAACGTTCGGGTTATCTCCGGTTCCTTGTGGAGGCTGGAGTTCCCCAAGCTTCCGTACTGTCACCCACCCTCTTTCTGCCTTACATTATTGACTTCCTATTCATCACTTACAACCCAATCCACGCTTTTGCCGATGACGCCAACTTACATCGTTTCTCTTCTTCAGTTTTAGTTTATTCAACCATTACCCTCGCACTCCTGTGTTCTGGTTTTGGTTGCTACTTTCGACATCGTCCTGTAAAGGGCGAAAAGAACAGAGGCAACTGTGATAAAGATCCAAAAAAGAAGTACCAAGGGGAAACCAAGACAACAAGGAAAGAGCCCGAATGCAACTACGCCACTGACCGCGACACCTGGCCATATCAACTTATGTTCCGAACCATTTAGTAGGCGGATCACGTGGACCCTAACCTGGAAGGTCCATGTTCTCCGCCTACCGTCTACCTCCCGTCATGCCACCACCAATATCGCTCGTGATCGCAGTGTTACCAGCACACCAATGGATTCCGACCTTGAACGCATCCTTTCACGGGGTTCTCACAATTATGTCGACATCATTGACTCCAAAACTCCTCTTCTTTACACCATTCGTTCTCCTCGAATTCATCTTTGGAGCCATGAGCTTTCACTCTAGTCTTTATATTCCTTCTGGGTTTATCCATAAATCCTTCAATGTGTTGGTACCTTTTCACTTTTCAGTTTGCTTCTCGCGCAACTCGTAAAGTTGGTTTCCTATTCTACACCAGACGTTCCTTTTCTTCGGCTCAACTTCTCCTGTCGTACAAAGCTCAAACCCACCCCCTGTTTGAATGCTGCAGTCACGTGTGTGATGGGGCTCCGTCATTTGCCTTCTCCTTTTGAATGGTTTCAAAGTAAGGCCATCCGGCCGAGCAACGGTCCTTCTCTAACCTCCAATCTGCAGTCACTGGCCCACCATCAGGCGGTTGCTTCATTATCCCTTTTCCACTGTTAATATTTTGGATTTTGTCCCTCGGACCTTATCTTGGCGATTCCCATTCCCCTAACCTTTAGCCGCCATTCCCATACACAAGCGGCCAGTCACCCTCATAGGATTCTTGTCTCCAGATGTAGTACCTCTATCTTCGAATCTTCCTTTTTTCCTCGTACTGTCGAAATTCGGAACACTACCTCTATGTCTTCCCACCTACCTTTAATCTTCCTTTCTTCTTCGAAAGCAGTAAAAACAGGATGGTTCTGATGTAAACGTTCCCCCAGACTCCCTTTTCAGTACCCCTTTTGGCTATGGATTTATGTCTTTACTGCAAACCACTGTGTGGCAGATTAAAAAACTTCTCACGATGCTTTTGAATTATCAAGTAACTTCGAGGATCTGTTGCGCGTGCCTTAAGTTCCCTTAAAGCCATCACCATTGCCGGAAACCATTCAAACTTTACATTCTTTCCCAGCAACGGAAACAATGCAATGGCTTTCAGATACCTGTGGCGTCGACTTGACGCCCACTTATCCATCAAGGATCGAGTGTGCGCTGTGCCATTCGGAGGTCTTCCTACATGGTTCGGACTTCTGACAGATTCACGAAGACAAGCAGAAACGATTTAAACATTCACATCTTCCTTGCTTTTCTCGAGTATGACGGGAAGACCGAATCACCAATGCTGAGGACAGGCGCGAGGTGTCGGGGATTAGGGGTCCTAAGTGTTGCATCTGGACAGATGACGTTCAAAGACAAACTTCCTCGATGTACATTTTTCTGTGTAGCAAGTGAAGACTGTATGATGAGCTGAGGCGGTCTATCGATGACATGATGTGCGTTCGTAAGACGAGTAAGGCATCCGGGTTGGGATCCAAGGGATTCGTCTGCTGAATAGTTGGAAACCCTAAGTAACGTGACCAGGCCGCGGTCGGTGGCCTATTTGCATTTGAACTCCTTTTCCGAATACACCATTTCTGCCTATCCCAGCCGTTTATTAGCATTGTGTTTCAATGTGTTCCACTTTCCGCAAATAAAAACAGAAGTGTAGTGCGAGGTTGGACGGGTTAAATGAACTCAACTGAAATGAACCGAACTAAAACATAAATCACGAACATAGCCGAACGACAAACATCAAAAACAATCCGGGGAAAGAGGCAGATAGCGCATAAAATTCATATGTAAACAATGCACAATATAAAGTGGTTTACATACACAAGTTTGGAACGGCATCTCGCCTCCGAAACCGCAAAAAATAAGTGATATTTCTTCTCAGTTAAAAGATGAACGGGGCTATGGCAAAACATGAATAGGATTGAACAACGCCGTATCAATGGCAACAAGATTGGTGGAACACGGATTGGGTGTGGCAAGACAAAATGAATGATGAAATGCATAGAGAACGTAAAGCAAATGCCGTCTCATGTCGAAAGACAGTTGAAACCGATGACCCGGAAACGTAGACCAAGAGAAAAATGAACTGAACAGAGAACAAGAGGAAAAGTGTACAAGTTACGCAAAAGGATTCACGAAGAAATAAATATGAGAATCTAGAGTTCCATGTGTGTGTGTGTGTGTGTGTGTGTGTGTGTGTGCGTCTGTGTGTGCAGACGACACGGTCACTCAAGCTGTGATGTCCCCGGCTATTCGCTTAAACATCTGAGCCAGACTGGTCAAGCCGCGGGCGAATCCTTCCGCCAAATCCGCATCGACAGTTTGTGTTCTTGGGGTTTCGGTCGCCGGCACCGGATTCCAATCGGTGAAATCGATCAGGGCCACAACAACTGCGTTCCGATTCTCCACAGTGGTCCGATCCGTATCATGAGCCAAAAGCACTGAGCTACGACAAAAAGTTACACATTGGGATCCGCAAGTGGTGAACCAATGCCACAAGGAGGACAACTTTTCCGCGTACAAACAGGCCAGCTGGCGACTTCGGTGCGGATCTTCACCTAGGAATGTGGTCAATACTGAAACCAGGAGAGAGAAAATCATAATCTGATTCCAAAAAACTTTCGAATATATCTTCACTTATTTCTTTTATCCGTTCACCGATCTAAGTATGGGCAAGAAGCCTACAATTATATATATATATATATATATATATATATATATATATATATATATATATATATAATATGCACACACGTAAAATAACACGCGCATGCAAAAGAAAATCAAAATAGGATTAAAGTAAGATTTTTTATCGATGTGCATTATGATGTCATTTTCGTCCGCTGTTGTCAGGACCCGAGCGGCATCGCACAGTCAAACGCAGCCTCCAATTGCATTTTTCTATCGAAAAGGCGCCCAGCATGGTTGAGACAGAACACACCTATACGCTGAGTCGGAAAGCTGATAGAAACGAAGCGCAATTGGTTCTAAGGCACAAATCCCAATGACACTCACGGCAACCTTACAGTCTCAGACATTCATTACGGACAAAGCTAACTCTGATTTTGAATCGAACAGTTCGTTCCGAGAACCTGGTTAAGACCACTTGGAGCCAACATCGATGCTTGCGCATGTGTATGGTGGAGGGTGTACATCGCACAGATCCTAAAGCCCAATGCAATTTCGGGGATAACCATTAACCTGACAATGAGACTTGGAGTGGAGGAACACATGAAGTCCTAATACGTCAGGCGTGGTTGCGAGAAAGTGGTTTCCCGTCCATCACAGAGGTGATCTTCGACGGTGGAATTAAAAAAACTGACCTCCGAAATGACAAACGCATTAAACCAATCGACCAGTCAAACGTCAAGTGATTTATATATGAATTGTTTGATCACAATGTGCTCCAAGCTAGATCTATCGCCTGAACCTCCAAACGTTTTTTTAATTATAAAACTCACCACTAAATGCAATCACCGTTCCCCTTTGTTTTATGTACCCGAAAGGATTTCCCAAAAGAGCCATATGAACCGTGCTGTTGGAGACCGGCTCGTCTAAAACAGGAAGGTCCGGTGAAGACCGTAGATCTTCTCTGAACGGTATATGAACTATCACTCCGGCCAAAGGCTTACGACGGACACTATCTACTAGTTTAACCCAGATATTTTGCGGGATGAACCTTAGTCAAAGGCGAAACTGCAAACTGATCTTGAGGAAGATTGTCGCGGCAACCGAAACGTCGACTGACCACAATCTTTTCCAGCAACCCTGTTATCGATCAATAAATACTTATGTATAACATAACAAATAGCGTACGAATTTTTTCTATACACACACCGAATTTAGCTTGGTTCCAATACATTAATGAAGATAAACCCCTTAAGAAATCTGGTAAGCAGCATGACATGGTAGGTGCTTTCCAATTCAGTTTAGCTCCGTTATTTGAACTATTAACCCTGTATTTATGTGCTCTGGTTTTGATTGTTACCTCGCAGCTTCGCCCAGTCGGTAGCAGAATCAACAGAGGCATGGGAGGTAAACAAACAGAAAAGAAAGTTATAGGTGGACATCATGAAGAATGGACTCGAATACAATTACGCCAATGTCAGCGGCATCCAGTCATGTCACCAAATATCCGGTGGGCGAACTCTGTGAGTCCCAATGTCTCGGAGAACAATCTACATCAAGGTAGCATATACGTGCACATGATTAACACGTCCTAACCACCGTAACTCGTTAGAAATAAACGCTCTCTCTCATTTCCAAAGCTCGACGCCCAACATAAGCATCTCTCATACGGTGTTCGCACCGTTTTCGAACAAATACATTGATGCTCAAACATCAAGTCTTCGTGTATCTTCCACCCGTAACGACCATGTTTCTGAGTCGCACGAAGGGATGAACCTGACTAAAGCAGTGTACACTCGACCCTCGATAGACAATCGGATGTTAGGCCAGTGCTACAGACGGTTCAAACTGAAAAATGCAAAATACACCTTCTACAAACTAGACGACAATTCACATTTATACGGCCATCTGGTGATGTGTAATTGTCCAGATAACAAAATGTACCTACTTCAGCTAAGGGTCCCCATGCTAGGACAAGATTTGGTGTAGAGTTAACTCAGTCTTTTACTGTAACTCAAATGACCAGTCAAAGCAGATAGATTTCCTGATATTAAAAACCTGAGCATCCCTGTAATGGAACACGCTGTACTATCGCCGACAAACTCTTGACTGAGTCTTGTTTTGTGCCCTACTTTCTATCTTTGATCGGTTACTTGGGACAATGATAACTCAATCCGCATCGGACCGGAGTACCAATAGGGTATCATCGCCCTGTATAGTTAACGGATCGGAAATAGACCTGTGTGCGTGTGCGTGGAGAAATCAAAAGAGAACAGAAAATCGCTTACCCACAGTTTGTATCTGTTGGGGGGTGAAACTTCGCAACAGTATTTTCGGTAACCGTGTATACTGCCCTGTCATGGAATCGTAAATCTGTGTAATAGATAAAAAGAGAGAGACAAAATGAACTTGTGAAACAGTCTTTGAAACGACCAAGACACGCAGGGTGGTCAGTGTAACATTAACTTTTTCTACGGGAACTGAAATTGTTAATACAGTACACATGAACCACTATATGGTGAATAAGATGTTCACATTTGCCAGTCGCGTGATTACTTCCCGGTGGGGGTTAACGATTCCTAGGTTTTCCTACCGAATGCAGATGATTAACATGAAATATTTCTGGGTGAAATAGTTCACCAAGGTCGTCTGGCAATAACCATGCACGAGGGGGCAGTCATGAACTTGTGACTTGAAGCTGGTAGTGATGCTGTGTCAAGCAATAGCATCGCTCCCTACAACAGCCACCAAAATATGCAACGCATATCAGTAAACATGTCACAAAATGACTTTGTTTCTCCGAAGTGATTGAGGCTTATACCATTAAACTGTCACTGCTTAGTGGCGGATGACACACACACACACACACATCAACTACAGTGCATCGTTCTGCCGAATTTCGTGTTTTCAATCCAAGTACAGTATGAAAGTTGTTTTTCCAATAGTTTATGTAAGCCTGCGCGCTTACAATTCGGTGGGAAAATGTCCGATGATCAATCCGCTTGATTTCCATATGAAAATCATAGCTCAAAAGTGACACATCTCACTGTGAGTAAAGTCCATCGTTGCCCATCGTTGAGCAAAACGAAAACCCGTTCCAATTACCTAAGCTTGTTCAACGGTCACTGACAATGAACGCATGCCAGAAGTCATCCAACTGATCCCTCTTCATAGGACAGCGTAGCTCAGTTCAGTTCATTCAAACATTAATCATGCATTGGGTGCGGTGCCTTTAGCTGCGATCCTCCAGCAGCAACCTCAGTTGGAAATCAGAAAACAACGGAATAAAACGAGTAAGAGAGCTACAAATGGTATCAACTGGGCAGAAAGTTTATTAATAGAAGAGTGCCACTGATCGCAAAACCGAACCATATCTTCCAACGCATTTAACTATAGAATAGGGGGATCTCTTAGACCCCAGCCACGAAACCTAACACACTCTACATGGCCAAGTCCATTGGTTAGATTTTCATAGCTTTTTCATGTCTTGGACTAACCACCCTTACTTATCCTTCAACCATTGCCCTCCTCAGTGAGCAATGCTCGCTGAGGAATCTTATTCGAAGACGTGCGCAATATATATATCCCAACCAATTTAGCCTGTTGACCCTTAGCGTTTCATCTAATGATTTAGTTTGTGCGCCTAGTCCTCTACGACTAACTTCAGCAATACTGATACGGTTTCAACTAGATTCGGGCAATGCTACGAGGACATCGGTGTTCAAATACCGAGAATCTTCCTATTTCCTCCACCCACAGTGGCCATTTTCCTGAACCATACGAACGCACTGGCCTGACTGCTGCAGCGTAAACTCGACCATTGATAGATAAACGGATGTCGTGTCGACGCCGCAGATGACTCAGGTTGACAGAAGCCACACGAGCCTTTTGTATACGCAAACACCTCATCTGATATCCGACCGCTTTGACACTTTCCCACCAAGATAAAGTTCAATGCCGCTATCCTCACATGACAAACGAGCAGCCTCTAGGACCATATCAATCGCAAAGTTAAAGAGGAAGGAAGAGAGGGGGCAACCCTGACGTGATGAACTCGGATGAAAGATCATGCTAAGCCCGAACACGGCTTCGGCCGCTTATGTACAGGGACTTCATGGTGGAAATGAATGAATCTGGTACACTCCTTAACATTAGGCAGTGCCAGAGAACTGTGCGCTCGACTGAGTCGAAGGCCGTTTTTAGAATAAGAAAAACAAAGATGGTAGGTCTAGGGAAGGTGATTCAATGTTCTAAAACCTATCGAAGGGTGAAGATGTGTTGAACACAACCTCGGCCAGGTTTAGACCAAGCTGGATTCTCGCACGAGCACTGTTTGCGAGAGTTAGACAAACGGTGGAGAATAATACCAGCGAGCGGTTTAGATGCGATAACAACCAGACTTATTCCCCTGTGGTTTTTACAGGAGAAAATGTCGTCTTTCTAATAAATTGGTATGATTATCGACTCACACTAACTCTACAGAACTTGTTCCCTAGCCCATACCAAACCGAGGAGTTTTGTCGACTCCAGAGATAATGCGGAGCCACCGTCTTTGAAGCTAGACAAAGGCAACCCATCCTGTTCAGCAGCCTTATATCATTTTAGGTAGCTTATCACACTGAGAACCTTCGCTGTTGACGTCGAATTGGTTTCTACAACTAGAGCTGTAAACATCGTGCCACTCAGTACACTTGTTGTGGATGTGTTAGTTGAACTGTTTCTCGAAATGCTCCACCCAACGATCAAAACGACGTTCTTGAGTCTGAATCAGTGAGCCGTTTACCTCTTTGATCAGTTCGCTAACGCCTGGCATCCGTAAACCGGCATTTTCAATCAGACGGCAAAGGTTGTCGCTGTTGCCGATCGCCGCAGCCTTCTACATCCAATAACACTTCGCAATCCAACATTGTTCATGGTTCTTTCTTAGGTTCTGAATCAGTTGGCGTTTAAGGCATCTTTATGTCCCATCGCAGATGAAATCCGGGGAAACCGATTTACGCGCATTTAACAGCGCAACCACAGATGCAGATATTTAGACGGGATGGCAGCCGGACGAGAACGGAATCGCACCGAACGTATGAGTGTATTCGAAAAGCGTGCACTGAACAAAAATGTAGTCTAACCTACAACGTGCTTTCAGTTACAAAGTACTGCTTCCTCTGAGTGGATGATCAGTAGAGATGCTGGTTATAGGACCACATTCGCGCAACGGATATTAAAATGTAAAGTCGTGTCACGTTGTTGAAGTGAATATACAGCACACGAATACAACATTGCACATCGAAACACGAAAACACTGGAAAAAGAAACCCCATAGCTTAAAAGCCCGCTGTACTATCAGGGGCAATCAGCAAATCTGAGGCTTGGAAACATGATAAAATACACACGACTTAACACAGCAGTGAGTAATATACATACTACCTAAGTTTGTCAATGGTGGCAACGCTTGAATCCGGTCAGTCAGGCGATTCAAACGGCACCGCCGACTGAACTCAGTTGACAGCAGAATATTCAACTCATGACCTAATTCGGCTACATCAATTCCACTCACTATCAGGCTGACTGGTCAATAAATTACACGAACATAATACGAATAAAGAAAAAGCACACCCGATAAAACTCACTTGAGCACCGGAAAAAATGAACCCGACATTTCGTTGCCATCGGTATTTGGAATCTTCATATGCCTTCTTTTCCGCGCTGGCATCTGCGCGATAACTGGCAGTACCCAGTTTGATATCACACACATTTGGTTGTTTGAATGAGGCCAGTAGGTCGGACAGAGCTAGATATGTAGCTAAGATATAGGAGTGAGACAATCAGTACAATGAAGCGCAGGTTGAATGCTTGCAAAAACGCTGACACGCATACCAATAATCAGACATCGCATGATCTAGAATACTGTAATTAATTCACATCCAAGGCAGGTTACAACGATAATGTGCTTTAATGTGTAGAGAATCGCATTTCTCTTGATCAGGCAAGCCTTATCATAATGGTTCTCCTGAGTTGATGGCAAGCTCGTGTGGAAACTCAATGCACAAAACCGAATGACTGAATGGCCACAGCTGATTCAATAGTATTAGCAACTTCGCTCTGAAAGAAATCGGTTCACTAATCAGAATACCCTGGTTAAACAGGTACACAAACCATTTATTTGGTACCCACCGCTTGCCAAAACTGACTAGTCTCACACTAAAAGATACTGTTATGTTTCGAAACAAAAACTCGGTTCAAAGTTGTTCTGTTAACCCCTGACATCGAACTTAGACGAAGTTATTTTCCTTAGTCACTCGCTCTCTCCAGACAGAAGTGTTATATAAACTGACGCACAAACAGCGAGTCTGCAAAGAACAGAAAGGCATGTGAATTAAGCTAACATTCATCGAAGTCTCAACAGTGTGTGATAGATTTTATCCGTCCAGCTGTACCGGTGAACTGCACCGAGCAGACAGGTCGAATTTGGTCTACCAGACCTCCGCTCCAAATACAACACAATATCACTCGAGCTAGCAGTTGGAAACGTTTCGGGACACAACTGTACTACGAGCATGAATAACAAGCTGGCTACTAGACAAATGGTATTTATCAAACATACCACCTGTGGAAACCCAGCGTTTTGACAATTCTGGAACCAAATTTCCTTATACGCCGCGGTAAAGAACAAGTAAGGTGCAAGAACATACATGACCTAGCATCGGTGCACTCGTGCTGCATAATTGAATACAATACTTTTCACGCGCTCCGTCTATTCAAGTCACCTAGCACAGAACCATTCGATATACATGCTGTTGTACCGATTCCATAGACAGCGGAAGAAAACTTGGCATTAACTGTTACTCTTAGCCGCTCAGTAACGTAAAATGTCAGATTCCGAGGTCAATTCCGGACTCACTCGTACTCGATCAGTGCACCAGAAGTGTTGAGTTCAGTTTTATGCCTCTAGTTATTAACACTGTTGTAGTTCAGTGTCCTATTTTGATAGCTACCTAGCAGTGTCACTCAGCAGGAAGCTTTTTTTATCACATGCTTGCTCAGGAGTGTAATGCAAGAGGTATACCACATTGCTTCAAAAGCCCACTGCACTTCGTTCCATCTTTCAAACGTCACCTGTCCCGAAGAGTAATGCACATAGAGGGAATCTATATGTGAACATACGCAACATACTCAATCACTGTAAGTTGTTCAGGTGCAGCGAGTGATGCACAGACTTATCTCCGATCCCCTACACCGTACACCTAATTCCAACATTCCGGACAAAGGTGTTTCACCATACTAGAACAATGTTGCTAAGACACGGACGCTCACACACCGTTAATTTTCGCGTCTTTTACTGGAAAAGGTCCTGTTTCTGAGTCGTGCAGTCGTGCGCGACGGAGTATCCAGTGAGGAAGTTAGGAGACGACACTTCAACAATGACGAACTCTCCAGTTCCCTCCAAATTCGTTGACTGCAACTCGCCGAGAAGGAACTAGCCAAACTAACACTTCGTTCCCAACCCTGTCCTGGATGGCGTTGTCGTTTTAGTGGCCGGCTCGAACCGTAGAATGGCGCTGTCGAGGACATCGAACGCCTAGGCTTACGGTCAATCTATGGTTCCTGCTGACTGAACAAAACTGGTTCGTGAACTACGCTGATCTCTCCCAGCCGTCGCGCATGGTCAGTGGTGATGCGCGATATCCGTGGAGCCGACTTATACTTCAGAAGATCGCGTGAAAGCCAGAGCAAGCAGACGACACAGATCGAAATTTTCTCCGTCTAAACCTTGGGTATCTGGATGCATTGACAACCGCGCATGAATTTCTATCTGGATACCAGCGGTTACCAATGACAATATTATCAATCTGAGTTCAAAGTTGTGAAGACGTAAAGGGAAGCTAGATGAGTCAATGCGGTTTTCATATAACAGACACTCGTGCTCGCTAAAAGTACTCTATAGTCAGAACGTAGCCGGATAAGACGGTCATCGTTGTTTGTCCAATCAGCTGGGACGGCAAATAAACTTTCTGTTTTTCTGTACCACCAAAACAACCAACTGGGACCTGGAAATCCCCGACTGTAACCAGTGTTCACTGAACGTATGCTGCGCAGCAACTGGGGCAGATTCCGATAGAATCCATCTTTGGATTCATTGACACGATAAGCAAGCATCGACGACCCATGTTACTGTTCATACTCAAAGAATGTCGAAGCGGGAAGCATAAAAACGATTCGCTCTCGGGAATCTAGATTAAGAGTGGTCAGTACACACTGTACTCACATTTGGAATTATACTTGACCTCAGGTGATAGAAGAATGGAACACCCAACATGTGAATAGCGAACTAAAGTACCAAGGTCGTATCTAGGGTACGAAATGTGACTGCCAAGCATGTTCTTTTATATGCATTTTGAACCACTACTAGCGTCAGATATTCCTCCCGAGCCGCAGCCATGTGGCATTTTGTATCTAGTTAAATTAGGAGACATGAAAATGGAAAAGCCTTTACCGAAAGCAAGCCGAGAGTTCCTGAAAGAGCCGCACTTTTTGGTTCCCCAAATCACAGAACGGGATGCTATCCGGTGACTCTAACTGGAGTAATTTGGTAATTCAAAAGTTAAACGCTGCAGTGAAAGATTCATGCGCCGTCTTAAGAGCCATCCATCAGCATCGCTTGAACTGACTATCCTTATGATACGCAAACAGTGGGGCATCAGATATTCTGACCTACACATCTAACTGGACTTTTTTAGCGTGGATTAGAATTCCAGCGAGTGGTGCAAACTGGCTTTTCGAGTTGATATCAGCATGACAGCCCCTTAGGGCTTAACAGTACTGCAAACCAAAAAGGCTGCATGTGGGTACGAAAATCTCCGGTTGTTATGGCATCTGATTGTCACTCTTCGGTATTATGAAAGTCCAGAATTTCGTTTTTACCTACCGAGGGGCACGAAGTGCCCAAGGATTTGATGCGCACATTAGGATCGATTCAGGTGACATGATGTTTATATCACACAGAATAGAGAAACAAACCCAACGACAATGGTATGATTTATGTTTTTACGTCGAATTTACTCTTCGGTGATGAATTTTCATTAGAAAACCGCGCAAAGCTCTTAAACTGCGATGCAATGCTCTTAAACTACGGGCAATACTGCAGTGCTCTTGGCCAAGAATCCGGGGCAGGGTGTGATGACCGCGTTCGTATTTCTGTACCGTGGGGGACCGTAAAGCGTGTACCGATTTGTACACTACGCACGGCCGCCTCGGTTCGGACGTTCTACCGATTGGAATATACTCTCACTCAGCCCTGCTGTGCGATTCACGCTCGTTTGCTTCGTACGCGTATTGATCTACTGACGCACGTACGCTCCTTTCGTGCGCACGTTTGATCGTTTACAATTTTTAATAAACGTGTCTGCAGTCACACCACGTTTGCCTTTTCCACTACAGAACTGTTTATTCCCGAATTCTGACCCACGAAACGTTTCTAGTTAGCACGACATTTACTTCCGGTTATTAAAAAGTGTCCGTTTACAGCGGATGGGAATATAAAATTCACCATGCAAAAATACTTTACCAACAAAATCGCAGTGCCACCTCAACCCCTATCACAACTCATAGCAATTTTCGAGCAGAAGTCGCGAGGCTAACGATTACCAATGTCCTCGACAGACCATTGTTGCTTATTCCATAAGTTCCTGGTCGATCAAGATTGTCCGAAACATTGTCAGACTACTTTGAGGCCGCCGAACGGTGGGTTATTACTGTAGGTTCATGACATGATGAAAAAGTGTGGAAATTTTGACCAATGAATTTGGAAAACTTCCACGGTCAAGGGCATACTAGCATACGAACTTTCTTTGTTCGTATATTTTTTCATTTAGCTGCACGTGTTGTTCCTTCTGCTTCACTTGATTTCACTTCCAACTGTGTGGATACGGCAAAGTAGACAAACCAAAACCGGAGCAATGACGTGGGAAGTCACTGGTTGATTTAACTTAACTGAACAGAGAAACCACCAAGGTATTCAGCTTCAGTTAGGTTTATGAGAAGCGAGAGTGACAGGGAGAGTTCGTTTGATGTCACTGAGTGGATAACCGCATAACTTTTAATAGGCCAGGCATGGTAGTAACCAAGTTGACAGCAGAGTGCTGTCTTTCACCAAAGTTGGTAATAGTATTTGAACATTGTACTCCAGGGTTAGTAGTGGTCAAAGGCACAAAAAGCGGTCAAAACGTTTGTCAGAAATGGACCGCAGTGATTGATTGATGTGTGACGGAGAACAAGTGGGCACTCACATTCACCATCTGTAGATCGAACCACGCCGTGATATGCGGGTAGAAAAGGACGTAAGAGGCGCAGCGGTTCCGGGGCCGACTTAGAATTCACACTTTCATAAAATGTCATTTCTTTTTTGCCACGAACACCTTCCAGCATGTACTTGTATACCATCTTTCGTTGTGGACAATGAAGCACTGTACGAAAAATGAACACGGTATTAGAAAACGATAGCTTTTTAACGATGAGTTTCAGTTAGGGATTATGAACAAACATCTGAGCACCCAATAAGTGACGACGACAGTCTGGTGATAGTGAGAATAACAGCATCAAGATGGGTAGGAATAAAGGGTCGAAAAATTGGAAAATGCTGACTGATACCAATCTCACCGTCATCAAAATACTGTGCGATGTGACGTAAAGCAAGAAACATCAAACACCGTTTTTACTATTTTCGTAGTCAGACAGACTAATATTACTGGTGGTTTATTCTGGCTAACTTCAATTAGGATGTCGACACGGTTTCTCTCATCTATTTAGGACGGGAAAAAGCCAATAACAGGTTCGTGTGCGTCGGTTCTAGCCGTGATTTCTATGCTCATGGATATAGTTGTATAACTCCCATAAGGGGCTGATCGGGTTGGTATTACAGGAAAAACTTCCCGCAGAGAATATCACCAAAAGAGCTGCATATCTTACGCTAACAGAGCATACGTGAGTAGGACACAAGCACAGAGCATGCCTTCTGTAGAAGCATTGGAATAGACCTATCCCGTAAGCTAGACGGCAACGTGATCAATCTGATAATGGCTTTTGAATTAACAGGCCACGTCTCTTTTTTGCGCTGGCCCTTGCTCCGACAGACCGCTAAAAATGTAACCATTCACATACATTAAGCGTGAATAGTTCGGTACACTCATAATTTGGACTTACGATGGTTTCTCATAAAAGTGGATGCCGGTATGAATTCTTCTGTAGCTCTAATCCCACTGAGTTTCATGAAGAAAGGTAGCTTGATGATTTGATGTTTACAGTCCATTTTCCTGTACGCTTCAACAGATCAAATGGAAGTCGGACAATTCTGCCAAACCACTAACACGGTACGCATACTCCACGCCGATCATCACTGACTGCGATCCGGTAGCCTATTTTTGTATAGGCTAGTTTGAAGAATGTGGATTCCAGATGACTGTGTCAGCAGATCCATGGGAAACTTCGTATTTCAGGTGAACAAACAGTTATTTGTAATGGAGTAGATGGCCAATGTTTTGGATGCGTTGAGGACCAATGCCACTTTGGCTTTCTAGATTTTATTTGCCAAGACCTACGCAACGAACTCCAACACCGCAGCCTCCAGTCAATATGCACGTCTTTTTATAATATTTTAGGGTTATAAGATTTTTGGCAAGATAAATATTCGGAGAATGTACCGTTGGCACGAGAAGCCTGAATCTTATGCAATGGAAAATCCACTTGCATCTTTCACATCGAAAAGTTGGACGCCGTGAGCCGGGATCGAACCGGTAATCATCTGCTCGATATGCGGAGTGTCGCCGGTTCGATCCCGGCCGGCGGCGGCCGACTTTTTGATGTGAGAAATGCAAGTGGATTTTTCATCACATAAATACTCGGATTTTCGGGTGTGTGGACGGCGACGAAATGCAGTGATTTCTGATTCTAAAAGTACCAGTCCGATCAACTGCTGTCTGCTTAGTTCTTTCACTAACACAGTCAGATACAGAAACAGTGGCGCTTCCGATAAGCACAGATTGAAGACATTTCCCAGA
This sequence comes from Fasciola hepatica, assembly GCA_948099385.1. NCBI lineage: Eukaryota > Metazoa > Platyhelminthes > Trematoda > Plagiorchiida > Fasciolidae > Fasciola > Fasciola hepatica. Next base: position 10,450,195 of record CANUEZ040000182.1, read on the forward strand.
GCTCGGTACTGTGGTAGTAACACTCTGTTGGGACCCAGTATTTGGGTCTTGGAAAGGCAAGAAGAACACCGTTATGAAGAATTCTGCTTTTACGATCACTGTCTTTATTAACAGCGGCCTGAGGAAATGAAAATGTTCTCAAAAAACTAAACAAAATTGATGGGAGAGTAAACTCAATGCCGACAGAATGGAACTAACTGATGGCCAACATCTCAGTCAAGGCCTGTGTTCAATAAAAAAGCCAGTTCAAATATACCGGGGAAGCAACAGCAGTTGAGTATCCCAATTTACAACCATATGAAAAGTGTGGATAGCTCATTAGTTTTTGGTTGACACTGAGTGAGTCTGATTAAGTGTGAATGCGTTTGATCAAAGGAGCACAGTTGATTCATTACAAAAACAGTCACACTATGGTATAGCTAGAGCAAAACTGTCTGGGAAAACTTGCAAACCAGCATTTTCGATCTCTCTACACAGACACACAATTAGTGCGATTCGGGTACTGATTTCATCGGAAACCCAATCGGGAGAACTTCACGGCTGTGCTACGTCCGGACTATGACCCCAAATTTAAAAGTTTCGTTGAATTCTCAGTTTGAGATGAGGAGTCATACGATACTGCACCTTGACGTGGTGTGACGACTTGCGCGCCTCAGCGACCCAACGAGCTATACAGGTTGGCTTACCTCAAGCCGAAGATTAAATAATACCTGACAAGTCAATGGGTAGAGGTCAGACAAAGTCCAGTCTCTTGGTCCTCCAGGTTGGGGGTTGATTTACGCTGGCAACTCAATCGGCAAAATCAGTGCAAGAATAACTGATCCAAGAAAATGGGCTTCCACTCAACCATCCCGCTGTCTTGCGGACAGGTTCTTGTTAGAACTAAAGGCTTTGGTCGAGAACCCTGATCGATCTCCTACTTTGCATCTGGACACCCTAGCAGTACCCGTCCAACATTTCCCATGAACTGCACGAACACAAAGATTTCCATAGTACATCGGTTGTCGTGCAAGATAATCAGGACCGCGCTGTCCATTGCATCGAGTGGGGTGGGTAGTGAAAAGTGGGCTACTGCTCAGAGTTCCTTTTCTTTTATTCAACCTTTGTCTTCTGTCCCCAATCACGTTTCATTGTTCCCTCTACCAACCGATATTGCTGGATCGAAGTGGCAGGGAAGATGGAGACCGCTTCCGGGAATGGTGACTTTGGCAGATCATTTCGACTCATTTGGAGTCCTACAAATGGGCGGTACAAGCCTGAATCCGTCTTACGTGATGCAGCAGGCCAGATTATCCCCGCACGAAGAAGAAAAAACCAAGCGATGGGTAGAGTATTTTGACCAGCTTCTAAACCTTTAGGTCACATTGCGGAACTTTCACCCTCCCCAAGTTTAGAGGTGAACGATGTCAACTGCTAGCCGCCAAATATGAGGGGAATCGCCGGGGTCGTCAACCAGTTGAAAAATAGAAAAGTTGCTGGAGAGGATAGCATACCACCAAGAAAGCTGTGTGACCTGGATTACACAGACGACGTTGTCTGCTTGTTCGAATCCACGGAACATGCTCAACGTACACTAGATAGACTCGCAAGAGCTGTAGCTCCATTCGGCATGCGCTTTGCACCTTCAAAGTGTAAAGTGATGTTACGAGACTGGACGTCAACGATTCCCAGCTTGATGCTCGATGGGGAGGTGCTATCAGTTGTCGATCACTTCGCCTACTTCGGCAGCAGCGTGACGACGGATAAGAGCACAGTAGCAGAGCTCAGCACGCGGATATTCAAGGCTCGAACGGCGTACGCCGGAATAAAGCACTTGTGGCATCGAGCTGACATTTCACTGAAGCTGAAAGGTCGTGTATACTGTGCCGCAGTGCGTTCAGTTTTGTTGTATGGTTGCGAGACTTGAGGTCTGCGTGTGGAAGATATTCGTCGTCCTCAGGTTTTCGACCACCGATGTTTGCGTAGTGTTGCTAAGATTGGGTGGAATAGCCGAGTGAACAATACCGAGGCCAGAAAGCGAGTATTGGGTACTAATTCAGAGAACTTTCTGTCACAGCATATACGCCTTAGTAGACTTCAGTGGTTGAGGCACGTGGTACGTATGACAAATACACATCTACCGTACCGTGTCCTATTCTCCGTTCTTCCTGGGAAGTGGAGGAGACCATGTAAAGATCAACGGATGACATGGCAACGAGGAATGAGAAAATGTACAGCAGACTTAGGAAAAGTAGGTGCTTCACGTCTTCGTGGTTGGGGTCCAAAAGATCCGTCTACCAGTTGGCTGGATACACTGAAGGATATGGCAGCGAGCCCTGAACAGTGGCGATCGTGTTGTCACTTTCTATCGAATCAGAATGATTGATCAATGTGCGTTTGTACAGTTATACTCTGTATTCCCTGTGTGCTACTAGGGCGCTCTTTCCCCTTCCCACTCCTGTAGGTCTACTCTCTGTTTACCTCGTATAACTATTCTTTCTATTCCTACGTGCAGCATGGTGAAAAAAACAGTTGTCAGTGGGGCTCGCCCTGCTGTTTAACGCTGTACGATGATGATGATGCATCATTGCGAAGATCAGAGGAACACGCATCACGTTCACGCCCATTTCTTTAGAGACGGTACCATCTCTGGGTTAAAGCGAAATCAGAAAACTAACGTTTCAGGACTTCAATATATCACGCAACTACTTGTGAGTTGTTTGCAGGATGGATGAATCTTTGTTTGCCTGACCGTCCTTTGAACACCACCTTACTCGCACAAACCTCAGATCATCCGACCAACCCCATACTCCAAAGCAACTGACTAGAGTATCGCCCCTGTTGCGGCTCATCAGTGGTGCATATCGTCCACCACACCCAGTGTTTGAACCCGGGCCCTTTTAAACCAAAGGCCTGTGTGTCACCACTGCGGCGCTCCCCTCCCGTCCGGGCAGATCCGAATCATCAAGTCACGTTTGTTCAGATGTCGTCCTCTACGACAGCCAGAAATGCCCGACAGTTTCGAAAGAAGATATGGTATCTGTCGCGTCAGCTCCAAGCGAATGCCTCTCACCAAATCAGGCCAAAAACGCGAGGCAGGTTTAAATATGGATACAATGGTTCATCCTACGGAGAAGACTAGGTTTAAACCCGATGTGCGGCGAACGATATGCACCACTGATGAGCTCTAACAAGAGCGAAACTCAAGTCCGGTGCTTCGGAGTGTAGGGTTGGTCGGATGACCTATATATATATATATATATATATATATATATATATATATATATATATATATATATATATATATATATATGCAGGTGTTTTGTTCTCATACACATGTAACCCATGGTCAATTCTAAGCCTGTCTCAAAGGGCAAACAAAAACAACATGGTGTATTTCGTCCAAAACAGTGGCACCCGTGTTTATGTTTGCTCATTATTCCCAGTGAGAGCATCTTGGTAGCTGAGATTCATATCAATCTGTTGGGAGGAACCAAAGCGATCACATGGAATATTGGGCGGGTTCAGGCAAGTTTATAACTTTGTAGTTATTCTAGTTCATATTCACCGTACGATTGATTCATAAAAGCTAGCTCGGATCGGCGGCAAACGGGGCCAATAGTTGCGTGGTGTAGAGCTTTTACCTTCCACCTCGGAGATCGGAGGCTCGAATCGCGTATTGTGACGCTGGTTTTCTTCTGCTCCAGGATTTCTACTCAAGGCCTAAGCTCTTGTCCTCCGCTAGCGACTAACGTCGTTCCTGCCCGTTATGAGGCTGGCTTCTCCAGTCGTTCCTAACATGTGTATATTCATATATTTACACCGGCTTGAAATCAAGGTGCCAATGCAACGAAAAAAACAAAACAGTGGAAAATGCGTAAAACAAAATAAAACAGACCGTGAAAGAGAGACAGGAAAAATTCTGATTTTTTCTTGGGCTTTTCATCGTGCACTTTTTTGATGTTTTTTGTCAACTTGTTTGTCAGAATGACTTTTTGTGATTAACGAGAGCGGGAGTTCAACAGACAGACCGCACAGCAGTCGCGCTACTGACTTCTATTCTCTACCATGTCCTTCAACGTCTCTAACCAACGACAATCCTCGTTCCTTGGGCCCGAACCACGGAAGTGGGAAGATCCAACCGAAGCTAATGTTGGTACTAGCTTCTTCATACATCTACACCAAATCATGGCCTGATCGCCGCGTCGCTTCTTCTAGCCTTGCCCAGCACGTGCGACTAGAGCACGGAAAGGTAGACGATGGGCAGGCATTTGTAAAGCATGACCGGGCCACCGGAGGCGATGCAGAGCGATCACTTCGTTAATAGGGCGCCTATCCGTGCCTAATACGACCGTGCACCTCGTTATTACTCACTGCGTGTTCCCACCAGACGCGAGCAACGCTTTGGAGACATCGGTTGTCGAACACGAAAAGACGCCGAACATCCTCAACGCGAAGTGGCTAGGTCTCCCAACCGTAGAGTAAAACATTGAGAACCGCGGCGACGTACACCGTCCCTTAAGAAAGTGCCGGATGTCAAGGTGACGCCCCAGGTGTCGTAGGTTTGCGAAAACTGCTCCAGCTCTAGCTATGCGTGAAATGATCTCCTCCCCAACACCCCCTCCAGCAGTTATCAAGCTCCCAAGATACTTAAAATTGTCGACTTACTCTAGCTGATCCCCACAAAGCGTGAGTGCAGGCACAGGCTCCTGCAGATCCTTCAAAAGCACTTTGGACTTGGAAGGCGCAAAGTGTATTCCATATCTGGATATCTCAATCGTCAAGCGATCCAAAACATGTTGCACTGCCTCTGCATTATAACTCAGCAAGGTGATATAATCGGCATATTCCAAGTAGAAAACTCTGTTCCCTGGGAGAAGTTCAACTCCACCGTTCGGAATACTAGACAGAGCTTTTCGTAGAACATCTGTGGCGAAGTTGAAGAGAAACGGGGATATAGAGCAACCTTGTCGAAATCCACTGGAGACGACAAAAGGGAGCGATAACTAGCCATAGGCCCTTACCCGACCTGAGGTGTGACGCCGCAACTCCCTGAGGACTGATACATACTTATTAGGTACTCGATTACTCAACAAGCAATTCCACAGTGAAGTCCTATCGATAGAGCTGAAGGCCACGCGAATGTCTAGGAACACGATGACTGTTGGTCTTCGCAAAGTGTGACGGTGTTCTAGCATTTGTTAAAGGGTGAATATTTGATCTACACATCCACGACCGGCGCGAAACCCGGCTTGCTCCTCGCGAGTCTGCCCTTCATGCGTTTGGTACAACTTGCGAAGTACGACAGACGCGAACAGCTTCGACGCTATTGGGATAGGGCTTTCACTCCTATGGTTAGCGCAGTCAGTGCGCGAACCTTTCTTAAAGACCTGAACAACAATCGATTCCCCCCACAAGGAAAGGACCTGCTCAGAATTCCAAACTTTTGAGAACAAAACATGAAGTCCTCCAACGAGCTGCACTCCACCGTATGACAAATACTGAGTTTGGTTGGGCAAACTGAATACAGCAGCACAGGCGCACGGTAACCACTCAAACGCAAAATGTGGAACTTACACTCGCATGATGTCTTTGCGTTCTGAGTATGACCGGCAACTTGATATGCATAGGAAGCAAGACCGGAAGGCATCAGAGGAGCTTGGAGTAAATGTGAATCCCCATTCATCGGCACCTTGGAATGAAAAGAACAATGGGTGACGTAGCTAACATTCGAAGGTTGCAGTATCAAACGCAGCTACCAGAGGGAGTCGAGTCGCATCATAAAAATGACGCAGGCATATATCTAAGCGAGATGACAAGCATATCAAGATACCAAGATCACATGAATAAACACTACGGTCGGGGTGGCTTGCTGATCAAAACATAACGGAATGAATTTTAACCGAACTAAACGTTTGTAAAAATAAACGCAAAAGAAACAGTGAATAAAATGCCCAGTGCATAGTGAACCTATGGATTTAGACCACAAGCGGGTGTCAGGGAGTTTCAGAAACATCTCCGATACAAAGAAAGCTCAGCATTGTGACAAACTAAATGCATCCGTTTCATTCCGCGTGTTTTGTTTACATTTCTGCTTATAGTTCTTTGATTCCACCTAAGCCGTATGATCTAATTCCAAACTGAGTAAAGCCTTTAAGCGGCCATTCCGATTTTTTTATTCATCCGGCCTGCATTTGTGTGTGCCTGCTCAACACAATTTGATTTGTTTTGATATGGAGTTCATACTTTATCTGATCGTTTCTACGTTCATCCTCATTCATATGACGCATCAGACTACTGGATTCATTAGAAAATTGTCAATATCTCTTTCATTGCTGTTGATCCACTCCATGTTGACAGACTCGCCACTGTGACCAACTATATCGCCCCATTTATCTACGAGCACATTGCGGACTGTGAGGATTATGACAAAGCTATAAATATTCCGGAAAGTTTATAAAACAGCCAAAAATCCGTATTCGCACGGAACGCACTGCCAACGACAAGACAAGAACACGGTCAACCTCTCAGCCAGTTTCTTCAAAAGCTGTACACACTTTTTGTCGACTGTGATTTTAAATCTGTCAGTGCTGAACAGTATCGTGAGGAATTTATTCGCGATGCATTTATTCGTGGGCTAGCGTCAAGTCACGTCAGTCAAATCCTACAGTAAGGGAATAAATCAGATCTCAAAACCATGTATAATATTGCAAGACAATTAGAAACAATCCATGGTATATTCAGGTGAACCTTTCGTCTTCATACTCCCTAGCTGACAAAACATATCTGATCGGTACGTTAACTCCGCTTCAGAAAGCAGTCTTGTTTTTAAAACAGCAAGTTCCTGTTAATTTTGTGTTTTCACTCGATATCCTAGAACAAATTGTCCAGTCCGGGACGCGTTGTATAAATCTTGTGATAAAAAAGGCACTTTCAAAGAGCATGTCGTTCTTCGTCTAAAGAGAAAGCGGTATTCCGGATACAAGTTGCTTTGGCCACCAATTCGCTGTTACCGGTCGTCAGTATTACCACTGTTCCACCCAGTTTCTCTAATTCTGTAATCAGCGTAGAAGCCAATAACATTCCCATATATGCACTAACCGACGAAGGCAGCTCGTTGAATATATCTCTGAATCTGTTGTTGATTATTACCGCTGAGCAACTGGAATTGTCGAGCAGTCCAATTCCCCGTGGACGGCACGGGTTTTAGTAACATCTAATTATCGCCATAAGCGCCGTATGGTATTTGACCATAGTCAAACTATCAACACCTTACTCGACGAGCATCCATTTCGGAGGACCGACGGCTTCTTCACAAAGATTTCCACATTCGAGGCATACAGTAAACATATTACATATTTTATACCGGCTTGAAACCAAGCAAGGTGCCAATGCAACGAAAACATCTACAAAAATAAGAGGGAGAGTGGAGCACAGTAAAAGAGACAGTAGGTATTTAAAAAAGTAAGACGCTGCGATTTTTCGCCGCACACTTTGGTGTTTTTCGTCATTCTGTTTGTCAGAATGACTTTTTGTGATTAACGAGAGCGGGAGTTCAACAGACAGACCGCACAGCAGTCGCGCTACTGACTTCTATTCTCTACCATGTCCTTCAACGTCTCTAACCAACGACAATCCTCGTTCCTTGGGCCCGAACCACGGAAGTGGGAAGATCCAACCGAAGCTAATGTTGGTACTAGCTTCTTCATACATCTACACCAAATCATGGCCTGATCGCCGCGTCGCTTCTTCTAGCCTTGCCCAGCACGTGCGACTAGAGCACGGAAAGGTAGACGATGGGCAGGCATTTGTAAAGCATGACCGGGCCACCGGAGGCGATGCAGAGCGATCACTTCGTTAATAGGGCGCCTATCCGTGCCTAATACGACCGTGCACCTCGTTATTACTCACTGCGTGTTCCCACCAGACGCGAGCAACGCTTCGGAGACATCGGTTGTCGAACACGGCGTCCACGGCGCAGCGATGAAAAACGCAAACGATACACACCACGTTTTTGTCCGTGCACGCTTCAGAATCCATCTATCTACACGCCTTAAGGCCTCTCCACTGATCTCAATAAACATCACAGCCCTGGAAATGCCAAGCGTCACGCGCGATCGCCATCCGATTACCAAAAGTAAACAACGTGTCACCAGATTCAACTCCGAAAGAAAAGCTGTGGACGATGATCAAATTGACGGTTAGAGAAGCTGCCTTAAAAGAACTAGGGCAAACCGAGGCGTTTAAAAGACTGGATATCTGAGGGCATACCTCAACTGTCAGCTAAAGCACACGGAACCCGGATATTAGGAAGTGGCGACCGCCGCAGACTGCAACGCGAAACCTTGCGCTCCGCTAAAGCTAAGCGTAAACGGATGATAAAACGGAGATTGCAACAGGGATCGGCGACTTCAACAAGCTATCCCGCCTCATTTGCAACGAGTCGCTTCTACGCGATGCAGCTGTTCAGTGCATACTTAAGCACGAAAGAAAAATAGAACGATGGGTTGAGCACTTCATTCGGCTGCTTAACCGACTATCAGACCAAACGACGGACCTACAACCCCGGTTCTCGCAGAGGTTTACAATGTCAATTGCGATCCGCCGAGTACAATTGCATTAGCCCAAGTCATCAATCAGGTGAGGAACAGAAAATCCGCTGAAGACAGTATACCATCAGAGATCTAGAAGTGCTGCCCGTCGTCACTGATCGACAGAATGAATACCCTATTTGGCTCCATATGGTGGGAAGAAGTCTTTCCGACAGACTGGGGCACTCCTATTCTGTTGCCCATCCCAAAAAGGGGGACAAGCTAGTGTGCCAGAACTATGGGGGGATCAGCCTGATCGATGTAGCTGCGAAGATTCTCTGCGTGATGTTACTCAACCGCTTCTCTTTACACACTGTCGAACACTGGAGCACCGCTGAAAATTCCAGCAGCCAGCCATTGATTGTTCCATTGACTTCCGGGTTGCTTTTGATTCAGTGTCTCTAGGTGATAATGAAGGAATCCTCGGATTTCATGTTCACTACTGACGTCCGATAAGGCTGCTCTCTTTCACCGGTGCTGCTTAATTATGCGATCGACTGGATATTTAGACAAGCATTCACCCACGATCCTGTAATCCAAATGAGTCAGGAGATACAAGTCTCAGACCTGCAGTTTGCGGATGACATTGTTGTGTTAGCGGACTCCCCTTCCATGCTTCAACCAGTCCTCAATCGAATCAATTTCTTCTCAAAGTCCATCAGGCCAAAAGTAAACACCACAAAAACCAAAATCACGTCAGCTTGCCCAAGGCCATCAGCTCAACAGCTGTTCATCAATGACCAACTGCTCGAGTGAGTCTTGTCATTCAAATAGCTAGGCTTTGCACTGCTTCCGAAAGGTCAGGCGAAGAATTAAGTATTAGTTCGGACAGACAACGCCAGGAAAGAATTTCTCCAGCTACGACGGACTTTGTGGACCCGAAGTGAAATCGGCCTCTGAGCTATATGCTATATGCTATACGCCTCGTACTCAGCTGCGGCTGCGAAATCTGGCAACTGAGAGTCGAAAATACCGAAAACCTGGAGGTGTTTGATCAGTGGTGTCTGTGGCGTATTTTGAAAATAAACTGGCGCGACAGAGTATCCACCAATAACTTTAGGTGCTTTGAAAGTAACAAACTCTCAAACTCAATCTAATGTCGTCGACTGTGGTGGCTGGGTCATCCTACGGCGACCCAAAACGGAACTAATAAAAAACATCCCGTCCTGAACCCTGTCCTGGATAGCGCTGTCGCCTTGGTGACCGGCTCAAAATTTGGATCAACGCTGTCTAGAAGGATGTGGAACACCTGAGCTTACGGTCGACTTGTGGTGGTCTATGGTAGTCGAGTGGTTAGGAGCGTTTGCTTCCCACTTCGGAGGTCACCGCTTTGAATCCCGCCACCGCCGGTCACTTTGTTGGTAGACAGTAATCCATTGTCGTCCGGGTGTGGTTGCCGGTTATAACTAATTGTTCAGTCGACCTTCGAGGTTATGGAGTATACTTCTACTGCACTCATGCGCAAGCATATAATAAAAAATGGTGCCCGCCAATGGAAGAAAAACTGGATTGCGATCTCCACCGAAATCACTTCCAACAGCCGCGCATGCCCAGCTAAGATACTCAGTATTCATGAAACTGACTCATCTTCTGGCAGGAAGCAGTCGAGGAAGAGTAGAAGTGATAACTATGCTTCAAGACGCACTTCATTCCATTCCTTCTCTTCTCAGTACGACAAACAAAGCCACGCCTCACGAGCGTCTCTTCCAACCCGAAAGCTAACGAGGGTAAATTACTGTCCGGTTGGCCGCTGACGTCCGATCGTGTACTTATTCGAAAACTCAATCGATCCTCTGGTGGAAAGGTAGAACTAGTGGAATGAAATCCTAAATACGCACATGGACGTTACGATGATAGCCGGGAGGATACTGTATCTCGTAAGTATTTCGCCCCATGTAGTTTATGGAAAATGCATCTCCGCCAGGTTAGTCTGAACATTCAGACACCATGGATTCGACGACCCAGCATCCTAGTGAAACTACAGACCCTAACTCACTTACCCCTCCCATGGAACCGGCAAGGTTCGACTCCCTGGAAGAAATCAGCAAACTCCAACAGCGCGGACTTACTTTTACTTTTATGTCGTTAGCTCCTGCGAGAGAAGGAGCCAGCTCCATGCATATCTCGAATGGCATCTGCCCATGAGCGATGATTTTTCTGCTCCCAGTTATGAACGCCACAGACAGACTGGAGTCCTAATCGCTTAGCGTCTGGTTTGACAGTACTGACCTATGTTTTCAGCTATCCTTCAAGGCGACAGTGCCATCCTGGACATGGAATGAGAGACGAATTACTTTGAGGTCTCCGTTTCTGGACGTCGTAGGACATGTCCAAAGTACTGCAAACGTTGGCGTTGAAGGAACACTGACAGCTTTTCGATATCGAAGCACTGTTGTTTTATTGCGTCGTTTGAAAGCATGACGCATCAAGCCACTTTCAGGATCTGTTGCAGACACCGATGGTTAAGCGCATCCAGCTTTCTAGTGTCCCCGATTGGTAGAGGCGTTTCGCAACCGTATGTCAGTATTCGACGGATAGCAGTCCAGAAGACGAAAACTTTGATCCAGAGACTGATTTCGTTGCGCACCCAGTGCATCGCAAAGCTGGAGAAACGCAATTCCGGCATTGGTAATGCGCAACTTGACCTCGTTTTTGGCTTGACAGTTTGGGGGGGATCGTGGAGCCCAGATAGTTGGACACCAGGACGTGCTCAATTTGTTCGCCGTTGATGTATATCTGTTGCATGGACTGTGTAACGAAGGTCGAAAGCACCTTCGTTTTTGACATACTAATCCCTAGTCACATGGCTCTTGCGAAGGATTCCATGTTATTCAGAACCGGCTGTAAGATGGTCGGGCTGTCTGCAAAGATGACGAATTCCAAGTGTGCTGAAAAAATCGGTGCCCAGGTGAATACCGGGGTAATCGGTGAGCGTCTGACGCATTATCCAAACGACGATGTAGTTGAACATCATTGGCGACCGGTGGTGGTCAAGTGGTTCAAAACGTTTACTTACTACCTCGTAGGTCAGGGGCTCGAATCCTCGCTATCACTGATTACTTTGGTAGTAGATGGTAGTCTACTTAAAACGTACACTAGCAACAGAATGGGCAAGATCAGTATGATTGAGAAGATAAAGTCGGAACGATAAACGCTCTACTCGTCTAATAAATGGAGTACATCATCTGAAAATTAAAAAGAGAACCGGGTTCGGTTACCGGTTATCCCCAAAAGTGCAGTGCGCCCTCGTGGCTATGGGGTATATACTCCTTCCACTGCACTCATGCACAAGCATGTAATAAAAAAAGAAGACTGTCATATCTGGGATCGGTGTGTTTCTGCGCATTATCAATAGCATGTGTCGTAAGATCGGCGCTAACGTCTGCACTTGTTGACCGATCCTGTGGTAAGTCGTTGGAAAATGTTAATAACGGGGACTCATCGGTGGACGGCATAGATATATGGCTTCGGAGAGCCAGACGGTGGATAGAAACGTTTTGTCCTGCCATCCGGCAGTTTCACAAGGGCATAATGCGGAATACAGCTGCAAACATCTACTTCCTCCACCATGGGATCATACTTCGAGGATCTATCTGCGCGCTTGAGTAACACGGAGCCAGGAATTGGAAACCACGTAGGCATCAAAGTCACATTAGTCGAGCGCCGACTATGACAGGAAAATCGCTTACGTGGAGTGGTGTTTGGGGCAGTGCAGAGTAGTGAACAAATTGAGTGGGGTGAGTCTGGAGGGGGCAATCCCATTGCGAAATTGGGAGGCTTTTTGTTCTTAGGTTCAGAGAAATCGCCTCAAATAGGATACCGTTCAGATGTGCCACCTGGCAGTTAGCTCGAGGAATGTATGCCGTCGTGGTACCAAGCCCCACCTTCCTATTTCGTAGAAATTGTGTTAGTTCCGATGATACGAAAGCGGATCCTCGGCCAAACTGCATAAAGGCGGGTATGCCGCATAAAACAGATAGTTCACATAGACACTAAATCACCATGGTTCCCGATACATCTCGGCAAGCGGCGATACGATCAATTTGACTCAAAGTACCTGTAGAGTTAGAGCGCCATGTCGCTGTGCGACGCGAGTTGTGTCGAAAATTAGTGCTAGACAAGAACAATCGATTGTCTGCACAAAACTGGAGAAGCCTATCCCTGTTATCTGTACGCTCAGCAGGTGAAGCACAACAGCCACCTAAACAAGCTTCTGACACACTAAGTTTGCCAACTTGTGCATTGAAGTCACCAGCTAGCACTACAATGTCAGAACCTTTACTACTGCGAACGAGGGTGGCGAGTGCATCATAGAACTCATATTTCTGCGCGTCTGAGCTGCAGTCCGTTGGGGCGTACGCCGAGATCACAAACAAATTGCGCTTAACACAGTTATCCTTTCGAACGCCGACTGACTACTGGAGTCTCACAGCACATAAACGACTGTTAACAGGGATCCAATCTAAGAGGGTAGTCTCGGCCTTGTCAGTCAATACTATTCCTACACCACGTTGACCCACAGCTCTAACTAGTTCGTCTCCTGAGGTGCACAGAAAATACCTCGATGAGATACCAGGAGCAGTTAGTTAGATTACACTGCTCGAATCCTGTATACACGTTTTACTTAAGCAGCAGACATCAATCTTCAGAGAGTTCATTGTGAGGGCTAGGCACGCCTGCTGACCGGCCTGCATGCTTGTACGCACATTGAAGGAGCCAAGATTCGGAAGCTGACGGGGTTTGAGAAAATGTGAATTACCAGACAGGATTATTCCCAAAACTATTTGACAGTGAATCGTTGCAAGTATCAACCGTGTTGTCAGTGGGAGCATAATGGGTGGATAGATGGGGCAAAGAAGGGTGGTTAGGGACAGAAGACAAAGGTTGAATAAAAGAGAGGAAACTCTGAGCAGTATTCCACTTATCACTACCCACCACACTCGATGCAATGGGCAGCGCGGTCCTGATTATTGTGCTCGACGACCGATGCAGTATGGAATTCTTTGTAGTCGTGCAGTTCATAAGAGATGTTGGACGGGTACTGGGTACTGCTAGGGTGTCCAGCCACAAAGCAGGAGAATGATTAGGGTCCTCATCCAAAGCCTTCAGTTCTAACAAAAACCTATCCGCAAGACAGCGGGATGGTTGAATGGAAGCCTATTTTCTTGGATCAGTTATTCTTGCACTGATTTTGCCGATTGAGTTGCCAGCTTAAATCGACCCCCAACCTGGAGGACCAAGAGACTGGACTTTGTCTGACCTCTACCTATTGACCTGTCAGGTATGATTGCATCTCCGGCTTAAAGAATTCATCCTGTATAGCTCTTTGGGTCATAGAGGCGCGCAAGCCATCACAACACATTAAGGTGCAGTCTCGTCGTGATGGGAAAACAAGAGCACTTAAAATAACAGTTAGAAGGTACCAATGGTGGGTACTGGATGGCAGTGATTCTTTAAAATCAATACTCAATCGTTGTAAAGGTTGCGTCGTTTTGATTAGGCGGCCTTCGGGGAGTCTGTAAAACCGCAACAATCTAAATTGTGTATTAGGAGCGTGATTGGAGGCCACTAATCGGAGAGTCCATTGAGGAACCACAACGGTGGTCCGCCGATAGTTCTCTGTGGGTCAGACGCAGCTAGCCTCAATAACGACCACGCCGTGGTCACTGAAGTTACTACTTTATTCAGAAATGCTAACTCACAACCACAGTTTCGTCGTTCTTGAGGTTAGCTGTGTCTAATCCGCATTGAAATATCAGTGAACCACCGTTGTGGTTCCTCAACGAACTATCCGAATAGGAGCTTTCAATCACACTCTTGATTTACAAATTAGATTGTTGTGAAGATCTGATGTGCTGCATGACCACCATCAGAGTACCACGTTAGCGAGTACTTCCTAGGATGTCAGAAGCGGATGTTGGTGACGGTTAGGCTGTTGCAATTTGCAGAGCTAACGAGACATTTGCCATTATTGACCGCTGTCTAATACCACACTTTCCCAAAATGTCCGGTTGCCTAGGTGGAGGCACCAGCGCGGGCGCTCCAGACCCCAGCAACAAGGAAAATGTTACGTTTCGAGACGTTGTTTTTCACCTCTTGTAATCTGTCGCAGTACTTTTCCTTTGCATCTTTTTTGACTGCAACCGCGACAACCGAATTTTTCAGGGGCGAGGAGCGAAAACGAGCTAAAGCGATCCAACGGGATATCGGGTTACATGCGAGCAGTATCTTGATAGCCTTGTTTTTGACAGCTATCACGATGCCGTGGAGACCAGAGCTGTCCATGGGTTTACTGTGGTAGAGGTGCTAACTGTTGTCTACTCCTGGAACCTTTACACACCGAGTGCCAGAATTCAACAGCCGAACTTCGGAGAGACGTGCGACTTCGATGCGGCCGCTACGTGCCGTGACAGCTTAGCTTACGATGTCCAAGAGTGTTTCCCCTCATTCCGCCAGGTGATTTGGATGTGATTTCACGTCTTAAGGTTCCAAATGGTATATTTGTCACCCCGGCCTCGGAGAGAACACGAAGCGTGTTGCTTACGGGAACACGGTAGCATAAGTGGTGTGTAGATGAACTTTTCGTGAAGAGTCTGGGGAATTAGATACGAAGTGGCGTCCCCAGCATCACTCGGCCTTCTTTTTGAGATAGCAACTCTAGCCCGTACACAACCAAGTGTTACCTGTTGGGTAACAAGAAGTTTGTGTTGGGATCTGGTGACCGAACAAGCGGTTCACGGGCCTTTGAATGGCAGTCTAGCAGTCATGAATGCACAACGCGTCTAACATGGTCTTGGTGCATGGTTGCCGGTGGCTCTTTAGGGGCTCGTTCAACATCCAGTAGAAGTGACCAAGACCCAGAGGTCCATGCAACTCTGTTGATTGGACGAATTTGCAACCCTTGGATCCCAGCAGATCTCATCTGCCTATGCAGAAGCATCCGTCTTTGCATACTGGGTGCAGTCTCACTAAGATTTAAAGGCCGCCAACGCGTGGGTTCTTACCATCTCAAAAAGGGAGAAGCATGAACTCATGAACCCCACCTTCTGTCGTCACATGCAAAGCGAATGCTCTACCACTGAGCTACATCCCCCACAAACCATATTTGCCATGTTATCACGTTCTTTCGACTTTCGCCGGTGCATCACTTCCCAAAATATTCCCGGCGCAAGTGACTGCGGTAAACTAAATAAATTCCTTTTATGTAATAGAAAATCCACTTGGATTTTCCACATCGAAAAGTCAGACTCCGCGAGCCGGAATCGAACCGGCGACACTCTACACATCGGACAGATGCTCTACCAGCTAAGCTATCACAGTCCGGACAGTCGGCAGTGAATGACGCAAGTAAATAATCGCTTATACGCAAACCACTATTCCAATGATACACTGTAACTATCCTGGTTTAAATCAGTGGGCTACCCTTGTCTGATTTCATTTCAGCTGTATAATCTAATCCCAAAATGATAAAAACTATAAACAATTATTTCGACTTTTTTAGTTCATCTGGCCTGTGCATTTCTGCGTGTGCACATTCACCACAACCATGAACGCGGCCCAACGGGCCATTCAACTTATTTATCTCTGCGCTACATGTTTGCTTGGCTACAAAGCAAGACTACGCAAGGGGGACGAATATACGAAATCCGGAAAAAGCTACAAAATACCGGGTCAACCGGTGTCCCAGTAGTCAAATCAGTCCGGCAAAGATGAAACCCAACTGGATGCATTGTTCCCGGATAGTGCGCCTGGATATATATATATATATATATATATATATATATATATATATATACATATATGTATATATATATATATAACAAGTCAGTAAAGAAACGGCAGCTACTGACTCTGATGAAGCTAGGGCTGGGGCCCTGGGACAATATGCGTGCACGCCATTGATGAGCCTTTGTCGATTCTTCCGTTCGTGTTTTAGACCAGCATCTTGACTCGTTATTTTTATACCGATAAAGTAACAAGACTACTTTGATCTCTGTCACGAAAATTCACTTCCTATTCTATAGTTTTATTTTATACGTCGTATTTACGTTGTTGCATTTTGCGTTTCAGTCCATGCACACTTCTTACTAGTTGGGTAAAGCATTCCATTCTGATACGGTGTTCCGAAGTCTGTTGCATTCAGTACGTGCGTAGCTGTTGATTGACGTTACAATTTACTCAACCAGTAAAGAAACAAAAGAAACAAACAAATGAACCGTTATCTGCTCCCGGATAAACTCGACAATGAAAAAACGCTCCCGATGTGTCAAAACAATGGGCATATTGAATGCGGACCCTCAACACGTTTCTGGAATGAGTACAACCAAAAATAATCCAACAAACTTGACATACTCGTTAATTTTGCCCCTCCATAAACACGTTTCCGAATTTCAGACTTTTAACAGTGCTATTTCAACTCTACAGTCCCTGTACATCTGCCCCAGATATGTGGTTTTTGCCCGTTATCTTCTTGCTACATGCAAACAAGAGATTGGGCAGAGCATAGACCAATTCGTCCAGAACATCAAAACACTCGCAAAGGACTATGGCTTTCGTCCTGTATCTGCTGAAGAATATCGTGACGATGCCGTGCGTGATGCATTCATTACCGGTCTTTAATCCAACTCCTTTCGAACAAGACTACTGAAACAACGTACCCTAAATTTTCAAACGGCCTATGATATGGCTAGATCATTAGAGGATACTTAGAAACAATCTTAGTCCTACGCAACTGAAAACGCTTCCTGTTCTGCTACCCCGGTGTGCTCTTTACCACTGACAAAACCAGTTAACCCAACGATTGAAACCGAACCAATTGTGTCCGCTGTTAATAAAGACAATTGCTATTTTTGTGGTTATTCTAAGCATCCTCATATTAAGTGCCCTGCCAAAGATGCCATCTGCAAGGCCCGTGGGAAAACAGGTCACTTCAAGCGTGTGTGTCGTTCAAAACCGATTAACTCATCCGTTACCTTGGCTGTCCGTCCACTACTGCCCTCTGTTTTGACGGCTGTGGCACCTCCTTATCTGTCTCGCGCGACCACTTGAGTCTACGTGAATAATGCCGAATTTCAAGCATTCATGGACACCGGTAGTTCTGACACCTACATTTCGCAATCTGTCGTAGACTCTCATCGCTGAGAGGCTGAACCGTGCGACTCTCGAATAACAATGGCCTCTACGTCTTTGTCGTGTGTTATTACAAAATATTCCTTGGCAAACATCCGCTACCAAAACGTTTCATATGACAATTTCAGATTCTCTGTCATGAGTAACCTCTGCGCTGATATTCTACTTGGCCATGGTTCCCTAGGGTTACATGATAAGGTGGGAATACCACTCGGCGGCAAACACCGTACGTCTTTCCTGTGCGGTCTGGATGTCTCCAAGGTACAGCCTCCTCCTTTATTTGCCCACCTATCGCCTGAAAATAGACCCATCGCTACAAAGTCTCGCAGACATTCTGCTGAGGATAAATACTTCATACGGACTGAGATCCAGCGTCTCCTGAATGATGGCATCATCGAACCGTCCAACTCCTCTCGGAAAGCGCCAGTTCTTGTAACTAAGAACGCGACCCACAAGAAAAGAATGGTTGTGGATTACAGCCAAACTATCAATCGCTTCACTCAGTTAGATGCCTATCCGCTACCTCGAATCGACAAAATGGTTGAGGCTATATCTCGTTATTCAATATACAGCACCCTGGATCTAAAGAATGCATATCATCGGATTCCTATCGCGCAGCACGAGAGGCCATATACTGCATTTGAAGCATGTGGTGCTCTCTATCAATTTAGGCGTATACTGTTTGAGGTTACCAACGGAGTTGCCTGCTTTTAACACACCATTGACGAAATACTGAAGGCTGAAGGTGTTATACATACATTCGCCTACATAGACAACGTGACAGTATGCGGCTTGACCAAGGAGGGCCACGATCTAAACCTTGAGCTTTTCCTGAAGGCCGCCGCGAAATACGGCATGACATTCAATACGGCCAAAACTGTGACTGCCACAAACAAAACCCAACTTTTGGGTTACCTGATATCGCAAGGAGAAGAAAGACCTGATCCCGACCGGCTGAAACCCTTGCGCGAGATCCCACCACCAAACGATATGAAGTCCCAGCGTCGTGTCATTGACATGTTTTCCTACTATTCGCAGTGGATACCATCGTTCTCTGATAAGATCAATCCACTTGTGAAAAACACAATTTTTCCTCTGCCAGAAAATGTGGAACGTGCCTTCGAACTCCTCAAAGAGACAATAGAAGGTGCTACGGTTGAGACAGTAGACCAAAGTGCCCCGTTAGTGGTTGAAACGGATGCTTCAAACGTCGCAATAGCCGCCTCACTGAGCCATATTAATCGCCCTGTAGCTTTCTTCTCTCGTACCCTAGTAGCCAGCGAAAGGCATCACTCTCTTATCGAAAAGGAAGCATGTGCAGTTGTCAAGGCCCTTCGTGATTGGCAACATTATCTCCTAGGACGCTACTTTAAACTTATTACTGACCAGCGGTCTGTGGCCTTTATGTACGACGGAAGACAAACAAGCAAGATCAAAAAATGATAAGATTCAACGATGGAGACTCAAACTATCCGCGTATTGTTATGAAATAACTTACGGACCCGGAAAAAACAATGCAGTTGCTGATACGCTATCCCGCAACATATTTGGTACTCTTTTTGGTGTGGCCAAGTTAAGAGAACTGCACGATTCGCTGTGCCACCCCGGAGTTTCCCGAATGGCCCAATTTGTACGATCTAAAAATCTGCCCTATTCGATTGAAGAGATTGAACACATGATTTCGTGATGCAGCGTTTGTGCGGAAATGAAGCCACGATTCCATAAACCCCCCATTGGTCGTCTTATCAAAGCGACGCAACCGTTCGAAAGACCGAGCATTGACTTCAAAGGCCCTTTGTCTTCGACAACTCGTAATCAATATATCCTTACTATCGTCAATGAATACTCGCGTTGTCCCTTCGCGTTTGCTTGTGCGGATATGCACTCAACTACCGTTATCGACTGCCTATGCCAACTTTTCACCATATTCTACATGCCGACATACATGCACTCTGATCGAGGAACGACTTCCTTGTCCACTGAGTTGTCTGAGTTCCTGTAGAATAAAGGCATGGCTCTTAGTCATACCACTGCATATAATCCCCAAGGAAATGGACAGGTGGAACGCCTGAACGGCACGCTTTGGAAAGCGATCACTCTCGCTCTAAAAACCAAAGGTTTACCACTCTCGCAATGGAAGACCGTCCTCCCAGATACCCTGCATTCTATCCGCTCACTGATGTGTACAGCAACGAATTGCATTCCGTATGAGAGGCTGTTTAGCTATTCCCGGCGGTCAACTAACGGTACTTCATTGCCAATATGGCTTACAGTTCCAGGCCCCGTACTTCTCAAACGGATGGATCGATCCTCTGAGTTTGATCCCATGGTTGAAGAAGTCGAGCTCGTTGGTTTTAATCCCCGGTACATCCGCGTTGAAACTTCCTAGTGGTAAGAAAGGAAATGTTTCTGTACGACGACTGCCTCCGACAAACGATTTTTTAGTGTCAGAATTGGAACCGACTCAGATATCCGAAGTTCCCCTAGTACACCACATCGCATTCCATAAAGGAGGCGATGGAACATGATACTAAAGATGTACCCATAACCTCATCCACATCCAACACACCTACGCCCGACATAATCTTAGACATTCTCACTCGACAACATAGAACTCATCCGTATAATTTACGCAGGTCCTTCCATTATATCTAACGAAGATTGTCCATATTCGTGTAGTTTGTTTTCACCTTCCAAAGCTGCAAGCTTATTTTTCACTCCAGGGACATTCTCGTATGCGCGGGCATTCAATGGCTTTTCTGAAGGTGCATTTAGCTGGTTTACCGCTCGACCATTGCTTGTCCCGGAGGGACAAACCTGTGGAATTCGCTACCTATTGATGTGGTGGAAGAGACAAACGATAGTATCTTCAGGAGGAAGCCTGGTATGAGTCCACGCCAACGATGTTTGTGAGGAGGCTTATACGGGAAGACTCCCTCTACATCTACCCTGAATGCCGAAAACAAATACCAAAGATTAACTTCACCTAGGCGTACAAACAGCGAAAATAGTTCTCATGGCTATAATACAGACCAGGGTGAACCAAATAACGGCCTGTTTGGAGTCGATTTACAGTGGGCCTCGCAAACGCTGTAATGCATAGTTGGTATTTGAATAACGATCGCTATCCAGCGAAAGCGACTCAATTTCTGATGACAACTATTACCATTTAGAATCGGACACCGTGTAAGCCATGCTGAAAACTAACGGAGCTGGTTACCAGCGTTACACAACTCGATCTAAATGGTATGTTAATAAACGATTCAGGTAGAAATTTTAGGTTCTCGAGGATTGACGGACCTGGTAGCCGCAGTTTTCGAGTGGCCCGGGTTCTATCTTCAGTCTTCAGGATTAGAGGCAGAGAGAAACTTGCCGTGTAAGCCTCGTCACGACAGCTCTTGGATGAGGTCTCAAGAAAGAGAATCACACTACTTATCAGTCAGAAAGTCGTCTAGTTTTAGCTTGAAGGTTGAATCGTGTACCTCTTCCATCGCTCCCGCTGGGAGAGTTTTAAATGTTGGTGACTCTTCGGGACAGTCGGTGTATCAGCGGCAAACCAATAGATTCCAGCTTCGTAAGTGTCAGTGAGTGTCCCCAGGTACGACAAGGTCCGCGTAGTTGAAGGGCCGTTTGTAGTTCTGGTCCTAGGTCACCTCGGATAATGTGACGGACGCAAATGAGGTCGCTTTGTATCCCCCGACAGGTTTCTGGAAACAGCCCGGTAGCTTGTAGGCGACCTTTGTAGCCAGTTCCGCGTAGACCCGCAATGAGACCAGTAGCAGCACTCTGAACTCTTTCAAGCTTGGCTGATTCGACAGCGGTGTACGGGTATGCGGCCGCAGCGTCATACTCAAACCGAGGTCTTACATGCATAGTGTATAACAACCGAAAAACATTTTCGGAGTTTTACGAAGGAACGGTGAATTTCCCCAAGGATTCTCCATGCTCTATCTGTGTGACCTCTCGTTTTTAGGATGTTCAACAGTACCATCCCGGGATCACGCTCGCGGGCTGTCGTTTTCAGCAGAGTTCCAGAGAGCGTGTAGTCCGACTTTGACTGCATTCGACCTATGCGCATGGGTGCAAAAATTCGAAGTTCATCGGAAGGGACCATGTATTGGACCAATGCGCCAGCTTGTCAAGATCGTCCTGTAGGGGTCGCTTCTCGTCCATCAAGACGAGACTGCACCTCAATGTGTTGTGATAGCTTGCGCGCCTCTATGACCCAAAGAGCTATACAGGATGAATTCTTTAAGCCGGAGATGCAATCATACCTGACAGGTCAATGGGTAGAGGTCAGACAAAGTCCAGTCTCTTGGTCCTCCAGGTTGGGGGTCGATTTAAGCTGGCAACTCAATCGGCAAAATCAGTGCAAGAATAACTGATCCAAGAAAATAGGCTTCCATTCAACCATCCCGCTGTCTTGCGGATAGGTTTTTGTTAGAACTGAAGGCTTTGGATGAGGACCCTAATCATTCTCCTGCTTTGTGGCTGGACACCCTAGCAGTACCCAGTACCCGTCCAACATCTCTTATGAACTGCACGACTACAAAGAATTCCATACTGCATCGGTCGTCGAGCACAATAATCAGGACCGCGCTGCCCATTGCATCGAGTGTGGTGGGTAGTGATAAGTGGAATACTGCTCAGAGTTTCCTCTCTTTTATTCAACCTTTGTCTTCTGTCCCTAACCACCCTTCTTTGCCCCATCTATCCACCCATTATGCTCCCACTGACAACACGGTTGATACTTGCAACGATTCACTGTCAAATAGTTTTGGGAATAATCCTGTCTGGTAATTCACATTTTCTCAAACCCCGTCAGCTTCCGAATCTTGGCTCCTTCAATGTGCGTACAAGCATGCAGGCCGGTCAGCAGGCGTGCCTAGCCCTCACAATGAACTCTCTGAAGATTGATGTCTGCTGATTAAGTAAAACGTGTATACAGGATTCGAGCAGTGTAATCTAACTAACTGCTCCTGGTATCTCATCGAGGTATTTTCTGCGCACCTCAGGAGACGAACTAGTTAGAGCTGTGGGTCAACGTGGTGTAGGAATAGTATTGACTGACAAGGCCGAGACTACCCTCTTAGATTGGATCCCTGTTAACAGTCGTTTATGTGCTGTGAGACTCCAGTAGTCAGTCGGCGTTCGAAAGGATAACTGTGTTAAGCGCAATTTGTTTGTGATCTCGGCGTACGCCCCAACGGACTGCAGCTCAGACGCGCAGAAATATGAGTTCTATGGTGCACTCGCCACCCTCGTTCGCAGTAGTAAAGGTTCTGACATTGTAGTGCTAGCTGGTGACTTCAATGCACAAGTTGGCAAACTTAGTGTGTCAGAAGCTTGTTTAGGTGGCTGTTGTGCTTCACCTGCTGAGCGTACAGATAACAGGGATAGGCTTCTCCAGTTTTGTGCAGACAATCGATTGTTCTTGTCTAGCACTAATTTTCGACACAACTCGCGTCGCACAGCGACATGGCGCTCTAACTCTACAGGTACTTTGAGTTAAATTGATCATATCGCCGTGAGCTACCGGTGGCGCAGTTCTGTTCAGAACTGAAGATCTTACTGGTCCACGCACGCAGAGTCAGATCATGCATTAGTTTTGATGCGATTATCTCTCCAGCTCCATGGTCTTCGTCGCAAACCGCAAACCCGATTAGCCGTGCAACATACGTGTGATCCAGAAGTATGCGCCCGTTATGAGCAGAAGTTAGCACATGAGCTAGGATCCACGGAGAACAGTAATGTAGATGAGCATTGGGCTTATATCAAACAGGTGATGCACGTGGCAGCAGGTTTTGCCTGTGGTCCTAGATCCGTTGTCCATCAAAGACACTGGATCTCGCAAGAGTCGCTGAGAATAATGGAGAAAAGCTTCAGCTCTCGAACTGTAAGGAGATGAATAAGATGCGGAGAAAGCTGCAAAGGCAAGTTACGAAAAGCCTTAAGAATGATCGCAAAAATTGGCAGGTGAAGGTAACCGAAGAAGTGGAAATAGCAGCTGCTTCAGGTAACAGTCAAAGACTGTTCAAACTTATTCGTGACACCGGTGGACAGCGCACCCATGTCAGTGAAACGATTTGCGATAGAAATGGAGAACCCATCCACAGCAAACAGCAAAGGCTTGACCGTTGGGCCGAATACTTCAAGGAACAGTTCAGCTGGCCGCACGCTGGTGTAGTTACTCCTGTGTCAACAACTGCGACTCCCTGGGTGATATCACTTGAGCCCCCATCGGAAGTAGAAGTAGAGTCATGCATTCGATCACTAAAGCGGGATAAAGCGGCAGGTCCCGACGAACTTCTCCCAGTTCTTTTCAAACTGAGAGGAAATGTTTCGATAAAATCACTTACCGCTTTGCTCCGTGAAATTTGAAACGAGGAGCGTATTCCGTTAATATGGAGTGAGTCGTTGATTGTTTCCATCTTCAAGAAGGGAATACGCAATGACTGTAGCAACCATCGTGGGATTAGCTTAATTCCGATAGTCACCAAAGTATTAGCCTCAATTCTACTGCACTGTCTTACACCCGTTCGCGACAGGAATGCCCGCGAACAGCAGGCTGGATTCCGCCCAGGTCGAGGATGCATCGACCATATTTTTTCTCTTCGCCGACTACTTGAAACACGTCACACGCACCGCCGACCGATAATAGTGATTTTCTAAGACTTGAAAGACGCCTTCGATTCAGTTGACCGAACAGCGCTTTTCAGTACTCTTCATCAAAAAGGTATGCCCCAGAAGTTCGTAAACCTACTGAGATCATTATATTATCATACTTCTGGCCGCGTTAGAGTTTACGGTGAACTATCCGGTCGGTTCGAAACGACCAGTGGTGTTCGACCAGGATGCCCTTTGTCTCCATTCCTGTTCAACTTCGTCATGGACGAAATGATGGAGAGTGCGCTGCAAAAGCTTCAGGATGTAGGCGTCGAACTAGGAAATAGTTAAAAGCTATGTGACTTGGATTACACAGACGACGTTGTCTGCTTGTTCGAATCCACGGAACATGCTCAGCATGCACTAGATAATCTCGCAAGAGCTGTAGCTCCATTCGGCATGCGCTTTGCACCTTCAAAGTGTAAAGTGATGTTACAAGACTGGACGTCAACGATTCCCAGCTTGATGCTCGATGGGGAAGTGCTGGCAATTGTCGACCACTTCACCTACTTCGGCAGCAGCGTGACGACGGATAAGAGCACAGTAGCAGAGCTCAGCACGCGGATATTCAAGGCTCGAACGGCGTACGCCGGAATAAAGCACTTGTGGCATCGAGCTGACATTTCACTGAAGCTGAAAGGTCGTGTATACTGTGCCGCAGTGCGTTCAATTTTGTTGTATGGTTGCGAGACTTGAGGTCTGCGTGTGGAAGATATTCGTCGTCCTCAGGTTTTCGACCACCGATGTTTGCGTAGTGTTGCTAAGATTGGGTGGAATAGCCGAGTGAACAATACCGAGGCCAGAAAGCGAGTATTGGGTACTAATTCAGAGAACTTTCTGTCACAGCATATACGCCTTAGTAGACTTCAGTGGTTGAGGCACGTGGTACGTATGACAAATACACATCTACCGTACCGTGTCCTATTCTCCGTTCTTCCTGGGAAGTGGAGGAGACCATGTAAAGATCAACGGATGACATGGCAACGAGGAATGAGAAAATGTACAGCAGACTTAGGAAAAGTAGGTGCTTCACGTCTTCGTGGTTGGGGTCCAAAAGATCCGTCTACCAGTTGGCTGGATACACTGAAGGATATGGCAGCGAGCCCTGAACAGTGGCGATCGTGTTGTCACTTTCTGTCGAAGCAGAATGGTTGATCTGTGTGATTCTGTACAGTTAAACTGTATTCCGTGTGTTTGCTATTAGGGCGATATTCTTTTCCGCCACCCACCCCACCCCCCTCCCCGTCCACCTTGTATATTCATACTTCCTAATTCTACGTGCAACGTAGTAGTGGGTCAACTATTCCCGATGGCCTGAACCTCTAAAAGAGTCGGTTATGTGATACTTTATAAAATGCTTTACTGAAGTCGACGAAAACGACATCTGTTGGATATTGTTCAGCCTTTGTCTCCGCTCGGTGTTCTCCAGCCAACGGAAGGTTGGAAGTGTACGAACGTGGTTTGCGAGATCCGTTCTGTGAAGCACTGAACAGGTTGTGCTGATCGAGATGTTCTTCAACGTGTTTGGCTATAAGCTGCTCCATCACCTTGCAGACGACGCATGTAAGGCTTAGCGGTCTACAGCTGACAACTGCCGCTTTCTCTCAGCCCTTGAACATCGGTAACACAATTGCTTGTTTCCAGTAGTCCGGGAGTTTTCCAGTTGCAAATGATATTATGCAGCGTAAATCGGAGCACCTTTTCGCACTAAACACGGTGACCGCCAACGTAAAGTTGGGGGTGTGGGGAAGTTCCAAAACTTTGAGGTAGTCCGAGGATTGGCTCTCGATATCGTTTCAGGCACAAACTTCCTAGGAACCTTTCAGTGAGTAATCGATCTGCGTAAGGGCGTCTAACACATACCGCGGTGTTTTGTTCCATTCACAAAGACTCGCAACGATAAAAACCCATTCGTTCAGTCCCGCATCTGGAAAAAGAAGTAAAGAAACTGTCGATATCTTGCTGAGGTCATCGGATGCCCCTAAACTGATGAGCGATGAATTGGCCATCTTGATGAGCGAATATTGGGATATTTTGTGTGGGATAATACTCAAATATGTCGCATTGGAGCAGCCCAACATGCTACTGACACTGGTAATGCGCTCATGGAAGATTCCACCCTGCTACGAGGCTTCGGTGAAGATGATTCGGAAAATGCCGGAGAGTAATGTAATTCAACCCTCAAACTCGCCATGGGCCGCATCGGTAGTTCTAGTGAAGAAGAAAGACGGGTCATTGAGGTTGTGCGTGGATTATCGAAAGTCAAGGCAAGTGACGAGGAAAAACTCCTTTCTGCTGCCAAACACTGACGAGCTGTAGGAGTCCCTAGGGAGTTCAATATGGTTCAGCACACTAGGTCTAGCGTCCGGTTATTGGCAGGTGGAGGTTAAGGAGCATGATCGACAAAAGACAGCATTTGCGTTGCCCGACGCGCCATATGAATTTCAAACAATGCCGTTTGGACTAACGAATGCTTCTCAATTTTCCGAAACTTGACGCAAGCCGTATTGGGTGGACTGATTTCTCAGTGTTGTCTTGTGTATTTGGACGACGTAATTTTTAAAGGAAGGACACAAGACGAACACATACAAAACTTGGCCCGAGTGTTCAAAAATTTGCGGCAGGTAGGCCTAAAACTCAAACCATCTAAATGTCATCTGTTACTACATAAGGTGGCCTACCTTAGACAAGTAGTGTCGGATTCAGGAGTCTAAACTGATCCGTCGAAAACAGAAAAGATTAAAACGTGGCCTACTCACTCCAATGCTTAGGAAGTACGCAGTTTTCCTGCGTTGGCTTCTTACTATCGTAGATGCATTCAGAAGTTCGCAACGATATCAGCGCCACTTAACTGGTTTCTGCAGCAAAATCAAACATTCGAATGCGCCAAGAAGCAGCAGGTGTCCTTTGAAGAACTACGCAGTCGGTTACCCAAAGCACCTATTCTAGCCTTCCCGGACACATCGCAGTCCTCCGGCAAATTCATCCTGGACACTAATGCTTCAGACAAAGGCATTGGTGCAATTTTGCTGCAAAGCGACCGCCAAGGCATCAAACGTGTATTCTCATTTGACAGCAGAACCTTGAGTCAAGGAGAACAGAATCATCGCGCGACGCGGAAGATGTTGGCGTTGGTCCACTTCGTCCTCCACTATCGATATTTCCATTTGGGCCTTTATTTACTCGTCCGAACAGACCACCGTTCTTTGTTGTAGTTGACAAATTTAAAATATCCCGAAGGCTGGGACACGGACGAGAGAAGTGCCCAAGGTTCATCGTATGTAAACATCTATGCACAGTGGCATCCCAGAGCATCTGCTTTATCTACATCGGAATCAGCTACTCGCCCGTCTACAATAAGTGCACGTATGCCTGGTGTTGCTCTTGTTCACCTTTTCAGGTATGCGAGCAATCGTTTTGGTGCATGCACACATTCGTCAGGTTCAATGCTCAGCGTTGGACAAGGGTCCTCGGAAGTTGCTATATATCACTGATTTCTGCTGCCAATTCGATACAGTCTAGTATCCAGGTTTCGCTGGGACTTTTGTGCTTTCTGTTGTGTTCGTAGAAACCTATAGGAGAAACAAGGTTAGGAAACAGTGAGGACTCCGCTTTCTAGTACATAATGCAACAGCATCAACGTTTTAAACTGGGACTCTACCCAGTTCTGGCTTCATCCATGAGTGGGAAGGATACCTAGGTGCACATGTAGTGACTGTTGAGTTCCCCAGGCCGCTAATAGGTCTTTCGCTAGCACTCGCCTTACAGTTTACCCAGGATGTCTTTCATTCCATACAAACAACTCAGACACTCTTTGCATTCAATCCACCTGTGAAAGTCATTCAAAAAGGAAAAATGATGGAGAGTCCCACCTGCACCGCATTGCACAACCTGCCTTTTACAACGATTGCGTATGCAATCGGCCTTAAACCGTCAAGTTGGGAACCCTTGGCATGTTAGATGGACCTAAATCACCATCACGTCCGCTATATGTACATCTCGTTTTTACGGCGGCTCAGGGCATACTATATCTGTATACATTCTGAAAAAAGAGTTCAGAGTGGATCAAAGATTGCGGTTTTTCTTATCCATAATCAAAAAGAAAACATGACAAATTGGAAAATGACGCCAAGGGCGACTACTTCACGAGATCATGTTAGTTATAGGCATTTGCGCCTTATTGTTAAACTCCAACCCAGAATTAAACCAGTCTAAAATATTATCATATTTTCAAGCTAAAAAAGGACAACCTTGCAGAAAAACAAAACACCAAAGTACTCAGTTGTCACATCAGTTGTTGGATAGTGTCGACACAATGTACCATGTTCGACAGTCCTCTACGACTCAGCGTGTCTGGAATTTTTTCCTGTTTTGCAGCAGCTTCACGCTATTGCATCCTAGGCCATTACCCACCCAACCCTTAGAAATTCAAGGACTGAACTATCATCCACAATCTAGAGAAAATCGGAAAATTAGCAAATTCGTAGAGAATGAATATTTTCGAACTTAAACTAAAATTCTCTGTGGCAGATGTGCTATTGAACTACTCTGGACTATATATACCGGCTGTTTAAAGGCTTTTCTAAATATTTTACTAAGCATTTAGTACCAAGGCCACGCATTATTCCAGCTGAAACTCGTCGCGCGAAACCATTTCAGCTGTAAAAGCGGCAGTTACACTCATCCTAGGATGGGTTGCGCAAGCTTGCCCAAACCGTGACCACTCACTTAAATTGACGCTTGCGACCAAGGTCAGTTCCCACCACTGTTCAGTTCAGTTCAGTTCAGTTTGCACAGGACAGGTAATGGCCACGGTCAATCGAGCATCCAGAATTCCTTCGATGGTATGCACTCCAGTTATGCGCCCACTACTGCTGAGTGTACTTCTTTGCGTCCCCGCTAAGAATGAGGGGGAAACGGATAACCTCATTGAGCAGCAACTGCGAGTGACATTATGCGTCATCAGTGTTCACTGGGAAAGTATGCAATGAGCAAAAAAGTCGATAAGAACATACTCTAGAGGGACCAAAGTGCCCCCCATTATCCATCTAGTTAACACACTCAAAGCTCACTTCGAGGAAATATCTCGTACCACTTGTGATCTAGGGCAACTTCGAAGGATTGGACGGTCTGCAGACTTATCATTCCACCAGGCAGACCATTTCAACTGTTCACTACCCTGTTGATGAAGAGCTGCGATCTAGCCACCAACCTAACCCGGATTTTTAACAACTTCCTTTCATGTCCTCTTGTTCTGGAATCTAAAGTCACCTGCGACAGTCAATCCGGCCTAAAGCTAGAAAAGCCCTTCATTACCTTGAACGTTTCTATAAGATCACCTAGACTTCTCCTCCCTTCCAACGAGAAAAGATTCGGATCTCAGAGTCCCTGCGCGTACGTCTAACCCCTCTGTCCTTCGACTTTTCGCGTGGCGGGACGTTGAACTTACTGCAGGCAGGCAGCCTCCTTTTTGTAGTAGGGTGACAAAGCCTGCACGCTACCTTCTGAGTGAGGTCGTACTATAGCCATTTAAATGGGTAGAAATATCATCGGCTGCCGGCAAGATAAAGCTGACCGCATTCCAAGAAGCTCATCACGAGCCCTTTTTGCAGCAGCGTTGCACTGGTCCGACCATTTGAAGTCACTGTTCATGATGACCCCAAGGTCTTTAACCCTACTGACTGCTTCTGCAGTGAACAGCCCTTGATCCTGAGCGACAGTTAGGCTTTGCGTAGCCCTTGACTACAAGTGGCTTTTACAGCCTTCATAGGTATGTCCCACTTGTGTGCCCGGTTCAGGATGGCACCCATACCCCTGCCCAAGTCCACTCTACTCTCAGATTTAACAATCTTCACATCACCCGCAAAAATAAAGCTAAGTGAATAAAGAGCGGATGCCAGGCCGTTATTAGACAACAAGAATAGGACCGGGCCTAGGACGGACCCCTGAGGTACACCACTGGTGACATTCACCAAACTGGAGCACCTGTCCCCTGCTTTGACGTAAAATGTCCTGTGGGAGAGGGAGTCCTACAGCCACCTATGTACTGGTCCGTCTGTACCGAAAGTCTCCATCTTGCATAGCAAGAGACGATGATTAACGAAGACGAACACCTTGCTAAAGTCGAGGTAGCATACGTCAACTCTCTAACGTTCTTCCAGTCGTCGAGTCTCTTCATCCAAGAAACACAAGAGACTGACCAGACAAGATCTGTTTTTCAGGAATCCATGCTGGGCCGGACTTAGCATGAAATGCTCCAGTGTGTGCTGGCAGATGTGGGCACCGATGATCTCTTCAAGGACCTTACATAGGATGCCAGTTAGGCCCACCGGTCTGTCGATATGCGTAGCCAACTCAAGTCCACTCTTATGTATTGCCACGACTGCCGCGACATTCCAGTCCTAAGGCAGCTTACTGTGATCCAACGTGGACCTGTACAGTCTGCATACCGATGGAGATATGATATCCGCCAACGGCTTGCTGATAGCTGGGGGATGCCATCCGAGTACGCCGACTTGTGGCTGCCTAATTCGTATAGTTACTTACGCACGATATCCTCTGGGATATTTAGCTCGTTTAATGGGGGAAAAGGATGTACCAAGGCCAGGTCGACTCGTAAACCCTGTGTACATTACCGAAGTATTCCCCCAGGGCATCTGCATTGCCCTGATCATCAGTGACAAGAAGGTGGTCCCCAGTGGATAGCGGACCTAAGACATTCTTCGTTGGGCCCCTTGACTGCACGTAGCTGTAGAATTTTTCGGCTGTTGTCTTACATGCTGGGCCACTTTGAGCTCGAATTCACCCTTGAAAGTTCTCAGAGGGTTCACATTTTTGTTTCTCAGCTTTGCATAGCGGTTCTGGGCTAACAGGCTACCGGAAGCTTTTAACTGGTTCCAGCTGCGGTTTCTACTTTCGACGGCCTTGGCTACTGCAGCCTTCAACCACACGGGTTTGCCCTCCCCACTCCTTCGTTTTAAAGACACAAACTCCTCCTGTAGGACAATCAGAGATCCACCCTGGATCTAAAGAATGCATATCATCGGATTCCTATCGCGCAGCACGAGAGGCCATATACTGCATTTGAAGCATGTGGTGCTCTCTATCAATTTAGGCGTATACTGTTTGAGGTTACCAACGGAGTTGCCTGCTTTTAACACACCATTGACGAAATACTGAAGGCTGAAGGTGTTATACATACATTCGCCTACATAGACAACGTGACAGTATGCGGCTTGACCAAGGAGGGCCACGATCTAAACCTTGAGCTTTTCCTGAAGGCCGCCGCGAAATACGGCATGACATTCAATACGGCCAAAACTGTGACTGCCACAAACAAAACCCAACTTTTGGGTTACCTGATATCGCAAGGAGAAGAAAGACCTGATCCCGACCGGCTGAAACCCTTGCGCGAGATCCCACCACCAAACGATATGAAGTCCCAGCGTCGTGTCATTGACATGTTTTCCTACTATTCGCAGTGGATACCATCGTTCTCTGATAAGATCAATCCACTTGTGAAAAACACAATTTTTCCTCTGCCAGAAAATGTGGAACGTGCCTTCGAACTCCTCAAAGAGACAATAGAAGGTGCTACGGTTGAGACAGTAGACCAAAGTGCCCCGTTAGTGGTTGAAACGGATGCTTCAAACGTCGCAATAGCCGCCTCACTGAGCCATATTAATCGCCCTGTAGCTTTCTTCTCTCGTACCCTAGTAGCCAGCGAAAGGCATCACTCTCTTATCGAAAAGGAAGCATGTGCAGTTGTCAAGGCCCTTCGTGATTGGCAACATTATCTCCTAGGACGCTACTTTAAACTTATTACTGACCAGCGGTCTGTGGCCTTTATGTACGACGGAAGACAAACAAGCAAGATCAAAAAATGATAAGATTCAACGATGGAGACTCGAACTATCCGCGTATTGTTATGAAATAACTTACGGACCCGGAAAAAACAATGCAGTTGCTGATACGCTATCCCGCAACATATTTGGTACTCTTTTTGGTGTGGCCAAGTTAAGAGAACTGCACGATTCGCTGTGCCACCCCGGAGTTTCCCGAATGGCCCAATTTGTACGATCTAAAAATCTGCCCTATTCGATTGAAGAGATTGAACACATGATTTCGTGATGCAGCGTTTGTGCGGAAATGAAGCCACGATTCCATAAACCCCCCATTGGTCGTCTTATCAAAGCGACGCAACCGTTCGAAAGACCGAGCATTGACTTCAAAGGCCCTTTGTCTTCGACAACTCGTAATCAATATATCCTTACTATCGTCAATGAATACTCGCGTTGTCCCTTCGCGTTTGCTTGTGCGGATATGCACTCAACTACCGTTATCGACTGCCTATGCCAACTTTTCACCATATTCTACATGCCGACATACATGCACTCTGATCGAGGAACGACTTCCTTGTCCACTGAGTTGTCTGAGTTCCTGTAGAATAAAGGCATGGCTCTTAGTCATACCACTGCATATAATCCCCAAGGAAATGGACAGGTGGAACGCCTGAACGGCACGCTTTGGAAAGCGATCACTCTCGCTCTAAAAACCAAAGGTTTACCACTCTCGCAATGGAAGACCGTCCTCCCAGATACCCTGCATTCTATCCGCTCACTGATGTGTACAGCAACGAATTGCATTCCGTATGAGAGGCTGTTTAGCTATTCCCGGCGGTCAACTAACGGTACTTCATTGCCAATATGGCTTACAGTTCCAGGCCCCGTACTTCTCAAACGGATGGATCGATCCTCTGAGTTTGATCCCATGGTTGAAGAAGTCGAGCTCGTTGGTTTTAATCCCCGGTACATCCGCGTTGAAACTTCCTAGTGGTAAGAAAGGAAATGTTTCTGTACGACGACTGCCTCCGACAAACGATTTTTTAGTGTCAGAATTGGAACCGACTCAGATATCCGAAGTTCCCCTAGTACACCACATCGCATTCCATAAAGGAGGCGATGGAACATGATACTAAAGATGTACCCATAACCTCATCCACATCCAACACACCTACGCCCGACATAATCTTAGACATTCTCACTCGACAACATAGAACTCATCCGTATAATTTACGCAGGTCCTTCCATTATATCTAACGAAGATTGTCCATATTCGTGTAGTTTGTTTTCACCTTCCAAAGCTGCAAGCTTATTTTTCACTCCAGGGACATTCTCGTATGCGCGGGCATTCAATGGCTTTTCTGAAGGTGCATTTAGCTGGTTTACCGCTCGACCATTGCTTGTCCCGGAGGGACAAACCTGTGGAATTCGCTACCTATTGATGTGGTGGAAGAGACAAACGATAGTATCTTCAGGAGGAAGCCTGGTATGAGTCCACGCCAACGATGTTTGTGAGGAGGCTTATACGGGAAGACTCCCTCTACATCTACCCTGAATGCCGAAAACAAATACCAAAGATTAACTTCACCTAGGCGTACAAACAGCGAAAATAGTTCTCATGGCTATAATACAGACCAGGGTGAACCAAATAACGGCCTGTTTGGAGTCGATTTACAGTGGGCCTCGCAAACGCTGTAATGCATAGTTGGTATTTGAATAACGATCGCTATCCAGCGAAAGCGACTCAATTTCTGATGACAACTATTACCATTTAGAATCGGACACCGTGTAAGCCATGCTGAAAACTAACGGAGCTGGTTACCAGCGTTACACAACTCGATCTAAATGGTATGTTAATAAACGATTCAGGTAGAAATTTTAGGTTCTCGAGGATTGACGGACCTGGTAGCCGCAGTTTTCGAGTGGCCCGGGTTCTATCTTCAGTCTTCAGGATTAGAGGCAGAGAGAAACTTGCCGTGTAAGCCTCGTCACGACAGCTCTTGGATGAGGTCTCAAGAAAGAGAATCACACTACTTATCAGTCAGAAAGTCGTCTAGTTTTAGCTTGAAGGTTGAATCGTGTACCTCTTCCATCGCTCCCGCTGGGAGAGTTTTAAATGTTGGTGACTCTTCGGGACAGTCGGTGTATCAGCGGCAAACCAATAGATTCCAGCTTCGTAAGTGTCAGTGAGTGTCCCCAGGTACGACAAGGTCCGCGTAGTTGAAGGGCCGTTTGTAGTTCTGGTCCTAGGTCACCTCGGATAATGTGACGGACGCAAATGAGGTCGCTTTGTATCCCCCGACAGGTTTCTGGAAACAGCCCGGTAGCTTGTAGGCGACCTTTGTAGCCAGTTCCGCGTAGACCCGCAATGAGACCAGTAGCAGCACTCTGAACTCTTTCAAGCTTGGCTGATTCGACAGCGGTGTACGGGTATGCGGCCGCAGCGTCATACTCAAACCGAGGTCTTACATGCATAGTGTATAACAACCGAAAAACATTTTCGGAGTTTTACGAAGGAACGGTGAATTTCCCCAAGGATTCTCCATGCTCTATCTGTGTGACCTCTCGTTTTTAGGATGTTCAACAGTACCATCCCGGGATCACGCTCGCGGGCTGTCGTTTTCAGCAGAGTTCCAGAGAGCGTGTAGTCCGACTTTGACTGCATTCGACCTATGCGCATGGGTGCAAAAATTCGAAGTTCATCGGAAGGGACCATGTATTGGACCAATGCGCCAGCTTGTCAAGATCGTCCTGTAGGGGTCGCTTCTCGTCCATCAAGACGAGACTGCACCTCAATGTGTTGTGATAGCTTGCGCGCCTCTATGACCCAAAGAGCTATACAGGATGAATTCTTTAAGCCGGAGATGCAATCATACCTGACAGGTCAATGGGTAGAGGTCAGACAAAGTCCAGTCTCTTGGTCCTCCAGGTTGGGGGTCGATTTAAGCTGGCAACTCAATCGGCAAAATCAGTGCAAGAATAACTGATCCAAGAAAATAGGCTTCCATTCAACCATCCCGCTGTCTTGCGGATAGGTTTTTGTTAGAACTGAAGGCTTTGGATGAGGACCCTAATCATTCTCCTGCTTTGTGGCTGGACACCCTAGCAGTACCCAGTACCCGTCCAACATCTCTTATGAACTGCACGACTACAAAGAATTCCATACTGCATCGGTCGTCGAGCACAATAATCAGGACCGCGCTGCCCATTGCATCGAGTGTGGTGGGTAGTGATAAGTGGAATACTGCTCAGAGTTTCCTCTCTTTTATTCAACCTTTGTCTTCTGTCCCTAACCACCCTTCTTTGCCCCATCTATCCACCCATTATGCTCCCACTGACAACACGGTTGATACTTGCAACGATTCACTGTCAAATAGTTTTGGGAATAATCCTGTCTGGTAATTCACATTTTCTCAAACCCCGTCAGCTTCCGAATCTTGGCTCCTTCAATGTGCGTACAAGCATGCAGGCCGGTCAGCAGGCGTGCCTAGCCCTCACAATGAACTCTCTGAAGATTGATGTCTGCTGATTAAGTAAAACGTGTATACAGGATTCGAGCAGTGTAATCTAACTAACTGCTCCTGGTATCTCATCGAGGTATTTTCTGCGCACCTCAGGAGACGAACTAGTTAGAGCTGTGGGTCAACGTGGTGTAGGAATAGTATTGACTGACAAGGCCGAGACTACCCTCTTAGATTGGATCCCTGTTAACAGTCGTTTATGTGCTGTGAGACTCCAGTAGTCAGTCGGCGTTCGAAAGGATAACTGTGTTAAGCGCAATTTGTTTGTGATCTCGGCGTACGCCCCAACGGACTGCAGCTCAGACGCGCAGAAATATGAGTTCTATGATGCACTCGCCACCCTCGTTCGCAGTAGTAAAGGTTCTGACATTGTAGTGCTAGCTGGTGACTTCAATGCACAAGTTGGCAAACTTAGTGTGTCAGAAGCTTGTTTAGGTGGCTGTTGTGCTTCACCTGCTGAGCGTACAGATAACAGGGATAGGCTTCTCCAGTTTTGTGCAGACAATCGATTGTTCTTGTCTAGCACTAATTTTCGACACAACTCGCGTCGCACAGCGACATGGCGCTCTAACTCTACAGGTACTTTGAGTTAAATTGATCATATCGCCGTGAGCTACCGGTGGCGCAGTTCTGTTCAGAACTGAAGATCTTACTGGTCCACGCACGCAGAGTCAGATCATGCATTAGTTTTGATGCGATTATCTCTCCAGCTCCATGGTCTTCGTCGCAAACCGCAAACCCGATTAGCCGTGCAACATACGTGTGATCCAGAAGTATGCGCCTGTTATGAGCAGAAGTTAGCACATGAGCTAGGATCCACGGAGAACAGTAATGTAGATGAGCATTGGGCTTATATCAAACAGGTGATGCACGTGGCAGCAGGTTTTGCCTGTGGTCCTAGATCCGTTGTCCATCAAAGACACTGGATCTCGCAAGAGTCGCTGAGAATAATGGAGAAAAGCTTCAGCTCTCGAACTGTAAGGAGATGAATAAGATGCGGAGAAAGCTGCAAAGGCAAGTTACGAAAAGCCTTAAGAATGATCGCAAAAATTGGCAGGTGAAGGTAACCGAAGAAGTGGAAATAGCAGCTGCTTCAGGTAACAGTCAAAGACTGTTCAAACTTATTCGTGACACCGGTGGACAGCGCACCCATGTCAGTGAAACGATTTGCGATAGAAATGGAGAACCCATCCACAGCAAACAGCAAAGGCTTGACCGTTGGGCCGAATACTTCAAGGAACAGTTCAGCTGGCCGCACGCTGGTGTAGTTACTCCTGTGTCAACAACTGCGACTCCCTGGGTGATATCACTTGAGCCCCCATCGGAAGTAGAAGTAGAGTCATGCATTCGATCACTAAAGCGGGATAAAGCGGCAGGTCCCGACGAACTTCTCCCAGTTCTTTTCAAACTGAGAGGAAATGTTTCGATAAAATCACTTACCGCTTTGCTCCGTGAAATTTGAAACGAGGAGCGTATTCCGTTAATATGGAGTGAGTCGTTGATTGTTTCCATCTTCAAGAAGGGAATACGCAATGACTGTAGCAACCATCGTGGGATTAGCTTAATTCCGATAGTCACCAAAGTATTAGCCTCAATTCTACTGCACTGTCTTACACCCGTTCGCGACAGGAATGCCCGCGAACAGCAGGCTGGATTCCGCCCAGGTCGAGGATGCATCGACCATATTTTTTCTCTTCGCCGACTACTTGAAACACGTCACACGCACCGCCGACCGATAATAGTGATTTTCTAAGACTTGAAAGACGCCTTCGATTCAGTTGACCGAACAGCGCTTTTCAGTACTCTTCATCAAAAAGGTATGCCCCAGAAGTTCGTAAACCTACTGAGATCATTATATTATCATACTTCTGGCCGCGTTAGAGTTTACGGTGAACTATCCGGTCGGTTCGAAACGACCAGTGGTGTTCGACCAGGATGCCCTTTGTCTCCATTCCTGTTCAACTTCGTCATGGACGAAATGATGGAGAGTGCGCTGCAAAAGCTTCAGGATGTAGGCGTCGAACTAGGAAATAGTTAAAAGCTATGTGACTTGGATTACACAGACGACGTTGTCTGCTTGTTCGAATCCACGGAACATGCTCAGCATGCACTAGATAATCTCGCAAGAGCTGTAGCTCCATTCGGCATGCGCTTTGCACCTTCAAAGTGTAAAGTGATGTTACAAGACTGGACGTCAACGATTCCCAGCTTGATGCTCGATGGGGAAGTGCTGGCAATTGTCGACCACTTCACCTACTTCGGCAGCAGCGTGACGACGGATAAGAGCACAGTAGCAGAGCTCAGCACGCGGATATTCAAGGCTCGAACGGCGTACGCCGGAATAAAGCACTTGTGGCATCGAGCTGACATTTCACTGAAGCTGAAAGGTCGTGTATACTGTGCCGCAGTGCGTTCAATTTTGTTGTATGGTTGCGAGACTTGAGGTCTGCGTGTGGAAGATATTCGTCGTCCTCAGGTTTTCGACCACCGATGTTTGCGTAGTGTTGCTAAGATTGGGTGGAATAGCCGAGTGAACAATACCGAGGCCAGAAAGCGAGTATTGGGTACTAATTCAGAGAACTTTCTGTCACAGCATATACGCCTTAGTAGACTTCAGTGGTTGAGGCACGTGGTACGTATGACAAATACACATCTACCGTACCGTGTCCTATTCTCCGTTCTTCCTGGGAAGTGGAGGAGACCATGTAAAGATCAACGGATGACATGGCAACGAGGAATGAGAAAATGTACAGCAGACTTAGGAAAAGTAGGTGCTTCACGTCTTCGTGGTTGGGGTCCAAAAGATCCGTCTACCAGTTGGCTGGATACACTGAAGGATATGGCAGCGAGCCCTGAACAGTGGCGATCGTGTTGTCACTTTCTGTCGAAGCAGAATGGTTGATCTGTGTGATTCTGTACAGTTAAACTGTATTCCGTGTGTTTGCTATTAGGGCGATATTCTTTTCCGCCACCCACCCCACCCCCCTCCCCGTCCACCTTGTATATTCATACTTCCTAATTCTACGTGCAACGTAGTAGTGGGTCAACTATTCCCGATGGCCTGAACCTCTAAAAGAGTCGGTTATGTGATACTTTATAAAATGCTTTACTGAAGTCGACGAAAACGACATCTGTTGGATATTGTTCAGCCTTTGTCTCCGCTCGGTGTTCTCCAGCCAACGGAAGGTTGGAAGTGTACGAACGTGGCTTGCGAGATCCGTTCTGTGAAGCACTGAACAGGTTGTGCTGATCGAGATGTTCTTCAACGTGTTTGGCTATAAGCTGCTCCATCACCTTGCAGACGACGCATGTAAGGCTTAGCGGTCTACAGCTGACAACTGCCGCTTTCTCTCAGCCCTTGAACATCGGTAACACAATTGCTTGTTTCCAGTAGTCCGGGAGTTTTCCAGTTGCAAATGATATTATGCAGCGTAAATCGGAGCACCTTTTCGCACTAAACACGGTGACCGCCAACGTAAAGTTGGGGGTGTGGGGAAGTTCCAAAACTTTGAGGTAGTCCGAGGATTGGCTCTCGATATCGTTTCAGGCACAAACTTCCTAGGAACCTTTCAGTGAGTAATCGATCTGCGTAAGGGCGTCTAACACATACCGCGGTGTTTTGTTCCATTCACAAAGACTCGCAACGATAAAAACCCATTCGTTCAGTCCCGCATCTGGAAAAAGAAGTAAAGAAACTGTCGATATCTTGCTGAGGTCATCGGATGCCCCTAAACTGATGAGCGATGAATTGGCCATCTTGATGAGCGAATATTGGGATATTTTGTGTGGGATAATACTCAAATATGTCGCATTGGAGCAGCCCAACATGCTACTGACACTGGTAATGCGCTCATGGAAGATTCCACCCTGCTACGAGGCTTCGGTGAAGATGATTCGGAAAATGCCGGAGAGTAATGTAATTCAACCCTCAAACTCGCCATGGGCCGCATCGGTAGTTCTAGTGAAGAAGAAAGACGGGTCATTGAGGTTGTGCGTGGATTATCGAAAGTCAAGGCAAGTGACGAGGAAAAACTCCTTTCTGCTGCCAAACACTGACGAGCTGTAGGAGTCCCTAGGGAGTTCAATATGGTTCAGCACACTAGGTCTAGCGTCCGGTTATTGGCAGGTGGAGGTTAAGGAGCATGATCGACAAAAGACAGCATTTGCGTTGCCCGACGCGCCATATGAATTTCAAACAATGCCGTTTGGACTAACGAATGCTTCTCAATTTTCCGAAACTTGACGCAAGCCGTATTGGGTGGACTGATTTCTCAGTGTTGTCTTGTGTATTTGGACGACGTAATTTTTAAAGGAAGGACACAAGACGAACACATACAAAACTTGGCCCGAGTGTTCAAAAATTTGCGGCAGGTAGGCCTAAAACTCAAACCATCTAAATGTCATCTGTTACTACATAAGGTGGCCTACCTTAGACAAGTAGTGTCGGATTCAGGAGTCTAAACTGATCCGTCGAAAACAGAAAAGATTAAAACGTGGCCTACTCACTCCAATGCTTAGGAAGTACGCAGTTTTCCTGCGTTGGCTTCTTACTATCGTAGATGCATTCAGAAGTTCGCAACGATATCAGCGCCACTTAACTGGTTTCTGCAGCAAAATCAAACATTCGAATGCGCCAAGAAGCAGCAGGTGTCCTTTGAAGAACTACGCAGTCGGTTACCCAAAGCACCTATTCTAGCCTTCCCGGACACATCGCAGTCCTCCGGCAAATTCATCCTGGACACTAATGCTTCAGACAAAGGCATTGGTGCAATTTTGCTGCAAAGCGACCGCCAAGGCATCAAACGTGTATTCTCATTTGACAGCAGAACCTTGAGTCAAGGAGAACAGAATCATCGCGCGACGCGGAAGATGTTGGCGTTGGTCCACTTCGTCCTCCACTATCGATATTTCCATTTGGGCCTTTATTTACTCGTCCGAACAGACCACCGTTCTTTGTTGTAGTTGACAAATTTAAAATATCCCGAAGGCTGGGACACGGACGAGAGAAGTGCCCAAGGTTCATCGTATGTAAACATCTATGCACAGTGGCATCCCAGAGCATCTGCTTTATCTACATCGGAATCAGCTACTCGCCCGTCTACAATAAGTGCACGTATGCCTGGTGTTGCTCTTGTTCACCTTTTCAGGTATGCGAGCAATCGTTTTGGTGCATGCACACATTCGTCAGGTTCAATGCTCAGCGTTGGACAAGGGTCCTCGGAAGTTGCTATATATCACTGATTTCTGCTGCCAATTCGATACAGTCTAGTATCCAGGTTTCGCTGGGACTTTTGTGCTTTCTGTTGTGTTCGTAGAAACCTATAGGAGAAACAAGGTTAGGAAACAGTGAGGACTCCGCTTTCTAGTACATAATGCAACAGCATCAACGTTTTAAACTGGGACTCTACCCAGTTCTGGCTTCATCCATGAGTGGGAAGGATACCTAGGTGCACATGTAGTGACTGTTGAGTTCCCCAGGCCGCTAATAGGTCTTTCGCTAGCACTCGCCTTACAGTTTACCCAGGATGTCTTTCATTCCATACAAACAACTCAGACACTCTTTGCATTCAATCCACCTGTGAAAGTCATTCAAAAAGGAAAAATGATGGAGAGTCCCACCTGCACCGCATTGCACAACCTGCCTTTTACAACGATTGCGTATGCAATCGGCCTTAAACCGTCAAGTTGGGAACCCTTGGCATGTTAGATGGACCTAAATCACCATCACGTCCGCTATATGTACATCTCGTTTTTACGGCGGCTCAGGGCATACTATATCTGTATACATTCTGAAAAAAGAGTTCAGAGTGGATCAAAGATTGCGGTTTTTCTTATCCATAATCAAAAAGAAAACATGACAAATTGGAAAATGACGCCAAGGGCGACTACTTCACGAGATCATGTTAGTTATAGGCATTTGCGCCTTATTGTTAAACTCCAACCCAGAATTAAACCAGTCTAAAATATTATCATATTTTCAAGCTAAAAAAAGGACAACCTTGCAGAAAAACAAAACACCAAAGTACTCAGTTGTCACATCAGTTGTTGGATAGTGTCGACACAATGTACCATGTTCGACAGTCCTCTACGACTCAGCGTGTCTGGAATTTTTTCCTGTTTTGCAGCAGCTTCACGCTATTGCATCCTAGGCCATTACCCACCCAACCCTTAGAAATTCAAGGACTGAACTATCATCCACAATCTAGAGAAAATCGGAAAATTAGCAAATTCGTAGAGAATGAATATTTTCGAACTTAAACTAAAATTCTCTGTGGCAGATGTGCTATTGAACTACTCTGGACTATATATACCGGCTGTTTAAAGGCTTTTCTAAATATTTTACTAAGCATTTAGTACCAAGACCACGCATTATTCCAGCTGAAACTCGTCGCGCGAAACCATTTCAGCTGTAAAAGCGGCAGTTACACTCATCCTAGGATGGGTTGCGCAAGCTTGCCCAAACCGTGACCACTCACTTAAATTGACGCTTGCGACCAAGGTCAGTTCCCACCACTGTTCAGTTCAGTTCAGTTCAGTTTGCACAGGACAGGTAATGGCCACGGTCAATCGAGCATCCAGAATTCCTTCGATGGTATGCACTCCAGTTATGCGCCCACTACTGCCGAGTGTACTTCTTTGCGTCCCCGCTAAGAATGAGGGGGAAACGGATAACCTCATTGAGCAGCAACTGCGAGTGACATTATGCGTCATCAGTGTTCACTGGGAAAGTATGCAATGAGCAAAAAAGTCGATAAGAACATACTCTAGAGGGACCAAAGTGCCCCCCATTATCCATCTAGTTAACACACTCAAAGCTCACTTCGAGGAAATATCTCGTACCACTTGTGATCTAGGGCAACTTCGAAGGATTGGACGGTCTGCAGACTTATCATTCCACCAGGCAGACCATTTCAACTGTTCACTACCCTGTTGATGAAGAGCTGCGATCTAGCCACCAACCTAACCCGGATTTTTAACAACTTCCTTTCATGTCCTCTTGTTCTGGAATCTAAAGTCACCTGCGACAGTCAATCCGGCCTAAAGCTAGAAAAGCCCTTCATTACCTTGAACGTTTCTATAAGATCACCTAGACTTCTCCTCCCTTCCAACGAGAAAAGATTCGGATCTCAGAGTCCCTGCGCGTACGTCTAACCCCTCTGTCCTTCGACTTTTCGCGTGGCGGGACGTTGAACTTACTGCAGGCAGGCAGCCTCCTTTTTGTAGTAGGGTGACAAAGCCTGCACGCTACCTTCTGAGTGAGGTCGTACTATAGCCATTTAAATGGGTAGAAATATCATCGGCTGCCGGCAAGATAAAGCTGACCGCATTCCAAGAAGCTCATCACGAGCCCTTTTTGCAGCAGCGTTGCACTGGTCCGACCATTTGAAGTCACTGTTCATGATGACCCCAAGGTCTTTAACCCTACTGACTGCTTCTGCAGTGAACAGCCCTTGATCCTGAGCGACAGTTAGGCTTTGCGTAGCCCTTGACTACAAGTGGCTTTTACAGCCTTCACAGGTATGTCCCACTTGTATGCCCGGTTCAGGATGGCACCCATACCCCTGCCCAAGTCCACTCTACTCTCAGATTTAACAATCTTCACATCACCCGCAAAAATAAAGCTAAGTGAATAAAGAGCGGATGCCAGGCCGTTATTAGACAACAAGAATAGGACCGGGCCTAGGACGGACCCCTGAGGTACACCACTGGTGACATTCACCAAACTGGAGCACCTGTCCCCTGCTTTGACGTAAAATGTCCTGTGGGAGAGGGAGTCCTACAGCCACCTATGTACTGGTCCGTTTGTACCGAAAGTCTCCATCTTGCATAGCAAGAGACGATGATTAACGAAGACGAACACCTTGCTAAAGTCGAGGTAGCATACGTCAACTCTCTAACGTTCTTCCAGTCGTCGAGTCTCTTCATCCAAGAAACACAAGAGACTGACCAGACAAGATCTGTTTTTCAGGAATCCATGCTGGGCCGGACTTAGCATGAAATGCTCCAGTGTGTGCTGGCAGATGTGGGCACCGATGATCTCTTCAAGGACCTTACATAGGATGCCAGTTAGGCCCACCGGTCTGTCGATATGCGTAGCCAACTCAAGTCCACTCTTATGTATTGCCACGACTGCCGCGACATTCCAGTCCTAAGGCAGCTTACTGTGATCCAACGTGGACCTGTACAGTCTGCATACCGATGGAGATATGATATCCGCCAACGGCTTGCTGATAGCTGGGGGATGCCATCCGAGTACGCCGACTTGTGGCTGCCTAATTCGTATAGTTACTTACGCACGATATCCTCTGGGATATTTAGCTCGTTTAATGGGGGAAAAGGATGTACCAAGGCCAGGTCGACTCGTAAACCCTGTGTACATTACCGAAGTATTCCCCCAAGGCATCTGCATTGCCCTGATCATCAGTGACAAGAAGGTGGTCCCCAGTGGATAGCGGACCTAAGACATTCTTCGTTGGGCCCCTTGACTGCACGTAGCTGTAGAATGTTTCGGCTGTTGTCTTACATGCTGGGCCACTTTGAGCTCGAATTCACCCTTGGAAGTTCTCAGAGGGTTCACATTTTTGTTTCTCAGCTTTGCATAGCGGTTCTGGGCTAACAGGCTACCGGAAGCTTTTAACTGGTTCCAGCTGCGGTTTCTACTTTCGACGGCCTTGGCTACTGCAGCCTTCAACCACACGGGTTTGCCCTCCCCACTCCTTCGTTTTAAAGACACAAACTCCTCCTGTAGGACAATCAGAGATCCATTTATGACTGTTATCTTGAGTATTGAAGTTGTCTTGAAGTATTGGAGTTGTCTTGAAATCTTGACAAGCAACATGGGTTCGACACTTTGAGCCCCAGTGTCCTGGTTCCCG
Source organism: Fasciola hepatica (assembly GCA_948099385.1). NCBI lineage: Eukaryota > Metazoa > Platyhelminthes > Trematoda > Plagiorchiida > Fasciolidae > Fasciola > Fasciola hepatica. The sequence goes on from CANUEZ040000182.1 coordinate 10,494,798, forward strand.
AGAAAATCTTTCATCGTCTGTCGGAATCACCGAAAGGAAACGAGGGTGGAGGGAAGCGGGGGCCCGCCCCGCCCCCGCAAGGAGTTCAACGTCTCGCCACGCGAAAAGTCAAAGGACAGAGGGGTTAGACGTACGCGCAGGGACTCTGAGATCCGAATCTTTTCTCGTTGGAAGGGAGGAGAAGTCTAGGTGATCTTATAGAAACGTTCAAGGTAATGAAGGGCTTTTCTAGCTTTAGGCCGGATTGACTGTCGCAGGTGACTTTAGATTCCAGAACAAGAGGACATGAAAGGAAGTTGTTAAAAATCCGGGTTAGGTTGGTGGCTAGATCGCAGCTCTTCATCAACAGGGTAGTGAACAGTTGAAATGGTCTGCCTGGTGGAATGATAAGTCTGCAGACCGTCCAATCCTTCGAAGTTGCCCTAGATCACAAGTGGTACGAGATATTTCCTCGAAGTGAGCTTTGAGTGTGTTAACTAGATGGATAATGGGGGGCACTTTGGTCCCTCTAGAGTATGTTCTTATCGACTTTTTTGCTCATTGCATACTTTCCCAGTGAACACTGATGACGCATAATGTCACTCGCAGTTGCTGCTCAATGAGGTTATCCGTTTCCCCCTCATTCTTAGCGGGGACGCAAAGAAGTACACTCGGCAGTAGTGGGCGCATAACTGGAGTGCATACCATCGAAGGAATTCTGGATGCTCGATTGACCGTGGCCATTACCTGTCCTGTGCAAACTGAACTGAACTGAACTGAACAGTGGTGGGAACTGACCTTGGTCGCAAGCGTCAATTTAAGTGAGTGGTCACGGTTTGGGCAAGCTTGCGCAACCCATCCTAGGATGAGTGTAACTGCCGCTTTTACAGCTGAAATGGTTTCGCGCGACGAGTTTCAGCTGGAATAATGCGTGGCCTTGGTACTAAATGCTTAGTAAAATATTTAGAAAAGCCTTTAAACAGCCGGTATATATAGTCCAGAGTAGTTCAATAGCACATCTGCCACAGAGAATTTTAGTTTAAGTTCGAAAATATTCATTCTCTACGAATTTGCTAATTTTCCGATTTTCTCTAGATTGTGGATGATAGTTCAGTCCTTGAATTTCTAAGGGTTGGGTGGGTAATGGCCTAGGATGCAATAGCGTGAAGCTGCTGCAAAACAGGAAAAAATTCCAGACACGCTGAGTCGTAGAGGACTGTCGAACATGGTACATTGTGTCGACACTATCCAACAACTGATGTGACAACTGAGTACTTTGGTGTTTTGTTTTTCTGCAAGGTTGTCCTTTTTTTAGCTTGAAAATATGATAATATTTTAGACTGGTTTAATTCTGGGTTGGAGTTTAACAATAAGGCGCAAATGCCTATAACTAACATGATCTCGTGAAGTAGTCGCCCTTGGCGTCATTTTCCAATTTGTCATGTTTTCTTTTTGATTATGGATAAGAAAAACCGCAATCTTTGATCCACTCTGAACTCTTTTTTCAGAATGTATACAGATATAGTATGCCCTGAGCCGCCGTAAAAACGAGATGTACATATAGCGGACGTGATGGTGATTTAGGTCCATCTAACATGCCAAGGGTTCCCAACTTGACGGTTTAAGGCCGATTGCATACGCAATCGTTGTAAAAGGCAGGTTGTGCAATGCGGTGCAGGTGGGACTCTCCATCATTTTTCCTTTTTGAATGACTTTCACAGGTGGATTAAATGCAAAGGGTGTCTGAGTTGTTTGTATGGAATGAAAGACATCCTGGGTAAACTGTAAGGCGAGTGCTAGCGAAAGACCTATTAGCGGCCTGGGGAACTCAACAGTCACTACATGTGCACCTAGGTATCCTTCCCACTCATGGATGAAGCCAGAACTGGGTAGAGTCCCAGTTTAAAACGTTGATGCTGTTGCATTATGTACTAGAAAGCGGAGTCCTCACTGTTTCCTAACCTTGTTTCTCCTATAGGTTTCTACGAACACAACAGAAAGCACAAAAGTCCCAGCGAAACCTGGATACTAGACTGTATCGAATTGGCAGCAGAAATCAGTGATATATAGCAACTTCCGAGGACCCTTGTCCAACGCTGAGCATTGAACCTGACGAATGTGTGCATGCACCAAAACGATTGCTCGCATACCTGAAAAGGTGAACAAGAGCAACACCAGGCATACGTGCACTTATTGTAGACGGGCGAGTAGCTGATTCCGATGTAGATAAAGCAGATGCTCTGGGATGCCACTGTGCATAGATGTTTACATACGATGAACCTTGGGCACTTCTCTCGTCCGTGTCCCAGCCTTCGGGATATTTTAAATTTGTCAACTACAACAAAGAACGGTGGTCTGTTCGGACGAGTAAATAAAGGCCCAAATGGAAATATCGATAGTGGAGGACGAAGTGGACCAACGCCAACATCTTCCGCGTCGCGCGATGATTCTGTTCTCCTTGACTCAAGGTTCTGCTGTCAAATGAGAATACACGTTTGATGCCTTGGCGGTCGCTTTGCAGCAAAATTGCACCAATGCCTTTGTCTGAAGCATTAGTGTCCAGGATGAATTTGCCGGAGGACTGCGATGTGTCCGGGAAGGCTAGAATAGGTGCTTTGGGTAACCGACTGCGTAGTTCTTCAAAGGACACCTGCTGCTTCTTGGCGCATTCGAATGTTTGATTTTGCTGCAGAAACCAGTTAAGTGGCGCTGATATCGTTGCGAACTTCTGAATGCATCTACGATAGTAAGAAGCCAACGCAGGAAAACTGCGTACTTCCTAAGCATTGGAGTGAGTAGGCCACGTTTTAATCTTTTCTGTTTTCGACGGATCAGTTTAGACTCCTGAATCCGACACTACTTGTCTAAGGTAGGCCACCTTATGTAGTAACAGATGACATTTAGATGGTTTGAGTTTTAGGCCTACCTGCCGCAAATTTTTGAACACTCGGGCCAAGTTTTGTATGTGTTCGTCTTGTGTCCTTCCTTTAAAAATTACGTCGTCCAAATACACAAGACAACACTGAGAAATCAGTCCACCCAATACGGCTTGCGTCAAGTTTCGGAAAATTGAGAAGCATTCGTTAGTCCAAACGGCATTGTTTGAAATTCATATGGCGCGTCGGGCAACGCAAATGCTGTCTTTTGTCGATCATGCTCCTTAACCTCCACCTGCCAATAACCGGACGCTAGACCTAGTGTGCTGAACCATATTGAACTCCCTAGGGACTCCTACAGCTCGTCAGTGTTTGGCAGCAGAAAGGAGTTTTTCCTCGTCACTTGCCTTGACTTTCGATAATCCACGCACAACCTCAATGACCCGTCTTTCTTCTTCACTAGAACTACCGATGCGGCCCATGGCGAGTTTGAGGGTTGAATTACATTACTCTCCGGCATTTTCCGAATCATCTTCACCGAAGCCTCGTAGCAGGGTGGAATCTTCCATGAGCGCATTACCAGTGTCAGTAGCATGTTGGGCTGCTCCAATGCGACATATTTGAGTATTATCCCACACAAAATATCCCAATATTCGCTCATCAAGATGGCCAATTCATCGCTCATCAGTTTAGGGGCATCCGATGACCTCAGCAAGATATCGACAGTTTCTTTACTTCTTTTTCCAGATGCGGGACTGAACGAATGGGTTTTTATCGTTGCGAGTCTTTGTGAATGGAACAAAACACCGCGGTATGTGTTAGACGCCCTTACGCAGATCGATTACTCACTGAAAGGTTCCTAGGAAGTTTGTGCCTGAAACGATATCGAGAGCCAATCCTCGGACTACCTCAAAGTTTTGGAACTTCCCCACACCCCCAACTTTACGTTGGCGGTCACCGTGTTTAGTGCGAAAAGGTGCTCCGATTTACGCTGCATAATATCATTTGCAACTGGAAAACTCCCGGACTACTGGAAACAAGCAATTGTGTTACCGATGTTCAAGGGCTGAGAGAAAGCGGCAGTTGTCAGCTGTAGACCGCTAAGCCTTACATGCGTCGTCTGCAAGGTGATGGAGCAGCTTATAGCCAAACACGTTGAAGAACATCTCGATCAGCACAACCTGTTCAGTGCTTCACAGAACGGATCTCGCAAGCCACGTTCGTACACTTCCAACCTTCCGTTGGCTGGAGAACACCGAGCGGAGACAAAGGCTGAACAATATCCAACAGATGTCGTTTTCGTCGACTTCAGTAAAGCATTTTATAAAGTATCACATAACCGACTCTTTTAGAGGTTCAGGCCATCGGGAATAGTTGACCCACTACTACGTTGCACGTAGAATTAGGAAGTATGAATATACAAGGTGGACGGGGAGGGGGGTGGGGTGGGTGGCGGAAAAGAATATCGCCCTAATAGCAAACACACGGAATACAGTTTAACTGTACAGAATCACATAGATCAACCATTCTGCTTCGACAGAAAGTGACAACACGATCGCCACTGTTCAGGGCTCGCTGCCATATCCTTCAGTGTATCCAGCCAACTGGTAGACGGATCTTTTGGACCCCAACCACGAAGACGTGAAGCACCTACTTTTCCTAAGTCTGCTGTACATTTTCTCATTCCTCGTTGCCATGTCATCCGTTGATCTTTACATGGTCTCCTCCACTTCCCAGGAAGAACGGAGAATAGGACACGGTACGGTAGATGTGTATTTGTCATACGTACCACGTGCCTCAACCACTGAAGTCTACTAAGGCGTATATGTTGTGACAGAAAGTTCTCTGAATTAGTACCCAATACTCGCTTTCTGGCCTCGGTATTGTTCACTCGGCTATTCCACCCAATCTTAGCAACACTACACAAACATCGGTGGTCGAAAACCTGAGGACGACGAATATCTTCCACACGCAGACCTCAAGTCTCGCAACCATACAACAAAACTGAACGCACTGCGGCACAGTATACACGACCTTTCAGCTTCAGTGAAATGTCAGCTCGATGCCACAAGTGCTTTATTCCGGCGTACGCCGTTCGAGCCTTGAATATCCGCGTGCTGAGCTCTGCTACTGTGCTCTTATCCGTCGTCACGCTGCTGCCGAAGTAGGTGAAGTGGTCGACAATTGCCAGCACTTCCCCATCGAGCATCAAGCTGGGAATCGTTGACGTCCAGTCTTGTAACATCACTTTACACTTTGAAGGTGCAAAGCGCATGCCGAATGGAGCTACAGCTCTTGCGAGATTATCTAGTGCATGCTGAGCATGTTCCGTGGATTCGAACAAGCAGACAACGTCGTCTGTGTAATCCAAGTCACATAGCTTTTAACTATTTCCTAGTTCGACGCCTACATCCTGAAGCTTTTGCAGCGCACTCTCCATCATTTCGTCCATGACGAAGTTGAACAGGAATGGAGACAAAGGGCATCCTGGTCGAACACCACTGGTCGTTTCGAACCGACCGGATAGTTCACCGTAAACTCTAACGCGGCCAGAAGTATGATAATATAATGATCTCAGTAGGTTTACGAACTTCTGGGGCATACCTTTTTGATGAAGAGTACTGAAAAGCGCTGTTCGGTCAACTGAATCGAAGGCGTCTTTCAAGTCTTAGAAAATCACTATTATCGGTCGGCGGTGCGTGTGACGTGTTTCAAGTAGTCGGCGAAGAGAAAAAATATGGTCGATGCATCCTCGACCTGGGCGGAATCCAGCCTGCTGTTCGCGGGCATTCCTGTCGCGAACGGGTGTAAGACAGTGCAGTAGAATTGAGGCTAATACTTTGGTGACTATCGGAATTAAGCTAATCCCACGATGGTTGCTACAGTCATTGCGTATTCCCTTCTTGAAGATGGAAACAATCAACGACTCACTCCATATTAACGGAATACGCTCCTCGTTTCAAATTTCACGGAGCAAAGCGGTAAGTGATTTTATCGAAACATTTCCTCTCAGTTTGAAAAGAACTGGGAGAAGTTCGTCGGGACCTGCCGCTTTATCCCGCTTTAGTGATCGAATGCATGACTCTACTTCTACTTCCGATGGGGGCTCAAGTGATATCACCCAGGGAGTCGCAGTTGTTGACACAGGAGTAACTACACCAGCGTGCGGCCAGCTGAACTGTTCCTTGAAGTATTCGGCCCAACGGTCAAGCCTTTGCTGTTTGCTGTGGATGGGTTCTCCATTTCTATCGCAAATCGTTTCACTGACATGGGTGCGCTGTCCACCGGTGTCACGAATAAGTTTGAACAGTCTTTGACTGTTACCTGAAGCAGCTGCTATTTCCACTTCTTCGGTTACCTTCACCTGCCAATTTTTGCGATCATTCTTAAGGCTTTTCGTAACTTGCCTTTGCAGCTTTCTCCGCATCTTATTCATCTCCTTACAGTTCGAGAGCTGAAGCTTTTCTCCATTATTCTCAGCGACTCTTGCGAGATCCAGTGTCTTTGATGGACAACGGATCTAGGACCACAGGCAAAACCTGCTGCCACGTGCATCACCTGTTTGATATAAGCCCAATGCTCATCTACATTACTGTTCTCCGTGGATCCTAGCTCATGTGCTAACTTCTGCTCATAACAGGCGCATACTTCTGGATCACACGTATGTTGCACGGCTAATCGGGTTTGCGGTTTGCGACGAAGACCATGGAGCTGGAGAGATAATCGCATCAAAACTAATGCATGATCTGACTCTGCGTGCGTGGACCAGTAAGATCTTCAGTTCTGAACAGAACTGCGCCACCGGTAGCTCACGGCGATATGATCAATTTAACTCAAAGTACCTGTAGAGTTAGAGCGCCATGTCGCTGTGCGACGCGAGTTGTGTCGAAAATTAGTGCTAGACAAGAACAATCGATTGTCTGCACAAAACTGGAGAAGCCTATCCCTGTTATCTGTACGCTCAGCAGGTGAAGCACAACAGCCACCTAAACAAGCTTCTGACACACTAAGTTTGCCAACTTGTGCATTGAAGTCACCAGCTAGCACTACAATGTCAGAACCTTTACTACTGCGAACGAGGGTGGCGAGTGCATCATAGAACTCATATTTCTGCGCGTCTGAGCTGCAGTCCGTTGGGGCGTACGCCGAGATCACAAACAAATTGCGCTTAACACAGTTATCCTTTCGAACGCCGACTGACTACTGGAGTCTCACAGCACATAAACGACTGTTAACAGGGATCCAATCTAAGAGGGTAGTCTCGGCCTTGTCAGTCAATACTATTCCTACACCACGTTGACCCACAGCTCTAACTAGTTCGTCTCCTGAGGTGCGCAGAAAATACCTCGATGAGATACCAGGAGCAGTTAGTTAGATTACACTGCTCGAATCCTGTATACACGTTTTACTTAATCAGCAGACATCAATCTTCAGAGAGTTCATTGTGAGGGCTAGGCACGCCTGCTGACCGGCCTGCATGCTTGTACGCACATTGAAGGAGCCAAGATTCGGAAGCTGACGGGGTTTGAGAAAATGTGAATTACCAGACAGGATTATTCCCAAAACTATTTGACAGTGAATCGTTGCAAGTATCAACCGTGTTGTCAGTGGGAGCATAATGGGTGGATAGATGGGGCAAAGAAGGGTGGTTAGGGACAGAAGACAAAGGTTGAATAAAAGAGAGGAAACTCTGAGCAGTATTCCACTTATCACTACCCACCACACTCGATGCAATGGGCAGCGCGGTCCTGATTATTGTGCTCGACGACCGATGCAGTATGGAATTCTTTGTAGTCGTGCAGTTCATAAGAGATGTTGGACGGGTACTGGGTACTGCTAGGGTGTCCAGCCACAAAGCAGGAGAATGATTAGGGTCCTCATCCAAAGCCTTCAGTTCTAACAAAAACCTATCCGCAAGACAGCGGGATGGTTGAATGGAAGCCTATTTTCTTGGATCAGTTATTCTTGCACTGATTTTGCCGATTGAGTTGCCAGCTTAAATCGACCCCCAACCTGGAGGACCAAGAGACTGGACTTTGTCTGACCTCTACCCATTGACCTGTCAGGTATGATTGCATCTCCGGCCTAAAGAATTCATCCTGTATAGCTCTTTGGGTCATAGAGGCGCGCAAGCTATCACAACACATTGAGGTGCAGTCTCGTCTTGATGGACGAGAAGCGACCCCTACAGGACGATCTTGACAAGCTGGCGCATTGGTCCAATACATGGTCCCTTCCGATGAACTTAAAATTTTTGCACCCATGCGCATAGGTCGAATACAGTCAAAGTCGGACTACACGCTCTCTGGAACTCTGCTGAAAACGACAGCCCGCGAGCGTGATCCCGGGATGGTACTGTTGAACATCCTAAAAACGAGAGGTCACACAGATAGAGCATGGAGAATCCTTGGGGAAATTCACCGTTCCTTCGTAAAACTCCGAAAATGTTTTTCGGTTGTTATACACTATGCATGTAAGACCTCGGTTTGAGTATGACGCTGCGGCCGCATACCCGTACACCGCTGTCGAATCAGCCAAGCTTGAAAGAGTTCAGAGTGCTGCTACTGGTCTCATTGCGGGTCTACGCGGAACTGGCTACAAAGGTCGCCTACAAGCTACCGGGCTGTTTCCAGAAACCTGTCGGGGGATACAAAGCGACCTCATTTGCGTCCGTCACATTATCCGAGGTGACCTAGGACCAGAACTACAAACGGCCCTTCAACTACGCGGACCTTGTCGTACCTGGGGACACTCACTGACACTTACGAAGCTGGAATCTATTGGTTTGCCGCTGATACACCGACTGTCCCGAAGAGTCACCAACATTTAAAACTCTCCCAGCGGGAGCGATGGAAGAGGTACACGATTCAACCTTCAAGCTAAAACTAGACGACTTTCTGACTGATAAGTAGTGTGATTCTCTTTCTTGAGACCTCATCCAAGAGCTGTCGTGACGAGGCTTACACGGCAAGTTTCTCTCTGCCTCTAATCCTGAAGACTGAAGATAGAACCCGGGCCACTCGAAAACTGCGGCTACCAGGTCCGTCAATCCTCGAGAACCTAAAATTTCTACCTGAATCGTTTATTCACATACCATTTAGATCAAGTTGTGTAACGCTGGTAACCAGCTCCGTTAGTTTTCAGCATGGCTTACACGGTGTCCGATTCTAAATGGTAATAGTTGTCATCAGAAATTGAGTCGCTTTCGCTGGATAGCGATCGTTATTCAAATACCAACTATGCATTACAGCGTTTGCGAGGCCCACTGTAAATCGACTCCAAACAGGCCGTTATTTGGTTCACCCTGGTCTGTATTATAGCCATGAGAACTATTTTCGCTGTTTGTACGCCTAGGTGAAGTTAATCTTTGGTATTTGTTTTCGGCATTCAGGGTAGATGTAGAGGGAGTCTTCCCGTATAAGCCTCCTCACAAACATCGTTGGCGTGGACTCATACCAGGCTTCCTCCTGAAGATACTATCGTTTGTCTCTTCCACCACATCAATAGGTAGCGAATTCCACAGGTTTGTCCCTCCGGGACAAGCAATGGTCGAGCGGTAAACCAGCTAAATGCACCTTCAGAAAAGCCATTGAATGCCCGCGCATACGAGAATGTCCCTGGAGTGAAAAATAAGCTTGCAGCTTTGGAAGGTGAAAACAAACTACACGAATATGGACAATCTTCGTTAGATATAATGGAAGGACCTGCGTAAATTATACGGATGAGTTCTATGTTGTCGAGTGAGAATGTCTAAGATTATGTCGGGCGTGGGTGTGTTGGATGTGGATGAGGTTATGGGTACATCTTTAGTATCATGTTCCATCGCCTCCTTTATGGAATGCGATGTGGTGTACTAGGGGAACTTCGGATATCTGAGTCGGTTCCAATTCTGACACTAAAAAATCGTTTGTCGGAGGCAGTCGTCGTACAGAAACATTTCCTTTCTTACCACTAGGAAGTTTCAACGCGGATGTACCGGGGATTAAAACCAACGAGCTCGACTTCTTCAACCATGGGATCAAACTCAGAGGATCGATCCATCCGTTTGAGAAGTACGGGGCCTGGAACTGTAAGCCATATTGGCAATGAAGTACCGTTAGTTGACCGCCGGGAATAGCTAAACAGCCTCTCATACGGAATGCAATTCGTTGCTGTACACATCAGTGAGCGGATAGAATGCAGGGTATCTGGGAGGACGGTCTTCCATTGCGAGAGTGGTAAACCTTTGGTTTTTAGAGCGAGAGTGATCGCTTTCCGAAGCGTGCCGTTCAGGCGTTTCACCTGTCCATTTCCTTGGGGATTATATGCAGTGGTATGACTAAGAGCCATGCCTTTATTCTACAGGAACTCAGACAACTCAGCGGACAAGGAAGTCGTTCCTCGATCAGAGTGCATGTATGTCGGCATGTAGAATATGGTGAAAAGTTGGCATAGGCAGTCGATAACGGTAGTTGAGTGCATATCCGCACAAGCAAACGCGAAGGGACAACGCGAGTATTCATTGACGATAGTAAGGATATATTGATTACGAGTTGTCGAAGACAAAGGGCCTTTGAAGTCAATGCTCGGTCTTTCGAACGGTTGCGTCGCTTTGATAAGACGACCAATGGGGGGTTTATGGAATCGTGGCTTCATTTCCGCACAAACGCTGCATCACGAAATCATGTGTTCAATCTCTTCAATCGAATAGGGCAGATTTTTAGATCGTACAAATTGGGCCATTCGGGAAACTCCGGGGTGGCACAGCGAATCGTGCAGTTCTCTTAACTTGGCCACACCAAAAAGAGTACCAAATATGTTGCGGGATAGCGTATCAGCAACTGCATTGTTTTTTCCGGGTCCGTAAGTTATTTCATAACAATACGCGGATAGTTTGAGTCTCCATCGTTGAATCTTATCATTTTTTGATCTTGCTTGTTTGTCTTCCGTCGTACATAAAGGCCACAGACCGCTGGTCAGTAATAAGTTTAAAGTAGCGTCCTAGGAGATAATGTTGCCAATCACGAAGGGCCTTGACAACTGCACATGCTTCCTTTTCGATAAGAGAGTGATGCCTTTCGCTGGCTACTAGGGTACGAGAGAAGAAAGCTACAGGGCGATTATTATGGCTCAGTGGGGCGGCTATTGCGACGTTTGAAGCATCCGTTTCAACCACTAACGGGGCACTTTGGTCTACTGTCTCAACCGTAGCACCTTCTATTGTCTCTTTGAGGAGTTCGAAGGCACGTTCCACATTTTCTGGCAGAGGAAAAATTGTGTTTTTCACAAGTGGATTGATCTTATCAGAGAACGATGGTATCCACTGCGAATAGTAGGAAAACATGTCAATGACACGACGCTGGGACTTCATATCGTTTGGTGGTGGGATCTCGCGCAAGGGTTTCAGCCGGTCGGGATCAGGTCTTTCTTCTCCTTGCGATATCAGGTAACCCAAAAGTTGGGTTTTGTTTGTGGCAGTCACAGTTTTGGCCGTATTGAATGTCATGCCGTATTTCGCGGCGGCCTTCAGGAAAAGCTCAAGGTTTAGATCGTGGCCTTCCTTGGTCAAGCCGCATACTGTCACGTTGTCTATGTAGGCGAATGTATGTATAACACCTTCAGCCTTCAGTATTTCGTCAATGGTGTGTTAAAAGCAGGCAACTCCGTTGGTAACCTCAAACAGTATACGCCTAAATTGATAGAGAGCACCACATGCTTCAAATGCAGTATATGGCCTCTCGTGCTGCGCGATAGGAATCCGATGATATGCATTCTTTAGATCCAGGGTGCTGTATATTGAATAACGAGATATAGCCTCAACCATTTTGTCGATTCGAGGTAGCGGATAGGCATCTAACTGAGTGAAGCGATTGATAGTTTGGCTGTAATCCACAACCATTCTTTTCTTGTGGGTCGCGTTCTTAGTTACAAGAACTGGCGCTTTCCGAGAGGAGTTGGACGGTTCGATGATGCCATCATTCAGGAGACGCTGGATCTCAGTCCGTGTGAAGTATTTATCCTCAGCAGAATGTCTGCGAGACTTTGTAGCGATGGGTCTATTTTCAGGCGATAGGTGGGCAAATAAAGGAGGAGGCTGTACCTTGGAGACATCCAGACCGCACAGGAAAGACGTACGGTGTTTGCCGCCGAGTGGTATTCCCACCTTATCATGTAACCCTAGGGAACCATGGCCAAGTAGAATATCAGCGCAGAGGTTACTCATGACAGAGAATCTGAAATTGTCATATGAAACGTTTTGGTAGCGGATGTTTGCCAAGGAATATTTTGTAATAACACACGACAAAGACGTAGAGGCCATTGTTATTCGAGAGTCGCACGGTTCAGCCTCTCAGCGATGAGAGTCTACGACAGATTGCGAAATGTAGGTGTCAGAACTACCGGTGTCCATGAATGCTTGAAATTCGGCATTATTCACGTAGACTCAAGTGGTCGCGCGAGACAGATAAGGAGGTGCCACAGCCGTCAAAACAGAGGGCAGTAGTGGACGGACAGCCAAGGTAACGGATGAGTTAATCGGTTTTGAACGACACACACGCTTGAAGTGACCTGTTTTCCCACGGGCCTTGCAGATGGCATCTTTGGCAGGGCACTTAATATGAGGATGCTTAGAATAACCACAAAAATAGCAATTGTCTTTATTAACAGCGGACACAATTGGTTCGGTTTCAATCGTTGGGTTAACTGGTTTTGTCAGTGGTAAAGAGCACACCGGGGTAGCAGAACAGGAAGCGTTTTCAGTTGCGTAGGACTAAGATTGTTTCTAAGTATCCTCTAATGATCTAGCCATATCATAGGCCGTTTGAAAATTTAGGGTACGTTGTTTCAGTAGTCTTGTTCGAAAGGAGTTGGATTAAAGACCGGTAATGAATGCATCACGCACGGCATCGTCACGATATTCTTCAGCAGATACAGGACGAAAGCCATAGTCCTTTGCGAGTGTTTTGATGTTCTGGACGAATTGGTCTATGCTCTGCCCAATCTCTTGTTTGCATGTAGCAAGAAGATAACGGGCAAAAACCACATATCTGGGGCAGATGTACAGGGACTGTAGAGTTGAAATAGCACTGTTAAAAGTCTGAAATTCGGAAACGTGTTTATGGAGGGGCAAAATTAACGAGTATGTCAAGTTTGTTGGATTATTTTTGGTTGTACTCATTCCAGAAACGTGTTGAGGGTCCGCATTCAATATGCCCATTGTTTTGACACATCGGGAGCGTTTTTTCATTGTCGAGTTTATCCGGGAGCAGATAACGGTTCATTTGTTTGTTTCTTTTGTTTCTTTACTGGTTGAGTAAATTGTAACGTCAATCAACAGCTACGCACGTACTGAATGCAACAGACTTCGGAACACCGTATCAGAATGGAATGCTTTACCCAACTAGTAAGAAGTGTGCATGGACTGAAACGCAAAATGCAACAACGTAAATACGACGTATAAAATAAAACTATAGAATAGGAAGTGAATTTTCGTGACAGAGATCAAAGTAGTCTTGTTACTTTATCGGTATAAAAATAACGAGTCAAGATGCTGGTCTAAAACACGAACGGAAGAATCGACAAAGGCTCATCAATGGCGTGCACGCATATTGTCCCAGGGCCCCAGCCCTAGCTTCATCAGAGTCAGTAGCTGCCGTTTCTTTACTGACTTGTTATATATATATATATATATACATATATATATATATATATATATATATATATCCAGGCGCACTATCCGGGAACAATGCATCCAGTTGGGTTTCATCTTTGCCGGACTGATTTGACTACTGGGACACCGGTTGACCCGGTATTTTGTAGCTTTTTCCGGATTTCGTATATTCGTCCCCCTTGCGTAGTCTTGCTTTGTAGCCAAGCAAACATGTAGCGCAGAGATAAATAAGTTGAATGGCCCGTTGGGCCGCGTTCATGGTTGTGGTGAATGTGCACACGCAGAAATGCACAGGCCAGATGAACTAAAAAAGTCGAAATAATTGTTTATAGTTTTTATCATTTTGGGATTAGATTATACAGCTGAAATGAAATCAGACAAGGGTAGCCCACTGATTTAAACCAGGATAGTTACAGTGTATCATTGGAATAGTGGTTTGCGTATAAGCGATTATTTACTTGCGTCATTCACTGCCGACTGTCCGGACTGTGATAGCTTAGCTGGTAGAGCATCTGTCCGGTGTGTAGAGTGTCGCCGGTTCGATTCCGGCTCGCGGAGTCTGACTTTTCGATGTGGAAAATCCAAGTGGATTTTCTATTACATAAAAGGAATTTATTTAGTTTACCGCAGTCACTTGCGCCGGGAATATTTTGGGAAGTGATGCACCGGCGAAAGTCGAAAGAACGTGATAACATGGCAAATATGGTTTGTGGGGGATGTAGCTCGGTGGTAGAGCATTCGCTTTGCATGTGACGACAGAAGGTGGGGTTCATGAGTTCATGCTTCTCCCTTTTTGAGGTGGTAAGAACCCACGCGTTGGCGGCCTTTAAATCTTAGTGAGACTGCACCCAGTATGCAAAGACGGATGCTTCTGCATAGGCAGATGAGATCTGCTGGGATCCAAGGGTTGCAAATTCGTCCAATCAACAGAGTTGCATGGACCTCTGGGTCTTGGTCACTTCTACTGGATGTTGAACGAGCCCCTAAAGAGCCACCGGCAACCATGCACCAAGACCATGTTAGACGCGTTGTGCATTCATGACTGCTAGACTGCCATTCAAAGGCCCGTGAACCGCTTGTTCGGTCACCAGATCCCAACACAAACTTCTTGTTACCCAACAGGTAACACTTGGTTGTGTACGGGCTAGAGTTGCTATCTCAAAAAGAAGGCCGAGTGACGCTGGGGACGCCACTTCGTATCTAATTCCCCAGACTCTTCACGGAAAGTTCATCTACACACCACTTATGCTACCGTGTTCCCGTAAGCAACACGCTTCGTGTTCTCTCCGAGGCCGGGGTGACAAATATACCATTTGGAACCTTAAGACGTGAAATCACATCCAAATCACCTGGCGAAATGAGGGGAAACACTCTTGGACATCGTAAGCTAAGCTGTCACGGCACGTAGCGGCCGCATCGAAGTCGCACGTCTCTCCGAAGTTCGGCTGTTGAATTCTGGCACTCGGTGTGTAAAGGTTCCAGGAGTAGACAACAGTTAGCACCTCTACCACAGTAAACCCATGGACAGCTCTGGTCTCCACGGCATCGTGATAGCTGTCAAAAACAAGGCTATCAAGATACTGCTCGCATGTAACCCGATATCCCGTTGGATCGCTTAAGCTCGTTTTCGCTCCTCGCCCCTGAAAAATTCGGTTGTCGCGGTTGCAGTCAAAAAAGATGCAAAGGAAAAGTACTGCGACAGATTACAAGAGGTGAAAAACAACGTCTCGAAACGTAACATTTTCCTTGTTGCTGGGGTCTGGAGCGCCCGCGCTGGTGCCTCCACCTAGGCAACCGGACATTTTGGGAAAGTGTGGTATTAGACAGCGGTCAATAATGGCAAATGTCTCGTTAGCTCTGCAAATTGCAACAGCCTAACCGTCACCAACATCCGCTTCTGACATCCTAGGAAGTACTCGCTAACGTGGTACTCTGATGGTGGTCATGCAGCACATCAGATCTTCACAACAATCTAATTTGTAAATCAAGAGTGTGATTGAAAGCTCCTATTCGGATAGTTCGTTGAGGAACCACAACGGTGGTTCACTGATATTTCAATGCGGATTAGACACAGCTAACCTCAAGAACGACGAAACTGTGGTTGTGAGTTAGCATTTCTGAATAAAGTAGTAACTTCAGTGACCACGGCGTGGTCGTTATTGAGGCTAGCTGCGTCTGACCCACAGAGGACTATCGGCGGACCACCGTTGTGGTTCCTCAATGGACTCTCCGATTAGTGGCCTCCAATCACGCTCCTAATACACAATTTAGATTGTTGCGGTTTTACAGACTCCCCGAAGGCCGCCTAATCAAAACGACGCAACCTTTACAACGATTGAGTATTGATTTTAAAGAATCACTGCCATCCAGTACCCACCATTGGTACCTTCTAACTGTTATTTTAAGTGCTCTTGTTTTCCCATCACGACGAGACTGCACCTTAATGTGTTGTGATGGCTTGCGCGCCTCTATGACCCAAAGAGCTATACAGGATGAATTCTTTAAGCCGGAGATGCAATCATACCTGACAGGTCAATGGGTAGAGGTCAGACAAAGTCCAGTCTCTTGGTCCTCCAGGTTGGGGGTCGATTTAAGCTGGCAACTCAATCGGCAAAATCAGTGCAAGAATAACTGATCCAAGAAAATAGGCTTCCATTCAACCATCCCGCTGTCTTGCGGATAGGTTTTTGTTAGAACTGAAGGCTTTGGATGAGGACCCTAATCATTCTCCTGCTTTGTGGCTGGACACCCTAGCAGTACCCAGTACCCGTCCAACATCTCTTATGAACTGCACGACTACAAAGAATTCCATACTGCATCGGTCGTCGAGCACAATAATCAGGACCGCGCTGCCCATTGCATCGAGCGGGATGGGTTGAGTTCCCTCTATTTTATTCAACCTTTGTCTTCCATCCCCAACCACCCTTCTTTGCCCCCTCCATCCAACGCAATGCTTCCACTGACAACACGCCTCATGCTCGCAACGGTTCATTGTCAAATAATATTTTCTGTCTGGTAACTCACATTTCCTCAAACCCCGTCAGCTTCCGAATCTTGGCTCCTTCAATGTGCGTAAAAGCATGCAGGCCGGTCAGCAGGCGTGCCTAGCCCTCACAATGAACTCTCTGAAGATTGATGTCTGCTGCTTAAGTAAAACGTGTATACAGGATTCGAGCAGTGTAATCTAACTAACTGCTCCTGGTATCTCATCGAGGTATTTTCTGCGCACCTCAGGAGACGAACTAGTTAGAGCTGTGGGTCAAACGGTGTAGGAATAGTATTGACTGACAAGGCCGAGACTACCCTCTTAGATTGGATCCCTGTTAACAGTCGTTTATGTGCTGTGAGACTCCAGTAGTCAGTCGGCGTTCGAAAGGATAACTGTGTTAAGCGCAATTTGTTTGTGATCTCGGCGTACGCCCCAACGGACTGCAGCTCAGACGCGCAGAAATATGAGTTCTATGATGCACTCGCCACCCTCGTTC
Organism: Fasciola hepatica; assembly: GCA_948099385.1. Lineage (NCBI taxonomy): Eukaryota > Metazoa > Platyhelminthes > Trematoda > Plagiorchiida > Fasciolidae > Fasciola > Fasciola hepatica. The sequence continues at coordinate 10,511,786 of CANUEZ040000182.1, forward strand.
GCAGTAGTAAAGGTTCTGACATTGTAGTGCTAGCTGGTGACTTCAATGCACAAGTTGGCAAACTTAGTGTGTCAGAAGCTTGTTTAGGTGGCTGTTGTGCTTCACCTGCTGAGCGTACAGATAACAGGGATAGGCTTCTCCAGTTTTGTGCAGACAATCGATTGTTCTTGTCTAGCACTAATTTTCGACACAACTCGCGTCGCACAGCGACATGGCGCTCTAACTCTACAGGTACTTTGAGTCAAATTGATCGTATCGCCGCTTGCCGAGATGTATCGGGAACCATGGTGATTTAGTGTCTATGTGAACTATCTGTTTTATGCGGCATACCCGCCTTTATGCAGTTTGGCCGAGGATCCGCTTTCGTATCATCGGAACTAACACAATTTCTACGAAATAGGAAGGTGGGGCTTGGTACCACGACGGCATACATTCCTCGAGCTAACTGCCAGGTGGCACATCTGAACGGTATCCTATTTGAGGCGATTTCTCTGAACCTAAGAACAAAAAGCCTCCCAATTTCGCAATGGGATTGCCCCCTCCAGACTCACCCCACTCAATTTGTTCACTACTCTGCACTGCCCCAAACACCACTCCACGTAAGCGATTTTCCTGTCATAGTCGGCGCTCGACTAATGTGACTTTGATGCCTACGTGGTTTCCAATTCCTGGCTCCGTGTTACTCAAGCGCGCAGATAGATCCTCGAAGTATGATCCCATGGTGGAGGAAGTAGATGTTTGCAGCTGTATTCCGCATTATGCCCTTGTGAAACTGCCGGATGGCAGGACAAAACGTTTCTATCCACCGTCTGGCTCTCCGAAGCCATATATCTATGCCGTCCACCGATGAGTCCCCGTTATTAACATTTTCCAACGACTTACCACAGGATCGGTCAACAAGTGCAGACGTTAGCGCCGATCTTACGACACATGCTATTGATAATGCGCAGAAACACACCGATCCCAGATATGACAGTCTTCTTTTTTTATTACATGCTTGTGCATGAGTGCAGTGGAAGGAGTATATACCCCATAGCCACGAGGGCGCACTGCACTTTTGGGGATAACCGGTAACCGAACCCGGTTCTCTTTTTAATTTTCAGATGATGTACTCCATTTATTAGACGAGTAGAGCGTTTATCGTTCCGACTTTATCTTCTCAATCATACTGATCTTGCCCATTCTGTTGCTAGTGTACGTTTTAAGTAGACTACCATCTACTACCAAAGTAATCAGTGATAGCGAGGATTCGAGCCCCTGACCTACGAGGTAGTAAGTAAACGTTTTGAACCACTTGACCACCACCGGTCGCCAATGATGTTCAACTACATCGTCGTTTGGATAATGCGTCAGACGCTCACCGATTACCCCGGTATTCACCTGGGCACCGATTTTTTCAGCACACTTGGAATTCGTCATCTTTGCAGACAGCCCGACCATCTTACAGCCGGTTCTGAATAACATGGAATCCTTCGCAAGAGCCATGTGACTAGGGATTAGTATGTCAAAAACGAAGGTGCTTTCGACCTTCGTTACACAGTCCATGCAACAGATATACATCAACGGCGAACAAATTGAGCACGTCCTGGTGTCCAACTATCTGGGCTCCACGATCCCCCCCAAACTGTCAAGCCAAAAACGAGGTCAAGTTGCGCATTACCAATGCCGGAATTGCGTTTCTCCAGCTTTGCGATGCACTGGGTGCGCAACGAAATCAGTCTCTGGATCAAAGTTTTCGTCTTCTGGACTGCTATCCGTCGAATACTGACATACGGTTGCGAAACGCCTCTACCAATCGGGGACACTAGAAAGCTGGATGCGCTTAACCATCGGTGTCTGCAACAGATCCTGAAAGTGGCTTGATGCGTCATGCTTTCAAACGACGCAATAAAACAACAGTGCTTCGATATCGAAAAGCTGTCAGTGTTCCTTCAACGCCAACGTTTGCAGTACTTTGGACATGTCCTACGACGTCCAGAAATGGAGACCTCAAAGTAATTCGTCTCTCATTCCATGTCCAGGATGGCACTGTCGCCTTGAAGGATAGCTGAAAACATAGGTCAGTACTGTCAAACCGGACGCTAAGCGATTAGGACTCCAGTCTGTCTGTGGCGTTCATAACTGGGAGCAGAAAAATCATCGCTCATGGGCAGATGCCATTCGAGATATGCATGGAGCTGGCTCCTTCTCTCGCAGGAGCTAACGACATAAAAGTAAAAGTAAGTCCGCGCTGTTGGAGTTTGCTGATTTCTTCCAGGGAGTCGAACCTTGCCGGTTCCATGGGAGGGGTAAGTGAGTTAGGGTCTGTAGTTTCACTAGGATGCTGGGTCGTCGAATCCATGGTGTCTGAATGTTCAGACTAACCTGGCGGAGATGCATTTTCCATAAACTACATGGGGCGAAATACTTACGAGATACAGTATCCTCCCGGCTATCATCGTAACGTCCATGTGCGTATTTAGGATTTCATTCCACTAGTTCTACCTTTCCACCAGAGGATCGATTGAGTTTTCGAATAAGTACACGATCGGACGTCAGCGGCCAACCGGACAGTAATTTACCCTCGTTAGCTTTCGGGTTGGAAGAGACGCTCGTGAGGCGTGGCTTTGTTTGTCGTACTGAGAAGAGAAGGAATGGAATGAAGTGCGTCTTGAAGCATAGTTATCACTTCTACTCTTCCTCGACTGCTTCCTGCCAGAAGATGAGTCAGTTTCATGAATACTGAGTATCTTAGCTGGGCATGCGCGGCTGTTGGAAGTGATTTCGGTGGAGATCGCAATCCAGTTTTTCTTCCATTGGCGGGCACCATTTTTTATTATATGCTTGCGCATGAGTGCAGTAGAAGTATACTCCATAACCTCGAAGGTCGACTGAACAATTAGTTATAACCGGCAACCACACCCGGACGACAATGGATTACTGTCTACCAACAAAGTGACCGGCGGTGGCGGGATTCAAAGCGGTGACCTCCGAAGTGGGAAGCAAACGCTCCTAACCACTCGACTACCATAGACCACCACAAGTCGACCGTAAGCTCAGGTGTTCCACATCCTTCTAGACAGCGTTGATCCAAATTTTGAGCCGGTCACCAAGGCGACAGCGCTATCCAGGACAGGGTTCAGGACGGGATGTTTTTTATTAGTTCCGTTTTGGGTCGCCGTAGGATGACCCAGCCACCACAGTCGACGACATTAGATTGAGTTTGAGAGTTTGTTACTTTCAAAGCACCTAAAGTTATTGGTGGATACTCTGTCGCGCCAGTTTATTTTCAAAATACGCCACAGACACCACTGATCAAACACCTCCAGGTTTTCGGTATTTTCGACTCTCAGTTGCCAGATTTCGCAGCCGCAGCTGAGTACGAGGCGTATAGCATATAGCATATAGCTCAGAGGCCGATTTCACTTCGGGTCCACAAAGTCCGTCGTAGCTGGAGAAATTCTTTCCTGGCGTTGTCTGTCCGAACTAATACTTAATTCTTCGCCTGACCTTTCGGAAGCAGTGCAAAGCCTAGCTATTTGAATGACAAGACTCACTCGAGCAGTTGGTCATTGATGAACAGCTGTTGAGCTGATGGCCTTGGGCAAGCTGACGTGATTTTGGTTTTTGTGGTGTTTACTTTTGGCCTGATGGACTTTGAGAAGAAATTGATTCGATTGAGGACTGGTTGAAGCATGGAAGGGGAGTCCGCTAACACAACAATGTCATCCGCAAACTGCAGGTCTGAGACTTGTATCTCCTGACTCATTTGGATTACAGGATCGTGGGTGAATGCTTGTCTAAATATCCAGTCGATCGCATAATTAAGCAGCACCGGTGAAAGAGAGCAGCCTTATCGGACGTCAGTAGTGAACATGAAATCCGAGGATTCCTTCATTATCACCTAGAGACACTGAATCAAAAGCAACCCGGAAGTCAATGGAACAATCAATGGCTGGCTGCTGGAATTTTCAGCGGTGCTCCAGTGTTCGACAGTGTGTAAAGAGAAGCGGTTGAGTAACATCACGCAGAGAATCTTCGCAGCTACATCGATCAGGCTGATCCCCCCATAGTTCTGGCACACTAGCTTGTCCCCCTTTTTGGGATGGGCAACAGAATAGGAGTGCCCCAGTCTGTCGGAAAGACTTCTTCCCACCATATGGAGCCAAATAGGGTATTCATTCTGTCGATCAGTGACGACGGGCAGCACTTCTAGATCTCTGATGGTATACTGTCTTCAGCGGATTTTCTGTTCCTCACCTGATTGATGACTTGGGCTAATGCAATTGTACTCGGCGGATCGCAATTGACATTGTAAACCTCTGCGAGAACCGGGGTTGTAGGTCCGTCGTTTGGTCTGATAGTCGGTTAAGCAGCCGAATGAAGTGCTCAACCCATCGTTCTATTTTTCTTTCGTGCTTAAGTATGCACTGAACAGCTGCATCGCGTAGAAGCGACTCGTTGCAAATGAGGCGGGATAGCTTGTTGAAGTCGCCGATCCCTGTTGCAATCTCCGTTTTATCATCCGTTTACGCTTAGCTTTAGCGGAGCGCAAGGTTTCGCGTTGCAGTCTGCGGCGGTCGCCACTTCCTAATATCCGGGTTCCGTGTGCTTTAGCTGACAGTTGAGGTATGCCCTCAGATATCCAGTCTTTTAAACGCCTCGGTTTGCCCTAGTTCTTTTAAGGCAGCTTCTCTAACCGTCAATTTGATCATCGTCCACAGCTTTTCTTTCGGAGTTGAATCTGGTGACACGTTGTTTACTTTTGGTAATCGGATGGCGATCGCGCGTGACGCTTGGCATTTCCAGGGCTGTGATGTTTATTGAGATCAGTGGAGAGGCCTTAAGGCGTGTAGATAGATGGATTCTGAAGCGTGCACGGACAAAACGTGGTGTGTATCGTTTGCGTTTTTCATCGTTGCGCCTTGGACGCTCGGCAACCTTCCACAGACGAAGCCCAACGGAACTCTCTAGAATATGGTCGATCTTGATACGAAGTGCGACCGTCGTTGGAGTACCACGTCAGTAAGTGCTTTTTAGGGTGCTAAAAACGTGTGCCGCAAACGACCATTCTGTTGGAGTCAGCCGAACTGATCAATTGGTCACCGTTCTCGCAGCGTCGACCAAGGCCAAATTTTTCGAGGACGTGTCTCATTGATGCACTCGAGGGACCTGTGCGAGCGTTCCAGTCTCTGGCGGTGAACAGAATGTCACATCTCTGGACCCGATTAATTATCTCTTAGAGATTATCGTATAATTCATCTTTTGTTTCGTTGTCCGTTGCGGAGCGTAAAATGCGACCATCATCAAGTTCTGCAGAGAGCGTTTGAAACGTGTCAAAGCAAGTGTTGCGGAAATCGACTTCTAAGCGATCCTTGCGCTGTTGGCCCTATTGCTAGTTGTGAATGCCACGCCGTGGCGCTCGGAGTTGTCTATCGGGTCGCTTTGACAAAGAGTAAGTTGTCTTCTCCCCTGGTACTTTTGTGCGCTGAGTGCGAGATTAAGCTATGCGGACAAGACAAGCTATGCTGATGTCGTAGTTGTGCCATGTTTTCATTTTGAGACTTTGACTGTCCACGCCTAATAGTATCCGCACATTCCAACAAGCTATCTAAGTCTGTTCCCTACAGCTGAGTGTTCCAGCTTGTTGTCTTGACATCTCAAGCGTTGCAGCACGAGGCGCGTTGCTTGTCAGGAAAGCCGTAGCATGATCAGAGCTCCTGTTCCCCAAATTATTCATAGAGATTCTCGGGAATATAGTACGAGGCGGTGTCCCCAGCACCGTTCGGGACTGTCGTACTACTCGGTCACCCAGTCCGGTGAAGAAAATAAGTTTGCGGTACCTCACCCGGCCTTTTTGTTCGCGATGCACCTCTAGCTTTTGCACATCCAAGTGTAGCCTACAAGGCAGCAGGGTTGCTTCAGATGAGCCGATGGTCTGTTGTGTGGCTCATTCGTCTCTTCCGGAATATCAGGTTGGGTAGGTTGGACAGTCTTCCATTGCAGCTCTTGGGTCGGTAAATCCCGTTTTTCCATTCAAAGGAATATGTCTACGCATACCGTATATAGTCTCGCCGAAGTTTTAGACCTTGGTTACCCTCAACCTGGTTTAGCCCGCCTGTCAAGCGGTTTGCTGGTGTGCGTCCGCTGATGCATGTTTCGGATTCGTGGAGGCACAGGAGACCAAGGAGATGGAAGATGCCCCAAGGGACACAGCACTGCTAATTCAGAGGTGCTACTACTTTCAGATACCCCATGCACAGCTTTCCGTTGTGTGATATGCATTTGACTTAGTTGCAGGTATAATCGATTTCCTGCGGTTATTGTTGAGGCGTTCAGCTTGACCGTTGCATTGCCGATTGTATGCTGTCTTGCGGCTGGTTGCGGTACCTAGACGATGAAAGAAATTTTGAAGTTCACCGGACATATATAACGATGCAGAATGGGAGTAGATGAGTTTGGGCACGTCAAAGATGGAGGACAAGCTAATTAAGCGTTTGATGACCGTTGCAGCAGGCATGTCAGGACAAGCGCATGCAAATGGGAATCGTGAAAGTTTATTAGTAATGGGAATCAGAGGGCAATTGCTGGTGACGCCGATCAGAGGTCCTTTGAAGTCGATGCTAAAACGCTCGAATGTCTGCGTTGCCTTGATAAGGCGCGCTTCTGGTGGCCGGCTAAATCTGGGCCTGGTTTCTACACACGCCTGACACTGAGACGAAAGTCCTCAAAACATTAACCGCGAAATATTGGTTTCGTGATTGTGGGAGGTGGTGCGTACGCTATACTCCTGGATGGCACAAAGATTTATACAGAATATTCAAGTCCAAATTAACCAATGGTCCACAGAGTCCTCGAGGAAGTGCGTTGGCGACATGATTTTTCGGACCGAGACGATAAATGATGTTGAATCGGAAATCTGACAGCTCCATGCGCCAACGCTGTATTTTTTTCGTTTTTTTCACTTTACCTTTCGATGACTAACCAAGGGTGAAAACAAAAAATCACTGGTAAGCAACCAACTTGAAATGACAACAAACCAAAAAAATGACGCCATTTCTGCAAGGCGTCTACAGTGACATGCGCTTTGTCCTCCACTGCAGAATGCTGATGTTCTAAGAGTGACAGGGTTCGGGAAAAGAAAGCAATTGGGCGACCAGCTTCATTAAGCGACACAGTGGTTGCAGTGTCTGATGCATCTGTCGCTACAACCAGAGCGACATCGGGCTCACTGGTCACACCAAATTTTCTAGCTGCTCTTAAGTTGCTCAGAAGCCTCCAGGACATTCCCTGGAAGAGGGAAAGTTCGATTTCGAACAAGTGGACTGATTTCATCCGAGAAATATTGTTCCTACTGAAAACAGTATGCATACATGCTAACTTTGCGCTCTTGTGATTTGACAGGTGGTGGAATTTGTTGCAGCAGTCATAATCGTTCTGGATCTCGTTTGATTGTTATTGTAGGAACTTCAAAGCCGAATAGTGCAAGACGTCGAGTACGAATGATATATTTTTCCCCACTGAGTGGGATACCATATTTTTGATCTACCTGTAGGAACTTGAGGAAATTCAGATAATGCTTTTGCTCGGTTCGGCTGCAAATCACTGGATCATTCACTTAGGTGAATGTACCACAAAGCTACTCGCTTTCAATGATGTTACCAGTGGTGCGTTAGAAGCATACTACGTTTGTAACCTTGAAGAAAATACGGCAGAATGAGGGCAGCTTACTACATGCTTCAAATGCTGTATTTATCTTTTCCTCGGCTTGGATAGGGACATGATGATGAGCACTTGTCAAATCAAGTGTGCTGCGAATGCCTGCCCATTGTCTTCCTTTCCGTGCTCTAGTCGCACGTGCTGGGCAAGGCTAGAAGAAGCGACGCGACGATCAGGCCATGATTTGGCGTAGATGTATGAAGAAGCTAGTACCAACATTAGCTTCGGTTGGATCTTCCCACTTCCGTGGTTCGGGCCCAAGGAACGAGGATTGTCGTTGGTTAGAGACGTTGAAGGACATGGTTGAGAATAGAAGTCAGTAGCGCAACTGCTGTGCGGTCTGTCTGTTAAACTCCCGCTCTCGTTAATCACAAAAAGTCATTCTGACAAACAGAATGACGAAAAACACCAAAGTGTGCGGCGAAAAATCGCAGCGTCTTACTTTTTTAAATACCTACTGTCTCTTTTACTGTGCTCCACTCTCCCTCTTATTTTTGTCGATGTTTTCGTTGCATTGGCACCTTGCTTGGTTTCAAGCCGGTATAAAATATGTAATATGTTTACTGTAGGCCTCGAATGTGGAAATCTTTGTGAAGAAGCCGTCGGTCCTCCGAAATGGATGCTCGTCGAGTAAGGTGTTGATAGTTTGACTATGGTCAAATACCATACGGCGCTTATGGCGATCATTAGATGTTACTAAAACCCGTGCCGTCCACGGGGAATTGGACTGCTCGACAATTCCAGTTGCTCAGCGGTAATAATCAACAACAGATTCAGAGATATATTCAACGAGCTGCCTTCGTCGGTTAGTGCATATATGGGAATGTTATTGGCTTCTACGCTGATTACAGAATTAGAGAAACTGGGTGGAACAGTGGTAATACTGACGACCGGCAACAGCGAATTGGTGGTCAAAGCAACTTGTATCCGGAATACCGCTTTCTCTTTAGACGAAGAACGACATGCTCTTTGAAAGTGCTTTTTTCTTGCACGCCGCAACTTGGCTCTCGTTTTTTGAGTCCCCGTGTTCGCATAAATGGGGTTCGCGTCTGTATTATGTCGCTGTTAACTTGGCAATCAAGTGTAGTAGAATTTTAAGGATAACTGCCTTCCGATTTCGGAATCCGTATCGAATTTGGCTACGTACTGCTCAAAGGCGTCTCACAGTACTCAACTGATATAATTGGAACCAGAAAATTCGCTACATGTCAAGTGAAGGATGAAAGCCATTGGAATCTTGACAGGAAGTAATACGATAAGTCACGGATGAGTTTTTGGTCACTTTTGATTCTCTATTTAATGCTTATCACCTAGTCCTGTCAGTGCTAGTTCATGTATTGCTGAGGGTAATATGGATTGCAAGAATGTTGACTTATTTAAAAGGAGGATGTTGGACCCGGAACAACAACCTTTGTTAATCCAGTACCGTAGAAACTACGAATCAATCTTGTTCTGGTTTTGGGACTCGTTTTAAATTGGCTACGCGTTACTCACAGTCGGAATAACCGTTACGCTTATAAAGAAAAGTGGTATAGGGAACCTCGTCGAAGGCCTTAGCAAAATCGACGAATACAGCGTGTAAGAGCTGGCCGTCATCGTGGACTTTCGTCAGACTATCGATGACAGTGAGCATATCGGTGATGCATGACCTGCCAGGAAGAAACCCATGTTGAGACGGGAAGAGGATCCTACTCCTACGCAGATGGGCAAGAACCGCTCAAAAATTTGGCTGGTGATGCTAGTTGAACTTATGGGTCCGTAACTGGAAGCAATGTGTCTACCACCATTCTTATTGATGGGTACGATTACTGCTTTTTTCCAGCTGCTGGGGAAAACTCCATCGTCAACACATCGTTGAAAAAGAGATGCATAAGAAGCAGCTAATGTGTCCGCGGTTTCCTCGAGAATGCGGGGGTGGATTAGATCAGGACCCATGGAGCAGTATTGGCTGAGCCGTCGGAAGCCTTGCGCGACTGCACCAATGGGAACAGTGATATAGGCAGTGGTATCGACCAAAGATATCGGATGCATGGCGGGGTGGGATGATATGGGTAAGGAGCTAAAAACAATACGAAAGTAGGAGCTGAAGGCCCTAGTTCCGTTCAGTTCGTTTTCCGCTGGATGAAATTAGCTGAGTCCAATGCAGCGTCCAGATTTTGCCTTGTCGGTGAGATTCCTTGGCTCCCAGCACTGCACGTGACAGTGTCACATTGACAGACATAGACTCATTCATAAAAATACCAGGAGCTCATTACCTTACCCGTCGTTCACCCAGCTAGGTCTGGAAAAGCTATTTTCCAGCTTGAATCCAGGGACTTCCTCGGAGTTGGTACTTTGCTGCATCCAGCAGCATCCTCCGACGTACAATTCCACATACCCTGCTGGCACAAGTGGCGTAAAGTGTCTTGACCTGCTCGTATATTTAAGCACTATTTCTCCCAGATAACTAACCTGCGACCTGAGTGGTTGTTTTTTTGCGCGATTGCTCGGGCCCATTTCCCTCTCTTATACCCTCCACCAATGGTGACAACCTTCTCTGGGCACGTGTGCGTTTAGGTGATGCCATTTCTCAGTTAGTCATGAACCAGTGTATCAGATATAAGTATCGCCAGCCAGTGACATGCTTCCTTTAAGCAAATACGCGGCACTTGAAGGAGGCGGTGTTGCGGCTCTCATATCACTGCCACAGTAGTAAAAGGGTACTAAGCTAAATTGCTGCCCAGAAATAATATCCCTTTGTATATCAACTGATATAGCTGTTAGGGGTTAGGGAAATAACCAGTATGTAGAGCCCAGGAAATTCAGATATTTTTTCTAGTACGCACGGTATGATACATTAGTACTGTATCAACGGTTGGCGCAAGAAGGGTGTCAGGTAAAATATTAATAATAATAATAATGGTATATTTCTCGACCATGGTCGAGACGCATGCGCAAGCGCATGATAATGGTGTATAACGTTTCTCAAAACAATGAACTATACACGAATTTCAAGAAAGCGAGTGGAGTCGTCAGAAGCAAAACAATATAGTTAGAGATAGTTTGAGTCGACTGAAATTATAAAGGTTTGCGCGGCAAATACGGTTTGGTTTCGGATTCGACTGGTTGGCGGTGGTCCGTGAAAATACAAAATATATCGTGAAAATATAGCGCTAGAGATGCGTTATAAGTCATAATAATGCAAGATGTGGGTAACTGAGGCCTATTGCTGGTTCTATGCACGGAGTAAGTTATGGACATGGAGAGGTTAAAGAAATGAATGGGAGTACAACCGTGAACTTTGGTGAATATGAAGACAGCGGCTCTCTATGGAGATGAAGTTGGCCCGGAATGATGGATATTCCCGATTCTAATAGAGGGAGTTCATCATGAAACAAGGGGACATGAGGAAACTTTGTGGAAATGGACAGGCAACGTTGATGAATGTGGAGGAAACAGCAATCCATATATAAGGTGAGTTTAGGTTCGGGATCAATAACCCTTATCATTCAGAAAAAAAGGCAGCGCAACTTGAAGGCCTTTAACTGGTGAAGGGTCAATTTCAAGCTGGATACCGATCGAAAGAAAAATGAAATCTTGGAAGAGAAAACGGAGCGAAAAATCTCCTTGTAGGCTCGCGCCTTATTGTTCTATTATGCTGACAAATATATTGACTTATTGATTCTCAGTGATCTTCGGCATCATTGTTGGGAACCAATGTGAGGGACAAGTGGACTCGCGTTCGGATAACGTATCGAATTTTAATGAGAAAAAATTCCTGTGTTGCGTATTCTGGCTCTGTCATTGGATTGTTTCATATGAGACCAGGGTGATGTGCAGCATCCCGTGGATATAGATCATCAGGCGGGGTAAGGGACGTGTCAATCAATCAATAGAAGTTTGTTTGCGAACTGTTATTACTGAAGCCTCCAACCGTGACATCAGTAGTAGAGGTGTTGCGTTAGAAGACGTCTATCAATCTGCTTGTAAGCATTTGGGGGTGTTTTAGGTCGTGTGGCCCGATTGCAATCCCGTTTGGTATAAAAGATACCATTAAGGTCTCAGTCGGTACAGGTCATAGTGTGGACATCGGTCACCGAAAGTGGTGCCCGAGAGAGTGGGCGACGACAAACCTGAAATAAATGGTGTTAGCAGTCTGGACGTGGTTCCAGCTGTTAGTTATGATAATAAATAGCGACAATTGATAATGAACTGGCTGGGTTTATTTGGACTGTCAGTGTTACATTTCGTACTTTGATCTGGGTTTTAATCAGAGAGCTTAAGTAACGTAGGGTTGCAGGGGGTTGATAAGTACTACTACAGGCTAGCAAGATAACGTAAACCCGGTGGGCTGCCGCGTCTGCATTTCAGAGATTTAACTTAATTGTGAGCAGGCTGCGGTAGTGATTGTAGTTGGCAGGAGGCAGTGGTTACTGTTAGGTAGGGTTGTAAACCTAAGCGTGGCTTGGATGCTAGGACATCGAGAAGACCGCTTTCTAAAAAAAGATGACGGAAGATAGAGGGGTATAGATGGAAAAGGTGACCGGATTCCACTATGTTCTTATCTCTTTTTTTCCTTTTCCGGGCTTCATCGAGGTTGCCGTTATTCGTCAGGCACGTCGATACTCTGTCCAGGTCAATGGGTTGAAGGTCAGGGCTGTGGTAGCGATTGTATTTGACGTCGACGTGCATGCTAGGTGCGCTTATGGCGGGTATGGGGTGGTTGAAACTTAGAGCGGGGGGTGGGAAAGCGTATGTGGAGAGTCCAGTGCGCTGTCACCCCAGTCAGTCTCGAGCGTGAAGACCAAAGCTTGTCGAGCGAACAAGGGCGATGTGGGGTTTCCCCTTTCGCAGGATCAGGTCTGAGCTGATGGGATACTTTCCCATAGATGAAGGTTGCCCAATTCCTTCACAGCCCGATGTCAGTGGTATTTGGAGATCGAATCGATCCCACGAGGTCTTTTTCGTTTCCACTGTTCTCTTTTTTCAGTTTTATTATTATTATTATTTTTTGTTTCCTAACAGAGGGGTGGTTGAGCCTATATAGGAACTTTCCATAGCCCCTCCGCCCGATCGTAATTTTATGCGTATTTGTCTTTTTTCGCAACTGCTGGGGGTGGTCTGTTTTCCCCACGTTCCAACGACGCAATGGTATGGGTGCCGTTGACATCAGGGGTTTCGCTAGCATGGGCTGGGAAAATGCAGGATGGGTTTATGCAACACACGGAGTAGGACAACGAACGTTGTAAAGCACAAGCTAGCATACGTGTGTCAGTCTCATACAGCGCCAGGCCATGCCTAAGACCATCAGAGTCCATTCCGGGCTAGCTGGTGCAGATGAGTTTAGCTCTGCTGATGGGAAATGGTGTGGTGCATAAGAGAGAATATGATAGTAGTTGGTGGATGGTAGACACAGAGGTGAGACGAGAGGAAAAGCCACCAGGTAAGTACTAGCAGGTGGGCTTCTGGGATAATAGATTCTGGAATGAGGTGATTAAGAAAGGCGAATTGAGGCCGGGCATAAAACCCAGGTGAGTGGTGGTAGCCGAGATGAACGGGAGAGGAGTGAAAGGATCGAGTAAAGTAGTAGACGGCGGAACTCAGTGTCCTAGGGTCCGAAGCCACGTACTTATTTGCTGTGGAGACATCTAAGACTAAGAAACTTAGACTGGTTGGCAATAGAACAGGAACATTGTCTAAAATTAGGAGAACCGGCAAGCATTAAACTAGGTATAGTTATAAAAGTCAGCAAACTGTGGCTACAGTAGTATAGATTGTAAGCAATATAACGTAAAAGAGAATAGTTACCCTGGCGTTTGTCATCGGGTGAGAAATGAAAGTTCTAGTGCAGTAATCCTAGTAATCAAACCCGTTTTCGTAGGCCACCTCTTCGGTGACGGTCAGGCCGGTAAGAAGGATCACATTGGGAACAGTCAAGAACTGATCCAGCGAGCCTCTGAACTGGGAAGTTGAGAGAGTCTCGCGGATGTTTAGCGGGAGTTTATTCCATAGCTTTGAGTATTTTATAAGGAAAAAGTTAGATCTTAACGCTAGTTTTGATCTAGGAATAGAGAGCTGCAATGACCGATGGCGTAGAGCATAATTCGTGGAGGGAGTGAGACGAATGGGTTCGGTACACGAAAAGGCCGTACGGTGGTACAGCTTAAACAGGAAGCACAAATTGAGCTTCATGCGACGCAACCATAGAGGGTCAAGATTGAGTAGGATGCATCGGTCCTTGTAACACAGACTGGAGGAAAAGCCTACTAATTGTTTGGTGAATTGGCGTTGCACGGACTCCAGAGAAATGCGGTCGGATTTCGTCATGTTGGTGAAGATAATGGGACAGTATTCAAGGAGAGGCCTGGCGTGAGACTTGTAAGTGAGCAGTTTGCAATCATTAGGCCGAAAAGTTCTGGAGATGAGACCAGTGGTTCTTCTGGTCTTTGCAATCTGGAGTGGAACATACTCAGAAAACCTAAAGCCACAAGAATAATGGAGACCAAGGTCTCGAACTAAAGGGCTGTACGAAATGGGTAGGTCGTGGATAAGCAGGGTTCCGGGGGTCACTTGACATCTGAATGTTGTGTAGCAGCTCTTCGAGGTCGAAAAGTCCATATTCCATGAATTGCACCAATCCCCGAGTCGCTTTAGGTCACTAGAGATATCATCCAGCATGATGTTGAGGTTTTGACGAGGAAACTCATAGACAATCTTAACGTCATCAGCGAAAAGGAATGGGGTACCATGGTGCAAGATGGGAAATATGTCGTTTATGTAGATGAGAAATAGTAAAGGACCGAGTACACTGCCTTGTATAACTCCACTGGTGACTGGAGCAGGTTGTGAGAAACACCCATCAATGGAAACCACTTGTGAACGGTCCGATAAATAAGATGTTAACCAAGATAAAAGCGAACCGGAAAAGCCATGAGCCTTGAGTTTGGTTAGTAACAAAGCGTGAGGGACGCGGTCGAAAGCCTTCGTCATATCAAGGTATATGATGATGATAGATTTAGCGTTGTCGGCGGCCGCCGTTATGAGGTTAAAAAGTCGTACTGACAGGTGGTGCATGAACGTGATTTTAGGAAGCCATGCTGCCCACTATGGATGATGTTATGGGACAACAGGAAGTCGGACATCCGCTGTTTGATGAGGCGTTCCATCAACATAGAAGCAATTGGAGTGTGGTTGATAGGGCGGTAATTTGAGGAGTCATGTATTGGTCCCTTCTTATGGATTGGGATGATGACCGCAGTCTTCCACTGTGAGGGAAATATGCCAAACTTGATGGATAGATTGTAGACCTTCAATAGTAAGGCTGCGACATCAGTTCCTCCAAGACGTAGAATTGTCGGCGGAACACCATCATGGCCAAGGTGTGAGGACTTCCGGACACGGGTAATCTGGTTGGTCACCTCTTTTAAAGTAAATTCTAAATCAGACAGTGAGTGCTCGGTGACAGGGTCTATGCATGGGGATAAAGTAAGGGGGTTCGTAGTCATGGATGCAGCAAAGTAGGAGTTAAGCGCCTCGGCTATCGCTAGAGGTGAGGTAATGTGGTCGTTATTTTCTAAGATTAGAGAGGGGATACTTACTGGTTTGCTCTGATTTCTATTCTTCATTAGGTATGCCAACTTTGAGGAAGTATCATGGCATTGCAAGGCAGATACTTCTTGTTTTTTGAGCATATCATCAGTCTTCATTCTGATTGCTACCGAGAGACGTTGGAGCTGCAAGAATGACGATAAGTCATTATTGGTTTGATACACCATCTGGAGCTTCAGATACTTGTTTTGCATTCGGCTCAGGATTGAACTACGGACTCGGTTTGATGTGATACGAGTAGTAGTGATTTTGGACAGCAAGTATGATAGGTTAGAATATAGTAAATTAGCAGCCAGCTGAGGGTCGCTTTGCAGGAAAAAGTCGTCCCAGTCTAGCGATCGAAGCGTGCAGATAAGATTGACCCAGTTGACTGCTGAAGAGTAATGATTGGGTGGGTGGGATTTGTCAAAAGATTGCGGAACCACAAAGGTGCAGGACACCATTCTGTGGTCCCTTCCTGGAAAGAGGTCGAGCGTACTGGCTGAAACATCTGATAAACCAATAGTAAACAACAAATCAAGGATGTTGTTACCTCTGGTTGGGACTGTTACGTGTTTGATCCAGCGCCCAACGCGGATGCATGACATAAAATCTAGTAAGTTGTTTGGGGCGGATAGAGTGTTCCAACAAATGCTCGGTGCATTGAAGTCCCCCGCTATGAGTTTGGAGGAACAGGGCAGCAATGAAAGATAGTTGAAAGCGTCAATAATCTTGGTAAGATCCATAGCGTTGGAATCAGGTGGCCTATAGATGCAACCAATATGAAGATAGGAATTAAGTAAGGGAATTGTTAACCACAGTGAATCCTGAATGGCGTCCAGAGTTGTGTGTGACAGTGGAATGGCCAGCAGAGTGTTTTTGACATAAATTAGACAGCCTCCCCCACGACAAGGCCTATTCCTTCGGAACATCTGGTAGCCAACTAGACAGACTCGATCTGACGGGACGGAATCTGTTAGCCATGTTTCAGTTACAATGATAATATCAAAATCAGAGGGCTCAGAGATGCTGCGGATGGCTTTAGTTTTGTGCAGTAATGAACGGGCATTTACAAGTATGACTGAGAGAGATGATACAGGCCTCGGTAGTAGTGGATATGGTGGGGGGTTCGGTAGTGGTGATGAGGGTGGTAATTCCAGTGAAGAATAGGGCAAGGATGGGGGGAGGACCTCAGTTGTTCCACGGATTGGATGAGCTGAAGCCTGGAGGGGGATAGTGTGAGGGGAGAGGGCTGGGGAGGTGCTGTTTGGGAGAGTAGTTTGAATGCGGAGAATATTCTCAAAGGGGGCCGGCAGGAAAAAAAGCGGCCACGGATGGATGGCAGTACTGGGCCAAGAGACGAGGATGGGTCTTGTGGGAGAGGGGAGCTAGGTGAAACCAGGAAATGTTTCCCAGGGAGTGACTGGGTAGCGGTAGAGGTATAGAGTAGTTGGTGTGGCGGATAGTAATGTAATGGAGCGGTGAATGGGGGGGGGGATAAGGTGGGTACAGATAGGGTGGAAATGAAAAGGCAGTTAGCCGAGATGGAAAACTAGGATTCACAGCCGCACAAGGGGCTGGTAAAATTTCACGTGACTGAGTCATTACCTTATGGTTTGCATGTGCGTTACGTTGATGGGCCTTGTTCTTTTGGTGAAGAGGTGTTAACTTCTGTGGGTCAATCTGCACTGACGGGCTAATTAGCGGTGGTGGCCTAGGTGGTAACCAGACACATTCTGGTTGCAAATGGGTGGGTGCAGATGGTGGGCTTAGGGGCCTGGTTGAATTATCAAAGATGCCAGAGGTAACAGGATGCATGGGTGTAGACGGAGGTGGGTTGATGATGCAGTGATTTTTAGGTATGGTTAAATAACCCGACATGGAGCTAGTAGAAGGAATGGGGTCATCTAGACTTGTGGAGTACGAGCTCGCGGGTGGATGAGTTGGAGGAACCTTCATCAGTTTTGTGGACGTTGGGGCGCTTGTTCCAGTCTGGAGATTTGCTTGGGCTATTCTGGATATTGGGGCGTTTGCCAGGTGGCTCATTGGGTGAGGAAATTGGCGTACTGTCTAAATCTACGGTTGCATTGTAATCTGCAATAGATGGCAACATCGGGTGATGGCCAGTGATAGGTGCCCCGGAGTTTTGGGGTGGATTGTTGGTTGCGCTAACACCGGGGTTACTGTTCTGGGCGTGACTCTTGTGCACTTCTCTTTGCAGTGGGGTCTTGTCAGGAAATATCTTGGCGCACTTGAAGCCGGTTTTGGCTACGACTAACGCTTGCCGGCTGATAAAAATCTTGGCGACAACTTCATTTGTAAACTGGAACAGCAGTGGACAGGTGGTGCGTAGGGAGGTTTTGCGGAGTCTAATACAGTGGCACAGTTGTGAGTCAATTTTGAAAGCGCTTAAGATCATATTTTTAGCAGCTGAGAGAGGTATTCGGTCTGGAATGTTAAACACAACCGCATTGTTTGCCTTTTTTATCCGTCTGGAGATTTCCGAGGCAATTGTGTCCACAAACTTCGTGGCCAGTAGTAGATTGGTTGGGGTATGGTGTGCGGCTGGATCAAGCAAGAATGTAGTGCTACCAATAAAGCACTCGATGACGAAGACTAACAAATTTGTTTATTTGAACAATGACCGTTTTTGGTGGCGCCACTTGCTCCGCCTGTGTACGTCGTCTGCACGCCGTTGCGCTCCTCCAATACACACGTTGTCCCGCTCCAGCGTTTTGAGTTCTGCTTTGCGCGCTGCCGAGTATATTCGCTAACGTGTCACATACCGAAGACCACGGGCTATAGACTCTATACGGGAGCAGGTCCTGACTTGACTGAGATTAATCCTAAACTGGTGAGCCCGAACAACAAATTAATTCTCGAAGGACATTTGTAAGTCCCTCAATCACATTTATTCGTTTACATATACACTTTTCCGATATATAAGCGGTAAATTCCGGATATCAGTTACCATATCCCTTATATATATTTTCTCATATCCATATTATAAGCGTTTCACTTTTGCTGCACTGACCTCTTTATATCATTTTTACATTTGATATACCATTGCAACTATGGCTAGCAACGACCGTAAACCTGACCCGGAACCGTCCGTTTCGACAGTCTCCCTAGCCGTCCCTCAGTTTTTTATTGATGACCCTCAACTCTGGTTTCATATGTTGGAGGCAGAGTTTGAATCACATAGAATTACAAGCGAACGAACCCGTTACTTGTGGACTATCGGTCGCCTTCCCCGTGACGTTGCTACTCAGATACGCGACGTAATATTTAATAACAGTTCTTACACAGCCGTGAAAGACGCGGTAATCTCTTGTCTTTTACCGTCAGAATCGTCCAGACTAAAACGGCTGACCCAAGGGACAGAGTTAGGTAGCAAGAAGCTCTCTGCATTACTGAGAGAAATGCAGCAGCTGGCAAGGCAACCTTTAGAGGAAAACGTCCTTAAAGAGTTGTGGGTACAGCGACTACCACCCAACATTCAAGCACTGCTCGAGGTTTCCAGCCACCTTAAGCTCACAGAAGCGGCTAAACTAGCGGACGGTATTATGGACCGGTACCATCCACAAATTACCGCCGTAACAAACTCGAGCAGCCCCCAGACCACAGCTCCCACCGTAGGAACACACTCCGAGGACACTCTGATAGCTGCTTTCGAGCGGGCTTTCAGACGTTTTTCCTCTCCTGGTTGTTCTCACTGTAGAAACCATATATCTTATCACAACTCTGACCGACGTGAACGTCTCAGAAGCCCTTCACCTAACCGCCTGGTTAACCCATCTCGATCAACGTATTGTCGATACCACAAACGGTTTGGGGAGAAGGCTCGGCGCTGCGAAGCCGGTTGCACCTTCCCAGGTGCCAAACAGGGAAACTAATATCCCGACGCGTTCCGACGACTAACGCGGTCGGCAGCCATAAGAGAAGTCGTCTGTTGCATGTCCGAGATTTAGTTTCCAATAGCCTGTTCCTAGTTGACACCGGTGCAGCAGTAAGTGTCATTCCAAAGGAGGCAGGTGATGCAACGAACCCGTCAGTCCAACAACTCCGTGCTGCCAATGGCACTCCCATTGCTACTTACGGCCGAAAGTCACTCACACTCAACTTAGGACTAAGCCGCACCTTCCGCTGGGTGTTCATAGTAGCAGACGTCCCTTATCCCATACTAGGCATCGATTTCCTAGACCATTTCGACCTCCTGATCGATGCACGAGGCCGGAGAGTTGTCGACCGGCAGAATTCTCTTTCCGTAACCGGGTCGTATTCCTCCGTGAATCACATCACGCCCCTATACATCAAACCGCAGGCCGAACACCCGTACGCAGACCTAATTTCAGCTTACCCGGCAATGCTAAGACAATCTGGCCCCCTTCCCGCGGTGACCACTAACGTTACCCACCATATTGTTACTAAAGGACCCCCAGCATTTAGCCGACCACGTCGCTTGACCTTAGACAAGCTCCGCGTAGCACGGGCTGAGTTTGAACACATGCTAGAATTAGGCATAATACGCCCGTCCAGTAGCCCTTGGGCCTCGCCCCTTCACATGGTTCCTAAACCTAATGGCGATTGGCGCCCCTGCGGTGACTACAGGGCCCTCAACCAGGCTACTGTCCCGGACAGGTACCCCATTCCACATATTCAAGATCTTACTTCTACCCTGTCTGGTTGTTCTGTTTTCAGCAGAATCGACCTCGTCAGAGCCTACCACCAAATCCCAGTAGCAGAGGCTGACATCCCTAAAACCGCTGTCACAACTCCATCCGGACTATTCGAGTTTTTGCGCATGCCTTTTGGGCTCAGCAATGCAGCCCAAACCTTTCAAAGGTTTATGCACGAGGCAACACGCGGTTTGAAGAATGTCTACGTGTACTTAGACGATATTTTGGTGGCAAGTTCTTCAAAAGAAGAGCATATGACACACCTGCGTGCTCTTTTTGAGCGCCTTAGCCAACACGGTGTGACCATTAACTCTGCTAAGTGCGAATTAGGTAGGACGACCATCACGTTCCTAGGTCACGAAATCTCAGCCTCAGGCATACAGCCCCTGCCTGACAAGGTGGCGGCAATTCGCGACTATCTTGAGCCTCACTCTTACCGACAGTCGCGCCAATTTTCTGGCCTGGTTAACTTTTATCGCCGCTTTATCCCACACTGCGCCGAAATAATGCAGCCCCTAACAGACCTTTTACGTGGAGGTAAGCGGAAATTCATTTTTCCCGACACGGCGCAGGCAGCTTTTACTTTGATCAAGGATGCTATCACCAACATAGCACTCTTTGCACATCCCGATCCTTCTGCTCCCCTGGCATTAGGAACAGATGCTTCGGACACGGCTGTTGGAGCAGTGTTGCAGCAATTCGTCAACAATTCATGGCAACCAATAGCTTTCTTCTCCAAGCGTCTCCAGCCTGCGGAATCCCGATATAGTACGTTCAGCATAGAACTGCTGGCAATCTATTTGGGTATCCGACACTTCCGGCACACACTCGAGGGTCAATTGTTCACAGTGTTTACAGATCATAAACCACTAGTGTACGCCCTCCAGCCAGCTTCTGACCTATATTCGCCACGCGAGATTCGCCACTTAGACTATGTTTCGCAGTTTACTACGGACATTCGACACGTCTCTGGGGCGCACAATCCCGTAGCAGACGCACTCTCACGCGTCCACAATATCGACTACCCACTACCCATGGGCATAGACCTAGAAGCAATCGCCGCAGCCCAAACGACAGATCCTGAGGGAGAGCAACTCAGGCACAACAGCTCCCTGCACCTAGTGGCAGTGGCCCTTCCAACTTCGGACGTAACTATCATTTGCGATGTGTCACAAGGTCGACCCCGACCACTAGTTCCTGCCAGTTTTCGCCGACAAGTTTTTACCAGCCTCCACAACTTATCGCACCCTGGGGTAACCGCCTCAGTGAAACTAGTCACCGAGCGATTCGTCTGGCCTTGCGTCAAACGTGACGTACGTCTTTGGGCTCGTGCTTGTCTCCAGTGCCAACGAGTTAAGATACATCGTCACACCAAATCTACTTTAGGCACATTCTGCGAACCGGACGCACGCTTTCATCATGTGCATGTGGATCTCGTGGGGCCACTTCCGCCATCCAATGGCTGCGTCTACATCCTCACTTACGTAGATCGTTTCACTCGCTGGCCACAGGCCATACCTATTCCTCGCCCAACCTCAGAGGAAGCTGCAAAAGCATTTCTAACCGGTTGGGTGAGTCAGTTCGGTTGCCCTGCTATCGTGACCACTGATCGCGGTTCTCATTTCGACGGCGCCTTCCACGAGCTACTAAATGCATTCGGTTGTCGACACAACAAGACGACGGCCTATCATCCTCAGGCCAATGGCATGGTGGAGCGATTCCATCGCCAGCTGAAAGCTGCCCTTCGTGCTCGTGATAATCCATTATGGAGTGAAGTTTTGCCGATTGTTCTCTTAGGACTGCGTAACACCGTTAAAGCCGATATGGGTGTTACGGCGGCTGAACTGGTTTATGGTTGCACACTACGACTTCCAGGCGAGTTGGTTTCTCCATTACCACCTATGAGTTTTAATTACGGGGATTACGCAAAACGGCTGTCGCACCAAATGCGGGTGATAAAGCCCACCCCACCACGAGAACAAACCCTGAGCAACTACATACCTACCGCTCTAGCTACCACCAGCCATGTGTTTATTCGAGTAGACGCAATGCGATCACCACTGCAGGCGGCTTACTCTGGCCCGTTCCGCGTCGTCCAGCGAAAGGAAAAGAAATACGTGGTGGACGTCGAGGGCAGGAAGGAGACCATCAGCATAGACCGCCTCAAACCAGCCTTCATCGAGGCAGAACCCACCTCGAACAACCCTCTCAGTGTCCCTACCTGCCCACAACCTTCGGTTAGTCGTCCCGAGTCGGCCCCTATTACTCCCACTAACGACCCCTCGTTACCTGTTGCAACACCAAACTCCACGAAAGACACAGCTGCACCGGTCAACAGGAGAAATCGACGCGGCCGCGAGCTGCGACAGCCAACGAGGTTTTCTGAATATGTAACAGTTGTATATATTTAAGTTTACTCTTCATATTCAACTTGTACATAGTCCTTTTATGCATGAATGCACGACCACGTGGTGATCACGACAAGGACGGCGGCAGCCTGTATTGCGCCGTTATGTCCCCCTCAGTCGAATGTCCGATCGCGCCTCGAGGCACAGCTTCCTTGTGTTTTTTGCCTTCCAGCTCGTCCCGTCAGACAGAACCACATGGAATTCCAGGATCTCGCATGGCTCCAACACATGGCTCACTGGATCGCGACTGGACTCATTTGACGCCGGACGCTGGCTCGCTTACGAAGGCAATGACAACCACAGGGACACGGAACTTTGGGATATGCCGACAACGACAAACCCTACAACACAACCACCACTGCCAGGTCACGAACAGGATCTACCCCGGTCGGATAACATTTTGAGGAGGACGCAATTTTGCGATCGACGCACAGCGACCAGTGTGAGTCATGGAGAACGGCTTGTGCTGGCTTCGATGTTGTGTTCGACCGCGGCGGGAGGCATGGAAAGAGTCTCTAGCCACCGAATCCGAAGTACCCATCACGGGTCGAAGCCCAACTGCGTCGGCCTTCTAGGGGGAGACCCCTGTAGTGCTACCAATAAAGCACTCAATGACGAAGACTAACAAATTTGTTTATTTGAACAATGACCGTTTTTGGTGGCGCCACTTGCTCCGCCTGTGTACGTCGTCTGCACGCCGTTGCGCTCCTCCAATACACACGTTGTCCCGCTCCAGCGTTTTGAGTTCTGCTTTGCGCGCTGCCGAGTATATTCGCTAACGTGTCACATACCGAAGACCACGGGCTATAGACTCTATACGGGAGCAGGTCCTGACTTGACTGAGATTAATCCTAAAAGAATGCTATAGGCATCAGTTGACCGATAACTTGATCAGCGGAGTCAATGCGAGAGGAAAGACTGCTCAGATTTTTGCTCATTTCCGTAGTTTGTCTATTAGCATGTCCAAGTATATCTACCAGAGAGACTGAGCAGTTATTCAGTGAGTTTTGCAGTTTAGCAGTCTTGCGACGGCGGTTGCCGGCAGTGATTTTGCGTCGGTTGAGAGGAGATGTAGGCATATCTATGGTGGTAAGGATGTGGATGGCCAATCGGATGAGATGTGGCAATATGCGGGGTAAGAGAGCTATACGGAAGCAAAGGATTAAGTGTAGAGTATGGCCGATATATGTGAGCCTTAGGTGGGGAAGAAAGTATTAGCCACGGGGGGTCAATATCAGCGGAACTGATTATGTATCAGTTGTTCAGCTAAAAACTGCAAGCAGTTTCTGCGGATGGTGCTGTTTGAACGTTTCCGGATGTATTACGCAAGTCAAGACGGCTTTAGTCTCTTTACTAAGGTGATTCCCTGAGTGGTGTCTTAGAGTCTGCTAGTGTGGTTTCACTGAGACTGATGTTCCGCTTAGCTCCGACCCTAAGAGCAGTTCAATGATCACTTTTGTGTGTATCTTTTACCACCGGGTGGTCCCAGGGACTAATGTTCAGAAAAAATCACTTGATTTTTTTCTGGGTCGGACAACAGACCTTAGAGCTATAGTTTTAGAGATTATCCTAGATAGCTTAATAAAAACTATACCGATTCAAATAGGGTTCGGTCAGATTAGCCGTAGCTGAGGTGCATGGATGCTGGCAAATTATTTATGATTATGAAAATCAATACGCTGATATTATAAAATGTACTGTTGCCCAACTGAAACTAGTGGAATGGTTTGTATTACTTTAACAATCCTATTTTGCCGTAACTTCTGTTGTTTCTGCTGTACTTCCGGAACTGTCAGATGCTTCAGAACACGATGACGGAGTGTTAGAAACCTTTGAGTAATGCGAAGCCAAACTTGCAACGGATCTTGAAATCAAAGGCCGATCATCCGTGAAATCCTACGATACTAGATCATTGAATGAACAATGACACGGAGCAGATACAAACCTCTTTTATGCGATTACAAGGACTCTACAAACGAGAACCGATTTACGGCATACGAGAAAGGAGCGCGTGCGTCAGGCAGATCCAGAACAGGGATACGATAGAGCAGCGCGCTGGGGGGAACAAACAAACATTGGTCCGTAAAAACAAACAGTGCATAAAGCAAGTCATTAGTGTAAGTAAGTGAGTGCTGTTAAGAAAATAGGAAACTGCAGTGGTTTTTGAGGGATTTTCCACGACCGGTCGTTACACGGAGGATGAAGATTCGCTATCACAGTTTATTCTACAAGGAGGTAATTATTATTCCTAAAATAACTGATTCTTATGAAGCTGGTCTTCTTTGAGCAACGGCGAACTGATTCCGCCAAATGATATATGCAGAATTGTGGTTATAGTAATCAACTTAATTTCGTTGGAGAGCCGCATTGTGAAAGAATTATGATGTACAGTACAAAGTGTCTCCTTTCAGTCGTCATAGGTTGCACAGGTATAAAGTTAATTGAGGATTTATTGTTCACTTCTTTGGAGCTGCTTAGGATCCATGAAACTGGAAAGCTTTCTTAAAGAAGCTGTAAAAATAAAAATGATATGATAGCATTACATGAATAGACAGCATAAATTTACTCAACGCCCAGTGAATCCATCGTTTCTCTCCCTGTGGGTAACCTGTTCGTGAGATTTGGCCAACAGAATTCGTCATTGTGTATAGCAAATGAATGACAACGAAATGGAGTCCGCACAAACCACAGTCTCGTTTTGTAACAGTTATTATTATTTGGCAATATACTGGCACTTGCCAGTTAAATAGTACCAACCGATAAAGGAAAGTGAAAAAATTTCCTCACAGTTTTCATTTGTGCTTCATTTTAAGTTCTAGCTCTAGGAGCGACTGTGTACTAACACTTTTTATTGCACTAGGGCTAAACGCGTGGTAAAGAGTTAAGTGTAACTGATTACCAATGGAATAAAGTGCCTGTTTTACAGTGAAAGTGAGCTCTCGCATCGATATTGGGAAACTGTGGGGGCAATACCGTCATTGAACACCTAAACATTAATTTCATCTGTCGCTTCAAATTCCCTTTGGACCGTGAGTCTAATGGAATTTCCAAACCAACTAGCCTACATGACTATACTAGGATGAAAATTAAAAAAATATAGGTCGTTGAATACTATTTTTATCTACCTCAAAGGTTCCAATCCACAGCTTGATAATGCTTTATAATGCCGAACAAACAAAAGTTTCTAGGTCAAATCCCTCAGTTATACGGGAATCTGTACACAGAAGTTACCGCAATAAGGTGATCCAAGGATAGTGTCGTAACACAAAATCTGTCGTAAATGAATACCATCGTCATTAGTTGAAAACGAATCGGTAATAACAATTCCTCTACATGAGAATAAAACCGTTTATTACTTCACAAAATACTGTAGTAAGGTTGTAATTTTTCCCCAAATTATTAAATCTGGCCCGCTACGAATTAATTAGAACAATCACCGTCCATTGTGGGGTAAAGTGTGCGTGTCACTTTGGAGTAAGTGAAGCAAAGTTTCAAAATCGTGCAGACCCTACCGACAAGAGGAAAAATCTGAATTGTAGATGGACTGACAAAGCACCACTACATTGGCGTACTAAAAATATCTTACAGGTGACGATGATGAAGTGAAGTCCAGTCAGCTGTACAGAGCCTCCATAGTTTTCACATGACGTGATTAACCACGTGACTGAAATGTAGTCTGTTACTGACCAATTAAAGTTTCCATTGATTCAATAGTTATCCGGATAATTATAGAAATATTCAATAAATCGACCATGGCTGTTACCATACTGACCGGTTAGTAATTGTTAGTAATGAATTGAGAAGCAACCTACATTGCCGCGGGTAATGGAAACACGGGAGCTCGCCCAAAGCGTCCTTATTATCAACTTTAAACGACGTTTCAGTTATTAAAAAACCAACTTTATTAATTGTATTATTCAGTTAAGGAACCACTTTTATTTCAGTGTTTACATTACCTTGGTTCAAACCCAGTTCACCCCACCGGTCGGACCATATCCAACCCACTCTCTGTGTCAGATGCACAGTCACCTCTCAGCTTGCACATTAGATTGCTGAGGATTTTGTTCACCGGATCAGCTGGGCCATATCTACCCCACCCTTTGCATCACACGCATTGGTAACTGTTTCAGTTTTACACCTTGTTCCACCTAAATGTCAGGCTCCATTGGCCGGATAATTCAAAAACATTTCTCCATTTGAGATGGGGCCGGAGTTTCATCCGTGGGTCTCCTATGTTACAGTCTTAATAGCAATAGCACACTGTTCACTATGTCACCTCCCTGGAACCAGATGAATGACTCGATATTATCACACAGATTGCGAATTTTGATAGGATCACTGTCTAAGCGGCATGGCTATTTGTTCGAGTGAGCCATGTCACAGATTCTCACTTCCCCACATATGAATGGTTCAGTGGCGAGCCCACTAACAGATAGCTGTCCACTTGCACAGGATGGCGGCAGTCGGCTAGCCGACGCACCCCCAGTTCATTATTACCCCGCCTTTGGTATGTGGCCCCGAAAACTACTATAGATCACATGCTCTCCTGTGACATGGACATGCAATAGGCAGTGACCTCATCAACGTGGATGATTAGACAGAATACTAACCAGCCATGAGTAACAAGTCCTAAGCGATGTCTGACTGATAGAAGTGTCACGTAATTACCGGCTTCAAACAAAATGTGTGAATGAGACCTGATCATTATGAGTGTTATTTCCACTGCGATGAATGATGCCTGACCGCAAATCTAGTAGTGCAGTAAAACATTTCATCAATAGGGAACGAATTAAATCTGTTATCGCCGATGATTCCTGAGTACATAATGCACTGTTAATTACTGAATGACGAATCTAAAATAGTACACAGGGAACATAACCAACAGTTACGAATGCTTTCTGTAAAGTGGGATTTTGCTAGTAATCGGAAAACCAGTATCACGAGACGCCATCGAGGTGGGTACTTTTTCGAGAAACATGATTTCTTAAGAGCGGGCTAATTTTGCTCAAATGAAAGGACTGAATAAACGTAACTTATTTATGCTTTTCAGCGAAATTTCCACTTTACAGATAAAACTGAGACTTTTACCGTCCAAAACAAGGGTTTATCGAAAAAACGAATTGACGGTTGAACTGTGAAAGTCAATGACTTCGCAGTTCATCGGAATAAGAACATCCTCCGGAGGTAACTACTTCATACTATATGACATTTTATGAGCAGGTGATCCACGAACGGCTCGATGCTCGTAAACGGGTTCAGACTTGCTCACCACCATTGCCCCCCCCCCTGAAGTTCAGGTAAAAATAAGCATATATATATCTGTAGTTACAATAAGCCACAGCTTCGTGTTTTATTTGTTTTATTTTCGGCACTTAATTAAATAGACGGACAAGTACTCAAAAATGAGGGGCTAGACGGATTATTTTATATTTAAGCCGGTTCACGGAAAGCATGCGAATGTAATAACTAAAATAATATCAATAAAAAAATAATAATTCAGTTTACTAGCAAGGTTGAATGTCCATCACTTTCTGGTGATAATGCATCATATGATAATCTTTGTGTCAAGGTACGCTTCCATTGTTTCGTAATGAAGGAACCTCAGCTTAATTTTTCCGTTCAACAAGTCTACTATTTGTTATTTATTTTAAGCCAAAACGAGTTCACGTTTTTGAAAAGTGAGCTCCTCGCTAGCTGGCTTAATCGGTGACGGACCTCAAAGATGAACACTTTTACAGTTAACTGAGTAGTTTCATTTTGCATTTTACTCTTCCCTCCTTGGTATTACCGTGCGTACATACATTTATGGCAAAGTTCGTCTCCATGGAGCAAAGTAGTACACAGTGAACAAGCCTTTGGCAACGTTTTTTAGGCCAAACGGCTCAGTAGTCTAACAAACTAATCGGGCAGGGGTGGGAGTATACATGAGCCCGTGTGCAATGTTAGAAAGAACTCGTTTGCGCCTCTGGAAATATTACGCTACCCTCTGCGGCCTCTGAGTGACCGAGAGTGACCGAGGGAAAGGGTTGTTCTCGGGAATCACGTTAAATCGAGGCGCCTCTAATGGAATACGTATTCAATTCTGGTGAACGGTAACGACGAGAGTTGTTGACAACACAGCGGCCTTGCCGAGCTGAGGCTTCTGTTTGATGCTCACAATCAGGAGAGCTAATTTTGTTCCTTAATGAGCTTACTCCGTGAGTTGCAAAACGGTAAATTCCGCAGTTCAAGAGTAGAACGTTCGTTTGCCATGGATGGTTTTCATTGTTGTTCAGGACTGCATACTAATCCTTCCACCATTTGCAGTTGAAGTGGCAAATAATCTTCATGGTTTGTAAAACATCTTAGGAGGAGGGGCGCCATTTATTGATCAGCCTAATCAACAAACTCGATATTTATTTACAATACGTCGTTTAGTGTGCCTTGCCTTTTAATCAAAAGGCAAATTATGTATGGCTTTATAATCAATATTGCCCAGTCATTCATTCCACATCCCAGCTGTTCTCTTAACGGCACTGTAAGGTTGATTAGACCTTACTTCGCGGTTTCCTTAGTAAACGCGTGCTTCGGTCCTTTGTACTGCGTGGACCACCTGCACGTTACTCTAATGTGCGGCACTGCACAAATATGTTAACCAGAACAGTATTCTCCACGACCCGTGAGAACGAGAAGGCGATTGGGAGAGATAGTGGTTAGCGTGTATTTGGGAGCGTGCGTGAGAGCGTGCGCAAGAGCAACGGTCAAATGGCAACCGCGCTTGGCAGTCAGCGTTCAGTTAAACAATAAACGTGGTAAAAGTATGAACGAAGATGGCAACCGCTACAGGGGCCTCCTCCTAGAAGTCCGACGGAGTTGGGCTTCGATCGTGATGGTAAGCCGGAATTATTGGTTGTCCAGGAACTCCTCATAGCTTCTCCGTTATATTGTTGTTGACGTCGAACGACTGCTGATGAGTTTACCGGTGCCTGCACTCTCGAGGTCCGATGTGCGTGGGTCCAACTGAGTTTTGACGCCCGCGGGTCTCATACGAATGCAAGCCGGAAAATGCCTCGTCAGGTCCATCCAAAAAGGCGTCCAGTTGCCGTCTCCAGTGCCAGGCTGACCAATCGTCCCGTTGTCCAGTGAGCGGTTGGCTCCTTGAACGTGCACGGGAGTCAGCCAGGCTACGGATGAAGCCAATGTGACTTGTTAGATCCGTCTGAGAGAGGGCAAGGTAAACTGGAACAAAATAGCGCCTGAGAGCGCCGGCGGATGTTGGACCGTAATAACAACACACAAACGATGTTCGGTGTTGTTGTAGTCGCTAGGAGACCAGAAGAAAATGAAATCATAACTACCGATTGTAATTTCACGGGTCTGTTGTTTGGTAAATCCATGGCGAACTTCCCAACTTATTGCTAAAAATCGGTTGTAAAAATCGTCACGAAATCGGCGAAGCGGACGGGATTTCGTAGTTGGCGACCGCGACGGCTACTTCGCGTTGCTGGTACGGTTGGAGAATTCGATGGACTAGCTGCCGAGTCCTCACTAGGCGTAATTGGGGGTGGTTCGAGTGGTAACTCGCTCGATGCAGGTGACTGAGCGGCTTGAGTAGGTGTAAATTGGCCGAGCGGCTCGCACTCCATGACGGCAGGCTTGAGACGATCGATAGATACGGTGTCGTGCCGTCCGCTTATATCTATGACAAATGTCTTTGCCCTACGTTTCATCACCCGAAACGGGCCAGTGTATGGCGCTTGTAGTGGTGATCGAACGCCATCAACGCGAAGGAATACGTGAGTAGCGGTTCCTAACGCAGTTGGGACATAACTTGTAGACTGTTGTTCACGCGGCGGACTGGCCTTGAGCACTCGCATGTGCTGCGTAAGGCGCTGAGCATAGTCACCGTAGTCGAAAGTCACGGTTGGTGAGGGGGCTACCAACTCCCCAGGCAGACGAAGTGTACAGCCATATACCAGTACGGCCGGTGTTGTGTGTAACTCCTCCTTAACGGTACTACGCAGGCTTAAGAGTGCTAATGGTAGTGTTTCACTCCAAAGGGGGTTACCGTTTGCTCGAAGGGCGGCTTTTAATTGCCGGTGGAAACGCTCGACCATACCATTGGCCTGAGGGTGGTAAGCTGTCGTCTTAACGTGTTGGCAACCGAGCGTAGCGAGTAGGCTGCCGAAAGCGCCGTCAAAGTGTGGACCGCGATCGGTGGTCACTATTGCCGGGCAACCGAAATGACTAACCCAACCGGTCAGAAAAGCTTTCGCGGCCTCTTCCGACGTGGGACGAGGGATAGGGATGGCCTGCGGCCAGCGAGTAAAACGATCCACGCATGTGAGTATGTAAACGTACCCAAGCGAAGGTGGGAGTGGTCCTACGAGGTCGACGTGCACATGATGAAAACGTGTTTCAGGTTCTGGGAACCTGGCTAACGCCGCTTTAGTGTGCCTATGGGTCTTAACACGTTGACACTGCAGACAAGCACGAGCCCATTGACGGACATCTCGTTTGACATTGTGCCAAACAAAACGCTCAGTTATCAGTTTCACCGAGGCAGTCACACCCGGATGAGCCAGATTATGGAGTGTCAGGAACGTAGGATAACGGTGGGCAGCAGGAACTACTGGTCTAGGTCGACCTTGCGACACATCGCACACGATGGTATTCTGGGAAGCTGGGATAGGCACTGTGGTTAAACTCAAAGAACCGTTTTGTCGAAGTCGTTCGATGTCAGGGTCCATAGTTTGAGCCTGTGCCATTGCGTCCAAGTTGATATTAGGCGTTTGTGACAGACTTAGTTGATATACGCGCGATAAGGCGTCTGCGACGGGATTAAGTACCCCAGAGACGTGTCGTATGTCCACAGTAAACTGTGAGACAAAGTCTAAGTGGCGAATCTCGCGTGGTGAGTATCGATCCGAAGCTGACTTTAGTGCGTAAACCAAAGGCTTGTGGTCTGTAAACACCGTGAACGAACGGCCTTCGAGTGCGTGTCGAAAATGACGAATTCCCAAGTATATGGCTAATAACTCTCTGCCGAACGTGCTGTACCTTGATTCCGCGGGTTGTAGGCGCTTGGAGAAGAATGCTAAAGGTTGCCAAGAGTCATCTACGAACTGTTGCAGTACTGCTCCAACCGCTGTGTCCGAGGCATCCGTCACTACCGAAATAGGAGCCAAAGGGTCGGGGTGTGTAAGGAGTGCTGTGTTGGCGACAGCATCCTTGACCAATGCAAATGCGGCTTGTGCCGTGTCGGGAAACACGAACTTCCGCTTACCTCCGCGCAACAGGTCGGTGAGGGGTTGCATCATTTCCGCACAGTGAGGAATAAATCGGCGGTAGAAATTCACCAGGCCGGCAAACTGACGCAACTGGCGAAAAGATTGGGGTTCAGGGTAGTCGCGAATAGCGGAAACTTTATCTGACAGAGGGCGGATACCCGAGGATGAAATAGAATGTCCTATGAAAGTGATATCAGACCGGCCTAATTCGCATTTCGCGATATTGATCGTAACGCCGTGCTGGCTAAGGCGTTCGAAAAGTGCTCGTAAGTGTGTAGCGTGCTCTTGCTCTGAAGAACTCGCCACCAAAATATCATCCAGGTATACGTGGACATTTTTCAAACCACGAGTTGCCTCGTGCATGAACCGTTGAAAGGTCTGGGCTGCATTGCTGAGTCCAAAAGGCATTCTCAGAAACTCGAACAGCCCGAAAGGCGTAGTGACGGCAGTTTTAGGGATATCGGCCTCTGCTACCGGGATCTGGTTGTACGCACGAACTAAATCGATGCGGCTGAAGACGGAGCAACCTGATAAAGACGAAGTAAGGTCCTGTATATGGGGAATCGGGTATCGGTCAGGGACGGTGACTTTGTTAAGCGCTCTGTAATCACCACAGGGCCGCCAGTCGCCACTAGACTTAGGAACCATATGAAGAGGGGAAGCCCAAGGGCTACTAGAAGGGCGTATTATACCCAGTTCTAGCATATGTTCGAATTCAGCCTGTGCAATACGAAGCTTGTCTGGTGCTAACCGACGCGGCCTACTGAACACTGGGGGTCCCTTAGTATCGATATGGTGAGTGACACTGGTCGTCACCGCTGGGAGAGGCCCGGCCTGCCGAAACATGGCTGGGTAGGCGGCGATGAGTTCGCTATAAGGTTCGTGTGCCGGTGGTTGGACGTAAAAAGGCGTGACGTGGTTCACTCGCGAATTACAACCCGCAACAGCGAGAGTGGTCTGACGATCCACCACTCTGCGGCGCCGTGCATCAACTAACAAGTCAAAATGCTGCAGGAAGTCAATGCCTAGAATTGGGTACGGGACATCGGCGATGATGAATACCCAACGAAAATTACGCTTCAAACCTAAGTTTAAGGTGAGCGACCGCTGGCCAAACGTTGGGATGGCCGTGCCATTGGCAGCGCGTAGTGTTTGGGCCTGCGGCGTGCTATTGTCGTCTTTCGCTCGAGGAAGGACGCTCACTTCGGCACCGGTATCTACAAGAAATAGGTTATTTGAAATGATGTCCCTTACGTTCAAAAGACGACTGTTGGTCTGATACCCGGCTTCGTGGGTCGCCACCACGGGCCGGGGGTTGTTTCCCTGATGGGCCCCGGGAAACGCACACCCTCGTTCACATCGTTTAACTCCCTCACCAAAACGACTGTGGTATTTACAATAACCCTCTTTTGAAGAGCCGAAGGGTTGTCGCAATGACGGACTATGGCGCCTAGGTGAGCGTGCGCGGTGCTGCTCCTGTGACCCACTTCTAACTGCTAAGCGTTGCAGGCTCGCGTCAATTCTAGACAAAACTGACGCGAGGTCGTTAGATGTTGGCAGGGCAGGCACCGTTGTGACGGAGGACCTGGTTACTCTAGCTACAGCGGGGTTGTATCGTGACATAATGTCATCAGCTATTGCTGCAGTTTCCTCCAGTGAACACTTGCGCGTGGCACTTAGTAAAACTGGGATGTTGTGCGGCAAACGCTGCAGCCAAAGTTCCCTTAAGAGCGGGTCCTCGCCTACCGTCGGTCCTCTCAAGCGCTGCATCTCACGCAGCAGTTCGGAGGGCTTCCTACTTCCAAGCTCAACGTTTTGAAGTTGTTGCATACGTTGGTCCTGTGTTGGGGTCGTGCGGGCAATGACGGCCTCCTTTAGGGCCTCATAGCTTCGGGAAGAGATTATTACGTCCCTTACTTGCAGCGTGACCTCCGGCGGGAGGCGGCCTGCTACCCACCTGAAACGGCTGGCGTCACTGGTTATACGGCAGTTTTCGAATTCTAACTCAACCAGCGTGAACCAGAGTTCTGGATCAGCAGGCGTGAATGCCGGTATGTGCAGCGTGATCGCCCCAACAGTGGGGTCTGAGCAGGATTTCCGTTCGGCAGACATAGCGATTACTTTATGGAATACAGACGGGAAAAGAAATCAACGAAAAATGGGGCACTATAGTCTTCGCGAAGAAAAAAAAAAATATCGCGACGAATTAGACACAAAATATGTATGGACGAAAAAAAAAATTATTTGGTAAACCAACCAAAAAAAAAGCAAGATAGGGAAACAATAAAACACACAAAAACGTACGCAGACGGGACCTTGAACGGTAGAAAACAAGGAAACTCACGTGACCTGCGGATCACGTCGGGCTCACCAATTGTAAGGTTGATTAGACCTTACTTCGCGGTTTCCTTAGTAAACGCGTGCTTCGGTCCTTTGTACTGCGTGGACCACCTGCACGTTACTCTAATGTGCGGCACTGCACAAATATGTTAACCAGAACAGTATTCTCCACGACCCGTGAGAACGAGAAGGCGATTGGGAGAGATAGTGGTTAGCGTGTATTTGGGAGCGTGCGTGAGAGCGTGCGCAAGAGCAACGGTCAAATGGCAACCGCGCTTGGCAGTCAGCGTTCAGTTAAACAATAAACGTGGTAAAAGTATGAACGAAGATGGCAACCGCTACAGCACCAGGAAGGTCAAAAATGCTGGATGTCTACGAAAGAGTTACCAAGGCTTGTCCGTTAAGGGTATTGGCACGTTAATTTACGTGAAAAACAGAAAAGATTCAACCTTTGTGATAATAATAGTAATGATATATCTCGGTTGAGCCCGAAGCATTTTACAACGCGTGATCGTATGATCCAGTTGGTGACAGCAGAGGAGTTTTCAAGACAGTAGAACCTGTGTACACAGAAGGTTGAGGACGATTGTTTACGTGGAACAAAGCGAGCATAACCCCAGCAAGTTTGAAGGTCAAGTTCAGTGGTCAAATCGTCTTGTGGCCTACATAATTGGTTGGCAGGCTGGGATATCTACATAAACAATACCTGAGGTGAACACAACAACTGAGAATTAGAATGGGATCGAGGGAATTTCGCTAAGCTCTCATCAAAAGAGGAGTTTGCCAAAGAAGATTTGAGAATCACAGCATACTGCGATGTGTAGAAAGTATAAAGTTAAAAAACTGGAGGAAGTACAAGAATGGGTCTTCAGAGATAAATTGAAATGGTTCAGTCGGCTTTATGGCAGCAAAACTTGGATGGCAAGGTGCCAACGAAGGCAATAGAAAGAAAAGATCCGAGTGAGAGGGGGTGCGATTCCAAGTGCGGTGATGGAAAAAATAGCAAGAAGAG
Source organism: Fasciola hepatica (assembly GCA_948099385.1). Classification (NCBI taxonomy): domain Eukaryota; kingdom Metazoa; phylum Platyhelminthes; class Trematoda; order Plagiorchiida; family Fasciolidae; genus Fasciola; species Fasciola hepatica. Next base: position 10,546,758 of record CANUEZ040000182.1, read on the forward strand.
AACAGATATGCAGTGGGCGGACTATTTACGTTGATGCAGAAATGTCACGGAGTAAAAGTAAGGAGATGGAATGATGGTCATGAATTGATGTGAGGTGCAATTGCGGAGGCGGATAGCATGCAGAACTGGTAATGGAGTGCAGAGTAGATAACTCGGGGGGACCGTTATGAATGGTGGAGCATAAGATGACGGTGAAGTAAGCTGCGTAACATTTGGTTTTGGCTTTAAAAAGGGGTCGGAACATGGGATTTGAAATAAAATAGAAACAGTCGGCGAATAAGGCAGTTGAAGTTGGAGGTTTGATACTGGTAGATTCAGTTGTATAGCAAACGAGGGATAAGGGGACCAGTAAAGTAACGTTGATGGGGAGGCTAAAAGATTACAGGTAATGAGACGCAAATAGTTTTCGTATGATGTGTTTGCTAAAAAATTACGATGCGAAAATAAAAGGTAAATCAGTAGGGGGCGCAGAAAGGTACAGCCATTACGAACGAGTATGGTTCGCCGAGGAAGCGATGGAATGGATGTATGGCAAGTACGCGTCTTTTATTGTACATCGCTATAGGTGTACCATGTCGTGATGCAGTGTGACTGAAGCTTCATGACACGAAATGAGGAATTTGGGTTGTTGCAACAGATAGTGTAGACGCTGGTTACGTACGGAATCGGATAGATATCATATCAAGCGAGATAAGTCAGACAAACCGATAGAGTAGCATGTCTTGTGGGAGAGGGGAACTTATCAAGAGTTAAAAGAGGTGCGGACGGAGGACTGGTGAGCATTGAGCAGTTTATATTGTACAACGGGAGGATGATGAGTCGTCGGCACGAAGGTGGTAATTGAGTGATGAACCAAACTTGGCTGATTTGAAGAGTGATTGAATGGACGAATAGCATGAAATGATAACGTTATTGCAGAAGGGCGGAAAGTGTACAACTTGTCGACCAATTTCACGGAAGCCTTGAGGCCAGCCATCGGCAGAGCTGCATGATAAATATATCTGAGAAGTGAAAATGTAAGAGTGTCGAGCGACACAACGAGACGACGGTAGAGAGTTTGACGGGCCCTGTGAAAACGAGTATTTTTACTGATGGAGAGTGCAAATAATCGCTAATCACTGTTTAGACTCTTGGAGGGTTACAGAATATTTTTCTGCGACGATCACCGCTTGTCGATTTTGGTGGACAAATAAACAGTGACAGTAAAAGTGCCAGCGATTGAATAGTAACCGTGAATTCTGACACGGTAAATTGGCAGGTCTACTGAAGGGACTAGTGAGTAATCATACGCGAAAATCAGAGAATGCATGCGGTGAGGTGCTTGCCAAAATCGATGGTTATTATATAGGTGAATATAGTGCGCCAAAGAGAGGAGTGGGTTGGTGGTTGGGAATAAAAGCTGCACGCAATTTGGCACATAATTGGGTGATAAATTTGCCGAACTTGAATAGGTAAGTTGCAATCTTAGTATTGAGGGCGGGCTCGATGGAAGAACTGTCGTTGGAGATGACAGAGCGGGCGACTTGTTTGCAGCAGCAGTACGAGCGTGACGATGAATTCCCATGATCCGCAAAAGGTGCTGGTGGATGGGACTGGCCGTATTCTGAACACAACCTGAAAACTGCTTTTGGTGACAGGAGGTGTGATCCAACAACTTAGTTGCACCCGCACATCGTTGCAGAAATCCTGCACGCCCAACGTGCACTGGTCAGAGAAGTGGATCTGACCTCGTCCCGCACCCTTGGGATAATGATGAGTTGTAGCAGAAGGTACAGTAGAGTGGTCAAAGATCTTTGTAGCAAGGTTGTGAGGATTCCAAAGATCGAGGCCAGTCGGAGAGCAATCGAGTAAAGTGCGAACATCACACTGTGTCATAGGTCTAATTTTTATATTCAGCTAGAAAATTGTGCCAAGTTGGTGCTCATGGGATAGGATAGACAAAAAGGTTCTTGGTCGGTTAATTCTAAACGAAGAATGAAAGGGGGCTGCAGCCTGGTATTTGTGCCATCTATGGAGTTGGGGAGAGATGTAACCTAAATGCCGTGGAAGGACCTGGGTGGAAGATAGAAAAAGCAAGAAGATAACTGGGCTATTACATCAATAAGGCTAGGTACTGGGATACAGCGACAGACTTAAAAAGAAAGTATGCGAGGACATAGTTTCAGACTTACCTGTGCTTTAGCTTGAACAAGTAATGAGACGAAAAATCAGAAACGGAAAAAACCTAAGTGTGAAGAGATATGCGTTAATTGATTGGGGCTGCCACGGAGCAGACTGCAGGAACGAGGGACACTTATCAGCCGAAAGGTAAAGATGGCGACTAGGGCCGGAGGGTAGATGGCAACTGCTGGTGGGTTTATGGAGAGAGCTTGTATAAGGAGTGCATTGTAAGGTTCAAGACTCGCCCGGGTGTAAGACGTTTCTTAGAAAAGAAGCGTTTGTAGAATAAGGTTTTAGAGATTGGTTAGAAGTCGGGTCCCATTCCAAAAGCTCGAGCCTCATACATGTTAGTGTCAGTTAGCATCAGGTCATTATCGACGGCGAGGTAACATGAAGTAGATGTTTTTCAAGTGGATGGGGAAAAAGGTCGACGAATTTTAATGAGGAATTTATTCCAAAGTCTGTACTATTTTAGCAGAAAGAATTAATTTTTCATGGACAGCCTAGCATTCGGAATAAAAGACGCAGATCTTTGTGATGGAGAGAGTAGGAAGTAGTCAACTGGACACATGTTGTGCCAGTGGAAGAAAACGCCAAACGATTAGTATGCCTATGAAGGAAGCGAATGTTTAGTCTTATACGGCGTATCCGAAGAAGTTCGTTTTGGGGGCGGCACAGCGCACTTTACAACTAGGTGTGACGGAATAACCTAGCAGCCTTTCCGTGAATGAGCTTTGCATATTATCCAAAGTTATTCTGTCGGTTTGGAGAGTACTAGTGAAGATGAAAAGGCAGCACTCTAGACAGGGTCGGACATGGGACAGATATAGCAGAAGTTTTGTTTCGCGCGGAGAGAGAGATCTGCAAAGAAATTCCGGGGAGTTTTTGCCTTGGCAGCTTGGAGACATAAGTGTTTCCAGACGTTTAGGGTGCACGAGTAATGAAACCCAGGACCTCGTACTGATGTATTGTGGGTAATAGAGGAGTTGTGTATGAGAAAATAGTTCAGAGGGACTTGACAACGAAGGGAAATAAAGCTGCACTTCGGAAGGGAGAATTCCATTTTCCAGGAGTGATACTGTTGCTCAAGACGTTGTAGGTCGTGCTGTGTATCGGAAATTGCGTCATTAAGGTCCAGGGGTGAAAATTCACACGAAATGTCTGCGTCTCCAGCAAACAGGAATGAGGCACTGTGGCGTATTGTAGAGGAGAAGTCATTATTGTACATTGAGACCAGAAGTGGTCCTGGCACGCTTCCTTGAATGACACCAATGGTAACGGGGGAAGGATGTGACACATGGTTATCGATTGAGACAACTTGGTTGCGGTAGAAATGATAAGAGGAGGACCAGTTGAGAATAGGGGATTTAAGTCCAAAGGCTTAGAGCCTGGTTAAGAGCCACAAGTGAGGAACACGGTCGAATGCCTTAGTTATAACCAAGAGGGTGACATTTAGGCATTTCCTACTGCGCGCGGCTGCAGTGACCATGTTGAAAAAGTCAAACGGATAGGTGTTACAGGACTGAGTTTTAAAAAAACCATGTTGGCCTTCGTGTACCAGGATACTGTACAACCAATACTCAGATACGAAACACTGGTACCATTTTAAGTGTTCCTGATTTGTTGGTCCTCAGCTTACAACTAACTAGTGTTTCAGTTAGTAATTTGAAAAGATACCAAAAACACGAAATGCTTCCAGAATTGTGAATTAACAATGCAGAAAGCGGAACAATATTGTTATTTGATATAATTACGCTAAACAAAGTTGGGAAATCATTTGCTTTAAATGAGCTCTTTTGTTAAAAACTGAGGTTTTTTCAAAAAAGCAACAAGCAAATAATAAATTAATTGAATGCATTGCTTTCTTAAAGGGAACGCAGCCAAGCTTAAGGGGTATCGCGTGAGAGACCGGACAACTACCAGTTCGTAGGCTGGGCAGGAGCGAAGATAAGAGACAACCGAATAAATAAATGCGACATCCATTTTTTGATTAGGGAATACCGCACGGTTACCGAAATTATAACTATCACGGTGGTGTTTGACCCAAAACTCAACCAACTGAGCAACAGGTCAGCCCTTTCTATCAGAAAAACTTATCAGTCAATACCATTTCCACTAGTCATGTTGTTTGCTCAACTATTAGTGATAACAAAGGCGGATTTATTCAATATTCTTTTAGCATGTCACGTATTATTAACATCATGTTATTTGAAACGATTAGCAGTTACTGTTATCGTTTATGGTAGAACTGTTCACGAACACCTCAGGATAGTACCGAACTATCATCTTGGTGTTTAGTAGAAATTTTAATTTATTCCGTGGTCCTGGTCCAGTGTGATAATGGAAGATGGAGTGGAATAACTCGTAGTGTACATCTTCGCCCATTCCTGAACACCATAGCACTTTGTTCGAGTGTAGACAAAATGGAGCAGAGGGGGTGCCTAATAATGGACACTCGATGTGATATCTCCGCTTTCATGACCCGTGTTCGGGCGGGGATGGAAAAGAACATGATACTTCAGGGTTGCCCCGTTCCCTAATCACTTCCCCTTCCACCGAATACCGTGTTGACAGTCGTATTCTGCACGCAAAAATGCACACACATGCACACCGTGGTGGACGGTGGACCACGGAACCCATGACTTGAGGGCAGCATACATTGTGCCGTCCTCAGTTTATGAAGTTCACCACCAGACTTGACCCTACATATTGTTTACCCCAGTATCACGAGCAAACTTGACTGAAGCAGTCATCCACAAGGTTCCACTCCAAATGCCGGGCTTCGAAAGGCTGGGATTTGTGGAATGTTTCATGGCATGAAACGAGACTTGACTTTTGTGTACTAGGGTCAAGGTGTCTGTGACGCATTGGTCACCTCGGAGCACAGGGACAGCCATCAGTGTCTGGTGTGTTTGTGTGCGCTCGTGCGTGTAAACGGGTAATGACTTCAGAAACGCAAGCAGGTTCGGGGCCATGTGTGCTCGAGGATGTCACTGTACCAGGACGAAAAGCAGTCGGGGGCCTACTCGATAAGAGGCTTTACCTTGATTCCATTCTGTGCCCAATCTCATAGGGGTCTGGGGTTGAAATTGCGTTTGAGGCCTGTATGATATGAGGCATCGCCTCAGTGATATACCGTTCTCACACAGACCCCACCAGGAGTGCTGTAGTATCACGTAATGAGTTGACTCATTGCGGTGGTAGCAGTTAGAAGTGACTTTTAACTAATAGCCAGAGAAACAAAAATGGCCGCAGTGTTATGGAATTCAGTACAATAGACGAGTCTCATTAGCTGAATGGAGAATTATCAAACACTTTGCAACAGGTACTGTTTACTACTGGCTACCGAGAAAATTTAACAACAGAGCTTACGGCTGCAATGATGGCCGACTGCACCGAGCACTTAGCTCTAGATGGGTCCGATTTCGAGGGACAGAAATAAATGGAGCCTCAAATCTGATCGTTTCTTGCTACCAGTGGTCCTCAGATGATACATATGTCGAATTACCACCGAGCTCTGAGCAACAAACTGATAGCTCGACAACGGGCAATGTCAGCACAGATCTGTCTTTTATTTTGAGCTCATGTCACTTCTTCATCTTAGAATCAGTGGACACGGAAATGGACGCGTTCTCAATATTCAGATATTATTTCACGATGACCAACACGTCCTTGGCATCAGTCAACTTGCTCCTACCTCTGATAAGACATGTCCATCCACAGTTACCTGGAAACTCAAGGAAGCTGATGGAAGCTGCAAGAATAACAAAAGACAGAACGGTACATCCTGGTTCATACTGCAACAATGAGCTACAAAATGCAATTGACAAGGTGCCAACCAATCCATTTCTAATGCGAGGATACGGTCTGAAGTTCCAGTTACACACAGACGACATAAACCCCTTTGGACCATCGCGGGCCCTCATATGGACAGTTCTTGCCCGGATCATTTCTCGGGTATCACCAACTCTGTTCGTTGTCGGCATTTACTCAGTTGCAAAACAACCAAGTGATGCCAAGATATTTCTGGAAGGCACTACAGAAGAACTCGGACAACTCCAAAGTAACGGCATGACTAAACAGTGACAAAAGACTCGTTTGGTAATCGCCTCAGTAATCTGCGACCATCCGTCTAGATCCCTTATGAAGCAGGAAAACTCCGGCTCCCGGTACTTCAGCTGCAACAAACGCACGAAGGAAGGTTGGTGTTAAAAACCCAAAGTAAAATTTCTTGAAACGCATTCGCCGTTGATTACGGATGTTATGTCCCGTAGGGAACACGCCACACCTCCCCCATTTCAAAACCTATGTATAGATATGATTAGGGAATGCTCAACCGAAAAAATGTACTGTATGTATCTCGGAGTTGTCCGAGATCGTAGACGGACTCGTCTTTGGCCAAACGAACTCGGCTGGACTGACAACAGATGGTTTGTGAGAAAGAAAACATCGTAAATCTGCGCGAGTCACTGCCCTGTGAATTTCGTAGAAAATGCAGAGGCCGGGAAAAGTGCCGATCTTGGAAGGGGGCCGAATTTCGTCAGTTCGTGTTATATTTCGGTGTTGTTGCCATGCGTGATAAAATCACGCTTAACGTGTACGAGCATTTTCTGCTTTTGTCGGCAGGCATTGGCTTGTTATCAAGTTGCCAAGACACGGATAGCATAGATTTGGCTGAGGAGCTACTAACTTCATTCGTGCGTAATCATCGTGTGCTGTATGGACTTAAGGAAATGCTAGTGAACGTCTTTTCTGTAGTACACGTGGCTAATTATGTTCGCGAACATAGTGAGCAAGGTGATTTTACTGCACTCCCTTCCGAGTCTTGTTTGTGCCAAGTTAGGAAAATGATACGAAGCACGACTGGACTGAGTTTACAGATTCATCGTAGATGTTCGGAATAAAGGTATTCAGCACAACACATAGATATTAGGACTTTCTCGCGATTAAAATTTAGGAGTATTAAGTGTTGCCTTTTTAAATGCTGATATGCTCTAGGAAATACATACCCTGATAACGCAGTCATAATTAAAATAGAGCCTGCTTATATCAGTAAGATCGCCGAAAACAACGATATTTTATTTAAAATCGCCCCTCACACCCATCGGTTTGTTAACAATCTGCTCACTAAACTACTTTCCTTTGATCGGCTGATTGTTTTCTCCTTCAAGGACATGCAAGGTGATGCGAATATATGCTAACCGGATGGCTTTGACTGCAAATGTGTTTCGATGGAAGAACCAGACGGTCACTGCTTTCTCCAGCTATTTCATGCAATAAAAGCTTCACGAAAATCTCGGTTCTCATTTTGTTTTTTCTAAGAAATCGCTTCCACGAAGAACCAATAAACCCCTAGATGTCTGCAGAAAGGTTTCTTGTTATTTCGCTTTTTCATGTGGTGGAGAAAATGTTGTGTTTGATCAGCTCCAGCTGGTTGTCGGAAGATAAACTGTCCGCGTACGTGCCAACTTGCTTCGGACCCAAATTTCGGCACTTGACTCGAACACACACACCTGTGCCACTGGTTGCAAGCTGTCAACAGGTGCACCAGATAACCAGTACCTGTACGTTGCCGATAACCAGCACTAACAATTTACTTCCCAGTTGCCTTTGAACATGCTTTTCAGATGGAACGCAAGTACGAAGAAGGCAGTCTTCCTTCTAGTGGTGGAACCATCTCTTAAGGAATTCTTGCCAAGCGCCAAAGTGGGGGGACTGTTTATTAACTTTTCAAACCAGGACTAAAGTAAAAGGCCTGAGCACTTCTATTTGGATGAAGAAAACTTAGCATCCAGTGTGAGAACAAGTAAGGGGAAGTTTTTTCACCGAATGTTTCATAGACTGTCGTTATAACGCAGGTATCTTCGGGACTACGGAACAAGGTGAGCTAGAATAAACTGAAATATGTTGCCAATCACGGGTAATTCAGCCAAACATCCATCTCCAGAAAAACTCCTTCTACAGCCTCCAACCAAAGCATCTTGTGAGTTGAGTCTGATCATATCTCTATCGGAAAAGTCATTTAGTGACGGACAGACGGGCGCCCAACATGCTCAGCTTGCCCACTGCGTACAACATATGCATGCTTTTCACTTCCATTGATGATTTAAATTCTGCAATCCGCTGGAAGCCAAAACAGGTTCCTAACTCACGGGAATTTTCAAATGCTGAGTGTTTGACTAATCGTAAGGTAGATGACGTTCATAATTAGCTGAATTAGAACAGCCTTTGCTGGCAAGCCTCAGTAATGCCGAGGCTAATACGTCAAGGAGTCCGAGGACATCAAGTCGTACTTTCATAAATTGTATTATTTTCTAATAGCGCCTCGCTAGAACCTATGAGTCCCAGCCCGATACGTTTTGCAAATTTGCCATTGTCAATACCCAGTAAGTTTGTTCGCTTTAGCTCACTTCGGAGATTTTGCAAGCAAACAATGAGAGGAGGACTTAGAATTTACCAATGACCTCTTAAGTCTCTGTTGGGATGACATCAAAATTGCTGCAAGTTGCTGTTTTCCAGCTTCAAAGGACAGTGGAGTCCCCCAGCCCGAACAGTTCGATCCACAAAAAGGTTTTTCCGATGAAAACTCAGGCTTAGTTACCGATTTAGACCAACGCCTAGATGACGGCATAGTCCGCAACCAGCTGGTAAATAGCTTCGACTGAGAATAAATATTGTAGAATAACATCGCGCAATCAACCGGTGAAGAAAATTATCACAAACTAGTACACAACCTAATGCTTTCACTGATCAGCTCGTGTCTCGCGGACACCATGAACTATTCCGGTGCTCATGGAAAATACGGGTTCTGAATATCCGCACTAAATGGCATTATTATTGGTATGCCCATTATTTCAGAGGAAATTTTATGCTTAGACAACATTTGCTGATAAGGAAGGGGACAGGATAGTTGTGTCTATTCGCGGCTGGTCGCACGGCGCCGCCACTAATTATCAAAAAACGAACCCCTGCGAAAAAACAAACTGTCAAACACTGTTAATCTCATTTCCTCTGAACCTCCGACGAAGCTCCAAGAAAACTCAGCCCTGAGAAAATAGAGGAATTTGAACACAGCTTTCTTGTGCATCTATATATCTTCCACCTGGTTTACTTTGTGTTCTGATGGCATTTCAGCGTGGGAAAGTCAGCCGATTAATGAAAATTGATCCACGGTAATGAGCAGTTTTACCCGCTTATCGTACGCACATAACTTAGTTTTTGATGTGGTTTATATGTGCTCCGTCCTTCTAGTTTAGAAACCATTCCTTATAATTTAGGGGACAATCCCTCCAAAGATGTAAGTAGGCTTATCGTCAAGTGTCTTGGGAGGTAAAGCAAACTGCCGTAATGTGATAAAGTAATTACTTCAAGCGCCGTTTACCCGCGTCGTCCGAAAGTCAACGGGACGTAGGGTGGCCTAGATGCCACGAAAGATCCGCCCTGCTTACCAGCTGTGTAATTGGCTCAATCTTACGCCTCTCATTAGTCAAGGGGGTAGATATTCAGTGGATATCCTTTACGCACGCCGCACTGGTTTGTCCCAGTTGTGTACTGGTTGCGAGGTATCGTCACGCGTGCACCTTTATCAAGCAGCTTAGCCGCTGTCAGGTACTGGTGGGTAACTGCCGAATACGCGGCACGCGCTAGAAGGATAGGCACAAGCATATTTGTGAAAAATCAGCCCGTACGTCCAACCTTGAGTACGCTCTCTGTAACTGGAGACCGTGTCCCCTGAAGCCGTACTCGGGGGCCCAAACGAGCAAACCAATCTTGTCTATACCCGACAGACCTAATATGATCTTGGGTGATTCTGTTACGTCACTCCGCCCTCTATGTCTCTCTAAAGAGAGGAGATTAGGATCCTCTGGAAGCTGGGCCTGAGATTTCCCCCTGTGAACGGTGATCTTTCTAGCTGCATTTGGCTGCACCCCCTCCAAGCACCTCGTCCTTGCGACAGTAGGGAGCCCATGCTACTCCATAAGAGGTCGTACTTAAGCCTTGCTAAACGGGGTGAGGACTTCTAGTTGTTTGCATATGATAGTGTTGCATACCCTAGTTAACGCCCCTCTGACCATATTGGCAGCTCTCTGGCACTGCCTTGAAGGCTTGAAGTCCTGTGTGACCAGCACACCTACGCCTCGTGCCTTCGACACTCTGTTAAACGGAATACTGCTCGTTTCGTCTGTAAGCGGTCAGGAATTGACATTTGGCGAAACTCAGCTGTAAAATCTCTCTGTCAATCGGAGCAGCGCATTCGTATCCAGTGCTAAGTTGCTTTCATCTATCTTTACATCATCTGTAAAGATGAACCACTGTTTTCTCAATTCATCCTCTAGGTCATTCATATACAAGAGGAAGAGCAAAAGCTTTAGCACTGAACCCTACGGCACACCACCGGTAACCCTTTCCAGCTTCGATAGATAGTAGCCCACCTTGACACGGAAGCTACGATTCCTTAGAAAGTGTGCTTTCTAATCTCCAGCTTTCCCGCTTTCCCCAGAAGTCTGCAACTTATATCTCAGTAGGCTATGACTCACAAAGTCGAAAGCTTTACCGAAATCCGAATAACAAACCGCCGCTTTCGTACCTCCACCTATTCGTCTTGTGGCCTCTTCTAAGAACATCAGCAGGTGTGCCAAAAAAGGTTTTTTCTAACAAACCCATGTTGTCCAAGTGTCAGTAGGTCGTTGTAAACCATTTGCAGGCACAAATGTCTTCTGAATACACGCTCCAAGCGCCTGAACAACATTGATGTCAGTCTGACTGATCTATAGTTCTCCGCCTTCCGCCTGGATCCTATCCTATGTAATGCTACCACAATAGCCTTGCACCAATCATCTGGCACCTCGCCCTCCTGTGGGGGCTTTTTGTACAGCTGGGTAATAGCCCCTGAGAAGATGTTGAAAAGAGGCTGAACAATCCCCGGATGGATTGTATCCTGTCCGGCTGCTTTGCACTTGGACGAAGACTTGAGTTCGTGGCGCACCTAGTCCTAACTTACAGTAAGCTCATGAAGCACTGGTGTACGCTCTATATCTGATCCCTCCGCACTAAGTATCTGGTCCTGATGATACTCTCTCTTAGGGAACGCAAGTAAGGTTTCTGTCTTGTCCTCGTCATCGACAGCAACGCATTCTTCGGACACCTCCAAGTTACTTACGCATTCAGGCGTCGTTTCCTTGGACTGCACATAAGTTAAGGACGTTCTTGGGTATGCCCTCACATTGTTGGCTAGTTTCTTATACTCGCACTTTGCTCCTTGTTGCAGGGCTTAGATCGTGTTTCTGGCAGTCTTGTAGGCGGCCCATGCGTGGTGCGTGCTATGAAGTTTGTAATGAGCCCACTGCCTTCTAGAAAATGTAATGCTGTCGCAATCCTGTGCTTCCACCAAGCGGCCAGCTCATGTTTCTTCGTTATGGTAGAGGAGCAAGCTCTTCTGTCTAGCCTATTAGCCCGGCTGTTACTGCCTCCCATCTGTCCTTCACAGTTGGCGCCGGAGCATCCGGGTACGAACACTTGCTTTGTGCCCTTACCCTCTGATGGTCCTCATCTCCTCTAGCGTAGTTCCGTACCAGTCTAAATCCTGGATTGATGTGCCTCAAAGTGAACATGGCACATGGGACTCCATGATCGATCTTCCTCAATGGTTACTCTGTAATCATGGAAGTGACTTCAGATAGATACCGGTGCAGATGAACTTTATCAATCGCGGAAGCGTGTTGCTTCTGTTACACGTTTTGTGAGGGCTTGGCTGTGCAGCCACATCACGAGAGTTTTTTCGATGGTTCCCCTAGGGGCACATTCATCGTCCCGGTTTTTTTCTCGTAGGTTCATGCCTCCCAACACAATAAAGCTCCGTGACCCATTCAGCACCCTCTCTCCAAGTTGGAATAGTTCAAATCTTCCTATCCATCTGCTCGCGGGGCTCTATAAACACAGACTATCAATACCGGCTGCCAGCCTAGGCTAACGCAACATGCAGTGGCTTGTATGTTTGTTTTGACAAGTGTAAACCGGGACCTCCGCTTATTATAATCAGCCCTCACGAGTAGTGCCCCTCCACCCAGCCTACCGTCTATTCTGTCTCGTGTGTAGTTGGTGTATCCACAAAGTCGCATGGCACCCTGGTCCTTTTTCAGCCACTTTACCGTGATGGCTATATTCACTGATCCGTTCGTTTCAGTCAGCCGTTCCCTCCACATACCTCCTAAGCCACAGGCACTTGTGTACCATATGGTGGCACCTTCTGCCCGGGTCATCTGCCTTGATTATTCCATTTTGGGCGGATGTACCCTCGGGCGCATTTCCCGAGGAGACACACTCTTATTGCATTAACGGTCACTAGGCCCGTATTTCCTCAAACTGTCAAGGCCACACCCTGCACAGTAGTTTTAATGCTATCGAAAAAACTCCTGAGGCTCCTCTTGTCTCGGAACTTGGTCTTCTGTTGTCCCTCGAGGTCGTCAGGGACCTACTCCTGCTCAAATGTGTGGGTATCGGCGCAACGACTGTTGCCCGAACTTCATCCTTATTAGTGACATCCCTTTTGTTCTGGATCGGCGTCTCCACCACTTCTACTCCCATTCCAGTCAAATCCCTTTTGTGAGTAGTAGGCTTTCGTCGAGCGTCCAATTGCTTTGTACCCTCTGTTTTTTTTAACCTGCCACCCACTTGCCTCGATTTTTAGCTGGCACGTTTACTGTTGGCTGTCCAGCTTGGCTATTTCTAGTCATTACGGCTTTAGGAGTGGATTTGCTTAGAGGTACGGCGTCAGCTTTAGATATCATGAGAGCCGGTTGCTTGAGCTCCGGCTTCAATAAACGCGGTGGATTTTATGCCGGTGGATCCATCTCACTGAAGAGAACGACGGGCGTGATCCTTATGCACCATTCTGTGGCTCGCTTAACTCCTGATTCCCGGTCCGGCAGTAGGCCTCTGATGTATTTACTGGCAGATAAGACGAGCGGAGCTCTCGGCCTAGAGGCTTTGCCTGCCTTCCAAAGCTCTACCCTTTGGCACTTTGCATACTTTAAGTTAGTGGGTAGCCTCACCATTCCTAGTACATTTACATCGTGCCCGTATCCGGCCTCCCTTCTGATCCTCTCCCCTGTCATCCTGGGTTCCACGAAGTTATGCGGGAAGAGAAGCTTGCCCTTCCGCAAAGCCCCTTCGGTGATGGCCTTCAGGTTTCGAGCTCTTCTTCAATTCTATGCTCTATTTCAGCACCTCCCACTCTACCGCTTTCCCGGGTTTTTCCCCGTGTTTCGTTACTGTCCGACTTGCCCTCCTTCGTCTGATACCTGTTTTTCCTAGTAGCCAGGAGCGTTTCTATTAACGTACTTTGTTGTAACCCCTTTTTTCGAGCTTCTCGTTGTGGACCCGTTTTTCCTATCTAGGTATCCCTTTAGTATACGCGAGCGTTCCACTGCCAGAGCGACATTGGCAAACACATATCCACTTCAAAGATTCGTGTTCTTTGAGCAGCTCATAGATATCTAAGACAGGGCACGCAGCTCCGGTGGCACCACTCATTGCACCCTCCACATTGTATACCTGTCCCGACACACTTCGCAACCTCTAAGCCCACATGAACATTCGCTGCAAATGATCGTCACGCTATCAGGGGGACCAGAAATGTGAAAAACAAGGGAGAAAAGGTCCACGGCGTGTACCAAAAATACCAGGCGGTTGTGGTAATTGTGTAAATAAACACAATTATCAAGCGCACCATGAATAAAATGCTTTGTCGACAAACAACATTTCACCAAAAACGAACCAGTCGGAGTAAAATAACCCTTGAATGAAAAGCGCACTTCAGTAAAAACTGCGGTACCTAGTTTTTGTGAAATAACTACCAGGGCAGACGAATGAGGGCAGAACGGGTCACTAAAAATTGAAACCGGACGACGATACATAAGTGCGAGGCTAAAGCTCAAATGTTGGCCGGATCCTGTGATTATTTCGTCATCTGAATGTCACCGGTGAACTGAGAGATAGTTCGACGGATAATGGGTGATGGGACAGAGAGTGGGTTCAAAATACAAATCTTGACAATTTCTTGCATCTGGCGTTGCAGGCGAGCTATAAGGTACATCCCCGGACAATACGAAAGGGTTCAGGACACCAGCCTTGACTGCCTCTTGCGTCTTGTTTTGCCGGTGACCTGGAATAAAGTTCACTGGATGGCGGAAGAGGGCATTCCATTTAGCTAGAATAGAGCAAACCATTGGAAGTCAGTCAGCGGGATAATAGACCGCGAGCGCCTTGCGCGGCCAGGTAGAACGAGGCTTACGGTGGCCGGGGCCTATCGAGACACTAGAATTCCTTCGGTGTTATGCGCAGAGATGGGCACCTGCTACTGCGCGTTTTACTTTCTTACAGTTCTGTTAGAATAATGGATCTGTTCATTCAGCCTGCTGAAGGCAAAGAAGTAGGAGGAGCGCTCCTCTCACTATCCAGACGAGAAACAACCATGACGCTGGCCTTCCCTCACGCTTAGGGCCCCAAACGGTAGGAAAGCACACAGGATACCGAAAAGCTCGGAGCAGACTATGATTTTTCCCTACCCTTCATTATTCTTCTGCGAGTAACTCGTTTCACTTAGTGTCCAACACTCTTTCGAGATGCCTTACACGCTGTGCTCCAACTATTTCTTAAGCTAGTACTTCCCACGCTCCAACTGCTCTACTACCGAAGAGGTTCACCCTCACACTTAGCCCAGGGGCATGGTTCCCGCAATTTTACACTAGCTTCTCTCATTCCGTAACCAGAGGCCCGTTCAAATAAATCTCCTGCATTTACTCCCAAAAACCCTTCAGTATTTTGAACGCTTCAGCGAGGTCTCCTTCAGGCCTCCCTTTCCCAGGAGCGAAAAGTCCCATATCCCGCAGCTGCCATTTATATGATCTCCCTCGTTTTCCTCCAACCATCCCAGTTGATAGTTGCTGGCTCTTTTCTAGTAGAGCTGTTTCCTATCCCAGAAGGGTCTCCAAGCCTGCTTGTAGTGTTCCGAAAGTGGCCCTTCACGTCCTTGTACCCAGGTATGACCACTTTCACCGATCTGAGAGAAAGCGCGGCGCGGCCGAAAGAGAACACCTCATGCCTTGCGAGCAGCCACATTGCTGTGTTCAGCACTCCTGAAGTCCGCAGTCGTTTGGCCATACAAGCCCCTTGTTAACTGTGTCACCTCAACTGTAAACGGTCCATCTTCACCCATGACCTTTACTCTCATTGAAGCTCAGGCTAGCAGATGACCGTTGTATTCATTTGAGGGCATATCCGACTTGTTTGCAGTGTTAACTACGTGCGCCAGGTCCCCTGCCTGTTCATCGCGATCTCTTGATCCTACAAAATTTTACACCGTCTTCAAAAATGGAACACGGTAGTGATAACGGTTCCACGGAATCACTCACGTAGAGAAAAAAAGGAGCGGACCTGCATTTGACTGTTGAAGTACTCCACTGGTTATTCCTGCTGCATTTGACCTGCGAGTTCCTACTCTAAAGTGAAAAGTCCTGTTTGTCAGGAAGGCTGACACCCACTTGTGCAATGCCCTTCTATCTCAAACTCCTTCCGGTTCCACATCAATAGCCAATGACTGACTGATACAAAGGACTTGCTGAAGTCTGAGTGGCAAACTTCGTCCACCTTGCCTTCGCCAATCTGGCTTGTGGCCTCATCCGGGAATACTCTAAATTTCGGCAGATTGGATTTGCCCTTCATAAAACCGTGCCGTGCTTTGCAGTACAACTTCTAGCTCAGCTGATGTTGAAATGTGTGCTTCCTTACCTGCTCTAAACACTCACGGAAGAAGCATGTGAAGCCCACAGGGCGGTGCTTTTTCCTTACTTGACCAAGACCCTCCCTTGTAGATAGCCACAGCAGTAGCTTATTTCCAGTCCTATGGTAATGCCCCCTGGCCGAGCTTTGCACAGTACAGGCGGCTGACTTTCACTGGTGTGGCAGCCAGTGGCTGAATGACAGCTGGATGCATACCATCAGGCCCTGCCGAGTTGTGTATGTTAAGTCCTTCGAACAATTTCCCTGCCACCAGTTCCTTAATTTGCAGGTTTGGAAAGATAGGAACAACCACTAGCGTTTCGGTTGATGTTTGTTTAACCCCATCACATCTATGTGTATCCCCAAAGTTTGGGCCTGGGGCGCCTGCTTTGCTCTGATCGTCATTGCATACCCCACCCCAACCTCTCAAGGCCACAGGTCCCACTCCTTTCCCAGGCGGAGCCTATGACTGAAAGTGCCTACAATAAACTTTTGGGTCTTGTTTAACTTCCCTGGCCGCTGTCTGTTCCGGATTCCTCTTTGCCCCTCGTTGTATTATTGCCGCTGCACTTCTACCCTTTCCGTACCGTAACCAGACACTTTCACAGCCAGCGGCCCTGATGGCCTGTCAGCTTTCGTCCCAGTTTTCGGCTGCTTCTCCAAACGCCGGCCTCCGCTAAGCTGGCTTGCCTTTATTTCCGCTCTAATGGAGTAGGGCAAATAAATCCTGCAGCCACAGAAGTTTCCCTCTGGGCCAGTGCCACATTTCTTCTTCTCCTGCTTCCTCACTCTCCCTCCCCCGGCCTAGATCTGCGGCCCTAGTTCTGAGTTTCACTGGGTTTATCCCTCCAAAATGTTCTACGTAGTTTTGCTATGGCTTTCGCATTCATGAGGCAAAATGAAAATTTGATGGTGACTTCAGCACTATCGCCTGATGGCGCCAGCAAATCTAACCAGTCTATGTCATTTTCATGCCTTGTGATCTCTGAGTCAAGCAGCGAAGGCAGCCGTCCCGATCTGTACCTTGTGTTTCCCCTAATGTGCAGAACCAGGGCTTTGCTGTGCATACATTCAACGAGATCCTCCTCTGATCTCCCCTAGATGCTGATACCTGCTGTACAATACACCCCAGGAAGTTCAGTCTCATACTGTTAGGAGTCCACTTGATGATGTCCATAGCTGCCGTGATGCGCCCATCAATCTTTAATCCTCGCCTGACGTTGACTTTTGGCCCCTGAGTATGCACGCTACAGCTGCCCTTTAGGTGCGCTCTAAGACATCGGAGGGAGTCTTCAAGTCTTGAAGTAATACACGGGTTCTGGCCTGAGGCCCAAAAGTTCCCGAATATGGAAATTATCTTGTTGTCTGAATTTCGCCGAAGAGCTGGAGGATGGTTCACCGGATAATGGGGTGTTATGAAAAAACGAGAGGGTTCAAGATACAAGCCCCGACGGTGACTTGCTTTCGGTGTTTCCGGCGAGCTGGAAAATAGACAAATGGACAATGCAGAAGGGTTTGGTATACCAAGCTAGCAGCAAGCAGCTCGTTTGTAACGTCGGTTTTCGGCCGGTTTTTGTCGGCTTCCATATTGGCAGCCTTACCGAAGAAAAAAATCATATTTAGGACATAAGTTGTGAAACCCTCGTGAAAACACAAAAGTCCCATGGAAATGGTTTGCTTTACATCTTCGTGAAAACCTTGCCTAGATGGATCTGCGTCAAACATAAAAGGATGACCGCTGGAAGGCGCTCGCTATGGCGAAAAAGCTGGTGTCACTATAGTAGTCACCAATTAGTTTGAATTATTGATCTTGTCAGGACATCCTCGTGTTTGATTGATTATTGGTTCCATCCGTTCCACTACAGAAGTGCCATCCACTCCTATGAAGAACACTCCGAAAACCGTTGAACGTCTAACCAGTATTGTCTGTTATTTCGTTCTAACTGTTATAACATCAGGTGCCACTTAATATACGTTGTCATTTACATACGGACTTCCGCTTCGTCTTGCAATCGGCAATCGTGCCTTCAAACCGTCAGTGTGTCATGAAAACTGGCCAATGTCGTCGTAAACTCCAGCTAAAGTGACCACAAATGACATATCATCACAGTTGCAAACTAATCCGACAACCGTGGTTGTGGTGCTCATTTGGGTTAATAGCATTCCTTAAGCGGGTTGGGAGAACTCTGAGTGCGCTGAATGATCAGGCCGCCAAAAGGCGGCCCCATTTTTGTCAAGAACAAACGTTTTGGAGACCGCTGTCGCCAGCGAAGGTGGAAGGGAGCAGGCGAGCGAGGAGGCACGTTAAACTTTTGCCTGTTGAAATGCAGCCAAACCTTTTGTTCAGTCTTTTGGTGACAGTAGTTTATGACCGTTTTGTAGGTGCCACGGTCGTGAACTGTGCACTGTCGGGGGAAGACTTTAAAAGGTTTCGCGAGATCCTGGACCCCCCGGGACTCACCGTTGATAGACAACGGGATTTCCATGAAAGAGAATACCTGCCAGGCCGGAGAACATTGGAAACCGCGACAGCCCCTAGCTGATTAGCCGAAAAGGCCTACCGCTCCTGCGGGACACTGAGCTCAATAGTATCATCTGCCAGCAGCTGCAGGGGAGAGAAGCCTCACTCATGATTCGATAGGAGTTCGTACTTCAAACCTCGCGAACCCTGGAGGACTCCGTGAAAGTTGCGGCAAAACTGGAGGTTTTGCATGCGCCTGATGAGCAGGGAGGTTAATGCGTGGGCCAAACAATCGCCCCAATCTACAGAAAATGACCTTACCACCATCGTGGCCTTTGTAATGATCATTCGAGTTAGCATGTTCCTCCGAGAAGAATTCCTAATAGAAAACGCGCACATGGTTATAGGTTCGCTCGACCTAAATGGGGATAAAAAATTGCCATTTCTCTTGAGTAAACGACCTCTTGGAAGATGGATATATTCCCACCTCGAATAGATTTGCCAGTAGTGAGCAATGTCCTATGGCACATTGATGTTGGATGAACTATGAGCCCAGTGTTTGGTCGGTAGCAGAGCCACACGTAGCCTAATCAATAAACACTGCTTGGGGACATTGCATTTCATAGTGGTGAAACGTCACGATTTCAACGAACATTGTGCAGAGTAAATAGGGAGCACCTTTTCGCACTAAACACGGTGACCGCCAACGTAAAGTTGGGGGGTGTGGGGAAGTTCCAAAACTTTGAGGTAGTCCGAGGATTGGCTCTCGATATCGTTCCAGGCACAAACTTCCTAGGAACCTTTCAGTGAGTAATCGATCTGCGTAAGGGCGTCTAACACATACCGCGGTGTTTTGTTCCATTCACAAAGACTCGCAACGATAAAAACCCATTAGTTCAGTCCCCGCATCTGGAAAAAGAAGTAAAGAAACTGTCGATATCTTGCTGAGGTCAACGGATGCCCCTAAACTGATGAGCGATGAATTGGCCATATTGATAAGCGAACATTGGGATATTTTGTGTGGGATAATACTCAGATAGGTCGCATTGGAGCAGCCCAACATGCTACTGACACTGGTAATGCGCTCATGGAAGATTCCACCCTGCTACGAGGCTCCAGTGAAGATGATTCGGAAAATGCCGGAGAGTAATGTAATTCAACCCTCAAACTCGCCATGGGCCGCATCGGTAGTTCTAATGGAGAAGAAAGACGGGTCATTGAGGTTGTGCGTGGATTATCGAAAGTCGATGCAAGTGACGAGGAAAAACTCCTTTCTGCTGCCAAACGCTCACGAGTTGTAAGAGTCACTAGGGAGTTCAATATGGTTCAGCACACTAGGTCTAGCGTCCGGTTATTGGCAGGTGGAGGTTAAGGAGCATGATCGACAAAAGACAGCATTTGCGTTGCCCGACGCGCCATATGAATTTCAAACAATGCCGTTTGGATTAACGAATGCTTCGCAATTTTCCGAAGCTTGACGCAAACCGTATTGGGTGGATTGATTTCTCAGTGTTGTCTTGTGTATTTGGACGACGTAATTTTTAAAGGAAGGACACAAGACGAACACATACAAAACTTGGCCCGAGTGTTCAAAAATTTGCGGCAGGTAGGCCTAAAACTCAAACCATCTAAATGTCATCTGTTACTACATAAGGTGGCCTACCTTAGACAAGTAGTGTCGGATTCAGGAGTCTAAACTGATCCGTCGAAAACAGAAAAGATTAAAACGTGGCCTACTCACTCCAATGCTGAGGAAGTACGCAGTTTTCCTGCGTTGGCTTCTTACTATCGTAGATGCATTCAGAAGTTCGCAACGATATCAGCGCCACTTAACTGGTTTCTGCAGCAAAATCAAACATTCGAATGCGCCAAGAAGCAGCAGGTGTCCTTTGAAGAACTACGCAGTCGGTTACCCAAAGCACCTATTCTAGCCTTCCCGGACACATCGCAGTCCTCCGGCAAATTCATCCTGGACACTCATGCTTCAAACAAAGGCATTGGTGCAATTTTGCTTTAAAGCGACCGCCAAGGCATCATTTGACCGCAGAACCTTGAGTCAAGGAGAACAGAATCATCGCGCGACGCGAAAGATGTTGGCGTTGGTCCACTTCGTTCTCCACTATCGACATTTCCATTTGGGCCTTTATTTACTCGTCCGAACAGACCACCGTTCTTTTTTGTGTTTGACAGATTTTAAGGATCTTAAAGGACAATTTTCGAGAAGGCAATATTTCCTGCAGGAACATTCGTTGGCCCGCCTTCATCGTCCAGGCACATCTCGTGGGAAATTTAGGCTGCTTTTTCCGCCCTCTGCGCAGAGCCCACAAAGAGTGTGACTTGCACTTCCAAGTGGCACTGGCTAGCCCCAGTGAAAGACGAGAGTTTGAAGGAATCCAGGCTGAGGACCCGGGACTTACTGCCGCATACCACGGCTTGCGTGGTAATGGCAGGCGCCACACAGACCAAAGTATGTCGGGGACAAACCACTGGGCAAGGTGTTTACTGTCCCAGTAAAATAGCCCATGACTGATCGATGGCCTCTTTTCACGCATAAAGAACCGAAATACACGCGACAACTCCAAAAGCCACAGCCACAATTGAAAAGCGTGCTCAAGAACATCCACCACCAACTCGGACACTCGGGTCGAAGTGAAACGTATTACCCAACGCGGGTAAGATAATAGCGGCAACACAATCGATGGAACGCCAAGGGTCTTTGCAGAGACCATTAGGCTTTCTCTGAGATGGAGACCCCGTTCCGAATAGGCGAGCACATTTTATCCCTGTCAAAGCGGGTTATCCCTACGAAATCTCGGGAATGGGCTTAATGGGACCATTGCCGGATACCAGCGTGGAAACTAATATATAATTGTCATGATAGACCTTTTCACGAAACGGTTAGAAGTTGTTGCCTTTTCGGTCATAGGGAAAGTAGCAGGGGCCTAGGCAACTTCCAAACATTGGATTCGCTAATTGGGCGAGCCCGGTCAACTGAACTCGGGTAGGGGTAGAAGTTTCGAAAACACTGCATTGTCTGAACCATGTAAACTGTTGCTATTTGGCAAAACTCACGCTATCTTTAACGACCCTAAAGGCAACAGACCAGTCAAGGAGACCAGCAGGACATTCAAGGTACTGATGAAAACATTTAGAGGAAACAGGAGACACTGGAGTCAGGCACTGGAACAGAGTGTAGTGGCGTTTGGCTGCACGGCTCATTCACTCATTAGATATACGCCCCAATTCCTATGGACAGGAAAAGAAATGCAGATACCCCGTGACTTGCTGATGCCGTATTCGGGCTGACTACCACAAGTGACTTCAAAGTAGGTGATCAGCCTGAAAGAAACCTTGGTAAGCCTTATAAACTGGCCCGACAACTTCTATGGCAAGGTCATCGAAGACAGAAAGAATGTGATCGCTCTTTACACGGAGCCCCTTTTTGGGTGGGGAATAAGATGTTCTTGTAATCCGAAATACTGGCAGTGGGGACATTCACTGTGTTCAACATAGACCGGAAAGTTAGTTACGTGGTAGTGAGAAAAATCTTCAAAACCTTTGTGCTATTCACGATAAGTCAAATGAAAAACCATCTGCCACGGTACGTTTTAATCTACTGAATCCGTATTCAACCCCGATACCCAGGCAGTGCTTAACTAGAGAGGAAGCTGCATGGTGGGAAAACTGGCGTCACTATAGTAGTCACCAATTAGTTTGAATTATTGATCTTGTCAAGACATCCTCGTGTTTGATTGATTATCGGTTCCATCCATTCCACTACAGAAGTGTCATCCACTCCTATGGAGAACATTCCGAAGACCGTTGAACGTCTAACCAGTAATGTCTGTTATTTCGTTCTAACTGTTATAATATCAGGTGCCACTTAATATAGGTCGTCATTTTCGTACGGAATTCTATTTCTTTTTAAAAAGCGAAAGGGGTTTGGCCTCGCCTCAGTGGCTTGAGAAAACTTTTGCTTGTACCTCACCACTGGGAAAGTTTTCCTTGCTTCACCAGTGTGCCACATTACTTTCAGAGGGGTGGTATTTTCATCCAACAGATCCTTCAAGTACATGGTGTTACGCAAAGTTTAGTCTTTTTTCGGTTTATGTGGATTGCTCCAAGAGGACAGTTACAATAATGTTGTTCCTCCCTGTCTCGTACTGGTGCTTTGTAGAATAAAAGACCAAAGTCCGTTGGAGAGTTGTTTCCACAACTTTATCTTCTAGTGGAATAACCAATGAACATACACGGGCTATTATGTGTGTAAATATGACAACCATATAATGACTTTGCCTTAGTATGCCATGGTCGACAGTCGTTCGTTTTATTAAACTTTTGTTTTTATATCTGTCAGTTGCTGGCGAAAGACCTGTGCGGGCCGGTTCAGAGGCACTCAAGAAATCGATTTCATTCACAGGACAACTGAAGGTTTCTGTGCCTGTGGCAACAAATTCTATCGTCTCAAAGGGGTTGTATGGACGCAGTGAATACGGAATATCATACAATAGCACAACTTCCTACTGTACGCACCAGATCCTAGAAGAGGACGACCCTTAGTAAAAGCCACTGGTGACTTTCCATTATTTGCTTTACTAGCCGCCGTTTGTCGTTTCAATGGGATGGTGGGTTAATATTGGCTTCATAGCTCAAGCCGCGCCTGCCTGAAGCAGCAATTAACCGACTTACCTCGAGGCACGTAACGATGGCCCCACAGAATTACTCAGGGATCCTAAAACTGCTCTCAAATCAGTTAGAGTCTTTGGCTTCTTCTGCTCTCTTGGTTCATTTCACACCAAAGCTCGGTTGAGTATAGCCACCGAAGCCCCTGACAAAGACATAAGCGGCGCGATACGCCAGTGATCCACATCACAATGGAAACTGCTGGCGTTTTTCTGTCTTCGCTTCCTACCAGCTGAGGCTACGTTTTCCACGCTCAGTCAAAAATTACTTGCCTTTTTTAGTGTTGTTGAACATTTCCGGCATATTCTCGATGGCAGACAGTTCGTCATCTTTTCCGATCATAAACCATTGACGTACGCGTTTCATAGTCGAACCGATAAACACTCACCATGTGAGTCACTTCATTTAGATTTCGTGGCACAGTTTTCCAGTGATGTTCCTCGCATTTCCAGCACCAACAACATTGCGGATGACGCTATTTCTGGTCAGCCGTGAGTCACAAACCTCAAAGCTTCGTCTGCAGCTACACCTTCGGAACTGAATTTCACAGACCCAAGTCAGATGTCATCACTCGAACCTTCGGAATTTCTTTAGCCAACCCCTCGGGCTCAGCCATATCTGGCACAAATCTGCCACACCCACGTCCTATGGTACTCACGTCTTCAGGCCGCATAACCCCCGACTTTTGGCATAATTCAGCTCATTCCGTCATCCGAGCCACTACGGAGCTGGTCTCAGACAGGTACTTCTGGCGCGGCTAAAAAAGGGATATTCGTACTTGGGCTCGTTTATGCTTTCAGCTCCAATGATTAGGCCAATTTCCAGTTGTATCCTCAAGGTTTTCTCATATCCGCGTGGGTACCGCTGGCCAGGTCAGCCTCTACAAGGGTTTCCGTTACCTTCTTGCCACGGTCCACCTTCTCACTCGTTGGCCAGAAGCTGTACCCACTGCCAATATAGGGATAGAAACAGTAATAGCTGTTTGTATGGGCTTTGGGTTTATTTATATGGTTGTCCTGTAAAGATTACTACTGATCGCTGCTCACAGTTCGCCTGATTCTATAAGGTACTGGCCAGGGGAGAATTTTGTGACCAAGCTTGTTTTATCTTTTACCACTTTTTCGTTTGTACAGTCTCCATCACCCCCAACACTATATAGGACAAGGCGAGAATCGATCAACAAGGATAAATTGTGGAGGTTCCTCTCTTTTCTCGTTTCCAGAGTAGCCCTTCCTTACCTCCGTTGCTACGAACAGACTGTATAAAACCCTGTTGTATCCAGAGGTTTCGTTAGTGCAGCAGTACAAGACCTCGTTGGTTGCATCGATGTTATGTTTTTGAAGAACGGTGACGTTGTGAGTCAAATTACAGTTTGACGTACGTTGTTATCAATGCAGGTCTGACTGACTACGACACTTGTTTAAGGAAACTGCTCATTTAGGGTTGTAACAATGACAGGATGTCATCCAGCAGTCAACTTCATGTTTGGGAATTTTCATCGACTGCCTAAAGCTTCGCTGGTCGCTGCTGACGGCTCTAATTAGGTGCAGGCATTTCCAGTAGTTCCCTCAGGTTTTCGTTCCGCTTACAAAAGAGAAACTAGAGGGCCGATCGCGGAATCAGCTTTCGGTAAAAGCCCCGGTCGCCAGGGGATCATTCTGTCATAGGTCGCGTGAGTGACGATTGTTGAGCTTTATATGCTCAACAATTGACTGCGCAGATGCCCGGCTTACAAATGCATTCACGGCTACCACAGTCTTGATCGAAATTCATTCCAGCAGAACTGCTCACTTGCGCTTACGCCTTTGTGCGCGTGGATAGCGTTAGGACAATTCTACAACGGCCTTACGAAGGTCCATGTAAGGTGCTCGCGAGAAGCGATCAAATTTACCTCAGTGACCTAAGTGGTAAACATGGAACCACATCTGCCGATCGTTTTTATTTTGCGCACCGTGGCAGTAGTCTAAACAGGAGGACACTGCTTAACGATAGTGCTCACAAAGTTCCTTCACTTACCGTAGATATCACCTTCAAACCGCAACCCGAATCTGTGGAGTGGCAGCAAACATCGCGATCTGATTTTCATGTACCTTGGCTGGAGTATCTCGTAGATAGCTTTCGCTTTTTCGATTAAACTTGGCGTTTTTCTCACTTTTTGACATTTTCATGAAACCCATTTGAAAACCAGAAAAATATTTCGTAATTTTTAAAGTTCGCTTATTGTACGGACCAACCGAGGTAAGTTCCTTTCATTTCGCTTTTACTCCTTAATTCGTTCTATTTTGCTTTTCCGTTGCCTGTACGGGTACGGTGAGTGGAGGAACCCGGAAAGACGTGTTCGATTATTTTATAAGGCATACATGCATACGTTGGTAGTAATAATAATGATGGTTTATTTCGGAGACTCTCGAAGAGTGCCAGGTGCACGATCGAGTTTCTGAAAGCGATAAAATGGACCTATGAAATTCACGAAAATGTAGAAAGTTGCATGACAAAAGTAGGAAAGGTGGGCTCAGAAGTTAGATTGAAGGCGGGTAAACGTACGACAAGAGTATGCATACTAAAGAAAAACGTAGGAGTTTCAAACCAACCCAAGAGCAGATTCAAATAAACGCTTGGTAAGTTTGAAAGTCAGGGTCAAATAGGCAGTCTGGCTGGCCCAGATGGGAACATCTGAAAGTCGACAGATATGCATGAGAGGGGCTGGAAATTGGCATGAGAAACTGTGTTAGCTGGAGACGATGGAGAAAAAAGTGAAATACACTGCAATGGATTAGACAGCAATGAAGCTTTGGTACTCTGCAATAGATGGTCGGCGGACAGGGGACAAAACTTATTGTGAAACAGGGAGTGAGTACTGCGAGATTTAAAGAGTGGATCGGATGACTAAAACGGCTCGGAAGAGTTGGATATGGTAGGTTTGAGGCATGGATTTAGAAAGAATGGACAAACATCATGACTACCAGAAGAATGAAAGCAAGAGAAATGGCCTATAAGGAACTGCAAGATGCAGAGCGAATGCTTATATACATATATATATGTATATGTAGTAGAGAAACAGAGGAAGTAATAATGGAGTCCTAGAAAAAAATCATTTACTGGAGGGGCAAGTCAGGCTAAGTCGAATGGTAATAGAATTACTCGGGAATACCCTAGTGAATTTTCTTCATAACAGGTGAGATTGGCGGATCGACAGAGAGGGAGAAGAAAAGAATTTGGGGACAAAATGTTCTAAGGGCTGTGAAGAGCATTTTATAAAACAGATAATATGAAGGAAAATGCCAGGGAAAACATGTAAGAATGGATCTAATAAGCTGATTATTGTGGGGTAAACGTGGCGGCGGTCAGAAGTGGGAGAAGCTGTAATAAACGGATGTTCATTACTTAGCGGGAAGCTGGTGGCGATGGAGGTGGCTGGGCAGCGCAGAGCCAACAAAGATACAAAGTGGAGAAATGTGCCTAGGGGTGAGGCTGTCTGGGGTGCAGAGATGCAGCAGCTGTGACGGCGAACAGTGTGGGAGAGAAATAATCAAAAGACGTACCAGAGGAATCGGGTAATTGCAGATCAAAGGGATTGGAACTGTGAACGAAAACCATGACGTAACGATGATTTACACCAGGTGGAACATGAAAGAGCAGAACAGCCTGAAAAACACAAAAAATGCCTGCTGGGAGCAATATACGAAACCGGAGATGAGAACACGAACCAAAAAGGCAGGTGAAAAACCAACCGGATAGCTTTACTGCAGGTGAAACACGAGGAGGGCTGAGAAGGAAGAAGCACCGGGGCAGGTAAACCGGAGGATGAACACAAGGCACGAAAGATGAATGTGCATCGGAGTTGGGGCGATGGAACTGGAGAGCCGGGTGCCCGCGGGCACTTGTACAGGTGGATGCAGCTGAAAGATGTTATTCAGGGCACTGCCTCATGAAAAGACCCACAGAGAAATCGCGGAGTCAGGCAAGGAAAATGTAGTGTTGATGATTGTAAAATAAATGTGGTTGTAAGAGATGCAAGGTTTGGAACGGCGAAGTCTAATATGGAAATTGGCCATGGGCGCTGAAGGGACCGGTGTGTATTGACATTGATCATGAGAAGGGAGAACGAGGGAGGATTTGACAGAACGGTAGGCACTGAGGCATAAGGATGTGATCAATGAGCTTTATGAGCCAGGGATGATACCAAGTGAACGGAGGATACAAGCCGGCAGTGATGACAGGGGTGGAAAAAGAAGTATTTGCATACCTTCGAAGAACGATAAAAATGAAAGCGATAAGAGTGATGACAAGAGTGATAGATGGGCTTACTGCGGCGGAACAAGGATGGTTGGAGCATGCCATCTGCAACTGACAACATTGGATGCGGAAGGACAAGGAGAGTTAGTGCCCGCGATCCACAACCAGTGCTAGTGTGTGAGGCTGGCCGTGAGCTTGATACCCAACCTGAAAAACCCTTGGAAGTGTACACCGGAGGTGTGATCCACAAACCTGATTGAGCTAGCATATCGTTGCAGACCACCTAAACGCCCGATGTGCACCAGCCAAAGAGGTGGATTTGACCGCGCCCCGCACTGCTGGGAACAGCACTAATGTTCATTGGCGGTTGCGCGCGTGGGAATTAGATCGACAATGAAAATATAAGGTCCTCTATCAGAGGGCCAGTTATCGGAGGGTCTCAGAGGGCGGAGCCAGAGGTTAGTAGACGACCACACGGCAGCTTTATGCAGGTGCGCATACCAAAGTTGTGGGTGATTTGCACATGAGAGAGAACTGGATGGGGAAAGCAGATAAAAAAAGGCAGTCAGGAGGTGCCCCTGCTGTGGAATAACGGATAACGGTGGCAAACAGAAACCAATAAAGGACGAAGCATAAGGGTGACAGAGACCACGGGGGAAGGGGGAAGCGACGTGTAGGAAAATAATGGTATTTCATTTCCGTTTACTTATTAGGGGAATGGCCGTAGCTAGTCAAGCTTTGAGAATTCGGTCAGGTAGATCAAACTGTCCGTGTTTGATTGTGTCCTCAGTTGGAGGGAGCAGAGTCTTTGACGGAGTTGGCCATAGAAGCCGGGGCCTTTCTCGTTTGATTGATTATCGGTTCCATCCATTCCACTACAGAAGTGTCATCCACTCCTATGGAGAACATTCCGAAGACCGTTGAACGTCTAACCAGTAATGTCTGTTATTTCGTTATAACTGTTATAATATCAGGTGCCACTTAATATAGGTCGTCATTTCCGTACGGAATTCTATTTCTTTTTAAAAAGCGAAAGGGGTTTGGCCTCGCCTCAGTGGCTTGAGAAAACTTTTGCTTGTACCTCACCACTGGGAAAGTTTTCCTTGCTTCACCAGTGTGCCACATTACTTTCAGAGGGGTGGTATTTTCATCCAACAGATCCTTCAAGTACATGGTGTTACGCAAAGTTTAGTCTTTTTTCGGTTTATGTGGATTGCTCCAAGAGGACAGTTACAATAATGTTGTTCCTCCCTGTCTCGTACTGGTGCTTTGTAGAATAAAAGACCAAAGTCCGTTGGAGAGTTGTTTCCACAACTTTATCTTCTAGTGGAATAACCAATGAACATACACGGGCTATTATGTGTGTAAATATGACAACCATATAATGACTTTGCCTTAGTATGCCATGGTCGACAGTCGTTCGTTTTATTAAACTTTTGTTTTTATATCTGTCAGTTGCTGGCGAAAGACCTGTGCGGGCCGGTTCAGAGGCACTCAAGAAATCGATTTCATTCACAGGACAACTGAAGGTTTCTGTGCCTGTGGCAACAAATTCTATCGTCTCAAAGGGGTTGTATGGACGCAGTGAATACGGAATATCATACAATAGCACAACTTCCTACTGTACGCACCAGATCCTAGAAGAGGACGACCCTTAGTAAAAGCCACTGGTGACTTTCCATTATTTGCTTTACTAGCCGCCGTTTGTCGTTTCAATGGGATGGTGGGTTAATATTGGCTTCATAGCTCAAGCCGCGCCTGCCTGAAGCAGCAATTAACCGACTTACTTCGAGGCACGTAACGATGGCCCCACAGAATTACTCAGGGATCCTAAAACTGCTCTCAAATCAGTTAGAGTCTTTGGCTTCTTCTGCTCTCTTGGTTCATTTCACACCAAAGCTCGGTTGAGTATAGCCACCGAAGCCCCTGACAAAGACATAAGCGGCGCGATACGCCAGTGATCCACATCACAATGGAAACTGCTGGCGTTTTTCTGTCTTCGCTTCCTACCAGCTGAGGCTACGTTTTCCACGCTCAGTCAAAAATTACTTGCCTTTTTTAGTGTTGTTGAACATTTCCGGCATATTCTCGATGGCAGACAGTTCGTCATCTTTTCCGATCATAAACCATTGACGTACGCGTTTCATAGTCGAACCGATAAACACTCACCATGTGAGTCACTTCATTTAGATTTCGTGGCACAGTTTTCCAGTGATGTTCCTCGCATTTCCAGCACCAACAACATTGCGGATGACGCTATTTCTGGTCAGCCGTGAGTCACAAACCTCAAAGCTTCGTCTGCAGCTACACCTTCGGAACTGAATTTCACAGACCCAAGTCAGATGTCATCACTCGAACCTTCGGAATTTCTTTAGCCAACCCCTCGGGCTCAGCCATATCTGGCACAAATCTGCCACACCCACGTCCTATGGTACTCACGTCTTCAGGCCGCATAACCCCCGACTTTTGGCATAATTCAGCTCATTCCGTCATCCGAGCCACTACGGAGCTGGTCTCAGACAGGTACTTCTGGCGCGGCTAAAAAAGGGATATTCGTACTTGGGCTCGTTTATGCTTTCAGCTCCAATGATTAGGCCAATTTCCAGTTGTATCCTCAAGGTTTTCTCATATCCGCGTGGGTACCGCTGGCCAGGTCAGCCTCTACAAGGGTTTCCGTTACCTTCTTGCCACGGTCCACCTTCTCACTCGTTGGCCAGAAGCTGTACCCACTGCCAATATAGGGATAGAAACAGTAATAGCTGTTTGTATGGGCTTTGGGTTTATTTATATGGTTGTCCTGTAAAGATTACTACTGATCGCTGCTCACAGTTCGCCTGATTCTATAAGGTACTGGCCAGGGGAGAATTTTGTGACCAAGCTTGTTTTATCTTTTACCACTTTTTCGTTTGTACAGTCTCCATCACCCCCAACACTATATAGGACAAGGCGAGAATCGATCAACAAGGATAAATTGTGGAGGTTCCTCTCTTTTCTCGTTTCCAGAGTAGCCCTTCCTTACCTCCGTTGCTACGAACAGACTGTATAAAACCCTGTTGTATCCAGAGGTTTCGTTAGTGCAGCAGTACAAGACCTCGTTGGTTGCATCGATGTTATGTTTTTGAAGAACGGTGACGTTGTGAGTCAAATTACAGTTTGACGTACGTTGTTATCAATGCAGGTCTGACTGACTACGACACTTGTTTAAGGAAACTGCTCATTTAGGGTTGTAACAATGACAGGATGTCATCCAGCAGTCAACTTCATGTTTGGGAATTTTCATCGACTGCCTAAAGCTTCGCTGGTCGCTGCTGACGGCTCTAATTAGGTGCAGGCATTTCCAGTAGTTCCCTCAGGTTTTCGTTCCGCTTACAAAAGAGAAACTAGAGGGCCGATCGCGGAATCAGCTTTCGGTAAAAGCCCCGGTCGCCAGGGGATCATTCTGTCATAGGTCGCGTGAGTGACGATTGTTGAGCTTTATATGCTCAACAATTGACTGCGCAGATGCCCGGCTTACAAATGCATTCACGGCTACCACAGTCTTGATCGAAATTCATTCCAGCAGAACTGCTCACTTGCGCTTACGCCTTTGTGCGCGTGGATAGCGTTAGGACAATTCTACAACGGCCTTACGAAGGTCCATGTAAGGTGCTCGCGAGAAGCGATCAAATTTACCTCAGTGACCTAAGTGGTAAACATGGAACCACATCTGCCGATCGTTTTTATTTTGCGCACCGTGGCAGTAGTCTAAACAGGAGGACACTGCTTAACGATAGTGCTCACAAAGTTCCTTCACTTACCGTAGATATCACCTTCAAACCGCAACCCGAATCTGTGGAGTGGCAGCAAACATCGCGATCTGATTTTCATGTACCTTGGCTGGAGTATCTCGTAGATAGCTTTCGCTTTTTCGATTAAACTTGGCGTTTTTCTCACTTTTTGACATTTTCATGAAACCAATTTGAAAACCAGAAAAATATTTCGTAATTTTTAAAATTCGCTTATTGTACGGACCAACCGAGGTAAGTTCCTTTCATTTCGCTTTTACTCCTTAATTCGTTCTATTTTGCTTTTCCGTTGCCTGTACGGGTACGGTGAGTGGAGGAACCCGGAAAGACGTGTTCGATTATTTTATAAGGCATACATGCATACGTTGGTAGTAATAATAATGATGGTTTATTTCGGAGACTCTCGAAGAGTGCCAGGTGCACGATCGAGTTTCTGAAAGCGATAAAATGGACCTATGAAATTCACGAAAATGTAGAAAGTTGCATGACAAAAGTAGGAAAGGTGGGCTCAGAAGTTAGATTGAAGGCGGGTAAACGTACGACAAGAGTATGCATACTAAAGAAAAACGTAGGAGTTTCAAACCAACCCAAGAGCAGATTCAAATAAACGCTTGGTAAGTTTGAAAGTCAGGGTCAAATAGGCAGTCTGGCTGGCCCAGATGGGAACATCTGAAAGTCGACAGATATGCATGAGAGGGGCTGGAAATTGGCATGAGAAACTGTGTTAGCTGGAGACGATGGAGAAAAAAGTGAAATACACTGCAATGGATTAGACAGCAATGAAGCTTTGGTACTCTGCAATAGATGGTCGGCGGACAGGGGACAAAACTTATTGTGAAACAGGGAGTGAGTACTGCGAGATTTAAAGAGTGGATCGGATGACTAAAACGGCTCGGAAGAGTTGGATATGGTAGGTTTGAGGCATGGATTTAGAAAGAATGGACAAACATCATGACTACCAGAAGAATGAAAGCAAGAGAAATGGCCTATAAGGAACTGCAAGATGCAGAGCGAATGCTTATATACATATATATATGTATATGTAGTAGAGAAACAGAGGAAGTAATAATGGAGTCCTAGAAAAAAATCATTTACTGGAGGGGCAAGTCAGGCTAAGTCGAATGGTAATAGAATTACTCGGGAATACCCTAGTGAATTTTCTTCATAACAGGTGAGATTGGCGGATCGACAGAGAGGGAGAAGAAAAGAATTTGGGGACAAAATGTTCTAAGGGCTGTGAAGAGCATTTTATAAAACAGATAATATGAAGGAAAATGCCAGGGAAAACATGTAAGAATGGATCTAATAAGCTGATTATTGTGGGGTAAACGTGGCGGCGGTCAGAAGTGGGAGAAGCTGTAATAAACGGATGTTCATTACTTAGCGGGAAGCTGGTGGCGATGGAGGTGGCTGGGCAGCGCAGAGCCAACAAAGATACAAAGTGGAGAAATGTGCCAGTCGGAGTAAAATAACCCTTGAATGAAAAGCGCACTTCAGTAAAAACTGCGGTACCTAGTTTTTGTGAAATAACTACCAGGGCAGACGAATGAGGGCAGAACGGGTCACTAAAAATTGAAACCGGACGACGATACATAAGTGCGAGGCTAAAGCTCAAATGTTGGCCGGATCCTGTGATTATTTCGTCATCTGAATGTCACCGGTGAACTGAGAGATAGTTCGACGGATAATGGGTGATGGGACAGAGAGTGGGTTCAAAATACAAATCTTGACAATTTCTTGCATCTGGCGTTGCAGGCGAGCTATAAGGTACATCCCCGGACAATACGAAAGGGTTCAGGACACCAGCCTTGACTGCCTCTTGCGTCTTGTTTTGCCGGTGACCTGGAATAAAGTTCACTGGATGGCGGAAGAGGGCATTCCATTTAGCTAGAATAGAGCAAACCATTGGAAGTCAGTCAGCGGGATAATAGACCGCGAGCGCCTTGCGCGGCCAGGTAGAACGAGGCTTACGGTGGCCGGGGCCTATCGAGACACTAGAATTCCTTCGGTGTTATGCGCAGAGATGGGCACCTGCTACTGCGCGTTTTACTTTCTTACAGTTCTGTTAGAATAATGGATCTGTTCATTCAGCCTGCTGAAGGCAAAGAAGTAGGAGGAGCGCTCCTCTCACTATCCAGACGAGAAACAACCATGACGCTGGCCTTCCCTCACGCTTAGGGCCCCAAACGGTAGGAAAGCACACAGGATACCGAAAAGCTCGGAGCAGACTATGATTTTTCCCTACCCTTCATTATTCTTCTGCGAGTAACTCGTTTCACTTAGTGTCCAACACTCTTTCGAGATGCCTTACACGCTGTGCTCCAACTATTTCTTAAGCTAGTACTTCCCACGCTCCAACTGCTCTACTACCGAAGAGGTTCACCCTCACACTTAGCCCAGGGGCATGGTTCCCGCAATTTTACACTAGCTTCTCTCATTCCGTAACCAGAGGCCCGTTCAAATAAATCTCCTGCATTTACTCCCAAAAACCCTTCAGTATTTTGAACGCTTCAGCGAGGTCTCCTTCAGGCCTCCCTTTCCCAGGAGCGAAAAGTCCCATATCCCGCAGCTGCCATTTATATGATCTCCCTCGTTTTCCTCCAACCATCCCAGTTGATAGTTGCTGGCTCTTTTCTAGTAGAGCTGTTTCCTATCCCAGAAGGGTCTCCAAGCCTGCTTGTAGTGTTCCGAAAGTGGCCCTTCACGTCCTTGTACCCAGGTATGACCACTTTCACCGATCTGAGAGAAAGCGCGGCGCGGCCGAAAGAGAACACCTCATGCCTTGCGAGCAGCCACATTGCTGTGTTCAGCACTCCTGAAGTCCGCAGTCGTTTGGCCATACAAGCCCCTTGTTAACTGTGTCACCTCAACTGTAAACGGTCCATCTTCACCCATGACCTTTACTCTCATTGAAGCTCAGGCTAGCAGATGACCGTTGTATTCATTTGAGGGCATATCCGACTTGTTTGCAGTGTTAACTACGTGCGCCAGGTCCCCTGCCTGTTCATCGCGATCTCTTGATCCTACAAAATTTTACACCGTCTTCAAAAATGGAACACGGTAGTGATAACGGTTCCACGGAATCACTCACGTAGAGAAAAAAAGGAGCGGACCTGCATTTGACTGTTGAAGTACTCCACTGGTTATTCCTGCTGCATTTGACCTGCGAGTTCCTACTCTAAAGTGAAAAGTCCTGTTTGTCAGGAAGGCTGACACCCACTTGTGCAATGCCCTTCTATCTCAAACTCCTTCCGGTTCCACATCAATAGCCAATGACTGACTGATACAAAGGACTTGCTGAAGTCTGAGTGGCAAACTTCGTCCACCTTGCCTTCGCCAATCTGGCTTGTGGCCTCATCCGGGAATACTCTAAATTTCGGCAGGTTGGATTTGCCCTTCATAAAACCGTGCCGTGCTTTGCAGTACAACTTCTAGCTCAGCTGATGTTGAAATGTGTGCTTCCTTACCTGCTCTAAACACTCACGGAAGAAGCATGTGAAGCCCACAGGGCGGTGCTTTTTCCTTACTTGACCAAGACCCTCCCTTGTGGATAGCCACAGCAGTAGCTTATTTCCAGTCCTACGGTAATGCCCCCTGGCCGAGCTTTGCACAGTACAGGCGGCTGACTTTCACTGGTGTGGCAGCCAGTGGCTGAATGACAGCTGGATGCATACCATCAGGCCCTGCCGAGTTGTGTATGTTAAGTCCTTCGAACAATTTCCCTGCCACCAGTTCCTTAATTTGCAGGTTTGGAAAGATAGGAACAACCACTAGCGTTTCGGTTGATGTTTGTTTAACCCCATCACATCTATGTGTATCCCCAAAGTTTGGGCCTGGGGCGCCTGCTTTGCTCTGATCGTCATTGCATACCCCACCCCAACCTCTCAAGGCCACAGGTCCCACTCCTTTCCCAGGCGGAGCCTATGACTGAAAGTGCCTACAATAAACTTTTGGGTCTTGTTTAACTTCCCTGGCCGCTGTCTGTTCCGGATTCCTCTTTGCCCCTCGTTGTATTATTGCCGCTGCACTTCTACCCTTTCCGTACCGTAACCAGACACTTTCACAGCCAGCGGCCCTGATGGCCTGCCAGCTTTCGTCCCAGTTTTCGGCTGCTTCTCCAAACGCCGGCCTCCGCTAAGCTGGCTTGCCTTTATTTCCGCTATAATGGAGTAGGGCAAATAAATCCTGCAGCCACAGAAGTTTCCCTCTGGGCCAGTGCCACATTTCTTCTTCTCCTGCTTCCTCACTCTCCCTCCCCCGGCCTAGATCTGCGGCCCTAGTTCTGAGTTTCACTGGGTTTATCCCTCCAAAATGTTCTACGTAGTTTTGCTATGGCTTTCGCATTCATGAGGCAAAATGAAAATTTGATGGTGACTTCAGCACTATCGCCTGATGGCGCCAGCAAATCTAACCAGTCTATGTCATTTTCATGCCTTGTGATCTCTGAGTCAAGCAGCGAAGGCAGCCGTCCCGATCTGTACCTTGTGTTTCCCCTAATGTGCAGAACCAGGGCTTTGCTGTGCATACATTCAACGAGATCCTCCTCTGATCTCCCCTAGATGCTGATACCTGCTGTACAATACACCCCAGGAAGTTCAGTCTCATACTGTTAGGAGTCCACTTGATGATGTCCATAGCTGCCGTGATGCGCCCATCAATCTTTAATCCTCGCCTGACGTTGACTTTTGGCCCCTGAGTATGCACGCTACAGCTGCCCTTTAGGTGCGCTCTAAGACATCGGAGGGAGTCTTCAAGTCTTGAAGTAATACACGGGTTCTGGCCTGAGGCCCAAAAGTTCCCGAATATGGAAATTATCTTGTTGTCTGAATTTCGCCGAAGAGCTGGAGGATGGTTCACCGGATAATGGGGTGTTATGAAAAAACGAGAGGGTTCAAGATACAAGCCCCGACGGTGACTTGCTTTCGGTGTTTCCGGCGAGCTGGAAAATAGACAAATGGACAATGCAGAAGGGTTTGGTATACCAAGCTAGCAGCAAGCAGCTCGTTTGTAACGTCGGTTTTCGGCCGGTTTTTGTCGGCTTCCATATTGGCAGCCTTACCGAAGAAAAAAATCATATTTAGGACATAAGTTGTGAAACCCTCGTGAAAACACAAAAGTCCCATGGAAATGGTTTGCTTTACATCTTCGTGAAAACCTTGCCTAGATGGATCTGCGTCAAACATAAAAGGATGACCGCTGGAAGGCGCTCGCTATGGCGAAAAAGCTGGTGTCACTATAGTAGTCACCAATTAGTTTGAATTATTGATCTTGTCAGGACATCCTCGTGTTTGATTGATTATTGGTTCCATCCGTTCCACTACAGAAGTGCCATCCACTCCTATGAAGAACACTCCGAAAACCGTTGAACGTCTAACCAGTATTGTCTGTTATTTCGTTCTAACTGTTATAACATCAGGTGCCACTTAATATACGTTGTCATTTACATACGGACTTCCGCTTCGTCTTGCAATCGGCAATCGTGCCTTCAAACCGTCAGTGTGTCATGAAAACTGGCCAATGTCGTCGTAAACTCCAGCTAAAGTGACCACAAATGACATATCATCACAGTTGCAAACTAATCCGACAACCGTGGTTGTGGTGCTCATTTGGGTTAATAGCATTCCTTAAGCGGGTTGGGAGAACTCTGAGTGCGCTGAATGATCAGGCCGCCAAAAGGCGGCCCCATTTTTGTCAAGAACAAACGTTTTGGAGACCGCTGTCGCCAGCGAAGGTGGAAGGGAGCAGGCGAGCGAGGAGGCACGTTAAACTTTTGCCTGTTGAAATGCAGCCAAACCTTTTGTTCAGTCTTTTGGTGACAGTAGTTTATGACCGTTTTGTAGGTGCCACGGTCGTGAACTGTGCACTGTCGGGGGAAGACTTTAAAAGGTTTCGCGAGATCCTGGACCCCCCGGGACTCACCGTTGATAGACAACGGGATTTCCATGAAAGAGAATACCTGCCAGGCCGGAGAACATTGGAAACCGCGACAGCCCCTAGCTGATTAGCCGAAAAGGCCTACCGCTCCTGCGGGACACTGAGCTCAATAGTATCATCTGCCAGCAGCTGCAGGGGAGAGAAGCCTCACTCATGATTCGATAGGAGTTCGTACTTCAAACCTCGCGAACCCTGGAGGACTCCGTGAAAGTTGCGGCAAAACTGGAGGTTTTGCATGCGCCTGATGAGCAGGGAGGTTAATGCGTGGGCCAAACAATCGCCCCAATCTACAGAAAATGACCTTACCACCATCGTGGCCTTTGTAATGATCATTCGAGTTAGCATGTTCCTCCGAGAAGAATTCCTAATAGAAAACGCGCACATGGTTATAGGTTCGCTCGACCTAAATGGGGATAAAAAATTGCCATTTCTCTTGAGTAAACGACCTCTTGGAAGATGGATATATTCCCACCTCGAATAGATTTGCCAGTAGTGAGCAATGTCCTATGGCACATTGATGTTGGATGAACTATGAGCCCAGTGTTTGGTCGGTAGCAGAGCCACACGTAGCCTAATCAATAAACACTGCTTGGGGACATTGCATTTCATAGTGGTGAAACGTCACGATTTCAACGAACATTGTGCAGAGTAAATAGGGAGCACCTTTTCGCACTAAACACGGTGACCGCCAACGTAAAGTTGGGGGGTGTGGGGAAGTTCCAAAACTTTGAGGTAGTCCGAGGATTGGCTCTCGATATCGTTCCAGGCACAAACTTCCTAGGAACCTTTCAGTGAGTAATCGATCTGCGTAAGGGCGTCTAACACATACCGCGGTGTTTTGTTCCATTCACAAAGACTCGCAACGATAAAAACCCATTAGTTCAGTCCCCGCATCTGGAAAAAGAAGTAAAGAAACTGTCGATATCTTGCTGAGGTCAACGGATGCCCCTAAACTGATGAGCGATGAATTGGCCATATTGATAAGCGAACATTGGGATATTTTGTGTGGGATAATACTCAGATAGGTCGCATTGGAGCAGCCCAACATGCTACTGACACTGGTAATGCGCTCATGGAAGATTCCACCCTGCTACGAGGCTCCAGTGAAGATGATTCGGAAAATGCCGGAGAGTAATGTAATTCAACCCTCAAACTCGCCATGGGCCGCATCGGTAGTTCTAATGGAGAAGAAAGACGGGTCATTGAGGTTGTGCGTGGATTATCGAAAGTCGATGCAAGTGACGAGGAAAAACTCCTTTCTGCTGCCAAACGCTCACGAGTTGTAAGAGTCACTAGGGAGTTCAATATGGTTCAGCACACTAGGTCTAGCGTCCGGTTATTGGCAGGTGGAGGTTAAGGAGCATGATCGACAAAAGACAGCATTTGCGTTGCCCGACGCGCCATATGAATTTCAAACAATGCCGTTTGGATTAACGAATGCTTCGCAATTTTCCGAAGCTTGACGCAAACCGTATTGGGTGGATTGATTTCTCAGTGTTGTCTTGTGTATTTGGACGACGTAATTTTTAAAGGAAGGACACAAGACGAACACATACAAAACTTGGCCCGAGTGTTCAAAAATTTGCGGCAGGTAGGCCTAAAACTCAAACCATCTAAATGTCATCTGTTACTACATAAGGTGGCCTACCTTAGACAAGTAGTGTCGGATTCAGGAGTCTAAACTGATCCGTCGAAAACAGAAAAGATTAAAACGTGGCCTACTCACTCCAATGCTGAGGAAGTACGCAGTTTTCCTGCGTTGGCTTCTTACTATCGTAGATGCATTCAGAAGTTTGCAACGATATCAGCGCCACTTAACTGGTTTCTGCAGCAAAATCAAACATTCGAATGCGCCAAGAAGCAGCAGGTGTCCTTTGAAGAACTACGCAGTCGGTTACCCAAAGCACCTATTCTAGCCTTCCCGGACACATCGCAGTCCTCCGGCAAATTCATCCTGGACACTCATGCTTCAAACAAAGGCATTGGTGCAATTTTGCTTTAAAGCGACCGCCAAGGCATCATTTGACCGCAGAACCTTGAGTCAAGGAGAACAGAATCATCGCGCGACGCGAAAGATGTTGGCGTTGGTCCACTTCGTTCTCCACTATCGACATTTCCATTTGGGCCTTTATTTACTCGTCCGAACAGACCACCGTTCTTTTTTGTGTTTGACAGATTTTAAGGATCTTAAAGGACAATTTTCGAGAAGGCAATATTTCCTGCAGGAACATTCGTTGGCCCGCCTTCATCGTCCAGGCACATCTCGTGGGAATTTAGGCTGCTTTTTCCGCCCTCTGCGCAGAGCCCACAAAGAGTGTGACTTGCACTTCCAAGTGGCACTGGCTAGCCCCAGTGAAAGACGAGAGTTTGAAGGAATCCAGGCTGAGGACCCGGGACTTACTGCCGCATACCACGGCTTGCGTGGTAATGGCAGGCGCCACACAGACCAAAGTATGTCGGGGACAAACCACTGGGCAAGGTGTTTACTGTCCCAGTAAAATAGCCCATGACTGATCGATGGCCTCTTTTCACGCATAAAGAACCGAAATACACGCGACAACTCCAAAAGCCACAGCCACAATTGAAAAGCGTGCTCAAGAACATCCACCACCAACTCGGACACTCGGGTCGAAGTGAAACGTATTACCCAACGCGGGTAAGATAATAGCGGCAACACAATCGATGGAACGCCAAGGGTCTTTGCAGAGACCATTAGGCTTTCTCTGAGATGGAGACCCCGTTCCGAATAGGCGAGCACATTTTATCCCTGTCAAAGCGGGTTATCCCTACGAAATCTCGGGAATGGGCTTAATGGGACCATTGCCGGATACCAGCGTGGAAACTAATATATAATTGTCATGATAGACCTTTTCACGAAACGGTTAGAAGTTGTTGCCTTTTCGGTCATAGGGAAAGTAGCAGGGGCCTAGGCAACTTCCAAACATTGGATTCGCTAATTGGGCGAGCCCGGTCAACTGAACTCGGGTAGGGGTAGAAGTTTCGAAAACACTGCATTGTCTGAACCATGTAAACTGTTGCCATTTGGCAAAACTCACGCTATCTTTAACGACCCTAAAGGCAACAGACCAGTCAAGGAGACCAGCAGGACATTCAAGGTACTGATGAAAACATTTAGAGGAAACAGGAGACACTGGAGTCAGGCACTGGAACAGAGTGTAGTGGCGTTTTGCTGCACGGCTCATTCACTCATTAGATATACGCCCCAATTCCTATGGACAGGAAAAGAAATGCAGATACCCCGTGACTTGCTGATGCCGTATTCGGGCTGACTACCACAAGTGACTTCAAAGTAGGTGATCAGCCTGAAAGAAACCTTGGTAAGCCTTATAAACTGGCCCGACAACTTCTATGGCAAGGTCATCGAAGACAGAAAGAATGTGATCGCTCTTTACACGGAGCCCCTTTTTGGGTGGGGAATAAGATGTTCTTGTAATCCGAAATACTGGCAGTGGGGACATTCACTGTGTTCAACATAGACCGGAAAGTTAGTTACGTGGTAGTGAGAAAAATCTTCAAAACCTTTGTGCTATTCACGATAAGTCAAATGAAAAACCATCTGCCACGGTACGTTTTAATCTACTGAATCCGTATTCAACCCCGATACCCAGGCAGTGCTTAACTAGAGAGGAAGCTGCATGGTGGGAAAACTGGCGTCACTATAGTAGTCACCAATTAGTTTGAATTATTGATCTTGTCAAGACATCCTCGTGTTTGATTGATTATCGGTTCCATCCATTCCACTACAGAAGTGTCATCCACTCCTATGGAGAACATTCCGAAGACCGTTGAACGTCTAACCAGTAATGTCTGTTATTTCGTTCTAACTGTTATAATATCAGGTGCCACTTAATATAGGTCGTCATTTCCGTACGGAATTCTATTTCTTTTTAAAAAGCGAAAGGGGTTTAGCCTCGCCTCAGTGGCTTGAGAAAACTTTTGCTTGTACCTCACCACTGGGAAAGTTTTCCTTGCTTCACCAGTGTGCCACATTACTTTCAGAGGGGTGGTATTTTCATCCAACAGATCCTTCAAGTACATGGTGTTACGCAAAGTTTAGTCTTTTTTCGGTTTATGTGGATTGCTCCAAGAGGACAGTTACAATAATGTTGTTCCTCCCTGTCTCGTACTGGTGCTTTGTAGAATAAAAGACCAAAGTCCGTTGGAGAGTTGTTTCCACAACTTTATCTTCTAGTGGAATAACCAATGAACATACACGGGCTATTATGTGTGTAAATATGACAACCATATAATGACTTTGCCTTAGTATGCCATGGTCGAAAGTCGTTCGTTTTATTAAACTTTTGTTTTTATATCTGTCAGTTGCTGGCGAAAGACCTGTGCGGGCCGGTTCAGAGGCACTCAAGAAATCGATTTCATTCACAGGACAACTGAAGGTTTCTGTGCCTGTGGCAACAAATTCTATCGTCTCAAAGGGGTTGTATGGACGCAGTGAATGCGGAATATCATACAATAGCACAACTTCCTACTGTACGCACCAGATCCTAGAAGAGGATGACCCTTAGTAAAAGCCACTGGTGACTTTCCATTATTTGCTTTACTAGCCGCCGTTTGTCGTTTCAATGGGATGGTGGGTTAATATTGGCTTCATAGCTCAAGCCGCGCCTGCCTGAAGCAGCAATTAACCGACTTACTTCGAGGCACGTAACGATGGCCCCACAGAATTACTCAGGGATCCTAAAACTGCTCTCAAATCAGTTAGAGTCTTTGGCTTCTTCTGCTCTCTTGGTTCATTTCACACCAAAGCTCGGTTGAGTATAGCCACCGAAGCCCCTGACAAAGACATAAGCGGCGCGATACGCCAGTGATCCACATCACAATGGAAACTGCTGGCGTTTTTCTGTCTTCGCTTCCTACCAGCTGAGGCTACGTTTTCCACGCTCAGTCAAAAATTACTTGCCTTTTTTAGTGTTGTTGAACATTTCCGGCATATTCTCGATGGCAGACAGTTCGTCATCTTTTCCGATCATAAACCATTGACGTACGCGTTTCATAGTCGAACCGATAAACACTCACCATGTGAGTCACTTCATTTAGATTTCGTGGCACAGTTTTCCAGTGATGTTCCTCGCATTTCCAGCACCAACAACATTGCGGATGACGCTATTTCTGGTCAGCCGTGAGTCACAAACCTCAAAGCTTCGTCTGCAGCTACACCTTCGGAACTGAATTTCACAGACCCAAGTCAGATGTCATCACTCGAACCTTCGGAATTTCTTTAGCCAACCCCTCGGGCTCAGCCATATCTGGCACAAATCTGCCACACCCACGTCCTATGGTACTCACGTCTTCAGGCCGCATAACCCCCGACTTTTGGCATAATTCAGCTCATTCCGTCATCCGAGCCACTACGGAGCTGGTCTCAGACAGGTACTTCTGGCGCGGCTAAAAAAGGGATATTCGTACTTGGGCTCGTTTATGCTTTCAGCTCCAATGATTAGGCCAATTTCCAGTTGTATCCTCAAGGTTTTCTCATATCCGCGTGGGTACCGCTGGCCAGGTCAGCCTCTACAAGGGTTTCCGTTACCTTCTTGCCACGGTCCACCTTCTCACTCGTTGGCCAGAAGCTGTACCCACTGCCAATATAGGGATAGAAACAGTAATAGCTGTTTGTATGGGCTTTGGGTTTATTTATATGGTTGTCCTGTAAAGATTACTACTGATCGCTGCTCACAGTTCGCCTGATTCTATAAGGTACTGGCCAGGGGAGAATTTTGTGACCAAGCTTGTTTTATCTTTTACCACTTTTTCGTTTGTACAGTCTCCATCACCCCCAACACTATATAGGACAAGG
This sequence comes from Fasciola hepatica, assembly GCA_948099385.1. Lineage (NCBI taxonomy): Eukaryota > Metazoa > Platyhelminthes > Trematoda > Plagiorchiida > Fasciolidae > Fasciola > Fasciola hepatica. The sequence continues at coordinate 10,589,629 of CANUEZ040000182.1, forward strand.
CGAGAATCGATCAACAAGGATAAATTGTGGAGGTTCCTCTCTTTTCTCGTTTCCAGAGTAGCCCTTCCTTACCTCCGTTGCTACGAACAGACTGTATAAAACCCTGTTGTATCCAGAGGTTTCGTTAGTGCAGCAGTACAAGACCTCGTTGGTTGCATCGATGTTATGTTTTTGAAGAACGGTGACGTTGTGAGTCAAATTACAGTTTGACGTACGTTGTTATCAATGCAGGTCTGACTGACTACGACACTTGTTTAAGGAAACTGCTCATTTAGGGTTGTAACAATGACAGGATGTCATCCAGCAGTCAACTTCATGTTTGGGAATTTTCATCGACTGCCTAAAGCTTCGCTGGTCGCTGCTGACGGCTCTAATTAGGTGCAGGCATTTCCAGTAGTTCCCTCAGGTTTTCGTTCCGCTTACAAAAGAGAAACTAGAGGGCCGATCGCGGAATCAGCTTTCGGTAAAAGCCCCGGTCGCCAGGGGATCATTCTGTCATAGGTCGCGTGAGTGACGATTGTTGAGCTTTATATGCTCAACAATTGACTGCGCAGATGCCCGGCTTACAAATGCATTCACGGCTACCACAGTCTTGATCGAAATTCATTCCAGCAGAACTGCTCACTTGCGCTTACGCCTTTGTGCGCGTGGATAGCGTTAGGACAATTCTACAACGGCCTTACGAAGGTCCATGTAAGGTGCTCGCGAGAAGCGATCAAATTTACCTCAGTGACCTAAGTGGTAAACATGGAACCACATCTGCCGATCGTTTTTATTTTGCGCACCGTGGCAGTAGTCTAAACAGGAGGACACTGCTTAACGATAGTGCTCACAAAGTTCCTTCACTTACCGTAGATATCACCTTCAAACCGCAACCCGAATCTGTGGAGTGGCAGCAAACATCGCGATCTGATTTTCATGTACCTTGGCTGGAGTATCTCGTAGATAGCTTTCGCTTTTTCGATTAAACTTGGCGTTTTTCTCACTTTTTGACATTTTCATGAAACCAATTTGAAAACCAGAAAAATATTTCGTAATTTTTAAAATTCGCTTATTGTACGGACCAACCGAGGTAAGTTCCTTTCATTTCGCTTTTACTCCTTAATTCGTTCTATTTTGCTTTTCCGTTGCCTGTACGGGTACGGTGAGTGGAGGAACCCGGAAAGACGTGGTCGATTATTTTATAAGGCATACATGCATACGTTGGTAGTAATAATAATGATGGTTTATTTCGAAGACTCTCGAAGAGTGCCAGGTGCACGATCGAGTTTCTGAAAGCGATAAAATGGACCTATGAAATTCACGAAAATGTAGAAAGTTGCATGACAAAAGTAGGAAAGGTGGGCTCAGAAGTTAGATTGAAGGCGGGTAAACGTACGACAAGAGTATGCATACTAAAGAAAAACGTAGGAGTTTCAAACCAACCCAAGAGCAGATTCAAATAAACGCTTGGTAAGTTTGAAAGTCAGGGTCAAATAGGCAGTCTGGCTGGCCCAGATGGGAACATCTGAAAGTCGACAGATATGCATGAGAGGGGCTGGAAATTGGCATGAGAAACTGTGTTAGCTGGAGACGATGGAGAAAAAAGTGAAATACACTGCAATGGATTAGACAGCAATGAAGCTTTGGTACTCTGCAATAGATGGTCGGCGGACAGGGGACAAAACTTATTGTGAAACAGGGAGTGAGTACTGCGAGATTTAAAGAGTGGATCGGATGACTAAAACGGCTCGGAAGAGTTGGATATGGTAGGTTTGAGGCATGGATTTAGAAAGAATGGACAAACATCATGACTACCAGAAGAATGAAAGCAAGAGAAATGGCCTATAAGGAACTGCAAGATGCAGAGCGAATGCTTATATACATATATATATGTATATGTAGTAGAGAAACAGAGGAAGTAGTAATGGAGTCCTAGAAAAAAATCATTTACTGGAGGGGCAAGTCAGGCTAAGTCGAATGGTAATAGAATTACTCGGGAATACCCTAGTGAATTTTCTTCATAACAGGTGAGATTGGCGGATCGACAGAGAGGGAGAAGAAAAGAATTTGGGGACAAAATGTTCTAAGGGCTGTGAAGAGCATTTTATAAAACAGATAATATGAAGGAAAATGCCAGGGAAAACATGTAAGAATGGATCTAATAAGCTGATTATTGTGGGGTAAACGTGGCGGCGGTCAGAAGTGGGAGAAGCTGTAATAAACGGATGTTCATTACTTAGCGGGAAGCTGGTGGCGATGGAGGTGGCTGGGCAGCGCAGAGCCAACAAAGATACAAAGTGGAGAAATGTGCCTAGGGGTGAGGCTGTCTGGGGTGCAGAGATGCAGCAGCTGTGACGGCGAACAGTGTGGGAGAGAAATAATCAAAAGACGTACCAGAGGAATCGGGTAATTGCAGATCAAAGGGATTGGAACTGTGAACGAAAACCATGACGTAACGATGATTTACACCAGGTGGAACATGAAAGAGCAGAACAGCCTGAAAAACACAAAAAATGCCTGCTGGGAGCAATATACGAAACCGGAGATGAGAACACGAACCAAAAAGGCAGGTGAAAAACCAACCGGATAGCTTTACTGCAGGTGAAACACGAGGAGGGCTGAGAAGGAAGAAGCACCGGGGCAGGTAAACCGGAGGATGAACACAAGGCACGAAAGATGAATGTGCATCGGAGTTGGGGCGATGGAACTGGAGAGCCGGGTGCCCGCGGGCACTTGTACAGGTGGATGCAGCTGAAAGATGTTATTCAGGGCACTGCCTCATGAAAAGACCCACAGAGAAATCGCGGAGTCAGGCAAGGAAAATGTAGTGTTGATGATTGTAAAATAAATGTGGTTGTAAGAGATGCAAGGTTTGGAACGGCGAAGCCTAATATGGAAATTGGCCATGGGCGCTGAAGGGACCGGTGTGTATTGACATTGATCATGAGAAGGGAGAACGAGGGAGGATTTGACAGAACGGTAGGCACTGAGGCATAAGGATGTGATCAATGAGCTTTATGAGCCAGGGATGATACCAAGTGAACGGAGGATACAAGCCGGCAGTGATGACAGGGGTGGAAAAAGAAGTATTTGCATACCTTCGAAGAACGATAAAAATGAAAGCGATAAGAGTGATGACAAGAGTGATAGATGGGCTTACTGCGGCGGAACAAGGATGGTTGGAGCATGCCATCTGCAACTGACAACATTGGATGCGGAAGGACAAGGAGAGTTAGTGCCCGCGATCCACAACCAGTGCTAGTGTGTGAGGCTGGCCGTGAGCTTGATACCCAACCTGAAAAACCCTTGGAAGTGTACACCGGAGGTGTGATCCACAAACCTGATTGAGCTAGCATATCGTTGCAGACCACCTAAACGCCCGATGTGCACCAGCCAAAGAGGTGGATTTGACCGCGCCCCGCACTGCTGGGAACAGCACTAATGTTCATTGGCGGTTGCGCGCGTGGGAATTAGATCGACAATGAAAATATAAGGTCCTCTATCAGAGGGCCAGTTATCGGAGGGTCTCAGAGGGCGGAGCCAGAGGTTAGTAGACGACCACACGGCAGCTTTATGCAGGTGCGCATACCAAAGTTGTGGGTGATTTGCACATGAGAGAGAACTGGATGGGGAAAGCAGATAAAAAAAGGCAGTCAGGAGGTGCCCCTGCTGTGGAATAACGGATAACGGTGGCAAACAGAAACCAATAAAGGACAAAGCATAAGGGTGACAGAGACCACGGGGGAAGGGGGAAGCGACGTGTAGGAAAATAATGGTATTTCATTTCCGTTTACTTATTAGGGGAATGGCCGTAGCTAGTCAAGCTTTGAGAATTCGGTCAGGTAGATCAAACTGTCCGTGTTTGATTGTGTCCTCAGTTGGAGGGAGCAGAGTCTTTGACGGAGTTGGCCATAGAAGCCGGGGCCTTTCTCGTTTGCTGTATTCTCAGTTTTGCACATATTAGGCGGCTGAAGTGCACATGCAAAGTTGAGATATGGAATGAGTGCCCATAGAAATTGGAGCTTTGCTTGTGAAGCTCAAACAGCTAGTAAGCAGCTAGTTCCAGAACTTGGAGTAGACAAGAGGGATAAAAAGTGACCGCATGGCCCACTTAGCTGCACTAGAAGGGACAGTAAAAAGCTTGCTCCGAAGTGAGTGAGGGGTTTTCACAGGAGAAACTTACTGGGCTAAAGGAAAAAGACAGGTTAAGGAGCAAGTTATAAAAGAAGACTGAGTTTAGCCGCAGGCGGCGGAGCCAGAATGGGTCAAGATTCAGATATTGGCATCGTTCTCTGTAGCTTGAAAACGTGGGCCGACCGAGTAGCTTTTTGTTGAAACGCCTCGGTATGCCTTCAGGCGCATCTTTGTCAAATTCTGTCGAGTTAAAAAGTATTATTGAACAGTAGTCGAGCAGGGGCCTGATGTGGGATTTGTAGATGCTGATGATGCTGTCCCGGAAAAGAAAGGACCTGATGAGAAGAGCCACACCTCTTCTAGCCTTGGCCGCTCAGATGTCTGCGTGCTCCGGGAAGTTGAGGGAGATGGAATAGTCAAGGCCCAAATAGCGGATGGTAGGTCGGCTGGCAAGTGGAGACCCACCAAGAGTTAAGGATCCAGAGGGCAATCGAAATTTGTAGGTTAGAACCCCAAACTCACCAGTGAAATAATTCATCAAGCAGGGATGACACCAGCAGTCAAGTGCGGAGAGGTCCGCGGAAATGTTGAACAGATTACAATTAGCATATTAAAAATTGAAAGAGTAGACTGTTTTATATTATCCGCAAACAAGAATAGCGTGCCACTGTTTATTAAGTCCAATTCAGTTGAGTTCAGTTTGCACAAGGCAGGTTATGGCCACGGCCAATCGAGCGTCCAGAATCCATTCGATGGTATGCACACTAGGTTGGGACCCACCACCGCGCAGTTCGTTTCTTCGAGTCCCCCCTAAAAATAAAAGGGAAAGGTAAAAGCTCATCGCACATGAGCTGCGAGAGTCATTATGCACCATGAGCCTTCTCTAGCCGTCAAGTAGCGAACGGAAACTTTCAATAATTGAAGGCATCACTTCCTTTGTTTAGAAAAATGCTCAAAATTCACTGTCAGAAATGATCTCATTCTACTGACGAAATAGAGCAACCTTGAATGCTTGGGTTGTCCCCAGTTCTACTACTTCTTCCGGCAGTCCGTTCCAGTATGTGACCACTCTATTGCTGAAGAAGTGAGATCCAGCTATCGGCTTGAATCGAACTTCCACCAGTTTATCCCCATTCTCCCTTGTTCTGGAGTCTGTCGTCATATGGAATGGACCCTCCGGTCTAGGCCCGGAAAAGCCTTTTTTATCTTTAATGTCCCTATGAGATCCCCCGTAGTCTCCTCCAGCCTACAGAGGAAATTCTGAGGTCCTGTGGTCTCTGTTCATACGTCTTGCCCGTCTGACCCTCAACCATAAGCTTTGCAAGACGTCGTACGTTCTTCAAACAGGTGGCACCCTTTTAGTAGAAGGGTGACCATGCCTGAACACAGTTTCTCAAAAGAGGTCCACCTTGGGACACATACACTGGCATGAAAACACTTGGTTATCCACACAAAGATGCTAGCCTCAACAGGAAGGGCCCACGGCATGCTTTTTTGCAGCTGTAGTACACTGATCCAACCACTTTCACTCTGTTTACTATCTCCACAGCAAATGAACCTTGGTCGTTGCAACCTTCAGGCTTGTCACTGTCCGTGACAACAAGTGGACGTTCTCAGTATTGGAGGGTATTCTTAATTCTGTGCCCAGTCAAGAACAGCAAGTAAGTCTCCGCCCGACTCCTCTTTCCCTTGAGCTCCCTCTAACTTCACATCACCTGTGAAGACGAAGCTTGATGACTGTATGACTAGGGCCAAATCGTTAGTAAACAGAAGAAATAGTGGAGGGTCTAGTACGGAACCCTGTGGCACCCCACTGGTGACTTTCTCCATTTCAGAGTTCTTGTCACCTACTCTGAAGTGAAACGTCCTACAGGTAAGGAAGTCCCCTAACCATTCCTGAATTTGCCCGTTCATACCAAACGGCCTCAATCTGATTGGCAGAAGCCGATGTTTTACAGAGTCAAAGGCCTTGCTAAAGTCAAGGTATTATACTTCTATCGGTTTACCTCCATCCACTCTTTGAGTGACGTCCTTTAGGAAGCTCGAGAGATTGGTCAAGCAAAACGCGTTTTTAAAAATTGCTAACTGAGCCGGGAAAAGTACAGTATGACCTAGTAGGCGCTTGCAGAAGTGGGCCCGGATGGTCTTCTCCAACACTTAGCATAGAGTGCAGGTTAGGCTAACAGGTTTGTGGATCCCATTTCGGAGCGGGGTACCCCTTTAAATGTAGCCACCACAGCTGCCTGTTTTCAGTGCTGTGGCAACCATCCATGGTCCAGGTTGGACTCATGGAACTAGCATACTGGAATGGATAAGATATTGGGCAACGGCTTATTAAAGCGGGGTGGATATCATCTGGCACGGAAGACTTGTGGATACCTAACCCTTCCTGGTGTTCGTGAACGATTGCCTCTGAAAGAAATGAGTGTATTCTGCCCGTTGGTACAGTTCTTCTCTCAAAACGTATAAGCACGACGTTATCTATTCTCTGCACACTACTAAATGCCCACTCAGAGAGTCTGGTTTGCTCTAGTTGTCCGCTGCCACTCCATGATCATGGGTCATCAATGGTCCTGCTGCGTCTTTCAACGAACCCTTAGACTGCACGTAGCTGTAATATCTCTTTGGATGCTTTTTGACACGCTGGGCCAATCTCGTTTCATAAGTGCGCTTAGCGGCCTACAGGAGGTCCACTGTCTCATTTCTATTCTTGGCATATCGGACCCAAGCCTGGCGACTCCCGGGAGCCCTAAAAGAAGCCCATCTACGGCTTCTATTCTTGACTGAATTGCCCATTGCTGCCCTCCACTAAACCAGCTCGCTCTAACCCCTGCTACGCTTCAAGAGAGCAAACTCACTCTGTAGCGTTAGTAGAGATTACTTATTGGCCCGCCAGCTTTCTTCCAAACTGCCCTGGTCCGCCGTGTCCCACATTAAATGGACCGCTCCATTACAGAGCCTGGAAATGTCCATACAGGCGAAGCTTCTGGTCAACCTCAAGGGTACTTTGTGTTGATGCTTGCAAAAAGTGATTTACCACTCACATGGTAGCTCTTACCCAACGGAGAGTGAACCTGGAGCTCACCTACATCGTCCCCATGGGTTTTGACCACTAGATCTAGCAAGGAAAGCGTGAAACCCGTCCCGTATCTGGTATCCCTCTCATGTGTTGGAACAGTGCGTCATTAATGTGCATCGGAAATAGGAGAGAACCCATTACACTGCCCTGCATAATGCCACCTGTACCAGGTTCCGGGTTGAAAGCATGTCCTTTGGTGAGAACGGTGACTGCATGCGCTGACTCATGGTCGATGGTCAGCAATGTCCCGTCAGCATATGGCTTGTCGGCCCCCGTCCGTAATCCGGGTCAGTGCTTATGCAAACGGGTGCGCGAGTAATAAAGCAGCTGACCGATGAGACGCGAACGGAGTCCCGTCAAGTGGTAACTGGTCGTGTGGCGAATCAGCAAATCAGAAAACAGGCCACTCGATTACAGTATGAACCATTCAGTCTGCTTTGTAACGATTGACACGAATGATTGTTTCACCCTCTATAGACGGTGTGTTCTTTGCCAATAAAATAAGATGAATCGCGGACGAAATAGGTTTCTCATCAGAGCTAGTTGGACGGAAAAACGACAATTTGGATCGAGGAGTTAGATAAGATTGCAGCCAAGAAAGCAGTGGGTCACCAATGTCAAACGAACCCAATTTATCAAAAAAATGGGGGCGTGGAGCACCGTCGAAAGCCTTCGACAGTTCAAGGTAGACAATGACTAATGCCTGTCCGCTATCAACAGCATTGTTGACCAGGTCGACAAAGCCAAACTGACATGTGGTGGGTTACGGCAATTCGGGAAACCCGTGCCGCCCATCGCTGAGAACGTTTGGAGCGAAAAGACTGGTAGTGATGTGATCTTTGAAAATTGCTTCCATTGTTCTCGAAATGATAAGCGTGTGAATATTGGGACCGTAATTAGCGAGTTTGTAAACGCTTCCCCTGTTGTTTCGTTGAATGGTTACTGAAAGCTTCCAGTTCGACCGTACCAAAGTGGATTTGAATGACAAAGTAAGGAGGGTTGTTGGTGGAAGTGAAAGGCCCGATCCACTGCTAGTGAACGCAGCTGGGGCAAACCATCTGGTCCGGAATGCGTAGATGCTTCATAGCGTAAAGTGAGCCCGGAAATAATGTCTACTTCAAAGGTTGGGGTAGATAGAAAAGAGCTGGTGATAGCGAGAGTTTTCGGAGTGGCCACTTCTGAAGCGGGGCCCGTGGAATTGGAGGAGTATAGGTTTAAGGTTTGAGCGATATTAGAAGGGGAGGTGGCCGAAGTTTTAGTCGGTAACACAGCGTATTGAATAGCAGTATCCGTTGCCAAATTCCTAGATTTATGTAGGTATGAGAGTTTCAATGTTTTATTGGGTTGCTTTAGAGTTTTGGCTTCTTCGATGCGAATCTGGTCTTCCTTTAGGTTCCGGATAATCTCAGTAAGACCTGTTGGTCTTATGAAAACGGAGGAGTCTTGGTTTCAGAGGTAGAGCCTTTGCATCTTAGGGTACTTTTGTTGGGGGGAGACTAGTATGGATTCCCTAAGGGAGGCCTTTTGAGCAACTGAACTGAGCTTCAACAGGCAATTTCCCATGTTATGGTAAACGTGATAAGCCGCCTGCTGGGGTTCAGGGGTTAGAAAAAGCAGCTCCAGTCTTGGTTGCGGATGAAATCTGGCAGAGGATTCCAATTTAAATGGAGAGAACTGTTGACTGTGGTCAGATAGCCTGATGGATAAAGATGGAATGAAAGATTACCGGCTGCTATCCTATAGGTGCTCACCAGAAATTTATGCAAAAAAGAAACTAAAAATGTGGAGATGCTGTAAGTGAATATAAGATCTAGGATGTTGGCCTCTGTAGTAGGGGTTTTAAAGTGTTGCACCTAACCCCCAATGTGAGTACTGGAGACAAAGTCCACCAAGTCGGGAGGTGATGTGAGTTCCTTCCAGGATATCTTAGGCCAGTTAAAATCGACGGTTATGATTTACCCTGCCGAAGGTTGTTGTGAAAGATAATCAAAAGCTTTAATTAAAGAAGATAAGTCGTTAGCACTAGTACGGGATGGCTGGCGATAGACACAACCAATGTGCATGGCAGTAGTTGACAACCGAGTGAGCCATGGGGAGCCAGGAATTGAGTCGAGTTTGGCATGTTTATTGGGGGTTAGTGAAAGGACGTGCTGCAAGTAGATTACATACCCATCTTCGCCTCTGTCGATACCACTTACAATCAAACCCTTCTACCCCTCAAGCAAACTTAGCTTGCGGGAGAGTGTTCCTTAAACCAGGCTCCAGTAATAAGGGTGATATCAGGACTCGAAGTTGTGACGTAATGTTTTAAGCAATGAAGCTAATTAAGGATGGACTGGGAGTTTATTAAGGCGAAGGATAACCCACTTATGTGGATGTGAGTATCTGGGCTAGGTAACGTTTGAGAGCTACTGGGCGGAGAAAGTGCACGGCGAGGGGCGTGAGTTGAAGCTATCACCGAAGAAGAATAAAAGTGAGCGTTGGACACCTCTGCGATGGCTTCAGCGGATTCATCCGAGGACAACCCGGGAATAATTATTTGGGGATATTACGAGGTGGACGAGAAGCCCTTTGACTCGGTATTCTTGCTACTCGTTCTGACTCGTTGGGATTGTTCGATGCTCGAGTGTGATGACAGAAAGTGGGGTTATGGAATATATTGGATTTTCCGCTTGACAACCTTAGTAGTGTTTGGTGTTTTGTGGTAAGAGCAGGCCTCAGAACGTAGGAGCTTGGAGAGCGTGAAGAGGCCTCGCCGCTTGTCGATGTGGCTTGCTCGTGTGGGGAAGGACAGGAATCCGCTGTTGGTAAAGGGGGTGTATGAAGGTTATTTTGGAAGGAGGTGGTGAGAATACGCGGTGTTGCGTGAATAGCCTGCGAAGTTCAATGTGCTACGAAAGATATGAATGACTGGCAATGTGCTAGTACTGGAAAGTGGCTCATTAAAGTAAGAGGAAAGGGGAGATGGTGGGATTGTATGCCATATGGTGGTGGAAGTTTACACGGAGGGGTTTGTGGATGTATCCTGCGGGTAAGAGGACTGTGGTGGGATGAACAGTGGTGGGGCAAAACGAAAAGCTTGTTATGATAGTGGAACTAATGGGATGGAAGGTGGGGGAGCGTAAATATTAGGATATGATTAGTTAGGCAAATGCAGCTTTGAATAATAGGTTTGAGGTGGGTTGATGATATCGCCCGTAAAAAAGCTCTTGGAGCTGGGAATTCGCTGGGAGGAAATACGGTCTGAAAATTCTTCTGTTTTGGGGACAGGAACTGTAGGCCAGATGCTACTCAAAATTCCTTATATGGTGAGATATCGGCGATGACGCTTTGTTTATAGATATACTCACTAGCTGTCAGTGAGTTAGAAAATTGGAAAATTAAGGGACCTTTGTGTCTCTGTGTTTGTTTTCGCATTCTGCTGCTGCGGCATACCACCCGTTCCATGTAAGCGGCCTTTAGCAGGGTACTGCTGGCTATGTTTAGTGGGGCCCTATCAGGACTGTTACTTAAAATGGCGTGATAAGAATTTCATATTTGTTTCAAAACCTCTGGAGATAAGCTGTCAATAACGGTGCACATGGTAACTAAGTTACAGTCCGCGGTTACCATAGAGGGCTCCAGAGGTTGAGCCAACGGAGTCAGAATACCGATTGCTCTGTCAAGAACTCCATTCAGAAATTCGAGTAAGCTAACTTGTAAGGGGCTGTCAATCTTACTACTTGCTTCATCATAGACGTTCGGTAATGAGACGGAGCGCACAGTATTGACTGGGAGACTTGAGGCTATGCGTGGCAAAATCTTACTGGCCGGTCTGCTTCCTTTTAGAATTGCGCATTTTGAGAAGATAGACTTCAGATAATCGACTTGTTTTGTTGGTTATTTGGCTACCAAAAAAGCCTAGGTACGGAACAAATGTGGAGTTCTACACAAGGTCACCTGGAATGATTACAAACAGGGTTGACGAGGTGCTCCCACTGTATGGACGAATAAGGATTGGGAGGAGACGATAACTAAAAGAGGCGATTTAGCCAACATTGACTCAGTACTTTATAGATGGTCTCGTAGAGGGTGATTTTTAGTAGATATAGATCTGGGCTTCCTAGTAAGGGTTTTTTTGACTTTCGTGGTAATACAACATGGAAGCATGGTGGTGTGTCGCAGTTATTGCTACGGACAGCTTGACGCTTCAGCAAGATAACTGTCACTGCTAGAAGCGATACAAAACCAAGCCTGAACGATGGAAGAAGGAAGAAAACGAAACAACCTGCGTTATATGTCACCAAGGTGAGGCTTTGTAGATGACCGCAAGGCCCATGCGCATCTTAACAAATCTTCATCAACGGCTTCGGCGAATTGTGGCATTATAACGTGGCCCCCAAAAGGGCATCCGTGAGGCTGCCAAAATGTTAGCTGATGATTTCAGAGAACCTGAAGTCAGCTGGAGATCCTATACTTCCTCCTCGAGGAACCCCGTGATTTTCATTCGTGCATCCGTTTTGGTAACTGGTCATGACGTATTCTATCGGGCACCAAGAGAAAAACATTAGATTCATTCCTCGGTGCCCAGAATGTAGACTATTGAATTTTTAGTCATCTCACCGGTAGCGACAATAAGACGATATCCGGTGCTTTTACAGCACCGAGTCTACGCACGGATAAGTCAGGTGAACGTTGTCTTCCGAAAACACGACAAAGCTTACTGGAACAGTCTACTGCCTTTTATGAGTTTCCAAAACTAGGACGAAATCCTTTTTATTTACTGATGTAGAGGTAGCTGCTGTGCTTTTTCACTCTAATCCTTATTGCTGCCTTGACAAGATCATTCCAGCATCAGGACCCATGATACTCAAACAGCCGAGGTCCCTGGACCTTGTTTACGGTTGCCCAGCCGATCCCCAAAGAAGTTTCACTAAGAAGGGCCTTTAGCTGTCATCAAATAACCCTTTTATCCCTTACAATAAAATTTCCTTTGGATTCTCTCAAGAAAGACAGCAGCTAGATGCTTTCAGTTACTTAACAGGGTGAAAGGGCTGGTCAGGCTGGTGAAGGTCATGTACCATCAATCTAGTCATTCCATGTCATACCTAAACTATAACAATACTTACTTGATTGACCCTCTCATGATAGTGGAGGCTTCCAGTACCTACTTATCATCCTCGTTAGCGACTGATGGCACTGCATCCATCCCTCCTTTACATCCGACGACATCAGTAACCTCCTCAGCGGCAGTATTTTACTTTGATGAGGTTTCAGCCCTGGTAGCAAAAAAAGACCATCCTATGGAGCAGGTCCAGACGCTTCACCGCCGGCCACTTTCAGCCGAGGTTGGATAGGCACTCCAAAGTCGTTACTAAACACGTTCTATCTTCCAGTAAGCTGCAGTCCTTGCTCTTCCCAATGGGAGACTTACATTTTTTACCGATGAACAAAAAAGAATCAAGTCTTGATCCCGCTAACTATCGACCGGTGAACCGTAATCCGGTCGAGTCCAGAATAGTGGGATGAGTGACTGGGGAGGGGCTGATGAGTCACCTTCTTGACCACAACCTTACCAGCCCTGGTCAGCGTGGTTTTCTTAAATCGGATTATGCGCAACATGCATGACAGCTTTCCTGAACCCATTCACGGAGACTATGAGTATCGGCAAAACAGCCTTCATTATCTTTCTGGACATGAACAAAGCCTTCTATAGGTCATTTCACGCAAATGGAGCAGCTAGTAGCTAATTCAAACAAATCCCCTAATAAGAACAGGATTGATTCGTTGTTCCTAAGGTATTAGATTAAAATTCAAGGGGGTACAAATATATGCACACATGAAACATGTGGCCAAATAGACTGAACAGTTGAACCCAAAGATTAATAGCCCCTTGGCTCAAGCGCGACACTCCGATACGGTTAAAGGCCAAATTAAAATTTCTCACGCAAATAAACAAACATGCGAAAGTGTGGTGCATAAACAATCTTTTCAAGTTTGTGTGAAACAGTGAAATTTATAGGGCCCGTAGAACATCTGGAAGGATCTTCAGAATTTGTTCTTTAAACCTCCCACCGAGCATCTCACCTCAGGTTACTGGAGAAGATCAAAGTACCTGGATCTGTGAGCTTGATGCTCACGTGGTTTTCGCCGAATTTATCAGCTCGGGATCAGGTGGTGTATAAAAGCGAAACTTCATCAAAAATTCAACCTGTAAATAGTTGTGTGATACTAGGCAGTGTAAAAGACCCATTACTTTACCTAACGTGCGTCAACATTATATTTATTGTCTTCCGGTGGGGGGTTCCCTTCCCGTCCGCAGATGATAATAAATTCCTGTACAATTGTGAGTCCGTGGCATTAGCTTCTATCACAGATGGCTCTTCAAGGGGATTGCTTTCGCTCAGTTCCTGGGGTAACGATTTAGGTAAGGGGTTCTTCGCCGAAAAAGTAGCATCCTGATGTATAAGTGTAACATCACCACAGGAACTTTTGTAAATGCCCACCAGTCCGGGCCCGATAACTCTCAGGTGCGCGACCTCAATCTACTGTGCTTGTGTACGTTTGACTTCTCGAAGCAAGTAGCCATCCAAGTGGTTAAAGCTTGCCGGACTATTTGGACCATGAAACCTTCATGTTACCAGGAAGTAAACTACGCATTTTCAAGTGTCACTTCAGTCCCTTTGAAATCCGGCTCAATCTTTTATTTCAACACACGACAGAAAGGCGGAGTAGCATTTGTGAATGTACAACTGGCTTTCACCGAAAAGCTTCTAGGCTTTTCTTGCCCTTTCAGTTACATGAAAAGTTGTGATTTACTGAATATCGATCCCTCATGGCTGCGCCGCCCAAGAATTAACCTTTCCCTCTTGAACAATATCTTAAAAAATAAAAACTGCACTTTTGCGCCGCCGGTAAAACCTTTTTTGATTGTTCCTCGCGTGGCAAGGCATTCTTGGCTTCCACCCCTTAGCCTGAGCTCACCCCTAGATCAACCTTCTTTTTCAATAATTGCTCTTTTATCTGGAACAAGCTGCCACGACGCATTCGGGGATTATCACCACCACCTGTGGTGTTCAAACAAGAAATAAGCCTAGCCTTAACAGCGAACATGCAGACCAGGATGTGCATTCCTTATATTTCCAGGGCTAAGGGCTCCGAAGTACGACTAAGGTAATGATAAAGCAAATATTCAATTTGGACATCCCAGTCTTACCAAGGTCCGCATATGGCTTGCCTCTTCCCGACAGCAATCAGGGAACCCGGTACGCGACACGGGGTCTCAGCAGTTCATTCTCATGATTCAGGACTGCAAAGCAGTCAAAATGTTTTTCTATTAAAAACCATCTTTGGGACAATACAGCTCAGCTTTTTATCGTATATCTAAGTCTAAGGCCTTGGATACTAGTATCCGTTACTCTCTGTGTCCGGCCTATCTCAACTAAACGTCTTTACTAAACCCATCGCATTCAGCCGGTTTTTCGATCACGTTGTTAGCGCTCCATGTAGTTCCTAGTATTGATGAGAGCCGGTGTTTCGCGAAAATGGATCCTATCGACTAATCTCAGGCCGTAATGAGCTCCACCTTCGTCTACTTTTTGTCCCATGCAAACTGCCTTGGTGCTGCTGAATGCACGGACATTGCGAGTATTTCCGCGGCATATCTGTGAACATTCACGTCTTTGGTTGTCTCCATGTACAAAGAAGGCCGTCAGTGAGAGGACATCAAAATCAAACATAGGAGCCCGGCTTAAAAAAGGGAGACAAAATACCCTACGGTTTTGTCTTCCAAGCGCAGTAACCTTGCCACAAGTGACCTATGTCTGCGGGCTGCAGTGTTGCTATGGAATGACTGGTGTGTTTGGCTTATTCCCACTGCTTCTTATGACATGATGCCCATGTTTCAGCCAAGGCATGTGGGTTGTGATAAATCACCAGGAGCAGCTCTGCCTTCTCCGATAGCGACATATCCGGCCGTGACAAAGCAGCAAATTAACAAAAACATCTAAAAATTTGTGGGTCACTCTTGAAGAGCCACTAGCTAGATACTAATAAATGGGCATCGAGGCACCATCCTACATGAAGCAAGTCCTAGCTCCGCCTACTGTGATCACTGAAAGTGCACCACTGGAGTTCGCTACAGTGACAAAATTCAGCCCTTTAATGTTCCCCCCTCTCACCGCTTCCGAGCCAGTCCCATAGCTGCTAATGTCCTGCTTCACATCATGCTGAAGACGGTAAAGATATCACAATAGCCAAGGAATCATCGCCTCACAGGATCTTCTCGCCCACGTTCAAGCATAATCTTAGTATGCCAGCAAAATCGATTCGGAGCACGGCCGAACCCAAGTCTACTTTTCTCTGTAAGAGACCAATTTTCTCTGGAGCACCACCACCGATACCCCCAGGTAGTTTCTTCTACAATGTCGCTTTAATACTCCTCAGGCCTTATACAGTGTAGGGAAAACCACTAGACCGAGATGGATGGTAATAAGTGTAGAGCTGGGCTGGAAAGGGGCAAGCCCCATTCACGCTCGAGCAATTCTTTCAAACCTATTTTTCTCCGCGGAGCTAGTCTCCATTCCGCATAAGCAAAAGGTTTCGGAGGTATTCATTTCCAGTTTCTCACAATGGTACCGCTTTGGGGATTTTAGCATCCTACGGTCGCCAAGCCGGAACACAACCCGTAATCTTCTTGTAATGCATACACAGCTGCTTACCCGGGGCACACGACTTCGATGGCGTGAAACAGAAGGGCTCAATCCCATTCAAGAGTATGCCATTTAAACTCCTGAATTAAAAGCCAGGTCAGAAGGCAGTATGGGGATCGCTGGCCATCCAAACGAAACCTTATCCTGGCCACTTTTAAAAAAGCCAACAAGTCATCACAAATTGTCGCCATCTATTATCACACCATGCACCTGGAACCACGTCCAGAAAGCAAGCCCTATGTATTTCAGGTCCTAAGCACTTCGTCTTCGCCAACTGTTTTAGTCTTCACGTTAAAAGACCTAGGATTACATTTTGACTCATGCCGACTGAGGTTGAAATGGAACCCCCCACGGCAAACCGGTACTGTGATCTAGCCGCCCGATATAAAATACTCCCAATGGCTTCCCAGTTGATCGACTGGCTTTTTCTGAATCAAAGCCTCCCACCAGTATCATTATCGGGGCCCACACAAATGACAGTTCAAGCGCAACCTGTTACTACTGCAGCCACTGACACCCATCAGTTTCATTCGTCATACCTTGCCACACTCGATTGGTTTACTACGCATACTCCTACCCTGCCAGATGACCCACACTTACGGGATGATGCACTTTACCGATGACAGTCGCCTCCAGATTACTTCTGGATCCTATTTGGAGCAACGTTATATCACAGCTGGAACGTTTACCGCAAACATTTGTCATCCTTGAGACTTTAATGCTCAATGCGAATGCAAGATCACTTATCCTTCCCTTAAGTGGTTCCCAATAATGAAGCTGGATGACAGTGAGACTCTGTAAGGCAATGTGTTTGCCAGCTTAACAGCTTTATAAGGCCGAGCTTATGCGGATATTTGTCACTCCGGCATCTTTTGCAAGATTTCATTTTTCCTTTGAACTGCATGCAGGTTGAAATTCATTCTTCGCTGATCCAGAATCCTTACCTCGCGTTTCTTTTCTCTGCAAGTAGAGTTCTATTGATCATGGAACTAAACTCACCTTTTTATGGATTGCTGTCCTTTTTCCCGAGTGCAATTTCATACAACTCCTTTCAATTCACCCCATTTCAAAATTTGCTCTCTTTACAGTACCTCGGAAAGCCTCTATTATTCACGACTTGCATTATTCTGATACACAATGCATCTTCAGCACCATAAACCAGCTATATTTTAAGTATTCCCACGGTGTGCCTTTGCCCGACGAACTCGAAGTCGGCTGTTATTTGCAGCTCAAACCACTGTCAGCTTGACCCATTCAAACTAAAGTAGACTATTCTTTATGCTGCTGAAAGTTTTCATTCCCACCCTCAAAGTTCATGTATAGCTCATCGTATTGAAGGATTTTGTACCACGTTATCACCCGCTTGCGCGTGCGCGTCGACCATGGTCAAGAAATATATCGCTCTATAATGTACTATATATCGTCTTTGGGAAAATATGTGAGATGAGTGCATCGCCAACCGGAGCCGATAAAAAAGACGAGTCTTTTCTCTATATGTGCCTACTTTGACGTCGCCCCACCACTGTTCTCCCTAAGCAGACACCACTTCGACGTCATCCATGTGCTGTCAGTTTTCGCCGTTTCACTTAAGGCATCTCAGTTGCAGGTTTGTCCAAAGTGCAAATCTGAGCTCCATTGTGGCAAATTTTCCTTTCAAAATTACCACTGTTTGAAGAGCCGAGTCCAATACTGTCATAATGAGTCTTTAAATAAACACTGACTTTCTATGGAGTAGCAGCTGCCCTGGCAAAAAATATTTTGTTGCCCTGCCGGCCATGCAGCTCCACCCAATTACCGTACCCTGCCACCCGGTCACTCAGTTCCATATTGCGCTTCATAGCCTCTTGATATTTACGTTTCCGTTGGGTCGTCAGAAAAGGTCTCTTTTTGAGGAACGCCAAGTGCTTTCGAGTCATTTCTCGGTTGAGTGCATTAGGTGAAGGTTTCCCTCGAAAGTCTCGGGCTTCGCCCGCTCTATCCGACTCAAATATGGATTTGACTACCTGCCGGCAGCTCAACATCCATTTCAGAATCGTCTATAGTTTGGTTGTCTTCTGTTTTTCCAATGGTACGCCCGCAAAAGATCAAAGAAATCCGTCGGCGAAAAAGCTTTCAAACTCATGGCCCCGCGCTGTGGGGGAAGCTGAAGATCCGCGTTGTCTAATTCTTTCTCTCTAGGTAACGTTTGCGCAGACTGGTAAAACACTTCTCCAAACGGGGCGCGTTGTCAGCCAGTGTTCCATGGGTTGTTGGTTCCTATTGTCTTTTGACCACCACGGTGGATGAAGTGCAACTCCATTTTTAACAGAGATTGAGGACTAGAGGGAAATTTCCCGTATGCCCACCGATTTCGCTTCCCTGCCTACTCTAAAACAGCTCAATAGTTCGATAAGAGGAGTAGTCAGATCGGGGCCTTGCGGAACTCGATTACTCAAGGACATTTGGCAGCCTTCCGCAGCGCGGTCGAGGAATGTTGTCATCTCCCCGGGCCTCCTAGTGCGTATCACGGAATGATGGATAGGCACCACGTGCCTCCTGTAAGGCCCCCACAAACAGCTCTCATCATTCAGCTCAAGTCGAGGTTGCATGGCTTAGCCTGTGAGCTTCTCTTTTCCACTATTGAACCTCAATACGAAATCCCATTCAGATACGCCAATCCTTTTGGAAGCATTTCCGGATTGTTTGGTGGGTGGCTCATTCCAGATGGCCGAGGGACTGGGCACTCCAAACTTTCCATCTGTATACTGCTCTGCAGCATTTGCCATCAACAAAGCAGCCCTATCTTCTAACGAGGGTTTCTCACATTCCTCAGAGGTGACAAAATAAATCGGTGGAATTCTCACAGCCTGTAAAGCGCGACAGCGATGTCGTTTTCAGTTTAACCCGGGAATTCACTGGGGCTTTTTGAGTATCTGCCGTAGGATATCTTCATTCTGTCCAGACGAATGTGATTGGAATAGCTTATGGCTCGCTGAGTTTTCCATGCATCTGGCCTAGTACCCAGTAGGCCTCAGGCACATCACAGCCGATGGTCACCCCCACAAGCGCCTCTGTCGCTTTCTTGAATGATAGGCCTTGAAGTTGGGACATTTTTCTGCCGCAGCTTTACCTGATTCCTTGGGTCTTATCGATAGGCTACTAGTAGAAAAAGCCTGAGGCATATCGACCAATTCCTTGCCCACTAGTGACCGTATTTGCAGCTTGATTCTGTCCGACTGATTCGCACGCAAGCCTCCAGCTGTACTGACCATTATAGACGTGAGTTCACTCTCTGGCCCATGTCGTCGTATGAACACACGTGTCACCAGAGTAGCATCGGCTCCTGTATCCAAAACCTCAACGGCTCTAGCGATTCCTGCGTACATCGGAGCCCCCCCCCCTCCTTTGAAACATATCCAACCACAGGCTTGTTCGAGCAGCTTATATGCATACGTGTTGTCCTGGTTTAGACGGAGGTTCTGGATGCCAATTCCCTAATTGTGCTACTGTGGGCGGGGACCTGGACCGCGTCCAGGATGTTGACACTAAGTTACCCTACGGCATTCAGCAGCACAACTTGAGTCATTCAGGCGCATGAGGCTGTCATCGCTTGCATCGGCCAGCGTCCATTTCTCAGGACCGCGTAACTGCAGAAAAAGTGAGATTGACGGCAGCCCAGGAGTCGCCCCACATAGTTCACGGCTCGCCCAATATGTGTTCCCGTGCGAGGTGGCATGGGTACCGGCCCATGGTTAGATTCTTCGGCAGTCTCTCTGTTCGGTTGGTGGATTATGTACGGTCGGCCTACCAACCACGCCCTCGCAAACTGCCTCCCCGAAAATGCCGTTAGCAATTCACGAATGTCGGACAGTATATACAGTCAGGTCCTCAGACTTAGCCCCACATCCGTGGCTAGTTACGTTTTCTGAACCCCCCAACCAAGGACTCTGCTATTCAACAGGCAGGCGGCTAACAATAGATTCTGGGGTGCGTAATGCGCCGAGACTGTAAAGCTAGTTCAGGTGGCCTAAATAAACTCTGGTTTTTTATCACCAGGTCAGCTGGCGGACCTGCATCATCTGCGGAGGATCTAGCTTCTAGATGCACCCGTTCAATCAGTTCGCCCGCTGCTCCGAACGGGTTTCCGAAAAAGCTTTTCAGAATACTACTAGCTATCTTGTAGCCTACTTTCGAGTCAAGCTTGCGGATCCTCCCATTGCTTCTCGGGCGCACCCGTGGCGGAATCGTACGAGGTAGAGGAATCTTTGCCCCGGATCCGAAATGTTACACCCGACGAGGTTCTCATGCTATCCCATGAATTTGTAGTATCCATCTAAATGTCCGCCGAATGACACCAATTTGACTCTGCCAAGAAGTTCCATTGACTTCCCTGATAGCGGTTTCTCAACTAATCCCCGAAATTACACGAAATATTTATTGGTCAACATTGATTCCACTAAATTGTTTCCTGAAGGAAGGCCGCAAGGTTTGCCTGACAGTTCTCCCCTGCTCCCCGGCCAATATAGTTCGTCTCCCATTAGGGGTACCTTACTTCTAAATATACCAATCTCCCAATATTCTGAACCAACTGGTAAAGCACTTAACGTGGCTCTCACAGGACCTGCAGATGAAGCAGTACGTAGAGGATGAAATTCCCCCAGGTCCGCCTCAGAGACTTGCCGAATTCCTCCAGTTAAATTCAGTTAGCATAGGATGGATAACGGTCACAGTCAATGCAGCCTCCAAAATTATTTCGATGGTATGCACATAAACTATGCGCTTACCACTGAGAAGTGTATTTCTTCGAGCCTCTGACAAAAGTAGGAGGCAAAATAGGAAACTCATCGCAGGTCAACTGAGTAAAACAATATACAAGCGGACGTTCACTGAGATAGGGCGCAAGAAACGGAAACATCAAATAAAATGCACCCCTGTCGGACCATAGTGTTACCCTTTATCCATTTATTGAATGCACACAAAGCTGACTGTCACGAATAATCTGGTATGACATACGACCTAGGTTCTCCTTGATGTATAAGAAGGTCCGCGGGCCCACCTTTCCGCAAGGTAGAATGCTTCAAATGTTCACTAACCTGTGTCTAGAGAAGTGCGATGTGGTAATCAACCTACCTCGAACCGTCATCAGTCTTTTCTCATGCCACTTTGCCCCGGAATCCAAGCCACTTTGAGTAGACCTTCCGGCCAAAGACTAGAAGAACCTTTCAATGCCTTCATCTTTCCTGTGAGATCCCTTCAAAGTCTCTCATTTTAAACGAGATAAGTTGGATATCACAGAGTCTACTCTCGTATGTCTTACCTCTCCGCTTTTCAGCCATTGGCCTTACGAGAAGCTGAAGTTTCTGCATGCGGGCGGCATCCTTTCTAGAAGGGCAACCAGGCCTGTACGTTAACCAAGCGGGGCCGTAAAGAAGCCATGCTAACTGGTATGAATACTTCCGGCTTCTGAGGCAACAATGTTGATAACAGTCTACAGATCTCACCACAAGCCGGTTGAGCAGCATTGTTTCAATTATGCGATCACTTAACTTCATTGTTCTCGATGACGTCGGGGTCTTTAACCCTACTTACTGCTTCTGTGGTGAACGGCACCCGGTCGTGAGTGACCTTTGGGCCTCATTTTGCCATTGGCATTCATCCGTTAAACGCACCTATATGCCTAGTCTAGAACAGCTCTAATGTTCTTGCCTAGATTGTTCTTACCCTGAGATCCTACAACTCACAAATCATTCACAGAAATAAAACTGGGCCATTGAAGAGTGATTGCCTGGTGGCTATTAACAACAAGAGTAGTGTAGAACCCGAGAGGGATCCTAAAAGAAAGCTACTGATAACTTTTACCGAGCAGGAGCAAGAGCATCTTTACTTGACGTGAAACTCCCTGCGGGAAAAGAAGTCCATTTGCCCCACACAAAATTACCCACCGTTGCCGAACTTCCTTATCTTGAAAGGCAACGGACGATGAATACGGGAGCCAGAAGTCCTGCTAAAGTCAAAGTAACATACCTTGACTCGCTAACCGTCATCCTCCCGGCCAGTCACTCCATCTTAGAAGCCCG
Organism: Fasciola hepatica; assembly: GCA_948099385.1. NCBI lineage: Eukaryota > Metazoa > Platyhelminthes > Trematoda > Plagiorchiida > Fasciolidae > Fasciola > Fasciola hepatica. Next base: position 10,611,570 of record CANUEZ040000182.1, read on the forward strand.
AGACTGGCCAGACTAAATCTCTTTTCAGAAACCCATTCCAGGCCAGGCTTAGCGTGGAGCGCTGCACTAAACGCTGACCAATGTCAGCGCAGATTATCTTCTCAAGTTCAAGTAGGATGCTAATAAGGCTTACTGGCTTTTTGTTGTCCATAGCCGGACTTCCTTTTTAACCGAGTTTTTGATAACCCTCTCACCCAATCACTCGTTAGCGATCAACCAAATATCCAGTTGGTACACCCCCACATCCTTTCCTGGACTCCTTGACCCGTTACAGCCAGATTTGGCACCCACAAGACACATAAAGTACTACTCTTGTCTCAATTCGCTGTCCGCGCTGTGCTGCCCGACGCCTGTTGCTCCACTGGTCCTTGCGATCACTGCGCCTTTCAACGTTCTCCAGTACATCTTATATCAGTTTCTCCACGTTCCTCCAGCTATCCACGACAATCTCCCGGAATTCGAAATGGGTTTACAATTCCCGCCTTACCCAACTCCATTTTAGTTCACTCAAACGCTTTTTAGCTTTGTCGTCTCATTTCTGCTACTGTTTGATTCTCAAGCTTCAAAGTTGTGAATACCCCATGTTGTTGTATACCGCTGTATTCTCTGATCATGCCTTGTGTATGTGTCTTCACCAAGGTCAATTAATATACCATTATCATCATTATCATCATCAGAAAGTTCACTCTTATTTATTGCAGCGGCCGAGTTTTGCCAGCTCTAAGGCAGCTCACTCCGGTGCTACATGGACCTGTGCTACTTACGTGCCGAGGGAGATGTGACATCCCCCAAGCAGCTCGACGAAACCTGAAAGAATGCCACCTGGTCAAACCGACTTATGGCATTCTTCTTACGTATTTAATAACTCAGGTTTCTCTGACAGATTCAGCTCGTTCAGCTCCGGCGGTGGATGTGTAGCCACCTGGAGATGACTGAGTTTGAATGTGCAGATTCGTGATCAAAGGCTGCTGGAAGCAAACTTAATCCATTGGAACTTAGCTCAAAGCAGTTTGTACGTCTTTCGGTGCCACTGGGCTGTGAGTTGTTTGTCTGCTTATTGTAGAGGCAATTGGTTTCTGCTAATTGAAAAACACATTTTTGACTGCGGTGCTTGTGTATGGTTAAACGTTTAGCCCCCTTAGTTAGCATCAAGTCCGTTGTAGCTCTCAAACGTTAACGTGAGCGACACAGTTTCAATATAGACATTCCTTCAACTATTTCACTGGCTTTTACAGCCTTTTGGTACGCGAGGGAACTTTTGGCTTGTTGCCAGTTCCAAAAGCCATTTACAGGATCTATTTAGTACCGGGTATCCAAAATACTAAGGATGTGCCGGCATCACATCAACTGGCACCTAACATTCAATCCACGTTCACCACCGAATTATTCACCCAAAGCATCTGCTTTCCTCTGATAATCAGTGGTGAAGCCGTGGTCCTAGTGGACTCGAACTATCTAATTTTTTTGTGAAGCCTTTTGACTGCATGTGGCTACTGAATTCTTTTGGATGCTTTTTTACGCATCTGGCCAGCCCGAGCTCACACTCCGGTTCGGAAGTGTGCAGAAGGCCCACCGCCTTATTTCGAAGCTTCACATGACCAGTCCAACCTGGCTGAGAGTCGGAAACTTTGTGAACGTTCTATCTATAGTCTCCACGATTGATGTTCTTGGATATTGCATCTTTCCTCACACTGGTTTACCCATTCCACCCCTTCGTTCCAAGGGTGCTAAAGCGTCCTGGGGGGCATTCAAAGGCCCTTTCATTGCACCAGCTTTCCTGGACAATAACCTCCTCTACCGCATCCCAAGCCAGCTCCGCTGCCCTGCTGCGAAGCTTAAGAGTGTCCATACTCCCGAAGCTTCTGACCAGTGTTTGGGCTACTTTGAGTCACAGCATACCTAGAGTGATCGAAACACTCGACTGATCACTTTCTTCCAACGGTGGGCAGCATTGCAGTTCAGATAATTTGTTGACTTCAGTAGTTTCCGATCCTTTTCTCGACATTTTCTCGATATTTTCTGGCCCCTTTGTGTAGAAAGCACACAGTGAGAATTTTCCCCAAGTAAAAGACACTATGTTATACGCTGTGGCCTACTGAAGGCCATCTGTAAAAGCTGAAATATTTCAGAAATTGTTCTCCATCTGTTTCCAATGCTGTACAGATACACTATCTATATCCGTCGCCAGCCTAGGCGAAAATGCTGCGTGTCGGCTTGCATGTTAGTTGTTTATATGAATTGTATCTAACTTCCAGTTGTACGTAACGAAATGACTCGGACCTGGGCTTCGCCCACCCGGAGAACGACAAGGCCAGACAAAAATTGCAAAGATGTATCCTGTCCAGTTTGGTCGTTACTAACTGGGTAGTATACGAAAATAGGCATGCAGTTATTGGCAGGTGAGGTGCGTTATCTAGGTAGTGGTAGCCGTGAAGCCAAATCGAGCAGTGTCAGCTTTAGCTTTTCTAATCACCAAGGCCCAGTTATCTAACAGTTCTGACGGTAGTGATTTCCTATGCTCCAACTTTGTTTGTTAGAGTACTCAATTGCACTACCCTGAGGCCTTATAGTGATATGTTAGCACAGGCTTTCTCTAGGAAGTAAAGGCCCGAGCCCGCCTTAAAATGTCCCTTGCAACTCTCCCTATGAAAGACTCATGGATGTTGGCTAGATCGCGGCATTATATGAACTATCACGTGGAATGCAAACCAAGTTCCTTACCGGTTAAAATCGACATAGCTTCTACTAACATATCTAGAGTGACACTGAAACTAACAGCCCTTTAGTGCCTCCCGGAAGCTCAAGAGATTTTCCAGGTACTTTTTCTGGATGCAGAATCTTGATCAAAGCAGCCGATTTAAAAATTCTTGCAAAAGGAATCTTCACCTGTCTCTCAGAATATGAACGGAGGCGAGCATCTCTCTAGAATAGAAAAGTTCACTAACATTGTGGTACTGTATTGCAGTCCTCCGTCCAGTTCAACATCATTTCAACAGTTTGTTCCACGTTTGATATCGTAATAATGGTAACCATCTCTTCCGGAGCCATCAAGAAGCTCGTTTAGTTTCAGTCTTATTATCAGCCATCTCACAGAGTTACTATTCTTTGATCCAAAACCAAAGTGTTCCACACATTAACTTCAAGAAACCCCTTATTACGGGGCGTACCACCATTCTGTATACTCGGGGCTTAAGCTTTATCGTAGTCAAAGCTGCACTGCCGAACCTATCAGCCTAACGAATTACGCCCTCATTGGTTGGTCGTTCCAACGCTCGACTGAAAGTACTCGCGGAGTCACAGGTTCCGAAACTTTCACTGTACTGTGTTTTGTCAGCTTGATTCGTGCTTCTGGGCGGAGCAAATAAGACGATTGTGGCAATAGAACAAATTCTCCTTATTTTTAACAGTCAACCTTTTTCAGCTGATAAAACCCTGTCCTAGCTGATTTGGCTAAAGCACACCTCTGATCCCCAAATAAATCCGTCGGCCAAAGACATAGACACAGCTGGGTGTCTCACAGGCTCAGATTTCTCGGAAAAAGTGCTAAGGACCTGCGGCTGAAAGACGCTGTAGTATTCGATATGCATGACAGAATCCCCGTTGGGGGAGTAAAAAAGAGCCGTCCAAGTGCCAATATTAAGAAATATTAACCCTGTTGGTAAATTTGGCTTCGAGAGAAAATTCAACGCAAATCTTCCCATCGCTGTCCAAATTCCTCGACGAGAAATCTGCCGAAGAATTCATCCAGAAACAACGCAACATCGCTTCAAGAAAGCCGCCTAAGCGTATTGAGATTGTGGCAAGCAGAACCCCAATGCAAAGGAAATTCGCCAGACCCGAAATGGTTCGCCATTGGCTCTCTGCTTCTTCGCAGTCTGACGACGCGCAAAGAACAAGCCATGTTGGTTCGACTTCAGGCTCACCAGAAAATTGATCTCATGTGTTTGAAGTCGACTCAGGTATATTGATTCCAACCTTGCCTCACAAACCACCCTCTAAGAAACCATGAAGAGTAGAGACTACCCCCGGGCAAGCTGTTCCTCTCGAGCCTGGTAAATGAAATCCACCATTGCCTATCACCGGAACATAAGCCACGCTCGATGATGGTATGGCTTGCCCAACCAACTTACCAAATGTACCCAGGAACCCTAAGTCCATCGCTGGAGGCGCCTCATATTCTTTTAGTTCATCTCGTCACTCGGCTCCAATAGACCCTCGACAGTCTGCTGTGCACAAATTAGCAGTGCCTAGGCCATTTCTTAGACCAAGGAAAACTTCATTAATAGGTGAACCGCACTTTGTGGGCACTACCTTTAGGTCTAACTCGCTCATCAAGCCACACTTCCCACTGCTAAGTACCCCAAGCGGAGCAGTATGGAGTGCAACAATGGGCAAAGGACCGTTATTCAAGACCTATCTTCACATTCAAAACCACCCTTTATCAGATACCAAGTACATACCACCCAGTCATGCGGATTTTACAACTTCTGGTTATCCTTCTTAGTAAATGGCAAAACTTACACCCACACCTTTCCAATACAGCTACCATCCATACCAGGCAATTACCTCAGTGTTTTACACAGTCTTTATCGTAATCTAAGTACCATTTTCACCCAAGGATTGACCTATTTTTATCGTTTACATGTATCCCTTTTCTATGGTGGGCCGCCTAAAAAGGTACCCACGACCTTCCAGTCTCTGCACTAACCAGCTCCGTAATCCCACTCTTATTTCACTTCCCCCCTCCAGGTCACTGCCCACCATCCCATTGATATGAAGAAGGCACCTGTTGCTCTCCTTATAAAGGCAGACGCCAAGGTAACTGATACTACCACACTTCCTTTTTATGTCCCTGTTATTAGATACTTACCTCTGTCTCCTTGTATTTCCATGTCCAAGACACTAGTATTTGCCGGCAGCGAGACTCTGTTTAGCGACCTTTAACTGCTTTGTTCCGCACGAAATAGACTTGCAAACCACCGATACCCTTTCAATCTGATGACCCCAATCAGTACTAGCCAGGCTTGGGCTAACCTAACGAACGAGCTGACTCCCTCGCCGAATATGCTAACTCAGCTAATTTCGCCCTCCACACTCTGTAATATTCCCCAATCCAAGTTACCGACTATTGCCTCAAGCACAACTGATTGCGGTAACCTATCCTCCCTCGGCGAAGGTTACTCCGGAACCCTCAAAAGATCGTTAGAGTAAACTTGACTCCTCTGAACAGCTCTCATAATGCATGCTGAATAAGCTAACAATAGTGAACAGGATGTGTACGCTGAGTAAATAACTGTTCACGTCTGATTGCGATCTTATTTTAACTACGCAATCCTGGTCGGCAGACGACAGAACAAGCTAGGTCTGCGCCGTCAAAGGGCACCAAGATCTTAGGAGAAACAGACGAACCCAGCCAAGGGAGGGCTGTCTTATATGTGCAGGGCTGAATCACGCACGCAGAGCAGTATCAGCGCCGCATATCGTACGACTCGTCCGATTTATTTTAACTACTGGGCACAACAGGATGTTCTGGCTTTAGCATTAGCTGTAAATACAATCCCCTAATGCAAACCAAAAAGTCTATCTGGATATCACTGAGGCTGTTGCGACTAAACCGATGCCTAGGGCTGTGAATCTAGCAGTAAATTAGTCTCACTGGTTACACGCACGATATGGGCAGAACACGATCACGGGAAGTAGAACAAATTCCAGTCGAATAACCGTGTTTATCGATGATTCCTGGTATCGAATAATACAATAAACATAAATATACAGCAAATAAAAGACTTACAGCCAGGTGAGAAATCAAGAAAAATAGGCAGTAAGCTTCCGAAAATCGGGACAGCTAGGAAGATAAAAGCGGTCCACTTAGCAGGCAGCTGAACGAAAATATAGCACAGTTCGGTTGCGGTACAATCAGTAAATCAAGAACCCTTACCGTCACGAACCAATAAATCAATTACAAACGCATGAATTGGACTGTGGTTGCAATAGTAAAAGGTGTTGTTAACAAATAAGTACAAATAAACCAAGTCTATGGAGTAAACAAGAGCACGTGCCAACATGAATGGGCGAATCCGGCACTAGATCTGTTAATGCCGCTGAAGTGTGACGGCCAATGGTGGAGTGCGCTGACGGAAACGCTAAGACTGGGAGTTCGAGCCTCCGCTCGGCAGTACAAATGAAACACTCAGAAAGATTATATAACAGTAGAAGTGTAGACCTTTGAGGAAACAAGGTTATGAATGATTACGTGAACTGTTCGTGTAATGAGCACCATGGAACTGGAGTATAAACTGATGCGATACCTTAGAAACAGAGAAAATACATTACGAATGTCTGGGGTTTATGATGCACGTACTCACTATTGGTAAGTAACTAAACAGAAAGTAGAAGAACAAACTTTCATTACGAACAATAATTAGCACTAAACCTTACAGTTTTCGTGTCCGGCACAATTTTCACTATCTATGCACGCAACAGTGAATAGTTTTCATCCATATATACTATCCATCTTTACTTGTGCATGCCGTGGTTGCTCGTGCAAATACTCACCGATCTTGGCAGTTACTTCATTGCCTAACCTTCCTGAGTAGCATACCTCTCTACTCTTCTGCCCGATTCGTGATCACGTCCGTTCCCCATGGCACATTCATTGTCACTGTCCACTCCCTCACCGGTCACCAAAAGATGCCCTGCGCTGAAATCTCTCCGTAGTCCTCCAGTGTCAGTTAGGCGGTTATTGATTACCTGCACATTTCATCAGCCCATACCATAGCCTCCAGAGCGCTATTCAATTGAGTCATCCTGAAAAGTGGCCCTGCTTTGAGAATTGCGCTTGCCCATGAATGGCGATTAGATGCGAGATCGCGACACAGGGAGATTGTTGAATCTTACGATGACGCGCACTTGGCACAGAATGTATCAACAAACTGAGACTCGATAACAAATTAGTTGGCTTCGCTACGCCACGCACAGTGGAAGCATCCGACCAAATAGAAAACGAAATCACAATACGGTGCCAAAGGAACATAGTGCGCGACACACAAGTCACCAGGCCAGGTAGGCTCAAGACAGAACACGAGATACAAATCCAAGTAGGCACACGGGACACAACGCAATTGCGGGCGATGAGTGATATCTGCGGCCTCGCAGGATAATGACACAACTGATCGCTCAGATCAGATCAGATCAGGTCACGTCACAGGACCTGAGGCTTGGGCCTATAGACCAGCCCAGATTCCTGCACCAGCGAGCGACAGTTGATTCTCATCGTGCTATGACTTGTGTCTTCTTTCTGCTGTCTTCATTTCTTTTCAATCTTGGATCTGTGGAGGATTAATGTTGGGACTCGGCTCACTTTCAGGAGCGCAGCAACCCCACGGTCACGAATTGGGTCCCTGCCCAGTCCAACCTCATCCAAGAGGGTCATTCATACAGCAGCATTTAACAAAAGAGCTAATAGAGGAAGGTACGGCGTGAGGGGGAATACGGAGTGGATTGTAGAGGTGGGAGTGGACAGTGACAGGTATAAGGAAAGAGGCAGATGAACAGATAGTAAGAATGCTGTATTCAAAGTTGCCCTACGTATGTTAGGTCGGTTGACCTCAGGGAATACGTCCGACCAGCAACGGTCCGGACGGGCCTTAAACCGAACCACCAAGCACGCAGCCACTACCTCGGAGGGCAGATCTCCCAAACAGTGATCAACCGGCACGCAATAAGCTGTCCACAGTGGTCTCTGTTTTACCAGCTTGCACTCAAAACCCCTAGGGCACCATTCCATTGCTATCACTACAATCGGCTTTGGTGAGATAGATACCCCCTCCCGATCTCTTTGGAAACTTCTGTGAGCTCGTCTTCAAGTCTTTTACGTTCTTAGGATAACGCGTTTAGCGCCGTGAGTCGTTCTGTATATGGCTTGTTTCTCAATCCATCTATCATCACTATGAAATGACACCGGACTTTTTTACAATTCTGCGATGTCTCGCACCAAAGCAACAGCCCATGCTTGAACACACTATTCGGGGTGTGGCCTGACTATTATTTCTTAGTATTATAGTAGTACACGAGCCCTTCTTGATGTAAATTGGCTGAGCATTCCGCAACCGGGAAGAGACCCCCAGACTCGTAATCGCACAACGAAGTCTTGAGTCTTGATGTCTTGAAGTAGCACACGGATCAGGTCAGGTCAAGTCAAGTCACAGAACTTGAGGCTCGAGCCAATAAAGCAGTCCAGATTACTTCACCAGTGAGTGCCCAGATGAGTCCCACCGGACTGCGATTTTTGTGTCTGCGTTGTGTTTCTGTTGTTTCCTCTGTAGATGGAAACAGGGTTCGGACTCAATTCGCTGTCGGGACAGAGGTGCAGTTCCACGGCTACCACCTGGGTTCTTTTCCGAGTCTAGCTCCCCCCAAGAGCGTCATAAACACAGGCATGGCTTAGATAAGTTGTTACCAGTGGTTGGTCGGGCAATAATGAGAATAAGATGGGGGGATGGTGGAGAAGTCTTGAAGTACTACACGGGTTCGAGGCTCTCAGCCCAATCGTCCCTGTTCTTGAGGAAGTCTTCCATCGTCTGTCGGATTCACCTAGCTGAAGCGAGAGTGAAAAGAGGCGGGGTGAGGGGACGGGACGAAGGCGGCAACAAAAACAAAATACACATAACAGCATGCAGTGGACAGTGCCTCAAGCGGAATGGGGTGCGACATTCATAAACATAAAGCGAAATGAAAACGCCATTAAAAAACAGATTTCACTTTTTTGGACAAGGAATTACTGACAGAGACCCAGGGAGATGTCTAACTTTTTCTTGAATTAGGTTTGTTCTACGAGAGAACATTATCCTCCAGAAGAGCGTTCTGCAGAGTAATAACCCTGTAACTAAAAAAATAATTCGTGGAGAAGTGCGTGGTCTTGGCTTAAAAACCTTTCTGCCGTGAGGCTGGACGAACGGAGAAGGAGCAGTCGCTTTGACTCGATTCAAAAGGTGAAACGTCGAAAATAGACCACCTCTTATGCGTCTTAGATCGGGGGACAAAACTTCAGGAGCGGGAGGCGGACGGGATAAGGTAGGTGGGAAAGACTCCATACTGCTTTAATGGATGCCCTCTGAACTCTCTCTAGTATCTCACGGTCTCGGACGAGACCAGTGTGCACTACCTGACTACCGTACTCCAGCAGAGGTCGGATAAACGTGCCGAAAATTATAGGGAAATCATCCCCAGAAACTCGCGGGAAGGACCTTCGAATCATATTTAGGACTCGAATGACAGACTTGTTCCCAAGTTGGTGATGATGAGAGAGGGACAAGTGACAATCTGACCAGAAACTGGGCACCTCGTGTCGGTCAACCCTAGGTAGTGGGGTCGCCCCGTTAACGGAAAACGTGTGACCAGTCTCTCTACAGAAATACATGATCACGAATTTGTCGCCATTAACTGGGAGGTTCCTATCCTCGGACCAGCATTTTGTTTCATCAACTGCAATATTCAGCTTTTCAGAGCTCAAAATCTAGGGTGTTACATCATCTGCGTACATGGCAATGTCCGCAGAAAGGGCTGTCTGAACATCGTTTATGTAGATTAAGAAAGGAAGGGGACCTAAGAACTACCCTTGTGGAACCACAGTTGTTACTGGGGAGGGTTGAGACAAAACATTGTCCACCTCGACCACAAAGGCGCGGTCGGTAAGGAAGCTGCGTAAGATGGCCAACATGGAGCCTGTAATCCCGCGGTCGGCATAATTGTGATTCAAACTTGGAATGCCGTGGCGGTGGTACCTGACATTAGCCTTTGTTAAAATCTGGTCCTTGTTGCTAGACGTTGTGGCCGTACAGCTGAGGCTCGTGCATAGTTACATGCGTATAACTTGTTAATCCAGTACCGTAGAAACTACGAATCAATCTTGTTCTGGTTTTTGGACTCGTTTTGAATTGGCTACGCGTTACTCACAGTCGGAATAACCGTTACACTTATAAAGAAGAGGGGTATAGGGAACCTCGTCGAAGGCCTTAGCAAAATCGATGAATACAGCGTGTAAGAGCTGGCCGTCATCGTGGGCTTTCGTCAGACTATCGATGACAGTGAGCATATCGGTGATGTATGACCTGCCAGGAAGAAACCCATGTTGAGACGGGGAGAGGATCCTACTCCTACGCAGATGGGTAAGAACCGCTCAAAAATTTGGCTGGTGATGCTAGTTAGACTTATGGGTCCGTAACTGGAAGCAATATGTCTACCACCATTCTTATTGATGGGTACGATTACTGCTTTTTTCCAGCTGCTGGGGAAAACTCCATCGTCAACACATCGTTGGAAAAGAGATGCATAAGAAGCAGCTAATGTGTCCGCGGTTTCCTCGAGAATGCGGGGGTGGATTAGATCAGGACCCATGGAGCAGTATTGGCTGAGCCGTCGGAAGCCTTGCGCGACTGCACCAATGGGAACAGTGATATGGGCAATGGTATGGACCAAAGATATCGGATGCATGGCGGGGTGAGATGATATGGGTAAGGAGCTAAAAACAATACGAGAGTAGGAGCTGAAGGCCTCAGCTACTTGGCTGGGGGAAGCGGTCGGGGATCCGGTATGATACTTGAGAGCAAGTAGCGTCGAAGCTCTGCCCCTTAGATGGAGCACGTACTGAAAGACAAATGCCTTGTTGGTCCATGCTCGAGCAAGTAGAGATCGTTGGACTGCATTCTGTTAGAACCTAATCTTGTCTTTACATATGCTGCGGATAATCCTGAAATCTTCTACATCGCGTGCAAGATCTGTGGCTTTATATGTAACAAAGAAGCGTACGCGTTCGCTTAGAAAACGCCCAATGGGGCGAGGGAAGGGCCGTTTACCGGTCTGTAGGAGATTAATTCTGGGGGGAAAATAACATATCAGCTAATGAGATCAACTCTTCGGGGTTTCCTGCCATTTCATCGGCAGAGTTACTTAGGTTAGCCGAATTTATCTGGGAGCGACAAATGCACAGACTTGGTCAAAATTGGTCCTTTTGGAGGATCTCAAAATTCTTGTTTTTGAGGAAAGAGGAGGCCGTTTCACAATAAAGTCGAACCCGACGAGAATATGATCGCTTTTGCCGAGGGGCGGCAAGTAGTACACCACATCCATTTGGAACCGTTCGTTGGTGATGATCAGGTCTAGTAGGGACGGGGCTTGTCCTGTGCGATATCTGGTCTGGTCTTTTACGTCCTGCACTCATGAGTTCTTGAGTACCAGATCTAGGAGGGGTTTACCAAAGATGACACCAGGGACATGAGCTCTTTGCCAGTAGATACTGGATGAGTTGAAGTCACCAGCGACTAACAGATTGGTGAATTTTGTGTAGCTTTCCAGGGAGCCTAATAAGTCCATGAGATCTAGGCTATCAGTTGAATTGCGTGCAGGAGGGCGATATGCTTCGCCAAGCAGTAGGGAGTCTGTCCACAAGTAATCAGTACATGCAAAGGTAGGGGCTGTTAGCATAGTATGAAGAGGGTTGGAATTATCGTAGTATATGATAACTCCGCCGGCGTGACATCTGCTGGAGTCCTGCCTTACTGTGAAGTATCCTGGAATGGATATTTCGGCATCAAGTATATCGGGGTGAGCCATGAATCTGTGAAGGCTATGATCTGGGGCTGCTTATCCACTGCAAGCTGCCGAAGCTCCGGGATCTTATTCAGCACACTCAGACAGTTGTTGTAAAAACACTTGAGCTTATACTCTGCAAACTCGCCAGGAACAACTGATTTTGGGCCTGAAGAGGGGGGAAGAGGGAGAGTTTGGGTTGAAAAAGAGGTCCCACGGATTCAGAAACCGTAGATATTTGGGGGCTTGAGGGTGAACAGACTGTCAGGGGGACTGGTAAGTTTGGACTTCCGGTAACCTGGGAGGTGTCACACCGAGTAGGACGGTCCACGTCCTTCAGACTCCGAAAAGAGCAGCCTGCTTTTTGTGGTTCACCTCTGCGGTTACTGCGTGATTCACAGCTTTAAGATTTCTGGTTCGTGTTCCCATCTAGCTTGAATGCACCAGAGACCTTTTCTGGTGCTGTAACCCCTTCACTGTAGCTCTCATCAAAGACAAGTTTCTGGATTGAGTCCGGGCTCAAGGATGGCGGGTCTCGTCCGTTAATACATTCTTATGAGCAATGTTCGGGTCCGGGATACTTTTTATAGGTGTCAGATGTTTAGTGGCCCCAGGTCTACTACTGGGGGTACTTCACTCAATGGGATATAGTGTGAATGGGGAAGCAACGGATGGTGGACATGGAGCTCGACCCTCAAGGCGAGTTGCCTGCACGACAGATGGCCCTCTGAGCCTGGAATCGGCTCTTTGTGGGGTTGCCGGCTTAGAATTCTCAATGAAGGGCCTTAGATGAAGTGGCTTGTCAATGGATACGGCGGAGGAGAGTCAGAGGGAAGGGAGACGGATCCAATACTGCCACTCGGTGATGGAGGTTTGAATTTAATCAGTGGCAGTAATGAAATCAGCGCCAATCCGTCTTCTGTCACCGCTTCCCACCACTGTTATACCTACCTTTGACACTCTCCACAGTCCATTCTCCAACACCTCCCCCCATCTTATTCTCATTATTGCCCGACCAACCACTGGTAACAACTTATCTAAGCCATGCCTGTGTTTATGACGCTCTTGGGGGGAGCTAGACTCGGAAAAGAACCCAGGTGGTAGCCGTGGAACTGCACCTCTGTCCCGACAGCGAATTGAGTCCGAACCCTGTTTCCATCTACAGAGGAAACAACAGAAACACAACGCAGACACAAAAATCGCAGTCCGGTGGGACTCATCTGGGCACTCACTGGTGAAGTAATCTGGACTGCTTTATTGGCTCGAGCCTCAAGTTCTGTGACTTGACTTGACCTGACCTGATCCGTGTGCTACTTCAAGACATCAAGACTCAAGACTTCGTTGTGCGATTACGAGTCTGGGGGTCTCTTCCCGGTTGCGGAATGCTCAGCCAATTTACATCAAGAAGGGCTCGTGTACTACTATAATACTAAGAAATAATAGTCAGGCCACACCCCGAATAGTGTGTTCAAGCATGGGCTGTTGCTTTGGTGCGAGACATCGCAGAATTGTAAAAAAGTCCGGTGTCATTTCATAGTGATGATAGATGGATTGAGAAACAAGCCATATACAGAACGACTCACGGCGCTAAACGTGTTATCCTAAGAACGTAAAAGACTTGAAGACGAGCTCACAGAAGTTTCCAAAGAGATCGGGAGGGGGTATCTATCTCACCAAAGCCGATTGTAGCGATAGCAATGGAATGGTGCCTTAAAGGTTATGAGTAAAACTGGTAAAACCAAGTGCACTGAGTGTAACGGCCATCGTAACATGCCCCTCCAGAACCACTCCAGTTTCGTGTCACCTTGACAACACCCACTCACTTACGCTATTGGCTTGTTTTATGCACCGTATGATTTCACGAACCAACGTTTGTTTGTTCGCCTCCAGCGCACTACTCTGCCATATCCTATCCTGGACCTGCGTGACGCACGTGCTTTTTTCTTGCACGCCGCAACTTGGCTATCGTTTTCTGAGTTTCCGTGTTCGCATCAATAGGGTTCGCGTCTGTATTATGTCGCTGTTAACTTGGCAATCAAGTGTAGTAGAATTTCAAGGATAATTGCCTTCCGATTTCGGAATCCGTATTGAATTTGGCTACGTATTGCTCAAAGGCGTCTCACAGTACTCAACTGATTTAATTGGAACCAGAAAATTCGCTACATGTCAAGTGAAGGATGAAAGCCATTGGAATCTTGACAGGAAGTAATACGATAAGTCACGGGTGAGTTTTTGGTCACTTTTGATTCTCTATTTAATGCTTATCACCTAGTCCTGTCAGTGCTAGTTCATGTATTGCTGAAGGTAATATGGATTGCAAGAATGTTGACTTATTTAAAAGAAAGATGTTGGACCTGGAACAACAAACTTTATCGGCTGCGCAGCAGGCCCAGGAAGCAGGAGAGAATTTTAGACGGAACGAGCGTGAGCAAAAGGCAAGCGACTACGACCTTTCCGACAGATGAGGTCAAATTATAGTAGGAAAACTTGCGCCGGTCTTCGAATAAAGTGCGTCGACGCAACAGACAAACGATCTGCCAAGAGTAGAGCTGACGGTTTTCCACGGACGATCTGAACGCCACTGCAAGTTCACCGGGCAATTCGAAGCTTTTGTCATACACAAGATAACTGAACCCGGACAAAGGCTTCTGTATCTGACTCAATACTGTCGAGGCCGAGCAAGAGAAACTACCGACGGATGTACCATGCTTGACCCGGAACAAGGCTGCACACGAGCAAGGAAATTTTTGAGGGACCTCTTCAGCCAGCCATGCAAGGTGGTCCGTAATCTAATAGGGGGCGTGGTGGTAGAGACTGAAAGAGCCAAGGGTGACTTCTATTCAACTACCGACCTAGTGCTCAAAATGCAGAACTGTCCCATAGCCCTCGACCGTGCAGATAACAGGGCTGATCTCAATAGGGTGCATACCTCAGAAGGCATATTTTGTAAAAACCGGTCGTGGAAAATCCCCCTTTAACCCTCGTGACTCAGTGTTTTTCCTTACATCACTCATTCGCCTACACTATTGACTTGTCTTTACGAACTGGTTGTTTCTATGGTCCAATTGTTGTTTCTTCGTGCCAAGAGCGCTACTTTGGCCCATCCTTGTTCAGGACCTGCGTGACGCACGTGCCGTTTGCTCACACGCTGCTATTCGGTTTCTCGTTGTTGAGTCCTTGTGATCGTATTATTGAGGTTTGTATTCTTTTTGATGTCATTGTTCATGTAATAATCTGGTATCGTAGAATATCGCGGATAATCGTCTTTTAATTTTGGGCTCCGTTGCGAATTTGGCTACGCATTGCCCAAATGTTCGTCACAATACACAACGGATCAATTTGGAACGAGGAAAAACACGCAAAATTCCAAGAAAATGATCGGAAACATTGGAATCTGGACGGGAAGTAAAACGGGAAGTCTTTGTGGACGTTTTGGGTACATTTGGTTCTTTAGTTAATGTTAGATCGCCTAGTCCTGTCAGTGCTATTTCATGTGTTAATGAGAGCAATATGGATAGTAAGGATGTTGATCTGTATAGGCTTAAAATACTAGACCTATAACAACAGTTACTATCGGCTAGACTACAGGCACAGGAAGCAGAAAAGAAGTGTACACAGAAGGAGCGAGAGCACGAGACCAGCGACTTCGACACTTCCGATAGATCAGGGTGCAACAAGATAGGGAACTCCACGCCGGTCGCCGACTACAAACCACCATCGATCGATTTGCCTAGAGTAAAACTAACGGTCCTCAACGGGCGAGCTGAACAATACTGCGAGTTTGCCAAGCAGTTCAAGACGTTCGTTGAAAATAAGGTAACCGACTCTAGGCAAAGGCTTCTCTACCTTACTCACTACTGTCGAGGCCGAGCGAGAGAAGCTGTCAGCGGGTGTACCATGCTCGACCCGAAACAAGGCTACACAAGATCAAGGAAGATTCTAAGGGACTTGTTCGGCCAACCGTTCAAAGTAGCCCGTAACCTAATAGAGGGCATGATGGTAGAGACAAAGAGAACCAAGGGCGATGTCTGCACAATGGCCGACCTGGTGATTAAGATGCAGAACTGCTCAATAGCCCTCGATTATTTAAGTTACAGGGCTGACCTAGATGCAACGCACACTTTGGAAAACATAATCCGTCACTTCTCCCCCGAACTACAGAGTCGGTGGGCGGAAGAAGCAGAACGGATGAGCCGAAGCGCCAGGGAAGCCAACTTCGAAGACCTGACCGAATACTTGGACAGGCAAACCGAGATAGCCGACAGCAGATTTGGCTGACTCATCCGGGACAGCAACCGGGCAAGCGAGCCCAGTACTAGCCAAGCTCAAACCCCTGCACGGGAACATCCAAAATACCAACCTTGGACCAATAAGCATGCCATTTCAAGCGATGCTACGACGCAACCCAATTGCAGATCCCATGGCAATAGCCATGGCCTACCAGAATGCCCCAAGTTCGGCAACGCCACGATAGACGAACGGTGGGAAATGGCGAGGGTTGCAGGAGCATGTTTTATTTGTCCTAACGCTACTCACCGGGCGGCAGCCTGTAGGACAAGGAACCGATGTGGTTCCGGGGGCTGCACGGGCAGACACCATCGGCTGCTGCATCAGGCGAGAGTAAACTTACCCGAGGCGAGTACCAAACCCAGCGTTATTTGTTCAACGTCACGATCTGCCAAAAGGCCAGTACGTTTAGGCGTAGTCGCCGTGGGAGTAGTGACCCCAACAGGAGTGGCCAAAGCGTTGGCCTTCATAGATAGTGCCTCGGATACCACGCTAGTAAGGAAAGAGTTCGCGGAGAGATACGGGCTTAGAGGAAATCAATCCTCATTAGCAGTAAGCACAGTGAGTGGCACCAAAGTCATCCAGTTGACCAAACTGCACTTACAACTCGCTTCCTTGGTCGGCAACGATAGAGCAGAAACCCTAGAAGCATTCATTTTAAAGGACCTGCCGATGAGAACACCTCAGTCAGTGCAATCGATCACCAATGGGCCGAAAGTTGGTAACGATCTACACTCAGCCCCCAATGCAGAGTGTCGATAGCAACGGTAACACATGGCCGCAAATCCAGAATTCGGAAACCCACACTCCATCCCTACTGAAGGCCTAAACATTTAGTTCATTAGGCAACGACTGCCTTATATCACCAGGCTGCACCCCTAATGTCATGCAAAGATTAGAAGCGAACAGATATCCTTGTGAGATGTCACTAATGCCGGGACCTACAGTTTCTGTTCCCAAAATAGATAGTTTCTCATACCGTAATTACTTCCAGCGAAATCCCCGCTCTACGCGCTTTCATACGGACGATGCTCGCAAAGCACCTCACAGCTATTATTCAAAGCTGCATCTGTCTAGCTCTTCATTTCCTAACTTTTCCGTGCCTCCGCCGTTCGTCCCGCTAGTTTCTTTGCCGTACCAAAATTTTCGTTTTGCCCCACCACAGGCGTTTTACGCGCAGGATACATCCACAAACCCCCTCCGAGTAAATTTTCCCCACCCTGTGGCATACAATCCCACAATCTTACATCTCTTCTAGCCCTGATGAACCACTTTTCAATACCGGCACCTTACCAGTCGTTCATACCTTCGGTAGCACACCGAACTACGAAGGCCAACTACGCAACACTGCGTATTACCAATACCTCATTTGTTAATGACCTCCATATAACCCCCTACCAACCGTCGACTCCTATCCTACCCCACCCGGGCAAGTCGCATCGATGGGCGGCGAAGCCAACCCAAACTCTTTTAGTCCCTACCCTCTGAGGCCTGCTCTTACCACACAACAACCAATACCAAGGTTGTCACGTGGGCAAGCCAATACCTTCCATAACCATGTATTCTATCACTGCACTGGGGCATCGAACGATCCCAACAAATCGGGACAATTGGCAGGACCGCTTCGTCTAAGGTCTTCTCTTTCACCCCGTAATAACCCTAAATTAATTACTTCCGGTTCGTCCGCGGCTGGTTCTTCCGAAGCCATCGCGGAGGCATCCAACGCTCACTTTTCCTCCTCTTCGGTAATACCTCCCACTCACGCCTCTCACCGTGCACTTCCTCCGACCAACAACTCCCATACGTTACCTGACCCTGACACTCACTTCCACATGAGTGGGTTGTCATTCATCTGATTTAACTCGCGATCCATCTTAAATAAGCTTCATCACTTAAAAAATTATGTCAAAACCTCCAGTCCTGACATCATCTTTATTACTGAAACCTGGCTCACCGAACACACTAGCACAAGCGAAATTATGCTTGAAGGGTACAAGGTTTTTAGGGTAAATAGGATCGACGGACGCGGAGGTGGGTGCCTTGTGTACGTACAGCACGCTATTTCAGTAGTCCCCATCAGACATGCCACACTCGACTCAATTCCGGATTCTCTATGGCTCACAATTCGGTTCTCAACTGTAGTCATGCACAATGGTTGTATCTATCGCGCGCTTTCATCTACTATTGCAGACTTAACTTCTTTAATTGAAGCCTTTGATTACCTTTCACTACTACCTTCGGCAGCGAAAATCATAGCCGGTGATTTTAACTGGCCTAAAATATCCTGAAGAAACCTCACGGCACCTCCCAACCTAATAGACTTTGTGTCCCATACTCACATTGGGGGCTGGGTGCAACACGATAAAACCCCTACTAGAAACTCCAACATACTAGATCTTATATTCACCCACAGCGTTTCCCACTTTTCGGTTTCCGTTCTGAATAAATTTCCGGGTAGCGACCATAAGATAGTGGCCGGTAATCTTTCATTCCATCCTTATCCATCAGACTATCTGACCCCAGTCAGCAATCCCGTCCGTTTAAATCGGAACCCTCTGCCCAATCTCATCAGTAATCAAGACTGGAGCAGTTTTTTCTAACAGCTGACCCCCAACAAGCGGCTGATCACTTTTACTTTAACATGGGAAACTGTCTCCTGAAACTTAGCCCAATATCTCAAAACTCCTCCCTTAGGAAGTCCAAGCTTGCATCCCACGAACAAAAGTACCTTAAGATGCAAAGACTTTACCTCCAAAACCACGACTTCTCTCTTTTCATAAGGCTAACGCGTCTTACGGATATTATCCGGCACCTAAAGGAAAAACAGCTCCGCAACGAAGAATCCAAAGCCCTAAGGCATCCCAATAAAGCACTGAAACTCTCACTCCTACACAAATATAGGAATTCGGCAACGGATACTATGATCCAATCTGTTGTGTTACTGAATAAAACTTCGGCCACCTACCCTTCTGATATCGCTGAGGCCTTCAACCATTACTTCGCCAATTCCATGGCCCTGGCCTCAGACACAGCACCACCAAATCCTCTGGCTATTACCAGCTCTTCCTTATCTACCCTAACCTTTGAAGTAAACGTTATTTCCAGGCTCATTTCACGCTATAAAGCATCTGCCCATCCTGGACCAGACGGGTTGCCCCCAGCTGCAATCATTAACGGTGGATCGGACTTTCCACTTTTACTACTGAGCCTATTCACCTTTTAACTCAAATTAAGTTTGGTACCGTCGAACTGGGAGCTTTTAGTCATCATTCCACGACACAAAAAAGGACCTGTCCACGAACTTGCTAATTACCGCCCCATCAACCATACCCCTATCATTTCCAGAATAATGGAAACGATTATCAAAGATGGCATTGCCACTCATCTTCTCGCTTCTAACCTTCTTAGCGATAGGCAGCACGGGTTCCTCAAATCGCGATCATGCACCACATGTCAATGTGACTTCCTCAACCTAGTCACTAAGGCTGTTGATAGCGGGCAGGCATTAGTAGTTGTCTACCTAGATCTGTCGAAGGCTTTTGACCGTGTTCCACACCTGCATCTTATCTCCAAATTGCGTTCATTCGGCATTGGTGACCCGCTGCTTTCTTGGCTGAAATCTTATTTTGCTCATCGTTCGCAAGTGGTCCTCGCCAACGGACATACTTCTAAACCGAAACCTGTTACAATTGGCGTTATACAGTGAAGCGTACTGGGTCCTCCCCTATTTTTGATGTACACTAACGACGCATTGGATCTAGTACACCATGGCACGCCATTCTTGTTTGCAGACGATATAAAAATAGTTTACTCTTCCAATTCTAATGATGCTATCCCTATTCCTAGCAACATTTCCGCTGACCTCGCAGCACTTGACCGCTGGTGCCACACCTGTAGGATGAGCATTTTCACTGATAAGTGCGAGGTCCTAACCTACAAGTTCCAATTGCCCCCTGGATCCCTAACTCTTGGTGGGTCCCCAATAGCCAGTCGACCTACCATCTGCGATTTCGGCCTCAACTATTCCTGCTCCCTCAACTTTTCTGAGCACGCTGCAATCCAAGCGGCCAAGGCTAGAATAAGTGTGGCCCTTCTCTTCCGCTCCTTTTGTCTCCGGGACAGCATCATCAGCATCTACAAATCACACATCAGGCCTTTACTCGAATACTGCCCAATAATATTTTCTAACATGACGAAATTCGACAGAGTTGCGATTGAAAACATACAAAGGCGTTTCACCAAACAACCACTAGGTTGGTTCACGTCTTTAAGCTGTAGAGAACGATGCCAAAATCTGAATCTTGACCCACTCTGGCTCCGCCGCTTAAGACTAAACTCAGTCTTTTTGTATAACCTGCTCCATAACCGGTCTTTTTCCTTTGACCCAGTAAGCTTCTCCCATAAAACCCTTTACTCACTTCGGCACAGGCCTTTTACTGTCCCTTCTAGTATAGCTAAGTCGGCCATACGGTCACGTTTTTTCCTTCTTGTCTACTCCAAAGTCTGGAACAAGTTGCCCATCAACCTTCGAGCTTCACAAACCAAGTCCCAATTTCTGTCGGCACTCAATCCATACCTCAGCGTCACCCGTGCACTACAGTTATCTAATATGTGCATGGCAGAAGAAATAGCTTACGAGAGGGGCCTCGACTTCTAAGACCAACCCCTTCTCCGACCCTGCTCCCTTCAATTAGGGACACAATCAACGATAGACAGTTCCATCTATCTAAATGAGTTCTCAACGTTAGACTGCCTATTGCCATTTCCTTAGTGAACCAAACAAATGGAAACGCCACTAATTTCAACCACTTTTCTTTCACCTAATCCCGTAGTTTCTGTCACTCTTATGCCTAGTCCTTTACTGGTTTTTATATGCCTCCATTAACCGTTGATCCGCAGCAGGGGCACACCCTGACTGCTGCTTTTTATCTGCTCTCCTTTCCCACGTAGACTCCCATTCTTAGCCCTTTTTCAACTCCTGTCATGTTAATTTCCACGTTTTCAAGGGTTTTGTCTGTTTATTCCATCACTTGTAAACAGCTGATTATGCATTTGACAGGCCTCGGACGTCTCCGAAATAAACCGTTATTATTATTCATTGTTACATTATCATAACCCACAGCTGGAACCACGTCCAGACTGCAATCCCCCTTTATTTCAGGTTCGTTGTCTCCCACTATCTCAGTCGCAAAACTGGCTAACCAAGGATGCCACTTTGACTCGTACAGACAGAGACTCAAGTGGAACCCACCATAGCAATTGGGACCGAAATAAAACCACACAACAGGAAATACTCCTAATTGCTTATCAGATCGTTCAGCGTTTTCAAACGCAACCAACACGAATTCCAGTTCACGCGCGTGCCGCTAATATACAGCCACACTCGACTGATCGACCGACACATACTTCGTCCGGGCAGACGAACCTTACGCATTCGATGCCGTACGTTACCAGAAACGACGCTGAATAACACTGAAGGCAAATGTGTCAACACATACATATATATTTGTCAGTGAAACAGCATAATAACTCCGAAGTCCATGCGGAGATTTCCCACTTTATCATCCGTTACCACTGTTTATCTTTCCTACGACCCGTAGCCGGCTGGAAATTGAATCTCCACTTTTCGAAGACCCTCCAGTTACGCTTTCTTATTTCAGAATGGTACATGTTACTGATCTTAAATCTAAACTCACCTTTTTATGGTCTGCTGTTTCTCCCACATCCACCAGTGTTCACTCTCACAAAATTGGTCCCATGCCCCCCTGCTTCAAAACTCATTCCGTTTATTGAACTCCGGTAAATCCGTCATTCAGGGTTTGTATTGTCTTCATGACCGCTATCCTCTTCGCATGTGTTGATTTTCCCGAACATACTTCTTTACAATTTTCTCTCCTTTTCCTCTTGCTCAAAAATTTACTCCATCTGCATAACCTTGGTGGGCCTCCGGTTTCCTTGGCTTGCATCATTCTCGTTCATAATGCGTCCTTGGCTCTGCGATAATGACTTTTCGATATCTTCACCGCGAACCAGTGGCCAGACCGGATTCGAATCCGATTCAAAATTTCCGCGCGAACCATTATTAGAATGATCCATTCAAACTGTTGCTGGCTTTGTTTTTCCATCTCTGATACTCTCGACTTTCACATTATGAATTTGTAAATATTCCATCTTATTGAGTAACGTGTTACACCGTGATCGTGCGCTACAGCGTGCATCTCGACCACGGCCGAGAAATATACCAGTATTATTAAACAGCCGAGAAATGGCTCTGAAAAGATTAGGCTTCCTCAAAACCAGGCTGCTTCTGGAACCACAATTAAAGATAGAATACACGCGAGCCATGCAACGTAACATCGACTCTGGTTACATGGAAGGAGTAGATACAGCCGTTAGCAGCGCAAATTTGAGGTGGTACCTACCCCATCACCCGGCCGTGAACCCAAAGAAACCGGGAAAGGTCAGAGTGGTTTTCGACTGTGCAGCGAAAAGTCAGGGTGTGTCACTCAACTACCGTGTACTACAGGGCCCAGGCTGGACAACACCGCTGGTCGAGATTTTATATTGTTTTCGGCAAGGAAAAGTAGCCGTCTCTGCGGACATACGCGAAATGTTTCTACAAGTAAAGATGCCCGTTAAAGATAGGGACACCTTCAGTCTCCTCTGGTGGCCTGAGAACGACACAAATCGCGCACCTGACGAGTACGGGCTGACCGTGCACCTCTTTGGGTAGGTTTCATCCCCCTTTTGTGCGAACTTTGCCCTATGTGAAACCCTCAAGCGTTTCGACGGCACCAGCAGCTTGTTAAGAAGAGCAATGGACCACTTTTACGTTGACGATTTTCTGTGCTCCTTTGACGATCCAAATGCTGCTATTCTCTATATAACCAAACTGATCGCCACTCTAAATGCCGGAGGATTCAACCTCACTAAGTGGGCTTCGAGCAACCAAGAGGTGCTTAATTTTATACCAAAGTCCGAGAAAATGGACTGCAAGAAAGAGCTTTTGGGATCCTCTTCACAAACGGAGCGCATGCTTGGGCTTCAGAGGAAACCCAGAGGGGACGAACTCAGTTTCACTCTAGACCTGCCCAAACGACCAGTCACACGGCGAGGATTCCTATCAGCAGTCTCAAGCCTCTACGACCCCCTGTGTTTTGTTTCGCCATGGTTGTTACCGGGAAAGTGCTTGCTGCAATCGCTGTGCCAAAATAGGACGGGTTGGGGCGAACCTCTCCAAGATGACGACGATAAACGATGGCGCGACTGGCTGCACAGCCTGGAGCAACTTGTGGAGGTAAAAATACAAAGACGCCCAACAGGTATCAAGTGCACAAAAGATGCCCGACTACATTTATTCTCTGATGCATCAGAAATAGGCTACGGGGTAGTTGCTCACGGCTGCTGGGTTGACGCAAATGGTGGGCGGCACAGCCAGATATTATTCGCAAAGGCGAGTGTGGCTCCACTGAAAACGGTGTCGATTCCAAGACTGGAACTGACGGCAGCAGTACTGGCCGTGAAGGCCGCGGGGCTGATTGGGAGATGCTTCGACCGGATAGACAGGGAAACAAACTTTTAGAGGGATTCAGCCACGGTACTTCATTACATAAACAACACTACCACTTGTTTTGACACTTTCGTGGTCAACAGACTCACTATAACCCACGAGTCGACTAAAACCGATCAAAGGCACTATGTAAAATCCGCCAGTAACCGACTTCTGCTCATGAGGCCTGAAAACACTAGAAAGGTTGCAGATGTGGACAATGGGACCGGACCTCCTAACTGCAGATAAAGAGATGTGGCCAACGCTATTACCACCCAAGGCTGACGATGGTGATATCGAGACTAAAGGACTGATACTGGCCATAAACTTCACGGGAAGCGTAGGCCTGATAGAGAAATTGTGCCGATTCCCCAACTGGGCAAAAATGTTAAGAGCAGCGGTCTGGTGGACACGGTACAAAGCACTCCTACTGATTCTGGAAGGCACACGATCAAAGAATACAATAAATTTGGGAACGATACTACCGGACGAGCTGAATCAAGCCGAACTCGACGTTCTACACCTACTGCAACTAGACGCTTTCCCGTCCGAGGCCCGCGAGCTAGCCAGGATAGATGATAACACCAAAGGAGGCAGGCTGTTACACAGTAGTATCCGGGCCCTAAACCCCATGCGAATCAACGGACTACTGTGAGTTGGAGGGCGGCTGACGAATTCAAATCTAGAGTACGAAACAAAACACCCCATAATAATCCCCAGTGACCACCATATAACGAGATGCCTGATAGATCATGTACATCGGGAAGAGGGACAAGCAGGCCTGAATCACTTAATAAACAATATACGCCGACGATTTTGGGTGACAAAGGGACCAGCGACGGCCAAGTGAGTCATGGGCAACTGCATTACTTGTCGTCGCCGGAGGGCGGTAGCAGGCCAACAAATGATGGCCCCCCTTCCAGCCGTAACAGTTCAACCGGGATGGTGCCCATTCGTGGAAATCGGCGTCCACTGCTTTGGCCCGTTACTTGTACGACAGCAGAGGAGCGCCCAAAAGAGGTATGGCTGCCTGATAACATGCCTACAATCCAGAGCAGTCCACCTCGAAGTAGTGCATAACATGACAACCGATTCATTCCTAATGGCCCTTCAAAGGTTCACCGCGAGACGGCGCGTCCCCAAGAATATATACTCCGACAATGGCTCGAACTTCGTTGGGGCTCATAAGGAGTTAGAGAAATGGCGGAGCTGCTTAGACACTGCCAAAATACAAAACCAGACCGCAGCAAAGGAGATAGAATGGCACTCCAATCCACCTTATGCCAGTCATCGTGGTGGCGTTTGGGAAAGGCTGATACGATCAACTAGGAAAATACTCACAGCACTGGCCTCACAACAAACCCTCGATGACGAGACGCTGACTACTTTACTAACGGAAGTAAAACGCATATTGAACAACAGACCCCTGGTGCCGATCGTCCCAGACCCGGAAGGCGAACCGGCACTCACCCCAACGACCTATTATTACTCCGGTCAAAAGCAGGAGTAGCCACCCCGAAAACCCTGCTTGGAAAGTACGTCGTTGGATGGAAACAAGTGAGCCACCTAGCACAGGCTTTCTGGAAACGATGGACGAGGGAGTATCTATCGACACTGAAGGTTCGGCAAAAGTTGATCTCCAAGCAGAGGTCGTTCAGACGTGGTGACGTGATCATCCTCGTGGAAGGCCACTTACATAAAGACGATTTGCCGGTTGGAGTGATCAAGGATTGTCGTACAGAAATCGATGGCTTCGTGCGCACGGTGGCGGTGAGGACGAATAAGGGAGACGTACTGCGAGATATACGTAAAATGTCTACTTGAAGGTGACAGCGACGCGGGCGAGGCCGACGCTACCGACCAAGCTATACCCATGTCTGCTGATACCAAATGAAGCCGAATTCATTTATTCATCCCTCATGTATTCCCCTGTAGGACCCAACCCCCCACAACATCTTTGAAGTATATTGTGTTTAATTTCATACTGCATTTACGATGTACTATGGAGCTAATTGTCCAAACCTTAGCTCACCACACGACACGACGCTACATGTAGAAGTAACGGGGCTTAGGTCACGCACATATGCCTAAATTTTACTCGTTTTTGCCGCACAGCCTTTTGTTGACATTGCAGAAAATCATCTTTTGATGTGCAGTCATACCTGTGATTCCATTGTACACTCCGGCACGTACACACATACACACACACTCAATCAAGCACATACATCCAGGACAGGACGGCCCTTACAAGGACAGCATCTATGTGCCCCCTTCACGCCCGCCACCGGTCATTCGGTCTTGTGGAAGGTGTAGACTAGCCTCACGTCTATGTAGCCAATGGGTTAGGTGCGACCAACAGTGGAACGTTGACGACGAGCATTAGCCGCGCGCACGGACAGCAAGGCCTAGGTAGGTAGAAAGAATCAGTATCTTCATACCAAACCTTTGACTCTGCTAAGGATCCAGGAGGATTTTGGTGGGCGGTGTAACAACCGGTCGTGGAAAATCCCCCTTTAACCCTCGTGACTCAGTGTTTTTCCTTACATCACTCATTCGCCTACACTATTGACTTGTCTTTACGAACTGGTTGTTTCTATGGTCCAATTGTTGTTTCTTCGTGCCAAGAGCGCTACTTTGGCCCATCCTTGTTCAGGACCTGCGTGACGCACGTGCCGTTTGCTCACACGCTGCTATTCGGTTTCTCGTTGTTGAGTCCTTGTGATCGTATTATTGAGGTTTGTATTCTTTTTGATGTCATTGTTCATGTAATAATCTGGTATCGTAGAATATCGCGGATAATCGTCTTTTGATTTTGGGCTCCGTTGCGAATTTGGCTACGCATTGCCCAAATGTTCGTCACAATACACAACGGATCAATTTGGAACGAGGAAAAACACGCAAAATTCCAAGAAAATGATCGGAAACATTGGAATCTGGACGGGAAGTAAAACGGGAAGTCTTTGTGGACGTTTTGGGTACATTTGGTTCTTTAGTTAATGTTAGATCGCCTAGTCCTGTCAGTGCTATTTCATGTGTTAATGAGAGCAATATGGATAGTAAGGATGTTGATCTGTATAGGCTTAAAATACTAGACCTATAACAACAGTTACTATCGGCTAGACTACAGGCACAGGAAGCAGAAAAGAAGTGTACACAGAAGGAGCGAGAGCACGAGACCAGCGACTTCGACACTTCCGATAGATCAGGGTGCAACAAGATAGGGAACTCCACGCCGGTCGCCGACTACAAACCACCATCGATCGATTTGCCTAGAGTAAAACTAACGGTCCTCAACGGGCGAGCTGAACAATACTGCGAGTTTGCCAAGCAGTTCAAGACGTTCGTTGAAAATAAGGTAACCGACTCTAGGCAAAGGCTTCTCTACCTTACTCACTACTGTCGAGGCCGAGCGAGAGAAGCTGTCAGCGGGTGTACCATGCTCGACCCGAAACAAGGCTACACAAGATCAAGGAAGATTCTAAGGGACTTGTTCGGCCAACCGTTCAAAGTAGCCCGTAACCTAATAGAGGGCATGATGGTAGAGACAAAGAGAACCAAGGGCGATGTCTGCACAATGGCCGACCTGGTGATTAAGATGCAGAACTGCTCAATAGCCCTCGATTATTTAAGTTACAGGGCTGACCTAGATGCAACGCACACTTTGGAAAACATAATCCGTCACTTCTCCCCCGAACTACAGAGTCGGTGGGCGGAAGAAGCAGAACGGATGAGCCGAAGCGCCAGGGAAGCCAACTTCGAAGACCTGACCGAATACTTGGACAGGCAAACCGAGATAGCCGACAGCAGATTTGGCCGACTTATCAGGGACAGTAACCAGGTAAACCAACCTAGCACTATCTAGGCTCAAACCACTGAACAGAAACATCCGAAATATCGGCCTTGGACCAGTACAAATGCCATTTCGCTTTAGGCTGTATCGCATCCAAGCCGCAGGTCCTGTGATGCTAGCCATGGGCTGCTAGAATGCCCGAAGTTCATCAACGACAATGGACAAACGTTGAGGAATTTCGAGGACGACAATGGCGTGCTTCATATGCCTAAACGCCACACACCGGGCTGCAGCTTTTAGAACAAGGACCAGATGTGGTCAAGAAGGCTGCGTGTGCAGACGTCGCGGTCTGCCAGTAAATCAGTACGTTTGGGAGTAGTTGCCGTGGGAGTGGTGATCCCAACTGGGGTGGCCAAAGCGTTGGCTTTCGTCGACAGTGGATCGGACACTATCCTAGTGAAAGAGCGGTTTGCCGACAAACACCAGCTCGCTAAGCTTGCGACGTCGTTAACAGTAGGCACGGTGGGCGGAACACAAGTAATGACTGCTGGCCGGTTGATGCTACACCTCATCGTCCTAGATACTAACAAGCAAATCGGATAAACGGAGGCATTTACATTGGCTGATCTCCCTATGCGAGCACCAAGGTCGGTGAACGCAATTCTGGCTAGGTGGCCCCTCCTGCAAGATATATCCGTCGTAGGCCGGGAGGACCAACTGGTGGACCTCCTCATCGGCTGCTACATGCCAGAGGCCCATTGGGTACTGGACCAGAGTGGGCAATCGCCAGGCACCTAATGCCGTTGGCACAGCACTAGGATGGATATTATATGGTCAAGTAGGGGGGTGGTTCCGTAAGTAACGTATAAGCCGAAACTGACAGCATGGAGTATCAATTGCAGCGGATGTATGAAAAGTAGTTTCACGATACTGGAAAGGAATAACAATCATTGTCTCAAAAGCAAAACTTTGATATGCAGACAGTGCGGCAAGGAACCCGAGGCTCTAAAAAACAGTCCGAGGCTCCTCTTCCATGAGTTACACCAGCTAACCCTTTGGTCAATGAAAGAAACTATGCTCTGCACAAGCTACTTCGATTGTAAGAATGCCTCGTTCGAGACCAGGATCTGTGAGAAAGATACGCAGATATAATGAGGCGACCACCGACGGCCGGAAGGGGAGCGGGTATCTAACTCACCACCTGGTTATCAACCCCAAGAAACCCGAAAAAGTGCGGGTGGTTCTCGACTACTCAGCCAAGTTCCGGGGCAAGTCGTTGAACCATCGCAGCTACAGAGACCTGACTGGACGACGCCACGGATCGATGTTTTGTGCCGTTTCAGGGTGGGTAGAGTGGCCCTCTCCGCCGACATCAGGAAAATGTTTCTCCAGGCGAAGGTACAGGTAGAAGAGCAGGATGCACTTCGTCTTCTACGGCGGAAAGAAAACAACTGGGACAAAGCAGTGATAAATTATAGGGTGACCGTCTGCACCTTCGGAGCGACGCCATAACCGTTTTGTACGAACTAAGCCCATTGAGAAACAATGAACAAACATGGAGCTCTGGTCCACCGGTCGGTAGTAGATAGCTTCAGCAGAAACTTCTACCTCAATGACTATCCCGGATCATTCGATGATGTAGACTCGGCATTAGCGCAGTTCAGGAGCCTAACAAGATTGCTAGAAGAGGGCGGCTTCCACCCTACGAAACTGTTGCCGAACGATTCGAAAGTGCTGGAAATCTTTCCGTACCACGAGAGGGTTGAAACGGTTCGAGAGCTGGGCGGCTCTCCGCGCCCTATTGAACGCGCGCAAGGAATACAACTGAGTACGGAAACGGACGACTTTGTTTTCAAGCTAAACGGTCCCAGGCAACCAGCAACTAGTCGTGGTATTCTGTCTGCCGTCTGTAGTTTGTTCGATCCGCTCGGCTTCGTCTCTTCCTGGCTATTGCCCGGAAATATCCTGCTGCAGCAGCTCTGCCGTAATAAAATTGATTGGGACCAGCCACTGGACGGAGAATATCCGTTGGACTGGGAGGAGTTCCCGAACACCCTGAAGAAACCAGGGGACTTATGGGTTCCACGATATTTGCCCCCCGGTCATATAACACAGACGGGAGGACTACACGCCTTTTCTGACACATCTGAAGTCGGTTACGGAGCCTTGGTATACAGAAGATGGTGCACGGGAAACGGACAATATGCCACGGGGATTGTGTCCGCTAAAACCCGTGTTGCCCCTCTGAAATCTGCTTCGATCCCGCGCCTTGAACTGAGCGCAGCAGTGTCAGCAGAAAGGGCGGTACGAGCGGTAAAAAAATGCCTGGGCTTCTATATTTGTTCGGCTAGTTTTGGACGGACCCGACGACAGTACCGCGACACAACAACAACTCCAGGAGTCGTTTTAGTACTTTTGCAGCCAACCGGTTCACGATCATCCACGAAGAAACGACCATGAATCGGTGGAACCATGTCAAGTCTGGCGGTAACCCAGTCGATCTGTGCTCCCGACGTGCGACCAACTCCCGGCAACTCGACACGTGGACGGGAGGACAGAAGTTCCTGCAAGTGCCTAAACGGGACTGGCCGGTGTACGAACTAAAGCCCCCTCTGGATTTGAAACTGAAGATCAAAGGCGTAATGATGACGGCCACAGTCTTCGAAGCGACATTCATTTTGTCACGGTCGGTCAGGTTCTTCTCCTGGATGATGGCGCTTCGGTCATTAGTTTAGTTGGCCAGGTTCAAGAGACATTTAATAGTCGTGAGAGGGATGCTACCCTCTAGCTGGGTACGAGTGGGTCCGATAAGCCCCGATGAATTATGAGCCACAGAACATGATTTATTCAATACGATACGACGGGAGGCTTTCACCCGAGGGCTCAAAAGGGCGGAAAGAAGCGGGACCAATTGACAAAGGAATATCATCTCCGAAAAGCAACTTCAGGCACAAAAATCCCGAACTCAACAATGGATTATTACCGGTAGATGGTAGGCTAACCAACTCCCACCTGAGCTTCGACACGATATATACTCTACTGCTACCGGCTCGACAGCCTGTGATAGAACTAATGGTTCAACATATCCACGCCGTTTGATGACATGCCGGGGAATGTCACGTGACAAGACTCATCCGAAAGCGTTTTTGGTTGTTGAGAGGAAGAGCAAAAGTAAAACGCGTCATCCGAAGTTGCATACATTGTAAGAGACGCAATGCCGCAGCGGAAAAACAACACGTGGCCCCGCTGCCGGGATGTAGGGTGGCTTAGGGTTGGTGGCAGTTCTGGGACACCGGGCTGGACTGTTTCGGGCCTAAGTGGACTAAGTTTTGGAAGGGGTTGGAAAAACAAGACAGGTGTATCATGACGTGCATGAAATCACGTGCGGTGCATTTACAAGTTACTCATTTGATGACAAAAAACCCTTTCCTACTGGCCTAGCAACGCTTTATCAAACGAAGAGGAATGCCAGCAAATTAATACTCCGACAATGGGTCGAACTTCGTAGGCGCTCATTGGAAAATGCAGCGTTGGCACCAAAACGTGAACAGGGACGAGCTGCGTAATCGAACCGTGGCCTATGGCATACGCTAGCACTTCAACCTCTGCAGGCCAGTCATCGCAGTGGCGATCAATGAGCAACAGCCGCCCGACGACGAAACGTTGAGCACCGTCATGACTGAGGTCTAAAGAATTCTGAACAACCGTCTATTGGTTCCCGTGGCCAAAGACGACCCCCAGCGTCTGGCGCTCATCCCGAACGACCTATTGAGGTTAACGTCAAAAGCCGTTTTCCAAGGGCCGACGAACCTTCGTGGGAGCTACCTCCATGGGTGGAACCAAGCAAACTATCTTGCCAAGGTTTTTTGGAGTCGATAGCTGCGGGAGTACCCAACAGCTCCGCCAGCTCTGCAGAAGTGGCTGATCAAAGCAAGATCATTCAAGGCTGGGGATGTGGTGATGATCGCCAAGGAACACGCCCATTTCAGGACCTGGCCCTTGGGAGCTGTTATGGAAACCATCAAAATCTCTGACGAAACGATTAGAACTGTGAAGGTGAAGACCGCCAACGGAATGCTTATCCGTGACGTACGCAGTATCAGCCTCCTTGAGAGTGAAGACGGAGAGGCGGATAACACATAACCTTGGTAGACCGTACCTCATTCGTTTTTGAAGTGAATAAAGGCCCCTTCCGTGTGTGTGAGGCATTTATTACACGCTGACGTATTGAACTAGACCTTAACCCAGATATACACGTGCATGATGCACTTTTATACTTGATGATCTCCATCAAACACGTTTCAGAGCTCACCGTTCTTCGTTGACGCTATAGAGGGCTTTTACCGTATGTGGCAGTAGTTGAGATTCTATCATACTTCCAGACACGGGCCAATCACCCACTTACATGATACACTTTTATTCTCCATGACCCACACGAAACTCGCAACAGGGCTGATTGTTCCTCCTTTATCACTGACATAATGGAAGAGATCTCCGGTAAGTAGTGGTTGTTACTACTTGTCAGTATACCAGATTGCGGCCTAGCCCATGATACCCAAACACGCACAAACTCTCACAAGCACACGCAGCCGATGCACCGAGGCCGTCCCGAGGACGGCAGCTATAATCCTCCTTCATAGCCGACGTAGACCAGCCGTTCTCATGGACGATGCAGGACAACATGATGTCGGTGTAGCCACTAGATCAAGTACTTTCGTGAGTAGGATGTTGACAGCAGAAGCATTAGGTACACGCACTGACAGCAGGGTCTAGGAGGGTAGGAATAATCAGTACCATTATTCCAAACCTTTGACTCTGCTAGGATTCGGGAGGATTACTGTGGGCTGTATAACGACCTGTCGCGGAAGATCCCTCCAGAAACACTGCAGTTTCGTGTTTCCCTGACAACACCCACTCACTTACGCTATTGGCTTGTTTTATGCACCGTATGATTTCACGAACCAACGTTTGTTTGTTCGCCTCCAGCGCACTACTCTGTCATATCCTATCCTGGACCTGCGTGACGCACGTGCTTTTTTCTTGCACGCCGCAACTTGGCTATCGTTTTCTGAGTTTCCGTGTTCGCATCAATAGGGTTCGCGTCTGTATTATGTCGCTGTTAACTTGGCAATCAAGTGTAGTAGAATTTCAAGGATAATTGCCTTCCGATTTCGGAATCCGTATTGAATTTGGCTACGTATTGCTCAAAGGCGTCTCACAGTACTCAACTGATTTCATTGAAACGAGAAAATACGGAGCCTCAGATCATAGCCTTCACAGATTCATGGCTCACCCCGATATACTTGATGCCGAAATATCCATTCCGGGATACTTCACAGTAAGGCAGGACTCCAGCAGATGTCACGCCGGCGGAGTTATCATATACTACGATAATTCCAACCCTCTTCATACTATGCTAACAGCCCCTACCTTTGCATGTACTGATTACTTGTGGACAGACTCCCTACTGCTTGGCGAAGCATATCGCCCTCCTGCACGCAATTCAACTGATAGCCTAGATCTCATGGACTTATTAGGCTCCCTGGAAAGCTACACAAAATTCACCAATCTGTTAGTCGCTGGTGACTTCAACTCATCCAGTATCTACTGGCAAAGAGCTCATGTCCCTGGTGTCATCTTTGGTAAACCCCTCCTAGATCTGGTACTCAAGAACTCATGAGTGCAGGACGTAAAAGACCAGACCAGATATCGCACAGGACAAGCCCCGTCCCTACTAGACCTGATCATCACCAACGAACGGTTCCAAATGGATGTGGTGTACTACTTGCCGCCCCTCGGCAAAAGCGATCATATTCTCGTCGGGTTCGACTTTATTGTGAAACGGCCTCCTCTTTCCTCAAAAACAAGAATTTTGGGATCCTCCAAAAGGACCAATTTTGACCAAGTCTGTGCATTTGTCGCTCCCAGATAAATTCGGCTAACCTAAGTAACTCTGCCGATGAAATGGCAGGAAACCCCGAAGAGTTGATCTCATTAGCTGATATGTTATTTTCCCCCCAGAATTATTCTCCTACAGACCGGTAAACGGCCCTTCCCTCGCCCCATTGGGCGTTTTCTAAGCGAACGCGTACGCCTCTTTGTTACATATAAAGCCACAGATCTTGCACGCGATGTAGAAGATTTCAGGATTATCCGCAGCACATGTAAAGACAAGATTAGGTTCTAACAGAATGCAGTCCAACGATCTCTACTTGCTCGAGCATGGACCAACAAGGCATTTGTCTTTCAGTACGTGCTCCATCTAAGGGGCAGAGCTTCGACGCTACTTGCTCTCAAGTATCATACCGGATCCCCGACCGCTTCCCCCAGCCAAGTAGCTGAGGCCTTCAGCTCCTACTCTCGTATTGTTTTTAGCTCCTTACCCATATCATCTCACCCCGCCATGCATCCGATATCTTTGGTCCATACCATTGCCCATATCACTGTTCCCATTGGTGCAGTCGCGCAAGGCTTCCGACGGCTCAGCCAATACTGCTCCATGGGTCCTGATCTAATCCACCCCCGCATTCTCGAGGAAACCGCGGACACATTAGCTGCTTCTTATGCATCTCTTTTCCAACGATGTGTTGACGATGGAGTTTTCCCCAGCAGCTGGAAAAAAGCAGTAATCGTACCCATCAATAAGAATGGTGGTAGACATATTGCTTCCAGTTACGGACCCATAAGTCTAACTAGCATCACCAGCCAAATTTTTGAGCGGTTCTTACCCATCTGCGTAGGAGTAGGATCCTCTCCCCGTCTCAACATGGGTTTCTTCCTGGCAGGTCATACATCACCGATATGCTCACTGTCATCGATAGTCTGACGAAAGCCCACGATGACGGCCAGCTCTTACACGCTGTATTCATCGATTTTGCTAAGGCCTTCGACGAGGTTCCCTATACCCCTCTTCTTTATAAGTGTAACGGTTATTCCGACTGTGAGTAACGCGTAGCCAATTCAAAACGAGTCCAAAAACCAGAACAAGATTGATTCGTAGTTTCTACGGTACTGGATTAACAAGTTATACGCATGTAACTATGCACGAGCCTCAGCTGTACGGCCACAACGTCTAGCAACAAGGACCAGATTTTAACAAAGGCTAATGTCAGGTACCACCGCCACGGCATTCCAAGTTTGAATCACAATTATGCCGACCGCGGGATTACAGGCTCCATGTTGGCCATCTTACGCAGCTTCCTTACCGACCGCGCCTTTGTGGTCGAGGTGGACAATGTTTTGTCTCAACCCTCCCCAGTAACAACTGTGGTTCCACAAGGGTAGTTCTTAGGTCCCCTTCCTTTCTTAATCTACATAAACGATGTTCAGACAGCCCTTTCTGCGGACATTGCCATGTACGCAGATGATGTAACACCCTAGATTTTGAGCTCTGAAAAGCTGAATATTGCAGTTGATGAAACAAAATGCTGGTCCGAGGATAGGAACCTCCCAGTTAATGGCGACAAATTCGTGATCATGTATTTCTGTAGAGAGACTGGTCACACGTTTTCCGTTAACGGGGCGACCCCACTACCTAGGGTTGACCGACACGAGGTGCCCAGTTTCTGGTCAGATTGTCACTTGTCCCTCTCTCATCATCACCAACTTGGGAACAAGTCTGTCATTCGAGTCCTAAATATGATTCGAAGGTCCTTCCCGTGAGTTTCTGGGGATGATTTCCCTATAATTTTCGGCACGTTTATCCGACCTCTGCTGGAGTACGGTAGTCAGGTAGTGCACACTGGTCTCGTCCGAGACCGTGAGATACTAGAGAGAGTTCAGAGGGCATCCATTAAAGCAGTATGGAGTCTTTCCCACCTACCTTATCCCGTCCGCCTCCCGCTCCTGAAGTTTTGTCCCCCGATCTAAGACGCATAAGAGGTGGTCTATTTTCGACGTTTCACCTTTTGAATCGAGTCAAAGCGACTGCTCCTTCTCCGTTCGTCCAGCCTCACGGCAGAAAGGTTTTTAAGCCAAGACCACGCACTTCTCCACGAATTATTTTTTTAGTTACAGGGTTATTACTCTGCAGAACGCTCTTCTGGAGGATAATGTTCTCTCGTAGAACAAACCTAATTCAAGAAAAAGTTAGACATCTCCCTGGGTCTCTGTCAGTAATTCCTTGTCCAAAAAAGTGAAATCTGTTTTTTAATGGCGTTTTCATTTCGCTTTATGTTTATGAATGTCGCACCCCATTCCGCTTGAGGCACTGTCCACTGCATGCTGTTATGTGTATTTTGTTTTTGTTGCCGCTTTCGTCCCGTCCCCTCACCCCGCCTCTTTTCACTCTCGCTTCAGCTAGGTGAATCCGACAGACGATGGAAGACTTCCTCAAGAACAGGGACGATTGGGCTGAGAGCCTCGAACCCGTGTAGTACTTCAAGACTTCTCCACCATCCCCCCATCTTATTCTCATTATTGCCCGACCAACCACTGGTAACAACTTATCTAAGCCATGCCTGTGTTTATGACGCTCTTGGGGGGAGCTAGACTCGGAAAAGAACCCAGGTGGTAGCCGTGGAACTGCACCTCTGTCCCGACAGCGAATTGAGATCTGCGATCTTGTGAGTTGCCGCGTGGTTTGAATTTTCGAATTGCTCTCAGCGTTAAGCATTTTTGCATTGATTGGTGGAATAACACACGTTATTTCGCCAAACTAACGTATCGTAATTAGTATTTCGGTACGCGTACTTTTTGAAGAGTTCACTCTCTTCAGAAGAGTTTATTCTCTTCAAAAACTGAGTATACCTTTTGGTGTCCTTTTTGGTGTTTTTTGTTGGTGTCAGTGCAACTGATACCGGCTAACATCTTTTTGTGGCGCTTTTTCTAGTGTACTGTTTTTGTGGAACTTTTTAGTGTGCGGGTTTACTGCACCTGCCTTAGTGTGCCGTTTGTGTCTGTTCAAAAGTTGTGTTATTGTCCCACGGGTGTTCGAAACGAAATGAATTGGACAAAGGTTGATCCCATTGGCCAGGCAGTAAGCTGTGGGAACAAGGAATGCACGGACCTAGTGCAAGATGAGGGAATTCAATGCGACCAGTGTTGCATTTGGTTTCATCAAAAGTGCTCCAAGCTGGAAGAGAAAGACTTCGAGCTGCACATCAAGTACCCATCGCTCAAGTGGATATGCGCCCATTGCTTTGCGTTTGCAAGGGAGTGCTCGCGTATAATTCGAGGCGAGCTGGGGAAAGGGGACACGAACGTGGAGCTGGAACCAAGACTAGAGAGAGCCGTTTCGATCCATAGCCTAGAGGGAAAGGAAAACCGGGTGCCAGAGCGCAAAAATAAAAAAGGCAACCCAAGCCAAAGGGCAAAGAAGGAAAAGAGGTAGCAGGATTCACCAACGTGGGGAAAAGCCTCCTGACGGAAGTGGAAGCCCTCAAGGAGCAGGTCAAACGCCTAGAGGCTGAGGTGCAGCGCATGAAGCGTGACACTGAGGTCATGGCAGACAGAAGTAGAAGACTGCTACTTCATAACCTTAGGGAGAACATTGTAAAAGACGGTAGAATCAGGAAGGAGGAAAACCGCCGGCATGTGACTGAGGTTCTTAGGATGGCTGGCCTACCTCCCACGACACCAATAGTCAAGTGCCATCGAATAGGACTATGGCGTGGAGCACAACCAGCGCCGCCACGACCCCTGGTAGTTGTATTCCACAGTGTCTACTGGAGGGATATGCTGCTGTCCAGGGCGGGAGCAGTTGAGGGCAACACGCAGGGAATGGTTAGGGTTACACCTGACAGCCCAGCATTTGTGAAACCGGCTAATGCCATAGTCTCGCTGAGAACGGGCACACCTGATCTTAAGAGGCCGAAGCTACATATAGCGAAACTGGAGATGACTCCTCTTGGGAAGTCAACACCTAAGGCCCAAGGAGTAATCCAGATACCAAAGGTGGCTTCAGGCTCCGGTATACAAAAAGCCAAAGATCAGAAAGTTCGAAAGACCAAAAAGAAGGGGACTCACAGGGCATTTAGTCCGGTTGGTGTTGAGAACGTGCAGCCAGCCAGCCCGATTCTAAAGGATACCCCCAAGAAGTCCTCTCTGGTGCACCCAGCGAAGTTGGAGGTATCAGAGGGAAAAGCCGAGGAAACCAGTTGGGCTAAGGTGGTCGCAAGACCATCCCGGCCCATCGGTACGGCGACTCAAAAGGGGGTAACGTCCTTTGTGCATGTCGAGCCTGACACTGGGGCGACGGGTGGAAAAGAAAAAGCCACGACACTCAGAGTCTCACTCGATATGCAAGATGCTGCACCGCCGACACCCTTAGAGGCAAAAAACGGGGCATCACCTCGGAGATTGCGCCCGAGGATACCCTAGCCCTAGAATTAGCAATGAAGTCAGTAACGAGGACCAGGGAACCGTCAATATGGTACACCAATACCTGCAGTCTCCCGGGAAAAAGAGGGGAGTTGACGGCTAGGATCGCAGAGTCTGAGGTCGTTGCGTTGACGGAAACTTGGATAAAGCCATATACTGACATGCGCTTCCAGGGATACGCTGCCTACAGACAGGATAGAACAGATGGAAGGCAGGGGGGCGGAGTGGCACTTCTAATACGGACCGACATAGGCCATTGGGAGGCTCCGTTCAACTTAGTCTCCGGTAATGTACAGGTCAGATCCTGCTTTATTAGGATCGAGGGGCGTACAGTATGCATTATCTGTATCTACAGGGCACCGCTAGCCACAGATGAGGAAGATGTTGAGCTTTTCCAAATGCTGGATGCGGTGCTGGCACAGACAAAGGAGTTCATCTTATTAGGGGATCTCAATCTACCCGAAATTAACTGGGAAAACGGGATCGCACCAAGGGGATCAACGGGCGACAAATTTCTGCAGTGGGTCCAATTACATGCACTTACGCAGCATGTGACACAGGCCACTAGACACAGAGGTGGACAGCACCCGTCTCTCCTTGACTTAATCATAACGCGGCACCATCAGGACGTTAAGGAAATTAAGTGGGAAGAGCCACTTGGAAAAAGTGATCATGTAGTCCTAAGGGTCACACTAAGACTAAGCAAGGCGCCGAAGGAAATCGTGTTACGTCGGCGCTATGGGAGAATCAACATAGGTGAACTGAAGAAGGCGGCGGAGGAAATTCAGTGGACACCGAGACACACAAATGCCTCCGTAGAGGAACGTTGGGAGACCATCAAGATGGGGCTACTCGAACTTACAGATGAGTTCGCACCCCTGATGGTGGCAAGCAGTAGAAGTCTACCCCCATGGTGGAAGTCGAAGGTCCGCAAGGCCATAGTTATTCGTAGGCAACGATGGGCGGCGTACAAGCTGTACAGAACTCAGGGGGCATGGAATAGCTATAAGATGGCTAGGAACAGGGCTCAAGAGATCCAAAGAGTGGAGAAATATGCTTTCGAGCGTCGGTTAGCGGCGTCGGTCCGCACAAACCCAAAGCGATTCTACGCCTACGTGCAATCTCACAAACGTATGAGAGAGAGCGTAGCAACTTTGGAAGGAGCACAGGGGCGACTAGCTCTAAACGACGAAGACAAGGCTGACACGCTCTTGGAATTCTTCAAGAGCATATATCGACCAGAAAATAGTTTGGAGGAAAGAATGGAGGGCCCACAGGCGCCTCCAATACCCGAACTTACTGTAGGAGAAGAAGAAGTGTACGCGGAGTTGCAAACTTTGAATAGGAACAAAGCAGCAGGTCCAGACGGGATTCATCCAGCAATCGTTCAGCCTCTGGCCGAGGTCCTGAAGGCTCCGGTGACGAAGCTGTATGAAACGTCACTTAGAGAGGGAACTGTGCCGGGAGACTGGAGGAGAGCAACAGTGGTAGGCATATACAAGAGTGGGCCCCGGCAAAAGGCGGAAAATTACCGGCCGGTTAGCTTGACTTCGGTACTGTGTAAGTGCCTGGAGCGAATAGTCAGAAAGCAGATCTCTAGGCATTTGGTTCAACACAACCTCATATCAAATGCTCAGCATGGGTTTGT
This sequence comes from Fasciola hepatica, assembly GCA_948099385.1. NCBI lineage: Eukaryota > Metazoa > Platyhelminthes > Trematoda > Plagiorchiida > Fasciolidae > Fasciola > Fasciola hepatica. Next base: position 10,650,750 of record CANUEZ040000182.1, read on the forward strand.
GGCAGGGAGATCCTGTCTGACGAATCTCCTGCTGTTCCTCGATGAGGTAACCAAGCGTCTGGACGAAGGGCAATCGATTGCGGTCTGTTACTTGGACTTCAGCAAGGCATTTGATTCCGTGAACCACAGATTTCTGGACGTCAAACTGCAGTCCATGGGAATTGTTGGAAAGGCCAGACAATGGATAAGTAGTTTCTTAGCAGGGCGAACCTTTAGTGTTAAGGTGGGGAACCATGTTTCAAAACCGGAAGGTGTAACGAGTGGGGTGCCACAGGGCTCGGTGCTCGGCCCTCTGCTCTTCCTCATCTTCATCAACGACCTAGCACGTGGGCTTACAAACCCCACCTTTATGTTTGCCGATGACGTCAAGATAGCTGGAGTAGATATAGAACTTGACGTGTTAGCAGTACAAAACTGGGCACGCAAATGGGACCTTCCACTAAACCTCACCAAGTGTCAATGCTTGACCACAAATACAGGGGCTAGTGAGAATAGTGTGGGTTCGTTGCAAGTGGTCTCGCAGGTCAAAGCCGTGCACCTCAGCAGCCAATACGGCCAGGAGGGAACTCTTTCGAGTTAGATCCATTATGTCGTGTAGAGATCCGGAGATATTCGTTCCGATATATCAGGCCATAGTTAGGCCGCATATGGAGTACTGCGTGCAGGCCTGGGCACCGTACTACCAGAAAGATATCGACTGTCTGGAGAAAGTGCAAGGGCTAGCCACTAGAATGGTGGCTGGGCAAAGGGGGTTTAACTACACAGAGCGTCTCCGTGCCCTAGACCTATTCTCGATGGAAAGACGGCGCATTCGCGGGGATTTGATAGAAACCTTCAAGGTAATAAAAGGACTGTCAGGAATAAGTCGAGAAGACCTTTTTTCGCTGATCCCCGAGAGAGGCACAAGGGGGCATAGCCTTAGATTACAAAGGAAACATTCGAGGCTCCAAATTAGGGCGAAGTACTTCTCAAATAGAGTGGTACCCTATTGGAATAAGCTCCCGGAAGAGGTCATAAATACCACAACAGTGAAGGCCTTTAAGAAAGCACTAGACCTATGTTGGGTGGCGGTATACCCCGAGTTATGCTAAGCAACTTTTAGGGTCAGATGCAATTTACTTATTGTTTCCACCTTACTCTGCCAGGGCTGATACTGCACAAAATTTATGCCTTTCAGAAGAAGAAAATCACGCAGTGTTGGGAGCTACGGAAAAGCGCCGACAACACAACTATCTGGACACACGATTGGCTCTAGCCACACCAAGTCCTGTGCAAACTGAACTGAACTGAATCTACAGAGGAAACAACAGAAACACAACGCAGACACAAAAATCGCAGTCCGGTGGGACTCATCTGGGCACTCACTGGTGAAGTAATCTGGACTGCTTTATTGGCTCGAGCCTCAAGTTCTGTGACTTGACTTGACCTGACCTGATCCGTGTGCTACTTCAAGACATCAAGACTCAAGACTTCGTTGTGCGATTACGAGTCTGGGGGTCTCTTCCCGGTTGCGGAATGCTCAGCCAATTTACATCAAGAAGGGCTCGTGTACTACTATAATACTAAGAAATAATAGTCAGGCCACACCCCGAATAGTGTGTTCAAGCATGGGCTGTTACTTTGGTGCGAGACATTGCAGAATTGTAAAAAAAGTCCGGTGTCATTTCATAGTGATGATAGATGGATTGAGAAACAAGCCATATACAGAACGACTCACGGCGCTAAACGTGTTATCCTAAGAACGTAAAAGACTTGAAGACGAGCTCACAGAAGTTTCCAAAGAGATCGGGAGGGGGTATCTATCTCACCAAAGCCGATTGTAGTGATAGCAATGAAATGGTGCCCTAGGGGTTTTGAGTGCAAGCTGGTAAAACAAAGACCACTGTGGACAGCTTATTGCGTGCCGGTTGATCACTGTTTGGGAGATCTGCCCTCCGAGGTAGTGGCTGCGTGCTTGGTGGTTCGGTTTAAGGCCCGTCTGGACCGTTGCTGGTCGGACGTATTCCCTGAGGTCAACCGACCTAACATACGTAGGGCAACTTTGAATACAGCATTCTTACTATCTGTTCATCTGCCTCTTTCCTTATACCTGTCACTGTCCACTCCCACCTCTACAATCCACTCCGTATTCCCCCTCACGCCGTACCTTCCTCTATTAGCTCTTTTGCTAAATGCTGCTGTATGAATGACCCTCTTGGATGAGGTTGGACTGGGCAGGGACCCAGTTCGTGACCGTAGGGTTGCTGCGCTCCTGAAAGTGAGCCGAGTCCCAACATTAATCCTCCACAGATCCGAGATTGAAAAGAAATGAAGACAGCAGAAAGAAGACACAAGTCATAGCACGATGAGAATCAACTGTCGCTCGCTGGTGCAGGAATCTGGGCTGGTCTATAGGCCCAAGCCTCAGGTCCTGTGACGTGACCTGATCTGATCTGATCTGAGCGATCAGTTGTGTCATTATCCTGCGAGGCCGCAGATATCACTCATCGCCCGCAATTGCGTTGTGTCCCGTGTGCCTACTTGGATTTGTATCTCGTGTTCTGTCTTGAGCCTACCTGGCCTGGTGACTTGTGTGTCGTGCACTATGTTCCTTTGGCACCGTATTGTGATTTCGTTTTCTATTTGGTCGGATGCTTCCACTGTGCGTGGCGTAGCGAAGCCAACTAATTTGTTATCGAGTCTCAGTTTGTTGATACATTCTGTGCCAAGTGCGTGTCATCGTAAGATTCAACAATCTCCCTGTGTCGCGATCTCGCATCTAATCGCCATTCATGGGCAAGCGCAATTCTCAAAGCAGGGCCACTTTTCAGGATGACTCAATTGAATAGCGCTCTGGAGGCTATGGTATGGGCTGATGAAATGTGCAGGTAATCAATAACCGCCTAACTGACACTGGAGGACTACGGAGAGATTTCAGCGCAGGGCATCTTTTGGTGACCGGTGAGGGAGTGAACAGTGACAATGAATGTGCCATGGGGAACGGACGTGATCACGAATCGGGCAGAAGAGTAGAGAGGTATGCTACTCAGGAAGGTTAGGCAATGAAGTAACTGCCAAGATCGGTGAGTATTTGCACGAGCAACCACGGCATGCACAAGTAAAGATGGATAGTATATATGGATGAAAACTATTCACTGTTGCGTGCATAGATAGTGAAAACTGTGCCGGACACGAAAACTGTAAGGTTTAGTGCTAATTATTGTTCGTAATGAAAGTTTGTTCTTCTACTTTCTGTTTAGTTACTTATCAATAGTGAGTACGTGCATCATAAACCCCAGACATTCGTAATGTATTTTCTCTGTTTCTAAGGTATCGCATCAGTTTATACTCCAGTTCCATGGTGCTCATTACACGAACAGTTCACGTAATCATTCATAACCTTGTTTCCTCAAAGGTCTACACTTCTACTGTTATATAATCTTTCTGAGTGTTTCATTTGTACTGCCGAGCGGAGGCTCGAACTCCCAGTCTTAGCGTTTCCGTCAGCGCACTCCACCATTGGCCGTCACACTTCAGCGGCATTAACAGATCTAGTGCCGGATTCGCCCATTCATGTTGGCACGTGCTCTTGTTTACTCCATAGACTTGGTTTATTTGTACTTATTTGTTAACAACACCTTTTACTATTGCAACCACAGTCCAATTCATGCGTTTGTAATTGATTTATTGGTTCGTGACGGTAAGGGTTCTTGATTTACTGATTGTACCGCAACCGAACTGTGCTATATTTTCGTTCAGCTGCCTGCTAAGTGGACCGCTTTTATCTTCCTAGCTGTCCCGATTTTCGGAAGCTTACTGCCTATTTTTCTTGATTTCTCACCTGGCTGTAAGTCTTTTATTTGCTGTATATTTATGTTTATTGTATTATTCGATACCAGGAATCATCGATAAACACGGTTATTCGACTGGAATTTGTTCTACTTCCCGTGATCGTGTTCTGCCCATATCGTGCGTGTAACCAGTGAGACTAATTTACTGCTAGATTCACAGCCCTAGGCATCGGGATAGTCGCAACAGGTAGCGTCAATATGGACAACATGCTCGAAGGGAAGCCGGCGATAACTGGAGAGGAATGGAGCGAATAACATGTTTGCAGCAACATTGCGGGTGTAAAAGTTGAACTCAGTAGGCCACAAACGTTGCTAGTGGATGGGACTGACCGTGCACTGGGCACCCAACCTGAAAACCATTTCTGGAAACAGGAGGTGCAATCTGCCAACCTAGTTGCGCCCGCACATCGCTGCAGATGTCCTGCGAGCCAGAAGTACACCGGCCAAAGCGGTGGATCCCACCACGTCCCGCACCGTTGGGATTAGAATGAGTTGTGTAAATGCAGTGAGATCAGGTTCTGGTAACCTGATTGTGAAAACTCTGGGAAAGCATTCGTGTGACCGACGAGAATCAAATGGTGCGTAAATCTCAGTTGTTCTACCCAGCGGGTTCATTCTTTTTCACGGGATAGCCGCGTGTCTTGTGTCCTTAAATTCACAGTGACCAAACCTTGGGCTCACCAGGAAGACTTACATTTATTGTTATGCGATTCGCTTTTACGGGATAATGAACCGACCTCACGGATGTTGCGAATGGCACCCGACCATCAGCGTTGTTTGTTGGAGAGCTGTCATTGAAAAAACCTGTGGACTAAGTACAAAGTGACTTCCCAAACGCCAGTCGGCTTCTTGTTCGAGGTAACAACCCTATCCCGCGCACAAGCAAATGCTACTCAAGGATTCTCCTGAATTAAGTCAGGACCTGCTCCCCTATAGAGTCTACAGCCCCTGGTCCTCGGTTCGTGACACAATAACGACTACACTCGGCAGCGCGCAAAGGAGAACTGGCAACGCTGGCGTGGGGTAACGTGTATTGGGGGAACGCAGGACGGTGTACATAGGCGGATCAAGTAGAACCACCAAATTCGGTAGTCGTCTAGCTAAACAAATTTGTTAGTGTTTGTAATTGTGTGTCACATTGATAGCACTACACTACCTGTCTGTCAGCTGGAGGCTTGTGTGTTGGGAGTCGGTGACCGAACAAGTGGTCCATACATCTTTTGGATAGTGGTCTGCCACTCGAGGATGCCCAACGCGACCTAGTAAATCTTACCTCCCCCCACTCAGGACAGCTGAATGAGATGCAAGAGGCAGTGGCCTTATTCATTGGCGAGCCACATTCGCGCACATCACGTTTCTGTCTATGGGCTTTTGTGGCTTTTACACAGAATTCGTTGCCAGGTGGAAAACCCACCACGCTCTCTAACCGCGCCGCGTTGCCTTTGCCTGGCTACTCGCCCTCGGTCTGTCCGATATGGATGGCCTTGAAGGAGCGCTTTGCACTTCAATTGGTATGGCTCTCGGGGTTATCATAGCACACAAACCCAATCACCACGGCAAGGTAGCAACATCAATCGGGCACCAGGGAGACATTGAGATTCAACCCCTTCTCTCTATGTATGCTTACCGCTGCTAGATTTTCGTTCCATCCCTATTCAGCATTTGGAATCCTTGAACTCTTTGCCACGAAGTCTTACAGTCAGTGTTGCAGGCTCGAAGTCTATTCAGAGCGAAATTGATCAACTACAAAATATTATTACAATTGAACCTCGACGTCTCCCTGGTAAGGTTCAATTGTTGTTACGTGGTATTTGATCGATTTCATCTTGAATAAACTTCGAGTCTTCAACAATAACGGTGAGATCCTTTAGCAATAAGTTTATAATTAGGAACCAAATTGTTGAGTAAGGATGAAACTTCAGATTTAGCAGCGGTGAGCATACAAAGAGAAAGGTGTTGATCTCCGTCTAGGGGGATAGTTACATTTGGATACTTACTCAAATAAATCAAATCCGAGGATGGAATCAGTATACAAGTCATCTATGAGAAAAAGTTTAACGGATTTGGAAGGAGTGTTTTTTTTATCGAACGGAAACATGTCCACGGGTAATACAAGATATAGGTTGAGACCATCAAAATGGTACTCTTATAAGGGCAGTACAGATCAAAGGTGTCGTGCAGCGATATCACTAGATAAGTAACTCACAACTCCCGGTGCCGATGAGTTTTCTCAGTGATACCGCGTTAATTAGGACGTGTCGTAGATTTAGATAGACCGGTAAAAGATGCGGCTACGAGAGACAAAATGACATGTTCCAATGAGAACGCGGTGCACCTGTTTTGGGGATTTGATTGGTATGCTTGGAAATGACCCTTTTTTCCTCATAAATCACAAATGACTTCCCGGGCCGGACATCTTAAATACGCATGCCAATTTTTACCGCAAAATCAGAAATTGGTAGTTGTTGTTGCAATCGTTTTTTTGGTTTCCATTTCTGACTCAATCATCTGAACAGGGGCTGAGACGTTGGTCTTTATCAGCTCTGACGTGTCGCCGCATGACCCGCAGGTAGCCATTCGGAAGAGATTTCTGCTGAGCATGCTGCAACATATGGGCTTCATCGAAAGAGTGTTGGAGGTCTAGGGTTTGCTTTTTTAAAAGCCATTGATGGATGGTATTAGCATGTAGCCCTATGATGAATGCGTCACAGATAGCCTCATCGTGGTGTTGATAGACAGAAAACGGCCTTAAAGTTGCAGTCTTTGGCAAGACAACATGATTTTTATGGGGTCTGGTCCGCTCACTAGCCAGGTTCTTGTTTAATTGTAACTATCAAATGCCGAGAAAACACTTCATTTTTCGGCTTAACGTGGATCGACTCAAGAGTTTTTTCGGCGCCATTATGGCTGAGACAATCAACGACGGGCTGATAGATGGGCGGGAAAATGAAGTGTACAAGAAGTTTGTTTTTATTGAGGTAGGGAACATCAGTGACAGAAAGAAAGTTTGTGAATGTTTTATGCTAATGAATCCGCTGTTCAGCTGTTGACGGAGGGTGTGGGTCAGCTTCAAAATGTTCTGAACGGAATAGACGTTCCATTAATTGTTAGAAGATTAAATCGTTATGAACTCGAATGAATGAGCAAAAAAAGTAGGAAAAAGGCTGACCCGAAGAGGGGCTTTAATCTCCTAAGGATGCGGGTACATGTGCTGAAAAAGGGACAGCAAAAATTGTTAGTATGAAGAAGTTGGAATTACATAAAAACGTCATACTAGTTTATAACAGTGGGTATAAGTGGTAGTGATCAGTCAGTTGAAAAAGGAAAGCGATTTACTCGGTAAACTGTCGTGGTCTGATGGCCACTAATGTACCAGATACGTACATCCGAAATTCGAGATACCGAATCAGTCACCGAAATAATTGCCGTACATGACGAGACTGTTTATCTTAGAAGAGAGTTTCATCCCACCTAAAATTCAGGACGCACCAAAGAGAGACTTACTTTATAAGCTGTACAACGGAACACTATTGAACGTATACTGGTCGAAGACTAGAGTCGTTAATGGGAAAGATAGACAAGAATAAGTTGTCAATAGCTCGCCAGGTGACCAGCCGTTGTCAGTCGATAGTGCGGTCCGATGGATATGGCAGATGTTGGTTCAGTAGAGAAATACCATGTCAACAGGTATTTAGGGATCTTTTGACAGCATCGTGGCGTATACGATTGAAGCCGACCGACAATAATGATTTTCTTAGACTTAAAAGGCGCTTTAGATTCAGTTGATCGAGTAGCGCTTTTCAGTACTCTTCATCGAAAAGGTATGCCCCAGATGTTCGTGAACTTACTGAGATCATTGTATTCTCATACTTCTGGCCGCGTTAGAGTTTACGGTGAACTATCCGGTCGGTTCGAAACGACCAGTGGTGTTCAACAAGGATGTCCCATGTCTCCATTCCTTTTCAATTTCGTCATGGACGAAATAATGGAGAGTAGGCTGCAAAATCTTCAGGATGTAGGCGTCGAACTAGGAAATAGTGGAAAGCTATGTGACCTAGATTACACGGACGACGTTGTCCGCTTGTTCGAATCCACGGAACATGCTCAATGTGCACTAGATAGACTTGGGAGGGCTGTAGCTCCATTCGACATGCGCTTTGCATCTTCAAAGTGCAAGGCGATGTTACAAGACTGGACGTCAACGATTCCGAGCTTGATGCTCGATGGGGAGGTGCTGTCAGTTGTCGACCACTTCACCTGAGGTCACGCTGAGGTCAGAAATCGAGTATTGGGTACTAATTCGAGAACGTTTTGTCACAGCGTATCCGGCTTAGTAGACTTCGTTGGTTGGGACACGTGTTACGTATGTCAAACACACGTCTACCGTATCGCGTTTTATTCTCCGTTCCTCCTAGGGAGTGGAAGAGACCACGTGGAGTTCAACAGATGACGTGGCAACGAGGAATGAGGAAATGTACAGCAGACTTAGGAAAAGTATTTGCTTCACGTCTTCGTGGTTGTGGTCCAAAAGATCCGTCTACCAGTTGGCTGGGGACACTGAAGGATATGGCAGGAAACCGTGAACAGTGGCGATCGTGTTGTCACTTTCTATCGAATCAGAATGGTTGATCTGTGTGATTCTGTACAGTTAGACTGTATTCCGTGTGTGTGGGATATTAAGGTGGTATTCCTTTCCTCACCCCCTGGTGTAGGTCCACTCCCAGTCCTTCTTGTATATTCGTACTTTCTAATTCAGCCTGCAACAACGTGAGAAGGGCAGTGTTCAGTGGGGCTTGCCCTACTGACAACGCTATACGATGATGATGATGATGACTAAACAGGCAAACCCTTTAAACATTCCTTTACGTGCCACAGCATTTACAGATGGCGTCTTTCTCTGAGATTCTGAACCAGGTGCCTGGAGCATCCACAAAAGACACATACGTTCCATAAATCTGAATGTGCGAAGTGATTGGTTCCAAAACTTAGCTGAGGAAAGACAGCTTGGATCAGCATCAGAACGCAGGGGTTGATACGACCGATCTTTTGTTAACGTGAATAAATGGTTGCAAACTGTGTCGAGGGATAGCAGCAGAGTTCAGTGTTTTCAATGAAAAGACTTAAGGCACAAAGCTTAGGCTTTATTCACCTTAAAAGTTCGGACATGTATGTTGAAAGAGAACAGTCATACTGTTAGGAAAACGGGATACACATGTAATAATCAGGAGATTGTATTGAACAGTATTGTATTGAAAACTTTTGTAAGCTGATAGCTCACATTTCAGCCATAATTAGTACATAAATTTGAACCTTCAGGTTTGAATGCACAACAAATGGATGCACTGTACGTCCATCCTACTCGTCATGGGTGTTTCGTTTCTCAGACTTTACGATTCGTAGTATTGACTTCGTTTCTTATGTTACTTCTATTTCGGACCAGTTCAGTTCTCTCAACCAATAACCTCAGGTGAGTTCGTTCCATTTATTTGCCCTGGCTATTTTCATACTACTTCGCAGCGTCATCTAGTCGAGAGTAAATTGATCTATTGAGCCGTGTTTTTTCACTCAGAGTCCCAGGGTCAGGTTTTCCGTTGTCCCCAATAGTACAATGGGCATTTGTGGCTATGGAGTATACCCTTTTCATTGAGCTCACACGGTTGTTATAGTTAATAAATAGTCATCAGGAGCGAATCAACAAAAAACGCCATAAGTGAAAATCCTGAGAAAGATGAAAGCGCTGGAACGCAGCTACACCAATGACCACGGCATCTATCTATATTACCCTGTCAGGGTAGCACTGATCTCGAACAGAGCAGCTGCATGCTACCGGGCGCATCGCCAGGTCGCGGATAAGGGCGCGGCCACCAAAGCAGTGGTTAGTCGTGAATAAAGCGAGCTTAGGCTCCCTGAATAAGCGGCCGCGGACGATCAGCGGCAGTGCCTGAGGACGTGGTGGATCTTCGCTTGTCTGGCGTTTTCCTTTCTAAAATACCACATAAGTTTGTTGACTGCATTCTGACGTGGCGCATGCGGCCCGCCACCAAATAAGGCCGTTGCTCCTGCTGCCTCACAGATTGCACTTGGATGTGCAAAGGTTAGAGGTGCATCCTCGAACGAAAAAGGCCGTACTGGGCTACCGAATCTCATAAAACCCCCGAACGGTGCTGGGAACACCGCTTCGTATCACTACTTCGAAGAATCTCCGTGGGTTGCTGTGATTTTACGTGCTCTCATCATGCTACGGTGTCCCGGGTAAGCTACACGCCTCGTGTTTCAGCGGTCGAGATGACAAGACAGCGAGCTGGAACGTTTTACTGTAGAAAACAGGCACACAGCCTGCTGGAACGTGAAGACGCTACTAGACACAGGTAGCCAGAGTATTACAATGCGAACACTACATGAATACCATGTAGAAATCGCCTGCATTTCGGAAGTCCGACTACCCTGCTCCGGCCCTCAGGTTGTTAGGGTTGCGGGAGTAGATACAGCCCGTTACAATCATCGATTCGCGGACTTCGGTTGTACAAGCGATACATGGATGACATTCTATGTATAACAGACCAATTTCTCCACGGAGTTCAGTTACTAAAATGCCTCAGCTCAGCACATCCGAACTTGAAATTTACACTAGAATCAGAATAAGACAACTCACCAGCCTTCTTAGAGGTATTTTTGACTCGTCGAGAAGATGGTTCAATACGGCGGTCAGTGCACAGAAAACAAACATGGAATGGACAGTATATTGACTACCGTAGCTGTGTACCGCTTTTTTTATAACATGCTTGTTCATGGGTGCAGTAGAAGGGTATATGCCTCATAGCCACGAGGGCCGACTGCACTATTAGATATAACCGGCAACCGGACCCTGAGATTTGGAATGGAGAACCACATAAGGCCCCAGTAGGTCAGATGTGGTAACGATCCGGACGACAGTGAAGTGCTGTTTACCACCAATGGAGAAGAAACCTAATTATATGCCTAACAAACAGAGCAAAAAAGATATGCACCGGAGAGACCACCAAAGAAGAGCTTGTCACGGTGCGTAATATTTTTGTTCAAAACGGATACCCGTAAGGCCTAATCGACCGGATGATGCAGTTAGATACAGAAATTCCAAGGAAAACGGTAGTTGAAAGGAAACCAGTATGTATGTCTCTGCCATTTAAAGGTGACAATTTGGCAGATGTAGTGCACCGAAGATTGGCAAGCGTCGTCAACAAAACATTCTACGCTGCTAAACTGCGAGTTTTGTTCACATCTAAGCCAGCGGTGTGTTTGCGGGTATGAGACAGTGTGCCTGTTTCTGCAGCCTCATTCTGTGCCTTTTCTTTCATTTGTTTCTGTGGAACAACGTATATCGGCCGCACGACTAGACGCTTGTCTGAAAACATCCGTGAGCATCATCCAGCGTGGTTGAGGACAGGAACAATTAGGTCAATTATCAGCGCAGTCGTTTCACACCTAGCTGAGACTAATCACACGGTGAACGTGGGTCAAGCATTCCTCTCCCTGTATAGGGTCCCAGGTGGGCTGTGAAGATCGATGAGAGGTCTCATCTTGAACACAGCGGAAGCGGTTGGGATTCGCCTCCACAACCTCCCTTTGCGCTCAGAAATTTGTGCATGCACTCAGTCTACCCCGGCCCACTCACCATCCAACATCAGGTCCAAGAACGTCCGAAAGCTTACTTGTTGGGAACGTGTTAGTCCATTCACACATGGTCTCCGGATAATCTTGTACCACACTAGGTGTGAACAATGATCCCTGACACGATTTTTGTTGACTGTATCCCTTATGCACCTAGTCATGTATATATATTGTTGTATTGGCATGATTAGGAGTCACCGAAAACGAGCTTGTTCGCTAACCTGTGTTTTTCAGATGTATTCTGGGGGATTTTTGCGACAACTGGCACAGTTTATTGGCTTTATCATAGTGGACCTGAGGATAACTTCGGACACCATGGTGTCGCATTTGCCCTGAGCAAAAAGGCCAACTGAACCCTGATTTCTTTTGAACCGATTTCTTTGACGTTGGCCCTAGCACGCTTCAAGTACTCTCCCCAGAATCTATCGGTGATTGCTATCTATGCTCAGACAGATAAAGATAAAAATACAGCAAAAGGTGACTTTTACGACAACCTACAAGATCTTATCAATCATGTTCCAAGCAGTGATATATTCATCGCCGGGCGCACAAACAGGCCCCTCGGATGAGTGTCTACTCGCCATGTCCTAGGGAAGTTTGGATTCGGCCATCGCTGTAGGAATGTAAACCCCCTAGTGAACCTGACCGATGCTAACAGGCTAGTCATATGCAACACTCGCTTGCAACACCCCAGAAGACATTTGTCAACCTGGTACTGAAAAAAATGGTTGCACAACGCATCAAATAGGTCATATTCTGGTGCGATCCCGTTGGGCTTCATCAGTGGAGGGCTGCCGGGCGTACCGCAGCTCAGTAACGGGAAAGACGAATGTCCTTGTACGGGTGCGCTTCAGAATTCATGTATCTGCGCGCCTCAAACTCTCACAACCAAGCCGAGTCAATGTCGCAGCCCTGGAAATACCAGGAATGCGCAACACTCTCGATTGCTATCGCAGCCCGGCTGGCTATTGTAACTAGGTGCGAATGAGTGGATCCCCCTGGAAGAACAGTGAAAGGCGACAAAGCCGGCGGTCAGGGAAGTTGCCTGGGAGGAGCTAGGGGGAACTGGAAAACTTCTAGAAGACTGGATCTCAGCGACCATCTTGCAACCATCAGCCAAGGCACAGAAAGCCCGAGTAATGGGAAGCACTTAACGCCGAAGACTACAGCGAGAGGCTTCTCGCTCAGCTAGAACCGATCGTAAGAGGTACTGGATCGAAGTGACAGAGAAGATGAAAGCCGCTTCCGGTAATGGTGACTTTGGCAAATCATTTTGACTCATTCGGAGTCCTTCGAATGGGAGGTAAAAGCCTGAATCCGTCTTACGTGATGCAGCAGGTCAGATTATCCCCGCATGGAGAAGGGAAATGAAACATTGGGTAGAGTATTTTGACCGGCTTCTCAACCGATCTTCTGATCACACCGCGGACCTTCCACCCTACCCAAGTATAAAGGTGTACGACGTCAACTGCAAGCCACCAAATATGAGGGAAATCGCCAGGGTCGTCAACCAGTTGAAAATAGGGGTATACCAGAATTTGACTGTACTCCTGTCAAACTCTCAAGGATCCTGAAGGTTTACTGTGCCTCCACTAGTGCACGAGTCCGAGTGTATGGTGGAGAATTTCCGGCGTTTGCAATCAGTTCCGGAGTTAGACAGGATGCCCTCTATCATCATTTTTGTTCAACTATGCAGTCGAGTGGACGATGCATAAAGCCTTGGCAAATTACCCCGGTGTCCAACTGAGTCCAACGGTGCATCTCTCGGCCGTGGAGTTCGCAGACGACGCTGTCGTGCTAGGAGATTCTCCCGCCAAATTTCAGCCAGTCCTGGACCGGCTCGATTACTTCTGAAAGACTATTGGTCTCGAAGTCATTTAAGCAAAAACAAAGTTTTTTTTACTTGGCTTGGGTCGTCAGCTCAGCAGTTGTCCATCGATGGCCAGGCGATCGAGTACGTACCATCGTCCAAATATCTCGGGTCAGTTCTGCTTCCCAATCGTCAGGCGAAGGGCGAAGTACTGTCAAGGATTGACAATACACGGAAAATGATTCTTCAGCTCCGGCGTGTGCTACGATCACGGAACGAAATTAGCCTTCGGACGAAGATTCATGTCTTCTGTGCCGCTATCCGACTCGTGCCCACATACGGGTGTAAAACCAGGCCACTACGAGCTGAAGATACCAGATGGTTGGAGGTGTTCGACCATTGATGTTCTATGCCGAGTTCTTCGTACAAATTGGCAGAAAGTGCTATCAGACGATGAACTAAGGAGGCGATGCTGCGACACTGACCAACTCTCCGTGCTTCTTCAATGCCGCTGCCTGCATTGGTTCGGTCGCATACTTTGGCAACCCGACACAGCATTGTCCAAACACTGCCATGCGCCATGTACGAAATGGCACTGTCGCCCAGAGCGGCTTTGGTCGCGTACTGTTCAGAGCTCCGTACACGGTCGTGATGTTTGCTACACGCCTACCTTGCCTGAAAAGGAATCTCGCCGCTGCCGGTCATTTTGACGGTATACTGTAACATGTTGTCGCGCGGATCGTTATTACGCCTGCCCCATGGGCACCTTGTATCGTTCTCCACTCCAAGTCTGATGCTCAGGTTGCCGGTTATCCCTAATAACGTAATGTAGTTTATGGGGTATGTTGCTTCTACTTCACTCATGCTCAAACATGCAATAAGCAATTTCCATATACTCAGTTGAGCGCCGTAAAGTACTGTCCTTATCTGTGCTGGGAGCCTAAGCTACATTATGAACAAAAGGTGAAAACTGCGCTTTTACCCTGTCATCAGAGACTTACGAATACGACAATAATCGTCTAAATTTTGTCCGAAAACGCACACATCGTCACATGCTACTTCAGGTCGTCTAGCTTGATGTGGTAATAGACAGCTCTGCTGTCGCCCGGCTCACTAACACGCCTGATCTACTGAAGCCTTATTTGGTTCGCCACTTTAAGTCTCAGGATCATGGTTGCCGGTTTCCTTTACACTATGAATCATGAAAATACACAACCATACACACTTTCGCTCTCTTGCTCGCTCTGCTCACTCGAAAAAAAAGAATGAACTCATCACCCTCGCTAATATTCGCGCAATGAACCATGATATCGATTCTGTGCACCCAGTTCTCCAGTCTTCCTCTCCTCTTGCCTTATTTTTGACGGAAACCCAAATCTCCCCCTCATCAAACACCACCCACCTCCAATTTCCAAACTATACTTTTCACTCTTTTCTACCCAAAGCTGGCGTCTGTGCCTTTGTTCAACAGTCAGTCGCCATATCCAGAATCCAGAACCTTAACTTTTCCAGTCGTGAATTTCAGTTGATGTGGCTGAAGCTCCGACTTCCTTACTTTAATCATTACTTTTTTGTTGTTTACCGTTCACCCAACAGTAGCGACCCATCAATCTTTGATTTCTTATCTTCGAACATTGAGCACTTGTTTGTTACGGATCCCAACTGCCATATCACCATCCTAAGAGATTTTAATGTTCACAATCGGGATTGGTTGATTCACTCATCGGGCATTTCTGTTCTGGAGTGCGAAGCCCAACATTTCGCCGTGGTCAACAACTTGGGCCAGCTAGTTGACCTCCCCACACATACCCCCTGATCGAGCTGGCGATCGTGCCTATGTCCTTAATCTTATTCTCACTTCTGTTCCCTCTCTTTTCTCAGGCATCTTCGCTGTTCATCTACTTGGCTCATCTGACCACTATGTTATTTTCTGTTCCATCAATTTTACTCGCCCCGATCCTCCACCCACCTCGCAACAAACGTTTGGGTGCTACAGTTCAGCCAACTGGGACGGCTTTCGAGATTTCCTAGGTTTTTATCCTTGGAAAGTGATTGCTGCTTTACTTCGGACGTTTCCGCTTCAGTTTCTAACTTCACTGCTATTTTTCTCCAAGGTATGCAATTCTTTATTTCTCACCTTTCCAAATTCGAATCCCCCGAGTGGTTCAACCACGCATGTGGTCGTGCTCTACGCTTGAAGCGTGCAGCATTTCGCCGCTCGCCCACTCCCGACTTCCACCGTCGCTTCGTGCAAGCCAGGAGCAGATGCTCATCAACCATACTGAGAGCCAAAGAACGCTTCGTCCGCTGGAAAGCCGAACGCTTGCTCTCATCTGCCGCCGGTAGCCGAACATTTTGGTCCCTTGCCAAAGCAGTCTCCCGCAGTTCTTGCCCTTCCAATTTCCCTCACGTCTGTAATTCTTCCGATGATCTTGTTTGTGAACCACACGGGGAACCTGAAGTTTTCCCTTCCCGGTTTGCCTCCAACTCCACTTTATCCTCTTATCCTACTCCTCCGGTTTCTTCTCTTCCCTCGGTCTCCCATTTTCAACCTCATATTAGCACTAGGAAGATCCGCCAGGTGTTATGTTCTTTGGACGTATGCAAATCACCCGGTCTGGACGGTATACCACCCATCGTCCTTAAAATGCGTACCCCTGAATTGTCCTCTCTCTCTGTCGTTGTCTTTTTTCTCTCTATCTCTCTCTAACTTTCTGATTTTTCAATCCCGTGGAAACACACCGTGATTTTTCCTATTCTCAGATGCGGTGATCTTTCTGATCCGAATAACTATCCGAGCTCGCCGTTCCACCGGTGATATCTTGGTTCTCGTCTCACACTCCTGATCGGCTGCACTCGACAATCACGGATAAACACACATGGTCTCGCTTGACATCTCTAGGGCCTTTGACCAAGTTTGGCACGAAGGTTTTCTGGCAAAACTGCCCTCGTTCGGGCTATCCTCCGCACTCGTATCGTGGACGTGAATTTCCCTCAGTAAGCGAACCATGTCTGTCCAGATTGATAAATTCTGTTCCGGCCATTTCCTGTGAATGCTGCTGTTCCACAAGGTTCCGTACTTGCGACCATCCTATTTCTATTATTAGTGATCTATCCACTACTTCCAACCCAATCCATTCCTTTGCTGATGATACCACCCTTCATTCTTCTCTTTCTTACCGCACTCCCCGTCATGCTAACATAATATCGATCGTGACCGCAGTGCAATCAGTGCATCTTTAGAGCCCGATCTCGAACGCATCTCCTCCTGAAGATCCCGCAGTCATGTTCCATTTAATGCTTCCAAAACTTCTCTTATCTCAGTTTCCTTGAAACATCATTCATTCTCCCTTTATTTATCCTTTGATTCAACTGTGCTGCCTTCCACAGATTCTATCTCTCTTATTGTCTTATCTATAACTTCTCCATGTTGGCCCGCTTTAATATCTCAGATGGCCTCTTGTGCTGCGCGCGAAGTTGGTTTTCTGTTTCGCGCCAGACGCTTCTTCACATTAGCTGTTCTTCTGCCGTACAAAGTTCAAATCCGCCCCGCAATTGAATACTGCAATCACGGATGGGGTGAAGCTTCGTCTACCTCTCGTTCTCTTCTGTATCGGGTTCAACGCGAGGCCATCCAGCTGATCGACGACCCTTGTTTAACCTTGAATCTGCAGTCACTAGTCTATCGTCGTGCTGTTGCTTTGTTGCCCCTCTTCTACGGATATTACTTTGGATTTTGTTCTTCTGAGCTTGCTTCGGCATTTCCTCTTCCCAGAACTTTTTCCCGATCATCACGTCCCCAGGCAAATAGTCATCCTTATCAAGTTTCTGTCACTAGATGTCGTACCTCTATCTTTCAGTCTTCTTTCTTTCCCCGGACCGTTACGTTATAAAACACACCCTCGCTCTATCTCCCTACCCACTTACAACCTTTCTCTCTTCAAAAGCAGGATCATTAGGCCAGTTCTAACGTGAATGTCTCCCCTCAACCCACTTTTACAGTATGTCCTCTGATCATGGGGTTTAGCCCTTATGCTGTAATTCACTTTATGTGTAATAAAAAAAACAAAACTCATGAAACAGTTTGTATGGGCGTCTGTGGCGTATGGACGCTGCTCGAATGTAGCGCGTGCTGCCTCTAATTCTCGGGATCAGGGAGGACGGAGGTCTAATTCACAGCAGTGGTCTGTGGGAATCACACAAGGCACACCTATTTAACATCTCACACTGATGTAAAAGATAGTGCTCAAATGCTGAAGACAAATGCTGCCACAAATCAGCTACTACTTCGAGGTGACGTGAAAGACAAAGGTCACAACTCCGGAAAATTTTTTTGAGGACGCAGAGAAAAAAATTCTCGGACTGCAGACATTCAAGCGGAACTCACTGCAACAGTTGTCATGTTGACAGCCGATTGGGGAACACATTGGTTCAGTGTGAGAGAAAAAAAAATTGATAGGCTATTGACAATGTATAATGTATGCGAATAAAGGATGCTTTGTTGCTACTCTTGTCAGTTTACCGACTGTGGTCAGAACTATTGGCAGATGGTTCCAAAGAGAACAATATGAAATACGTATAGGGGCTAGTACTTATATGGTGCACTGGTTGGTTCCCGTCTCGTGATGTGTGCGACCTTCATATTTTGGCGTCATTAGCAAAAAAGCAAGCAAATAAAGTCGATTTAAGGTTAAAAAAATCAAAAAATTGGGTTACCATTCCAACGCTTTCAGTGTCCCTCGCAATCCAAACAATAAAACGATCGGTTCACAAAGGATATGACACAGGGTACAAGAATACCATCATAGGGCTTTCGTCGCGCAGCTCATGAAAACCAGTAACTTGGGAAACAGTATATATATATATTCACACGTGCCTGACTTCAGGCTATGCCAAACAAAACATGGTACAGTCAGCGGGGAATGAGTGTATGATGCCATAATGAGGATGGGGGGAGGACAAAGGTGAAGAACCAAAATCCTTTCTTGTTTTGTTGCATGCACATTCTGCGTTTTTTTATTATTATTCATGTTTGATGATTACAACAGAAACAGGTACACTCCCTCCACTGACTTCGGTTTCCAGCCATGTTCATTAGTGAGGCGAGCCAGCGTTCTTCGTTATCTCTACCGTTGCAGTCTGGCGATCGAGACAGCCCTACACGTAATAGACATTCCGTCAGTTTCTTCGTTCCTCTGCGCAAGTCATCCCTTGTCCTCCACGCTCTTTCTGCCAGTCAGACCCAGGGAAGGCCAACAATGCGCGAAGCAGCAGATGCTGGGCAGGCGTCCTCAGTTTATGTCTTAGCCGGCGAAGACGGTGCTTCAATAGGGTCTTTTCTAGAGGAGAGTCGGTTGTGCCACACACTCGCCCATGCACCGGATCATCTCTGATGCATTTCTCCCACCAAACACGGGCAATACTATGTTAACAGCGGGTACCAAACGTAGCCAGGCGACGAATGTATTGAACTCAGAGAGACCATGTTTCACAACCCTACAGCAGTACGGGGCGCACTGCAGTATTATATACGGTCTTTCAAGGAAGGGCTAATATCGTGTCAGCGCCAGAGATGCTTGAGAATCGAAAAAGTCAGTCTGACCTTCGAAATAGACATGGATATATATTCTACACGCCGCCATTTCTAGTAATACAACGCCCAGGTAAACAAAACTTGCGATAATTTTCAATCTTTCGTTGCCCAAATGGAGCGCGTCAGTTCTGGAGTAGCACCTCACACTTTGACGGTACGAAGTACATTCCGTATCGAGTCATTTCAGTTGTCATGCGGTTCAGTGGAAGTTGAGCTGCAGAGATGTTAGAAGCGAGCAGGATCATGTCGTCGGCATATCCCAGATCTTTGAATTATTGGGTCCCCTTTATCCAATTCATGAGAACAGAGAGAAGACATAAGTCGCGAGATGCAAGCATTTCGTTTACTCTTGTCAACCGCGGACGTAAAACGTGTCAGCAAGCCTGTGCCCTGGGAGGAGCTTTACACCGCCTTCGAGGCCCTCAACCGATTTCTTAAGGACGTCCCCATTTGCGTAATTAAAGAGAAACATTGAAATAGGACATCCTTGTCAAACCCCGATGGAAACAAAAAAGAGGGCGAAGGCTTACCGTAAGCTCTTAGTCTTACTAAAGTATGGTGGTAGGGGGATTTGATGACGGATACATACTTTTCAGATACGCAGTTTCTCAACAGGCATTTCCACAGATCAGTACTGTTAACCGAATCAAAGGCCGTTCTGACATTCAGCAATACGACGGTGGTCGGTCTTCGGTAAGTATGTCGATGCTCCAACAGCTGACAGAGTGAATATGTGATCAGTGTAGCCTCATCCAGGGCGAAACCCCGCTTGATGCTCACGGATTTGGGAAAGTATGGTCAAAACCAAAATTTTTAAGGATGCTGTTTCCCGGGTTTAGTAACAAGTGGAACCCCCATAAACGGCGGGGCGGTTTTCTACTTTTCAGATTCTGTTCCTTTTTTCTTATTGTTTACAGTGAAAAGTCTACAAGGGTGTCCATGTGCGACCTGTTTAGGTAGCTTCTTTGGTTTCATTAAACTGGACTGCGCTGCAATTTCTCCTGGACTGACTCCAATAAGCAGTCATCAATACGCACGGGAGGGTAATTTTCGCACTGTTTTTGTGACCGCCGAAGTGGATCTACGGACAGCGGTTGATGCACATGGAAATCTTACTCGTGTCAGTCCAATTACTGATTCACTGTATTGGATACCAGTTTAAGGGGGGAGGGTAAGTAAGATTTATTCGCAAAATGTCTAGAATCTTCGATGTAAACTCATCGTTCAGCTGGTAAAACACGCTTTATTGAACATTTACGACTTCAATGAGTTTTCTGTTTGTTGATGCATTTGTGTTTTTTGTCTTGCATCATAGGTGGGACTAAAATTGTTCTCAAGATTCTATTCTTCTCCGGCAGGCGCATTTTTTGATTCACATGGGCCCGTTCATCGTTGGTTACTTTTTCTTGAAAGTAATACTCTTTGATACTGACTCCGTAGTTCACATGAAGATGTTTCAAGATTGGGATCAGTTGTCTCCAGACGGCCATTCAGTACGAAATCAGTACATGGTGGAGAAAAAACAATCGAAATAATGAAGGCAAGTAGTTGTTCGTTGTTTAATTTATTTTCTAGGGTCGGTAATTACAGTGAATGCGGCACAGTAGGAGTCATGATTTCAGTCCATTTCAACCATTCATCTTTCACCGGATGCGACGGTTTTTGCTGCTGTCTCAGTAATGACCCCTCTTGGAACTCAAAATACTGACAAAGTAAAGAGAACTACTGGTAATAGTATCAAATAAATGAGGAAAGCGTGTGAATACAAGAGCACCACCAGGCGCGAAATCCAGACATATTCTCTAGTGAGCGGTTCTCTTGGATCCCATTTGGGAAGCCTAACACGCTCCACTAGTCATATCCTCCTCATATCATCTGGGATTAGTCGCTACAGAAAAAGAATTTACATAGCCTGTTGGAATGTGTGGACGTTTCTAGACATCGGTAGCCAGTGCATCACAATGCGGACTCTCTGTGACTATGACGTAGATATTGCTTTCCTCTTGCATGCCCGCCTACCGAACTCGGGCAGCCGATAAGTAAAGATCCCGGCTTTATCACATTGACCCGTGCGAGGGTATGGTCTAACACATCGTTCGGTAGACGATTTAGTCTCACTGGCAGACGGTGCGTCAGCACCGGCCCCTACCGAGCCCACGAAGCCGCGAACGACGGCACAGCCGATCGATGGAGTGAGCCGATAGGTGAGAGACGAATCATGCAAGCGGCATTTAAGCCTCAAGAGGTGGTCGTCCACACCAGTCGGACCAATGCGCTGTGTGCAAATTGTGGTTACATGGACTGACTACATATACATCCTTCTTTTTTTACAAATAAAACGAAAACAGTTCGCAGGTAGAACTGGGTTCACACTGCAGTTAGTCGGACGGTTTGAAAACAGCCCCAGTGACAACTTCCGTCTCTATGGCATCGCGTTTGCTCTGACCAAGGCAACGAATAATGCGACGATCTCTTGAAATCAGTCTCATACAGACTCGTCTTGGCTCTCTTTAAAGGCTGCCGCATGGTCTGACGGTGATTGCAGTTTATGGTCCAACCAACTCGGCTGATGACGAAACCAAAGACGAATTCTACTGTAACTTGCAGGAGGTAATCAACCGGGCTTCGAGGCATGACGTACTTTTCGACGCGAGAGGTTGAAACGCCCGCACAGGTTCTGCCGACGAGTCCACTCGCCATATTCTCGGGATATTCGGTCTCTGTCAGTGCTACGAGAAAGGTGGCCGACGTCAATAGAATGTTTGTCTACAGCACTCGATTTCAACACAACAAGAAGCACCTACTAGCATGGTGCTCCAATGACGGTCACACTGCACACCAGCCCGACCATATCCTGGTAACATCTTGTTAGGCTTCATCTGGGGAGAATTGCCGAGTGTACTGAGGTGCAAAAGCATGCAATGCAAATGGCGCTGACCATGCCCTCTTACGTGCATGCTTCAAAATTCATCTGTCTACACGTGCTAGGGCCTCTGTGCTCCTCCCGGATAAACGTTGCCGCCCTAGAAAATCCAGAGAAGTGAGAAGCGCTGTCACGAACAATCACAATAGGACTGATCGCCGCAACCAATACCGCAGACTGCAGCGAGAGACCACACGCTCCGCCAGGGCTGCTCGCAAAAGATACTGGATAGAAATAGCCGAAAAAATGGAAATCGCATCAGGAACTGGTGACTTTGATAAACTGTTCCGCCTCGAATAGGTACGGCAAACAGGATTGGCTTCTACTTGACACGACAGGAAACTTATGCCCAAATGAAGTAAAAAACCGGACCGATGGGTCGAACACTTTGGTCAGCTGCTCAACCAGCCTACAAACCGCCCGACGGACCAGCCAATATCAAGTCCTCCTGTCTAGTACGAGAGTAACTGCGACCCAACCAGTACTGCGAAAATTACAGAAATAATTTACAAACTGAAGAAAAGAAAGGCCATCGGGAGAGATAGCAACCCTCTAGAAGTATATAAAGTCTGTTTATCATCACTCATTGACAGGCTATGCACACTTTTTGGCTCCATTTGGCAAGAGAAAGCATTTCCACCCGACTGGAGAATGTCCATTCTGCTACTCATTCCGAAGAAAAGTGATAAATCGGCATGTGAGAACTACCGAGGGATCAGCTTGATCGATGTGGCCGCGAAGGTTTTTGGTGCGTTCTTACTAAACCGTTTCTTCGAGGCAAGAGACCGACACGCTCACACGAACCAAAGGGGTCTTCGTCGTCACAGAGGCTATGAGGAATAAATCTTCGCAATGCGCCGCTGTTAGTTCCAGCAGTCAACGGTAGCTCGCTTCATCGACTTCCGGGCCGCCTTCGATTCGATTAGCCGCGAGTCTCTTTGGATCATAATCCAATCCGATGTGATGCTCGGTGAGCTTTTAAGGCTGTTGAGGAGATACTAATCGACAAATGATGCTAGGGTTCGTGTGTACGGCGAAGAATCCTGCGAGTCCGCACCCACTATCGGAGTTAGAGAGGGCTGTTCCCTCTCATCGGTGCTGTTTAACTACGTCATTGATTGGGCAATGGGTTATGCATTTCACGACTATCCTGGCGTTCAGCTTAGCCAGGAAAGATACACCTCGGACCTGGAGTTCGCGGATGATATTGTCGTGCTAGGAGACTCCTCCGCTACGTTTAACCAATCACCTACCGAAGCCATTCTTCCGCGGAGTCCATCGGGTTAGGAGTGAATTCAACCAAAACAAAAGTTTTCACAACCCATCTAGGCCCAACAATTCAACAACTGTCAATGGATGACCGACCAGTCGAATACGTCCCTTCATTCAAATACCTAGGCTTAACTCTACTTCCGGACGGCCAGGCAAAAGATGAAGTAGTGTCACGGATCGGCAGCGCCAGAAGAGTCTTCCTTCAGCTAAGACGAACGCCGTGGACTCGCAGCGAAACCAGCTTAACGACAAAAAATCGGGTTTACCGTGCCGCCACCCGCCTCGTACTCATCTATGGCTGCGAAACCTGGCCATTACGAGCTAATGATACCAGAAGGCTGGAGGTTTTCGACCATTGGTGCATGCGATGAATGCTCAAAGTCAACTGGCACGGCAGGATGTCCAACGAAGAGGCAAGGAGACGATATTATGATGTCGATGTGGTCTCCGTCCTCCTCTGACTTCGACGACTGCAGTGATTCGGCCATACCCTTCGGCGACCCGAGTCAGAGATAACCAAACAAACACTGCTCTGCCCCATGCCGTGGTTAGCGTTGTCGCCTTCGTGAGTAGCCCAAAACGTGGACCATTACGATTGAAAAAGACGTAGAGCTTCTAGGTCTTCGATCGGTCCATGGAGATCGGCGATGGGAAAAAGAATGGATAACGATTTGCACCGAGCTCGCCTTCGACCGCCGCGCATGGTAAGCTATAGTCCGTGATATCCATGGAGTCGACTTATCCTCCCGCAGGAGATAGTGTAATAAGCAAGGATCAATGATCCACCCCGGGGATTGATTATGTTCGATCTGCAAACTACGAGGAAGAAAAATCCATGGGCACACAGGATCAGTAAGTGGAACAACACGATCCTACACCTACAATAATCGGACTTTTATACGACACAGCGGTCTGCTCACTAAAATAGTCGCATAAAAGTAAATAAGTAATCTATGCAAGGTCATGAACAATACATGACCCAACGATTGTAGCCAGATGGACTTTACTGTTGGATCTAATGATTTGTCCCCTGCACCTAAATCTCTGTTCCTAATCTCAGCATTGCTGACTGGTGTTGGTCATGTAATTTAGAGCATTTTCTTGCCAACTATGAGGTCAGAGGCTCGAATCCCGTCACTGCCTTCCACTTTGGTGTTAGACAGTAACCAACCGTTATTTACCCTGTTTCCACACCTGATCTATGGGGATCTAATGTAACTGTCCATTGCTGCCTCCAAATGCCTCGGTCTGGTCGGGGTTGGTGTCTCAGGCTTCGAGATGGCTACTCCTCCTAGACGCCTCTCGAAACGCTCCTAAGTGACCGTGCGTCTAACATAGCCTCTGCTGAGAAAGTTCTGCTCACTGCCTCCTCGTGATGGAGGTGTTCCCACTGAAGTGAGAGGACGAAAGCGAATGCCCGTTGCTCTCCACCAGATTGGCTGACTAATAGTAAGTCCAGGGGAGATGGCTAAACCCTGATTCCAAACCATCCACGGGTGGCGTATGAGGCGTACAACGGTATGCTCACCGGCATCTGTGGCGGAGGGGTGTACTGGGCACCCAGGATGTTTGGCCTCATCCGAAGGACGTATGAACCGAGCAGTCAGTCACCAGCCCCCAGTGAGTTACGGACCACGTTTCATCTCACTGGCTTGCGGGTTAAGCTTTGGATAGCTAGAGGTTCCTGCTGTGGACTCCTAAGAAAACCATCTGCTTTGGCTTGTGCAACCTGGCAGTATTGCGCCCACAAACAAACTATGAGGTGGAACTCAGTCTACCCCTTTCTCCCCGATCGTACCATGTTTTGTTTGGCACAGCTTGAAACCAGGCAGGTGTGGATATATATATATATATATATATATATATATATATATATATATATATATATATATATATATATATACTTGTACACTCCGATGTTATATGTTCACTAGAATCCAAATTGAATCGTCTGGGGTGTGAATGGATACTCTTTATTGAAGAGCCCACAAATGAATCACAACTGTGATTTCTCATAGTTATTCGTGTCTGGGTCACTGTTAACCCAACGAACAACGAGGCTGCATGTGCAAGCGCTCATATTGATAGTAAGTGGGCAGAGGAGTACCGGGTACGCATACCCGATGAGCGGCAACAACCGCGAAACCGGTCGTGTGCTTCCGGGGGAATTTTGTCCACACGTTTACATACTACTACTATCAATATATATATATATATATATATATATATATATATATATATATATATATATAACTCCACTACTGTAGCGCTGTGCTTCGTAGTACAGTAAGCCTATGAGGCTTTCGGATTTACCCCTTCAATACACTCATGTACAAGCATGTAATAGAAGACGGTGTACCCGTCAGATTTAAGCAGTACTTTCACTACATTGATGTTCACCTACCGGTAATCTACGTGTATCCCTCACCCGCAGCGGCCAGTTTTCTGGGCCGTGCGCGAGACCCCTGGTGGCACGTCCACGCCACTGACTACTGAGATATGCAAAAGCCAAGTGCTGAGTCGCTTCATCCGATATCTGACATTTGCGTGAAATGTAGCCGCCTAGAAAGCAGAAATCATCTACGCGTCTTGATATCTATAACACTATAATATCTGGCGTGACACCAGTCCTATCCTGCAGCAACATCGAGTTGCGATATACATCCCGAACATTGCAACGCAGTTATTCATACTATTCAGAATAGCCTGCAGCTTGCATAGATCTTCACTTTGGGGAACTGCGTTGTCCGGATATTGAAAGCGTGACACTTTTCCACATGGGAAAAGCTCAACACCACTTCTCAAACAACAGAAAATGGTATTCAGAACCATGCCAGAAACGAAGTTAAGCAGAAGGGGAAGGAGCGCCAACCCTGACACGGCACTTCTTGTGATAAGCTCGAATGAAAGGTCGCTGCGAGAAAGGCTTTGATTTCTGCTATTCACACAGATTCAGTGATGTAAATAAATTTTTCTTGCACCCTCTTATACGGGAAGCAGTGTCGAAGAGCTATGCGACCAACTGATTCGAAGATCACTTTCAGATCGAGTAAAGTGTGGAGTACGCAGTTATCTCCTGATATCTATCGAAGAGTAAAGGTGTGGTGAACAATACATCGGTCGTTTGCAATCAGCTTTATCTCAGCGTGACCATATTTTGATAAACGGCAGGAAATAATTCCGGGATCAGTTTCAGAGCGGTTCAAACCAGCCTTAGTCGTCTGTAGTTTGCAGCTTTAACCTTTAACCGTTACTACCGATCCATACGAGCATGAAATCACGGTTTTTCTTTTCGGAACTTGTTCCGCCATCCATGCCCAATCGGAGAGTTGTGTTAACTCCAGTACCAAAGCTGCATCGGTCCAGCAGCGTTATTTCGTTTGAGGTAGCTTATTTCGCTGAGGGTTTCTACTTCTGGCGGTAAATTACTATTTACGTTTAGAAGTGTACCCGATGTGTTAGTCAGTATGCCTGTCATGGATGAAGGCCAGTTAGAGTGTCCCTTGTAGTGTCCAGTCTAACTTTACAGACAGCATTGCTGAATCTAAATCAGTAAATTGTCAGTTTCCCTAGTCATTTCGCTCATCTTTTTTCGTGGACGGTAATTCCGAATTAGACGAAAAAGTTTGAGGCTATTGCCGATCGCCATATCCTTCTTCATCCTAAATTTTGCAACACATCACCGGTGTTGATTGTTTTTCAGGCTGCTTGTCATATTTTGTCAAAGAGGTGCGTGCACCATTATTTATTTGTGACGGTAATGGCGTCGCTCGTTTGCTTGTCGTTCCTCATGTGCAAATGCTATATCTCCGTCGTATTGTAACTTCTGTCTAAGTGGTGTACAAGACGGCGACTAGTGAGCTTCAGTTTATCTCCTCTTTGTGCTAAGACGGTGATGATGATCTTGATGATGATGTGGTAATTCTGTGACTAGTTGTTAGTCATTTTTCCTTCTCAGCATTACGCAGCCAATATTACATTGTCGCTGCTTAGCCATCGCCCTTTCGTTTTATCTTCGTCTCCCGTCACAGATCTGTTACCGGCATGGTATGCCCCGTCCACCTCCGAGCAGTCTCTACACGCTGTATGTGACTAAGCAGCTTAAGGTACTCCATCAATATTAATATTATCACTGTTATTATTTTTTATGAACTCGAATGATTGGACAATGAACTTTGAGAGAAGATGGATCCAAAAGGAGGCTTTAATCTCCTAACAACGCAAGTACATTTGCTGGAAAGAGAAAAACGGGAACCGCTAGTATTAAAAAAAACGATAGAATGGTAGACTATCGTCAGACTAGTCCATGACATTATTGTTATTATTATTATTATTATTATTGTTACTATTAATATCATTGTCATCAATGTTACTAATATTATTGCTTCTATAATTCCACTCTCTCACTGTTATCGTGTATGAACCTGGAATCAGTTCCCTATTCTCGGTTTCAGACAACGTTATTGCTGATATAGGTGATATTGTATATGGGTGATAGGACGAAATTTCCCCGGAAACACATTCCTGATAATTCGAATGGGTCTGAAGTACGAGAACCAGTTACAATCAGCTTTAGTTTTGCGAAAAACGCACCCTCAAATATTATGATTTTGTTCACTAAGTGCCAATGTATGTCAGCCCAATCGGAATAATACTGAACGAAGCATCTAGGGCGAATGGGCGAAGCGTACTAGAGTCTAATTGTGAGAATTAGGTAAGCTAATAAAGAATCCAAATGTAAATATGCGGCTGAACGCAACACCTGACCAGAACCAGTTGTGGTCGATAAGTGTGATCTCCAACTCTCTCTCTCTCTCTCTCTCTCTCTCTCTCTCTCTCTCTATATATATATATATATATATATATATATATATATATATATATATATATATATATATGATTATATAAATGGTGCTGGGTGAACATCCCACTGACCTGTGGGTCAGACTTTTAAGTCAAAGGCTCCGGTAAGGTTCCCAAAGGAAAACCCATTCTGCGATGTGGACAGCCGGAGAGTACGATTTTCCCAGAAACCTCCAGTATCCTTCTTGCAGTGGGTCCCTCTTTCAATTTACAATCGGTGGTATATGCAGGGGGTAATTACGGCTCGGAAGAAAGCAGTAGTTCGGGAGTTGGGTATAAATCGAATGTACTGCTTAAGCCTAAATATTCACTCCACTTGTCTGCCTTCAACGTCCGCACATTGTCAGATAGGGCAATAGACTGGTCTTGCTAAAAGTCTTGAAACTTTTAAAATATGTGTGCTGTGTCTCCGAAACACACATACAAGACCCCACTTCTGTGATCACTCTTCGCACCATAGGTACAACCTCACTCTCTGGTTTTACTCTTCGCTTGTGGGGTGATCCGGTTTCTGATGCTCCTGATCAGGCTGGCGTTGGGATTAGTTTGAGCGTGAGAGTTAAGCGTGCATTGCTAAACTGGATTCCAGTGATCAGTCGTCTGTGTGCAGTTCGATTGGACAATTCTGTTCATGTCAACAACAACAAAGTGAAGCGTCGATGCTTGTTCGTTGTGTCTGTGTATGCACCAACTGACTGCAGTTCCTCTGAGACAAAGGACGAATTCTGCCAGGATTTGTCTGAGTTGCTTTGAAGCGTGCGTTCAACAGACGTGGTGGTCATTACTGGGGATTCCAGGGCCCAAGTTGGTCTTTTTGGAGATTCCGAAAGGCACATTGTAGGCATGTTTGCTATCCCGTCCGATCGCACTGACAACGGTGATCATCTCAATCAACTGTGTGCTGACCACAGATTTTTTCTGGGGAGTACGATGTTCTGCGATAAGAAGTCGCATAGACTGACATTTCATCTTCCTACATCTTCACAACGTTAGACTCAGACTGACTATATTGCCATTGGTCACCTCTGGCGTGGGCCAGTTGAAGATTGTCGTTCATTTTGATCTACGCCTGTGGACTCAGGTCACACATTGGTACGTGCTCCCTTCTGTTTACGTCGCGTCGGTGATCGCATCAACGTAAAAGCCATCCATTACGCGTCGTTGCTTCTGGACGATAACCGGCGATATGATTTTCAGGTGAAGCTGTCTACACGGTTATCGGTACAGCCGGATGTGCACGACCCGGATGAACGCTGGCAGCAGATCAAGGAAGCCTTGTATGCCGCTTCTAATGCCACCCAGGACTCTGGTTCAAGTAGGTCTCACAACAGATGAACATCTTCAACATCAGTTGTTCTGTTCAATGCTCGCAGATCCGTCCCTACGGATGTCACATTCAATGAAGTGCGTAAACCCCTGAGACGCCAACTGGGTAGGAGCCTGAGAAATGACCGTGAGCAGTGGTGGATTACTAAATATAGGGAAGTGGAAAAGGCTGCGTCCATTGGCAATGCCCGCAACCTTTTCCGTTCAATTAGAGGCACCAGTCCATGGAATCCCGGTGTAAGTGAGTTAATCAAGGAATCCGACGGCTCACTGATACACTCTTGGGGCAGAGCACTGTAAGGAACAATTCAGTTGACCCAGTTGAACAGTGGGCCTTACGAATATGCCTGCCAACGAAACGATGCAGGTAGATATCAGTCCTCCATCAGAGATGGAGATTAATCGGGAGATAGGTTACTTGAGAAGGTACAAGGCCGCTAGACCGGAAAGGATTTCTCATTCTTCAAGGATGGAGGTAAAGCTTTTGTTTTGGAGTTAACAAAACTCCTCCGAGTAATCTGGGATAGTGAGCGAATTCCTAGGGAGTAGTGTGAATAGGTGATTGTACCTATTTACAAGGAAGGTGACAGATCCTTTCAAGAAAAGCCACAGAGAAATTAGCTTGATAAGTATCACATCCAAACTGCTTATCGGGTTTATTCTTCCCCGATTTTCCAGTGTGCGCGAAATCTGTACGCGTGAGAATCGGGCCGGTTTCAGATCCGGTCGTGGTTGCATCGACTACATATTTACTTGTCGCAAAATCTTAGAGTAAGGCACATCTTCCGTAGGCGTATAATCTTGGTCTTTCTTGATCTGCAAGTGGCATTCGATTCAGTCGATCGCACAGTTCCCTGGCGTTGCCTCTGATTGAAGAGTGTGCCAGAGAAATTTATTTCTCTTTTCGAGTGCTTGTATGCGAACGGCCGAAATTGATTTCATGCTTAGGGTGATCTCTCACCCGATATCATTACGGGAAGTGGTGATATTGCAGTGTATCGATCATTGCTTGATAGCTGTGTGCTGTTTTTTTCGCGAATGGGTACGCTTTGGACCTTCGAATTTATGATGCGACTACTGATGACAGTAGCAGCAGTTAAGTTTTGTGTCCAATTTTTCGTCAGAAAAAATGCGTGGTGTACGCTTGAGGATGGCCCTATCCTCGTGCGAAAATAGTGGCATCGATCTTCGATGAGGCAGTAAACTGTCTGACTTGGTATGCGCAGACGATATTGTTCTTCTGAGTGAAGATCCAAGTAAGCTGCGGGCTTTTCTAGACAGCCTAAACAACAGTGTAACAATGTTTGGGATGCTTTTCACTTTCAAAGTGTAAAATGCTGTTGCAGAACTGGATTTTCCCCAACACCAAACCTTGTGCTGGCAGGGGAGGCTCTAGCAGAATTAGATACGTTTTCTTAACTGGGCAGTTACATCTCACCAGGTGACTAGATATCGGATGAAATGTCATCGCGTATACAAAAGACGCGTTTGGCTTTTGCCGACCTCCGTCATCTGTGGCGTTGGCGTGACATCTGATTGTCTGTTCAGGGTCGAGTATACAATGCGGCGGTTAGATCTGTTTTTTTATACGGTTCAGAAACATGGCCTTTGTGGGTAGAAGATAGGCGAAGACTGTTGGTGTTCGAGCGTCGATGTCTCCGTATCATTGGCCGAGTATGGTGAGGATACCGTATCAGCAATGCTGAAGTTCGGCGTAAGGTGTTGGGAACCAGAGCTCAGTCTGTGGATCAAGTACTGAGTCCAAACACGTCAAGGTGGTTGGGGCATGTGTTACGCATGCCCACCGGTGGACTTCCTCGGCGTACTGTGTTTTTTGAGACAGGTAATGATTGGAAGGTTGGTCGAGGTGGCCAGTCCATGACATGACAAAAGGTATGGAAATCTTGACCAGTGGACTTGGCCACGTGGGACATGTTAGACTTCCAGGCTGGGGTCCACGTGATCCGCCTACCAAATGGTTAGAGACATTAAGTGATACCGTCAGGTGTCGTAGCCAGTGGCGTATTTGCATTCGGACTGTTTCCTTTTCGTTTTGATTTTCTGGGATCTTAATCACTTTATTTCTCCATTCATTTTGTCCTTTACTGGACGATGCTGGGAGGTAGCAACCGAACCCAGAGCACTGAAGTGCGAGTTTAATGGTTGAATAAACTGAACTAAAACTGGGAGAGTTTTTTATAGCAGTCGTTTTGTAGAATATCGCAATTTCGTCAGGTCTCCTACTTGAGGCTCTGATTCTAGTAGTGGCGCCCGGAATTCTAGGAGAATTTTGGCGGGTAGGGGTGCAGTATACAAAAGTATGGAATGCATAAGCGTTGTGCTTGATTTAAAATAACACGTAGAGCTTGGACAGCTAAGTATGCAAGCCGGATTGTTCACGGTCTCGCAGATGGCGAAGTTCGTTGCTGTGGAATAGTAGGGTAATGGATCATCCGGTTCATGGTAGGAAGTTGATTGTCGAAACCTCACCGTGGCCCATTTTTATTCGAGGGTGTTTTTCGGACCTTTATGAATCCAAGTACTACTTTCCAAATAGCCAGTTTCGTGCACACTAACCTGCGGTCCTTAACACTACAACTTATTCCGGCCAAGCTAATTCGATTTTCCCATCACTAAATTCATACAGGTTTGTTTATTCATTGCTGATCAAACATTTTATAGTCTTAGTGCGTTTTATTCACACAACAATCAGAGTTCAGAGCCGTTAACACCTTAAAACTGGTTTAATCGTATATAGCATTATCAGCAGTCAAACTAATATCACATGGAGGCTACGAATAAGTACAGCGCAATTTCAGCACGCGCGATAGTGCTTTGTCTAATATCGTTGGGTATTGGTCCAGTCAGTGATGGGAATAGTCATTAACCCAATCCTCACAACATGCATAATGAAATGTGTCCAGTGTCGTTTGTTTTTCCACGTCTTATTTTACGCATCTTTATATGCGTAGTGATTAAAAAAACGGACACGCGGATCCTTCACACCCGTTGCGCCCTCCCCCCGGGTTGTTTCTTTTTTGTGATCAGCCCGGTACGAGCTTGGCTCAAGTCGCTCTACGTTGGAAAACCGAAGTCTCCGAAGTGGAACGAGAGGTAGATCACACAAAATTGTCCGTTTGTATATGTGAATTTCATCTGTTCATGTGTTGTTATTCGAATATCCTCCTTGACTTCATGTTCTGCTGTTTTGTGGAAAGTGGAGGATGAATACACTGGTACACGAAGGCTCGATTAATTCTACAAACCAGTCAGGATTGAGTCAGAAATAAACCTTACTCTAAAAAAGCAGATGGGTAACTTCATTTGCTGCATTTATGTCAGATACAAATATGGGACCGACCATCAGCACGGTGCTAACACAACTATATGAGTAGTTTGAAAAACAGGAAAATTCGGTGGTTTATGGAATTATTATTCATTATGCCAACACAACACCCAACTCGATTGCAAATTCATGGAAGCAGTAAATGCACATACAGCCGTTTTGTCCATTTCATGAACCAAATCTCAACCAGGATTCGTGTAGATCCGGCTTGGACCATTTTCAGTTACTGAAATTGATCAAATAGCTGAGCTCTGGCGGTCAGTTGTATGACTTTTCGCGTTTAGCTCCGCCAACAAAGCGGATGATCATCATGTGAGTTAGTTGTTGTGCTGAGGGTGGAGCGCTGTTAACGTGTACGAAGACAGTACTGATTTAATAAATAAATATATATATATATATACATATACATATACGTATACATATATATATATATATATATATATATATATATATATATATATATATATACGACGCTGGTCACTTTCTCCAACTAACAGCCTCTAATTCGTTGCGACTCCCTTCCTGAATTATTGTACAACTGGTATACGATAAAAAGGAGGGGTCGAAGCGGGACCCGTTGGTTCTGCATCTCCAAACGCGATGGTCATGTGAGAGGCGACCAAATCTGTCTACTCGATCTGTTATTCTGCGCGCCATCTTAGGGTGTATCGTTCAACTGATGCAGTTTAGCAGTCATTTTGTCTTTTGAAGCTATAGATCGAAACGTACCAGAACATCGGTTTGATGCCTTCAGTTGGATAACGATGAACCCGTTATTTTATTTCAGCAATTTTTGGTTACTAATTTATCTGTGCGACTTCGTTTCTGAACGCGTGTCGATTTATGTATTGAGAAAGATAAATTAAATGCATCGGTAACACATCAGAATGCAGAGGTGGGGGGGGGGAGGGGAACTGACGACGCGGTCTTGATCTGCTGGCCGATGAATGATATACACAAGACCTCATTGGAAATGCGGTACCATCGCCTTTGAACGACATTCGGTGGTGTCAATCGGGAATCCAAGACCGTCTTGTTTTCGCCCTCGATCAGGCTATTCAGCAACCGTCAATCACTGAGATACGTTGACTAACTGTGACAACCGAAGCTTTTGGAAAAATTAACTTGTACTGGTCCTCGTTGACACCGAAACGAAAAATTCACGTCTCAATGAGGACTTAGGTTTCACCTGAATTCGTAGATAAGTCTCCCATTAAAAAGATAACTGCTGCCCAGAAGCTCATCCACATTTTTCATTTGGACATCATTAGCTTCTGCGAACTCGCTGCGGTCGCACATACTAGATTTTCTCGTTTCAGGAAGCGGCTTACATTCAGGCGCAAAGATAATTACACAACCAGACGGAAGCAGTTTCATGACGGAATGCCTACCTAACATTACTGGTGACCCTCATCAGTTACACCCTCATACAAATATCATTAATCAAGTCCAGCTCTATGTGACCGAAATTCCGCCGACGACCTTGTCTGCTTGTTCGAGTGCACGGAACGTGCGCTACTGAGTCCGGTCAGTGACATATTCATGAATCAGTCTGCATAAGTTCTGATCGTCTCCTGATTCGGATAATCGATTGAACAACACTGACGTATCGAGACTGTCGAAAGTATTTTCGCGATCCCGGAGTAGGATTCTAACTATGGCACATTTCTTATCTGAAGTGGCCGCATTAAGTTTTACTAAACAGGATATACCATCGAGAATGCGTCGGGACGATTTTTATGCACATTGATAGACATCTTGCGGAGCACTCAGTTACATGATTCTCTCCAGCGTCTTGGGAATTACAGATGGATATATATATATATATATATATATATATATATATATATATATATATATATATATATATATTCACACCTGCCGGGTTGTGTGCCAAACAAAACATGGTACAGCGGAGAAAGAAGGTGTACGTGGTATGAGATTCCGTGATTTTTTTTTCTGGGTTCAGTAATGGCAGGTTGCATAAGCCGGGCAGATGGTTTTTTAGGGATGCACAGCAGGAACTTTTAGTTATCCAAAGCCTAACCCGCAAAGCAGCTGGACGAAGCATGGGATCCGTAAGGCATTTGAGGCTGGTGACTGAATGCTCATTTTATGCGCTCTTCGGAGAGGGCCAAGCGTCCTTGGTGCTCAGCACGCCTGGTGACACTTGTGGTAGGTTTTCAATGTATTGAAAATGATCCCAGCGAAAGAGAAAGTCGTCTCCATGGGTGTACCATCGTAATAAAAATGGAATCTGTCAACGATCACGGGAACAATAATGTTCAAGTTGTTTTAATGGCATCGATTGTTTTTTATGTTGTGTGTGGTTCTCACTTCTCATTTTGAGCTAGTGCATTTGCGATTCTGCTCGAATCCGAATTGTCACCAGTGTGGAAACAGAATCGGAACGTTATAACTGAAAGTATTACCATTTCTGTCTTATTCTTAGTTCATCTTTGTTCACCTCGTTGTCCCTTAGACATTATATTTTGACGGCTGACTCCACACGGAAAACAGTGTTGAGTTTCAGATAAAATTGTTATTTTATCAAATTTACGGTACACGGTGTTCTTATCTGCCCTTCCACCTCCAGTAAGACGTCTATTCCGCTTTTAAACCAACCCAGTTTATTAGTAGAATACAGATAGTTTAGATAAGATGCCCGGTTATCGTAGCCAGATTATTGCACGAAACGTTTTGGTCGAAACGCTTTTCACAACTGACCCTTTTGATTGGCTAGTTTTGTTACAATCCTGATTGACTCATTTATTTCCATTGGAACGAAATAGTTGCTGGCAACTGATTGGTTTAGTTCCGTTCGGTCAAAACAGCTGTTGGAAACTGATTAGACCATCGATCCGTTTCGGTAACTCCAGCCTTACGCCCTACTCTGGACAAGCAATGATTTGGTGTCTTCTAGCCAAATCAAGCCGTCTTTGGACAATTTGTCAGCCAATTTCCTAACATTGTTTCGCTGAATTCTTGTGAATTACAGTCTCTTTTCGTGCTCATATATAAGTACAGTGGGAGGTGCATACCCCATAGCCTCCAAGATCCACCATGCCATTGAAAATAACCGACAACCTAAGCGTGTGGCTTCTAGTGTAGACCCATCTCGGGTCCTAATAAGTCAAACGTGGTAACGAAGTGGGTACTGTCTACCGTCAAAGTAACCACTGGTGGAGAAATGCCAAACTTTGACCTCCGAGGTGATAAACGCCCAGACCACTTGACCATCACCGGTCATTTTCGATCGTTCATTAAACTGATTTCATTGTCAGAATTGAACTCCAGTTTAACTCGTTTACATTACATTATCATAGCGAGGTTTCTACCCAGGAATCACTTGTTGGAAGCACGTGCCAATCAGTAAATTTTCAAGTTATATCACTCACAACTGCCATTAGTCGATTCTGAGTAAACGACTCCCGTTCCCCATCTTCTGTCGTTTATGTGCTCAATTCTCTCTTCTGTTCAGGCACTCAAACGTGAATTGGATCAGTTGAAAGTCGCTTATCACCAGTCGCTTGCCAAATGGGCTCAAGCCAGCCAGCTTCCCGCTTCCATGTCTGTTAAGAAATTGGCTGAACAATTTTATCAGCGGTTGAACGTGTCGAGGCACCTGGGAGGACAGACTAGTGCGACCGAGGTAAGTGCCGCTTAGCATCGTCCGTTCGGATATGAAACTTGATCCTGGCAAACCCATCTGTGCGGTGATACCTACTCAGATCAGTCCTGATATACACTTTTTTGGTATTCTGGAGAAGTTCAGTATGTCTGCCGAAGTCGAATTTCGGCGGAACTGTCAGCGCAATCTAGATACTAGTGCACTCTAGCAAACTCAAGTCGAGTCAAGTCAGTAGTTGTTTCGTACACCCAAAGGAGTGAATTTTCAACCTTTTACATCATTTCTGTGGATAAGATAATGCTTTGCTGCTGGACACTCTAGCAGTACCCGTCCAACGCCTCCGATGAACTGCACGAATACAAAGAATTCCATACTGCATCGGTCGTCGCGCAGGATAATCAGGACCGCGCCGCCCATGGCATCGAGCGGGATGGGTATTGATGAGTGAGCTACTGCTCAGAGTTCCCTCTTTTACTCAACCTTTGTCCTTTGTCCCCAACCACCTCTCTTTCCTGTCTTCTGTCTACCCATAATGCTCCCACCG
Organism: Fasciola hepatica; assembly: GCA_948099385.1. Taxonomy (NCBI): domain Eukaryota; kingdom Metazoa; phylum Platyhelminthes; class Trematoda; order Plagiorchiida; family Fasciolidae; genus Fasciola; species Fasciola hepatica. The sequence goes on from CANUEZ040000182.1 coordinate 10,687,535, forward strand.
ATAACACGGCTGATACTCACTACAATTCATTGTCATATTGTGTTGCAAATAATCCTCAGTCTCATAACTTACGTTTTTTCAAGCCTCGTCAACGTCTGAATCTGGGCTCCTTCAACGTGCACGCACTCATGCAGGCCGGTCAGCAGGCGTGCCTAGCCCTCACAGTGAACTCTCTGAAGATTGATATCTGCTGCTTAAGTGAAACGGGTATCCATGATTCGAGTAGTATGATTCAACTAACTGCTCCTGGTATCTCATCGACGTATTTTCTGTGCACTTCAGGAGACGAACTAGCTGGAGCTGTGGGTCAGCGTGGTGTAAGGATAGTCTTTAGTGACTAGGCCGAGGCTGCTCTTTTAGACTGGATCCCGGTAATAGTCCTTTATGTACTGTAAGACTGGAGGGTCAGTTGGCGTTCGAAAGGATAGCTGTGTTAAGCGTAATTTGTTTGTAATCTCGGCATACGCTCCAACGGACTGCAGCTGTGACATGCAGAATGATGATTTCTATGATGAACTCACTCCTGTCGTTCGCGGGAGCAAAGGTTCTGACATCGTAGTGCTAGCCGGCGACTTTGTTGCACAAGTTGACAAACTTGATGTATCAAAAGCTTGTTTAGGTGGCTGTTGTGCTTCACCTGCTGAGCGTACAGATAACGAGGATAGGCTTCTCCAGTTTTGTGCAGACAGCCGGTTATTCCTATCTAGTACGAATTTCCGACACAGCTCGCGTCGCACAGCGACATGGCGCTCTAACTCTACAGGTACTTTGAGTCAGGTTGATCATATCGCAGTAAGCTACCGGTGGCCCAGTTCTGTTCAGAACTGTAGATCCTACTAGTCCATGTACTTAGAGTCGGTCGATGCATTAGTTTTGATGCGATTATCTCTCCAGCGCCATGGTCATCGTCGCAAACCTCAAACCCGTTTAGGCGTGCAACGTTTATATGATCCAGAAGTTCGCATCAGTTATGAACAGAACTTAGAAGATGAGATAGGATCTACGATGAACGATAATGTGGATGAGCAATGGGCCCATATCCGGCAGGCAATGCATGTGGCAGAGAGTTTCGCTTGTGGTCCTAGATCCGATGTCCATCAGAGACACTGGATTTCCGAGTAGTCGCTGAGTCTAATGAGGCAAAAACGTCAACTGTCGAACTGAAAGGAGATGACTAAAATACGGCGAAATCTTCAGAGGTAATTCACAAAAAGCCCTAAGAAGAATCGTGAAAATTGGTGGATCGACGTAGTCGAAGAAATGGAAGTAGCAGCTACTTCAGGTAACAGTCGAAGGCTGTTCAGACTTATTGGAGACATCCTTTGACTGCGAACTCCGGTCAGTAAAACGATATGCGATATAAATGGAGAGCCCATTTATGGCAAACAGTAAGGGCCTGACCGTTGGGTTGGATACTTCAAGGCCACGCGGTGATGTAGTTACGCCGACATTATCAACAGTGACTCCTTGGGGAGTATCACTTGAACCCTCATGGGAAATCGAAATACAATTAAGCATTTGATTATCGAGGCGTGGAAAGGCGGCTGGTTCAGACGAATTTTCTCCTGTTCTTTTCAAAATGGGTGATGATGCGTTGATAAAATTCATTAACACCTTGATCCGTGACCTTTGGAACGAGGAGCGTATTCCGTTATTATAGGGTGAGTCATTGATTGCATTCATGCTCAAGAAGGGAATACGCAATGATGATAGTAATCATCGTGGTATCAGTTTAATTGCAGAAGTCACCGAGTTATTAGCCTCGTTTTTGCTGCGCCGCCTGACACTGGCTCGCTACAGGAACGTCCACGAACAACAGACCAGATTCCGCCCAGGTCGAGGATGTAAGGGCCATATTTTTACTCTTCGTGAAATACTTGAAACGCGCCACACACACGGTCGACCGACAATAATGATTTTCCTCGACTTGAATGGTCCCTTCGATTCAGTTGATTGAACACTGCTGTTCAGTGCTCTTCATTGAAGCCCGTGAATCTACTGAGATCATTGCACTGTCATACTTCTGGCCGCGTAAGGGTATACAGTGAACTATCCAGTCCGTTCAAGGTGACCAGCAATGTTCGACAAGAATGTTCCATTTCTCCGTTCCTGTTCAACTTTTTCATGGACGAAATAATTGAGAACGCCTTGCGAAGTCCCCAGGACGTAGGCATCGAACTGGTTATTAGTGAAAAGTTGTGTGACCTAGATTACGCTGGCAACCTTGTCTGCCTGTTCGAATGCACGGAACGTGCGCAACTTGCACTAGGTAGGCTCGCAAGAGCTGTAGCTCCATTCGGCATGCGTAGTGCACCTTTAAAATGAAAAATGATGTTACAAGACTGGACATCAACGATTCCGAGCTTAATGCTCGATGGGAGGAACTACTAATTGTTGACCGCTCTATTTACCTCGGCAGCAGCGCGACGGCAGATGGTAGCACAGTAGCAGAGGCGAGCACGCGTATATCGACGGTTCGAGCGGCGTACGCTGGACTGAAGCACTTGTGGTGGCGACCTGATATTTCGCTGAAGTTAAAAGGTCGTGTGTACTGTGCTGCAGTGCGTTCCGTTTTGTTGTGTGATTGCGAGATACGAAGTCTGCTTGCGGAGGATGTCCATCGCCTTGAGGTTTTCGACCACGGATGTTTGTGTATTATCGCCAAGATTGGATGGAATGACTGGACGGGCAATGCTAAGGTTAGAAATCGGGTATTGGGTACTAGTTCAGATAATGGTCTATCCCAGCGTACCCAGCTTAGTAGACTTTGTTGGTTGAGGCACGTGTTGCGTATGGCAAACACGTCTACCGTACTGTGTCTTGTTCCCCATTCCTCCTCGGGAGTGGAAAAAGCCACGTGGGGGTTAACAGATGAGGTGACAGCGGGGGATGAGAAAATGTCCAGCAAACTAAGGAAAAGTAGGTGCCTCATGTCTTCGTGGTTGAGATCCAAAAAATCCCTCAACCAGTTGGTTGGACACACTGAAAGATATGGCAGCGAACCGTGAGCAGTGAAGGGCCGTGCAGTCACTTTCATTCGAATCAGAATGGTTGATCGGTGTCATTCTGTACAGTTAGGCTGTATTACGTGTGTTGTCTACCAGGCTGCTCTTTCCTTTTCCCACCTGTGTAGGTCCACTCCCTGTCCATCTTGTGTATTCATTCTTTCTATTGCTACGTGCATCATGGTGAGAAAGGCAGTGGTCGGTGGGCTCGCCGTGCTGTTTAACACTGTACGATGCCAATGACGATGATGAACGTATACGCAATTGATACAAACGAAGAAATTGTAAAAGTGAAATGTGAGGAGAGGAATATTGGACGTTCGAGCTGTATCGTTATTCTAAGAGAACCTTCTCGCTATCAATAAGTAGATGAGCGTGATGAGATGTAACGGAACTAGGATCTAAATGAGTGCGGTTAAACTGTATTTTGAACTTCTCTGCGTGCGGAGAATGTAGATACAATTTTTGTCAGTTCAGTGTGTCCTTATACAATGAGAATCAGAGAGAATTTTGGAAGTAAAGCTGTCATAAGCACAAAAGTACTTGTTTATGGTGGTGTCGACAGGCGTCACTCTAGATATGCTACTGCATCTTGAGATGTGTCTTATGGTTCTTATGATCAGATGAATGCTTTTTTCCAGCAAACCAGGAAAGATTACTTGGGGACAGTAAAGTCAATTCGGAATAGTGCAAGCGGTTACAAATTTTGAAATGTATTTATCAGGCACGGAGAACATACGTCGTCTGAGAGAGAAAGAAGACAGCTTTCCAACTTTGCAAAACACTCCACTGACGTGCATAGTCCACGACAGATTGAGGCTAAGTAAAACGCCGAGATATTTGATTGTGGGCAATGCGGGAATATGTCTGTTGTGTATAGAAAACTAGGGGAGTCTGTCAGTACTATTTTGATCTGACCCGCTGGATGATAAATAAAATGGTACATCGTGACATTTAGATGCATTCGAATTCGGAGAACGGTGAGGACTAATTTACAATCTCGTCCAGTCTGCTTTGGATTGCGTGAATGCTCGCCTCCTAAAGCGACCTCCTCTGCTAATTTACATGAAATAAATGAAGATGGAATGGGTAATTGTTTCACGTACAAAGATAGGAAGTAGGATGACAGACGGTGGTGAGGATGTCATTCCATTTAGGGACGTAAACTGAGTCCGGTCAGTGACATATTCATGAATCAGTCTGCATAGGTTCTGATCGTCTCCTGATTCGGATAATAGATTGAACAACACTGACCTATCGAGACTGTCGAAAGTATTGTCGCGATCCCGGAGTAGGATTCTAACTATGGCACATTTTTTATCTGAAGCGGCCGCATTAAGTTTTACTAAACAGGATATACCATCGAGAATGCGTCGGGACGATTTTTATGCACATTGATAGACAACTTGCGGAGCACTCAGTGACAATATGTGGTAGCATGATTTTCTCCAGCGTCTTGGGCGTCACCGTCAGAACCTGAGACTTTTTTGGTCTTCGGTGCACTGAGCTGATTCTAGACAGTCGTGGGCTCGATTTGAGGAGGCTCAGTAGTACTACTATAAGCAGACAAACAGATACCTTGAGTTCTTTGATGTCAACGGATCGGTTCCCACTCCTTGAATCACTGCCAGAAATGCTTTTTATAGCACGCTACGTGTCCCGAAAACTTAAGTTTCCCAGGATGGTATCTACATGTAGTCTATTTAGGCGTTCCATTTGCAATTTAATCAACTCAGTAGTCCGCTTTACTTGAGATTTTCACCCGCTTTTGTAGGCCTGTTCTTTCCTTCTACGTAGTTGTTCATATAATGGACAAGAAAACCTGACAATTTCAAACGGATAGCAATTTCGAAAACACAAATCAAGATAATCAGTAGGATTCTCACAGAATGTTGATGGACTTTGGTTGTAAAGCACGGTGAAGTCGGTGGAATTGACAACAGTTTGTAAATGTATGCTTGATTTTCAGAAGGGCACTTTCTTTGTCTGACAGTTCTGCATGTTCGTCTCAATGGCGTTTATCGATTCTTCTAACCATTAGTTGTTGGATAAGCCTCCAGAATGCTGTGACGAGGACTGCTCAATGGCGCACGTTGTTGGACGACAAATGAACCTACTTTGTGAAAATGAAGTCTAGACAAGCATTATTTCTGGTGTGGAAATGTACTAAATTTGCCAAAACGAATGTCACACCGAAAGTTGTGTCAACTCTGTTGAGATCACCACCAAATATGCACGGAGTTTTATCTAACTCCGAAATAACTGAAGTCGATAGAAAATCAGAAAATGCTCTGAGCTCATTTGCCGTGGTATCTGAGGCTTAGGTGAATGTTACCAATGAGTATCGATCGAAACCCACTCAGGAAATATGGCTTTCATTTGATAACGGAGCAACTTATCTTCTCGACCGAGTATTCGTAAACCAACCCGATTGTCTTGGTCGGTCTTGTTTTCACACAAGTGATAACTTTACCATCGCTATCTCGAGGCCTCGTAGTCCGATGGGCCCGTAACGCGTGAAAATCACCAGTGTGTATAATTTCATTCGCAATATATTTGTGCAGCCGAGAGTCTTGTGGCCGGATAAGTTCAGCGTTTTTTTTACTCTTTCTTTGTTCCAATTTCTGCGAGATCATCTGTTTTCCCCAATAACGAATGTATATTACTTGATGGTATTACAGGAATTTGTGTCTTTCTAGCAGGAAATCGTCTAAGACCCACTTACCAACCCACACGGTACTTTTTCTTGCCGTGTTCCGCATTTTCATGATCCAACTGAGCTTAGTTCATATTTTGTTTTCGAATTCTTTTCTAACTGTTTTTCTTTCTGGAAAATAACGATGGCATCATATAGAAGTCCAATTTGGTGAATCAGTCGTTTTTCGTAATTCATTCTCAAGCCGTTTACAAATTACATGGGAGACATTAACGAAAGATCATGCGGATAGACATGGAATACACACCAGTCATGGGCAGAGTTTTGTCAACAGTTAGTTTGTTCTTGTCGTTTGATTGGTTTATCTAACTTACGCCATCTGGGTGACAGGTGACAGATTCATTCGGCCTCAATCAATCCTAGGTTATGGAAGTTGAAGTGCCTGGACCAAACGCTTTTGGGCGCAAAGGTCGGGGGTCAGCTTCCTGATTCCAATTGCCTGGGCTATCGCTAGAGGGTGCAACTAAACACTCTTGCATTTGTTTGATAGCCGTGTTTGGATTCACTTGATGTCCGGTGTCAACTAGGTGTGCTAAGATTGCGCTGTTTATCAATCCAGTCTGTCCTTGGTTTAACCAACGTGGGTGACGCTCTTTGATCCGAGTGGATAGCTGCCGTGTTGTTCGACCCACATACGACGCGTCACAAACGCATCTGAAACAGTACACAACCGTTGGTGACGTCAGCATAGGCAGTTTATCCTTGTTCTGAATCTGGTTCAGAGGAACACCTTCGCGAATAGGTACCCTCCGGGTCTTCGAATTTCTAATATTGCTACTGAAAACTGTAGCAGTAGTTAACTTTTGTGACCACTATTTTCCATGAATCACTTATTTATTTATTCTAGGGCGCTTTCATTTGTTATGATTGAATCCAATCCTAATTGCTCTGACTTGTAGGTGCCTGAAGCACTCTCGATACTCGCCCCGTGAAGGCTTTACCTTTCTTATAGGATAATCCTTACCTTTGTCTTTGTCATCTGGGGGCATAATCTGCATCCTTCAGGTGTACCTCCCGGCACCAGGAATATATGCATCTTTCTGCTGAACTTCCTCCGGCACTTCTTGAAATAAGAGTTGATATTGTCTCAAACCAGCCAGCGAATAGGCCTCTTGATGTGCTTCATTGGGTCATCCTGAAACGCGCTGGCGTTTCAGACAAAAAATGTATGCACCATCTCCTGAGCACCACGTCTCTCACTTGTCAGAAGCCGTCAAAACCTATGCGTCTAATGCATCAACTTGCCCAGGGCATCCCCAGAAAGCTGGACCTTCCAAATATACCTGCCAACGAAACGATGCAGGTAGATATCAGTCCTCCATCAGAGATGGAGATTAATCGGGAGATAGGTTACTTGAGAAGGTACAAGGCCGCTAGACCGGAAAGGTTTTCTCATTCTTCAAGGATGGAGGTAAAGCTTTTGTTTTGGAGTTAACAAAACTCCTCCGAGTAATCTGGGATAGTGAGCGAATTCCTAGGGAGTAGTGTGAATAGGTGATTGTACCTATTTACAAGGAAGGTGACAGATCCTTTCAAGGAAAGCCACAGAGAAATTAGCTTGATAAGTATCACATCCAAACTGCTTACTGGGTTTATTCTTCCCTGATTTTCCAGTGTGCGCGAAATGTGTACGCGTGAGAATCAAGCCGGTTTCAGACCCGGTCGTGGTTACATCGACCACATATTTACTTGTCGCAAAATCTTAGAGTAAGGCACATCTTCCGTAGGCGTATAATCTCTGTCTTTCTTGATCTGCAAGTGGCATTCGATTCAGTCGATCGCACAGTTCCCTGGCGTTGCCTCTGATTGAAGAGTGTGCCAGAGAAATTTATTTCTCTTTTCGAGTGCTTGTATGCGAACGGCCGAAATTGATTTCATGCTTAGGGTGATCTCTCACCCGATATCACCACGGGAAGTGATGATATTGCAGTGTATCGATCATTGCTTGATAGCTGTGTGCTGTTTTTTTCGCGAATGGGTACGCTTTGGACCTTCGAATTTATGATGCGACTACTGATGACAGTAGCAGCAGTTAAGTTTTGTGTCCAATTTTTCGTCAGAAAAAATGCGTCGTGTACGCTTGAGGAAACGGTGAGCGACACCGGAACTCGCAAATTTTTCATTCGGAGGTGCTTCTCCCAACCGGAAAGTGGTCGAAGAAAGCTGTCTACGCATTCGAGTGTACTCTTTCATTGTGAATAAACGGATCATGTTGGTTGACTCAGGAGCGCCCTGCATAGAAAGTCCGAGTCGAATTGCAACTGATGTAGTATGTTGCGACTATCCCGATGTCTAGGGCTGTGAATCTAGCAGTAACTTAGTTTCTCTAGCTACACGCACGATATGGGCAGAACACGATTACGGGCAGCAGAACAAATTCCAATCGAATAACCGTGTTTATCGATGATTCGTGGTTCTAAATAATACAATAAACATAAAAATACAGCAAATAAAGGACTTACAGCCAGGTGAGAAACCAAGAACAATGGGCAGTAAGCTTCCGAAAATCGGGACAGCGCAGAAAATAAAAAACGGTCCACTTAGCAGGCAGCTGAACGAAACTGTAGCGCAGTTTGGTTGCGGTACAGTCAATAAATCAAGAGCGTTTATCGTCAAAGATCAATAAATCGATTACAAACGCGTGAATTGGACTGTGGTTGCAATGGTAAAAAGTGTCATTAACAAATAAGTACAAATGAGCTAAGTCTGTGGAGTAAACAAAGGCACGTGTCAACATGAATGGGCGAATCCGGCACTAGATCTGTTAATGCCGTTGACGTATGACGGCCAATAGTGAAGTGCACTGACAGAAACGATAAGACTGGGAGTTCGAGCCTCCGCTCGGCAGTACAAATGAAACACTCAGAAAGATTATATAACAGTAAAAGTGTAGACTTTCGGGAAAACAAGGTTACGAACAAATACGTGAACTGTTCATGTAATAAGTACCATGAAACTCAAGTATAAACTGATGTGATACCTTAGAAACAGGGAAAATACATTACGAATGTCCGGGGTTCACGATGCATGTACTCACTACTAATAAGTAACTAAACAGAAGACAAAAGGACAAACTCTAATTACGATTCGTAATTAACACTGCCCCCGGGGTGGGGGAATGTCACGAACCGCACTCATGAGCATAAGTCCGACTCTAGAAGACACAGCTGTCGTATGTCTCTCCGGTGAACACCGTTGGCTGTGCGTACTGCAACTTCTCTGATTCGTCCATCGCTTCCCATAACCGTTTCCTCAATTATCCCTTTGGGCCACGCCCCTCTCCATGCGTGCGTGTCAGCTAGAAGAACCAAGTCGCCTACGTTCAGCTTTCGGCTAGGCTTATTCCACTTTGATCTTGTCTGTAGTGTTGGCAAGTATTCCTTCAACCAGCGAGCCCAGAAGGCATCTGCCAGCTTTTGCGCCTGTCGCCATCTTCGGTTCAACCGGTTGTTTGGTAGCTCGGAAGGAAATGTCGCTGGTATACCTCGTAGGAGAAGAAGGTGATTGGGTGTTATCGCGTTGAAATCATCGGGATCATTCGATATTCTGGTTAGAGGGCGATCATTAGGTATTCTTTCTACCTCGCAGAACATCGTTACTAACGCTTCATCTACGACCAACTGATCAGCTAGAAGTGAAAGCAGAATTCGGCGGACAGATCGTATGATACGTTCCCATACATCTCCGCGATGACTTTCCTTCGGTGGAGAGAAGCGCCATTCACAGTCTCTATTCCCAAGTGTCTTTAGAATCTTGTCTTGGTTCCAAGCCTTCAGGCATCGCCTCAAGTCTGCTTCAGCGCCTCGGAAATTCGTTCCATTGTCACTGTAGACAACACTGGGACATCCTCGTCTTGCCACAAACCGAGAAAACGCAGAAAGAAGGGAATCGGTGTCTAGGGTGTAGGCGACCTCTAGGTGTACGGCTCTCATGGACAGGCAAGTAAATATACACCCGTAACGTTTCTCAGTGGCTCTACCGTGCTTCACCAAGAAGGGACCGAAGTAGTCTACTCCGACAGCAGTAAACGGATTCTCGCCGAATAACATTCTGTCCTCAGGAAGTGGTGCCATGACTTGACTTTGTGCCTGGGAATGCCAACGTTTACAATGAAAATATTCCCGTAGTATATTTCTAACTGTAGAGTAGCCGTGTGTAATCCAATAACGTTCCCTTAATAGTGACAATACATGTGCTGCACCAGCGTGGCCATTCACTTCGTGATAATGTTGCACTAAAAGTTTGATGATGAAGTGATCCTTCGGTAGAATTACAGGATGTTTTGACTCGAAAGGTAGAGGTGCCCATCGTAGGCGACCTCCCACTCGTAGTAAACCACAGTGTTTAAACGGATGGAGTTTCTGCAATCGTCCTGAGACTGGCCGGGACATGCTCGGGACCTCTGATCCTTCGGAGATTGTTCTTAGCTCCTTACTAAAGCAATCCTTTTGCACCAAACGAAGTAAGGCTAATTCTGATGACTGTAATTCTGATGGTTTCAACTGCTTGGCGATGTTCAGCTGACTAACACCCGTTTCATGTCGTTGTCGAATCCAAAAACAAAACCGCTTCAACCAAGCAATCTGTCGCAGCAAGCCTAATCAAGATTTGGCATTGCGGAATCTTTGTATCCAGCCGACTGTATCCGATGTTTGCACTGCGTTCACGCGAACCGTTTTGACTAATTCAATCTGAGGGCATACGGTGGGACTAGACTGTGCAGACCACGAAGACACATTCTGCAAGAGAAATCGTGGGCCATTAAACCAAAGTGCATCTAGCGGCCTTCTCGGGCTGGTACCTCTCGAAGCTAAATCAGCTGGATTGTCTTTGCTGTTCACGTGGACCCACTGTTCAGGTTCCGAAAGTTCACGGATCACCGCCAGACGGTTGGCCACAAAGGTTTCGAAACGAGACTTGGTATTTCGTATCGACTGCAAAACAATTAGCGAGTCTGTCCAGAACGTAGTCGAGCAGATAGGTACGGAAAGTTCTTCTTTGGCAAAGGCGACTAATCTTACTGAGACAACAGCAGCCGCAAGTTCCAACCGCGGGATGGTCACGGATTTCAAGGGGGCTACACGAGACTTCGCCAATATTAGAGAACAGTTTATCATTCCATCTTCGGTAACAGATCGTAAATAGAGTGCTGCTCCATAACCCAGTTCTGAAGCGTCACTAAATGCATGTAGTTCCAGTCTTGGATCCGTTTTTTCATTCATCGGTCGTATACAACGGGCGATTCGTAGATTAGATACTGCTTGAATTTCACTGAGACACACAATCCATCGGTCGATTTCTTCCTGGGTCATTTCCTCGTCCCATTTGGCTTGTCTTCGACATAGGTCCTGGAAAAGCAATTTAGAAGGCAACAGACTTGGAGATACAAGCCCCATGGGGTCGTAAATTGAAGCGATATAGGTAAGTAAACCTCTCCGGGTATATTTTCCCTCCCAAGGTGTAACGTCAACAAAAAGCTATCGTGATTTGGCTCCCATTGCACTCCCAGAGTTCGCCTTACTTCAGCTGGCTGTCGATCAAGGAAAATGGGTTTGGTTTCTGCTTTCGGCAGTTCTCCCAAAGCATGTGGCACATTACTGAAGAATTTAGTCAAGTTGAAACCGCCTTGCAGTAGAGCGTGCCGCAACGTTCTTCCCATTCTTCCAACGTCCTCCATTTTAGGTAAACTCATCAAACAATCATCTACGTAGAAGCTTTTCTTGGCTTGATTGATCAAAGTAGCACCGTAAATTGCCATATTGCAGTTGATAGTGTTCTGCAAGGCTAAGCTGCAGCATGACGGCGACGAGGTGGCTCCAAATGGATGAGACGTCATACGATATGCTTTTGGTTTGTTGGTCACGTTACCGTCAGGCCACCAGAGGAACCTCAGACAATCGCGGTCGCTTGATGGGACCTTCACCTGGTGAAACATAGCTTCAATATCGGCTACCAAAGTGTACCTGTACTCACGGAACCTCAACAGCACCCCGCACAAACTATTGACAAGGTCTGGTCCCGTCAGTAGTTGTTTGTTCAGTGATGTTTGATTAACCTCCGCAGCGCAGTCGAATACCACCCTAATTTTGGTTCGGTCTCCGTGTTTATATACGCCGTGGTGCGGAAGATACCATACGTGGGGGCCAGTTAAGTTTTGCTCAGTCTCGGGTACCATCTCAGCGTAACCCTTTGATATATATTCGTTAATCGTTACGCAGTACTTTTCCTTCAATAACTGATCGTTTTCAAAGCGTTTCCTGAGGAACAGCAATCTTTTGAGAGCCAAACATTTATTATCCGGTAGGCATGGACTGCCGGGTTTCCATGGCAGGGCAATCTCGTAATGGCCATCTATCTTACGCAAAGAATTTGTCATGTGACGTAGAGCCAACTTGTCATCCTCTGACATGCTACGTTTGACACAGGCCGCTTCTACGAATTCGAAATTGAACATACGTTCCAGACTTTTACCCAATTCGGTGGTTGTGACGTGGTGCACGTGGGCTTTCGGTTTGTTCTGTCGTTGTTGTGAAGTTGGCCCCAGTATGACCCATCCGAGCGGTCCTCTCACGGCGTACGGGTCGTCGGGACCACCAGTTCGTTGTTCCAAGACCCAGTGAGCCTTCGGAATATTGGCCCCAATTAGTATACAGATATCGGAGGCCTTTATAACTGACAACGGTACTTCTTTCAAATGCTCCCACCTGCTCAATTCTTGCGGTTGAATAAACGGCTGTAGTTTCGGAAGGGTTTCGACTGCCCAGGCTCGGTGGATCTGGATAGCCTCTTGTCCATCCAGTGAGGTTATCGTTAGGGATACTGTGACACCTTCCGTCACACAACCCCCAGTAACAGTCTTGACAGTAAGGCGCTCTCGTTTTCCCTTTAAACCCAGTTTCTTCATGAGCGAGGCGTCAATGAACGTCGAGTCTGAACCGTTGTCAAGGAAACCATTGACGGTAACTTCTCCTAATGGACCTCGGAGCCGGACTGGTAATATGGCGAAAGACACTTCCTGAATGGCATTACTGACGTTTGCTGAGACATGACCAACCGATACAGCACGTTCAGTTACTTGAATACTCCGGCTGTTACCCTCTGGGGTTCCTTGTCTGTGTAACATTGGATGATGTTGACCTTTGCAGTCGCTCAGACCACAGGTTCTGCGTGATCGGCAATTCTTAACGACATGGTTTGGTTTCAAGCACAGAAAACATAACTTCCATCTCTTTATTTCTTCGTTTCTATCGGCAACACTCAAACCCTGAAATGTACTGCATTGGTCCACGTAATGTGGTCCCTTACAAATAGAACAAATTGGATTTAGCGAAGCTTTCAGACTTGCTGCAGCTACATCAGTCTCTGTTGACATTACTGTGGCCACTCGATCTCGTGAGCCTTGACTAGTCGTAGGCCGTTGGGATTCTGACCGGGCGTGGACACGATTATCTTGATGTGTGATATAAACGAGGCCGGTTACGGCGGCATCAGCTTGGTCCGAAACAAAGTCCATCAGCTCACAGAATGTGGGCTCACGTTTGGTCCTTAAGATATGAGATGCCTTTTCGAACCACTTGGACTGAATGTGATGGGGGAGCCGTTGCACAACTGCTGTAAGAGTGTGACAGGCATTTAAGTCTGACTGATAATTCAGCCTTTCCAACGTGGCAGAACACAACTTCATTTCATCAGCTAACTTGATTAGAGCTTTAGAGTCTGAAGGCTTCACGGTTGGCCCGTCTGTCAGTTCGCTTATGCACTGTCTTGCGATTACATGTGGCTCACCGAAACGCCGTTCGAGAATTCGTAATGCTTCTTCATAGCCTTCCTTAGGTTCAAGGATTGCGCATCTTCGGATTGATTCAGCAGCTTCGCCTTCACAGGCCGAAATTAGGTAATCCAATAGACAAGCGGGGTCGGAGGTGTATCTGGCCACTGTAGTTTGAAAGCTCCGCATAAACCTGAAGTAATTCATTGGGTTTCCATCGAACTTGACCAATTTTCGGACTGGCAGGCTCATGCAAGCTTGAAGCAGCTGAGCGGTTTCAAAGACGTTGCTTGCCGCTGGTTGTTCCCGAGTCAAAACATGAATTCCAGGTTTCTTGAAGGATATCGGGTCGACAGGTTGAGCATTTGAAGTTGGGAGAGACTGTACATAGTTTTTCACTCGTTCGAGCTTCTCAAATGGCTGTGGGGTAGGTGGTCGAGAGGTCTCGACCGACAATAATGACCGTTCTTCAGCTTGTAGATCACTAATCTTCTCCGCGAGCTTCATTTTGGCATCACTGATACGCCTAGCAGTTTCCAGCTCAAGCTCCAACCGTTTTATCTTTAATTTTGCCAGTTTAAGTTCTTGATTCAGCTTTGAGTCCGGGGACGGGCCTTGTGATAACTGACGTTCACTGTCGGAATCGTGGTGGGGTTGCATTTGACAGAATTTCTTCAATTCCGATTCGGGCAGTAAATCAAAGCAGTGATTTGGTTAACTGGCTAACTGTTGCGACTATCCCGATGTCTAGGGCTGTGAATCTAGCAGTAACTTAGTTTCTCTAGCTACACGCACGATATGGGCAGAACACGATTACGGGCAGCAGAACAAATTCCAATCGAATAACCGTGTTTATCGATGATTCGTGGTTCTAAATAATACAATAAACATAAAAATACAGCAAATAAAGGACTTACAGCCAGGTGAGAAACCAAGAACAATGGGCAGTAAGCTTCCGAAAATCGGGACAGCGCAGAAAATAAAAAACGGTCCACTTAGCAGGCAGCTGAACGAAACTGTAGCGCAGTTTGGTTGCGGTACAGTCAATAAATCAAGAGCGTTTATCGTCAAAGATCAATAAATCGATTACAAACGCGTGAATTGGACTGTGGTTGCAATGGTAAAAAGTGTCATTAACAAATAAGTACAAATGAGCTAAGTCTGTGGAGTAAACAAAGGCACGTGTCAACATGAATGGGCGAATCCGGCACTAGATCTGTTAATGCCGTTGACGTATGACGGCCAATAGTGAAGTGCACTGACAGAAACGATAAGACTGGGAGTTCGAGCCTCCGCTCGGCAGTACAAATGAAACACTCAGAAAGATTATATAACAGTAAAAGTGTAGACTTTCGGGAAAACAAGGTTACGAACAAATACGTGAACTGTTCATGTAATAAGTACCATGAAACTCAAGTATAAACTGATGTGATACCTTAGAAACAGGGAAAATACATTACGAATGTCCGGGGTTCACGATGCATGTACTCACTACTAATAAGTAACTAAACAGAAGACAAAAGGACAAACTCTAATTACGATTCGTAATTAACATAGTATCTGATCAGCGGTGTCTCGTTCATTAGCACAGCATCTATCGCTAACTCATTTGCGGATAAATCTCCTACATTCATTTTGGTTTCCTGAATGTGAGAGACTTCAATGAATCTAGGTCATTTGGAATGAACAATAACGGTTCACGGACTGTGTCTGTTCGGATTGCTACTTCTCAGCAACAACCTAAATAAAAAAATTAGTCATCATTAGTACGGCAGAGTAAGAAGAGAAATACACGTTTAATAGATATTGCAATCTCTGGAAGAAACCAGTTCAGTAAAATTCGTTCGTGACACTGATCGTCTTGTAAGAGCTACATCTGTAGGAGACATGTGCCTGTCGCTTATTAATTGGGGTTTTCTGTCGCTCGGATCTCAGTTATGTCTAATTATTTTCTCCCCCACGGACGTTTTTGCACGCAGTCCACGGTCGCGTAACTCCTATCACACCAAACCCTCTGGTTAGAATCAGAACTCGTGCACCAGCTTGGTAAAGTATATATCCATAAGGGGCAACACGGTATGTAAGGTGCCAAGGAAAATACACAGCAATAGGGTTTCGTTCTTTTCAGGCTATTCGGACCAGGAAGGCGCAAGTCCATATGATTGGTTTTGTTCACTCAGTCTAAAATATCGTCCATGTCTAACCATTTGCTCGTCTGACCTGAACCAACATGTGGCTCGGATGCGGATAGTTTGGGTTTCCCGTCGTGATAGGTTAAGATTGAACGAAAGCCTTTGTTCAGGGAGGTTTTCGTGCCTGTATAAATGTCCTTCCGTTTCTCAGTAGCACTCGCTTGAAAATAAGTAATGTAAGTGATCATTCTGACTGTTGACTGTCCTCTTCTGTATCTCTGTTATCAGAATTTCGGTTTAATTTTACACTTTTGTCGAGTAAATTAGGGGAATTCTTCAGGGTCTATTATGGTTCTATTCAATCAGGACAGCACTGTACCCACAAATTCAACAGATTTGTGAGTCCACAGCCGCATGTTGGGTGTGTCCAACTGATCAGGGATGTGCCCCGAAATATAGCCAATTCAGCATGGGATAGTCATGTTTGACGGGCATGTATATGGCTTTTTGATTTGCTCTGGCTGTCTGTAAGTCGTGCCTATACTATGCTCTGGGAATGTTGTCATTTCCACAATGTTGATAGTGTCGCTTTTCAGCTTCCGTTTTCAGTCACTTCAATCAAATAATAGAAATGATAGAAACAGATGACAGTTAATTGAATGTTGCATGTGTTGCCAGAAATATAAGTTCCCCATCCCTAATTTCAGCGCTGCTTAATGTCTCTTATCTTATGCTTGTTTTTATTTTTAAAATATATTTTAGGCTCCTACACAATCTTCAACTTCGAATTCCCCGGACAGTGCCAAAAGAAGAGAACAGGAACGTCGAAACAAACCAGTCTCACGAATGCCAGCCTATAAAGGATGATTTGTGGTCCGATTCGAAGGCTTGAGTGCAATTCATTCTTTGACTTGTTGTTTGTTTTGGCCCTCCCCCTTATGCTCATTGAATATCTCCCACATGTGTAATCTGCAGCGCACCCTCACTCGAGCTGTATGAATATGATTTTCAAATGACCTGGTATTATATACATTCAATATTTGTATTCCGTTTCTCACTTGTGTGCGTTTGTGTCAGTCATTGAATGGTACAATCTCTGTGTCTTTCGACTAGTTAGTTGTTCGAAATTGCTAGACGAAATAATTAGTATGGTCATGTTTGGTCTTGGAATTCAGCTCAGATGAGCACTACCGCGTGCCACTTGAGGAGGGGTATGGAGAAGATAGAGATAGAGTATCTGCTTTCTCATTACATGTTGACTTTCAGAAAGCCCCAATCATAGCCAGTCGATGACACTGAAAAGTGTGTTACAGAGAACCACCAACAACCTTGGTCTTGTCATCATTCCCTATCGAATCAGACTGAATGCAGTAGACTGTGTATTCCATGTCGTAGCCAGAGTTGTATTTCTTTGTGGATTTTTTTTTCTGTCCCATTTACACCCCTCCACTCTCTTCATATAGCAAATCCCTCCGCGCCTTTATCGATAGTGAGAAACAGCGTTCATTGTAGTTCATCTAACCGTTTCTCAAGCTTCATACAGTCATGTTTCGTCCAATTTGTCTCGGTCGTTGCTCCACTTGAATACTAAGAGGTGGTGGCTGTTTTTCTGGTCAAAAAACTTTGGTCACAGTGTGGGAATCGATGCCCTGGGTTTGATCGGACTGCATTACGTATGCAGATCATCAGCCATGCACAGCACCGCGATTTTTGCTTATGATATTCGATTATCCTGTTCAGGGATGTTTACATCTGTAACACAAGTTCGGTTTATGACTCAGAAAATAAAACAATTTCTATGGCGATCGTTTTATTATTCACGGAATATGTTGTTGGCACGAGGAGCCTGGATCTTATGTGATGGAAAATCCACTTGCATTTCTCACATAGAAAAGTCGAACTCCCTCGAACATCTGCCCGGTATGCGAAATATCGCCGGTTTGATTCCGGCTCACGGCGTACGATTACATATTTTATTACTCATTTCTCACACATGAGAGAAATTCACGGTTTGCACCCCACAGCCAAAAGGATTCATCGCACTGTTGAATGAACCCTGTAATTATACCCCTGATGCTTAGGGTCGCCATTGATGGTATACCTGCCTCGTCGGAGTTCAGAGGTTCGCTCCCCACCACCGTCGGTCACTTTGATGATGGACACAGAACCGCTGTCACCCGGCTCGTTACCGCACCTGACCTGTTTTGATCTAATGTGGTTCTCCATTACTCCAGCACTCGGGGTCAGGCTGCCGGGTGTCCCTAATACTCCAGGAGACCTTCAAGGCTATTGGATATACTGGCCTTCCAATGCATTCGTGCGCTACAATGTGGTACGAATAACCCCAATAGGTCAACCGTGGTATCGATCCAGCGTGATGTCAAAGTGATGTTGTTCACCACCGGCGGTGAAGGTGTTTGGAATTCTAACCTCAGACTTGAGCGTCATGATCTCATACGACTCGATCCTCACTGGTGACCCTGTAGTTTGCAACTTCTAATCTACTGATATGAGCAAGACTGATCTACTGTTATGAACTAACACATATAGTGCACGAAATCCTATTGAACCGACCGTGAGTCTGAGTTTACTTCCGAACCAAGGCACTTAGGATTATCAAACTTCGCATGCTAACGTGTCAAACTATTACTATACTAAATATGTACACGATTTTTAAGCATGAAATAGATAGATGGATTTATTCCGGAGGGGGGGGGGGCGGGGGAACTGTGTGTGAGGGCCCGAATTGCTATTGAACCCACCCGTAGACTAATGCAAAACAAGTGGCCGCTTACGAAACATAGTGACCTTTATTGACATTAACTGAAGCACAACAACTGGCCTTACTAACAGATTCCAGACAATTTTGATCGAGTTTAGTTTTTAATTACGGGCGGGCCAGTCCATGATCTTGATTTTCCGGTGCGTTAGTCACATTCTGGTGGGGTTTTGCCGCGCTATCGCGTTGAAATGTCATGGGGAGCGAGAACTCATGAAATATTTTGACGTAGGACCCAGTCATCTGTTTTCCTTTCAGAACTGCCGAGATTCTCCGTCTTCAAAAAACCACGCAATACCATCACAGAGTCACCACAAAAGGCTCGACCACTGAAGTTCACTATGCTCTTCATGAAGTCACGCCAGTAGTATATGATCCCACCAGGTGTGTTAAAATTAGACTTCTTCTCATTGCCAAATATCACATTATTGCATTCAGCATTCCGAGTGATATGACTTCTAACCCATTCATCCCCGTGCCGAAAACGGCTATCATTCGTTCACGGCACTGGTCCTGGTATGTCTTTAAGATAATACGTTGAATTGCAAGAAAAATCTCCGAGCAATCCATGTCAATTCTTGCACCGCTATCCGAACCAACTTATGAGTATATGAAAACTACAGAGGCCCTTACAAGAGAATGTTAGCGTTCGGCGTGTACAGCAACCATATCGACTGTACAAAAAGGTAAAATCGGTGCTGTGAACGAATGATGCCTGAAGGTTGTGCTCCAGGTAATGTCAATAAAGGTCACTATGTTTCGTAAGCGGCCACTTGTTTTGCATTAGTCTACGGGTGGGTTCAATAGCAATTCGGGCCCTCACACACAGTTCCCCCGCCCCCCCCCCTCCGGAATAAATCCATCTATCTATTTCATGCTTAAAAATCGTGTACATATTTAGTATAGTAATAGTTTGACACGTTAGCATGCGAAGTTTGATAGTCCTAAGTGCCCTGGTTCGGAAGTAAACTCAGACACACGGTGGGTTCAGTGGTAACTCGGGCTTTATGTGTTATCCTGATTCTTGCTCAAAGCGGAACTTTTGATGAACATCTGTTTGAAGACGAAACATTTACATAGTCAAAAGGATTATTGCTTCTGCTGGTGCACTTGTCGGTATTGCGATTTCTTTCTTGGGTATTTACCCTGAGTGAGTGCTGGCGTTCAGAAGTTGGGATAGAGTTTCGCCAGCAACTTTTTTTCGAGTTCTTAGAGAATAATAATGGAGCCGAACTTTGTGCGAACCCGTTTGAGAATCACCATCGTCATTCTTTGTGTCTTTTGCGCCGAACTCGATGATCATCCGCAAGGAGGTTTTTTGGATTCCGCTGATCATCCAGCTATGAAACGAATCACACGATTGGAAGGTCGGCATAGGTGGATTTATCGGATGTAAAACAATGTCTTCTGTTCACAGAAATCACTACACTGTTGTGCGATTTTCGATCGGGACCGGTTCCGATGTTTTCTTTTTTTACTGATTAAGTCTACTTGTAACAGACTGTGCCCTGATCTGAAAAGGTGACCAAACCAGCTCACGTGCTCGGCATTGAGGTTTCAACCTAAGCTGCGCCCACCACTAGTGTTCGGAGCAGAGCTTGTTCAGGTCACTTATTTCGGGGATCAGTTTAATTTGACAATCATCCAGTTGCCTAATCATCTAGTGTCACGTACATTGCTGCGTGTTTACCTGTTATACATTTTCCGATACTTTCTTCCCGTCCTCCCCTCAAACTTACACATAAGCTCGGCGACGCGCTTACCACCCGGTTAAATGCGGCACACGGAACCGCCGGCTCTGAGTCAGACGATCCGTGTCGAATCTGGCTAGGTGGTCTACCTTCGCGAACTACCGAGTTTGCTGTTATCCAACTTGCACGTCAGTTTGGTCAGCTGACTGATTTCCGGTTCCCCGTGCATCGTGCAGGCGAGAACCAAGGTTCCACCGTGGGTTATTGTTTCATTAGTTATGCGAACCCGACTGCGGCGCAGAAGGCTTTGAGTGCGTAAGTGTCTTTGTGTGTGCTGCTAAAATTAATGAGTAGTTGCGAAAAGTTATGCAACGGCTTGAATACCGTTTGAGATGCACTCGAATAGCCATACACGTGGTACTTGACTTGTGATACCGACGCTCTTTCCTACGCTTTGTGCAATGTTGGGATAT
The DNA here is from genome assembly GCA_948099385.1 of Fasciola hepatica. Lineage (NCBI taxonomy): Eukaryota > Metazoa > Platyhelminthes > Trematoda > Plagiorchiida > Fasciolidae > Fasciola > Fasciola hepatica. The sequence continues at coordinate 10,708,099 of CANUEZ040000182.1, forward strand.
AGTACGCGCGTTACTACGATAATTTCGTCCATCTGATTCCTTCATCACATTAAGAAAATCAAAAATGAAATGGCAACGGACAAGATGAACAAAGACGAATGATCTAACCAGCCCAAACAATGTTCTGCTAATTTATTACATAAGGACTTGTTTTTTTTGACCTCGGATATTTCTGTTACATGCTAACGTGTGAGTGCAGTGAACGGGATGTGTCCCACAGCCTTGAAGATCCACTGCGCTATTCCAGATGACCGATAAACCGGCCCTGAGCGCGAGAGTAATGGAGAACTAAACAAGGTCCTAATAGGTCAGACATGGTGAAAAGACGAGCGGTGACTGGCGGTAGAAGGATTCAAATCTCTGACCTCAGACGCTCTACACCACTCGGTCATCGGAGGAATTGTGCCTGAATAGCCTGCTCATGTGGCAGTCTCATAACTTGTGCAGCTGTGCATAGTGAAATCGGTTACAAAGGTGTTAGCTAAGCCATCAGGAGAACACAAACCCGTAACAAATACAGCAAGAGCTAGTCACTTATTAGCGTGTTGGTGTTATTCATATTGGAAATGCGTGATATTTGTGGCTGATGAATTACTCGTTCATAGGTCGGCTCGCCGTGCAGTATCCTCTCCCACGGTACCCTAACAGACCTCGAACATGGGATCTAACAGGACACGATGGAGTCAGTCAGAATCAAGGTTCTATGAGCTTAGTGTGTTGTTGTATTTACATGACTTCTGAAAAATAGAGGTAGTGGAACTCCCCAAATGTAGGTATGGATACGACTTTAGCTTCATTCAAATCCCCATTTTCTTGCATACCTTGACTACTTCACGCACTGTGATCCGATTTCAACGAACCAAGGCACGCTTCCATCTGTGTGACCACTCATGCCCCATTGAGTGAGATGATCAGTTTCTGCTCACGCCTTTTCTGCCTTTCCCCCCTCCTTTCTATCAATCCTCCATACTCGAAGCCTGGATGGTCTGAACTTTCATGGTCGTCGACTGATCGTGCGTCGCGCGCATCTCACTCGCGATGAACTGGACTCAGTTCAGCAGTCCGAGGTTGAGGCTGCACGTTTACGGATTGCCGAACAGGCAAAACTGTGCGAGGCCAAATTGGCTGCGCGTTTAGCAGCTGATCCGGCCACAGCAAACGAACCGGCAAGCACAATCGTTCCTTCCATAGTTCCAAAGTCGGATCAATCAGATCCACTTCAGTTACCCTCGTCCATGTTAGAGTAAGTCTACAACCAATGCTCGTTTGTTTTTGTTGCTTAATCGACAAATTCTTCTCTCTTACTGTATGTTCGACTACTAAGCACACTAACCGGTATACTGAGATGTGTTGGAGCGCTTCGTAATGAATTCCCATATCACCTGTTTTTCTTGAAGTGTGTGTGTCAAATAATGATGATTTTATAAGTGAGATGCTACTCTCGGTCTAGACGGGTGGTCAGGGATTGAAACCAGTGGGGTTTTGAATATTATCTTCAATGTTCAATGTCAGTTCATATTGGAACTCCTTCGCAGGGATAAGGTTTTCTTGTTATCATTTTCGCTGTAACATCTATTCTGTATGTGAACATGATGCACCTACATTTAAGAGACGACGTACATTCATAAAGACCACTACATCCATATATTTCCAACGAAAAAACTCAAGGTTTTTGTGTATCTTTATTCAGCCCTTGTGCGGATTAGGTGCGGTGTAAATGTTGGTACTTTCATTAGACGAAAACGTTTCCATAGTAGACTGTGTAAAGACTCATTAAAATTGGACGTGGAGATCCAACTTGCCGTGCCAAGAAACTCCTTTAAGCTGGTTCAGTCCAGATCCCATGCTATCCATCACATTTTTGATCGTGTACTTACTAAACAGTCCGTTTGTTTCCAATGTGCTCTGATCACTAGTTTCCACGCAGACCACCACTCCTGGCCAACACGCCCACGTGATAAGTTTTTGTCCACCCCCATTGCGTCACACAGAAATTAGTCTTGTTTTCTATGACGTGTTGATTGACCTCAACTGGTATCTGTCTGGGATTCATTTATTTATATCACGCAATAACTCGCGAGTAATGTGTGGGATTGATGATGGGGTTGATTGCCCTATCTGTTCGTATCGAACTCTGATCGCTAACAGATTTCATCTCTTACGTAACCTTTCTCCACCATTGTATATCTATATGCGCTGACCTACTGGTATCCACCACCCCCGTTCTGTTAAGACATCATGACTGCCTGGGTTACTTGACTTAATATTTTTCTTTTGTTCTTCTCTCTCTCTCTCTCCTTGTTTTGCCTGTGTGAATGACTGGACTTTGGCCATCCCGTTATGATTATGCAATTTTCTCACAGCCATAAGTATTCCGTTCGTTCTTCACCACGCTTGTGTTCCCTCAGACAGCTACTTATCTTCCGATTGTTGATTGGTTAGAATGTTTTCCATAAATAACGACTTTCTTTGTGAACCACTTGACTCACTTCTGCATCGCCGTCTCGAGTGTTTCCTGCCTATTGTTGCCTGGGCTTTTTGAAGCATTTTTTGATTGTATTGATTCTGTGGTCGATTTGCCCACAATCTGAGGCGCGTTATTGTTATTGTTTGGTAATTTGTTCTACAGTACAGGTAGTAAATCGAGCTTGCGTTCTTTGTCATGGAACTCAGGATTCGTTTAACTGCGAGTCACTCAATTATGGGACAACAATCCTGTACAATATGAGAAGTCCGGATATTGAATGATCATTTTGGTTAGGTTTACTTTGTAGGGTAGTTGAAAGACGCAGGCGTTAATATTATTGCTATCAATGTACCTTTTTTCGACTAACTCTCTCTCCTTCTGGATGCAACAAGTCCCAGCAACACAGATGTTTCGACCCAGACTAGTGTTTCTCCTTTAAGGTTGGCTACTGTATTGCATGTTTTCTGCTCCTAGCTTTATTCTGACTGCTTTCTTATCTTTGACGCAAATTTTCAGGACGGATTTGACCACTCGTTCGAACCCGACAATTCCGGATCTATACGGTCGTCTTGGACGGGTCGATTGGAATCGGACGCAATCCTCAACTGTTTCATCTGGTCTGGGAGCAAAGAGGAGCACTGGTAAGTTCGACTGAGTAATGCTCTCACTGACCACATATGGGCCTGTGTACTAAAATCGCTCTAAGCTAGAAAAGATATCAGAACTTAGCTTGGGAAATCCCGCTCAATGTACATGGTGGCGTAGTGGAGTAGTGGCAGTCGCACGGGATAATTAACTCACTCATCTAATTGATGCACGTGAAATGCCAGACACTATCTGCTAGTTGGCTTAATATGAAATTCATAATTGGGGTAAAGAAGATCGATGCGGTGATCTCCAGATGTGAATTCAAAGAAATATTCTCCTGCTTTTGTAGGATAGCCTGCGCCGTGCCACCGGTCTCAGTGATATTGTTTTGACTGTCTACTATACCTGGGCTATTCAAGCGGTCAAAACTGATCGGCTAAATGCATATACCGCTTTTTTGGTATATTTAAAAAGCGCGCAAACACCGGTTGATTAAACCACTGTCGTTGAGATTTGCCTCATTGGGCCTACATGTATAGGAGCTGTGAGATCCTTAGTCCGTATCACTGTGCATCATGATCGACAGGGTTTCGATTGGGGTTTTTGTTACCATTCATTGTGCACAAGCAGCTGTTGAACTGCTAAACCACATGCGCCAACCGCACTTAACACCCATACATCAATACTGGGTCTGTTTTATGCAGTTATTAACGCGCCTGTTAATGTTCTTCACATCCTTGATCTATCCGGATTTTTCGGACACAGCGTGCATTTCTTCAATACAAGCTCACTTGCGGCGATCGAATGGTCTCTATTGCCGACCAGAAGTTTTTTCGCTTCGGACTCCGTTGTCGCCAGTTCGGTTATCCTTTGTACTGTTAGCTGCATTCCCCGTTTTGAAGTATTGTACAATCAATATATTGAACGTGTGAAGATATATTTTTAAGTTATCACTAATAACCTTATACCTAGTGTACCACACTCCGGCTGTGCTCACGCTTAGGTATTATCAGGTTAAGTGTCAAAATTTCCATGAAAAGCGGTGGTTATACAGTTTCATGCTACGATAGACCGCTTAACCAATTCGTCTATGCATAGATAATGTGACAGGTTCAGCACATGGTGTTAGACAGCAATCCGCCATTATCCGGCTCGTTATCAAACCTGATCTATTGGGACCCTGTCTGGTTACCGGCTGTCCGCAGTAGTACAGTGGGCCTTTGAGGCTCTGGGATGTGCCCTTTCCTACACGGATGCGTATGTGTATATACGAGGAATACAACACTTCGTCTTTTCAGTCAATGTTTCATCGTATGTTTCAATGTGCCATTTCCGCTTTTTCCCCTTTGTGTATGTTTAGTCTATGCTCGTTCATTTTCACTTAAGTTCGAAAACTGAGCTGAGCGATTGCAGGTCAATCGTGCGGATACGTACGGAGCTTGAAATAGCCTACAATTCGAAATGTGTGAACGGCGTTATAGCCGTTGTCCGGAGTCGAACCTGGTATTTCACAATACACCTCTTAAGAACAGAATTCGTAGTGTCTCGGAAAGTTACAGGGTAAACAGTTCTTGCCTCCCAGTGTCTCATACTTGCTTAATCGGATAATTGTCACGTTATTTATACGGTGGCTGAAAAGGATCGACCCCAATATGAAGATTTGGAGTGAGAAGCATCACAGTCCCAGCCCACTGGTCACGTGTGTCTGGTAAAGTTTGGAATTCAATGTTCGACTCTCTCATCACAGACGGCGGTCCAATTCGATTATGGGCAATACACCGTGGGCACCTTGCTCACGTACCACAGACCTGACATATCGGGGCAGGACGAGCCTTTTCATTCCAAGTCTCACAGTCACAGTTTTCGGTTCTCTCTGCAGTGGCTGCTCGCGTTTCTGTCGTCTCTGACCCTTTTGCTGCATTTGTGCAAAACGAAGTGACAAGACTAAGTTGGAGTGACTGCAGATGCGTTTACCACAGGTGAACGCTCACTCACACACACACACACACGCACACACACACACACACACACACACACACACACTCATTCACACATTTACACGCCTGTTCGCGTAGACTGTACGTTCAGTTGATCACAGATCGATTTTCATGCGAAGCGAATGTACGGAGATGACGCGGAAGAGACAGGAAAAAATGAAATCGATCAAACGTCTGAACTGAAGCAATACCAAATGGTCTGAAAACCGATACGCGCTCTACACAATATATATATATATATATATATATATATATATATATATATATATATATATCACACTGTACGGGAAAGGGCGCGGTGGGGGGGGGGGAGTTGCTTGGTCTTTACTTCTTATGATCTTTGAATAGTTTTGCTGTTTTTAAATACGCCTCTTGCCCGGGCAGTCCGTATCATGTAGAGATTCAGGCCTGTGGAGAACTCATTTTTACCAATGAAATTTTCATTTATGTAATGAAAAATCCACTTGCATTATTCACATCGAAAAGTCGGACGCCGTGAGCCAGGATCGAATCGGCAACCCTCCGCATACCGGGCAGACGCTCTACCAGCTGAGATATTACAGTCGGACAGTCGGGTTTGAATAACGCTAGTGAATAATCGATAATGCGTGAACCAGGATTCCAATGATACGCAGTATGTGTCCCAGTTTTAATCATCGGATTAGCCTCGTCGGTCACTTCCCAATGAGACGAACAGCACACGGATGAACGTGATCCATCGGACATTTAAATGTATTCATAGGATGTATTGTTGGCACGAAGAGCCTGAATAGTATGTAATGGAAATTTTCATTTGTTTCTAAGTGTTGGTTTTTTAGAGTCGAAATTGCTCGTTCTTCACTTGTTGCCCTGGAAACAAGCAAAAACCATCCAACTGCTAAGACTGTAATGACACTTGGAGAACTTACCAACCATGTAGCGTGAGTTCCCAAATGAGCCAAGCATTTAACAGGATTCTCTGTTCGCATACAGGCATCGTTCAGGGCCACAAACGCCCGGTGGAAACGAAACAGGCTATCCGTCGGATCGAAATAGCTTTGCAAAAATTGGAACAGACTCCGGTTGGCGGTACGGAACTTCTACAGCCTCTGTCAACCGTAAGCAGATCTGCAGTCCCACCCGGCATTTTGGCTCATCCCACCAATGCTGGTGTTAGTGGTCGTGATTCACGCAATACTTCGTCACGTGGTTTTTATGGCTCACGTGGTTATCCACGACGTCCGGACAGGAACATGCGACCTAGACTGAATCGTTTATAGAGAACTGACTGTTGTTCTTACCACTGGGGGTTTCCTCCATAAAGTCGCACACAATGATTCTCTTTCGCTTGTGTGATCTTCATATGAAAGACAAGAAACACTGGACCCAAACAGCCTTTCTATGTACATAAATGTATAAAATGGTGGATGTATCACGAGATCGATCCCACATTAACCACTCTTTACCTGCAGTATAGTGATGTTCTCTCGCTGATAGTGTCTTTTTTCGTGCATGTCCGTGGATGGTCGATTGGGTGATTTGTTGATTAATTAATTATTTCGGCTGTCAATTTCACAACTCGTTTGTAAGACTGAGGACCAGTTGGTATCCTTTTCCTATTAAACCAAAAATGTTTTTTGGCCACATGTTACTTTGTGACCACTGGCCCTCCACTCACCGAATTCAGTTGCTTCGATTTTTGTTATCATGATTGGCCAGAAGTGACTTGATGCTTAGCAGTAAAGCAAATCGACATAGTGCGAAAGGGTAACAGTGTGAAAGGCAACAGACGGAAGGGAAAGCGTGACTGCAATTAAGCCACCAATCGCGGGTCTTAATCATATAGCTCAGTATTTCCAGCGGGCAAGTAGATAATCCCATGGGAGACCAAATACATCCTAAATTATCCAGTATATTCGCTTATCTTGTCGTGTATATTTCTTGCTCCGTGAACTGACACCCTGGGTGTGCAGTATTTACTGTAGTTTGTGAGCTTTGCAAAGCTGTTAACCGAGTAGATCTCATCTTTATTACCATTTACGCTAATTCATCACCGCCGTCGGTGTCATCTTTGTCTTCTGAGCCCTCAGTACTCCTAGAGATCAATCATCGTTGTTTCATGATATGTTACGCTTAGAGACATCCTCATCCTGCTACTCGATTGGACCGAACAGTTTAATATTCAAATTGCAGGGTTGTGGTAGTCAGTCTTGTCTTTTTATTGTATAGAAAAGAATTACACATACGAGAGGGAGGGAGGGAGGGACAGAATAATCATTGGTGCCAAAATGAAGCGCAGTTGCTTCCAGGAGAATCTCAACGTGTAATTCATTATAGGTAACGGAAACTCTTCTTTTTTCTTTGACCAAAATGCTTTGGTGCACTGGTTTTTGATTATTAGAAATCATGGAAACCTCAGTCAGAAAGTTCTCTATCCATTGAAGTGTCCTAGAATATGTTGGTCGGCAGCAGTTGATCCTCTCCTTGCATTGTTCTATCCACCACGTTCAGTTAAAATGTGACTCAACCAAGCAATCGACTTCGCACTAGCCTAGGGGACAAGTTAGTTCAGACCGATGGAGACATGCATGCGAGAGTCAGTTTTCAGTTTTTCACTATAACTGATATGTGGTGGTCACTAATAGAATTTTAACATTGAAATTTTTCCGAGAGGCATGAAATCGGGAGAGTTGGTTTCCATTGAATAAGATGCATCTGGGAAGCCCTTCTTTGGTCTGTTTGTTATCTTTCCTACAGCGATAGGTGAGGCCATAGACTATGATCTGGATACTGCGTGTTTGTCACCAGCGGGGCATTAGGGTGCTGCAGTCCCTGGTACACTACCCGACTTATCCGTTCTCTTGAACTTATGAACTGGCTTCAATCACTTCTCGCAAGTAGTGTAGTTTTGTCTAAGATTAGCGCCGATGACTGTCCTATAAATTGCCCATTAGCTTTGCTAGGCCTAAAACCGCACTGCCCCCACCAGTTCGATAAGATAAGCTACCTCAACCAGTTCATCCAACTGTTTTTCAAAAATGCGCTGATTAGGAGTTGTACTACTCAACAACGGTCTCAAATCACTATTTTGCTCCTTCATACATCCCTTGATCTTCACCTAGACAAACACCGGTCGGTTCCAACTATCAGCAACATAAGACATGAACTTAACAGTAGGAATCGCGAAATCTGGTGATCAAAACACGCATGAGGAATGGGAAGGGTGTGTTATTTGGTTGTGTATCTACCCATGAAGGTTCTAGTTTCCATTTTCGATAGCAGGAGTTAGATTTTAACTTTAACGGATATCAGCCGAGAAAAAAAACCACGTTGGACTATCTCCTTGAAAAGACACGGGGATTTGACAGCTATAATTACAAACACGTTGTTCTGAAAGGCTGTATGATTGCATAAAGTGACCGAAGTATCCGGGCGGCCCAGTTAGTGGCAGGTCAATCAATGTTGAGTCACGTACTGTAAATAAAACAGTCCTGGGGATCAGGTCTGCAGCCCTTTGCATGGAACACGAATCAAATCACAATTTGTGAGGAATTTACTCATCGGCATATCAGCAGTCATTACTAACCTGTTTGCGGATTAACCTTGTGAATTCACATTAATCTCCTGAACAGAAGAGGCTTCGACAACTCAGATTCAGTTAGAACAACCAATAAAGGTTCACTGATTACAGCACCTCCATCGCCATGGAAAAATCCCGTACCTAGATGATGGCTCTTCTTTGGAGGTTCCTGCTCTTTTAAATTTGCTCCCGGTTGTCGAAACCGGACAGAGCAGAACTGAACGCTACCGGGCGTGTTTCCGGATCGCGGATAGGGGGCGGCCGCTCCCGCGGTTCACCGTGAATAAAATGGACTCTCCAAATAAGCCGTCGTGGACGATCGGCGGCAGTGCTCAAGCATGTGTGATTCTCGCTTGGCTAACATTTTCCGCTGTAGAACGCCACATAAATCTGCTGTCAGCACCGTGGCGAGTGTGGTCTACCACTATGGCCATAGCTCCTTGTGTTCTGCCTACCCGACAAGGTTCGGAAGAGGCTGATGAATTGTATGATCGGCCATCAGCTCATCTGGGCCAACACTGCTTCTCTGCAGGATGTGCTTGTTTGCTCAAAGAGATACACCTTCAGATAGAAGGCTCTACTCTGGTCTGGGGGACCGAATAGTCCAACGGCCCAGAACGCAAAAAACCTCGGAAGATATCACTCACTCAAAGATTGACTCTTATACTCTGTTGTATTTACCACCCCACATTTTTTGTAATTGTTGTTGCGTTGGCACCATGTTCGATTTCAAGACGGTGAAAAACTTGTTTTATCATTTTTAAGAATAGAGGGAGAGTATTTGAAAGTGTTACAATAAAAAGTAAGCTACATGAGGAATCGTCGACGTTGGATCATCACGAAGCTGCTCATCATATTGAGCCACACCAAACTGTAACATGTCAGCAATCTAATTGGCCACATTTATGTATCTTGCACCCGATCCGGGACACCAGTGACCGATACTGGCAGTTTTATGCTTCCGTTCATTCTGTCCTCACCTGGACGATTTTGCGAGGCAGCAACCACAACCAGAGCACAGAATTGCGAGGTTGATGATCGCACACGCCACGATGCTATCGAAGGATCTCTAGACTTTCACTGACATGGGATTGCCTTACTAAGACAATATCTGAAATGTCCATCGGGTAGCGTTATTGACTGACAACGGCTGATTAGTTGGCGAGCTATTGGCAACTTATTCTCATCTGCCTTTACCGTTAGCCATTCTTGTCCTTGACCAGCAGACGCGTTCGATAGTGTTCCGCTGTCCAAAAGATCCGTCCACCAGTTGGCTGGAGACACTGAAGGATATGGCTGCGAACCGCGAACAGTGGAGATCGTGTTGTCACTTTCTATCGAATCAGAATGTTTGATCGGTGTACGTTTGTACAGTCAGACTGTGTATTCCGTGTGTTGGCTACTAGGGCATTCTTTTCTTTTCCCACCCATATAGGTCCACTCCCTGTCCTTCTTGTATATTCACACTTTTTAATTCAACGTGCAACATGGTGAGAAAGGCAGTGGTCAGTGGGGCTTGCCCTACTGTTTAACGCTGTACGATGATGATGATGATGTTCCGCTGTACTGTGCACAGCTTTAGTCGGTAGGCGTGTGATCGGTGTGCCTGAAATTTCGGGTAGGATGAAACCCTCCACTAAAGTGAACAGATTCGTCACGTAGGATAACCATTTCGTTGACTTATTCAGTCTGCCGAACTTTGGATGCTCGTGTTAGGTACATTAGTGGCTATCAGACCACAACAATATATTGAGCAAATCATTTTTTGTTTTCAGTTGGTTAATCACTTCCCACTTGTAACCACAAACGGACACATGTACAAATTTATTGATTTGCTCCATCCAAACTGACTTGTCTGTACTATTTTTACACTGCCCTACTGATTGATGTCACATACTATCTGAGGAAAACACATCCTGGTGTCTGGTCTCATTCTCACATTGTCTAAACGTACAGAGACAACAATTTCCGTCCTGAAAATTGCCACGTCACACCAACAAAGATAATGCGAATGATCTTTCGAAATCCGGGTAATATTGTACGCAAATAATAGCTTACGTGCTGAATAAGGGAATTGTAGATCGGGTATTTGCGCAAATCTGTTTTATAACAGTCTAATGAAAAATCGATGCAGTTGGAGAGGTGGTACTCTGGAAGTCCCATCCTTGTCTTTTGTGTCAAACGAACGAAAAAACTCAGTTTCAACGAGGTTCTCAAGAGAAAAAATTTTCACCGTTCCGTACTCATCATCATCTGCGGAAAAGTGACCCAAAATAAAGCGTTTTTCATTAGAAAAGAAGAGGTAAAATAGGCGTGCCAATATTGGTTGAAGAACAGTTCAGGATTTTCTGAAGTCAGTGTCAAAAGAACATCGGGTAAAATCTCATATTTGTTCTTATGGGTGATAGAACATCTGGTTAAAAACGTGACTGACACCCATGGTATGTGGGTGTGAAGATATGGTGCCACAGTGAAAAAAACCTGAAAAGGTACGGAATCTCACCGATAGTAAGTGGAGTTTTATCGTCTCCTGACGAGTTCAAAGATTAGGATTATGCAACACAGTTTTGGCGGCATTATGTTGGCGCGTGGATGGCGTGGCCGGGGGATTTTTGGTCGGCGCAAATTGTGGTACATGGTATCAGTTTAGGTGAATCTCTTTCCTCCATTCATCGTACGTCCATCGAACAGCTTTGGACCAATTTAAATGATGTTCAACCCTGCGCGATTGGACTTGATGTCGTGAATTGAAGCGGACGAACAGAAAAAGATCGATGATCAACAGAAATGTAGTAATCACAAGCATCAGGGCAAGTAAACCCAAACCATTCGTCAGACCGCTCGATTCACAAGTCACATTAAAGATTAGATGATACATCTGATACAGTTGTCCGCATGGAATCAACGCATTCAAATATTGATTGACTCTTACGATAAGCAGTTTGTTCATTTCCTTGAGGAACTGGTCGATACTTGCATTGAATGCCGGTCGAATTGGAGCTTCCAGTCTGGTTTTATTCAGAACAACCTGAATGAACGTGGTGGATGAGATATTAAAAGTATTTTGTAACACGGGTGTTTTCCGAGCAAAGTGAACGAATCCAAACAAATATAAAGGCAAATCTGCAACTGATTGTTTACTCTGATCAACACGGCCACATCGCTGACTCTGATTCTGATCGATCAGCTAGCTAATTTTACTGTTCGTGCATGCCCATAGGATCTGGTCTGTGCAACAACGAGTAACCTGACTTATTTGACAGATACTGGAGATGCTGATCGGCATCGATTGCGGTCAGTTGGTTTTCACCACCAACTTACACGTTCTCTAGCAAAGTTCATTACCATCACTGTCCGCCGGTCGATCAGGCTGCCTGGGATGACGTCTCACAATAATCATAGCATACATTATTCGTGACTTGCCGAAATGAGCTATTCCAGCCTACGGAAACTGTGTGGTAGTAAGAAAAATCGACGTACTAGTCTCGTTTTTTCTACGTTTCATCTTCGTTGGATGATCCGGTGAATGAACAAACGTCTGTCGAATCCCAGTTGTCTGCTTTGGGCATCAGGAGAGTGAGTGGACGCTCCTCGTAGAAGAGTTCACCAGGTTGTGATAGGCCGATAGTTCTTTTTAGGATAGTCGAAGTTAACCTCGATAACGATGACACTGTGATCACTACTTGAAGTATTGGGCACGAGTAGTATCTGAATAGAACACCTACGGAGTTTACAAGTTTGAGGCTCAGTATAGCGCTTGGTGCGCGTATCTGATGAGCGTGATTAACCACGAAACCGGTTGTATATTTTCGAGAACCTTCTCCACGCAGTTATATACTACTTGCTTCCAACATCTGTTGATGCTCAGTAAGTTGAGTGTGACGGTTGTGGAATGATTTCAAGACCGCTAAGTGCTTTCATTCCACGTGAATTCAATCGATTGTAAACTGGTCTTGAGAACAGTTTCCCAATGTAGTCGAACTATCGACCGACTACCAGCATTTCGGATATCTCTGTTACAGAATATCATGCACTCACATATAGCATACCACGTCGTATCGTTTTTTTAGTGCACTCAAAAATGAACTCATTTTGGAACGAAATTAGTAGATCAAATTTATAACGTAATGCCTTCGTTGGACTTGCTCTCCTACAGAGAAATCGTCCATCAACAGAGACGATCGCTGTGTGGTTGGCGGGTTGGTATCGTGCAAAAACAAGTGGCGGTAGGGCGCTGTATAATTTGATGTATACGTTCAACGAACCGCTGGAGGATAGCCCAGATATCTTGAGGGTAAAATGATCGACTAACTACTGTTCAATCCCGGTGAGGGGGAGGGTCAGTGGATGTGCACTGCTGACAATTCCTAACAAGAATGAAATAGCTGTACAATGCTTCTGTGGTTTCCAGTGGTGAGCTGACCGTTGGTACTCAGTGATGAATCGCATTATATAAAAGATTATTTGCTAACTGTTTTGGCCACGTTCAAGAGGTTGACGACAACGTGTCAAGTAATGAACCACGAAAGCAAATATCTGACCTATCGCCTGAAGGGTCGTGTGCTTAATTTGTTTCATCTAGCTAACACATACTGCAGCATATACGTGCCCCGGAAACAGGCGCTAGTACGTACTCATTTTGTTTTAGGACCAAAAGAAGCTAAATAGGAAAAGCGCTAAAACTGACATCTTACTGCCATACCTACGTAACGTTATTTATCGAAACGTCCGAAGAAGGGACAGACAACGCAGTCGAGATCGATGGTCTCGGCAGCAGACGAGGAGCATCAGAGGTCGTCGACCGCATCCTTTGGCCGCTGGACTTTAAAGTTGAATACAAATAGTTCGGCATCCCGAGGCCCACTCCATTCTGCGGCAAAGACCGTATAGAACAACACAATCCATCAGGTGTAGTTAACTTCACCCCAGCCTGGGGTCCAGCAATGAGTACGTAGGTGGGACAGGCAAACAACTACGCACCCGCCTAGACGAATACAAACTGATCCTAAGACGCGATAACTGAAGTTCTTGGATAAGGAACCGCTTCTTAAGTCTGTCCCACTATCCATCGTAAGAAGACTCTTCTGCATTCGAACCATCTGTCTATTAGCTCGGAACATATTGCTTGTATAGAATGAAGAGTCGCTGTCATCACGAAGTAGTTGGTCCAGATTGACATCGTAATACGTATCTTACGATTTGGTTTTCTGACGGGATCCCTTTCTCGTCGTATCGATTTGCAGCCTGTTGTTTGTGATTCCGATTGCTCTAGCTTGATTTCGATTATGGACAGGCGCAGATAAGCTGTCTGCTAAGATGTGTCAGACCATGCCCTCACAAAAGCTATGCGCAAACAGGTCGCGAAGTCAAGATCAGCACCTCACTTGTAATCTCCCTAGCCAACGGAAAGAAACGGTGTCTAATCCTTGAGGCACTTCACTCGAACAAGCTGTTCAATCGACAAGTAGAAATAGACAGAGTTTACGTCACCTTAGCATGATCTGTGGCAAATGATGAACGAACTGACAGACGGACAACGCACCAAGACACACAGAACTAGCATTCACATTCACTCAAACTTGACGACGACTACTGGTTTGGATGGTGGTTTTTCAGTATTATATATATATATATATATATATATATATATATATATATATAATGCTCAAAAGAAAACCCCTTCATATCTCAGTGCCAGTCACAATTGTATAACTACAAACAACGTCAGCGTCCTACCTCTACTGCCCTACTTAGAGGATTAATTTACAAAGAGACCGAAGTGCCCAATTAAATACTCAGAGGTACACGGAATTCTCACATCCCAATGTTAACCTGTTTATCTATACTCACATTGACGCTCAACACTATTTGTGTTTCTGGCATATTTCGGCCCCGTGCTCATAGTCGAACTGATGAACTCATTTTCGGATTTCGTCCGTTGTGACAAAATATGCCCATACATTTGGCTGGAAATCTTGTGATCTGTAATCGCTAGAATATTTTGTGATTACCGTTCAAAGGAATGGCTTGGCAATGGCGATTCTGTAACGTTGCAACCATTCATCATAGCATAACGAGAGATCTGGTGTCGTTTCAGGCACATCCACGCACCCAGTCAGGCGAACTGCTTTATTCGCCAATCACATATCAACTGATTGAGGCCGCAGAATATTATTGACGCATGTGGAGTCGGTTTGATTTACTTTTGGTTGTTGTGTCTAGTTTAAATTTAACGTCTGCAGTCGTTGTCAGTTGCCAAAATGGAAGTTCCAATCTGTTCCCTGTACACTGAGAACACTTGAACTACATTCTGCACCCGGCTACTTTTGTGCTCGTCAGTAGGCAGATTATCGAAAAACCCGCCTAGGTTGCGGGCGTTTGACATGCTGACAGCATTCTGATCAGTAAAATTTAGTGTGAAACCAAGATCATCGACAGAGCAATATCAGGGATATCAAGCCCGTTGTTCAGATTGCTTTTCGACAGTCTTTATGCACTGCTTACCACGTTTTTCTGTTTTCTACTTCCATTGCGCTGTTAGATAAAATAACTACCTTAGCTTTTGGAAACGGCAAATCAATCAGCAATCAATGCTTGGCTTACATCACTCATGGATTTCACATTGTCAAAAATAGCTTTGAAATATTTCGTCAAGTTTTGGTTTTCTGTCAGGTTACGAAAAGCCTCGGCCAGTTTGTTTGCTTGTACGAGAATTTTGTCCAGGGTTGAAACGGACTGGTTGATCAGTTGTAACATGTTCCTAACAGTCTGCACGTGAACAGAATCTGGCAGTGTGTTAAGAAAGCCCGCGGTATTGTTGACAAAGGCAGGAAGGCTTGGTACCGAAAGCATAGAACCGCTGAGCACTGCATAGGATTCCTGTGGTGGCGAAAATGGAACAGAGAAACTGAACTTTAGTGAAACATGACCTCGGTATGTCACTGTGCAAATTTGTAAAACCCACAAAGTCCTCACGTAGAGAAAAATACGATGAAGGCCACTGTAATTTGACTTTAAATTGAGTATCGGAAATATATAATCGAATTCAAATAACCTATCACTGTCCAGCTTTTCGGAATCTATCCGTCAGTTCTAGTCCGCACATCTGTCCTGTTGACTTACGCTCTGGAGCGTTGTGAAACAGAGCGGGCATCCAACACGGTTTAGCATGTGCAACCAACAATCCAGTTGGGAACCTTCCACCCACTTTCTTGTGTGAACCGATTAAAGTTTGAACAAGGTTATGGTGTTTGAGTTTTTTGGGGCCTTTATGTGAGGGAATGTGTTAACTAATCGTTGGCGGACAGCCAAGTCACATCGTCTGTCAGCACTGATGCGGTACCAAGCCCAAGGCTTGAGACAACTGAATCTCGGATGACAAAACAGCCGATCGCTGGAAGGGATCGATAGACGAGAGATGAGTCTTGTCAGCGTTGTTTAATCCCCGAGGCGTGGTGGCCCTCTCCAATCAGACCAATGCATTGTGTACAACGCGTGGGTGAATGTGAGAGCAGCCAATATACTCTTTGTTGTTGTACTTATAAACGGACGCAATTCTGATGCAGAACTGAGTTCACACTAGAGCTAGTGGGACAGTTCTTAACACGGTATGTACCGCCACAGTAGTCGGATGTTTAGAATCCGCCCCCGCCGATTACTTTGATGAATCCAGCATCGCGGACTGATTATTACGCCTGTCCCGTTGGGATATTGTGATTCTCTAGTAGAAGGCTGTTTGTCATGTAGCCGGTTATTCCTAAGTGAGTAGTGGACCGTCGAGGCTACCAGGTTTGTCGCTCCTACTGCACCCATTCGCAAGCAGGAGATGCAAATAATCAGTTACGAACTATCAGTAATATACTAGATGGGCAAATCAAAACGAAAAGGGTAGGGATTTTGCTGCATGAATTTCCGCACCGAGTCAGCGTCTGTGAGAACACCTTGCCTATCGATTGCTGACATATAATACTATCAATGAAATAGACCAGGAATATAAAGTTGCTTGATTTGGAACGAATGGAAACATTCATTTGTGCAAGTGGCCACTGGTACCGTGGTCAGCTCACCAATCTGAAAGGTTGAAAGAAGATATTCAGGAATGACAGATCCACAAGAAGAATAGTCGACGAACTTCCACGTCCCCAATCACGATCGACCGCTGTTCCTCGATTCTATGGCATGAAATTGATGTTAGAATTTGGAATCATTCTTTTGTTTATGTTGTCTCCCCTGTCTTCGTGCCGCAATTCAGTGGCTCGTTACGGATAATCGAGCCGTTCACTAATTACTACTCTTACGGCCAAGAAGACGCTGCAGCTAAATAGTTTGTTTATTGGAAACAACTATTTCTACTTCTCCTCCTACTTCGTCACACTACTGATAAGTTTTATTTATCAGTTCGGTTTCTGCTAAAAAGTAGCAACCAGAACAGCCACAATCCAATAACCGGTAATGGTTATTCCAACTGAACTAGATTCATTGAAGTCTTTCACATTCAGAAGGCCAAAACGAATATACGAGACTAAGCCGCAAACGAGTTAGTGACAACACTGTTCTAATGGGTGAAATACCGCTGACCAGATACTACATAAGTTGCTATTCGACCCGGGTTTTCATTGCAAGGCCATATTAAATTGACCAGCGTGGCCCGTTTGTTCACGATAAATGAGTTTCATATTGGTTTGTATCCACTAACAGTCCACTCAATTTGCGTAGGCAGCTATATCCGGTCACTTTGTGGTTAAAAATATCACCTTTGAATGTATCATTTACAAATTCCGGTGTCGTTCACCGTTTTCTCAAGCGAACAACGCCAGACAATCTTCCTCGTGAGAATTTAGAAAAGTCAAAATCTAACTACTGCCACTGTTTTCAACGTTAACATCAGAAATTTGAAGCACCAAGGGTCTCTCCTTCTCCGAAGAACACGCTGTATTTTGCTTCATCTTGCTGCTTTCAGTTCATTTGACGTACTCGCGTTCACTGTCACCCCATAATTGTTTTTCGGCAGTTGAATTCTCGCTTGTTCACGAAGCACTGTGCACAGTCAGCTACTTAATGATCATCATGGTAACTTTGTAGTTGGAAGCCATTTGGGAACAAGCGAAATTGATAACCAAGGTCTACTAACTACCCCCCCACCCTTAGTTTGCATATCTGCTTGGTTTATGCAATGATAAAACACGACTGAAACAATTTGTAGGGTGAAAAGGTCAAAATCTAACCTACCGCATTATTCTGGTAAAAAATTCAATACGTAAACTATTTGCGAAAGAACTTCAGTCTAGTCAGTTAATCAATTTGTTCTTAGTAGTACTTACGTTGTATGAGGCCGAATCCAGATAGTTGGACAAATTGATCACCAATCGATTCAGATCATTGATATTATTCGGAATGTACGAGGCAAAATTTGTCTGTACTATTTGTTTCACGAAATCACTGATCACATGAAAGAAACAATAAAGAGTATGTAAAGATATAATATATTTAATCTTTTTTATTGACGTAAATGCGGGTATGTTCAGAGGGAATTTAGGATATCCTACGAGACTCCTTTTTTGTGAGCGAGGCGTTGTACGACTATAGATTAGAGAGTCTGACATGAGCGCCTAAATCAATTCGCTTTCAATATGTTATCTTGACGTATAATAAATACAGGTTGGTAGATGTCAGCTTCATGTCACCGGTACGTGATTCTCAGGCTGGCAAGCCAGGCTAATCATGCGTAGAAAATAGATGTATTGGAAAGAAATCGCGAATGATGAGATCATAATGACCGGAAACTTGTAGTAAGTCATCTGATTCGGTGTTACTCGAGAAAGACCACGAACTAGAATGCCCTTATTATGTGTTGGAGGAAATCGAAGACTTCCGTCCGTCAATCCACTTGTTCCTGGTATATTGAAATCGGTATAAATATGTTATTACACTAGCATATCGGTACACATCCACAGGAACAAGCTAGTTTGGTGATCAGCAAAATAAATCGGACAAAACAAGATTGCTTGTTTGAATGATGCCTGCCCAGTCTACTTGGAGACAGCCGTTATTCAGATGAAAGGTACAATCGTATAGTCTGCGTATCTTCTTTTACCTTATTGCTTTCGATTCCTCTGACGTAGTCGCGTTCATCAATAATCCACAGTTGTCGATAACTTCATCCCGAGAAATTAAGTACTTGCTTATTCAGCAAGTAGTATGCGCACCCAACTGCTTATCAAGTGACATTTATCCAACCGTGCTTGGGTTGCACAATGAGGATGGGAAATGAAGAATAAAACATCGCACATTTTGAGGGTTTTCCTAGGCACCATAGTGACGAAATTCCACCGAGATAAAGTTTACCGGTATCAGGAATTTCGACCGAAATTTGGTCGAATAACTGGGGAAACGACTGAATCCAATGATATGTGGAACAAGTCACCTCATAACTGAAGTCCAGTACTTCTTGGATAAAACGGCTAACATTAGAATGGAGAAAGGTGATGCCATAGCGCTCTCCCGTTCAACTGACTTGGACCTAGCAGTGAGCACGTTGGAGAAATTTCCTCAGGGACATCTCCCGGATGAGCCGCTAGAAAACTGACAATCAGTGGACTGATGAACTTTTGCCCACGCACTTTGGCATGTACAAACAATTGAAAAAATTACCTGCCGTATTACTTTTAATAGTTGCCTACTTACAGACGCGCTACACATAGTGGGATGGCTGACAAGTCTCGGATACACAGAAATACGCCTTCCAGTACATTCACAGGCACAGTGTTTACGTTAGCAGTGTTTCAAGCCGGACAGTTTTGACCCCGGGTTGAGCTGAATATCCGCTCCCCGAATCCCTGCAAGCATGTGAATCTAATGGGTTACGTACTTGCCTGCCTGCCTGTTAGCTTGCTTGTTCACCGGGTACGGCCGTGTTTTGTGTTTACGTGCTGACAATAAAATGGGGTACACAAGCTACTCGCTTTACTAATAATTCCAAACAAAACATCCCTCATATCTGTATTTTTTACAGAAGGTGACAACATTGTATTACCAAGGATACAACAATTCCTTTGAATCCGATATGTGGGTAAAGATTTGATCACCAACAAAAGCTCGGATATTGACAAGGCACATCATAATAAGCAACACATTCAGCGACATCAAATTCGTCACGGGGAAGAGAAGACGTTCACGCATACTCAGGGAAAGGTATTGGTTGTTTAGTCATTCAGAACCACCCTGGATGTTCTTGCTATAGGAACACCATCACAAAAAAATAATACGTAACACCGTTTTGCACACAGAACACCATTTCGTCTCCCTATGATTGTTTTTTTACCTTCTCCTGTCTGGTTGTTAGATGACAATATGCACACCTTGGTAGACGATTTCAATCGTGCTTCAAACCAACCCCTTTCTGCCTTTGACGTAACGGATATTTGTGTTCCTTTAACCAGAGGCAGCTCTGTTTTTAGACAGGGTAATTACCAATCATCCTGAATTATTCTGCCTAAAGCTGTGTGCACCTGTCTCAACCAGTGACCATTGTCTGCTTCCACTGACGCCTGTGATACACTTCGGATCTGCTTTTCGCTTTTTTAGACCAACCAGTAAAATCAAAACCCGTTTCCGGAACGTTTCACGTGATAGCTTTCTACTCCCACTGAAATCCTTTCCTCGTGCATCTTCCTGATTTTCTTTCGAATCGTCTTTAAGTGGCAGTGCCAAACTTTTCGCACTGACGATCAATTTAGTTTTCGACATATGCTGTCCTTTAGGAACCCTCTTTCGCTGTACCGGCCGTGCCACTTCTCCCATGTTGAAATCCTTAAGAAGACAGAAGGAATATTTCTACAAAGCCCGGGGCAATTCAAAAGTAAGATGTAAGTCTCTTTTAATAAAGAAAGAAATCAAGAGCACTGACTCTCTGTATGCTAGTCTACTCTGTATAGCCCCAACAATAACCGCCTATGGCAAAGCATTCCGATTCTATGTGGAAAGAAAACGAAACAAAAGCTGTTTGCTACTGAGATTGACAGTATCAACAATCCGCTCACCGAACGACTCTCCGATTTCATTCTTTCCAGAAGACGAGGAGCACATTACCCCGTTTTCCACGGAAGAAATATTTAGACTTCTTCCTACCTTCAAAATGACCTCAGGTATCGGTCCTGATGGTCTGTCGTCATCACTTTTGAGACATGGTTCAATTGCTGTGACTGAACAACTCTTTGTGCTAGTATTCTATTCCCGACTGCTGGAGATCAGTCAGTATTGCTCCGATACCTAAACCCTGTAATTCAAATACCACACCTGAAAGCTCTCCTCCTATTGTTTTAACTTTATCTGGTCTTGAACTTACAGAGCGTGGCATTCTTAAACGTTTGAATTCTTCTATCAACTCTCTGATGACCCCTGTCTATAAACTGAACAGGTCCACCGTGGATGCTATCTCTTCCTTAGTCCTCCAATTAACTAAATAACTGGATGGATGTGTTTTTCCAAACTACTCGTCCGCTTTCGATTCCATTCCGTGGTCCTTCCTCCTTCGTAAATTGGAAGCTTTCGGCTGTCCCAGACCTTTATTAGCGTGGATGTCTAACTGTTTTACCAACAGAACTCAGCGCACACGACTAGGTGTAAAAATATACAAACCCCTGTTGAATAATTCACAAGTGATTCAGAGAGCTTTCCTTTCCCCTATTTATTCTCTACCTACATTAGCGATCTTTCATCCAGTTCTCCTGCACATTTATTTAAATATGCCGATGATGTGGCTCTCTGTTAAGCTGTTTCTGAAACCCAGGACTTCAGGAAATTTTCCAGCAATCTGCCCCATATTTGTAACTTCTCTGTTCGATCCTGTTTAACTTTAAATTTGTTCAAGTGATTTGAGAGCAAATTTACCTTCTCTCGGTCGGCTTATCCTTGTGCTCCACCTGAGTAGGTTCCCTCAGATATTTGCGAATCATTACGGACGCAAATTTAAAGCGGTTACCTCACTTTTCGAACTGCTTGAAGAAATTACAACCATTGCCTTACCAAATTCGAAAGCTTAGGCATTTTACCGGTAAACTAAATGCTACTTCCGTTTTTGTTTATCAGTGTTGGTATTGTTCTCTTTTACTGTTCTACATTGGCAGAACGGAGAGACCTTTGCGTAGTAGAATAGTTGTACACATTTCGGTTGGGTTTTATTGAATAATGAGCGGACTGACGGAATCGGTGAAGTCATCGAGCGCACGCCGAACACTCGAGTCACTTATTATGCACCTCGGGTGGGAGACAAAACATTGTGTTCATCTGAACACGGCCTCCACCGCCATTTATGTCACAAACAATCAACTATAATTGAGATACGCGGAGTCACTAACAATTAACCTTCATCATCCCCAACTGCGCAAACAGCAAGAAAGAATAATTATGTCAGTCTTGCCTTGGTAAAGTGTTTTCATTTGCAATCAACTGTTGTGTGCGTGTGTGTGTGTGTGAAGCTTTGCCTTTGGTCTCAAGAGAACGTTCAGTTTCCCAATTATAAATGATCACCTTGACTGCAGTATGCACTAGTGAAAATGCAGCGAAATGGTCCGGAATACATCATGCAATCTGATGTCATTGACTTCTGTGTTCACGATTGAGAATCACTGAAAACGAGCTTGTTCATCAGCCAGAGTTTTCCAAATGTTCTCTGTGGGATTTTTCACGCAAATAGAATTTTTGCTACTGACTTTGACTTTGTACTGCCCTTGTATGTCGGGTAAATTAGTGAGACTAATCTGCCGCTTGATCCAAAATTTAAGTAATTGGGATTACGTACACTGTCGTTTCAAGATGCTTCAAAGAAGCACATTGTCAAGGAACATTACGCACACAGTCATTCGGATTCAAAAGCGAAACAAGCCAAAATGCAAAATCTAACGGAGGGATAGCACAACTGCACTTTAGAAACAGGATGACCTCAAGAATCTACCATCCCTTCTGCATCACAGTCACTTGCAAGCCTACGAAAATCATAAGATGGCCTACGTGAGAATGAAAATAGTAACTGAAAACGGAAACCAAGATGCCAAATCGGTGTGCAACTGGTGTGTACCTTCTGGAAGTATCTCGTGGGCAAAATTTATGCAGGATTCTATGTGTCGTCCTAAATTTTGAAGATTAGCTCCCTAGCATGGATTAAGGAAACATGAATGATTATCGTTAGACCAAGCAACGGGATTTTTGAATTATTGGCTTAAACATCAAGCTCAGCGATCACTAGCTTGTAAAAACCTCAACTGCAGCAAGAATATCGGAGTACTTCAGGATGAAGTTCGCCTTTTAATTCAGTTGCCGCACTGACAGGCTGATTACCCTTCGGATTCCATCTTTCACGCGCAAACCTGCCAAGGCAAGTCAAGTCCAGTAGATGCTTTGTGCACACCGAGAGACGAATATTCAGGTGTCACATCAAAACACAACATTGTGAGTGATTTTCGTCTCACCATCCTTGCACTTGGAATCATCAGACTCGAATTTTGCTCTTGTCAGAGCTTATCTCTTGTGCATATCCATCACCACGCCAGGGTTTGAACCCGGGCCTTCTCACCTGGAACGTGTGTGTTACCACTGCTCTACCCTGCTCTCTTCCGGGCTGATCCAAATTACGGAGTCAAATTTGTTCAGTTATTATTTTGTGACAGCTGGCAGTGCCCGACAGCTTTCGAAGGGCACACGGACTCTCTACCGGTAACTTCAAGCGAATGTCTTCCATCAAGTCAGATCTTGTCCATAAGTCTGGAATACTGTATCCATCTTCCCAATTCGCGTTTTTGATATTCATGTATATCCTACAATACTTTGCAACTAATTTGGGGGATTTTATTTATATGCAAACTGTATCCACACACAGTGAATGATGTGAATAAAATAATAATAAAATAACTTACTCATATATTTTACAAACTACCGTCAGTAGTGGCTACTTTGATTATAATGCGGTTTCACATTCAGTGAAATTGATAAACGAAGCGAACCCTGATCATTTCACTTACTTTTCCGCGTTGATTATAATGGTTTGTACGCGACCACTGGTCAGCAACGGTTGAAAGTTCACACTCCTTTCGTGACCGACCAGCCCAATGAGGCCCAACTTAGCACCTCCAGCACCCGGTACAGGCTGGGTCGAGTTTGGATTACACGTGATGCTGATAACCTTGGTCAAATTGGTCGGCGGTCCGATATTCAAAAAAGACAGAATATCCCCGGACACCGTGGCGTTATTCAACCACGTGAACCAATTGTGTCTCATAAATCGATATAAAACGTTATCTGTTAGCGACTGATTTGAGCGGCCATCAAAATTTCTGCAAACCTCGGATTGAACAAGCATCATCCCAGGGATTAGCAGACAGGATACGACCAGTACAAGACATGTGAGCAAGCTGAGCACTCCACAGAGAACGGAGATGGGACGTAGACGAATATGGGTTCGATCCAGTAGATGGGCCACATAGACACGAACCTCGGCAGGCCACGTGCGTATTTTTCCATGTTGAGTTATCATTTTTGTGGATATCAGAGTCGGACGGGTGTACGAATTCACGTTGACAGTTCCTGCATTTTTCGGAGAAAGTTAATTTATCTGAGAGAAACACTTTGAAAAAACTGTATATAGTTTGCAACCTTTGGGTTAAATAAGTTTCTGTGATGAAACAGAATCCATTGTGCTGCTCCCAGGTAATTCATAAATAAAGCATTCGATGAAACAGAATTGCTTTTTTACAAATAAGACACTCGATGGACACACGGGGTCGCGCCAATGTCAGACAGATCACACCAATTTCTGTAAGTCTGTCCCAGGAGGAAGCAGCTTCCCTAAGCAGTACCCGTGCCTATTATACACCGGAACAGTTCATCCTTTCTTTCACGGCTGACCCTGATCGATAATATTTTCGTCACATGGTTCAAAGTCAGAGAATTGTCTCATATTTTCTTAAGATTTCCGGAGTTGGTTGCATAAAACAAAGAACCTCAAGATGGCAGAACCAAACCACTTTATTTAGTTGTCTCATGAGATTTTGTTGAACGTATACTAGTATTGTGATCACTACTGTCCTACTACTATCCACAGTAGCAAGACTAATCAAAGCACTTAGTAACCGCGATAAGGTAACTGAGTAGATACGGCGAAGGTTAGATAACGTCAGACTAATTATTCCTGAGTTGACTGTTTTGTTTCGGGACTAACCAAGATCATGGTCCTTCAGTTCCTTGTATGCCTAAGCGTTAGTACTAATCTTCCACTTTCCCTAGAACTATTGATTTAACAAATCAACCCGAAAATTCACCGCTCTTGTTTTAAATATGTTTCGACGGCATTTTCGAGTTGGTCACCTGTGAAAGTTTTAATAAATTTTAGTATTGTACTTTGCTCGAAGAATGCGACTGTAGCAACTGGTAAAAGATGCAAACAAGCCTTTGGTCTCGTTAGTGGTCTATGAATCCGACACACACATCATGAACCAGATTTGCCATCACGCATTGATTTATCTAGCGACAGATCCCTAGTCCCGGTGATATCATAACAGTATGATACATCTGCCTCGCTTGGCATGGATCACTATGGAGCCATAAACCGAGAATAAAATACACTCGGATTTCCGAAACACAGTGGTCCTACACGCTTGCTCTTGAGTTTGCACTTATTTGTAACGTATGTGCTACGAAGATGTGACTGAAAATCGGTTTTGCGATGGCTACCTTTCCAGGAAGGTCTTCCCAGACCGCAACGTAATCTCTGCGCAGCTATTAAGTTCCCTACTAGAATAACGTCTTGTAAGAGGCTTTTCACGCGAAGAGTTACCCCTGTGGTGATTGCTGGGTGGAAATGTCCCGATAGGCTTTCTTTCCCCTTTGAGAATACTAATCATATCGGGCCAGAAGAAATTCAGAAACTGTTTTACCGCAACTCAGTGTGTCTGTCTTCTTTAGCTGTTTTCACGAAGTTCACTCACTCAATGGCAGGGTATGAATACAGATCAAATTCAGAGTCGCCGTTTTATTTCAACTAGATCTGCACTAACCAAAAGTTTTCTTTACTACTTTCATACTGCTTTTTATTTTCGCTGGATGTTTTTTTCCAGAGTCAGAATCATCACAATCAGTTTTTTCAGTAGCGGCTATACTGAACTGAGTTTAACCGATGCGAGCTCTGTCTTGCTGAACTTATGCGGAACATGACTGAACTTCTGATGAAATTAACCGAAATGAACAGTACTGACGCGGCCTGATTTGCAGAATCAGAAAACTATTTTTTCCCAAAAAAGAAATATTGTGCAATGCAGTACTCCTAAATGACGGTTTACTTCAGTCGGGATATGGTTTTTGTGCCTGACTGAACCGAAGATCTTTCCTCCGGAATATAGTACTTCTCCCTCAGATTCGCAACTTCTCTGATTGTAATAAAGAGTTTGGGTGTGCAAGAAAATATTTCCTATGGGAAACCTCCGGTTACGCAGTATAATCGCCGAACCGAACAAGCTACGTTTCCACTGGAATTTCACCCGCCCCTCTCCATCGAACAAGAAACTTCTCCGGGTGAAATAAACTTGAGAATTTTCCCTCGGAACAAAATTGTTTACGATATCAGTTAGAATCACTGCGCCACTGGATTTAGCGAGTTCTGGTCGTGTTGACCTAGTCTTATTTAAGTCAGTCAGTAAAAATAATACAGGTTTCAATTGATTAGGGGTGGGGGGATTTCCGTTGCATGCCAAGACGTTGATATTGTTTGCCCATAAGTGTACCCATGATGTTAGTTAACCGATTTTGTATCGCATTTTGATGAACTTTGAGATCACGCATTGCAACATCACAGATCGCGTGACCTGTTCAGTGTTGATTAAACAGGTTTGCTGTTTCGAAGCAAGTCTAGCAGAAGCTTTGTGCTGGTGAGCAAAAAATGTTCTGTCATGGAAAGCAAAAGACTAGATGACAATAATGTTACACTACAATGCATCCGATGAGAAAATAAAACTCTTAGTCATTAGCAAAGGTGTCAATCCGAGGTGTTTCAAAGACCAACGGTAAAACTGGAGTTGTTCATGAGACCAGCCGTAAAGCCTGAGTGGTAGGAAGCACGTTCGAGGGGAGAATGAGCCACTGGAACAATGAACTGACTGACAAAGATGGAAGAGTTATTTTATTGCCGGACAACTGTGATTTGTATTCGTAAATATATTTAAGCTAAATTATCATCATTCACCTTGTAACCTCTAGTCTATAGATGAACGTGACCTAACACGATTTAAGAGACGACGCACCTTGGCAAAATGCTATTATGTCCACATTCTTGCAAGAAAAAACCGGAAGGTTCGACCTTTATGCTAGTCGGTTAAAGATTAGACGTTGTCACGTTAATCCCGCGAAACAGTTTCGAGCACAAAACATGAGTATTGTGGATAATAAACGAACCCCTTGAATAAGTTTACATTGTAGAACGGTTGAAAGACGAACACATGCACTGGCGGTGTCACCTCCATTGGTGATGAAACATTTGCGATCTAAACGCCAAGCTCAGCGATCGGAACATGATGGACAAATGCAAGTTTATCAAACTATTTCAAAGTGACACTACACACGCGACTGCTTCCCTCTGATCATATTTCTCTTCGAAAGAAGTGCCTCTCACTAAGAACAAATTTGTGGGATCCCGATCAGTGTATCCTGGTAAACGGGGGGAGGGGGGGGGGGGTTGCCGTATTTCTATACAGATTACTTCTTGGTTGACAGCGCCCTCCTTGTGGTCCGACGTATCTGTGTGTGTATGTCTATCACGTACCAGGCTACTGACTACCTTAGTGAATTTTGTCGGTGAACGAAACTATGTACATAAAGTACAATATAAAGTGTATAGCAGGCAGTACACTGGTGACTGAATAAATACCTTCTCATTATTGACAAGAATAACATCATCTTGTCATATTGTTCTATGCCATTTGTTGCAAAGCAGAAATCCTGTCTTACAAACATTTTGTCAAGAAAATAGGTGGTGGTAAACCTATTACTTGTAGTTCTGATGCTTTTCAGATACAATAGTTATGAGGTATGCATACAAAAAGCCTCACCTGATACAGAATACATTTTTCGACCGATAATATCATCCAGGCAGAATACAAGACAGGTAACTTGGGCCGTAAGGACAAGCAAAAAGATGGCAAAAGTCGCGTATGCTCCAGCCGATATCAATGTAGAGGCCAGCGCGGTGTAGGAATCCACGGACGGTTGAACGGTTTCCACTTGCTTTACGACTGGATTAATCACACTGGTATTGAGTTGTTTCCATATGGACAGGAAGTCTCCCAAGAAGGATTCGAGCCGAAATCTCGATTGAATCTTTTTTCATTCCGTAAAAAGTCAGTATAAAAATAAATACGATGGGTCGTCTTCGGAAATTTCACGATAGCTTTCGGTTATTGAAGTTATTCAGCAATAGAAATATTATTATTACCTCCTCTATTTAAAAAACAATAAAGATACTTTATTTATGGCGGGTTATCCGGCGTAAAAGAACTGTTTTTAGGGACAACCGACGGACTCTCAGAAGTTTCAAAATCAGGACCGAAATATCTTAAATTCATCGTATGGCCTATGTAACCACTGTCTCTCATATACTCGAGAGTTTTGTCAAAGGTCTAGATAGTCAGCTACCCAAAACTATCAAAAGCTGACCAAGGTATTCTTGCTCCATTTTCATTCATCCTCCCTAACTCACTAGCACTTTTTCTAACCACAAAAATATTTTGCTTCTAGCGGAATTTTTAATCCAACTCACGCAAGGTAACTCAGAATAAAAGAACTCAAAGGCGGCAAAGTTCAAACCATTTCACTGGTCACCAAGTTATTCCATCAATTTCAATGTGGCAGTTTTTCCTTAGAGAACGCCCTCATAAATGGTGTCAAAAACCTCAAAAAGTATTTCTTTCAAGCCAGAAGGTCACATTTTTGTCTGTTGTATCCATTTTTTTCTACCGCGGGAATTAGTTTACTGTGAGTTGCGCGTGAACCATGGATTGATGAAAAGTATTTTGGTCTTCTACCAAGTAGTCGACTGTCCACACTTCTCAGTGAACCCACATTGATGCAAAAGACAGGCCAATTCAAGCTACTTTTTGGGGAAATTTTGACTGGACGGGCAAAGACACCTTTGTTCGTCAAATATCTCATCAGAAGTGTAGTATATTTTCCCAGAATAATGGGACATTGAGCAGGTATATTCCAACCGAAAAGTAAATTTTCATTCACACAACACAGTCGTCGTTTTGCTCTTCATTATTTAGTTATAGTTGCAGAGCCGTGTGACGTCAGTCAGCTAGCCAGAAAATTAGTTAGTGATAATTATTAAACAGTTCACCGTAGGCCATGTGGCTTCCCCCTTACGAAGTAAGGGACTGTTCCATCATTTCAATGAGTGGTATTTTTAACTCAGAATAAATCGCCTCGGTTACCGTACCGTTTTTAGATGGATGTGGGGTGTAGGGAACTACTTGACCAACATGAATGATCTCTGATTGGTGACATTCAAATGTAAGCAAAATGACACAGAATGTAGGCCATTTTGGTAGAAATACGTGTTGAAATTAAGAATCGTTCGCCTAATGAAAAACCAAACATTTTGTAAAAACTATTCGGATGTGTTCATTGAGGCTTATCAAGATGGTATGTGGATAGTATCAAGAAGAGTTGAAATAAGTGCTCAGAACAACGCGATATGCTCAAACAAAATCATATAGTATTTAGCCTCTCCTGAAATTCCCGATCACATTCATGTCCATTTGACATGAAAATGCATGTCAATAAATATAGGCTGCATACTCTTTATTGGTGTGGTTTGCGTTTTATCCATTCGAATGAAATATCCACTACGAGTGCGCTATTTTACCAGTAATCCAATCCAATCCAATAATCCACACTACTCGTTGTCTGCTTCGTTCGAGGCTACAAATAGGAGCAGATTAACCAAATCCCCAATATACCAGATTCGCTACCATCAGTCCCTTACTGCTGAAACAGCTAGGGCTGTGATCTGCTTTGCAAAATGAATAACTCGTAGTGAACCGAATTCTCTGACTGCCTTTCGGTCGTTCATCCAAAAACATAACTGATAACATGTATATCAAAGTACCAAGAAGCAAAATCCTCGGACTTGAGTAGCAGTCTCCCAACAGACGGTGTTGACAATTCAGACACAAGTCGGGTTACACAATTTTCGCCCAAAAACGATGGGCACCTGAAGAATCACTAAGCAATTATATTTGATGGTGCGTTGTGTGATATCCTCTCTGATGACAGGAAAATATTCAAATTAAAAAAAATCTTGAAGCAGTCTGTCACTATTCCAGAATTTATAACACGCTACATGGGTCTTAGTTACTTTAGATCAACCACTCAATTAGTAAGTCAGTCTAAACTTCATTTTCAGATATTAGATGAAGCTCCCACAGACAATTTGTCTGATTGCTGGTATCAAGCAATCGTAATTGTAGAAAAAATTCGCAATTTCACCCCATACTCGGAACAGGAAACATTCAGTGTCATTTCAAGATGGCCAAGTTCTGGTGTTCGATCGAACAAATAAAAAATGTGTTCATCCGCTTCTGAATACTGAGTTTGATCTTTAGGTCTCGAACGTTTCATCAACAGCCGAGAGGACGACAGCCCCAGGTACGTGACGAGCCCCGTACTTATTTGTACTTATCAAAGTCCGGAAACTAAATTTTACCCTGACTTTAGGAGGTTATTAATCATATAAACCTAACCTTTTGGTCATTCGGCGCATCCCCTCAAGGTTAGTAACTTGACCTTTCGACCGTTTGCAATACATTCTGAAGTTGAGAACTTTTGCCTCGTGATCTCTAAGTTGTTGTTTCTGTTTTTGTAAGACTGATCCACTCAGTCTTGAATGATTTAGTTCATTTGATGTGTTCACTGGAGAGAATGGGCTGAGAAGCGTGTGGTTCTGGATGGCATCGACTGAAGAACAAAACATCTTCAAAAAGGAATCAACTTTAAACTGAGAAATACCACAACGAAGCTATGGCTGTGACTTCAGTTGGTGCTTTCTCCCTCTTGGCTGGGGCCCAAGAGATAAGGGATTACCGTTGGTTAGGAATGCTGAGAGATACGGCTCGGAACCGAATACAGTGGAGCAAGTTCTGTATGGTCTGTCTGTTGACTTCCCGTTTCTCGTAAACAGTTGAATCCAGACAAAAAAGTTACAAAACATGTGCGGTGAAAATATTTAAAAACATTTTGCTTTACATGTTGTAATCTGAAAGCAAGCTCCATGTCTCCCTCTGGCTTTGCTTTTTTTTTCTGTTATTGTTGCTTTGGCATCAAACCTGCTCTCAAGCAGGTGGTTTACATATATATATATATATATATATATATATATATATAGTATAAATATATCCATATACATGTAATGAAGGAGTATTTTACCAGGCTGAAATCACCCATGTTCAAACAGAAAAAAATGCCAGTTTAGACAGATCGTAACTCCAGTTAGTCTCCACACACGAAGGCAAGGCACTAGGGCACTCCAAAAAGACAAAAATATCGTCTTGCTGCTAGTTCAAAAAGCAAGAACGGCAGTTATCATGGACAAATCGACTATATCAATAAGAAAAGCAACTGTGACACGACATCGTTACCTACCATCTACTTTGTGTGGATCCAGTTGCAGAGGTAGAAGCCAAAGTCAGTACAATCCTCAAGAATTAATGAGACATACAAGGGGTAGCCAGGGAGGAAAGCTGAAGGACGAGAGGTGAGGCTGTGGATACAGTCGGTCGACTGTCTCCCCATCCGGTATTCCAGCATGCAGTCTGACGAAAGAATTATGGAGATTGTGAAAGTTATATTGTTAGTAACACAGCCTTGTTGGTACATGTAATTTGCCTGTGTTATTAACACTAACTTTCACAATAAAAAACAACACTTGGCACAAAGAATTTCCGACGTACTTCTTATATCGCTTGGGGCGATATTCAGGAATTTAAAAAGATGCCTGAAATCAGTGATAAGTGAACCAGATCACCCTATACCCAACCCCAAACAGTTCCCTGACAAATGCTGGAACATGCGTGTGGAGAAAGATGAAGCAGCTCTTTTGTTTCATGTAATGACCCTCCTCAATTCGATTAATTCCCGCCTTTTGAAGAAGGCAATGAAGGAAAGTTTCCAAGGTCACCACACAGACAAACCTCTGGAAAAAACAAAACAGATTCCGAACTGAGGGATTTTTAAGGAAGCACAAGCTTCATATTCGGTGCGGACATTTGCGAATCAGTCTGAAGCACGCCGTTGGGATCCAGATATTCGAATTTATGGCATAAATTGCCACGCATGCCCATGAGAAAATCACACTACCAATGACTAACTCAACATTCTGGATAAGGTAGGTGGATGATAAATTAGTAGTGATCAAACTCTCATACAAATAAGACAAATTTAACGAATAATAACATATTCAAAGGCATCTTATCCATTATGTAAAGGGGAACTAACTAGCTCTTATGATTGTACTGTTAGGAAGAAAGTGCAACGACTCATTGAAGACTTCGGTATCTAAGATGTGAATAACCACGGATCAGATGATGAGGTCCTAGAGCGTAGAAATTGTCACAAGCGTTTGTGCATCTAAATTCACTACTCACAGTGAAGCTGAGAAGTTAAGAAGAAAACTATCTTTTGAAGACATCCACGGAACGGGTATCCAAGATAGTTCATCAGCAGAACCGTACACGAAATTGGAAGACAAGCAAGTCAGAGACCGAAGTTTAACCGAGGAATAGGACTATCAAACGTGAAAAATGTATACTTAATGACCGCAACTTCTAACTGTAGGGCGTCATAGTGGCTTAGAGACCAACTAGAAATCACTAAAGGCTGTTAATAAGATGAACAGTGTAATTCGAAACTAAAGAAGGAAGGAATATTTTTTGCACACGATTAAGTGCAAAGATTGCGATAATTGCTGCTCGGATAACACGAAAAAATTACCAAGTGATTGCATGAACATAAAAGGGACGGAAAAAAATGACACGATCCAACTTCCCCGCCGTACTTCCGTGAGTATCAGGAGGGCCACTGTTTTAGTGTGGATTAACGTCGTATTCTGGACCAAGCGGTGTCGAAATTCTCAAGGAGGTACTTGCAGTCCCGGCACTCCAAAAGGAATCCGATCAACACAGCCTCCCAAAGAGCAGAAAATTCAACTAATTCAATGAACGAAGGAAAGTTCCACGGATCCAAATCCCATCTATCCACAGGGAAGTATCCAAGTTCGTTGCGGAAACACATCAGATGAACTAAATCATTCAAGACTGAGTGGATCAGTCTTACAAAAACAGAAACAACAACTTAGAGATCACGAGGCAAAAGTTCTCAACTTCAGAATGTATTGCAAACGGTCGAAAGGTCAAGTTACTAACCTTGAGGGGATGCGCCGAATGACCAAAAGGTTAGGTTTATATGATTAATAACCTCCTAAAGTCAGGGTAAAATTTAGTTTCCGGACTTTGATAAGTACAAATAAGTACGGGGCTCGTCACGTACCTGGGGCTGTCGTCCTCTCGGCTGTTGATGAAACGTTCGAGACCTAAAGATCAAACTCAGTATTCAGAAGCGGATGAACACATTTTTTATTTGTTCGATCGAACACCAGAACTTGGCCATCTTGAAATGACACTGAATGTTTCCTGTTCTGAGTATGGGGTGAAATTGCGGATTTTTTCTACAATTACGATTGCTTGATACCAGCAATCAGACAAATTGTCTGTGGGAGCTTCATCTAATATCTGAAAATGAAGTTTAGACTGACTTACTAATTGAGTGGTTGATCTAAAGTAACTAAGACCCATGTAGCGTGTTATAAATTCTGGAATAGTGACAGACTGCTTCAAGATTTTTTTTAATTTGAATATTTTCCTGTCATCAGAGAGGATATCCCACAACGCACCATCAAACATAATTGCTTAGTGATTCTTCAGGTGCCCATCGTTTTTGGGAGAATATTGAACGACTTAGCTCGATAAATACAAATAAGTACAGGGCTCGTCACGTGCCGTGGACTGATGTCCTTTCAGTTGTTGATGAAACAGTTCGGACTAACTCGCCAAATTTCGCAGTCAGAAGATGATAAAATGATCATTATAGGATCGGATCAGAACCAGTTTTCAAAAGCATTGATAAATAAAGTGTCACTTGCTCGGAACCCATTCCGTTTTAGTTGCGATCTTTGCTTTTGTTAGTTCGATACACATGGTTTGGGAAGCTAATACAAATATCCCCTTTTCAGATTTACATTTAAGTTAAGCGTTTGACCATAAATCCGTGCTGCTTAGAAAGGAAATTGGAAAAACGTGTCTTGAATTGAATGGTTTAGTCTTTATGTTTGACGTACGAATCATTTTCGATAGCTGTCATCCCACTGGTGGCCTCGCCGAGTGTATTGGGGCACTGTGTGGCTTACCTGCTTTCCTGTCCACGGTATTATTTTTATTTACTCAGGTATATGCTTGCATCGGAATTCATTTTACTGAGACAGATCAACGATTCTAACAACATCTATTTTCGTAGCCCATGAAAATTCAAGTCAAACTCACTTGTTGTATAACCTCTTGGGTCATTCGATCGATACCTGTATGGGCTGCGTCAAACGAGGACGTTATATTGGACAGGTTGAAATTGAACTGTTGCATAAGCACACCTAGCGCAATACTTGGATTCGCGTTCACTTTGTTCAGGTTGGCGATAAGACGTAGTTGTTCGGCACCCCTCTGATGGAAGCAAATTTAAGACGATGGGAGTTCAAACAACTTAGTATTAATACGTAGAACGGAACAAGAGAAACAATAGAAAATAATGAAAAACAACTGAAAGAATAGGGGAATACTGACAATTTTTTCCTCAGTATTATTCCTCGTTTTTTCAGTGATCGCGTCCATAATGTAGCTATTCAGTGTGCATCAGCTGATGATGGAGATATTTTCACACCACTGTAGATCCTTTTTATCCATTCACGTGACTCCCTCGTTTCACCCGCCTTTTCTCGCATTTATTGCAGCCTACTTACTAGGTATCTGCTCGTCTCTGATGACGACTTTTAGTTCTTTGTTCATATAAGTGCCTGCTTCCGAACACTTTTGAGTGATGCAACTAATGTCCGAACCATGAGCATCCTTCTGTCCCAATAAGCCACTTACCGGAACCATTCTCTATTTGTCTGAAACCTAACACGAGTGGTTTCGCCTTACCCAGAGTTTCGTTTGACCCTTAGCTGGTGAGCACCACTCCTCTGTTAACCTATTTTGGTGGTTTATTATCTACCAGTTAGTTGTACAGTACAGCGCAAGTCCGGAGATGTCAATAAATCAGACCCATTTGGATCTTACTCTGAGGTTTTCCAGGGTTACAGTGGTCAGTTCCGCTCAGAGCTGCAAGGCTCTACGGCTATGACGTCTGACCCTACTACAGGAGTTTGCGTCACAAATCAGCCGTGCCACACCACTTCTCTTTTGTGTATTATCAGTCTCAGCCACCAGAATCCCAAACGTGACTCAGTATGGTTATATCTTTTCTCAAATTTCTGCTCTATTCTCCGTAAAAAAATACATTTGACTTGAAATTAGATGAACCTAACATGCTTTCAAGTTGCAATGTGGTGAGAGCAGGACCAGAGGTTTGTGTCAACTGGCCCCAGCATCCTTCATGGGCGTAAATTGTTTGCGGTAATCTCATAGCTGTTTGAGAGCATGCTCGGTTCTTCTGACTTTAAGCCCAATATATTTTTGGTTTGTAATCGGGCTACACAGCTGATTAGTGATGTGACTAGGTCTAAAGGGGACACGGAAACATAAAGTGTTTACCCCTATGATAGAAAGACTTCCCGCCACAGGAATTTGAACTCCGATGACAGTATTCCTCTACTACTCGATTTGTTTCAGTAACGAAGCTCGGTAGGTTGGTTTTGATGTCCCTGAAAGAGTCAGGTCTCTACTGAGATATCCTTCAAAGTGGAAAATATTTTTTTGAAGTACAGAACAGACCCATGGTTCAGATCAAGACACGTAGAACAGGCGAATAATTATGCTTGATCATTCATTTTCGAACCATTACTAACACACTCATTAGCCAATGAGGATAGGGGAAAGTGAGATGACTGTCAGTAAGTCTATCAGTTTGTTTGTCATCCTATCGGTTAGTGTGCCAGTCGGTTGGTTGGAATTTAGTTGGGTGACTAGCTGTTTACCTCGGAACCTGATAAAGGCTGTTGGATCGCCTATTAATAATGCAAAGCAAGCGATTGAGCTGTATCCCGATTATCCAAGGAGTAATGTGTGCGACCCACGTTCACGCTGCCTGGGTTCAAAACCCCGGGTGAGATGTGCCCCGAGGCTAATGATTCTTAGCGAACCACGTGGATTTAAAACAATGAATTGACTGAAGGTCGAATCATCTATAACTAATTTACGTCGTCCACTAATTAAAATATCTATGCCATCGGTATGAACACCCGGAGACTCTGAAAACCATTCCGTTGGGAATAAATAAAATTGAGTGGAAGTATGAAGTCTAAGAAAGTCTAAAATACTTGTTATGGCAAAACAAAAGATCATTTCAAAAATGCACCCTCTTACCTGATAGCTCAAACACGAGGAACTCAGTGCACTGCTGGCCAGATGGGCACAGAGATCTCGAAACGCTCGCGCTAACAGATCTGCGTAGGCACCCAACTCACCGGAAAATTTGGTCACTTGTCCAATAACATTGTCGTAGTTGTCCCGGACATAAGCTGTTGTAGCCAACAAACCGGTCAACTTCGGTTTGATTTCCTCCACAGATTTGAACAGTTTAGTGATTTGATAGGCTTCCAACAACTGACTGATCACACGCTGTGCTGAGTTATTCAATTGGTTCTGCATGAGTGTAAAGTCCATGAAGTAAGAGAAAAAGAAAAAGAAAGCATGAGTAACCGTGCCACAATCTCCGCTGTCGGAAATTACTCTTCGTAATTTTTGTCCGTTCTTATTCTTCCGTAGCTTACTGATGTTCCCGCGACATTGATGCAGCCTAAATATTAACAACAACGCGGTATTATGATGAACATACTGTGCTTAAATTATTGGCATTGAGTTCTCAAAATTGTTCATTTCCATTGACTGAAAATCTATGTGAATCACGTAGGTGTACACAAAAACGGCCTCGTCGCATACGTGATCCTGCATCTTACGGGTAGGACCCGTAGGTTGCTGCGCTACCACCGTCTTCAGATGTGTTACCATTTAGATGTATCCATTTAATCTTGTACCCACTTGCCGTTTACGCATTCTGTCATTTTAACAGACTTGAACTGTTCGCATTTTTTACATTCATAATTTTCTTACGTGACCAAAAGATACTCACACCCCTGTGTTCCATATTCGAAGTAGTGATTTGTCTTGCTTAACTGATTGTCGCATTACGAACAAGACGCTGAAAAGCGAACATAAGTTTTCAAAGAATTCCACACGGTCGACCCAGAAAATGCATTCAAAGTCATCCACCGGGCTCCCCCTAATCAACCGAAACCAGTAGGACTACGAGTCTCAGCTATTTGCTTAATAAACGCTGAACTATCTATCCAAAAGTGACTAGTCCAGGCTCATCAGGTGTCCTGGCCAAAACCGGAAACCACGGGTTACCGACTGAACCTCGAAAACCCAAAAACGATTACAGCTCGTGACAGTGTGAGTGAAACTCTCACAAAAACAGGCATACAACAGAGACTTTCCCCTCCCCTCCCCCACCCCGCGCAAATTTTCAACGCCAAGGCAATTACCTTTACCCAGGCCAAGGGCTAACGCATTCTAATATCACCTCACCCATATGAATTGCAAGATTACGTATGGGATTCATTGAAAACTATTGTTCGCTCTCCGGCCTCTTGTTCTCAATATGACCATGATTATGAGACTAATCAGACTACTAACTGATTATACTGCTGACCAGACCGTTTCCTACCTAAACAACCACGATCTGCTTGATTATTCTATCCTGCCATCACTGGTTGGTTACTTGGCTGAAAGTCACTTCTATTTGTATTTTTATGAGTACTACATTACTTAGAACCACGAATTTGTGATAAAAACGGTCATTCAATTGAAATTTGTTCTACTGGATGCAGCCGTGTACTGTCCGTGTTGCACGCATGAACTGCTGAGACTAAGTTTCCGTTGGATTGACAGTCTAAGTAAGCATGCAGTCATATTTATTCAATCCGCATGACTACACGTTAAGGATCAGTTGGTCATTTAATGCAAAAGAACGTGATATGCGTTTGATGGGCCACGAAATCAGACGAAGTCCGATCAGACTTGCTGAACTAGGCGCACGCGAAAAAGTTTCAAGAAATTTCCTTTCTCGACCTAGATACTTGCTTTCAGGTAGTTGATAATTCCTTCACCTCCGTTGATGCCAACGTTTTCCATTTGCCTACTAGGATGTAGATGCACTCCCGTTTGCGGAAAGTAGACGCTGCTTACAGGATCTTCCATGAGAGCAGAACAGTTTAACTATGAGGGTTACAACTAGTGAAGATGTGAACTACTCATGAGATCTGTGCATTGGTTACCAATTTTCGGTTGAAATTCCTAAACCAAACCAAGCTTTTGGTTTCTTTGTCTGTGTACCTTAAACGTGCTCCTAGTAACTACCCAACCAGGTCAGCCTTTTCCCTTGGCCCATGTGCCTAGATCAGTTAGACTTTTTTGATCCATTTCCACACTTGTGTGACTGAGCTTGTTTATCTTATTCCCATTTGGTTGCGCAAAGCCTGACATACTGACTTCTGTGCAAGCTTTACAGGATTCATTATTTATTTTCTAGCCGTATCCAAAAGTCATGTGGATCCCTGGCCGTTCGTTCGTCTTTTTCGTGTTGTTTTAACTTCTATTTACCTGGTCTCTTTGCTATCTATTTTTCGTGACGTTATCATTGTTGTATTTATTGTTTCACTTACTTTTATTGTACGATGGTAACACAGTATTTCCGATAGGTAACTGCTCAAGGATGAGAACAAAGTACAGAAGGGTTTGAAGTTCATCGTGATGTGTACACAGGTACGTAATTTTTCACTTGTTTCATTTATTATACGAGAAAGTACACGTGAAAGGAGGCCTCGACCAATCGAATGAAAGCAAATACGGAAGTGACTGGCAGTGGCAGTAATCGAACTCGAAACGTCAAGGCCCAGGTTCTGCTACGAGAACTATTTGACCATCACCGGTAAAAGGGAGATGGATTCAAAAAACAACCCACCATTCCAACCCGTCATAAGGTAAAGCCATGCCTGCACCTGGAGCCAGTGGATCCGGGATCATTCCGGTCCGCATATTTGGCCGAGGGACGTTCGGTCGGATGAACATTTGCTGGCCAGACATTTGGATCAATGAATTACGCTATATTCACTTGAGTCTGCCAAATGTCACACCTTCGGGAAATGGATTAGGCGTAGCCCGTCTCCTTGGCCATTCTCGGGATTCACAGTTAGCACGTGGTAATCCAGAATCATAAAGGCATACTTTGATCATGAATCGGTAAGCGAAAAGGCTTGCGCTGCACTACTATGCAAACTCTTTTGACCGTTGTGACCTCACCACAGCTTCAAACCGGAATTTCTAGCCACACGGGCCCATTGGACTACTAGGGGTTCGTTTTTCTTTAACCCAGAAACAGTCGGCACTGTTTTAGAGCGAATATTTCCATATTGTTCGTAATAAGTGCGAAGATATTTGCCTCAGTTGTGTGTCTCCCATGTCATAAATGTGCAGTACAAGTAATGATATGGCTTCCACTTTTATATCCTGTCACCTTTGAGCCTAACCGGGCTTAATTGCAGTCGTCCATTTCATTTTTAAGTTATTTATTCCTTCCTATATTTCAGTAGGTCTGTGCTTCGGGCGACGAAGAGCACTTGCTGTATGAGGTGAGATAATTTTATTTGTAAATGGTCTACCCTTAGTTGATTAATCGAATAGATTACTTGTTTCGACCAGTCACATATAGGAACAGTCTTCTCCAAACGGATGCTAATTTTGAGAGACTGCGGTTGGTTTGGGCGATAAACAGAACATTATACAGACTGTGACATTTTGGAAGTACTACATTTTGAGGTCGAAAACCAATGGAAAAGAGATTTTGGACTGGGTTTCTGCTACTTTCTGATGGTGTGACATTCGAAAGCCTTAAGTGGATATGACGTAATTCAATCATTCAAAAGTCTGGCCAACTTGTATTCATTTGACCAAATGTCCGTTCGACCGAATATCCGACCAGTCGTCCGGTGACCAAGTGTCCAGCGGCCAAATGTCTGGCGACGAAAACTCCGAGAATCGGTCCCTGTTTCTCGCCCATGGAGTTCCGTAATTTGAACCACTCCAGACACACTATAGGTTGATTCTTTTACGCACTATTTACGTCCAG
This sequence comes from Fasciola hepatica, assembly GCA_948099385.1. Taxonomy (NCBI): domain Eukaryota; kingdom Metazoa; phylum Platyhelminthes; class Trematoda; order Plagiorchiida; family Fasciolidae; genus Fasciola; species Fasciola hepatica. The sequence continues at coordinate 10,748,195 of CANUEZ040000182.1, forward strand.
TTGACGCGACTATCCCCTCTGTCGGCTTCATTGGTGGCTTTTCATATGGGCCATCTTTCTGGTTGCCTGAGATCCCGCTGAGTTCCGTCTACTAGTCCATACTCCTCTCTTGTCTGCTGCAGGATATCCGGACATATTCATCACCTCCACTTTGGTCTGCGGTTCTTGATTGGTTAACTCGATTGGTTTGACACTTGCGTCCTTCTGTTACTACAGCTTTCTCCGCTATAATATGATCTACACGGGTAGTCATGACATCAGAATGGCCTGGGATATTCCTTCCAATAAGCCCATCAAACGTTGTGAGCTTCCCTATGAGCCATGAGATAATTTCTTTTCCTGTTTAGTACACATTGCGGACACAACAGCAACAATTACTACTTCTGGGCAGGATCAGCCCTTATTCAAAAGTCAGAAAACCCCTTGGTAGTGAACTTACCAACAGAGATTTGAATTCTTTTTGCGTTTGAAACTTTACTAATTCAGAACTTTCAAGCTTCAAGCAAATTTGTCAGAACAACCCAGATGAATTATATTTCGCCAACCACTGGTCAAGACAAAACTGACGTGATCAGTGATAATATATGAACAGTTATAAATTTAAACCTTTGTTATGATGTGTCATATAAAATTTGGAAATGGGAAATTCATTATGAAGGAAATTATTCATAATTTGAATTTCGACCGTGTTAGTACATAAATTACCGATTCCCAGTTGACCAAATGCATTGAGCATGAAGTCAAAGATAACGTGTATTCTGGACACCGACCTTCTTGATTCGTGAAATTGTGTCCATGTTTACGGCTGACGGCGCTGATACAAAACACCATGATATACGACGATTCCGTTTCGATTCAAAATAAGAATTTTCAACAGCCCAGTATCTTTGCTCTTTCTACTCAAATCGTTTCTTGTCAGTGACCAATTTTCGATGGTTCCAAAAAAGCAAGATCAGAATAGTGATTCCATGGGGAAAGAAAAAATTTCTTCCATAAAAGACAGTGAACCGCATTCTCGTTGTCCTCAAAGGGTTGACTGACTTACCGTAACTTGACCTTGGAGCAATTCTAGTGTGGATGCTGTTTGTCGTTCTCCTTGGCTTAAGACTTCCATCAGGAATGAAACAATCCCCTCCACGACTGAGCTCACAGTCCTCTGCAAACTTGTTGCCGAATCTGATGTTCTACCACTGGATCTGGTATACTGGTACACATGTGCTGTGGTATAGCCGACCAGTATGTGACACAAAATGAGAAGCACGATAAAAACCCAATTCAGTACCAGTAAATTGTAGTGAACACGTTTCTCATCGAGTTCGTTCACTCCGGGATCACTCAAGTCCACGGATGTGTGTTGACTGACGTTCCTTGAGGGACTACTGTATTGTTTGGGCATTGGACAAACCCGTGCCTCACTACCCAGGGGCAGAGTGTCCAAACTGTCACTTCGATTGCGATGAAGCTCATTCGAATGTAATTGCCCCTGAAGAGCGTGGAGATCAGGTGTGTGCGCCAGACGACCAACAACAGTCTGGTCCTATGGAGATATTTCGGGAGAAGCGAATGAGTAAAAAATGTCACAAATTAAATCTCATATGGTTTGAAATATCTCTAAGGTTTCACTTACTAATTTCAAATCCTAGCAAGGCGACGGCCAATAAAGTGATAATGCTGCATCGGTTTACAAATTCTGTCACTTCATCTGCCTGTCAGTCAGTCAGTCAGTCAGTTAGTCAACAACTGATCCTCACGTCCACCTTTTAGATGCACGGTTACTCGAGTTATTTCCTACCTCAATGGTAGAAACCTGTTACAGAGCGTGTATCTTCTCCTCTAGAGTTCACGAAATGAAACTTCAAATTCTAACCAGGGTAATTGTTGGTGATTCTTTGAAACATTGCTTTGATAACCACGAACTGTGCCTCACTGATCGTTCGATAAAAACTGAGAAATTCAAGAGAAAAATGCTTCACTAATGAAAGTCAAGAAAAACCAATCTCATATCATAACTGGATTCATCATAAATCACTCACGTTAACATACAAATCTGAAGATGCAGTGGAACTTGCATTGGATCGTCCAGTGGCAGTCACGTTCGCCGCTGTCTGCCGCCCTGCACGCGGATCGTGCAGCATCGCACGAACCGATCCGATGGATAGAGTACGTATCCTATTCTCGTCCAGGTACGAAGCTGGTCTAGTCGGGGGCCCGCCCCGTTTTTTACCTCGTGGCCTAGCGTTCTTCCCATTCAGTGTTGGTGTAGTTGCCGCGTGTGTAGTGGTAATATTTAAATGATGAGGTCCATCCGAGACGCTGATCTTTCTTCGTCTTTGCGAGCAAGCACATATCTCGTCCCAACAACAACATGGAATAACCACAGTGACTACACTCAGCACGATGGAGATGAGCACGATCAAAGCCAGAATAATCCACACGAACACTAACTGACGAGGTTGGGCCAACACACGGGCCACAGCCTGATTAGTGTCGTTCCCGTTCGAAGTGACCCAGGAAAACACTTCTAGCGCGTTCTGTGGTTGAATTAGAACAGTCTCGATCATCTTGCTCCATTGATCTGTCCCCTTCCGACTGGTCAATCGAAGAAGGCGTGTATCGTTCGCCATTGTTTGATTCGTGACTGGTTCGAACAGATAGTTCCATATGCCACCATCGTAGGCTGGAAGGACCAACCTGGTGAGTTCGGCAAATCCCCGTTCCAAGGCGGCCATAAGAAGATTGCTTTCAGGGATTGTACTATTTATGGCATTCATCGTGGTCATTGTGAGGTCAATTTCATGTGTCTTATTTATAAGTTAATTTTTGGCTAAAATGAAGATGCAAGAATATATGCATTGTTACTTTGATAATGATAGTGTTATTAATTAGTAGCAGCAGTGGCAGTAGTCCGGAATTAGTATGTATGATGTTAGTAATAGTGATAATGAGATTAACACTAGTACTAGATTAGTAGTAGTAGTACTGTATTGAGCAGACTGCAGGCAGCCGTAATAATGTTCCACCGAGCTTTGCGCTCATGTAGTTTTTTATGTTATTCTGTTTTTCAGATCGAAAATGTGCAACTCCCCCCCCCACCCCAGGGAGGAAGATCACTGATTTTTGCAAAATTCCATAGTAGTAGTTTTTCTATAGCAAGTTTGATCTGGCATGAAAAGGAATAAAGATAGATCCCACCATGAATTAGTCTACCTTAACTTCCAGGGTGGGAAGATCAAATTGTTACGCAATAATTTGAGACTTCATTGTATTTTTGACCAAAATCCCGTTCTAGAAGCCCTTTGCTAGTACACTTCGTTTCTTGAATCCTGGGATGGAACCTTTGAACTACTAGTGAATCGGTTATCATCATTTATCAAAAATAAATAGACGGGTGAAATAATAAGCATCCTGTCATGTTAGATGAAGAATCTTTCCATGAAGTGAATGTTTTCCCAGTGCTGGATGATACATTGATGATGTATGATAATTTGAAGCAATGGAGCGATTCCTGAGGGTGTTCTGTCCTATGCACAGCGCATTCGGTGCCCGCGGAGGGGTTCGATACCTTGCAAAAGTAATGCTTTACTCAGCTCCTCTCAAAACCGTGACGGGCTTTCTTAAGCCTTTGAGCAGAAAACGCTTCCAGTGGTCATCTTTAAGGTAAAGGAATTTAATTTGCAGAAAAATCGAAACTACCATTATTGGATTCGAGTGAAATAACCAGTGAATGGCTGATAAACCAAGCTTTACATATTTCAACGGCAACCTATTTTATCGTCTATGAAATACCTCATCACGTACTATCAACGCTCAGTTTGTCGTTAAAAACCATGAAAGTACTGTTGCATAGAGCCATTTCATCCGTGTATTATTAGGAATTTTCGGTTGTATTGCCTATCCACCGGGTAACTACTCGGACTGGAAACTGGAGTGTTGTCTAAAGAGTCACAGCCGTTACTACAAGGCCATCTGGTTTGGGGGTTTACCTGTTTGTTTTGCTTTAACAATAAACTTGATACGGTACCCTTTCATCACTGGTCTTCGATGACAAGACAACTCGTCATTCCTCACAGTAATGGAAGTTCTCTTCCGGGTGGCTGTCTAGTCGAATCGAAGGGGATTCGTACGACGTGCACAGCTTGACTGGGTGATCGGTAAGAGTAGTTGAAGATTTGAATGATCTGAAACCAATCGCGCAGCCCTAGTTCGGTTCCTGGTTGAGTCTCGGAGGACTTGTACTGTTGAATAAGTGAAACAAGCCTGACGTAAAAGCTGCGGTTCCTACTGGTAGCTTCAGCAATAATACTGCAGGATGAATCATGTCACAAGTTGATTTTGTCACTGGATTTACCGTCGATCGTTTTCCTGTTTGGAGACAAAAGTTTAGGATGTACTGGGCCTGGAATTGTGAATATCAAACGACACGTTGAACGGCTTTTTCTAAAAACTAACGCAGTTGGCTCTGTTTTGATTTGTTGTTGCTTTATGCACCGGAAGCAAGAAAACTATGGGAACTCACTGGCCGTCTCAGTAGCGAAATGAAGTTTATTCATCTTCCCATGTCCCATAGTAAATTCGTTACTGCGAGCACTTCATTGTTGGTTTAGAAATAAATCTCCTACCCGACTCACGTAATTGGTTGCTAACATCCCTAATCTCGATGTATCGGGGAAGCTGTCCCCGTTTCGATAAGTATCTTCCTGTCTATTTACCTAAGAAATCACATATGTCTGCTGTATGAAATGGTAAACAATAGTCGTTTTTCTGATGCAGTATGTGAGCGTTTCTGGCAAGCTGTATTTTACTAGTGCTTGTTGTTGAGGCTTCCCGAATGACCGAATTCTGTCACTTTTCGTGGATCGACTCTACGCATATTAGCCCACGTGCGTAACCAGTGTGCTCCAAGTATTTATTGAGGCCAATCAATAAACTCAAAGCCTGTAGCAAGGCCATTTTTGGGCTTCATTGGATATGTGGTGACACAGATCTAAATACAACAACTTGACTGATTTGCCTCGATCTCAAGTGAGGGCCCATAACCCTGTGTTATAGAAGCCACGTCACATGACCCAGTCAAGTTTTCTCATGTTCCAACTAAACTTCAGCCGGTTTTCATAAGTACCTCGAATTATAGGATCAAGTTGGTCCCTAAATTCCTAAAGCGTACACTGGATCAGACAGTGAATTCATTTTGCATGAGCTGTTCATTTTTATCAAAGATCACTCGACCGTTGTGCCCAAATGGCATATCGATAAGCAGGTCCGCAGATGCAGACCGGAATTAAAACTGATTTGTATCAAGTGATTCATGAAAAGATTTGGATGACATATGTACCGTTCCGGTTTCAGATTTCAGTCACCAATAGACCGATGGACGGATTCATTGGACAACCTGTGCTCAAACTCGCATTCACTTGTGCACCTTGTGTTTCTGAATTCTCAGCTGTTGAATAGTGGACAATACGGGCGGCACATATGTTCTGGTATTTCATTTCAGCCCATTTTGGTTGCCTACAAACAAATGACCACGGCACGAGCAAACGCAACCACCTGATCCCACATAATTCCTGTGGCACAAATGATCCTCTCCAACGGATGGGGACAATCATATCTGACTGAATTTACGAATTGAATTCGTGGGCCTTTTCCCCTCCTAAACCAGCTGATCACACTCCCGCTTCATCGGAACTGTGCATAGTGGGAATGAAACGAATGAACGGTAGAAAAAAGTGTTTTTTAAGTTTCTTAATAGCAGGGTTGATCATAAATCCGATGGAAGAGCACATCCCAAGCCACAAAGACCCACCACTTTACTAGGGATAGACGGAAACAAAACGCTGGGATTTGGAGTAGAGAAATACATAAGGTTCCTATAGGTCAGGAGTGGTGACGAGCTTGACGACATCAAATTAACCGTGGGGGGGGGGGGAGGGGGTGGATTCGGACCTCTGTCCTCTGAAGCGGTAAGCAATCGCTGTAAACCACTCGACCACCACCGGTTTAGAGTATGGTGTAAATAAATGGGAGAAACGTATCGTCACCACCAGTAGCTTCTGCTTATCGTTATATAATCTGCTGATGATGTTCTTCAGAAAAATATACCGAGTACGAATTTATCCAGTTCATGCATCCGTAGATTATTGTTGACTGATATTTGATAGAAGTATGAGGATCGGCCAAACGCTGAATGACAGAATAGAAAAATGCGAAGCAGTGGCCAGTGTGGTAATCGCTTATTTTTAGGGCGTACGGTCACCACATTTTCCTGTCCAACGTTCGCCAATTGTCCACGTCAGAAAGTGATGCCGAATCAGCCTCTATGTGAATCAGTATTCAGCAAAACAACAAACCGCCAACTATTGCCCCGCGTATTCTATCAGTTCAATATGAAAATTGACCTTGTATTGCTAGATGGCTGTTCGGTACGAGCTGTTCTACTCTGACCACATCTTTCCAGAAAACTATATCTAGGTTCAAACAACTTCATGGATCTGGACATGAAAACAGAAAAAATGAAAGTTCTTCAGATTCGAACTGGAGATCCGTGAAGCTTACACTGTCCGATTCACCACTATGCGATCATCGTTGCAGAGTGTGATAAAAACCCCTCCCCGAGCCACGTGTGCCGATATTTCTCATACTTCTGCGACTTTTACGCAGTTGGAGCATATTTTCCAAGGGAAATGGGCAGGAAAATAATTTTTCGACTTAATGGTCGTGACGTAACTGTCCTCCCCCACACAAATATTCTATTGATCCCAGTACGTTTACCTTTGGCGTTTCCATGGTCATCACATTGGGCTGGTAATTTTGACTTAGCGGGTGGACTATGTGGCCATGCCCACCATTTGATGAGTTTTCCATCTTTCACCTGTGTGATTTTATGAACTATTTCATCGTTTTGAAAAATCAGACGCCCGTTACCTTGACAAACTCATATATGCAATGTGGAGCTTGAGTTATATGATTCTGTTATTTGATGGTGATGCTTTGCGTCTCGTTCTCAAAGAATGTACAAGGGAGAAAGACTGTAAAATGCCGTGTTATTATTCTATTGTTGAATATTTGATAACACATGCACTTGTAAACAGTGCAACAATAGCCAACAGATTATATGAGGCCGTCATGGAAACGGTAACTATGTACAATGTCTGTGAAAGACTGATATTTGTCTGGCTAAATTACATAACCCAGACTTTGCGCGTGAAAAACTGTTCAAGTAATTTTTGAATTTCCTAAGATCGTTTACACTAGAATACATGCAAAAGTTTTTATTCATTTTTTCAGTGAAGGTGGTGAATCGGTTCTATTTCCAAGTCCATAACCAAACAAGTCATCATAACTATCGTCATCGTCCTCATCACCTAAAATATTCCATTAGCATACGGATCAGGTTTACTGGATTATTGGAATGCGTTTCAATATTGCATACATTCCAGTGCATTTTGTGTGTACGGTTTGGAGGTTTCTATTTCTAAAAACTTCCGAGGTACGAAGTTATCATGGACAGACACGTTGCAGGCGCAAAACAATTTTCGAATTCATCGGTCCTCATCGGAAAGCAATTTAATTCATTGTTTCGCTCTTTTTGTTTTTCGACTCCTAGAAATTCAAACTTTTCAACGACTTCCAGTGACCTTGGAGCATTTGTTTTCCTAAGTCTCACTAACATGGCGATCTTCCAAATAATTATGCAGAAGTGCTTGTTTCCCAATGACCAAAATGACAACTTGACCGGAATTCGAACGATAACCAAAATAATGTGTAAGAACAGTGGAATTTATCAACCCTCGTTGCATCTTTTATCCTGGACTATATCTGCTGGGTTGAGTTCTGAAAAGATTGTGAAGGACAGTGAAATTACCAAAACAGGACTAAAATTCCGCCAAGTAAGTGTCAAGGGCTCGGAATTCGCAAGATAAGGCAACCTACCGACTGAAAGTATTGAAATTAGATAGAGACGATACGTGCAAATCTGGTAACTCGTATGTCTTGGAGTACCGAATCAATGGAACTTGCATACCCCATAGGCTTAGAGACCAACTACACGATGAGAGAGAGAACCAATGGCCGTGTTTCACACATACGAAGCCCGGAAATAGCAACGCATCGGAGTGACTCAGGCAACTGTGTGATTATTGTACCATTGAATATAACCAGCGATGGTATCTTCTGCGACTTCTAGAGCGGAAAATGTCTTGATTAACTCCGCCCAATCACTTGTATCGTATCGGACACTGCTGTGTAAGCAGAGGGTGGCTACCTAGCCAATCCGGTCAACCAAAGAAGTGCCTTAGGCCGAAGAAGAATTCGTATCTATTTCGCGAGCATTGAACATTGACGTCAAAAACCGACAGAACATTTAATCAGGAACTATAGTGTTATTATCATCATTATCATTTTTCACACGTGTTTTCTAGATCTTTTATTCAGACAGTGGTCTTTGTGGAACACTTCAATACTAAAAACGATTTCTGATTTTCCGTATTTCTGATAAACGCAGTTTTTTCGGCTTTCCTACTGAAAATTTCCAGGTCTTTATACTACGGACCTCTTCAGACTTGCTTTGCTTCGTATCAATTTGGATTATTCTCTCTTTTAGTCTTTAACGTTAAGCTTTCTTTGATTAGGAATACACTTTGACTGTCACGCTAAGAAACTAGAGTAATTGTCGAGACAAAGCGTGCGGAAATTTCGCCTGACTGGACCTACTCATTGTTTGTTGTCCCATTCATTCATCCTTTGTTATGGCATATTCACTGCATACTGACTGAGACCCCGATCTAATTAATTTCCAAAATTGGTGTTGATGGAAGCTCAAGTTGGTGTTGTTTAACGGTTTCTGGTCATTGAACTTGGCTTTCGAGTCTCAGTCGTTTCGTCACGAGTCGAGATAACATCGTCAGTGTGCTCTGGGGAAACGTTGGCGACCTAAACGCCAAGCTCCGTGATCAGAAACAGTTGAACTGAGGCTTACTTTTATAGGTGCGTTTTCTTTGTGAGGTTGATTATTGTTGGTTAATATGGTAAACCAACTTTGGATCAATTCTTTCTTGAATAGGACTGGTTTTCCGGGATATGCTTTGCTCTGTAATCTCGGTGGTCGCTATTCAGAACGAACAACTAAAGCCCGGATAGTTTTGGACCATCCGGTTCGCTTTGGCTGGCCGTGGTCAGACAGCCATCATGGCCAGTTTAAAACCCTTTCGTCCTGAATTCAAGATCATCTTCCGACAAAGGTCGCTCTCCTGTCTGCAGCCTATAACTGACCGCGACCTCTTTCCTGAAAGATGCACATAACCACCAGTTCATTATCCACAGAAATGCAATCAAAACGGAGCTGAAATGCGCGCGTAGCAGCAAAGGATCTTTTTCGTTGCAGCAACTCAGGTGTGGAAATGAACTAGTTATTCGGCCTCGCATTCTTTATCTTTTTGAATTGTCTGGTTGAACAAGTATAGGTGTCCATCTGGTTTCACTTTTTTGTACAGAATTTGGCCTTTGAGCCCTGAAGGAGGGAAACTGACCGATAAAATCTGACATTTGGCATGGGCTACACTTTTCCTGTACATGTGTAAAAACCACTGGGAAAATCAGAGACCCTCAAATGTGACTCAGAAGATCAAGTATGTCTATCTGGTGCTGACTCATTTACTTGAATACTCCTCCTGACTCTCCAGGACCTATCGTTGTGTCAGCATATGACTCAACCGACGCGTACCCAGAAGCTCCGATGTTGAAGAAATCCTGTTCAAACCCCCTCCTGGAAGCAATGACTGTTCGAATCTGGCTATACACTGGCGACGAAGAGTTCAGGCAGTGTCCACAGTGGAGGCACCTAATACCCAGAGCATGATGTTTTATGAGGTATCCAAGTTTGCGGCATCCATTGCATTTTACTCTAGTGACCCGTATAACGTTGCTTAGGTCTGGGAGTCTATTCAAGACGGGGTGCTTCATTTGGGTCAAATATTGGACCTCTGTTCCGGCGACTTCCACATGCTAAGGGTTTGACTTAGAGCTCAGAAATCTATTTCGCCGCAGATGTCGAGCCTGGAGACTCTTTTGTGAAACCACAGCAATATACCAGCACTATCGATGCATTCGCAAACAGTACTCCGAGCTTAAACATTTAAAGCGGTGTATATTTGAGAAAACACTTGCAGTTGGTTCTGTATGTGCTGCAAGATGTTCGTTCGCGTATCCAAAAGGTAGAACAAGAATCGCGATTTGCTTCCAGCTCTTTTGAAGGGCCGTTCGTTGGTTGAAGCAGATGATCTTAAAGCCGATGTTCTTGCGAGAAATTACGAGTCTGTGTATACTCTAGAGCTTTCAGAGGTGCAAATTAAGGCTCCTACTATGTCTCTTTCTGAATTTGTTGAGCAAGAGATAGCGGAAGGACTGCTTCTAGTCAAAATTCACTAATCTTCAGGATCGTATGGCATTCATCTCTTGGTGACAAAAGCCGTAGTTGAAATATTACCCCACAAGCCACAAGACTCTGTAACTCTTCGGCTATGGCTGGACGACCACCTAGATGGTGAAAACAAGCAATCGTTCTCCCATGTTAAAAACTGGTTCGAAGGCAACTGCCGTTACCTATCGTCCCGTGTGCTTAACATCGATAGTTGGCAAGAAGCTGGAAAATCTAATTTCTTCCCCCTCAAGGGACACAGTATGATTCTTCAGCTACTTTGCTCCTAACAACATAGATTTTGAAGGAAGCTTTGGTGTATATCCAACCTTCTACTCGCCCGTGAAGGCTGATAAAAAGCCAAGGCCGCAGGACATACTACAGAAGCAATATTCGTTGACTTCAACAAGATACTCGGTCATATGTTGACCGGCTGGTTTTACAGGACTATTTGTACACTCTGGAGCTCTGGTCCGAGACATGGCAACTTCCCATCAGTGTAGAAATGTGTTCTTACGTGAGTGTGGGGAGGGCGGAGAGAGCATTGAGCTGCAACTTACACAAGACGCCCATCCGCAAGTCGAATTATGAGAAAGACCTTGACATAGCAGTAGTCTCAACTCTGAAGATCAAAGCCAAAATGGACAGGGCAGGTGCCTCACGTAGAGAATGTACCGAGCGATACAAGGTCTTTTTCAGAAACTATCTATGAATTCCTTCAAAGTGCTGTCTGCTTCTCATGTACACCCGCTACTGGAATAAGGCGGACCTGCCACATTTACCTGCATGGCTGCGACAGTTGAGAAGCTAGAACTTGTACAGTGGGCCGCCACTCGCCTTGTCTTTGGGTTACGTGGAATCCGTCATAAGGGTCGTCTTCATGCCATCAGATTCTTCCCAAAGGCATGTCGTAGAATTCACGATGATCTCTTCTACACCAGGCGCATTCTCCGTGGATATTTATGTTCCGAGATGATGACATACTTTCCACTGCGGGCGCTTAACCGAACTCGTAGCCATTCACTGACTTTTATGAAACAGCAGTCAGTGGTTCTGTCCCTTTTGTGCCGCCTCCCAAGGAGGTGACGAGTTTATGGAGTGGTTTGCCAGCGGAAATAGTGGAAGAGAAGAATGATCACCATTTCAAGCAAAGCCTGGATGCCTTTCTGAAGAAGTAGTGGCGGAATAGTTACAACTTATTTTATGTCCTTAGCGTTGAGGTGATGAAGCTCATACGGGATACTGCCCCACTGCCCCTAATTTGGAGAATTGAGGATCGACTGACAGCTTGTGAAGGCTGTTGTTTTTAAGATTAATTCAGAGTGCATTGAGCAAGACACGAAAATGAAGCCAATGATTTCGATGAGTACTGCCTAGAAGGTAAATTAACGCTGATCATACTCCTCCGTGAATATCAAGGAGCCATGAAAGAGTAGTTTGGTCTTTGACGGGCTGCTTTGCTTCTTGGCGTTTCAGGGTAAGTTACACGAGGGCTGCTTACAAGCAGTGTTGTGCACACAAATCAACCTGATATGTGCGATAACAAATTAATTAATGCGCTTGTGCTCAGTAAACTTTGATTTCTATTCTGGTTATCCTTGGACGTTGGCCACAAAGAACTAGCAGATCAGAAAAAGGTTACATGTGACAGTTAAAACAACGGTTTGGTCTGTTCAGAAGGACTTGTGGCGCGCCTCTACACATGCAACTATGACTAACTTACTTCGTCACCAGCCTGCAGACTGGTCATGTGTTTATGCGATTACAATTAAATTGGATACTTGCTTTTCCTGTAATATTACCAGTCCCAGATATCGAGATTTATGTTAGCACAGGGAAATGCCACATTTGGTTTTACGTTTTATAACGGAAACACCATTAGACTGATTGAAGTAGACTTTCTACGTGTTGGGGATGAAGACGAAGCATGAGGAAGAAGAATCTCAACGGTCGTTGAGTTACTCTGAAAAACTGCAAATTTTTCAAAACGGAACACTTTGTTAACCCGATTACCATCTGTATTTTCAAAATGACATGATCAAAGCATTGTTATTAATGATTATCTCGCCCGGTAAACCGGCACTGATCCGAGTGTTAGAAGCTCCATTTAGGATCGAAACCAACCGCTAACTCAGCTCACGCCTAAGTATCGCGTTAGCTCTTCCGGATGAGTCACTTTTGGATCAGTTCATCACTTGACAAATGGTCCAAAACACAGTTTATAATCAATCACGCTTGCATATTCGACCAGCGCGTGCACTAACTGATTCATGAGTCAATTCTGCTGTGGACATTCAAACTGCACGTTGATTCACTGTGATGGATGTCACGTACTAATCCCATTTCGGCGGGTAAACAGTATGAACCATTTGTAAAATGTCCGAATCCCTGTGGTGTGGGCTCACAGCTGAACTGAGATGAGCTTTACTCAACTCAGCACACACTCAGTTCCCCCTGCAGCTCACACACGTGAAACTGAAGAGGATGGGTTTCGAGAAATTCAGAACATCAGCGTGGGTTTGAACCACAGCGTGGCTGATGACTGATGCTAAGATTTGGATGAATTGAAAGTTTAGCAAATTTGTCAAACTGTGTTTCGTCAAACATCCAGTGACTCTGGGCCCCGGGAGTTGTATTCTTACTGATAAAGAGACCAAACTTCAGTAATGAAATTTGTATTTTATTGCTGTCCGCTGTGAAACAGTGATGTTTGCTTGGGCAAGGGCGATAATACTTCGTTATCTCTAACACCACGCCCTACCCGAAATGAATTACAACGATTATGGGCAAATATCGTGAAAAGAAAACGTCTTTCAAAGAGACCTCTTCAAATCAAAGGGTTTTGTTTGCGCACTATTTTCATATCGCTCAAACGCGGGTTAGTTTGGTTGACCTCATCAGTGATAAGACATCGAAGTTCTCTAATTACAATTTAGCACAGATCAAAAGACCATTTCTTTGCCTGTGAACGAAACAGAACCTTCTGAAGTAGGCTTTTGCCTGTGCTTTGTGGAAGAAACATCCAGTTAAGGTCTACTGTTGTTTTACCTTTCTCCTGTAGGGAACGAATAGTCAGTCCTGCCCTATACACTATAGTCAGGACTACCCAAAAATATATGCAATCAAATACTACTTTGGCTTGTGAACATGATAGCTAAGTTTAAAATAGTTTACCAGGAGGCAGGATACTTTGAGGAGTAAGTATGGGCGGAAATGACCCATGGGGGAAGTTGAAATGCTTTCCTTGTGCGTATGCGGTGTGTAATGGGTGCAGCCTTTTTGACCTACTACGTAAACATCTCAGAGATTGACGCGAAATGAAGTTGTTTGTTAAATAGTGCAGTGTTAGAAAAAATGACGAATTACGAACAGGATATGTCATATGTGGAACATTTCGTGACTGTGTTCCGGCGGGCGGTGTTAGCACTAACTACAGTGGAAAGAGTACCCGTTTCATTTAGCTATGCTGCCAGGTTTTGAATCACACTGGTGTACAAAACTAAAACTTTCGTCAACCAGTGATCGACTTTCTGAAGTTAATCGATTCCATGACGTGCTTAATTAGTACAGCTCAAGACTTTTGGAAAACTCATTCGGTTCAACTTCTTAATTTAACTAAATGATAATAAGTACAATTTGTGGATAACGTCTTCTGATATTGGTTCAGCATTTTTAAGGTAAGGGGGTTTTGAGGGGAGTAAATGATCAATCATTTCTCTGATTATTTGACTGCTAACTGGGCAGTCTCTTATTTGGCTGACTGATGGATTGATATGGCATCTGAATCTGTATGTGCCCGAGAAAATCAGATTCAGAATGAATGCTTGTGGATATGGTTGAGGAGTCTCGTAATTGAGTACTTGTGCTGAAGTTGTTAAACGACGATTTTAACAACCTGTGAGCGGTACGGATATATCTTACGAACTTTATTTGTTCAGAATTTTGTAACACTGATAGTACCTCATTAGGAGATAAGGTACCCATGGCAGTGAAAACACAGCTGTATCTTTCCTTTGTATGAAGCCTGATCCAAAAGGTAGGTTCACAGAAATGTGCCGTAACAATGTGCCTTCTACACTGTCATCGTGACTTAAGTTACAGTTCAAACGTATATATATATATATATATATATATATATATATATATATATATATATATATATATATATCGGAAATAACTCGCAACAGTAGTCGCATCTGAAAACCACAATGAATAATGAGTCCGTGAAAGGTCTCGAATGGAACGGGAGTTCTTCTCTCATTATTACTGCAGGCAGAAGACTTCAGTATTTATTCTACTTTTCCAAATCTCAGAAACTAAATTTTCTCCTGTACCCGTGTAAAAAATGTGGTGCCAGGCAAAACATTGCGTTCAGGCAAAGACTGCAGCTAGTGCGCAGCTGAATGAACACCACGTGACTAATACCACAACAAAAGTACAATGTGCGCACAATAGGGAGTAATATTCGCCCAACTCTGACGTCATCTTCAATCAAAGTATAATGGTCGACACAACAAATTTGGATCAAATGAACTGCTGCCATAAATGTTCAGGATAAATATTTCCATACGTAGCACAAGCAGTGCATTTTCAGGAAACAAGAACAAACATTCGGATAGTATTCTTTTTTGTAAAACCCACTTGTTACACGGAATCTTGAATGGTTATTATCTGCAGAAATCGTATATCAAATGTGATTTATTCACCGGAAAATGGTCTAATAACTTCAGAGTACAACCAATTTACCAGAAGGAAGTAGCTAATCGACCAAGCTTTCCTGCGCTTCAGGGCGTTTGCCGTCGGCTTTTGTGATAGAGCCTTTTGTGATTGAAAGCTCCATGAAGGAGTTGGTTTTTGCTATTGTGAAGCAACACTGGCCTGTTATTCAGAAACAGGGAAATCTCTGAGCGAGGCTAACACCTGTGCGCCTTTTATTCTCGTGTACATACGGGGGGAGGGGAGTAGGGAAGATGGATTCCAACATCCCAAAGAAGAAGTAGTAGGCCCTTGCCAAGAAGGTCCTGGTTGCAGGATTCGACACGATTTCCGACGGTCAAGAGTCGAATCGGTGATTCAATAGAGCTCATACTGTTGATATTGCGAACCCTCTGGTGCTTGCCTCCACTTTCCGAACACTTCTGGAGGGTGCCTTGCCAACGCTAGACGCAGAGACTCAAACTCAGCTGCTGAAGGACCAATTTATGGTCAGCCTGTCTGAACTCCTGCCGGGCAAAACGTGCTAACTATACGGGTCTGTTGTAAAATGGATTACTGAAGTTGGTGGAGGCCATCCGTGAAGTAGACAGTCTTGATGTGACCGTAGTGAATACGGCTAATGGGGTAGCATCAAAACAGGGAGGTGAGTGTTTGTAAGGAATAGCATGCACGGCCGGTAGCAACACGAAGGGGAGATCGGTGACTGGAACACAGACGAATAGAGCCCGGCCGTTCTGTTGCGAAAGTGTTAGACCTTTGTGCACCAGTGGACTAAAAGTTAACAGTACCATTTAAGCTATAAGAACTTATTTTTCTATTTACCATTTTCCCCAAATAAGGCCACTGCTAGGTTCGTAGATCGTGGGGCCATCCGGTTACAAGTTGAGATTAATGGTCGTAATGAATTTTGTCTGATGAATGTGAGTGCTGCGGTCTTATTGATCAGGGAATTACCAGATGAGACTTCGCCAGGAAAGGAGGGCGGTCGGGGACCACGCACCAAATATGAGCGGAAAGGCATCACAGAAGATTCGAATAACGATAGAGCATTGATGCTCTGCGTAACGTCTCGATATACAAAGTAAACAATAGTGGGCGCTGTTATCTCTTTTGCACTGAATGCCGTAACGAATCTAAGGGAATATCGATCGAACACGACGTCTTGCCCAGTGGCTATTATTGACCAACCATCCCAGCAAATGTGTGAGTCCAGTGTAAGCGTGAAACAGTGTGAACCCAGTGCTCCAAACAACCATTCAGAAATTCGTTCAGCTGTTTACGACGGACGAAGACCTTCGTGGTTTCTGCGACCGAGTAGAACACGGAATACTTTCAAAGTCAGGAGCTATTTTTGTCATTTGGGACTCGCTGAACTCCATAATGGAAGAAGAGAAGTATGTGCGAAACTGACAGAAACCGAAGAACGTGCGAAGCAAACTACCGAATGCTAATTACCCACGAACCAGAATGACTATCAGTGGGCACTGGGGTGAAGTACAAGCGGCTTCTTGGGAGACTGAACTGTGGCCTTGGTTTCGCGGAAGCTGCAGCCTAAATGGCGAGGGTCGTATTTGTTCTTTGAAGCTGACCACTCTCTGTATACAAAAAACTGATATCAAGAAGAACTGTAAGTGCATGCGAGTGAAGTACAACGGTGGTATGATGACCCACAACAACTACGTCACTGGAGGAAGCGCCCGACTGTTGACTAATCCGCCTCTAACCAACGGAGGGGAAAGACGGATGTCACCGAATGAATTAACACGACAATGACATCCCGGGACACATGAGGGTGAAAACAAGTTCCTTGCGCGCAGTGAATTCTTTGCATTGTAAGGGGGAGGAGTGTAACACAGCTGCCATGTGCTCATCGGAATTAGTTTTTCCGGCCGATAATAATAACTGACAATCATGGACACCGGAGCAATGCACAATATGATAAGATCACATAGATGGGTCAGTATGAGCTGAGATAAAACCCGAAAGCACATTCAACGTGTATTAACACTCTCGCATCGAAAGATTACTGAACTGTCGTGTAAATGATCGGTTCAGCTGTATTATAACTATTTTATTGTTGCCTCGAAGCTCGATTCTGAATGAGAGAAATAGCATCTGATACGTCTTGTGGGTTATAACAGTACTGTTATGATCAATAATAGTGGTAAAAGTAGAAGAAGTGGTAGTGGTGGGATACTCGAAGTAGCCTATAAGATGGGTATTTTGGCGTACATTACGCTGTAGAAACTCGGTCTGCTCCACTTCGTTCGTAGTTGCACAAAACTAAAAACAACACACGAAAACAGGAAACTGCTGACGGGATAAAACCCGATGGTAACAACGCGCTTTCTCTTGACTAACATACGGATGAGGGAGCATGCTAGCTCTAAATGAAGCTTTTCTTTTAAAAAAACCCTCTTCTTCTACTCAGCCCACTGTTAAATGAGGTAAATTCACTGCACACCTTCGAAAATCGAAAACTGTTGTAGGGAATTGCGGTTCTTTGTTTTTACGTAGACATTGCCCATGCGGAATGGATGTGCTATTGTGGGGACTTTCTTAGAGCTCAACACGGAAGAAACTATGCCCTGATTGCTCATAAGTTCATTCATGACATTATTGTCCAAAAAGTGCAAAAAACCGACCAAGAATACTGAGAGACACAATTCAGGCGTATGACTCACATCGGTTTTCTTTGTTCACTCGTCTAGTGGCTCCCTCGCATCTCGGTCACGAGACGGTTTTCATATGATACGGTCCCGAAAGCCTGTATTGTTTCTAACTCGACTACAGTCCCAAATTGTTTCACTCAAGTGGCCGGTGCACAGATAAGGGTTAGTGAGTCAAATATCTGTTCAGAACATTCCCCCACCCAAACACGCGCGTACAATGGGTGTAACTGGGTCTACCGTTTTTCATTGGTCATTCGAGAGCGTGTTCTGTCACAAACCAGATTTTTCTCCCGGTTACCAGGACAACAGAAAATTAGAATTGAGTTCGGATTGGACGTACATGTGAAAGTTGCAGTGCGTATGAATGAATACCGGTATGATGTGTACGTGTGTATGTGTGTGTTGGTATCAGCCACATGCGCAACAGCGTAATTTCTGACTCATAAATGTGAACTGAGTGTATGAATAGTACACGCCCACTGAAGTCATCGTCATGAATTGGCTTTGAGTAGAGTAGTTTTTGAATCTGTAGCAGTTTGAACTTTTTGACCTGATTTGGTTATCTCTACTCGGACTATGAGGTGGTGCTAGCAACGGGAACACTGAAAGGTGACTCTCTAAAGTCTATCGGGTCAACCACTAATGGGACTCAGGTAGAAGAGTGATTTGATCTGTTAGGAAGCTGTACTCGACCGATGAAATAAGTTTCGATGGGGAAGAAATTGAGTTGAACCCGACAGTCTAGTCAGGGATTATGATATAAAGACAGTACTTAGACAAGTCGAACTAATTCAGCCATATATATGGTCTCAGCCTCATCGTCATCATAGAACAGAAGCACACACGAGCCGTAAGAACCAGTGTTGGGGAAATGTAGATTTGCGAACAGTCAGTTCAAACAACGGTACGACAGGCCTGTCTACTGACGTTACTGGTTTGGTTATTACAGTTCTATTTCATCTCATTCTCAGCCGAGTAAAAACCAATGTAAGGTAATTCACAGCGTCGTGCCGTTTGGGTGGTCAGTTGGTTTCCAAAAGGAAGTTTTATAAACTGGAAAATTCCCTGAGTGGGAATGTTTTGTCTCCAAAAAGGGTTCCTTGATCGGTATCAAGGTTCAAGCATGTTACAGCTTTGCTTGGCTGACTGTGTTTTGGACTTCACCTTTTATACACAAACCTCAGATTATTCGATCAACCCTGCACACAGTGGGAGAATTTTGCCTGAAGTTAACGGGACAGTGACCGCGTCTCCCTTCGAAAGCTGTCGAGCACTACCAGCTGTCATAGAGGACGACATATGAACAAATTTTACTCAATAGTTTGGATCAGCCCGGACGGGAGCGGCCAAACGCAGTGATAACACACACCTTCCAGGTGAAAGCGCCCGGGTTCAAATCCTTGGTGCGACGAGGGATATGCACCACCGAAGAGCTCCAACAAAAGCGGTAATCGGGTCTGGTGCTGACCAGTGCAAGAATGATGGAATTATCTGGGTTTTGTGGGTGTGAAAGATAGAGTCCAAAACACAGTCAGCCAAGCAAAGCTGTAAAATGCACGAGGAAGTATCAACAATCCCACACTCTACTCGCAAGTTACTGCGAGAAAAGCACATCTTACAACTGCTTCATTACTGGTGTGAGTAGTAGGAAGTTCAATTTTATAGATAATTCCTCATACAGTGTAAACGTTCAGATCACAATCAAACCCCACGGAAGCACTGCACTACTGTTTCATCCTTGTTAGGAATCAGCTACAGCTCACATCCACCAAGACTCCACTGGGACTCGAACCTGGGGTGAACTATTTTGAGTCGAACACTCAACCACCAGGAGTTCCGAGCTCGCTCTCAAGGGTTTGTCGAACTAATACACTACATGATATACCGCCCTTCCAGCACTAACTCTGAATTTTAGAAGGGCATTTCATTATTGTTAGACATGTTAGTTGAAATAATTTAAATCTCCCATTTCCAAAACTGCGGTATTTTTGTCTGCATGCTTTTATGGTCATTAGAAGCAAATCCTTAACCGTGAATGGTTTTTAGAATTATTACCTCTCTACCAGTCACGGGTCATGTCACGATCTCACTTGTTTATTTCCGTTAAACTAAACTGTTACACAATGAAGGCTTGAATTTAATATAGAATAATCTATCATGCAATATTAATGCCCAACTCACCTTACTTGTTTCATCTGTGCTCCACGAAAGAGGTCGTCTATCATTGGGTCCGATCACTTTGTAGTCAGCGCGATGATACCGTGTGAAACCGTGTCAGAAAGGCTAGCTTGGATAGCCGGGTGGTTAAGCTTTCCATGCACAATCGTTCACCCAGTCCCAGTAACGGTCCGATGGATGTGCAGTACTGATGAGTCCTAACCGGGACAGGCAGACTACACGTCTTTGCCCGTCCTGAAAGGAAGCCAAGTTTAGACTCAGCAAAGCAGACCGTGGTTTGAAAACAGATAGCTTGACATCGACTGTCCGGAATCGAGGACAAGATTGGAGCTAGAGCGGAGAGATGGACTAATCAGTGGCCAGCAATTACCGGAACCGACCGCAGCCGAGTCAGCCAATCAGGTTATGACCAGACCAGTCAGCCAGAAGAGCCGTTTACGAATGACATGCTAACTAACACGTTTCTTTCAAGGTTTTGGTTATGAACTTCACCCGTCTAATATAGAACGTCTGTTTTGTATGAATAAAACCAGATAGTTCGAAGGCAGAATAATCATCTCACAGGAGCTAATGGGCAAGTGCAGAACGGGAAATGAACACCCTATTAGAAAAATATTAGAAGTAGGAATCACCCAAGGTTGTACCGACTGAGTCCACTACTTCTGCAACGGCCTCATGTTCGTCTCAGTGTGACTGCGCAACTGAAACGGATTTTTTATACCTACCTTTCATTGCTTGTTTGCCTGCGAGTATAGTGGGAGCCGCCCATATCCCATAACCTAAAAAGCCCACCACATTAATAAGAATAACGGTAGTCGAGAACCACATAAATCCCCAACAGGTTAAAAGTGTTAACTATCCGGAATATTTTTTACTGAATTCAAAGCAGCCCTGCAACAGGAACTTCCTTCTGATGGACTATAGATGAAGCTCGCTTCAGTATCCTTCACATCAAGAACATTTCAAGTTGATGTGTGAAGTATTTTAGTTGATTCGGAGACAGCTAGGCGGCCTAAGTACTGCTATCTCCGGGAAGAAGCAAGAGTATTAAATAAAAATGGTATAACCGCTCAGTTTAATCTCTAAGCTTCGTTCTACTTATCCCTGTGTACTTTATCACTGGTCGTTCGGATATATCTAAGTTTCTTAACACAAGAATTTAGAAGGTTACATTCATAGTCGATATTGTAAATGGCTTTTCGAATGGAACATCTGTATTCCAACAAAGAGCTTCCGTGGGAAGTACACATTTTGTTCAGTTATTCGAATAGAGCAGTTCAAACCGTGTTAACCTCAAGCGAATGCAAAGCTGCCACTACATGGTAAGCCCAATAAACTTCATATTTGTTTTGTTGACCGACTTAAACTGGGCTGATTTTTGATCCGATGGCTAGACTATTCCGTCGGTGAGTGTCTGCTTAGCAGAAAACATTTCAGTAGGCCAACTCATGAGAGAATTCATCTTTAGTAAGCTTATTGCATCCATGGTCAAATAAGAGTTTTTGTTAGGCGGCACTAATTTTGCAACGGTAATTGGTAAGCAACTCTCTGTCATTAGCTCCCGCCCTCTCTCTCTATCTCCGTCTCCGCTGTTTCTCTACAAAATGATTTCATCCATCTCTTCATGCACTATCGAGGAACTATTAACACTTGGATGGTAATTATCTCAGTGCCATCTGTGGTTCACCATATAAAGTGAAAAACCACAAACCATTTCAAGATTCAGTTCTCACAAGTGCTTCCTAAAACGCACAGTTGCACGGTATTGATGCTGCTTTTCCATAGGCTAAAGAGTGTAGACAATATTCTGTTTTAGATATGTATCATGGACTTGAAAGCACATTGTGAGGCAATGAGGCGTGTGAATAGACACGGCTTCGCCGGAAATATAGCTAATGCTATACGCTATCGATTAGCAGAAGCTTCAAAGGATAGCGGCTCATTTATTATATAATACTCTTCCATGCGGAGAATTATGAAAATGTACCTTTGTACAGATTTTGGATAAATTCCCAGGGACAGCGCGGATTTTGGAATTATTCTACCTCCCGAACCGAAAAAGCTGCTCTTTGGCCCAGACGTTTTGTTTTTCCGACAAGTACCTCTTTGTGACCAGTTAATAAAATAGGTGTCCTGGCGGGCATAGCACGATTAGTTCCGTAAATTAATATACCGCCTGGTCGATCTGAATCACCGGAGGTGAATATTATACATTATTTATCTTGACTTGTCTCTATTTTCAGTGACTTATTTCAGCTCTAAAGGTGTACGGTCCTTCAGGCAAGATAAAATAGGAACAGTTATCCTGTGCTCCTCTAGAAGCGACATTTTTGAATCCGAAGTCAAACGAGGAAGAACATCCTAAACGTATTTTTCTGTCACAAACAGATCGAGGCTATCTTAGTACAGCTGTGGAAACCGAATCTCAGAAATCGCTATGGTTTCCCCGCTACAACAGCATGTTAAAATGGAATAAATATGTCCATGACTGTTATATCCACACCTTCATGTGAGAGGTGACCTGATGCGTACTAGTCTTCCCAGAGAGCAATCTGATCAGACTGACTGGAAGCAATTGTTTTCTGAGCTTGATGAATTCTTTTTTTGTTCTGCATGTTGTGAATAACTCTGCCTCAGAAAGGCTGACTGTGGTTTACTGCAGCCCAGTTGAACCGACTAATGAATTTTACTACCCCAGAGTTACCACGAATAGTGTTCTTAAGAATTTCTTGTCGTCAGTCACACTTTTCTCAGCGTGGTAAGATTGATTACAGAATATACAAAGTAAATCTATTGGCAAAAACAACTGGTGATTCCAATTAACTCCTTCCGCGACTACAACGAGTGGCCACCTCTATTGGACGTATGAGGCTTACTTTAGATCGACCGGAATGTGACACCACTCGTTTCGTTTTTTCTGTTCTTCGTGAAGGCTTAAGGAAGACCATCGGGGAACCCCTGTGGATACACTTATTGTCTTTTGGGCATTCGTTTATTTATCAAAATGCCCAAGACATAATTATCCAAGTAGGATATGTCGGCTTTTTAACCATCGTGTTTTGTTACGAAATCATGTTATTGTATGAATAATGTGAAACTACGTTCATATTTTTATTTGCGAAAAGATTCTGAGCATTTAAGTGATAGAAACACGTGTCTGAGGCATCATCAGAAATTCGTGTTTCTCTCCTTTCCAAAATAGTGAAATTTTCTGGTTCTGATTACTAATTTATCCATTATCACTAGATATGGACTTTCAACAGACTACGCTCGTATTGTAACTGGGAATGCTGTAGCAGCGGAACGGTATAAATATCAAGCCGATCGGGTTAGTCACTCGAGAGCCACAGGCCAAAGTAGAGATAGTGAATATGGCAGGAACATGCGGCAGTAGCCAAAGAGAGAAATACGGACTAGTAGACGGGACTCAGAGGGATCTCAAGCAACCAGAAAGATGGCTCATGTGAAGGGCTACCGATCAAGCCTTCAAAGGCGATAGTCGCATCAACCGGATGGAAATTGTACGTAAAAGAATTAAGCTAATAGCCGCAAGTATCAGCATCAGCTTTCACGCGCTAGTAACATGAACCAACTGCCGCAGATTTTATCTTTATTGGCTTATAACTTAGTCAAATTCAACCGTGTACCAATTTCAGTTTTATAGGCTTCAGACTAATTTATTACGGTAACTAAAGTCACAACATTTCAATTGCAAACCGATGATGGTCGAAATAATGCTAAAATCGGTAAGTCACAAGAAGAATATGGGTTTTTATCCTCGTACTTAAACACATTTAGAAGGCAACAGTTCAGTGGGAAGAAATTGGTTTGCCCAGCAAAATTTGGCAATAATTGTAAAAAAAATCAAGTTCATAGTGGAGCCGGTGATCGAGAATGACCAATGGGTGCTATTTTTGACATCAACTGAGTCCGATTGGTTATTTTTGTTCTCCTGTTGTAAAACAAACCACTTTTGTAATCATACTACAAATAAGTCACAAAACACGGGTGGGCTGTTTCATCGAACTGATCTCATGGGTATAACAGAAGACCGTTATGAGGCGGATGATTATGATACATCTCTACGGACAAATCTGCTGGTGTAAAAATCTTCTTTGACCTTCAGGTTCCGGAAAGGGCGATTTGATAGCCATTTCGAGGTTGATGGTAGGCACAAGGCTTGGAAAAGCCCGACTCCGATCAATTTGTAACGACTTACTTAATTGAGAATAAACAACGCGGCGAACAAGCTTGTTTTCAGTTATTCGTACTCATACCAATACATAACAATATATATGACTCACAAAATAAGAACGGACAATGATAATCCAAATCTGTTTCTGCACTTGCGTGTGTGCATGTGAAACTGATCACAGTGTGGATTATCATTGTCCGTTCTTATTTTGTGAGTCATATATATTTTTATGTACTGGTATGAGTACGATTAACTGAAAACGAGCTTGTTTGCCAAGTGGTTTATTCTCAGTGTGTTCTGTGGAGTTTTTCAGTCAATTTAAACAAACCAAAGACTGATTTAATGTCGAGATTATAACTAGTTAGTTAACTGCAACTAATAATACAGTATTGGCAGGATCTTATACAGAGCTGTACAATCTGTCAAAGCGCGCCCATATATGAGCACTGAAGCTCACGAAAAAAAAATCACCACCACCACCACGAAACAATAACAACAAGTGTTATGAGAGATTTTGACAGACTTGACTTGTGTTACGTTGTTCATATCAGTATGGTACCTCGTACACGCTGCCTTTACCTGCTTTTTTCCCGTATCTGCACTTAGCCGAACTAATGAACCGACACTAGAATTTTGGGATTGCAGGGTGAAAATTTGATCGACTGATGAGACAGAATGTTCGTTCAATTGTCCTGTTCTTGCTTGCAGTGCTATTACTGGACGTGAAATTGAAACTCGTCGGAACTGAGACACTTCCCAACACCATTCAGAATCTTGACGGAAGAGTTAGCAACGCATCCGAAAATGTTCTATCGCGTTCAGAGCGATTTACTTCATGCATCACGTGATGAACGAAAACACATACACAATTGGTATTTTCACTCTGGGTTCAGTGTATTTCGGTTTTTGAACGTAATGGAAAGCATGAGCAGAGTCATTTCCAATGTAAACGTTTTACTCCTAACCTAACGGCCAACACTGAGACTATTCATTTCGGAACCATCAGGCCGTGTGGATTTGTCCTCAGTATCAAAGAGACTAGTCAGGCAATAAGAATTATCTGCTTAAGCACGAGTACAGGGCAGTTGGTGCGTGGCACACCTGAGACCCCATTATTCCATCCGGGAGGCGGAAAAATCATGATCCGCACGGAGAAGCACAAAAACAAGAACTGTAACAATGCAGACCGCCGAGTTTCGTCAGCTACCAATGATCCAGAGTGGATGGCTACAAACTTCTAACATTTTCATGAGAACAGAGAGAAGACATAAGTCGCGAGATGCAAGCATTTCGTTTACTCTTGTCAACAAAGATTCCTCTTCGTGAAACAGCAGATTATCTATGTGATTTTATTTCTTCGCACAACTTTCACTTGCCTATTCCTGTTGAATACCTTAAAGATCTCATTCTTTTATGCACAGAAAGCATTCGGTTCAATTTTGAAGGTAAAGCTTACAAACAAACGGATGGTGTGGTCATGAGAAGCCCTCTGGGCCCAGCCTTGGCAGATGTATTTTTGGGTATGATCGAAAAACAGCTCTGTGATAATATTTCCCAATTTCTATTTTACAGACGATACGTGGATGATATTTTAATTTCTACGACTGAACAAGGTTCTATCCCTTTTGTTAACGTTCTTAACTCTATTCACCCGAACCTTAGTGTATCTCACGAAGAAGAACACGATAACAGTTTGTCCCTTCTAGATATTCTATTAACCAGGCATCAGGATGGGACTCTACAGCGCAGAATCCACCAAAAAGCAACGTGGGGTGGACGTTACTTACAATTCTCCAGCTTCGCCCCAGTGGCTTACAAGCGTGGATTGGTCAGAACTCTCTTCAACAGAGCTCAGAAAATCTGTACAGAAGATCAAATACAAAACGAAGAGAAGTTCATAAAAGGAACGCTGCTGGCTAACGGTTATCCGGAGAACTTTATCAGACAACATCAAAGGCCGAGACTTGTGCGCGCGAAAACAATGAACGTGGAAAAGAAGCAAGTTTTTTGTCACTTTGCCTTTTAAAAGAGATCATTTGTTCAATCAAATAAATTGTAATCTCAAGTCAGCTCTAAGGCACACATACACAGTGGCTCAGTTGCGTTTGCTGCAGACGACCAAAAAGTTATGTATTCAAAATCACTCAAACAGTCTTGCTGATCTCAATGTCTCACATATTGTCTATCAGTTCACTTGCAGTTGCGGTGACGTATACATTGGCAGGACGGATCGTTGCATGACTTAACGAGTGTCAGAACACATACCTAGGTGGCTGTCAAACTTGATGACGCAACCTACTGGGGAAATACACAATGACGCGAAACCGTCAACCTCTTCGGCTGCAAGACACTTGATTGCATCAGGTCACAAAGTTGACCTGACCCAGTGTTTCAAAGCATTGTTGCGCAATCCAACACCGAAGCTATTAGAGTTCAGTGAAGCTATTCTAATCATGATGCATCAGCCAGCACTCTGTGCACAAAAACGATTGACCCAAAATGTTTGTTTACCTTGGCGTTAACACGACAGAATTCACTCTCCCCAACGTACGCACTGTAAGAACTTTCGATCGTGTCTACTTTACTGTTGCATTCACCCCCCTACTGTACCATGTATATATACTGACACGTTTTACGTGCGCGGTTGACAAGAGTAAACGAAATGATTGCATCTCGCGATTTATGTCTTCTCTCTGTTCTCATAAATTGGATAAAGGGGACCCAATGTTTCAAATTTTTAACTTTTTACCAAATAGTTCAGGACGTTGATCGAGAGACAGCCGTCGTCATCAGACTGACCTGAGTCAGGCGTTCTGACTGACTACACAAAATCGGAATCCCAAACCCTTAGCATCTTGTAAAGCTATATTGATAAGTAGATTTTGACCCCCCTCTATGCGTACCGAGACTGTCGACCCCAAAA
This sequence comes from Fasciola hepatica, assembly GCA_948099385.1. NCBI lineage: Eukaryota > Metazoa > Platyhelminthes > Trematoda > Plagiorchiida > Fasciolidae > Fasciola > Fasciola hepatica. Next base: position 10,775,290 of record CANUEZ040000182.1, read on the forward strand.
ATGTGTCTGAATGGAATGGTACGTTTCTGTTGTTTTCTGTCGTGCCCCATTTCAGTACGAAATATGATACTGCGCGTGATAGAGTGGACTGGAAGAAATGCGTACTTTTTGTGAATATTGTCCTCTAACAGGTCCAAACAACAGATCACTGTATAAACTGAATGAATTCAACTTAGACTGTCTCTGATAAGGATTTATTGAATCCAGTAATGTGAAAACATACAACGATTGTTATTAACTTAGCTAACATCCAGAGTTATCATACTGGTTAGAAAACACGGCTGGGTCCAGAAAAGTGCCTATTTTTATGGAACACGGTCACACGGAGGTGGATGGATAGATGCTCGCGAAGAGAGGTCACAAAAACAGCCTCTGTCTCACAATCATGAACATGAAGTTTATATTGATGTGAACCGTGTGAGGGGTTTTTAAGTAATTGTCATTCAAAAGGAATAAACGAGGTGGGAAAATAATCCCCGGTTCTTTGAATTTGACAGATCACGTATCCAACAGAGATACAGTGCTTTCCCTCAAAGTGAACCTCGACGGGATTGACCGGATTTGTTCACTCTTGGGAGGGAAGTTCAGAAAATAGCACACAACACAGTTAAAACACGAAGACGAATTGTTAGCACCTATCAAAGTAGCGAGGGACTAAAGTGACATCATTGGTGCCTATCCAGTTTGAAATAAGGCATAAAACGAACTCTTGGTGGCAATTTATTTTACACAAAAAGAATCCATCTTTGGTGGTTTTTTTGCTTTGTTGTCTCTGGCATGCAGCTAGTTCCTTTCCTATGTTTCCTACTGCGAGCATAAAGTCCAAGCACCATTACTGCTGCAAATTTATTAGCAGTAGTTTCGCAACTTCCTTTGCACCGCTCGTTGAAACCTTTTCGCACTCAAACGTCTTCTGTTCTGCATCGTCATTTCTTGAAACCAACGTTTCCGTATCTTCCACACAAATGGTGTTTTCATCTGATGGGGAGATCGTAAATAGCAGGGAAAATAACGTCTATTACAGCGTATTGTTCTAGTGTCAACCCCGTTCGAAAGTAACGTCTTCAGTGCAGTGTCATTGGTTGGACTGTTTGGGTGGTTCACACACATCTGACGTGAAATGATCCTTCCAAGATCCCGCCGTTTCGGAAAGTACTTGAGGACTGTTGAATGAGTGACTTCCTATCAGGCTCGTCCCATCTTTTTCAGATTAAGCTCTTGAACTCATTAAGAGGTTAACCTGGAAAAAAAGTCACGACTTTTACGTTGCCTACCTGCTAAAATGGGGCCTATCCGCTAACGCCTTAACCCATTATATTGACTACGTGTGTCAGGAGCCTGTTTCTGTAATTCAGCTTTATTTGCTGGATCATGCCCGCTTCCGACGGCCGAATTTTTGCTGTTGTGTTTAACTGCAAAAAGCAAACTTAACTTTGTGTAATTTTGACTAGGGATGGGCGGAACAGTTAACTAAAAAGAGAAGAATTGATTGTCGCTCCACGAACACTTCATAATTGATTTTTTGAATCCACTTCTGTAGTATACTTCGGGTCATTCTTTCTATTCCGTTACCGTAATAATCAACTCATAGCAAAGCCTTGTCTACGTGTTTGAAGCATCAAGGACTCCTGTTTGTTGACTGATGACTTGAGCTTTCCCGTGGTGACCCTGCGTGCGAGCCAGACTGTCACCCTTATCTTACAGTTTCGACTGCTTCTTCAAATATCACCTTTGCCAACCAAGGTACATGATGAAGCTGAAATAAAATAAAGACCAGTCTCATGGGACCTGAAACGTTCTTCGGATCATAATCTTTCCATAAAGTAGAAACACTTTCCTTCTATCTTGATATCTTTTTAACTGAAACTTGTGAGGCCTCGCCGTTCAATGTTCTTGAGCTAAGGTTATGAATTTGTTGGAATTTGTGCAATCAACTATTGCTTGCGCCTAATTCATTACGTTCCATATCACGAACCGTACCCGCTGTTTTCTCTTGTAGTTACACTCCTGTTACCGGCCGATGATTCCAACGAGCAGTGTTAAACTTTTCGTACACTACGCTATTGACTTCACTGAAGCTATCGAGAGGTGAATGCAAGATTTTTCGCCAACTTGAATTTTGTTTCTCGATATTAGTCTTGAAGCTGACCTAACTTCTCACAAGCATGTGGACTTACATTATTCCTACACCGAACTGGGATGCAATCCTCCACACGGAACATCCATTCTTGTGTAAAATAATAATATTCAACATATCAGCAAGGGCCAAGAAGGTCTTACTATAGTTGACAACCCTATCCCGATTCACGGGGCTTTTGCATTCTATTGTCTTGACGTGAAAGTTTCAGCAGGCTTACCACCTAGGTAATCAGATATGTTAAGTATATTTGCAGTAACCATCACCGCAGGTGTCAGTGGCTGCTACAGCACAACAACACACAGCATACACAGAATTCCTAAACATCCAATGTCACTGCTTGTCAGATGATTCCAGTGACCTTCCCTGAACTACCTGAAGCGTCTACTTTGTTCTCACATACATACCCAATTGCAACATTTGCCACTTGTCACAACAGAAGTGCCTGCGAGCTTTCTATAGCACAGCCGATTTCGTCGGCATGTGGGTATGCAACCCCGTTTGCCCTTGTTCACTTGAAGGGGCTATTTGTTTCTCAGCAGTTACAATGGTAAAATGAAGTGGGACCGGACGTTTTCTTTAGCGCGAAGGAGAAGACCTCTCTTCAGGAGTACTATTTAGGGAGAAGTACTGCATATAATGAATACACGGTTCCCGATCGCATCCAGTCATCCAGCGCAACCGGTCACGGTAGTAATTATGGCTTTACTTCTCCTTTTGAATAGTATACAAGCCACGTGAACTAACCCAACATTTCATGTGAGTTACTAAGGGATCATTTGTCTGTGTGAATCAAAAAGACTTCACCAACGCCGCTGAACAATGGTGAAAACAACTGCCACGGACGAAATCAGAGAATGTGAACAGACTCATGGACTCGCTCTGCTACACTTTGCCCGAAGCGGAAATGAAAGCATATCTGGCCGCGACAAGAGCCCGCTTGGGTGCGGATAGAGTGAAGCTAGATCAGTAGGAAGAAACCAAGAATGGACATCACATGTTGAGAACAAATAAATGGCTAAGTGTACTCTAAATGGCTTAGCTATCATCATGTTCAGCACGTGCAAAACTTCGTTTAGGTGGGAAGTTATTTTATGAGACCGACTACGGAGACAACTGTAAATCAATTTTTTTGAGGAGTTGTGTAATTTTGAAGTACATCACAGACGACGCAAAGTTGTTTTGTTGTCGTTGGTTTTGGTGGTGTTGGGGGTGATGATGATGTGGAAAATGTTCCATCACGAAAGCTGCGGATTCACGCTGCCTTTCATGAACTTGAGACACTTTTGTCTCGTTTTTAGGGCACCTCTGTAGTGTACATTTTAACGTCTGTACCTGTGTGCGCAACTTTTAGGCCTTCATTACTCAACCGTATTAGCACAGTGAAACATTTCATATTTGAAAATCGATGCGTGTGAGTGCCTTTGACTCTTCTGATGACATAACTGAGAAGCGGTGTCTTGGATACCTCTGTACACGGTGCAATATAATTTCCTGTTTACCACTGGAAAAAGGATATGGAGCTAGTTGCTTCAAAACCGACGAAACCGGATCGTCATTCTGATATATTCTCACTGCTTCACGATTGGTCGGCGCAGTTTTTCCTCAATGCCATTTATTACTCAGTATACAGACTAGTACAGAGTAAATACCATAGCTCTGATTTTATTGGTTTTTGCAGTTACCTTTCTCCTGGCTGATCGACTTTTCCTTAGTAGTCAAGGCTATATTCATAGCGTTAAGGTCAGCAACCTGTAGCTTATGAAAATCGCCAACGTGAGCCACGAGCCCCATCAAAATGCAAAGTCACTGCGGCAGAGTCGAGCTACGTCAGGACATCCAACTGCCACCCCTTTTATGTCAGTCCATGTAGGTTCAATGCTTGTCCAATTATCCTTTGATAGCATCAAATGAGGTGACACTCCTTCGTCAGTAATAAAGGCTGATTTTTTGACAGTAAACTTGTGACTTTCCTCAGTGGCAGGTTAGGGGTCGTTATCGTGTTTGACCTCATCTAACCGACAGGTTACCCCCAGATCATATTGATAAGCGTGGTGAATGGGATTAGCAGCTGACTGACTTCAAGTGATAAGTTTCATAACAGACTCCATTAGTGTTTGTGCCTTTTATTAGTTATAACTGACATGGGCTGATGACTATTCCCGTAGAATTACCTACAATATTTTCTTCCGTTAGTTTCAGCACCGATGAGAAATGTTCGTGGCAATTAACCTCATTCAAACCACCAAATATCTGCTGATTTATAATTGGACAGTGTAGCGACGAGCTTCAGTTCAATTCAGTGGGTTTTTCTGTCGTCATTTTTCTTCACTGATTCAACTAAAGCCGAAAAAGTTGTTGGAACAATCCGTGCACTTGTGGTCCACTTAGAGTATAAATTGTCTTTTGGGGAGAGGTTGTTATCCGGTGACTTCTCTTCAGTAACAAAGAAACCTTTAGTCTTTAGCACACTGTTTTAGGGATTGCTCAATCCTACTTATATGCAATAACCAGCAGCCCAGAATCTATCAAGATGGAGTAATCGAACTTTTCGCTGCACGCATTTGCTTGAAGCTTTCCCCCCAAAATTGTGACAAATAAATCTCGCGAGCAATGGGCGTGGTGTCATCTGCCAAGGCGAGTGAACAAACTCCCTGAACGCTTTTGGGTATAAAACAAAGGGCATAAATCTAGTTTTTTGTTTCTAATTTATTTGTCGCTAAGCAACGTCAATAACAGAGATACAAAGCGTTTATTCCCAACTGGTTTATTGGATGGTAGGAATGTATATTTACTTCATACAGAGGACATAAAAATATGAAAAACACTTTTCCCTCATGCTATTCATTTGAACTACCTTATTCCGGTGGGAGGTGCTAATCCAAATCCTGACATAATCACTGACAAAAAAGTCTGGAGCGAAGAGAAATCGTGTGTGTTCATATGACCGAAAGTATTTATTTTTGTATGCATGTATGTTTTTACTTACGTGTTTGCATGTTTGTACGTATGTATAATAACTAGAGGCTCAACTGTGCTACGTAAATGCACTCTGAGCACATGTCTCCGGCAATCATTGAATTGATTCAGTGAAGATTATAGTTCAGTCTTGAGTATGGCGTGGTCCAGCAGCTCAGCAAGTGGAGGGCAGATGGTACTAACGGGTGGCTGTGGGTTCCAGTCCCGTCGAGATCAACAGCTTTTCACATTAGGATCAATTTGATATTTGTCAGGATCAAGTGGATTCATAATAACTCATTGATTATATTACAAGGCAGCAGACATCTGTCTACACCTTTGAAACTGGATAATTCGATCACTTTAAATAAAACATTCGAATACGTCTTCTAAGTATGTGCAAGCGGCTAAGTCACAGATGTTGCAAACTATCACTCCATAATCGATAATACAGTGTTCACGGAAAATATTTTCTGTTCATGAATTCTTCAGTTTAATGACTGCCGCTGGCTATGAAACGAGGCATCAAATTTAGAAAGAACTTACACTAAAGTACATTAATAACCCATGATCCTGAGTATGTTTATTCACGAAAATCCAGTACAGATTACACAGGCTTGGCTCCACGCAGAACAAGAAACACATGTGGTTTGTGAGTAGATTTCCATGAAATGTTGCGGACTGTATACGGTCCGGCTGCTCAAACCAAAACAATGAGTCACCGTAAGTGTTTCCATCCCCGATTACTTTAATCAGGGATATTTCCACAAATTAGGAGTGCAAAACCAACAGAGTGCTTCTGTTGAAGCCGGTGACCAGACTCGAAGTCAACACCACTTTGCGAGTGAATATGTTGTCCCCAATGCATCCGAAGGCGCCTATGCCCAAAGACGTGGTTCACACATCTCTTCAGAGAAATTTTGCCGGGAGCATGAAATGCAATATAGAGCAGTGGACACATTTAGTGTCTAGCCATGACAAAAGTAAAATTTATTTACTTTTTTGTGTAGAACTCTTTCTAACCACATCATTGGAAACCGCCTCTGCCTGTGCGCGATTGCCCATTACGTGGGCTGAACTCCCGAAAGATTCGTTTATTGACCTGACTTGATTTGTGTTACCCATCAGACTGTCGGTTCTTCCCTATCCGTTACCCCGGGGACTCACGCAGCAGCGGACTGCCCTTCTCCTTTGTTTTTGAACGCGAATGAAGCTAAGATTTAGGACAAACTTCCCGCATCACTGTTAAATAACTCGAGCTTTCTATTCGTCTTGTCGTTACATTCAATTGGGCCGATTCTTAATTTGACGGTCTTATCATTCGAAGTTTTTTATTTGAAATAAAAGAATGAGAATACGGAGCAGTGAAAGTGGTGAGCTCTATATACAAATGGCCCAATCGGGTGAGAGAACCATTCACAGAACGGACAGTTTATTGATTGTGTGATTGAAGGTAAAACAGATATCAGAAATCATAACTTGAGAAGTTCTGCGGTTCTGTGGAAGAACTGCGGTCTGAATAGCTTTGCTTGATGAATTTTTAGAGATGCCTAATATGGAGCGCTCCTGGCTTGTGAATGAGATACCCAGAAATGAACCAGTGGAGGAGGGTAAAGAGTAGTCAGTCTGATGGGACAAATTACTTTTGTGGTGCCAGCAGCAGATGTTGAGGGAAGCCACTGTCCGAAGGTAGGAGAGCGGCTGTAGATTTGAAGTTAGGAATGGATCATCGGTGAAGTCGAAGGCTTTATGCGTGACTCGAACCAGAAGATGAAGGTGATTAGGGGTAGACCCACCCCGAAGGAGACTGCGGAATTCGAGGGTGGGGCGTATTGGGGAGTGGTACCGTTAGGAATGTTTAGGTGATTGTAGAAGCTTTTCGGGCGAAACAAGCACAATATTTTGCTTGAGGTAATTGGGATAATTTCGGAAACGTGGAACGGCTTAGATGGAGACGATGAAAATTTGCTTCCCAGAAAAGCTGTACCGGAGACTGGCCTAGGCAGACTGTCATCATAATTGAGATCAGCCTCCTAGTGGAAAAGCTTAGGCATTCATAAATGTATGTGGATGTTGTTGTGTTGGGTGTTTATATGTGTGTATGTGTGTGTGAACGGGAAAACATATAATGGTAGCAGTAATGATAATTTTGCACTCCCTTTTTATGTGATATGACTAAGTGATACAGCATTTCCCTAAGTGGTTCACAGCCAGCGAATAGCTGCCGAACTCGGGGATGGTAGTATTCGTGCCCGGGACAACTAGGATTCTCATTTATCGTGGTGATCAGTTCAACACCCGCGAGTGCTTGTACTCATACAAAAGAAATGGAAAGGAGCTTGTTAAATTTGTGAACTGTAGGGAAAGCATTTACTTAAGCAAGAAAGAAAGGACACATAAGTGAGACACTATAAATTAATTCATCGAAAAAGTTCAATCTGCGCATCATATTATGTACAGAGTATTTCTCGCTCGTACTTTTATGCTCCTATGTTTGCTCACCGAAAAACACGAAAAAGGAAAATTGTTTTATTTCAGGCAGATTCTTCGCCTCCAGGATATTCGCAACCAAACCCACAATCGCCCTTAATTACTCTCTGCAGACAGTGTGTTACCCAAGGTTGAATGAATTGCATACAGTTTGTTGGTGATAGGATATTTTCCCAAGCATTAATAAACCAACAAGAACTCGAGTCACTGGTTGATTTGGTTGCACACACTCACACACACACACACACACACACACCAAGTTTGCTTTCGTCGGTCGTTGAAGCCTTCTTCCCATTGATCCATTCAAATTGGTTCTTTTACCACGTGCGTCTATCGATTGCACGATTGCAAAGCACAGCCAATTGCATTCGTCTGACAGAATAGACATGTAGAATGCAGCGTATAGCAAATGACTATGGTTTTACTGTCACGAAGTGAACTGTAGTTTTATTTATATCTATGCGACTGTCAATGGATCCATTTAATGTTATCTTTGTGCTACTTAAATATTCTCGTAAACTACTCTGTATGAATACACATACACTCTACCATCCAGTCAGACTGCACTGTATGGGTCTTAAACGACGTATTCGAATTTTGATAATGCATAAGGAAACCGCTAAACTTTAGCATAGAGAAATTTATCGTAATCGGTGGAGTCAAGGCTCCTAAAAATTCTTAAGAACAAATAGTTCAGTTTAATTCCTAATAAATTATATTTCGTTCGGTGTAAAATGATGGTACAGGCAAAGTAACTGATAACCAAGGACTGACTAGGTCCGTGTTATGTCAATAGTGAGTTGGAAGCTCGGTTCACTGAGCTGTTAGGTAGCTACCACCCATGTGCGTACGGGTTTAATATTCTTGTGAACTAGTTAGCACGGTCAGCGCCTGTCATTTGTTATTTTTCGCACGAATTTAGGCAAAGCTACTAGTCACACAATAAGGAGGAACTTTATGATTATGGGCTATCCAAGTCATCGCCAGACTTTCGGACAAGGCCTCATAACATAACTGCTCACTACGGAAATTTCAGCATATATGATGTAGAACGGCTGCTTTTCTGTCTTGTCAAAAAGGTGATATCGATTTTCATGACTTCTTATGTTAAGAAATGTGTTCCATGTTCTATTGTTCTATTAATAATAGAGTCGTCATTTGATTATTTGTTTTGAATCCAGCCGTAACCATGACTACAGCATTTATATCTTATTCTTGGCCATAACGAAGCAGGAGCTTGATGTCAAATACTTGCTTTCTGTTGCCGAAGTTACCCACAATATATGCGTATTGTTCGGTTGTCTGGTCTTTGTGTCCTATGGTTCGTGTGAGGGGCAATGTGGTGGTGGGGCTGATGGACGCATAGTTTGAGCCGGGGAAAACAAAGCATTGGTAAACTAGCATGCCTAAGGAGGAAAACGCCCATTTTTGTTTTTCACTCCGTAACAGATTGCACTTGATATTTAAAAGTTGCGGTAGAATTTTATCGTTCAATAACACAGCGTAGTCGAAATCGTTGGTAGGTTGTCGACGTTTCGGTCACCACTGGTAACCTTTTTCAAGACTGAACAATAAATTCTACCGTAACATTTCACATGGCGCATCGATTTTCCGATACACTCCAAACCGATCTTGGTTCTGACACAATAAAAAGGGTTGCCTTTCACCGCTTCCTACTGTGCTTGCCATAAAACGGTATCTGGTCCAAAGTTTGCGAGTTTTGCAGAAGCAGTCCTGGCAGCTACTTTTTGTCAAACGAGTTAAGATTATTTTTGACACCTATTATTTCATCTGATTTGACTGGTCTTGTCGAAACTTGGATTATCGGGAATGCACATGGTTGGCGCATTACACACATTTCCTAAGTATTGTCCCCCGTCGATACAAAAAACCTAGTAAGCTGTCTGATCTACAGAGTGAGAAACGTCTTTAGTCCTGACAAGATTGCCCAATAACTTAAACACATACGTGGCACCTTAATAAAAATACGGCTATCCAGAACCGTTCATTCGTCAACATATGGGACAGAGGAGACAGAAAATGAAATTGCAAATGGCCAAGAAAAAGGAAGTTTTCCTAACTGTCCCGTACAAGGGTGACAGAACCTGAGAAATATTGGGGCTACTCATACCTAGGACCCTCGGGAAATCATTTACCTCCGCACTTGTCCGAATCTTAACAAATACCAAGCCTTTTATTATTCAAAAACCCGAAGACAGATTGTCTTCCATTGTCTTCCATTCTATATCAGTTTACGTGCACGTATAGTGCGCAGAGTACCTGACGAACGACGAGACGCCTGTCTAAGAGGATATCAGAACATGCCCCGGCTTCTTTACTTAAAGGAATAGTTCGGACTATCATTAGCGCAATCCTACAACATCTGGTGGATAGTGGACATCAAATCGACACAGTGACAGATTTCGGACCAGTTCTGACAACTCCCAGAGTTCACGGGAAATGATTACGCAGGCGGTCGCTGATGGCGTCAGATGTCATAGCGATTCGACTATTGAAACCGGAATTGCGTAAGCAACGTAACCTCGTGTAACAGTTGTTGTTGCCGTGGCCGTAACAAGTGATTCTGTTATGGTTCCCATGTACAAATTCTGTTTGATAATCGGGTGCCAGGGATTATCAAAATGACCATAATAAGGGAAAGCCAAGGAAAAGGTGATATGGACCGTCGGTATTCGGTTGAGGATTGACGTGTTGTTGATCTGCTATATCAGTAGGTTGTTCAGATGGTCTGGAGCTACTCGTCTTCAATCCGTTCATCATTGTAAACCATAGAAATTGGAACAATTTTTCAACCTGGTTTATTATCTGCAGTGCATGTGAATGGAGTTCGAACAAGGAATTTGCACTCGGTTGGCTTGGTGCACTGAGTACACACAGCTGAAAAATCAGTCAATACGGAAAGGTTGGTAACGGCTTACTCCACTTCAGTACTACATGATAAAGCAACCATGTGAAGATCGCGTTAGACATGTACAGTAAGACTGTCTTGAAGGGGGCATTTTGCGTAGTACAAGATTTAAATTCTCACAAAAGTATTTAGAGTAAAGCAACAGAATTTTATCCACCATGTCAATGATATTAAAGCCACGTTCACCTGCTGTGGCTGGCTTTCCGGACTTCGCATGAGATCTCAAACATTTTACTGACTTGGGCCAATGTTGTTGTTTTAGTGATAGAAACGTTACTGTCTAAATGACCTGTAACTGAACCGCTGCACAGTGATTGAGTAATTCGCAGAGGGCAAATCCGAAACCCAAATTCAAATAAGGCAAGTTCGCACTCTGCGTCTACTTTAAGAAACGATCATTACAATTACAAAATCATACTTCATTTTTGTGGAGCAATTCAGTCACAGGGGTCCCTTAATAGACATCACATCGTTCAGATGGTCTTGCGAGAAACGTATGCCGAGCCATACGGGACCGGATCATCAGTACGGGGTAAAATTCAGCTTTTATAGCCAGGAAAATCGACCAATCATAGAAAGAGCGTGGTGCGTACATTCAACGGATAGACGGAGATATGATCATAAAGTTAGTTCAGACAACAACCAAGACAAGTGCGCTCACGATTGACCTAGGCAAGCATGCAGATGTGACATGATCTTTAGCTTGGGATAAAAGCAGCAAAGTCACTCGCACAATGCCGGCGAGAAGGTCGACAAGGAAAGTAGGGTGGTGTGACACACAAGACAAGGTACGCATGGTGCATGGAAAATTCAAAGGTCGTAGGTCTCGAGATTGACCAAAAAGAGGAAAACCAGTCCAATGTAAAAGTACATTCATAGGGAAACAGAGGTTAAAAGTAGGCTAGTTAACCGGGTTCAGTTAGGAAAAGAAACGGAAGATGTGTGGGTTTACACTGTTGGAAATGCGGAGTAATACGCTGATTAAAGTCACAGAATTGGGAATAGGGAATTGCATGTGAGTTTCATAAGTATACTGAATTGACGTTACATGATCCCCGTTGGATAGAAACTACTGGCTGGGTGAGGTTATTTCCCAAAAACGTACATGCCAAATAACATTTGGATCCAGACTGTGGTTATTTTACTAACAATGATGTACCGACCAAACTCAAGTTGATGTAAAATATCTGGTGTCAAAAGTGCTCCCCCCCGTGGTGAAAGGAGAGCAAAGATAAGCCTTGATAAAGTACTTGTTGGAAGCCAACAGGAATGGAGGGAACGCTGCTCGTGTAAGAATGCGTTTATTACGACATAGGTCAACCAAGAACAAATGGTGATTTCTAGTGCCGAAGACTGAGGAAAACCGTCCAGTAGGCGGAATTAAAGCGATCCCGTAAACTCTGGTGGTGAATCCCAGCCGGGTAGATCAACTCGGTCACGGGATGAGTAAAATCAGTGAGCTGTAGGCAGTAAATATATTAACCAATCAGTTGACATTTCTCCGTGAGGTATGAAAGGTATTCATAGATTCACACGGTGTTGGGCCACTTAAAACAGACCACGCAGAATAGACTTCATAAAGCTTTATCATCATTACTTACAATTGTTTGGTAATCATAGGCATATCTGAGAAACCAAGGATAAGGTCATGCTTCCTCTGAACTGTAAAATGTGAACTCATCCCAAGTATTGTTAAAAGTGAATTCATTCATTTCGTTTCACGCATACGTAGCCTGTAAAAGACATGTCTTTGCTATGGAAAGTTTCAATTACCATGAAATGCGGGCAGTGAGATACGCCCGGTTGTGTTTGGATGCCTTTTTACATGCTAATCATGACTCACAAAATAAGAAATGTCTGGTGGTTATTTTTGCTTTCGTCTTATGAAACATCAGCTTAGTCAGAGTGGGAAATGTTTTAGGTAACTGAAGACCGAAGTCAATCTGGAAAAGTAACATCGTGACAATAGACTAAACAGCGGGTGACACCACAATAGCGATCAAGCCAAGCAATGGATATTGATGCCTCGTGAGTACTTGGACTCGTCCTGCGGAATATTTCCAAGAATATTGAGCTTAGCTTCTCAGTCAGTAATAATGCTTTGACTTTCCTATTAGTTCAATCGACTTCTCAATTTTGGCTATCTTCCCGTACACAGAAGATATTCTGATTGACCCTCTGTTACCGAATCCCGTTCATTTGTTCAGTGACTCGTAGGGAACCGTGGACTCTTTTAGTCCAGAAGACGAATAATTTAAGACCTGTGTGTACTATTGGGAACAAAGCTAAACAAGACACGTTTACGTACTTCATTTGTGAATGGTCCGGCAACCCTGACCGGCAGTAGACCAAAGACCGTTTGGACAAGGCAAATTTAACAAGGGAAGCAGTTACGCGCAGATTTCCGAAGCAAATCGCAGTAACAATGGCAGGGCGGGAAGATATACCATAGAAACGAGGCAATCAGAGATGAATGACGGATTAAGCACACAAATGAAGATAGTTGATGATGGAATGATAGAACTCAAGCAAAGTAAAGGGGTCGCTACATTAAAAGAGACCGGAAGGTGACAGACATTCACAGAACAAAAAAAAGGTGGGGCGAAGGGGCAGGTGTTCCGGTCATAATAATCACTCCCAGGTGGGAATCCAATTGGTATCGAAGGAAGCACAGTGGGAAAACCAACCAAGTTCGAACAAATGCAAAGTGAACGGAGTCAGAGGTGTCTCTGACAGGGGTCCAGATCGAATTGGGTCAAACCGGCGGGCGAAATCGAAACAAACTTCAGGAGAATGGTCTCATCGAGAGTCGGAGGAGTGTAGACAAACAAAGGGGGAGAAGACAAAGTTGGATGGCAGGTGTCAGTGTTATGATAGAGGGAGAGATAACAGGAAAAACAGTGATACATGAAGAAACGGGCACGGATAGTACAAACAATCGCTGGCGAATTTCCAGCATATCGAATGATAGTAACAACCCGAGTAAGACCGGTTCTGGTCCTGAATATGTTTTCCATATCTTCAGTCTATGGGTTGTTTGAGCAATGTGATACCATCCACAGAAGCATTTTTCAGCCAAAGTAGCAGCAGTAGCAGAAAGCAAAGTCGGTGCACAGAGGAACAATTACTTCACGGGAAGCAAAAGTAAATATCTCCCACTCAACATCCTGTCTACTGGTGGTCTAAAAACACATATAACTGATAGTTCTTACCAGCTGTGCGAAACTTCGGTGAGGTTGTCTAGTTCTTAGTTCGCGTTGATGTTGCATATACAAGGGAATTGGAACCCAGCTTAGTGCGAAATCTGCCAGTGAAATTTTTAATTTACCATTTTGGATCTTATCTTCGTCTCAGCACGCATATATATATATATATATATATATATATATATATATATATATATTGCTACAAGATGTCAGGAAGGGGATTTTGGCCGATGAGAGACTTCTCTTTGGAGCAAGTTACCGGTGGCGGCAGAACACGAACCCGGGTAAGAAGAGTCTGAAGTCCACCACGATGTCAGTCCGACCGCCACTAATCAGCCCTTCGATAATTCCTTGGTTTTTTCTTTCACAGTTTTCAGATTAAGGGCAAAGGACAAGTGACTGTACATCCAGTAAATATATGGGCTCGAAGGAAGATTATTTTTCGCCAGTTTTATAATGAATGGTGGGTTTCTTAAATAATGTCTGACAATTTCGTTGTGTTTTCAAATCTCTTTCAACTAGGATAGGCTTTAGAGTGGTAGTGCATGATAAAAGAAACTCACTGGATTCTTTGTAGTGCGTAGCAATTCTCTCTCGGGCAGTGCTTTGTCACCTTTGTCCCATTGAAACCTTATCTGTTTCCCCGTCTCTCCTCGTCTTCGGTCGTGGTTAGGAGCTATGCCCAACGGAATAATGGGCCTTCGTGGAAATGTAGGGTACTCCATTCACTGCACTCATGTACAGGCTATTGATAGAAAACGGAAATTACCTGACCTGCAATGATCAAATGACTCATCTAGGATTGGTCATGTTTTCAGTGCTTGAACCTCAACCAGCCTAGGTGCTTCTCGTTTGGATTGCAAAATTAACCAGTCATATTAGTCAGAACGCGAAATGCAAGCGAAAGTGTTTTCGGTGATTGCATTAACAGTTATTTGGTAAAACGTGGTAGCAAGATCAGTGTAATTGTACTCATATGAAACCAATCACCCAGAGGTAGTCCAGGTAGCCTGATGGTAAAGCTCTAGATTCCTATTCATCCACTCCGGGCTCAGTCCTAGTTGTGGTTGGGTGCATTTGCTCGGCCAGCGATTACTAGCAAGATTGACGAAGCAGCTGTAAAGTAAATGTGTGTAAATAAGTTCATTAGTGTTCGTGACACTTTACCCTGTCATTCACTGTCCCTATCCTTTTAGTCGGTAAATATATGGAAACCCGTCGTGGAAGCCTAACTTGGCCTACGTGCTTAGGTTTACTGATCATGTTTTTCACAACTTCGTTACACATCTTTTTCTGGACATTTTTGCTTGCCTTCAAACCACTACCGGTTTCAGCAGGCATAGAATATCGAGGATACATCTCTGTGGACGAGCACAACAAGTATCTCAAACATCCTAACCTGGTGAGCTTGTGACTGTACCAATGATACTTTCTACACCTAACCTCGGAATTTCCGATCGAAATTCCGCGAACTGCTTCGAAGATATAATTTTAAATATCGATAATTGGCATGCCACCTCTACCAGGAGTGGTGACTCTTCGAAAACACGCGTAAGAACTGGTTTAATTGCTACAATTCACACGGGACCCTTGACCGACGAAATTATATCCGGTCGATACTGAAGGAAGCCGCACCGTGTGTTCACGGATCATATACCTGATCCTCAGATGTTCAAGTTTCTATTTTGTCTACTGACGACGGTAGTAGTAGTTACATTTCGACTTCACCAAATGATAGTCGGGAAGACACACTCGATAATGTTCCCTTGAAGATACGATGAACCACCCAGGTATTTGCCAATTATATATACGTGCGTAGTACACACATTTTTTGGTGGTGACTTGTGAGTGGATCAGGTGTGACTGAGGATCTCATGAAAAACTCCCATTTCCCACCGATTCAAATCTATCCGCCACAAGTATTTTTCGATCAACCGTCCAAAAATGAAGACAGCTTGTTTATTAAAATCACTCCTTCGGGACAGAGAGAAAACTGAAACAGATGTGGATTGTATAATTCAATATGTTGAGGATGTGAGTACTTCTGTTCATATTACACAAAAAGCGCAAAGTGGCTTTATCTCTATGTCCAACAGATCCGATTTTTTCGGAGTCTGATACAACGGGATCTCACTGCGATTGATTGTAGAGACTCACTGTTTTGAGTTGTCTCACTAACTCTAATGAGAAGAATATTCTGCCTTCGACCATCTCGCTTTATTCTACAAGAACAAGCAATTTTTATGGGATAGTAGGTGACCGCGGTCAAAATCGTGATACGAAGAGCATTAGCTCAAAACACTTTCCATAAATGAGTCTTCTGACTAGCTCTTTTGGTTACGTCCTCGATTGGCTAATTTCGTGGTGGTCGTTTAAAATCACTGTCCGTAAATCATTGTTTAATTCCGTTGCATTCAGTTAAGATAATGCCTAGCCTCTGGTTGATTGGCTCATTTCGGTTCGGTGAGAGCGATGTCGGTGGCTATCGGACAATTTCTTTCCTTTTCGTCACGAACTGATGGGCAATCGGCCCACTTCGCTGGTCTGAGCTTTGCCATCCATTTGGGGCAGATAATGATGCGCTGCCTGCTAACAGAACTAGACCACCCATTGATAAGTCAGCCATTACCCTCAGATTCATAGAGAAAATGATGGATTTTTATTAGCAGTAAAGCCATCAGCTATTTGCAGCTTCGCTATGCTTATGGATTCCAGGTATGCATGGATTCCCGTTGGACGCATTTCGGGGCTGAACTAAAAATCTGCTGTTCTCTCACAAATAAAGTGCACCTTCCACTTGACTTGACTTAAACTATATCACCCCTTCCCCACGTGGACCTAGCGGACTGGAGAAACAGCAAAATTATTAATCAAAAAACAAGAATAATTTAAGACAGTACAAATATTCTGAAAGCTCCCATAACAAATGAAATATTGATGAAGGGGTTAAACGAAGATGATGTTTCATCCCAGTCCAGGCGCTCTTAATTAACTTAGTATTGAAGAAACTCGATAGAACTGGTCATGGATGAGATCGACTCAAGTCGACATAACAATTGTAAACCAAGTACTACGACTCACCTCCTTGGGCGAAGCTGAACTTAAATTGTGATGGAAAGAACAGGTCACTCCCTGCCAAAGTAATCACGGATTGGATAATCTTGAATAAGATATTGCAATTTATTTGCGGATTCATTATTCAGGTGCTAATTTTTATTTATAGCTAATAGGATGGATGTATGAGATCCACTGAAGATGCAGAACTTTTCCGTGGTTTTAACTGAAAGAGTGAGAGACAGAAAGATGATGTTGAGTCTCCGGTAACTTATTTCCCGGCATTAGATGCCCCAGTCCACCCCGTGACCCAATCAATAGTACATCCTTCTCTCGTGACACTTGTCTCTAAATTAACTGGCCCACGATCTACACGCCTCTTATCACGCTCCGTATGTCACAAGAAGGGCCAGTAACCTCTGTAACTGAGATGACCCTTGATTGGCACTTGAGCGCTCACTAACTGCGCACTCTGGATCTAAGTTAAGTGAAGTACAGAATGTACTTATTGGCTTGAAGAGCTTAGATGTTAGGTAATGGAAAGTTCACTTGCATTTTTTACACCTAGAAGTCCAGTTCGCGGCGCAAAGATTCAAGTGGAATTTCCATTATTTAGGTCAACTGAATATCGCGTGCCTCTGGACCTTAATTTCAAACCTTTTTCTGCGTAGACAGCCTTCGTTGACAGCAATCTGCTTTGTCACTGTTTAGACAGTGTCCGTCCCTCGGTTCAGTATAGTTGCTTACTTAGGGGAGGATGCTGTCGTCCGTTGACTTGGCATTTTTCCCATCGATTGTCATTGTTCACTTCTGTACCATCTCAAAGAAATTGACCACCAAGTAAACTACTCGAATGTGGCCGAAAATTGAGCAATGCAAAATTTGTCCCATTTCCAGGTCAATTTAGGTTTGCTAGCAATCAGATCCTTCTTTGTGTCTGACTTCGTTTTTTGACGTTGTACACGGAGGGAGTGTGGTGTGACCTCATAAAATCCGCCTAATCTTGCCAATCCTATCCACAGCCATTCTGTATAGCGTATATGGACTATTATGAAACGTCGTTGATGCAGCCCTGCCTTCCACTCTGATCTTGTTTTCTGGCTAAACCCAGCGAAGAGAATTTCTGGGTACAGAGTAAGACCGAGAGCGCAGGGGTACTGAATGACTTACAGTTAACTGATTCGACGAAGTTGGAATATCATGTCCGTGAATCATAACAGTGGCTCTATTGATTCCCGTCACCACTCGTTCCGTGTTGACCAAATAAAGGTTTGACCGGGTGCGGTGGATCGGCAGAGATATTTATCTCATCGCGGATAAGAGGTTCGAACCCCGTCACCGCCGGTCACTTTGGAGGTAGACAGCAGTCCCCACTGTGGTCCGTGTCTTTATCACAGTTGACTGTGAGGCATTTATACGGTTCTACATCGCAAGTCCCAGGGCTAGATAGGCGGTTATCACTAGAAAACTATCCGGTGAGTCCTTGGGCCTGCTGGACATATCCCCTCCACTGCAATCATACGCAGGTGTGTAACGATACGAAAGGACAGTCAGTCATATCCTGTGGTATAACAGAAGCTAATTACTAGGCTAGTGGGATAAATAGATAATGCTTACTTTATGCTGAATAAATGAAATAATTAGCACAGCCATCGTCGTAAAATGTGTTTCCTTAGAAGGCTTGTCCATCTCCTGTCTCCATGACTTTTTTAAACAAACCAGATGATTTTATTCGCCAGAGAGTTCGGTCACTCTTTTCTCGTATCCGCATTTGACCACGACCCGGGGGAACCCCACTTCACTTGCGTTACTTTGTCCTGACTATCACACCAAATCAATGATTTGAAAGACGGACACATCACACGGTTTGCTGTGGACAAGGGAAGTATAGACAAAGTAATCTAGCTAAAAAACTGATGAAACCCGGCCACCGAAACACTTCTCACATCGGGGCACCTCAGACAACAACTGAGCAACCGATGACCGGGATACTCTGTTAGATGAACCAAAATATTACTCCGTACTGTTGTATTATGCATAACTTGTTTGCGTTGCTTTCACTGCCTCTGTGCTGTAACTTCTTGTTTAGGACCTAACCAATCAGACGTTGTTGGAACTTGGTATTCATTATATATTCACACAACTAGACTACTTTGTGAATGGCTAGTAACTTGCGCAACAAGGGCGCCAGTTAATAGTTCGAATATAAACGAGTGCGTTGTAATTGGAACTCGCAGAATACTCACTCTCGGTTCTGGACTTCTCAGTCCTGAGGGTGCGCGGTTCTAGGTACAAGCTATTTTAGTGCATACAATATTCCTGGTTGGTGCTTGTATGCTTTCCCTCGCTGTATCTTTCATGATAGGAGATGGTGTTCAAGTTTGTATGATACAATAATTGGTCAGTTGATAGTCGTTCCAATATAATCCCATATTTAATTTGTGTAGGGGAGGGAGACAATTAACTTCCGTTTTATTTCGATTGAATAATGTGTATGTGTATGAGTTTCGGTGTGGAAACGAGTGATCATACTTGTGTTGTGTGCTCATCAGAATGAAAGTGAATATAACTAGTTTCTGCCTGATGATCATATAATTATTTGTGGCAATAGCTATGTGACAGAAGAACTTTCTCCCTTCATACGTCACCTCACTCAACCACTCACCCAGTCAATCAGTCAACCAACTAATCAAGCACTCGCTCACTCAATCACTCACTCTACCACTCGATCAGTCAGTCAATCGGCCATCTGTAACCATTTTTTGTGCAAAAATGTACAACCCTGGCAGAGGAATGGCATCAGTCGGGATCATTTTGGTCTCCGAGACTGAAACAGATCTTTGGGGAATAGTCCGAGAGATGGATTGGATTGTGTGGGGTGGGGCGTTCGTTAGGAGAAAAAAGCTTGGGTAAAGTGAGATAACAATTAGGCTAAACCTAGATTGATTATGGATAGATATGATCACAACCATGATTACATAGGGATTACTCCATGAGACTTTGTACGAGGACGTAAAGTTCTGCCGGAATCACTTGAAAACGTGTCAAAATCATGGTCAATAATTTGTGGAATCTCAAAGATATGACGGCAAGATGTTGGAGTCGCAAAGACACTGGAATAAATATATCAGTGCGATTCCACGGAGGTTTCATCCAAAGAGATGCAAAGTTTGGAGTTAAACAAAATGGTGGGTGACGAGGTGGATGGATTTGTTTCTGTCGAATATAACGTTGTAAAGTTTAATTCAAGGTAAAACAGTTAGGAGTGATGCTGATTGTAAGAAACGAAAGAATTAAAAAAGCGGTTAAAATTGTTGATTTCGCTGGTGCTGTTTTGCTACCACTGTTTTCGGTGATGGTGATCGTAGTGCCGATACCTGATTGAAGACTGAAAGAGAGAGGAACTGAACAATCAGCTAGACAAAGTCGAAAAAAGAGAAGAAAAAAACAAATAGCTGTATATAAATAAATAGGCAATCGTGTTCACAACCGAAATAAAAGTTGAGTAGCCTCCCAAGGGTTGACTACTTCTCACAATCAACGATTTGAGGGGTTGAAGAACAGACGCACTGATAACCGAGTGCTCACAACCACGTTTTAGAAACAGTGGGCTATCCCTACCTATGTTTTGCTTCTTTTAAGGTTGGAGAGAGGGAGGGTCCGAAGGAGCAGAGGTTAAAAGGGCTCGTCATTTGGTAGCAAATGATGAAGTAGCCGATGGTTTGTTGGATGATGATGATGATGATGATGATGATGGTGATGCCAGTGCTACTGCTCCTGACTATGACAGTGACGCTTCACGGGATTCTGAGAATATCAGTGATTCAACTGATGACAATTTGAATGACGAAGATATAATTTTCCTTGATAATGATGTTGTTGGTCTAGGATAATAGTTAGTTAGCCGCATGAGGTATTTTCAGTGGTTTAGTGTGAAAAGATAATCTGTGACTTTGTCAGTTAAAACAGACCTAGAACTGCAAATGCATGATGAAGTATAAGTGTGGAAAATGTGTGCTCTGTTTTCTGGTTTCCAATGAAGCAGCAAATTGGTCCAACAGAAGATGATCTGAAATCCTTTGGGGATTATCGGCATAGCAGTCAAATGATCACAGATCAGCTTGATTGGTCGTTTGTAAGCTGCGTTTCATCTTCTCTTTTTTTACCATCTTTCACGTTGTTCTCATAAAATGAAATTCGTGTCACGCCTCCTGTTGTTTTGTCCTCCATTCTATTGTTCTTTGACTGATTTAAATCGGTAGATTCGACCATTTTTTCTTGACCTGTCACTTCGTCTTCCTCATTATCAGCATTACCAATCACTTCCTCTCCGTTTGTTCCGCATGTAACTTGTACAGGCAGTTTGACCGTCCGAATTGAAGGGCGATTAAATCGATTTCCTATTCGGACAGACCCCGTGGCTGAGTGACGCTCCTTGTAACAATGAAACACATCGAATCGCAATCGACCGGAATTGGCTCGGAAAAATCGATCAGTGATATACGAGAACAACACAGTGACTATCATACTGCATATCATTGCGAACGTTTTTGTGGGAAAACGTTGATAAAAACTGGTCAGGTCGTCGTAATAATTTGGATAGATAAACAACGGTGGGAGATTGAGCATCGATTCGCCCGCTGTGAGTCGAACAAACAGTCCGACAATGTAGCCCGAGAGAGATCCGTACGTGTTCGCAAATCGCACGTACAACACGCAAATCAGCTGGGGAAACAGAATCACATAGACCAGATCCGAGCACAGATACCATAGCCCGTAGATCGATTTGATGTAGATGGCCAGAGCACAAGCCATGGCACCGACCACAAATATACTGGCACGCATAACCCAAATCACTTGACGTTCGGTAGCTGATTGCCATGCAAGTGGTTTGACCACATTTCGAGCAAACATTGAGGCGGCGGATAGGACAGACGAATCGGAAGATGACATTACAGCTGCTGAAACTGCGCCAAGTCCGATAAATGCTACCCAAACGGGACACAGATAGCGTAGAACCAGGGGCAGAACAAGTTTCATTTGATCATCGGGGATGACCCCATCTACAGTCTGGTTGTATTCAGTCAATGTCCAGTCTGTATGCACATACAGTTGAGAGGGAAAAAGTGAATTTTACCGTTAGTAACAGGACAAGAATCTAAATGAGTAAGGGTAAATATTTTGAAACACTCCACCACTGGCCCCATCAATACTAAAATCGTCAACCAGAAGTGTGTAGTTGAAACTTCGAAACACATCGGAACACCACATGAACAAAACCCAGGGACTTACAAATGGAAACCGATGATAATCAGTTACCCAGTCTACGATAGATCGATTGCATAGGATAAAAATGGAAACTTGACTCATACGGAACCATGCGGAGTTTCGGTCCCGGTGAAAGAACAATGAAATTGGTCCGATTAGCTTGAGCTCTTTCGTGAGTTGTTATGGTTTGATAATCAACGGGCACAGGGTTTGATGAGGCCTATTAGACCAGAGCAGTTAGTGATCCATTGACCGACAGGTCTTGTCACAATCCCAACCACAAGTATAGCTTGCAGTCTTCTGTTCACAGCCCACTAATAACAACAGAAAACCATTGAAATTCTGCAGCATATTCCTAAATTACTCACATGCTATGATTCCAGTCCACGTGTGCCTCATACAGAATGGTATGGCCAATAGTAAATAAAGAACATTTCAGTGTTCTATGAAGAACATGGTTCTTGAGGTGAAATATTGAATTGGCCTATGAAACATAAATCTATCACGCGTTACACTGTTTATTTGGACCAGTCCATCGACAGATTTCCGTCTCTTTTTGTGGATGTTCTACGGAGGATTACAGAGAATAATAGCTTCGAAGAGACTGAGGCCAGGTCTATCCCTCAGTGAGTGGAAGAAAATTCGCGAGCGCCTTCCTTATAGATGGGATGGTGAGTGCAAATTTCCAGCTCGATACTAAACGTTCATCAACCCACTTCACGTAGAAATGACTGATGAACTCTGAGATAATTTTCACTAGGATTCCTTGAAAGAACCCGAGAGGAGGTGGAGAATCATTGTTTTTGTTGTATGGATTTCCCCTGGGTACGTGCGGATGTTAGAGACAGGAACGTAACAAATAAGTTTATTCCCAGTAACTTTGTTTTCCGACTAATGCAGTTATACTTGGTTAAAGTGCCTATCAAATGCTGGCTTCTTTTTCACGTTAGAGATGACATAATCGTTTGGGACGGGTTGAACCTGACGTGTATTTGGTGGTACGGAAAGTGTAATGTTGCCATATGAAGAATAGAAACACAAGGAAACATTTGTACGTCTCAGGATCAGCCGATTTTCAACCGTTTCCAACCACTTCGAGTTACACCGTCAAATAACGTGGGCTATCACATCCTGTTTGTGCTCGAGCTCAAGTACTTCTCAAGGGCATTTAGAATGACTTCTCAAGTTGATTCTGCGAACGAAACGATGAAATGTAGATCAACTGTCATAGCCATCACTCGTGAACCATTTTTCCGCTTATATTTTGGTTACACATCGCACTGAACACATCCTTTGATTTTATTTCGAGAAAAAAGAAGTGAAGCGTCTGCAGTGACAAAAAGTCATACGGGAAATGTTACTTTTTCGGGAGAAAATCGAAATGTTGCGAAACAGTCGCAACGGCCAGCGTGGATCTTGACTGCACTCGTAATGCCTCCAGTTCAGACCGATAACCAGGCAGTGTTTACCCGTAAGTGGTTTTAAATACGTGATCATCCTTAGATAAAAGCACATTGTTTTAACACACTGAAGAGAACCGCCTAGCCAACCATCGAAACCAGTGGTATCTGAATTATAATTTTTTGCAAGCTTATACTGATGCGGATCCACCATACGTGTGTGGGTTTGAGTTAGGCTCATTCATAATGCTTTGTGCTCCTGAAACTGTGCGTAATTCACGGCGAAAATCATGTCTATAGATTCTCGTGTCACCTCAAATACAGAGGAACCCACTTTTTAGCCAGGACCCTATCCCTCTAATGGTATTAATGTCTGACTTGTTGGTGTGTATGCATGTGTGTGTGTTTTCGTTCTAAACTATGGTCAGTTGTACGGGTTGGCTCAACTTTCACAACCGCGGATATTTCCGTGTTCTATTCTCCAGTGCCTAAACGAACGAGGTGAATTTTAAATACCGAGTTTGATGGTATTTTTAATCGTTTATATCACTAAGGTTCGTTGATGCAACTTCTGGATTCTCTTGACTTCGTCCTAAAGATGTGCTGAAGTGAGTGATTCAGTCAAATATTACCTGCTATAACTAAATTATAACTTTTTTCCTAGGTTATCCCGATGTTTTCGAATTTAATTAGTATGCTGTGGTCCAGGTGTGCCCGGTTACTGGTACAGGCAGTCACACACACAAATATATACAGTATTTTTAAACGTATCGTTGAGCACACTCAGGTGTATTCATCTATTCCAAAGTAAAATATTAGAAATACTGTTGTTACTTCTTTTTTGTTTATTTTACAACAATTTACAACCATTCGGGAAGTGAACCGCTGCAATTGAAAGGCTACCAAAATTGGAAATGACCGGCCATGGCAGGAATCGGCTCTAGTTTGTCATTATTCAAAGTTCAGACCAGCACCGGTCTGAAGGTGGACGCCAGACGCGGGCCCGAACCCATGACCATGGGATTACGAGTTCCACAGTTTACTGACTGAGTACCAAACGACCGTGAGAAAAACCTGAACCTCTAGCTTAGCCGCGGCTCAGCTGTTCATACTCTCATCGTTGCCATATACGTTCATGCGTGTGTAAATATCCCCTCACTAAATAAGCTCAGCCTTCTGGACTTATCTCTAACTCTAGTAATAGCCGGGATGGCGTATCAATTCAAGACCGAGAAATGTGATAGTTGTTGGTCAGCTCAGTTTCGAAAACTACAACTCACAGGTTCGCATGTTAGACTGTGCGCTCAAGCAGAGAGACCGCAAAAACTTACCGGTACTTGCTGCAACGGCTCCGATCAACACCGACGGTATTGCCATGGCGAAGCAACCTAAAGCAGCTACGTAACTCAAGATTTGTGCCTGAGCAGCAGTTTTTGAAGATAGGACACGCTGGAAACGGAATTCGGAAACACTTGTGTGAAAGGAGCACAGATATCAAACAGCGGTGAAGATATTACGGAATACTGTGTGAAATCGAATCTCTCATCAACGCGGTTCAAGTGACTGAAATTACATATATTCAACATGTTGGGTTTGAAGAAGTTGATGTTGCGTAACATGTGCTCGATCACATTCTCCAACGGTATATTTCTTATCGATCCAGCCCCAGCGGATAGAACAAGCCGACGATGCTAGATCAAAAAGTGTCAAAGGATGTCGTCCAATTCCCGTGAGCTGTTATGTAGCACGAAGTGCGCTATCCTACTAAATGATGCCATTTAACACAGGTGTAAATTGTGCCTGATCGATGATACCACTGCCCTTTCGCCAAAAGTGCACCCACTGAAGGTCTCCAATAAGAGTGGGTGCAAGAGTTTTGTCATGGACTATGACAACAATGATGCTGCTCTGAACTAAAAAGATGACTGGGTAGAGTAGCATGTAGTGGTCTGCGTGCCGAGCGTTAACATTCATATTAGAATGACGCTAAAAAGGACTTCGGACAATCTATGAAAAATGCCGCCATGTGTTCATCAAACCCTTGCATATTTGTTGATGTAACTCGTCTCATTGATAACTTGCTCTTGAAATCTCGTAAGACGTCAAACAACGATTAAAAGTTTTTGTTCAAGGCAGGACAACTGTAAGCGTCGGTAAAGCGCCTGAGTTCTGTAGACATCTTTCACTTTTGCTGAAAAGTTCTCCGACCGTCATCGGCCTTCTAGCTTGTTACCTTCTGGAAAAAATGGTGCAGAAGGCTGCTTAGATCAAATACGATTGCGCAAATTATGCAAAGAGGCAGAAGAAAATATGGATAAAAGTCACAAACTAGAAGAAGGAAATTGTTGCGCAAATCAACTTCCTTGTATCCTAGTGCATTTGACTGACTATAGTACTTGCGGTTTAGCTCAGTACTGAAGGTCAAGTCAAGTGCACGCTATATGCACCCCGAGAGGGAAATATTTGGCTGTACAGGGAGAATGCTTGTGTGCTGATCTTACGCAGCAGTCACTCGATACACGACCAGGTCCATTTAGACTATTCACAAATTTTTGTATTCCATGGCCACACCTACTCCAACCCACTTATACTGATACACAGTCAACAACATTGCACGAGTATGATGCTTGCCAATGCGGTTAACGCCTAATCAATTTGAAGACTAATTTTAGTAGGGGTTTATCTCGTCACGCGAGCGTGCGTCGTCGATCACGGTATCACTTGAATGCATCGTGTGTATTCAACCACACTGCCTATGAACCAACTGAAAATAGTAAATATTCGCTCCACAGGCATTTGCCGCGAGTAACAATAAAGAAACTCGTCGGTGCACTCCTGTTATTTCAAACAAAGCGAACATTGCAAAGGAACATATTTTAATGCCATCCCGATTAACAAGTGTTTGGCTGTCACAGATGAAAGAGAATTTGTTTTGCTCATAACATACAATCATTTGTTGCTCAGCAATTAGTGAATCGCTTATGTCAAAATGGTCACAGATCGACGTCATTTGCATGCTGGTTTTGAGCTCCAACGTGACTACAGAAGATATATTTGGTCTCACCTGAAAGTAGACTTGCCATGGAATACCACCCAGTGTAAGCATCAGGAAATTGTCCACATAGTAGGGTGCATCTATAAGCAGCACAGTTCCACGCCATCTGCTCCATGTGGATGAGATCGATACGGTTGCGGTATGAGTCATCGCGAATGGAATGGAAATCCACTAGTAAGGATCAAACGGACAGAATGGGAAACAATAAAAAGTCTCGGCTGAAACAGTCCACAAAACAATCCTACTTTTTAGCGAAATAAACGATGCAAGTTGCGGCTTTTAAGGTGGCCCTGAAGTAACGATTAGGTTTACGACCTCTCTCGCTCACTCTTTTTTCCTTTTCCATTTTCGTGAATCTTTTGACTATGACCGTACTTTCATACAACCATGTAAATAGTCTTGTCTTTGCACTTTCTATTACTGCAGTATTCCTTTAGCAGCAGCGGCTCAACCCCTTGCCAACGCAATGCTAAACCATCTCAATTGCTGCTTTCCTGACTTTTTGTGGATCCCCATGATTTTATTAACAATCACCTTATTGTTTTGAGGTGATCCAAATGTGAAAAGTCTTTGTCCTCGGCGGGATTCGAACCCACGCATGGTCACCACTCTCGCTTTAGTACCGCGAGTGCTCTACCAGCTGAGCTACGAGGCCACGCCGGAGAACCTTCGACTTTCTGCATATGGATTACAGTATACCCGCCCAAATTACAGTTGCACATGGCATCCACCACAGTGAACTAGCTTGTAATTTGACTGCCTACAGCAGGATTTCCCTTTGTACTAACCGGACTCCACCAGTTAAGTGCATTGGGCAAAGAGGCCAAAGACTTTTCACATTTGGATCACCTCAAAACATTATCAAAATCTGCCAACCATCAATCACCTTATTGCCAGATGCAGTTATTATTTTCAATTACAGATCTTCACTACTCACAAGTAGTTCGCTCGGCAGTGCCGAAGTCCTTCAAAGGTGTTATGTCGCCTCAAGTATTCACGCAGTCACAGTCTCACACGCACGCTCCGCCATTGGCTGTGCATCGACTGATGGTTGTTCACTGCCATGAGTAGTCGCACGTGCATGCACACACGTACGAAAATCACTATGACTTTACCCATGCCGCGGACGGATTGCTCTAACCAATCAGACTTTGGCACTGAGCCATACGCACTTGTTGATTCGTTACTGCTGAGCGGCCCTGCTTGGGCGCACTCGATGGCATGTGCTGCTTGCGCTTGCCAATAGATGATTTAATTTTTTGCCTGCTTGCAAGCTCACGTACGTGTTTACTGAAGTGATAATAAGCTAATTTTTTGTGTACTGTGTTCTCCGTTAATTGCCAACCCATCAAGGGAGGTATCACAAGGAGAGAAAAATTTGTTTGCAGGTTTCTCTGTCATTTCACAGTGTATCTAATTTCGACTTTCTAGTGGACAGAAAAGAAAACAAAATGCAAGTGTACATGCAGAACAAAGGTGTGTGTATGTGTGAAGGAGGAGGAGACCTGATTGAGAGGAAATATAAGCAAATTCGATTCAGACAAACTGAGAATCTGTGAAACATTCGAGGTTATTAGGGAAACCTGATCAGATTTCTTTCTTCTCTACTTGCGTGCCATTGCTAAGCGAAGAAGACCAAAGAAGCTCGACTCATTGTGACAAGAGTAGTTCATCCTATTAGGGAATTTCTGGACGCGTGATGTTTCGATAGTCTAATACTATCGCCAGCTGCTCTGCAGTTCGTCCATGAATGATAATAATTCACTCTCGCAGTGTTTTTCTTGACTGAATTTCACTGGCGCGCTCAGTACCCTGCAGTTGTGCTACACTCGCGTCTGCTTCAATCGATCAACGGCGTGTGATCGATCCCAGATATCGGTCGTTTGATGCATGCTTATTTTACTGTGCTTTCGTCTTGCACAGAAGAATAACACCAACCTAGTCAGTTAGGACGTGAGGAAACAAGGACATAATGTAATTTGATGACCTGCTTATCTCGGGGACCCAAACACCTAGATGAGGTGGTTTCTTTAAGTCGGAGACGCAACCAAGCCTGACAATTCAGTTGGTGGAGGCTAGAAGAAGGCCAGTCTATCCGAGCCAGTTAACGGCTAAAATCCGGTTTTATCCACTACGCCCTGAAGAGAATACTGCAACGAACAAACACGAAGAGAAAAAGAATACCGGTCAAAAGCCTCCACTAGACTGAAGTAGGTGCAGAGTACCTAAAATCCCTCTGGATGTTGGGAGGAACCGTTGCATTCCATAGAGCATCTGTCGCCCGCCTAAGCTGAGCAATCTCAAACCCAAAGGGTGCAGTTCCGCCCACGTTCCGTTTGCTCCGTTGGGGAAGTGGGGCTAAGGAGTGAATCCGATAAGTGCGTCGACAATAAAGCACCTACAAAGACAGAAAATGATGCGCATAACCCTCGGGGCCCGTCGTGTCATAAGCCTTATCAATGTCCTCTCCTGTTATATAAGATTGAGGCAAAATGCCACGGGTTATCACGGCTCTGAAGAAACAGTTACTTCAAAAGTGAGACGCACTTTGTACGCTCACATATTTAATCCACTTGGCTACGTTCAGCGTACGCACAATAAGTCAGACAGGGTATCAAGCCGCTCTAGTTAGAAATCTTGGCAGTCTCGAAATAGATGTAGAATGTGTTTCCGAAACAAGCATAAAGGACCCCACTCCTGTGATCACTCTTCGTATTGCAGATACAACCTGAGTCCCTCGTTTAACTTTTCATGTTGCTTCTGATCCAGTATCTAGTGCTCGTGGTCAGGCGGGGTTAGGGATCGATTTGAGCATGAAACTGAGTGTGAATCATTATATTGGATTCCATTCAGTAGTGGTTTGTGTGCAGTTTGGTTGCGCAAAATTCCATGCGCGTCAGCAGTAAAAAGGCTGAAGTTTCAATGTTTGTTCATCGAGCCTGTGTATGAGCCCATTGATTAAATTTCTCCAGAGGTTTATGAGGAATTATTTCAAGGTTTTTCGTAATTGTTTCGAAGAGAGCTTCCAACGGATATCGTGGGGGGCTACTGGGGATTTGAACGCCCGAGTTGGTTGTCTAAGGTTGCCGAAAGGCTCATAGAAGGCCCCTTTGTCATCCCTGCCGATAGCACTGACAACTGCAATCGTTTCACTCTGCTGTACTCTGACCAGAAATTGTTTTGTCTAGTAAGAAATTCTGTCATAAGAAGCGATATAGACTTACATGGCATACTCCTACGTCTTCACAACTTTGCACTCAGAATGGTCATACTGTGATCGACTACTTCTAGCGTAGATCGATCAAAGACTATTATTCATTTTGGTCTGCTCTTGTGGAATCTGATCACGCCTTCGTACAGGCTCGCTTCTTGTTACGTCTTGTGTGTAGTCACGTCAGCGCTATAGTCATCCATTCCCCATGGTTATTCCTGGATGATAAGAGATGATTTACTTTCCCAGCAGACTATTCTACGCGGTTATCGATACGGGACACAAAGATATATCGACAGCAGATCGAATAAGCCGTATAGGATGCTTCCAATTTCACACAAGACTCCAGTTTGATTGGGTATAAAAAATATGGGCATCTTCGATATCACTTGCTCTGTTAGGTGCTTGCGAACCCATTCCTTTGGACGCCATATTCAACGAAGTGCGCAAATCCTTGAGGAGTCATCTAAGCAGAAGTTTGTAAAATGAATGAGAGCAGTGATAAATCGCTGAATGTGGGGAAATGGATAAGGCTGAGTCTGTTGCCATTGGTCGCAAGCTTTGCCCTCTGGTTAGAAGTACCGGTTCACGGAAGCCGAGTGTGACTTAATATAGGAGTCCGATGGCACACTGGTTCACTATCAGGGACGTCCCCTAAAACTTTAGGCAAAGCCCCTTGAGGAACAATTCGTTTCGTTCACTTCCACAATGGGTTTTCCGACAACACCTGTCAGAGAAAAGATGCTAGCGGATATCACTGTTCCATCAAAAATGATGGTTATTTGAGCCGTAGGTTATAACAAAAGGTACAAAGCTGCTGCAGCTAGTCTTTTGTCTTTGTCTTTTTTGAAAGATAGAGACAAAAATTTGATATCCGAGCAAATAAAGCTGTTCTGGGCACTATAGCATGATGAACTGATTCTCAGAGAATAGTTGGAATCACTGATTGTGAAAATTTACGAGAAACGTGACGAGTAATCTTTTGAAAATTGAAGTGAAATTAGCTCGGTGAGAGTCGGATCAAAACCTCTCACGAGATCTATTCTCCGCCGACAGTCCAACGACCGTGAAGGGTGTATGCATGAGAATCGAGCTGGTGTCAGACCTTGTCAGGGTTATATTAATTATATACTTACCCTGCGACAGATATTGTTGCACATGCACACCGCCCTCAGACTAATAATCTCCTCTTGTTATGAAAACAGCTTTCAACTCAGTAAAGGGCACAGTTCTCTGGCCCGGCCTTGCACTGAAGGGTGTACCAGAAAAATTTATTTACTTTTTCCAATCCTTGTATGTGAACTACTGAATAGGAGTTCATACTTACGGTAGTCATTTACCTGAGTTCACCACGTGTAATGCTGTGCGTCAGGATTGCCCTCTGTCATTCTTCCTTCTCAATTTTGCAATTGAAATGGATCTTGAGATAGCCCTATCTTCTTTTTAGAAAGCTGGATTAATCTTAGTCAGGCAATAAACTATTTGATTTGGAATAGGCAAACGATGTTGTTCTTCTGATGAAAGATTCAGATAAGTTGCAAGTTCTCCTCGATAGGGTAAACAACAATGTGGCAATCTCTGGGATGTGTGTTTTGTGTTTCAGATGTGTAAAATGCTGCCGAAGGGCTGGGATGACCCTATACCAAACCGTGTTCTGGCCGACGAAGCCCTGGTGGAAATTTTGTTACCTGGGTAGTTATATCTCACCAGGTGGATGGATACCAAACGTGGTGTCACCACAGAGGGCGCGTTTGAAGTTTGCCTACTGGAATCATATGTAGCTCCAGCGTGATGTCTGGTTATCCGTCAAGGGGTCGGGTGTGTGCCGAAGCAGTTAGATCTGCCCTTTGATCTGACTTAGAACCATCGCCGGATATGCGTAGGAAATCCACGAAGACCGTCGGTGCTTGAAAACCAATGTCTTGGTAGTAAATGATGAGAACACCGTTTCAGAAGCGTTGAGGTTAGGCGTAGAATGTTTGAAGCCCGAGGCCAGTCACTGGAACAGGTACTGAATCGGATGGGACGTTGCTTAGGTACCCCCACCGACTGACTTTCTTGGTGTACGCTGTCTTCCGAGATAAGTAGTGACTGGAAGGTAGGTCGGGATGATCAGTTCATAACAGGACAGAATGGCATAAAAACGTTGATCAAAACTTGGCCACGTAGGAAGTTTGAGACTTCCCGGTTGGGGTCTATGTGACCCATCCACCGTGGGTTGGGAGGTATCAAGTGGTATGACTAGGTGTCGCAACCACTAGCCCAGCTACATTCGGTCTCTTTCCATTTTTTGTGATTTCCGCTAAGTATTTCGTTCGCAACTCTTTTTCACATTGTGCTTCTATCCATCCTACCCTCAACGGGACGATACTGCGGGTAGTTTTCTAAGCCAGAGCATAGAGATGCACAAATAATCGTTAAAATAAGTGAACTGAATTGGCCGATGATCAGTTGATTCAGTGTGACAAATCCAACATCCTAGAGTGACGACAACACAAAAATGGTGGCGTGTTTCGTAGCTGGTAACCAAATACCAGCCTAGAACCCTATTTAAACTGAGAGCGGTTTTTCTAACAACGTTTCCGCAATTTCGATAGTTCCACAATGGATGTACAAGTGTTACGCACCGTGAAAAGTTGTCAAACTTTCTTCATTTTCCTCCCAGAGTTCCATCTCTGACCAGAATCTAAGAGATCCCACGCTTAGCCGGTAAGCTGAATTGGAGTAGGTAATTGGTACTGTCGCAAAATTCAGGTAAAAACGGGAAAAACGATCACGGCAAAATTGCTCGACCCATGAACATAGGACCGAGAAAAATCTTCCTGATTTGCACGTTATCGCCATTCTGTATGAGAACCCTCATGTAACCCACCGGAATGCATTTCAAGAGAGACTGGGTCCTGTAGTCACTGACATTACTGCGTAGTCGTTTCAGTGCGTTACACGATGGAAAAGGACGTGGCTTTGTGTCCGCTTTGTCATCTATCTTGGGCCATTAGCCAATCAGATCGGTGGCCCCCATAACCTGAGTACCTTTCAGAAAGCTAAGTACAGAGGAACCACTGTGCTCCTTTTCTCCCCAGGCTGATCATAAGCACGATTATAAAAAATTGTCTATTCGATATTAGTCAAATCGGAAGGAGGTTTGTGCTACTTTTAAATTAGCAGTAACCAAAGTATGGTCGTTTGTGACGCGTATAATTTATTTCCTCGTCTTCTTCCTTCCTGGCGCTTTCATGTTCGTTGGAGCCTAATTCGGATTGGGGCATGAAAAACGGATCTTGCAGTATATTTAACCATCATTCAAATAAAAATATCCTAAATAAATCTGGTAAATTCGGTTGTCTTTCTGAAGTGGAATCTGAGCAATGCAGAGGTGAGCTTCTTAGTGTGAACTAGCTTAATAAAATAACTGAGATCATAACACGTGAGAAACAATCTTATAACAGCAGCTTCTTGGCTGTGGAGGCTCTTTGAGATATTTTCAAAATACCGATCTTGCTCTTTCCAAAGAAAGCTCATGACTGCACATCTCAACTCACCAGACCGACAAAAATGCAAAATAGTTGTACCACGTCCGTATAGGCCACGGAATAGAGACCACCAAATAGTGTGTATAGCAGTGCAATGCAAGCAGAAACGATCACCGAAGTTTGTTGATCGAGTTCCACAATGACGCCTAGTGTGGCACCTGAAATAAATTTGAAATAATGATGCTGTTAATGGATTCGCTGGACGAAACACTACAACACGTATTTGAACTTTGATGAACTAAACAGTAAGTAAATTGGTTTTACTTTTGGTTGAGTCATTTTAGCTGGCAGTTATTTTCACAATATGATTCACCATGCATTGTGAACGCTCAACTCAGCTTTGACCACCGCGGAAGCACTGCAGAACTATTTCATCCGTGTTAGGAATAATCAGCAGTGCACATCCACCGAGCCCCACAGGGGCTCGAACCCCGGAGTAAACGATCGTGCTTGTCCAGGTCGGCTCCCAAGGACAATGATTTTTCCGGCGAATACGCCTCACTGTGGACTATTTCAGTCACTCCCAACCTTGTGATTTGTCTACGTCAGTGGAAAAAATAAATCCCCGAACAATATTTGAGGCAAATCAAACCTAAGTAGCAAGCCTCAAAGGGGCCCCATAGAGCACGCATGAGGCGAACCTGGAGTGATGTTCCTTATTGCGGTTTGATAGTTGTCTTGCCGTTTGACCTACGTAAGTGGCACCACAGGTGCACCTGAATTGGTATGTGATCATGGGTGATGTCACTAAGGTCAACTTATTTTTTTATTTTCACGGGTGAACAGTGGTGATGTAACAAACACGCATTTGATCTTGGCTGCGTTGAATGTGGACTTCACCGTGGCACTCAAAACTCTACTGAATCTATCGGGTGCGATGTATCCCTTGAAGGGAAGTCGGATGAATAGGGCTTTCTTTTCCGCTTGATTTTGTCCCTTCAGTTCAGTTACTTCAGATAAATTTCTCAGGATAATCATTGCTAAGCAGAGTCTTCCTTATTTGCGATGGATCGGCTTTCAGGGTCTGCGGTGCAGATATGCTTCACCCTGTACAGAATACAACGTATCAGATTATGTTAGTAACCAAGTAGCACAAAACTGTGAAAGTTTGAGTACCTTCCTCTGAATCGAGCCATCAGGTCGTCTGGTTAAGCATACATCATGGTACGGTAGGCAATTTTATCCTCCCATTTCAGTGGTGAACTTGATTGCGTAGAGCGCATTGTTGAATTCGCGTGAGATACCATCTAAATCGGTTTGTGCATTTGTCATGCAAAATAAATCACCCACACATCGGCAGTAGCGGTCAGATTTGTTTGGTTCCGTACCACTAACTGTAGTGAGAGCTAAGGTCTGCTTCAGAATCATGTCCCTTTATCAGCACAAAACAAAGAACACATAGGTTGCTCTCACATTCGCTCGCTCGTTACACACAATGCACTGGTCCGACTGGTGTGGTCAACCATGTCTTGGGGCTTAAACAACGCTGACAAGACTCAGTTCTCATCTATCGATCCACTCCGGCGATCGGCTGTCTTGTCATCCAAGATTCCGTTGTCTCAAGCCTTGGGCTTGGTACCGCTCCAATGCTGACTGATGATGTGACTTGGCCGTCCGCCAATGATAAGTTAACACATTCTCTCACAAAACTGAGTTATTGATCGGCATAACGCTTGAGATTCCGGCTTTGCCATGAGAATGTCGGCAATATGTGGTCCCAGAGGCGAGCCTATGGCAACCTAATCCTTCTGGCGGTAATGCAAGTGAACAGAAATTGTACATTCAAAGGGCATTGAGGAACTGGTTCTCAGGTTGGTAGTCGGAAATCCTACAAGTATCGATTCTTCATCAAAAAATGAGTAAATAAAGTCTACTTTTTCAATCAAAGGCACATTATTGAACGAAGAAAATGCATCCAAAGAGAACAGTTGCTTTCCTGCCATATTCACATTTTTATTAGCTTTAATAAAGTGAAAAGGGTCAAGGAGTGTATGCTTCGCAAATCTCCGTCGTACGGGTTCTAGAACATTATCTATCCGCCAGGCTGTCGTGTGGTTTGCTGAATTTGTCATGGAAACGATGGAGCAGTGGGGTAGTTCAGGTTTATAAACTTTTGGAAGGCCATATAGTCGAAGGTGGAGCCTACGGGCTTAAGGCTTTCTCAATTGTGATTCATTTTTGGACTTTTCAAGGAAGGGTATCTTTTCACACTCCAGACGAATCAAATAAGATCCTAGTGAATATATATATATATATATATATATATATATATATATATATATATATATATATATATATATATACCGAAAACTCGAAATCAGGCATACTCATTGTTCAGTGCCGTCAAATACCTCGTCACCCAGTGTCAACGCTCAAATGGAGATGAAACTACCTTGAATAGCTTGTTTTCCAGTAATCTTATCCGAGATTTCAAGACCTATCTGTCCCAGATCACATTTATCATTTCTGATATTTTTATATTCGTATACGTGTTGTGAACATATCATCCACAACATGACTTACCAAGAGCGGAAAGGATTGCCCCAGTCCAAAACACTTCACCCATTAGAGCGGGAATAAATAGCAGACCACACATGCGATCACCGAATTTGTTCTGGAATGGATCGAGCATGGTCACGAAGCCGAGCGAGCGCATCCGGTTGGCAAAAAACAAGCCCCCTTTGATCGGTCAACGGCGGTTTTTTATTCGCACCAAATTGAAAAAAGAGGGGAGAAAGATGAATGAGTTGCAGAATTCAAGGATGAGTTTATGGAAAACGAATCATGCGAAATGTTTTTTCCACTGTCATTTCGGCTGTCTTTTCGATGACATTGTGTGGTGTTACGGTGGGTTTCACGGCGTGGACAAGACAGCGTTGCGTGGATTTCCCCAGTGGATGCAGACATGTCAACGAGAAGTCAGATCTAGTTTATATATGCATTATATATATATATATATATATATATATATATATATATATATATATATATGTGTGTGTGTATGTGTATCCTCGTTGGGAATCATCAGCAATGCACATCCACCGAGCCCCCACTGGGACTCGAACCCGGGGTAGATGATTGTGAGTCGAGCACCTTAACCACAAGGCTATCCGGGCTCACTCTCAGCCGTTTGTTCAACATCTACCTTAAATGATATAGCACCCTTCCCAAACTGGCTTTGAACGGTAACAACCTGCTTCCCGCACAGCGATCGACTCCTTTGACGGATGACTTCTCTGTAGGGCCTAAGTACAACCAAGGCATTCCGTTATGAACAACCTACAGAGCTTGGTTACTGAGCACAGATTCTAATGAATACGTGAGGGAAGATCTGAACTTCCGAAAAGCCCAAAGCTCTCAGTTTGACGCTGTACCATCCCTGATGTTACACCACAGGTGGTACTCATGTGTGAGTTCACATCCTACCAAGTTCTCATACGACTGGTGAAAGACATTGCACCGGGCATGACGTGTTTGATCTGACTTGCCCCTTAATTACCTTTACTGCAGACAACCCCTCCCCTTCGAAAGACACTGGTTTCATTTTCACCATTCACGTGAATCGGCATAATTCCTAGCAGAACGTCGTTTGTCGACGGAAGTAGATGGTCAGTAAGTGCACACAAGGAAACAAGACCTCACCGTAATAGTGTAGCTGCTGGAAACGAGATATCTGCATAAATGGTCTCAAGAACTTGTTTGCGTGGCTTAATTCAATCTCCATATGTCATTTATATTTAGCATTACTTTTCGTGAGGACGACTTCGTTGATAGGATTTCCCGGCCGCGAGTAAACACAAGTTACTCTTTCCAGAGAGCCTTCCGATTCATCCATTCAAAATCCCTAACTAAAGCAGAAGCAATTAACCCCACCTATGTGCTTAGAAACGTTCAGCTCAGAAAGCCATTCGAGATTTTACAACTTCAAGTAAATCATCATTCAACGCTATCATTCTGGCTTTTAAAATGCAAACACCCAGTTTTTCTTAGTCACTGAATGACGTTATCGACTAATCAACTCATCCCCATCCAGTCCTCTAGGCACTGGAACTCCACTCGTGATCGTAAAATCCGTGTGCGAACCTTACGAATTGGAAAGGAATGTTCTCCACAAATCACTTTTTTCCGAATGTCAGACGATGATAATTAAGAAATGTTTTATTACCTGATCACGTCCGAACAACTCAACCATTCGTACGCAGGCACACACACACATATCCCAGATTTGAGTCGCAATTGTGTTAGCTGTGCAACCATAAGATACACAAGGTAAGCGCTCCGACTGCAGATTCGAAATCTACCAAATGGAATTTCAAACGTCATTAACATTCAAAATGATTTCATAGTGAAATTTACACACCTTTTCTGCTGTTAAAAAAGTATTCATCGGACTAGCGATGAATATTTCCGACTTGCCTATCCTTTCTACCTCTCTCCACGTAGGGTCAACTTTCTTTTTCAGATTAGATTTTGCACGGGCCTGATTAACCTCGAATGCGATTGGTGCATTCTGTTTCTGCTTATCGACCATAATTTGTTGGGTCGCATCCAGTGTTCCCCTTTACCGACTCTAAACATCGATCCGGAGAAGTTATATTTATCCGATAACATGCCCTAGCGTTGTTTAGCTAACTAAAGTAAAATAACCACATCGCCTCCCGAGATACAGACAGGGAAAGTCACACAGGAGGAGCTTTTCAATACGGTATTTAAAGAAATCAAACCTGAACTGGTCAATTGCCGATCGCCAATTTGCAATCCTCAGACAGCCGTTTAGACAGTACTAAGATGTTGGACGGCCATTTTATTTTGGCCACTTTTGATCCCATTGTAATATAGTCCAGACTGTTGTCTTTGTTCATTTTTCAGTGTAATCCGACTTTTAAGAGATTCGTAGTGATCACAACCCACCAGACGGATCTACCTACTGTGTACTCTCTACCAAGCTTGATTCAGTTAGAATCTCGATTGAAATGCAAAGGTGACTCCGTTTTATGTACTGTGACGAAAGGACTGTAAAACTGTTCATCGAGTAGCAAACTCATATGAAGTTATTCGGAAAGATTCCGGCTATCGATCGATCACAACAAAAGTTGTGGATACAAAGCTATATTGCTGTAACTACGGGATGGAGGGGATGCATAGGCAGTGAACTGTGTCCACGGAGAGCTGCGCTGATTTTTGACCATCTTTCACTTCTAGACCGAGGATCACTGGTGGTATTCATTTCTTTCATTACATGGAATTATTCCTGTGCAAACACTTTTGTGATAAAAAGTGTTTGATTAAGAATGATGCATCACATAGGTGGTTAAACGAAAAACCAATTTTATCGAACTGATTTGTAGGATTCCACGTGTGTGTGTATAAAAGTAAAACGATTCAAACTAAGCCCTCCTTGACATCTGACAAATCTGTTCTTAAGGAAAAGAATATCCATGTCAGAAATTATGCAGTTATTTGTGCAGCAATGAGTAATTGGATTTAGTCTTCGGTAAAGCCAGCGTCCAAGCTATTAGGAATATTCTCAGATTGATGTACGTCGAGTCCACGTCCTCGTGGATGTCATCCTTCTCCACAGATTTTATCCTTTCCTAATCACTCTTTTCGCAACGTTTCTGGACGGTGCCCTAATACAGCCGAGGACAGTGCCGGCATTCGTTCAGTGCTCACCTACATCGTGTATTGCATATTTTACCACAGCGGATTTTCGTCAAATTGCCAGCAAACCTCGTTTTTGGGTGTTGTATTGCAAGAGGATCAATAGGACTTATTTGGCTTAGAAAAAAGCTTAATGGTGCGACAAGGTGGCGCAAAGACGGAAAAATGATTATCATTTTCGGAAGCTTTCATCTTTCCAGTTCGTTGAACTTCATGAAACACATATACTGGATGAGTAACAGACACTGGGGCCACGCAAACTAATGACATAGTTAGTGGTTTTGCAAGTTATGGCTAGTTTTCCGCTTTCGGCATTCCTTCATCACTCCACGTGCATACCAGTTGTCTCAGATTTTGGTTAGTCATTTACAACTGAGAACTATCGACACAGATGGGTGTTTTGACGGACTTAGACTAGCATTCCTTTGGAACAAGGTTGCCGTGAACAAACTTGTTTTTGACAACTTCATCTTGTGGCTAACATAACTTTTGAAATTTATGCACATGACGAAAGTTGTCGGTCTCAGCGGTATCAATGCAACCAACATTCGTCATGCACCTGTCAAACTGTACTTTACAAACAGGCCGTGTCTGAGTGTTCAGCTGGCGTAGTCCAGCAGCTCAGTCATAGACGTTTTATACCGGAAGCGATCAAATCACGTGTGCATTATGGTAGATGGTACATACTACTTCATTGTAATTTGGAGGGGGGGGGTTGGATGAGGATAATCCATACTATCCAATCCGAAAACGACTGACTTTGGGGACCATAAGAGGAATAGTTCGTATCGAACACGTCAGAAAGTCTGCACCAGTGGTATTAGCCTTATCGGAGGAGGAAAATATCGAGACTTCTGGTGATTTCGTCCACCTATCCACATACGGTTACAAGGTCACAGAATCACTGATATGTGTAGCATAATCTTACCCACAATCAAACTTGCCGCATAGCCAATCGGTGCGATACACCAGACTAGACCTTGTGCTGGATTGTAAGTGTTCTCCGCGGTTCCGTTGATGTAGCCGCCACCAACCCAAGTCGCTGAATGTAAAACAATCCCCGTTTCCAACGAACATGCAGATCCCCATCAGAAGGCGAAGAAAACGAACAATGACAAGGACGAGATGGAAGAGAAGAAACAGAGAATGTGTCGATGGTTAGATGACGACAAGAAAGAGTGGGCAGTATCCTGCGAACCGTGCAATGACATCTGGATTAGGAAAAACGATCGATGAGTTCAACAAAACTTGTCCACTGTTTGTTGCTGTGGCCACATCAAAATTCATGTCTTCGGAGCTAGTTACGCAGTCTTACTGGGCCTTTCCCCACCAAGCTTTAGCCAAAACCGACAATTCTCTACCCGCGACCCACAATCCTTGAGCCACGACTCACCATTCTTTATATACGACTCACAATTCTGTAGCCACGACCGTCATTCTTTGGGCTTCATATACAACCTTTACTCATTATCCATGGCGGGATAGTCGGATAGTTTCACCCGACTATCCCTAGGTTTATCTCACCACTGTCTGTCTGTTCCAGTGGATGCAAACCAGCACAGGCACATGCATGCGCCCACAATCACACACACACACACACACACACACACACATCGCAATAATGAGTGTGTGGTTGCCACGCCCTTTGGACGTGCCTAATTCGACGCCGGCAACTCGGAATACCTCTAACCGTCCTGACAATAGACATGGGTAAAGATTGTGCGTCAAGGCTGAAGAATTGTGAGTTTTGGCTAAAGCCCAATGGGAAAAGGTGTAGCTGGACCAGCATCATCGGATGCTAGGTGATGGTAAGTGTATTATTCTTTACTGACTGAAATTTCGATCCCGTATCTGACCTCTACTTGTCCAGTGCACGTGAAGGATCTCGTTTGAAATGTGCCGGATCCCCAATAACCGTACATCATCTACTCGATTTGTTGTCCTGACTCAATGTCATTCCGTATTCATCGAAATGGGGTAAATATCGTCCAACCGTGTCGGGTACGGTAGTTCCACGAGCAGTTCACTTACGAACTGGATTCAAAACTAAGGTGAGCATTCGATTTGACAAGCATAGACATATGGTTTCGCGAACCACTTTTCATTTCACAGTTGCTTTGTTTTACGCAAGTGACTTATAAATTGACATTTTCATTTTTAGATTTCAAAAATGTTTTTTTCTTCAGAAAGCTGTTTTCAATCGGCTCGACTGAACCGAAAAACCGACTGTTTGATTGTCGGGCTCAAGGACTTCTGTAGTCAGCTCGGTATAACCGGGGGTTAACCCGGTTGAACGGTGAGTTGAGTTTGAATCTACACATCTGTTTGAAGCAGTGATACACAAGCAGTTCTGCTGTTTTGACGGAATTAGATCAGAACACATGATTACCATGGGAAGCGGTCGCCGATCAAACAGCTAGTGGTCACGTGTATTATTCACAGTCTTTCACCGAAGTTCCCTCACAAGAAGGTCGTACAATGTAGATATTCTGGACATTTGCCTAGAAATCTTCAATCTGAAGTGTAAATCTACTGAAATGAATAGTTTCTATTTTTGTGATTTTCGCGAATGGAGGAAAGGTCACGCAGTTGAAATGGCGTGCCTGCTAGCACTTGAATACCTTTGATCCACTACTGGACACTCGAATGTACGTACTGATATCCACCCGTGTGACTGCGAACAAACACTCGTATTCTCGTGTCCCAATCTATAATATGAACAATAACTTTCCGAAGCATTTGAATCGGCATGATGACAATGACTGTGCCATACGCTTACCGCTGGCGAGTAAGTGTACCTGTTTCCATGCCTTCGTACCAGTATGTGCACAGTGAATGACAAAAGTATAGTACCCCTTTCCTTTCCTTGCATATTCCCGCTACTGTAATTTTTAATGAAATCCCATCTGAAACATTGGGTCAGGTCAACTTTGTGACCTGAAGCAATCAAGTGTCTGACCCAATGTTTCAAAGTATTGTTGCGCAATCCATCACCGAAACTATTGGCGTTCAGTGAAATCCCATTTGGACAGAACAACCAGACGCATGGTACGACGCAACATGCCAAATTTCAAAATAAAACTTTACACTGTCGGGTAATCAGAGCTGAAAAAAGTAAATAAACGAGGGTGACAAATGTATACGACCCTGTATTCCGATGCTCTATCTCATGAAAAATTTCGCAGAACCCGATGGAGCACTGAGCTTGACAACAAACTGACTAATTTGGTCTGCGGGTTTTGGGAACTGACATATCCATGAGAACCGTAATCACGCGCGTCGTATGCGTCAGAGCACCTATTGCATCCCGGATATCTAGCCAATCCTGGTAACATTTATTCAGTTTGGTTGCACTTATTCACCTGACAGAACTCGCACGGAACAGTCTACTCAATTCCACAAGAAGAGAAACTAAGAGTTTTCGAGAAGGGAGAAATATCTCCTTTCCTTCAAATGGGATTCGGTTTACATGAAATCACCAAGAGGTTCAAGATTTCGAGAAACGCCATACGACGGTAGCTGGAATGTACCGAGCAACGCGCGCCTGAAAAGCGAGCGGGTCGTCCAAAAAAATCAAATGAAATCGGACGAACACAGACTACTCCGTCTAGCATTCAATATCATGTTGTATGTCAACGCCGACATCTTCGATCAAAGTCAGTGTTTCAAAACGAATGTTTAAAGAACGCCGAAAGCCGTGTCGTAGGTCAAATACAAAAAACGAAAAGGTCCACTGATCTCGCATCGCAGTACTGACAACACAGGTGGGAAAGTATCTCACTTAGGGACAAAAGATTTTTCATTCGGATGGACCAGATGCTTGGAATTCTTACTGGCATGATACCAAAAAAGAAAACAGAATTTTCAGTCAAAAAAAAAAAAACAACGACATGTGATCAGTTGGTTTGGGGAACCTATTGGGCCATCGACTGAAGTGAG
Organism: Fasciola hepatica; assembly: GCA_948099385.1. NCBI lineage: Eukaryota > Metazoa > Platyhelminthes > Trematoda > Plagiorchiida > Fasciolidae > Fasciola > Fasciola hepatica. The sequence goes on from CANUEZ040000182.1 coordinate 10,818,131, forward strand.
CTTTTTATACCTTGTGGGATACAAGGTTTCTTTGCGTACATTCGTATGTTGTAACAGTTTTTCTCCTACTACTGATCAACACATTATGAGATGACCTCAAATTCCAACACGCTGATAACTCTCTCCACTACTCATGTACTGCAGAATGCTGACTGTTTTTCCGTTGGATCAAGGTAATGCAGGGCCAGCCTGTAGCCCAAATCTAAGCCCGACTGATAACCTGAGGGGCATATTTGCTCGTCAAGTGTAAAAGGATTCTGTGATTTACCAGTCAGACAGTGAATTGACAATCGCTCTTAAGCGACAGTGGGTGAATGTTGACCAATGAATAAATGTAGGTATTGTAAGACATATTCTGAGAAGGTTTATCGAGGTCCTCATGCGAATGGCAAGTATTGTTGAGTATTGTACCGCTGATGTGGTGGTCCTGTACATTATCACCCTCCGTTGTCGTGTACTTAACTCTGATTGGCTCAAAAAAGAGTTATCAAGTTGTAAAATAGTATATTCTGCATCACAATGAAAATTTTGGTCGCTCTGACCAAATATTGTTTCGTTCGAGAATACCAAATCAGAAATGTTCAGAAAATGATGGTATCCCATACTCTTGTTGTACTTTAGGCTACCTGTAACTGTTGGAAACACTTAGAAAGCAACCTTAGCAAAGAAAATTTACACTCAGTTCCGTTCTATCACAACACATAGACTCAGTGATAACGTTTGCCCAGTGATAGACTTCGTGCTAGTTTTATTCCATGGATTGTTGTCAATAGGTATTACGTCTCAGTCTATGTATCAGTTTGTCATGGCTTGTGTGGCAAGTTACCACGTTTGTTTGAAAGCACGGGCGAACCGAGTTGCTTAGCCAAACGACGAGGGAACAGTGACTAAACAGCAATTAAAACCCATTTAACAGCACCGGTGGTTGTGATCAATACAAATGAGGACTCGCTTTCCATCTTAAAAATCAAAAGAAGAATAACAAGTGGCGGTAAAAGACTAAATATAAAGGCATATTAGATTTCCCGATTGTATTTTGTGCCGTAAACCGCTTTTATGATCACTTGACCACTGCTCCACTGTCGAGGCAAGAACAGTTCAATACCAACCCGTGCCAAGTGTGCAGTTCATTAGGCCGAGGTGCCTATGGGATCTTGTTTGAAGAATCCACAGGTTCAGTCGTTTACTTCAACTTCATCAGAGGATGCACTGGAGAGTGCAGTTTTTGTGTTGCCGATGGAAACCAATCGAATCGCGTCTATATGGACTCGCGGCTTGTCGATTTTCGTACTCAACGAAGTAGCAATTCACTGTTTTGACGATCCTTTGTGATCACCTTTAGTTACCAGTGACTAATGCATACTTCAGTTGATGTAGTCCAGCCTAGCCGAGTTGGATCACGTGTCTGGCTTGTTAAGAACCGTCAATTTCTACTGGTGATGGTCGAGCCGTACAAGAAGCCTGTACCACATCTTAAGGATACGAAGTTCGAACCCTGACACCGGTGCCGGTCGCATTGGTGGCAGACAGTAATTTTCTATTGCTCAGCTCGTTATGACGCCGGACATTCTTGGACCCTATAGGGCCTTTGAAGAGAGGCGGGTCCTGTTCAGTCTGTTCGGAGCCATTCTTTATCCTAAACTATTTTCGTGACCACACTGTCTTCGTTTATGCCGTATTCATACCATGCGCAGACCTACACTCGTCCAACTTTTGGGTTGTTACCATGTGGTAAATTATTTGATAATGAGTTCGAATCTCCTACTACTCATACCGATCAGGTAGAAAAGCTCTATAGATTGCTTGTATTGTGATACCTTTGTTGTCACTTGGATATCCTATGGAAAAAGTGCTCTATCATAAGGGTCGTTCTATGTGCGATTTACCCTTGAAAAGTCTATGGCGAGAGGGCGCTATATCATGTAGGGCTGAAGATGAACAAGCCTTTAAGGGCCAGCCCGGATAACCTGGTGGTTTCGTTCACAGTCGTTCACCCTGGGTTCGCGTCACACAGGGGCGCTCTAGGTGAGCACAGTTGATGATTCTCAACTAGGATGAAACAGCCGTGCAGTGATTGCTTCCGTGATTTTCAACGCTTGGATTAGCGCCCTCTCTGCGTGATGAATCACATTTCGAACGGGTCAATAACATTCCGACGAGGTTCACGTGACCTGAACATTTGTTTGACACGTAGTTCTGAAGATAAATGTGAGAGGTACAGACGTTCTCCCGGGATTTAGTCTTAGTCCATCGGGACTGTCTTTACCTGAAGTATAATAAGTCTGATCTGAATTTCGCCGATCGCTCCCGACCATTGGTGAGTATTCTGTTGTTCTGTCTCACCTACAGAACGGTTTTGTTGTACGGTTAGGGTTAAATTGTCGAAGTGAGCCGTTAGCCCCACGTCAGTTTTCGCTTCGGTTGCGGCTCTAGGTGGGCTGAAATATCCTGGGAATCTCGGGGCTTGCGCTACAAAATTCATGAACTTCGTCCCGGACATTCATTCATGATTTTTCTAACAATGGACAGGGTCTATTTACATGCTGTAATTTATTTTCACTCGAAGATAACGCAATGAAGAAATAATGTCCGGTCTAAGGCAATGGCGCGAGCACACACACACACACACACACACACACACACACACACGCTTTTGACCCCGTCGTGAGGCAGATCAAATGAATATATTTGGAAAACAATCTAGTTATATGAGTAACGTTGATAGCTCAGCGCGAGTTGACTTTAGACGATTACAACCAGAATGCATTTCTTCCAATACGGTATGAACTTGAAATCGTATTTAAGCTTCGAAGTGATGGTTTGACAGTTCAGTCAGAACTCTTTTGTTTTGGATATATTTGGCCATGGTAACTGACTTAGCGATCATTATCAAGTATATATGGTTCGGAGGAGCTAAAGTTTGGAACCAGAATGCGCATCTGGAAGAGGCTGTGGGAATTCCAAAACTCACAGACCAGGTACATGTTGATTTTGAGCCCGAACCTAGAACACAATGGAATATGGATATTTAAATGAATCTATATCTGTAAATGTATCACAGTTACTTGCGAGTAGTGTGAGATTGATGGTAATTTGTTAGGACAACTGTTCTTTGGACTTCCCCTTCAATCCAAAAACCTCAAGTCCGATTAATCCCGCACTCAGAAGCACCAGACGACCTCCTTCGTGGAGCACAGATGAAACAAGTAAGATGAATTGGGCATTATTATTGCATGATAGATGATACTATATTAAATTCAAACCTTCATTGTGTAACAGTTTAGTTTAACGGAAATCAGCAGGTGGGATCGTGACATGACCCGTGACTGGTAGAGAGGTAATAATTCTAAAAACCATTCACGGTTAAGGATTTGCTTCTAATGACCATAAAAGCATGCAGACAAAAATACCGTAGTTTTGGAAATGGGAGATTTAAATTATTTCAACTAACATGTCTAACAATAATGAAATGCCCTTCTAAAATTCAGAGTTAGTGCTGGAAGGGCGGTATATCATGTAGTGTATTAGTTCGACAAACCCTTGAGAGCGAGCTCGGAACTCCTGGTGGTTGAGTGTTCGACTCAAAATAGTTCGCCCCAGGTTCGAGTCCCAGTGGGGTCTCGGTGGATGTGAGCTGTAGCTGATTCCTAACAAGAATGAAACAGTAGTGCAGTGCTTCCGTGGGGTTTGATTGTGATCTGAACGTTTACACTCTATGAGGAATTATCTATAAAATTGAACTTCCTATTACTCACACCAGTAATGAAGCAGTTGTAAGATGTGCACTTCTCACAGTAACTTGCGAGTAGGGTATGGGATTGTTGATACTTCCTCGTGCATTTTACAGCTTTGCTTGGCTGACTGTGTTTTGGACTCTATCTTTCACACCCACAAAACCCAGATAATTCCATCATTCTTGCACTGGTCAGCACCAGACCCGATTACCGCTTTTGTTGGAGCTCTTCGGTGGTGCATATCCCTCGTCGCACCAAGGATTTGAACCCGGGCGCTTTCACCTGGAAGGTGTGTGTTATCACTGCGTTTGGCCGCTCCCGTCCGGGCTGATCCAAATTACTGAGTCAAAGCTGGTAGTTCTCGACAGCTTTCGATGGGAGACACGGTCACTGTCCCGTTAACTCCAAGCGAACGCCTCCCCTCCAAGTGCGGAGTCGATCGGATAATCTGAGGTTTGTGCGTGAATGACGGAATCCGAAGTACAGTCAGCCAAGTAAAGAATGCATATCTGCGAGGTGGTAACTCTAATAACAGAGCAGGAAACAAGTGAAAATATTTGTAGATGATAGTTGATGACTGTGTCCTTTAATCTGGTTTGGTTGAAAAGGTCCGCAGCGAGTGTACGCACAAGCTGGAAAATATCAGCACATAATGTGGGTCCTGGTCGATTCGTTGATTCAACGTTTATCAATAACTTGTTTATTAGTTTGCATTGGAATCGGATGAAGGCTACTTGTCAACTTACGAAGGTCATCTGCAATGAATGGAAATAACATGACATGTATCTGGTCATGCATGAACAACATAAATCACATGACCACGTCTTGTTCGTTGCGCGCCTTATTAACCACTTGTACTGGCTCACTTAGAGTTACCGTCCAGTAAACGCACCCGATAAAGTTCATGTTGAAACGAAAATCAGGTGACGAAATGTGTTTTTGTTATGCTCTTCAGCGAACCAACTGTCGCGTTTGTGTACTTGTGTGTGTGTGTTAGGGTATGGGTTTCGAGTGAGTAATTTAATAATATGTATCTCTATAGCACCGGATGACCTTCAAAAAAAGTACATCAAATACTGGAGAGCAGAAGAAATCTGTTTGTCTGCCGTATCTTAAATCTTGAGTACCTCACTTTGTGCTTCACTTTACACTACCGTAGGTAACCCTTGATATGCTATTCATTTTTTTCGTATTTCTCAAGATGAAATAGGATCGGGGAAAGGTATCGTTTATAACAGAACAAAAGCCAGACTAGAGACTACGGGTTTCATCTAAAACCAAGTAAGAGTGTCTTTACTATAATGCACTGATATGTGAGAGCGTACTGATCAGACAATGCTGAATATTGGAACGAAATTGAAAATAAGCAATTCAGTGTTTTCTCCGGCCATTTCTAGGACGGTGTTATTGTCCAACACTGTATGTATGCAAATGTCTCCATCTAAGGATTTCACCAAGGAACTTCCTCCGAAGTTTATTTTAAATTGAGTCACGACAACACTGCAAAACAACTAACATGCAGCTAATAAGACAACAGAGAAAATGAAGATCGAATGAGGGTCAGTCTAGTTAGTTATGAGCTACCGTTGTTTGCACAAACACGTAGACGTAGCCTATCTGTATCGACTTCTACTAGTTGAATCGTACACGTATCTGACCATCACATCTGATGTAAGAGTCTCGGGTGCCACCACAGCCGGTCCCTTCGGTGGTAGACAGTTACTCACTGTCGCAAAGATGGTTTCTGCACGTAACCTTGTACGATGTCATGTGTTCCTCTACCTTTGGATAAAGGTGTGTGGTTTTCCCTTGTCGCTTCATCCTTGAGGCTTTGGGTCATGACTGTTCCTTTTCAAACTTACTCAAGCAGGAAATTATATAATAGTATTAAAACCTAACCTTTACTTCCAAGTACAGGGGAGACTGATTGGCCAAGTAGCCGAAATGATGCGTTCCCAAAATAAATTCTGTTGGCAACCCGCGAGCGAATTGCTACTTTTGCTTTAATCGATACAAACAACCAGTACTTTGCTTTACCTCTCCGTAGCACTCGGTGAAACCCACAGACTGATCGGCACGAACTCTCCCTTTGCGAGTGCAGGATCGACTCTGACTGTCCACTTTCGGTGATGGACAATAATCCCCACCGTCTTACAGTTCGTTGTCACACCTGACCTTATGCTGTTTTCCACTTCACGTCTCAGAGTCTGGTTGCCGGCTGTCTATAATAGTGCAGTGGGTCCTTTAGGCTTTGGGATATGCTCCTCCCGCTGCAGTCGTGCGTGAGCAAGCAGTGAATAAACATAAGTATTGTGCTAACGAAGCAGAATGTTTGTGGAATGCAGTTTATTGTTTGTATACCCAGTGAAGCTCTGATCGTCACACTAAAATTCACAAAACTACCACATTTTTATTCGATTTCGTTGAGCCGAAAAATCCAATATTTGTACGATTAATCCCCTCTCTCATTGTAAGCGCCCCATTCATTTCCCATCACGAAATGAAAAAAAAATTTCAAGAATAGCTCAGTCATTATTAAATTTTGCAGATGGTTGAACTGACTGACCAGTAATAAGATAATTTGGGTTATATTGAAATATCGGATTAGATGAGACTGCAAATCTAACTATCTCTGTTTACGCAAAGCAGAGCTGAGCCGGCTGAATTAACGCCTAATCAGACTCACCTAACCCAGTTACGCATTGGAGTTTACGAAACACTCATCTGTCCTGTTCACTGTCCACGTGATGCTGTATAGGCAAAGTAACTGACCTGGAAAAAGTGCTACCGTTCACGGTTCGTTTGCGTCTCTTGGACCCTGGGTGTGTTTCTTGGCCAAGTCTGGTTTTATTCAACCAGCAGTTCTGTAAACTAGGCACGGTCGCAAAACTGTGCCAACCATATCATTTAAAACTGAACGGAATTGAATGAACAGCCAGATAATGTGATCACGTGGACGCCACAAATGAAGCTGTTTTACAGAGTCCCTTTCAGCTGATTGTCTCTCTGCCCAGTTCACAGTTCGGTTTCCAGATTCTTAGTCTTTCGTGCTATGGCGTTATCTGCATTGATTTGAATGCTTGTCCACACCACCCTTTCTTGTCCTCTTACATTTTACATCTGTTTATACCGACTCGCCACATCAGATCGTTCATCCCCAATCTGTAGGGTTCAGACCAGTGTGATCGATATTTTCGATCCCATTTCGGTGACCCGGCATGTGTTCATGTATTTCCTCAGTAAGTTGTTCGTCCGATTCACCTCCTTCGCAGCTGGGAGCATACAATTACCAAACTGTATTATGTGAGTATATGGGTATGAGAAGGTTGGTCTCTAATAAACCACAACAGAACATTTTTAAAATATTCCCTTGATCATTGTCTATATTTATATCGGTATGTGGGTGAAGGAGATCTCCATGTCTACTTCGCTTTCTGTGTGCCTCTCCAGTCGTTTTAAGATTAAGTTGTTTGGTATTTAGACCGAAAGACATCGGACGAAGTGACCGGCACAATATTTGGAAAGCGTAGATAAAGTTGTGTAGGGTAACAGTCTCAAGTTTCATATCAGATTTGGGGTCTATTTTATCCTTATCTGGCATCCTCTCAGACTTGGCCTGCATCTTACACTCATCTACGTCTCCAGTGGTTCAAAAAAATATTTCATACTCTTGTAAACAGCTCAATAGGTAGAACGAGGCTGAGCCTTATGAACCTCAGCAAGGCAGTGCACTGTGAACACATCTATACAGCTGCAGTGGACTGTGCGGAGATAATTCAAGTTCAAATCCGGCGGTCACGAACGCAATGAACTCATCAGGCCTTGAAGTTAAGTAATCCTCGCCTGTCAGACCTAAGCCTAAATATACATCGTTAAGACCTACTGGCATACAGTTAACAAGGTTAGAAGTGCACCCTCTAACAGCAAGTCGAGTAGGGTCACACCAGCGTTCTTCCTACTCCAGACTTATCATCCCAGTAGCACACAGCTTGAAACAAACACCATATGTGTGGTATTAGTGGCATATCGGTGTTTTACACTGATTAAATACGCACATTGATCAACCCCGTTTGAGGTGGGCAATGAGTGAATGCGAGAAAATATCTCGCAGGTAGAGAACGAATTGTTACTGTGTGAATTATTTCGGTATTTCTCAATTCCGGTAAAAATACAGCCCGAAAATTCCCCGAGCTTTTCATTCGTATCAGTTACTCGATCCCCAACCAATCAGATACAGCTTTTTCCCAAAACTTTTGAAATATGTCGAATATTTCATCCCATTCTGGTCTATATATCTACAGTCCCAAATTTTCTGAGTGTACCTGCTCCCTTTCTCGTTCCCTTCGTCCCTAGGAGAAATCGGTCATCAAATGCGCTTCCGTCTCCAGAACTGACTAAGCCAAATACCTAATGGGTACTATCAGCACGAATGTAAGATGGTCTTCCATATTCTGGATTGAGTGAAGAAACCAGGTAGACTGTTTTTTTCTAATTCGTAGGTCGAGGGGGTTGAGTGTCAAACAAGATGTCGTTTTTTCAAAGGGAAATCCTGCTATAGACAATCAAATTAAAAGTTATTTCACTGTGGAGGGTGTCATGTGCTACTTTAATCTTGACGGCTTAACTGTATGACCAATATGCAAAAAGTTCGAAGTCCTTCGGCGGTCTCGTAACTCAGCTGTTTGGCACTTGGCAATCAAGCCTGGGTTCGAATTTCGCCGGGGTCGACGACTTTCACCCCTTAGATCATTTCAACATTCATCAAATCCTCCAAACGCCATTTTATTTCTGTTTGTGATTCTGAGTTTCTCCCAATGATCGATTGGTGTACGTGCGCAAAACGCTTCAGGTAACTGAATGCATGTGTTCGTGTATTTCTGTCTGCCTGTCTGTCCTTCCATTTGTGCGACTTGTAAACTGTTCTAATACAAAGTACTTAAGAAAACACATACTCACTCCAACGCAACAAAGTACGTTTTTCGAACCACGGTTAGATTCATTCCTTCGTATCTTGGGAATGATGGAATTGTGAGTGCGTAGAGATTATCGCCGTGTACAGTGACTTCACTCACCATCATGCGTCGTGTAGTATCACGTTGGCATAAGAACAATTGTCTCATGATTAATTTCAACATCAGTGATCTTTTTAGCGCTTGGATTAAAAATTCCCCTAACTCTATCTTCCTTCTTGTCAAAATGAAGTCATCAAAAGTATGGAAGTCTTGATCAAAATAATCATTCGTTCGAACCAACTCCTGCCATAAAACCAAATCGATCTGTAAACGACTGCTCTGGAATTGACACTCGCATTTTCCTGTCTGAGAAGTCAACTGGATAACAACAAGGTATTTCTTGTCATGCCATGCCGTCAGAATTCCTGTAAAAATGTCGATCGATTGTACTACATGGTTCGATCATTTCAGATCAGATAATCATCAGGTGGTGACATTCTCGGTTCCGGCTGTAGCTCATTGGGGGGGATGGTGAAAGTGGTGATGCTTATAAAGTTTTTTATTGAATAAATCCAACTGACCTCCTATTGGGTTTTCTTAAAGTGGATAACGAGCGTAAAGCATTAAATTTACTTTCCTGAGTCGTCAACGAGAAAAATGTTATGTTGTACATCATACCACGCATGGCTCAGAACGTGGTTCAATACCTTACGGAATGGTCATGTTTCTCAATCATTCATTCAGCTTTCTCAACACATTGATCGTAAAGATGCTGTTCGATGAACAATCCTCATTCCAAGACAAATTAGACATCCAACGCTTTGATATTCCACAAGTTAAGTGGAATATCTCACCTGATGTTTCTTTATTAAAAGGTGCATTCTACGAAAGTCACACTAGGTAATCAAAATACTTATACACATGTGTGAAGATATTGTTGTAACGGACATGAAGAAGCATTCTTTGCAGCCCAGTCTGTGGTTATTGCGTTTACTGACAATGAAAGGTAATTCGCGCCTACATAATCACAGTGTTATGGGATGTCTGTTACGGTAACCGGCGTGAATTAGGTCTACTCAATGTAAAATATATTCCATAGTAGCATTTCTGGTCAAGACCATATTTGACTTCAGAAGAAAACAGTGTTTACAAGGTTAAACAATCTGCACATTCATTCAGCAAAAAGAAGTTGGAACTGTCCAGAGTTTCAAGTTCTGAGCTCGGAAGCTCCTCCGATGTTCTTTTCGTATAATACAAGTCATTCTTAAGCAGATAGTTCATCAGGTAATTCGGATTTTGTATCCAACGTATACCTTTGAACGAAAGAACCAATCATTTTGCACAAATCAATCTACCCAGTCAAGACCGGATCGTAGCTGATGAAAAGCCAATTTTAAGCTATATGGCTCTTTGACTTTTGGCATCGTAACTTTATTAATCATGTATTATCGGCGCTTCGCCGATCACTCAAAACGACGGAAGCTCTGTGCGGCTGACTCATCCTTGTTAGGAAGCATCAGTAGTGCGTGTCGACCAATTCCTAACCGAAACTCTCACCCACACGTTGCCATCCTCCTCCTACGGAAAAAGAGATATCTATCACAAGGATTGATCGTTGTTCGGAAGACGGGCTGGCACCGTTTAAAACCAGTGATAGCAGGGCACCTTGTCACCATAAAGAGTTGGGGATGAGTAACTAGCAATCATACACTCTGGGTTGGAACCCTGGTGATATCCGTCGAGTAAACACTACTGATGATTTCTAAAAGGGTGAAGCAATCGCACATCACTATCGTGTGTTATAAAGGTGATTTGGGTTGCTGCTAAATGACCAATGGCTTCATAAACAAGTAAAACTCTCATTACTGAAACTGATTCAAGGTTTTGCAAGTACATTAGTGAGTTTTCATTCGTTGGATGTTTTTGATTACCTTAATAATGGCACCGATTCGACTTTTGAGGTTCACGATCATTGGAGAAGGAACAAGAGAGAGCATTTACAGACGAAATGACCCATCCACTAAAATAAATAACAACCTTATTCTTATCGATTGATAGGATCATTATATTGCATGGCTTGTTGGTAGTTAGATAGCAATACATATGACTTTTTCAGATCATTTCAGTCTAAACTACCTGTGTATTCAGTTTGATTTCAAAAGGTTTACAAAACCTTGAAGGTGGGATAATGAAATCTAACTTCTAAAATACTTTTTGAATTTGTCCCGGGTGTTTTGTTCATTGACTGGGCTTTGTCCCACTAGACAACTTTTTGAAACGCAGTCTAGGCCATAGAACAGCATCGTGTTTTTGAGCTGAATTGCTTTCTTAACAATGGTAAAAGGCCGATTCTACAACAGGGTCAAGCAAGTCATCGTTTACAGCTGCGAGAAAATTCCAGTCCAACAACCGCTTTCACAGTGTACAGAATCCGATCAATAGTACCAAATGAACAGTATGTGTCTGCGGCAACTTACTCAGGCACAGATGAGCTGCAACGTGGACAGTGTCTGGACATATTCTGTGGTTGGTAAACAAACACATGAATGAACTAAAGTGGGATGGTCACGGTTGAAGGTCACCGTAGGCTTGCAGACCCGCATCATCGAACGCTGTGCAGCTTTTGTCAAAGACAAGATATCGAATGAATGCAAGCATAGTATCGTTTTCAAATGAAACTTTCGTCTTTTATAGATGATAAAGGTGATTGGTGGTCTCCAAGCAATGTAACACGGATTTTGCGAGCTCATGGATCTGTGCTACTGTTCACGCCTATCCTAGTAGAACCACTAACTGCTTCAGCACCAACAGCCCAACAACCTTAGTTGTGGTCCCAATATTTTTTTATATACTGACGGCAGCACACGCCTGATAGGGCAACAAAAATATTCCAAAGAAGCTCCACGCTGTTGTGTTCGCTTGAACAAAAGCTGCTTTAATTGTCTCCGCAATATGTTCAGTCATCATCTAGAGAAAAGGATATCATTTTAACTTATGACTGAAGTCAGCAAGCTACGTTTGTCTTCCATATAGAGACTACATGGGTGAAGGATGTTGCCGTTATCGTATATGGAGTTGGGCCTCCGAAGTTTACGCTGGCCTTCACCTTTCCTTATCTGATAAACAAAGCGATCGGTGACTGAGCTCAGTTAAATTCTTCTACCGTACTAAGTACCGGTTTGATCGTTTAACGAATGCATTCCATCAAGGACTACGAAGTCGGCACATATTTGATACTGCATAACGGAAGCGTTGTAGGACATTGGTGAGACGCATATCGTATTATCCCGGTGACTGGTCCTTTACTGTGATGTCGTTGATGATCGATGTCGTTCTAGCTGTACAACATTAACCCGGGATCATACTTGGATGGCAGAAGCACATAAAGCCGAAAACGTCTAGCCTTATGCATGGCAGTCATAAGGTTAAAATCCCGTTTAAGAAGCCTCATATTCTGCCATTATATGACGTACGCAGTGCCCACAATAAAAACAACAATAAAAACTACTACTACAAAAACACCGTCAACACCCTGAGGAATGATAACCAACGCAACGTTGTGAGCATCATCATCACCACGGTTTGCAAATCCATCGGTCATGTATGCACTGCACACGAACTTTGACACTTTGACACTTTCCAAATACACCCCCTGTTCTGACCGACTGTATCCGTCAACTTTTCACAATAGCGACTGAGACTTGTCAGTAAGAGAAACAACGAATCGAAAACATTTATTATATATCCTGCCTAAATGAAGTCAGACCGAATGTTCTTCCAACCACTAAATGGTTAGTTTTGTGTCTGTGATACTTCTATCAGTTTTACCCTGGTAACTAAGTATCTGTGCTCTTTTCTTTAACCAGAGCAATTTTTCCTGTCACTTTTGAGGTTGTACGTCATGCTGTACTAGGCCTGAGTCCCGTGCCCCTCGCGATCCATGATTGAGGTCAAATGCACAAATAAACATTCGTCTAATACTTACAACGAAAATAATTCAGTACACAAGGAAGATGCGCTCGAAAGATGACCTCAAAATTGGATCAGCATGCACTTTCGCCCCATTGCATGCCGTTTGATTTCCGTCCTTTGTTCGGTTTCACGTTTTCAGGCAAAGAATATCCGGAGATTAATTGGGACAGAACACGAACAAATTTGACTTTTAATTTCTTTCTCCGAGAGTGCGGGTAGGAAAATTTTTTAGCATAGCATGCGTAGAAAGCAAACCGTGTTTCACTAGGGATGAATTCACTGCATTTTCATTATTGTCCTTGTTGTAGTTGCTATCAGTTGTCTATCGTTTAATCAATTGAAAATGAAAATGGGTTTCCTTGGCATTAGATTTGAATATTGGCCACGGACAAAGCTCAGACTGGTGGATTTTCCTAGTGATCGTCTTACTTATGCTTATGCTCTTAAAAAGCATAATTGGATAAATTCGAGCGTTTGTCCCTGCCGAATTATAGGTACTACAAATCGGATCACAGTTGGGGCTTCGCAAAAACAAGTTAACGAGCCTGAAAGGTAAAGCAAAGAAGCGACCTCAAAGTTTAGTGAACGATGACGGAGATATCCCATTCGTCACGCAACACCGGGTAAAGGTGGAGTTCCTCCATCTGGGAGATCGAGGATTGGTCTTAGGAAAAATGTGGATGAGTTCATCGACCGCCAGTTGCACACTAGATTGGTAATGAATATTCTCGTAATTCAAACGGCATACTCGGTGGTGGGAATTTCAATACTCAAAAGTATTTGCCAATCATAACCTTTGATTCCATAGCCATTCACGAACGTGTACCCATACATTTTACGTAAACTGACCCCGCAGACAATTCCGACTATTTGTGAATTTAGGAACCTGGCCTTTTTAGAATTATTTTTTTTTTAATTTTAGAAACTAGATCTTTTAGATCGCTGATAGTTGAACACTCTGAGATCGTGTGAATAATAATGATATACGGTCGGGGATTATTCTAATTTGACACCACCATTCGTTGCACCTCAGTACGTCACTCACGTGGTAATAATGTCCTTCGGTGTGATTCATTCTCTCTTGAACCGAGTTAGTTAATATTTTGTACCGCAACAGATAAATGTATGCGTAAACACACAGCAACTCCACTTCACCATATAGGAAAAACACGAATAACCCACAAGCTTTTTTTCGGTAACATCCTCCTCGTAGATAACGCGGTTACATTTTGTTGGTTGTTGCAGGAACTTTTCGTAAATTATTCATTTATAACCTAAAATATAACCGTATTATTCGCAAGGATGATGTTACCGAAAATGTGCTCGCTCGCAATTCACGTTTTTTCCTTGTGTATGCATACGGTATATGATTCAATGAGTTAGTTAGTGGAATTTGTCGAAGAGTGTCTGGCCTCTAATATTTCGCGTCGTTACTGGACCCACATTTCAAACATCAGCTTTTGACAAAACTTTCCTAAATACTATCCACGAAATCAGTGTTGGGTATTTTGCTGTGTTACCGTAAATAAGTTCATTTCGATTAAGGTACCCCGTAGCAATAAGGGCTAGCTATCACGTGGAACCGGTAAACTAGTCCCAAAACTGAAACTTCAATAGGAGAATCTTACAAGGATTGAATAAGTCAGAAATGGTAACAAGTCGGTTACCACCGGAGTTCCATCCACGATCGAAACTGACCGATAGCGGGGTAGCGGCGCGGTTCGGACATTGTGTGGCACTAATTTACTTCTATTTTTACGTTAGAGGGTAAGTCGATTCCATCAACATCGCTGATCAGGGCTTACGATGGGCGGCGGCTTGGAAGGAGTCAGGCGTAGAACTCGATCCAGTTTTTCTTGCATTGGCGGGCACCATAGACCGACCATGGGCCTAGGTGTCCTACATCTTTTTCGACAGTTCATTCGACTCTTCCGGAAAACTTTGTCAGGTAGACGGCTCACTACCAGCAGCTATGGCCATATTTTGTCGTGGGTCACATTCATCACACCACTATTTGGCGATGTGGTACTTATTCCACTTGGTTTCAAGTGGTAGAGAACTAGACAGCGGATTCAAATAAAACGAGATTCGAAATCCCCTTGGTCCTGTACTACGATTGATAAATGAGCCTTAAGGGAACAAGAAACCGAATGGTTCCAGGTTTTCACAAATTGATTTTCTTTCAAAATATCGGCCGGGTAAGACTTCTAATTCGGCCTAAAATATCACGTTCAGACGACGGCATGTTCATCGATTTGCCGTAGTTATCCTTCCAGAGAATTCTTCTATGTTAAATGGGTTAAAAAGTCTGAGGTGGCTTTTGGATTTTTGGGTTATACGCGCCTGAGGATCTCCTCTCAAGGTCACGGAACAATACGTGAGGGCAAAAGATAGACAGGCAGACAGGCAGGTAGGCTACCAAGCAAGCGAATAAATAATTCGATTGATTCGCATGCATAATATTCTCTCTGATCATCACTCACAAATTAGAAATCTGTGTGACCATAAACAGATCATAAATTTGGTACAAAGCCTAGAATAACGACAAAATGTTTCTTTATTTTGTCTTGGCCCCCACTCTGGTAGTTAGTTTAGCTGGCACGTCCCAGTCGGGGCAAGCATTGGGGGTGTAAGGGGGAGGGGGGGGGGAGGGGGAAGGAAGGGCTCGAAAACACGTCTGACTTACCGGTCATGGTGAAAATGCCCACCAGCAGACCGATATTCCGACCGGCCAGCATGACATCTTCCGTCTCCGTGCCACTTTGTCCATTTTTTCTTGATTTTCGAGCAGCCCAAAATCCAACCAGCAGAATTAACAAGTAGAAAATGATGATAGCCACCAGACCAGGAATGTACATTACGACGAGGGAGATAGTGGCGATGCTTTGGTTAGTTCACTGAGTGGAGAATGGTCGTGGATGATGCGTTATCGTGTTCTTAACGCGTTCACGGAGCAGTCCTTTCGGGAGCTCAAACTAGAATTGTTCTGTTGAATTGGTGTACACTCGTTTTGGAGTATTGTTAGGTGGGCAGCTCGATAATTTGATGTCGGGTGTCTTTCAATTCTAAAATGAGAAGAAGGAGTGGTGGACATGAGGGACCTTTGGTAAAAATTGAGTAGTAGTGACAGACCAACGGTACCAATCAGAGCCTTTAATTCAGGCACACACAGATAAGCGTTGTATCATCCATTCCTTTCTCGTAATTCCAGGGAAAAAACTGAGCAGTAGGGGCATTTGGTTAGTTGTCAGTTCTGAATGGTCTATGGCACAGGGGCTGTGCTAGGTCGGCTGCCAACATTCCACTGTCAGTCGGGAGAAAATAGTAGCAGTCCAACTTTAAGCTTCTTCACGGAATTGAGTGACGTGTTTTCTCAGTGATATTAAGTATTTCATTATAGCATAACCCGCACTGACGATACATGAGACACTAGTACTTACGGTTTAAAGTCGGAACATGGACATTCGTTCCGACTTCGTGAATTATTTTCATTGCACTATCTCGTGATGATGTTACAAAATATTGCACAACATATTTCTAGTCTAATCATTCCGCTGCAACTCAAAGACCGATTGCCTCTACCAAACATTTCTAGGCGTATTCATCGGTTCGCCTGCTCATGTGCAGCCGGTTACATCGGTCGCACCAGTTGGCATCTGATCAAGGGGATCCAAGATCACCATCCAGTGATCCAGTTCCAACTCGGGACCGAGTCTGGATGTCACTGGTTTGATTAGTTCGATCAGTAGGTCCCTACTAAGTTTGGTGGTCTGGGATGGTCATGGAAGCCTTAATGTTTACATGAACTGTTTTGCAGTGCTTAAGGAAGGATCATAAAGACAAATAACTTCCATTTCCGCTTTGGCCAGGATGAGATAATTCACCTTTCTTGATTGACCAACCCATGCCTTGCAAATTGGCCGGCACGCTTCGGCAAAGTAAATTGGGTCAACTAACGTCCATTCGAGAGATAGTCCAGTTTCAATAATTTTCTTGCTAATAGTTCGTTCTATTCTTCAACTGTATTTGTAGTACCGATCCAGCCGGAGTTGCATCACAGCTCGCATCACACGGTCGAGTGTTACAATAGAAAAACACGTCTTCAGGCGGTTGATAATCGGTACTAACGTGTACGAAAACGTGGAGCATCTTAAGCTCTGTTATCTGAACCTCAACAGTGGTCATCTGGAGTTGAACATTTCTTGAAGGGCACCTACTTGGGCAAAACTGTATGCATTTTGTGCCTAACCGTGTAGCTAAGGCAACAGCAGAAAAGACCATGTCAGGACACGGCGTTTATTGCCCAGCCCAGAATACCGCATCGTGCGTGTGCGTGTGCGTAGACGCGAGTGGGAAAACGGCGCACAAAGCTTTGTGTGCGTGCGTGTGTGCTTGCGTGCTTACGTGTGTGAATCAAGGCCGCTCCACATAGTCAAGGTAGGAATAGTTGTGTGTAGACGTGTCAAATAGGTATTCGGAGTCAACGGGCTGACGCAAGTATGATCTTATCGATGGAGGTTCATAAAAGAGAAAATAGGCAGACTAAATGTCAAGAAGCGAAGCAGCTCCGACCCACCCAAGACAAATGTTCACAAGCCCCTACAAGGCTCTTGAATTGATTGAACATCTGCTCTTCTCTCTACCAATCAGTATGCGGAAAAATGGCGGATTAATTAATCATAGTGAACTTTCCCGAGTAAGCGCAAGTGAATATTTATTGTTTCATTATTTTATTTAACTCCTTTCATAATATTTGGGATTAGTATCATATTTCAGGAAGGGGGTCGGGGCCAGTTAAAGGCTGTCAGCTGGGGGCAGTGACCGGCGACGCCGCGAGGATTCGAACCCCCCGGGGGACTGAAGGGTCGGATGTTCACAGTGATAACTGTTTGAGCACTGCCTTTCACAAGTTGTAGAAGGACCACTGATCACATGACGACATGTGCTAGACTCAAAACCAGAAAACTCTATACCCAAAAATTTTGGGTTAAAGAATTACATTCTTATCACCGGGTCACCATTAGCACCGGTAAAATGGACTAGTAGGTCTGTGAACTTAATCCATTCTTCAAAAATAAAGAAAGGAAATAAGTGGTTTTTAACTCCCAAATTGGCCAGAAGACCATTTAGACCAAGGTTTCTTGTTTTTGTTGTTGTCGTTGTCATCTTCATCTTCGGCAACATCGTGGTGGTGGTGGTGGTGATTGCTGCGGTTTCGTTGGAGATGATGCTTGATGGTAGTGGTGGTGGTTCCTGTTGTTGCTGTTGTTTTTGAGTGAACGGAATTGAACGGAAGCACATAAACCGTAACAGTATGTGCCTAGACTCACTAATCAACCATTCCTGGTATTCACTCTGCCGAATTAGAGTACATCACATGCAGCAAAATATTCACTCTGAAGTTTACTGTGATCCAGAGTAATCTACTGTCAACTATGACTTAAATCATTTTTATTCTTAGTCATCCCACAGGAAAAGCGTAGTGATATTTCTGATCCGTTTTGACAGTGTCGTTATTAATCGTTCAGATTATCGGGCTGTATTATTCATATTCAGGAGTATTTCAAAATCGAATTTTTCACGGGAAGAGAAAACGTCTGATTCATTGATATACAAAGAAAGGGAAGTAAGCACGAGAGAAAATTATAAGATCTAGGAAGATCACGTTTCAACAAGCGGTTCTCAGTAGGCTATCGGAGTTTTATGGGACATCAATTTACTCATGAGGGAAACGAGTTCCATGATTAGAAATTGCTTTTATTTTGACTCGACGGTTGATGGTTGCACCTTTTTGAAGGAGTTCAGAAATCATGCAATAAACCTGGTAAACTTCGGGGGAAAATCAGGAGAGTGAAAGAGAGGGGAGCAATGTACACTTAGCTCTCTTTATTAGACGGTGACCAGGGCTTACCATGCACAGTTTCATCCACACATTTTGCACTTTAACCTTCTCCATTGTTGGAACATCTATTTATTTATTACGTGTTTCTCTGACCATCTGATTAGGTGACTGGACCATCGATTTATTGAGTGACTGTATGATTGATCGATTAGTGGTCTGGCTGGTTGATTTCCGGTAAATTATTAATTCTGCTACTGATCCACTGGTTGGTTGATTTTTTTGACTGATGATTAATTGGATGATTAATCGGTTGATTTGTAGGTGGATCAATTACTTAACTGATATGTGTTAACAGCAGAATGAATGATTCTTTCACTTCCTACAGGAAAATACACAATTTCTTCATAGAATTTGCAACGCTTCCTGAACGGAGATTTACAATTTGACCCAAGTGAACCCATGACTGAATGAAAGGCAGTAGTCAATTACAAATGCTGTCGACACTCATTGAATAGAGTAATTTCTTCGCAGCTATATCCTTATCTCCAGGGTGTTGAAAAATGAAAATTTGCATAAATTTATTTTTTAATGATCTTCCCATGATGACCAAGACAGGGCAGCTGCAGTTGGCTGACCTTGGCCACGGTGATTAGCGTGCCTGAGGCTCAGAAGTTGAAAATCAGGAAAAATGTCTTATATAACCGAGCGTTACACTGATGAAGTGAAAATTCCCAACGGAAGGAGTTCTGATCCCATCAGAGGCAGTGTCATTAAAGTTTTGAAAATGTGGATACCAGGAAGAATCAACCGAAATAACAATGCAAACCCGTCTGTAGAAGAATGCAATATTACTTCTCGGCGCCGGAGTAAACACGAGGTTGACGGTTGGCTCACCGGAGAAACTATCATGGTATAGCTTAAAAACACGACCTTCAAACAACTTTCATATGAATATAAATCGTGAAACATGAATATTGTTTTCGAGATGTTTGGGATCAATTTTACGAAAACCAGAGGATTCCACTGCTTTGTTAACTAAGTTAGAAGCGCATATTTTAGTGACAGGTATCATTCGAAATATTTCCACTTGCGACAGCGAATTTCTGCTCATTATTCTTGTGAAGCTTGGTCTCGCAACAAGACCTGGTGCGCAGAAGCAACGTACTCAACTTGGATAACGAAATTTGTTTGTATTTTGATAAGGAATAAACAGGGAAATTTTATGCCGCTTGAGGGAATTCCAGTCGATTTCTACAAGTCATTACGAATAAGGATGAAACAAAGCTAGTTGATTCCGCTTTCGGCTGATCTAAGGCCGGAATTCAGTGCGCTTAACAAGGATGATGGCATAGTCACGAAAGAATTATAATCATATTGAAAAAGCTTTTCATGAGGATTTACTTGGTACGACTTACAGCAGGATTTAGAAGACTCATTAAAGGGTGACTCATTATAAGATATTGCCCGAAATTCGTTTCCGATAACCATGAAGTCGTAGAACGTAAGAAGCCAGCTGGTATGGGCTGCAATAAATTATGATCAACCTTTTCATGGCAGCATTAGCAGTGGCACCCAGAACAACGTAGAATGCATAGCACTCGAAAAGTAAATGTTTTCAGTGTCAGACCAGATGTTCTTCTGGAAGACTACTTTTTCTAAGGGCCTTGCGACACCACGTACCACAAAACGTAAGTTACCTTATATCTATGGACATCTATTCATCTTTTCAAAGCTTTTGCCTTGGATGAACCGTGGGCACTGAAGTTTCTCATTTCTGGTTTAGGTAGTATCTGAAGGTGGATGGACAAAGATTCTCGGAAGCACACGACCGGTGGACTCTCCAAATGAGAGCTTCCGGTCACTTTCCTGATACACAAACTAGGTTGTCATAAAGTTCCTCTTTTTTTACCATTGTCCTCTGACATCGTCTACTTGAATGTGATCGGGAATCCGTTCTCATTGTTGGAGAAAAAAAGAATGAACGTTCTCTTCATTAAACTTCGAAGGCACACAATGGAGCTCGGGACGACCGATGACATCATGACTAGGTTGTTAGATTGCTTGTTTGAAAGGCCGAAACCAATCACTACATACGATTAACGAAGAAATGTTATACACCTCGAACTATATGACATACCTTTGCCCGTAACCGAAGGCCCCGTATGTTGATTCTATTTGCAGTTCAAATACGCTTGTTTTGAGTCGATGCCGTAAGGGATTTTATAAAATTTTTCGTTCTATCTTAGTTCACCACTGAGAAGAACGATAGCCCGAATCGCTTGTTTATTTAGTGCTCAATGCGTGCCCGATTGTTTGCAGGAAAACTTTCGTGCCACAGTGCAGTTTTGTATACAGGAGGAGACGGGCCGATTCCGAGATTCACGACGCCCGATAAATTTTGATCATAGCTGTGCCTTGAAGTATGACACATGGTACTCATGAGTAGATGCTCCATCGACAAGCACTGTGGATCTCGGACCAAATCACCATTTAATCAAGTCACATAGATGAAGCCAAGTTGGGAGATGAATTGTTCAGACACCCCAAGCGCGCAATAACACATCATGATGATGATAATGTGCACAAGATGCAGATGAGGTGTTCCTTTTTTTGTTTATTACTTTTGGTGCTGTCCAATAGTTTAATGTCCATAAAATCGAACTGTTTATTGGGCGTGTGTACTGCTCGTAGCAGTATAAATAAAAACAATACATGTAGGAAACACCCAATGTGATCATGTACTGGTAGTGTTCGGGAAAGTTCTCACATCTCGAAGACTGACATTCCGGTGCCACTTCCCCCATTCCCAATCTGGATGAGTTGAATCAATGTGATTCATTTTGTGATGACTTTGTAGCTGTGCCCGTGACTTAACTAGAATAGTATACCAAAATGTATGATTCAACGGAGACAGTGAAGAACACATAATGTATGCGTACGATCGGCCGGCCGTGGTCAAATGGCTTTCACATGCCACATGCGAGGCCAGAAGCTTGAACCTTGCCACCGCCGGTTACTGTGTTGGTGGATGACAAGCCACTGTCGTCTGGTTCGTTCCCACAGTTGACCTACTGGGACTTTACGGGATGAGTTACTCCCAATAGGGCACTGGGCCTTCAACGCTATGGGTTTTACCAGTTCCCTTGCACTCGTGTATGAGTAAGTAGAAAAACGATATTCCTCTATTGTGATTAACTACAATGATTATCTAATGATGCAACTGTTTCAGTTCGTGCAGACCAAAACTTTGCTGCAAATATCTCTCCGCCACGGTAACCTCCCTCGAACGGTCCCGTACAAAACTGCTCGAACCGAGGCGGATGAAAAAATCAATTGCCGGCAAACGGAAGTCACCAGAAGTCTCAAACGACAAGGATAACGGGCTATTTATTCGCTTCGCTTTAAAGAGTGTAGTAACTGTCGGATATGGGGAGTAAGCGAATGAGGATTCTTTCAGCGAAGCAACTTAGTGAAAAACGATGGCCGTAAGAAACAAAGGTTTGTTCTTATGCTTCTCGAATAGGAGAATCAGTGCCCTACTGCAAGGAGCAGATGAAACATTTGCCTAGTTTAATTAACCTTGTTCGCTTCATTCTGACATTGGTTACTGTTTATACACGGTCGCATTCAGTTTCGGCATTACTCTGCACTTTTGTACACGCCAAATGACTGAAGTCTTTGACTAAGCCTAATCAATGGGACGAACCAGCTGGTGTTAGAATTCCTTCGGTAGTTAGTTTCAGTGACCGTTCTGGCTTCCAGACTTGGGTTTCTCACCGGTGACAAATTTTGTTGGTATCTTCCTAAACATTCCATGGGGTAACCTCACGCGCTTGGGCTTGCACGAAATCGTTCATGTCATCGAGCTGATAGCAGGTCTGATTCCTGCAGCCGCTGCCACAACTGGCAGAATCTAACTGGTTGCAACTCACTTCTGGAATATTGTATGATAGTTACGTAATGGAATATGGTAAATAATAATAGCTTTATTAATAAAAATGGTAATGGAAACTGACCCGAATTTCGAGAACCTCTCCGCCTATCATGAGCCAGAACACAGAATACCAAAAATGAAGTGAATCATGAAACAAACTTACTACAAAACCTGGGATTCGAATGATCAATTAGTTTAAACACAGGTGTTTGTCAACGACCACAGACCAAAGATGATACATAAATCAATTATACGGTATTGATCCTGGCCGTTGTGCTCATGGTTCGTTGCTCGATTTGGACCTTGGACGTACATTTACTTTAGACTCACCGAATTGTGAATAGTAACGTGCTTTGAAAACTCTATTTTTGTATGTTTCCTTCAAACACCATCTTTTCGCTATTGAAGCTCTGATTCGGTCCTTTATGTTTCACCGAGTTTGATTGCAGCTCCATTTCCACGCTAATCTTCGCAAATAAATATCCTTGCGTATTTTGGGCTGTGAACAAAGTTGGTGATTCTATTCCTCGTCAAAGGCTTCTGTATTCCCGTCTCTCTTCTATTCTGAATAGTTCAAATTCGACTGACATGTATATACTGCAGTTAGTTATGATATGGAACCTCATCTTGTTCTGTATATTTCCTTGTACAGGCCCAGTATAAGACCATTCTTCTGGTCGACGGTCTGTGACCATCACTGACCCTATGCCCGGAGGTTGTTTTGCTGCTCCTATTCAGCTGTTTTAATTTTGCTTTCGACTTTCAAGCTTCTCACGGCTATTCCGTTGTCCGTGTTATTTCACCGCCAGTGTAAAAACCTGCGTAGGTCACCACCACGCTAATGCTTGACTTGATGGCTTCCGGTCAGGGGAGAGTGAATCACTTTCTGTGGCACGAAAAACTCTGGTCCCAAGACACGGATGAAAACTGCTCTGCTAACTGCTCCCGTCCGAAGCGTATTTGCTGTTGATGCAAATGTGGAACATAGTAGGCCCCTTTCGGGGTTGCATTAATCTCGAGCAGAGCTTTATGCTACCGGGCACGTCGCCAAGTCGCGAAAGGGGGCACGATTACTAAACTAGCGGTTAGTCGTGAATAAAGCGGCCTTAGGCTCACTGAATAAACTGCCGCGGACGAGCAGCGGCAGTGCCTGAGGACGTGGTGGATCTTCGCTTGGCTAGCGTTTTCTTCTCTAAAATAGCACACAATTCTGTTGACGGGACTGTGACATGGGTCGTTTCCCCTGCTGCCTTGCAGGTTGCACTTAGACGCGCGAAGGCTAGAGGTGGTTCATCGAGCAAAAAAGACGCTACTAGACGCAGATTGTCAGAGTATCACAGTGCGAACAATACATGATTACCATGTAGAAATTGCCTGTATTTCGGAAGTTCGACTACTGTGCCCCGGTACTCGGTGTGTTAACGCTCCGGGAGTAGAATGTTTTGTGGGTCACGCGGGATAAAATATAGGCTCTGCACCAAGGTGATTCTTCATGCAGTAACCGCTTGTTACCGTGAAAAGTCAGTTACCGAAGAGTGCTACATCATGTAGTTCTGATTTAAACAAACCGTTGAAATCCATTTAGGATAACCTGATAGTTATATGTTTTACACGCAGTAGTTCATCCGAGGTTTGAGTCCAAGTGAGGTAACGGCGGATGAGCACTGCTGATGATGAAGATCAATCCCGAAAGGATAGATCTGTGTTCACCAGATAATATATTCTCCATTCCTAGTAAGATTGAAGCGGCCTTACAGTGTTTTGCGATTTTCCGTGCTGTGAAGAGAATTACACTGCATGATGAGCAAAATTATAAATCAGTCAAGTCTGCTATTACCTGCAGCTGTGAACACAAAGTTATACCGTTGATTTTTATTTTAATAAAAGACTCGATTGTGCAACCAATATCGTTAAAACGATTGATGGTTCGGTCCATCAGCCAATCAGGTACGATCGAGAAGTCGACACTCGACTGCTGTCACATGATCTCTGAAATATGTTAGGAGTAAATCCACTCCAAAAACCATTCGATACTGATGGTGGAACTTTGCAACAGTCGTATTTTCCCCACTCTAAAGTGATCCGTTCAAAGCAAGATGCATCACTCTAGAGAATGCCATGTAACCTGACCGTGTTTACTCACGATGGAATGCCATCGGTTTGTGAGTTCACAACTTAGAAAAGGCAAGTTATGATATTTCTGTCCCGACTGAACAATGAAAACCGCTGGATTGTACAGTGTTACCGGGGACAACAGATCAATAAATTATGTGCACATCACAGCATAACAAGGGAAAACCCATGGCTCCTTTGAAGCGAACGTATTTTGTTTTTGAGGATAGATCAAAGCTTGTCATAGTCGAGATGACATAAACAAAACGGTAATTTGGGTTCTGTCAAACTAGCCCCTTATAATCAACGCGATAAAATATTTGCGATAAAAAAGATCTGATTGATACTTGCCACATTCAAGTGAACAAGAACAAGCAATTTTATTGTTGCAATTTCTAACTGCATTCCTGTAAAACCATCGTTTTAGTGGGTCACGGAAGAAATTAAATATGCAACGTTTTAATGGTATTTTCTCAAAAAAAAACAGACGTTGCCCTCATCACTTTGTCTGATATTCTTGTCCCCAATCACGGTTTATTGAGATTCCCTAGAGAAAAAGAACTTGAGTCACACCAAAAGTATGATGAATCCAAATATATCAGTATCGTTCTGATGGAGTCATTATGGGCATTGTCTCCCAGGCCCTTAATCTCCGGAGTTGGAATAATCCTTTGTAGGAGTTGATTCGTATTCTAAAACAAATTAGAACGCCAATTCCCCAGTCTAACTCGCACTCTCTGACTGCTGTGAAGCTGCCAGACTAGAACAGGATTCGGTGTGTATTGGAAGATTACAGAACCTTGTGGTACCGTGGCTGAGGACAAAGCAAGTACTGACACATAAGTTGGTCACTTGTTTCATATCAACGGTCAGCTCAAATCTGAAACACCCAGAAGCACTCAGTCACTGACACGTTGGGAGCTATCAGTTGCACTGCATATCCAGCGAGTCATCATAACCGGGACTGGAACCCGGAGAGAGAGGGTCTTAGTAACACACCACACGGCCAGCCTATTCGGGTTGGCCGTCAACAGTTAACTCCGTGTCAGCATCACATTCGACACTGCATTCGTTGTTCTCGAAAACTAGCAACTCATCGAGCACAAAGTGATTGGTTCCCATGATGAACTTCTTAGCAAGGGAAAGTAAGGTATCACAAGTGATAAACAGAACTTGACTACCTCATAAGTGGTAGACGCGAGAACGAAATCGTCCATTTACGGTACACATTCACTGGAAAGATGAATGTGAATACTGACTGTTCAAGCACTTTGTGGATAATTCACATCTCGTGCAAAGGAAAATTTACAGAGAAAAACCATCCACTTTGGGGTTGAGTGCCTTATACACATCGGCACTGTACCCTTCAGTAAGCCCCTACATATCGCGCACGATAGTGTTCAAAATGACACACTAAATACCACTTTTTTCTCCGAGGTTCATCGGTATCAGCACTAGTGTGAGTGACTGAATGAGTTTGAGGAACACAACTGGCAGCCAGTGAATACTGCCTAAACGAAGTATTCAAAGTCGACGGGTTTCTAAAAAAAGCAAATCAAATATAAAGTCAATTCACTGAACCACACGTTTGTCGGGTGATCATTCCCTTTGTCTTTTTGTCCGCGTATAAAATGCGGTCATTTAAGTGTCTGACAACGCGAGTCTGAACGCTTTCTGCTGCCAATAAGTGAAAAGGTTGTAATGGTATTGCTGTATCTCGAAATTCACCACTCAAGAGAGTTGTTTTGTTTCATGCTGTACCCTACAGTAATTTATTTTACACTTGTTCAACTACATGTTTCGAGAGTCAGAAAGAAAATTAGTGACAACGTGAAACTCATTCTGAAACGCTTACATTGCCCAGGCCACAGTTAGCACTTTAGCAATTGGATGATGACGGTTAAAAGAGACAGGTTATCCACAGCAGCAGACAATCTATGTTTGGTACTCATCACTGTTATCAGAGTTGAATCTCCACGTGCATGCTGACCTTACAGCGGGTAGCAACTCTTGAATAGCCATCAACAGAGGCAATCTGGAGAGTAGTTCATTCGCAAAAAAAAGATTATGCCTCATAGTTTAGTTCATAGCGATGGGCCAAATTTTTGAGAACTACAGGAGAAATCGATTAGCTTTGCTTTAAACAACATTTTTCTTTTCTCCTTTCTTTATTCCCACCTCCGCGCATGATTACAGTGGAACGGGCATATACCCCGTGGCCTCAGAGGTCCACTGAACTACCAATAATCATCGAAACCGTGACCCTTAGACTTGGAGTAGTGATGAACCACATAAGGTCCCAATAGGTCCAATGTGGTAACGAACAAGGCGACATGGGATTACTGTCTAGAACAAATATGGCCGGGAACAGCGAGATTCGAAATTCACCTCTTTGAGGTGATGAAAGCATATACCCAGTAACCGCCGGCCCCGAAAATTGTGATGCGATAGGCTAATTTGAAAACCAATGAAAATGTGGCTTTAGATTTTCTGTTGTATTTATCGGCTGACCAAACTGATCTTTATCAAGGTCGTTCGAACAAGAAAACGTCAATCTTAGGTTCAGTTCCCCATCAATCAGTTGCAGTCATATCCAAATAAAGTACAGCACAGCTATCATCAAAGAATCCACACAATAGTCTTTCATAATAAAGCTAGACCAAAAGAGAGCTAGTCCACCAACCGAAATAATTTCTCCCCTTGTCAACGGATCCATTTGTTTCAGTGCTATTCCTGCCTCCAGCAAACTCGTAGCAGATGTGCTTATCCCCCGAAACACTCTATTTATAATATTTTGACGAAACACTCTTGTCCCACCGCCATCGCTTCCTCAGCACTCCAAGCACGTTCTCTTTTGTCAACCGCGTTCCTTCTTTTGTCATTCTTGATAACTTCAATCAGCTCGCATGCACCCCCAACAGGTGCACTCTGGAAGCATTTGTTTCAATCTACCGTATCATACTGCAAAAGTTTGAATAGCTCCACAAAATCATTTCACTGTATCCTCTTTGGATATTCCTTCGCTTTTGACTCGGCTCCCCGTCCTATCTACCCACAAACGTACAAAGCTGATTCAGGCTCCTCAAGTCTCTTGATGAATAACTAGTGTTCCTCATGTGGCCATCCTTTCTGCTCTCTCTTCATGACGTATATTAGTAAATTGCTCACAGTACCATCTGCACGACTTTTTAAGTATGCTAGTGAAGTGATACTCTGTCAGTCCATCTCCAATCAGCCTGACATTACCTCCTTTTTCTGAGAATGCATGAAATATCCAGGACTTTTCATCTCATTTTTTGCCTATATTTTACCAATTCCAAATGTTATATGTTCAATTTCTCCCTTTCTCGTTCTTCTTACTCCGATAATCAATCAATAGATAACTATGCACCCGTTCCTACAGGTGTCTCAATTAAATACGTGGGCGGTAAATCCTGTGGTCTTCCCATATCCTGAGCTGTTCAAAAAACTACGTACACTGTCGTCTAAGTCAGTAGTAGTCTAAGGCAGTTTGGTACCAGACAAGGTGTTAATTACTTTCTTCTGCCCACCAGTGTATTCATTCAGTCTTACTTTACTGCATAACCCAGTCCTTCCTGATTTACATCAGAAAGATTTTCTCAGTGCAGCTTGATCATCATTATTTATGTTTCTTTTTATCTCCGTAGACTGTAAAATCTAATAGAATGAATTTGATAGCCGATAAGAGATGAGCTTTTTCTCGTAGCTGGATCAATGAATCACGTGGTTTAATTATTTTCGGGATAATGACAAAAGAGACAGGAAGATCGATAACCGAAACTACTATCACTGACTATCACATACTCCGGTAACTGTCATTTCGTTGGTAGGACTGGAAGTGTGTATTCATAACTGTAATGTCGGTTTCATGTGATTCGAATTCACGTCACGGTACAATGCAGTGCTTTAATACAGGGACACGTATATAGTTCTCAGTTATCATCGTCGTGCTCAATGACTTTCAAGTCTCTTCTTTGATGCTGTCAGTACATGAAAAAACACTGCTTTCAGTTTACTATAAAGCCGGGTGTTCTTATGATTCAGCTGAGTGTATGCTACGCGTTGACAGGGATGGGAACCAGCAAGAATATCTATTAAACTAACGGTCTGAGATTTTGAGGTGTTTATTGATTTCGACTGGAATAGAGTTGAACCTCGAAAGTCGGTTGTTCGGCTCTAACGAGGACTGTCATCAAGTAAAACACATCCAAAAGCAGATTGAGGAAACTAGATTATTACTCAGAAATGATCTGTTTACATGTTCGAATGCCTTGCATTCAAATACTCTATAATTGTTTGTCCCCAAACTGATTCCAAACACTAGAAAAATCCCTATAATTTTTGTCAGATTTGACTCACCCGAATTTTGTACACAGTGAGGAATCACGGTTGGTTCGCTCCCGTAAAGACACTGCTCCCAAGCCACCGTTTTGTTTGACTTTGCTCGGTTGAGTCAAACAATCTATTTGCGGGATCGATTCCCTCATCACGAACTCACACAGGTGCGCACATACATACGTGTAAGCGCACAAGCATACTTCATCTTTTGTACAACGGCGTGTGTTTGTGTGTGTGTGTGTGTGTGTGTGTGTGTGTGTGTGTGTGTGCAGCAATGTACGTGAGCGTATTCATGCTCACCGTCCGTAGTGACCTTGAGCAGCTGCTGGGCCAAACGAAGGAATTATTTAGCACGCGATTGGCTCCTCTGTTCTAGGCTGCTGTGGTTTCTGTAGTTTCCGCTCTCACTTGCTCACTCGCTCCCGCCCACTTAACTCCACGCCACAGAGTATTGAGTTGTGGTCAACACATCGCGTGCTCTACCCTAAGCAGCGCATTGGCTTTCGAATCCCCACTGTTCGTCAGTGGATGGAACAAGTTTTCCGATAGAACTCTTCGACACGCGCGTACGTACAGGTGTGTGTTTGTATCTGTGTAACTATCTGCCCGTTTGCTACGATGTGCGATAAACCTCACATTCTGTACACTCAACAAATTGCAAAAAAATTGGAAAAGAAAAGAAAAAGTTCACAAACTTCAGCTTCCTCAAAGTCCGGTCACTTCCAGACGCCTTCGTTTATCGTTTCTGCTTAAGCATACATGCACGCACTTCTTCGTGCACACAAACGATAAAGCAAGCGAATAAAACTGATCCTGTCATTTGATAGGCATCATCCAAAGAAACCTCCTATCTTGGGATCGAGCAGAAACAACGTGAACCTTCTGTGCGCGCGTGTCTGTTGTGTGTGTGTGTGTGTTTGTGTTTGTGTGTGTGTGCGTGTGTGTGTGTGATAGTGGATAGTGACTACAGGAGGAAATGGAAAATCCACACAAACCCTCTTCTCAATTTGATAGACTGCACAATGGCTGATAACGACACGGCAACCAGAATTTATTCGTGTTCTGCTGTTTTCTCAGCCTCATTGTGTTCATTGATGGCGATTCTACGGGCGGCCAGGAGCTTGTACAGCATAATTCATTGCTGAATGATTTTCGAAAATTGTTTCTCTTGTCAGGGATCACGTGATGAGGTAGAAATTGCAAGAGAGTAAGTAGAAATGAAACTATTTGTGCCCAAGTTACCACCATCAGCAAGAGAAGAGGAATAAAATCTGGAAACGCAAATATATTATCATTTTGTTCAACGATTGTGAGTTTCACTTAAGAATGGCATCGATTAATCTATTTTGAACCCAATAGTTGAACGAGGTGTAACGTGTCCACCAAACAAATCGGACTATTCTGGAAGTGGAAAAACTCAGACGCTGTGCATTTGAACCATCTGGACTGCTCCGAAACAAAATCTAGAAATATGAAAGAGGCAGCTGTGGTGAAAACTTAAGCGGACACCTATATTTTGTGTAACTTCCTTGCAACCAGAAAGTCTGGGGAATGCGAAAAACCATTTTCAACGAACAATCGCATTTGATTTTTGGCTATTTCGTGGGTGACCCTAGTCTTTCTTCTGGTAATTATAGATTCTGGGTTCAACAATATATTTTTGACTGTACCGGAATGCGGTTCAGTGGTTGAGTTACTCGTAGAACTCTGTAATTCACGTGTAGTATGAGAGAAACGGTGATTCACCTATGAATACATACCTCAATTTGTGCGCAGTCCGAACACAAAGTACAGACCAGTCAACGAAGGTGGTTTCGACAAGGGTTGTGCTTGTCCTGAGATGGAATTCTTCGGCACGCGACGTTCTCGTGGGTGGGCAGTTGCCGGAATATGAGTAAGCACAGCGAGTCCATCACACAGAAGAAAGATAAAAGATACCTGACCAGTGAACTTGGTCGAGTAGTAAGTATGAAGTGGTTCATAATGCAGTATCAACGCTCAAATCACCACTGAAACCAAGCCGTTTCATTCCTGCTAGGACTCATCGGCAGTGCACAACTACCGAGGCCCCCACTGGAACTCGAACCTGGGGTAGACGATTGTGAGTCGAGCACCTAAGCACCAAGCTATCTGGGCTGACTCTTAACGATTTGTTGAACATCTACATTACATGATATACCACCCTTCCGTCATTGGCTCTGAAAGTTAACAACGAGTTGGACGTGCACTGATGATGATTTTTAACACGGACGACTCTGCTGTTCTGTGCCTCCGTGCTTTTTCAATGGTGAGTTGAGCTTTGGTGCTGTACAATGAATCACACTAGACACATCAAATCTCCTACTACTCCGCGATTTTGTCACAGAATGAAATCAGAACCAGAATACATAAGTTCCCCTTCATTGGTTATAGGAACTGAACCGAGCAGATCAACATCTCTTTTAGGTTTCGATTTAGTCGATCATGCAACTCTTCTGGATGGATAGACTTCGGTCCTGATTTATTCCCTTTACGGAAACCGGCTTTCGCTGATGCTGTACTTTCAAGTTTTCCTGCCGAAATTTCAAGTCGATATGTTAGTTTTCACGACACCGTTGTCAAACGGCAGTAAATAAAAAACCATCAGTGTGCCCCTTAAAAGAAGGTCATTGTTTGTTCAGTGGATGGCATTTCACCTTTTGATCAGAATGTGTCGGATCGTGCGCAAAATAACTCTCATGACCACGCTGTTTGTATTACGATTCATTCATGGGACATCGCTCAGCGTTGCAGATTTGTGCGATTTTGACGCTTGTTCGTGAAGCGTTGGTTGTATGCGAATAAGAATATGTCACGATTGGGAGGCGATTACGCAATTCGTAATTCAATCGAATCACCGCGATATTATGATTTGGCTCGGAAAATATCTAGCTGGTCAAGCTATATCGTACTGTGCAGAATTGTTCGGATCGTAGTATGTTACATGACGTCAGATCGATTGTTCGACCGTGACAAGCAGCTTCCATATTTCTGGACTACACCAAAATTCCACTTGTACCTAATCACTCGTACAGATCTTAAATTCTGACAATAAGCCAACAAAAAAGCGAATGCAGAAACTGTACTTTGGTAGTCTATCCATAATGATCAAATGGTTAGCATCAATAATATTCTTGCAGTGGTTTCGATGACGGTTAACCAAACACTATGGAATTCCACTAGGTCTTTTTTCAACTCGTATTTCTTAAAAGTTGGGCTGCACTTGTGAGAGGATTTACACCCGTAGTGCGGATGATGAGAACAAACAGTTACAGCCCGGATGGATGTCGTCAACCGACCTTGAATGCGAATAGATCCTACCTTTCGTTGAATTCGCGTGACTGTTCGGATGCAGATTCAGTGACCTCGAAGGTGTCTAGTGCTCGAAGGGATTGCCCACCCACCCCATCACCACACTTACTGTGTGTCTGTGTGAGGCGCTAAACCTAATCGAAACTATCATTTGAACGATTTCTTAGATATCACTCTCATCATGTATGTGTGTGTGTGAATCTACTTCGTTGGCATAACTTTACTGAATACTTCGCACTGGCGGTTTATGGAGATAAAATAAACCGGCAAAACTAACCAATAAACTCAATGGCTTTAAATATTCGTGTTGGTTGCCATGATGTTCTGATCGCTGCGATCTAGGCACCAAGCTCAGATCAGATCTTGGTAACCAATAAATGGTGACCCATCGACCAAACAGATCGCTTTTAACCCCCCCCCCCCCCCCCCTAATTTGGAAGTAAGATGGCAGATGGAACCAAAATCAGAGCACACTGTTTTTATTCAAGGTTGTTGAAAATTTTCCGCCTTTGATTTGCTGACTCAGTTATCCACGCACATGTAAATGTAAGTGTTTTCTTGTTCCTTGCTTTCACATGTTTAAGATGGTAAGGAGTACAACCTCAAAAGTTCACTACTCCATCAGGAATAACCGGGGCAGTCTGACTGTGAGAATTATAGTGCAGACGCCTATAAGATCTCTGTAGATTGGTCGTGGTGATGAGCTGAGTGACGGGGTTGCTACTTACCATTGAAGTGGTCGGTGGTGGCGGGGTTCAAAATTTGTACCTCTAAGGAGATAACCGTACACAACGGTCGGCCAACACCGGCCACGTATGTACGCGTGTAAGTAGGGGATATATTAGTTGCAGAAGCCACCACATTTAGCGAATTTTGACTACAACCATGGAGCCATTGGCAATTTTATTTCCAAAACACGTGATCTGATCGCGAAGAGTAGGATGAGTTAATTAGATCAATCGACTAATGGGGCCACACCTTACTATAACAACTCAAAGTCTTTTCTGCGGAATACACTGTTATCGATTTTGATAAACTGATTCTGACTGATCAGTTTATCATAGACATTAAATGAGTTCAATCCGGGTTCATTCTGTTCGTCTTCTGTCGCCTTCAATCATCTAATAATAATAGAACATCAATGACTTCTTTTTTCACTTCCCTTCATACATAAAGTTCGGGATGGATAATCGTGTGGGCTATTGATCAGCTTTGCAATGCTTTTTGCTTCATTGTCCTACAATCAACATGAAAATGGGAAGTTGTGTAGCGAGCTATAGATTCACCCACGGACGGTTCATTTGAATAGCACAGCCTGATCAACTGTAAAATAACTTAAATTGATCGGTCTAGCAAGGACACTTTCTCACATTTCATAAGAAAAGCTTACCATACTTTCATTAAAAATTCGTTTTTGAATATTCCTCATTTTTTCAACGGAACAGAAATCGAAGCACTTTTGTGTCTAGAAAAAGTGTTATTTACTTCGTGATACATCGGTTGCATTGTATTTTTTTAGTATTTTCCTATCAGTTTTACTATAGTTCAGAAAGGTAGAAAACTGAAAAATCAAACCAAAATTATTTTCCGTAATCATGTTCATTCGTAAATTTCCCTACTCAGAATGTTGAGTCCTAAGATCAGTTCTGCCTTAAAATGTAAAAGCAAGCGATCGATAACATGTGGACATTTTTAGGATAGATTAGAAGCTGAAATTCCCAACTACTCTCATAAAAATACACAGCGAAGAAAACTGAGTCCACCAATGAAAAATGTGTTGTTGTGCTCGTTGAACTCTCGGTACACATTGAAGCTTTTTTCGAAGCACTGTCAAAATATTTTGTCTGGTTTACTTGGAATCGCCAGCAGTTCAAATTCACCAAATTCGACATAGGTTCGAACCCGTTCGGCTTGTCGGTTGATGAATCCAAACGATTGGGCGCCATATTACACATTACTACCGTAGTCATTGAGAGTCAGCTGAGATAGGTTACCGTTGTACTTCGAAGACTGAAAATGCTGCTTTCAAGGTCTGAGTCCAGTTTAATCTCCAGTAGATATCTCCTGCCGGTTATTCTTAGCAAGGATGAGACAGATGTGACTCGTTTCTGTAAATGTTGGCGGATGACTTAGGCGTTGATACTGCTTGATAAATTATTCGGCTAACACAACTGACCTGTTGAAGCTTCTTTTAAATATTTTACTGGGACTGAGAATGAGTATTTCACAAATGTGAAACCATAGGCCTATTTAAATGCTTTGTTGATATAGAGTATTCCAAAACCTTTAGTGACAAAAATCTGAGGTTACACCAAGTTCCTAATAGGCAATATAAAGAAATTGCGTGCACACAAAATATTACGTATCATTTCACATTCACGACAGGTTGTCAAAATGACGGTGAATGGTGTGAGACATCAGTTATCCTAATATTAATTTTGGTCGAGTGAATTAGGTCGCTGCCAGAAAGATATCAAGTGATTTCGTGCGATACTTATATGCATCAAGATAAACCCCACTCGGGCTTCAATCATGAAACACGCATTCCTACAGACAACCAACGGCTTCCTGTGTGTCTCACTCTTTCCACTGCCAACCCTAACCCATTTTGTTTTGATACTGATTTCGAGAAATCATGCACGGTTATACGCACTTTGGAGCATAGTTCACCTCTGTATCACGTGAGAGTACTTGTCACGCTGCTGTCAACCAAACATTTGACTAGTGCTTGCATTTATGGTCCTGTATGCTAGATTCAAACCCTATCGCGGCTCTTCAGTTTCAGTGTCGGATAGGAATTTGGTGCTGTCCAGATCGCTGCCTAACGTCTGACCTTCGCAGACCTAGTGTAATTCTGCTTTCTACGCCTTAGTCTAGAAGATAGTTACCGATTTCCCTCGGTGATTAGATGAACCACTGTTCTCTTGAATAAACATCAATTAAATAGTTTCAAATCGGCCCTCGTACCTGACGTGACACCAGTCAGTTGACATGCAGCTTCAGTTGTCCATAAACGGGTAGGATAGGTCAACTCTTTTTATCACCGACCTGTGTCCGCATACCCACTATTGTCGCGATGAGCCGAGAGAATCGCTATGGTTGTGGAAACGAGAAGAAATCTGGTGACTCTTGCGAATACTGAACACACCGTAGCAACTGGTATTATACAATCTAATCCTGAAATTACCAGCGCCAATAAAGGCAGTTCTTTGTAGAAGATTAACTTCGCTGCTGAAATGGCAAATTTCCACCTGTCATACTGTCCATGTAAACCCAAATTCTAATCCAGCGGACATGAACTTTCACAAGTATTAATAGCAAACAAAATATGAGCACCATAGAATTCGAATTTTGTACTCATGAAATGGATCAACGGGACCCAGTGTTTTATTCAGGTAACTTTATGAAATATAAACACCTTACCGACTGGTCATTGCATAAGAGGCACGGAGTTGAAGGGAAGAAACCATATTTGATGTGCTATGAAAAGGCTGCTTTATCGGTGAGACCAGGATTTACTCTACTCAAGATCATTACCTTCGAATATTGCATTCTATAGCTGATGTGCGATAGGCCTCACCGAGTTCAGTTACCGCTCACTCAGTCAAAAGCATTTGAAATATGGTGGCGCAGCACCGTTTAGAAATTCATGAATTTGTAGCCATGCAACACGTTTGCACGCGTTAGCACGTTCGACTTTAGACAGATTTATCTGAAAGGTCCCTCATATTTTCGCAAAAGCTTCGAATATTCATGAAATTCAAAACTTGGGATATTGAATTTTGAGTTTTTGACAGCTGCCGTTGGGATTCTACTTGTCGGCAGAGGTGACGCACTTTCAGCTCATCAGCGACGAAGATAGAATTTTTATTTTCACAGATTATGCCTTTGTAATAAAAATTACTGTTCCCAGCGAAATGGCCGCCTATTGAGCCAATAGCTTTAACCAACAAAGATCCATGAAAAGGAGTGGCAATTTACAGATCAACCCATGAAATACGTAGCGAGTACAACGTATTCTATGGCAGCTCTGTCATCGAAATCAGTTAGAAACAGTGGCAACCGCTTGAAGTCTTTTCTGATGGCCGGGTTACACACGGAGATCACTTAAATGTGTGATGCGTGTAGCAGATGTGTCAGGATAAAGACAGGGCCCCAGCACTGACGGCACCACTTAAACCTATGATCGTAAACTATCCAGGATAGCCAATCGAAAAAGATATCTTGAGTCCTCTTCCAATGACGTGACACGGGAATCGAGGATCTCACCGAGGAAAACGTAAATCGTAGATGAAGACATCAATTAGGAAAATCCGGGGTTGACGTGGTCAGTTACTGTGTGCATTGGAACAAGTATAATGCCCGCAGGCACGTGACCAAGCACGAGCTGAAATGCACAAATAGCTTAGGGATCGATGTGTGTGCTATGCGTGTGAGAGAATGAGCCTCTGAAACAGCCACGGCCGCTTAATTGTTTCGACTTACCTGACACGATAAACACGACTGTGACTCATAAGCTTTGTGTTCTCCTTATAATATGGCTTTGGGCTCATCTATGACCACAAAACTCCACGATAACCGATTATGGAACCACAACCTGTCAAAATTATTTATCATTCTCTTAGGAAAATCATTGGCTCTGTATGGGTTTGTATGTTCTACCTCAACGCTATACAGATCAAACTTTTGGCAGAACACGTTTTACACCTTACTGGAAAAGCATTCAGTAACGAGAATCATGCAAAACAAAAATACGCTCTTCGTAGCCATCATGCATTACGTGTTCCTATCCATCTGCGAATCGGATGAATTTGGAATTTCAATCCAGGATTCTATGTGTGAGAGAATTCCACGTGACCGGCCATCCGGTTAGTGTGTATTCTCTGAATTCGTCCTTGATACGGGCAATCAAAATATAGATTGCAAGAATAGAAGCACGCAGTGCCTATTTTCGGAGGAGTAGAAGGACCCGGAGGTGCGGCTTTTTTATTTGTACACGCATATCATCGAAAAATTGGGCACTCCACGGATGAGTGCTAGCCCAAGTTTGGTTATTTGAATTCTTTGAAAATGCAAGCAAAATATTTTCCGTATGCAGGCGCATATGTTCAAATAAATGGGGCAACATTTCTCAGTGAAATAGTTCGTCCAATCCGAAGGAAGACAAATTTCGACCAGGTTTAATCTCTTGTCTCTTGTCTGTTACACGCGACGAATGCACATAGCCCAAATAATTCTTCACAACGGAATGGTATGCAATTTCTCTCATTGAAAACGGATTGGTCTAGTCAGTCATCAGTTTTTTGGGTGCACAGCATTTGTTTGCTTAACCTGAGCATGTTTGATCAGGTCATAATTGCATTATGACTGTTTCATCAAAGGCCTTGAGTTACTTACGTGTTCAGGGACAATGAGTATATTTAAACCAAGAGGTCCCGAATATCAGCCTAGGATGTAATTTCTGTCACCGTATCCAACCCATCTCTGTCGTTGAAGCTGGTAGCGTGTAGTTAACACTCAGAAACTGATGTCCTCCGTTATGTTTCTCTCGAAAATGTTTTTCATTGTAGCTAGTTATCATGAGTTCCTCTCAGTTAACTCATGAGGGTAGCATCAGACAGAAAAGAGTTAGCAAACTTTTTTTCCTGTCCTGAAAAACTAGATAATCTGCAGCATTCAGGGATTTTTGACTGCTCATCATTGTATTCAGCTTTACAGAGATGGTAGTCCTACTGACTGGGAGGACAACTGTACGCAGTCGGATGGACTAGATGTTGTTTGTGATGAAAAGGGGATTGTGAAATTCATCCTTGCAGATCCATAATGCAGACTGATTTGAAATGGCAAGAAAAATAGTGCTGCTAGAGAAGCACTTCCCTCGTACGGAGTTACCGGTACAAAGCGCATCACATGGGTTGATCTCATCCACTAAGAGAAACTAGGCATTATATCGGTTGAGGCGAATTGTTATGAGACTGGATAAGTTAGACAGTGTGATTTTGTTTGAAATTCTTCGTCACAAATCCAGTTCGTGAGAGCCAACTGAATGAAGACAATAGCCTATGGAGGAAAGGTTAGAGTTACTATGTCCTTCTCTTATTCTTTTTACTTGCTTCCTTTTTACCACATAATAATAATAATACAGTATCTGAAGAATACGCCACCAGTCGGAAACAGTGGCTGGTCACGGTATTCACACTCAAGGCAGATGGAGCTAAAGTCCACCAAGATTACTGTTCGACCACGGCCGCGTAATAGTGACTGGTAGATTTACACTCATGAGCTCTTGGCGTCGTAGCCTAGTACTCAGATCACAAGCGCTTCGTCATCGGCCAAGGTTCTATCATTAATGCACAGGTAAAATTAATGAACTGGGCCTTATTTACCGCTTTTTCATTTTACGTGGCATTGAGTGCACAAATTACCTTGGAAGTTTACGCCAGGTGATCATGAAACACAGACTTTGTAGGTTTCCTGAGACAAGTAAAGATCCAGTCACTTGGCGTTTTGGCTCTCACTAACAGAGTCTGAAAAATGTGCTCAACTGAAACATTGAAATCGTTCACCTGGGTTTAACGAAAACCAGACTCAATTCTTGTTTTCCCTTCTTGAATCCGTTACAACTAATGCACTTCGAGAAAATATTTATGGCCAGTTTTTACTTGTCCGCTAATATAGTTTCTTGAAGAATGTCAAGATTAGGGTCTTTTCGTGGCCGATGGGAGTTCATCGATTTATATCGAAACTGGTGCAATGTTTGTTTCAACCACTGCATTTGACATTACTTGTGACATTATTTCTGTCCTTGGTTTTGAGTCACTTATTTGCCTCAGACATTATTACTAGTGGTGCTGGCGACGTAGGAAGTAGTAATAATTGTAGCAGTATTGTGGCCGAGACTGATTTGATAAAAGAGAAGGAGGCGGGTATCAGTTCGACCAAACTGACTTCCACAGGCCGAAGACGAGGCCCCGACCACTTCGGCAGCTTCCCGTGAAAGGCCAAAAGGATCCCACTAATGCACAGACGGACCAAAGCAGAGCACCTGGTGCATGGAAAGAGGGTGAAAGTTGAGATCTATAAATCGAGGGGTCAGCTGGGGTAGTGAGGCCAATAGAGCGAGAATAAGGCCCATGAGTATCAGTTCAGTGACCAAGTGGAAGATGAGATAGGCAACTAGCCAAAATGGGGATATTTCTGCTGTGCTTATGTGAAAATGTAGTATTTAGACGACTACTCATGCACCACTTTTCAGGTAGTACATGACATAGTCCACTACGGTAGTAGTAGCAGTAGTAGTAGTAATTTTGCGCTCAACCATGATCATTTGGTTTGTGGTATTTTACAATCATTTTTGTGGTGTTTCTGTTGCGTTTATGTGCTAATAATCAGAGAGATTATCAAATTCAAATGATTTTTCCCGCGATTTATCGTCCAGTTCGCAGCACGCTTCGGATAAAAACATTTGGTGAGATACATGTGAATTGCGTTCCACTGTCCTACGGTATGTTTTGTTCTGTTAAACGTGATTCAAATGTGGTTCCTCTTGTCGTTATTGGATGGACTCTATGACACCTCGGTCTCTGATCTGTTCGTTTACACCTTCAGTATACCGATCAATGCATTTTATCTTCGGCCAGTAAGCCATCGAACTCCAGTTTCCCTTTTTCATTAAGTTTGTTGTCACTGGAAACGTCATTTGTTTTCAGTACGTTTTCTTTACATTCAAGAGTTCGGAAGAAACCTAGATAATAGCGTTCATTTTCTTCACTACTAAATATTAGCAACGCATGAGGCACGTGACTAGGTATAGATTCGTGTCACTGAACTATTGTTTTCCATTACCTTGTATCTCACCTTGTCCAGAGCCTAGTATGCGTTGGTTGGGAAATAATTTGATACACCTATCCGTGATTTCAGTTAAATCCTGGCTGGTCATGACATGCAACCTTCGCCACGTACTTCGGAATACCTAATTTGGAAGCCTCAAGATAATCCGACAAACATCGTGAAATTAGGTGCTATTTTTTGTGCAGATATGAGAAGGAACACAATCTCGTTATGAAACGCAGCAGTCTCATATTTTACCCTTTCCTCTCCCGATAGCCAATTTAAGCAACAATTCTAGTGAACAAAATCATTTTGCTGGAACTATCATTATTGGCTGGTTAAGTGAAGGTTAAGTTCCGGTGCCATCTACCGGCTTACTCGCTTTTCATAGGAAAACAAGTTCATGCATTAAAAATGAAATTTTGACGGAATTTCAGCATAACGAAAAATCCGCTCGCAATTTTTCCGTCCAAAAGTCCAACGTCACGACCCAGAAACCAACCGGCGACGTTCCGCTTACCAGGCAGATAGTTTACTATGTGATCTATCTTGGTGCGGCCGGTCTGGCTCGCGTCGGTGGACATTCGGATGTGAAAAATGCATGCGGATTTTCTATTATATAAGTCAGAATATGTTTAGGATGCTTAAGTTATCAGGCAAAATACGATGCCTTTCGCTAAACACAAATGCAGGATTTCTGTTGTATAGGCATCACACATTGGTCGGAAGTGTAGCGTCTATTTTATTTTGAAGTACTCTTCATAGGTAGAACAAATTCTGGATGAGTAATGTTTTGAGATTAGGCACACAGTATGGGTGGCGTACGGAAAAGCATTGAGGGGAAAATCAAACTGCTTCAGGCCACCGCGGCTGCAGTATTTGTTACATTCACCTGGATTTGGATATACTTCTTCGACGTGTAATGTTCACTGGGACAGAAGCTAAGCAAGGGATTTTATTGCACCACTCAGAGTGTAGATATTAGAGAATTAGCTATCTGGGTGAGATTCAAGATACTGGGACATGATAGAGAGACCGATCGTGATCAGTAGCCTTCCTTTATTAAAACAGATTCTGCCTTCATCTAACATCTTCCTTCACTATCTTTATACTTCAAATCCCGCGGGTTCAAAGAAACGCTTTGGTTCATGGAACAGTCGCAAGAGGAGCACGCTTGATGGTAGTCCGAAAGTAACTGAACTCCATTGCGAACAAGCAACATGAACAATTTTTCTGATCAGCGTTCCGATAGCCTCACAAGATGGGTGGTACTGCTATAACTCACAGAAAATTCGAAGAAATGACATGCTAATCGATCGGTGGTTGAATCCCTACACTACAAGTCTTGGTGTTCCTAATCCGTTCGCTCTCATTTGATTGTGATCTCAGACAACCATCAAATATTTATATGTCTTCCAAACTTCTGTGATATGTTTGGATGGTTTCGTCAGTTGCATTGAATCCTAATGGATTGCATATTGAACTTATCTGCGGGTCCCGCTCTAAATGCATGCTGACTCGCCTACTGTACACGGTTTCACGTATTTGGCCCCTTCCGTGTCACAGTCTTTGATTGTTTCTTCCAAAGTTTTACCATTGTCATCTCGATAATACGGAACTTTGAAATGCCGTCTGCCGAGAGGATGAGTCATTAGCCAATCACGAACCACTTCGTATGACCCTGGAGTTTATACAAATATTTCAGATTCACTTGTTCGTTAAAGAGGGAATGCAGGTAATGTGACCACTCAGACTGGTAAAACGTAATAGAAAGGTTCCAACCCCGAGACTAAAAGGTTCAAGGCTGAGGAACTGTCTTTTGTTTGCTCGATACTAATTTCCATGCACATGTATTCTCAAGTGTACTAATTGGTAAACTACCGGTCAACTAATCACAGTTACCCATAGTTTCACTTGGTCACGCTACCTCCGATTGGTTGGGACCGGGTTACAAAGATACACAGAGCGGTGCTCTGTGAAAAGCCTGCCTCATCGCCACAGGTAGCTTGACTGCTGTGGTCAGTCATACATTTGTCAAGAATAAAGCCGAGTTTATGATCTGTAATACAATCCCATATATATATATATATATATATATATATATATATATATATATGAAATGCCTCACTTAATTATAATGTACAGATCTCGCCAGAGTCAGTAATAGAGCCGTGTATGAATAGTTGGGCACCTCATCTGAATACTACGGGCTACGGCACCAGATTGATTCAAGTGATATTTTCAGCAACTCCTTCCCATAGAGAAGTAGTTGCACACCACTAAGTGCAATTATTTCTCCGAAAAATCTCAACTATATGAACAGGAACAGCCTCTGTTCATCATTGTTTACAAAATATAATTCATTACGCGGTATGAACTTTCAAAACTTTGACAGCCATGGAAGCATCACTGTACAACTATTTAATCCTTGTTAGGAATCATCAGCAGTGCACATCCACCGAGCCCTCTCCTGGACTGGAACCAGGGGGTCGGTGATTGTGAGTCAAACGGTATAACCAGAACGCTATCCGGGCTGGCCCTCAACGTTTTACTGCACTCATGCACTACAAAAGTGTTGAAATGTGTACAGGTCCTACCGACTCAATAACCAGCATGCTCAACTGAATCTATTTATGTAAAGTGTATCATTCATGGTCATGTGTACGCTTACGCACATGCACAAAACGAATCCTGTGAATAGCATTCAAAGCCTCAATAGCTGAAGATCGCTGATAAGGCTTGAGGAAAGGGGGATTGGATGATGGAATGAAATGGCTGCAAGGTTAAGCTTTTCGCCATGACAGTTACGAGAACTTCAAATTCGCAAGTGAAAAAGGCATGTTTAGAATGGGAAAAGCACCGTTACACGTGGCAATAGATGGAATCCGGTGAAGGCATAACACTCATCCGTATGTTTGCATCGAACCACATGCCACGCAGATAGTTTTAACTCAGTGTTCTTTCTGCCCCGAATTTTGACCGCGGCTGAAAATGTGCATCTCGTTCAATCTGTTATAAATTTTATCAAAAAATACGATCTAATGGTACTAGATACTCAAGGGGGAATAAGAACGGGGCACGTATAACTTGATAATAAATTATGCCATTTGTTTGGCAATCGTTGATAACGATGGAAGGAACTGATTGGGAAATTTCCTAAACCAAACCGCAAAACCACCGCCTCCACCACCACC
The DNA here is from genome assembly GCA_948099385.1 of Fasciola hepatica. NCBI lineage: Eukaryota > Metazoa > Platyhelminthes > Trematoda > Plagiorchiida > Fasciolidae > Fasciola > Fasciola hepatica. Next base: position 10,861,390 of record CANUEZ040000182.1, read on the forward strand.
ACGACCACAACAATAACAATAATATTAGTTTTTCAATAAAAGGGTTCACGAAGACTACAGAGATTTGCAAGTCGAGGCGGTCTCTTTCGGAACGAACCGTAACTCTGCTATTGGTCAAAATTTCCAGTTCCAATCCGTTCTGTCCGTGCACCGAACTCCTCTTCAGCATTCTTGATACCGTACATTACCAACCCTGGAATTCCTGAAGACCGACATTTTAGCCACATCAACCGGAAATTCTGCTTTGTTTTTCAAGTCGAGTTAAGCAATTTTTTTATGCACCCCGTTGGGTGAATATTCGGCAGTAGACAGCTATATTCAGACCAAGAACACAAAAAAGAAAGCAGCATTTACAACAACGAAACTTGCAATACTGAAGGGTGATTTAGAAACTACGACACTAGACGCCGTCTTAATTCAGCTTCAATGTCTGTAGGATTACATGAGAAACGAACAAGGCAAGGAAAGACAGAGGACCGGAAGGTAGTCGTACGTGCATGAATTATTTTATATTTGTAACAAGTAGAATTATAGAAAGCACGCATGCTCAGGTCATTTTGAAGTGTGTGCCATGAGTTATTCAGAATTTTCTCGGGGACTCTTCTGCACATATTTTGATGACGGAAAAAGGTGAAGTCTGTGAGATTTTGTACTAAGCGTAAGTGCTAAAGAGACATTTTTATTGTGGTTAAATCTTTTTGCCTGTAGTCCAGGGAAGAAAACGGGATAAGAATACAACCAATGGGGTGATATTCATCCAAGCACAAAACCTTGAATTAGGTATCGAAATGTGTGTACGTGTGTACATGAGCACCCAGAACACTCAGAAGACGTAATATTTCACAGCAAGCTTTGTCAAACGAGTGCCCAATCGCTCCTCACACCATATGTAAACACGTTGGATGTAATGAATAGGCTGCAAAGTTAAGCTTTCTGCCATGACAGTTACGAGATTCCGAGCTTTCGGCACTGACAATGAAGAATGGACTCTTTACTATTTTCTCCAGGGGTATAAATGTTTTAGATAATGTAAAATTAACTTGCGTTTCCCACATCAAAATTCCGCGCTGCGAGCCGGAACCGAAACATCGACCTTCTGCCTACCGAACATTCGCTTTGTTAAATGACCTATCATAAGGCAACCAGTCAGACGTGAAGTAAACAAACGATTTTTTAATTTTTAACTTTTAAATGCAAAAATTGCCAGCAAGCTTTCGTTTGTTATGAAATCATCTTTTGTTTTCTTCATGCAAGAGATTCTCCATCGGTCAACAACTACCGATTGTTGAACTGACCTTCGGTGGCAAGAGTTGAAACAGGGACGTCAAGGAATAGAGGCCAAGATGATGACCGTTTAGACCACAGTCCGTGAAAGTGACATGGTATTGTCAGTAGACCGCACACCGTACCAAAACGTGGGTCATTTGCATGGGTTCGTTTGTATCCTAACTAAGTGGGGACGGCTTTTAGGGAGAATCCTTTCAGCACTTGTCGAATCCTACCATAGTATACTTCGTTAAGAAGGATGGCTTGTGGTGTACAAATGGTCTATCTCTCAATGAAATGTTAGTAGAATTTTGCAGTTTCTCTTACGTACTTGTACCAGAAGGAGTATATCCTATAGTATCAAAGACCCCGCACCGTTAGATTGAGCCTGCTGCTAAGGTGAATCTGAGACTTAGCTTGGAGAACCACATCAATTTCCTGTAGGTCAGGCATAATAAAGAGCCGGACAACGGTGGCTTACTAACTGCCTGGTCATTCGTTTCATTTAATTAGCGGATTGCCTGGAATCCAGCCGTATCTTCGTTGCCTTAACCAATAGGGATTTCTTGGTGCTTATAATGAAGAGGAAGGGATCTTGCTGCAGCCAGTGGGGGTATAGTGAGTGTACGAGGTATGAATAAACCCACTTTGTTTCCTTATTATTCCTTTTGAACCAAACCGCCTAGGAACTTACGGATCATAACGCTAGTACTGCAAGAAACACACCGTCTAGGTAGGCTTTTTAAGTATAATCCCGGTTGTTCCTTTTTCTATTTTATTTTATTCTATTGTGTTATGGACTTCTGTAGGTTGACAGCTCACTTTTCAGCCATAGAAAGGGTTGAAGACATTAACTATCAACTGGAGATATCTCAAAAGTAGGCAGAAAAACGGACAAAACTGGAACCACCGAAGTTGGTACGAAGTTCCTCCGCGACATCCATTTTGGTAGTATGAACCGTTGCTAAATAATTCTCTGTAGAGTTGCGGTAAATGCGTATACGGGACTTGATGCGTCTAAACTCGAAACGTGTAGAAGGTTGTGAGCGACAGATAGACAGATCTTGGCAAAGTGGATGAGTGGGGTTCGCAAGAATCCTCATAGAAAACAATTTCAAGATCACAAATTTTGTTCATGAGAGGAGATGTGGAAATCAAAGAAACACGACGTTTAATAGCCACATAATGGTGCAGTGGATGAAAATTCTTTTTAAGTACACCAGGAATATTATAGGAGAGTAGTAAATCAAGATCGGTAAAATAGTTTTGGTGGACAAGGAAAATGCTGGCAGTTTGTTTGGTCCTAAACTGCCTTAGTCTGTGAATTTGAAAACAGAGTGGACGCAATTTCTCCACCCTGTCTAGTATGTGGGAAGACCACTGTAAATTGGTTCTGATAGTAACACCCAAGTACTTGATCGAGTTAGCGGTGGCAACGGGGATAGAGTTAATGACCAATTACTCATTGGGATAAGGAGATCGATAAAGAGTGGGCGCACACTTGAAACATTTGGAAATGTTGAGATGTAGGCCAGAAAGAGATGAAAACATTTGAATACTACGTAATTTCTCAGAAGAAGAGGTGAAGTTGTGTTGACTGGGAAGGGGCTGACAAAGTATCGCTTCATCGGCATTCAGGGAAGGTCTTGCAGGATTAGTCGTAGATAATTTGCTACTACTCGTAGTGAAGAGATTGGGGAAAAATAGTACCATAATGAAAGCCAGAGAAGTTTGCCAAGGGACTTGACAAAATATTGCCAAATTTGACACTTCGAGTTTTTTTGGAGAGATAGACATGTAACCACGAACACAAGGTAGCCGGATAAGTAAAAGACTCCAGCTTTTGGCAAAGAAGAAAACTGGAAAAGGAATTGAAAATGGAAGACCAGTCGAGAAAGTTACAGCGACCTGTATTTGCAGAATAACTCAGACTTTTAGAAGTGATTTGGAAAACTGAAACAAGTGAATCCCGAATGCACTTGTCGGGCTTGTAGGCGAATTGATGAGCTTCACTGGAGGTCAAAGAAAGGGGAGCTAAGTCGGCTAAGGATAGCGCGCCCAGTCGACTTCAGTGCAAACAAAGTGATGACGGTAGGATGAAAACATTCAGACAAAATGTTGGAAGTAGAATGTTTGAGAATAGCCACAACTGCTATTAACCTCCAGGGAGCAGGCACATAGGAATTTTGATGACTGGAGTCATTTTTTCCGTTAGCAGCCTTGCTTCAAATTCGAGGAGGATGAAAGATAGATAGCCTGGGCCAACAGCGGAAGGCGCTTTTGGGGTTTGTAGAAGCAGAAAATTTTCTTCTGAATAAAAAGGTCCAAATTTGGAAGGCAATAAGAGGGCGTAAGATGGTAAGGTGTCCGTGGATGAGTGACTGGGCGCGGCGTTCAGACTGTCGGCATCTATACTGCAGTTTCTTGACAGGGCCCGCTAACAGCATAGAAGGTTGATTCTGTGCCAAAGGATTCTACCGTTTTTTTTGGCAAACGACTTATTCCACCGTCGTATTTTCTGATTGATTAGGATAAAGTGACGTTTCACAGAAGCCTGTCGTCAAGCTTGTAGGCTTGTTCATTTTTCCTCCCCAGGGATTTTAACAGCGGAGAAGCGAACCCTTTCACTGAGAATGAAATATTCAACTAGTTCAAAGGGACCAAAACTCTCTTATCCGCATAGACTTGCCTCGCAAACAGATCCCAAACATTTTCAGTCGAGTTCAAGTCTGCACTGTGGGCGGGCCAGTTCATAGATATGATTTTCTGGTACAGCAACCTCATTCTGGTAAGGTTGGCTGCATTTATGTTCGTGTAGCAATGTTGAAATATCATGATGTTGATTCGATTTTCCGCAATCATCGGCAGCAAGACATCATTCAATGTTCTGGTGTAGGAATCAACTCTCTTGCTTCTTCTAGAACTACCAACTGAGGTTTTTTCGTGCCACAGGGCTACCTTTAAAGGCTTGAAGAACGAGGTCCAGCGTGAGTTTCCCGAAGTCGTGACAGCAGTAGACGTTTCCATCATTTCTCTTCGCCAAACTTATAACTTTATTCCATTCATTACTCTAAGCAATGTGACTTCTGCTCATTCTTGTCGGTTTTTAAAGTGACAACCAGTCACCCAAGACACTGATCCCATCTTTCAGTACTGCAGATATCGTAAAGACTGTAGCAGCAGCTGTGTAGGCCGAACGTCTACATTCAGTTTCAAGAACCTTTGCAGCTTCGATGCAATCGTAGGTTAGTTTGGATCACCGCGCAAGAGTGTCCTCCTGGCCTGCACGAAGATTCTTCCTCGAATTCCACGTTTTCCCTTAGAGACAGTGATTGAGATCCCTCAAAAAAGTTAGGAATAACAATCGCCAACCTGGAAATTTTCTTGAAAATCTGGCATATTATTATGCTTGAGTCTTTGTGTACGAGTTTTTTCCTTGTACCAGCTCAAAGAACCTTGGACAGTGCGCCATCCCATTGTTTCGATAAATGAGCAGTCTCCACTTCTAATCAGTAATGTATAACTTGGGTAAACTCTTTCTCATTATTCACGTGAGACGTGAAAACTTTCCACTAACTCATTCGTGAGTATCAAACATAGATCATAAGCGCACGAAGTCGTTACTTTTGCCAATTCACTTCGGAGTTACTGTCACTCTTCCGCGGACCTGTTTAATAGCATTTTACATCCTCTCAGGTGTTTTTTCCGTGATAAATCAATTTATGGGTTTCAAGCTTGAAACCCATGCGCATCTTAAATATACTGGTGGAGTGAATTATCCACTTGACAAATTTTATCGCTGTAATTGATTTGTTTGCAAAGTTGTCACATAAAAACAGGGTGATTTTGATAGGTTTTTGTGCTCGACATCATGAATGGAAAAAGTGGAAGTCGAAAAAATCACCCTGACGACCATGAGACGACTCTTACCTTTTGCCTCAAATCGATTTGCAAGCGTGCCGAATCTGCCGGGATCTTTGAAATGGGGTGCAAGCGTCCGGGGTTTATTACGAATTCTAGCCTTCACCTCATCTGCAGAGCAGGAAGATGAGTTTAGAGTCTTGAATGGCTGATCATCATGATTAAGGGCAAAAGGAATGAGCCCTAGATCATAATACTTAGAATGAAGGATGGAATGTTGTGTTATTTAGCCCTGAGAAGTTTAATTTCGACAAACTGGACGGAATCGTGTACTACTACTGGTAGGACTTCTAGAAAACCTAGCTGGACTTCGGTCGTTGAGCTTTGGGTAGTATCAGTGGGGTCACGTAGTTGCCGTTCTGGAGGACGGAGAATCTTAGCTAGCCATTCCGGAAGGAATGCAGTCAGTTGACGCCTACCTCAGAGTAATAGATGGTTTTCTCTCTCGGTGGTTCCGGAAAACTGAGTAAAGCCCGTAGTCATTTTCGGCATGACAAGGCAGCTGTATATATATATATATATATATATATATATATATATATATATATATATATATATATATATATATATATATATATACCCAACTTGACTGACATGTGACTACTGTAGCGGAAGGTCAACAAAAAGTACTTGAAATCTACGGAAAATATCTGGTGATTACTAGACAGGTAAGCCTATGCGAAAGAAAGAGTTTTCGGCAGTATGAGCGAGTTAACTTTCACCAACGTCGGTAAATGGAACGGCACACCGAACTTGAGATCATTCGAATCGTCATTGGAAGTATGCTGAACATTTTATTTCAGTCATTAACCATAAAGTTTGTTATGCTTCGTACCTCGATGGTTTTCATTACCATTTATCCAGTGGTCGGCTCAATGGCATTTCACATCCACCGATGCACATTAACGAGGCTAAATCAGTTGGACGTTGTTATGTAACTGAACTACGACACCTAGGTATGCCATTTGATTTCTCCATAAGTCCTTTGGACGGGCCTCGTTGGACCCAGCCTACAACTTTACCAAGATTTATACGGTGAAACCCGAAGGTTTAAATTTCCATACCTTCTCACTAGTTATTGGACTCATCACCTCGATTTATCCTCCAACCACTGCATAGTCTGGATTTTATTCACGTTTTCAACTAAACGTGTTTGATCTCTCTCTCTCTCTCTCTCTCTCTCTCAAAGTTCCCTCTTTTCGTCATCTTCGGCTTTGAAATGGCAACTGCAATAACAACACTCAAGAGGGCCAATGAAAGGGTGTTAAGTGGGAAAATGACCGGAGATGGAGAGAATCAAAGCGGGGACTTTATTGTCCAAAGCCCACGGTGACAATCGGTCAACCACTACCAGCTATGCATAACTGTTTTTTTTTTAAGATCCACAGGGAGCACGTAGACTTGGACAGGGGCATACCACAGCTTCGTCACACATTACGTCAGTTCAGTCTGATTTCCTTGCTTATAGTTGAAAGCAGAGCAGCAACGGTGGCAACATTGTAAATCATCCAAAATAACCAGGAGACGGTACATAATCTTGAGGGGACAAACCAAAATGAAGGTGTACGATTTGAACTGATTTCGATACTTACAAGGAATTGCATTCTGAATAATCTATTTCCTGCCAATAATCCTAAAGTATCAACGTACAATTTTCTGTTGAAGACCATGGAGCTGTTGTTTAATTGTCTCATCTAGCTTGTAAGGAATAATCAATGGTACACATCCACCGGGCCTCCACCGTGACTCTAACCCGGGGTGAACCACTTTGAGGGGAATACCTGGCTCCCAAACTATCCGATCGATGAGTACTGATGATGATTTTAAATCAGAATGAAACAGTTGTACCACGGATTCATGGTTTTCAGTGATGAGTTTAGTGCATAACTAACCATAATATGTAGATCAAATTTCTTACTACTCATTTGCAGATAAGTTGTTCTGGTTCAAAATATCGAATCTTATGAACCGGTTGAAATGTGTACTCGATCGGAACCGAACACAAGTGACTAAACACTGCAAGCTTATGATCAACAGTAACAAGAGACAAGCAGCTGAAGAATTTTCGAGGCAGCAATCAAACCGAAATGAACTGATAGAAAGATCACGAATAACAATGAGGAATGTATGTGTGATTGTTGGATACCTAAATAATAAGCAGTTTTATAGAAGTCCAAATCGGCGAAACAATTGTTTTTCAGTAATTCATTCTCAAGCCATTTACAGATTACATAGTAGACATTAGACAAAAGATCATGAACATAGACATGGAATAAACACCAATCATGGGCAGGGGTTTGTCAGTCAAGTTGTCCTTATCGTGTGATTGGTTTATCTAGCTGACGCCTTCTAGGTAACCGGACGGTAGATTCATGCGGCCTTGTTCAATCTTGGGCCAGGGGAGTTGGAGTGCCCGGACCAAACGCTTTTGGGCGCACAGGTCAAGGGTCAACTTCCTTATTCCGATTGCCTCGGCTATCGCTACTACTATGTAATCTGTAAATGGCTTGAGAATGAATTACTGAAAAACAATTGTTTCGCCGATTTGGACTTCTATATGATGCAATGGGTATTTTTCAGACAATAAGCAGTTTATTTGAAATATTTCTGCTTTCAGTTCGTCACAGTAATCGAGCGATTGCTTTGGAGAGGTTTCTTTGTATTTATCATTGACATTATAGATCATTTCACCTCATTTCAGTACGATTCTGTTTTGTTCCGTTCAGTTTATTATGGAAATTTATTAAGTAAACTTTTGGCCTGATCATTTTGGCGACTACTTACCTAGAAATCGACAGATCTAATTGTAGCTTGTAGATAGCGGACAGAACACCGTAAATGGAAGCTTCAAGTTAATCCATGAAAGCTGTCTGTCACGACGTATAGCCAGATTTCCCGGTGTCTATTGAATCCCGTTCTAGAAAGCTTGAAAAGCCCTGTAATACCAATCTTTCAGTCCGGTTTCCCGAACCATTTTCCACTTCACGGAGCTGCCACTTGTGTTTAGTTTTCAATGAATACTATTCTCAGCAAAAGCTATAAACCGAGGATTTGTATCCACTACCAAACAAAGGTCACACAAGCTCAACCGTGACAGCCCAGTATGCATAAAATACTCAGCGCTTGAAATGAGGTTTGCTTATTCGGAGCTTGCCTTAGATTAGAACTGCGATTTTATGAAATTCGTCCTAAATCATCAATAATCTCTACCCATCATAGAACAACGATCATGTTGCAATTTGAACTATACTGGAATCAGGGTGTTTAGCAAAGGTAAGCTTCGGAACTCTCACATTCATATGTTAGTCACGTGATATTTTTGATTCGCTCAAGCGTAGTTGCTTGTTGGGTGCTCCAGATTTTCACTTTTCGGGGAAGCACAATCAGGAATGTGATTCGTTCGGGTGAGAGCACCACTACTGATCTGTGTCTGCTTATCCAGTCAAGGTAGCGTGATGACGGAATTGCATACTCACAGTGGTAATCCAAGGACGGTTTTCGTCTGAATCAAAATCAGACCACTGTCCTCGGGCTCAATAGTAAGTTGGATCATGAACTCAAGGGAATTTACTCACGATCTACCAATGTACTCAGAAAAGTATGCTTTCGTGCTTCTTATTCGTGTATGTGCTTGTGTGAGCAAGCAAAAATAGAAAATTTGGTTACCCGGTACTCAGTTCTATGCTTTTAGTTTGTAGTAGTATTTTGTGGGGTGACCTTCATAGATCATAGGAACTTAACTTTTACAATGATGGTCATAAAGAGCAGACAAAGTCTTTTCTTCTTATGAGTTGGAAGCAGTGTTGGAATGAAAATTAGGAGTGTCAGTTTCAGGAAATTTCCGGTTATAAGACCACCGGTGGTTGAAAAGAAAGAGCTATTAATCAGATTTCTCTTCAAGAGAGACCTTGCGACTGAAAGAGCCACAAGAATCCTGAATGGCACATTAAAGTCCACCTTCAAAGCCGCCAGAGTTCGCTATGTGTTCAAGACAACATCTGCAATTTGATGCCAGAACAAAGATGGGCCCCATTTGCTGACCCCATCTATGGTTATTTATCAGTTCAAGTGGACCTTTGGTGCTACTTACGGGGTCGAACCACAAGGCAGCCATCTTAACGCAATAAAGAACCCTATCCACGATAAACTATACACGGAGGACACAAATTCATATCAAGTTTGATGGTTGCACGCCTAGCTGAAACCGAACTCTCTGTCGATATTCACACGGCCTTTACCGTGGCCTACCGTGTTCCACAACATGCATTGTGATCAGTCAGGCTTCAGATGCTCAGCATAGGCCGAAGCACTTAGCAGCCATCTTTTGAGGTGTGAATTATGAGCGCAACGAAAATTTGTCCAAGCAGTCCAAGTGCACTGACTGAAAGTCGACAGCATCATACGTGAGCGCGGTGGTGACGTCACGTGTTACGCAACCCAGCCCTTTTTTCAAGTTGTACAGGTCAAAGCTGACTCATCAGTCTATTCATCACCCCTCTCTCGTCCAAACGAGACAGTTATAACTCTTCTGAATAGTTGCCTACACTTTTCGTTGCCCAGACATGTGGTTGTAATGGCTTGTGAATGAAATCGCCACACGTGTCAGTCTACATCTGTTCTGAGTAAGATCTTCAATTCATGATTGAACTGAGAGATCGATAGAAACCATGACATATGTTGTCTAACTCAGACCTTGTCCTATTCTCAGGAAGAAGGAATTCACTGACCAAGACGGAATCTTATTCAGAGAGATAAGTACACTGAGAAAGCGATGCTCCGACAAACGTTTTCAGTAGAAATCACGGTCACTTGGCACTGTTTTGAAGAAGTCCTAAGAAGAGAATAGTCATCCCTGAAAGGGAAAATACACAGCGAATTTAACCGTGTCACGTGAAATAAATGGACCATTCGTTAAGACGAACAAACAGAAGAGATCAATTTGACAGGGCGCGCGATCTAATCCAAACGACGATGAAAAGTCGAAAAAGAGGGAATTATGTCGGCACTAAAACGTGAGAATACGAAAGTAGGGATTTCAATGTTTACTGGAGAAAAATTGCAAATTTACCTTCCAATCAAATTAAATTTCATAGTTGAAACATTGGGTCCCCTTTATCCAATTCATGAGAACGGAGAGAAGACAAGAGTAAACGAAATGCTTCCATCTCGCGACTTATGTCTTCTCTCCGTTCTCATAAATTTCACATCACAGAACGTGAAACCAGGAGTTCAATAAGTTATTCTCCTCCCTGGGGTCTGATTTTTGGACGATAAGCTACGAACCAGACCTGGGTGCAACATAGACTTTGAATATAATGACCCGTGGTCTTTCGTACAAGGCGTGTGATTCAGCTCTGAGCATTATTTTTCCCGTCCACTGACTGTTCGAAAAGTATCGTGCAAAGCCTTCCGACGGCTGGAAACCTCCCACATTCTTCAGTGGTTGGTGTACGATGGAATCGCTGCATCACAAAATGCGTCTGCTCCTCCTCCTCCTTCTTCCGCCTTTTCTTCTTCCTCTTCTTTTGCTGTTGCTGCTGCTGAAATTCGGGAGCTTTTCCTTTCTTTTTTCCCTTTATGGCTTTCTGTTTTGTATATTTTATTGCTATCGTATAATAATGGGGCAGTATTTCAGCAATAGGTTCTCGTCAGTTAGCCACTGCCAACTGGGTAAATCAACCGGTAGCAGCGACAGCAGCCGCGCCATTCAAACCTGAGGTAGAACAGACTAAAATCCACAAGGATGACCGTTTGAAGGCGGTCGCCTGAGGACGTGCAATAAGACACCGCCAGTCTCGTTTTTGAACTAAGAGGGACCAGCTACGACATGAGGTTCCTGACCACCGGTTGGATTCTGGATGTGTGCCTCTATTAACGGGCACACTGAATCACCTACTAATAATGATTCCGCTCACCGTCTAATTGGTAATGATGCGGTTTTTTTTGATGCAACAGTCATTGAGCTTCGCATTAGATTTAACAATGGATAGAAATTTCAAATTCCTCAAAATAGTACACTGTTACCCACGTGTGGTACATATTTCCAAGCTCGTCGACCTTTGTTCACCACAGTCACTATCTAGAATTGTTGAACCAGTCTATGTGTCTATCGATAAAAAAACGAGACATTGATTCCTCTGTGAAACTTGGTCTTCGCCGGAAGTGTTTACTGTTCCTCGTGACACACTGAGTCCAGTTTACCTGGCCTCAACTGCGCCAAGAAATATCAGTGACGAGCATGTTCTCTCCTTCGTGCCAGATTGTACATATATGAGCACACTGTTTAACGCCAGAGTAGGACAAATGGATGCAAAACGCCACTGAAGTAAATACTATATAGTCCTACTCTATGCTATTCATAAATCCTGGATATGCGATGATATGTGGACTAGTTTATAGCATGATATTTCTCAAGAATCCGTCATAGCTCATGCAATCGTTTCAGTAGTAATCGATGAACTAGGCGCACCCAGCTCATAGATATGTCCAATACTTAGATTGCGGCGGGCACTAGTTTTAAACAAGCACACCTCATACCGCAGAAAGGCAAGTGCTCTCTGAGTAGATATGATAACTTGTGATGACTCATTGCCCTACTCCATCCATCTACGTGGTTGCATAGTAGTTCTACATTAAGTGCCAGTTTGAGCACGAACGGAATGCAAAGGACATTTTGTGCATCGTCATTATGTTGGGATGAACAAAAACGGAATGTGCCTACCAATGGCCGAATTCGTATCATTATTACCCCCTGATTGGGTTAGATTATTCCTGCCCTCACAAACTTTTCATTGTAAAGCTTTGTTCGACACGGTGATCCACAGTTCTGAAGTATTCCAAACACAATGAGAAAGTCTCTTTAAATTTTAGATATCATGTATCGTAGATAACCAATTCATCAATGAGTACTAAATGTTGCTATAGGAACATCCACGTATCACACACACACACACACACACACACACACACACACACACACACACACACACACGACAGGATAATCCATTGTGGGACAGCGGCTGGGACGAGTAGTTCGTTAAAGCATCGCACGGGCTGAAACAAACATGGGGAGGTTGTAAGTCTATTCAAGCACAGACCAAATCATATTTCATCAGTAAGAATTACAACGCCCTCAGTCGTTCTGACGACTTTGCTAATCGTTTACTGGACCATGTGACAGTAATGTGGATATGGTCGTAAAGTAGTTCTGAAACGGTCTTTGTTTTTTGATTGGATTGATATAGTTAGTGTATTTTCGATAGTCACCAATTCGGCTTCATTCTTCCTAATGATTCTTGAGTGATCATCATCATCCTTCCTCTTCTTGCTCAGTATAATCGGTACGGTTTATTATAGTTGTTTATTGAAGTGAAACCCTCTTTCTGTAGTCCTCTGACCGTGACGATGAATATACGCCAACTGTTTGTGTTTGGTGTGATGCCAGACAGATAACGTAAGTGTAATGTGATGGCAGTACGCAGTTGGCCCGAACATCTCGCCGGTAAAGTGATGAGTATCTCCGAATTTCAAGTGTATAGAAGACTTTCGACCGGAGGCTTTGGAACATGTCTTCTATCGGGTCTTGAAGCGAACTACAAATGAAATTCCTCATTGAACTGAATAGAGAAGACTCGTGTACGAAGACAGTGCCATCGAAATAGTATCTATCCTAGAAACGCACGGAAAACGAACTGTAGTGACTACGAAGCAATCGGGGACCGCGAGCTTACAATTGGCAAAAACCGAAAGCGTGTCAAAGGCGAACTCAAAGAAAGCCTCACAAAGGTCACTTCAGTAAAACGTACGCAACCCAAAAAACAGTGAAGTCAAAATGGGACGTCAGAGAAAATCATAGAGAAAATATATCAAAAATGATGCCCTGAAAATGTTCATTTTCCCAGAACGATCGAGGTCACAACACGCGTAAGGCCCAGCTTCGAGTCTCGGTCGGCGGTCGCATTTCCTTCCTTCGCCAATGTTCCTTTCATATTCTCTACAACAAACAAATTCATTCGCCTTTCAGAAGAGCAGTGCGATTTATTCCTGAGATCCCTGTGGGTCGTGTTTTTCGTGTGTCCTTTCCTTACTAACGAGAACTACGCTGACCTTAAGTACGTGATTCCGATTGGTGGTTTATTGCCCTTCATGAAACCTGCAGGATTGCCTTTTTGTTGTCTCCGTAATACTGCTGCTCAGTAAGAATCGGTCGACATATTTTCATGATACGTCAAGTTCGGTGCTCTTCGTAAAATCATGACATGATTGTTCCATCAAGTACGATTTAGGCGGCGTGATCAGTTGTGCTACTCACAAGTAGCTGTATAGTAAAAGGAATAAATATAGAAGTTTAACAAAACTTATTCGACGCTGCACAGAAAACGAGCCTGATGCCAAATTTACGGGTATCGTTGAAGTTCCCTAGACAGCAGGGACTTCAAAATAATCAATTCCCAAAACACAGACCTGCCCCGTCGTAAAATTCTCCAAGTTGCAATGGAAACTTGTGATAACTTCTTCCTTACGTACAAGGAATAAATTCCGAGTCTTAATCAGGTAGTGACACTTAGTAGGAAGTTGTAGAAATCAAATCATAGAATTTCTAGGTGGTTCTTTTTACTGTAAAATGTTATGGAAAGTGAATAGATTTGTAAAATTCTATGAGAAGTACAGTCTTGTATGAGGCATGACCTGGTGTGTCATTCTACATTATGACAATTTCCCGAGAATGGCCCTCATAGTTTGACGGTCAGAAAACTTCCTTCTTCTAAGCATGGTGAATCTTACTTCGTTTTTTTGCAGCCCGTTCCGGTTAGCTTGGTGCACTGTGTGATTTTAAATTCCCTGACATGAGTTCCTTTTTACGACGGATGAATTTATGAGCTCAATAATTTTGCACCTCAGTTCGTTCACATTAATTCGATGATAAAAACGATTCTCGACTCAATTCGGAACTTTCATGGTCACAGCTTTTAGCCAAATTTGCCAATCATATACTACTGGCTTTTTATCGGTTGAGGGCAAACGTAACTAACTTCTCCGCACCCGTGTTTGCAATGGCATTAGGATTTTTTCAAATCAAATCTTCTTTCAAATTAAATACATACTGAACTCTGACTGGTATTTTTGTTCGAATGCAACTTACCTCACTGTTCTGGTCGGATGTATTCGCTTTTTGCACATCACATCTTGTAAGGACATCACTTGGGACAAGAATAATACGAAACATCGTGCTGCCTTTCACAAGATCTGACAATAAATTTATCACAGGTACAAGTGCCCGATGAACTCGCACACTGTTATCCCCGTATTCTTTAATAAAGTAGTGAAATTTTCCGGTTTCCTGCAACTATTTCTTCAGCTTAACGAAGAAGAAAAGAATATCTGCCGGGCCATGATCATACACCCTTGAAATCCAGGTCATGCACTCGAAATAAGCCGACAGTTTTCTGCAGTGAGGTTACCTTTCACTGTGGGCTGCCTGTTAGACAACTTGGTATTCTCTCACGCACACTTGCTTCTTCCTGGTAGGCAGTAATATGACAGATAATTCATAAAACAGAAACGTTCCTAGTAGGATCGGCATTTATTTCTTTGTGATAAAAACCATCTGTGGTGAACCTTACACTCGTCGGTTTAACAAAAAGTCATAATTAACATCTAACTGATTTCGCACTTCTGGACTTCAGACATATTTATTTCGGTGAACAAGGTCACATAGTTTCAGTCACCAGCGGATCACAGCGGAACTATTATGACTGACATCAAATTCTATAGAATTTCGTATTTGGGACTTGTGTTGTGATAGACCATGAAAGGTTCGGAAAAAAGGAATTAGTTACGGAGAAAAAAATTTCGTATAGCGAATTTCGGTAGCACCTGCATATCGAGTCAATGAATAACTAACCGTTGTCAGATCGTGAAGGCGAATGAGATGCAATCTTATCTGATTTTGTTTCTCATACTTTGGTCCAGTTATTGATTCGTAGCCTACCACCCTATCCCCACGCTCTGGCATTGGAATTCTGCTTTCTCACTGTTTGTACTTGTTTGTTAGCGGGACTACGACTGGATCTCCTGATATATCAGCCAAATTGCGTTTGGGAAGTAGTATTACAGGGCACATTTCCTCAGCTTCCATGACCAGCATTCGTCAATGAGCTCAACGAAGAGAGACCGTGGAATTCTTATCGCGTGTATTAGTACAAGGCATGATTGCGAAGTCAGCACACTGGCTTACGCCGAGCAAATGTGTCGGAATTAGCGCTTGCAATTGCCGCGTGCGCGAAACGTACATTCAAGCAAGAGACGAACGAGGTGGCCGATCGTTTGGTCACTACAGGGACCCTGTCCTAGAAGACGCCCAGCAAGAAGGGCTTCGATTGCAATTTCTGTCGAAAAAATGTTAGGCACGACATTGCGGCTTTTGAAAAATTTTAATTTTAAGAACACGGCTTTGTCGGTAGAGATTATAACTGACCGATGTCTCTGTTAATGCAGTGGTAAAAAAGCGAATCTCTAAGTCCTTGTAGTAGTTCTGGGTTCAGCATCGGAGTTCTAATGTTCCCGGGTCTTCGGTGGCATTCTATTTATCAGAGTAGCCGGTAGGCTGGATAGGAGATTGCTCCGTGACAAAGGGGGCGCGTAAACACTAAAAATCACAAATCAAGTCAGTCATCTTTGCCCTTCAAAAAACCAGGACAAAATGGGTCTGCTTAGGATGAGAACTGAAGAAAGGAACTAGTAATAGGAATAAAATCGTTTGTTTTGGAGAAAGTTCGTCAACCGAATGCTGTTGACCGCGGTTGCGAAAAACAGTCTGCGGAAATCGTGGGGGAAGAATAATTATGTTGCACACGTCAGGATGTGGTGGATGGCCTTGAAGATTCAACGCCAGAGATAGAATTTTCTGGTCTTCGCGGCGACGAAAGTAGTGTAGTTTACTCTCCACTCTCTCCAATGAATGACCGAGTTCTGAGTCAAATTGAGAAAAAGGTGCCGCATTCAATGCTACTGCCAGTTCCGCCGTAGGGACTATTTACACGGATTTTTCGTACATTCGTAGTAGTCGAAAATTTCTCCACCTGGTTGATGAGCATTGCATCTGCATAACCAGGATAAGTGCAGCGGATCGTGCATTCAAGAATCATATCTGAGTCTTGCATTCTCACTCACGTTGATGGTGAATCGTTTATTTTGGTTTTATACTGTCCCATTTTTCTAAACCTGGGGGCTTTCAATACTTGTATCAGATGATGACGGATAAAGAATGAAACTGACGCTTAGTACTGAAAACATGATTCACGGCCGTGGTGTAGGACAGCCTGAATGGGAGGAGCCAAAGTGGGAAAAAGGGAACAAAAAAGAAATTATTTTGTACTTTTATGTTTTAAATGTGCGTACAGACTAGTTGAAATCACGGGATGAATAAAAAGGTGTCAGGGAAAAGTGCGAGTTCCTTAGTTACTTAAAAGAAACTAGAAAATGTGAAGGTAGCTTCGGGTTGGGGACCGCTACTAGCCGGCCCACCGATCGGGTCACCGTCTCGTATATGTTCTGCATAACATTCGTCGGTACTGTAGGTGTTTTTTCGTGAATGTTTGATGAATAAGAAGCTGGCGCAATGGGTTCTACCAGAAAAGCCGGCTTAAGACAGTTCATCGCAACCGTATTCTTTATACCGTTATATTCAATGATGAGTGTTTTTTAACCTCTGCAGGACCTTATGGGAGCCGGAGCAGGCTTTTTGTAGGAGGGTTCACACCTCTGCCCTAAGGAACACTGGTGAAGGTATGGGGTGGCACATTGTCAATGGACTGCTGGTTCAGTGGCACACAGCACGTTGTCGCCTGTCCAGAACTGACATCAAGGCCAGAATCAGTGAAGCAAACAGCGAGTCATCGGCTGTCAGAGTTGAAAACAAGAACAGAGCCAACCAAACAGGTCAGTGGACCAATCAGTGGTCAACAGATGTCTCAAACTCCCCGTAACCGTATCAATCAGTCGGAGTTCAACCAGATATGCAAGCCGGCGAGACGTTTAGGTATATCCGTGGACTAATTAGCTTATAAGCAAGGATTTGGTTGTGATCAGCAAACGGAAATATCTCGAAGGTGGAAGAGTCTTCAGATCAGAGTCAGTGGGTCAGACCAGAACAATTTGTGAGGAAATGTTTTTTAGATATAGATCCGCGTATACCGTCGTATTTCGTTTGCTTACTACGAGATGTAACTTACGCATTTGGTGAGCTAACTCGGGGGCGTAGTCGGCGTATACGAAAGTAATAGTGGACTTCTGAGCTCCTCTGACACCAGGAAGGTGAAGTGAATAACCCTAGGGGAGTTTGGCTCAGTGGCTTTGCAGATTGGTTTCAAGTGCTTTGCGATAACCTGGAAGTACTAGTGTTAACAAATCACGCCATTTTGGGTTTCTGTAAGCTGATAAAGCTGCCTTACGTTGTCGCTGAAAAGGTTTTGCCGTGCCCTTCGCTGACTATCAAAGGTTCCTTCAAAAAGTGGGTCATATTCTGTGATAACCACGACTGGACAGCTGAATGATGCAACCCTCTGACCTCAGAATTAGGGAGATTGCCTCGTAGACTGCTTTTGGCAGAGGTGCAGCTAAATACCGTATTGTGAAACGGTTCACGTACCGAAGTTTGTATATGCTACCTTACGACGGAAGCAAAGGCTTTATCCGGCTCCCATGCACGTGTTGAAATTGCAAGTCGACGGCCGGAAATTTGAGTAGTGGAGTCTTCGTGTGCCTGTACACTTTCTACTGTTGGAACTGGATGCAGTCATGGGCCTATGCAGTGACGTCTCGAGTACTTGGTGCCAAACATAGGGGTCGGAGATGAGTTTAGTGGAGTTACGCATACCGGGGTGGGACAAACCGCGTATGGTTTCAGGAACATTCCACTTGAAATGTGATAGTACAACTGGCTTTGGAGGCTTAAGGATTTGTCTCACAGAATGTACTCTTTAAGCGACAGTAAAAGAACGGGCTGGAACCACAGTGCTGAGCTTCCCTGGAGCTACTCTATCTAGGGATCATCTATTTGCGCTGATGCAAAGTCCTCCAGGTCGACCGGGTCGTAGCTGTGGGGTCCTAGATTATGAATGCAGAATAGAGAATCTACGACGGAATAATCGACACCGGGGTATGATGTACGTCACTCATAGGCTGAGTGACGTAATCCAGGTGTCTAAACTCCTTGCGATAGTATATTTCTGTAGTGGCACACAAGAAGTGGACAATTGGTTTATGGCCAGGTGTAGATCGTGAATTTATGTCTCTCTAAGGGGTGTTGAAAGTACCGTTTGGCCAAGTAAATGGGGAAGATTTTGAGGCCAAAGATGCTATCTGTGGTTTTGCCGGTTTTAATTTTTTTTTTTTTTGGGGGGGGGGGATTCAACGGGTTGTCAGGTGTCCGTGAAATGTTGTTGCACTACGGGGCCTACAGCTTTGTCGGATGCATCGGTAACTAAAGCAACGGGAGCGGTTAGCTTGAGGGGTGATGATGAATCTGCGTTGCCGATTGCTTATTTCAACTTAGCTAAGACGTCTAGTGCGGTATCCTGGAATACCGGCTTCTCCGCTTTGCGTTTTAAAGAAATGTGTGAGTGGCTGCATCTGCTGAGAGCATTGTGGAAAGGAAAGCCGCTAAAAACGGGCCAGCCCGTCGAAACAGCATAGTTGATTGAACAACAGGTGTTTTCGGCTGTCTAGGACAACCTGCACTTTCTCGTTCAGGTTGCGATTCCTGTAGAAGTAACTCTATGTCACAGAATTTCCATGGAGTTGACGCCTATCACACATTTTCCGAGTTGATCCTGACCCCATGCTGAGAAAGGTGGTCACAAATTGTGAATAGATTTGTCAAATTTTCTTCCTTGAACTACCTAGCGATGAGAATACCGTCAAAAACGTAAAAACGAAATCTAGGCCAAATGGCTTTCTCAGATACTCGAAAGAACCGAAACAGGTTTTTACTGCGGTTTTGGGCATGTCTATCTCGCCTGCCGGTATTTGATTATATGTCCGTACAGTTTTGATGTGTCTGAAAATCACCTCACCGACCAAACTCGCTGTGAGGTATGTGATATGCGTGATAGGACATCGTTCCGTGGTAGTCAGTCCACTGAGCGAGCTGTAATCTCTGCGGAGTCTCTAGTCTTCGGATGATTCTTTTGGAGCCACGAGTAAAGGTGATATCCATGGACTTTTGGAATGCCGGACAATCCCGAGGTTTAGTGTGGAATATACGAAATTTGTCTGGGGCCAGCATAGGGGGTCCCGCGAAGACCGTAGAACCCGGTAATACAATGTGATGGGATACGTCGGTGCCTATCGGAGGCAGAATGTTCTTGGGATGAACAAAATCGGAGAATTCGTTGTAGAATGTCGAACTCTGGCTCTGTTGTGGAAATGGGCAGGAAGGTTGTTGGAGATTTGATCACGGAACCGACAAATTGCTGGAAGTGAGCGGATCCACAATGTGTCGTTTACGGGGGTTGAGCAATAAAGTATGGTTTTCCAAAGAACATAACCCTAAAGTAGCCTGTAGTACTCGCGCAACGACGAAAATCCACAAAAAAGGGCGACTTAGGCCAAGATCTAGGGTGAGAAACTGACTACCGCACTTTGGGATAGGAGTGCTGTTCACAGATCGCGGAGTCAGTGCTTTTTGAATAATTTTAGGCCGTAGTGAGACCGGTATCGACCAAGAAACACATACCGGTAGTTTTGTCTCTCATGTATGTGAGGCGACTAGAAACGGGAGTGCTGTTAGAAATCGTCACCTTTATCTCATAGTTTAACTGTTTCCCTGGCTCCGGAGGAAGTTGTAGGGTTCTTTGCGGTTGCTAGCTTGGGAACCGAAGTGGCAATGATATTAACGTTCGCCTGGTTGGGAGTTTTCGTCTAAGGGATCGTATGAATCCAACGCGTCTTAAGTTCTGTTGGCGCAATCTGTTGGTAGGAGTCTCGCGCTCTTCAACTACCTGTACTAAGTGGAAAGTATACTGAGGTAACGCAAGAATGTCGGCGTTGGAAACAGGAGCTATTTTTTGGGGCGGAGGTCAAGGTGGGGGCGACGATGGTGTTTGATGGGGTAACTGTGATGAACGCATGAGTTTGCTCGAGGGCCTTGCCTGTAATCTCGGTTCATTTCTCCAATCTCTGACTTTGTGTGAAAATGGCCAAAATGCTAGGAGCTTATGTTGTATCCACTGTTATCACAATCATTTGTCTTCTATATACGTCATGACCACTAAAGAACACATCTTGGAAACTGGGAGGGTGTCATATCCCCAGGTTGGATCTCAGAGAGAACGTGTTGGATACATCTTATTCGTGAATCCACCACACGCCTGATTGGGGATTCACTGAGAGTGCCGTAGAGGTTGTGCTTCACAGAGTTCACAATTATATATCAGATAGGTGGGATCATATTGACCGGAATGGCCATCGAGAACTTACGACACTTTGAATTTTAGCCCGCAGCACTCTGTCCTACCGGTCGGCCCCGGCGGCAGACTACACAGTGATCATTGGGCGGTTGTAGCCAAAACTACCGGTTTAATCAAAGGCATCAGAGATCCAGATGGGAAATCCCTCAGTTCATCGCAACTCGGTCGTCGGTATCGATTCAGAAACCTCTTTTTCCAATTCGAACAACGGATGACCACATTGAGGTTGCTTCCCACTTTCCTCTCCGGTTACTGGTAACACGACTTGCGATTTTTGACTCACAGAATAACTAACACTACTGCTTCAAAGATGGCAAACATTTCCGGCGACTACCAGTCTCATACTGTCATAATCCACAAGACCCGGCCAGATGAGATAGCATTGATTGAAAATCACATATCAGGACAACACTAAAACCAACAGCCACAACTTAAAACATCATTTGCATCAAATGCCAACAATTGATACCGTAGATAATGTTCCTTGACAGTGTGCGTGCCTGAATTTCCATATCAGCACCTACTCCCTCTAAGTGGTCGCATTGCATTTTGATTTGCTTCGGAACGCATAATTCCTGTAGATTGCGCATCTACTGATGAACAGTGTGTAGCAATCCACTACACCGTCGTGACAGACCTACTGAGCCCCTATTTTTAGTTCGACACTTGGATGTCAAGTTTGTCTCACACGTGAAATTGTACAGTGAGTTCTTCAGAGCATTAGCTAAAATCCTTCCTCTGAACAAATGTTTATGCAAAGAAACTATTTATTAAATTAGCCGCTGAATGTTTTAGTGTTCGTTCCTGTATCTATAAAAACCCCGAGAGAGATAGCAAATCGGATCACAGAGAAATGGAACTGAAGAGAGAATACAAATACGACGAGAAACAGAGGCTGTTGAATTTCTGGTAACTCGAGGATTGTGACTTATGATCACTGTTCCGATAAATCGTAGCGACCATCTCGCTTAGCTGTCCGAAGAAGAGAGAAAGCAACCTGTTGCCAAACTTACCCAGCCACATTTCTTATTATTCCATCATGTCTTCTCCTGATTATTTCTTAATCACTACTTAGCGCAGGAGCGGTGAATCTGGGTGCGCCAGACAAAAGAACTCGCCAGCTTATACCATCCGATAACGTTGGAGGTTGCATTCAACAGCTGACCTCTAGTAATCAGCACAACAAAAACACCTGAGTAAGCTATTACAGTCTGCGCAGGTCGTTCTCGTGTAGAGGAGACCAGCTGTCTGAACGGCATAAGAACCATTTAACGGAATATTTCAGTAGATAATCAGCCTTTGAGCAAATGATCTTCACGAGCACTGCCTAGAATGGAATGGTGGTACGTACGTAGCCAGGTTCACCTGCTAGACTACTGCGTTTCTTCGGCACGCTTTTCAATGAGCGAAATAGTCATGGAGAAGCGCCACCCGTTGCATGGACCGATATCCACTTGAGGAAAACAAGTAGCGATATAGCAGGGACTTTGATTTTTGGTGCTCCTAGGAACTGTCTCATTTTTCTGTTCTTATTTAACTCGTCTTCCCGTCGGCAAACTTAGATGGGTACGGTCGTGCGTCGGACTGATTGTCGACCCGACTTGTCCACATACAGCTATTCCCCGTTGCTATAATTCAGATTTACGTAGTAAGTTGGTTCTTTATTCGGAAGTCAGCGAAATCAATAAAAAGGAACAACAATACTTGCTTGCATTCCCGAGGTCCGATCCACGTGAAGGCAGCCGTTACCTAGCCAGAGGATGCAATCGTGTGGTTCACTTGCCTTTCTTCACCTTACTGCGATCACTTCCTCTGACGAAGTAGCGTTCGTTATCAATCCATAACTGTCCAAATTTGCATTTTGAGCAATCGAGTACTCACTTATTCAATAAGTAGTATGTACACTCCTCCACACTAATTTCGCCCTCTGTAGCTGTTTTGCTCTACACACTCACACACACACACTTTGCCATGGGTCAGGCCAGGAAGTGAGCCGGTGTTTTTTGTGGTTATCTCAGCTGGGTACATAGTGGATAGCAGTTCCGCTACAGTAGGACTGAAATTGGCAGAACCGATGTCTTTGTACACTATTCTCCAAAAATACCCCCCTCTCCGTGATAGTCAAAACCTAGTCCATCAGTGCAATCCTTTAAGGAAATCGAAATGTTATTACTGTGTATTACTGTCATCGTTCTCAAACGTCACTTATCAGTACATGGTTGAGCCATCCATGGATCACATAACATTTATCCGTCAAGTCACGCTCATGATCAACTGTCTGACAGTATCTTGTGACCTAAAGTACCCTTCCTCGCTTAAGGCCGTATTCAGCTACCCAGGAATTTGTATTGCCACCTCCAGTCCACTTTCCGGCCGACTTGACTCTACAAATGTTCGGTTGGATTGAGACCCGGTGGCTCCGGCAGCGTCCTTGTGCACGAAAATGCAGCGAAGTACTGTGCAGAAGTATAATAGGCCACCCCCAAGTGGTTCGTACTTCTATTTTAGCTAATGATGACATTGGAGGTGGTTCTTTTTGAAAATTTCCTGCTTGAGCCGAAAAAGCCGCCACAGGGTCTGCACGAAATCGATATTTACGAACGTTGCTCCAAAAGGGAAAATTTTAACCCCGAAGTGATTTTGCAAATACACTGACCCATTCCAACGGACCTGTTAGAGGTATTTTTTAAGAATATGCACTAGTTTACTGTGATTAAGCTGGATCACTCGAGGCAACCAGTGCATTCTATTGTGAACCCGTTACCCGCGGTAACTGAAACTTCGCATGATTACAGGAATATTCAACGTTGTATTATTGAATACCAAACATTCACATACAACCGAGGGTTCTCCTTGATGTCCTACTTGTCAGAGGTGTGAAACGATCATCCGGCAACGTTACTGAATATTCCATAGCAGATTCAAACTGTGATAAAGGAAATCTATTACGGAGGTTCAGTGAGGCTCATGAATCAATAAAAATTACAGCCAAAATGGAAACGAGAGACCAGATGCACCTCATCCGAAACGACGATGGATCCATTCGACGTAGAATACATAGGAAGAAGACGTGGTCAGTACACAAACATGAAGTTTTGTGCCGATTAGACGGAAAAGAAAACTAATAAGACCTTTAGTATCGAGAGCAAAGCAAATCCGTTCACCGGAAGTATTTCAGGATGAAATTATCTTCATCATCAACATTTTCCTAGGTCACGCATACCTAGACGAGTTCATTCGAGGTAATCTGGTAGAACACGAACGGAAACCACCGATAACCACGGCTGAGAAGAAAGGTTTGTTCACCAGCCTTCCTCTCAAGCATGATACCTTGTCAGAAACCATCCAAAGGCGCTTAAAAGGCAGCTTCAACGCCGCACAACTAAGGTATTTTTTAAAGTTCCTTTTCGATAACAATCCAGAACAACGACAAATTATCGACGTTGATTGCCTCCATGGTTATTCATCCATTCAGATGTATCTGTGACGCACTCTACGTCGGTCCAATGGCATGGCAAATGTCTCTCCGCATGAAAGAGCACTACCCGCGTTGGTTAAATCCAGATGGACCAGGGACACTTTCTAGCGCGATTCTCAGTCACTTGGTCAACACTGGCCACCGAGTAGATTCCAATTAGGTAATTGGGATACTTAACCAGGCGCCCCAAAACCGATCGAAACAAGTCTGAGTACGCATACTAGCTACCACCGAAGCCATCGGAATAAGGCAATTAACATTGAACTTATCTACACAGAAGCGATTAGCCCACGTCCTCCACCTCCCAATATCATCAGTAGCTAAAATAGAAATATGAAACACCCGGGGTGACCCGTAATCCCTGAACACTCTGTATAGTAAAGCGTGTGCTGTCAAACTACAGAACGTAAACACCTATAAATGTGTCAAACCTTTATAACAATCTAATGATTACCGCTCATGCAACGCTAGGCTGCCACGTAAAATTACGAATGTGTTGCGCTTGCTTGAAATATTCTGAACTGACGACGTGGTCTCAAAACCATGGTTAACTTATTTACTTTTTTGTAGGGGTGGGGTGGTTTTTTGGCGAACGTGTATATGCTATTTGATGATGTCCGGTTCCTGTATTAAGGTGACGTCTCTCAAAGTCAAACTGAGTTCACCGCATCGACTATCAGTTTGATAACAGTCAATCGCGTGCAGTTCTTAGAGTGACCTCAGAATACAGAATACCTAGCTATCCTGATGCCTGAAGCGCCACTCGTGCCCTTTGTATCGTCCCGTACCATCAGCACCTTAATCACTGAGCCTGTCTAACTGAGCGCGGCGTAGTCAAAGGGTTCTCGTACTGCTATCGCCCCGATCAATCCCACATCCGAACAGAGTTTGTCCAACTGATAACTTATAACACGTTATCCATCCCTGTTGTGATTAGCAGATCAAGTCCATCTCATCCAGGAGACATAGAGGCCACCATGTCCTTCCAACTAAACTCACACAGGAACGATTCATCAAGAACACTCGTTTTTCGACATTATTAGTGAAAGCGTGACATGTGTGACAAAACAAATAACACTCCGATTTTGACAAAATTTGGCTGTCTTTTCCACGCAGTCGTCACTCAAACGGGGGCGAGCAAAGTTAGAATGGATTCGAAAGGCATATGGTGAAGATAGTCAAACGGGGAGTGAGTGTGGAACGAGGACGATTTGGTGATTATTGGTCTCACCGGTTGAGAACCGTGACAAGTGCCCGAACTGTACAGAAGACGGATTACGGAAGCAAACGAATTTTAGATGACCGAACACGGTTAGTGGGTACACCTGGGGAGCAAAATCCAGCCTGTGTTTAGCGAAGATGCTCATCCAAATTCGTTGTGTGAAGTAACGACATATAAGACATGAATTTATCGAACGACCTTGTGTATGAGAATTCAGTTGAGCAAAGCAATTTGACAGAACATGATAAGGAGCATTTGAAATATGCCACCGAAATGCAAAGGAAAACGATCAATTTGACAAGGCCGAGCGAAAAGAACACAAAAACCGATCTTCGAGTAGTCACTGAGGCAACAAGAATATGAGGATTAGAAATGATGGCCTAAGATTTGGGTTCAGGAAAGGCTTCCGGAACGTGCTCTCCCCTTCGTCCGGGAGTGCAAACAGTCCGGAGGAGGGGCGTTGCCATGGTATGGATCGATCGGTATTACGTGTTACACTTAGGGCTTTTATCACCGGCACTTGGGTGAACATCAGACGTGGTGATCGCGTGAGACTTTTCAGTCGATCCAGTTTTCGAACTTTTTTTTGATGTTTCACTGCGTTTCGCGCCCGGTTTACTAGCACCTTTCTGTCTGGATGCTTCCAGTTTTGCTTGGGCCCGTTGTGCGGCAGCTTCACGGGCTGCTTCACGAGCTAAATGGGAAAGATAAACGAAATACGCCGATAAGTATATCAGAAACAAGACTCAAACTCTTCGGTTTTAAAGGAAAAACAGATAAACTCAGGAAACAACAAACGAGACAGACCTGTTTCTTCTTCCCAAACTTCACCCACACCACATTCAGAAAATAAAATGAGTGGATGATATGGACGATGTTCGACAAAATGGATAATCTAGTAGCTAAAAATCACACGCACACACAAGATCTCAATAAGTGAGGTGTTGTATCGAGTCTGGCAACAACTGAGTTCTGCGAACAGCATTGTGTTATCGGTGGTACCTAGGCAACACAGCCGTACACGCATTAAATTTAGGAAAGATCAGCTGTGGGGTTAAAATCGCGAACAAAAACCACATCATGCGTCGGTGTGCATAGAAACTCGTATAACTTTAGCAAACAAGAACAGTGTTTTGTTTGTGCTATCAACGATGAGAGAAGAAATTCGGTGTAGATTGATCGAAATTTTAAAGAAAATGCAACAGACAGCACTTCGCTTTATTACCACGCTTGGCTTGTTGAGACTGTATCGGGGTCTCTACTCTAATCCAAATGTATAGGTCATGGTTGTCAGATATTCCTGGAAGTGCAGTAGCTTTCTGCCTTTATACAGGTCTCTTCCACAGGAAGCATGCGTAAAGAGAGGAGAAAAATGCCTCGCTCACGAGGGTTATGACTACGGGAAATCTGTTCGAAAAAGAAAGACGAGCTAGGCTAACAATCTTGTGGCAAGAATACACAGCTGAAAAACATGCAACGAAGTCTTCAGTTGTTCGGTTTCGTAAGCCGTGAACAGTGACCCTCTAAATGCTAGCGCCAGTCTCTTACGGATTTTTCGGGGTACTATGTACCGCTTCTTCCCCCGTTGCACTGTTTTATCTGGCACACAGCTTGAAATCAGGCGACTGTACCTCATCAAAATTTGGCGAAAACGTCATCTGTGACGAAGGGTGATTTTGTCCGAACGCACTCAGCTCCTGCCAATCCTTTAGTAAAAAAAGGTGTCTGACAGCGATGGGGCCAAGACCTAGTGTTTGAGACCCCAGTCAAACATCAGTGGCAATGTGGGTATCCCATTGACCTGGCTATCTAAGAGGATGGGAAAAAGACGGTTGTCGCCTAACCTCACAGTGAATGAGGATAAAGTTTCCGCCATGTGAGTCGCGGTCAACTCCACGTATGATATCAGCAGCAGGCAGTCTGTGCCGGCGTCGTAATTTACCTTGTTTTTCTTGTTCTCGTTTTAGCGCTGCCTGTTCCCGTTCTTTGCGCACCAGAGCGAGACGAGCCAGATCGCTGGCCAACTCAATTTCAGATTTTAACTTTAATGGATCTTTCACCGCACGTGCCGCAGCTTCAGCTTCCTTGCGAGATGGTCTAAAGTCGATCGGAAAGGGGAAAACAAATGAGATTAGCGAAATTATGTGTATATTGATGGGAGAAGGTGGAGCGATCTGCGTAAAATGAACTGGAGAAAGCATAACCACATTGCGTAACTAGAATAAGTCTAGCAAATTTTCGGTTTCTACACCAATCTACCAAATGGATTATTGATTTCGGGTTCAGTTCTTTTGACCATGAATCTTGTGATTCTCTGTTTATTTCATTCTCTACCAAAAGGCATCATCGGAATGGGAACAGAACCAGACTCAGTTTATACAACCAATAACCTCGCACTTCTGTGCTCTGGTTTCGGTTGCTACCTCCCAGCATCGTCCAGCAAACGGCAAAAAAGAATAGTAGCACAAAGTGGAAATAACCCAAAAGTTAAAGTAATAAGCGGGAAACACGAAGACAAAGAAACAGTCCGAATGCAACCAGGCCACTGACTGCAACACCTAGCCATATCACATACCTCCAACCATTTGGTAGCCGGATCACGTGGACCCCAACCTGGAAGTCTAACACATCCTACGTGGCCAAGTCCACTGGTTAAAGTTTCCATACCTTTTTGCCATGTCATGGACTGACCACCTCGAATTACCTTCCAATCACCACCTGTCTCAGAAAACACGGTACGCTGAGAAAGTCTATCGGTGGTCATGCGTAACACATGTCCCAACCACCTTAACCTGTTTAGATTCAGCACTTGATCTACAGACTGACCTCTGGTTCCCAACACCTTACGCCGAACCTCGGCATCGCTGATACGATGTTCTCATCATACTCGGGCAATACTACATAGACATCGATACTCGAACACCGACAGTCTTCGCCCATCTTCTACCCTAATCGGCCATCTTTTTGAACAGTATAAAAGAACGAATCTAGCCACCGCATTGTACACTCGACCCTTAACAGACAATCGGATGTCACGCCGGCGCCACAGATGACGGAGGTTGGCAAAGGCCAAACGCGTCTTCTGTATGCGCATTGACACTTCATCTGATACCTGCCCATCTTTACCTAGAGCTTCCCCTGGGAAGATAGTATTTGGTGTTGAGCCAGCCCAGTCCCGAAGCAGCAATTTACACTGAGGGTGCAAAACGCATCCCAAACATTCCTCCACTGTTGTTTAGGTTATCTAAGAGAGCTTGAAACTTACCTGGATCTTCATTCAGAAGAACAATATCGTTCGCATATTACAAGTCAAACAGTTTACTGCCTGAGCAAAGATCGATGCCGCTATTCTCACACGAGGATAGGGCTATTTCGGGAATCAATTCAATCACAAAATTGAAGAGGAAGGGTGAAAGAGGGCAACTCTGACGAACACCACTCTCCGTGGTGAATTCGGGGGAAAAATCGCCGTAAGCACGAACTCGGCTTCGACTGTTCACATACAAGCATTGAAAAAGATGAATAAACTTCTCTGGCACACCCTTCAATGAAAGGCAGCGGCAGAGAACTGCACGGAAATGAGAGCAAACAAAGTAATAAGTAGAAATTACGAATAAAAAGAGCCTGAATGCAACTATGTCACCAGCCGCCACACCCAACCTTATCACAATATCTCCAACCGTCCGGACCCCAACCCGAAAATCCCTCACTTGGCCGAGTTTACTGGTCAAGGCTTTCATAGTTTTTTGCCATGTCACGGACTGACGATTTCAAACTACCTTCCAACCACTAAGTGTCTTGGAAAACAACGTACGCCGAGAAAGTCTCTCGATGTGCATGCGTAACGCATGTCCCAGCCACCTTAACCTGTTTAGGTTCAGTGTTTGTTAGTGACTGACCCCTGACTACCAACACCATAGACCCAACCTTAGCATTGCTGATGCGTTGTTTCCACCATATTTGAGCAATATTACAAAGACACAAATGCTCAAACACCGGAATTGTTCGCCTGTCTTTCCCCGATAACGCCCATGTTCCCGGGCCGCATGAAATATGGATCTAACAGCCGCAGTGTACGCTAGACCCTTGATGGAGAATCGAATGTCACACCGGCACCACAGATGACTGAGGTTGGTAAAAGCCGAACAAGCCTTCTATATGCGCGACGACACGTGTTCCGTCATCTGACCACTTGTTGAGGTGCAACTTCCCGTGTAAAAAAGTAACCCCTATCGAGAAAAGGTTTGATGTGGAGCCAACTCAGTACTGTAGCAGAATTTTATACTCTTGTCACGTTCATTTGCTGTTTTCTATCTACCTTAGTTTTATTACTATTTTTCTCCTGAGTTTTCCGCTTTATTGTTTTCAGCTCCGACCGCTCAGTTTGATGTCGAATAAAGCCTAAATTCTAGGCCTCTGTCCCCTGACTGCCTCAGCCATTCGGAATAACCCAAACAGCCAACATGAGTGTTGAGATTCCCAGCAATCGTCATAACGCCCGTTGAACGCCTGATTTGAAGCAACTGAGACAAATCACGTAGAATTGGTGTCAAGCCCCAGAAGAACAGCAGTCAGGAAGGACGTTGGAGGTTTCTAGGCACATCATACTTCATGGCTGCCCGCACCGCAGAAATAATTTTTTCCTTAGGAACCCTAACCGGAGTCTTTGACTCAAAAGTCTAACCCACAAGGCAGTGGGGCGTTAATCCAGAAAGGAAACGTTACCGAAGCACCTGCGAAGGAATTTCTTTTGATCTGTCAGGTGAGACCTGATTGTTGTGCGCATCCTGTTTTGTCTTTGCCGACGATGTATTATCGATTCGCTTTTGGGATTCAGTTCTTAGCCTTACGCATCAAAAGGAGCACATGGAACGAGAATGGGGCAGCTTTCCTTGAGCTGAGAGCTGCTAAGCTTAGGCGGATGATAGGTGTCTGATGACGCGCGATCACTTCTCCAGTCGTCAGGAGAAATCCCAGGTATTCCACTTTTACGTCCATCTAGTGGAGGTTTTTTGACCGGCAAACTGTTTCTCTCCGTGCGTATTCGCTGGAGTGCCCTCTCCAGGGGCATAGCGGATGGAACAAGATTCTGATCACTAACTGACACGGACAGATTGGCCTCTATCCTTTGACCTGTCAGACAAGATTGCACCTCCGGCTTAAGGAACCCATCCTGTATAGCTCTTTGGGTCGCGGAGGCACGTAAGCCATCACCACGTCAACATGAAGTCTCATCGTGATGGACTGGTTTGGGGTTGGTACAGAGAACGATCACACCACAGCCGTGGGTCCCCGGTAGTGAAATATCACTGGCCCCGGTCAACAGTTCCCTCCGGTCAGGTGTGACTTGCCACATCTTTGTCAAACAATCACACCACTGCCACACAATAAATAAATCGAATTAAAAACACGTCAGTGTATTTTTTTCAACGACAGGTTATGCGTAGTGACGAGCTGGAGGGTCACGAAAAGATATACCTCTAGAGCGGATCTTCAGTAATTCGCTACTATCTGTCCAACTCTGTTGACCAAAAATAACCAACGTCTGATATTTGAGTCACTTCGACCGTAGAGGTCCCGTGACCCACGTTGCATGTTCTCGGAATAAGTGCACGGACCAATCCTTATTCTGCGTTCAAATACAAACTGTGTTCCCTCTAAAGGGGTCATCGTACGGCATTCAGCTGAGCTCCGATATATAAATTTCCAAACTGGTAGAAATTTTCCATAACCGGATGTGTGATTGAGACCAAGCAACCGAACTGTCTGAGACGTTTGAGAATGGCCATATTTAATTGTGCGAACAACTTACTACCAGAATTTACAGCTGTAATCTCATCTGAATCGAATGGAACGTCCATGGACGGGGAGTCCATTTTTAGAATCACACGGTGATTCTGCCAAAGTTAATTCGTCGGTTAACACGGCTAACCTTCAGGACGAGAACATACGGATCCAAGTATTGATTTTCGATATGAAGAATCACCGTGTAATTTTAAAAATGGACTCCCCGTCCATGCACGCTCCATTCGATTCAAATGAGACTACAGCTGTAAACAAATTGTGGAGTGCTCAAGCTCAAGGATGATTGGGCGGAACAGTACCGGGTACGCATACCTGATGAGCGGCAATAACCGCGAAACCTGTCGTGTGCTTCCGGGGAAATCTTGTCCTGTCATCCAGATACAATGCCATACTGTGACCAGAATTCTTTTTATTTCTGGCTAACTTCAATAAAGTCCTTGTTCAGAGAAAACCAGATCGCGTAATATCACGATTATGTCGATAACCCACTAGAAGTTCACTCCTTAAATCCAAAGGAGTAAATGCACTGCCAAGCGTGTCCCCGTGAGGGGGAGTGGTCAGCAACGCTAATTCTGTTCATTTCTGACAAGCGAACGTGTGCCTACGGTATGATCACGTACTGACGTACTGAGTGATAGGTGAGTGTACAGGATGTGCAACCACAGCGAAGCGGGGTGGGGAGCGGATGAAAAAAGTAGATGCTTGAAAACTTTGATTTTGTATGGCAGAGTTTGTGAAACCCATCTTCTAAAAGAGCAAAGTGTGATTTGCATCATGTCCCGCTCATATGCAATGCAGTAGTAGCATGTGCGCTTGCAATTTTAGTTAATTATAACTGGAGATAGTCAGTAGTTGTGAGTACCTCGAGAACTGCATCACAGCTGGATGGTATGCCAGATAAGAGATCTCGCCACGAAGAACAAAAGCCATAAACGATCTCGTCAATCAAAGATATCGGTATTGTGTGTGGCACTACGATTGCAAGACCTGGGCGTTCTGCGCCGAGGGACGCCTGGTAGTGGTGATCAGACTATGTTTAGACGTAAATGTATAAAGAGAGAAGCGTCGTTAGATTTGTTAGTGCTGGTCAAATTCTCTGCTGAACCCTAAACATGAGGACTGCCGTCAGTTGCAGACAACGAAGGTGGCACAGAACCGGAGTGAGTGGCAGAACCAAACGCTACCCACGTGGAATAATGTCAAACCTTGAGTACGTGGATAATGTAGTGATCGTAGCTGAAAACCCACATTATTTTTCCTGAACGGAATAAATAACGGCTTAGCAGTATATGGAATGCGTTTTGGATTTTCAAAGTGCAACATGCAGATTTATAATCGGGAGCCTTTAATATCAAAACGTAACGTGTCGATATGTTGTTATCCATGCAGCTGTATTTTACTCAGAGGTCGAGTATCTGATAATTCATCGCGTATACAGGTGCATTTGCCTTTTGTCAACCTTATTTACCTGTGCTGTCAACGTAATATTAGTTTGACCATACGCCTAAACAGCACCCAGAATCCCGGTACAAGACAAGTGATGACTTTCGGTATGTCAACGCAGATGTCGGGTGGGAGTTTTGTATCACCGGTACTGCGGTTAGCCGCAGAGCACTGAGTAAACAAGTGCGCCGAGGCTCACTTATCTTGAATGGTATTGCTTTCTTGATTCACAACATTTGTCTCCTTTGGACAAGAGACCAAAACCTGTGCATATCTGCTTCGATATTGATGCATTTAACAGTATGAGTAAAACAAAAACTTTTAATACTCTTTCGAATGACGGAGTTCAACCGTCAGCTACCAGACTGCTATCTAACCATTTTTCAAATCGGCGGCAGTCTGAACAATATCGAGGCAGCATTTCTTCTATCTATGTTTTAACCCGTGCCCTACAGGGCGTAAGCCTCTCACCTCACCTATTTACTACTTGCACTTCCTCCATGCCCGTAAATGACAGTTCTTTTACCATAAAGTTTGCAGATGATATTGCGGTAGGAATAACCAATTCTGATGCCTATTATTCTTGTCATCCAGTCTGGGCTCTCAGATCTCGATCGTTATTTAAAGGCCCGTGACCTACCCCGAAATCCCCATAAAAACCTAGATGTTGTTTTTCTCTTTTCAGACGTTCAAAGTATGTCAACTTTTCGGAGTCCCATTCAGGCACACATAAGATTCACCACCACTGGTCGTCAAATATCCGTCAAATACTAAGCTAGGATCAGTTGAAATCATTTTTGGTCCGAACAAGCTGCTTGGGTTTTTCCCAAAGTGTAGAAACTAACTCATATCGTTGTGCCCTTGAGAGCAATGTCTGCACCATTTTTATTCCGTTCGACTGTGTCCTTACTCGCGTGCTACCATATTGGTTGTATTCCTCTACCATCAACTTCCCTGGATTGCAACTTAAAGACTTCACCACAACAAACAGGCTTTTTAGACACTTATGCAAATGGTGTACCTTCAGTAGTAGTCTAACACACTTTGTTGTATCTTATTACCGCAAAATGTGCGAACGATTCTCAGAGAAAATCGTGAAAGACTTACATCACCCACTTCACGATGACCTTAGCATGTACGCTTCTTCTCTATCTAGTCACAACAAATACAAAGTGACTTACGCACGTGCGACTACTGCCTGTTGCCCCCCCCCCCCCCCCTTCGTCTTGCTCATTTATGATGCAATCCATGAAACACTGATGCGGACCTCAGACTGCGTTTAGTTTCTTACTTCCTTTTCGTAATCCCTAAATCCTTTATATCAGTTTACTGCATTGTAGAAGCCGTTAGAATTGCTGTGAGTAGTTTTGTACTGTTGAATATTCACTAAACGAGATGTCTGAAGCAATTACTCCGCTTGACCTGACCCATCTGTGTATGTGCCCGAACAGATTCACTCCGTATGCAATGACCGCTAAGATGGGTGGTGGATAAATGAGTAAGGACGGTCATACCACGACATGCAAGAAAAGCACGATAATCATCACAAAAGCACTTGGCCGTCTGCGATTTCTTCGAGATTTGTCAATTCAATTGGCCACGGAAGGCAAGTTCAGACCCACTGTTAGACCAAAGTATGAGAGGAAATCTGCACTGATAATGGGAGTCTGAATATCCGCCTGGATGAAAACCCATTGAAAACATCTTCGAAGACCTAAATTGAGAGTTACTGGCCGTGGTTCGAATGTCTCCATGGTCGTGTTGTTCGCCGCCTGCAGTGTACACTGAGATGGTGATGTCTGGGTGGCGAGATGATACTTATCTCGGCGCCGGTGTCGATGAGGAAGCAGAGACCACTTGATCGGCCAGCGATGTAAAAATAGGCGACTTTGACGTGCAGAGCCAGCCGCAGTGGTCGCTGTTGCTGACTGTTTGGAAGGTGTGCAGAGAGAACTTGGTGAACCGCACTGATGTGCCTGAGAGCAAGGGTGCGATTGTGCCAGTGCCATGCTCGGTTGCGGTCACATGGCATCCTATGTAAATTGTGTGTTTAGTTTATTAAAGTGAGATGGCTCAGGAGCAGAAAATTCTTATTATAGCTACTGGGATGCAACACCACCGATTTCATTCCATTTTTTGTAGTTTCTGTGCTAGTCTGTTCATACTGTTGTCTTTTTAATTTCTGATTAAGATCATTGCTGAAAAATATCAGTCAAAACCGCCACTCTCGGTACATGGTTACTGGTTGCTTGGACTGAAGTGAACTAATGCGGTTCCATCATTAAAGCTTTACTATATTTTTCTGGTTTGTATGCGCGCAGGAAAAATTGAAGCAATGCAGACATACTCACCCGTCACGGGGCCCATCTTGGTTTGGATTGTGTACTTCGATCAAATGACTCACACCTTTGGCACGAGCTGACCCGTCATCACCGTTTCCCGTGTCATCCGATTCACTGCCGCTGTCTGATTCTGCTGGCGCCTTTGACGATGATCCCGGCTCATCTGTGTCAAGCGTCTTGGCAAGCTGTATGAAAATGAAGTGGAAAGGGCTTAAGGACCAGCCAGAACGCAGTTCTATGGGACATCACTATGGATTAAAGCACTGGAGAGCATATATTTAATAAACAAAGAAACCTGTGCTCAGAATGAATAAAACAAACGTCAGCATCACTATCAGCACCACCAAATAGAACAAGTGAAACCGAGAGTTAGACATTATACAATAACAGGTACACCGTGCATTTGGGCCAATCGAGGTAGTAAGCTGGTCGTAGCTCACTCCACTAAAATCGAATAGAAAAGGTGTGGTTCGAACACACAAACCAGAGTACGCAAATTCGGGAAATCTGGTGCAGACTGATCAACCTTACTCATTTTCCAAATGATACCTTGACTTTCAGACATTCCATGTTGGGAAAGTAAACATGCAACACGTTCTAACCAGCGCACTACGTTGGGAACTTGTGGTTTGACCTAGTGGTTTTTTCGTGCTCAAGGACTGTCTTATGACAGGGTACACAATAAGACTGCTCGATTTTAGTGGCGGAAAATCTCCTTCGAGAAGACAGGTGAGACGAAGAATTCTTTTAAGCTAATCATTCTTTGGCTTCTACTTTTTTGTGGGTTAGGCGAGTCGGTTTCAAATGTCGCGGTTGATGCAGTGTGAGAGGAAGTAGTAAACCGAGTAGGGTAAACATCAATTCGATTCTCCGTATTGAAACTGCTATGTTAGCTAGTACCCTATTCATTCAACCTCTGATTACGACAAGATTTGCGGCCACAGCAGCTTCGAGGCTATGAGATATATCCCCGAAGGTGTACTCATGCGCGTGAAATAAAAACGCTGCGGAGATGACGTTTCAGTTTGCACAGGGCGTGGTAGTTGATTCGCACGACCTTTTGGTGGTAGACAGTATTAAGCCGTCGTCCAGATCGTTACCACATCTGACCGACTACGACCTCACGTAGCTATCAACACGAAATCTCAGTCTGGTTGCCGGTTATCCCTAACAGTGCAGTGGGCCTTCGTGGCTATGAGGTATACATCCCTTCCACTAACTTTACAACAAGCCTGCTTCATTGGGTACATAGGGCTAAGGACTGAATCCGAAAAGCGGATCGATAACAGAACACCAGCGACAACAAAACAACGTATGCAAAAATCAGGTCTCATCTGACAGACCAGGAGAAGTTCCTTCACGAGTTCTTCGGTCACGTTTTTGTGCTGGGTTAACGCCCCACTGCCTTGTGAGCCAGACTTTTGAGTTAAAGATTCCGGTTAGGGTTTCCAAAGAAAAACCCCTTTTGTGGCGTGGGTAACCGTGAAGTATGATTCGCCCAGAAACCTCCATCATCTTTCCTGTGAAGGGCCTTACCAATTTTCCCTTTTAATTTAAGGTCGATGCAAAATGCCACGGGTAACTGCGGCTCTGATGCTGACAGTAGTTCAGGATTCGAGTATAAACCGAATGCACTCTTTAAGCCTAAATGTTCACTTCACTTGGCGGCCTTTTATGTCCACACACTATGTCAGATAGGGCAACAAGCTACGCTCGCCAAAACTCGTGACATTTTTAAGATAGATGTAAGCTATGTCTCCGAAACACGCATACAAGACCCCACTTCTGTGGTAACTGTGCACACTCCGGATACAACCTCAGTCTCTCGTTTCACCCTTCGCGAGTTGGGTGATTCGGTGTCTAGTGCAAGTGGTCAGGTGGGTGTTGGAATTGCAATCTTGCACCCCCTGGAGCGCTTGGCGATTGAGGTATTCGGACACGGTATGCGCTTTTCATCTAAATGCAAAGTTTTTACAAGACGGTCGAGAGTCTGTTCCTGCAATTACCTTGTGTGGTGATCCGCAGAAGCAGTCGATAGTTTCAAGTACCTCGATAGTTTGTTCACAAGTGAATGTAGTTTTGGGTAGTGAGAAGTAGAGCAGCTTTCGCTAACCTAAGAGACCTGTGGCACCACCATAACATTCGAATTTCCCCCTAAGGGACGGGTGTACAACGTCACAGTTTCACGGTTTCGAGACCTGACCACTCCGGTTGGAAAATGCGCCACCGCTTGACGTGTTCGACACACGATATCTCCCAGGCGTTGCTCAAGTCAGGTAGGTAACCTCGCGAATGTTGCTGTCATTCTAAACGCCCAGTCAGTCTACGGTTCCCGTTTTTGGAAGCAGAACTAGGTTATATTGCACTAAGCTAACATCTAACCGCTGTGCATAGCCGGCGATGATCCGCGGTATCTATGGAGTCGACTCATTTTTTATCGAGAGATATTCGCGTATAAGTAAGAGGAAAGTACTATCGACTGCCGGAGTCTTTTCAATTTCTCTGCATTCCACCACCACCTCTAAGCGCTATAATTATTCAAACTCCTAGTCAGCTGACGGCTGGGCATTTTTGCGTGCCTTATTGAATGTGGGATCTGGACGAACAAACTTTCGAACGTCTATCAGTTATTCATCGCTTGTAAGCCTTGTTTGAACTGGAGTCTTGTAAGGTGTTTGCAGCAGTGTAAAAGTCTTTGATCTGTTGCCAGTATTCACTGGGAATTCGGGCACCTGGTTGCTTCTAAATCAGCGGGGAAAATCCGCACATAAAGCATATGGCATATCATCTAGAAGTACCTGTGTGGCACTGGCGGCTTTCGAGTTGATGGGAGCATAGACACGAAGTAAACAAGAGCGAAGACGTAGGTGTGATCCAAACCCACAAGTATGAACCAGAATGTACAATATTGAGTAAGTTTTTCTTACCTGTCTGCGCACGAGTGTATTGGAGGGGGTATGTACCCCATAACCTCGAAGGCTCACTGCACTACTGGAGATACAAAACAACTCGATCCTGAGACTTGGAGTGGAGAACCACATACGGTCCCAGCAGGTCAAGTGTTGCTACAAGCAGGGCAGCAGTGAATAAATGTCCACCACCAAAGTGGCCAGGAGTGGCGAGATTCGAACGTCTGACTTTCGAAGTGTAGAGAAAAATCTATAAACCACTCGATCACAACAGTGATGTTCAGTGACGATATGGTTAATCTGAATCCAACTCTGTCAATGCGTGGCAGGAAGTTAGGTGAGTCCATGCTGCTCTTTATGGTAGGAGTTCGCATTCGCCAGTCTATGGTCAGAACACAACTAAATGAGACGATCACCGTTGTCAGTTTCAGCGGCTGGGATAGCGAACGGGCCTCCTATGTGCTTCTTGTTGTTCCAAATGCCCCCATCGACCGCTGTTGACATGTACAGAACAGTCTAAATAAACTGCATACAAGCGACTTCTGACTGTAATCCGGTCTAGTCGTAGGCACTAAGCTCTTGTGCTCAAAACAATCCCGACAGCAGCTTAACCACATGTACCAGACATCAGACCATCTGAAAAGCGGAGAGTGAACCGAGAGGCCGGTGCAGTACGTGGGGTACGAAGTGTGGTGAGAGAAGTGAAGAGTATTGTACCCATATTTTTGATATGTAGCGTACGACTATTTTGAAACCTCTAGCTATGCGGGCTTGTTACCCGTTAGGCAAGGTATGCCAATCACAAAAACTAGATACCGTGGGGAAAAAAGTGGTGAGAAAGAAGTTGCATTTGTGAAGTGAAGTGAGTGCTTGTGAGCATATGTTGAAGACATCTTGTTATTTACCGTTTTAAATAGTCCTGTCGACAGCAGTCTGACGATTTGTTTGACAATGTGAAAGTATCGAAGGTAATCAGCTGGAGACAATGTTTAAGTTGTATCAATGATGGTAGGGACATACCTTTTGAGATACAAAAAGCTCAAGTTCTGTAGAGTGAAAATTTGAAGTGCACGAATGATGAACAGCGGACTCCCATGAACTTTATTTTAAACGGGGACAAATTACAAGAGGAAGCTACGCCGAACAACTCTGATTCAGACACTGAATCGCAATGTAACGGAAATTGGTCCAGTTTTACGGGGACGATACACTAGAAGTTTGTCAAAACACTAGAAAACCCCAGCATATAGTTATATGGTCTACAAGTTCAAGAAACTTACATTTTTACGTCTATGCGACAAACTTCCGAGGGGGGGGGGGGATAAGTCGGATTTTTGAATGCTTTTGATGGTGGCTTTCTATGCGTTGCGATCGATTGCAAGGTTGGTACAATATGGGAACCATTTCTTGGGCCACAGACGAAATCAAAAGACGGACTGAAGGCCTAAATGTTCTACGTCCGTTTTGACTGTGTTGGCCCACGGATTCAGCTGAACGCCAATGTGACACTTCCAGTTTGGACAAGATGACGGTAGAAAACTCCTGTTCGCGAGTTCCGCTTCGGGTCAAGGGAAGAAACGACTAAACCATTGGAGACAGCGCCGTTGAATAAAACAGGACAGCACCTCTATATTCGAGCAGCGCAGTTTGGGGCACGATTATATCATTTGATTTTGGTTATGCACTGAAGGCACCGGTAGTCGAAGCTTCCCAGCTTTTTTGTATACTCTACCCTCAATGGTCAAGTTTCACAAGCGTACACAAGAACGGGGAGATGGTGTCACGGTAAGGGCCCATTTTCGCGCAGAAGCTTGTTTCAGTAAGGGGATCACTGTGACTTGCGAAGTTGCAGGAATGTTCTCCATACGCAATGAACTAGAGATCTGATTTCTTCTGCAACCCGGCCGTTTGGTTGTATGATAGACTCAAGGTGTTTGAAATCGCGTACTAATTACAAGGTCTGGCCCCTAACTTGGACGGAGTCTGTTGGATCTGGGAAAATCGTGAAGATCTTGGTTTTTGATGTTCATTTCCAGACCGATTCCTCTGGTCTCGCGCTTGATACGGTCGAGAACCGGTTGTAGACTTTTTGGTTCGTCTACCAGAATGACAGTTATTGGCGAATTCAAGATTTGCGATCCAAGTCTCCTGGATTCGTTGAATTCCTTAGTAAATGGTGGAGGCACGACGTATCACTCAGTCTATGGCATAGTTAGACAGAACCGGTGACAATGAACTCCTTGACGGACGCCGGAGTCTAGCGGAAACTTTGTAGACTCTTTGCCATAGGTTCGAACGCGCCCGCGTAACCGAATAATACGACCTCAGCAGTCTTATGAACTTCTCAGGCATCCCAAAGTAAGCAATGGTTGGTTGGTGGAATTTGTAACGGTGCTCGAGTATTCGCCGTAGCGTGAAGATTTGGTCGATATAATTTGTTCTGAGAAAGCCACATCGGTTTCGGCGCGTTTGGGCATCCTTTGCGACAACAAAGAGGTTTAGAAGAAGACCTTAGCTACTATGCCAATGAGGACGATTCTTCTGTAGTGTGTGCAGACGGTTTTATCGCACTGTTTGATATGCACATTAGGATGGGATCGACCATTCTTTATGGGGGAATATCTGTCTCCCAAATTTAGAGGAATAACGTAATTCGACAACCCAGCAGACGTAGAAAACAGATGTTGAATATCTCATATAGGATGCTGTTCACACCAGAGGATTTCCCGTTTTTCACTTTCTTGATGGTAGATGCTACTTCCTGCAAACAGGGTGGATCTTGGTCAGTTTCGCATTGTGTGGCAACACAACGCAGCTTGGTTGGTGGAAGAGTAGTTTAGTAGCTCGTTGAAATGCTCGACCCATCTTGAGAGTTTCTGTTAGGTCCCGGGTGGGAAATGGCTATTATCGTTCCGTAGCAAGGAAGGTGGGTACATTGTTTTTCTCGAAGAGGGGCGCATGAGTCGGAAGAGTTTACCAAAATCTGCAGTGGTGACTGCGGTCTCCATCTTGTCTACTATTTTGGACCAGTACCGTTTACGATCGTTCTTCGCGGAGCACAGAGCTTCCCGGCGAAGGCTGCGGATATCGGGCGAATTATGAAGTCTTGCCTGCTTAGCCCTTGAACGGCAGCTGAGGGTTTCTTCAGAGATCTACTCTTTGTAATACCCGAATATCTTGCCTAATTGTTCAAGGGAAACCCCCGCTGTGGATACTTTTCGCGTAGTTCATCGTGCATCTATACTACCGTCTAAGCTTGAGCTTTTCCGGAGATAGCCAGTGAAGAGACATTAATTCTACCTTCGGATCGAGGGTTCCTTCGGGCTGCGAGGTGGATCTTGAGGTGGGCATACATGAGCGTTCAAGAAACAAACTTGCTTTTAGGTTGGAATCTTGATTACCACGATGTCCCAATGATTGTCAAAAGTGTGCCGGAACAACTCATGAGCTTCTTTTAATCATTCCTCGATTTTGACAGGATAACTTATTTAGGAGCTATTCGTTTTGGTAAGCATAAAGTTTTATGAAGAATCTATAAAAAAGAAAAGATAGGAGCGGACAAAACATTGTATCGTTGGTGTTAAGTAGTTAGGCGTTTGTTCGCCATTCTATCGTCGTGTAAACTAACGATTTTTATTCTCCCTTCTTTAGCACAAGTATCCGTATTGTTAGGAGATTAAAGCCTCCTTTCGAGTTCACCTTTTTACTATGTCTGTTGTTCAGTCATTCGAGTTCATAACTATTCATGGGACGCCTGTTCTGTTCGGAATGTTTAGAAGCTGATCCACACTCAGTGAAAGCAAAAGTGTGATCGCCGCAAAAAAAGTTTAACTGCTTGGTTACGAAATCCTTCAAGGACTGATCGAACCAGAGCCTGCACGTTTCCAGTTTCTAAGAGAACTTTCTCTTTCACGGTATTTCCGCTCCCAGAAGAGAATGGTAGGAATACTGGCGCATTAGGCTACACCAACTGGGCCTCACACTCCTCTGACAAGATTCATCCCTGGTGCTCAACCGTATAGTTCCGGCTCCCGGTAACGTGACGACGGTCGTCCAGAATCTTAAAAACGAACTGGAAAGAGCTACAATGTTTATTATCAACTACAGTCCCCCCCCCAGGTTGTAGAAACGGACGCATCAGACATCGCCATTGCGGCTACACTAAACCGGGATGGTCGTCCTGTCACTTTTCCTTCACACACTCTGTCTCTAAGCGAACAGAAATACTGAACAACTGAAACAGAGTCCTGTGCCATAATCGAAGCCCTGAGAAAATGGAGGAATAACTTACTACGAAATCACTTTACTCTCAACACCGATCAGCTTTCGGTCGCCTTTACGACAGACTGCATGAGGGAAAAGAATGAATGAATTCAGCGGTGCCTCTAAATACTTCGGTATGGTCAGGGGTGGATGTCTTAGGCTCCGAAATGGCTACTCGTCCTAAACGCATTTCGAAATGCTCGCAAGTGGCCGTGCGTTCATCAGCCTCCGCTGAAGAAATTCTACTTACTGTCTTCTCGTGGCGAAGGTGTTTCCACTAAAATCAGAGAACGAAAGTGAATGTCCGGCGCTCTCCGCTGGGTTGGCTGACCGATGGTCAGTCTAAAAGAGAT
This sequence comes from Fasciola hepatica, assembly GCA_948099385.1. Classification (NCBI taxonomy): domain Eukaryota; kingdom Metazoa; phylum Platyhelminthes; class Trematoda; order Plagiorchiida; family Fasciolidae; genus Fasciola; species Fasciola hepatica. The sequence goes on from CANUEZ040000182.1 coordinate 10,903,862, forward strand.
GGCTAAACTCTGATTTCAAATCAACCATGGGTGGCATATGAGGCGTACAACACTATGCTCACCGGCATCTGTGGCGGATGGGTGTACTGGGCATGTTTGGCATGTTCGAATGTTTGGCCTCATCCGAAGGGCAAATGAACTGAGCAATCAGTCACCGGCTCCCAGAGGTTTCCAGAAAGGGGGAGTGAATCATACAGTTGGCCACCGGCTCACTACGATGGGCGTGGCTGCCCAAAGGCTAAAGGTGCACCCTCGAAAAAAAAACGCCTACTCTGGACTGGACGACCGAGTAGTATAACAGCCTGAAACGTAACCAACCGTGACAGGTTCTATTATTATGACTGACCGCTCTTTCAAAAGCACGAACGATCACTTTCCCACACCGTTCACATCGTGTTCTCTCACCTCCACACTCATTCAACCTTCTTCCAGTTTCACATCCCACGGGTTCTTCGGTCGACCATGCTGGCTGTGGTGCCACTGGTGGAAATCCTGGCTGTTTTCTCTTTTTTCAACTAGCTTCCGAGTCTCACCGAATCTGCTACAGCCGGCTGATGCCCTCCTCCGTTCTCGATGGCCATTTAAACTAGCCACGTTCAACGTGCGAACTCTTACGCGTATAGGACAACAGGCGGGTTCAGCTCGTACGCTTGAATCACTTGCTATCGATGCGCGTTGCATTCAAGATTCCAGTTCCATCATTCGATTAATGCCCCCATCTAATCCTTCAGTGAAATTTCACTTACGCCTTTCTGGGGATGCTGACGCTGCGGTTTCTGGTCTTGGCATTGCTCTCAGTAAAGGAGCCGAAGCGACGCTGCTAGACTGGATCCCAGGTGGCAGACTCAGAGGTCCGTGCAAACAGAGCAGTCGCCGCGCCGATAGACACAATCTGTTTGCCGTTTCGGCGTACGCAACCACCGACTGCAGTCCAGGTGCAATCAAAGATAACTTTTACCAAAAGCTTCATGACCTCTTATATAAAGCCAGCCGGGTCGATATCGTGATTTTGGCAGATCTGAATGCTAGAGTGGGTTGGCTGTCATCGAACGAGGCGCCTCCAGGTCCTTTTGGGCTAGATACCTATCGCTCGGAAAAAGTAGAACTGTTGTTGGCCCTGTGGTCAGACCACCGCCTGTTGTTCCTCGCCAATACGAAATTCGGACGTTCTAGCCGCCGGTACGCTACGGGGCTTTTGTCCTCTTGGAGTTTACAGTGGACCCAGATCGACCACATCGCTATAAGCCATAAATGGTGGGGTTACATGCAAGCCTTTCCTCGTGCTAGACTACCGCTCTCGATCCCGCCTACGCATTAAATTGCACTAAGCTGTCCATGTGCTCCGGCAGGCGCTCCAAACGCATGCTGCAACGACAGTTAGATTGCGATATGCTTTCCAACCCACCGCACTCATCCGTCTTCCAAAACGCGCTAGCTTAAAAGTTATTTGTAGCCCCGCCTGACGACATAAAGCAGCACTAGTCGCTTATCAAGAATGCTATGTATTCTGCTGGCCTAGTGAGTTGCGGCCTGTCTCGTCGTACCGCAAGACCCTTGAATTCTGCCGAATCTCTGCGCCTTCTCGGCGCACGTCAGTCGATTCCAGCTGGAAGCGAGTATAACGAAGCACGACTCGTAATCAGACGCGCACCGAACGCGAGTCCTTGTAGAGGCCGCGAAACCTGGTGGTCGCAACGTGCATCAGAGATGGAACGTGCTGCCGCCATGGAAAATCCCGTAAGCTGTTCCATCTCATTCGAGTCACCGGTAGGAAGCTACCAGGTGTGAGTGAAACAATTTTAGAAGCTGACGGATCGCCAATTCACAGTCAGAAGCGGTGTTTTGAACGCTGGACGGGGCACATTCAGACACAGCCTAGCTGTCCTTCAGTGCCGGCCTCTCTTATAGCTCTTTCGGCACAAGTCCAGTTGTGCGTTTCGACAGATCCATCTACCGAGGAGGAGGCCCGAAGGGAGACCCAGGTCTTAAAACGTCACACACCGCCGGATTCCGATGGCCCCTTAGCCCTTTTTAAAGATAGTGGGGTTTAGCTCGTTAAAGAACTACATGTTTTGTTCTCAAAAGTCTGGAATTTTGAGCAGGTTTCGTCATTGAGGGGGGGATCTATTGTTGTCCCCATCTTGAAGGGCTCGCGCAGTGACTGCGCTGACCACACGGGTGTAAACCTTATTCCAATAGTCTCAAAGCTGTTCGCGTCGAAGATATCCATCGTTTGTGAGACCGACCTGAATCAGAGTCCTGGGTGGCATTCGAAGCGGTATACAAGGCTTCTTTGATCTGTTCCCAGCGTTCATTTGGGGTCTGAACATCTGGTTGCATCGATAACTGCGTAGACAGCTCCGTCTGGAAACTGTGTAGCTGGTTATCGTCTAAAACCACTTGTACTAGACACCGAATCGCCCGATTCGCGAAGGGTGAAACGAGAGACTGAGGTTGTATCCGGAGTGTGCACAGTTACCACAGAAGTGGGGTCTTGTATGCGTGTTTCGGAGACATAGCTTACATCTATCTTAAAAATGTCACGAGTTTTGGCGAGCGTAGCTTGTTGCCCTATCTGACATAGTGTGTGGACATAAAAGGCCGCCAAGTGAAGTGAACATTTAGGCTTAAAGAGTGCATTCGGTTTATACTCGAATCCTGAACTACTGTCAGCATCAGAGCCGCAGTTACCCGTGGCATTTTGCATCGACCTTAAATTAAAAGGGAAAATTGGTAAGGCCCTTCACAGGAAAGATGATGGAGGTTTCTGGGCGAATCATACTTCACGGTTACCCACGCCACAAAAGGGGTTTTTCTTTGGAAACCCTAACCGGAATCTTTAACTCAAAAGTCTGGCTCACAAGGCAGTGGGGCGTTAACCCAGCACAAAAACGTGACCGAAGAACTCGTGAAGGAACTTCTCCTGGTCTGTCAGATGAGACCTGATTTTTGCATACGTTGTTTTGTTGTCGCTGGTGTTCTGTTATCGGTCCACTTCTCGGATTCAGCTCTTAGACCTATGCACCAAATGGAGCAAGCGGAACGTGGATGGGGCAGCATCCTTTGGACTGGGGGCCGCCCAATAGATGCCCAATGAAGTGCGATGATTTCTCCTACCGTCGAGAGAAACCCCAGGTACTCTACTCCAAGGTCCATCAAGAGGAGGTCCTTAGACCGGCAAACTGTTTCTCTCCGTGTTTATTCACTGGAGTGCCCTCTCAAGCGGGCATAGTGGTTAGAACCAGATGTTGCCCAGAAACTGGTTCTGAGACTGGACTTCGTCTGGCCCCTCCTTATCGACTTGTTGGACATGACTGCATCTCTGGCTTAAAGAAGCCATCCTGTATAGGTCTTTGGGTCGTGGAGGCACACAAGCCATCACATCACGCCAAGGTGCAGTCTCGCCGTGATCCAGTCTACAAGAACAACTTCAGCCTTGTCAGTCAAGACTATTCCTACACCACGTTGACCCGCAGTTATAGCTGCCTCTTCTCCTGAAGTGCGCAGGAAATATCTCGATGAGATAACAGGAGCAGTTAGCTGAATCACACTGCTCGAGTCCTGGATACGCTAACAGTGCAGTGGGCCTTTGTGGCTATGAAGTGTACCCATTCCATTGCACTCATGCGCAGGTACACAATAAAAAGTTCAAGAAGCACATGACTTCAACTGATAGTGGAAACTTTAAAAATCCATGATAAAACATTTATTTGTCAACCAAACTCACTCCCAGTTGTCGATCGATTTCATCTGGAGCCGTAAACGTCCGATAACGGCCCTTGTGGGATTTCCTGCCTGTGAGAAAAACGAAAGAATTATACCTCATCAGGTCTCGTACTGAGGCTGTGGGATAAATAAGTTGTGAAAACGCCAAGGTGGTTAAAAATGGCCGTTAAAAAGTGGATAATCCAATTTCGAATTGAAGTATGGAGCGATCATCCGGGAGGCTAAACGGCGAAAAATGATAATTTTCGAAGCTAACACTGGGTTTAGGCTGTAGACGTGTTGAATCTACCGTTTTCTATAGAAGGCATCGGACCATCAGCATTAATCAGTGTGCAACTGCTCGTTCCACATACCCATTCGATTTCGAGAGTTGATCTTAGTGTTTAGGTCGTACTGATAATGGTCTTCCGACCGGCGATGAAAAGTTTGCGAACTAAACGCCAAGCTCGGTGATCAGAAGCTGACGAAAGCCAGCAGTCCGAGCTATGATTACTATCAACTTCCAAAACCACTTAGATTTTTGAGTTTCATAGAAGCTTCCGGTTAAAATATTTGCAGATGGGGCAAAGTGACACATTGTGATAAAAAGGCCGGATAATTTCCAAGTGCTGTTGAAATTCTCAGCTGGTTTATACGATAGTAGTAGGGCTGATTGCTGGCGTTTCAGTGATTCCATTGTTCATCATTTCGGAGAAGAAAGATTCCAAACCCGCTACCACTGGTTCCTTTGATGTCAGACAGAATATCACTGTCACCTGACTAATTAGAAAGCCTGATCTTTCGGAAATTTATGTGGTTTTCAACTTCATATGTCAGGGTTATGATTGCTGGCTATTACTGAGTGCATTTGACGACTGAGAGCACGCTCATTCCAGTGTACCCGTGCGCAAACATTCAGCAAAAATTTATACCAAGCGTGTCTCCAGGTAGCGAGAACTGGGAAAGGATCGTCGATCTGGTAGACATTCGCCAATAAGGTGGATGTTGAACCCACTGAATAAGAAGCCAAGAATCATCAGTGGGGCTCAATTATGTGGTGGTTTTCTGTCTGGCAAGCGGTATTCAACAGAAAACTCCACATAAATCTGTAGATGAGTGATGTTTTGAGTGCGGCTCGCCTCTAAATACGGCCACCGTTCCTTGTCGTATTTTATGTTACTGACGAGGTTCCACAGAAAAGGCGTAAAGACTGTGCCAGCTACCGCCTGCTCGTTTGTACTGTGTGCGTAGGAGACACTGCACTGCCTCATAATGGTGCAAAAATCACTGCAATGATCACCGGACTTCTGAAAGATGCAAAACTGTTATGAACATTTCCAGTTCAAAAAGTTGCTTTCAAGTTGATTGCATTTTACAGATGATCCAACGTGTATTCTTTTTTGCATTTCAGCGTGTACTGCGTCTTCACATGAATAAAGCCTAACTTATACGGCAATTCTTGCTCAGTCGCTGCTGTGTCTGTTGAATTTGTGAACATCTTCCGACTAGCACCACAAAAGATGAACCGTTGCCTCCGACGTGATCGACTTTTCTGAAGATCCGAATTCTCCGAACGCAGCCGACGCTTGGACACATTGGATACGTACATTCCTCAACTTCATCGATCCCGTTTCCCCACATAACCCAGATAAACCGAAAACTCTAAACAACTATGCCTCCTCATCATTGTGAAAGCTTATTTTACTTCTGACTACGATACAGCAGTAACTACACTTCAGTCCATACACATAAAACCCAAAAGTGAAGTATTCGCTCGTTACCTATTAGTTATTTGTAAGCAGGAACAGTTTTTAGAGGCTTAATATATTGGCCAATGATTGCAATTTCAAATCTGTAACTTTTTAGGGACTGTTGTTCCGGTGAGGAAACCTCCAAATTATCTCCGGTCAGTGATTTCTCGATCGTTCAATCACAAAGGAAAAGTAACCACGAACAATGTGCGCAAACTGTATTCGGTTTTAACCAAAAATAAACACTTTATATAGCATAAGGCAAAGAATACAGGGACACGATGTTGTTACTGATTGGTCCGGTGTGGTGCACATACGTGGTCGGTTAAGTCGGATCACAGCATATCATAAATCTGATTGGTTGGCCGGTTGGTGTGAAGTGTACGAAACTGGTTGTCTGTCAGTAGTCGATGTGAACAGTGACGTTTGATGTAATGATTGGTTCATGGACACACGCGTCATGACTGCACTACTATATGAGATATGCGGACCTTGTCATTAGTTAATATTAACAAAGCACGCTGTCCGTGAATTTGAAGATCGCGGACTACAGCCTCGCTGATTACGTTTGAAGGGAGATTTTCGACCCCCTGGGAAGAACACCTGAATAACGCAGTATAGGACGCTTATATCACTGGAACGGTATCCAACACCATTCGACGTTCCTTGGAGCACAAAACCCTTGACCAGGAATCCGCGCATGAACGAGCAAAGGCTCTTGGAATGGCCGAAAGGTAAGCCCAGTCATATCACTGAAAATTCGTTTTCAGTCTATGCGCATCTACTGCCGGACAACCATCACATAACTAATCCGACAGTACGTGAAGTAAAAGAGACTACTGTACCGTCAACCAATCGTACGTCTTTTTTCGGTGGCTGAAATTGGCACCCTCGGTACACTTGTCCGACACCAAATGCAATCTTTTTTTATTACGCGTAGAGTGAACTACGGCATACAGGGTGAACCCCATAATGAAAAGACACTACAAAGGTGGGTTGTGGGGGGAGATTCACTTAAGAACAAGTGCATTGGTCCTGTTTTGAAGAGAGAGAGAGAGAGAGAGAGAGAGAGAGGTGGCAAATGGGTGGGAAGAAAAAAGAGAGAATCTTCCGTAGTTTTACGGTCGGGGAAGAAAGAAGAGCGAAAGATAGAAGTACGACATCTAGTGACAGAAACTTGATACGGATGACTAGTTACCTGAGTACGTGATGTTCGGGAAAACGGTTTGGGAAAAGGGACCGCCAAAGCAAGTTCCGAAAAATGAAAACCAAAACAGTACCCGTAGGGTTGTGTCACAACAAAGTAACAGCCCGACTATAGGTTAGTGACCGTAAATTCGAGGTTAAAGCGGAGACGACGATCAGGTGGGTGGCCTTCCGTTAAAACTCATCAAGAAAAAAAAGAAGCAGACGAAGCTCTACCAAACAAGTGACAGCAGTATTCAAATGCAAGGCGGATTTCAGATTTGTACGGCAGAAGGTCAGCTAATGAGAACAGGCGTCTGCTGCGAAACAGAAAACCAACTTTGCGCCCAGCATGAGAGACGAGCTGAGATACGAAAACATTATCATCATCATCACTATACAGCGTTAAACAGTAGGGCAAGTCCCACTGACCACTGCCTTTCTCATCATATTGCACGCTGAATTAGAAAGTATGAATATACAAGATGGACAGGGACTGGACCTACATGGGTGGTAAAAGGAATCAACGCCCTGGTAGTCAACAAACGAAATAACCAACCTAACTGTAAAAATGCACATCGATCAGTTATTTTGATTCAACAGAAATTGACAACACGATCGTCACTGCTCGCGGTTCGCTGCGATATCCTTCAGTGTCTCCAGCCAACTGGTGGACGGATCTTTTGGAGCCCAACCACGAAGACGTGAAGCACCTACTTTTCCTAAGTCTGCTGTACATTTTCTCATTCCTCGCTGCCACGTCATCTGTTGACCTTCACGTGGTTTCCCCCACTTCCTAAGAGGAACGGAAAACAGAGCACGGTATGGTAGATGTGTGTTTGCCATACGTAACACGTGCCTCAACCAACGAAGTCTACTAAGCCGGATACGCTGTGACAGAGCGTTCTCCGAATTAATACCCCATACTCGCTTTCTAACCTCATCATTGCTCACCCGGCTGTTCCATCCAATCTTAGCGACACTACGCAAACATCGGTGGTCGAGAACCTGACGACGACGAATATCTTCCGCACGCAGACCCAAAGTCTCGCAACCATACAACAAAACTGAACGCACCGTCACAAAGTTTTTTTTATTGCATGCTTGCGCATGAATGCATTGGAAGGGGTTTATACCCCATAGCCACGAAGGCCCACTACAGGATTGGGAATAACCGGTAACCGAACTCTGAGACTTGGATTGGCGAAGAACCACATCAGGTCCCAATAGGTCAGGTGTGGTAACGATTCGGTCGACAGTGGATTACTGTCCACCACCAAAGTAACCAGTAGTGGCGGGGGTTCGAACCTCGGGCCTCCGACGTGGTGAGCAAACGCTCTAAACCACTCGACCACCACACGACCTTTCACTTTCAGTGAAATATCAGGTCGGCGCCACAAGTGCTTCAGTCCAGTGTACGCCACTCGAGCCTTGGATATACGTGTGCTTACCGCTACCACCGTGCTCTCATCCCGCGTCACGCTACTGTTGCTGTAAGGAAAGCGGTCAACAACTGCCAGCACCTCCCCATCGAGCATCAAGCTCAGAACCTCTGACGTCCAGTCTTACTACATCGCTTTACAATTTGAAGGTGCATAACGCATGCCGGATGGACCTACAGCTCTTGCCAGTCTATGAAAGGCACACTGCGCATGTTCCGTGCATTCGAACGAGCAGACAAGGTCTTCCGCGCAATCTAGATCACATAGCTTTTCACTGTTTCCTTGTTTGACGCCAAATTCCCGAAGATTCCACAAGGTGGTAGACAGTAACCCACTGTCGTCCGGATCGTCACCACACCTGAACTATTGGGACCTTATGTGGTTTATCACCACTCCAAGTCTCAGGGTTCGGTTGCCGATTATCGGCAATAGTGCAGCGGGCCTTCGTGGCTATGGGGTCATTGTCCCTTCTACTATACTCATAGGCAAGCATGTAGTGGAAAAAATTGTCTCGTCGATGGCAAAGTTGAACAGGAGTGAAGAAATAGGACATTCTTGTCGAACACCGCTGGTCGTTTCAAATGAACTGGATAGTTCAATGTAAATCATTATGCGACCAGAAGCATGAGAGTACAATGACCTCAGTAGATTCACGAAATCCTGTGGTATACCTTTTCGCTGAAGAGCGTTGAATAGCGCTGTTCAGTCAACTGAGTCGAAGGCGCCCTTCAAGTGGAGAAAAACCATTATTGTCTGTCGACGGTGTGTGACGCACCTCAAGTAACTGGCGAAGAATAAAAGCCCGGTCGATGAATCCTCAAGCTGGGTGGACTCCGGTCTGTTGTTTACAGGCGTTCCTCAAGCGAGCCGGTGCAAGACGATGCAGCAAAATCGAGGCGCATACCTCGGTGACTACTGAAATTGGGCTAATCCCTCGATCGTTACTACGGTTATTGCGTATTCCCTTCTTGAAGATAGGTACAACCAATGGTTCCCCTCATAATAACGGGATACGTTCGTCTTTCCAAACTTCGCGGATCAAGGTGATGAGTGATTTTATCAATGCCTCACCACCCAGTTTGAAACGAACTGGAGGAAGTTCGTCGGGACCGACCGCTTTCCCCCGCCTTAGTAATCGAATACATGACTCTACTTCTACCTCCGATGGGGGTTCAAGTGATACCATCCAAGGATAGCAGTTGTTGACACCGGAGTAACTACACTAGCGTGCGGCCAGCTAAACCGTTCCTTGAAGTATTCGGTCCAACGGTCAAGCCTTTGCTGTTTGCCATGGATGGGTTCTCCATTTCCATCGCATATCGTTTCACTGGCCTGGGTGCACTGTCCACCGGTGTCACGAATAAGTTTGAACAGTCTTTGTCTGTTATCTGAAGCAGCTGCTATTTCCATTTCTTCGGTTACCTTGACCAACCAATTTTAGCGATTCTCCTTAAGGATTTTCGTAAATTGTTTTTGTAGATTTCTCCGTATCTTATTCATCTCTTTACAATTCGAGAGCTGACGCTTTTGCTTTATTATACTCAGCGACTCTTGCGAGATCCTTTGTCTTTGGTGAACATCGGATCTAGGACCACAGGCAAAACCTGCTGCAACGTGCATCGCCTGTTTGATATGAGTCATTGCTCATCTACATTACTGCTCAACGTAGATCCTAGCCTGTGTGCTAAGTTCTGCTCATACCGGGTGCGTACTTCTGAATCACACGTATATTGCACGGCTAATCGGGTTTGCGGTTTGCGACGATGACCATGGAGCTGGAGAGATAATCGCATTAAAACTAAGGCATGGTCCGACTCTACGTGCGTGGACCAGTAAGATCTGCAGTTCTGAACAGAATTGCGCCACCAGTAGCTTACGGCGATATGATCAATCTGGATTAGAGTACCTGTAGAGTTAGAGCGCCATGTTGCTGTGCGACGCGAGCTATGTCAGAAATTTGTGCTAGACAAAAACAATCGATTGTCTGCACAAAACTGGAGAAGCCTATCCCCGCTATCTGTACGCTCAGCAGGTAAAGCATAACAGCCACATAAACAAGCTTCTGACAAAATAAATTTGCCAACTTGTGCATTGAAGTCACCAGCTAGCACTACAATGTCAGAACCTTTACTACTGCGAACGAGGGTGGCGAGGGCATCATTGAACTCATCTTTCTGCGCGTCTTAGCTGCAGTTCGTTGGGGCCGAGATCACAAGCAAATTGTCCTTAACAGTATCCTTTCGAACGACGACTGATCTCTCGAGTCTAACTCATCATCATCATCATCGTACAGCGTTAAACAGTAGGGCAAGCCCCACTGACCACTGCCTTTCTCACCATGTCTAACTGCACATAAACGACTGCTAACCGGGATCCAGTCTGAGAGAGCAGCCTCAGCCTTGTCAGCCAAAACTATTCCTACACCACGTTGACCCGCAGCTTGAGCTACTTCGTCTCCTGAAGTGCGCAGAAAATACCTCGATGAGATACCAGGAGCGGTTAATTGAATCATACTGTTCGAATCCTGGATACGCGTTTCATTTACGCAGCAGGCATCAATCTTCAGAGAGGTCATTGTGAGGGCTGGGCACGCCTACTGACCGGCCTGAATGAGTGTACGCACGTTAAAGGAACCGAAATTCAGAGGCTGATGAGGCTTGTGAATATGTGAGTAACAAGATGGACGATTATTCATGACACTATTTGACAATGAATCGTTGCGAGTATCGGGCATGTTGTCAGTGGGAGCATTATGGATGGATAGAGGGAGCAAATAGAAGTGGTCGGGGACAGAAGACAAAGGTTGAGTAAAGGAGAGGGAACTCTGAGCAGTGGCCCATCCCGCTCGATACAATGGACGGTGCGGTCCTGATTATCCTGTGCACTATGGAATTCTTTCTAGTCGTGCAGTTCATGGGAGATGTTGGACGGGTACTGTTAGGGTGTCCAGCCACAAAGCAGGAGAACAATTAGGGTTCTCAACCAAAGCCTTTAATTTTAACAAGAAACTATGTGCAAGGCATCGGGGTGGCTGAGTGGAAACCCATTTGCTTGGATCAATTATTCTTCCACTGACTTTACTGACAGTCGTCTGCTCAAATCGACCCCTAACCTGGAGGACCAGGAGACTGAACTTTACCTATTGACCTGTCAGGCATGATTTTATCTCCGGCTTAAGGAAGCCATGATGTATAGTTCTTTGGGTTATAGAGTCACGCAAGCTATCATACCACATCAAACTGCAGTCCCGTCTTGATGGGTTCTTTCTGTCTCTGCATGCAACGTGGTGAGAAAGGCAGTGGATTGTGGGGCTTGCCCTGGTGTTTAACGTTGTACGATGTTGATGATGATGATGATGACAGATGGGAGGGAAATTGGAGGGACGAAAATTTTGGGAAACTGCTTTGGCAGGGGACCAAAATGTTCGGTTATCGGTGGAAGATGGGAATGTGCATAGTGCATAGTTCTCCGCAACCTCTAGGAATCGCTTCAGATTTCGGTCGTTCTTCCGCCTCCTTGCCGCAGATGGTTACTTTATCGATGTATGCGGAAGTTCCTTCATGTTTCTCATCACGAATGAGCCCGCCAACTATGCGTTAAAAGCAGGCAACCCCATCAGTAACACCAAACAAGATGCGACTGAACTGGTGAAAATCGTTGCCGACCTCAAAAGCGTTATAAACCTTCTCTTTGTCACGGATCGGGAATTGATGGTACACGCTTTTCAAATCCACCATGCTATACAGCCGGTATCGAGATAATTTCTCCCCCATTTTATAGATTCTCGGCAACGGATAAGCGTCTAGATCGGCGAAATGATTGATCGTTTGGCTATAATTAATCACCATCCGCTTCTTATGTTTTCCATTAGTAGTGATCAAAACCTGGGCCCTCCACCGAGATATCGAGGTTTTGATTGTGTTCCTTTAGGAGTCTTTTAACTTACTCCCGAATAAAAAGTTCACCTTCGACTGAATGTCGTCTGGACTTCGCAGCAACCAGCACTAAATATTCAAACAAAGGCGGAGCTCGCATTGAGGAAGCATTAAGGCCGCACAGAGAAAATAATGGTTTGTTCCTTTCAAAGGTTGTTTGCACACTCGTATGAAGGTTTAACAAGTTATGGCCAAGCAAAACACCGGCGCATAAATCAGGCAAAACCAACAGACGTATCTTAAGGTAAGATGTGTTTTTTCTGCCTGAGAGACACAAGATAGTGTCCACCAGTACTGCTCTTGACGCAGGTAGGTGCTAGCACTCCTTCGATATGAGAAGCTTCAGCATTCCACCAGTTATGAATGACAATGGAATTTGAAATGTAGCTTTCAGAACTCCCAGTATCGATCAACGCATTAACAAAGACGTCAGTGATCGCTCTCGATAAGCCTTTAGATGCAGTTGCAGAAGTGACGGGCGGAAGCAGAGCACCAACTGTAGATGCTGAGTATTTGGGGTTGCCAGTCGATCGACAAACCTCTTCCACAAGATTGATGTGATAAACAGCTCTGCTGTCGCCTGGCTCACGGCCATCATCATCGTGCAGCATTAATCAGCAGGGAAAGCCCCACTGACCACTGCCTTTCTCACCATGTTGCACGTTGAATTAGAAAGTATGAATATACAAGATGGACAGGGAGTGAACCTACAGGGGTGAGAAAAGGAAACAACGCCCTAGTAGTCAACAAACGAAGTAACCAACCTAATTGTAAAAACGCACATAGATCAATCATTCTGATTTGACAGAAGATAGCAACACGATTCGCTACTTTAAGTCTCAGGTCCCTGGTTGCCGGCTTCCTTCACATAAATCATGAAAATACACAATCACGCACGTACTCGCTCTCTTGCTCGCTCTGCTCACTCGGAAAACAAGCGTGAACTAATCACTTTCACTAACATTGGCGGAATGAACCATGATATCGACTTTGTACACTAATTTATCCAATCTTCCTCTCCTCTTGCCCTATTTTGGACTGTAACTCAAATCTCCCCCTCATCAGACACCACTAACCTCCCATTCTCTAACTATACCTTCCACTCATCTTTTTCACCAAAAGTTGGTGTCTGTGCCTTTCTCCACCAGTCAGTTGCCACATCCAAAAACCCAAATATTGACCTTACCAATCAGAGATTTTAGTTGATGTGGCTGAATCTCCGACGTCCTTATTTTAATCACTACTTTTGTGTTGCTTACCGTTCATCCAACAGTAGCGACTCATCGACTTTTAACTTCATACCTTCGAACATTAAACAATTGTTACGGATCCCAACTGGCATATCACTACCTTAGGAGATTTTATTGCTGACAATCGAGATCAGTTGATTCACTCATTGGGCACTTCGGCTCTGGGTCGCGAAGCCGAACATTTCGCCGTAATCAATAACCTGTGCCAACATGTTGACCCCCTCCCCCCCCCACACGTATTCCCGATCAAGCTGGCAATCGTGCCCATACCCTTGATCTTATTCTCACCTCTGTTCCTTCTATGTTCTCAGTAATCTCTGCTCTTCCTCCACTTGGCTCATTTGACCGCTGTATTATTTCCTGTTCCATCGATTTTACTCGCCCCGATCCCCCAGCCACCTTGAGACATATATTTTGGGCGCTACATTTCAGTCAGCTGCGTCGGATTTCACGAATTCCTAGCTTCTTATTCTTGAAATGATTGCTACTTTACTTCAGACGTTTCCGCTTCTAACTTCACTGACGTTGTTTTTCACAGTATGCAGTTTTTTATTCCTCACTTTTCCAAACCCAGCAAACTCGAATCTCCCGACTGGTTCAAAAACACATGCGATCGTGCTATATACTTGAAGCTTGCACCATTTCGCCTCTCGCCCACTTCCGACTCCCACCAGCGCTTCGTGAAAGCCGGGAACGAATGCTCGTCAACCATACAGAGAGCCGAAGAATGCTTCGTCCTCTGGGAAGCCGAACGCTCATTCCCATCTTCCACCGATAACCGAACATTTTGGTCCCCTGCCAAAGCAGTTTCCCAAAATTTTCGTCCCTCCAATTTCCCTCCCATCTGTCATCATCATCATCATCAACATCGTACAACGTTAAACACCAGGGCAAGCCCCACAATCCACTGCCTTTCTCACCACGTTGCATGCAGAGACAGAAAGAACCCATCAAGACGGGACTGCAGTTTGATGTGGTATGATAGCTTGCGTGACTCTATAACCCAAAGAACTATACATCATGGCTTCCTTAAGCCGGAGATAAAATCATGCCTGACAGGTCAATAGGTAAAGTTCAGTCTCCTGGTCCTCCAGGTTAGGGGTCGATTTGAGCAGACGACTGTCAGTAAAGTCAGTGGAAGAATAATTGATCCAAGCTAATGGGCTTCCACTCAGCCACCCCGGTGCCTTGCACATAGTTTCTTGTTAAAATTAAAGGCTTTGGTTGAGAACCCTAATTGTTCTCCTGCTTTGTGGCTGGACACCCTAACAGTACCCGTCCAACATCTCCCATGAACTGCACGACTAGAAAGAATTCCATAGTGCGCAGGATAATCAGGACCGCACCGTCCATTGTATCGAGCGGGATGGGTAATGATTAATGGGCCACTGCTCAGAGTTCCCTCTCCTTTACTCAACCTTTGTCTTCTGTCCCCGACCACTTCTATTTGCTCCCTCTATCCATCCATAATGCTCCCACTGACAACATGCCCGATACTCGCAACGATTCATTGTCAAATAGTGTCATGAATAATCGTCCATCTTGTTACTCACATATTCACAAGCCTCATCAGCCTCTGAATTTCGGTTCCTTTAACGTGCGTACACTCATTCAGGCCGGTCAGTAGGCGTGCCCAGCCCTCACAATGACCTCTCTGAAGATTGATGCCTGCTGCGTAAATGAAACGCGTATCCAGGATTCGAACAGTATGATTCAATTAACCGCTCCTGGTATCTCATCGAGGTATTTTCTGCGCACTTCAGGAGACGAAGTAGCTCAAGCTGCGGGTCAACGTGGTATAGGAATAGTTTTGGCTGACAAGGCTGAGGCTGCTCTCTCAGACTGGATCCCGGTTAGCAGTCGTTTATGTGCAGTTAGACTCGAGAGATCAGTCGTCGTTCGAAAGGATACTGTTAAGGACAATTTGCTTGTGATCTCGGCCCCAACGAACTGCAGCTAAGACGCGCAGAAAGATGAGTTCAATGATGCCCTCGCCACCCTCGTTCGCAGTAGTAAAGGTTCTGACATTGTAGTGCTAGCTGGTGACTTCAATGCACAAGTTGGCAAACTTATTTTGTCAGAAGCTTGTTTATGTGGCTGTTATGCTTTACCTGCTGAGCGTACAGATAGCGGGGATAGGCTTCTCCAGTTTTGTGCAGACAATCGATTGTTTTTGTCTAGCACAAATTTCTGACATAGCTCGCGTCGCACAGCAACATGGCGCTCTAACTCTACAGGTACTCTAATCCAGATTGATCATATCGCCGTAAGCTACTGGTGGCGCAATTCTGTTCAGAACTGCAGATCTTACTGGTCCACGCACGTAGAGTCGGACCATGCCTTAGTTTTAATGCGATTATCTCTCCAGCTCCATGGTCATCGTCGCAAACCGCAAACCCGATTAGCCGTGCAATATACGTGTGATTCAGAAGTACGCACCCGGTATGAGCAGAACTTAGCACACAGGCTAGGATCTACGTTGAGCAGTAATGTAGATGAGCAATGACTCATATCAAACAGGCGATGCACGTTGCAGCAGGTTTTGCCTGTGGTCCTAGATCCGATGTTCACCAAAGACAAAGGATCTCGCAAGAGTCGCTGAGTATAATAAAGCAAAAGCGTCAGCTCTCGAATTGTAAAGAGATGAATAAGATACGGAGAAATCTACAAAAACAATTTACGAAAATCCTTAAGGAGAATCGCTAAAATTGGTTGGTCAAGGTAACCGAAGAAATGGAAATAGCAGCTGCTTCAGATAACAGACAAAGACTGTTCAAACTTATTCGTGACACCGGTGGACAGTGCACCCAGGCCAGTGAAACGATATGCGATGGAAATGGAGAACCCATCCATGGCAAACAGCAAAGGCTTGACCGTTGGACCGAATACTTCAAGGAACGGTTTAGCTGGCCGCACGCTAGTGTAGTTACTCCGGTGTCAACAACTGCTATCCTTGGATGGTATCACTTGAACCCCCATCGGAGGTAGAAGTAGAGTCATGTATTCGATTACTAAGGCGGGGGAAAGCGGTCGGTCCCGACGAACTTCCTCCAGTTCTTTTCAAACTGGGTGGTGAGGCATTGATAAAATCACTTACCGCCTTGCTCCGTGACACTTGGAACGAGGAGCGTATTCTGTTAATATGGAGCGAGTCATTGATTGTTCCCATCTTCAAGAAGGGAATACGCAATGACTGCAGTAATCATCGTGGGATAAGCTTAATTCCGATAGTCACCAAAGGATTAGCTTGATTTTGCTGCATCGTCTTACACCGGCTCGCGAGAGGAATGCCCGCGAACAGCAGGCTGGATTCCGCCTAGGTCGAGGATGCATCGACCAGATTTCTACTCTTCGCCGACTACTCGAAACGCGTCACACGCACCGCCGACCGACAATAATGATTTTCTTAGACCTGAAAGGCGCCTTCGATTCAGTTGATCGAGCAGCGCTTTTCAGTACTCTTCATTGAAAAGGTATGCCCCAGAAGTCCCTGAACCTAATGAGATCATTATATTCTCATACTTCTGGCCGCGTTAGAGTTTACGGTAAACTATCCGGTCGGTTCGAAACGACCAGTGGTGTTCGACAGGGATGTCCCATGTCTCCATTTCTGTTCAACTTCGTCATGGACGAAGTAATGGAGAGTAGGCTGCAAAATCTTCAGGATGTAGGCGTCGAACTAGGAAATAGTGAAAAGCTATGTGACCTAGATTACGCGATGTTGTCTGCTTGTTCGAATCCACGGAACATGCTCAACATACACTAAATAGACTCGCAAGAGCTGTAGCCCCATTCGCCATGCGCTTTGCACCTTCAAAGTACAAGGTGATGTTACAAGACTGGACGTCAACGATTCCCAGCTTGATGCTCGATGGGGAGGTGCTGTCAGTTGTCGACCACTTCACCTACCTCGGTAGCTGCGTGACGACGAATGGGAGCACAGTAGTAGAGCTGAGCACGCGGATATCCAAGGCTCGAACGGCGTACGCCGGAATAAAGCATTTGTGGGGCCGACCTGATATTTCACCGAAGTTGAAAGGCCGTGTATACTATGCTGCAGTGCGTTCAGTTTTGTTGTATGGTTGCGAAACTTGGAGTCTGTGTGCTGAAGATAATCGTCGTCTCGAGGTTTTCGACCATCGATGTTTACGTAGTATCACTAGGATTGGTGGAATAGCTGAGTAAGCAACGATGAGGTCAGAAAGCGAGTATTGGGTACGAATTCAGAGGACGTTCTGTCACAGCGTATCCGGCTTAGTAGACTTCGTTGGTTGAGGCACGTGTTACGTATGGCAAACACACATCTACCATACCGTGCTCTGTTTTCCGTTCCTCTTAGGAAGTGGGGGAAACCACGTGAAGGTCAACAGATGACGTGGCAGCGAGGAATGAGAAAATGTACAGCAGACTTAGGAAAAGTAGGTGCTTCACGTCTTCGTGGTTGGGCTCCAAAAGATCCGTCTACCAGTTGGCTGGAGACACTGAAGGATATCACAGCGAACCGCGAGCAGTGGCGATCGTGTTGTCACTTTCTATCGAATCAGAATGACTGATCGATGTGCGTTTGTACAGTTAGACTGTATTCCGTGTGCTGGCTACTAGGGCATTCTTTCCTTTTCCCACCTATGTAGGTCCACTCCCTGTCCATCTTGTATATTCATACTTTCTAATTCAACGTGCAACATGGTGAGAAAGGCAGTGGTCAGTGGGGCTTGCCCTACTGTTTAACGCTGTACGATGATGATGATGAGGGTGGCGAGGGCATCATTGAGCTCATCTGTCTGCAAGTCTGAGCTGCAGTCCGTTGGGGTGTACGCCGAGATCACAAACAAATTGCGCTCAACACAACTGTCCTTTCGAACGCCGACTGACCTCTCCAGTCTAACTGCACATAAACGACTGTTAACAGGGATCAAGTCTAAGAGGGCAGCCTCAATCTTATCAGTCAAGACCCTTCCTACACCACGTTGACCCGCAGCTCGAGCTACTTCGTCTCCTGAAGTGCGCAGAATATACCTCGATGAGATACCAGGAGCGGCTAATTGAATCATACTGTTCGAATCCTGGATACGCGTTTCATTTACGCAGCAGGCATCAATCTTCAGAGAGGTCATTGTGAGGGCTGGGCACGCCTACTGACCGGCCTGCATGAGTGTACGCACGTTGAAGGAGCCGAGATTCAGAGGCTGACGAGGCTTGATATAATGTGAGTTACCAGACAGGATTATTCCCGATACTATTTGACAGTGAATCGTTGCGAGTATCGACCGTGTTATCAGTGGGAGCATTATGGGTGGATAGATGGGGCAAAGAGAAGTGGTTAGGGACAGAAGACAAAGGTTGAATAAAAGAGAGGGAACTCTGAGCAGTAGCACACTTATCACTACCCACCCCGCTCGATGCAATGGGCAGCGCGGTGCTGATTATCCTGCGCGAAGACCGATGCAGTATGGAATTCTTTCTAGTCGTGCAGTTCATGGGAGATGTTGGACGGGTACTGTTAGGGTGTCCAGCCACAAAGCAGGAGAACAATTAGGGTTCTCAACCAAAGCCTTTAATTTTAACAAGAAACTATGTGCAAGGTATCGGGGTGGCTGAGTGGAAGCCCATTTGCTTGGATCAGTTATTCTTCCACTGATTTTGCCCATTGAGTTGCCGGCTCAAATCGACCCCTAACCTGGAGGACCAGGAGACTGGACTTTTTCTGACCTCTACCCATTGACCTGTCAGGTATGATTGCATCTCCAGCTTAAAGAAGCCATCCTGTATAGCTCTTTTGGTCATAGGGGCGTGCAAGCCATCACACCACGTCAAGGTGCAGCCTCGTCGTCATTTTAAATAACTATCATATTAGTCACTATCTTTGCTCAGCTGTCCTGTTCCCACCACCACTATAGTGATGGCATAGTACATATGTTAGTAAATTTACGAACATCTTTGGAAAAATTGGAATGCAATAAGTGGAGAGACTAATGATCTTACGACTTCGAAGACGAGTAGTTTCTCTTATTACACGGTTGCGTATGAACACTGTGGAACGGGTATACCCCACGGTCTCAAAGGCCCGCTGCATTATTAAAGATAACCAGATCCTGAAACTTGTAGCAGAAAACCACAAGATCTTAATAGGCCAGGTGTGATAATGATACGCAAGAGAGTGAATTACTGCCTACTATCAAAACGCTTTGATGGAAAATGTAAAAGATAACACATCTCATCAAATTTATTAACCATCAACCTTTAGTGTAAACCGTAGTCGTGGTTGTCACTTCTTCCTACACGTGCGTGGGCTAAGGTATATGCCCCTTCAGCGGCATTTATTAAGACATGAAGTAAAAATATCTGTTGGACGGTTTCATCGCCATGCGGTAAGAACTTTTGGTCCTTTTTTAACAAATTAAAACGACGAGAGCCTGTCCACTTGTTGGTGTGACTCTAGTTTTTAAAGAAATCCATACCATTTGAAGTGTATTTTATAAAGACTCCAGGATCACGTAAATTGACGTAGAGTTGAAATTAAGCTTATTCATGGCTTTTCTCGTTGGGTTTGCCTCCAACGGTTATCATAATCGGAAACGTGGGTTAGTGGTACTGACTTTCACACGGATGAGAACAGAAACCAGTTCTAGTGATGCAATGAATGATCCTCATATTGTAGTTTTGCAGAATTTCCTACCGGTTTTTCACTCTTTCGTGGTGAAGCGAACACCGTTGCACAGAAGCAAATGTGATTCAGAGAAACGCGACCAATACAATGTTGTTGGGTGGAACTTATTGTCGAAGTTTAGTTAACTACGTCGATGAAGCCAACCCAAGCAGCACAGTTTTCAACGCTGTTAGGTGCTTCCCAAGGGAATGTTGGGGTGGTGTACATTAAATATATCCTTCACGAAAAATGATGCTACGAAAATTCTCTGGAGAAAGAGAATGAACGAAACCCCCGATAAGAACCCACCTCAGTGCACATGATCGCGATGTTCTTATGTTACTTTCGTCTTTTCTAGTACTAGTCATTTTTTACAAATAGGGCAACTTGCATGTTAGGTTGGAAAGGAGAGACAACGATAAGTACAATTAGTAGTGAAGAACGAACTGAGTATAAGGCGAAAGAGGTCCGACTCTGCACGATTCTTTCTGTGTTTGACGCACTGAACCGTCCCAACGTTTTTCAACGGAACGCCAAATATTCCGATGGGAGAACTTATCCAAATCTTAATTGGGTTAGGGTTGGATGTTCTATTTGAGCCTAGAATGTATGGAGTTGATGTGTGATTTCTCCTTTAAGCTTACATCATCTTTTCGTAGCGGAAAAATATGGTAACAAGTAGCCTGTCGATTGCCGGAAGTCCACACAGTTAAAGGAAGATTTTGTATTTTCGATTTCCTCGTGACAGAATCACGGCCCTCACGAGATTAACGGAAACCACCACTAAACAGCAGCACTAACTGGTGCAAAATCTGATGTATGGATTCACCGAGTATACTAACAAAGATACAAAAAATATCCCCACAGCATGCACCAAGAGTAACATACCTCTCATGACGCACAACTTCAAGGTCAACCTGGGCAGGTCGGGTCTTGAAGTCTTGAAGTTTTGAAGTACCACACGGGTGCGCGGCTTTGAGCCCAATTGTCCCGGTTCTCGAAGAAATCTTTGATCCTCTGTCGATGGGGGTGGCGGGGGTGGCGGGGGTGGCGCGGGTGGCGGGGGTGGCAGCAAAAACAAAATACACATAACATCATGCAATTTCCCACTATGGACGGTGCCTTAAGTGGATTGGAGGTGTGACATTCATGAATGGAAATTCAATAAAAAAACATCTATTTTACTTTTATGGACTAGTAATTGCTGAGAGAGACCCAGGTAGAGGTCTAACCCTTTCTTGAAGATAGTTTTGTTCTGCGAGAGAACAACATCATCCGGAAGTGCGTTCCACAGAGTAGTAACACTATAGCCAAAAAAGTTAATTCGTAGTGAAGTGATTGGTCTCGGTTTAAAAACCTTTCTGCTGTGACCACTGAGAGAAGAGGCCGGACAGACGGACAAGAAGCAATCGCTTTGACCTGATTCAAAAAGGCGAATAGTCAAAAACAGATTGTGGCGGTTGCCACCTTCATTCGTACTTTTACCACGCTCATTGTTTAACTGAACGCTGACTGCCAACCGCGGTAGGCCATTTGACCGTTGCTCTTGCGCACGCTCCCAAATACACGCTAACCACTATCTCTCCCAATCGCATTCTCGTTCTCACGGGTCATGGAGAATACTGTTCTGGTTAACATATTCGTGCAGTGCCGCACATTAGAGTGACGTGCAAGTGGTCCACGCAGTACAAAGAACCGAAGCACGCGTCTTCTAAGGAAACCGCGAAGTAAGGTCAAATCAACCTTACAAGATCACTTCCTGAGCGTCTTAAGTCAAGATGATAGAGATTTTTGAGTGAGTCGCGGACGGGATAAGGTAGGTGGATCAGACCCTATACTGCTTTGGCTGTGACCCTCTGAAGGCTTTCTGGGATCCCACGGAAATTATAGGGAATTCACCCCCAGAGATGCGCGGAAGGACCTTCGAATCATATTTAGGACTCGAAAGGCAGACTTGCTCGCAAGTTGATGGTTATGAGAGAAGGACAAGTTACAATCTAGCCAGAAACCGAGCACCTTGTGTCGGTCTACCCTTGGCAGTGCGGTTGCTCCGTTAATCGAAAACTAGTGACCAGTCTCTCTGCCGAAGGACATGCTCACGCATCTGTTATCATTAACTGGGAGGTTCCAATCTTCGGACCAGCATTTTGTTTCGTCAACTGCAATTTGCAGGTCTTCAGCGCTTGAACTCCAAAGGGTCACATCGTCAGCATACATGACGATTTTCTCAGGAAGGGCTGCCGGCAAATTGTTTGTGTAGATCAAGAAAAGAAAAGGAACTAATACCGACGCTTGTGGAACCCCGGTTGTTACTGGGATTGGTTGAGACAAAATATTCCCCCACCTAAACTACAAAGGTGCGGTCGGTGGGGAAGCTGCGTAAGATGGCCAGCATGGAGCCTGTAATCCCGCATGTTTGCAGCTTATAAGGAAGAGGGGTGTGGGGGACCTTGTCGAGGGCCTCAGAAAAATCGATGAATACAGCGTGTGAGAGCTGGCCAATATCATAGGCTTTCGACAGACTATCCATGACAGTAGGCTTATTGGTGACGCATGATCTGCCAGGAAGAAACCCATTTTGGGACAAGGTGGAGATCCTATTTCTATGCAGATGGCGAAGAACCGCACTGTTCAAAATTCGCTCAAAAATTTCCCTGGTGGTGCCGGTTAGACTTATGGGTCTGTAACTAGAAGCAAAATGTCTACTATCATTCTTATAGATGGGTGCGACGACTGCTTTTTCCAGCTGCTGGGGAAAAATCTATCGCTTACACACCGCTGAAAAAGCGATGCATAAGGAGCAGCTAATGTGTCTGCGGTTTCCTTGAGAATGCGGGGGTGGATTAAGTCAGGACCCATGGAGCAGTATTGGTTGAGCCATCGGAAACGTTGTTCGACTGCACCAATGGGAATAGTGATGTGTTTAAGGCTGGTGTTCAAAGATATCGGGTGCATGGTGGAGTGGGATGCTATGGGTAGGGAACTAAAAACTGTGCGAAAGTAGGAGCTGAAGGCCTCGGCCACTTGGCTGGGGCAAGTGATTGGGGATCCGGCATGATCTCTGAGAGCAAGTAGCGTCGAAGCTGTGCCCCTGTGATGGCCCATGTACTGAAAGAAAAATGCCTTATTGGTCCGTGCTGGAGCAAGTATAGATCGTTGGGCTGCATTCTGATAGGACCTAATCTTGTCTTCGCATGTTTCGTATACCCCTGATATCCTCTACATCGCGGGTAAGACCTGTGGCTCTATAGCCAACAAAAAAGCGTGCCTGTTCGTTTAAAAGTCACGCAATGGGGCGAGGGGGGGCCGCTTGCCTTTCTGTAGAAGAATTCTGGAGGCAAATAGCCAATAAACTAAGGAGATGAACACTCTGAGATCCCTCCGCCACTTCATCAGCAGAGTAACCCAGGTTAGATGAACTTAGCTGGGAGCGAATAAGTGCACAGACTTGGTCAAAGTAAATCCTTTTGAAGGATCCCAAAATTCCGGTTTTTGAGGGAAGAGGAGGCCATTTCACAATGAAGTCGAACCGGATGAGAATGTGATCACTTTTTCCGAGAGGTGGCAAGTAGCGCACCACATATATCTGGAACCGTTCGCTGGTGAAGGCCAGGTCTAGTGGAGACGAGGTGTAACAGCAGGTCGTGGAAAATCCCCCTTTTTCCCTCGCGATTCAGTGTTTTTCCCAACATCACTCATTTCCATACACCGTTGACTTGTCTTTACGAACTGGTTGTTTTTCTGGACCAATTGTTGTTTGTTCGCGCCCAGAGCGCTACTTTGACACATCCTTGTTCATGACCTGCGTGACGCACGTGCTGTCTGCTCACACGCTGCTATTCGGTTTCTCGTTGTTGAGTCCTTGTGATCGTATTATTGAGGTTTGTATATTTTTTATGTCATTGTTCATGTAATAATCTAGTATCGTAGAATATCACGGATAATCGTCTTCTGATTTCGGGATCCGTTGCGAATTTGGCTACGCATTGCTCAAACGTGTGTTACGATACTCAATAGATCTATTTGGAACGAGGAAAAATCACGCAAAATGCCAAGAAAAGGATCAAAAGCAGTCGAATCCGGACAGGGAGTAATACGGCAAGTCTCTGGGGAGGTTTTGGGTACATATGATTCTTTAGTTAATGCTAGATCGCCTAGTCCTGTCAGTGCTAGCTCACGTGTTATTGAAAGCAATATTGATCCTAAGGATGTCGATTTATATAAGCTGAGAATACTAGAACTAGAGCAACAGTTACTTTCGGCTGGACTACAGGCGCATGAAGCAGAGAAGTGTACACAGAAACAGCGAGAGCATGAGACCAGTGACTTCGACGCTTCCGATAGGTTAGAGTGCAATAAGGTAGGGAACCCCACGCCGGTCGCCGACTATAAACCACCATCGATCGATCTGCCTAGAGTGGAGTTAACGGATTTCGACGGGCGAGCTGAGCAATACTGCAAGTTTGTCAAGCAGTTCGAGACGTTCGTTGAAAACAAGGTAAACGACCCTGGGCAAAGGCTTCTTTACCTTACTCACTACTGCCGAGGCCGAGCAAGAGAAGCTATCGACGGGTGCACCATGCTCGATCCAGAACAAGGCTACACAAGGGCAAGAAAGATTCTGAGGGACTTGTT
Source organism: Fasciola hepatica (assembly GCA_948099385.1). Classification (NCBI taxonomy): domain Eukaryota; kingdom Metazoa; phylum Platyhelminthes; class Trematoda; order Plagiorchiida; family Fasciolidae; genus Fasciola; species Fasciola hepatica. The sequence continues at coordinate 10,928,411 of CANUEZ040000182.1, forward strand.
TGGCCAACCTTTCAAAGTAGCCCGTAACCTAATAGAAGACGTGATGGCAGAGGCAAAGAGAACCAAGGGCGACTCCTACACCATGGCCGACCTGGTGATCAAGATGCAGAACTGCTCAATAGCCCTCGACCATTTAGGTTACAGGGCTGACCTAGACGCCATGCACACTTTGGAAGGCATAGTCCGTCACCTCTCTCCCGAACTACAGGGTCGGTGGGCGGAAGAAGCAGAACGGATAAGCCGAAGCGACAGAGAAGCCAACTTCGAAGACCTGACCGAATACTTGGACAGGCAAACGAAGATAGCTGACAGCAGATTTGGCCGACTCATCCGGGACAGCAACCGAGCAAACAAGCCCAGTACTAGCCAAGTCCAAACCCCTGTACGGGAACATCCAAAGTACCAGCCTTGGACCAATACACATCTCATTTCACGAGATGCTACGGCGCAACCCAGTTGCAGATCCTGTGGTACTAGCCATGGCCTACCAGAATGCCCCAAGTTCGGCAACGCCACAATAGACGAACGGTGGGGAATGGCGAGGATGGCAGGAGCATGTTTCATCTGTCTCAACACCACGCACCGGGCAGCAGCCTGTAGAACAAGGAATCGATGTGGTTACGAGGGCTGCACGGGCAGACACCATCGGCTGCTGGATCAGGCGAGAGTAACCATATCCGAGACGAGTACCAAACCCAGTGTTATTTCATCCTTGTTGGGAATCATCAGCAGTGCACATCCACCGAGCCCCCACGGTGCGGCAAGGCACTAGAGGCCGCAAAAAACAGTTCGAGGTTCCCCTCCCATGGCGCACATCAGTCGACCCGTGGACTGATAACAGAAATTATGTTCTCCAGCGATTACTAAGACTAAAGGAACGCTTCATTCTAGACCAGAATCTGTGAGGACGATACGAGGAATTATTTGAGAGAAACGAAGCTCTCGACTACGTTGAAAAGGTGCCTGTTAACACCGACAGCAAAAGGGGTATCTGGTATCTGCCTCACCATCCGGTTATCAACCCCAAGAAACCCAATAAACTGCGCGTGGTTTTCGACTGTGCGGCCAAGTTCCAGGGCAAGTCGTTAAACGATCGCCTACTACAAGGGCCTGACTGGACCACACTACTGATCAAAGTTTTGTGCCGTTTCAGAGTGGGTAAAGTGGCTTTGTCTGCTGACATTAGGGAAATGTTCCATCAGGTGAAGATTCCGGTAGGGGAACGAGATGCTTTGCGTTTCCTGTGGTGGGAAGAGAGCGACCGGGACAACGCAGTGGTGAATTATAAAATGACCGTCCACCCCTTCGGAGCCATATCGTCACCATTCTGTGCGAACTACGCCCTCCGAGAATCAGCGAACAAACATGGCGATCTGGTACATCGGACGGTGGTAGATAGCGTCAGCTGGAACTTCTACGTCGACGACTGCCTTGGGTCATTCGATGATGTGGAATCAGCTCTAGAGCAGCTCAGGGGTCTGACGAGATTGCTGGAAGAGGGCGGCTTCCATCTAACTAAATGGATGTCGAACGCTTCAGAAGTGCTGAAGGTCATCCCGTATCACGAAAGGGCCGAAAGGGTGAGAGATTTGGACGGCTCTCCACTTCCTATCGAGCGCACTTTAGGGATACAATGGGACGCGGAAACGGACGATTTTGTTTTCGAACTAAACGTTCCCGAGCTGCCAATAACCCGTCGTGGCATACTATCTGCGGTCTCAAGTTTGTTCGACCCGCTCGGTTTCGTCTCACCATGGCTGCTACCCGGAAAGATCTTGCTGCAGCGGCTGTGCCGTAAGAAAGTTGATTGGGACCAGTCACTGGACCGAGGGGACCGGCTGGACTGGGAAGAATTTCTGAACACCTTGAAGAAATTAGGGGACATAAGAATCCCACGATGTTTGACTCCTGGCCATACGACGCGGACTGGAGAACTACATGCCTTTTCCGATGCATCCGAACTCGGTTATGGAGCTGTGGTGTACGGACGACGGCGCGCAGGAGATGGACAATATACCACGAGGATCCTGTTCGCCAAAGCCCGCGTTGCTCCACTGAAGTCGGTCTCAATCCCACGCCTTGAACTCAGCGCAGCCGTGTTGGCAGTCACGGTGGTGCAAGCTGTGAAGAGATGTTTCGATCTCTACATTTGGTCGGTGAGCTTCTCGACGGATTCAACGATAGTACTTTACTATATCAACAACGTCCGGAGCCGGTTTAGTACTTTCGTTGCTAACCGGCTCACGATTATCCACGATGAATCAGCCACGCACCAGTGGAAGCATGTCAGGTCTGGCGATAATCCGGCCGACCTGTGCTCCCGAGGTGCGAGCAACTTCAGGCAACTGGACACGTGGACGAGAGGGCCAAACTTCCTGCACTTGCCCAAACAGGACTGGCCCGCGTTCGAATTAAAACCCCCTACGGAAGTGGAACTGGAGATCAAAGGCGTAGTGATAGCAACCAACGTCGTCGAAGCGTCGTCCATTTTATCGTGACTGGTCAGGTTTTCTTCCTGGATGAAGACGCTTCGTTCGCCAGTTTGGTTAACCAGGTTCAAGATAAATTTACCAGTCATGAAAGGGCTACGGCCCTCAGGCCGGATACCGGTCGGCCCGATAGGTCCCGATGAGCTACAAGCGGCAGAGTACGATATTTTCAGAATGATACAACGCGAGGCTTTCGCCCGAGAACTCAAGAGGGCGGAAGAAGTGGGGCAAACCAATGAAGACATGCCATCTCCAAGAGGCGAGCTGAAGCGTTTAAACCCCAAGCTCATCAACGGACTGCTGCGGGTGGATGGTAGGCTGACCAACGCACACCTGAACTTCGACACAAAGTATCCTATACTGCTGCCTGCGAGACAACCTGTAGTAGAGCTAATGATTCAACACGTCCACGCCATGGAGGGACATGCCGGGGAAAGTCACGTGACAATCGTCATCCGAAAGCGCTTTTGGTTGTTAAGAGGACGAGAGACTGTAAAACGCGTAATCCGACGGTGTGTGCAATGCAGGAGACGCAATGCCACAGCAGGCAAACAACTCATGGCCCCACTACCAGAATGCAGGGTGACTACGGGCTGGTGGCCGTTCAGTGACACCGGGTTGGACTATTTCGGGCCCTTGTGGATCAAGTGTTGGAAAAGATTAGAAAAGCGATACGGGTGTATCATGACGTGCATGAAATCACGTGCGGTACACCTAGAAGTCGCACATTCGACGACGACCGATACGTTTCTACGGGCCTTGCAAAGATTTATCAACCGAAGAGGCGTACCGGCCGATATATACTCAGATAATGGATCGAACTTTGTGGGCGCTCACCGGGAATTGCAGCGTTGGCACAAGAACATAAACAGAGACGAACTGCAGAACCGAACCGTGGCCTACGGCATACGATGGCATTTCAACCCCCCACAGGCCAGTCACCGAGGCGGCATATGGGAACGCATGATCCGGTCCGCCAGACGGATATTGCTGTCCATCATGGAGCAGCAACCGCCTGACGACGAGAAGCTGAACACCGTCATGACTGAGGTGGAGCGAATCCTGAACAACCGCCCCCTGGTTCCAGTAATGAACGGCGACCCCACCCACCTGGCGCCCACCCCGAACGACTTATTGACGCTAAGGTCGAACGAGGGTTTCCAAGGGCCGGTAAACCTTCGTGGGAGCTACCTCCACGGATAGAAGCAAACCGAACTATCTGGCCAAGGTCTTCTGGAAGCGATGGCTGCGGGAGTACCTACCGGCTTTGCAGACTCGACAGAAGTGGCTGGCCAAAACAAGACCATTCAAAGTTGGGGACGTGGTTATGATCGCCGATGAACGCGCACATTTCAGCACTTGGTCTTTGGGAGTAGTTACGGAAACCGTCAAAAGCACTGACGGAATGATAAGAACGGTGAAGGTGAAGACAGCTAACGGAGTGCTCATTCGTGACATACGCAGTATTAACCTACTCGAGAGCGAAGACGGAGGAGCTGATAGTCCTGAGGCCTAGTAAACCTTTTCACACCAGTCATCGAGGTGGATAAAGAAACACCATATATACCACACGGTCTCCGTCAAACACGTTACAGTGCACGCGGTCTTTCGTTGACATTACAGAAGGTTCTTTCCGATATGTGGTGATGAATGCGATCCCATTGTACATCCCGATACATACACACATGCACGGCGCACTCTACATCCCGTAAACCCATCAAACATGTGACAGTGTTCGTTGTTTTGCTTTTTGTTGACGTTACCGAATGCCCCTTGCATATGTGGAAGTAGCGGAGCTCAGGTCACACACACATGCTATATTTACTCGTTTTCTTGCCACGCGGTCTTTTGTTGACATTGCAGAAAGTCCTCCTTTGATGTGTAGTCATACCTGTGATTTCATTGTACACCCCGGCGCGCACACACACACACGCACACACACACACACTCAAGCACGTACTTCCAGGACCGGACGGCCCCTTACGAGGACAACGTCAATGCGACCATTCACGCCCGCCATCGGTCATTTGGTCTTGTGGAAGATGTAGACTAGCCTCACGTCTATGTATCCAATGGATTAGGTGCGACCAGTAGTAGAACGTCGACGAGGAGCATTAGACGCGCGCACTGAGAGCAGGGCCTAGGTAGGTAGGAAGAATCAGTACTTTATACCGAACCTTTGACTCTGCTAAGGATCCAGGCGGATTTTGGTGGGCGGTGTAATGACCGGTCGTGGAAAATCCCCCTTTTTCCCTCGCGATTCAGTGTTTTTCCCAACGTCACTCATTTGCCTACACCGTTGACTTGTATTTACGAACTGGTTGTTTTTCTGGACCAATTGTTGTTTGTTCGCGCCCAGAGCGCTACTTTGACACATCCTTGTTCATGACCTGCGTGACGCACGTGCTGTCTGCTCACACGCTGCTATTCGGTTTCTCGTTGTTGAGTCCTTGTGATCGTATTATCGAGGTTTGTATATTGTTTATGTCATTGTTTATCTTAATAATCTAGTATCGTAGAATATCACGGATAATCTCCTTCTGATTTCGGGATCCGTTGCGAATTTGGCTACGCATTGCTCAAACGTTCGTAACAGCGTGTGATCATTTCAGTCCAGTTTATTTAAGTTTCCACAGGGCTAAAGCCGCCGAGACCAATCGAGCGTCCAAATCGTCGTGTTGTCGACTGGTTTCCTTGGCTCCCAACACCGCGCGTTGAACTTTTTGTCTGAAAGACAGAATTTACTAGCCAGTATCACTTTCACAGGCATAAGTTCGGTGACAAAAATACAAGGGGCTCATTACCCCACCCCTCGTTCATGCAGCTAGCTCTAGGATCGCTGTGTTCCAGCTTGAATCCAGGGCCCTCTTGAAAGATGGTACATTGCTGCATCTAACAGCATCCTTTGAAAGTCTAGCCCGCATAGGTACAACCCTATTTGTGAAAGATTTGGCCAGTATGTTCAGCCTTGAGTATGCCCTCTGTGGCTTGGGACTGTGTCCCCTGGTACCCCACTCACGGGCAGAAACGAACAAATCACCCATGTCTATACCTGACAGACCCTTTATGACCTTAAATGCTTTTATTAGGTCACCTCGTCCTCCGCGCCACTCTGTGGAGGGGAAAATCAGATCCTCCAGACGCTGGGCTCATGGCTTCCTCCTCTTGCCGCTGATCACCCCAGTTGTAGGTCGCTGCATCCCTCCAAGCACTCCTCTTCCTGTCGGTAAAACGGAGCCCATGCCTGCACACAAAGCTGCAGAAGAGATCGTACCAAAACCCTGGAAAACGGGACGAACACTTCGGGTTTTCGCACGTGATAGTACTTTGTAGCCTAATTACTACCCCTCCAGCCATATTGGCCGCTCTCTGTCGCTGCCTTGAAGGCTCGAAGTTCTGTATGACTATCACACCTGGGTCTTTTACCTCCGAATCTCTTTGAAACGGAATACTTTTCTTTTCGTCTATGTTGAAGGTCACGGTTTTTCATTTGGAGAGATTCAGCGGTACATACCATCGTTCTGCCTACCTGAACAAAACACTTACATCATATGTCTAATCGCTGTCCAGTATCTTCACATCATCTGCAAACTTAAAATGCAATTTAGTGAACTCTTCTGCAAGGTCATTTACAAACAGGAGGAAGAACAATGGCTCCAGTGCCGAACCCTGTGTCACTCTACTGTTAACCTTATCTGGCCTCAGTAGATAACCGCTCACCTTGACAAAAAACTACGGTTCCCTAGAAGGTGTGTTACCCAATCACTAGCTTTCCCGATTGTCCCGAAGGTTCGCAAGTTGTAGTCCAGCAGGCGATGGCTCACAGAGCTGAAAGCTTTACTGAAAGCCAAATACCAGACCTCCACTGTCGTACCTTTATCTATTTGCCTTGTGGCCTCGTCGAATAATATCAGTAGGTTTAACAAACACGATCTTTTTTAACGAACTCATGCTGCACACGTGTCAGTAGGTCATTAGCCAGATGCAGGCACATTTGCTTTCAGACCATTTGTTCCAAGCACTTTCATAAAACTGATGTTAGCCTGGCTGGTCTACAGTTCTCCGCCTTCTGCTGGGTCCTGTCTTATGTACTGCTGCACCAACGGCCCTACGCCAAACCTCCGGCACCTCAGCCTCCCTAAGAGATGTTTCGTGTGACTGGGTTATAGCTGTAAGTCGCCTACGAGCAATACGCAGCCAAATTCAAAACGGATCCCGAAATCCGAACACGATTTCCCGTGAAATTCTACGATACTAGGTTATCATATGAACAACGGCATAAAACAGATACGAACCTCAATTATGCGGTCACAGGGACTCAGAAGGCGAGAACCAAATTGCGGCTTGCGAGAAAGGAGCACGTTCGCCACGGGGGTCCAGAATAGGATATGACAAAGTAACTCGCTGGAAGCGAAGATACAAACTTTGGTTCATGAAGATATACAGCGCTTAAAAAAGAGCCAGTGGTGTAAGTGAGTGAGTGATGGCAGGGAATCATGTAACTGCTGTGTTACTGGGGGGACTCTCCACAACCGGTCTTTTTAATAGCCCTTGCCAGGATATCGGAAGGGGGCTGAACAATCGCCGCGTGGATTAAATCGGTTCGGCCGCTTTGCGCTCGCACAAAGATTTGAGTTCGCGGAGCACCTCGCCGTCATTCACAGTAAGCTCATGAAGCTCTGGCGTACTCTTTATAACTGATCCCACCGCAATAAGCATCTTGTCCTGACGATTTGTGCTCTTTAGGAAAGCAAGAAGGGTTTCTGTCTTGTCTTTATCTTCGAGGGTAATGCTTCCTTTGGACACCTCTAAGGTATCTACTCTCTCACGTGTCGTTTTCTTGGACTGCACATAAGAGAACTTCCCTCGGTCTGTCCTCACATTGTTGGCTACTTTCTTCTCTTACCCAAACTTTGCTTCTCGTTGCAGGGTTTGAGCTCTCTTTTTGGCCGTTTTATGGGTGGCCCCATGCTAGTGCGTACTACGAGCCCGTAGGCTTTCACAAACAGTTAATGCTCCTGCAATCCTGGACTTCCACCAAGGCGGCCGGCTCCTATTTCTTTGTTGAGTTAATGGAGCAAAATCGTCTGTCAAGCTTACTAGCCCGGCTCTTACTGCCCTCCATCTATGCTTCACAGATGGCCCCGGGACTTCCGGGTACCAACACATGCTTTGTGCCCTCACCCTCAGTTTATCCCCATCCACTCTAGTGTAGCTCCGGACCAACCTAAATCCTGGTTCGCTGTGCCTTACAGTGAACGTAGCAACAGGGCTTCACGATGGCTCTCCCACAATGGCTTCTCTATCACTAGGGAGGTGACTTCAGATCGGAACCTGGTTACAAGCTGATCCCCTGTGGATGAAAGTTGTGCGCCACGTAGGCTCGTTGCCTCTCTTACCTGTTGTGTGAGGACGTGGTTGTGAGGCCAACTCACCAGAGCATTTCTGGTGGTTTCCCCAGGGGCACATCCATCGTCCCAATTTATTTATGGGAGGTTCACGTCTCCCAACACGATAAAACGCCGTGACCTACCCAAAGCCATCTGCACAACCTGGAATAGTCCAGATACTCATTCCCCCTCCGCTTGCGGAGCTCTGCAGACATAGTCTATCCCTACCGACCATCGACCGAGGCAAACGCAACATGCAATAGCTAGTATGTTCGGTGCTACGAGTGTAAACGGGACCTCCACTGATTATGTTCAGCTCTCAAGAGAAATAGTAGCACTACTTCCGGCCTATCTTCTATTCTATCTTGTCTGTAGGCCGTGTCGCTACGGAATTTCATAACACCCCGGTCCTTCTTCAACCATGTCTCCATGGTGGCTATAACCACTGATCCACCGTTTCCGGCCAGCATCTCCCCCCGCTGATATCCTAAGCCACAAGCTTTCGTGTGCCACATCACGGCACCTACTGTCATCTGCTTTGTTTTGGGTGCAATTCCCGAGGGGATATCCCATTTTTGCATTAACAGCCGCTAGTTCTGTATTCTCCGGAACCTTAAAGGCCACATCATTCACAGTGTAACACACGTTTAAGCAATGCGTAGCCAAATTCGCAACGGATCCCGAAATCAAAAGACGATTATCCGTGATATTCTACGATACTAGATTATTACATGAACAATGACATAAAAAATATACAAACCTCAATAATACGATCACAAGGACTCAACAACGAGAAACCGAATAGCAGCGTGTGAGCAGACAGCACGTGCGTCACGCAGGTCATGAACAAGGATGTGTCAAAGTAGCGCTCTGGGCGCGAACAAACAACAATTGGTCCAGAAAAACAACCAGTTCGTAAATACAAGTCAACGGTGTAGGCAAATGAGTGATGTTGAGAAAAACACTGAATCGCGAGGGAAAAAGGGGGATTTTCCACGACCGGCTGTTACACCGCCTACCAAAATCCTCCTGGATCCTTAGCAGAGTTAGAGGTTTGGTATAAAGTACTGATTCTTTCTACCTACCTAGGCCCTGCTCTCAGTGCGCGCGTCTAATGCTCCTCGTCAACGTTCTACTACTGGTCGCACCTAACCCATTGGCTACATAGACGCGAGGCTATTCTACGTTTTCCACGAGAACAACTGACCGATGGCGGGCTTGAAGGGGAAACATAAGTGCTGTCCTTGGAAAGGCCGTCCTACCCTGGCTGTGTGTACTTGCATGAGTATGTGTGTGTATGATGCAATCGCCGCTACCTCCACATATGCAAAAGACATTCAGTAACGTCGACAAAAACAAACGGCGCAAACTGTCACATGTTTGATAGGGGTTGCGGGACATTGCGTGCATCGGGTATGTGTGTATGTGTCTGGATGTATATTGGAATCACAAGTATCACCACACATCAAGTGAGAGCTTTCTGCAAAGTCAGCTAAACACTGTGAGCGCTGTAACTTGTTTGACTGGGACTGCGTGGCATAAACAAGTAAAATGTAGGCATGTGTGCGTGACCTAAGCTCCGCTACTTCTACATATGTAGAAGGCATTCGGTAGCTTTCTCGCTGTTATCGGTATAGTTTTTTTAATCTGTCTAGGATAATCCCTGAAGCTACAGCTCTAGGGTCTGTTGTCCGACCCAGAAAAGATCAAGCAATTTTTTCTGAACACTATTCTCTGAGACCACCCGGCCTTATAATATACATATAAAAGTGATCTTTGAACTGCTCTTAGAGTAGGAGCTGAGCAAAATATCAGTCTCAGTCAAACAACACTAGCAGACTCCAAGATACCACTCAGGGAATCACCTTGGTGAAACGACTAAAGCCGTCTCGACTTTCGTAATATATCCGAAAACTTTCAAACAGGACCATCCGCAGAAACTGCTTGCAGTTTTTAGCTGAACAACTAACATATAATTAGTTCCGCCGATATTGACCTCCCGTGGCGGGCACTCTCCCCTAAGGCTCACATATATTGGCAATACTCTGCACTTAATCCCCTGCTTCCGTATAGCTATCTAACCCACGCATATTGCTACATCTTGTCCGATTGGCCATCCACATCCTTACCACCGTAGATATGCCTACATCTCCTCCCAGCCGACCCAAAATAGCTGTCAGCACTCGCCGCCGCAAGACCACTGAATTTCAAAACTCACCGGATAACTGCTCAGCCTCTCTGGTAGATATACTTGGAAATGTCAATAGACAAACTACGGAAATGAGCACAAATCTGAGCAGTCTTTCCTCTCGAATTGACTCCGCTGACCTGATTACCGGTCAACTGATGCCTATAGCTTTCTTGCTTGATCCAGCCGCACACCATACCCCAACCAATCTATTATTGGCCACGAAAATTGTGGACACAATTGCCTCGGAAATCTTCAGACGGATAAAAAGGCAAACAATGCGATTGTGTTTAACATTCCAGACCGAATACCTCTCAGATCCTAAAAATATGATCTTAAGTGCTTGCAACCTTGGCTCACAACCGTGCCACTGTGTTAGACTCCGCAGAACTCCCCTGCGCACCACCTGTCCACTGCCGTTCCAGTTTACAAATGAAGTTATCGCCAAGATATTTATCAGCCGGCAATCGTTAGTCGTAGCCAAAACCGGCTTCAAGTGAGCCAAGATATTTCCGGACAAGACCCCACTGCAAGGAGAAGTGCACAAGAGTCATGCCCAGAGCAGTGACCCCGGTGTTAGTGCAACTAACAATTCACCCCGAAACTCCGGTTCACCTATCACTGGCCATCACCCGATGTTGCCATCTATTGCAGATCACAATGCAACCGTAGATTTAGACAGTACGCCAATTTCCTCACCCAATGAGCCACCTGGCAAACGCCCCAATGATCAGAATAGCCCAGGCAAATCTGTAGACTGGAACAAGCGCCCCGGCATTCACAAAACTGATGAAGGTTCTTCCGACTCATCCACCCGCGAGCTCATGTTCTCCACAAGTCTAGACGGCCCCATTCCTTCTACCAGCTCCATGTCGGGTTTTGCAACCGTACCTAAAAATCACTGCACCATCAACCCACCTCCGGCTACACCCATGCATCCTGTTACCTCTGGCATTTTTGATAACCCAACCAGGCCCCTAAGCTCACCCGCTGCTCTCACCCATTCGCCACCAGAATGTATCTGGTTACCACCTGGGCCACCACCGCTGATTAGCCCGTCAGTGCAGACTGACACTCAGAAGTTAACACTTCGTCGCCAAAAGAACAAGACCCATCAACATAATGCACATGCAAACCATGGGGAAATGGCTCAGTCGAGCGAAATTTTACCAGACTTTTGTGTGGCTGTGAATCCTACTTTTCCATCTCGGCTAACTGCCTTATCATTTCCGCCCTAATTTTACCCAACTTATTCCCCCAATCACAGCTCCATTACATTACTATCCGCCACACCAACTACTCTATACCTCCACTGCTAACCAGTCACTCCCTGGGAACCATATCCGTGCCTCACCTAGCTTCCCACTCCCACAAGACCCATCCACGTCTCTTGGCCTGGAACTGCCATCCATCCGTGGCCGGTTTTTTCCTGCCGGCCCCCTCCGAGAATATTCCCCTCATCCAAACTACTCTCCTGAACAGCGCCTCCCCATCCCTCTTTCCTTACACTATCCCGCACCATGTTTTAACTCATCAAATCCGTGGAAAAACTGAGGTCCTCCCCCTTCCTTGCTCTATTCTTCACTGGAATTACCACCTTCTACAACACTACCAAACACCCCACCATATCCACCACTACCGAGGCCTGCATCACCTCTTTCAGTCATACTCGTAAGTGCTCGTTCATTACTGAACAAAACTAAAGCCATCCGCAGCATCGCTCAGTCCTCCGACTTTGATATTATAATTGTAACTGAAACTTGGCTAATGGATTCCGTCCCGTCAGATCAAGTCTTTCTAGATGGCTACCAAAAGTTCCGAAGGAATAGGTCTCGTCGTGGGGGGGGGGCTGCCTAGTTTATGTCAAAAACACTATGCAGGCCATTCCACTCTCACTCACAACTCTCGAAGCCGTTCAGGATTCTCTGTGGTTGACGATTCCCTTATGTAACTCCTATCTTCATATTGGTTGCATCTATTGGCCACCTGATTCCAACGCTATGGATCTTACCAAGATTATTGACGCTTTAAACTATCTTTCATTGCTGCCCTGTTCCTCCAAACTCATAGCGGGGGACTTCAATGCACCGAGCATTTGTTGGAACACTCTATCCGCCCCAAACAACTTACTAGATTTTATGTCATGCATCCGCGTTGGGCGCTGGATCCAACACGTAACAGTCCCAACCAGAGGTAACAACATCCTTGATCTGTCGTTCAAGGGTGGTTTATCTGAAGTTTCAGCCAGTACTCTCGACCTATTTCCAGGAAGTGACCACAGAATCGTGTCATGCATCTTCGTGGTTCAGCGAGCTTTTGGTAAATCCCACCCACCCAATAGTTTCTCTTCAGCAGTCAACTGGGACCATCTTATCGGCACTCTTCGTTCGTTAGACTGGGACGACTTCTTCCTGCAAAGCGACCCTCAGCTGGCTGCTAATTTACTATATTCTAACCTATCATACTTGCTGTCCGAAACCACTACGACTCGTATCATATAAAACCGAGTCCGTACTTCAGTCCTGAGTCCAAAGCAAAACAAATACCTGGAGCTCCAGAAAGTTTATCACACCAATAGTGACTTACCGTCATTCTTGCAGCTCCAAAGTCTCTCGGTAGAAATCAGAATTAAGTCCGACGATATGCTTAAAAAACAAGAAGTATCTGCCTTGCAATGCCATGATACTTCCTCAAAGTTGGCACTCCTAATGAAAAAGAGAAATCAGAACGAACCCGCAAGTAATACCTCTCTCATTTTAGAAAATAACGATCACCTTACCTCACCTGTAGCTGTAGCCGAGGTGCTTAATTCCTACTTTGTTGCACCCATGACTACGGACCGCCTTACTTTACTCCCACGCATAGACCCTGTCACCGAGCGCCTACTGTCTGATTTAGAATTTACTCCAAATGGGGTGACCAGCCAGCTTACCTGTGTCCGGAAGTCCTCACACCTTGGCCATGATGGTGGTCCACCGACCTTCAGCTTCTTGGAGGAGCTGATGCCGCAGCCCTACTATTGAAGGTCTGCAATCTATTCATCATGTCTGGCGTATTTCCTTCACAATGGAAGACTGCGGTCATCATCCCAATCTATAACAAGGGACCAATACATGACCCCTCAAATTACCGCCCTATCAACCACGCTCCAGCTGCTTTTGGGTTTACGGAATGCATCATCAGACAGCGGACGTCCGACTTCCTACTGTCCCATAGCATCATCCATAGTGGGCAGCATGGCTTCTTAGAGTGACTGTCATGCACCACTTGCCAGCACGACTTTTTTAACCTCTTAACGGCCGCCGCCGACAACAGTAAATCCATCATCATTATATAACTTGATATGACAAAGGCTTTCAACCGCGTCCCTCACGTTTTATTACTAACCAAACTCAAAGCTCACGGCTTGTCCGGTTCGCTTTTAACGTGGTTAATATCATAACTATCGAATCGCTCACAAGTGGTTTCCATTGATGGGTGTTTCTCACAACCTGCTCCAGTCAACAGTGGAGTTATACAAGGCAGTGTACTCGGTCCTTTACTTTTTCTCATCTACATAAATGATATATTTCCCATCTTGCTCCATGGTACCCCATTCCTTTTTGCTGATGACGTTAAGATTGTCTATGAGTTCCTCGTCAGAACCTCAACATTTTGTTGAATGAAATTTCTAGTGACCTAATGCGACTTGGGAACTGGTGCAATTCATGGAGTGTGGACTTCTCGACCTCCAAGAGCTGCTACACAACATTCAGTTGTCAAGTGGCCCCCGGAACCCTGCTTATCCACAACCTTCCCATCTCGTACAGCCCTTTAGTTCGAGACCGAGGTCTTCATTATTCTTGTAGCATCAGGTTTTCTGAGTATGTTCCACTCCAGATTGCAAAGACGAGAAGAACCACTGGTCTCATCTCAAGAACTTTTCGGCCGAATGATTGCAAACTACTCACTAACAAGTATCACGCCAGGCCTCTTCTTGAATACCGTCCCATTATCTTCACCAACATAACGAAATCCGACCGCATTTCTCTGGAGTCCAAGCAACGTCAGTTCACCAAACAGTTAGTGGGATTTTCTTCTAGTTTGTGTTACAAGGATCGATGCATCCTACTCAGTCTTGACGCTCTGTGGCTGCGTCACATGAAGCTAAATTTATGCTTCCCGTTTTAGCTGTACCACCGTACGGCCTTTTCGTGTACTGAACCCATTCGTTTCGCTCCCTCCACGAATTATGCTCTAAGCCATCGGTCGTTGCAGCTCTCTATTCCTAGATCAAAATTAGCGTTAAGATCTAACTTCCTCCCTATAAAATACTCAAAGTGATGGAATAAACTCCCGCTAAGCATCCGAAAGAGTCTCTTAACTTCCCAGTTCAGAAGGTCGCTGGATCACTTCTTGACTGTTCCCAATGTGATCCTTCTTACCGGCCAGACCGTCACCGAAGAAGTGGCCTACAAAAACGGGTTTGATTACCAGGATTATTGCACCAAAACTTTCATTCTCGCCCGATGACAAGCGCCAGGGCAACTAGTTCTTTTTACGTTATATTGCATACAATCTATAGTACGGTAGCTACAGTATGCTGACTTTTGTAACTATACCTAGTTTAATGTTTGCCGGTTCTCCTAATTTTGGACAATGTTCGTGTTCTATTTCCAACCAAAGTTCCCCAGCCTTAGATATCTCTGCAGCAAATAGGTATGTGGCTTTGGATCCTAGGACACTGAGTTCCGCCGTCTACCACCTTACTTGATATTTCACTCCTTTCCCGTTCATTTTAGCTGCCACCACCCGCCCAGGTTTTATGTCCGGCCTCAATTCGCCCTTCTTAATCATCTCATTCCAGAATCTCTTATCCCAGAAGCCCACCTGCCAGTACCTACTTGGTGGCCTGTCCTCTCGTCTCATCTCTGTATCTACCATCCACCAGCCACTATCATATTCCCTCTCATACACCACACTATGTACCATCAGCTGAGCTGAACCCATCTAAACCAGCTAGCCCGGAATGGTATCTGATGGTCTAAGGCATGGTCTGGCGCTGTATGAGACTGATGCGCGTATACCAGCTTGTGCTTTACAACGTTCGTTGTCCCACCCCGTGTGTGTGCATAGTCGCATTCTGCATTTTCCCAGCCCATACTAGCGAAACCCCTGATGTTATCGGCACCCATACCATAGCCTCGTCCGAACGTGGGAAAAACAGACCACCCCCAGCAGTTGCGAAAAAAGGCAATTATGCATAAAATTACAATCGGGCGGAAGGGCTATGGAAAGTTCCTATATGGGATGAACCACCACTCTGTTTTGAAACAAAAAAACAAATAAAACTGGAAAAAAGAACAGTGGAAACAAAAAAAGTCTTCGTGGGATCGATTCGGTCTCCAAATACCACTGACATCGGGCTGTGAAGGAAATGGGCAACCTTCATCTATGGGTATGTCTCCCATCAGCTCACACCTGATTCTGTGAAAGGGGAAACTCCGCATCGCCCTTGTTCGCTCGACAAGCTTCTGGTTTTCACGCACGAGATTGACTGGGGTGAAAGTGCACTGGCTCTCCACCTACGCTTACCCACCCCCAGCTCTGAGATTCAACCACCCCATACCCTCTCTAAGCGCAGCTAGCATGCATGTTGAAGCCAAATACCATCGCCACCATAGCACTGGTTTTCGGCCCATTGACTTGGACAGCGTGTAGAGGTACCTGACGAGTAACGGCAACCGCGGTGAAGCCCGGAAAAGGAGAATTAGAGAAAAGAACACAATGGATGTAACGAACGTTTGAGCAATGCGTAGCCAAATTCGCAACGGATCCCGAAATCAAAAGACGATTATCCGTGATATTCTACGATACTAGATTATTACATGAACAATGACATAAAAAATATACAAACCTCAATAATACGATCACAAGGACTCAACAACGAGAAACCGAATAGCAGCGTGTGAGCAGACAGCACGTGCATCACGCAGGTCCTGAACAAGGATGTGCCAAAGTAACGCTCTGGGAGCGAACAAACAACAATTGGTCCAGAAAAACAACCAGTTCGTAAAGACAAGTCAACGGTGTAGGCAAATGAGTGATGTTGGGAAAAACACTGAATCGCGAGGGAAAAAGGGGGATTTTCCACGACCGGCTGTTACACCGCCCACCAAAATCCTCCTGGATCCTTAGCAGAGTCAGAGGTTTGGTATAAAGTACTGATTCTTTCTACCTACTTCGGCCCTGCTCTCAATGCGCGCGTCTAATGCTCGTCGTCAACGTTCTACTACTGGTCGCACCTAATCCATTGGCTACATAGACGTGAGGCTAGTCTACATCTTCCACGAGAACAAATGACCGATGGCGGGAGTGAAGGATCACATAGAGGTTGTCCTGTTGAAGGGCCGTCCGGTCCTGGATGTATGTGCTTGAGTGTGTGTGAGTGTGTGTGTGTGTGTGTGTGCGCCGGGGTGTACAATGAAATCACAGGTATGACTACACATCAAAGGAGGACTTTCTGCAATGTCAACAAAAGACCGTGTGGCAAGAAAACGAGTACAATGTAGCATGTGTGACCTGAGCTCCGCTACTTCCACATATGCAAGGGGCATTCGGTAACGTCAACAAAAAGCAAAACAACGAACACTGTCACACGTTTGATGGGTTTACGGGATGTAGAGTGCGCCGTGCATGTGTGTATGTATCGGGATGTACAATGGGATCGCATTCATCACCACATATCGGAAAGAACCTTCTGTAATGTCAACGAAAGACCGCGTGCACTGTAACGTGTTTGACGGAGACCGTGTGGTATATATGGTGTTTCTTTATCCACCTCGATGACTGGTGTGAAAAGGTTTACTAGGCCTCAGGACTATCAGCTCCTCCGTCTTCGCTCTCGAGTAGGTTAATACTGCGTATGTCACGAATGAGCACTCCGTTAGCTGTCTTCACCTTCACCGTTCTTATCATTCCGTCAGTGCTTTTGACGGTTTCCGTAACTACTCCCAAAGACCAAGTGCTGAAATGTGCGCGTTCATCGGCGATCATAACCACGTCCCCAACTTTGAATGGTCTTGTTTTGGCCAGCCACTTCTGTCGAGTCTGCAAAGCCGGTAGGTACTCCCGCAGCCATCGCTTCCAGAAGACCTTGGCCAGATAGTTCGGTTTGCTTCCATCCGTGGAGGTAGCTCCCACGAAGGTTTACCGGCCCTTGGAAACCCTCGTTCGACCTTAGCGTCAATAAGTCGTTCGGGGTGGGCGCCAGGTGGGTGGGGTCGCCGTTCATTACTGGAACCAGGGGGCGGTTGTTCAGGATTCGCTCCACCTCAGTCATGACGGTGTTCAGCTTCTCGTCGTCAGGCGGTTGCTGCTCCATGATGGACAGCAATATCCGTCTGGCGGACCGGATCATGCGTTCCCATATGCCGCCTCGGTGACTGGCCTGTGGGGGGTTGAAATGCCATCGTATGCCGTAGGCCACGGTTCGGTTCTGCAGTTCGTCTCTGTTTATGTTCTTGTGCCAACGCTGCAATTCCCGGTGAGCGCCCACAAAGTTCGATCCATTATCTGAGTATATATCGGCCGGTACGCCTCTTCGGTTGATAAATCTTTGCAAGGCCCGTAGAAACGTATCGGTCGTCGTCGAATGTGCGACTTCTAGGTGTACCGCACGTGATTTCATGCACGTCATGATACACCCGTATCGCTTTTCTAATCTTTTCCAACACTTGATCCACAAGGGCCCGAAATAGTCCAACCCGGTGTCACTGAACGGCCACCAGCCCGTAGTCACCCTGCATTCTGGTAGTGGGGCCATGAGTTGTTTGCCTGCTGTGGCATTGCGTCTCCTGCATTGCACACACCGTCGGATTACGCGTTTTACAGTCTCTCGTCCTCTTAACAACCAAAAGCGCTTTCGGATGACGATTGTCACGTGACTTTCCCCGGCATGTCCCTCCATGGCGTGGACGTGTTGAATCA
This sequence comes from Fasciola hepatica, assembly GCA_948099385.1. Lineage (NCBI taxonomy): Eukaryota > Metazoa > Platyhelminthes > Trematoda > Plagiorchiida > Fasciolidae > Fasciola > Fasciola hepatica. The sequence continues at coordinate 10,946,446 of CANUEZ040000182.1, forward strand.
TTAGCTCTACTACAGGTTGTCTCGCAGGCAGCAGTATAGGATACTTTGTGTCGAAGTTCAGGTGTGCGTTGGTCAGCCTACCATCCACCCGCAGCAGTCCGTCGATGAGTTTGGGGTTTAAACGCTTCAGCTCGCCTCTTGGAGCTGGCATTGTTCGTGTGACCACTAAAACATGTACACGTTTAGGCTGCATTTACCCAAATGAATATCCAAGGAACCTTTTTGTGACCTCACCTGTATCATATGATCATGCAATCGAGCATGTTTCGGGAGTCCCCGAAATAATCCATTATTATTATTATTATTATTATTATTATTATTATGTCTTTATTGGTCGGCCCCACTTCTTCCGCCCTCTTGAGTTCTCGGGCGAAAGCCTCGCGTTGTATCATTCTGAAAATATCGTACTCTGCCGCTTGTAGCTCATCGGGACCTATCGGGCCGACCGGTATCCGGCCTGAGGGCCGTAGCCCTTTCATGACTGGTAAATTTATGTTGAACCTGGTTAACCAAACTGGCGAACGAAGCGTCTTCATCCAGGAAGAAAACCTGACCAGTCACGATAAAATGGACGACGCTTCGACGACGTCGGCCACCATCACTACGCCTTTGATCTCCAGTTTAACTTCCGTAGGGGGTTTTGATTCGAACGCGGGCCAGTCCTGTTTGGGCAAGTGCAGGAAGCTTGGCCCTCTCGTCCACGTGTCCAGTTGCCTGAAGTTGCTCGCACCTCGGGAGCACAGGTCGGCTGGATTGTCGCCAGACCTGACATGCTTCTACTGGTGCGTGGCTGATTCATCGTGGATAATCGTGAGCCGGTTAGCAACGAAAGTACTAAACCGGCTCCGGACGTTGTTGATATAGTAAAGTACTATCGTTGAATCCGTCGAGAAGCTCACCGACCAAATGTAAAGATCGAAACATCTCTTCACAGCTTGCACCACCGTGACTGCCAACACGGCTGCGCTGAGTTCAAGGCGTGGGATCGAGACCGACTTCAGTGGAGCAACGCGGGCTTTGGCGAACAGGATCCTCGTGGTATATTGTCCATCTCCTGCGCGCCGTCGTCCGTACACTACAGCTCCATAACCGACTTCGGATGCATCGGAAAAAGGCATGTAGTTCTCCAGTCCGTGTCGTATGGCCAGTGACTGGTCCCAATCAACTTTCTTACGGCACAGCCGCTGCAGCAAGATCTTTCCGGGTAGCAGCCATGGTGAGACGAAACCGAGCGGGTCGAACAAACTTGAGACCGCAGATAGTATGCCACGACGGGTTATTGGCAGCTCGGGAACGTTCAGTTCGAAAACAAAATCGTCCGTTTCCGCGTCCCATTGTATCCCTAAAGTGCGCTCGATAGGAAGTGGAGAGCCGTCCAAATCTCTCACCTTTTCGGCCCTTTCGTGATACGGGATGACCTTCAGCACTTCTGAAGCGTTCGACATCCATTTAGTTAGATGGAAGCCGCCCTCTTCCAGCAATCTCGTCAGACCCCTGAGCTGCTCTAGAGCTGATTCCACATCATCGAATGACCCAAGGCAGTCGTCGACGTAGAAGTTCCAGCTGACGCTATCTACCACCGTCCGATGTACCAGATCGCCATGTTTGTTCGCTGATTCTCGGAGGGCGTAGTTCGCACAGAATGGTGACGATATGGCTCCGAAGGGGTGGACGGTCATTTTATAATTCACCACTGCGTTGTCCCGGTCGCTCTCTTCCCACCACAGGAAACGCAAAGCATCTCGTTCCCCTACCGGTATCGTCGCCTGGTGAAACTTTTCCCTGATACCGGCGAACAAGGCCACTTGACCCACTCTGAAACGGCACAAAACTTTGATTAGTAGTGTGGTCCAGTCAGGCCCTTGTAGTAGGCGATCGTTTAACGACTTGCCCTGGAACTTGGCCGCACAGTCGAAAACCACGCGCAGTTTATTGGGTTTCTTGGGGTTGATGACCGGGTGATGAGACAGATACCAGATACCCTTAATGCCGTCGGTGTTGGCAGGCACCTTTTCAACGTAGTCGAGAGCTTCGTTTCTCTTAAATAATTCCTCGTATCGTCCTCACAGATTCTGATCTAGAATGAAGCGTTCCTTTAGTCTTAGTAATCGCTGGAGAACATAATTTCTGTTATCAGTCCACGGGTCGACTGATGTGCGCCATGGGAGGGGAACCTCGAACTGTTTTTTGCGGCCTCTAGTGCCTTGCCGCACCGTGGGGGCTCGGTGGATGTGCACTGCTGATGATTCCCAACAAGGATGAAATAACACTGGGTTTGGTACTCGTCTCGGATATGGTTACTCTCGCCTGATGCAGCAGCCGATGGTGTCTGCCCGTGAAGCCCTCGTAACCACATCGATTCCTTGTTCTACAGGCTGCTGCCCGGTGCGTGGTGTTGAGACAGATGAAACATGCTCCTGCCATCCTCGCCATTCCCCACCGTTCGTCTATTGTGGCGTTGCCGAACTTGGGGCATTCTGGTAGGCCATGGCTAGTACCACAGGATCTGCAACTGGGTTGCGCCGTAGCATCTCGTGAAATGAGATGTGTATTGGTCCAAGGCTGGTACTTTGGATGTTCCCGTACAGGGGTTTGGACTTGGCTAGTACTGGGCTTGTTTGCTCGGTTGCTGTCCCGGATGAGTCGGCCAAATCTGCTGTCAGCTATCTTCGTTTGCCTGTCCAAGTATTCGGTCAGGTCTTCGAAGTTGGCTTCTCTGTCGCTTCGGCTTATCCGTTCTGCTTCTTCCGCCCACCGACCCTGTAGTTCGGGAGAGAGGTGACGGACTATGCCTTCCAAAGTGTGCATGGCGTCTAGGTCAGCCCTGTAACCTAAATGGTCGAGGGCTATTGAGCAGTTCTGCATCTTGATCACCAGGTCGGCCATGGTGTAGAAGTCGCCCTTGGTTCTCTTTGCCTCTGCCATCACGTCCTCTATTAGGTTACGGGCTACTTTGAAAGGTTGGCCAAACAAGTCCCTCAGAATCTTTCTTGCCCTTGTGTAGCCTTGTTCTGGGTCGAGCATGGTGCACCCGTCGATAGCTTCTCTTGCTCGGCCTCGGCAGTAGTGAGTAAGGTAGAGAAGCCTTTGCCCAGGGTCGGTTACCTTATTTTCAACGAACGTCTCGAACTGTTTGACAAACCTGCAGTGGTGTTCAGATCGCCTGTCGAAAACCGTCAGTTCTGCTCTTGGTAAATCGATCGTTGGTGTCTTATAGCCGGCGACCGGCGTGAAGTTTCCTATTTTGTTGTGACTTGATCTATCGGAAGTGTCGAAGTCGTTGGTCTCTGGCACATGCTCTTTATATCCACACTTCTGTTCTGCTTCCTGGGCCTGTTGTCTAACCGATAACAGTTGTTGTTCTAGGTCTAGTACCCTTAGCATATACAGATCGACATCCATACAATCCATATTGCCCTCAGTGACACACGAACTAGCACTGACAGGACTAGGGGATCTAGCATTAACTAAAGAATCATATGTACCCAAAACCTTCCCAGTGACTTGCCGTATTACTTCCTGTCCAGATTCCAATGTTTTCGATTCTTCACTTGGTAATTTGCGTGTTTTTCCTCGTTCCAAACTGATCTATTGGGTATCGTAACACACGTTTGAGCAATGCGTAGCCAAATTCGCAACGGATCCCGAAATCAAAAGTCGATTATCCGTGATATTCTACGATACTAGATTATTAAGATAAACAATGACATAAACAATATACAAACCTCAATAATACGATCACAAGGACTCAACAACGAGAAACCGAATAGCGGCGTGTGAGCAGACAGCACGTGCATCACGCAGGTCCTGAACAAGGATGTGCCAAAGTAGCGCTCTGGGAGCGAACAAACAACAATTGGTCCAGAAAAACAACCAGTTCGTAAAGACAAGTCAACGGTGTAGGCAAATGAGTGATGTTGGGAAAAACACTGAATCGCGAGGGAAAAAGGGGGATTTTCCACGACCGGTCGTTACAGATAGTATTTGCAATGTTGTCGGAGGAGACCCCTGAGGCCTTTATTGTCTCGTTACTTGGCCTTCTGGCGCCCCTCCAGGGAGGCAGGAACCCACTCCTGCTCAACGGTAAGAGTGTTCGTGCAACCGTTTTTGCTAAGCTTTCATCCTAATTAGTGGAATTCCGTTTGCTCTGGACTTGCTTTGCCGCCACTTCCGTTTCCATATCTGCAACACCCCGTTCCTTGATGGCACGCAGTGGCCGAGCGTCCACCCAAAATTTTATACGTAGCTTCACATTCTCGAAAAGTTCAGCTCACTGACCCATAGTCTTTCCGCCTTCTCCACATTGTTTCCTGGACTACTTATGGAAGCTTCAAAGGTCCTCGGTAAACACGCCAAGGTACCGGCTGCGAATCAGGCAATTCGTACTGTCAGGCTCGGAAAAACCAGGAACGCCCAACCTCAGTCTGCTCTCAATCCATGCGCCGTAGCTCTCGTTAATTTGTATGACGTAGTCAACAAGAGGATTATTGAAGTAGATCAAAGAGTGGCGGACCTGCATAACCACATCCAGTCCATCGATAATATTCTATTAAATATATCTCCTATATCTCGCATAATGGAACCCCCCCCATAGCTAATCGCCAAGGCCTACCCATGGTGAGCCGTTTCTTGGACTCAGTTGTGACCGTAATTCATAAGCTTATAGCCGTCGCCAAAATTGCGATAGTTTTCAACATCCCTGACCGGCCGCCCCTGCCGTCAACCAAACTCGCCATACTGAATGCTTGCAACATGACACACCTCAGGTGCCTTTGCACCCGGCTTCGCAAAAAATCACAACGCAACAATTATCCTTTGAAGTTCCAGTTCGCTGACGAAATAACAGCTAAGAAATTCATAAACATTTGGCAGACCATTGATAACGCCAACCCATTCAAAAGAATCAGGACATTACCGGATAAAATGCCCTTCCAAAGAGAGGTTTTTTGATCACCAAAAAGTACCTCAGCTTCATCATCGCAACCAGTGGCCGAAATAGCAGTCGCCGCGTCGTCTCGCCTTCCGTCGAGCCACCCTACCACACAAACGCCCTCATTTGCCTGCACTACTCTAGTTGACCTAGGCCTGACCACCACCCCATCTCCAGCACATCCTCCCAGCAAACGGCCCTGCCATCTACCATCAACCTCCGCCCCCGCAAAGGGCAAAGATATCCATGCCAAACCCACTATTAGCCCAGGGCCACCAAAGCCCCGTGCATCCAGACCTGCTGCTACCCATGCCAAGCTTCTGCCCGCCGTTCCACCACCGAAAAAGACTCCGGGGTCGTCTGTTGCCAACAGCCCGTCCTGCCTTTACTCATGTCCTACCGTCTTGCAGACAAAAATCGTTCATAAAAGCCATGATCTATTATATAGCCAATCAACCCATCAACCAACAGGATTCTGCGTCCTCCACGGCTATTAGCTACTCCGGCTACTCCTGTTATCCCCCCGTAAGTCTTCTCAGAGCCCCATCTAGAACCCTCATCAAGCTCTTCAAGTATACCCCAAATAATCCGTGCCTGCTGGCGAGCAGGACACAACCCTGCATCACCCAAAAGCAGCCAACCCCGTCTCTCTGTGTGAGAGTGGTTCCTCGACTAATCGACAAAGTCCTTCCGACTCCACTTTACAATACACGCGGAAGCGGCCACCAAGTAACGCATCACCATGCATCGGGACCAAAGGTACCATATTCTCTACGCCGAAACAGTTTCGCTTCCATCTGGCTGAGCGCCAGCACCTTTCGCCGAACATCTGTAACCAATTTTCCTCTCCTCCAATGACGCAAACGAATAACCCCCAGGTGAATTATATTCAACGGCCTCGACTGTCAAGCTTCACTCTTTTTCCTGAACACAGGATGGGCCAGCCCAACCAGTTACACTTATTTATCCGGTCCTGGTACGGCCATAACTGCCCGCCCCCTGCGTATCCCGCTAAACCCAGTCACCACTACTTTCTACCATCTCACTTGCCAGTACCCATTACTGCAGCATCCAACCCCACCTGGTTACTTCAACCACCCCGGTAATCCCACCTCCGCAAACGACAAATTTTTTCTTCACAGCACCCCCAACCGAACCTCACCTGATTACCAACAATCCCTTCTTCGCACTGCCGGCTCCCACGTCTAACTCCTGTTTAGACTCTATCGCGCCCATGCACGACAACCCTGACGTTAGGAGTCCATCTAATGATGTTTACCATCTTGGTAGTGCTAGCCTCCAACACCCGCCGATGGTTGTCTCTGCTCCAAGCCACGACGATACAGCAGCATTTACCCTGCTCATCATTAACGCTCACTCATTACCGAATACTCTCCATAATATAGTACTATCATCCGACTTCGAAATCATTGTCATAACTGAAACCTGGGTAAATGACTTTGTCCCATCAGACCAAATTTCTATCGCTAGTTACCAAACCTTCATAAAAAATCTTCTTCGTCGTGGGGGAGGCTGCCTAATCCACATTAAAAACAGCATGCCTACCATTCCTCTCTGTGATCCAACACTGGACGCAGTCCAGGACTCAATACGGGCAACGGTTCTTCTGGCTGCTTTTATCGACCACCCAGTTCAAAAATCACGGGCCTCGCCGACGCAGTCAACGCTTTTGACCACTTTGCATTGCTACCCTCTTCGTCAAAACTCATTGCTGGTGATTTCAATGCACCTAGTATCTGCTGAGATGGCATGTCATCGCCCCAGTACTCCACGAACTTCCTTTCGACCATACGCGCAGGGCGCTGGGTCCGGTACGTAATGAAACCAGCCAGAGGAAACAGCACACTTGACCTGATATTTTCCATTGGCCTGTCGGATGTGATAACTACCGCCCTCAATCTCTTCCCAGGCAGTGACCATAAAGCGGTAACTTGCAGGTTCACAGCCGGACCTATAGACCTCATACGTAGCTCACCTCCACAGCCCCTACACACGATCAACTGGACAAACCTCAAGCCCATGCTTCGAGCCCTCAACTGGGATGACTACCTCATGGAGCTCGGCTCTCAGCTTGCCAGTGACGTACTCTACTATAAGCTACATAGTTGCCTGTCAGCAATCACCATCATCGGGACCAACCGCCCTCAAGCCCGCAACTCTCACCAAACAAGGCTGCAAAATAAGCATGCAAAATTGCAGATCTATAATAAAACCAGAGAATTCTCCATATTATTGCAAATCCACTCCCTCTCTGTAACCATCAGTCTACGGACTAATGAACAGCTTAGAAAGCAGGAGCTTTCGGCCGTGAATTTCTTCGACAGATCTTACCGATTGTCCCGACTGCTAAAGGGCAGAAATCAGAGAGGATCCTCAGGGATACCCTATCTAATTTCGGGAAACAACATGCAAATTAAATCTGCAGCGGAAATCTCTGGAGCCCTCAATACCCTCTTTTCAGAATCCATGACCACTGAAGCCACTTCAAGTCCGCCACCCGTGCCCCTCAACACCGAGAAAGTTCCCCCTACATTGAATTCAGTTTGGAGGACGTGGCCCACCTACTGCTGCGTGTTAGACCCTCCTCCCGCCGTGGTTATGACGGCATCCCCCCAGCACTCTTTCATCTTGGTGGAACTAACGTCGCTGCTATCTTTACGAATATCCATAGCTTATCCCTTAAACATGGCATTTCCCCATCCCAGTGGAAAACTCCAACCATTATTCCTATCCACAGAAAAGGTCCAGTGCATGAGCCTTAAAATTATCCTCCTATTAACCATACGCCCCTAGCTGCCAGATTGGTGGAACTTTTGATTAAACAGTGGACATCCGATTATTTCTTTTCCCATAACCTCATTCACGGCCATAAACATGACTTCCTAAAATCACGTTCTCGTACCACATGCCAGTTTGATTTCTTCAACCCACTGATCACGGCAGCTGACGACGGCAAATCTATGTTTATCATCTACCTCGATATGACCAAGGCATTTGACCGAGTTCCTCACTCCCGGTTGTTAACAGAACTCCGAGCCTACGGTATCCATGACCCGCTTTCATCATGGATCGCTTCCTACCTATCGGACCGAACCCAGGTTGTATATGCCAATGGTCATCTATCGCAACCGTGCCTGTCACTAGTGGAGTCATACAAGAAAATGTAATTGGTTTGCTATTTTTCTTACTCTATACTGAAGACATTTTATCGATTGTGCAACACGGTTTGCCTTTTCTCTTTGCCGACGACATCAAAATCGTTTGAGTTCCGCCATCAAGATTTGGGCACAGAGCTGTTTGAAAATGATAGTGATCTTGAGAAACCTGATCAATGGTGCACTTAGTGGCAGATGTGCTCCTCGACATCTAAAAGCTTCTACACAACCTATAGATATGAAGTCTCTCCCGGAACCCTGTCACTGAACCAGGTGCCCACCTCCTCAAGCTCATCAGTGGGGGATCTTGGGCCTCAATACACTAAATATCTTCAATTCTCGGAACATATCTCATTCCAGATGGCCAGGGCCAGACAGATAATAGGCCTAGTTCACAGATCATTCAAAATAAAACGTAGTATTCTCCTTACGTACAAATCCCATGCTAGTCCCTACCTCGAATGCTGCCCTATAATCTTCTCCGGAATGTCTGAATCGGATAGGATACGGCTTGAGTAAGTGCAGAGTACATTCACCAAGGAGCTGATAGTGTACTCTACTCCACTGAGCTATGAAGAGCCACGCACTGTACAGAAACTTGACCCAGAATGGCTTAGACATGTTAGGCTCAAGTTATGTTTTCTATATAGAATTATTCATCGCTCTGCTTTCCTTTCTACCAACTATATACAGTTTTCCCTATCCTAATCTTACCCTCCGCGCCACAGAGACTTCAGTTTGACCATCCCACAGTCAAGGCTGGCAATAAGATCCGACTTTTTCCTTAATAAATACTCAAAGCTTTGGAATAAGCTACCCCTGACTATTCACAAATGCGCGTCAATAACCCAGTTCAGCCATGCCCTAAAATCACAATTTATCCCTAGTCATCTGTTATCTTTGACTAACGCCAGCATATCTGAGGATCGATCCTATGAGGAAGGCATCGAACCCTAGAACTCTAGATTCCGTCTGCCCTCCCGACCTCTGCTATCCGTCCAGCTAGCCTTCGAAAACGGGTTCCACCACTGGGATCATGGCACCATATCCCAAAACTATAATTTCCTGCCTAACGACAGGCGCTAGGCTCGCCGTTAATTAGCACTCTTTTTACGTATACTGCACACAGTCCACTTTGCAGTGGGATACATTTTTGTCGTTTACAACTAAAACTAGTTTGATGCCTGCCGGTTCTCGCTACGCACCCACGTTCACCCACTATCACCTAACCCCATACAACCCTGCCTTATCTAATTCACAAGTTGGTCTCCACAACTACGTGTAGACAGTTACTACCTTCCTCGCTATATAGTACTAGGGCAGCCATGTAAAACAACTTTCTCATAGCTGAAGGCTTTTAGCCATTGACATTTTCCCCTATCATCAAATGGTTCAGTGGTGCTGGATTCTAAGACTAATTCCGTCGCCCAATAATTTACTTCCTTGTTGTTCGACTGTTCTCCTTTTGTTCTGGCTTCCGCTCCCTTCAGCCTTCTAGCCCGGCCGTGATTTGCTTTCCCTATTAATCTCGGTCGAAAACCTCTTATCCCATACGTCCATCCTCCAATAACTACCGGTCAGCCTCAATTTCCTCCTTCTATATTTCCCGACGTGAACGCTAATCCGTGTAGCCAAGCTTTCTGAATCCATCACCTAACTTAGACTACTGTCCTCTCTCCGTATGTGCAATAACATCTCCTATCGGAGCAGTCTACCCCAACCACACCAGAATGGCCTCTGGCAGTCTTAGGCACGGTCTGGTGCTGTACCGGACTGATAAATATATGCAGGCGCATACACTACAACACTCGTTGTCCTGCTCCGTGTTTGCTCAGCCCCACCCGGCATCTTCTCAGCCCATGCAAGCAAGACCCCTGATGTCAACGGCACCTTCACCATAGCTGCGTCTGGAGGTAGTGAAAACAGACCACCCCCATCAGTTGCGAAAAACTGGCATATACGCGGATAATTACAGTCGGCTCAACCACCTTTCACTTAGAAAGAAAGCTAAAAAAGAAAAAGTGGAAAACAAAAAGACCTAGTGGAATCGATCTGATCTTTAAGTACCGCTAATATCGGGCTGTGAAGAAAATGGGCAACCATCAATCATGGGTGTCTCCCATCAGCTCATGCCTGACCCTGCGAAGTGGAACCCCACACTGCCCTCGTCCGGTTGACATGCTTTTGAGTCCTACGTACGAGGCTGACTGGGGTGATAGCGAACTGGTCTCTCCACGTACGCTTATCATCCTCCAGCTCTAATTTTCAACCACCTCGCAACCTCTCATCCACGCCTGGCATGTTTAGTGACGTCAGCCGCAGAACCACCGTGGCTCTTGAAAACAAGTGGGTACATCAGACGACAGACACGTCTCATCAAAGCGCTAATTTTATCCACGCAGATATTATTGTTTGTGTAAACACACGTGTAAGAACGTAGGGGGAAGTGCCCGTTTTTTCGCCCACTTATCTATTTTTCCTCGTTTTCGTAAGAAGGCTGCCTTCCTCTTGTCCTAGAATCCAGCCCACTCTCCAGTTCACAGTAATATCTAGAAGCAACCTGCAGCATTAAACCTGTAGATGCCCCACGGTAGGATTTGTCATACATCCTCTGGATCTATCACACAAATTTGCCGTTTGGGTTCTTAGTGTGCCCCAGCCGCTTCCCTATGACCCGTAAAACAATACTGTGGGATTTGTCATATATCCCCTAAACCTATTATGCAAACTTGCCATTCAGGCTCTTCGTGTTGCCCAGCTGCTTTCTCACGTATCCCTCAGACCCTATGGCCCATATGCATCCCCACGGCTTTACTAACCTCGAAAGATAAGACTTTCCGGTGGACGGCCAAATTGGTAATCAATAACTTTGCCTAGTAGTGCAAGCGCAGTTATGCCTCACGAACGCCGAATTACAATACCAACGACTCCTAATTCCGCTAGGGCCATTTTGTCTCATTTCCAACCTCCGTACTCCTATCTGTGATTTTGCTCACGCTAACCCTCAGCCGGAACATCTCCCAGACTGTGATCCTCACTTTTTAAATTTCAGAACCACCCGGTCATTACTTTGCCTGGCTGTAATATATCCCGCAGACAGCTTATCTTCTTCTCGGCCCGTCTACAACCGCACCAAAGGCCGGTTACCGCGAATGCGATCTAGCCACCGGGTTTTGCCCACAAGAGGTCCTGGTATTGCTGCATATGCCCCTCTGAGGCTTTCTGAGGAAGTCTCACCACAAGACCCTCCCGACGTCGAAGCCATTTAAACCACCGTTCGAGGACTCCTAATCATATAGTGATCGGTCCAGATTCGGTGATGCCTTCCTCCTTTCCATGGTGAAATAGAAAACAAGAAAACAGCCAACCCTTGCTCGAAAATCTCAACACAGACACAAAAAAACCACAGAAAACTCAACAGAATAATGTATTCGCCCATCTACCAGCCTAACCTGGCCTATTGCAAAGATTTTCACCTTTGCCCTGGCTTATTTTGTTCCTCGTGGGCACGGCATTCCGATTGCTGACTATTCCTTCCTGGAAGTTCATCCATCTTCCGCCAGCGGCGAACTGGCGGCACCAGATGACACACTCTACTTCTCATGGAAATTGTCTCACCTTTCAATGGGGTACTATTCCTTTTCATATCCATAAATCTATGAAAGTTAGTATTCCTCCGCGAACCTTCGGGAAATTCTGCCCTGCCTTCTTGGTCTCAACACCAACTACCTTTTCAAGTGAACATGATTATGCTTTACTGACCATTTTCTTGCGCCATTCTTGTGAATATTGTTTTTCCTGCATCCTAAGCCAATGTCCGTCTGAACATTCCCACATCCGGCCGATTCATTACTATTGCCGCAGTTGACTCGAAATCACTTCGTATTCGCAGTGTATTCTCTTGTCGCTTTGCTTCATTTAAGCTCTCCTCAGCCTTGGTTCATTGTTGCTGCGATGTGCGAATCCCCCCTTGAAATGTGTGAATTTCCCATCTCATTCAATGGTATTGTAAACTCTCATCATGCTTACATGCGTGCCTCTCGACCATGGTCCAGAAATATACCATTATTATTATAACTCTTGATGGGACCATTCATCCCCTTGGTAATTTGTATGTCATCAATTTATTTATCTGAACAAAACCTTCATTCAAAGATACCTTTCTCACCTGCCAACAATACTACAGAACACAAAATGGTCCTCCTTCCAGCGCTCCATCTGCGTGACACCAGCTCTCTGTTCCACTGTATTATTCCGTTGTATGTCCTCTCATTCAGTCATTTGAATTTCATGACAGTTGCATTGGCAATGAAGCGTCTACCATTCAGGATGTAAATAGTTCGATTGCTTCTTCAGATTTCCATGTCAGACTTCAACATATCCAGCTATGCAATCACCTGCGCCTCCTGAGAGCTGTTCATATGAACTACTTTTATACCACTGTATCAGTCCACCATATGTCCACCTCCCGCATCCATTTTGTTATCAACTTTAGGTACTTCCATGCCATTCACCAGCGAACCCAGAAAAACCCATATTTGTATCACATTTCACTCATCTATGGACCACTGCCACTGCTCCACCGGGGTATCGTAGTCGGCCACCTGCACCACAATCTACCGAGTGCTTTCTCTACACCTTTAGCTGGAAATTACCTACCTATAATTTAGGCTGCCGTTAGTTTGTATATCCCCTCCTCCAAACCTAAGGCTAGACTCTCCTCAAAGTACCTAGTCACACAATTTTCCGCTCTTTTTGAAGGTTCCAGTGATGTACTACTTCCAGTTCATTCGGCTAGATATCAAACACATATACCACTATTATGCTCACTTCGTTGGTAATTTGTATTCCTCATCTACCAGTCTTGGAGTCACTTCCGATAAACCAATAGTTGAACGCCATTTCACCTACCTTTTACCTAATGCCATCTTTTCCATCAGTCCTCCACGATTGGGCATCTACGCCAAAGAACATTGCGACAGCAATTTCTCCAATTCTTTGCTGGAAGTGTACTCTACATATGCCAAGTCGCTGAACTTTCGGTTGTTTCCTAAATGCCCAAACCAGACTCTTACCGGCGCATCCCGTTAAGCGATTCTTCACATGGTTTGACGGTATCGTTTATGCACAACCCCCACACGACTTCATAAGATCATCGTATGTCAACTCCTCTGCCCACCCTGTTGTCAACTTGTGTTCACTAATTAACCTGAAACGAACCCTTTATTCTAATCGTGTTTCACTCACCTGTCAACCTTTGCCACTTTGCTCCATTAAAATTTCCAGGCTCGGGCATCTACATCCGCCTCTTTATGAGGGCGTCCTCCACAATCTCTTGATGAATAGTAAGTACTAATTCAGTGGTAAATCGGACTCTGTTTAAGTTGCGCAATTCCCTCTCTAAAAGGGCACCACAAATCTTTCGGTGTTATATACATGTACTATTTTCCGGGTCATTCAGCTAACGGTTTAAGTGCATGTTCGTCATCACCAAAAATTCTCCAATTTTTCGTCAGTGCTTTTTCGAAGGTTTTTTGTCAGTTTACTCATCCCTACCACTTTACATCGATGCTTTTCGAAATAAGGTGCTCTTTTACTTCATCCCCGCTGTACTTCATCACGTATCTCGACCGCGGAGCCCATTCCACTCACTAATGGGCGGTGTGTCCGCCTGACCTTCAAACTCAAACATGCCGGGCATTCATTCATGTGACCACTAAAACCTATACACTTCTGTGCTGCATTTACCCAAATGAATATCCAAGGAACCTTTTTGTGACCTCACTTGAATCATACGATCATGCAATCAAGCATGCTTCGGGTGTCCCCGAAATAAACCAATATTAATATTGTTATTGTTATTATTAATAGTTTCGTTGCTGCCTTCGACGCCCGCTGCGTATTTCTTTTTTTGCCGGAGATCGCTAAAGGAGCCAGGGTAAGCCGGTTGCCGTTGTGAGTGCACCGCGTCTACTCGAATAACCTGATGACTTGTGGTCTTTAGAATGATGGGTTTGTAGCTGATGAGGTTTTTTCGCATTGTAGCTGGATTTAGCACCCGACTTTGGTGTGACAAACATTTTGCCTAGTCCCCTATTTAAAACTGACGGGAGGTGGAGGAGCCATTTAACCAGAAAGCCGGTATTTTGGGCCGTAGACCAGCCCGGCCAGAGCAACATGCATGTCGACCTTAACGGTGTCGCACAGCCCTGATAGAACCATCGACTTAATTTCACTCTACAAGGGTTTATCAACCGCACGAGCAGTAGCTCCCAGTTGGCCATGAGGTCGCTCCGCTGAGTCATCGCCCTGCGGATGTTCGACCATCGTCTTGTTATGCCTGCAACCGAAGGTGTTCAGTCGCTCGTGGCGGCTTCCTCCAAAATGCGAACCACAGTCCGTGGCAAAGATCCTAACGCCACCGAACTAATAATATTTATAATATTGGTATATATCCCGAGTGGATCGATGGACATGTATCTGTGCTAGATCAATGATCACTGTGTCATTCACGGAGCAGAGAGGTTGATGTTACTCATAACGAACGTAAAATAGCCACATTCACCTGGAATTGCATGGAGCAGTGGTAAAATACCCCAAAATGGCCAGGAGTTTAGATTGGAATACAAATCGAAAAAGCTGCTGTGGTGTAGGAAGGATCGAAAATTCAAAAGTAAAGCGGCTGGGCCTGGTTCAAGGTTTGCTGAGGGAGATCAGGAGTGGCGATCTTTCAGGACCGCATATGATAGGGGAGTTCACAATAGTCTAATAATTGCGAGTTATACATTTTTGAAGGATCAGGGATCCAGCTTGCACGAAGTGGAGCACTAATCGAAAACAAGTGTCAGCAAATGTCAGTGATGCTGACGAGAGAACAGCCATGGTTAAATTTCTTTTGTGAAGCATAAAAAGTAAAACGGAATAGTAAGGATGTACGGTAGATAAGTGATGAAAGCAATGGGGATGGAAACCAACTCGTCATTGGCGGAATATACGAACATGATGACCTGCGTGATTAACAGATGTAATATCCTGGCAGGCTAGGAAACGCTGCCAGGAGGAATCGTTGTAAAGTTTCTTGTCCCGATTGGAGGGGCTGGTAATTGTTGAGAAAATAACGCAGCCGTACAGGTGGGGAAGTTCAGGGGGACAGTCAATTACTGATGACTTGGTTAGCCTTTGACTATGTTGGTGTTGAATTTTGCTGCAGCATGGATTACGGCGGCATTGTCCGGAAAGAGACCACAGCTGAGAATCATGATAAGTGAGAGCTAAACAAATAATGGCGTAAATTAGGCGGGAGCCATTGGGTGTTGATAGACAGGCAGGGCTTCCGGCTGCATGAGGCAACCTCTCGGTGTCGAAACGGTCTGGCAACCACTGGTTTCCAACAACTCTGGGCGAAGCACCCGGGACAATCGCGGGACAGCACGTGGGTGAAACCTGGGTGGCATGATGCGGTAGAATGGTGCGATGATCGGGTGAATCTGGAACTGGATTAGGAAGGAGGGGTAGCAGTCTGGAGTGTGCCCCAGTTGGGGGTTAGCATGGGCAAAATACCAGACAGAAGTACGGAAGTTGAGAAGGAAGAGCACCGGACGTAGAGGCGGCAGAAGGCGGTGACAGAGCTTCTGTGGTCTATATCAGCCGGCGGGTTTGGTTTATGGACATAATGTGAAGTAAGTTTGTTAGCGGTTTATTGCAAGCCCAGTCCGAGATACTGTATACCGGTGTTGGTGAGGACTAACTCCACCTGCAGCATTAGACCCAGTTAGTGATAACCGATTAGGCATGATTCAAGCAAGTCTTATCACCGGGGGTGGGGGGGGGAAGGGGGCGGGGGCCAGTAAGACCATGGGGGTTTACTGGAGACATTAGGGCTGAGCTAGAAGAGGAAGTCCAGAAGTCTCAAAGCACTACATGGGTTCGAGGATTCGAGCCCGATAGCTCCGGTTCTTGATGAAATCTTTGATCGTCTAACGGATTCACAGAGCCGAAACGACAGTAAGAACAGGAGGGGGCGGAGGAGGCGACCAAGATAAATTATACCTGAAATCACGCAGTGTCTCACCATAGTCAGTGCGTCACGAAGAATGAATGTGCCACATTTACAGATGCACGGCTGAAGGGAAATGGTATAAAAGGCATCTATTTCGCCTTTGTTTTTTCGAAGAGGTAACTACAGGGAGAGATCAGTGTAGGTCTAACGTTTTCATAAAAATGAATTTGTTCTACGAGAAAACCATATCTTTCGAAACTGCCTTGCACAGAGGGGTAGACTCGAAGCTGAAAAGTCAGTTGGTGGAGAAGTTTGTGGTCTCGGTCTAAAACCCCTTTTTCTAGACAGATGCAGGAGAATTATTCGTTTTGACTCGATTTAAAGAGGTAAAGCTTCGAAAACAGATAGCCCCTGGTGCCTCTTGAGTCAAAGGGATAGGGGTTGAGGAACCGGAGGCGGACGGGATAGGGTGGGTGGGACAGACCCGCACTACTTTGGCGGAAGCTCTCCGAACCTTTTCTAGAATCTCACGACATCGGACTGGACCAGAGTGCACTACTTTACTAAAATACTCCGGCAGAGGATGGATGAGCGCACCGAGAATGATGGGGAAGTCACTCCTAGAGATGCGCCGGAAGACCCTTCGAATCATATTTAGACCTCGAGAGGCAGAAGTGCTCGCAAGTTGATGGCGATGGGAGAAGGAAGCAACTGGGGTGTGCTAAAACCCCAAACGGCAAGCTTCTGTAATTGGCCAATGGGATATATGGCACATGCTTCGACGGAATATTTACAGGTGTCATGCTACAAGACGGGTTCTGGTTCTGGTTCGTGGAGGGTTGCCAATGAGTCGGGTTGTGAAGTTAGGAGTGGCCGGACAACGGGACACAAAAAAGCAGCCCTCACACAGAAATAAAAAAGGATGGATGAGTATGAATGAAAAAATGAACTGTTTTCCATAAATTCTTCTGTATATATATGCATTACTTTGATGAGACTTGTTCGTCGCTTGATGTATCGAATTATTGTGGAGTGAGAGTCAGAGCTGCTGTAACTTTGTGGCTGATTTCAAAATGCGTGACTGGCTTGCATATGGAGGCTACCGGGTGGTTGGAGCTTAGAGCAGGAGATGTACATGCACAATGGAGGTTCCAGTGCACCACCTCTCCAGCTGGTTTCATTCGTGAAAGCCAAAAGCATGCTAAGCGAACAAGGGCGACGTGGAGTTTACTTCTTCGCTGGATCAAGAGTGAGCTGATGGAAGACATGCGCATGAGTGAAGGTTATCCCCTCCATTCACAGCCCCACATCAGTGGTATTTTGAGATCAAAACCATCTTAGCAGGTCTTTGTTTTCCACTATTTTTCCTTTTTCTAACGGAGGTGTGGTTGGGTCAGTATGGGAACTTTCCATAGACTCCCCGCCCCATTGCAATTTCCATCAAGCCTTTTTTTGCAACCTCTAGAAGGGGTCAACTTTCTCCACATCCAGACGAGGTTACGGCGTAGATGCCGTTGACTTTGGGGGTTTTACTAGCATAGGCTTGAAAAATGCAGAATGAGGCTAGGCAAACACACTGGGTAGAGCGAGGAATGTTTTAAATCACGAGTCCCCGTACACATCAGTCTAGTACAACGCCGGACCATGCCTAAGGCCAGCTGGGGCCATTCAAGGTCAACTGGCGTAGGTGCACTAACAGAAGATGGAGTGGAACATACGGGGAGAAGGTAATAGCCATAGATGGGAGGTAGATTCAGAAATCAGAGTGACATAAGCTAGCAGTCGGGAGAAAATGTGAGAAAAGTAAACCGAGGCCAACAACCAGTTATTGAAGGGCTGGCCGTTGAGAAACAAGACATTGGAGCGAGTATATTAAGGAAGCGGACTAGGGAGGAATGGAATCCAGAATCAGTGGGATGGAAGTCGAAAGCTCAAGTGAAGTAGTGAACGACCGCACCTAGTGTCCTAGGATCCGGAAACACATGTTTGTTTGGTGATGGAGGGAGAAATCAAGAGCCGAAGACCGTGGGCTAGAGGAAAATTGTCAAGTACTCCAGGTTAAATATTATATAGGGGGAGGGAAGATGCTACTGCCCAGTTGTAGTCGTGAAGACCGACTGCCGAATTACCCCAGGCAGGGTCACGTGAGAGCCAGCTGTCAGAAGGAGAAAGTAAATACTTTCCAGAGTTGCAAGAACCGAGAAGAGCCGAACTAGTTATAGTTACAAAAGGCAAAAAATCATATGCCAGTGCAAAGTAGATCACGAGCACTGCTATGTAACCAAAAATAGTCAGCCCGGCTTCTGCCTTTAGAAAAATAATAGGATTTTTAGAATATGGTGCCACAATCCCAGCAGTCAGACTTTTTTGTAGGCCAGGTCCCCGGTGATGCCCTGAACGATAATAGGGATCGCGTTAGGACCAGTCAAGATGTGTTCCGGCAGGTCTCTGTACTGGGAGGCAGAAAGGCTTTTACGGATGAATAAAAGGCGTTTATTCAATAACTGTGAGTGATTTATAAGAAAAAATCTACATTTTAGCACTAGTGTCCATCTGGGAACAGAGAACTACTGTGAGCGGTGGAGTGGGGCACACTTGGTGGAGGTTGTGAAGCTAACGGATTCAGTATCTGTAAAGGCCAGGCGGCGGTACTCCTTAAAAAGAGACCATGATTTGAGCTTCATGCTACGCAGCCATAGAGGGTCAAGATTAGATAGAACACATCTACCCTTGTGGAATAGACTGGGGGAAAATCCCACCAACTCCTTAGATGAATGGCCCGCAAATCTCCAGAGTAGTGCGACCGAATTTCTCCATGCTGGTGAAGGCAATGGGGTAGTATTCAGGGATAGTTCTGTCGTAGGACTTGTAGGTAATTGGTTTGCTTTCCTATAACCGAAAAGTCTTAGCAATGAGATCAATGATTATTCTTATCCTGGCAATTTGGAGTGGAACACACTCACAAAACTTATGTCAAGTGAGTAATGAAGAACAAGGTCCGGAAATGAAGGGCTGTACGAAATGGGAACGCTGTGTGTAAGCTGGGTTCAGGGGACTACTTGACATCTTAGGATCATGTATGGACTTTTACAAGCTGGGAACTTCATTTCTCAGGTTTAAATGAAGCAGTTAAGACGTCCCAGACTATTGGTTATACTCTCGAGAGATGTTTGAATGTCATCGGGTTAAGAACCATAAGCGAGTTTGATATCTTCGGCAAAAGGGAAAAGGGGGCCACGGTGAATTACGTGAAAATGTCTTTACTACAGGATGGAAACAGCAGTGGGCCTAGAAAACTGGCTTTCAGCTGGCGGTAGGGGCTGGTCATGACTCCTGGCCATCATGGAGACCGTTTAGGAGATATGAAGGCAGCCGCGCATGTGACCAGCCGGCAGCTTCCTACGTGTAGAGTTTAGAGGGCAAGCTAATGTGGGGTACCCTATCGGAAGACTCCATCAGATGGGGAGGGTGATGACGGGCAACTGATTTTTGTCCCCCGCGTCGGTGACCAGGTTAGGAAAGTAAAGTTTGCAAGTATTACAAGGGCTCGCCTTCGGGAAGCCCATTTATCCAATATGGATGAGGTTCCGAATAAGTAGGTAATTGGCCGTCGCCCTTTGCCAGTCTCTTCTTAAACCTTGATGTAGAGGGGGCGTGAATGATGGGGCAGTATTATTGAGGTCATAAACTAGTCCTTTTTTGTGGTAAGCAATTAATATAGGTGTCTTCCATTGTCCGGAAAGGACTCTGCACCCAAGGAAGGAGTGAATATTTTAAGCAGCAAAGCTGCCAGGTCGATTCCGCCTCGACTTAGCAGTGTGGGTGGAATGCCGTCTGGGCCTTGGCTCAAGGAGTGATGAATCCTTAACGGAGGATTGAATATGTCCCGAAGGGTAAGTTCTAGGGAGCACAGATTATGGCCAGTGGCTGGTGTAAAGGTGGGAACAAAGGGAGGCATAGCACATGCAATCGATGCCGAGAATAAGGGAGCAAACACTTTAGATATTGCAACGGAGGAGGTGATATGGAGGTCGTTCATTAGTGGATACAATATCTTTGAAGGGTGACGTTAGCTCCCAGAACTCAGTAGGCGGTTTAGTTGGAAGGATTTTTCATGGTTCTTCGGGCTTCGTTTTATTGCTACAGAGCAGCGTTAACGGGAGATTGCCATATATTCCGAGAGAGAGGCAGCACTTTTCATTGCAAACGGAGATGTCGTGGAAATTTAAGTAGGCCTCAAGGAGCTTCACGAGTTCATTCTGAGTATTTTTCAGGGCTGTTTCACATAATTTTATGTGTTCGCGTCGAAAAGCTCCCGCCCATTATAGAAATGAGAATATTGTCAGGTTAGTTAGACCCAAGTAGCGGGCCAAATGTCCTGGGGAAGTTGTCCTAGGTTTTGGTGCACGTTGTTTTGTCCATTCTGGTCCAGGCAGCTAACAGCTTATGCTGTCGGGACTTGGGAAGATCGTGGTCATGTTGAGAGGCGGAAAACATGCGAAACACCATCCTGCGGTCGCGGTTGAGGAAGTAATCCACAGTCTCAGCCGTCTTATCGGACATCTCTAGGGTGAAGACTAAGTCTAGTAGGTTGTTCTTCCTGGGTGGAGACTTTACATGTTTGGCCCAGATACCCACTCAGATGCAGAAAACAAAATCTATTAGTTGTTTGGCGCTGAGTGGGTTTGAAATCTGGCACTAGGGACTTTGAGGTTACTAACGATCAACTGGTGATCGGGTGGAGTTTGTGCATAGTGGTGAAAGCGTCATCGAGTTAACGAAATTCGGCTGAGGACGGATTCGGAGGCTGGTGGACAAAACCAACGCAAAGAGACGAGTTACGCTATGAGGCGGCGAACGAAATGGACTTTGGTGTGATATCAAGGGTCCGGCAGGTTGGGAGGTACGTGGGTAACTTGGGGCCAAGGTATGAGGCAACCCCATGACGACCAATTCTGTTCGTTCTTTACACGTGGTAGCCGGGAACTGAGGCTTGGCCATTTCGGGTGGAATCAGTCAGTCGAGATTCAGTGATAATTTTGAGGTCAAAACTCGTTGACCAATCAACCTCTCGGAAGTAACTAAATTTGCCTAAGATAACCAGCAGTGAACTTGTAGAACGATGCCTGAGAGGCGTCACCACGCGTTGGTGGACTGCGTTTCCGAGGCCGGTCCGTAGCTGTTGACGGGCAGTCTTGGGTGTTGTTGGTTGGGGGGATACATGGGGTTCAGCGTCACCGGTGCTTCCCGAAATACCGTGCTGAGATTCACCTTTGAAGCCGCTGTAGGAGGCAGGATAAGGGCTGTGTGAAGCATGAAGGCAATCCGGAGGCCGATGAGTTAAAGAATGAGTATGAGGACCCCTTGGTAGTAGCTGCACCGGGGTGTGGATTGCTGCTCGGAGGGGACACTAAGAGAAACAGCGCTATGGGTGTCTGTGATGGGCAGGATAGCCAAAGTTGTCAAGGGGTTAAGAGAAGCAGGCCGTGCTGAAAGAGTTGGGACAATGGTTTGTGGGTGAGGAAAAGGTGGGTACTGTGTGACATATTATTCAAAAGGCCGATAGCGGCCCGTCCATAGATGGGAAGTCGAAAGAGCAGGTGGTGTCCAATGGTGGAGCACCAAATCACCTTGTAAAGCATGTGGGTTGGATTCACGAAGTCGGGAGGAATCTGGGTGAGGTTCACAAGGGGCTGTTAGTTAGACGCTGGGTTTCAGACGAACACTCTTGGGTTGATAGTCGGGTGATTACTACGTTGCACAAAAGCGGGGTAATATGAGTTAATGCTGGACGGTGTCAGTTTGTCGTAGGCTTGTAGAGCTGCTGTTCTGGAAAGCGGACTGGGTCGGTTATTATTTTGACTAGGTAGTGGGTGAGAATGCGGTTACCTTCTGGACGGTATTTCAGGATAGGTATGGAAGGCTTCGGAGCGTCTGGATAGTTCGTGTTGAATGGGATATCGTGGCCGAGCTACTTAAATTGGGGCGGCTGGCTGATTTTGTCGGTCCTGGAGCAGGCTTCGTGCTTGCATTCTGTTTTGGGATAGTGTTTCCCCGATGGGCGCAAAGGAGAGAAAGCCTGGCATGCTTTTGCTCTGGCTGCTCACGGAAAGCGTCAAACATACGGTCAAGATCTACCTTTTGAGTTCCGTTTACCCAAACTAGCTGGGCTAATGGAGCTGTTGTTCTCAGCTTTGCTGAAAGAACTTGTCAGAAGCCATCGAAAATGATGCGCGAGTCATGCCTCCCCTCGGTGTTGAGACGTCCGATTTAAGCCTGTGGATGAGGATCGCTTGGTGTATCTCTCGCTAACTTACCCAGTCAGTTAGAAATGGTTTTCGACTTCCTCTGGGTTCGGACGAGGAATAGGTTTGCCTCTGGCTAGCGAGTTAAACCATTCAAAAGCGTGAAGACGCAGAGGTAACTTTCAGGTGGGGGGGGGGAAGGACGACCTCCGGTAGCTCGTGATGAGAATGTGCTTCTGGCTCAGAGAATATGCACAACGCTGATTTAGTGTGAAGCTTACTTGGACGCGTTGGCATTCAAGTCAAGCTTGGCGCCTAAAGGCGTACGTCGCTTTTGACGCAAGGTCAAACGAATTGTGTCGGTGATTAGCTTCACTATGGGGGTTACACCAGGTTGCCATTAGTTTTGTAGATTGATAAAAATTGGAAAAACTTGCATGAACTAGTGATTGGGGTCCACAATGGGACATCGCAAATAAAAGTTACGCCCGAAGTTGGAAGGGTCACTGGCCCTAGATACGGGAAGCTGCTGTTGCTAAGCTGCTGGACCTCAGGGTCTGTTGTTTGGGCAGCTGCGATTGCTTCTGGGTCTGTGCCCGTGGGTAGTGGGTCGTCGAAACTGTGAACACGTAAGAGTGCGTCTGCTACGGGACCGTTCTCCCCAGGGACGTGTCAAACGTCAGTAGTAAACCGCGAAGCTTAGTCTAGGTGACGAATCTCGCGTGGAGAATACCAGTCAGAAGCTGGCTGAAGAGCTTTCACAAGCTGTTTTTATTCTTCGAGCACTTTGAACGTTTGCTCCTCCAGTTCCTCCCAGAAATGTCGGAAAACCGGATAAGTTGCGGTTAGTTCTCCGCTGAACATACTATATCGAGATTCTTCAAGTTGAAGACGCTCCAAGAAGAATGCTAATGGTTGCCATGAGTTGTTGATGAATAGGAGCAACACTGCTCCAACAGCCTTGTGCGGAGCTTCTATCCCTTATGCTACGGGATTGTAGAAGAAGTGCTATGTTGACGGTAGCTACCCGTATTGTGTCAGGAAATATGATTTTCCGCCTACCTCCGCGTAAAAGGTCTGTGTGGGGCTTTATTATTTAGACACATTTGGGGATAAACGGGCTATGAGAGTTAACCAGTAGCTGCTACTGCTGGTAGGTGTCAGGTTTAGTATAGTCGAAAATTACCAGTACTTCGTCTGGAAGAGTTTGTATGCCCAAGGCTGAAATGTCTTGACCTAGGAGTGTGATGATGACTTACATAGTTCGCATTTGGTAAAGTTCATGGTTACAGCTCGTTGGCCAAGGCGACCGAAAAAGACTTGAGGGTTTGCCGTAAGCTTTTCCTCTGAAGAAACTGCAAACAAGTTATCGTCTTATTATACGTAGACGATTTTCAAGCCGCGCTTTATTTCCTGCACTAACCACTGGAAGGTTTCAGCTGCATTGCTTAGCCCAAACGACATGTGCAAAAGCTCCAATAGTCTGAATGAAGTTGTGTGGGCAATTTTAAGGATGTCGGCCTTCGCCGCCTGAGTTCGGCGGTAGGCATTTCTTTTGGCACGGTTTAACTTGTGAACTGAACGAGCGCGACGGCCTGCAGGCAGTGTACAACGGTGGAGCAAGTGGGAATGCCGTGTTCATCAACGGTTTCGGTTAGCTTATATCAGTGTTTGCGACTGTGTATAACATTACTAGTACTGCACCTGGAGGTCCGTGTTATCTGTGTTCCATGTAAACAACTGTGGGTGTTTCGGAGCCATATACTTTGAATCCTCATCCGTCTCTTGGGTCAGATGTTCACACTTTTCTTGATTCCGTGCCAACTGTCACTGGGTGATCCAAGCGTAGATCCTATTTAGGCCTTCTTGAAGGTATGAGGCACATTGCCCGCCAATCGTTTTTAGGTTTTCTGCAAAGAAGTAACCTGAGTTTTGTACAACATCCACTAGGCCCCCCACGTAAAGTACGAATAAAAGCGGGCCCAGCACTGATCCCCGCTGGACCCCAATTACGGTCCTAGCCTCAGGGGATCTGCAGTTCTTTATCCTTACATAGAGCATCCTGCGACCAAGGTATGCCCGGGTCCACTCCAGGACCTGAGGTGTGAGCCCGAGGGCTTCCATTTTGAGAGGCAGCAGCCAACGGTTCATGGAGTCAAGGACCTTTTGAAAGTTCAAGTAACATCCCTTGACTGCTTATCCTCCAAGCATTCTAGCCATTATTTCTAGAATTAAGAGCAGGTTGGATAAAAAGAATCGGTTGTTGGAAGATCTGTGTTGTCTAATGGGGCTGACCTTACATTGACCAAGTGACCGGTCACTCTTCCCCTGATAAGTCCCCCCAGTATTCTGGGCTACTCAGGTAGTAGGCTTACCGGTCGGTAATTTTGCATCTCTCTCCTTGCCACCCTCGTACAGAGGATCGACTCCTTCTGTCAGCCAATCTATTGTTATTTATGCGTCGAAATGCCATCTGGACTACAGGTGGGCCACGGGTGCCTTTAAGCTATGGGCTGGAGAGCTTAGAACCACGGCGTAGGTAGCAACTCGCCCGGCTGCCTTGTGCAGGTTCAGTCCCCTAAAGGCCTCTTCGATATCATCAGGAGGGGTTACAACTGACTGCCTCGCCAGCGGTCAGATGCCAGTTTCAAAGGATGAGTTCCGTCCATGGTCAGTTTGACGCATTATTTCGAACTGCTTCCTAAGTGTTTCAGCCTTGGCCCCGTTACCTAAGGCGTGACTGCCTTCTCTATCCTTGACGCAGCCTGTAGCTACACACAGGGCTAAGTTGACTGAACCCAGTAGTAGCGAGCTTTTTGGCATCGTCTAACCTAGGCGGCCAAAGTGACCTCGTGCAATGACCTGCACTGTTTTTGGACCCTTAGGGCCGAGGCTTGAGCCCTTTTTACCAGAGGTGCCGCTTGTAGCCCTCTATCTGCTGGCAGTCAGTACAGGCTCTGTAAGTCCAGCTTCGGACCCTGGTGCACCTGGGGTTCCATCACGGCGCTTTTACCTTCCAGTTAATTCCACTTGCACTAGTAAAGTGCTCCTTGAGCAGCACCAGGTAGTCTCTGAGGGCTTTCCTCTCTTCCCTCACATATTCATGCTGGGCATTCCAAGTAAGTGTTCAGGCTGAGATGGCAAGGCTTCGCACCTCAAGGCTCTAAAATCTTCTTCGCATTTTTGAGTTACCTTATCCCTAGCCTCTAATTAACTACAACGGATCACACCCAGCCATTTCTTCCTAGGAACGCCGAGACCTGTAGCTTTTTGGTGCCACTGGGATGGCTCGTTAAAACCAGGTCTATTATCCCCGGGGTCTACGCTTCCCTTCATCGACCTGGTTCAACTGCATGTCGGAATAGGGTTTTTCACAGTAATATTCAAAGAACTTTTACGGAGAATCCGTCTTCAGGGGTCCACGGACTCACCTAGTCTACGTCAGAAAAATGGAGATCCCCAAGACTCTGATTTCATTCGCTCCGGCCACGGAACCGTGAAGGTAGTTCGGAATTACCTGGCTGTATATAAACAAAAGGCCTTAGTAATCGCACACCACCAGGTTATCTGACTGACCCAGTCTTAAATCATAACAGGGTGCTTGTACCTTTGGTGTTGATACTCCCTCTCCAGAAATCCCTTTGACGTCTCCCTAGACTATGAGCGTCATGCCGCCACCATCCCTGCCCTCCCCGTTTCCAGCTTGATGTTCGCGGTAACCGGCAGGAGGAAGTACACCGATTTTGCGACCTTTACGTGGCCACGTTTCGCTTATTGCGAAGCCAGCTGGTCCGCCGGTCACTGCTGCTAGTCCAAGCTACTTGTGTCCAGAGCTGATGTCCTGGTGTATAATTCAACGGTTATTCCGGCTGTGAGTAAAGAGTAGCCGAGTTAACCAATACCCAAATAGAAACCAGATCGATTTGCTGATCCTGCGGTACTGAATGGACAAATTGTACTCATGTAAACTATGTAAAAACCACAACTGCATGGCCACAACTTACACCAAAGAGATCCAGAGTTCAGCGTAAGTCACTGTTATGTACAACTATCATGGCGGTCAGAGGTCATATCAAAAGGATCCCATGGCACACATGAGTGAAACCTAAACACGTGTTCAAAAGTATTGCCTGATGTATGCTTTATTTTTAAGGATCAAGAGGAATATATCGTCGTCAAAACAGTGCAAGTATGTGACTTTGGTAGGGAAGGATTTCTACAGTGCGCTTTGCGATCACTACGGCTATGCTACCTGCCCATCAATTTGCATTACATTTCAAATGACAGGTATGGCACTCATGAACTAGTGCCAAGTTCTTGCCACCTTTTTGTGGCGGGCCGAGAGACTGGTCAGTGTTTTGGAGCAGGCTGCTAGCTGCTGGTGGCTTTCGAGGATAAAGAATGATAGGAGTGCTATACCCATCAGGTGGAATCCTACACTTTTCATTGCTGACTCGCCGATGGCAATGATTTGTGGGTTTGATGGTCCACCCAGTATCTCGTGTGAGCCAGATGGCCGAAATACCCGGCTGTACTGTAAACTTTTCTCGAGTTTCAGTCTGCAGTGAGTCAGCCGAAGCTTAGAAGTTGTCTCTCTCTAGGTTAAGTGAACTCCATGAACACTGGCAAGGAAGGTCGCTGAGGTCCCGTCTTCCTTAGGAGGGTTAATGCGCGGTGCCTGATATCTCTTTCCCTCTGCCTGGCAGCTTGGTGGATGGGTTCAGGTATTTCTATCACCACAATGTCGTCTTTACGAAAAGAGCTAACTCTCCCTTCTTCTCTAGTGTGGCCAGATGGAAAGGTACAACGTCCAGCCTATTCCTAACGGCCTCCAAGTCCAATTCTTGTTTCCCTACCCTTTGGTGCACATGCGCTAGATCTTATTCTATTTTATCACTCTCTTTTGTTGTGGTTTTCTTGAGATGGACCCCCTCTGAGGTTCCTTGATTTAGCTTATCCGTTTCTGGGGTGTCATTGGAGTTACTGTCCTCGACATTGTCAGGCCTTTCACATGCTAGTTTTTTCGATTTACATAGGGTACGGCACTTCAAATACCTCCCCCGTTTCAGACACTGATGTTCAGCATGGAGATTAAAAACCTCCAGAGGCAGTTGGATGCTTCACTGGGGGCACCAGTCAAGGCACATATCTAACTGAACGCCATTTTCTACTACTTGGGAGCATTGTAACTTCCCGCAAAGACGGATGCCATCTCAGGTCTTGTTGACAATATTGTTGGGGCACGTTATTCGTCGGGTCAATTTAGCAGCGAGTGGTGGGGCTTGACCAAAACTGACAAATTCGGAGAGAGGCTGAATATCAACCAAGAAAAAGTACTGCTGATGAGGTGACCCAAATGAAAGAAATACCAATAAAGGCTGTTAACACCCATCCGAGTGGAATCTTCTGTGACTGGACTTAATTGGTGAGTTTCCAGTTGATACTGCTCCATTTCCAATGTTTTGTCCAGAATACCCTTAAAGGTTTCCTCAGCGCTTATTGCTGAAACCAGTGTGATTCGCCTGGGAATCCCAGGGTTGCTTCCAAGTATTTTACCTGATGTCATTTGTCATTATCATTATTATCATTTTTCGTCTTTATATCATGGATTCTGCATTAAAGTAAGGCTATCTTGCCGACTTCAATGGTTGAACTTACAGCAATTCCACGGAGCCCCCACTTTGGCTCTTTGAATGCTGATGTGTGGTTTATCCAAATTGGGGCCTCCTCTCACTTTGGCAAGATCACCTCTCAGATCATCTGTTCCCATTTGTTGCTACACACTTCCCCACTGAAGCAGCCTCCGAAAAAAATAGACCTCATGGACCCGATGCCATCTGATTCTGCACACATTAAGCTTAAGGCAGCAGTACTATGGCAAACGACCTCGTCAGATGGAGCTCGTCTACGAAGACTGCTGGCTGGCGCGGAGTTGGGCCACCGCACTCCAACTAAACTCCTGCTATATATGCTTTCTCTCAATGCGAAAAATAGAGTCAACGAAACATCATTCCGGCAACTGTGAAAAAACCGGCCACCCTCACAAACCAGAGTAATCTTGCTGTTACAAGCTGCAAACACCCCACTGGAGAAGCTGGCCGAAAAGCGTGGGAAATACACGAGTTTTTGTGCGAAACATGAATCTCGTAGATGCCGCTGCTATCCCTTCCGCTTGTTTCGATGGTCTTAAAAGGGGGTCACGCGAAACGCGACTTCAGGTCGAAGCTATCGGCCCTTCAAGGGGGCGCCATCACCCAAGGTCCACGTCTACTTCTCCCTCCCAGTGCACATTTTTTCAAACCGAAGAAGTTCACACATGTCTCTACCACCGCTGGTTAGGGAAGATGAGAGGAAGTTTACTAAGCCGGACGCGTGTGGAACCTTGCACGCGCATCCCCTACATATGAAGGGCACCAGCCAATCTAGCCAGTACTGGCGACAGGAGTAGCTTGTAAATCGGAAGTATCCTGTTATTTGTGGAGGTAAAATCAATGAACATCAGGTTCCTTGTTAATGTGAGCTCCGAAGTCAGCGTTATCCGACCTCCTGGCGAAACACGCCACCTTCAACCACTGTTCTTAATTTTACAGGCGGCGCTGGAGAGCTGTTTACAGTCGATCTGCTTTTCTGACGAGGTCTCCTATGGATTTTCCCTATCTCCAATGCCGGTCATCGACCTTCTAACACGATTCGGTTTGGTCTTTGACTTGGAACACCGAACCATGAGCGACAGAGCCACTACCTCGTCTGACTCAAGCAAAGCCGCAAAGATGAGTTCAATCTTAATACGCCCGCTCGTGCCAACATCGGACACTTACGCCTGGGTCGTGTAACCTATTCGCAAATAACCCGTCCTATTTGCGACATCTTGAAGCAAACGCATGGCATTTTCAACATATCAAGGAGAGAGGCCCCTTACCGCCGCCTGCCACGGGCGCCTCACTTTAGAGAAGCTGGAGATAGTGAAAACTGAGTCTGACCATATGTTAGCCCTTGATATTATCCCTCTTTCGGACAGCCCATGGGCCTCACCACTGCACATGGTCCCCAGACCGACTCCTAAAGATTGGATGCCGTGAAGCGAATATCAAGCCTCAAACAACGCCACGATCCTTGACCTTCGTCCAACCCTCCGTATCCATGATTCTTCCCCCGGCTTACCGGGCGAAACCGTTTTTCTGAGATTGATCTGGTCACGGCCTGTTACCAAATTCCGATGGGCTCGGAAGATAAACGAAAAATGCCATTATCGCTCCATTTGGTCCATTAGAATTACCTCACATACTTTCGGTTCCGGAAACGTCCAGCAACCTCTTGACAAATTTATCTGCGGCCTGGAATTTGTTTCCGCTTGTGCGGACAATATTCTGGTCTTCAGTAAAAACGGAGCTGAACCCTTCCTTCATCTGGGAGAAGATTTCCAAATAGTCTGAACCAACGGTGTATACATCCTTACAGCCAAGTGTGCTTTAGAGTCTCAGTTCTCGACTTTCTGGAATACCGCATTGATAGTCATCGCACCACGCCATTTCCAGAGAACGTTCGTGCCATTGCCGATAGCCCGCCCCCAGAATCCCTAAAGGGTCTGTGCGGGCTTCTTAGAGTCATAAATTATACTCACTTTCTCATTCACATGTTGCAAATGATGCATCTGCAAATGTCGAATCCGTGCGGTCACTCGTCATTTCCTTGGCGCATTTGGAGCCTGACGGTTAATCCACCCTTGTGCTTAGGACTGATGCCTTCCAGAAGGATTTTAGCGCCGTTTTACACGGCGTTGACTGTAACGGCCCCGGACCCCAGTGTATTTCCCCTCGAGGGTTAACTCCTGCTCACACCCGGTGCAGCCCCTTCTGTAGAGGTTTGCTAGCTACCTGTGTTTCCGTGAAATGCACTAGGCAAGTCCTAGAAAATTGCCCTTTCTACATCGTTCAAGCCCGAAAGGTGCGAGGAATCTGCGATGCAAATCCTTCTCAATGTTTCACAGGCTTTGTGAGTCTGACTATGTTCGACATTACCTTGCTAAGCCCGTCCATACTCTACTGTTTTGCACGTTTGCTTATTTGTGTGAGACCTTCGAACCTCGCCCTAAACCTGTCTGGCTGTGGAGCTTGGTCACGCTCATGTGCTCCGTGTATTTTTCTACTTTTTGCGACTTTCAATTTAGTACCGTAGAAACTACTAACCCTTCTTCCTCTGGTTTTGGGATTCGTGCGAATAGGCTATGCTTTGCTCGAATTATGGTTCTTGTCACTCGTACACCTTTGACATAAGCAATCCAGGGTGCCTTGGATCATAACTCGCAGTAGCAGATTGGTCGGTTGGACTGCATTTTACAATTTTCGACGGAAAAGCGAGGCACATCTGGTTTCGACGAATTTGTGGCCGAAGCGTCATCTCTTGCCCGTATCCATCATTTGTCCTCCTCTCCACCTAGTTTGCTGACTTGGCCGCCGCACAACAATCCAATAATAAATTGTTACAGATCCTTTCTCACAGCCGCTTAACATCCTTTGAGTACCCCTTGCTTTAAACTAGTGCAACCGTTCTCCGTTTTGTCTTAACAGGAGAACTTCACTCGATTTTCGCTCGTGGTTTTTGGTGACTCATTTCTGACCACTGCGACTGATTTTCACACCCTTCATAATTCCCTTGGGAAACGTTTTACTGACTGTTTCATTTAGCCTAACTCACACAAGGAAGCTTTCACATGGGAAAAACAGCGTTTATCGTACCACCGTTTTAGGGTTCATCGCCATATTGTTACTAAACCCGGTACTTTTGCTTCACCCGGTAGTACTTTTGAACAGTTCCGCACTGATCTACTGGGCTTTCTTCACTTTTCCAGTAACTTTACTCAAATTTTGAGGTGCTGATATTTTTTTCGGTAGCATCAATCCGTTTCCGACTCCACCTTTATTCTCAATACTTTGATTCCTAAGCACCTTCACTCAAGCTTTTCTCGTTCTACTTTGTCGCGACTTTCTTTGAGGAGTTTTGTGGTATGTCACATATTTTGCATATTCCACAACTTGCATCCCAGTGTATTGTTCACAAAGTTTTGTTGTTTTGCCAAGATAAGAAACACACTTTTTCTACTTACCAGCAAATGTTTACCGCGGATTGTTCCCTCCGTTTTGTTTTTGAGTGTTTTGAGACCAGTGGTGATAAAAAACAAAAACATCCGTTCCTAAAATTCAGTTTTGGAAAATGTGCAGCGGCTGGGGCACCAGCACTGGAACTAACGGTGTCCATTCGATAGACATAAAACCATCTGTCCTCAACCTGACCAACTAATCCTGTATCACGTAATCTGGTCTTGGATTTTCCGCTCCACCGAGCTATTACCAGCGATCACTCGTGCCAATTCCAGCGGGACAGACAGCGCCCAGATCCACCCCTTTGGCCGGCGCACATCGGGCCTTCAGACATTCTGCAGTGACTTTCGAGCGCAACTAGCCTCGGGAGTTCCTCTTCCTGCTTTCGATTGGTGTAGATTTTTTCGCGTTGGTCGCCTAGCGCAAGGTCAGCCCGACTCTGTAGCACCGGTTAAGGTTGGAATGGTCAACTCTTCTCGCCCGGCCGCATTCAGTGTAGCCAGTTGCAGACCATCTACCCCACCTTTCCTGTTCTGCCGCGGTATGCCCATCTACCGTTCTTGCTGTTGCTCTTATCACTTTCACTGTCGTCAGTCTGCCAGTGAATGCACACCTGCTCGTCACGCCATTACTCACAATGTTTTTCATCATAACAACCCTCACTAAAGAGTATCATCGTCTCCCCATTCACCCACTGCACCTACGCCCAAAATTAGTTATGTTCTATCCATTTCCTCCCTAATGACTCCTAGTCTTAAATCTGCTGTCACCACTCTTTGCTTATTGAACTGATTGGTCGCATTCTTATGCACCACCTCCTAGCCTTTTGCCATATACTCCCTACCTCTCCCCTCTCATGCCTCACGCCATTCCTCACCAGACCCATTCGTCCCAATGTCCACTCCTCATGTTAGAACTCGCAGTTTCTACCTTTGCATTTTTACAGCCACTTTCGGTAACCATTCTCCGACCACATATATTCCTTGCCTTGCTCCGCAAATCCACCTGGATCACCCATCCGCCAGTGCTTCGATTGGTTTCTTTCGACCGGATTCATTTTGGGCAACTACATGCAGGAATACAGCTCTTCAGCTCCATCATCCCTATTCCTACTTGCATACATTTCTCCTACCAACCGTTCAACCCGCAAGTTAACTTGTCATGATACCCGCTCTTTCTCGGACTTCGTCCATTTACGCCTGTAGTAAAATGACCTGACTGTTCATCTCTCGCAAATTTACTTCAAATGTTTTTTTCATCTCTTCTTCACATTATAATTATCATATGCATCTTTTCTGTGCTCTTCAAGTTGCTCGGCCTTTCCGTGTTCCACCTGTCACTGAGACAACTTTACACTGTAGACTTGACATGCGGTTTCAAATCATATGACCTGCCCTCGCCCAAACACTCTGATCTTCCGTGGGCTCATTGACTTCCAATGTTGCTAGCCGTTGCAAATGCTGCACCCTTGGGCCTCAGCCAGCCTCACCTCCGGCTATCTTGCTCCGCTCCGTAACCACTATGTAACTAGAAACGTTCTTCGTTTTCTAGCCAATCCCTTATTCATTATGCTGCTGCATAATGCGCGTCCACCGTTTACTATTTCTTGCATTTTCGACCTTTATCGCATGATGCCTTGCGTTGATCAGACTGATAGATCCATAAAAGAAGTTCAAGGGCGGCTTGTGAGCTTGTCTTCTGTTCGGTCTCACAGAGAAATACCAACTTCATTCCGTCTATCGGACGAAAAGAGGAGACCTTAATCAGACGACAGATACAGAGGTGTTTCCTATGTGTCATGGCACCTAAATGTACCTATACGAGAAATACACCGAAAGGAAATGAACTCGACTGCTTAGCAGGAAGCAAACCGCAAGCGCGTACTGTCGGCGAACACATTTTCGCCATCCTCCCGCAGATTCTCCTGATGTCTGTCCATTGTGACAAGCTAAGTCAAAGGTTTCTGAGGTCAAGATCACCTCGACGTGAAATTCAGGTTGTCTCGTTTATCTTTTTTGATTAGCCTACCGTCCAGACCTAAACTGTGTCCACACTAATATATACAACCTCATTACCCTAAATAGCCACCTGGTTGTGTAGACAACTGCGGCACACCAAATCGCGGATTAGAGTTATAGATTATAATAGATGTCCTCTGCCTCAATTCTATTTCATAAAATTCCGCATGACGTACCCAGCAAATCTTCCCTGAATCTCGCCAAGATGCCATCTTTCTAGCGTTTTTGCACCCCACTCACTATTACCCAGCCCCTACCTCATTCACGCTACGCATCCACTGACGCACTTTCTGAAGTTTTTGTCCCACTGCGTCTTCACTTATTTTCTCCCATAAGAGCGCACTCTCGTTCCATCCGGTCCATCGATCTCATAACTAAAATATGCCTCCCTGTACAACCTGCTATCGTGATCCAAGCAACAGTACAGTACCTACCGTATACTTTGTGGGTTGCATCTGCGCAAACCATACAGAAAAATTCTACTAGCTGACCATCCCCCATTCTTCTAAGTCTCCTTATCCCAACCATATATAGTAGTCCATATAGTTCACTTCCTATACCGTATTGCTGCGTAGGCCTCACCTAGACCTATGAGCGTATAACACCCTCGTAGACTCATGGTCTGCATAGACCTTTGTCTTGTCTCTGTCTAGCCGACCAAATTTCCGCTACCTCCGTACTTTCGTCAAACATTTTTGCTTATCGTGTCATCCCGGTCCCCAACCAGTGCTCGGAAAATCCGTATCGCCAAAGTCGGCAAATCCAAACATTCCAACCCCCCCCCCAAAAAAAACCAGGCCGTGCTTTGTTCCCCCGGTCAACACCGACAGTAAAGCTTCTTATAGTCCAAATGGCCTCAAGTAGAGTTTCATCGAACTCAGAAACAAAGTGGAGCTGATTGATGAAATTTTTTCAAAGGCTCCCCCCTGGATGCTTCCCTTGGTCCTGTAGCCACTACTTCCCCCAAGCACTTGGTTTCAGCGGAGCATCTCTTTGACATCTCATCGACCGAAATATACCACCGCAGTGCCAACTCCAAGAAAACAACGGTTTTTAATGTTCCAGACCGCTCACCGCTTTCCTTAGCGAAACGAAACATACTCAGTTCGTGCAATATGCCTCACTATAGATGCCAATGCAGGAGGCTACGCAAAATTTCCCAGCCATATAGTGGCCCCCTGCTATTCCAGTTCATGGACGACCTAACAGCTTGAGAGTTCATCAGTAACGAGTCGACAGTGGCTGCCATTTCGTCATATAAGGACATTAAGATATTCTCTGATAAAACCCCACTCCAACGGGAAAAGCTTCCCTTGCTGAGAAACAACTCTGCATTGCCTATGCAGGCTGACCCCACCGGAACTGACATGAAGGTTACCCATTGCCCCACTGGCAAGAAGCCAAAGGAGAGCTCAGCCCTCTCCCTGCCTACCTGCAAACTGTCGACCTTGATAAGCCTAACTCCCCACCCCAGGTTCCGTTTCCACAAAAAGCCGTTTTCTACCATCTCCCCCGGTAGCCTCTAACCCCAGTAGCTCTCGCTCCCCGACCACAGGCCCCAAGCGGCACTCCGCTTCAGTATTACAACCGCGTTCCCCCATCGTAGCCTCAGAGTCAGGACGAGACCCTGGTACAATCATCGGCCCTCGCCGTACTACTTCCCATCCGTCCTCCGAGCCGCTGGCAAATGTTGTCAACCACCGCTCTCGCTCTAACGTCTCTACCAACTGCCCACCTGCTGCTAGCTGAGCCGCGACACCTCGTTGTTATCCTTATAAGTGCCGCTCCAATCCTCCCATGAGCCTACCTGGCATCCCTATCGGGTCCGCCGTTGTTCAACTAGTCACTCCACCCTTTAACCCTCCCCCTCAATCGGCGTTTTCTTATAGCTCACTCTCGACCCTGCAGGTAGAAACCAGTTGAGCTATCATCCAGATTCTTCTAACGCCATCGTCTCCATAGGTAAGAGTACCACCCAGAGCCATGCCAGTGCCAAGCACCTTTACATTTCCTTACACGCAATGCCGCTGTCGTTTCCTCTCTCTGATCGAGTAGGTCATTCTAATCCCCCATCTTTGCTACCCTCTATCCCTTCCTGCCCCCAGACACAAACCTTTCTTACTACAGCTTCAGCATGCCCCTGCTGTTGCCCTCTACTCCCCTCCACCAACCTCCACCAGACCCCGAAGTACCACGTACGTACCCCAGCAGATACTTCAGGTTCGTACCTGTATCCCGCTTCTTCGCCCCACTTACCCACCCTCCTCACTTACCGGCTGTCATACCTCTCACGAGGCTCCAAAAGTTTCCGAGTTTCACCGCTCCATTCCCGCCCCCACCCCGCACTACGTCCCAGTTGCTCATCCACATACCCCCACCCCACGCCGACCTGCCGGCCTTATACTGATTCTGCCAAACAAGTAGGTTACCTGCAGTCATGATCCCACTTTTTCTGACTGGTGCCCCCCAAACCCATGGCGGCATCGCTAATCGCCCTACGAACCATATCGATAACCTTACACAGACCTATGTCGCCGTTCGCTCTTCCCTCGATGTCGTGCCCTTTAGTAGCTTACACCCTGAACTCTCTCCTGTCCACCCCACTTCGACAGATATTCTTAACCCCTCACTTTGCCATATCGTGCCCCCTCCCTCTTCACCTCGTGACACCCCCCCGGCCCAAATCAGCGGTCTGCTGCAGACCCACCGCATTGATCACCCGCAGCCATCGGAAACGCCTCATGCTAGCGCTTTGCCTAATTTCCTTCACCCACCGAACATTGTCCGCCCTCAAACTTCTATTGGAGTTCCATCAGCACTGGGACCCAACTCCTGTTGCTACAGCCATCCGAATAGTCTTGCTCCTGGCATCAATGCTTTGAATACACGGAAGCTGAACTCCTTCCTACTAGTTCTTAATAACTCTTGATCAATAATTAGAAAAATATCGCATCCGCGATCTTAGGCATTCACCTCAAACGTTAACATTATACTAGTACCTGAATCCTGGCTGTCAGATGGTGCCTCGGCTGACCTTGTTTGCGTAGCTCCGTATCAATGCTTTCCGAACACCCGCCAGCCCAGGCTTGGGGGGGGGTCTGTTTAGCCCCTGTCAATACACTATCCACGCGAGTGTGATTGACTACCCCTCTCTTCTCCTTAGTGAGGATTCGTTATGGCTATCTACTCACTCCTTCGGCCAGAACCTCCTCCTTGGTTGCGTTTACTTCCCCCCGGGTCTGGAGCCTGCCGCAAACTGACTCTGCCGTGGATATTTGTTGTGAACCCTGCCTACTCGAACTTCACACACTGGCTTGGTGCCACCAACCCGAGTGCCGATCCACGCCTCAAGTCCAGCAGCTCACGCCTGTCACTTTTACAGTGTAAGTTGTCTAGGCTGCTAATTACCTACACAAGATCACGCGACTTATCAGTTCTTCTGCGCGTAAACTAGCAGCATCTGAAGCTGCATTGCATGGCCATTTTGCGTCTGAGAAGGCAGGAGGCCATCGCCCCAGCGCACCCCAGCAAAACTAGCTATCTGTCCAACCTGCGTAGTACCAGGTCCAATCACTCCAATCCTACGTCGCCCAAATTCCCCATCTGCTGGTCCTCTACTGCCAATACCCTTGCATCCATTTCTGGGGACTTCAACGATTATTTCTCTTCCCTCCTTATAAACTGTCCTGGCATCCCTCCCCCTAAAATCTCTCCCTGCACCTCCGCCTCTCTTTTCACCCTTCTAGGTATTGCAAAATCAGTTTTCTCCATTGAACCTCCTTCAAAACCGGGCCCAGATGATCTTACACCGGCCCTCCTCCTTTTCGGTAGTCCTGACCTTATATCGTTACTTACCGTATACACCAACTCCAAGCTCCACATTTTCGTCCCCCCTCAATGGAAAACTCAGCCCTTCAGGAAGGGTGCGCTACACGACCCAGATAGCTATCGACCCCATAACTACGCCCCAGTAGTCTTCAAAATCATGGCCAGAATTGGCAAAAACACGTTGTTCAGCATCTTTTATCCAACAGCCTGCTGAACCCTGGTCAGCATGGTTTCTTGAACTCCCGCTCCTGCTGTTCCTGCAAGCTGGACTTCCTGAATATCCTATCGACTGCTGCCGATGCCGATGATTCTGCAATCGCCCTATGCCTCGACATGTCTAAGGCCTTTGATCGTATTACCCAGTGCACCTGTTAGCCAAAATCTGGCCGCTTGGTATTGCTGGCCCTCGTTGTCCCTGGATATCCTCGTATCTCTCTCACAGATCACAAGCCGTGCTCGTTGATGCCGGCTCATCTTCTGCCAAACCCATTACTGGCGGCCTCACTCAAGGCAGAGCCTAGGGCCCAAAACTTTTCCTTGTCTATTTCAATGACATCTTATCTATTCTCCACAATACCCCTTTCCCCTTTGGCTACGATATAAAACTAGTGTACTCCTTCCCCCATATTGACCTATCCGTGACCCTGTGAGACATTTCACGCGACTTGCTCTCTCTTCAAAATCGGTGCTTCTAGTGGTTCGTGGAATTCTCTGCAGAGGAAAGCTTCCTCGTAAATTACAAGTGCACTGTACCGCCCGGACAAATTTGTCTGGACGGCCCTCACATCCCTATACACCCCACCGTTATTGATCTTGGAGTGTGCTGCTCTTGTTCCCTTAACTTATCAGAACAGGCACCGTTCCAAATCACTACAGCTAAGCGAACCCTAGACCCGATCCATCGATGCTTCCTATTACTGGCCAGTCACCTCTCTTTGTGTCTCTCACATTTGAGACTGCTCCTGGAATAGTGTCCCATTACCTCCTGTCTCTGACCATGTTCCTCTATTGTATCTCTTGAGAACGTACAACTTACCTTCAATAAAACTCTGTTGGGCATATCCATAGCCCTAACAAACCAACAGAGCTGTGAGCTCCTACAGACTGAGCCTCTGTGGATTCGTCGCATGAGGCTTAACCCAGTTTTCCTCTTCAAGCCAATCCACAACCAGGCCTACGCCTCCTGCCATATCGCATTTTCTGCCCCCTGCTCCTACCCCGTTCGACATCGTGCCTTCTCTCTCTCCCTGTCCTTGAATCTCATCTCAGTCGGAAGTCCCGGTTCTTTCTGTCAGCCTATTCCGGAATCTGGAATAAGTCCGCCCCCTTAATTTTCGCAGTGCCTCCTTGCTGTTTGCTTTTAGGCGTGCAACTGCCTAATACTTAACAGTTCCCAATGCTATACTGCCCACTAATGAGTTCGTCTCCACGGATATGACCTTTAAAAGGGGCCTCACACAGTAAATCGACCACCTCTGAGCCACAGATCAATAGGCATAATCCACGCCTGACATCACTCCTCTCTTCAGTGCCACAAACTATGGCCATTGCCATCCCTGATCCGCTGCTAACTTATTTCCCGCTTTCATGAGATAACCTTGTTGCTCACCCACGTTCGTCTGTTATTCACCATTTTTATTCCCCCCCCCCTCAGTATCCTTGGCTTCTCACTTGGGGTACACTCGGACTGCGCTTCTCTATCTCTTTTCTCCTTCCGTCGATCCTGGATGACGGCCAACTACTTCGGGCACCGTAGTGACCATCTCCCTGGCAGATGCACCTCGATGATATTGCTACACGGCCATCTACTGCTCGCTGTTCCCTTTGGCTCTGCGGTTCATGGTCTCAAAACCTGGCCAGTTAGTTCTGGTTCACACACCCCTATCGCAGTCTGTTCGCTCCCCGAACAATTATCAATGACCACTGTGCCTCTCCCATCGGTGCGGCAAGCGGTCAGTTCCACCGCTCTGGATGATGCATGTCGGCATTCAAGCCGTCTGCAACGATATGCGAACTCAATTAGGCTGGGGGATAACACCTCCTGTATTCATTTTACAAAGTTATCCAGGCTGGATGCCCCGCGCACGGTCAGCCTCACCCACTAGCACCGGTTGTGGATCGCACTCTCTAGCTTTCCTTGCCCTACGGCATCCAATGCCTTTGGCTGAAAATGGCTTGCTCCTCATTCTTGTTCCGCTACGGTGCACTCATCCATAGACCTTATTATCTGTTACCAGTTTCCATTTTTGTCGATCTACCACCGTATGCACACCACCCATACTGTCCTTGCTCCAAAGGTAACTTACCGTGTCACCTATCATTGCATGACGTCACCGTCCTCTTACCCACTCTTCTGCGCCGACCATCACCTCTTTTGTGTTTCACCTGATGGGTCATGTCTCACCTGTGTCCATTTGGTCGATGCTCCTATCTGCTGTCTTCTATTTTGCTCACCACAGGCATTTTCTGTGTGCCTTTCAGTTCGATCTGCTTCACCATGTTCCACCGACCGTAATGACGAAGTTACGTCATGATACTCATTTACAGTTCTCGATCTTTTGATCCGCCACTGCCTGGCCCCTTTGGTCCCTCACCACATGGTGCACTTGTTTTGATCAAAAAATTAGACCTATTCTCACCTGTTCTTTTTAATCCTATCCTTCTTCTTTTCTCGTTTATGGTCTGCTCTTTACAGCCGGCATCATTTCTATGCTCCTTCAGTCTTCTCGTTTTGTTAACCCAGGTTGTTAACCACTCATGGAAAAATTCGTCTGAATTTTCCCAAGTCAGTCCTACACATTTCGACCTAACCCTACCTAATTCTTCCAATCACCGATGAGTTTTTCTCCTCGGACTCCATTCCTCTTCGCTCCGGCTGTCGGTACATCTGTTTATATGCATTTTATACGCACGTATATACACATTCTTTCAGCCGCCTGCTATTTTTGCCTGCCAGTTCTCATGCTATCATCCAGCTGACCCTCATGATATGCTTCCATTCTTTTTACACCTGTGACTCACATTTACCATATCTAATTCCTCCCAATCGTTTCTGCAATCTGTACCAACATTTATTTCTTCCGATGCTAGCTGCCTGTTCTACGATAGGCTTTGCGCACCGTCTGCTGCCCATCTAATACTGTGTAGCAAGGCTTCATTACTATCCAATCCCCAGCAATGGATCCTTCTTCTTTTCTCCACTGTCTACCGCTACCACAGTTTCTTATATAGTTTCCAGCCCTTTAATAAATATCTGTCATGTTTTAGATGTCCCCATTTGGAGTAGTCAGACCCTCCACCTTAACTCGGACCTCAGATCAACCGGGCATCCATTGGGATCCACTCCTGGGTTTTTCTGAACTCACCGTTTTTCTTTGGTGTGCATATGTTCATCATACATTTATCTCTGTCCCAGCCTACCCATCACACTTTTGTCATGGGAATTTCTACTTTTCCACGAATTTTGTCCGTCCATTTCATCGCTTGTAAAAACTTGATCACGCGTCTAGTATGCCTCGCGTGTCCCCAAAATAAACCACTATCGTTATGATAATAATAATTATTGATAACAATATCTGTACCTCACAGCCGAGGTACGCCATTCCCCCCAAGAACACTTTTCCCGAATGACCCACCTTCCGCTATCTGCGTCTTTTGCTCCACGCCTCAATCTAGGTTTCGTAATCCGGTACCGGTGTAGCACTGCTTCTTTGCTGTCTAATGGCTGTCCATGCAAATCAGTTTATTCTTCATCGTATTTCGTCACCGCAGTTGTTTCAACGGAATTTTATTCTCGGGTAAAACTTCCAGCTTGTAGCTAACTCCGCCACGATCAGTCAGAATAACAACCTGACCTTGACTTTTACATTTTCTCGGGCCTGCATTTGAATCCCTCCATGGATTCACTTAAAATACCTCCGTTTTTCCCCAGTGTGCACACTATTAGCATTAAATTATCTAACGTTTATCTTTCCCCAGTCCATGTGCCCTCCATTTTTGCACATTTTTCGACATTACCACAAAATGCTCGTCCATATTATTGTTTGTATCGTACGATCATGTGCCTGAAATTTTTTGGGCCTTCTAAAAACGAACCAAACTGGGGTTTGAAATGAGTTTGCGAAGTACTGTGGGCAAAATATGGGTCACTTTTTTGTTGCTGGTCTGCTGTGGTCCTGTGCACCATTATTTATTGGCGATTAATTTTCTCTCTCATCTTTATCAAGCTGCAACAAGTCTACTCCAGGCAGGATCAGTTCTTGAAGTCTCGAAGTATTGCGCTGGTCAAAGTCTTCGAGCTCAGCAGACCGGGACCTTGACGGGGTTTTTGATTACCTGTCGGATTTGTCGAGCTAACACAAGGGTGGCAGGGGGGCGATTGGGGGCAGGACGGGGGCGGTAACAGGACTTGAGTTTGGGGTCGGTAAAGCAGTCCAGGCTCTTGCGGCAATCCTCATCGGGGATAATCCCACCGGGTTGCGACTACGGCTACCGCGTTATGCTTGGTTCAGTAACTCTGCAGATGGCACGGGTTTTCGATTTAGTTTGCTGTCGAGAGAGCGAGGCAGTCTCATGGTTCAAAGCTTGGCCCTTGGTACTAGGAATACCAGATACTAACTTTAATCCCAGAATGACCTAAGGAGCGGGCGATAAGCCGGAGTTTCTGATGGTTACTAAAACATGGCAGAACTCAGTAGGATGGGTGGAGGGCAGCTCGTAATAAAACAATGTTGAGCGCTTTAACTTGATGTAGAAACACTGGAAACTATGTCAGCCAAGAGAGCCAATGACTCAGTAACCTCGCAAACCGAGCAGCCAAGGGTGTTTCCTCAGCTGGCGGACTCCAGTTGTCTCTACAGCAAGCAGACGAAAGACGAATAGACCGGTGGCACAAGGCAACTTTTAGCTGCCCAAAGCCACGCAGTAGTAAGTTGTGTTCATTCATGGTAACTTCGGTCACGACTTTGCACGGTAAAACTCAGCCATCTTCAAGTGGCTACAAGTCTTTTCTCAAGTCTTATACCCCTGGTAGCGCCGCGAACACAGGCAGTGCTCAAAAATCGTCAACAATAGTGGGTTGAGCGGAATGGGAATAAGATGGTTGGTGTTGGAGAGGGGTTGAGGACAAAAGCCAGAGAGGTAGGCGTAACACTAACGGATGGTAGTGACTAAAGGATGGAGAGGTATGCTCCCAGAGTTGTCATTTATTTGAACAGGTTTAAACATACTCAGGTAATACATCAGGTCAACAAAGGTCCAACTTTGCCTCGAAACCTACCACCAACGGGGGAAGCCCCGTCCCAACAGGCTGTGCATTCCACGGGCTGGATGCGCAGCACGCAAGGAAGTTTTCCCCAAGCTCTAAGAAGCACTCTAGTTGACGGGCTTGAATTCGTGTCCCCTGAGACTGGAATCTCGTATCAATATCAGAAAGTGCTGCTTCTGAATGGCTGGTCCTTCAATTTGTTTGAAGGCCTCCACCAGATCCTCCCTGAGTCTTCTACGTTTCATAGAGGGCGTTTTTAGCGCCGCAAACTGTTCGGAGTAGATTTTTCGCCTGAGACCCAGTAACATTCTAGTGAAGTGCAGCCGAAAAGTCGCAAGAACGGCAGTGTCCCTACTAAGAACCTTTGCCCAAGCTTGGACGCAATATTCTAAGTGTCGCCCAGATAGCATAGTGTGGGAAAGCACCAACGTGAAGGCTTCACTAGGCTCTTTGGTGCGCATTGGTTGGTGGAGGGGCCATGTAGTCTTAGCCACAGCAGCCGGACACTGCAAAGACATCTGGCAGCGATCGATCATTAGAACCCCAAGGCCAGTGACATTTGTAGCCTTCCTGGTTGAGCGCGAGTTTTGCAGGTCTGGGTGATTTTACCCTCCGCCGATGTATTTTGTGAGACGCTAGCATTTCCGTATGTTGAGCGACAGTTGCTACTGAGTGGTCCGAGAGTGAACCCCACTCAGACCCTCTTGAAGCCATGCCGTTTCGGAATCGCCCACCAGCTTTCAGTTCACCGCAAGCGGACAGCCCGAGTATTGCATATCCCCCAATAGATCTCTGGAGTAAACCAAAACAGAAGAAAACCCAAGAGTGACTCCTGTATGACCTAACTGGCAGCAGTAACCCTCGTAACTTTGTTTCCATACACCCAAACTCTCAACCTTTGGTTCGTGAGATAAGCTCTGATAAACTGTAGAACATAGTGCTCCATGCCCGGCGCTTTCATTTCGCGTATTGGTAGCCGGCGGTCCACTTAGCCAAAGGTCTTTTCGAAGTTCAAATAACAGACCTCTACCCGCTTGCTCATGTCTAACTTGAACAATATCTCACAAAGAAAGAAGGCGAGATGAAAACGTACGACCCATTTTTAACAAAATTTCTTTGTTCCTCGGTGGTTATCTCCAGCCCAGTGATTGGCCATTTGGTCCTCAATCGGCCTCTTTATTCTTTGGACGGGCAGATGGAAAGCTGACTAGTCTGTAGTTAAATACCGTCACTTTCCTCCCCTGTTGTGTATTCGGATAAGTTCGGCCGTCAGCCAGTCCTCAGGTAATTTCACACTGCCCTGCGTCCTAGAGCGCAACTGAGAAAGAGGGGCCGCTACTACTTGATCGAGGGGACGTGGGTCCGCAACAAGGATCCCACAAGAGGCTGCTGCCCTGTGTACATTCAGACACCTCAAGGTTTCTTCTGCTTCGTCAGCGGAAGCCAGGATTCACGGAATTGCCATTTGGTTTTCTGGGGGACTCACTTTCCGTGGTTGGTCCATTGTCTTGCTGGAGTACCTTCTTAAATTTCTGTCGCGGTTTCTCGTCCTTGGCGCCAATGTCGAGGGCATGGTTACCATTACTGTCCCCGAGGGGACCCTAGCCACGGACATGGCTATCTTTGATTGCACATAGTTGTAATAATCTTTGGGCCACACTTGGCATATCCAAGATGACCTCATAAGATGGTCTGCACTGGCGTTTCTTTGTGCCCGTATGCTCATCTCTGGGATATCGGCCACGATACGATATCTTTCCAT
This sequence comes from Fasciola hepatica, assembly GCA_948099385.1. NCBI lineage: Eukaryota > Metazoa > Platyhelminthes > Trematoda > Plagiorchiida > Fasciolidae > Fasciola > Fasciola hepatica. The sequence continues at coordinate 10,990,768 of CANUEZ040000182.1, forward strand.
TTTGCGCAGAAATACTTCCTCCGCCCTTGCTAACAGCTGGCCCCAGACGTTTGGGTTTGCGAAAGCAATCACGATTAGTCCTCTCGGCCCCAGTTGTACTAGCGATCAAGGACGCTTCCGCTCGCCAGTCCTATGGACTCTCATGGTTCCTACCATTTGGATAATGTCTACGAGAATTAGTAAGCCCCGCAGCCTCCTTTTATACAAATCTCTTACTACAGACTTAATAGTGATCTATTCATCATGTTTCAGCATGAGAATGTTGGAGTATCTCACTGTACCGGGTTCCCCCCCCCAAGTCTCACCTTCTGCAGTTCACCCCATAGTCCCTCCATTTATTGATCCGGTTCCTTTAAAACTGGTCGTTCTGTGCATTTACAGGCGTTACCAATCTGTGCTTTATCGGTGGCCTTGTTCGTCTTCGGGACTGCTTTGTTTGCACTGTTCGGCTTTGGTGTTCAAGACCAAAGACTTGCTAGGCTTAGTTAACCTTTGATTTCCTTTCCCCAAGACTCCCCTTGCTGCTCCGTCCTACTACATCCGCGTGGGAAAGCTGGAAACTCTTTTTCTTTGAAAAGCTAAAGCTCTCTGGTTCTATAACTTTCTTATCTACTCTCAGCTAGTTCACGCATTGTAGAGAATTGGAAGGCCTGCCTGGCCCCGGTTCTACAATGGGCACTTAGTCGCTCAACCTGGTCATTTTTACAAAATGCCCAGTGCTGCTCCTCTGAGACTATTCGGCATTTTGTGTGTGCTCACCAGTGTCACACGTAATATGCCATTCAATCAAGCATTCGCTTTTAACATGTGTCCGTCAGGCATTCTAGGTCAGGTAGTTAAGTTCAACTTGATTCAGATCACAGGACACACGAAGGCTGGTCAGGTTTGCCCAAGCGCCCAGGTGAAAATTTTACACTACCTTCAATAGAATATAAATATTTGAATATACATACCTGCATCACCATAAATATGCAGAAAAATATTCCAATTGTCTGTGGTTGTTTTGTCGGCACTACACTGCGTCAGGCACCTGGGTGGATAATTTGCTGAGAGTCTCCTTCGTCGTTATCTTCAATTGCTTTCCTGCAAAACTACGGTAGTGGAGTTTACACGGATAATACTTCAGATTTTCTAGTTTTTTACACGTTTTCTGAGCATATCGCTAGGGAACTGAATTTGAGAGCAAGGGAAATAAGAGAATGGGACAGGAAGGGCGAGGAGGAATCGCAAGTGCTTTGAGACAGGTGATTCGATGGTGAACCGATAGTGGCAACTGAAGTGGAGTTGAAATACTTGGCTAAATGGAATAACCAGATGGAAATAAGTTTTGCCTTGCTACAGCTCCACCTGCAACGTGACACATTAAACCACCGGTTGCTACATTCGGCTTGAATACAAAAAAATTTTGGTTCCGGTTGTACCCTGTGTGTTCGTGAGTTTTATAATGTGACGAGTTCTGCGGTGACGGGGAGACAGTTCCTTGCCATCTTCTGCTCAGGCGGTGAATCCACTCCTTTCTTGGTCTTCGATTTCCTGGCTTAAGATTTGGTAGGAGCTCTCCGGGGTTTTCTCAGACCATATAATTTTGGGCGCACTAAAATTACGCCTCATATTATGTCGGCTTCCGCCGCCGGGGCTAGATGGAATCCTCATTTTATGTAGCTCTCAAACCACATATACAGAGGCCGACCAAAGCCTAAAATTTATGTGCCCCCCATTTGGTTTTTGGGAGCCTTCCACTGTGCCGACGGTCACCGCTCCTTTTTGCCGGTCCTCGGGCAATACTGGTAGTATCTGTTTATCTCACTTTGTGATATGGCCCTGGCCACTTCAGTGGTCCTATCTCACGTGCTGTAAGACACTTGGTCCTATGTAAGGCCGCAAGTGAGGTGATCTGCAGTATTTTCCGCGAGAGTTTTGAAATGAAGGTTGAAATAACTTGGAAATCAGTTTTTACCCGAAAGGCCTGACAATAGGGGCACTTCCGAATGCTTTCACCAAAGGATTGGAATGGAAGCTAGAACTCAGTATCCTCTGCTCTAAGTCATCACTGGAAGGCCTAAATGCTCTTGTTTTATTGGCATCCTGGGAACCTGCCTGGCTAGGCTTGACTTAGCACGCGCTTGAATTCAGGAGCCGTATCACAAGAGATCACTGCAGACGGCAGCTTATTCTGGGGTGTTGCTATCAGATTTGCATACCATTCCCATCTTACTTTCAGTCTCAGTCCAGTTTGAGCTGGAGACTTCTCCGGTCTCCTGTGGGCGCTGGGTGGAACATGGTGTACGGATTCACAACACTGATACATTTCATAAACACAAAAGTTTCAATTGGGTCACCCTCCAGCTTCCTCCTTCCTACATAAAATGGATTAGGGCATGCCAGTTTTCGTGACTTTTACCCCTGGATCCCCACAATTTTGACAACAGTACGTTGTATCGCTTCTGAATAATTTATGCCCCATACGGGTATGGAGACCAGGCTCAGACACAATTTTCCACTTGAGGTCAAACCTTCGCTTTGTATAATGCTAGGATGACTTGGAGCTTGATAGATTTCAAAGTCCGCGTAAGTCGGAGGAGTTTCCTGTGCTCTGTTTTGGCTACTTTCTGGAACCAGGCAGATAATGGAAAGTTACCGGTGATATCGACCTCTAGGTCTCGCCTCACCTTTTGTGGCTTAATCTCCGGTGAAAGCGAGGGAAGGTTGTCTTCCAAGCGGGACCGAGGGGCTGCCAGTTGTTTTCACTTGAAGACGTTTGGCGGGGATCCCATTTCATGGCCCAATTTATCACTGATTAAATATCAACTGCTATGTCTTTTCTGTTTCCTTTTTCTCACAGTTTGACATAGTCCGTAAATATGTTCCACGGAAAGTTTAAGTGATTCTTGAGGTTGTTGATGGGTCCCGGGAACGGAACATGGACTAGGACAGGCCCCTTGACGCTTCGCCCACCAGCCATTCCGGGCTTAATTGGTCGCCACTGGCGGTAGTTCGGTAGATTCTACACTAAGTGAAGTCAGTGATCCAGATTTCAGCGGGGCTTCTTGTCAAAAGGCCAACCGTCTGTTTGTGATCAGCTTTTGACTTACAGCATATGAGGCGTTGACAGAATGCAAGTAACAAATTTAGACCACCGGCCCTTCCCCAGTGTGGCGCTTGACATCATCCAGAAAGCTTCTTTGGTCTGTGAGCTAGGAGCAAGCCTTTCAAAAAAGCCGCCTCGTGCATCTTCTGGCTTGTCATTTTCGGCGACTTGTGCAACAACACTGCCCGTGATCAGCTTCTCCATGCACTTGCCTATTACCCTGGTTTGGTTGATGAGTCTGCGGTTTTTGCTCCGGTTCTGCAGCCATCTTTGTGAATGGCTAAAACGAAGGCTTTCTCTAAGTCCTTTGGGACCATACCTTCGCAGATAAGGGAGATAGACAGCATCTGAATCCGATGGGGTAATATATTTTCTCAGACTTCCACCACTGCTGGGTGAGCTCTATCCTACCATACTGCCTTGCGTGGATTTGTTGCCTCGGGTATCCTTGATACCGGTCTTGAAAAGGCCTCTAAAGCTCAACTCTGGGTACGGGTAGAAAGGACCAGCAACCTCTTTGCCATTATTCACTCCGCGTACACTCACGTTGATTCGAAGCAGGACGTTTGCCCCCTGGCAATTTTGCTCCAGCCCTGTCGCCATTATCCATGCGTAGATTTCCGAACCCTTCTCTTAAGTGTGATTTGGGCTGTATTTATCTATAGGATCTCTTCGGATGTGGGTGTTCTGGCGAGGCTAGTCTTACTCCAACTCAGAATTTTGCTCAGCTTGAGACCTTGGTTGTTGTGTCTTGTCTTTGTTCATATTTTCTCCACGAGTTGCGGCCGAGAGACTGTGTGTGTCCCTTTCAGTATCTGATCCACTTTTATGAAGCCGGTTAAATGTCAAGTATATCTGGGGGTGTTTGTTATGAGTTCTAACTCTTCTGGCTGGTTGAAAGTCATCCGTATGTGCCAGAAAACAGCTTTTGAATAATTTTTGTCTCTGAGATGGTGTAAAGCTTTCGTTCTGTGGCAGCTGGTTTATCTCCAGGACCCTCTTCTTAATGGTCGCTTTGTCTCTCCGTCCGGATTTTCTGGAAGGCCTTTTAATTTTTGGTCCCTTAGGTCCTTCCTTTAAGAAGCAAATGTGAAGTAGGCGCGTTTCTTTTATACACTCCCTGAATCTCATTAAACTGACGCCGCGTGAGCTAGCGGTGAAAATGGAGTCCAGCTTACTTGGGGCTTGACTAGTCCGATCTCTGGTGGGCTAGATGATATGTAGCACAGGTTGCAGAGCTTTGTTCAGCCAATCATTGTCCTCTCGAGTTAGCTCGGGGCTCGGCTACGCTTCAGCACTTTATGTTAGGCGTTCTGAAATCTCCCATCAGCACCAGGCTTAAGGCCACTTGTCTAAATGCAGGTAGGAAACAAGGAAGTTCCCTTTCTTCTTCGGGTGCTACCTTCGGGAAAGAACTGCGATACACCAATAAAAATGTTTCTGTATATCATCAGCAACTTTTAAAAGCTTTTGGGAGCATTCTTGGCCTTTACGCAGTGAATAATCCTGGAAAGTAACAAAAGGTTCTCACCATTTTGTCTAATTCTCGTATTATGCTCCCTACTCGAAAATACGGACCGAAGATCAGGGTTCAGAACCACCACAAAACGGTGCTCCGTATCATTGTTGAGCATCGTGCAAGATGCGCGCTATGATGCCCATATTTTTCGGGACTTTTTGGACACCTCAGCAGGAATCACGACCGTGGGTGGCAACATCACCAAGCTCACTACATCACTGAGCCTGTTGGACCCCACGGCAAACTATAAGCAACGGCAGATTAAACCTGCTATAAACCTTCTTAAATCTCTACCGAAAGTTTTCAGCGCATCGCAAACAGAGAAAATAATATTGCTTTTAATGTCCCGGACAGCGCTCCAGGATCGTGCCTGAAATCCATCATGCTCAGGACTGCTGGTTCGCAGAAAAGAACAGCTCCATTCCAGCAACCAGCATCATGCCATTCTGTGCCCTCGGCGCTAACTCATACGCCTGTCGACCTGTACAGATCAACCTTGTTGAGCCCGTGCCAGAATCCAGCTGGAGGCAGGCACTTCTAATTGCACCCTCTACCTCCACTCACTCCGTACCTACTTTCCATGTTCCTAACAATATCAGGGCATGCCTGATACTAAGAGATTCCCCATAACCTAGCATACTCAAATCAAGCAAGCGGCTTCGTAGAATTCCCGCCAAATCCACTCCCTCCACTTCACCCGGAGGTGCCCATCAGCCCGTCTATCTTGTCAATACTAAATCTCCCAAAGCCTCTGCTGATGGTATCGACCGTAAGGACCGAGAAAACTGAAGGCTTACTCCGATCTAACGCTGCGTACAAAGCAGTTGGATCAAGTCTCACCTCCAGGGCGCTTCCACCCCAGGCTATGCCGTCAAAACCGGAAACAACGGGCTAGCATCTGGAGGCTCCTGGAAGCGACCGCGTTGATCCACTCGTTAACCTGCACCCATACTTGCGGGCCCCATCCTTAAGAAAGTTACTGGATTAGTGACCTGAAAACCCTATGTAAGACCTTTCGAGCGATAAACAACCGATTCGCACGAATCCCAAAATCAGTGCATGAGTGATTCGTAGTTTCTACTATGCTGGGTTGTGAAGAGAACGACACAGAAAAATACATACATGTCCGACATGTGCGATCAGAAGAACTCAAGATGGGATTTAATTTCGCGGCGTGAGAGGGGCAAATACGTGAGTCAAGCAGGTCCAAATGGGAAGTGATGCAGTAGCGCAAATAAACAGAGGCTGGTGTCCAAAAAGTGTGGGTGATGCGGAGCACAAAGGCAAAGTATAAGACTGAATATTTCCGAGAGGCCAGGACGTTGGGGTTTTTTTTGGAGGACTTTCCGCAAGTAGCTGTTACACTGCCCATCAAGATCCTTTCGATCCTGGCAAATTCGAGGGCCTGGAATTTGGGTACTGACTTCCCGTATATATCAAAGCCCTGATCTCGGTGCACTCAACTACAACTGCTGCCATTTGAAATCCACTCATATATATGTACGCATTCGCCCACAAGTCGGTGGTTAATTGAGCTAGTTGTTCCCCTGAAGCAAAATGCGATCATTTTCTCTGTCGACCGCTGTTCAGCAGCATAGTCAGCAAGAGCTTGTGCTTATCCGTGGGTGCAAGCGGCAAACTTGTGCAAGGTTTCCAAGCCCACATGCTGTGTTTGAGCAATCAGAATTTCATGCGCATATATTTTTGAGTGAGCTAGCGTGCACGCCTAAAGAATAATAATCCTATACGTGGAATTGTTCTATTTAAAGCCAACAGTAAGACGAAGCTCAGGGGACAACTGTGTGCGCCGAAGGAAACTTGAGGCAAAGAAACATCCGTGTGTATCTGGGTGGGGTTTGGTGTGCATGAGCGAGAACTGCAACCACAACTCGCAGAAACTTTTTGTAAACGGCAAGTGATAAGCGGAAACTCGTGACTCCATGGTAATCCAGTGAAAACCGTGACAAACATGCCAATCACCTGTGGTGTGTTACAAAACATAGAGGGAATTGTTGCTATAAACGGGCGCGCCATTGCAAAACTGCGCATGTGTTCATTTCCTTAGTTTGAAACTTGGAGCTGGATGCTATTTGACGGCTACATCCATGGCCTCTACCGATCCTCCCTTGCCGGGAAGAAGGCGAACGCTGAGCACAACACATGGCCATGTTCTCTTGATGGCCTCGACCCTTAACATTCTCACCAGCCGGTCAGAACATGTAATGGTTTCTCCTGCAATACCCGAGGGCCATGTACTACGGAGCGTGTGTTCTCCGGAGACCATTCCCACCTCACCCGGTTTGAAGCTTTTTTTAGCCACGTTTGTCGGGCTTCTGAGATTAGCAGGTGCACAAATTAACATCGTCTCCAAAAAGATCTGGCCAGATAATTTGTTTGTTTCCACCAGTTTAGGTGGCCAACTCGGAGATTCGCAGGCCTCTAAATTCCAATATCTGAAGGCAATAACGGCTTTTTCTTTTGGAGTAAGAACTAGATAATTCAAGCCGATGTAGAGGACTGGAGCCACAGGACACTTATAATAATAATATTAATAATAATAGTTTATTTCGGAGACGTCCGAAGGGTGCCTTAAACATGATCAGAATTTTACAAGCTACAAAACTGACAGACAAAACTCATGACGAGTTTAGAAAAACGTAACACAGAGGGATGTGTGGAGAAATATAAAGGAGATGAGAGAGATAAGTGTATGCACACCAGGGGGTGATGTAGGGAGTTTAAGTGAACTCGGAGATGGATTCAAATATGGGCCCGGCGAATATGAAGGTCGAGGACAGATGAAGCAGCTGGCTGGGCCAAGTGGGTGACAACGGAACCTGGGAGTCTCACATGAGGAGGACTGAAAATCGACATGAGAAACTATCTTTGTGAGAAACGATGAAAAAAAGGAAGAAAGAAGAGAAGAAAAAAGGAACAAAATTGAGTTGAATGGCTGGGGACTACGCAGCCGTGGACTGTGTTATTTCAGTAAAACGGACGGTGTCAATTTGAAAACAGGGAGCTAACAATACAAGATGTAAAAGGTGAGTCAGATGGCAGCAATGCCGCGGAAGGATCGAGATACGGTAATTGTGGGGCACAGCTATAGACAAAGTGGACGCATGTCATGAGAGGCCGTGGCATGGTGGCAAAAGAATTGGCCGGCGAAGAACTTGAGGAGGCAAAGAAAACATGTGGATACAAAAATATATACCTACGTATATATATCTACAGGGGCAAATAGCAGTAAAGATATGGAACACGGAAGTAGCAGCTTTTGGACGAGACAGGTAGGGTTGGGCCAATGGTGCGGAATGAACTTGGATAAACCCTGGCGAATTTTATTATGGCAGGTGAACGTAGGGGATCAACAGCAAAAGAGAACCAACTTTGAAAGCAGAAGTTGATGAGCGAGGGAATATGAAGGAATGGATCGACGAAAACAGGTAAGAGTGGATCTAACAGTTTGATTATTGCAAGTGTGACATATGGTGACGGTTAAACATGGGTGAAGCATTGTTAAATGGACGTACATTATGCGGCAAGAAGATGACCGTGAAAGTGGCTGGAGAACGCAGGGCGATTGGAAGTACGGGGTGGTTGAAGATGTGTAAAAGATCACTGGAGAAGGGTAACTTGGAGGTTAGGGGAACTGCGGTAAGGAGATGCTTCAGTTGTAACAGCGAATAACATGGAAGAGAGATAAGGAAGTGGAGGATCAGAAAATTCAGGTGATGGCAGATCAAATGGTTTTAAACTGCAGATGAGAGTGATGACGTTGCGGTGACATTACGCTGAGCGAAACGCGGATAAACAACGCAGTCTGAAACGCACAATGAAGATGCCTGTGGCGAGCAGTGTACGGAGCAGATGAGAGTGTTGACCACAGAACACCAGTTAAGAGATGATGAATCAAATTTTTCGCTACAGATGACACAGAATGAAGACTGAGAAGAAGAAAAGAATTCGGAGGGAAAAGCTTGTGATAGAACAAAACTGTACGGAAAATAGTTGCGCTTCGGAGTTGGGAGAATGGAAGTGGAGAGTTGCATGCTTACAGGCCATTGCGCCAATAGATCGAGCCAGAAGTTGCCAATGGGTTCACTGCCTAAGAGGACAACCCACAGGAGAATTGCTGATTCAGACATGGAAAATATGGAGGCGGTAAAAAGATAATAAATTTGGTCGTACAAAGCGCAAGGGTTGGAACGGTGAGTTCTTATATGGTGATTGGTCATGGTTACGGATGTGTCTGGTGGGTGGGAGGTACAAGATGGACAAAAAAGGATATCACAGAATGGAAGCCAGTGAGGTATGCGATCAATAAGCTTCATGATCATATGGAGGTACCAAGTAAATACTGATTACGAGCCGACAGGGGCGAAATGGTGGAAAAGAACATACTTTGGGCTTGAGCACAGTGAAATGGATACGGAGAGAGTGACATGAAGCAGTAAGAGTTGTCACTGTAAATCACGATAGAAACAAAAAACAGAATGGATGTTTGCGCATACAGAGGTAGAACGACATGGAAGGGAAGTGATAAGAGTGCTGACAAGAACGATAGATGAGCGAAACGTGGTGGAATAGTAATAGGAGCATGCGGTCCCCAACGGACAGTGATAAATGCGGTAGGGTGAGAAGAGTCGGAGCGTGCCATTCGCAGCAGGTGCTGGTGGGTGGGGCTGACCGTGCGCTGGACACCCAGCCTGGAAAACACTTCCTGAAGTGAACGCAGGAGGCGTGATCCACCAGCCTGATTGCGCTCACACATTGTTGAGGGTGGTCTGCACGCCCAAGTTCGCCCGCCATAGCGGGAGATTTGAACGCATTCCGCATCGCTGGGATTGGCATAAGCTTTCGCTTATGGTTGTACAGAGGGTCGAGCAACCACGGTGAGGGTATACGGTCCAGGGCCAACTGGACAGGTTGTGGGAACTTGGACAACAGAGCCAAATGAACAGCGATCGATAGGCCACCATACGGCATTATCGTCCAGGTGCACCAGCCAGGGAGGTGGTCAACGTAGCACCCGAGATGATTGACCTGCATTGAGTATAGCCGGAAAGGTAGATGAGATAGAGGAACACAGTCTGGGTGTAGCCCAGCTGAGGATTAGCGTTTAACGACAAGAAGGACAAAACGAAGCACGGACTCATCTATGCAGCGGATCCCCAGGACAAATGGAGTCTACGGAACTTGAGATTAAAAAAGGAAACGCATAAGTGTGGCTCAAAATTACAATGAGGAGGTTAAAGTTTTACCTAGAGTAGTCCTTCAGCAGAAGAAAAGAATAAGCTTCGCATGAAACTACGAAAGAAACTTAGCTGGGGACAAGGTGAGGGCAGAATTGGTGGCGTCATAACTGGGTGTTGAGTTCGATTAGTGAGCCGTGATAGGTGATAGAAAAGAGACTAGATTTTTCGGTTCGAAATCGCAGAGGTGGTGACGGAAGTATATGTGGTGGGAGCTGGTGTGAAAAGAGGCATTGTAAGCTAAGAGATATAGAAAAGCTTTGGGTTACTTACCATGCTTGTGCTAGTAGTTACAGGACAGTAATGATTATATATATATATATATATATATATATAAAGCGGACCAGGGGGTAGTTACTGATGCAGTTTCTATAGCGTCGTTGAGGTTGGTTTCAGGACGGCAGACGTGATATAACTAAATAAAGGTAATAAATCGTGCAGCTCATGAAGCATATTGACTGTCTGTGAGGAGTATTTCGGTGGCCTTTCTATAAATGCGAAAGCATATGGAAAGACTTATTTCGAAGTGAAATTGGCGGGATCCTAAAAGTTGGTGTGGAAAAACACTTAATGGATGCGGACATGCTTTAAATAGGTCGATTGTGGTGTCTGAGGAGGAGCGGTCAAACAAAGCATTAAGAATTTCAAAAGCGGCGAAGTTATTTGGGAAGATACAGTAAAACGAGAAAGCGGAGCAATGGCCTAAAAGTCGAGGCCTTTCTCGTAGGCTGGACTCCCGGTTGTGTGAACTTTCAATAAGCGCAAAACAGTTGGAACACAGAATAATTTATCAATAGCACGCATGAAAGCATACTTTGACTGGGAAGGTTTGATGTGCATGGGAAATTTATTCCAGACTATGGAGTACTTGAAGATAAAGAACTGAGGGCGTAGTCCTCGCGGAGGGTGTGGTAATAGTGTACTGTCTATTACGGAGTGGATATCCAGCACCCGTGGAGAAGCACAACCGGTTGGATGAATAGGATTGCTTAGTCAATGGCTTATACAGAAATGCCTTATTTAGCTTGATGCGGCAAAGCCATAATAATTCGATTTTGAGAGATATGCTTCGTTCCCTGTAGTTTAAGTTGGACGACCAACGGATAAGCTGCTTCGTGGATCTCCCTTGAATACATTTGACAATAATCCTGTCGTATTTTCTCAAACTAGTGGAGATTAGGGGACAGTATTCGAGAAAGGGCTTCGTATGTATTTTGTGCATGTAAGGAATGCTCTTTCTAAGCTGAAAAAGCCTGAACGGAAGACACATTTAAGCCTTCGCCATTAGGAAGACAGCGTGTTCCGAGAGGTTTAAAGAGCAAGAGTAACTTAAGCTAAGGTCTCTCACTAAGGGTTGGCTGTTGATGGGTGAACCGCCGATGCATAAGGAACCAGGAGGAACCTGGCATTTGTAAGTGAGAAAATTACACTTATCGGCGGAGAATTTCATCGCCCAGGTTGAGCACCATCCATCAAGAGCGGATAAATCAGCGGGGGTTGCCAGGCGAAAAAGTGTAGATTATCTTAATATCATCCACGAACAAAAACTGCTGGCCATTATGTGTTGTCGGAAACATCATTTATATATAGGAGGAAAGGCAGGGGGCCTCAAACCCTGCATAGAATATCACCGCTGGTAACAGGCCTAGGATTAAAGTTGTACCCGTTAATCAAGACACCCTGTGAACGATGAGACAAGTAAGATGAAAACCAGGAAAGAAGTGGATTGACAATGCCAAATTATCGTAGCTTTGTTAAAAGAGGGAGGTGAAGTACGCGATCAAATGCCTTGGATAAGTCAAGATAAAGAACAACAAAATATTTCCCACTTTCAGCATAGCCGATGACGAGATTCAGAAAATCATACTGACAAGTCGTGCCGGACCGTGAACGGAGGAATCCATGGTGGTTGTTGTTATTATGGTGTTCAGAGTCTCATCGTCCTGGTGTTTGCTGTGGACCCGATTGAGTCTTTCCACACTGCACCACGGTGACCGGTTTTTGGGTAGCTGAAGTGCTACAGTATACTGTATGTCACTTCTCGATACTGTATTTCATCCCGATTTATACTTTGGTTCCAGCGCAGCAATTCTGTTTGAGTACCTGCAAAATTCAACCCGTTGACTGAGTATGTCCAAAGGCATTCCTCTTTTGTTGGCTAAGCTCTGCAAGGCTCGGAAGAAAAGGGGATGTTGTCCTTGAATGCTAAACCTCTAAATGTACCGCCCGAGGTTTCATGTACACCCGTGTCCCTTCTCCATCTTCTCGTCGCATCTGACCCAAAACTCTCTGAGGCAGTCAAACCCATTGGCACTGAGGGACAATCATACTGAAGTTTGCACCGCATGCCGGTAGCGGAGCCATATACTGCTTGCGCGACAGCCGTACCTCTTCCGTACTGCACACAACGACGACGTACAGGTTTTGCGCTAGTTTCATCTTTCAGTGTAGGAGGTTATCAATCTACCAGCTACCAACTGTGATCTATCCAGGGGTTCTGGATTTGGGGTTTTTAAGCTGCTCCTCGGGACCCATTGTTTCGATAAGATCACGCTCCATTTTTCTCCTTCTCTCTTTCCTCCACTAAAAATGGCCTACCCAGACTGCTCTTTTCTATCCCTTTTCCCCTCCAGTGATCCTCGATGACAGTCTACCACTCCGGGAACAGCACTGGCCATCTTCCTGGCAGTCTACCACTCGCTGTTCCCGTTGGCTCTGCTGTCCATGGTCTCACAACCTGGCCAATCGATCCCGGATCGCACACCCGGTCATGTTTACTCTGTCGTCTGTACAATCTTCAGTGATCACTCTTGTCATTCTCAACGGTGGGGGATGCCGTCGGATCCACCACTCTGGCCGGCGCACATCGGGCCTGCAGGCAGTCTGCAACTATATGAAGTGCTAATTTTCTGTTGGATCACTCCTACTGCGTTCACTCCGTGAAATGCTTTTCAGGTTGAGTTTCTGGCTAATGACCAGCCTCATCCACCGCCATCGTTTGCGGGTCGAGCGCTGCAAATTTGTTCTCTCTACCGCGTCGAGTACTATCGTTCTCTGATTGCAAGTTTCCGCCATCTTTTTTCAGCCACGGTAGGCCCAACTATGGTTCTCGTTACCGCTCTCGTCATCCATCTTTTGTTGTTCTACCACGGCATGCACACCCACCCATTTGGTCCTTGATCCTATAGTCTCTCATTATATCACATCTTATTGCATGACGTCACTATCGTCCTACCCAGTCGTCTCTGCCGACGATCGCTAGTACTTCATTTCCCACCCATGCCACCACTGCCGGCTCCTAGTCTCCATTCATTTGATATCATTTTTGCTGATAAAGCTCACTGATCGCACCCCTATGCCTCACTGCCGACCGTTTTATTAAATCAATCCTTCTCTTACCTTTACATGCACAATGCCATTACGCACCGGCCCAACCCGCACCCACGAACAACCTCCATGATAGATTTCTCCGTTCCAATCTTTGCATATTTTACGGCCACGTTTATTACCTAATCCCCAATTCCACATTTTTCTTGCTTGATCCCGCAACTCCCCTGTGGACCTTTCCATAAGGCAGAGCCCCGGTCAGCATCCTCCGGTGGCACCCACCTGTAAAATTTTCTGCAGGAAAGCAGCTCCCCGAATCCATTGGTCCAACTCCACCAATCATTCATTTCTCGTGGCATTTTTTCCATCACGGATTTACCTGTTCTGGTTCTTCTTCCTTCTCAGCCTCCTTTGTGTTTCATCTGTAGTAAAACGATCTGATATGCCATGTCTCACCTGTGTCTCTTCAGTCAGTGCCCTCAACTCCTGTTTAGCATGTTGCCCTCCACAGGCATTTTCTGTGTGTCTTCCATTTTGGTTTGCTCTCTCGCATTCCACCCAATGTAAATATAACGTAAGGTTGTGATCTTTACTAATAGTTTTAACTCGTTTGGTCTGTCTTTAACCTATTCCTCTGGTCCTGCACTCGCTTTCTCTCTCGCACGCTGTTTGCTGCCATACCCACTGCACCTTGGCATCGCAGTCAATCTCATCCCCCAGGTACATTCCCCAAATGGTAGCCTACACCACTCCGGCCCCCTTGTATCCATATTTGCTTTGTGCTCCGAAGACCTATTCATCTACGCCCTCTTCCCGTACAATGAAGTAAGTCCACCTGTTCGAGCTTCTTCCATTCTCTGTCATCAACACATGTTGCTTCCGCATTAGCCAGATTACTAGATCCATTCTTACCAGTTTTCTTCGAACTCTTTCTACGCCTCCCCTTTTCACAAACTGCTATTTACGGCCGTTGTCACTTCTGTGCTCCGAAAGTCTTCTCGCTTTTTGTATATCCACCTTTTTCATCTGTCATGTAGAAAATTCATCAAGATGTTCTCCAGTTTATTCCGTACCGTTCGATCTAGCCCTACATGCCCCTCCCAATCACCGATATGTTCCTCTTCTATCACTCCGCTGTTCTTTGTTCCTGCTTCTCCTATATATATGCATATAAACTCTCCTTCTGCATCTGGCGATTCTCTACCAGCCACCCCTTATGCTTTCACCCCGCAGCCCCTCGTGATATCCGTCCATTCTTTCTTTACCCATTGCAATGCATCCCACATTTTTCTACATCGTCTCCCTCTGCTACGGTTCGTCAAATAGGTTTCTAGTCCTTCTCATTTATATTTGTCGGCTTTCAGATATCTCCAGCGGGACCAGTCAGTTTCCGCATCCGACCTTGACTGTCAAATTTACCGCGCATTCATCTGACTTCACCCTTTGGTTTATTTCAACTCCCTCTATTATTTTCTTGCTTGCACAAACTTATCAATCCTTTGTTCTCCCTGCTGAGTCTACCTATCCTGCTTTAGTCATGCGTATTTCCACATTTTTACGAACTATGAAGGTCCATTTTATAGCTGGTGATAATATGATCATTCCTCTTGCTTGCTTTGGGCATCTCCTAAGTAACCAATTAATACTATTATTACTAAAAGTTATTATTATTACTTGGCCATGTATCTGGCACACTTTTGAAGACTCCAAAACGTACCTTCATTACTAATACGTTGAACAGTAATGAAACTGTGGGACTTCATTTATAATGCTTCACTCTCTAGTGGATCTACGGTAATATGATGAGAGACGGTTATTATATAAGAGAGACCTGTAATGGCCTACTGTTGTCAAATTAAACCTTCTGCTAGAAACTTAGGCCGCAGTAACTGAACATGACCTAGATGATAAAATAAAGGAAGAACAGGTTTCACCCACGGATGCCAGGAGACAAATAGGCACGGAATTTCGCGAAAACTTGTGGTCTTTTTGTAAGTTATCCATTACACAAGGTTGGAACTTTTCGTCTGGAGTATATGTGCCCGGTACTTTGGGAGCAAGTCATTGCCACTTCATTATCAGAAGACCCAAGCAAGTACCGCCTTTTTGCAGCACTATTTACATACACATTTTCACATCTAATGCTATTCAGCACAACAAATATCTGGATGAAGTGTACACAGCCGGCATATGGCGCGCTGCACTACTGAACTTCTTCCATATGAACAAAATCAGTTAAAGTTCGTCGTTCATCAGGAGGTCCACAAGTCAGGTAAACTGATTGTACCAAAAAATTCACAGAAGGCGCATCCGGTTTTTCGGACAGAAAAGGTAGTTTTGCCCCGGGTGACATTTCCTATCCTGTTTGGGCTATGTGCCCTATTCTGATGGTTTGTATATTCAATCTTAATGAGCAACCAGACAAAATTATCATTGTGAGGAAAAGGACAGCAGAAGTTGTAAAATGATGAATAAAATACAGATATTTATTACAATATTCTCAAGTTTTGGGCACTTTCCTACAGGATTTTCTTTCAAGTCGTCTGTGTCAATCCGCTGTGAATTTTGTGCTATCGGACTCTCTCGTTTCTTCCACTCACACCACGACTTGCGAATGCCTATCGCTGTCCAGTACCATCTAACACTTCGCCATTCAATTTTTTATAACGTCACACAAATTTGTATTTTACTCTCACCATTCTCAATGACATACTTGCCTGTTAAAGTGGCAATAGACGGCATCCATTAGCGACTAATTGACATGAGCCTGTTGCTGCTTTAGATGGGTGCAATATAAAGCCTTCCAAAAACACTTTCGTTGCTGCCAGGGAATTTGTTGCCCTTGAATAAACTGCGGCAATTGAGTTATTCAGGATGCAATCAGAAAACACTTTTACCCGGATTATAATAATTTGGACTCCTAATGTGGAAAATACGGTATTTACTTGGACCTGAAGTACTCAACCGAAGGCATTTACGCATTAGTTTCGTTTGTTGCATACTGGCTCAGTGAAAGCCCACGAAGTGAAATGTCTCTCGTAGTTGATGCACAATGAGGCTTCAGATTTCACTCTCATTTTGGAGGGATAAAACGAAATACACTGTACAGTTCCGGGCGCACAGCTGGGATGCATACCGTCGAAAGGATTCTGGACGCTCGATTGGCCGTGGCCATTACCTGTCCTGTGTAATCTTAACTGCAGCATTAGGCCATGGGAGACGAGAATAGTGGGCCCAAACATACAAACATTCTCACGTTAGGCAAATAATTTCATGAGCTCGGGATTTGACTACTGCGGTAATCCACATTCATGGTTGAGCTAAGATGGACAGTAGGCCTCTCGTGTTTCTTCATGTTTGGAGATGCTTGGATGCCAACTGGAGTGCACGTTGAACAAATGAACTCTGGTTGGCTCCAGTGGGGTTCTTCGAACAAGACAGAATCACCATGTTCTCCGCTCTTTATTCTGGAGCCATCGAACTACTGGCCCGAGCCTTAAAAGCAGGAGGCGGTCGAGGCAGCACCGCCAGTTTGCCAGCTTACAGTTTTCCTTCCCCTTCATTTGACTGCCTCACATCTGGTTTTTTGCCCACTTGATCGGTGTATCTTCGGTTAATTGTACCATCTCGTGAATCCCTAATCATTTTGAATCTTCATTGAATTTGTCGTGTATTTTTACTTGCAGACGGTCGAAGCCGGCTAACAAGATGATGGGGGATATCAGTTGAATCCAGGGACTCCATAGTTTCAGTTTACGTGCCCCACTTAAGAATTTCGGAGGGTTTACCAAACACACCTGGAATCTTATTGTTTCAACAGCTTCCGGTATGCGATTTGGACACCTATCCTAAGGTGCTGTACTCAGTTTTGGCCTGTCGGGCCCCGTAAGTTGTCCGTCGATAGTTGTTTCCAATGGTTTGGGTTTCCATTCATTCTGTGTTTATGGACGCTTGTAACCTGGTGGATACCTTGCTTGATATGACAAATATGTACTGAACGAAGTGGTCAAAAGGTGTGAACCTTTAATCGCCTTTAAACCGAGGATGGGTGGACTAGGAAGCGAAATTAGAAATCTCATGGTTACGAACTTCCCATCGTCTCTTTTAATGTGCAAATCACATTCAGTGAGAAGAATAAGCTCATGACCGGTAACACCAAGTACTGACGCAGTTGTTTCACTAAATCGGAAACCTGGAAATAGTCTAGCCAAAATGCTCCCGGAAACTATCGATTCTGCACTTCCCGTATCCACGATGACACGGGGTCTAGCACAGAAGCATGCACTTGAGTTCTATGGGTGGTTCGCTGGTCATCACATCTGAGAAGGAGTAATAAAATGAGTGGTATACATCATCCGGTTCAGTCTCCACCAGATCACGAACCCTCCCTCAACATGCCCTCCTGATAAAGCCCCGCTTGCTAAGGGCGTGTCACATGGCTTTGAGGAATCGACAGGTAAAAAGCAAGAGAAATTCACCACATGGCATGCATCGGTTGGCGGTTTTGGCAGTGTTGTTTGTATTGGGCTGGCACGCTGGATTCATTGGGGCTTGGCTGTGGTTGCTTGGATGCACTGCTTTGGGGGTAGTTTCTGAAATGAGACTGTTTTTGCTTCGGTCGCGGTCTTTACCCCGTTGTGCTGTTTATAACCCCCGCGAGCCTCTGAAGGGGCCAAGATCCTTTGCTTCAGCAGCCTACGTTGAAAGGTGATTACTGGTTCCGGTAATAAGTAGATCACACAGTTTTTCACCCAGACAGTCAAATCAATCACATTGTGGGGCTTGTTTGACCAGCAGCGGAATAAATTTTGAAGGCTGCTTGTTCCGGCCTCGGACAGGCGAATTAGGCTTATCTCATCCGGCCGGCCGGCAGAAAATAGCCCAACAATTATTCAAACCTTTTCAAACAGCTATGTTGCTGGCACCTCACTATTCACTAAATTATTGAGCAATAAATACGGTCCACGTTCCGCCGGAGCTGGGTACTTTATTATTGTCGGTATGCTTCCTAAATGGGTCGGGCGGCATTCATAGGGGCAAGGTCAATGGGTGCAGAATTACCCAAAAATAAAGAAGTTTACTTTACTCTAGTTGGAAGCGAAACAATGATGACCACTTTGCGGCACTGATCAGCAGCTTTGAAATGCTTCTAAAAGACTGGGATATGAGCAAAGGATATAAGTCGAGTAAGCGGTGGAAAAAAATTGAAGACCAAAAAACTGAATGATGCGGCTGGCGAGTAAAGCAGATGCCGCCGGAGGTCAAAACTGGCAAATACTGAGGACTAAACACGGTTGAAAAGATTGCAGAAGACCAATTTGCTTGAATTATATGCTTCGGGGAGATCAAATGGTGTGACCTCTACGAGGTCCGGAGTAAATCTGAATGGCATAGGTATCGGAAGATTTTGGAAAAGTTGATGATAAAACTGGCTTCATGGCATTGGAATTATGAAACCTCACGAAATGCAGAACTAAATAATTGAGACACACGGCGAATAAGCAGCGGAGGCAGTGGGAGTGGAAACAACTTCGTCTCTGGTGGGGTATACCGATGTGGTAGTATAGGTGACATACGAGTGTATTATCTTGACAGTTCAGGATACGCTCTCACAGGATTGTTTGCACATTTCCTTGCCTTAATTCAAGAGTTTTATATTTATTCGGAAAAGACCCCATGTGTACTATTGACGACTCTGAGAGGGGAAATGGAATGGAGCAATCGAACGTGGGTGGTTGAGCCGGAAGTAGACCATGAGGATGTTGTTTTGTGCTGCACTATCGAAAAACGGCTGGGTTGCTGGGTAGAAAACCGCAACTGGTAGCCACGATAGATGAGAGCAGGTCAAGTAGCCGGGCTATGTTGACAGGGGCCATGGGGTGCTGACAGGTAGTTTTGGCTTTCGGCACCATTGAGCATAGCTCGATATTGAAAATTTCTTGTTGCAAGAAGTGCCCAGTATTCCTCAAGAAAACACGAGCGGTAGTAGAACTGCAAGTGCGTAGAACCAGGTAACCAGGGAGTGTGCTCGATAAACGGAAGTAGGCGGGGCTGAAAAGGAGCGAAAACGGAAGTCAACGGGAGGAGTATCCCGCGTGATGTGTTGCCTCCGAGAAGTACGGCGGCGATCATGAAATCACAGAAGAAACAAAGGGTAGCCTTCCGGAGAGTGTTTCAGCTGAAGGTTGGCAAGGGCAAATAGCATATAGAAATCCGGAACTTGAAGATGAGGTGGCACGATGGGTATAGCGACATGACCGAAAGTGGCGATAATGACCTCTCCTAGAGTGGGGGGATAAGATTCTACAGGATCTATAGAATCCTACGCGGTTGGGTTAATGACAATATGCAGTACTCTTTCTAACTTTTAGCTGCATCTGAAGTCCTGGACAAGATAGAGTGGTATTGGTAGGAGCTAACAGCATTTGTAATTTTTGTCCCAGTTTAAAGCTGCCGGTTCGACAGGACCTCAATAAACTTTATCGTTTTTGGAGGAGGGCTGATTGCTAAAGTCTTCAGAGTTCACACGGGTTATTATAAACGAAGAGCTGGTTGATGAGGAAGATAGGATAAGCTAATATCCAGGTAAGTCAGCTTGTATAATAGTTTTAAAGTTAAACTGACTCTCAGCCGTGGGGTATCCAGGGGTCTAATGATAATGGTTTGTGTCGGATTTTGGTTCGCGGAAATTTGCCACTAGGTTTGGTTATGAATTAGAGAATGGGCTGGATTCTGGGGCATAGAAAACACTTTCTTCTGGAAAAATGGGGTGGGTAGATACGCGTGAATGGACAATATGGGGCTATAATGGGACAGACGTTCGCCATCGGACGTTTCTATGTTATGCAGTACACTGGGATAGAGGCCAGGAAAGAGAAGCGGCTAGAGCTGACGTCAACGTGCATGCTATATATGCAAATCGAAGGTATAGGAGGGGAAGGAAGGGGGCTGGAAACTGATGGCTGAAGGTGGATGACCATGTGTGTAGAGTCCACTGCTCCATCATTCCAGTCAGCCCCATGTGCACGCCGAGCCAACATGAGTGGTGCGGGGTTCCCCATTTTGCATGATCAGGTCTGGCCTGATTAGAGACACGCCCATAAATGAAGACTGACCATTTCCTTCACAGCTTATATTGGTGGTGTTTGGAGACCAAGCTAATTCCGGTGGGTCATTTTTGTTCTTTACTTTTTCCAAAACGAGAATTGGTTGAGCCCATATAGGATCGTTCAATACCCCCTCGCCCATGCGCAATTCTCCGCTTTTTTCGCGATTGCTTTGGGATGGACCGCCCCCTGCGCCACCGAAAAAACCTATGGTACAGAAGCTGTTGACACCAAAAGTTCTGCCATCATGGGCTGGAAAGATGCAGAGTAAGGCTAGGCAAACGCGCCGGACATAGCAATGAATGTTGCGGAGCACAGGTCTGTATATGTGTATCTGCCCTGCACAAAGCCGGATGGTGCCAAGACTATTAGAGGCCATTTGAGATCAGACGGCATGGGCGGGGTTAGCTGCATCTTTGAGAGAAGATATGGTACAGAGAGAACGGGCAGGAAAGCAGTTGGAGGTTGGTGGTATATTCAGAATTCTGGGCTATACAGAATAGTGGCCGCATGAGAAGACGTTAAACGAGGACAAAGTGGGCAAAAGATGGCTGCTGGAAAATGGGCTTTTGAGAAAAAACATTTTTGATGGGGATGGTTGTAGAAGGAAAATTAGAGCTGGGCAGGAAAGCCGAGGGAAACAAGGGCCGGGATGAATGCCAAAAGACCGAAAAAACGACAATAAAGGTAGTCGAAGACGAACTTCGGTTTCCTGGAAAACAGCATCACTAATTTATTTGGTACTGGGGGGCAATTCCAAGGGCTACTCACCTAAAGCTGCGGGAAATTGTTTTACATCGAGGGGTTTTTTAATAAATGGAGAAGGATGCAGCCATTATCCGGAAGCCGTCGTGAAAACTGACTGGTGAGTTGAGTAAAGCATGTTCACATGGAGACTAGCTGGCAGTAGAAGAGCCTGAACATTGTCCGGGGCTTTGGGGACCGGAAAGTATTCAACTGTTTACCTTCACAAAGAGCAACAAACTATAAGTTGATGCTCTTCAGATTATGTGCACCATGAAGTTGTAGGAGGTAGGCCTATTGTCCGTCATATGGTGGGTAATGGAAGTCTTACAGTATGTGCCATAATCCTTGTAAACAAATTGTGCTTCATAGACCAGCCAACGGCGACACGATGACCGTAAGGAGGATCGCGGTAGGAACAGTCAAGAAGTGTTCGAGCGAACTTCTGAACCGAAAAGTGGAGATAATTTCACGGATGTTTATCGGGAGTTTATCCCATAGCCATGGATATTTTATAAGAAAGTTGAATCCAAATGCTAATTTCAATTCGGTAATGAAAAACTTTAGCGAGTAGCAGGGAAGGAAGCAAGCTGCAGAGGGCATGGGGTGGCTGGCCTCAGTACATCAAGTGCCAGGAGGAGGTACAGCTTGAACAGACAGAATAGGATAAGTTTCGTGCAGTGCAGCCATTGAGAGTCAAGAATAAGACACATCAATCTTTTTGGCACTAACTGCAGAAAAGAGCTGCAAATTTTTGGTAGGACAGCATTGTACAGTTTCCAGAGAAATGCCATCAGATTCCGTCACGCCACTGAAGATAATGAGGTAGTATTTAGGGAGGTCCTGGGGTGGGACTTGCAACCGATTATTTTGCAGCCGTGTAACAGAAGAGTCCTCTTGACGAGACCAATAATAATAAAAGCAGCTTCATTATGATAACTTCGAAGCATGCTGCAATGCAAGATCAAACAATACAGTTGAAAGCTGAGTCAAAGTTACAGGAGGATGGTACAATTATATGAACGCGATTGGACGTGAGAGAAAGCATCCAAGTCAATAGTTGCGGTACCGCCCGGCGGATTCAAACTCAAGGTCAGGCGGTCGATCCGGCTGAAGGCAGGGTGTTGTTATCCTGCCAAAGAGTGCAGTGGGTGGAGAACAGTAAATAATCACACAAATCTTACGGAAGGAAGACTGTCCTGTTGGAGAACCAAACTGGATTGACCGATACTTGGGTATCGTGGAAAGAAACATTCCTAAGGGAAGCGTATTCAAGCAATAGAGCTTCGCAATGTATGAGAGTGATTACGATGTAAAATTAGACGAAGAAAAATGGTAGCATTACACATAGAGAACAAGAAAACCAGTCGAGGATTACAATTATAATGTTCAGTATATCGGTTGAGCCAGTTTTAAGACAAGCGGACAACACACTGGAAAGTGGTTGTCAAATTGATGATAAAAGAAATGACCGGATGAAAACGTATAGACTTTGAGCGGGGTGTTCGCTTCCAGAAGAAAGGAATGTGATGCATCGACAGGAAAGGGGGAACAGGTGCATGGCTACTTTAGTGGCAGAAACGTGGCTTGCAAGAGAGATGACCAAGCGAACGACAGGTAATTATTTGCATACTGATACTTCTTATCAAAATCTTCACATGGAGAAGAGAGTGTATCAAGGATCGGAAGTATCTGGAACAATCTATCGGAATAGGGCATGGGAAAAGAAATACACAGAACAACCGATGAATAGGTTTGCAATGGTTCTTCTTGCCTCAGCAATCTGGAGAGGAACCTATTCGAGAGCTTAAAACTTCACTGGTTATACGAAGTGTGCAGGCTGAAGATGGCAGGGTTCCTTAGGGTACCTCGTACTTAGGGTCTTGCATGAAATTGTATTAGCTGAGTATTCCACTCTTCAGCGTTCACACTGATGTGTAACAAATCCTAGGCCACTAGGTTCTCAATAGAAGTCTGAGTATTTTGAGTTTGGAAACCAAGAAGAGGTTTCACGTCGTGGGCAAAAGGGGACATGAAGCTATGGTGAGTTGCAGGAAATATGTCAGTGACAGAGAGTGGAAGCAACCTGGAACATTGCCTTGTATCACGTGGCCAATGACAGGGGCTGGTCATTATTCATGGCTATCTGTAGAGGTAGTTCTGGATCGGTCTGACGGGTACGACGTAAGCCATGCATACATCGACTTGGAGACCCCGTGTACGTAGAATTTAGGGAATGGGCTGTTGTGAGGAGCCAAATCAAAGGCTTCCGTCATGGCAAGGAAATTGACTGCTGGCGGTGTTTCATCAGTTGAATCCGTAACCAACTTGGGGAAGTTAAGACAGCAGGAGTTGCAATAAACTATTTCTGGAAGCCATGACCATAGTATGAACAGAATCATAAGTTAGCAGATTAGCCAATGGCTGTTTTATCAGTCCCTCCACTGAAGTTGATAGAGAATTGGTGTTTTTGTGGGGCGGAAATTATTGATTTAACGGAACAAATCTCTTGCAGAGTAAAGAATAATTATTGATAAATCACCCCGTTTTTTCGCGAGCCACGCGGCGACTGACTCAGTGCAGTCAGCGGACAGCATGGGCTCTCGGGACTTGGGAAGATCGGGGTCATGTTGAGAGGCGGGCAACGTGCGAAACACCATCCTGCGGTCGCGGTTGAGGAGGTAATCCACAGTTTCAGCCGTCTTATTGGACATCTCTAGGGTGAAGACTAAGTCTAGTAGGTTGTCCTTCCTGGATGGAGACTTTACATGTTTGGCCCAGATACCCACTCAGATGCAGAAAACAAAATCTATTAGTTGTTTGGCGCTGAGTGGGTTTGAAATCTGGCACTAGGGACTTTGAGGTTACTAACGATCAACTGGTGATCGGGTGGAGTTTGTGCATAGTGGTGAAAGCGTCATCGAGTTAACGAAATTCGGCTGAGGACGGATTCGGAGGCTGGTGGACAAAACCAACGCAAAGAGACGAGTTACGCTATGAGGCGGCGAACGAAATGGACTTTGGTGTGATATCAAGGGTCCGGCAGGTTGGGAGGTACGTGGGTAACTTGGGGCCAAGGTATGAGGCAACCCCATGACGACCAATTCTGTTCGTTCTTTACACGTGGTAGCCAGGAACTGAGGCTTGGCCATTTCGGATGAAATCAGTCAGTCGAGATTCAGTGATACTTTTGAGGTCAAAACTCGTTGACCGATCAACCTCCCGGAAGTAACTAAATTTGCTTAAGATAACCAGCAGTGAACTTGTAGAACGATGCCTGAGAAGGGGTTACCATGCGTTGGTGGACTGCGTTTCCGAGACCGGTCCGTGGCTGTTGACGGGCAGTCTTGGGTTTTGTTGGTTGGGGGGATACATGGGGTTCAGCGTCACCGGTGCTTCCCGAAATACCGTGCTGAGATTCACCTTTGAAGCCGCTGTAGGAGGCAGGATAAGGGCTGTGTGAAGCATGAAGGCAATCCGGAGGCCGATGAGTTAAAGAATGAGTATGAGGACCCCTTGGTAGTAGCTGCACCGGGGTGTGGATTGCTGCTCGGAGGGGACACTAAGAGAAACAGCGCTATGGGTGTCTGTGATGGGCAGGATAGCCAAAGTTGTCAAGGGGTTGAGAGAAGCAGGCCGTGCTGAAAGAGTTGGGGGGGAGTGTGTTTGGAGGAGAGGTGGATATCGTATGACTCGCAGTATTTAAAGGGTCCACCATGGCTCCTCCGAAGGCGAGAAGTCAAAGGTGTACGTGTGTTCAAACTGCGCAGAGATAGATTGTATTGTGGAAAGCATAGGTCAGACTCAGTCAGGTACAGAGGAAGGAGTTTGAGGCCCATGAATACCACAAGGCTGACTTCAGGTTTTGAACCAGTGGAGGTAGGTAGTACCCTAGGATTTCGCTGTAATATACCGAAAGTGGATACGGTGAGCTGAGGCCGGCTGACTTCCATTTATCAAAGGCACAGAGACCCACGGTTGAGGCATATTTTAGTCGACGTCGGTTGAAGATGCTACCGGGTGGTATATAGTAAGTTGATGGTTGTCCCAAAGAGTTCCTTGGGATAGGTTTGAAAGACCATGGAGTGTGTGCATCAGCTAGCGAGTCGGTGCGGCTTGGAGCTAATGTTGATGGTTTAGTTTCCCCAATCGCTGTCAAGATGCACTCCTGGAGCACGATCAACGTGCAGCATTATCCAATGGGATTGCTCAGTGACACGTTTTAAAAGAAACCGTAGCGAGTTTCGCCGAGGATAAACTGAAGCTGAAAAGAGTTTGAATGAGGTAGGACTACCTCAGGTAGAGCGGTAAATATGAACCAGTTTCGGTTTCGGTTATGGAAATTAATCAGTAGTGGGCAAAACATGAAAATTAGGAGAGGAGCTTCAGCGTAGCGTGTGAAAAATGCACTCAGACAAGGTAATGCAGACAATGATTGACGAACGCTTATTCGGGTTGGCTGGAATTAGGATGTGGCAGTGAAGCGGGCAGACGGGATGGAACTGATCAAATTTTTTCAGGGTAGCATGGAAGGATACGTAGAACAGTTCACCACAAAAATGTGAGATAGTTTATAAAAAGTATCATGTGGAAGATAGGGAAGGGCTGATACTGCCTTGCCTGGAGTTGCCAGAAATATGACGTTAATTGTAGGGTAATAGGCAATGGGTGACTCCAGTGGAAACATTCTAAAGGATATTCCATCATGAAAAATTAACTTCCTGTAGAGTGGCTTCGCCCTTTCACATGGGTGGAGGTAGTGCAAAAATGGACTCTGATAAATAAATGAGGTCTGTCATGGTTTGCGATAAAGATCCGTCAATGATCAATATTATGAAGTAGGTACAGGGACGATTCAAACTCAATTCGGGTGGCAATGCAAGGATATGCTTCTAAATTATCAAATTTCGGAGAAGGAATTAAAGAAGCAACGATTTTTTTGTTGTTTCAGCTTTAATTAGTGGTGGTGTCGGCCGTGCCGCCTTCAAGCAGAAGGCTGTGAAAAGTGATACATATGAACCACTATTCCATCAGGAGTGTGTATTTTTGTGTTGGAGAACAGCGACTATCCAGAAACTTGTAACGGGCTTGTATGAAAAACTGTGGAGTTCCCACTGGGAGGGGAAGCGTAGACACGGACTAGAGTTGTACGTGACACAACGTGAAACTGACTATGGAGGATAGCCTTGGATATTCATGAACCCGATGAAGTCTAGGCCGTTCGAGGTGATAATTGGAAAAGTGGGACGTGCTTTACAACGGGGGAGAGTTATAGGTCATCGGCTAAGATAAAGAAAGATGCCATCTGGTACAACTCGAGGGGCTGCTTTGGACTGCTGCTTGGTCTTTCAGTATTGGGGGCCAAAGGGGATTCGAGTGATACATTTGGGCAGCCGATGATTGCATTTAGGCACTGTCTGCTTAGCTGAGACTTTCGAATAGGAGAGTGAGATAGAAAGTGTTACTACGAAGAAGATCAGTGTTTGTGCCCTAGAGAAAACAGGAGTACCGCAGAGAATGAAACGTGGGATGGACTAAGCTCCGACTCGAATTTGGTTGATATACCAAGATTATCTTCGAATGTACGCATGATGTCATCGTGGTGTGTTGATGATATGAGACTTTTACCATTGTTAGCGCACTGAAAAGCAGGACAGTACCAGTGTGAGGAGTGGTTCAAAAACGGAGGGCATGAAATGAGAAAGAACTGTAATTCCGGCACGAAAGCGCAATCAGTGCCCATTGTAAACGTGACTGGGGCCATCTTCAAGTCAGGAAATACCGCAATAAGTATCTAAAAGCATCCAGAAAGTGGTGCGCCGGGACTGATTCACACCTCTGCAGAAGTGACCCATTTTATAGTTTCATCACAGTCAGGGAAGCGAAGGTGCCGTTGGTGGGCTACCATAGCCCCCACTCTCGGACTGAAAAATAGACCACGTGTGACTGGCAGAGGCGAGATAGATAAACGACTCCGGTGATTCCGTAGCGACTGTGCTGCTTAGAGACATGTATGGCTTGTGATAAGGCACGTGGGCTATGAAAAAGAAACAGAAGGACATCTTTCTCACTTTTTTATTCCTACCTCCTAGTTGTTAGTGTTGATATCCTTTCTCTGGCGGTCAACTCTGGGCAGGGAGACAAAAGCCGCCAGGAATGCTTACAGGTGTGCCGCGGAAACGTTCGCCATGTCCGTGAAGTCAGGAGAGCCGAGAAGGTTTGCTTGATAAAAAAGATGCTGAGGCCTGTGGATTCTACCACGGCTTTAAACCATTCAATGGGATTCATGTTCACCGAAACATCAGTTCGCACAATGTTGAAGCTCTGCATGCAGAGCGCAAACAATGAAAGTTCAGCAGACATGGTTACGGAGCCAGAACAGAATCCCATCCATTTTTTGGAAAAAACAGAGCGGGAGAACGTTTTCGAAAGCAGTATGGATAGTTGGAGTGTTGTTGCTCAACTGCAGGACAGTACTCGCAGTGTGAGATTTATTGTTGTTGCGCTGAAACCGGTATAAGTGGTTGGAGCAAAAGAGCAGTCCAGAAGTTTTTTCTTGGTGTCCGTGCTGTTGAGAAAACTCCTGGATCAGCATTCATGCAGCCTGTGGCGTCAAGTATATTAAGGATTATTTCAGGAAGCACTGGCTTCCACGTTAACAGTACCGGTTATCATTGAGGCATTGTGAGCGGTAGACTAAAGCTCATTTTGGGATTCTATGACAGTTTCTTGATGAAAGGTTTGATGAAACCTAGTGATTATCGACGGTTCAGTTCAGTACTTACCATTTTCCTCATAGCCTCTATCAGTATCCAAGTATGAATTCAAAGGCTGGATTTATTTTTGGACCCTCAGGTATTTGGGAAATGCGGATCCAAGTTAGATTTTGGAGTCCACCGAGCAGGCTTCTAGTGGTAGATGAATAAACAGCGTCTCACTGGTCGAGGAAAAGGTTTCTTCCCAGGGATATTCGTGATTCGGGTGCCGTTAAATGTGCTCCTTATTGCAGGACTGATGCGATGAATTCGTGGCAAAGTATGCTTGATCGAATGATAGGGTTTGTCTGTGGAGCAAACTGAATAAAAATAGGGATCTGAGTTTTATTCTTCCAAGTCCCAAGGAGTCAAGCCAAAGGATAGTGCAGCACTGTCTTTAGTTGAGTTTTGTAGAAAACCTAAATAGTTTCTTAGCAAATTGAAGCTCAAAATTTTCCGTGCCAAATAAATGATGTCCCCGCTTGTTGGACAACAGCCGAACAGTACAGTGCGGTACGGCATAATAGGACGAGTATTAGCTTTATATATCTCCAGTCTACATTTTGTCAGGAGAATATTCCCTGCTGCAGTCTTGTATACTTGGTCGCCGTGCTGTTGAGTGGGAAGGACGTCGAAGGAAGTTGGAAAAGCAGGAGTATTGCAGTCCACAGTTTCGTATTGTTGAGGAGTACAGAAGCGAGACATGTTCAACCCCAAATGTGCCGAAGAAAATACTGCAGTTTAGCGCGAGGCAATTGCTTTGTTTGCTGAGGGTTCCATTTTTCGTAGGTCACACTGAAAAGATAAGGGCCGCACATCATTCTAAGTGTTATTTGGAGCTAAAGATGGGTTGCTTCTTTCAGATCCGTTGATTATCTCCATGTCATCGGCAAACAAGATTTTGCTACGGGTGATGACATTACAAAGATCGGTAAAATAGAGTAAAAATGGCAACGGTCCTTAAACGCTTCTTTGGATAACCCTGATCTTCACCAAGTGGCTATCTGATATCTGGTCATGGGCTCAAGTAGCTTGCTGATAGTTTTGTAGGTGGCACCTAAACCAGCTATGGGGCTCAAAGTTACTTGGTCTCTACCCTTGTCGGGCATGTTCATTTGTGGGACTCTGACGAAGGCTTCCGTCTTATAGAGATGGGTCCTGACGAGCGCTTTAACTTTGTCAGCAAGCGTTACCACCAGGTTCGGGAAGTCATATTGACCAATTAAACACGAGCATTTCCCAGGAAACCCGTACTGCTAGTTACTGAGTAGCTCGCGAATTATAGCTTAGCAAGTTGAGCGGTGTTGAACCATTTTTTCCCCGAGCCTGTTATCATTATCACATGATTTATCGGGTGGTGATCTTTGGATTTGTGCAGTGTCTTTCTTGTGTTTAAGGACAATAACGGGCTTATTCCGTCGGTTTGGGACAGATTCTTTGAAAAGGGGCAGACCGCGTAGGTTTGGCAAGGGAAGGGGAATACTTGGGCCACTAAGAGCAAATATCGCAGGTTTTAAGCCTTCAAATCCTAGATGGTCCGGGGTTTCAGGAAAAGCGTCTGTCCCAATACGCCTCTAGTGATAGCTATGATGAAACGGAGTGAAAAGGATGTGAAAACAAGAGTGGCTAGCTGAGTGCTGGTTGAACGAAGCGTCACGAGGGCTGCCAGGAAAGTGTTAAATGTGCTAGCTACCCTTCTAGAGGAGGTGACGGGGTTGTCCAAACAGACGGCCTGTTTTATGCTTGTGGTTGATCATGAGGCTCGGGGCGTGCACAGCCGGGCCAGCTTCTGGGTCTTTTTTATATGGCTCCGTTCTTTGGCTTTTTCCTCCATTCGTAGGTCACGGTCCACGAGGCGGATCTCGCGGGACAGGCGTTGAGGACTAAGGACCATAGAAAAGTCCTTACTTTGTAGGTGATGGGTTTGAAGCTTAGTACGTTTCTCCCTTGATCCGGGTACAAGATGATTTCGTTGCCCAGATGCACAAAGGGGTCGAGAAACTTTTCGAGGGCAGAATATAAATATGAGTAGGGGAGTTCAGTTGCTTGCAGGGGCTTTTGCTGTAGAGAAGAGCTCGTTCCAGTTTCTGGAGCCAGTGGGGGGGAGAATCTGGTCCCTTTCGAAGTAGCCGGAGGAGGGGCTGTCAGATAGAAAGCCTTCAATTCGTGGGTTGAACCGTACTTCACAGTTGGCGGTTTTATTTTAACTGCCAGTGTGACCGTTTAACATAGAAGCAGAAACCTTTTCGAGGCTTGTGACCGATGCCAAGTCGAAAAAGTCATCCCTTCTGGTAGGCTGTTTTACGCCCCTTACCCACTGGCTCCGGCGAACGACTGAGGAGCATTGCAAATTTGTATACAGGACGGCAAAGAAAGACCAGTTTGCCCAGGGGACTGTAGAGTCACCTGCTGCCAATTAATCTTCAGATGGTAGGAGAGCGACAGGAATAAATGCCTCGTTCAGGGGGTCAAAGTTTGGGGCGTCGCTGATGGGGGGTCGACATAAGCAACCTAGAACTATGGGTATCGAAGACGGAGACCGTACACTAAGTGGAATCTCCGGTATTCGACAGGGTCGAGTTTCTCTAACAGGTTGACGGGAAGAGTGCACTTGACAATCCAAGCAGCCTCCATCTCGGCGACGAATTCGGCGAGCCCCGAAGGTTTCACAACAAATCGGTGATATTCGGTCGGAAGGGGTGTGCTTAGTAAACTGGGATTTGATGACTAGGATGACGTTATGAAAGTGGGAGGCGGTTTTGTTTCGTGGCTGGAATTTTGTTTGGGGTGAAGAGAGGGCTCAGTAATACGATGGAAAGCTTTTTTTCTTTAGGGGACTCGGGTCCATATTCGGCTCAGAAGATGACATGCGCGTAGAAGAATGGTGACCTTAAGGTGGGTCAATTTTGGAAGAAGAGTGGACGTTGGTTGTTAGTTCTATCGGGATAACAGTAGCTTATTTCCTGTGAGCTGGGTGTTGGGCTGGACACTCTTGAAGTCCAACCGAGACCAGCACTGTATGCAGAGGCAACGGGGAGCGCGAGATGAGTGATGTGGGGATAGTCAGGCGGATTCCTTGTAAGGACTCCAGGGTAAGCCAAGATAAAGTGGGAAAGAGTATTACTGGGGATGGCTAGAGTCATGGCATAGTAAAGGTTTTGTGAGGAATACGGCTGATGGCCACATAAATTGCATTTCACGGGACACGAAGAGGGATTGGGCTGGAGACTCAGGCTTGGAAGTATACTTGCTGGGACAGGTCTATTTACAGGTGCCACTGGCGGAGGCCACCGTTGCGGTGGTCGGGCTGAAGCGAACTTACAAGGGTAAGCTTTTCGTAGTTGGGGGAGTGGAGGTGGACGTACTCTAAATTGTTTGTTTCAAGTAGGGTACTGGTGCAAAATGCAAAGTGATGGCAACAACTTACTGGTTTCCCTGCTCGTCCGATGCTGTCATCCCTTCAATGACCGATGAGTCTTTGGCGAGCCCGTCTGCTGGCTCCGTAGTTTCATCGACTGCTCCAGTCATCCGGCTAGCTACTTAGTGGACCACACTTGTAGCAGGCGCTCCTCTGAGGAACGTCTCAGGTGGCTAGCAGTCGAGAACAATAGGATTTTATGCGGCCAGTTGGCTGGCAGACACAAGTGTACTTTTTTCAAAGATTGATGCCAGCTGCACGCCGGCGGTTGAGGGTTAAGGGTACCACGTGAAATTTTTGGCTGAAAAATAGGTTGGGAGCTGTACTTCGAGAAGGTGCCTCGAAGTTTATTAACGGGGTGGGCCCAGATGTGAGAGATGCCAAAAGCAAATAAGTTAAGGTATCAGATGATCGTAGTATGAGGGTGTACTGCTTGCTGCCGAGGACTATTCGGGAGAAGGTACTGCCATGTCTTGCTGTCAACTAGGTGGCTGAGTTTTACACGAAGAGCTAGACCAGTCTAAGCCAGATTTAGAGGGCCGACTACAGAAAGACGTATTGAAAAGGGCCTAGGAGGAATTAGCTGCTTTCCGGTAACGGAGTGGGTTGTCCGGTACCGGGACATCTGTTCCGATTAAATGGTGATTAAGCTACCCTTGAGGCTTTCGTCGAGATAGCATTCTGTCTGTCAGTATCTTCATGGGTTTCAGCGGTGTGATTTTTGCAGCAACCTCTCTGCTTCTGATGAATTCGCAGGCCAGATGTCCGTTGGAGAATTCAAAGGGTAGCATGCAAGGGTTTTTCAGCCATTTTCGGAAGCTTGTGGTAGTGACAGGCATGGCGTCCCGTATGGAGAGCACGTGGTATGACTTCCTGGGGTAGAGGGGAACAGCTGGTCGGCAACATTTAACATCATAACATTTCTTGAATTTTTAACTTGCCTGCTGAACTCAGACGCAACCGAGTGGGGGAATTGGCTAGCCGCTCCCAAACGCTGAGGATGTTTTGTTTTGGAGGACCTATCTTGTGAGATTTGCCCTTACTTTGATAACGTGTGGTCTATGGACATGGTTTGAGTGCTCACGTGGACAAAGTACTGTTTTGAAGTCTTTACGCTTCAATCGGCCTTGCTATATATATAACGGCGAGCTCGAAGAGCACGGCCCAGGTGTGGTCTGGGTGGTGGGCGCTTATATTTTCTTTCCAAGCTACATATAGAGGGGCTGTACATAGTGATTTTGTTCCGCACTTGTTCATAACTCGGCAGTATGGCTCATGGTGAAGACCAGGCATACTGGGAGTAGTGGGAAATTTCCCGGCACGCTGGCATCCAGAGGGCATATTCAGCTGACTGGCTCAGTCGAGGGATAATAATTGTTGAAGGGTCATGAACAGAAACCACAGAGATCAAGTAGGCCAAACTCAAATGCTGGTTTCATATTAAGCGCACTATTTTGAAAGAAGTTCCAAGCACTTTTAGATTTAAAGGCTCTTTAAGTAACTACTTCAAGACAGCGAAATCATTTGAGTTTTCGCTGTAGTTTACTGCATATGAGTTAGTTGAGCTGAGGCTTCTCGGGCAGCTTGGCGGAGATATACAAATTGCAGAGGCTGATCGATTTTCTCCAGTGATGAAGAGGGCCTTTTGCCTGCATTCTGAGTTAAAATTGTCTTCCTAGGTGAATATAAGGTAACACGAGCCAGGGACATTCTTGAGTTGGTTGCTGAGGCCAAGATCTATTTCGGGGCTCGTTACCGATGAACGGCTGGGGCAATGGGCGCTGTTTTCACCAGCTCCCATGCAGGGTGACATCTTGGACCCTATCGAGAGCGGAATGGGCCATGCCCACCGTCCGGTAGTGAATCCTTGCGAAGCACGTTTTCTACGTAGAAAATGGAAATTTTTTCGGACAGCAATATGCAAAATTGAGTGCTCCATCTGAATGAAGAAGTGGGTTTTGTGTGGAAATCATCTGAGGCCTTGTACGGACGATGCTGCACATATTCTCCCACGTAGTCGTGGATTTGAATTGGAGAACTGCCAAAAAGTGATCCTTTACTTGGTTGCTTCGTGCCATAAGCGGTATTATCCGAGTTAATTACTTTTCCCCAGAAACGGCGTGCAGTAACCAAACGAAACAGGCCTCGTCCTATATTTTTACTTTGGCATGCGCATTTGCTACCGCCCCCCTTTCCATCATTTCGCTAAGTACCTGCTCACCGACAATATTTCGCCCTGAGGAGCACTATCTTATTTTCTGCATGTGGGATTCAACGGGAAGTACAGAAAAAGTGTTCAGGGGTCCACAGTGCCCCATTTCCTCGCAGGTGAGTACCCAGCCGCGAAAACCGAAGATTGCCTTTGACTCACCAGAGAGGCTGATGAACCTGTCAACCATCGTGGGACGGTAAAGTTCAGTGAAATACAGGTTGTGATCTGGCCACTTGCCTCTACACAAGGTAGAGCTGCACACTGGAAACTCCAAATATTTTTGTTAATGCTCACGCGGCAGAACATCATTCATCACTAAGAGACCAATGTAGAGCAGGAACTGACGATATTTAGTAGCTTTCTAGCTGTCTCCGTCCTCATATGTTAAGCTCACTCGAAGTAATCCCGAAGAAATGTTTTTTGAACTGATGACTCCTTTGATGATTCTTTTCGAGGCCGCGGCAGAAAGCCCGGCCTATCATGAAATGGAGAAACTGAAACACAACGTGAGAAAGTGTTGTCCTGTTTCCAAAGGTAACATTTGTGTGTTGTTCGTTCAGACTACACAAGTCGTATTTACAGGTAAGTGCTAAAACGGCCAGTCCCCTGTGCGATGATCTGGATGCCTGCTGGGCTGAAAGTGCTTGTTCGTTGGAGAGCAACTATTACCATCGAAGCGTACCAGTTTGCGATCCTCGCTTTCCCCGCCTCCGGTTGTGTGCATTCAAAGCTGCCGTAGTCACCAGCTTGGTGAATAATCTGATTCACCAAAGATTTTGCTTGGGTAGTGGATATGAAACTGGGCAACAACCGGCAAGCTTTTGCCGGAGGGATCGACCACAGTACCTTTGAGCCCGAGGCATCCCAACTCCCCAACTAGGTTCCGCAGATAACAGTGAACGCAGCCATGTCAAGATATTCTACAGTGAAGCATAGTCAACAATATTGACAAGAGCTGTTCGCGTACTCCCCTCAGTGTAGGTGGCAGCTGCTGTAAAAAAAGCGAAACAAAGTCAATCCATCGATGTATAGCTGAACTTGGATTCATCTGTCTCGTACTACGTTGAAATCCAGTGCACGTCGCGAACCACTTTAGAGTCCGAAGTGGACATAATTTCCCCTGCTGACCGCCTCCTGCTGAGTTTGACTTGGAATTTTGGGAACAGTTCGCGGGTCCTCTAGAAAATCAGGCTGAATTAGCTGAAATATGCGGAGTAACTTTGTGGCACCTGACAAGAAAACATGCTTCTGAATCACATTTTGTCGTGCCACCGATATAGCTAGTACGGTCTGCCCCAGGTCAACATAAATTAAGCAGAAAAACCAGCCGAAAATAAACCACGGTTTTCAAACTCGGGAACGCGTTCTCGGTTTCGTACGCCAACTTTCTGGCAAAAATATCTATGGGTGCCTTTTAATTTACAAATAGGAATATACTTTTTGTATCCAACAATCTCTCTAACTACGCATTGTCATGTGCACTTTCGGATGCACACCAAGACCATGACATTTTGGCGACTTCTGTGATAATTAATATAAAATTATTACCAAAGAATTAAAGAATTATGCCTGCAGAAGCTGGAAGAAATCTTCGGGGGTCGTGGTATGGTGGACCCGTTTCAAGGCTCTTCAAAACCTTCAGATGTAGCAGTGCTCTGGTATTTACTGGTGCCTGTTTTATCCAAAGGTACATCTGAGAACGCCAAGTGGGGTTTCTTCGGATTGTTCGATGTGAGTTACCTTCACGTGTTGCGCTTTTGCAGCGGCGGCTGGAAGGGTCGACCTTCTGCTTCTCCAAATTGACGCCTTTCTGCGTTATTGAATGAGAGAATGGTCATAATTTACTCAACTTTACGTCCTAGGGTGAAAAGTTGGTCGTCACCGAGAATAAGGAAGGTAAACCAGTTTAAATAGGAAGATAATGCTCTGTGACACCAGAGATGACACTTCAAAATCAAAGAACTTGTTCAGAAAATGAGCTTACTTTTAAAATAAGTATACCGTTAGAACACTTCTCAGTCACTTGTTCTCTGCGTGCGACCCCACTGAACCGAGTAAGGTAATGAAACAGCCTTTCAGGGGTTCAGTAAAATAAAGTGTTGTCTAAAACTGATGGGGCGTAAAGTAATTGATTTTTATTAAACGTATGTTGAGTGAACAGATTCTTTTTCGATCTGAATGTTCGTCCTTGACTTCTCTCCTATTTTGTCCTCGGCTTTACCGGTAACCAACTTAACCGTGTGACTGTAGGGCAGTAGTGCTTCTGAAAAGCAGGGATGTATCCCCTGGAAGTGAGACCATCACTATGTTATTCCAGGCACTACAAAGCAGAGGACAAAAACGAATCCAAATAAAAATGTAAATTAAGAATGGTTTCTTGGAGGGACTGTTTTAGGATTGTTTGTATCCTTTTTTGCTAGCCATTCGATTGTGCGCATCACTGCGGGCTGCGTGGTATACTCTTTTTTGAAGGGGGATTTTATCGGCGGCCGTTCTGAACCTCTAATTTGGGGGACGCTGCCATTTTGCTCTGCGTGCTGTCAAATCTCACTGCAAGGACAACAGTAGGGGATCGTGTTAGGAGTGGACAACTGCTTTGTGGAGAGGCCTTGCACTGCCTTGTTGACAGGCATGGGAGGAGAGCCAGGCCAAAAATGTCAAACAGTGTCCCCCGACGGAACGCACTGTAATTAAACTGGGGCCGCTGAGAAATACATCATCCTTCCATGAGACTATTAGCCTCACCCGGTGATCTTATAGGTACCTAAGGGGACCATAAGTGACAGGATCAGGTGGCGTGCTTAAAGCCACATAATGATCACGGTAAGGCGGCTCGGATTAGCTAAGAGCAAATCACGTCTACTGAACCTCTATTCATTTCTTGACAGGGCTCCCGGCCAGCTAGACATAGATTACCGAGTCCAGACATATAGCTTTGGCTTCCAGAAGGCCTTCGACTTGGAAAAGCAAAGGCTTTTGGAGCAAGGAATGCGTGGCTAAAGGATTGCACAACGGGCGCCAAAGTGAATTAGAGCATGCCTGGCAGGTAGCACTTTTCAGGTTTGGGTCGGGGTTGCAAAAGTATAGATCAGCCAGGGCGTGTAGAGGGGTGATGGCAGGGGTCGGCACTGGAGCTCCTGTTATTTCGCTCCATACGAGTGACCCGGTGGGTTCTCCGAGGTGTTCTGGTTTCCTATTCATGGATTACCATAAGGTTGCGGGAAAACCTTCTTAGAACTGGGGGGGGAAGACATGATAAGAATACCAGAGTGGACAAAAACAAGTAAACCCACTTTAAACTGAGGTAGGTGTAGACGTCTGCTCCAGGGCGAGAGGGGGTAGAGGAGACTCGGAGTTTCAAATAAGAGTCACGCGGGGTTGGCTGTAAAAGGCTCCGCCCAGGGGGACACCTCTCTGAAGAGTCCAAACAGCTCACCGGGTTATCCGAAAATGACAGGCCGTCATTGGCTCCAAAAGGCGATCTGGCTCCCAGGGGAAAGTTATGGAACTTAAAAAACCCGGGGCCATCAGAAGAGTGCGGGTATGTTTCTTCTTCCACCAAGTGACAAAACCTCGGGCCAAATTATCGCCGCCGGCAGTTCTAGCGAGTAACATCTTTATGTTTAAACGATGGCTGGACGACCTCTGAGATGAAATTTTCCAGGACTGTGACCAGCCGTGTGAACGTTCCTTCGAATGTCCTCTCCCCCGTTTCCAATAAATGCTTCTTCTCTTTGTCAAAGCTCCCGTTCAACAGTCGTACAATAAATAACAGAACGCTATGTCTTTTTCTTGGTAATCCAGTCTTGCCCACAGGGGGATTTTTGGGTAAGCATGGTAGCTGGTTCAGGTGGTAACCCCGTCATTCCAAAGCGACTGCCGGTTCTTCAGGGGCAAACCTGCTCTTCATTAACAAGCAGCCCCTTGCTAGACGGCCATAATATTCAGACCTCCTGGAAGCAGAACCACGGTGGGAACTTTGCAGCCCTCGAGAGCAAGTCTCCCGACATACACCTGCTAGAGCCGCGGGTCCCATGACCCGATCAGATCTGACCGGATTAAGGAAGCTACCCAGCCTCTTCATTAACCCGGACGTGATAGAGTCAGTGTGCAACCCAGCAGCCTTTCAACTATGGGGCTCTGACAATTATTCAAGCTAGGAAATGTCTGAGAATGGAGCTAGCTTTGAGGTGGAGTCCTCAGTCTTGTAAATGCCGCCCATATCAGTTGACAGCTTTCGCCGTATGTGACTTGCCCTTCGGCTAGCTTCGCCGAGGAAATCATGGAGCTATAAGTTGCAAATATTCCTTCCAACCACTTGGTGCAATGGTCTGATGTTCCGTGAGCTCAAGTTGTGGTGATCCGTAAGAATTCCTTTGTGGGCATGGCAGTCTCCTGTTATTGTGATTCCAGAAGATATTCGAAGGCCAGAAATAGGCTAAGCAGTCGCAGTGTGCTGAAAAGTATGCGCTCTTGGTGGAGTTATTGCGATTGTGTCCACCGCAGTAGGTTCAGATGCTGAAGAATCAGTTAAATTTTCCGGTGTAAGCGAATGGTTCTGGGCACTCTCATCCAAGGAATCATCAATGAAAGCTAATTTTCTGGGATTTTCAACTCAGTTTGCTGCCCAAAATCTTAGTTTCCAGGTGAAATTGCTGAACTTTTCTGCTTTATAGTAATGCATTGAGTGGCAATATTTTTCACCATTCTCCTTGATGATTTGGTAGAACTACACAGACAATAGCTCACAAAAGGACTCTATGTAACACACAAAACCGATGGGTCCTGCCTCATTTCTCCCCGGATGCTGCGCCAAAGTTCGTACAATTCTTTCCATTGTTGGGTCCAGGAATGACTGCTTTGAAAATTCAGGTATTCAGTTGATAAGGTTTTCATTCCACGAAAGCAGGCGTCAGTAATCGATCACCGAAAAAAGGAATCAAAAACATACCAGATGGGTGCGATATAAACTCATCACTTGTCATAAAAAATACGACATTTATATGGGCCCGAAATACGCAACCGAGCGCATATACACATAAGTTGTAACCCGTGAGCATAACAACTGGTGGGCCTAAGCCTCCCAAACATTTTCACGTTAAGCAAAACAAATCACCCAAGCAAGACTTGCGTACTGCGGTAATCCATATCCAAAGCTGAACCAAGGTGGGTCATTGACACGTGAAGTATTAAAGTGTGCCAAAACGCTTGCACGCAGATTGGAGTTTACGTTGAACAAAGTACTGCTGGTTGGCTCAAATGAGTTTCCCCGAGTTGCACTTGAATGGGACGGAACCACCACATACAACTCAAAAGCTGTTTGTTGCACCCCGAGGTTTATATAAACACCAGGGTCCGTCATAAGGTGGAGTAAAGCTCTCATTTATTAACACCAACCCTCACGGTGACTCAAACCAAGAGCCTTGGGAGCACGAATCTTTACTTTCTTCGAAAAATTCTCACGCTGCTGTTTTTCGGGCTTGTTTCATTCATAGACGTAACTGACATCTCCCAAGGCACTTCGGAGATTGTTGAGGTTGCATCGGATTTCTCAGGTTCACTTCCTACCGAGGATTTTTCACGTTTTACAGATACCTGTGATCCACAGTCCCGATCTTTAGGGACAAACATTCACGTTGTCTAGCTGTCTGCCTCTCAACCTCTTGATACTTTCCTTTTTGCTAAAATGACCGCTTCTATGCAGAGGTTATCAGATACTCCACAGTTTTGTTGAAAACATCTGTTAGTCAATACTTCCCTGAAGGATGGAAGCAAAAACATTGTCCGGCATTATCTGAAGTGCAGCAATCCCACATGTCCACAACTTTTTGTTTCAAATCCAGTGTTCACATAACAATATAATGACGGACCCCGTCCGCCACCCCGGAATGAAGAACAAATCGATTTTGGAATTTCCACTGACGGCAGTTAACAGCCACCTTCATATTCCATTCCGCCCGTTAGCTCTGTGCTACGAGACTTCGACAAGAAGCATCCATTTTTGTGTGGACCCTTTCATCGCTGACGTAAGCCTGGTCTATCATTTTGCTTTCACTTGATTTTGAGCCATTTCTGGAAGAGGTACTTTGGAATCCTATTGGTAGACCTCAGTATTTTTTAAACTTCATTTCTACATAAGTGTATTTCGTTGCTCAGAGTAGCTTGTTTGCCTTTAGAACCTAAGAATTTGGGAGACCGGAGGCAGCCCGGCATATCAGTATTGTACATGAAGATTCCCGAGTTCTTACCCACGGACACGAAGCTTTGATTGGCTTAACTAGAAGCACAATTTCGAACGGCCCGTACAACCAGATAGTCTACCAGTTTTACGTCTGATGGGACACCTGCCGCCGGCTCTTCCGCCCACTTGTGCTGGGTCCATCTTCACAGATGAGCCTCACCAACTGTGAGCGGCCAGAAGCACCGGTATCTCGCCAGGAAGAACCAACTCGGACTGCCGCAGTCTAATCAGACTCTAAAGCAAACCGTTCAAACCTGGGTACAGCCCAAAGAGAAACTTGAGTTCAGGTAAACTGAACAAATCAAAGTTTCTTCAAGTCTACGGCGCTAAGTGTGCTCGTGCCACACGTGAGCCAACTCCCAAAAGCACCGATTCTCCACTGACGTTTGAAATTTTACAACACATCAGTCAAAGCTTCTGGACACATTTGCTCACATCCTTAATTAGTGGCCATGGCACTTTCCAGAAACTGCCTTTCTACCATCGTGGTTGCTTCTGGCCATGAGCAACTTTGAGCTTTGTTTCTTGCTCAATAATCGATTAAGCAGCATGATAAAGGTCTGCTCAAATTCAGTCCGTTTATAATTTTCTATCTCAGTGCCGTAGAATATTCAAACAAATCTTAATTTGTCTCGAGACTCATCCATTAGGCTGAGAGTTACTCTGACTTGGAATAAAAATTACGCAGGAAGCTGCTTCCACGGGGCGGACGGAAAAGAGGGAAAAGGTGCAAGAGGAGCACTATGGCCTTTTGCGAACTTGCACAAGCAGACAACAGGAGAGATATTGTCCACGATGAGTACGCAGGTAACCTTATGCTGTCCGAATACAGTGGATATGAGAACGAAACTGATGTGCATATAGAGACTTCCATCCTCATTTCCCAATGAAGTCATACGGTTATTCCGGCTTTTCACAAGTGAAGCCACTTATTGTGTTGTTCTGGTGACTGGCGGTGGCTCCAATATGATGAAAGTTGCATGGGAGGGTTTATGGACACTGTGAGATAGCTTTTGCAATCAGTTAAAGGAGCTGTTATGCAGATTCTCACTGGCTGGTCACACAAAATACCAACCGGGTGGAGAATATTCCAGTCCCCAAGACTTGGGGGCTTCGTTCCCCGTAGATTAGCAGAGGGAACTGACGAGCCCAGCTGACTGGACTGGCACAATCATGGTGTGATAAGGTCAAGTTTTAAATGGAGCCTCCCAGTGGTTCCCCACAAAGTTAGTGAGACATTCTGAGGTTTCGTTGACAAGGCCCTGGGAACAATATTGAGGAGTACACAATGAGCAACCTCCAACCTCAGTAGGCAAGTAATGGCTCATCAAAAGTAACTGTTTGCTACCCATTGAGGAGCTCGCTTCTTTGAGGAGGATCAAAAAGTTTGACTACCTCGGTGGGTCAGCAGGGTTGAAAAAGAGCAAGCAGAAAAGCCACCAGCATAAACTTTAACCGCGTGTGTGGGACACCTTCACTTCAGGCAGTGCCTGGGGGCTCGCGAACATGCCCTGGGAGTGAAAAGTTGCTGTCAGCCGAGAGGGAACGTGGGGTTGCCATGAAATGTAGGAGAATACCCAAGAAGTTATAAAAAAGTACGAAAAATCAAAGATCAACACACGCATGGCAGTAGGCTACCTTTAGTTTACTCGTGGTTGAAGTTTCAGCCGCAAAGACCGCACTTCGAGCAACGCGTAGCCAGCTCACATGAATCCCAAAGCAAGAACAAGAACAAGTTGAAGGTTCCACGGCAATAAATTGGAAATCACAAACAGTACAATTTCATATGCAAGCCTCAAATATGCGGCCGAATGGACATACTAGAGAAACCCAAAGTGTAAGATTCCCGTGGTCCACACGAGACAGCCAGGAATGGTTCAAAGCCAAATTCCAATGTCTCACACAAACAAACAAAAGTGCAAGTTGTTGCTGACGGATGAGCTTAACAAAGTTACATTGAATGTGGTCACATCCACGGGGCGTGTAGTACATTAGGGGGGTATTTTCTTTTTGTTTCCTCCAGAGCTTACTGGCGATACAGTAGAAAATTCGGGGCACTTGAAAAATCCTACGAGAAAGTAAACGCGACATATGCTGGAATCCCTACCGCTTCTACCTGAATCTTGTCGCGCCTGTCCTATAAAAAATATATACAAAGAATTTGTTGAATTCGAACCGACCGTCGATCATTTGCAGCAGTATAAGCCCTCATGAGCCAAATGGTATTCAGCTAGCTTTCTTATGTCCTATGGTAGTCACAGCATCCGGGGTTCCAATATATCTGTTGAGAAAGTCGCTTGCCTCGGACAAACTGCCCTCTGATTTGTTCACAACTTAAGTGGAACCCTTCCACATATGTGGTATTGGGGATTCTGCATCCAACCGAAGGCATACTAGCCCACTTTTGGTG
This sequence comes from Fasciola hepatica, assembly GCA_948099385.1. NCBI lineage: Eukaryota > Metazoa > Platyhelminthes > Trematoda > Plagiorchiida > Fasciolidae > Fasciola > Fasciola hepatica. The sequence goes on from CANUEZ040000182.1 coordinate 11,032,843, forward strand.
GTAACCAAGGTAATAAAGGTGACCACTTGGGATAAGACAACTAGACACATTGAATACCATGGGTCACCACAGCTAAGCGAGGGGATCAGTGAATAGGAAAACACATTCAACGAAGCTCCTTAAATTCTTGGACAAATTGACTGGAGGATCAGACACAAATAAACGCGCTTCAGTGTTGCTTGGATTTGCGACTCGGTAAACCATAGGGTGCCGATACAAGCAATGCAGAGCACAGGGAAGCAACAAGTTGATTTGAGCGGAATTGGATTATATCTCACTAGTGAGAAATTTCAGGTATGGGCTGCGGAGGCAGCTTCAAGTGCGGCAGAGCAAGCCTTTGGGTGCCACAGGGGTCGCTTTTATGGTCGCTGCTATTCCTTATCTTTACAAGCAATACTCTGGTATCTCCTGGTTTCTGGTTCTCCGTTGATCATAAGACGAAGCCGAACCCCTTTTTCAACGAGGTGCAGGAAGAACTGATCAACCTGCCTGAGCGGAGAGGAAACTGAAGCTTCTTCTAGACAGATTTTTGCACAGTAAGCTGCCGCAATAAACTGGGAGCGCGAGGTGCCTACCATCGACTGATCGACCATTTAAAGTGATCGAAATGACTGGGGTCATAAAAGATCTTGGCCTTTAATTGGGACATCTCTCTCAAAAGCTTCGTCACAGTCCGCTCTCTGCTGTGACATAATGATAGCAATTCACACCGAAGGTTCTTCAGGTCGCGTTGAGTTTCCCTTTCATTTGTTTGTAGTTTATGTACCCCACCATTTCCGCTGGCAGCGAGTTCCACGTTTTGGTCACCCTCCCGGGAAGACGGTGGACTAGTGGCCGACCAGCACACCGCAACTTCATCAGCAGTGGCCAGTGATATCCTCAGAGCCCTCAACCAAATTTCGGACGTCCGACCGGCCTCGGCCACCACCAGTCTACTGAAAGCCGGACTGCGCTACATCGTGATGTGTTCCCTTTTGGCAAGCAATGATAGGATAAAAATAGTGGTTTCAGTGTGAGTATGGAACTAGGCATAAACGTCCATCTAGTAATCTGTATGAAGAAAAGAGCAATGGACTTCGAGCGGATCAAATCTCATATCAGAATAGGAGAGCTTGACAGACAGTGTGAAAAGCGATTTCCTGGGACAGAAGTTGGGATTCAGAATAATATTAATGATAGTTTATTTCGCAGACGCCCGAAACATGCCAGAATCAGGATTATGTTTTTCACAAGCAAAAAAATGGACAGAAAAAAATGGGGAAAAATTCCGAATTACGCATAACAAACGTGGGGCATGTAGACTCACAAAGGAAAGGAGAGTAAGATAAATGTGTGTATAACAAGAAGTAAAGGAGAGAGTTCAGGGGAACCCAAATATGTATTGAAATATGTCCCTGGTGAGTTTGGAAGTCCAAGTCAAATGAAGAAGCTGGCTGAACAAAGGGAAGGAGGCCGGGACCTGGTAGTCTTGCTTGAGGACTGAAAATCGTCATGAGAAACCATGGTAGTCAGAAACGACCAATAAACAAGAGAAAAAAAGAGGAGACAAAAAATTGAGTCGCACTGCTAGGGATCAGATAGCCATAAAGTAAGCCGCATTTCAATAAAAGGACGACATCAATATGAAGTCAGGGAGCGAGCAATGCTAGAAGTAAAGATTGGGTCAGATGGCAAAGGTGGTTCGGGAGAATCGAGACACGGTAAATGTGAGGCACATATATATAGAAAAAATGGACGGATATCATGAGAAGCGGCAATCGGTGGCAAGATAACTGGCCGGCAAAGAACTGCAGAATGCAGAGAGAATATATGAAGATACATATATATATACATCTATGTACATACATATATTTACGTATACATATAAAAGGAGGAGAGGCAAAGAGCAGTGAAGTGACAGAACACGGAATCAGCAGTGCTTGCGGGAGACGGGTAGGGTTGGGTTAAGGGGTACACAAATAACTTGGATGAATCCTGAAGTGTTTGTTTATGGCAGGTGAACACAGAGAATCAGCACACAGAGAAAAGTTACTTTGGAGGCACACAAGCGACGGCGGTGAGCAGAAGTTTTTTAACGGGAGAATGTGGAGGGGTGGATAGAAGAAAACTGCTAAGAGTGGATCTAGCATTCAGATTATTGAAGGTGTGACGTGTAGTGACGGTGAAAAATGAGTGAAGCTTCATTAAATAGAAGTACATTACACAACAAAAAGATGGTTGGTGAACACAGAGCGAATGAAAGTACAGAGCGCTGGGAGTGATGTGAAATATCAGTTGAGAACGGTGCCCTGGAGGCAAGTGGCAGGAGAAGACCGATTGGATCGTTTTGCTGAAGGTGAAACAGGATGAAGACCGACAGAAAAAAAGGAAGATAACCAGTCCTTTATACCTATGAAGGAACAAAAATGACGATAAAAACGTGCACGTGGGAGTTGGGAAAATGCAGCTGGAGAGATGCGTGCCCGCAGGTGATGGCGCAAAAGGATTGAGCCAGAATTTGCTAGTAGGGGAACTGCCTAAGAGGAAGATATGCAAAAAAATTGCAGTGTCGGGAAAGGGCGGTGCGGTGGTGGTGAAAGGATGATAAATGTGACTGTGAAAAATGCAGCTGTTGAAACAGCGTGTTTTTGTATGGATGAAATAAAGCCCTTCACTCTGTGATGATAATAGTAAATTCAGGGTGAGCCAAACTTCCTGCGACAAATCGGTGTACCCTCAAACCTCTTGGATGAAGTTGCAAGTGGTCTAGGCCCTTTCTCTGTACCTCGATATTCCATGCTATTCAAGCCCCCTTTTGCCCTCCCTTGCATAATTGCATTTCCGATGACCAGAATTAGCAAATTTTGTAGCAAGTGGATAAAATATTCTCCTGATAGCTACTGCCGAGGTATTCCGAAGAGTGCAAAGAATGAGTTGGAAGTAGGGATCTATGGAAGCTCTCTCAGCCGCTGGTTCCACGTTAGGTGCGGAGGTCAGACGGTGGCCTATCCACAGCACTTCCTTCATGCACAAGAGTGCTGGTCTGAGTCTGTACATACTGCCAGTATCTCTTTCTTTTGGGATCCCTTCGAGCAAAATCAGTCACTGAACGGGACAGGACCCACACTTAACCTGAAGATCTCACCGTCACTGAGGCTGAAGTCCTTTAGGAAGACGCCAAAGAGCCCAGGCCTCTAATGCTATCGCTGGACCAGACCGTCCTTCCTCAGCTGGCTGTCATGTCGCGTATGAGGAAGTGGAACTCTTTGAAATTTTTCATTGTTTCACTCGAGGGAGAGAGGCTAGAACTAGGACTAACAAAATTATTGAACTTTCCAATCTGCTTTTCAGCTCAATAGTAATCTAAGGCGGGCTTCAGAATTGGTAAACAAAAAATGGTAAAAGAAAACTGCAGGCAGCGCGCCACTGCCTGGCGCTTCTGTGGACGCCGCTTTGAAGAATGAACTCTTAAGCTCGGGTAGCAGATCATCTGGACTTGAGAAAGACAGAAGAAATTGTTCTCCCGGCGGACAGCCAATGGCCAGGTTGAGACTAAGGTAGCCCTCGGAAAAGTCAGAAAGGTGGTGGTTACGGATACCCGGAAACCGGTAATGAGAAGGGAGACAAAGGGGACGGGCAATGACGTTGCACGTAGTTGGCTTCTTGAGGGTGGTTAAAATTTCTGGCCAAGTAGCAATAAAGCTTGGCCACAATGTAGCCCCGCCGTTATCCAGGACGAATCCTGCGGAAGCGAAACCACGAATAGGAAGCCAACAGAGAACGTGGGTTGTACGATCACACTGGGTGCGCGAAATTTGTGTGCTGGGGTGGAGAGTGCTGTCGTACGCAAGAGCCGAGAGGATGCTGAAGGCGAGCCCGAAAAACCGAAAAGTCACTTGGACCTGGCTTCTGAGCGGATGGGCCCCCCTGAGAATCCGAGAAATTTGCGAGAGGTTGGGCAACTTATGGTCGGGTACACAAAAGCAGCAAATGTTGGTAACAGTTGATCGGAACTCAAAGCTCGCGCAATATTTGATTGTGTAACAGGGGCCACCGAGGCTTAGACTCCTTCCCAGGAGGATACTAGACACAAAATTCCCCCAAGCTCTGTAATCGGCCAGGCTGAATGGCCACTCGAGCGGCGGAGACGGAACGCTGAGTCTCTCTCCAGAGTTCTACCACAGGCTGTGGAATTCAGGCTACGTATATTCCCGTGCAGGAGGTATTTTATATGCCACTGTGGCTTATCAGGCCGAAATGAGAAGTTTCGGTGCACGGCAGCCCGTCGTCTCTAACAGAGGAAGATGACAGTTGGTCCAATAATAGTGGGTTGCCAAAGGCCTAATATTACGAAACCACAAAGCCCTAAGGGTAGACTGGTTGGGAGAGGTGGCTCTTGGGGAATCGTTCAGCCACTATCCGTTAAGCAAAGTGCATAGTAAGGGCCTGGCTCAGAATGTGACCGGGGCGACCAGAAGGAGGCAGGGTCCACTCCCATCTACTCTGGGCCCTGTGATTACGACGTATTTGCAGGACGCTCCAGAACCTCAATTCAGGTCCTGCTGGGAAGCACTGAACACGGAGTTTCTTGTCTAAGATTGAACCCGGTCAGACTAGAACCCCAGACAAAGAAAGCCGAAGCCACCACCCGGAAAACCGGATAGTGCTGAAGGAACAAAGGGCTTAGATCAATCGGGAGGTTGAACAGAATAAGAACATTCGTAGGGCAGCTGTAGAGACTTGTTGGGGATAGCCCCCTCTCACAGGCTGATAGAGTAGCTCCCATAAGAAGTTTTGTTTGAGGGGCGCCCAGTCATGGAGGATTGGCCGGGCCTGGAAAGGTATCCAGGTGAGGAAGTCTGCTTGGTGGTCACAGACGTTACCTCCAGCATGTAGCAGAAACAACCAGTTGGGGTGAGGTTCATAGAGAACATAGGAAAGTGTAGGAGAAGCCCCTAGTCATTAGTGTCAAAAAACTCCGAGAAGATGTTTCCGTTACATGCTGCCCATAGTGGTTCCAACAGTGGCCACTGGAAACTTGAAAGATCTCCCGGGTCAAGCTGCAAAAATCTGGGGAAGGCAGGATCAATTCAGCACCACTACCAGCAGTGCAGTACGATACCCTGTGGTCTCAGTACTCCAGCCGACCACCGTGACAGCCGTTCCTCAAATGCTACATGAAGCCATCACAGCAAGTTGGGTGCCCAAGGTCCTGGAGGGCTTGGTAAAGACTAAGGAAGCGGATATCAGGAGTGCCCATCCGGAAGTCCTCTAGCTTATGGCTGGGCTCTTGGCCCATCCGCTGACTACTTACTCAACCTATCCGTTAACGAAGGTTCCTTACCCTTGTAATGGCTTGGGTCAAAAGTCACCTCAGTCCAAGCAGCCGAGGATAAAAACCTACCGCGGTTGCAGGACGGTTAGTTTATCTGCGACTTGTTGAAGGCTGTGAAGAGTGTCTTGTGGAACAGGATTACTGGCCACGCGACTGCCCGCGGGTTGGTCACAACAAACTGGGATGAATTGGCTTCTTACAGATCCTACCAGTCTAACCTTATCTGTTTAACCGATGAGATTACATAAAGGTTAAATCAAGGGACAGAATAAAAGTTTGAAGACCGTATTTCCAGGAGGCCTTGGACCCGGTCAATCACCATTTGCTGCTGGTGAAATTGAATGGTTTCTGGTTGTCTCGGAAAACTACTGCGTAAATCCACGGGTCAACCACGGGTAGAACGTTTCAAGTCGTGTTGGAGGGTAGCTTATCCCGAAAAGAGAGTGAACTGAGCGGTGTGCCTGAGGGCTCAGTCTTTCGGCCTATGCTATCCTTCCTCTTCATAGAGACTCGGTCACTAGCCCGAAGAATCTATGCTTTGTGTTTACAGATAAATCGAATTTCAACACCTCTGTAACAACAGGTAGTACGACTATGGGCCGGGGTATAGTACCCCACTAATCAATGTTCCCGGGTTCACCTCTAACAGCGGGTAACTACGCCGTCTAGAAGATAGTAAGGACCCCCAACCAACCATTTACCCTGGGGAGGCAAAAGCGAAAACTAGATCCTCTAAACAAACAACGGCAAGGTACCTTGGATTAACTATGTCAGGTGACCTCTGGTAGGGAGCGAATTGCGGTGCAGCCATTCAAAAAGCCTCTTGGGAACATTGCCAACTCAAGGGAACAGTAGCTCCTAGAAAACCCAACAACATGTCGCCGTTTTACGAGGCGCTCTTTGGGCTGCACCAAGAACTCGGTGTTCAGGCTTGGAGGTCCTTCTTGGTAAGGGAGGCTTAGCAGCTGTCACAGGCTAAACGAAGCTTTAAGCCTGGAAGGCTCTGCTTATAAGCAAAGACTGGAGGCCTTTGATTTGTTTTCGTTCGATCGCGGAAGATGTCAAGTTGGGCTAGTAGAAGCTTTCAAGGTGCCCTAGGGTTATGTTGGTCTTCAAGGATTGACTTTTCTGCTACTGAACCAAAGCGACCGTACGATCATCATTGGGCATTATCGCGACTTGACAAAGGATACGGTCTCAAGTGGCTTGCGAGGTAATACCTTCGCTGGTAGAGCAGTAAACGATTCAGACCCGCCTCCGTCGGAAGGAGTAACCGCAGAAACGGTTGTGGTGTTTTAACATCGACTAAACCACTGTAAAGCTCATTTGAAGAAGTGCCTCCCATCATTGTCACCCCATGGCACCGTTAGGACTGAGCGATTTATTCTAGTTGACCCTCGGACAATACGGTGCACGTCAGCCACTACTTCTGAACACTCGTTTATATTTCGTCCGTTTACCGCAGCACCCTGTTCGACATTTGACGGCCGTGATGATTGCATCTGACGGTGATATTTGCTGAACCCTAGTCCCTGTTGGTAAGCCTTGCGGCCGTATAGATGAGGTTTGTATGTATTTTGTAAGGGTGTAATTTGGTAATCCAGCACAATAGAATCTGCGAATCAGTCTTGTCCGGACTCTAAGACTCGTTAATTTGGCTACGCTGTAATCACCACAGGAATAACCTGGCAACTTCTGCCCCCAAAAACCCTCACTTTGATCAAAGATGGATATATTAGGCCCCGATTCTGTTATTAGCTCCAAACGTTTCTTAAAATGCTTGCAAGTGACCCGGGGTTCAAACATTTCCTGCTGAGGAAGTTTCTCTCTCTGTTTCCCTATATTGTAGGTGTTACCACAAAAGCGTGAGGTTGAAGGCGGATGCCCAGTGCCTTCCGCCGGACTGGCTGAATGTTGGTCAGTCTAGGGAATAAGGCTAAACCCCGATTCCAAGCCCGTGATAAGAGCAGTATGAAGCGTACTACACTGCCCACCGTATCTGAGGCGGAGGGGCGTACCAGGCAACCGGAATATCTGACGTCATCCGAAGGGCAAGGAAACTGAGCAGTTCATGGCCGGCTCCCAGACTTTCACGAAAGAGGCGAACAAACCTCACGACTTGTGACCGGCCCAACTGGAACATCTTTGCTGCTTCGCACCTGGTTGCGCAAGGGTCAGAAGAATATCCTCCAGTAGAGACGCATAATGTGGACTGGGCGACCGAGAATTACAATAGCCCACAAGTCCAACAGAACACGGCTGATGGATATGTTACAACACGACTGTTACGCTCGTCAAACGTGTGCCCGGGCTCATGTTCTCACATGTTACCTGCGGGCTGATTTCTATACTTCCATGTCACACTCCCGCGGACATATTTCCATACACTTCGTGAAATGAAGTCGGCTGTGCTTGCACCATTGTCTCTGATGGAGGATATGTTCCCTTTCTCTCTATCCTGCTTTTTTCTGGCATCCAAACCTCACCCAAACAGACTCCATCATCTCATGCTCTTCTTTGTCCCCGGCGTCCTTTCAAACTGTCCAGAGTTCACGTGCGAAAGCAGGCTTTTTTGGCTCGTAGGCCGGAGACCCCTGCCCTGGATTTATGTTATGCCGAAGATCCTCGAAATTAAAGACTTCGCCCCGGTCGTTCCACTGATTCCCCATCCAGTCCTTCCGCAAAGTTTCACTTGAGCTTGCATGAGGATACTGAGGCAGCGGCTTCTGGTCTTGCTGGCCTAAGAGTGGCCCTTTGTATAAGGGCTGAGCCCACTCCACCTGACGGGATCCCAGATGACAGCTGTTTGTATGCAGTGAGACTAAGAGGCTCGTGCAAGGTGGGCAAACGCCTGTCTGATGGACGCGATTTGCTTGCCTTCTTGGCTTACGCCCCTACAGATAGTGGCCCGGATACCATGGACGATGTCTTCTACCAAAGGTTACAAGACCCATTATATGAATGCCCCTACAGCTCGGCTGGCCATAGGCGCAGTGAAGCTTCGCTAACAGGTAGACGAGAAGTAAAAGCAAATCCGCTTAGAGATCGCGAAATCTGGTGGAGATAGAGCAGGCTGCCACTGTGGAAAATTCTCGTGGCATACTTCGTCGGCTCGGAATCACTGGTAGGAAGCAATTGGGTGTGAGCGAAACGACCTGTTAAGCTGACCGTTCACCTGCCCATAGTCTGCGGCAAGATTTTATAAGCTGGATGGAGAATTTTGAAGGGCAGTTCAGCTCACCTTAAGAGTCGGTCCCTCCAATAGACTTTTCAACAAAAGTTCGGTGGTCTGTTTCGACAGATCTACCTTCTGAAGCAGAGATCCGCAATGAAATCCAAGCCGTAGGATGTCATGAATCACCCGGGCTCCCGTGTCATTCCTCCGGCTCTTTCTGAGGATGATGGGATGGAACTTGTTAGACAACTTCAAACATCTTTCCCCAGGGTGTGACGCTCCGGAAAGTTTTCTCTTTATGGGGGGATCCTGAATCCCGTCACCAGGGGGAGGGTTTGAACAATGAATGCACCAACCACAGAGGTGTAAGCTCGGTCTCGATGGCCTCAAGGCTGCCAGCTTCTGCCTCTGTTCGCGGGTTGTGCAGCGCGCTTGATGGACAAACTTGCGAGCAACAGGCTGGATTTCTTACTTGCCGTTGATACACTGATCAAATATTACACCTCTACATCTTTTAGGACATAGTAACACCCTCCAAGAGCCAACATTCTCTGTGCTTCTGTACGCTCAAGTGGCCTTCGAATCAACTTATTTGTCTAAACCACTGAGTCGGTTGTTAAAAACTGATGGTCCTGCAAATTATGTGTCCGTCCGCAAGGGGCTGTGTCGTCATAACTGAAGCCTGGTTGGGGTTCGAGGCCAGCCTTACCACCATCCGCCGTTTCCAGTGGAGTACTGTAAGGCTGACTTATATCCTCTTGTTTTCACATTCGTTAGGCAGGATATCCCACAGAAAGCCCCGTCCAGCCTTCCAAACGACGGAGTTAAGCTCTTTCCAGTTAACAGAGACTTTGACTTGTAGCACACCGACAATATCGCCCTGCTGAGCGACAGCGCACAAGCAGCTTAACGTGCACTGTTCCGCTTGGCATATGAAGAGTTCTGATGTGGTATGTCCTTTGAGCCTTCAAGATGCAAGCCCCTCATCGGGACTGGCAGAGGCCTGTGCCCACTTTCGCCTTCAGCGGTGATTGGTTCGAGTTAGTCGCTGGCCTTAAGGGCCTTACGATCTTGATCAAAGCCGGCGGTGGTGCTACGGAAGGGATCACATCAGTGTCTCCGAAGCACTGCCGATATTTGATGAGAACATTAAGTGAACCATGACACGATTTGTCGTCTAGTACTTGGTTCTGACAGTCACCGTCTGGGTGAGACAATCTCTCTACACCGCCCTGAAGGGCTCGGGAATATTTTGTGTAGGGTTTCCGATGGTTCGCCACTTCCTGCTGGTTTTGCTTCCAGGGCGAGGCTAGAAGACGGGCTGGGGACTTCAAAGAATGACTTGGAGCAAGCGTATGAAAAAGTCAGCCGTGGCCTTGATTTCGGTCGGCCATTCCAGCCTCCTAGTTAGGGCCCAAATGATGGGGATTGCCGTCGTTCGGAGAACCTCAAGAGCAATGGCTTACAAACAAATACAGTCAAGAAAGTGGAGAAAGGGCAACTTGGTAAATACACACTCCGCGCGAAAATATGAAAAGTGAAAAAACTACTACCAGATAGCGCAAAAAAATGAAGAAAATTGGAAGGCAATTTTCGTAGAAGGATTTTGGCCGGCGGCTTAAAGGACGCATATTCAGGATCATTCCTAGTGTCCCACACGCCTTATGAATGTGACCGGATCCAATTAAACTTTGTTAAGCTCATCCGTCAGCAAAAACTTGCACTTTTGTTTGTTTGTGTGAGACATTGGAATTTGGCTTTGAACCATTCCTGGCTGTCTCGTGTGGACCACGGGAATCTTACACTTTGGGTTTCTTTAGTATGTCCATTCGGCCGCATATTTGAGGCTTGCATATGAAATTGCACTGTTTGTGATTTCCAATTTATTGCCGTGGAACCTTCAACTTGTTCTTGTTCTTGCTTTGGGATTCATGTGAGCCGGCCACGAGTTGCTCGAACTGCGATTACAGTGAGCCACTCTGCGAAATGTTATGTTCCGGGCCAAAAAGATTTACGTGGGGCAAGGATTTCTATATAGCTGCAGGTAGATGGCCACCCTGCCTCATTGCACTTTTCAATTTTCCTGTCCTTATTTCCATTGTTGCCGTTCTGGTTCCTCAGTAATTTTTCACTCCCGGCCCCTGTTTCCTTGGTCCTACATTATCGCCTTCAGACTCCGGAATCACCCCTTCAATTTGCAACTTTCTTCCGCTGTGTTACCAAGACCGACCTTCATTTTCGTTTCAATAGTTGTAACTTTTCCGCGCCCACGGTTACTTCTACCGGGACAAATAGGGCGCTAGCTGGAACTCACCTGGGCTCGGTCATCATTTTGGGCTCCTCTGGTTGGAGCAGGGCAGCTGAAGGCCCCACCTACCGTCCATCCCCTCCAGTCCAAAAGAGAAGACTTCGTTTTTCCATTTTTCGAGGCACTGAGTGATCCAAGGAGATACCGGTGCAAGAACCTAGGCTAACCTGGCAAGCAGTCGTGTATATCCTGTGGTCTCGATTGGACTGAACTTAGCCGACCTGACCTAGAATGCCTGACGGACACATGTTAAAAGCGAATGCTTGATTGAAGGGCATATTACGTGTGACACTGGTGATCACACACAAAATGCCGAATAGTCTCAGAGGAGCAGCACTGGGCATTTTGTAAAAATGACCAGGTTGAGCGACTAAGTGCCCATTGTAGAACCGGGGCCAGGCAGGCCTTCCAATTCTCTACAATGCGTGAACTAGCTGGGAGTAGATAAGAAAGTTATAGAACCAGAGAGCTTTAGCTTTTCAAAGAAAAAGAGTTTCCAGCTTTCCCACGCGGATGTAGTAGGACGGAGCAGCAAGGGGAGTCTTGGGGAAAGGAAATCAAAGGTTAGCTAAGCCTAGCAAGTCTTTGGTCTTGAACACCAAAGCCGAACAGTGCAAACAAAGCAGTCCCGAAGACGAACAAGGCCACCGATAAAGCACAGATTGGTAACGCCTCTAAATGCACAGAACGACCAGTTTTAAAGGAACCGGATCAATAAATGGAGGGACTATGGGGTGAACTGCAGAAGGTGAGACTTGGGGGGGGGAACCCGGTACAGTGAGATACTCCAACATTCTCATGCTGAAACATGATGAATAGATCACTATTAAGTCTGTAGTAAGAGATTTGTATAAAAGGAGGCTGCGGGGCTTACTAATTCTCGTAGACATTATCCAAATGGTAGGAACCAGGAGAGTCCATAGGATTGGCGAGCGGAAGCGTCCTTGATCGCTAGTACAACTGGGGCCGAGAGGACTAATCGTGATTGCTTTCGCAAACCCAAACGTCTGGGGCCAGCTGTTAGCAAGGGCGGAGGAAGTATTTCTGCGCAAAATGGAAAGATATCGTATCGTGGCCGATATCCCAGAGATGAGCATACGGGCACAAAGAAATGCCAACGTAGGGGTAAATCAAGCCCAGCTGCTCCTCGAATCAGGGGCGTGCCAGAAACAAGCTCGGCAATGTTACTGAGGTCGCACATCCAGCGCGACCCACCAAGCAGATATTTCCAGGAGATTGCTGTGATTGAAGGCGTAATGGAGTATGAGAAGTGAAAGATTCATTCAACGGAAGACAAAAATAGCCCCGGGCTGCTTATCAAAAGATATCTCTGGCCGACAACCATTGGAGTTGATGCTGCCATGCTCAAGAAGAGCACAGGATTCCGACTTGGAAGAACAATCATAGAGGCGTGCCAGTTACCTGTGACTTTCGGTGCAATAGAACCGAATAAAGTAGCCGCAGCTATGGTACTTCCCCCGAGGCAATATATAAACCAAAGAAAAAGATGATGTGTACACAAGGGGTCACCATAGTTCTATGCACCAACTCTCACAGCATTGAGAATAAATAAGCACAACTGAACGATATAGTCGCTCACTGCAATTCTGAGATAGTCACAGTCTCAACGAAATGGCCATCTCAAAACGGTCATATGCACAGGGACAGCAATGGCACTAACTCAATTATCTAAAAGAGAGGGAGAATGACAGCGGGCGAAGCAATGTCCTCTCTGATCAGGGAAGGGCCAGTGCACGTGGGATCAGAATTAGGTCTATAAAAAGCGTGCACACCAGTGCGCACGAAAATTACGGGAGTAAATCAGAAAGGCAACTGTTTTATGCGCATATAGAAGCGCGAACTGAATCATGGACGAGGATAAGGATAAATAGTGCAATACAACAGCCCCATGCACCAGCAAACGCACTTCTAATGGAAGAAGGCTTTAACCTGTCAGAAGTGAACGGGACAACGGGTGGCTATATCTCGGGTAGAGCAGCGGAAGGCTTCGTTGACCGAGTGCAGTGCAAGGCACTGATTCAGCGTACTGGAATAAAAGCAAGTTACCGACCGGGTCAGTAGCCTCTTCTCCTCGATCTGGAGACCACAAGGCATGAAAATTATAAGGACGAGCTAGATCTGCTCCCACCTTTGGGAAAAAGTGCTCATGTCACCATGAAATCTCCTCCCTTTACCGAGCATGCGGAAGCCGTAGGAAAATTACGCAAAAGATCGAGGAGGGCAAAAATTCAGAACTGTGGCTAAATTAGGCTAAGGGATGGAGGGCGACGGATTTGGGGTAAAGGAAATACGGCGGACGATCATGGGAGACTTTCTGAAGCCGCGGGACAGTCTTGACCCACTTCAGGATTGCAGGAATGAGGGTAAGGCAGCTGGATGGACACTGAAAACTTGATGAGGAGGCGTGGAGACAGAAGCTGACGGATCTTCAAGGCTTCTGTCAGCGAATGAGCCCTACTGTGGTGCGAAGAGGATTACACTCAACCGTAGTAGTCTAACCAGGGACGAAGAGAACCGTCAAAACGGCACCGACCAAAGAGGCTCAAAAGAGAATCTAAGAGCTGCCGTAGATACGTTCAGTCGTAGTCTTTGCTTAGAGATGGATCGGGGCCGCTGGTCTTGAGGGATGGGGTGAAATATTTGATGAAGATCGAGGCAAAGTAAATGACTTGGGCCCATTCTTTGAGGGTGAACATAGAAGTAAATGGGGTGACAAAAGTCGACTGAAGCGCAAGTGGGCAAGTGCTCCTACCGTTTCCAACCCGCAAATAACGGAAGAAGAAACCGGGCAGTTATTGGAAGGACTGAACCTGCATAATTCGGCGAGGTCTCACGGCATACACCCAGCCATCACACATGTGTTGGCCGGCATGATTGATGGATGTCTGCAGTCTACACAGCCCCATATTTGATCAAGGGGTATTACCGGTGGACTGGAATTACCGACGGTTGTGGCTATCTGTAAGGAAGGGTAGCCGTCAGAAGAAGGGAGATGCCTTCCTGTAAGCCTCACATGCATTGTATTGGGGGGTTAAGAGCGAATGGTAAGGCAATATATGCAAACACCTAATGAACTGCAAGTTGCACTGTGGGGTGCAGCACGGGTTTTTGAAGGGCAAATGTTGTCTCTCGAACCTTACAATATTCTTAGACGAAGTCAGTACTCAGCCAAAGGTGAGCAAGGTGGTTGAAGTTTGGTGCCCAAACTTTAGCCTAGCTTTTGACTCAGTCAACAGTCGCCTGTTGATGGCGGAACTGGAGGCGTTTGCCATGGAAGGGCAATTACACAAGCGGGTATCAGCCTTACCAACCAGCGGGAAACTTCGTGTCAAACTAGGAACCTGCAATTCGAAAGCTCCGGAGGTAACTAGCAGAGTTCCTCAAGAGTCATTTTTAGGCCAGCTGCTTTTTCTTCCCCGCACGAATGAATTAGCAAGAGATTCATCGTTACCAGGTTTCAGCTTTGAGGAGGATGCGAAATTCGTAGTATTAGGGGGTCGACGTGACTTAGAAATGGACCTGAAGCGGGAAGCCGATAGGGGAAACAGGTGGGATACCTCCTAAAAGGGGGCAAAAGTCATCTACTAACCAGGGCTTTGATGTGAGAGACATTTGTGGGAGAAATTGGACCATTGACGGTTGAAGGGGCGCGGCCGACGGGGAACTTGGGTGTCAGAATGACTACAGATATTAAGTCCGCTAAACATTGTAAAACTGGCTGCTCGCAAGGTAAGAAGTTAGCTCTTCCGACTTTGCTCAGCAGTTTCCTGCAGAACGGCAGAAGTGTTACCACCAAAGTAAAGGCCTTCGCAAGGCCACGCAAGAACATAGCACGCAGGCGTCGGCAAGATTTTGTAGCGCTAGGTCTTATATACCAGTGTAAATTTGATGATATAAACAATATTTTGTAATATTCTTTGCCTCTGGTTACACCCAACAGAATTTATTTCACGTTCTTCTATACGTAATTTATCTAATCACAAAATGTCTATTTCAGCTGATATTACCGTTTCATTTGTGATAGTTCGATCCTTGACTTTCCCACCTGTCTGGAAAAGTTCCAGCGACTGGCCATGTGGATGGTTGGAGGGCAACTGAGAAACTCATATGAGGAAGGACCGCAGTACACGGGACTTCTCTTACCTTGAGGGAGAAGACTTAGAGAAGACCTTACTGAGGCGCCTAAAACCAAAAAATATTTTGTGAAATAAGGGCCCATGATATATTTTAACAGGCAACTGATCAGAGAACGAGAGACAAGGGCATCTAATTATGAAAGCCACGTTGTAGGCCAAAAGTGTGAGCAAACTTCCTCAGCACCATAGTAACTGGACAGTTGAATATATTTGATAGCACGAACGAATTCTGCTGCTGCGACTCCCGTCCAACGAACGAAGTGAGCATAAAGATAGGAATTGGTGGATTTTAGGGTTATATTATTTATTCCGCAGATGTGGCGGGAGACGGGAGGTTAGATGTGCTGACGACCAGAGCCGGAGGACCAGGATGCGCCGTGTTTCCAGAGAGGCGTGTCCCAGGGTGGCGAGGGTGGCTGGCAGGCCGGCGCCATATGATTTAAACAAGCAGCCTGCAAACAACCAGTCTAGTGAATAAACTGAGAACGGCCTTAATTCCTGATCTATCAAAAGGACCAGTCAAGGTTTGCCTGGCCAGTTTGATACCTCAATGGACGACCGATGAAATTGACCCAGACCTCCTTCAGGGCCTTTGAAATTAGCCCATGTGTTCCAGAGGTGGAAAAACACTTTAATGTACAGTTGTAAGTTAGCGAAACCTTTCTCTGCTATTTCGGCAATAAACGTGTTCTTCGGTCCTTTCCACTTCGTGGACCGCCCCCGCGTTACTCTAATGCTGGGCACTGTAGGTATACAGTACCCAGGACGGTATTCTCCACGACACGTGAGAACGAGAAGGCGATTGGAAGAGATGGTAGTTAGCGTGTGTTTTAGAACGTGCGTGAGAGCGAGCGCAAGAGCAAGGGTCAAGTGGCCACCACTCTTGGTAGTCAGCGTTCAGTTAAACAATTAACTTTTTGAAAGCTTGAACGATGGCGGCTATAGCTTCGATAGCCTCCTTCTAGAAGTCCGACGGAGTGGGGCTTAGATACCGGGGATGGAGCGAAATTATTGATTGTACGGGAACTCCTCGTATCTTGCTCGTTATATTGTTGTTTGCATCGACTGACTACTGGTGAGCTTGACTGCCCCTTCACTCTCGAGGTCCGGTGTGCTTCGTTCCGACGGTGTTTCGGCGCCTACGGGTTTATTACGCCCTCCGGCCAGATGACGTTTCAGGTTCACCCAGAGAATGATGTTCTTTTGTCTTCTCCCGAGTCACGCTGGTCAATCCCCCCGATGTCCCCTGAGTGGCCGGCTCTCTGAACTTCTACTGGGTCAGCGAGGCTACGAATGAAGCCAACGCGAAGGTGTGAGTCCTTCTGACAGAGGGCAAGATAAACTGGCACCGGCGGATGTTGGCCGTAATATCGACTCACGAGCGATGTTCGGCGTTGTTTTGGTCTCTCTGGGAGACTAGGAGGCATTCAGATTATGGCCGTCGATTGTAACTATCCGAGGCTGTTGATCGGTAAATCCGCGGCAAACTTCATAACTCAGTGCTATCAATCGGCAGTCAAAATCCTCCCGAAATTGTTGAAACGGACAGGATTTTGTAGTTGTAGACCGCGAAATCTGCTTCGCATTGTGGATACTGTTGAAGACTCTGACGGGCTAATTTCCGGGTTCTCACAAGGCCTAATAGTGGGTGGCAGGAGACTGGCGGGTGGTTGGCTGAACGGCTTGGGTTGGCGTAAATTGGCTTGGAAGCCGGCACTCCATGAAGGCAGGTTTGAGGCGGTCGTGTCGTTCGCTGATGTTTCTGACAAAAGCGTTCGTATAGCTTTTTATCACCCGGAATGGGCCAGTGTATGGCGGTTACCATTTGCCCTGTGGGCTGCCATTTTTGCCACTAGAAACACCGAACCGTGCCGTCGGCCTGAGGGTGGCAGGCTGTCGTATCAATGCTTTGGCAACCGAGCGCAGCAGGGAGGCCTCAAAAATAGCCCTCAAAGCGTGGGCAACGATCGGTTGTCATTATTGCCGGACTACTGAAATGACCGACCCTACCGGTCGGAAGAACTTTCGCGGCCTCTACCGACCCGCGACGAGGGATAAGAACGACCCGCAACCAGCGGGTAAAACGGTTCATACGTGTGGGTATGCAAAGGTGCAAAAGTGAAAGTCACAGTGGTTTAACGAGGTCGATGTGCTCATGATGAAAACGGGTTTCAGGCTCCGGGAACCCAGCTAACGCAGTCTCAGTGTGCTTATGGGTCTCACTACGGGCCCATTGACGGATATCTTGTTTGACATTGCGCTAAACAAAACGCTTGGTTGTCAGTTTCACCGAGGCAGTCACACCTGGTTGAGCCTTATTGTGGGGCTTCAGGAAAGTGAGATATAGGTGGGCAGCAGGAAACACCGGCCTAGGACGACCTTGTGACGCCTCGTACACAGTGGTATTCCGGGGAGATGGGAGAGGTACTGTCGTCAGGCCCAAAACAATCTTTTCGCCGAAGTAGTTCACTGCGTTTACCAATGCTTCTAAGTCGATGTTAAGCGTTGGCGACGGACTTAGTTGATGTACTCGTGAAAAGGCATCGACGACTGGATTGGGTACCCCGGAGGCATGCCTTACGTTCACATAAAACTGTGGGACAAATTCCGAGCAACAAATTTATCTGAAGCTGACTTCAGTGCGTGAACCAAACTGCTGTGATTTTTGAACACGGTGAACGAAATTTCTTTGAATGCGTGTCCAAAGTGACGGATGCCCAGGAAGATGGCTAATAACTCCCAGCCATATATGCTGTACCCCGATTCAGCGGGTTGTATGCTCTTGGAGGAGTATTTTAGAGGTTGTCAAGAGTCGTCTGCGAACTGTTATAGTACTGCCCCAACCCCTGTATCCGAGAAATCAGTCACTGCCGAAATGGGAGCAAAAGGGTCGGGGTAAGTAGAGAGTGCTATTTTGGCGATAGCCCCCTTGACCGGGGCAAATGCGGCTTCTGCTATGTCGGGAGACATGAGCTTCCCCTTCTCTCCGCGCAGCAGGCTTGTGAGGGGTTACACCAGTTCCGCACAGTGAGGAACGAACCGGTGGTAGAAATTTACCGGGCCAGCAAATTCACATAACTGGCGAAATTATCGGGGTTCAGGATAGTCGCGGATAGCGGAAGCCTTATCCGGCAGAGGGCAGATACCGGAGGATGAAATAGTGTCCTATGAAGGTAGTATCCGGCCTGCCTGATTCGCGTTTTGCTGTATTTATCGCAAAACCATGCCGGCCTAGAGGGTTCGAAAAGTGCCCGTAAGTGTGCAGCGCTGTACTGCTCTCAAGAGTTAGCCGCCAAAATATCATCCAGGCGTACGTAGACATTTTCCAAACCACGAGTTTCCTCTCGCAAGGACCGATAAAAGGTCTGGGCTGCTTTGCTAAGTCCAAGCGGCGAGCGTAGAAACTCGGGCAGCCCAAAAGGCGTACCTACAGTTGTCTTAGGAATATCAGCCTCTGCTATCGGGAAATGGTTGTACGCACAAACCAAATCGACACGGCTGGTGACTGAGCAACCTGATAAAGACGAAGTTGGGTTATGTTTATGGGGAACCGGATATCTGTCAGGGACAATGACTTTGTTAGGCTCTCTGTTTTCGCCACATAGTCGGCATTCATTACTGGATTTGGGGGTTATATGGAGGGAAGAGGCCCAGAGGCTGCTAGAAGGGCGTGTTATACCGAGTTCTAGCGTGTGTTCGAATTCGGCCTGTGTAACATGGAGCTTGTCTGGTGCTAATCGATGTGGCCTACTGAACTCTGGGGCTGCCATAGTGTCGAGGTGGTGCGCGGCACTGGTGGTCACTTCCTGGAGGGGCAGCTGGATTGGATACACCTTGCCAATTTGCTCCCTTATTTCGTGCTTTCGCTAGGCGTTCCGCCACGCATGAACCGCCTGTCCTTTGCGGGTGTCCTCTGCAATACGTTCCCACGATCACCAGGGCAATGTTACCCATAACCCATGAAAGGGAAAGCACCACAGGTAGGGAGAGAAGGGTTAGTGTGTATTTGAAAAGAGTGTGTGCAGATTGCATGGGCAACGGTCAAGTGGCCACCGCTCTTGGCGGCGGACATTCAGACATACGATGAGGTGTGTTAAACAAATAAGCAAGGTGGGATGTCGCTACAGGGCCTAGCCCACAGAAAAATGGCCGGGTAGGCGGCGAATTGTTCGCCATAAGGTCTGTGTACCTGTGGTTGAACGTACACAGGTGTGGTGTGGTTCACTCGCGAATTATAACCACCCAAGCAGCACAACTGTTGAGTGAGCATCACCTAAACGTCCCCTGCGTGTGCTCTGATTCTTACCCGACTGTCCCCTTTGAAACAAAAAAGGACACTCAGGTGACGCTCAGGAGACCGTCACCGAAATCAAGTAAAAAGGACCCTTCACCACCAATTAGTTTCAAATACTAATTTGAACTTAGTATACCTAAATGCATGTATCCCTCCCAATTAATATACCATTGTCTAGGGTGCAACGAAAATTTGCCACCGGTGTAACAATAACCCTTACTATAATTACGCGCATACCATCTAGCAGAATTAGTCCCGAAGTGCACGTAAAAAGCCCGATGCTTAAAGACAGTTGTGATATTAGAAAATAGATCGATGCAAGCATGTTATACGGAAGTTATGTTTTTCCATTTCGATGCATGCACGTTGAACCAAGCTAGTACAAAATGTGGTTATAATTTTTGGCGCTACTAATGGACTTCTCAGATGGCTAAGCAAAAGGGTACGAAGATAACACCAATAAAATTGTAACTCATATAAACATCTTCGGTTTGTACCGCGAAGTCTTGAAAATTTGAATTGGTGCTCACAATCCCTTTCGGTCTACTCCACTTTATTCAATGCTGTATATTTTCTATTATTGAAAGGGATTGCAACTCTTAGTCGCAGCACTTTCAAACACGAAATAAGACAACAGAAAGCCACACTCACCGACAGTGTTCAAACTTTTGTATTTGCAAGCGAATATAGCCCGAGAACACCCCGCCAAGGTAATTTTTGCGGAAAACAATCCGAAGTCAATGTTCGCATAATTCGACTCATACACCCAGCGATAACCTTGTGGCATGCAGTCCGCTGGCGACATCGGTTTCTGATCGGTTTG
Source organism: Fasciola hepatica (assembly GCA_948099385.1). Classification (NCBI taxonomy): domain Eukaryota; kingdom Metazoa; phylum Platyhelminthes; class Trematoda; order Plagiorchiida; family Fasciolidae; genus Fasciola; species Fasciola hepatica. The sequence continues at coordinate 11,052,914 of CANUEZ040000182.1, forward strand.
TTTAGCAGCCACTTGATACGGATCAAACATGAACTGATACGAATTAAGTCACTGACCGGAGTGAAGTGCAATGCTTACTTGGCGTTTTATTTCAATATATTGGTTTAATTCATCGGAAAGCTGTGAAATACATTGGTATAGAACGCTCCATTTCATGTTTTGGAAATAGGTAAAATAGAGATAATTAATCAAAAAATCATGAGGTGGAAGATGGAAAAAGGCATAGGTAAAAGTAATTTGTGAAAAAGGCAGAAATAAATATGCCACATCACGTAGTTCAAGCGGTTGGAGCTAACCTCCCGGAAACCTTTCAGAAACCACTTATAAACCTTACAAAACCGGTCAAAAACCGATCGGTTTCTGAGTGGTTTTGCTACAAGGTAGTCTGCGTTCCCGAGGCAGCCAGAAATCGTACCTGCAAATCTCAGAATTGTAAAAACTTAAGTCATCATTTGTTTTAAAAGGTCTCGCCCCCCCCCAGTTTGTTGTTCTCTCTGTTAAACTCCTATGCTTTCCACACAGGAACAATGTAATGCAACGGCTGCGCCGAAGCACCCACATTGTTCAGCCTCGCAGATCGACTTTGAGGATCTTCTAACGTTCTCTGTATCTCGACAACACCAGTTGCGAGATCATCCATGATAGTTGCAAATATTGAATGCACCGTCCGAACCTTAACTTTCAAGCCAAAGTATTCCCATAAGTACTACATTCGGAAACTCGGTCTTTTAACTTTGTTACCATCGTTACTGTTTACTTCTCACTAAGAAAATAACATATAACTACTTATATTACTGCCTGAGAAACATCCATTGCATCATACAGATATCCAAATTCTCGAGACAATTGTTTTTCAGTAGTTCATCCTCAAGCCACTTACAAATTACATAGTAGACGTTAGACAAAGGACCATGAACATGGACATGGAATAAGCACCGATCATAGGCAAGGGTTTGTTGGTCAAATCATTTCTATCGTGTGGTTGATTTATTTAGCTGACGCCTTCTGGGTAACTGGACGGTGGGCTGATGCGGTCTTGGTCTATCTTGAGCCATGGGATGCGGAGTGCCCGGACCAAACACTTTTGGGCGCACAGGTCAGGGGCCATCTTTCTTATTTCAATTACCTCGGCTATCGCTGGGCTGCGCAACTGAATATCTTTGCTTTTTTTCGGTGGAGGGGGGTGGGGGGACACGACAAAGAGCTTTGAAAGTAGCTTTTGGATTTACCTGATATCCAATGTCAACCAAATGCTCTAAGATTGCGCTATTTGTGGATCCATTTTTTCCTTGACTCTACCGGCGCGGATGTTGCTCTTTAATCCGAGTTGACAGCTGTCGTCCCGTTCAACCTACATAAGATGCGTCACAAACACATCTGAAAGAATATACAACCATTGATGTGGTCAGCATAGGCAGTTTATCGTTTTTCTGAACCTGGATTAGAGGAGCACCTCGAAACACAGCGTTGTGTGGCGGCATTGAACGAAGTTCGAATCTTTCTCCCCAGTCGACGGTTTAAGATTTCACCAACAATGTCGGCTTTAGATGACAAGGTCATATAAAGATCGTTCTTCCTTACGGCTTCCGCGGTGATTTTCGGCACTTTTCCAATAGGAATTCTTTGGTAAAGCCGATCCGGGTAACTACTCTCACGTGAGGTGTTTCTTATAAGCATCAGTTCGTATTCCAAAGTCTCTGCAGAACAAATTTTCCACGCTGTGAAAGCTAAAAATCTCACTGAGTTTCGTTTCTGTTGCGTACTAAAGAAACTGTTGAAGTTGGCCTCTCCATGTTTGCTTTCGGGGCACATTTCGCCGGATCCAACCATCCTCCATTCTCGTAAGAGTCACATCGAGAAACGGTAGTTATTCGGTTATTTCAAGATCAATTGTAGAGCATATTGCAGCGTGTACCCCATTAAATAATAATTGCATAAAATCCACGTTGCTTTCAACGTACGACAGGCTGAATGTATCATTCACATAACGATAGTAATGCTGAGAGCTGTCAATTGAAGACTTCAGCTTGATTTTTTCATACTTTGCGAGGAATGCATGGCGAGCAATGGACTTAGTGGTGATTCCATAGCGACACTGTCCCGCTGTCTGCACACAGTTCCATGAAATAGGAACTGAACAATAAATATGCATCGAAGCAAGAGCTCGAGTAAACCGACGGTGACGTTATTTTCTTTTATGTAGTTAATGGTATATTCGCGAATGGAGGCTTGACGTCAAACGAAAATATTATGCCCTTCATATTGACATCTTTCATTGGCTCTGTGAAATCAAATTTGTCCTTAGGACTTTGTATAGCCATACTTTTTGTGATTGGTTCGTATAATTCGGATAACTTTCGAGTGACATTATGGTAGGGTGGATTTGTCATTGATAGTATGGGGGAATTGGTATCCCAGGCATGTGGATCTGGGGGAGTCCATACAGCCTGGGGATTGTAGATCCCGTGGGTCTTAGCTGCTCATGCAGTCGGTTTGAAACAAAACCGGCATCCTTCATGTATTCCAAAGTAGTTTTCAACGGGAGCACAACCTGTTGAGTCCAGTCTGTCTCACCAGGGCTAGTGCTGAATTCGGTTTTATCATTCAGAATTGCTGTGTTTTTCAATGTGGTCACCTCTATCCATCACCATTATTCCATTACCTTTGTCAGGTCTGCTCACTAAGATATCTTTATTATTATACAATTCCTTCATAGCATCTAAGTCCTCTTTATTGGCTGGGTTTTGTAGTCTTGGGTTAATTGTTCGGTATGAACGGCAAAAGGTCACTAGGGCTGACTTGAATTCCTCCAAAGCTTCATTAGATGTTGGCACCAGTGCTTGAGTCTAAGAACATAGAGTTTAGAAAAATGTGTCTCGTAATCAAACTTGTCACGCTTTTTCGTAGGGATGCACAGCTTAAGATCAAGAGATAATGCCTCAATCATGTGATCACTCTAAAACCATATTAGTTCAGTTATGCACATACCGATTGGGTTGATTGGGGAAAACACACTGAGGAGTCTTGGCTTCAATCCGTCCCATTAATGCCTTTTGTTTCTTCCTTGTTCGAGATTCCAGGATAGTTCCGGCGTAGCTAAGGTAACTTACCTTCAAATCTCTCAAAACTGACAAAGGCTGCATGAGTCTCAAGTTAGGTTACCCAGGGAGCATAGGCCAGATAAACCAATCATATGATAAGGATAATTTGACCGTCAAACCACTGCTCACGATTGATGTTTATTCCATGTCTATGTTCATGATCTTTTGTCTTATGTCTACTATGTAATCTGTATATTCCTTGAGAATGAACTAATGAAAAACAATTGTTTTGCCGATTTAAACTTTTATATGTAATTATAATAGGCCTATGCATACTCTATAATGTCCTGTCATGTCTCTGATGGTTCCTAACAACTGGCATCACTTAGCGCGTTATAGCTTGGTTCCTGAGTTTTATTGAAAACGATAGGTACGTACGTAGTGACAACCAGACACAAGTCATTTTTTCTATAGGTTTCTAGTGTTCCCTTACTTGTAGCGCACCAGTGACATCCAAAATGAGTCCACCTCCAGAACCAAGTCAATGCCAACTACCCAATAATGGTCGCTTTATTCTGAGACAACAACTGCTTATGTAGTAGTTGCAAAGCGGGGCTATCATATCCACCGGTAGTACTTCAAAAGAGGGGGAACTGTTAGTATGTTGACCGCCTTAGCGACGATTTCAAGAATCAACGTCACGGTGTAGTCTGCAGATGTTGGCGGGAAAATGAACCGGCTTTGTGTGCATCTGTGACAGAAGTTCATTCTTTCTATTTATTGTCCTTCACTTAGCCCAAAATGTACGTACCCACCGAGGCCAGCATTTTTCTTTTGGATTCTCCTTAGTATATGCTGCAAAGAACTACGGTAAACCAAAGTTCGGTCTTCTCAGAGCTCGTAATAGGATCCTCCAATCGGCCATCGAGGAGCGCATTAGTAAAGAAGCTTGCCTCACTAAATCCCTGGTCAAGGAAAAATCGGAAACTGTAAATTTACAAACGCAGTTACCTTCTCCAAGACACCAGCGGTGCGGTCTTCTCCCTCGGTGAGTGCAGCTGTTTTTGAAGTTTTTAGAACACACAGCCGGTCCCCCTCCATTTAAGTTGATCTTTATCTGTGCTGACTGGATCCTGAATAATGTCAACTTCCCCACCATTGATATAACCGCTTGCTCAGACGAGGCTACTGTCCCCATGAGGCAATGTGATTCCCTTCTGTGGCCAATGTCTCGTTCCTCAATCGGGACGAAAAGGTCCTTTATAAAGAGCTGGCACTGGATGCACTAAAATGTGCAGTCCAAAGTCAGGCTGCAGAGATAGCTGAGCTAGGGGCCACTGTCCGCGCCGTTAAGGATGAGTTTACCAGCGTGAGGAGCTTGGTTATCAAATCCCTCCCGATGTCCCAGGCAGCCGATCAGCCGTGTAGAGTTTCTGAGCAGCAAATTCTTGATGCAGCCAAGGTTTTACAAGACATCGAGAATTGCTGTAAGAGTGTCATCCTCAACTCGGATCACCCTCATAACACCTAAGCCCAGGTGTTTAACCGCCTTAAGCTCCCTTTCCCACTTGAAGGTCCGTCCACTTGGTTGGTAACCAAACGCACCAACCGGGCACACGGCATTCTCATTGAAATGGGCTCTACAGATGCAGCCAAAAGAATTGTTTCCTCGGCAGCAGAGCTCAAGGAGGAAATTAAAAGGCTCAAGGGAGTATCCATTGACAAGTCACTTCATCTAAGGCTCCGCAGTGAGAAGGCTAAGCCAGCATTTCTACAAAAAGCCGATCCTAAGCTCAGAGTGCTGCCAATCGTCCAGGTAACTCGCCTTGAGGATCGAGCTGCATGCCCACCATCCGTCGCTTTCCTACTCACTTCATCTCCTGTCGTGGAGAGTACTCCCATTAGTAGGCCTAGTGCCACTAAACACCTGACGCCTACTAAAAGTATCCCAGACCCCAACACAACCAATAAGACTATATCAGCCGACGAGACTCGCCCATCCTTGAGCTCGGTGAGGAGGTTAACGCACCGGGAAATATATCTTTTGCTGTCATGCAAAACAAGCTCACCAACAAGAAAACTCAGAACAGGACCTCACGCAGTGCGCAGAAATGCAAACCACAAAAACCAGCCTACCCTTTTCGGAGACCGAAGGGTGTAGACCGTCAGCCTGATATGATACCTCCCAGGTTACTGGAAGTGAAAGCCTACCGGTCCCCTCAACAGTCTGCTTGCTCTCTAGCCCCCCAATATCTCAGCCTCCGACTACCCCAGAACCTCCTTTCCACCTCCAAGCCCCCCTCTTTCCCACTCCTGAAACCTAAAATCAGTTATCTCTGGCGATTCTGCAACAACTCCTGATCATGTGCTCAGGTGTCTTTACAGCAATGGCTTGAGTGTGTTGAACAAGATCCCGGAGCTTCGGCAGCTTGCAGTGGATAAGGAGCCTCAGATCATAGCCCTCACAGAAGCCTGGCTCACCCCTGACATACATGATGCCGAAATATCCATTCCGGAATACTTCACGGCAAGGCAGGAGTCCAGCAGAGGTCGTGCCGGCGGGGTCATCATATACTACGATAATTCGATCCCTCCTCCCACCATACTGACAACCCCTACCTTTCCATGTATTGATTGTTTGTGGACTGTGTTTATCCTCTCCAGGACAGACACCCTACTGCTTGGTGTAGTCTGTCGTCCTCCCGCATGCAATTCAACTGATAGCCTAGGCCTCATAGACTTATTAGGCTCCCTGAAAAGCTACACAGACTTCACCCATCTGTTAATCACTGGTGACATCATCTCACCCAGTACCGACTGGCAAAGAGCTGATGCCTCTGATATTACCTCCGGTAAACCCCTCCTAGATCTCGTACTGGAGAACTCATGAGTGAAGAACGTAAGAGGTCAGACCAGATAGCGCACAGGATATGCCCCGTCCCTACTAGACCTGGCCATCACCAACGAACGGTTCCAAATAGATGTGGTGTGCTACTTGCCGCCTCTCGGCAAAAGTGATCGCATTCTCGTTGGATTCGATTGTGTCGTGAAATGGTCTCCTCTTCCCTCAGAAACCAAAATTTTGAGATCTTTCAAAAGGACCAATTTTGACTAAGTCTGTGCGTTTATTAGCTCCCAGCTAAATTCAACTGACCCAAGTAACTCTGCTGATGAAATGGCAGAGAATCTCAGAGAGTTAATCTCCCTAGCTGATAGGCTATTTGTCCCCAGAATTCGTCGTCCACAGACCTCTAAGAGGCCCCTCCCTCGCCTCATTAGGTGCATGCTAGACGAAGGCTCTCGCCTCTTTGCTAGACATAAAGCCACAGGCCTTGTTCGTGATGCAGAAGATCTCAAGGTTATACGGAACATATGCAAAGACAAGATTAAGTCCTATCAGAATGCAGTCCAACGATCTATATTTGCTCCAGCACGGACCAATAAGGCAATAAGGATTCTACGTCACTACAACACTGTCTAGCGGGCAACACCGTTTTGCAAACTCATCAATGATCGTCAGGACAACATTTTTCGGACCGATTCTCAAAGGTCATTAGTGACGATCCTGATAAGCTTGGAAACCTGGAGCAGTAATGAGCAACCTTGTGATCTTACCAGGTGTTCATAATTTGATGGAAAGTTCAAATGGCGGTCCATTTTTGTAATTCTTCCACCGCGGTAGCCTTTTTCTGCTGGTAGAAAGAGGGCACACCAGGTGTTATTTTTGCGCTGGAGAAGGCATTTATTTGGCTCCATAGAGTCTCAAACCTGGAGTTCAGCAGCATAGTGATTGTGGAAAGTTTTATGTTTATATGCCCCACCAAGGCGGCCACTGAAGCCTGAAGTTTGTCCACTTTTTTGTCTAGCTGTTCCATGGATGAATGTATTGTTTCAAAGGAATTCTCGTTAAAACTAGTAGGAATAGCCATTCAAAAACTACATGATGGTGCAGATAAATATGTAAGGTTGATTAGACCTTACTTCGCGGTTCCCTTAGTAAACGCGTGCTTCGGTCCTTCGTACTGCGTGGACCACCTGTACGTTACTCTAATGTGCGGCACTGCACAAATATGTTAACCAGAACAGTATTCTCCACGACCCGTGAGAACGAGAAGGCGATTGGGAGAGATAGTGGTTAGCGTGTATTTGGGAGCGTGCGTGGGAGCGTGCGCAAGAGCAACGGTCAAATGGCAACCGCGCTTGGCAGTCAGCGTTCAGTTAAACAATAAACGTGGTAAAAGTATGAACGAAGATGGCAACCGCTACAAATATAATAAAATCTGTTTGGACTACGATATAGTGGCAACAGTGGATTCCGATGGCCGTTTTTCAATCTACCGGATGCTGGTTGCGGCCTTGATGATGGTGTGAATTATGGAAACGATTCACTTGGATTGATTGAAAAGCCCAGGTAGACGTGGAACATTTATCGGCTCCACGGATCTTGTTTTCGCGCTTGATTCGCAATCCGTATCTTCTGAGTTACTGCCAAAAGTGACAGGCTGTCTGCAGGGGTAAGAAACTGCTACTGATATATCTTTTGCACTTTGTGTACCTCGTTGCAAACATTGTCATTGGTATTGTCACATTAGAAACCTCTGAAGTGGCATCCCTCATGTATTGTGATTCACATTCCTGGATCTCATGAAAACTTCCTGTTATCAGCTTTGCAATTTCTAAATGTACTCATACCTGAACGGCTATCACAAACGGGAATATCCTCTGACAAAGGTTTACCTAAAATCAGCTTGATTCGATATTCCGAAGCACGTTTCACACAATGTCATTTGGTATGTTTGGAATCCACCAGCCAGTTGAGATCTATAATTCCAAATGTGCAGTCCTTCGCAAGACTTACGAGCCGAAATATCCGAAAAGGAAATCCGTCGGTATTATTAGCATTTGATTCTTGAAAATGTATGCAGTACGGGGGTAACTACAAATTACGGTAAACACGGCCATACTGAACATTCACACTCAATGTCGACGGTCTTAGCAGATGAAACACCGTGGTGAACAATGCCGTGTTCCAGCACGGTTTTCATTTCATTAATGCACCCCTGCGGGTACTGTTCACAGGGGTTCGGTTTGCCTTTACCGCAATAAAATCCTGACGTAAATATTTCTCTCGTTTGTGGTCTCATTATTTCGCCAAAGTCGGCCGCAGCTTCAAGTCTGAGGATTGATAAATGACCTTTCCAACACAGTGTATTTGTATATCCTAGATGCAATCCGGTGGTTTCAGTGAGTAGATCGAACCAGAAGTCTATTCACAAGTCCCATGTGAAAATAACTCCCGTTCTGTAAACTCCGGACGTTGCGTTGCCTTGGCTTCCCTCACGGAGTCCTTGGGTCCTCTGGAATGTTTGCGAAACATTTTCCAACTATGAGCAACTCTGCAGCACTTTGAGATATGGTAAACCGAAATTCAATTAGATCCTGGCGTAATTCGCTGAGCGTCTCATAAGTCTTACTGGTCCTTTCAGTATCCGTAAGCCTCTCATATTCTGCAGCCCGTAAGTAACTCTTTCTACTCCGCTCGATAAATTCCTCTCTTCATGAAGACCAGCAACCTATCCTTTGAATATATTCGAATTTCCACCCGTGGTAATTATTTCCTATACAATTTGTGCATGTACTCCAGACCTTCAGTCAACAACACTCAAAAATAGCTGAAGCGAATACCCGCCAATGAGTCTTCTATTTGCCGGGCGTCACTATCATCATATTCCATTTCAGTGTTCTCCTATGGTCCTCTGTGTACACTTATTTTATCCTATTGTAAACTCTGCCTTTTCATCCGTATTTTTTCTGCTGTATTTGATTACATATCTCGACCACGAAGCCGACTTTTCTCGTCACTGAGCCGTGCGACCATTAGAAGTTCAAATTTAATTTCCGCTGTCTTCTCTGCCGAATGTTTCATTTTGTTCTGAAGCCGGTGTCCAGTTCTCGTTTCTCGTACAAAACTCATTGGTTCCGCGGCTGGCGATTCATCGTTGCCGTGTGATCCACCTATCAAAGCAGTCATCAGGTCATTTATCTACCCCCCACTCCATTGTCACTTCTGTATGCTGTTCGCCCCTGCAATTTCCACAAAAAGCAATTCACGTTGATTTGCTGCCATAACTCCACATCCTCGCTGTTACTTCGTGACATACCTAAATCAGTGAAAATAAATAGCCGAACACTTACCGGCTTACAGCTGGCTACTTCTTCCACCACCGCTTTTAAAATCTCTCCCTCTATCCATGGGATTTGTTGATCTCTTTCCTTGTGATTGACTACGTCGGCATCTGGCCTTTATACTCAACCATCACACGGGCCGTTGATTATTGGCGTTTTATATCTGAAGATCCATCCTTGTATATGCGTGAGTTTTCCATCTATTTACTTTTCACACCCTGATACGCGAAGATGACTCTTTGAATTCCCCTTGATGAACTCTTTTTTCTTCTTTCCTCGTTTTTTAAAACAAATATCCTTTGATTCAGCTGGAATTCCTAATGTTGTGATTATTTCCTCTACTATTTATGCACTTACTCCCCCTTTTCAACCGACTCCAAACGCTGTCAGCCAGATCGACCATTTGACCCTGACCTTCAAATTTGCCGGGCATTATTACCGTTTTAGTTCACTGTAACACTCTATTTATTTCTCTGCATGCGCGTGTTGCACCCTTTTGTAAATTCTCATTCTGACATCACTATAATCATCTGATCATGCACTCTAGCAAGCTTCGAGCGCATCCAAAATATACAATTATTATTATTATTATTATTACTATTAGTATTACTATTAGTATTATTATTATTATTTGTATACGTCAATACACCATGATCATTCCCAAGGTTTGCCACAGTCACAAATGGAGACAGCACTCCTTGAACCTTTTGAAATGATACGGACAAAGTTGATGGAACCAGCCGTGTTTTATAAGAGTTACTAAACCCAGTGCGGTAGCTGGATACTGGAAGAGTTATAAGCACAATACATTGGTGCCATCTACGAAATTTCCATAACGACGCATCCAGACAACACGGGAACGGTGCCCGCATTATTACTTTTCGCCGAAGGCGAAATCTTTGCAACCTTGATGGTGTGGACATGATGGTGTTTTACCTACGAACAGGAATTCAGACAGGATTACTAAAGCACCACACTGCATATGTAAAAAGATAACCAAAATGAACATCAAAAATCATTCACTGTCAGCCCAGTATTGGCTATTGGCTAGCCCAAGCAGTTCCCAACAGTTAACCAACCGAATCCCTATCATAACTCCACCGGATCTCCGTCTCAATGAACTGGAGCCTAGAGAGGGTTTTGGTACGTTTGGGCTGCGGATGTAAGCAAACAATGGTAAAATAAACTGTCTGTCTTTTCACTTACATATGACCGTGATTATTTCTCCTGAGGTGCAAAAAAGACAGGTTCATGACTAATGACACCGAGAAGGTAAAGTAGTTCATAATTCAAGCTACTGGACATCTCTATGCTTGTGTAGGACATTAGCATTATGTTATGCATCGAATGTAACATCCAGTATAGGATATTGCGAAAATAGAAACTGTTAATAATCCCAACCAGTATTCTCAACGCGCTCCCAATAAGGCGCTCTCTGGGTCACCTTCGGCTAATGTTCGGCAGCATCATGACAAAGGTTGGGCAGCTTTATGTGCGCCCAATGGGAAGCACTTTGAGCAACATCTAACGTTCGGAAAATTCGCCGGAAATGGGTACCTCTTCTTTTCTTATCCACCCTAACTGCCCGCTTCTTATTTTATTTGTCAGTGTGCATCTTTTCGACCGAAAGCACTAATTATTCACTGACCAGACAAAAGGTTTTTGAAAATCACTAATTTTATTATTAAAAATGGCATACTGAAAGCTTGTAAAAACTTGCCATTCGATGACAGCTTCATTTAGTATGTTCGGATGACGTTCATCCTTCTTGTGTTAGGTGGTCGCAGGATCTGAAATATGAAAATGCTGAAAGGCAAGACAGGGGCAGTTAAAGAAACCTTGGACAACAAAACATTTTTACATACAGATTTCAAAAATAGTTTGGTTGAAAACTGTTTTCGACGAAGCGGTTTACCAACTGATAACTTACGTATCAAAACGACTAATACCGATGGAGTTGGAAAATATCAAATAAGCTCTGAACTAAATCAGAGGAACTTCTAAGGCTCTGATTTATGATAAACTGTTACTCAGCTTCAGAATGCCTGAAGAGGTGTTCTTTACACCAAGGGAGTGGAAAAATCTCAACAGAGGAATTAGTTTGAGATTTCTCTGGAAGAAAACGATAGTTCAGGTGTCTGCATTCTCATTTTGCATCGCCTTGATTTCCAGCTTCGATAAACGAACTCTCTATGTCTTTTAACGACGAACACCGGTTATTCTGCGAACTTTAGGACGGAACGAACTGCGTCTGGAGTTTAGTCGAAAACAACAAACTTCATTGACATTCCCTTGACGGGAACGATGGGCCTGCTTTGAACGGCATTTCGTTGAACACTCCCAAATCAGCGACACACACGGTTCTTCCAAGCTGTATTTCTCGACCAGCTGAAAAAATTAAAATAATACGAAGATGCTAACCTGCATGAATGATCGACCCCGACGTGCCGTTAGTCAGTAGATTTCTGCTCGAAAGATCCATAAACCCCATATCTGCTGTTGGCTGAACTCTTGTAGCTTTACTTCAACAGCGTGGACACCAGGAGTAACTATCTACTGTGAATTAAGATTGAAGATATACTTGGCAACATTCGGCTTTTGTTAACATACCTATTGACTGTGATTCAGGCCACGAACACAGCTGCTCTCGTAATGTCTCCTCACCAAAATAAAACACTTTGCACTAAGGACCTTCATGCGCCTCCAATAGCTCTCCCACCTCGTCTCTGTAGACATAACAATGTATTCTGAGTCCCATAATCTGGACAAGAATTACCAAAGTTACCTAGCGTTTATTACTCAGTATTGCATGAATCTCAAAGAAAACAGCACTACAAAAAGTTTACCTAAATGTATACACGCACATGCATATATTTAGATGGAATTATATACATAAAAAGGTAATAATATACCAGGGTTGAAATGAAACTGTAAAATTGCACATTAGTTATCTCTATGAGTGGTGAATCACTTTTCTCCATAGGAAAACCGAACAGCAAATCCTAACAACCTGGAATGGGGAAAACCAGTACGTCACCGCGTGGCCACAGCGGCGTTCAGTTAAACCATATGTGCTGCTTCTGTAATGCAGATATGTGATAATAAATACTGTACTACTGCTGTTATATTCCTTAGGAAATTCATGAATTTCTAAGCAAGATTTCAAGGCACATGTCAGGAGCCATCTTAGCCCAGCAGCTTCGGGAATCGTGAGCTTGTTTGTGCTTTATGAAGGTAACGACCATTCGTAATTCATTTGAGGCTTCCTGTATATATCTTACCTCCATTTTTAAGGAGAGCTTGAGAGCTGAAATTCAATAGAAGGAGATTTTCTGGAATGAACCCAACACAAACCTTCTCCGCTGAGCTCCTGTCCTTAATTCTTTTTGCATGCGTCATGTTTTGCACTTTTTGTTCCAATCAGAGATTAAATTGTGTTTAATGGGTAATCAACTTCTACCTTGGAATGCTTTTCTATAGACATATTTCTCCCACCAACTGCTTTGACGTGGAACACCAAGAAGTTTTTGCGGGTCCGTTGGCGAATCAGGATGAATTTGCGAAATGTGCGAAGCAACTTTGTAGAATTTACCATTGTCAAATGCACCTGAACCACAGCCTATCGCCCCACTAATGTAATTGGCACTGCCGGCTTCAGGTCTGCAGAAATTGTACAACAAAAACCCCAAACAAACCCTTAATTTTTAAATTCTAGAACGCATCCTTGTTTTCCTGCGTCGAACTTCCAGTGATAATTTCTAAAAATGACTTTTAATTAGCACTTATATTCATACTATTTGTATTCACGGTTCTCTCTAACTATGTATCATTATGTTCGTCTTTGGTACACACCGGGACTGTGATGTTTCGGCGACTCCATCAGTGCTGAATAGAACATCGGTAAAAAATTTCAAACGAATATACCCATAGAAGCCCAATGAAATATCCTGGGGGTGATAGTATGGACCATTGATGGCAAGATGTTGGATACCATCAGATGTAGAGTTGGACTGACTTACACAGGTGACATTTTTGTTAGATATTTACCCATGAGTGCAGTGGGAGAGGCTTACGACCCACAGCCCCGAAGGCCCAACGCACTATTTTGGATAGCCGGCAACCAGACCCTGAGACTTGGTGTGCCGGAGAACCACATAAGGCCCCAATAGGTCAGGGGTGGTAAAGATCCGAATGATAGTGGATTACTGTCTACCTATTGCCTATTGCATCTGCAAATAATTTTTTGGACCCCCGATTGGGGAGTTCATTGGATTGTTCGTTTCCGGTCACGTTCATACGTTGCTCTTCTGCAGCCGCAGCTAGAAGTGTCACCCTTCTATGTCCTAGAAAGTCCTCGAACGTGAGAGTAGGCAAATTTCCCTCGACTTTTCATCTTAGGAAGAAACGTTTATCGTCACCAGGAATTAGGCTTGATAGCTTTTAAAAGTTGTACCACAAATAACATCAACACACATAGCAGTTTAAATGCAAAACAGTTCCTACAACAGTTAACACTGTTCTACGGAAAATTGCCGTAAATAGGTAAAAAGTACTTCACAATACCAGAAAAGGCTTTTTGAAACCAGGGACTGCGGCCAGGAAATGTATACAGTGTTAAGATAACGATAACACTAGAATACGTTCCAGCCATGTGCCTTCTGAAAGCTACCATGATGAATCACGTGAGAAGTGAAGCGGTCTTCAGGGAGGGCTTTGAAATAAAGTGACTTGAAAATTAAAAGGCCTAATGTACGTGACTGATAACGAACATCCGTGAATTGGAAAAATTATTTTTTTCAACTCTGAACGATGACCCTGGACCTCTCTGACCTATTTTTTCCCCATTTCTACAGTTTCAGAGCATTATCAAATGACAAAACAGCAGCTGCTGATCTCAGAAAAGGAAAGGTGTTTTCCAAAAGTAAAACCATTTTTCAATTGTTCTAGGCACTATGAAGCTGAGGACAAAAACGTTCCAACAAAGAGTAGAGTAAAACTAGTCCCTAAGGGGACTATCTTAGACTATTTCGAGTCCGTTATGCTGACTGGAAATGTGCAGTTAATTTCTTTATTCGAGTATTTATACGTGAAGCATATTCAGAACCATTCAGAAAGATTCCGTGGCTTATAACATGTGAGATCCGGGAGCTTGTTTCTTCTGACTTTTGCGGATCATTTCTGAACAAGTATTTTTGCAGTTTTCAGTACCGATTCCGACCTGAAGTGGTCAGAAGTGTTTTTCAATACTTTACCAAGTCCGGAGTTCACTATCGCTGCTCTTCGCAAGACTTTTACCTGTGAAGCAGTACCATATGCGTTGGCCACTGACCACGGAAGCCATTTCACAGCTCACAGGGTGACAAATTGGTTAAAGTCCTTTGGCACTCATCATGCACTATTTCGTTCACATCATCCAAAATCGCGTGATATAACCGAACATTTTTGCAAACAATAAGGAGTGTTATCAAATCCACAAATGCAGAAATAGAGAGCTGGAGAGCGGAGGGAAAAGTTCCTTATGGAGTATCGTTATTCTGCCCGTTCGACTGCGAGTGGCAATTTACCGATGATGCCCTAGAACCTTACTCTTCGCACCAATTTACACCTGCTCGAGTTTTCAGAACTGGTTTACCGCGGAGGGAATGATTTGAGACTTTCAACAGTCGTCGAACCTAAGCAACTGGAAGACAGCCTTGGTCACACTTTGCATCTCACCGATGATTCTTTTCGCCAGAGACAATGCAGGACCAGATTGGCTACAATGCTATTTCTGATTTTAATCTAGTTACTCCTTATTCCGGTCTTTCTGAGTCTTTTCTGAATGAAAACGACCTCAGTGTAGATTCTAGTAAAACAGAAACCGTTAGAAGATCTGAATGTTTATATAACCAGAAATGCCGCGATTACAAAACCTTGAACTTCATTATATCCCCGGCGGATGTGATGTTTGGTAATGTAAGTGCTTTATATTTGTTTAATGCGCCTGTAAAAACATGCGCTTCACGAATGAGAAGAATACGTAATCGATTACTTGGTCATTCATACAGTGTTCTCGGTCCGTAATTATTTACGGTTTGGGCAGAAGCACGGCTTAGTTCGTTCCAAATAGTGCAGATGTTATTCCTAACCACTATATGTATTCTGTAGGCCATTTTTAAGACAAACTCGAAGGCCGAGAAGGTCGGGTGGTTAATTATTACTCCAACTAGTGGGGTCACGTTGCTACGTCATTGCTGCTACGAGCTGAAGGTGCAAGCACTCTACCGTTCCGTTGAAAAAGGGTGGCATTTGGCTTTAAATGTGTTTAAAATGAACGATTTTATGAATTCACAGAAAGGTACCAAATGAAATTGACTGTTACGTTCCGTAATGACGGCAAAATGGACACCAGAAACAGGAGATCATCTTCGTAGGGGTGACATGGCGACGTCCTCAACCAAAATGGTTGGAGATGGCGCTACCATAGGTCATCGAATGAGGCAGTAAAAATCCGTCAAGATGTATGTCCGCTGGACGGAAGAAGTGGACTTACTGGATCATTGTGAAAGTGTGGCATCCGGAAGTCGCAGAAAGGTACCGCTAAAAGAGATGAGAGATTACTCTTTTGATTCAGTAAGCATTGTTTTGTCCATAAAATAGTGTCAGAGATCATTTTGAGCCAAACAAAACTGTGCGGGTGGGCTTTGGGGATGCTCAAAGACTGGGGTGTGAATGAGAATCAAAAGCCCAGAAAGAACTTTTCCATAGGAAGTCGGGGAAAGGCAGACCAGTCACGTAGGACTGTACAATCGGCAGACGGTATAGCAGGATCCTCCTGCTGCGGTGTGGTGGTTGCGTACAGGTCGGGTGACGATCGATCATCCTGTTAGAGTTTTGATAGTTCTGTAAGGTCAGACTGTGTGTACCGTGTAAACGTCCAGTCTGGATAAAGAGTTAGTCACAGCATTATAGACTTCGTGAACATACGGGTATATGTTTTGAACTGAGAAATGTAATCCAAGTGCTCCACTGTTCTGGGTGAGCGGTAGTCAGGTTCGGCATAAAGTGCATGAGTCACGGGTTTGTGACCGATGTCCACGAGAAGTTGTCCTCCCTCCAAAAGTGGATAAAAAGGGCTGCCTGTAGCTTTTGCAATGTACGATAAAGGCTGTTGTTGACCGCGTAATCTTTGAAGCAGCACTACATCAAGCACAGTAGTTGATGCATCGGTGGTTCAGAATAACCCCATATTAGGGTCAGTGTGAAGAAGGGGCAGCGTGGTGGAGTCTGAGAGTGCTTGTTTGGCTTCTGCTAGTGCCGCCCTGGCTTTAGGAGTGAAATCAATAACCTTGGCTTTGTGCTGTTACCAGATGTGGGAAATCCCGCTAGAAAGCCGCGATATTTTGGATTTTGTGAAAATGCTTAATTATACACATTCCTTGTGTGTTTCGTACCACCGATGGATCTGTGCACCAATTTTTGTTTATTCGCCTCCGACGACCGATTTTGTCGGAACTCGTTTGGACCTGTGTGACTCACGTGCTCATTTACGTATGCTGTGAACGAGTATCGAAGAGCTTGTGAGTCAGTTTTGTTTTGCTTTGGGACTCGTGTGAATTGGCTACGCATTGCTCGGAATTGCTTTACATTTTGAGCATAAGGAGACCGGTGAAACAATATACGCACAGTGTGGGATTAGATTGTAGTAACTCAAAATTCCCAGAAAATGGCTTAGCCGATAGACCTCATTAGATTCAAGAAATGAGAAAAAGATGTGCGCCTTGTCTTGGAGGAGTGTTAGGTCACCTTGGTCAATACGATACCTAAGAAAGTCTAGGGCCGTGACTCTGTTTATACTTTCAGTAGGGTTCATTTGAAGTCCGTATTTTTGAAGACCATGGAAGAATTGATGCTGTTGGGCGGCTTGCTCCGTAGGAGCTACGCTAGCAAATAAAATATCTCCAGTATAACCAGGTGCAAAAGATAGACCACAAAGCACTTCATCGGTAAAACAGCAGCCCACACAGGGCATACGAACTTGAACATGCCAAAAGGCGTGCAGATGTTAGGCTTGTAGATTTTTTCTACAGCCATGGGACTGTGTGATATGCCTTCACAAATCAGCCTTCAAAATAATGTTCTGTCAAAAATATGGTGTGTGAAGTCATTTATGTGTGGGATAGGGTACCATTCGGAAACAGTGAAGTTTTCGAGACAGTGGTAGTTCTGACAGAGTCTCCAGAAGCTGAATGACCGAAGACTAGGCCCATGGATCTGAAGATGGTCTGATGATACTAAGGTTCATCATGTACTCAAAATCTTGACGATCAATGGAGGGCTTATCCGGGCCAAGTGGAGGCAGTTAGAAGTGAACAGGTTGATTTTTGGTGAGAATGTGATGGTTAATGGCACGAGGCATCGGGTAGTTGAATTGATATGGTTTTGGGAGGGATCGAAACTCATGAAAAATTTCGGCTAGTGATGATCTAGGGATCATCGATCGAATACCCAGGGGGTGGAAGTTATTGCACACAGTTTTATCATGGGGTCTACTAGCTTGCGACATTTGAGGTTCGTGGTTGGGACAAATGTGTGGCAGGGAATCCTCACCCGTTTTGAGTATGTACGTCAGCTCGAATGAAAACCTACTAAAAACTATTGTAACGGACGCCTAGCAGTCGTTAAGATACGCGTAACACAATCTAAAAAATGACAAGCTTCCAATTGTGGTTTTCGATACGGTTCTTTATAAAACAATCATGAATATGATACAAAAACTGAACAAACCTCAACGGTGACCTCTCTGTGAATCAGAGTCTGTCAAATGCGAGCAAATTCAGGATCGCTTGAGGTTCAAGCAGTCAAGTCAGCGAAATGTCCATGGGAAATGTGGGTCAAGGGTCACAGAACAAATCAACGCACTCACCACCCAGCTGTCACTTAAGGTCAATGTTCGGTGTATGGCTTAGAGAATGAGCAAGTGTGGCGCAAAACTGTAATGGAAAACATAAATGTGGAGTGAGGGTAGTGGTGTCAGATCGATTCTGAGTTAGAACCTCGAGTTTGGTTGTTTTGTCGATTACAACTACGGAGAGCCCAAATCAACGGTGGCTGGCGGTTAGCCATATGACATATTAGTCGCATTATTTGCCGCTTGCAGTATGAGCTGCGATGTTTTTAAGTGGTGAGGTTTGGGTAGAGAGATCACATTGAACTTGGCGTACGTATCAATGGGAAAGCGGTAACCCTTTGACCAGTCAATGGCGTCAAAGAGGCGATCTGAACGTGGAGAGCCCGACTCAGTCTTCGCCGTCTCTGGCTGACTTGGCCATTTGACTGCTTGGAAAAGTGTCGAAAGAATACGGTGACTCACTTTGGCTTTTCCAAGAACCAAACGTGCGACGATACTAAGTTTCTATTAATACTGGTCCACATGGGTGATAAGGACATTGTGAGCGAGTTTAGAACTAAACATGTGCAACATTTGGACGGAATGTTACACAAGATTCGACATTTTAGCTTCAAGTTACATATCACAAAATGTGTATTTCTCCTTCCAGGCATACTGCTAATCGGTTTCATTGTTTATAAAAATGGACGACACTCAGACCCATCCAAGGTGACGGGCATTGACCAGATGCCTGAACCCAGAAAAAAGGGATACCAATCTCTCCTTGGTCTTAAGAATTGTTGCAGTAACTTCATTTCAAATGAGCACGATTTCAGGACTTCATTGAATACCACGGAAAGTGATGTTCGTCAGGGTAGCCCCATTTCACCCCCCCCCTCCTCAACTTTGTAATTGAATTCATTCTTGAGGAAGCCCTGTTCTCGTGTGAGAATAGCGCCATCGGTGTTTGCACAGGCAGTAAACTGTCTGATTTGGAACATGAGGACGATATCGTTCTTCCTCCAAGTAAGTTCATAGCTCTCTCAGATAGCCTAAACAACAGTGTCGGGATATATCAGATGCATTTTACACATTCAGTGTATAAAAATCTGCTATAGTACTGGGTTGACGCTACTCCAAACCTCTTCTTGGTGTGGTGAACCTCAGATGTTTAAATTGCCCGCCTCTAATTTTTATGCTTTCTTCCCTTCTACCTTTCAGAAGTGAACGCCCTGAGTAAACTAAGAGGCGCGAATGACTTTCGAGACCAAACCCTTCATGATCATGATTAAAACATGCATGTTGTTCAGATGAACCCCGAAAACATTGTTCTTCCTGCCCTCGGGCCCTATGTGCCGTACTTTTTGCTCTCCGGCTTGTGGGACAGATTAACTCGTCAAAATACGTTACCTGTCGACTGAACCTTCTACTGTGTGTTCCTTACTGAGCAGATTCACTTGTGCTGTGTGTGCTGGTAACGTGAGTCTCATTTCTGTGTTCCGTACGCACCTGGATACTACATTGTCAGGGGAAGCTCTAACTGAAGTAGACAAGTTTGATTACTTGGGTAGTTGCATTACTCCAGGCGGACAAATATCGGATGAAGTGCCATCGCATAAAAGAAGACGCGTTTGGCCCCAGCCATTTGTGGAGCCGGCATAACATCCGATTGTCTGTTCAGGGTCGAGTGTACAATGGAGTGGTAAGATCCGATCTTCTATACGGTTCAGAAATATGGCCGGTAAGGGTAGATGATCGATGACGACTGTCGATTTTTGACCTTTGACGTCCCCGTAGCATTGCCCGAGTGTGATGGGAACAAAGTATCAGTAATGCTGATGTTAGACGTAAGGTGTGGGAAACCAAAGGTCAGTTTGTGGATCAAGCACTGAATCTAAACAGGTTTAGGTGGTTGGGACATATGTTACTCATGTTCACCGGTAGACTTCCCGGCGTAAGCTAATCTGCGGGCAGGTAATGGTTGCAAGGTAGGTCAAGGTGGTAGTCCATGACATGGCAAAAATGAATGAAGGCCAGGACCAGTGGACTTGGCCAAGTAAGACATGTGTGACTTCCAGGTTGGGGTTCACGTGATCCACCTACCAAAAGGTTGGGAACATTAGGTGGTAAGGCTAGATGTCGCGGTCAGTGGGTTAGTTGCATTCGGACTCTTTATTTGTCCTCTTGTTTTCCCCTTGGCACTTTGATCTTGTTGATCATGTCCCTTTATTCTCCTATTTCTTCTGCCCTTTACTGGACGATGCTGGAAGGTAGCCACCGAAACCAGAACACTGAAGTGTGAGGTTAGTGGCTGAATAAATTGAAATGAACCCATGCCAGTATCACCAAAGGGTGAACGTCTTGGTGTTACGATATCTCATGATCTTTTGTGATCCGTGCACGTTCAACGGACTACTGCAAAGTTGGAAATTTGCGATTTTCTTCTCTCACTCCAAGATTACTTTCCTCCCAAATCAGTTAATTTTTAAATTTGTGACTGCACCTCTTCTTATGTACTGGTTGTACTGCTGTCCAGTTATTTTCTTCGGCTTATTGAACAAATTTTAGCTGGATGATAAGATCTATAGTACAAACCTCTAAGTGCAGTGGCGTATCCAGAGGTGCACTTGTTGATACCATCACTGATAAACACTTCCGTGCTTGTGGCCCGTTTAGTTCCAAAATACTTTCAGAAGTACACCGTCATCTACACAAAGAACTTCTGAAAGCTGTGTCTACAACAAGTACGAGCTCAAACTTCAAATTCCTGTTCGCTCTCACGTCTTCATATCGCAGTTCCATTTTGCTGTATCAAGTTCGTCTGCTTGTTGATCCAGTGAAATTCACCAAGGCTATACGTAACCGTTTGACTGGAAGGAAATTACCATAGTTGGTACGTATTTTCCGATTCCATATTTTTTATATCTACATATATGGCGTGAATGCTGAAAATGTACCCACTGGGGCGCATAAAGCTCCTTTGGATACACGAACTATATATGGGGTTACGGTTGCGGTCCAGCTATTGAAATAGGCAAAATGATAGGCGCTGAAGGATTTTGAATTTATATTGAACTGACAAGGGATGGGGGCTAGACGAGTTAATGACCGGAGCTGATGAGCCAGAGTACCTCTTATTTCCAAAACCGTGTGGAAAGTAGTGGCGATGAGCCAAAGTAGGACGGTACCAGGCGGACTTAAACATACAAACTTCAAACAACCAGTCGACTAAAGAAACTGAATTTAACCCGAATTCCTAACCTATGATAGGGACTGGTCAAAGTTTGACTTACCAGTTACGCACCTTGAAGGTTGACTGATTAGAGTTACCCAAATATCTAACAGGACTTCTGAAATGGGCCTTTGTGCCCGGAATGTGGTTAAGTACTTTGAAGTACAATCGCATCTGACTGTAGGCCACTTCAAATGACTATAAAGCATTTGACTACGAAGAGTAAATTCGAGGTGTAGGACTGTATGTGGCTTGTGGAAGATCTGCTCGTGAGCAGCGGCTATAATCCCCGTAGTAGACCTAACTATAGACACATATTTATAAACAAAGCGCACCCAAGCTCTAAGCTAGCAATGGCTTGTCAAATGCTTTTTTGTCAGCACAGAGCTGCTTCAGTACTACGGGCTTGACTTGGCTTGATTTATGAAAGTGAAACGAATGTCAAGAGATGAGCTCACAGTCGTTTGCACCTCTGTAGAAACTTCGGTACTAATAGCATGATGTCGAATAGCGTCTTGGCAGGAATGGTACATGGACAAATGCTGGTCGCTCCGTAAAAGCTTCTTAAAGAATTAGATCACTGGTTGACTAAGTTTCGGGACAATCGAAATCAAAAATCAACGTTGATTGGGACAGAATAATTTATTCACAGGTTTTTGCTGTCGTGGTGCTAGGTATTATGTAAGTACGTGTGGGTGGGTGTGAAAAACTGTGTATTGGTTATTCCTTTTTTGAATGTCTATAATGCCAAGGTTTGCTGTCCCAAGGGACGTTGATATTAAGAAAAAAGTGAGAAATGTACGGGTATCCCTGTACATCAAGTAAAGGGAACTATCTGTGATAACAAGTAAATACTACGGTTAAAGAAACCATGTTTTTATCTGCCGATAGGTTTTTGCTAAATATCATAAATGGAAGTGGACTGTTCATGTGGATCGCTACAGGATAATCAAAAATTCTTTTGTAGTTTCTATTTTATTGACGTCAATAAACTGAAGGATGATAGCCAGAAGTTGCCTTATTTCTGTATTGTTATTCTATAGAAATCGAACGGCTTTGGACCACTGAAAGTCCTTTCTATTGAGTCTTGAAGCGAATCGAAAATGAAATCTCCTGAGTCCAATGAACAGGGAACATTCTAGTCGGCGAACGGATAAAAAGTATACTTTATAGATTGTGCTAACGAAATAGGACCGATACCAGGAATGCACAAATAGTAAATCAATGCAGTAACAAAGCGAAAGCATGCCGAATACCCACAGGGAGCGAAAGTCGAAAATGCGCCAAAGAGGAGTCGGCGGAATCTTCGTGCTAATAGAGCTAATTGAAATGCCGGTGAATAAATGCGGTATTGTCAGAGTCATGCGTCCGAGTAAATCGCAGGTAAATTACGTTCAAACGGGTGTCCGGAAAATGTAGATTTTCTGGGGTTGATCGAAGTCACTACACGTACTCCGTTGAACTTGATTGTGGATCTGATGATTGAATTTCTGGCGCTGAGCAAAACCATTGACTCACTACGGAGAGCACCACAAATCTCTTGATACTGCTCACAAAATAGTTTCGTGGTTTGGAAGGTGCATTCATAAAGTAGGAGTAGTCTCGATTGCAAACAGAGCAGCTGATACTGGAAACCACTGTCTTGAGGCTTCAGTTCAGTCCGGTCACCCAAGTTATACTTCTTGACCTGATCCGTAAGTGTGAAACGTATTCCGGTATGGATTGGTTGGCTTCTGTAGCCATCTGCCTCGAAATTCGTTGGTTTTAAGTCCTTCAGAAGTGACTCATTCAATGGTTCATGTGGCTGAGATATCAGAAAGCTCCAAATAGCCAAATTATTTACCAGAGAATACACATATTTTCCAAGGAATGCCACAAAGAGGGCAGCTTTATTACCCGAATCTAAGTATTGAGAAGTTAAATGTCAGCTTTCGATACGCTCGACGCGACCCTAGACGTATCGTGCTCTGCTGTGAATACTAGGGTTTTCCAGGTTACAGGTATCCTTGAGACAGAACCAAACTGGACACTAGTTTTAATAACTGGAGATGCTCACGAGAACTAGAGCTATTCGCGGGGAAGGTTAAAATGATCTGGCTCGAGCTAAGCACACTGATTTGACACGAAAACCAGTTCAAAAGGCACATAAGTAAATTTGTACTCTGTAAGATAGCAATACACATGTATTCAGAGAAACAATGAAATAACGGAAGGTACGGTCAGTAAAAATCATCACACCGATGTTCGAATAGGGGTTGTCACTGCTGACACCATCTGATTTATTGTTGAATCAAACCATCTGCGCATCAACACTAACTACTATCTATGTACGAAACGTATCGAGAAACATACTGAGCAGTGGTACATCTTAAAAGTAACTGCCATTGACCTTCATCTTCACTCAGATTTAAAGTTCAGTGCCTGTACGAGAAAGAAATGGCTCTCTAGGACCAGATAGGTAACATTTTGAAACAGAAATGAAATAATGGATAGCCCTGATACTCACAAAATCTTTGGTTCAGTGACCATCTAAAGACGGAAGTTGGCTTTCTCTATTCAAGCTTACAGGTTCAGTGATGGATAAACTTCTCCGACACCGAAAGTTGTAAAGAATTTTGCATTTATTATTCTTGAAACCAAAATGATGGTCAGTCGTGGTGTAGTACAGCATGAGGTCAAGCCCCGTTAGCAAAGCTCTTGAGTCTAATATTCCTCTCACAGCTCTTAACTAGTCCTCACACCACAACCTCAGTGAACCACTTCATATGAGTACGCCTGAATAAAGAGCGCACTCATACTGCCAGCACATGATACTTCAGTAAGCTCAAACCAACACATTAGGCCGATTTTTGACTGGATTTCTCATGATGTACTTATCAGATTTCCCACGAATCGATAAGATTGACTTCTGTGTGCCAGAGACACTTTCAGTTCGTTTGAGGACAGCACTTGAGGGAAAAAGTCACATATAAATTGAAAAGCACCCTCAATGAGCTCGTAAATAACACACCTATTAGTACGGGATCAGAATGAAGCTGCTAGTTTTCCAGATTGCGTTAATTGCGCTAGTATTGCAAACCTGTTGCTCCTTGAGGCGTCAAAAGGACACGCGTAAGTAAAACGAATTACTACCTACCACATCCATTTTGGCTTTAAAAGAGATATCAGAAGGGGATTGATTATTTCTATCAAAAAATATACGATGTGCAAGTCGTTGGTTCCGTGCAGTCACCAGTTTATTCCAAGTAAACCAGATACAAGCCTGTACATTAGCCGTCAACGTATAATTACCAAATGCAATGAATCCCTCTTTTGAGTGAAAATTTCCAGCCAGATTGTGTAACGCGTACGCGAACACACTCGTTTTGATACTTCTCTTGTGAAGCGGATTCATAGATTTTTAGAAAACCTACTGAGCTACATTTTCCGAGTAGTTACTTCTGCTGAGTACTTTTTTCTTTACAGAATGGGTGGTCTGGTGATCCTTTATATATATATATATATATATATATATATATATATATATATATATATATATATATATATATATATTGATCACAAGAATCTAATCTGAAGCTTCAGGAATGTGAATAAAGGTTCTTCATGGAGTGTACAAGTGTAAAGATGGGTTGCCAGAGGAGTACCGAGTATACATACCTGATGGGCGGCGGTAACCGCGAAACACGTCGTGCTGCCGCGGAAATTTCGTCCACCCATTTACATACCACTCATTATCAATTTATATATGCATATATTATTGAATATATTTCCGTTTCATCCTTCTGCTACTAGCGCGTAATTGCACCCAATAAAATTTGTTTATTCATCAGTGGTAATTCCCTTTTCATAAAGAATTGTCCTACAAGTGATTGAATAGGATACCAAATTATTTACATATTCTTCTGTTAGATGTCGGTAGCACTACAAAGTAACCTGATTCGATTCTGTGCCATCTTTAACAGTGCAACATCACTCAAAACACGAGACCCGTGAACTTGAGTGGTTCACGTTGGAAAAGTAATGCTCTCAATGACGTGAAATATGTGAATTCTTTTATTCTGAGTGAACTGCAAGTATTTAACAAACCACACGGGCATTGGAAAACCTCTTTATTGGTCTGAGATGAAGGAGAACTTCTACTGAAATGCTCTAAACTATTTATAATACAACGATGATCATTCTCTGCCACTCTGAATGTAGTACCACCTATGCGCCTGCTAATAACCTGAATGGAAGATTAAGCATTAGGTAGGAGAAAGCTTAAGGCTTTGTCCGTAAATAAAACCGCTATGAGGAAGGCAGGTCTAAAATAACCCAATGAATAACGGACTGAATCTTGTAGAGTTTACAATCTTAGGTACGCTGTTTGTTGTGCTTTCCCCTAGCCGAGTCCTGTGTAAAGGGAACATTACCGAAACCTCCCTCTCTCTCATAGTTCCAGAGTCAACTTTTAGCCGTGAGATAAGCATTAGTAGTGTCTTAGCAGCTTGATTCCAAGGAACTTGGTGATGTTTTGCATCGTCAAATGGTATTTATTTTACGCCGGAACTTTAAGGTAGCGTCACTTTAGGGACCTTTGGACACAGACACTGACCTACTCTATCAACGCGAGCGAACCTAGAATAATGCGCTCGATGAGTATTGTAAAAATATTTGAAAACATCCTCATGCTATTCGCCCTGATATTTAACAATCGGTTATTGATTCCAAGACGCGCGCTTCTAAGGATATGTAGATATATTCATGGCCAGATTTCAGCGAGCTTTATATAAATCACTTCTAGTGGTTCGCATGCGACTGCTGCGGAGAAAGCAACCTGCCTACCTATTTGACTTGATTTCGATTCTTCTTACTGCACAATACAAGTAGTCTGCGGTAAACTGGAGCTTTATTACAGTATTGAGTGATTCATAGTCACGCACGTCTTCAACTTCTTGCGTCCAAGAACGTAGTATCAAGTGCTAACTGCAGCACATCCTGTGTTTGATGAACGAACTAACATCCCAACCAAACAGGTCTTAAGTCTCTGGGTTGAGGACGCATTTTGGCAGAGTCACGTAGCTTTGACCGTCATGGTCGGGCCTGGACAGCAGGGTCGAATTTGAGCAATCAGTGTTACCCATGCGGTATTCACTGACGATTTGAGATCTGTTTGACATTTAAATAATGCAGTTTAACCACCCTTGTAAGGTCACTTGGCCATTCTGAAGCAATAATTCGTCAGCCTTTCGAAAATTGAAGCACTAGCGGATACTGGCATGTCGCTTTGCTTGTTCACTTTCACCCAAATAAAAACTGTTGACTGAGTGATCTTTCCGTCCCATTTTCTGTATCATACACACAATTCATAAACAAGAAACGAACGTTCTTCTATGCTACGTCTGCATTGTTTCACCTAGGTGCTATTTTGAAAACTGATTGGCCCTGTGGAGGTGAACTGCATAGAATTCAAGAAGTAAATTTACTGCTGAGTCAATCGGTAATGGGATATTCGCGAACAACAGTGAAAAGTAGAGCATTCTCTCAATCCATTTCGAATTCATTATCATTAACGGCAGGAGAATTGTCATCATTTTGGAGATATAACCATTGTTTGAAATACTATCTCTAGATCCTTTGTTGTACATAAACTTTTCACTTGAACTGTTCCAGCTACCAAATGAATGACAAACATCCCTTTTGCTTATCAGGATATGCAAGAGTGCTCCCGCGTAAGTTTACGCATAACAGTTATTTGTGATACAGAAAATGCTGCCAACTGGAAGAAATCTCTTTTACACAAGTCAACTCACGCATTTGTGTGACAACGAGTAAATCGTGGACAGATGAGCAGCAATGACGAGTAGTGTGTTAGTGTGGACATCTGACCTGGGATCACAGAAGTGGCACCTGACGACTACGGTACACGTACCTGACTGTAGATATAGGTCTACTTCGCGTAATCAAAGTCACCTCGTGCAACCGTTTATATTACCACGGTTGGAACATATGATCCCTGAGAGCAACTTTTGTGCAGGCTGTCATTGTTCCACTCACGGTTCTTTCTTGTTCTTTCAATTCACGTAATTACATCTCTTGAGCACACAATCACACTTATCCCAGTGGTGGAGACAGCCATTTTCCCCTAGCATGTACCCGCATTAATTCAACGTCTGTTTCAGTAGCGCACCTGCACTGAAGTCACCCAGTTTAGTTTTGTTTGGCAAATAGAGAAATCACATTATGAGAAGAAATTTATCGTCTTTCATGAGCCGATGACCGTATTGATGATGTCACTATATTAGCTAATTCACCCGACAAAATCCACCGGACCAAGCGACCTGAGATTGCAACTTTTCGATAATCTGATGGCAATCAGGAAATGGAGAGCAAGTGTTTGTCCTCAGTACAGCTTTATCGTGATTTACAGAAACTACAGGTGAAAGTGGTTAACTGTAGGCTTAGACTGGTGGCCATTTTTACTGCATGACGAAGTGAGAACAAAGCGGATTGTTTTTCGTCGTAGCCAGTAAGTGCATATTGAAGTTCACTTTGCAATCCACGAGCTCCGTCTCTGGTCAGTGTGTGAAATAGTCACTTCTGTGTATAGAAAGTCACCAGATAGTAAGAGATGCGACTGATTTGTCCATGGTCAGGATACACAATTGGACCATTTTGGTTTGCTTACGGGAGATTAGAGGATGGTCCCAAGCAGACTGCACAGTGAGAGCGTCTCTTGGATTAGTCATGTGACCAGTGTTCATTTTTCTATCCACACGACATTCGGAGGTGTATCAGACTGCGTCTCACTGATATGGCTATAACAGATACGTCTTTTGAACCACAGATTTTATCGGGTGCGACGAACTTTTGTTCTTTATCATTTCATGTTTGTGTAAAGATGCAGTTGTTTTCGCAATAACAACAGTCAGTTTTACTGTTAGGGAAGTTTGTCACTTTTGTGTATGAGACCTGGTGCAAAAATTTATAAAAAACCAACAATTCAATCAAAACAACGAGCCATATATCAGCCGGAATCTATCTTTCCATGAAAGTGGAATTCGACTCGTTCAGTTCAAGTTTGATTGCTCAGAAATCATCGGTGCAATCTGTTTTTCCACTCGCTCCATACGCAATGAAAAGTAGCCAGTCTGTAAATAAGTTTGGAGAGAGATTCCAAAGCTAGCTGAGATCAATGAATCTAAAATCGAATGTCCGCCCTAAGTTTTCCGGTGAATAAGGCGAGAATATTGATCTAGCGATTCATGTTCACCTTGCTTGAGCTAAAACAGTTTCGTTTTGGTTTACTTGTACTCACAGCTTCTGATAATCCCAGCTGTGAGTTAATCACTACCACTTAATTTGAAGAAACGTTATCACAGGAAATGACTTCGTGGCTATTTTCTTCCTTCTCACTAATTTTGTTACTATTATTATGTGCTTGATTATGAATAATACTCTGATCATAGTCCTCCTCGGACGATTTTTGTTGTCATTAGGCAAAACTATATGCATATTTCTTAATATAATGGTTATTATTCTCATCAACCATCATATGATAGCTAAGAATCGAATCACTTGTAGTCCAGTAGTTTTCACTACAAATTCACTTGGTGATTCCGCGCACGGAATAAGAGTGAGACTGACCTTCTGTGAGCAACTGAACGAGGCCTGTAACGCCCCCGGATCAAACGTAATGAACACCGAGACTGTCTGAATATGCGGTTCTACTAAACAATAACCAACCAATAAAGTGACGAATAATACAAAACTCAAATCGTGAAGTATCTCGGTTAAGGTGGTCGTTGAAAGCACTCTCCGAAAGAAGGAGCGTCTTTCGACGGGAGAGTAATGAATTTAATCCTACAATATGCCAGGGAGGAGTAGAACATCGGGCAGCTCTGTTCGAAGGGTTTTCCTACGATAGCCAAAGGGGAGATCAACTACGGTGCGTCAAACGAAGACCGCTGTGGCTGTGTCAGGGAGCTTATAAGAGAGCGCCCGTCGGTGTTCAAAACCCCACTGAACCTGTTCATCGGCATTCATACGAAATATGTTCAAAGTTAACACGTGACACGCGTGAATAGGGCAAAGATTACTTTGACGTCACTCAAACGAGAACCAACCAGATGGGGGAAGTCGGGTGTGCACAAATGAAGCACGCAGTCAAGTGTTCGTGATCTGTCTGCCAAGCTGTGGATACGTGAATGCTTTCGTGTGTAGCTAACAGTTCAAAAGGAAACCAATCAGACGGTAAGGGTCGGAGCTTGCGAGTGAACTAGAGTAGAGAACAGAAAATCCGTGAGCTGTTAACCAAGTGGAGTGTGTGTGTGTGTGTTTGTGTGTGTTCAGTGTTGTGTATGATAAGCCAACCACCTAGAGGTTCGGGGTCAAGACCAAAAACAAATTTTAAGTGAACGTCGATTATCTGGAACGGGAACCAATGCCAGCGGATACCAAATATCATCATCATTAAGGAATGTGAACATAGGGGAAGATAGGAAATAAACTGAGAAACGAATTTAACATCATCTTTGCTAATTGGCATGGAGAATCAGTGTTGGACTCATCACTGCGAATCCATAGAAGAACCGAACAGCTGTTTCATCGGGTGTATCCCACACATTAGCGACTAGGACATCTTGTCTTGTTGAGCTGTTAGCCGCGGAATCGAGAAGTTGTTATACTTCACTCTTGTCCTTGTTGTGAGCAGATAGGTTAGTTAGATGGCTTCTATAGGAACATTTACAAATGAAAGTGACGTGACTAATACAGACACTGATTACTTATGCTCGACTTGTTTGAAATCTAACACCCCATTGTTAATGACTTCGTCTATCGAGAGTTTGCTGAACAATAACACAAACATTCTACCAATTGTATTACCCCAAAGTACGAAAGTACACTTGGACTTCCTCGACTGGCAGAGTAATCCTTGCCAACACCCTTTCAGAAGGCTTGTATTATACCAACAGTTAAGATTTTATCTGTAAGAAACCCGCAGTCATGAATTGCTGTTTTGCGTCTCGTTTAAAACCCGATGGGAAGAGCTATGATCGGTGCTTCCTGATAAGTCTGGTACACACTGCGGACCGGATCACTTACGCGCATCTGAAAGTTTGCCGTGGTAGAAAACTGCCAAGGAACAGTGCGATAAGTGTTATTACCCGTTGTCTTCTGGACACCGACCCTCGATAATTCCTGGTGACAGGGTACCAGCTGTAAAATCATTGCTTCCAGTGTTTTAGAACTGCAAATGAACTGAAGATGCGAATTTGTCAGCCAATAACACAACTGTGTTGGTGTACAAAATGCATTTTTGAGGTGTTTCAGGGGATTATATCTGGCCCAACTGTACACGGATGCAGTGCCCTAAAAGTACCATTCTCATGGTATAATGACCATGTTTATGAAGAAATATACATGAAAGCACCCGGAAATAACCACAAGGGATGTCCCCCTTCAGTGGTAAAATAAAGCAAACGGTTATCGGAACGGATAGTGTGCCATTGGTTTTCTCGAACTCTACATAGAACCAAATAAAAATTTCACTTTACAGGTTACTTTCTCATTGCTGACGAAGATGATAATAATGGTAACAAGAACGTTATTTTCATTTCATTTCATCTCACACAATGTAGCTGAAGAAACGGATAGTGACGGTGAGACCTGCTGAACCGTGTCAAAGCTCATTACCAAACAGGAACATTTCTATGATGCTCAGGATAACGCATATCATAGCATTATTTATACGTCTAAAAAAGTGAAGCATATTTTCACACTGGATAGCATTTTTCATTTATCATAATTCAGAGGGACATTAGCATTATTCACTTAATTTTGCGGTGTGTAAATTACGAAAATAAATTAAAAATCATGTACATTTTGAAGGATAAGTTTTACAATGTGGAATCAATTGCCAGTTTAGCTTCTAGGTTTTACTTATTATAACTGTTAATTGGTAATAGTAATACATTATTATTATTGTTGGTATTCGAGTGAGGTTTGTGTGAACATGGAGCTTCCTTGATTCAGACACTTTATATAATTTTATAATGTCATTCTCTCTACTATCGGTGGACGCAACAGATCAACAAGGTAAGCAAACCACGTTGTCTTCTTTATTGGAAAGAAAGTGTACGCAGCCTAAATTATTTCTATGGTCAAAGGAATCCCGTTATACGTGCACTAATATGGGCGGAAACATTGGATAGTGGTTGAATAGACAGATGCACCAAGAGAAAGAAGGAGACAGACCAATAAATAGGCAGGAAGAAGGAAAGAGGGACAGCGCACACAGACCGAGACACACGGACACAGATCTAGATTTAGACAAGCAAACAGAAATGTAGATTCAAGAGCTGGCCTACAGGTAGACAGAGTGAGAAAGTTGACTTTCTGGCAGATTGGCTGACTAAGTGGCCGACTGACTAAGTAACTGATTTGAAACTCGTGAAAGAATCAATTTTGACGAAGTACATAAGCATATAATCTCGTCCCGGATCCGAAAAGTTCCACTCCTTATCTGGTCAACAAGTGGCGAATTCTATATTTTATTATATAATTTCTTAGAGGGATCAACCAGTTTTTGCGTACAAATGAATGTGAGTGAAATGTAGTTTTGGAAAATTTTGAGCGAGAAACATTTTTCGTCTTAACTTTCAAATAACTCACCTAATTATCTAAAATGAACCTTATTTCATTTTCCACTTTCCTCGAATTTGCTAGCCAAGGATGACCGTACGTTGATAATATGTGTGCAATATTTGTGCAGTCAGATCGCGACACGTCAGGTTACCTTCGGAAAAATGCTTATTTTTTACTACTATTCATGAAAATTTGATGATATTTTTGATTAAGAATCAGAAGCCAGATGAGTTTAGAGGAAATCCAAGGTTCAAAATCATTTGCCGTCGAGTAAATACAACTGATAAGCAAAGGGCTTTTCAGTGAACACTGACGCTGGATTTTGCGAATTTGTAAAATGCAGAATAATTTCATTTTTTTAGATTTAAGTTATCATTGAAGTTCTTTTGGGATTGTTTGCTAATGTATTTTCTGGGATCTAAAAGCCAAAACCTGCAATCAGCAAGCAGCGAAATTCAGCAATTTGAACAACGAACGTCACCGGTACACAGAGTTATTCAAATAACTATTTCATTTATATGTGACAATAAGTTACTACTCTGAATTCTCGTGAAAAAAGTGAAACACCTTTCAGTTCTTTCAGCCATTTGCGGGTAAATACATCGATCTGGGAAGCATTTGATAGCCAACAATAGGAGCTTTCAAGCAGTTTTATATTTCCTAAACGCAAAACCAACGCTAGTCATAACTTCCATGTAACTCCATGTCACGGCATCAGTTTAAATATTTTAATTCTTGTATTTATGTACACATAGAAACTCATCATCTAGAATGTAATCCTAGTTTCCGCAGTCTGAAGTAAGAGCATACAAAGGAGTAAAGCCACCCGAATTTTGATAATTCTCATCAGGCAAAGACAGTACACTTGTGAATTATTTAGTGAATATTACGAACTATGCACAACAAGGCAGTAACGGGATAAGGAGAGAGTCAATTGCGTGTCAAGTGACCACTGCCTGGACACTGCCGCTAGCGAATTCGAATTGATTCCTAATAACCTCCTAATTTGATATTGTTATCATTTGTGTGAAAAGTCCCACAGAATATCCCCGGTCCTGACATGAAACTGAGTACTGAACACCTTAATTTTCCTTTTCTGGAGAGTGCTTGTTCGAGGAAGACATAAGAGTACCAGTTAGTCCGCTGCAATTCAGGAATCACATATTAGGTGGTTATTTTCGGACATCTATGACAAATTTTCCTTTCTCTTACATGTGCTTATAAGATACTCCGTGCGGCACGTCCGTTATTTACGTCTTTCTATTTCCCCGCCCCAGTGAAAATGATAAGAAATGGCTGTAAGTGAAATCGAAACGAGATCTGATCTCCATTATACTTGTAGTAATCTTTGAGTTGAATCTTAATCTTCCTACTTTGTAATGTTTCTCTGTTGTTGTTGTTGCTTTTTTACCATGCTTGCTCTCAAGCCAGTGTAATATATATATATATATATATATATATATATATATATATATATATATATATATATCATACTTCTCACAGTTTTACGCCAGTGGATCGGTGAACTTACTACCAGGGTAAAATATCACGCGAACGTGTTGTTCAGACAGAGAGACGTCTTATGCTATAGTGAAATGATTTCTTCTCAAACCGGAATTCTGTATCGCGCAGAAAAAGGTGATCATTTCTTAGTTGCTCCTGCAGAATAAAACGCGTATGAAACTGATTGGCTGTCATATTTATGCAAAAAGTTAACACTGAAACTTTTCGTCGCTACAGCACAATGAGGTTCACATAAGTGGTGAGGACTTCATCCTACAGATTTCGCCCGTTCTCATTCCTCACAGTCAGTCACAACCTTAGGATGCCTATGTATAAGCTGTCATTCGCACAAGTCTTCATGCGTATCATCGAAACCATCCTGAATTTCAAGACAATTTTTTAACATAAACATGTACTTCAATGAACAAGTATGCGAATTGTTGCTTTCAGGTAGAATGTTTTTGTTGCGAATAGAATCCATGATCCACGACTACGTTGTACATTTTGCCTGTTCCTATAAAACAACATCTAATTTACGTAGTTGCTCACACGCTACGGTGATGATCCTTCCAAATAACAATATTTCCAGTGTGTATAATTTTCACGATGAACGAATACAGGGACACAATAGTTTCGCAAAAGACGGTAGTTAATAGAATGTGGCTTTCCGGTAAACACGTGATGGTCATCGGCATTCCGTCGTTGCTCACATTAACTGGTGCTTACACTGATGACCGCAGGTGAAGTACATTTCGGAGATAGTGCTAAAATGAAACCAACCAATAAATTTCTCTCTCTTCTTTGACTGACAGTGAAGAGGTTGAGGAAAACAGGTAAGTTTTTTACTGCATGAATCCTCGTTCCTGTTCCGTTTTCCCTATAAGTGATTCTGCCCTACTGACCGAACTGTGTCGCTGTGAACACTGAAGGCTACTCGAACCAGTCAAAAGCAAATGACAGATCATTTGGAAATAGTACATCCCGTTATTATGGCATCTATTCTAGAATGAGAACTGAAACCGAGAACACGCAGTAGCGTGATGTTGAACTATTAAAAAGGGCCTATTATTTCCTTACCTCCTCAGATGTATAACGCTAAGACCAAAAAGCAGATGAATACCAAAGTCGACAGCCTCGATTTTGAGCATTCGGAGCTGAACAGAAGCGCTCATCTTCCGAAGTAGATCAAGTTAAACGCGTAACGCTTTCCAGTTGCACAACTGAGCATTTCATCTTTCGATAGTGGCTTTCACACATAAGGGGGAGATTACTTTGTGATGTAAATAAAACGTTTTCGAAGGCTCCTTACTCCCAGTCTCAGATCTTGTTGCGGGTTGATCACATGAGACGGCATGTATGATTTCAGCTTTCGGCTTGACCATACGAGTTAGATTCACCAGCATGATTATTTATCAAGGAACGGATGTGTATGTGGGTATGCCTGGGCCATCAAGATTCGCAGCTCACGCAGAACAGGTGTGGTTTCAGGTGTAGTTAATGCGAGACTTTCTCTTTCTGGACACCATGTAGTATCAACTGTGCCTACGCAAACATAAGGGGAAATTCGGTTTGTGTGAACAGGAACGCGTTAAAATTTTTCTTTACAAACTGTTACAACCGTTGTTCTTTTCCACAGTTACCCAGGGGAATCTCATATTTTATGTTACTGGTCAATTTTCA
Organism: Fasciola hepatica; assembly: GCA_948099385.1. Classification (NCBI taxonomy): domain Eukaryota; kingdom Metazoa; phylum Platyhelminthes; class Trematoda; order Plagiorchiida; family Fasciolidae; genus Fasciola; species Fasciola hepatica. The sequence goes on from CANUEZ040000182.1 coordinate 11,088,051, forward strand.
CAATTTTTATCTCGGGTTTCTTCTACTTTTTGGCGTCCGGGATCTGAAGACTTTGGAGTGAGATAGTGAACTCTGATCTGGTCTCACGACTAAGCTGGTCCAGTGGTTCCATTATGAACGCAGAGGTAGACCACTCATCTCATAAGCTACTTCCTGAATGCTGAGTCCATAGACAATAAAACTTGGTAGCGAAGGGTTGAAATAATAATACGTCGTGACACGTGATCCGATGAATGCAACGAGTTCATTGTGGCCGGGAATATTCCACGGTCATCGAACAGTCGAACTGTAATACTATATAGTAGGCAAATTAGTGGTAGAAAACTAGAATTGCATTCGGAAGCGGGTTGGATTGGCGACGGGATAAGCTGACCCTTCTTTATTCAGGTACCGAATAATCGGTTAGTAAATGGGGTATTTCATGGTAAGGAATGTGAATTGCCGTAAAGAACGGCCATATTATCAAACTACATATATGAATAGCTCATGGGATTAGCAAAATGCACGGGTGATGGTTTAATATAACGCTTGTAATGGAAGTAGGGCTTGCATGTTTGTACTACATTCCCAAAAAATGTATATAATTAGAATGCGAAAATCTGAAATACTGCTTGAAATCTTGGATAACTTGGTGACAAATACCGTGATTCTCTTTGGACTAACATAACGGAATTTGATTAAATTGCTTGATAAGTGTCTTTTGCGATCTAGTGAATTCACGATGGGAGTTTATGCCCAGTTCTGGGCACCGCTTGTATCCACATAATTTAGTAATAACACAAGACTCCGAACACTGGTACCTTTACAAACAGGAGAAATGGAAAATCACGTTTTGTGTGGGAGGCCGGACGTAGTAGCCAATGAATGCGGTAGGGGATTTAGGTAACTGAGTTGAGTCACACTGAGTGGTGGTGAGACTGGGTCATCCGGGTGAATGTATCAAGTCAGATAGAATCATGAATCTTCACCTCAAAATCTTCGCTTTTTCTGCGTTGGATTAATTTGATTTAAGTTTCAGTGCATAGAATGGAGATTTACTCGGCAGATTTGAATCCATTTACGTGAACGATTCAGATTGTCCACCGATTTTCGGAGCAGTCATTTAATGAGAAGAGGTGAGATCGAATTTTTCCGTGAGGAACAAAACAGGAAGAATCCGTGTAGCTGGTAGTGACTGGTTGATGTTCACAGCACTTCTCTAAGGCATTTTTTGTTTCGTAGAATAGGTACGATAACCCAAAGTGAGTATATCACGTATACTCTAATGCATTGTCATCTCTAATTGTTTTCAGATCAGTCACCAATACGAAGAGGTCAGAGTTTTATTCATGATGTATTTTAAAAATCCCATTCTGTTTGACTAATTACCACACGCGTATCAGTCGCAAGAAAAATTGTTCGTTACCTATTTCACGAGCTAAATAACCTCAATAAATTGCCTGGATAATCCCACAGAGCACATCTGAAAAACACAGGTTGGCGAACAAGCTTGTTTTCGGTGGTTCTGACGCATGCCAGTACCACAGAATATGTGTGATAATATGCGTAAGGGATGCATACAGTCAAAGAAGGGAATATTACGGATCCGTATTTACACCTGTTATGGCGCACGTTTATCCGGAAAGCGAGTGTGAACAGACTGTCACAAGCTCAGCATGTAAGTCGTCTGATGGCTTATACGTTGAACAAGTGATAATCCGCCAACTGCTATATATATATATATATATATATATATATATATATATATATTCCGGACAAGTGAATACTTTCTGTCCGCTTGTCAAACCCTCGATCCGGTTCACTGAGTCAGTCTTGGCCCTGCATTATGGATGGGCGGACATGTGAACTCTGCTCATATGACTAGGCCGACTATCAACAAGTCATCAACTACTAGCCTCACAGCAAGGACCTCATCGAGTTTTCCTACTCACACGATGAGTCATGGCCGGATTTTTTGTACAAAGCTTCATGTTCCCTAACTGCCATACGTACAAGTCTTTTACTGGGCACCTAATTCTCGTTTTATTCATCCTCGATATCGCCTTAGACTTTATTCGTGACGGGTTTTGCCTTAATTGCTCACTGTTGTTTACAGGCACGCGAATTGTTGTTCTCAGTTAGAATGCTTTGTGTGTGAAAAGAAGACCTTCTATCCAAGATGCAAAAAGTGTTCTAACTTTCGGAAAAAACATCATCCCGTTTCAGCAGTTACTCATGCACTATCGTAACCTACTTTCACATTAGGAATGATTTCCATGCGCCTTAGTTTCACCGTGTATATGCGCTACTGAAGTCGGTTTTCGCAAACGATAAAAGTTATTAGATTTCTGTTATACTGGTGACTTTGATATCCAAGCAGAGGTGGAGAAGTTTGTGATTTTGATAATATAACACCAGAAGAAAACTAGCAGATCGTGATATCACTCCTCTTTTTTCTACTTTTTGACTGACAGAGAATGAACGGAGAAAAACCGGTAAGTGTGTATGCTTATCACTCCTCTCTTTTCTTCTCTGCTAAGAAGATCGTGAATTTGTGATACGTGTGGGCAGCTGTATTTTGTTAAACAGATATGTCCATTTCACGGAGTCTCAAGCAAAGCGAACACCTTTCTTGGGGCCTCGTTCTATACATTAGGATCGATCACGTCGTTAAATGCAGCACACGTTGTCGAAAGCCAGTTATGCTCTAGTCATACTAACCCAGACATTCACATGTTTAGGAACAGATCTTACTAAGGACTGATCATCATCGTTTCATGCGTACAGGAGCTGCGCAATGCCATTTGTGTGCGGATACATAAGTATCGGCCATTCAGTTCAGTTGCTGAATTGTGTCGAGCTTCTTGGCGAGTTTGGGGAGCATTGCCTAAAATCGAATACATTGTTATCATTATTCTTCGCCGAGTTTTTTCAAAATCACTTGCCAAAAATGAATTGTATGGGACTGTCACCCAGTGCTTAAGTGACTGGTAAACAGAGCAAATCAGAACGCAAGGTGTTCATCCAATTTTTTGTGTTGAAGAATCGAACAAGAATCACTGTGTGAATATCATCAAACACCCGACGACCCAACTAAACAATCGTACCATATTGATAAAAATAATAATGCACTACTTCCTTCTGTTTCTTTTATGGAAACGATACGGCTTGGGAATTTTAGCTTCGAGGTTGGAGAACAATCCAGTGATGCGGCTTACCCTGGCATTATAACAGTATCGACCACTTTTGATCATGTCATCGTCAGACATTTAACTCAGTTTTGAATATTGTTGGTTTGTGATGCAATTTCCAACAAGCATTTCAAATTTTGCATTCCGATTCGTGTAGAGTTCCAACCAGTATTATATTTCAAAGGTTTCTGTGCAATCGGCTCTCCGATTATCCCGATTTTAAACGATACTGATTATAAGAGATTCATCAACTTTTCCCTTCTCTTTCCATAATTAATACCACAGGGATAGATTTAGAATAGAGTAAGTTCTATCACTTCTCACTACTGTCTTCAATGTGTCAGTTTTGTTCGCATTCTCATTGGCACACTAACATTTCATGAGAATTCCGCATGATACTTGCTCATTGAATCAATATTCAGGTTACATCGCCAGATTATTGTTTTCTGTTCACGGAATCGATCAACAGTTGGGCACTAGTTATTCGTATGCAAGAACTCACCAGGGTGCATAAAGCAAATACTTGACTTGACTTGACTTAACTTGTCTGTATTGAAAGAAGACCTCATACTATAATCAGTAAACTAACCATTATCATTCCTTCGGGGATTACAGCTCGATAACCGAACAATCAGCACATGGTAAGTGCTCGTATCTACCTGGCATCGTTTCTGGTCCATTTCAATGGATCTATTTACAGTATGTGATACACTATTTTCCCGCGTTGTTTGTGAGTGTTTTCTGCAACTGGTTTCCTAATCGCATTTCGCTTCTACATGTGAACAATGGTATCGTTTTTGATGTGGCATTATACTACAGCCAAATCAGCCCCATTTTTAAAGGCAGTTTGCACTTTGTAAAGTTACGGCTATTTTTGGAAGTGTTCATTAGTCGAGATGCACATTTGGAATCTGTAATACATGACCATGATGAACGAGGACCACTGTCCGTCGATGAATTCGGTCTCCATTTCGGTATCAAACATTCATAAAAAGTGGAACCGGCTTCCTTACTCAGTATCAATAATACAAAATAACTAACTGTGATAGGTTTCTCCATTTTGTCGTGAAAATATTCCCGTGTTTATTTGAACTAGCTAGATGCACTTGCATTCTACCTAGTTCCATTTTATCGCAATCATTTCGACATATTTCAGCACTTACATTGTTACTCTAGGGAAGTTACCATGAGCGTGTGTGTGTGTGTGTGTGTCCTAGCTGTCCGCGGTTTCCCTTCGTGCATCACAGCCCAGTTGGTTCTGGGAATCCTATCGATTTGACGGCACAAACATCTGCTTAGTCGACCGTGCCCGTGGACACCATCTAGTTGGGTTACACTCTGGACTAGTTCGAGCCATAAGTAGTGCTGTGTCTTCCACCTTGCTCAGTTAGACCAGTCAGCAAATTAACAAGATTCGAAGTAGGCTATCTGAATTACTGGAGTGTCACGTACCAGTAAATAGCGGGATCCGTAGGAATTCCTTTCGACAATTGTCCAACGACACTCTAGAAGAAATCATTGTGTGCAAGCTTTAAGGATCCGTTGACCCACTCCTATTCGCAAACAAGTCAGAATCCATTTCTGAGCAAACCTTCCTCACCCACTTTCGGTTCAGAGCTAGATCCATCTGACGCACTTAAGCTCAGTCCCTTCATATTCTCTACTTTCATGCATGTTATACAACAAATATGATATCAGGAAGTGGAAACAATGGACTTATCTCGTACACACCAAAGTTATTAAATAATCTTGATATAATATGTGAAATTGTTATATTTCCTACTACATGTATCGTGAGAAACAAAGAAGACTAACGATGAGTAAAATATGCGTATGACCTGAACAGGTAAATCATGGGCAATTGTCTCAAATGGGATAATCAAATTTATTCACTTTTACCCTGTTTAAAATGCCTAGTCACCTTACACTGTTTTCCAAGTAGGCACAGCTTATCATTATCATCAAGTTATTTCATTATGGAACCCTGCATCTAGTCCCTGAATTTGAGTCACACGACTTTCAACGCATCCGGGTTCAGGCACTATTTAGTAGGAAATAACTTATTTCCAACCTAAAGAGCACTGTGATTAGTTAACTAACCAATCAGTGGTCATTTTGTGCCAGCTGATCGAACACGTAGAGAGCGCGATTAGGAGATGAACATGTGACAATTATAGAGTATGTTAAAGGGACTTGCCCCCTCTGCCTATGCTATTTGACCTAAAGTTGGGATGCTTCAGATGTAGCCATTATATAGCATGAACAAAGGCTTTACTGGACTGGTTTCATAAAATGGCAATTTATTGATCAAATTTTGACCAGTCTTTAATAGGCCACAGGTTGATCTACGCTATCTCTGACCTCCAGGGTGGCAGGTGAACACTCAATCACTCGATTATCTGATTCAGAATATTTCACCATGACAAATGCTGAGTTGAATGGTTACGATTTGTCTCCCAGTTGTCGCTCCTGACATTAAGCGTGCCAAAGGGTCCACAATGAACTGATATCTGTGATACTAAGTAGAATGAGTTATTGTCTGATGAAAATGGAAGAACACGTAACAAAGCACCAGTCTTTGTTCCTACTTCTCCAGTTCATACCATGATATGATTCGATGGCTTGCGAATAGCCAGGTCTCATTTCATTTTGGGAAAACTGTTTTACTCTTTGGGTCATTGTGGATCTGGTAAATGCCTTCCATTTCACCTTATCCTCTCATCTCTCTTGATTCTCACAGAAACAACACTAAATGAAAACAACTAATTGCAAATTTGCTTCGATGGAGAAATTCAAATTCATCATTTTGTCAACATTTCCAGCTTTATCTTAATAAGTTTTCCACAAGTTGTTCAATCATAATACACATACTGTGTCGGACTGTGGTCCAGTGGTTCAGTGACTCGTAGTAAATAAATAAACATTCTTTATACTTCCTTTTTTGAAATTTTTACTGTACAACAATGTACAACGATTCAAGTAGTGGACGAATCCCGATTTTTCTTAGTTAGACGATGCGAGGTCGGTAAGTTATGTGTAATATAGAAAGAATCACGGTCAAGTACTAATGAGTGCCTACCCCAATTCGTGGATAATCCGGCGACAATATACAGACCAGTCCATGAAGATCGAATCCCCCCTCAAAGGGGTACCAAGTGCACACAAGCAGGGTCGAGAGAAAAGCCAAACAATAAACAATAGAGCAGGCAATTATATGAGACAGACGGAGAAGGATGATCAATCAGGATCAGCGATTGGATGGCAGTTCAATTTAAGAGACACAAAGAGAGGTGTGGGGGCGGAGGAGAGCGCAGATGGCCCCGTTGAATGAACAACACAAACACACAAAAGAAGACAGGGGAAATAGTGAGTCGGGGGGGGAGAGGGTAAGCTACACTGTGATAAAAGCTCCCATGATTGGGATACGAGTAACAATGCACAGATCTAGTCAAACTGTCATGTCACAGGTGGATAAGTGCGTTTGATTACACAGAAATGACCACAGAAAACCGGTTGATGATTACGTAAGTTGAATCCCGGGGCTTCGTGGTAAGCCAAAGCCGCAAGGTAAATAAAGAATGGCATCAACCAGCCGGTCATGGAAACATGCCAACAGGCTCAGTGTGAATGGACAAGAACAAACACGTGAGTGGGGACGACCGTATGTAGAAAATATCAGCATTTAATTGTACATGGAAAACGGGGTTCATAGATCGGTAGTCATATAAGTTAGGGACACTGATAAGAACGAATAACACTGTCATTGAAACAATGTAAGAAGTGTGCAACACAGCTAGTATGGACAAACCATTAAGCACGGTGGATGTTTGTTGGACAAGTGCAATCCAGTTGATCCAGGTTACTGAGTCAAAGTCCAACGTTAGACTAGAGACGGTAACATATTGGAGATGTCCTTCAGGAGTGTGTGGAAGAGCACGTGTGGAAAGCACTGCCAGTTGGACAAGATCAGTTTTGGTGCAGGAATTCGAACATGCAAATTGGGAATCGAAAGCATGCACTCTTTTAGAAATCTGCGAAGTACTGTTTGCTTTCGCTTATTTAGGGGGCTCATTGGATGTCATTTATTGGTTGACCATTGTGAAGGTGACTGAGAGTGAACCCGAGACTTAAAGATTCTTAATCATCAGATTAACCTTCATGTGGCCCACCGTTGATTCGAATTCCATAGGCTATTGATGCATTCCACAGAGTGTAGACACGAAACATTTAGTAAACCGAAGGTACTAGCGAGATCTCTAGAATGGTCCAAGCAGCAGGCAGCAAACCGTATGATAGCGTGATCCGCGTTGAAGACTGAAGGGGATGTCAACGCAAGTGGGCCACCCCCACCCCAGTCAATCAGCTCCGAACCATGTGACCGTCACGACCTAGTCGTGCAGATCGACTCGTCCATCTAACCCCAACCCGTCTCCCCCACAAACTACGTTCAATCCGAATGACCCTTGACCATTTCAGCACAACCATCTCCTATATGATTTGCAAAGACTTGGGAATGAATCATTGAAAACAATTGTTTGTCTCTGAAAACGTGTTCAGATATAACAGTAGTTAAATTCATTCAGACCGTCTTGAAGAAAATTCAGACTCCCACTTCCGTGATAGAGACGTCCAGGTAGAATATTGTCGGCACCCAGTGACATTAGGTGTGATGGGGAGTTTAATAATACAAAGGGAGGAAAGAAATGGGGACAGAATGGCGCCTCGGATATCACCAGAAGTAACTTGGACAGAAGACAAGTGTCGACCATCACAGAAAGTAAAATATGTACTATTAGAAAAATAATCTCAGGTGTTCAAAGTAAGACCGTCAATCCCGTTACTGTGTGGAAAATCCCGCACGGTACCACTACGAAGCGAACCAAATGCATTCGCATAGTCAAGAAACACTAGCCTGACAGTACAGCAATCGTGATCAATATCCGGATCGACAGAATTACCAATGTGTCCAACTGCATCAAGGGTTGACAGAGAGGGCTTGTAGGCCGTTTGTGTCGAGTCAGGAGAGTGAATTTGAGGGCTTGTGCGGTGGAAGGTTACTTTCTAAAATACTTTCCGAAAAGCAGACGCACAGGCTATTGAACTTTATTTGTTAGAATCATTCTTGTGCATGTGTGATGTGTACGGATATCCAACAATCCGAAATCACCTCACAATCAACACAGAGAATATATAGATTAGTCAATGGGGATATTCTTAGCGTACTCTAAGGAAAAAGGAAAAAGCAACGGAGTTTGGTTCATGGAACTCAATACATGGAGGAGGAAGTGAGATTGCGTCAGAGTTGTAGTGACATTGTATTCATTTCTGGCAATCGTCTTCTTTATTGCCACCCCATGTATAGACCTTATTTCATCACTCCTAACCAGGCTGTTCCTGGTTCGACCACCAATAAGATAAAAGCTCTTTTCACTCATTTCTGAACGTTTCTTGCTCTGTACTCTTTGCTGAGCAGATTCGCGTAAACACCTCTTTAGCTCGACTTTGGTTCTCTGACTACTAGCAAAGCATCATTCGAATCGTGATTATAGTCATCTGCAGCGTTCGTACGCCATTCTGAATTATGCTTCTACTTGAACCAGCAGAAGCTCTGGATTTGTGGGTAAGAACTCGAGAATCCTTATGTGTATTGAGGATAAGCCGGACTGTTCTACGTCTACTACATCTTTGACGTCTCCCACAAACTAGCCATTTTCAGCAATGAACTAAGCTCAAGTTGATATGAAGTTTTTTAAATGGTCGGGTCAATCAATGGAGTTCTGATACGCCTTTATCAACTGACGGCTGAAAACAGATGAAAACAGGATAATGGAAAGGAATCACGTCAGTGAGGAAAAATTCTGCATAAAATTCAAGAACGGGACCTGCATGCTGAAGTCGCTTCGGGCTCACCAATATTGCGCACACGGCTAACGAGACGAACGGCGTACGAACGCTGCAGATGACTATAATCACGAATCGAATGATGCTTTGCTAGTAGTCAGAGAACCAAAGTCGAGCTAAAGAGGTGTTTACGCGAATCTGCTCAGCAAAGAGTACAGAGCAAGAAACGTTCAGAAATGAGTGAAAAGAGCTTTTATCTTATTGGTGGTCGAACCAGGAACAGCCTGGTTAGGAGTGATGAAATAAGGTCTATACATGGGGTGGCAATAAAGAAGACGATTGCCAGAAATGAATACATTGTCACTACAGAGTTAAAGGTGAACTGGTCTTTCGGATCTTAGAAATTTAACTTCGGCGTGGGCCTTGCGTAGCACAGCTGTTTCAGCGCTTTCCACATCTCACGGCAATTCCCTCCTAGCACTGAAGCCTGCTCAGCCGAAGAGAGGAAAACCTAGCGAGTCAAGCATAATTAATCTCCGTGGGGCATTACAAATCATAGAAAAAGTTGAGGTAGTTGGTTTATTGTTCACAATAAGAGGATATACGTGTAAGGGGAAACAGAAAAATCAGTGAAGTCAACGAGAGTCTTGAGCTTATCGAGATTCTCAGGGGTGCGAGCTCGTCTGCAGATAGGGCTCGATCAGTGCAGGGAGTTAGTCAAAGACGACTGCTTTCACAATAGACTTTTACGCGAAGAAGTGAAATACCCTGATCATAACTGTTAGGTGGGGCATGCCTGAAACTGTAAAAATATCTGGATAATTAACTAAAGCTGAATCCAAAATGGTATCGAAGCTCATTATTGAGCCTGATCAATTAGGAAAATCATGAAAACAAATGATCCAAGTTTGGTAAAAGGACAGGTCTAGTTTACTGAGATCATCTGCTATTCTGCATTAGGACTGATCAGGACTTGTAACTAAAATAGTTGGAAAGACCGTCAAGTAACTGATTGATATCTCCAGCGGGAGAATTTGGTACTGAATAAAAATGAATGAGGAGCAGATAGAGAAAAAGAACCCAGAAAATGTGACTTGAAATGAGCTGCAATGCAACTGATCTGTATCGTGTTGAATTTGAAGGAGAAGTGAGAACACTCGCACCACTTGCAACAGATAAAAAACTGATTACACTACCTTCTCGGTTACTTGGTTTTGCCCTTGAAAACCTCAGATCCACCCATGTATAGACGATATCCTCATCAATTTATCTATACAGCCAACTTTCGTGGAAGAGAACTGCACCGAAGTTTTTCATTCTTTCTGCAAGTTAGCATTATATAGCACATCAAATTTCTTCTGAAAAGGGGCAAACGATTTTAGGTTATGTTGGCGGCATCTAAACTTCGAAAACAGCATAATATCTGAGAGAAGCTCTGCCATCAGCACGATGTTTTTTGAGTGCACACTTACCTTCCAAAACAAACTTTTTCACGGTTTCGGACTGCCTTCGAAACTGCCCAAGACTTTTTGCCAAGTGCCAAGATCAGTGGAGAATCCAAACGTTGTCTTTGAAAACGGGTACAAATCCTAGGTCACAGAAACGATTCCTAGGTGAATCCTGAACGGTGGAAAAATGTTCGACTCATGGCCGGTATTCAAAGGTCCCACTGAAATAGCCAAAGCAGTTTTATAACCAAACCGAACCGTGAGGCAGCTTCAACGAAGTGGAGTCAAGCTACAGTCACACAGTCAGTCGAACCAAATCTCAGCACAGCACGGGACTGGACACTGATGCCAATGGTGGTCCAGTTTCTTGCACCTGTGAGCCTCGTGTCTCATCGTGCTCTGGCTTCTTGGAACCCGTTCTTGTCTGTCGGTGGATGGTAATTCAAGTCACTTGACACAAACCGGGTCACTTTCAAAGAGAGCAGCAACAGCAAAATTTCGGTGTAGTAAAACCCCTGTAATGCTACCGATATGAGGCAAAATTACTAAGATCAACAAATTTGTTTATCTGAACAATTCTCGAGGCTAATGGTGCCAAGTGCTCCGACTGTGTACACTGTCAACAAGCCGTTGCGTTCCTCCAATACGCGTTATCCTGCTCCAGTGTTTAGAGTTCTTCTCTTTTGCGCGCCGCCGAGTATAATTGTTATCGTGTCACGAACTTGGGACCAGGGACTATAGACTTTATATGGGAGCAGGTACGCACTTAACTTGAAAAACCTAAGCCTCTGCAAACAGCACGGTCGCTTGTCATGGGAAGGTCTAGTCACTCAAATGTCAGCTCTCTAGCAAAGAAGGAAACGTAGAGAATCTAGGAAAAATCAAAGTGCGGGTGAAAGATGAATGGAAAAAATTTAAAAAAGAAGGTAGTTGATGAAAAGAATCCGGGATGGAAGTTTTAGTGAATGCTACCCACTGTCTCATGGGCGAACGGGAAATACATGTCCATGAGAAGTTCAGTTTCTTTTTTAAAAATGACTTCAGTATCAGCTGCCGCTAACTCCGCAAGGAGTTTGTCCAAGTCATTTATTACTCTGCATGAGAAGAAGTGGGCCCCGATATTCTTGTAAGCCTTTGGCTTATCGAGCTTCGGATCCTGCCTTCGGAGGATGGAGTTTTATTCACGGACAAACAATGGCTTGTTCGTTCTCGACAAACCTAATTCCTTCGCTGTATCTATCCGGCCTCCCCCCGAAAGTCTGTGCAGGAGCGAGAACAAAGCTGCTAATGCCAGTCTGTTCTCATCCTGTAGTCCCCTCAGACAAAAAATCGTTCTCGTGAAAATCGCTTATGAGACCGAATGGACCTAAAAGTGAAATCCAGAGTTTCACCATACCGTGGTCTAAGTAAGACAGTCGGAAAGGGTTCAGAGCTAAATTTTAAACCTCACACAAACAAACAAACGTGTAAAAGTGTAGTGTATGAACGACCTTAGCAGAGCACCTTGGAATCTGGTCACGTTCACTAGGCACGTAGAGTATTTGGAAGGATTTTAAATATATGTCCTTTATACCGCTTGCCAAAATCCCCTCTCAAAACCCGCTGTCTAGGGTTCAGGGCGGGGTCATGATTCTCTCACTACCTACCAATAGCTTGATGTCAGTGCCTGCGGTTACTAACGTTCTGCTTTGGCTGCGTGTACTACAGGTTGCCTTCGAAATCGTCATTTCCACATTTCATAGAGAATCTACTTTAAATTCCACTGTACAATTTGAAGATGCCACGTTCATCAGAAGACCAAGGCACACATTTAAACGCACGATCAGAACGTAGACTTTCTAAAATGTAGAACATTCTGCCGCACGAGCTTGGGATACGCATCCCAAACAGAAAACTTATGATTTTACCAGCAAGTTAAAGTGATCTGAATACAAGTTGATCAGGAAAATTGAATGTTAGTGCAACGTACAAAGTGACAGTAAGATGTTACGCAAAAAACAGGCTGGAAAGCAGAAGAGTTGTATAAAATTCACGTCAAATTTCTTGAAACAACTGGAAGCATGATTCTGATCATAAATCAGTTTCGAAAATGAAAGTACTGTGCGACATATAAAAACAAATCAACACAAAATAGGTCGACTAGTATTGTAGAAAGGAATGTTTCATGATGCCTGGTGTATGGAAGATGTAACAAAGAATACTTTATGAGCAGCAAATAATTCTTTCTCTTGGAAGACCGGAATACCTGCACAGAGCCATTTCAAATAAAAGGCTCTTTCTGAACCATCCAAGCGAAATTTTGACGAATTAATCTTTTGTCCTCTTTGTGCAAGTTGCACAAAAAATTCAAGATGAGTATACCTTGGCTATCTTTTAGGAAAATAGAATCAGCTTGAATATATGAAAGGAATAAAACGGAAAGAAGTGCAGACTCACTCTACGCGGTGTGGTCTGTAATCCACTTCATCCGTCTGCACACAGTTTCGTGTTTGACTCACCACCTTAGCCGTTAGTACTGTACCCTACCAGTAGACAATGCTCTCTGATATTTCGCACAAATTCTTCGTTTGTTGTTTCCTGTTTTATAACACGAATTCAAGATCCATACAGTACACAACTTTCCATTTGCTGCGGCGAAATACTCTTTCCAAATCTTCATTACCTGTTCAGCTAATGCCAATAAAGTCATTTCGAGTCTACGTATGGGCACTGATTTCAGTGCAGTATTTGCTGCTTTCTAAAAAGATAATTTACTACCCCGCTGAACATGCAGTTCGTAACAGATGCCGTACGCGGCCACTCGGCAGCTCAGTTCAAAACTTCGCTGCGTAGACTGATGACATCTAAGTTTCCCGATATCAGTAGTATGGCATTGTATCTGGATGACAGGAAAAAATTTCTCCAGAAGCACACGACCTGTTTCGTGGTTATTGCTACCCATCAGGTATGCGTACCCGGTACTCTTCCGCCCAACCATTTGTATATATATATATATATATATATATATATATATATATAATACTACTGCCACTATATACTTTACTGCTGTAATCTCATTTGAATCGAATGGAGCTTGCGTGGACGGGAGTCCATTTTTAGAATCACTCGGTGATTCTCCCAAAGCTAATTCGCCGGTTAATACGGCTTACCTTCTGAACGAGGACACATGGTCCACAGTATGGATTTTCGGTGTGACGAATAATCACCGAGTGATTCTAGAAATGGATTCCCCGTCCATGCACCCCCCCCCCCATTCGATTCAAATGAGATAACAGTTGTACAGCTAAGTTTTAACTAGATTTTTCATAAAAGTCTTCCCTCGAAATATGTCAAAATCTTTAATGCCATTCATTCGCTCCTCGGTAGATGATTTCACCATGGACGGATGGGCAAAGAGAAACTACATATTTTATCATGAATTTGGATTATTGCTCAGGGTGGCCATCAAAGGAATTCATTTTCTATCTTGGCACGCCAAACTCAGCAGCACTAGTAGATTGGGCAGTCTCAATGCTCTAAGTGCGTCCACGAAGTTACTGTGCGGTTGATATTGCGAACTGCGTAATTTTCCTGCTAGCTCATTTAGGCGATTCCTTTATTTGACAAGCTCCACTTCCTCTCTTGCTAACCGTAACTGATCCTTTAGTTCTATCACTCCTAATCTATAGAAGCGAACGTCAAACTCTTCGTGGCTAGAAATGCACGAATCAGCACTGACAGAACTAGCAGATTTAGCGACATACGGGAAATCATTATCCACCAAATCGTCGCCAGAGACTTCCAAATCCCATTTCTGTTGCTGCATCAATTCAATGTTTTACAGTTTGAACATTTCCAACGAGTTTTCTGTTCAAGGTTCCGCTTGAGTACCGCAAGCTACAAGAACAGCAATTCGAATAAGGCCTAGCCGTTTCACATGAATTCCAAAATCGGAACAAGATCGATTTTTAGCTTCTGCGAAACTAAACTGAAAATGACCAAAAGCGCAAGCGTATGCTAACCTCAAGAATGCTGCCAAATAGGCCTAACAGTAAACTACAGGGGTTTTCTGTACCTTGGTCTAAGCACGCCTGCCAGAAATGATTTAGGGCTGAATTCAGATGTCTCACACAAACAAACAAACGAGTAAAAGTGTAGTGTATGGACGAGTTTAGCAAAGCTCCGTGGAATATGGTCATATTCACAAGTCATACAGAACATTAGGAAGGATTTTCAACATAAGTACTCTATACGGCCCCAACGCTGATCGTTGGCGTATCCCACTGGCTACTGTAGCCAGTATGCTCTTAGCGTCCTCAACTTCGACGTAGAACCAGAGATCGCCCAAGTAAGCTAGTTACCAGCCCATTAGCCCTGCAGCCACGTTCATTCAGCCCAGTTTACACAAAGACAGCCTCTGGTTCACACTATCGAAGGACTTGCGAAGGTCCAGGTAGCACACTTCATTCATCTCACTATGGTTTAGTCTCCTAGTTGCCTTGTCATGGAAACTCAAAAGGTCGCTCAGGCTGAAAGTCCCCTTTGTGAAACTATGCTGTTCGCCTGCAACCAGGTTATTAACCTCTAGGTGTCACATCAGTGCAGTTCCAGTGACTTTCTCCATTCTTTTCAATATCACCGATAGCAAGCTAACAAGCTGATAGGTTTTCGTGACGTCCCCTCCATCATTTTTGTGAATTGGTACGACTTCCGCTGTCTTCCGTTCAGAAGACAACTGTGCTTCCCAGAGGAATATGCTGAACAGCTTGGTCAAAGGCCTTGTGAGTGTTCTGGCCGGCTGTTCTAGGATTGCAGATGTACGTCGCCTGGTCTAAGAGCTCCCCTCGATCGAGTGCTTCTAGGGTCAGTAAAACATTTTCCGTTTAAAGTACTAGATCTTCCATCGAGCTAGATCCGGAAAACCCTGGTGGCGACGGCGGTGGCCGAACTTGATCCTCACTGTGAACCTCCTCGAAAAACTCCCTAAGTACTTCAGCCTTCTGCATGTCAGTCTCAGCTTGGCCTTCATTCCTAATTGTCACCCCATCTACTGCAACCCTCATGGCTACTTTCGCTTTATAATAGCCGTGGAACACTTTAGGGTGTTCTCCGTCACCCTGGGGATGCCCGGTTATTATGTCAATCTCATATCTATTTTGTTCCACTATCTGCTTGTTTATCCTTTGTACTGGATAAAGCATCCGTGTTCACCAGTTTCTTGAAATATTTCCTATGTCTGGTGTTCAAGCTTCGGTGCCTGGGTTGTACTGCTTTTCCGCCGCCGTGGTAAGCTTCCTCTCCAGACTCTGCGTGGTGGAGCCACTTCCTCTGTCAAGCGTAGTAAGCTTCTCTTGATATCCCTCCACATTTCTCGCACTCTGCCCTCCATAACTAAAACCGATAACCCTGCTTTCGCTAAAGGACACCCTTCGTCCAATCTCCTGGAGGACATTCGTCACTTATCTGGTCGGTCCTCCCTCCAGCAAGGAACCGGAACCTGAGGATTTCGTGGTCTCTTTTCCACAGATAGGCATCAAGTCAAATTTCACCTACATCTGCGAAAAATATGAAAATCATCAAATCCAATAGCCCCGGCATCTCACCCTCGCTTCACCCAGAATGTTGGTGGATGTGCTGTATTAGTGCCGTGTCCACGCTGTGGTTAAGCATTCTTTGGCCGAAAGACCACTTCGGCGCCTAAAATGATTTCTGGTCCATCTCATGCATTAAAATCCCCGAGGACTAAACAAGTTTCTGAGTCTCTGGTCGACAATGTTAGATATTTTAGCAGACTCACAATATTCTGCATCAGAGGATGAGCTCCCGTAAGTGCACACCAACTCCACCCACTTACGTGGAATCTTTGTTTGTGCCACCTCTGCCCGTATCCTGGACATTATATACACAATACTCTCTTTTTGAGTTGTGTTGGGACACTGAGCATGGTACTCCTTCTATTCTACCATCCCCACAATCGGTTCTGTGTACACTCAATTCATCCGGACTTGCTGGACTCGTTCTATAGCTCCCACGCGACCATTATTCGGTGGTCGCTATGCAGTCCATTCTCTTGGCATGGACCGCAAGTTCCCCTATTTATTACCGATAAAGCAAACATTATAGTGCATTGCTGCTATTACTGTTTTGTCCCTGCTGTTCCTGGGCAGATATTTATCTATTTCACCCTCTAGCTCTACGCCCGAGTGCTCCTCACGTTTTTGCTTCACTCGGGCTTCTGAGTTATACTTCACTGATAGCCCTGCTTACCATTACTTTCCATGGGGTATTTAACAACATCTGGTGTTTTTGTGGGAGCTGGGTCCTATGTGCACTGTCAGAGTGAGGCCCACTATAGGATAGGACGAGTAGGATGGTCGTGCCTCCTTCAATGGTAGAGTTGATACGGATAGTTCTTTTTCGTGAGAGCTGGTTGTGGCCTTTAAGAATACAGGTTTATCCGGTTCTATTCTAATACCTCCTTTGGAATTCATACTGATTGTGTCCGCCGCTAGGAGGAAAGCACCCCGGCATTTGGGGCTCCCAAATTCCATCAGATTGGGCCTCCCGGTGCTTTCTCTTCAGAACTTGGTCTCCATCTAGCTAGGCGCAGTACGCTCTTAATAAGGACATTCTAGGGTACTCCAGCTTAACTTAGTATATCAGTAACCCGTTGTTCGGGATGTTGATTTCTTTTCTATGTCTCTCTGCAAAACGGTTCATTGAATCCCATTATAATAACTTTTCTGCTGAGTACCAGTGCTACTTCGGTGCTTGTCTATATTGTCCTCACTACACCTGCAATAGAAGCTGCCCGAGCTAGCAGGCTTCCTAGTTGGGTAGCCTGACACTGAATCAGGTCAGAAATGCTTTTTACTTCTAGTTCAACCCAATTTCGGAAGACTTTACCTGAACCCGTATTTGGTAGACTTTCCCCTCTCCCTGTGCAGTGAATGACGGTTACCTTACTTGCCATCATAAGGAACGAGGTCTCAGTTGCTCTACCCAGAGGAACTGAGCTAGCTCTGTCCTCGTGTGCCTGTAGGCGTGAGGTGTTTTTCACCGTTCTTTCACTAACGTCTAACCGGGTCACGTGTGAGACCCTCTGGACATGTCCCTTCCCCTTGCTATGCACCCTAAGCATGCCTTAGTCAGATCATCATGACATTTTTGGTCATTGCTCTATTTCCAGTGGAGTTAAATTAAGGAAATACCGTAGCATATGCCATCCCGGACGTCCAAGAAACGTTGTCTTTTACCGCACGGAAACTCCACTTCGATCTCAGGCTTTGGAGCTTTTGAAGAGCCTTCCAATTATTATTAGGGCTGGGCCTAAGTGTATTCTTGCTTTCGGAAATACCTCTCGACTAGGGCAATTAGTGTGGCAGGACCAACTATCTACTTGAACTGGGAAAAGCAGAAGTAGTAGAAGCACGGTAGATGGGATCCCATGCAGATTTAAGGGAGAGCTTCTAGCGGTTGACTCAACAGCTACATTAGCGCAAACTATCTAGCCCTTTGGCTCAACTTCCTCTAGTGTCACAGATCATTTGCACTTTCTCAAGGCTCTCCATCCATGCACTCGCTTCCTTTGAATCTTTGAGCTGAACGGAGGTGGGTTTTAGTTGCTTGAGCCGCCTTGAGTCCTGGTTGTAATGCCAATTTTCCTTTCTCGAGTTCTGGTCGATGATTTCTGAGGTGCCGATTGGCCTGGATTTAAGGTTGCAGTGAAGACTTATATACGGTAGAACCTTCTAGCTATCAAACGGTTCTTTGTTCTCCCTTCTTCCTTCTGGTAATGAGTGTCACGGTAGAAAGGTGTTTGAGATAGTCAGCAAGAATGTGACAAAGCGGTGAAGAAAAGTTTTTTGACGCTGCATTCGTTTGTAGTATAGACTTCTATTTCTGCTGCAATCTCCAACCTCAGCTTCACGGCATTCATTCAGTCTATTCTTCCGTTCATGATTCCGTATCGATATCATCATAAACATGTCAGACGGTCCACTCGCAGACCGTCGATCAATCGCATGTACCCTCGCAGTCGTTTCTACTTTGCTCTACAGCGCTCGGTTTAGTCACAGGCGCAGTCAAACAGTCTCATTGACACACACGCACATTGCTGACAACTGATACAAATCCCGGCCATGTGTTGGCACACTCATACAAGGTTACCACTAGTCACGCCCCATTCCAGAACACTTGGCTTATCAAACGTGAGCGTTTCGTAACCTGTTGTGACGCTATGTTTGCCTTGCGTTTCCACTAACGTGCTTGCATCTCTGCTATCCCACAATCGCGCTCGCCCCACTCTTGCACTCACGCTTGCCGCACGCTTGTGCCGTACACTTCTGACTGTTGACCAGTCAAGGCAATACCCACCACCAAACCGACTCGGTGTCGTGCCCTTCTTCCAAGTTAAAGGATTCAGCGTGTAAGAAAAGCAAATCCCACCGGAAGTTCATTGCTTGGCCAGAATCTACTATCAGATTCGATAGTCCATGCAAAAGAGAACACAATTGTCATATACTTATGCTTCGTCCCCTCTTCTCAATGACGTTGGAAAAACCGTGTGAAATTCGTATAGCCTTAAGAGC
Organism: Fasciola hepatica; assembly: GCA_948099385.1. Taxonomy (NCBI): domain Eukaryota; kingdom Metazoa; phylum Platyhelminthes; class Trematoda; order Plagiorchiida; family Fasciolidae; genus Fasciola; species Fasciola hepatica. The sequence continues at coordinate 11,107,080 of CANUEZ040000182.1, forward strand.
TACTTTGAACGGAAATCAAGCATTAGCTTCCAAAATGCCTCAGTATTGTCGAGGGTAGGTGCCTCATACTCCGAGTTAACCGTTCGCCCTAAGCGCCTCTCAAAATGCGCCCAAATGACCACGAGTCCCTAATAGCCTCTGCTGAGGAAGTTCTACACACCACCTCCTTGTGATGGGGGTGTTTCACAAAAGTGTGAGGGCGGAGGCGAACGCCCGGCGCTCTCCACCGGGTTGACTGACTGGTATTCAGTTCAGGGGAGATGGCTACGCCCTGAATCCAAACCAACCACGGGTGACGTATCAGAGGTACAACACCGCATCTGTGGCGGAGGGCTGTACTGGGCGCCCAAAATGTTTGGTCTCTTCTGAAGTGCAGATGAACTGAGCCATCAGTCACCGGCTCCCAGAGGTTTCCAGAAGAAAATGACGAACCACACAGTGGGTTACTGGCTCATCTGGAACAATGCTGCTACCTCTAAGGACGCACTTGATTGGGAAGAAGTTTGAGGTGCATCCTCGAATAAAAGTGCCTACTCCAAACTGGCCGGCCGAGTAGTACAGTAGCTCACAAAGTTAACAACATCGTAAAAGGCGGTATCCCTAGGAAACATTCGTTACTCCTTCCGAAGAAGTACTCGCACGGATGCTCTCACGTCATACATAGACTCTGATTCTTCCAGTTCCACTTCTATTCCACACACGTATTTTAATATTCTTCGGGAACTGCAGTCGGGTGCACTTGCAGTAGTGTCTCTGAGGGAAGTCCTGTTCCTTTTCTCTCTTGTCTCCTTTCGTCTGGTGTCCAGGTCCCACAGAATCCGCTCCCGCCAACTGATGCTCTGATTCTTCCCAGGAGCTCGTTTAAACTGGCAGCATTTAATGTGCGAATGCTGATGCGTACAGGACAACAGGCCTGTTCAGCTTGTACGCTGGAGACCCCTTATAATAATGGTATATTCGGCGGGAACCCGAAGCTTGCCAGATATATGAATAAATGGCACGATCTACAATATGATCCGATATTTATCGGTGATGTAGACAAAGGCATGACAGACGCAAAATCAAAGTTTGATTAGTTCATCTTAGCTGTGTGAAAAATGCGTGAAAGAAGTACCAAAAAATTATCCACGGAAAGAGTGAAGGAGGGAGTTCAAGTGGACACATTGATGGATTCATATGAAATACCCCACGAAAGTGAAATAGTTGTTTGATGACTGTATGATAACTTTCTTAACCGTGAAAAAGATGTGCGCAAGTCAAACGTTAAAGGGGGAAGTCTAGTTGGATCTATTGATGCTTGGAAAAGAATAAAAATACTCTGAAATAACTGGGTCAGGAGTATAAGATGATGACTAAATTGTTAGGTACAACACACAATATGGAGCAGGAAAAGAGCCGGGATAGTTGCAGAATGGGGAGCCATTTAGTTAGAAGGCTTGGAGAGTTTGTCGTATGGTAGCCGTGTCATACGGATATGCGACCTGGAACGTCAAAAACCACGGCATTCTTGTAATTGGTAATGCGACGGCATATATCAATGGTAACTGAGTCGAAGAGGAGTGCTAAAGAAACTAAGTATTTAGGGGATGTCGCTGGTACAGGGTCAAGGAAGGTAGTCAGTGGAGGAACCTCTGAAATGGTCTTGTCGATCAGCTCGACCTTGTTTTAAAGTTCTGTAATAATCTGCTTGAGGTCATTTGAACTACTGGGAGTTCGATTGTCGATATCAACAAGGGTGACAGTGCAGAATTCAGTCGTTGGTAGGGGTCAGGTGTGCTTGATTTGCTAACTTTACCGGTTCGGGCTTTCCGAGCACCGGTTGGGGACTGGGATGGCGTGATAGGGGGAAAATGTAGAACGAAGATACCGAACGTAATAGGAGGTCAGTCGATCAGTCAGAGACTAGTCGAAAGGTGTAGGCAGACCAGGAACGCACGAGAGGACCATACACGCACAGGCCGTGATGTGATCTAAACGACAACGCGGAATAGGAAGTGGACTGTACTTTTGAGAATAAACAACGTGGCGAACAAGCTCGTTTTCAGTTATTCGCACTCATACCAATATATAACAATATATATGGCTCACAAAATTAGAACGGAGAATGACAATCCAAATCTGTCTCTGCACGTGCGTGTGTGCATGTACTTTTGGTTTGAAGACTCAACCGTGGTGAGGGATAGCGAGCTAGTAAAATTCCGACCTGTGGTATAGAGAGATAGCATCCGCACAGAATTTGGTGGATGGTGTACTATTGTATGGATCACAACAGCAGATGGTATGGAGATATATGCTTCATATACGAGATCGATGGATGTGATGGGAGGAAGTAATTTATGGCACAGTAGAGTGTGAATAATCAGAGACTAAAAGAACAATTACGAGATAGGAGAGTGACTTAGGAAGATGAGCCAGTAGGTACGTAATGAGAACGTCACAGAAGCAAGCTTCCGGGAGACAAGCCGGCTTGGCCATGTCTAGGCGGGAATCAAAGAGCACTTGCTTGGTAATTCGTGTAAAGTATGATTGAACGTAATTGAGGCTGGAAAAGTCTAACAAAAAATATAACTCGGATTTGTGATAAACATAACGATCGCACCGTGGTGCTTCACGGAAATTCAAAACAATAGGTCACTGATGCCAGCTGGGTAAAAGAAAATACCGTTATGATCAGTAATACGTTTGGAGGTAGGCGAGGGGGAAAAATATGAGGCAACCAGAAAGTTACGATCAACGGACTCGCTTCCAAGACTACAGCTCGGTCTTTCGATTGAAGCCCAATTGAGACCTTCTGCGAAGTTTCACTTACATTTTCTTGGGGTCACTGAGGCTGGTCTTTCTGGCGTAGGCGTGGCCTTCAATGTGAGGGCTGACGCTGAGCTATTTGACTGGATTCCGGGTGCACTGGCACGTCCATCGAAGCACGTGGGCAGCTTCGCACATACTAAAGCGTTGTAGGTGTCAGTAAGACCGGCAGTCTTGTGCGCAGCCGCACCATTTGTAGCTGATCGCGACGTGGTCTATCTGGGACCATTTCTGATTTAAACAGGGCGGACGCCACATGGCGATCAGAACTTCTGAACTTCGTACTGAAGACAAACAGGCGGTGATTTGAACACGAAGCCAACAACTGTTCCCCGCTTTATAAACGGCAGCAATAGGGACAAAAAGGGCCTCCCAAAAGAGCCTTGTTTGAAGACAGCCGACTGATTCGACCATTTGTGTCTCCAGATAAAATTCCGATATTATCCCGTTTTGCTTAATGTAGGAGGTCGTGTAGTTTTCGGTGGAAGATATCTATGATGGCATCTGGGCTGCCATCTGTAGGAGCATCAGCCGAGAAGACAAACAAATTGCATCTATTCGAAAGGCGCTTGCTTACTTCACACGAAGCTCTAAGTCTAACCGCGCACAAACTACTGTCATCCGGGATCCAGTCAAGTAGCTCCGAGTCAGCCCTCTCATTGCAGGCCACGCCTACGCCAGAAAGACCAGTCTCAGTGACCCCAGAAAAATGTAAGTGAAACTTTGCAGAAGGCCTCGATTGGGCATCAATGGAACGATCGAGCCGTAGTCCTGGATGCGAGTCTCTGGTTCACAACACATGCCAAGTGCAAGGGTCTCAGTCGTGCAAGGTAAACAAGCCTAGTGTCGAATGTACATCATAGTCTGCACATTAAAACATGTCCCGAATGTCAATATCATCCTGACGCGAAATCAGGTTTTCTCTGTTGGTTTGCTTTTTCAGCTTTCAGACTAAGTATTTAATTAGTTTCAGTATTCCGTAAAGTTAGATCAAATTTATTGATCTGCTATCGATACCAAGTGCGCCACACCTATTTGAGGGCCTCATGTATTATCACGAGTTAGCACAATAGATCATTTCAGGGAATCTTGACCCCTAACTCACTAAATCCATCGTGTAGAAACCAACTTGATACTCCTCTTTTATCCCGCTTTCATGTCCAATAAGCAACTTTTTCTACTCCCATTTCTGTATACCCCACAGTTCACCTTATTTTGGAAATTCTTCTTTTATCTCTCAGTTGTCAACTTAAAAACTCACCTTTACTTTCCTCCACTTTGAGTCTGATTGCGCGCTTGTCATTCCAACAACAAAGCTTTGCACACCGCTTCTACCCACCTACCCGAAATCACAGTCAGCGCTCACCGTCGCACGACCTCCACCTCAAAAGTACGCCGAATACTTGTTCAGTATCCGTCTTAGATAGACACTGACGCTACCATAGTAACTGCCGAAATAAGCAAAACCGTGAATAGTTCTTCCCCTCGGATTGATATTTTGGGTCAAATTATCGGTTACTTAAGTGCGTCAGTATTCCTGCTAGAACATTCTTAATCTTGGCCACCAAATTCATCGACACTATGGCCTATGAGATTTTCGGACACACCAAACAGGCCATCAATGCGATAGTGTTCAGTATTGCAGATAGATCATCTTTCTCAACGGCTGAGTTTACTCTTAAAGGCTTGCAACCTGGATTCGCAACCAAGCTAATCGGTCCAGCTTCGCAAAACTTCACGATGAAAAACGTTCGGCCCTGTTCCAGTTTATTACCGAAGTTGTTACCAAGGCATTTATCAGCCGACAGTGTTTTGTCACTAGTGATACAGGATTCAAGCCCCAAAAGATACTTTCCGACAAAACCCCATTACGAAGAGGGGTCAACAAAAGCCGTGCCAAAAACAATGACCCAGTAGTGCTTTTTTAAAAGGTCGATTTACAAACGCTGGCCATCTTACGAGGACGTCCTCTGCAGTTGGTCGCAAAATAATTGTCGGTCTAAATAGTTCCTCAGTCTCATCTCCATCTGAGCCGCCTGACAAATGTTTAAACATTCAGAACAGCCTTAACAAAGCAGTCCACCGTAATGTACTTCCCAACTTCCGGAAAACTGATAAAAGTCCCCCGGACTCCCAGACCTGCAACAAATTGTCACATCAAAACTCGAATGACAGGAATTCCCTCTACTATCTCAACACCTCGATTACATAGTTCAAAAGATGAGCCCTGACCCAGCAGGTGTCCGAAACCCAACACCGGTTCGGGAAAACAACCGAATATCTAACCCGAATTCAGAGAACATTCCATTGTCGGTGAGAGAACCAGCCCCTGTTTGTGAATCCTAGCAAAGCGTGGGATCAGATGTATTTACTCCGGCACCCGTACTGAATTCCTAAAAACAGAGTAGCACTATCGGCAAAACAAGTTATGTCACCTCGGAGAACCAAGCCTCTGTCTCCAATCCCAGTCAGTCCCTTGCCTCCAGGTAGAACAAACATAACAACAATCCAGCCTTCAACGAGAAAGGAAATCTCGGAGGAACGATTCAGATCATCAAGCCCATACATTATTCGAGTGCTGTTTCACCTGATTACTTATGACTCACCCAAGCACATCAAGTATCTTACTCCCTACATACTAAAACTCACGGATTTTCTAACTTAAAGCTGCTCCCTCCAAATTTTCCGGTTTTCCTGCTCCTATACCATATCTCTACCCACACCACCGTACAGTTCACCTACTCCCCTGTTGCCTTGAAAGTTTGACCAGGTCTGTGCATTGTTACTCGTATCCGTGACTGCCCGTTCGTGGAGTCTTATTACACCGTGTTGCTTACCCTCTCCCTCCCCCCGGCACACCCCCCGACCCACTATTTTCCCTGTCTTCTTCGATGCTATTTAGCGTCCATGCTTTCGTTAGCATAAGCCCTGCCTTCAGTGCTGTCAGTTCATTGAACGTTTGTGTTCGTTCGACGGAGCCATCTGCGCTCTCCTCCGCCCCCACACCTCTCTTTGTGTCCCTTAAATTGAACTGCCATCCAATCGCTGATCCTGATTGATCATCCTTCTCCGTCTGTCTCATATAATTGCCCGCCCCATTGTTTATTGTTTGGCTTTTCTCTCGACCCTGCTTGTGTGCACTTGGTACCCCTTTGAGGGGAGATTCGATCTTCATGGACTGGTCTGTACACTGTGGCCGGATTATCCACGAATTGGGGTAGGCACTCATTAGTACTTGACCGTGATTCTTTCTATATTACACATAATTTACCGACCTCGCATCCTCTAACTAAGAAAAATCGGGGTTCGTCCACTACTTGAATCGTTGTTCATTGTTGTACAGTAAAAATTTCAAAAAAGGAAGTAAAAAGAATGTTTATTTATTTACTACGAGTCACTGAACCACTGGACCACAGTCCGACACAGTATGTGTATTATGATTGAACAACTTGTGGAAAACTTATTAAGATAAAGCTGGAAATGTTGACAAAATGATGAATTTGAATTTCTCCATCGAGGCAAATTTGCAATTAGTTGTTTTCATTCAGTGTTGTTTCTGTGAGAATCAAGAGAGATGAGAGGATAAGGTGAAATGGAAGGCATTTACCAGATCCACAATGACCCAAAGAGTAAAACAGTTTTCCCAAAATGAAATGAGACCTGGCTATTCGCAAGCCATCGAATCATATCATGGTATGAACTGGAGAAGTAGGAACAAAGACTGGTGCTTTGTTACGTGTTCTTCCATTTTCATCAGACAATAATTCATTCTACTTAGTATCACAGATATCAGTTCATTGTGGACCCTTTGGCACGCTTAATGTCAGGAGCGACAACTGAGAGACAAATCGTAACCATTCAACTCAGCATTTGTCATGGTGAAATATTCTGAATCAGATAATCGAGTGATTGAGTGTTCACCTGCCACCCTGGAGGTCAGAGATAGCGTGGATCAACCTGTGGCCTATTAAAGACTGGTCAAAATTTGATCAATAAATTGCCATTTTATGAAACCAGTCCAGTAAAGCCTTTGTTCATGCTATATAATGGCTACATCTGAAGCATCCCAACTTTAGGTCAAATAGCATAGGCAGATGGGGCAATTCCCTTTAACATACTCTATAATTGTCACATGTTCATCTCCTAATCGCGCTCTCTACGTGTTCGATCAGCTGGCACAAAATGACCACTGATTTTTTAGTTAACTAATCACAGTGCTCTTTAGGTTGGAAATAAGTTATTTCCTACTAAATAGTGCCTGAACCCGGATGCGTTGAAAGTCGTGTGACTCAAATTCAGGGACTAGATGCAGGGTTCCATAATGAAATAACTTGATGATAATGATGAGTTGTGCCCACTTGGAAAACAGTGTAAGGTGACTAGGCATTTTAGACAGGGTAAAAGTGAATAAATTTGATTATCCGATTTGAGACAATTGCCCATGATTTACCTGTTTACGTCATGCGTACATTTCAATCATCATTCATCTTCTTTGTGATTCACGATACATGTGACAACAAATGTATCAACTTCACAGATTATATCAAGATTATTTAACACCTTTGATGCACGCAAGATAAGTCAACATGTTTCCACTTTCTGATATCATATTTGTTAAGTTTCACATGCACGAAACTTGAAAATATGAAGGGACTGAGCTCAAGTGCGTCAGATGGATCTAGCTCTGAACCGAAAGTGGGTGAGGAAGGTTTGCTCAGAAATGGATTCTGACTTGTTTGCGAATAGGAGTGGGTCAACGGATCCTTAAAGCTTGCACACAATGATTTCTTCTAGAGTGTCGTTGGACAATTGTCGAAAGGAATTCCTACGGATCCCGCTATTTACTGGTACGTGACACTCCAGTAATTCAGATAGCCTACTTCGAATCTTGTTAATTTGCTGACTGGTCTAACTGAGCAAGGTGGAAGACACAGCACTACTTATGGCTCGAACTAGTCCAGAGTGTAACCCAACTAGATGGTGTCCACGGGCACGGTCGACTAAGCAGATGTTTGTGCCGTCAAATCGATAGGATTCCCAGAACCAACTGGGCTGTAATGCACGAAGGGAAACCGCGGACAGCTAGGACACACACACACACACACACGCTCATGTTAATTTCCCTAGAGTAACAATGTAAGTGCTGGATATGTCGAAATGATTGCAATAAAATGGAACTAGGTAGAATGCAAGTGCATCTAGCTAGTTCAAATAAACACGGGAATATTTTCACGACAAAATGGAGAAACTTATCACAGTTAGTTATTTTGTATTATTGATACTGAGTAAGGAAGCCGGTTCCACTTTTTATGAATGTTTGATACCGAAATGGAGACCGAATTCATCGACGGACAGTGGTCCTCGTTCATCATGGTCATGTATTACAGATTCCAAATGTGCATCTCGACTAATGAACACTTCCAAAAATAGCCGTAACTTTACAAAGTGCAAACTGCCTTTAAAAATGGGGCTGATTTGGCTGTAGTATAATGCCACATCAAAAACGATACCATTGTTCACATGTAGAAGCGAAATGCGATTAGGAAACCAGTTGCAGAAAACACTCACAAACAACGCGGGAAAATAGTGTATCACATACTGTAAATAGATCCATTGAAATGGACCAGAAACGATGCCAGGTAGATACGAGCACTTACCATGTGCTGATTGTTCGGTTATCGAGCTGTAATCCCCGAAGGAATGATAATGGTTAGTTTACTGATTATAGTATGAGGTCTTCTTTCACTACAGACAAGTTAAGTCAAGTCAAGTCAAGTATTTGCTTTATGCACCCCGGTGGGTTCTTGCATACGAATAACTAGTGCCCAACTGTTGATCGATTCCGTGAACAGAAAACAATAATCTGGCGATCTAACCTGAATATTGATTCAATGAGCAAGTATCATGTGGAATTCTCATGAAATGTTAGTGTGCCAATGAGAATGCGAACAAAACTGACACATTGAAGACAGTAGTGAGAAGTGATAGAACTTACTCTATTCTAAATCTATCCCTGTGGTATTAATTATGGAAAGAGAAGGGAAAAGTTGATGAATCTCTTATAATCAGTATCGTTTAAAATCGGGATAATCGGAGAGCCGATTGCACAGAAACCTTTGAAATATAATACTGGTTGGAACTCTACACGAATCGGAATGCAAAATTTGAAATGCTTGTTGGAAATTGCATCACAAACCAACATTATTCAAAACTGAGTTAAATGTCTGATGACGACCCTATCAATTGTGATAGGTGCAAATGTAGTGTTATGGTGAGATTGCTTCACTGGATTGATCCTTAATTTCGAAGCAGGAATTTCTAAGCCGAACCATGTTTACTGCTATCTATTGCGTTCTACGCGTTTTCCATTACTAACGAACTTGACAGTTCTATTTATCCTCGGAGCAGGTGACGATACTGTTTTGACTGAGCCTGCAACAGCGCTGGTTCAGTTCCATGTGCAGCACAGGTGCTCTGCGATGCTTATCCAACTTCCTCCGAATCGCCGGTTAACATTTCCTCCCATTTCCAAGCATGCGTTTTTGACGTCATTGTTTATTTCCCTTCATTTCATACCCAAGTTCCATGTGAATCTTGGCCAGCTTGTTCAAGTTTCACTTTCCGTCTTCTTACTGTGGACCTTGTTCCGTTTCCCTGTTTGCAATTTCATCAACATCACACGCTTTCATCTTGATCTGAGCGGCTTATTTCATTCTGTCGTTCCATACCTCATCAACTACTGGCTTTTGATAGGTCATCCTTTTCCCCGTATTAGACGTTACTTCAACTAACCTGCGTTTTCGTTTGACTTTGCTCTCGACAAATCTGCATGATTATACTACCTTCTCCCACCACAGGAGTTGGTCATGTGGTCATCATGACATAACCTAGACTTCCCGGTCTCGAGTTCCAGTTCTGCCCCTTTCGCCCGCTATCTCACTTTTCGGTAATCTCTGACTGTCCGCGACTTTTGCCCATGATATATGACTATTTCAGCGTTATAATCCGAAACAAATACAACTTTGCCGGTAGTATTATTCCTTTTTACTGTAAGGAAACAGTTTTACCGGTTTTCTTATTAATCGTACACCATGACTGGGTTGTTCGCAATATGAGGAAATTTCTTGTCCGTAATCTACCGGTTTTCACACGGCACAAATCTACTTCGGGCTTCTTTTCCAGGAGATACTCAAGCATTTTACGACAGTCCCGTAAATTTTGGGAAACGAATTCAAATACATTGGCAGAAAAAACATAAAGTATTTGACGTCAACGAAAGCCCTTCCGAACTCGAAAAGAAGAAAATAACATATTGCTAAAAATCTGACATTTGGGGTCAAAAACATTTCTTCATTTAGTGACACAAAGGAGTATATGATTACTGGTGTCAGCGACAGGTCAACTTTATTGGAAACTATGTGAAAAAATGCGGACAGATGTTGAGTTCCATCCTGTAATTTCATGCAGCCTAATTCACTAACCGAGACAAAATCATCATTCAGGTTCGCCTAACATTTCTGTATTATTTCGCGAAAAAATCAAGAGAAATAAACTTGAGCACATCTAGGAATTTGAAGTATTTCGGAATGTACCACGTGAGTCGTTTTGCAAAACACAACTTTGGTTACACACGTATTAAAAAAAACAAATGGTGTTATGCAAATAATTCGTGGACAAAACGAGCGGATCAGTCCATAGGCATGATCAGTGTAGTATTAAGCCAATTTGTGAGCATCTGCAATTGACCGAATTCGGCTGCATACAAAGATCCTAGTTTCACAATGTTCTCCATCAAGGGAACAACGACATGAAAGACACGTAAGCACGCACACACACATACATACATACACACACACACATACACACTTACCTGTTTTTCTCAATTCCAATTCTGTCAACCAAATGTTAGGCAAAATAGGAGTGACATCACATGATCGGTTAGTTCGTTTCCATCGTTATACTGTCGAAATGGAAAACAACTTCTTTTGTATCTTCATGGACATAAAGATGGAGAAATAAAGTGCACTTATATAATTAGCTGTAGGTGTCAGTTTGTGCAAATACACGTACTTTTATTTTTCAGAAGTGTCGCTGAAGGGAACAGAATTAATGAAATAGTAGCCAGTGTTTAACGGTGAAGCGCTCTTTCCGTTCACGAATGTTAACGCGGATATGTGAAATGAGAGAAGTTTACTGCTTTTCAACTAATCGAACTGAGAATGTGTGTGGTGCATCGAGCAATCTGTCAGTTTCAATCTAGTCCCTCCATTGTCTCATAATGAAACAGTAGTTTATGAACAATCGAAACTCGACTATCCGTCGAGGTGCACGGTGAGAATCATATGGCACAGAATTACTTCATGTTATATGTGCTCCTGAATGAATCGACTCAAAGTGGATACCATACAGTGGTTTAAATGGGGTGCCCAAGTGAATGGAAATATTGACAGAGTGAGTTTGGTTTTCATAGATGAATAGATGGATGAAAATAATTAATCCAATTTAAATTGGTTTGACAATTGGAAATTTGTCAATAATGGGCCAGAATACTTATTTCTGCCTGAACCGTATTTATATTCAGAATGAATTACCTGAAGAGACACAAGACTGTACTTCATCTTGATGACATATTCTATCTTCCAATAGTGAATCATCATTGATCGAGCTTACTGATTGCACTTTATCCGTTTGCAACCTATCCCCTTGAATCGTTCAACTAGTCTCAATCAGGTTATGCACGTTCAAGTGGCTAGTTGTCCGTTTAGGCAACGCCACTGGAATTCGTCATTTTTATCACACTCAGGCAGTCGAACGATATTTTCTATTGTATTCCGATTTTACAGTGCATGTTGATATGCATTATCAATGGATTCGATTAACCTAACACTGACGCCCAATCGTATTTTGGCTCAACTGATTAAAACCAAGGAGGAGAATATCCCAAATAGTTGAAATATTTGAACAGTTTATGCCACATAATGATTTCATATTCTGTGAAGTTTCGTAAGACATACCAAAGTCAGATTCATTTTCGTCAGCTAAGAATAGATCATGGTTGAGAAGAGAACGGAGAAATGGAAAAGGGAAGAAAGATTATCTTGTTTGGGACTGCACAGTAGTCCAAGAACAAATGGGAAACGGTGAATATCAAATTGTCGTAGTTTTGTTGTTGTTCAGCTACGGTTACCTGCCTCGAAGCAGGAAATGAGAGATCAAATAGGTGAATAGATCATCCTGAGCCGGTTTGAGTCCATTCATATTGAGGCAACTTGAAGCATATCCGGAGCAGATAAAAAAATTGCAATTGTAAAACGATTCTCGAGTAAGGTTCTCCGTAGCGGCTGAAACGTCGACAACCTACCAAAGACTTGGACTGTACAGTATTATTGAACTATATGAATACAACAACACCTTTCATGTGGCGCATCGAATTTTCCATACACTTCGGACCAGTCTCGGTTCTGACGCATTCAGATTTCAGAGTGTTTACGCGTATGGAATACTATTTCATATTCCATGATTATTCTGATATGTAGTGGAAATGATACCCACCGGTTAATCAGGATGAGCCGTCAAACATGATAATCAGACGAAGAACAGAGACTTGCAAAATCCGAAGTCAGATCGGACGTGGCAATTATAATGGAGGAAAAGTGTACGGTCGTACAACACAGAAAATCACCACCACCATCACCAACACCTTTAGAAATTGATGTTATTTAGGTGGAAGAAATGGAGGGGAGAAATCACGGTATCGGAAGCGGGCTTGTATTCCATTCCTTTCTATAATCGTGGAGTCATAATTGTGATTTGATGATAGTTCTGTGAGAAATGCAATCCAACCATACCCATTCAAATCATTTGGAAGAATGTGTGAACAGAAGGCGGTTGTTTTGTGCAAACAAATAATAATGAACAATATGATTTCTATTCGGTACAAGCTTGGTGATTTGCCAGACGAAATGTGCTTTGAGAAATACGTCATGAATGAAATGCTAACCTTGACGTGCTGGTAGCCGACCTGGAAACACAATGATATATGGCAATGCATCAGAGTGTATGTGATATACACACTCTGGGTTATCGGGTTTTTTCTATAGAAGCACGAAATATCAGAGATGAACCTCTATGAACAACTACCAGTTACAACCAGAGGCAAACAATGTGCACACATTATTCCTGTTTTGTTCCTCATTGTAAAATTCATTTTTACCATTTCACATTGGGTGATTGCCGGGAACAGTGGTGATCAATTTACCCATTCACGCAAGGTTACTCAAATCCACTGAGTGATTCTCCATTTGATGCATCCAAATCCAAATCGCATTATCCCTTGCTTGATGCACCGATTCTCTAGTTCTGCAACATAAAAAGTTACAAATGTTACCACCTGCTCTTGCACACATCTATGTCCAGCATATCACGTGTCACCACCATTTCATTGAAGTGAAGGTTTGTTGTTGTACGAAAGGTGCCAGAGCATCTAGGTGGGTGCTTGTGACCTATTGCACAAACTGACTTGGGTCATCAGCGCAACAGATAGTATTCTAATAGCTTCTAAGCACCGCAGGTGTACGATGTGGGTTGTTTACTGAGCAACACCAAGTTTGCACCACTGTGTTGGACGTAATTATCTCAGCATCCGGAATCTTCTGATGGAACAAAAGTTGAAAGAATGAACTGAATAAAGCTAGAGAAAAACTGCGCGCATTACTTGTTACCGGCCATTGTGATAATCTACTTGGAACACTGTGTTCACCACATTTAATTCTTCTGAGCACCATTCACAATTCAATTTGTCCTTCGGCGTCCTGTCGTTAGTTACAGTGAGATTTCAGTCCAATTCCTCCCGAATAACTCACACATTTTACAGTTGATCTAACTATCGTACACTTATTGAAATTAAGTGTTCACGGACAAGCAATCAAATTACAAATCGCCTACCACTGTGTTCATATTCAGAACACTGATGCTGTCGGGGTGTCGGAAACCTCCCTGAAAACACCACATCTGAGAGGCTGCAGTTCGTATTCTTGTACCACACGGACAGGGTGCATTGTGAATACTAACCAATGACAAGGCCCACATATCCCACATAGCAGTGCAGTCGTGACGCGTGTGTCCGTGAACCAATCTGTCTATCATACATCACTGTTCACATCGACCACTGACAGGCAACCTATTGCTTAACCTTCACACCAACCCCCCAACCAATCAGACTTCTGACATACTGTGATCCCACCTAGCCAATCACATCTGGACACCACTCGGGGCAATCAATAACAAGGCCATATGTGTCCATGCATGAAGTATTCATTTTTGGTTACAATTGGATACAGTTTCCGCACTTTGTTCGTGGCCACTTTTCCGTTGGGATTGAACGATCGAGGACTTCTTGACCGGGGATAATTCAGAGATTTGCGTGCACCGAAACAACGGAGGTGGTTGCCTGAATAAACTAGATCAAAGTGCGTTGACTTGCTCAGCCATCATTAGATCACAGATGCAGAGACACCGGAGGAATCGGAGATGAAGGAGGGACATTGTGGAACGTGATTCGTGAGATTGATAGAGCTATTTCATTGAGTAACTGAGGCAAACCACACAAATCTTGTGACCATTTGTATAGAATAACCTTAATGCACCCAAAGTCGTCCACACAAATGGCAATTTCTCTTACGTCTGCGCATGTGTAGTTGGTATTGCATGATGTCCAGAATGAGAATATCTCACCATACCTTCGTTTGGAGCCATACTTGTTCTGCTTGAGCTGTGATATGTAATTGACCAGACACATGCACAAATCTATTCGTTGATAACGGATCACGTTGACGAACCGTACTCAGATGGTCAGGGGAAGCACAACACGTAATTGCAATCTCATATGATCAGTTGGCATCAACATCCGAGATTCGAAGATCACAGCTTTCAAAATCGACAGCACAACTTTGGTTACACACGTATTAAAAAAAACAAATGGTGTTATGCAAATAATTCGTGGACAAAACGAGCGGATCAGTCCATAGGCATGATCAGTGTAGTATTAAGCCAATTTGTGAGCATCTGCAATTGACCGAATTCGGCTGCATACAAAGATCCTAGTTTCACAATGTTCTCCATCAAGGGAACAACGACATAAAAGACACGTAAGCACGCACACACACATACATACATACACACACACACACACATACACACTTACCTGTTTTTCTCAATTCCAATTCTGTCAACCAAATGTTAGGCAAAATAGGAGTGACATCACATGATCGGTTAGTTCGTTTCCATCGTTATACTGTCGAAATGGAAAACAACTTCTTTTGTATCTTCATGGACATAAAGATGGAGAAATAAAGTGCACTTATATAATTAGCTGTAGGTGTCAGTTTGTGCAAATACACGTACTTTTATTTTTCAGAAGTGTCGCTGAAGGGAACAGAATTAATGAAATAGTAGCCAGTGTTTAACGGTGAAACGCTCTTTCCGTTCACGAATGTTAACGCGGATATGTGAAATGAGAGAAGTTTACCGCTTTTCAACTAATCGAACTGAGAATGTGTGTGGTGCATCGAGCAATCTGTCAGTTTCAATCTAGTCCCTTCATTGTCTCATAATGAAACAGTAGTTTATGAACAATCGAAACTCGACTATCCGTCGAGGTGCACGGTGAGAATCATATGGCACACAATTACTTCATGTTATATGTGCTCCTGAATGAATCGACTCAAAGTGGATATCATACAGTGGTTTAAATGGGGTGCCCAAGTGAATGGAAATATTGACAGAGTGAGTTTGGTTTTCATAGATGAATAGATGGATGAAAATAATTAATCCAATTTAAATTGGTTTGACAATTGGAAATTTGTCAATAATGGGCCAGAATACTTATTTCTGCCTGAACCGTACTTATATTCAGAATGAATTACCTGAAGAGACACAAGACTGTACTTCATCTTGATGACATATTCTATCTTCCAATAGTGAATCATCATTGATCGAGCTTACTGATTGCACTTTATCCGTTTGCAACCTATCCCCTTGAATCGTTCAACTAGTCTCAATCAGGTTATGCACGTTCAAGTGGCTAGTTGTCCGTTTAGGCAACGCCACTGGAATTCGTCATTTTTATCACACTCAGGCAGTCGAACGATATTTTCTATTGTATTCCGATTTTACAGTGCATGTTGATATGCATTATCAATGGATTCGATTAACCTAACACTGACGCCCAATCGTATTTTGGCTCAACTGATTAAAACCAAGGAGGAGAATATCCCAAATAGTTGAAATATTTGAACAGTTTATGCCACATAATGATTTCATATTCTGTGAAGTTTCGTAAGACATACCAAAGTCAGATTCATTTTCGTCAGCTAAGAATAGATCATGGTTGAGAAGAGAACGGAGAAATGGAAAAGGGAAGAAAGATTATCTTGTTTGGGACTGCACAGTAGTCCAAGAACAAATGGGAAACGGTGAATATCAAATTGTCGTAGTTTTGTTGTTGTTCAGCTACGGTTACCTGCCTCGAAGCAGGAAATGAGAGATCAAATAGGTGAATAGATCATCCTGAGCCGGTTTGAGTCCATTCATATTGAGGCAACTTGAAGCATATCCGGAGCAGATAAAAAAATTGCAATTGTAAAACGATTCTCGAGTAAGGTTCTCCGTAGCGGCTGAAACGTCGACAACCTACCAAAGACTTGGACTGTACAGTATTATTGAACTATATGAATACAACAACACCTTTCATGTGGCGCATCGAATTTTCCATACACTTCGGACCAGTCTCGGTTCTGACGCATTCAGATTTCAGAGTGTTTACGCGTATGGAATACTATTTCATATTCCATGATTATTCTGATATGTAGTGGAAATGATACCCACCGGTTAATCAGGATGAGCCGTCAAACATGATAATCAGACGAAGAACAGAGACTTGCAAAATCCGAAGTCAGATCGGACGTGGCAATTATAATGGAGGAAAAGTGTACGGTCGTACAACACAGAAAATCACCACCACCATCACCAACACCTTTAGAAATTGATGTTATTTAGGTGGAAGAAATGGAGGGGAGAAATCACGGTATCGGAAGCGGGCTTGTATTCCATTCCTTTCTATAATCGTGGAGTCATAATTGTGATTTGATGATAGTTCTGTGAGAAATGCAATCCAACCATACCCATTCAAATCATTTGGAAGAATGTGTGAACAGAAGGCGGTTGTTTTGTGCAAACAAATAATAATGAACAATATGATTTCTATTCGGTACAAGCTTGGTGATTTGCCAGACGAAATGTGCTTTGAGAAATACGTCATGAATGAAATGCTAACCTTGACGTGCTGGTAGCCGACCTGGAAACACAATGATATATGGCAATGCATCAGAGTGTATGTGATATACACACTCTGGGTTATCGGGTTTTTTCTATAGAAGCACGAAATATCAGAGATGAACCTCTATGAACAACTACCAGTTACAACCAGAGGCAAACAATGTGCACACATTATTCCTGTTTTGTTCCTCATTGTAAAATTCATTTTTACCATTTCACATTGGGTGATTGCCGGGAACAGTGGTGATCAATTTACCCATTCACGCAAGGTTACTCAAATCCACTGAGTGATTCTCCATTTGATGCATCCAAATCCAAATCGCATTATCCCTTGCTTGATGCACCGATTCTCTAGTTCTGCAACATAAAAAGTTACAAATGTTACCACCTGCTCTTGCACACATCTATGTCCAGCATATCACGTGTCACCACCATTTCATTGAAGTGAAGGTTTGTTGTTGTACGAAAGGTGCCAGAGCATCTAGGTGGGTGCTTGTGACCTATTGCACAAACTGACTTGGGTCATCAGCGCAACAGATAGTATTCTAATAGCTTCTAAGCACCGCAGGTGTACGATGTGGGTTGTTTACTGAGCAACACCAAGTTTGCACCACTGTGTTGGACGTAATTATCTCAGCATCCGGAATCTTCTGATGGAACAAAAGTTGAAAGAATGAACTGAATAAAGCTAGAGAAAAACTGCGCGCATTACTTGTTACCGGCCATTGTGATAATCTACTTGGAACACTGTGTTCACCACATTTAATTCTTCTGAGCACCATTCACAATTCAATTTGTCCTTCGGCGTCCTGTCGTTAGTTACAGTGAGATTTCAGTCCAATTCCTCCCGAATAACTCACACATTTTACAGTTGATCTAACTATCGTACACTTATTGAAATTAAGTGTTCACGGACAAGCAATCAAATTACAAATCGCCTACCACTGTGTTCATATTCAGAACACTGATGCTGTCGGGGTGTCGGAAACCTCCCTGAAAACACCACATCTGAGAGGCTGCAGTTCGTATTCTTGTACCACACGGACAGGGTGCATTGTGAATACTAACCAATGACAAGGCCCACATATCCCACATAGCAGTGCAGTCGTGACGCGTGTGTCCGTGAACCAATCTGTCTATCATACATCACTGTTCACATCGACCACTGACAGGCAACCTATTGCTTAACCTTCACACCAACCCCCCAACCAATCAGACTTCTGACATACTGTGATCCCACCTAGCCAATCACATCTGGACACCACTCGGGGCAATCAATAACAAGGCCATATGTGTCCATGCATGAAGTATTCATTTTTGGTTACAATTGGATACAGTTTCCGCACTTTGTTCGTGGCCACTTTTCCGTTGGGATTGAACGATCGAGGACTTCTTGACCGGGGATAATTCAGAGATTTGCGTGCACCGAAACAACGGAGGTGGTTGCCTGAATAAACTAGATCAAAGTGCGTTGACTTGCTCAGCCATCATTAGATCACAGATGCAGAGACACCGGAGGAATCGGAGATGAAGGAGGGACATTGTGGAACGTGATTCGTGAGATTGATAGAGCTATTTCATTGAGTAACTGAGGCAAACCACACAAATCTTGTGACCATTTGTATAGAATAACCTTAATGCACCCAAAGTCGTCCACACAAATGGCAATTTCTCTTACGTCTGCGCATGTGTAGTTGGTATTGCATGATGTCCAGAATGAGAATATCTCACCATACCTTCGTTTGGAGCCATACTTGTTCTGCTTGAGCTGTGATATGTAATTGACCAGACACATGCACAAATCTATTCGTTGATAACGGATCACGTTGACGAACCGTACTCAGATGGTCAGGGGAAGCACAACACGTAATTGCAATCTCATATGATCAGTTGGCATCAACATCCGAGATTCGAAGATCACAGCTTTCAAAATCGACAGCACAACTTTGGTTACACACGTATTAAAAAAAACAAATGGTGTTATGCAAATAATTCGTGGACAAAACGAGCGGATCAGTCCATAGGCATGATCAGTGTAGTATTAAGCCAATTTGTGAGCATCTGCAATTGACCGAATTCGGCTGCATACAAAGATCCTAGTTTCACAATGTTCTCCATCAAGGGAACAACGACATAAAAGACACGTAAGCACGCACACACACATACATACATACACACACACACACACATACACACTTACCTGTTTTTCTCAATTCCAATTCTGTCAACCAAATGTTAGGCAAAATAGGAGTGACATCACATGATCGGTTAGTTCGTTTCCATCGTTATACTGTCGAAATGGAAAACAACTTCTTTTGTATCTTCATGGACATAAAGATGGAGAAATAAAGTGCACTTATATAATTAGCTGTAGGTGTCAGTTTGTGCAAATACACGTACTTTTATTTTTCAGAAGTGTCGCTGAAGGGAACAGAATTAATGAAATAGTAGCCAGTGTTTAACGGTGAAACGCTCTTTCCGTTCACGAATGTTAACGCGGATATGTGAAATGAGAGAAGTTTACCGCTTTTCAACTAATCGAACTGAGAATGTGTGTGGTGCATCGAGCAATCTGTCAGTTTCAATCTAGTCCCTTCATTGTCTCATAATGAAACAGTAGTTTATGAACAATCGAAACTCGACTATCCGTCGAGGTGCACGGTGAGAATCATATGGCACACAATTACTTCATGTTATATGTGCTCCTGAATGAATCGACTCAAAGTGGATATCATACAGTGGTTTAAATGGGGTGCCCAAGTGAATGGAAATATTGACAGAGTGAGTTTGGTTTTCATAGATGAATAGATGGATGAAAATAATTAATCCAATTTAAATTGGTTTGACAATTGGAAATTTGTCAATAATGGGCCAGAATACTTATTTCTGCCTGAACCGTACTTATATTCAGAATGAATTACCTGAAGAGACACAAGACTGTACTTCATCTTGATGACATATTCTATCTTCCAATAGTGAATCATCATTGATCGAGCTTACTGATTGCACTTTATCCGTTTGCAACCTATCCCCTTGAATCGTTCAACTAGTCTCAATCAGGTTATGCACGTTCAAGTGGCTAGTTGTCCGTTTAGGCAACGCCACTGGAATTCGTCATTTTTATCACACTCAGGCAGTCGAACGATATTTTCTATTGTATTCCGATTTTACAGTGCATGTTGATATGCATTATCAATGGATTCGATTAACCTAACACTGACGCCCAATCGTATTTTGGCTCAACTGATTAAAACCAAGGAGGAGAATATCCCAAATAGTTGAAATATTTGAACAGTTTATGCCACATAATGATTTCATATTCTGTGAAGTTTCGTAAGACATACCAAAGTCAGATTCATTTTCGTCAGCTAAGAATAGATCATGGTTGAGAAGAGAACGGAGAAATGGAAAAGGGAAGAAAGATTATCTTGTTTGGGACTGCACAGTAGTCCAAGAACAAATGGGAAACGGTGAATATCAAATTGTCGTAGTTTTGTTGTTGTTCAGCTACGGTTACCTGCCTCGAAGCAGGAAATGAGAGATCAAATAGGTGAATAGATCATCCTGAGCCGGTTTGAGTCCATTCATATTGAGGCAACTTGAAGCATATCCGGAGCAGATAAAAAAATTGCAATTGTAAAACGATTCTCGAGTAAGGTTCTCCGTAGCGGCTGAAACGTCGACAACCTACCAAAGACTTGGACTGTACAGTATTATTGAACTATATGAATACAACAACACCTTTCATGTGGCGCATCGAATTTTCCATACACTTCGGACCAGTCTCGGTTCTGACGCATTCAGATTTCAGAGTGTTTACGCGTATGGAATACTATTTCATATTCCATGATTATTCTGATATGTAGTGGAAATGATACCCACCGGTTAATCAGGATGAGCCGTCAAACATGATAATCAGACGAAGAACAGAGACTTGCAAAATCCGAAGTCAGATCGGACGTGGCAATTATAATGGAGGAAAAGTGTACGGTCGTACAACACAGAAAATCACCACCACCATCACCAACACCTTTAGAAATTGATGTTATTTAGGTGGAAGAAATGGAGGGGAGAAATCACGGTATCGGAAGCGGGCTTGTATTCCATTCCTTTCTATAATCGTGGAGTCATAATTGTGATTTGATGATAGTTCTGTGAGAAATGCAATCCAACCATACCCATTCAAATCATTTGGAAGAATGTGTGAACAGAAGGCGGTTGTTTTGTGCAAACAAATAATAATGAACAATATGATTTCTATTCGGTACAAGCTTGGTGATTTGCCAGACGAAATGTGCTTTGAGAAATACGTCATGAATGAAATGCTAACCTTGACGTGCTGGTAGCCGACCTGGAAACACAATGATATATGGCAATGCATCAGAGTGTATGTGATATACACACTCTGGGTTATCGGGTTTTTTCTATAGAAGCACGAAATATCAGAGATGAACCTCTATGAACAACTACCAGTTACAACCAGAGGCAAACAATGTGCACACATTATTCCTGTTTTGTTCCTCATTGTAAAATTCATTTTTACCATTTCACATTGGGTGATTGCCGGGAACAGTGGTGATCAATTTACCCATTCACGCAAGGTTACTCAAATCCACTGAGTGATTCTCCATTTGATGCATCCAAATCCAAATCGCATTATCCCTTGCTTGATGCACCGATTCTCTAGTTCTGCAACATAAAAAGTTACAAATGTTACCACCTGCTCTTGCACACATCTATGTCCAGCATATCACGTGTCACCACCATTTCATTGAAGTGAAGGTTTGTTGTTGTACGAAAGGTGCCAGAGCATCTAGGTGGGTGCTTGTGACCTATTGCACAAACTGACTTGGGTCATCAGCGCAACAGATAGTATTCTAATAGCTTCTAAGCACCGCAGGTGTACGATGTGGGTTGTTTACTGAGCAACACCAAGTTTGCACCACTGTGTTGGACGTAATTATCTCAGCATCCGGAATCTTCTGATGGAACAAAAGTTGAAAGAATGAACTGAATAAAGCTAGAGAAAAACTGCGCGCATTACTTGTTACCGGCCATTGTGATAATCTACTTGGAACACTGTGTTCACCACATTTAATTCTTCTGAGCACCATTCACAATTCAATTTGTCCTTCGGCGTCCTGTCGTTAGTTACAGTGAGATTTCAGTCCAATTCCTCCCGAATAACTCACACATTTTACAGTTGATCTAACTATCGTACACTTATTGAAATTAAGTGTTCACGGACAAGCAATCAAATTACAAATCGCCTACCACTGTGTTCATATTCAGAACACTGATGCTGTCGGGGTGTCGGAAACCTCCCTGAAAACACCACATCTGAGAGGCTGCAGTTCGTATTCTTGTACCACACGGACAGGGTGCATTGTGAATACTAACCAATGACAAGGCCCACATATCCCACATAGCAGTGCAGTCGTGACGCGTGTGTCCGTGAACCAATCTGTCTATCATACATCACTGTTCACATCGACCACTGACAGGCAACCTATTGCTTAACCTTCACACCAACCCCCCAACCAATCAGACTTCTGACATACTGTGATCCCACCTAGCCAATCACATCTGGACACCACTCGGGGCAATCAATAACAAGGCCATATGTGTCCATGCATGAAGTATTCATTTTTGGTTACAATTGGATACAGTTTCTGCACTTTGTTCGTGGCCACTTTTCCGTTGGGATTGAACGATCGAGGACTTCTTGACCGGGGATAATTCAGAGATTTGCGTGCACCGAAACAACGGAGGTGGTTGCCTGAATAAACTAGATCAAAGTGCGTTGACTTGCTCAGCCATCATTAGATCACAGATGCAGAGACACCGGAGGAATCGGAGATGAAGGAGGGACATTGTGGAACGTGATTCGTGAGATTGATAGAGCTATTTCATTGAGTAACTGAGGCAAACCACACAAATCTTGTGACCATTTGTATAGAATAACCTTAATGCACCCAAAGTCGTCCACACAAATGGCAATTTCTCTTACGTCTGCGCATGTGTAGTTGGTATTGCATGATGTCCAGAATGAGAATATCTCACCATACCTTCGTTTGGAGCCATACTTGTTCTGCTTGAGCTGTGATATGTAATTGACCAGACACATGCACAAATCTATTCGTTGATAACGGATCACGTTGACGAACCGTACTCAGATGGTCAGGGGAAGCACAACACGTAATTGCAATCTCATATGATCAGTTGGCATCAACATCCGAGATTCGAAGATCACAGCTTTCAAAATCGACAGCACAACTTTGGTTACACACGTATTAAAAAAAAACAAATGGTGTTATGCAAATAATTCGTGGACAAAACGAGCGGATCAGTCCATAGGCATGATCAGTGTAGTATTAAGCCAATTTGTGAGCATCTGCAATTGACCGAATTCGGCTGCATACAAAGATCCTAGTTTCACAATGTTCTCCATCAAGGGAACAACGACATAAAAGACACGTAAGCACGCACACACACATACATACATACACACACACACACATACACACTTACCTGTTTTTCTCAATTCCAATTCTGTCAACCAAATGTTAGGCAAAATAGGAGTGACATCACATGATCGGTTAGTTCGTTTCCATCGTTATACTGTCGAAATGGAAAACAACTTCTTTTGTATCTTCATGGACATAAAGATGGAGAAATAAAGTGCACTTATATAATTAGCTGTAGGTGTCAGTTTGTGCAAATACACGTACTTTTATTTTTCAGAAGTGTCGCTGAAGGGAACAGAATTAATGAAATAGTAGCCAGTGTTTAACGGTGAAGCGCTCTTTCCGTTCACGAATGTTAACGCGGATATGTGAAATGAGAGAAGTTTACTGCTTTTCAACTAATCGAACTGAGAATGTGTGTGGTGCATCGAGCAATCTGTCAGTTTCAATCTAGTCCCTTCATTGTCTCATAATGAAACAGTAGTTTATGAACAATCGAAACTCGACTATCCGTCGAGGTGCACGGTGAGAATCATATGGCACACAATTACTTCATGTTATATGTGCTCCTGAATGAATCGACTCAAAGTGGATATCATACAGTGGTTTAAATGGGGTGCCCAAGTGAATGGAAATATTGACAGAGTGAGTTTGGTTTTCATAGATGAATAGATGGATGAAAATAATTAATCCAATTTAAATTGGTTTGACAATTGGAAATTTGTCAATAATGGGCCAGAATACTTATTTCTGCCTGAACCGTACTTATATTCAGAATGAATTACCTGAAGAGACACAAGACTGTACTTCATCTTGATGACATATTCTATCTTCCAATAGTGAATCATCATTGATCGAGCTTACTGATTGCACTTTATCCGTTTGCAACCTATCCCCTTGAATCGTTCAACTAGTCTCAATCAGGTTATGCACGTTCAAGTGGCTAGTTGTCCGTTTAGGCAACGCCACTGGAATTCGTCATTTTTATCACACTCAGGCAGTCGAACGATATTTTCTATTGTATTCCGATTTTACAGTGCATGTTGATATGCATTATCAATGGATTCGATTAACCTAACACTGACGCCCAATCGTATTTTGGCTCAACTGATTAAAACCAAGGAGGAGAATATCCCAAATAGTTGAAATATTTGAACAGTTTATGCCACATAATGATTTCATATTCTGTGAAGTTTCGTAAGACATACCAAAGTCAGATTCATTTTCGTCAGCTAAGAATAGATCATGGTTGAGAAGAGAACGGAGAAATGGAAAAGGGAAGAAAGATTATCTTGTTTGGGACTGCACAGTAGTCCAAGAACAAATGGGAAACGGTGAATATCAAATTGTCGTAGTTTTGTTGTTGTTCAGCTACGGTTACCTGCCTCGAAGCAGGAAATGAGAGATCAAACAGGTGAATAGATCATCCTGAGCCGGTTTGAGTCCATTCATATTGAGGCAACTTGAAGCATATCCGGAGCAGATAAAAAAATTGCAATTGTAAAACGATTCTCGAGTAAGGTTCTCCGTAGCGGCTGAAACGTCGACAACCTACCAAAGACTTGGACTGTACAGTATTATTGAACTATATGAATACAACAACACCTTTCATGTGGCGCATCGAATTTTCCATACACTTCGGACCAGTCTCGGTTCTGACGCATTCAGATTTCAGAGTGTTTACGCGTATGGAATACTATTTCATATTCCATGATTATTCTGATATGTAGTGGAAATGATACCCACCGGTTAATCAGGATGAGCCGTCAAACATGATAATCAGACGAAGAACAGAGACTTGCAAAATCCGAAGTCAGATCGGACGTGGCAATTATAATGGAGGAAAAGTGTACGGTCGTACAACACAGAAAATCACCACCACCATCACCAACACCTTTAGAAATTGATGTTATTTAGGTGGAAGAAATGGAGGGGAGAAATCACGGTATCGGAAGCGGGCTTGTATTCCATTCCTTTCTATAATCGTGGAGTCATAATTGTGATTTGATGATAGTTCTGTGAGAAATGCAATCCAACCATACCCATTCAAATCATTTGGAAGAATGTGTGAACAGAAGGCGGTTGTTTTGTGCAAACAAATAATAATGAACAATATGATTTCTATTCGGTACAAGCTTGGTGATTTGCCAGACGAAATGTGCTTTGAGAAATACGTCATGAATGAAATGCTAACCTTGACGTGCTGGTAGCCGACCTGGAAACACAATGATATATGGCAATGCATCAGAGTGTATGTGATATACACACTCTGGGTTATCGGGTTTTTTCTATAGAAGCACGAAATATCAGAGATGAACCTCTATGAACAACTACCAGTTACAACCAGAGGCAAACAATGTGCACACATTATTCCTGTTTTGTTCCTCATTGTAAAATTCATTTTTACCATTTCACATTGGGTGATTGCCGGGAACAGTGGTGATCAATTTACCCATTCACGCAAGGTTACTCAAATCCACTGAGTGATTCTCCATTTGATGCATCCAAATCCAAATCGCATTATCCCTTGCTTGATGCACCGATTCTCTAGTTCTGCAACATAAAAAGTTACAAATGTTACCACCTGCTCTTGCACACATCTATGTCCAGCATATCACGTGTCACCACCATTTCATTGAAGTGAAGGTTTGTTGTTGTACGAAAGGTGCCAGAGCATCTAGGTGGGTGCTTGTGACCTATTGCACAAACTGACTTGGGTCATCAGCGCAACAGATAGTATTCTAATAGCTTCTAAGCACCGCAGGTGTACGATGTGGGTTGTTTACTGAGCAACACCAAGTTTGCACCACTGTGTTGGACGTAATTATCTCAGCATCCGGAATCTTCTGATGGAACAAAAGTTGAAAGAATGAACTGAATAAAGCTAGAGAAAAACTGCGCGCATTACTTGTTACCGGCCATTGTGATAATCTACTTGGAACACTGTGTTCACCACATTTAATTCTTCTGAGCACCATTCACAATTCAATTTGTCCTTCGGCGTCCTGTCGTTAGTTACAGTGAGATTTCAGTCCAATTCCTCCCGAATAACTCACACATTTTACAGTTGATCTAACTATCGTACACTTATTGAAATTAAGTGTTCACGGACAAGCAATCAAATTACAAATCGCCTACCACTGTGTTCATATTCAGAACACTGATGCTGTCGGGGTGTCGGAAACCTCCCTGAAAACACCACATCTGAGAGGCTGCAGTTCGTATTCTTGTACCACACGGACAGGGTGCATTGTGAATACTAACCAATGACAAGGCCCACATATCCCACATAGCAGTGCAGTCGTGACGCGTGTGTCCGTGAACCAATCTGTCTATCATACATCACTGTTCACATCGACCACTGACAGGCAACCTATTGCTTAACCTTCACACCAACCCCCCAACCAATCAGACTTCTGACATACTGTGATCCCACCTAGCCAATCACATCTGGACACCACTCGGGGCAATCAATAACAAGGCCATATGTGTCCATGCATGAAGTATTCATTTTTGGTTACAATTGGATACAGTTTCCGCACTTTGTTCGTGGCCACTTTTCCGTTGGGATTGAACGATCGAGGACTTCTTGACCGGGGATAATTCAGAGATTTGCGTGCACCGAAACAACGGAGGTGGTTGCCTGAATAAACTAGATCAAAGTGCGTTGACTTGCTCAGCCATCATTAGATCACAGATGCAGAGACACCGGAGGAATCGGAGATGAAGGAGGGACATTGTGGAACGTGATTCGTGAGATTGATAGAGCTATTTCATTGAGTAACTGAGGCAAACCACACAAATCTTGTGACCATTTGTATAGAATAACCTTAATGCACCCAAAGTCGTCCACACAAATGGCAATTTCTCTTACGTCTGCGCATGTGTAGTTGGTATTGCATGATGTCCAGAATGAGAATATCTCACCATACCTTCGTTTGGAGCCATACTTGTTCTGCTTGAGCCGTGATATGTAATTGACCAGACACATGCACAAATCTATTCGTTGATAACGGATCACGTTGACGAACCGTACTCAGATGGTCAGGGGAAGCACAACACGTAATTGCAATCTCATATGATCAGTTGGCATCAACATCCGAGATTCGAAGATCACAGCTTTCAAAATCGACAGCACAACTTTGGTTACACACGTATTAAAAAAAAACAAATGGTGTTATGCAAATAATTCGTGGACAAAACGAGCGGATCAGTCCATAGGCATGATCAGTGTAGTATTAAGCCAATTTGTGAGCATCTGCAATTGACCGAATTCGGCTGCATACAAAGATCCTAGTTTCACAATGTTCTCCATCAAGGGAACAACGACATAAAAGACACGTAAGCACGCACACACACATACATACATACACACACACACACATACACACTTACCTGTTTTTCTCAATTCCAATTCTGTCAACCAAATGTTAGGCAAAATAGGAGTGACATCACATGATCGGTTAGTTCGTTTCCATCGTTATACTGTCGAAATGGAAAACAACTTCTTTTGTATCTTCATGGACATAAAGATGGAGAAATAAAGTGCACTTATATAATTAGCTGTAGGTGTCAGTTTGTGCAAATACACGTACTTTTATTTTTCAGAAGTGTCGCTGAAGGGAACAGAATTAATGAAATAGTAGCCAGTGTTTAACGGTGAAGCGCTCTTTCCGTTCACGAATGTTAACGCGGATATGTGAAATGAGAGAAGTTTACTGCTTTTCAACTAATCGAACTGAGAATGTGTGTGGTGCATCGAGCAATCTGTCAGTTTCAATCTAGTCCCTCCATTGTCTCATAATGAAACAGTAGTTTATGAACAATCGAAACTCGACTATCCGTCGAGGTGCACGGTGAGAATCATATGGCACACAATTACTTCATGTTATATGTGCTCCTGAATGAATCGACTCAAAGTGGATATCATACAGTGGTTTAAATGGGGTGCCCAAGTGAATGGAAATATTGACAGAGTGAGTTTGGTTTTCATAGATGAATAGATGGATGAAAATAAATAATCCAATTTAAATTGGTTTGACAATTGGAAATTTGTCAATAATGGGCCAGAATACTTATTTCTGCCTGAACCGTACTTATATTCAGAATGAATTACCTGAAGAGATACAAGACTGTACTTCATCTTGATGACATATTCTATCTTCCAATAGCGAATCATCATTGATCGAGCTTACTGATTGCACTTTATCCGTTTGCAACCTATCCCCTTGAATCGTTCAACTAGTCTCAATCAGGTTATGTACGTTCAAGTGGCTAGTTGTCCGTTTAGGCAACGCCACTGGAATTCGTCATTTTTATCACACTCAGGCAGTCGAACGATATTTTCTATTGTATTCCGATTTTACAGTGCATGTTGATATGCATTATCAATGGATTCGATTAACCTAACACTGACGCCCAATCGTATTTTGGCTCAACTGATTAAAACCAAGGAGGAGAATATCCCAAATAGTTGAAATATTTGAACAGTTTATGCCACATAATGATTTCATATTCTGTGAAGTTTCGTAAGACATACCAAAGTCAGATTCATTTTCGTCAGCTAAGAATAGATCATGGTTGAGAAGAGAACGGAGAAATGGAAAAGGGAAGAAAGATTATCTTGTTTGGGACTGCACAGTAGTCCAAGAACAAATGGGAAACGGTGAATATCAAATTGTCGTAGTTTTGTTGTTGTTCAGCTACGGTTACCTGCCTCGAAGCAGGAAATGAGAGATCAAACAGGTGAATAGATCATCCTGAGCCGGTTTGAGTCCATTCATTTTTTTTGTTATGTTGTAGAATACCCTATGGAAATAAAGGAAATATTGTCGAGTTGGTGCCAGTAAATACTGTTTCATATTCTTGGATTGTATGTAGGTGCACGTGAAATTTCACCGTCTTCCTATCCGGGATGGGTCCGGATGCTTTGCTAGGGATTATTTTGGTAAACGTGGATGAAGAAATCCATGTAAATATATCAGTTTTCAGCGGAGTGAAGTTTCGTTATTTTTGCGACCATTTTTACGGAAGAACCGTAGCACGTTGTCACA
This sequence comes from Fasciola hepatica, assembly GCA_948099385.1. Classification (NCBI taxonomy): domain Eukaryota; kingdom Metazoa; phylum Platyhelminthes; class Trematoda; order Plagiorchiida; family Fasciolidae; genus Fasciola; species Fasciola hepatica. The sequence continues at coordinate 11,136,739 of CANUEZ040000182.1, forward strand.
AGTGTCATTTACCTTTATGTCTTCCAATGCCCAGTTGATGTTACATTGTTTCCTAGAAAGACTATGTCTCACATTAACTTTGTTTGGCGCCATAATTTTTCTGCTTCAGCCTTGATATGTAATTGACCAGGTACGCATACACAGACAGCCATTCGATGATGAGTGATCGCATTGACAGTCCTTAGTCTGGTATTCAAGGGCGAAGCTCAATTTGTACTCGCATTTGTACATTATATTTGGACTTCCTATTTCAGATACGGTCGCCAAGGTGAACAGTATAGTTTTGTTCACTTGAAATGCTCTATATCCGCTTTTGTGATTTTGATCAACTGTTCTTCGTGGGAAGATCTGCGCCCCCGTTCAGCACCGATAGCTGAAAAACGAGAGCTGTCGATTTCACTTTCCAACTTGAATTCTGTTTTAGCTTTACGCCCCCAAGGAAGTACAGAAACACTAGCCTTTTTCCAATAGTGCAACACCATGCTGTTGTGTGTGTTTCTCTCCGTGTTCATATCTACGAAGTTATGCCATGATAATGAGATATGCTGTGTCCACCTGACTGACTATCAGCGTTTGTCTGATTGGGGTATCCCACACTATTCACGGTATCACAATTCGGTCAGTAGGGCAGAGTCAACTGTAAGAAAATCGGAATAGGAATGGGGATTTTTGCAATAGAAAACGTACTTGTTTTCTTCATTTTCCTCACTGTTGGTCAAAGGAGAGAGAGAGAGAGAAAATCATTGGTTGGTTTATTTCTAGTAATATTTCGGTAGTATATTCCGATCTGCGGTCATCAGTGCAAACATTGACTATTGTGGGCAGCGCTGGGGTACTGATTACCGTCACTGGTTTAATGGGAAGCTATATTATATTAACTGACTGTGTTTATTTATCGTATTGTTGTGATGGGTATCCTTGTCACCTGGAGTTTTACAGAAAGTAGATGTTGCTGCTTACAAAAGGGGTAAGTTTGTGTGATCGTCATACAGCATATGCGTTTTGCGCACAAAAATGGAATCCTCAGCTCGGATGATAATACACTGGAATTCATTTTTGTGTGTCAAAAATCGATTTTGATTTTGAGGTTGCTTTCAGTTAGGAGACTAAGTAGGGGCGCAGCAGAATACTTGTAGGGACTGCGGTTTGTGAATAATACCCTCTCTGAAAGGTATTCCTGTGGTGACTGATTGTTTGGAAATGGAGAATGCAAACCATGCAGGATTCTGTCTTGGTCACTTACGTGATCATCAGTTTTATTTGTTAGGAGCATCAGTGAAGCTGATTGTCTCTGGTAGCAGAATCCTTCCAGCATACTCCTAAAGACCACTCATTTTAATACTTACAACTCGCTATAGCAACTTTGAAGCGAAACTGTGTTCACCATCCTGCCAACATAATAGCTCAAAACCCAAGTTAAATAAAAATTTGTGAATGAATTTCATGCGGAATCATGATTTTGTCTTTTAATACCGCTTCTTCGTGGTGTGGAAACCTAATTGCCTGTTCATCAAGTCATTTGTGAAATATTGCGGAAAGAACAATATTTAACAGTAGAGGTCTTATCTTGTTTTTATTCGCTTACTGATACTTGGAGGCAGTTTTGCTGAGGGTAACAAGACGAAAGATATGTGGCCAATTACCTTCACAAAACTATGTTCATTATGAGTACAGATAACGTAAACCTATATTATTCACAGGTTTTGTCTTGTGTGCGTGTGGCTGATGTTCTCGTACAGAAAATGTGTTCTTCCACTAAAGATAATAGGTTGGGCAAAGGGGTTGTGGGGATAGATTCACGCTCGAAGCAAACTGATGCACGGTCGGCTTACTTTTATTTTCGAACAGAAGTTAACAACCATTTATTATCTCATATCACATCACAATCAGAGGTGTTTTTTAGAACTTTCCTTTGCCGTTAAGTTCGTGGAAAGCAAATGTGAATCTTGAAGTTTCTAAACTACCGTCGCGAAGAGTGTCAAGTTCCGTCCAAGCCATCATCTTTTATTTGGTAGCTTACTCTCCGCTTTCCCTTTATTGTCTTTATATTCGTACTATTGCATTCTGGAATTCTCTTTCGTCTTTTGTATCATTTTTTACAACCACAAAACTTTTGCACATGTGCACTCTCTTAGCCTTAAGCAAAGTACCAAAATCCTCATGTGTTCATTGTTTTATGTCTTCTAATTTTCGACTGTGGAATGCGACATTTGCTTCAAATATTGTGCTCTCTAGTATAAAATGAGTCTATCCGTATAGATTACCGCTAGATTTGCAATTATGGAACAGATGCGGTACTGTGGCTTTGCACACCACTTTTGGGCGAGGCTGTTTTCGCAGTAGCTGATGTTCAGTTATAAAAGGATCAACTGAATTACATGTGGTGGTGTACGCACATTACTCACTCAGTAAGTAGGTTGCTAATTGTTTTAAAACCAAATATGGAAAATCCTGGTGCAACAGTGAAAGTGATTTCCCAACACCTTTTCTGAACCATAACATAACTAAAGCCGAATACCGATGACATTCGTTGCTCAACTTACGCGCTTTCACAGTGCACTGATTGTTAACATTGACGTTCAATTTACACAAATTACATCAGTAAGCTATTTCCAAGGAATTTGTCCTGAATCTATTCAGATGGCGAATTATTAAGGGGTTATCCTTTGTTTGAAGCAGTGATTTCTTCTAAGTTCCTCTAGTATTTTCTGGTTCCTGGTTTCTGACTGTTAAATAAAAATGTTACTCAATTTCCATCAGTAGTAGTAAAGAAGTGATAATTTGTTTCCGAATGATAATCTGGTATGTCACAATGAGATACCAGTACTGTACCAAATATTTGACTTACGGTCTTCTTCAGCTAGCAATTTCGAGTGGAGTAAAAAATGAAATAAGGTTTCTATTAGGTGTTTGGCCTGATTATCTAAGAGTGAGAATGATGAGTAAATTCGGCTTGCAACTGGAAGAAGTCGTCTAGCTACCTGGATAAAATGCTAAGCATATTATTTCTGTATTTTTTCATTTGGTAACACAGATAATTCTCACCTCAGCATAGTTATAACGCTTTTCCATCCAGAATGAATCTGGGCACATCGAGAACTGATAGCTATGCCAACTGTTCAATGTTTACGAATAAATGTGCGAGATCTAGACAAAGGGTTTTTCTGGAATAAATGAACAGTCTAACAAAAGAACAGTTTTAGTTATCACTAATTATTCGTGGTAAAAATAGCATGTAGATTACAAACTAAGCGCGATGTGCCCTATCCGCTTACCGGATTCTCATTGCCCCGCGTGAGAAATTTTCTAAATGCCCCGAAAATATTTCACATCAGCTTAATCTTTTATTTAGTTTTTGGTCATTTTTATTGATAAAAAGTCCCAAGAACGGGGTCGCAGTCGATTTGAGAACTCATTGATCTGCACAGCAGGAATCGAACTAGAGACCGTTCGGTTTAAAGTTCCTTATGATGGCCGTTTAACCTCCGACATCATTCGACGTGGTTTTCTACCAGAGCATTTCAAATAAGAGTATTTCACGCATAAAAGCATCGTCTGATCCCTATGAATAAATAGTTATTTGAACCAGTTCATCTGCACAGCTGAACTTTTGTGCCGGTGAGAAAGATGGTCAACCGTAGTCTTTTTAAAATAACTAGTTCACCACCAAGTGATAAGAAAAACCGTAGTTAATGAATAACATTAGATAATATAACACAGTTTGATGTAAATTTCTAGCCTAACATTTAGCCAGCCTTAGTAAACAGTGGATTTATTCGGATCTTCGGCGAAATTGAATACAGGTTGTTCTCTTCGTGAAAATTAGTTCCTTCGATTGTTTCTAATCCAGTCAGTCGGTTGATCAGTGAGTTAGTGAGCAATCAGGTGAACCAGTGAATCTTTCCGACCATTGTTTTAGTTTATCTGTCTATCAGTCTGTCTGTCTGCCTGTCTGTCTGCCTGCCTGTCAATCAATCAATCAATCAATCAATCAATCAATCAATCAATCAATCAATCAATCAATCAATCAATCAATCAATCAATCAATCAATCAATCAATCAATCAATCAATCAATCAATCAATCAATCAATCAATCAATCAATCAATCTATCAATCTATCAATCTATCAATCTATCTATCTATCTATCTATCTATCTGTCTGTCTGTCTGTCTGTCTGTCTGTATGTATGTTTGTCTGCGTGCGTGTCTGCCTGTCAACCTGTTTGTCTGTCTGTCTCTCATTTCTTTTGTTTGGATGTCTCTCGGTCTATTTCTGAGAGTTCCATTCATCTTCCTCTTAGTTTTCTATCATAGCAATAAACTAAGCTGCGTATTGTTTATTCCCAATAAGTTGCACAATATTTCCGCTGCTCGAACGCGAGTTTCTTACCAAACTGTTCGGTACCTTCCGCTGATGAACGAGAGAATGGTATTACATGAAAAATGCACCAAAATGCCTAAATCACAAAAGTCACAGTTTCACGTAGTCCCTCATTCAGATTCAAATGGTGATGGTAATATTAGTAATAATAATACTAATACTATTCGTAAAAATAAATCCTTAAAGCTATATCGCCAGTCTAGTTGAAAAGATGAAAAAACTAGTCCCCAGATATATGCATCTGTATATTGTAATATCCATACCACAGCTTTAGGTTACCAGTGCTAATATCTCACTGGAATAGACAAAAATGAACCCCCCCATTCAGTGTGGAAACTGTGGCATCATACCTTAAGAGATATTAATAACCTTGCAAGGAATGATGAATTAAACATGACAAAAAATCTCTTCATTGGAGTTGAGCATTAACAGAAATCTTTGTGTCTCACCATCACTGTCCGCTCCTTCAGCTATATAATGTAAGACGCAATGAAACGGAAAAAACAACGTTATCATTAATTTTATTATTATCAGCTTCACAATATAATCTGTAAGTTGCTGGTAATAGGTCAAAAAAAGCTCATTTGATTTTGTTTAGGTTGGAGAAAATCAATTTTTCACAACAGAGTTGCTCACCCAACGTACTTTCGGCGTTTTCTTACTAGCAATAGATAGGGGCCTACCTTCAAGAGGCACACGTCACCGAGACCTCAACGTGAATGCTGGCCGACTGCTACTGGATTGATCCCCGATACTTTGCTTTGATGATAGGTTAATTTTTTGGTCGATTTTCAGCGTCGTACACTTGATCTCATTTATACTATCTATAGTTCCCGTGGGACTTGAATCCAAGATTTAGGGACCTAGCATCACATCATACATAGCATCGAGCCGTCAACGGAATCAAAGAGAAATTAGCCACTTTATATAACCTGTTTCCATACTGAGAGATCTGAGTTACTCGCTGAGCCTATCAGTTTACATTAGCGCAAAAGCGCTCATCCTTGATGATGTATAAAATTACTAAGCAGCGGTTTTGTCACCGTTGCTAGGAATTATCAGATATCAAATACGGAGCTTTGAATTTCCGAAACTGCTACCGTAAACTGTAGCAGTAGTTAGATTGTGACGTTTTCTATATTCTCGCGAGAAAAATTATGTTGCATCGTCAGCTTGAGAAAACGATGAATGATACCAGAATTAGCGGATTATACGTGCGAAGGTGCTATTTTTACCCACAGAGTGATTAGGTAGAGCTGTCTACGCAAATCGAGTGAACCGTTAGTGGTATAAACCGGCGTGAGTTCGTTCATTAGAATAAACTGGTCACTTTGGCCAGTTTAGCAGCGCCTCGCATAGAAAGACTGGGTCAAATAGCAACTAATGTAGTAATTTGATCAGCGGTAAGTCATCCATTTGCACAGCATTTACCGCCAACCGGTTGCTGTTTAATCTCGTATATTCACTTCGGTCCCCTGGATGTAAGGGACTTCAATGAATCTAGTTCACTTGGAATAACCTTTAACGGTTCACGGATTGCGTCTGTTGTGATTGCCACTTCTCAGCTGCAATCCAAATAGGAAACCAAAGATTTTATCATTAGTGATACGTAGGATCATTAATGAAAAATAATGATAACAATATGACGATTAAGTTGTGTGAATAGAAAAGTATCTCTTGTCTTGATACGTAGACGGATCTTCTTGCTGATAAACACTGGTTGTAAGGATTTCGTGGAAGTCCAACAAAAGAAATATAATCGAGTACAATGGTCTGACTCCAAATATTTTTCATCCACTTCATGGACTGTCCTTTTAATGGTGCTCACTCTAACAAGTGTGATGTAATTTTCGATACGTGGTAAACTCATCACTACCATTCTAAGTACGGGTTGGACCTAGTTATTGTATCTTATCCAATACCCGTCATACTGTGATGAAACCAGTATTTTGCATACTATTAGGAGTTGCTAGCTACCTGACACCAACTTCATTAAAGCCATCAAAGAGGTATGATAATGATGTTGGATAGTTATGGAACAATGCTCTGTACTGCTGCTGTCGAGTGCACAGTCATCAGTACTTGTTTCAAACTTGCATATAATTCTTGTTGTCAGGTGATTGAAGAAGTCTCCGACAATTGCGGTTAGGTACCCTTTCAAAATAAACTGGGGGGTTGTAGGATCTGTTGGTAAATTTCACTTAACTTCGCTGAAAGTGATTGTAAAATATTTGTGATAGAATCACGCAGTTCTCCTGGACCTTGTAGTTGTTGAGATTTTCGAGTGACCGTATCAAATCTCTGTTCTAATAATTTTGACCATATTGGTAAAATACCCAGGGATCATATGTTTCGGTCAAGGCCACGTTATCGACTGAACCAGGCTGTATTGCTCCCGAGGAATAGGCCTTACTCTGTAGATTGTTATGGCTATCGAAGTCGTGAACAACCATTTGTGTAATCCCCTTATCTAGGTCCTAGATGTTTTCACCCACAGGTACAACCTACTTGTCATAGCTACCGGTTTGTCTATCACTTACTCACTACAATGCATGCAAAAACTTGAGGAGAGTTAGGCTAATAAATTTCTTCAAAATATCAGCACTTTCATTGTCACGAATAAGCATTATGCTTAGACTTACTTGGGCCCACTCTCACAAATCCTGTTTAGTAAATATAAAATTATGACACATATTTGTTAACGGGAACAGTTCCATCGAAACTCAGATACACGTCCGTTGATGCCACGGTAATGCTTTTCTTATAACTATTGGGTCACTGGAATTAATTCAATTTGGTACGTAGGATGATTCTTAACAGTATTTGAAAGAAAAATCATCGCAAGTAATTTCTAGATAGATCGTTGAAAATTGTCCGTAAATGTTTTGGCATCCCTTCAAAATAAATGCCAGTCTTGGCATCCATAAACCATTTCAAAGGCAAGTTATTATCGGTTCGTTTTCTCTGTCATACAGATACGACTGCTGCCCACTGAGCCTTGACGATTGATAATCAGACCACTGTGAATGGCGTACATGGATGCGCCCACTCAACTTTCATTTAGTGTATGATGCTCAGGCGATGCCCTCTTATTTCATAGATTACATAACCACTGGTTTTTCCGATTTATGCCCTGTTCAATCGTTTGAGCACCACATAGTCAGTTCACCCGGAAACAATTCAAGAACTCGCATTTCCCACGCCTTTGAGAGCATTATTTATCTAACACGAAGCACTTGGGCTCACCAGATTCACGTTTTATTTGATGTTGCACAAATAAAGATTACGCGAAATCGAATCAGGTTGCTTTGTTAGTGGTGACGACATCCAATGAAAGAACACGTAAATAATTTGATATCGTGTGTGATTGCCTGGACGATGATTCGTCACGAAAAGGAAAGTGCCTGTATGACCCAACAAATTTCACGGAATACAACTACGCAAGATCAGCAGAAGAATGAACCAGAAATACATTCACCAATACAGGTAGGTAAGTTCAAGAGATCACCTTATCGGTAGAGCAAAAGTTCTTCACAGAATTAGTAATTCAGACAAGGTAGCAGAGTACGGTTGTGAAAAATGTATAGGTTCGTTTTATATGTAAAGTATTGAAACGAATATATCGGCGTACCACTTATACAACCTAGTTAGACATGTTTACTGGACAAAGGACTTTACTACATATGATAGATGGACACGCAAGTGAATAATGTACAGGTTATGTGTGGCCTATTCGAAGCAAGCTGGGGAAATCAAAGACCTGAACATTTTCATTTATCATCAGAACTACCCAAACTATCTAAAGTGTCAATTTTGAAACTAAAATGTGGGACCTGTTGGTTGCAGTTGTTATTACTCACTTCTGTTCTTTATGGATTCCGCAAAGCAACAGGCTTGCAAGACCAACAAGACGAACACGATCTGAAAGCCTAACAGCTTCATTCTGATCCCGTGCTAATAGATCTGCATACTATTTTAGAACGTAGTTTAATTTATATATACGTGACATTTTTCACAAGCTCATGCCTCAAAAGAATCGAGAGTGTTTTTAGGTATCACAAATACCCCTCCCAGCGATTCGCGGAAAATCTGACGAGGACGTAAGGAAAATCCCAGTCTGGAATTGGCCTGATGGGCGGGTTTGAACTTACCGGAGTACAGTACGTTGACGATACCTAAGCACTTGAGTGGTACCTGATTGCTTTTTAATCGGGTATACTCACATCAAGTGGTTCACATGGACTGAGGTAAGATAATTAGGGAAAGAGGGTGTAATAAATATTTGACTCAAGTTCATCGCTAATAGGGCTTGATCTTATGCTCCATTGCACTCTGACTACCCAGGTTTTAAAATTCAAGGACATTTTCTGCCAAGTTCCTTACAAATAAGTGTGTTTAAAAAATGCACTCCACTATTCAGCCTGCGAGCGTTAATAGAGAAAGGCGACTTCAGTCTTAAAGTGGTCTGTCGACCCAAGGGGTGATGTGCTCCGACGACACACATTCTCGTTTTTGTTTCAAGTTGCTGCTGACGTGGTCCTTTAGAACAGTCGCCTTTCTAGGTTGAGAAATGAGTGTTACCCTGGATGCTAACATCTAAGTGAAGTTACTGATCAATAGCCGCCACTTTAGGCAGTACCAGTGCTCAGCAAGTTTCGTGAAACCTGTTGCACAGTGAAAATAGAGGAGTGTTGATGCGGAGATGGGTCTGTTTACCAATACACCGAATTGTGTCATGAGCGTAAATACAGCAGGTGACAACATTCTGTTATCCCATCCTCCGACCCACACACCAAATTATGATGTTTGATGAAGTAATATCTCTCGTTCACAATGGCTACGCAGAGAGCACTGTACAATAATCAGGACACTTCTGTACGGTTGATAAACATGATCGCTACGGTCGAGATACACTTGAAGAATGTAGGCATTTTATCACTGAGTTCCCGGGAAATGACTCAAATCTGATGAGACTACGAGATTAAACCTACTGAGGTTGGGTTTGGAGTATTGATTATATAGGTGAAGTCGCCAGAGCTAACACTAAAGCGTAGAAAACTGCGGTGTTTGGGACTTGGGATAGGTACACTTATTCGGTCTACAACGTGTATTTAGAAGAAAATTCCTGGTGGTCCCTTCGTGACAAATTCAATGAATTTGAAAAAAACAAAGAACTTATCGTAGGCACCCGAAGCATGTAAGGTTTCTCTGGATGCCTTTTACCTACTCACTAATTATAAGGTGTTATTTTGCATGTCTTGGCCATTGGTGTCCCAGCGATGCCATTATTTTTTCTCATCTGCCGAGTAGTATGCTGTTGGCCGTATTATTTATCATCGGGCTGTTCACGTGGATGTTTGTTGAATAATGATTATCAAAAAGGTCACAACTGGTGCACATCTCATAGTTGCTTAGGCTGAAACTGAAGCTGTGGCTAATCGAGGAAAGACTCTGAGGGGTAGAGTGTCGGCCAATGACGGACTAGTTTTAGGAGCCTTCCTCTCGTCTGAGGTGCAAGGTTCGAATCTCGCCACTGCTGGTCATCTTTATGGGAAATGATAATCCGAATTTCTAAAAAATTATACCAGTCTCCTTTCTCAGCCTATGGGCCGCGTTACCGATAATTCTGAAAAGGGCAGTAGGTTCTTAAAGCTGCGAGCTGTGTCCCCTTCATTGTATCCATGGACAAGCGTGTTCTGAAAAGTGGTGTGCTCTTCAGATACAAATTTAATTTTTTGAGATGTAGCTTCTACGACGGGTTTTGATCTCATGAATACAATTTGAGTAAGTGAACGTGAAAGGGAAGTGTTGAAATACAAATGTCTCTCAGTAATGCACTTAGTACACCACTGCTACCTGAAAAACTGTAGGTCTTACCCTAGTAAAATCTGTAGATGAATAATGTGGCATTCGGAGAATTTTCTATCAAACTCTCCTAAATAATAAGCTTATTTTTGAAAGACTTTAGCGTAAAACAGTCCTGCGAGGCAACTGTAGATCTTCAAGGCTTATTTTTGTCTAACTGTTCACAAGGACTAACGTTTTCCTTACTCTTCATTGTTTGAGCGGCTTTCTAGCAAGTTAGAGATTGAGCTAGTCATGCCGTTTTCGGAAAAAACAAATTGCAGATAGCTCTTCTTTTGCACAGTACGCAGTAGTGAATATCAAGATTCGAACTAGTAATCACTGCGTATTACGTTATTGGAGCCGACCCAGCCATATAGGCTGTTAAATTTTAAGCGCGAGGTATTTGGTTCGAGCGGGTATCGCACCTTTAGCGGGTTGCAGTAGCCTACATGAATATACGTCTCGGCCTATTGGAGCTTTATAAATCTTGCCACTTCCAGCCTCAGAGCATATGTTCCGGATTTACCTTGTTAGGCAAAAGTCTCTGATTACAACCGAAACACTCGAAATATGAAAAAAATCATGTTGCCGTGGCCAATAATTTTGGCGATGAATGTGTTATTCCCAAATTTCTTGAAGTAATTTAGACGAAGTTTGGTAATATAAAAATGCTTGTAAACTAATGGTAGCCGCATTAGTTCTACGGTGGTCAGTTAAAATTTGTATGTTCTTGTTCGTCGTGAAAAATTAGCCTGAAAATTATAAGTAATAATATTATATCTAGGTGACAAGACAAAATTTCCTCGTTAGTACGGAAAAGGTCTTGTTGTTGTTGCCGCTCGTCACGTAGTTTCATGATAAATCATCCTCATAATTGAGCACTCCACGTCAGCTTCATCACGTTATTGTAATTTGAACTATGAGGAGTGTGTACGGATGTGGAGTCCATTTCTAGAACCATAGGGTGATTTCTCGAGAGTTATTTTGTCGATTAGTCAGGGACAAATCTGGAAAATGATATTCACATTATTGTGAAATATTCATATGAGTAGTTTTCAACAGAGCGAAGTTAAAATTCACTGCCAAAGAAAGTGAATTCCAACATGAACTGCTTTTTTTCAAGATGCATGGACCATGTATGCCTAGCGGGACCAAACTAACCAACACATGTCAGCATATTTGGATCACAGAAAATTATCACGTGACTCAACAGCAAACTCGCAGTTGACGGTAGCTCCACAAGAGGAATACTTTGAGGCTATTTCGAATGCGTGCACTTCAGTCCGAGGTCCAATGATCGGGATTAGCTAAATATCGATTGCATATTCACTACTTTGGGAAAGGTTCATTAAACACCAGAAAAATTCACTACTAGATTAGAAAGGACAGGGATGTCATTTCTGCAAGCAAATCCTCTCATCTTTGCAGAGGGGAACCTTGTCTAGAATCTTTCAATGAACATTTACTAGACTTTCCTAGCAGCATTTGAAGTATGGTACAAGATCATAACGATGCATGGTTGACAAACTGTCAGCACATCTGGCTTAGACATATATGATATCCACAATGCCATAAAAGAGAAAGCCCGGAGTGAATTATTTTTATCCAGCAAGAAGATTTCACGGTGAATTACCAGATGCCAGTGCGAAAACGTATGGAGAAACCTAGGCTACTTCGGCCTTGGGGTGATTCAAGGCCTTAGGATTCGTACTGGTTACGTATCCAATCACGAATGGGTTCACATCGGATAGCATAACATCTTCGTGATGATTTTAAGTTCAGCTGGGCTCGACAAAACCATTATTTGCGCATTGGGTCGAGCGGTTCTGGTTGCTACCTCCCAGTGTGTATCTCATTTGTAAAAAATAAAGAAAACCGCCGTATGAAAAGACTAACAAGAGAAATACAAACGATGAAATCAAATGGATAATGAATGTCTGTGAATACAAGAGCACAACGGGTTAACACGTCGAACCAAATCTCTAAAATATCTAACCACTTAGTTGATAGATCCCTTGGACCTGACTCACGAAGTCCATCTCTCCCTAAATAAACGACTCCACCGGCCATCCTTATCGCCTTTTTCCATATCATGGGGCGGCTGCCCTTAGCGATACTCCAGATACTCCCTGCCTCGCTGAACCTGACGTACTGAGAAATCCTGTCCGGGGACATGCACCAATTATCCCAAATAGCTTGTCCTGATATGCTTTTATGATTCATCCTATTTTTTGCTTCGTGAGCATAATACTCTAAGCCCAACATCAATATGGCTGATGCGATGATCTCACCATATTTGAGTGACGCAATGACGCCTTTTCTGACTTATACTAATTTTGGTGTTGGACTACCCTGAAAGAATATCATAATCCTCATTCGGTTTTGGATACTCACGTAAGAGAAATTTTGTGATGAGAACGGATTTCTCTGGTACACCCTTCAGAAGCAGGCAGCTTCAGAGAACTATGCAATCGATTGAGTCAAATGCCGCCTTTACTTGTGGGGCCTTTGCATACCAGAAGTATTGATAACTAAAGCTGCGACTTACTGATTTATCCTATCATTTTTTTCTAATCCCTTCAAGGACGGTTTGTCAAAAACCCCGAATTTTTTCGCACTTGGCAACGAGCTTCACACATTCTTAAATGCAGGTGAAAATCGTTCATGGGTATTCAGGAAAGCGTCATGCTTTTTCAAGAGTTACTTCAAAACATCATACTGCTTCCAAAACGCCGATGCCGTCAATGTTGTCCTTAAATGCTCATTCTCTTTTTGGGAAACTTGATGATGTATCCAATATCACTTTGCTAACGGAAACTAAAAACGCCCGGGGAAATTCTTCTCCAGGAACGTTGATCGCACAAAACAATTGGTTACGATATCGTCCATAACTTTGGGTATAAAGTTTTTAGAGGTGATCGGCTTGTGGAAACAAGAAACCATGTTCGTCACAAATGGTTCAGATCCTCTGACCTCTCGTTTCCGTTCAACACGAAGAAAACTGATCGCTTCGTTATTCGATGTAAGCCAGTTTGACTTGCAGTCCCCCTCAATAAATATGTTGCACCTGATATCCCCACAAATAAAATCGAAAAGTTCATTGGCAGCTTTTCCAACTACTTCAGTAAATGACTTGATCCATATCTGTGCATAAAGGTAGTCGATTCCAGTATACTACCTACCACCCACCACCCTGGTTTTCCTACTCTTGTGCACTGCTCAACTTGAGTCTTGCTGTCATGTACCTGTTAACATATACATTTCCCCAACTTGTCCATACTCCGAGCTCGATGAATTGTCCGATATTACCTCCAGAAATCTACTAAAATTTGTTGACTCTTTCTCACTTGTTGTTTGTAACGACTCTAATAGGTTCAGTTTGAGATTCCTCACGACACTTGGCTTAACCAGTATAGTCACCTTCCCCACCAGACTCGAAGCCACACTTAATTTTTGTCCTGGTATTAATCCCGACTTGTCGTCCTATACTTGGCTGTCCTGATCATGTGATTTTAAAAGTTGCCCAATGATTGACTCTAAGTGAAAACATACACTTTCCACTAAAAGCCGCAACGGTAAAGTATACAAGCTAGAGTGTTACCCGGAAAACCTGGTGCCTCTCAGAGGTATGGTTGACAATTCTGACCTAAGTATATTTCGCCAACCTGATCAATGGTCATTCTGTGAATACTTCATTGAAAACCCTACCGTCTGCTTTATTATTTCATGTCCCATGAGAATTATCTACATCCGACCCGACCTTGACTCTTCCCCTTAGTTGAAGTGATTGCGTCGCACGAAGGAGCATGCCTTCAAGATCAGAGACCACGGTACGGTGAGAGTTCTACCAAAATCCATTCTAAGTGAGCTTCACAGACTGAAAGCTCTGTACTTTCAATCACTAATGACTGCTACCGATAACTGGGAGAGGTTGAAGATGATCATGCCCCTAAGCTGTACTAATTATCGTAAGCAGTCACCTTTGACAGCTGTTGATGAACTCAATCTTGGCTTTACTGCTTTGTCATACCTAACAGACATCTCAAACCATAAGGCTGATTTCCAACAGAACCCTGCCAAAGACAGCTTCACCTTGTTGGTCGTACACAAGGAGCTCATTCATCCCTATTCATACCAGGCAAGCAGCCCATACTTCTTACAACCGATCCTGTTGGAGGAAAGTACAGGCATATTATGGCCCATATTTTCTGATATATTTAATCTATGCTCAAACTGTAATGCTAATGAAGATTGTTGGAAAATGGCTTCTATTAGTCAAGTACCCAGAGATGATACGCCTAAAGTAAGTCTAATAGCTTGCACATCGGCATTTATTAAGACAGATCATTCTGAGAATGATGTCTGCTCAGATGAATATGTTGGACTCTGAGCAATTTGTTTATCACCGATCAAGATCAACCCTCCATGCATTGGTCTCTCTCACGTTTTCTGTTTTATTATCTGTTGATCGCAAAATCTTGTAATCGGGGTAGGTATATTCGACTATAGTGACACATTTAATTACGTTGATAAGTCAAAATTACTCCATATACTTGCTTGGCTGTGGTCAAAACCTAACATCAGTCTTTCGTTCAACCATTGTTCTACCGACTACAGTTTACAAGATACATTGGCCGAACTTCTTTCACGCTTCCCTCTACATAAGTCGTCCTCCTAGCCCATAGGAATGCCGTAGTTTTTATGCTAAAGTGCAAACACATTCCTATGCCAGTTCAAAGATCGTTTTATTTCATCTCTCGCAGCTCCTTCCTTCCAAAAATAAGGGATCAGATAAGTGGCCCAAAACCATTTTTTTTGTCAGACAGTATGTGTATTGACTTTTGTCTTCAAGATTTGTCGAGTTTATGATTATCCTCTACGGTTTCATGCATCGATCCGGGGGAATTTAAATTCAGAAATTATTGCGGCCAACTTTCACTGAGTTTCACTAACTTGGCATTACCCCTAGGGCTATGCACTCTCCGTCTATATAAAAGAATGATGTTACACGCCCATTGCTC
The DNA here is from genome assembly GCA_948099385.1 of Fasciola hepatica. Classification (NCBI taxonomy): domain Eukaryota; kingdom Metazoa; phylum Platyhelminthes; class Trematoda; order Plagiorchiida; family Fasciolidae; genus Fasciola; species Fasciola hepatica. Next base: position 11,151,989 of record CANUEZ040000182.1, read on the forward strand.
GGATAAAACGGTGAAAATAAATCAGTGAGCAAATTCGAAGTTCCTTACGAGAAAACTGACCATTGAAGGTTTTGAAAACTGATGTTTCTCGCACGGGCATCAGTCACTTAACCAACTTCAGGCCTTTAATTGGCCACGACTGAGTTTCTCAAATATTGTACCACTATTATATAGAAAGAAGAAAGTTAACGACACAATGAAACAATCAGAACGACGGTTTTCATGAGTTCCTGTTCTATGCGAGTCACTTTAACTTCGTATAAGATTTTTCATTCCCCTTTCATCGATGATTTCGTCTCTACCGGCTATGGAACATCTGTGATCTGAATGTCAGGCTGGTGAAAAACTGACTATTCTCAAGTATTTGTTAGCGACCTGAAATTCGGCAGGTTTGCTTTGCACGATTAACCAGCAAACTGGAGGACCAGCGTTTCAGGAATAAAACTAAATGCTACGTGTTTGCATTTAGGACCTCAGCCTTGACTGATATCACATTGAAAGAAAACGCCAAGTCTCTATGCAACCTTGCACAAACTGACCCAGGAAAATTTTTTGCTGTCTGTGAGTAGTTTCTTCCAGCCTCAGCGGTGTTTTATTGTTCTTTCCGTGGCCCTAGTTAAGGATCTAGGTTTTAACGATGGGTCACATGTCTTATGAGTCTGTTGACTTGATACAAAAACAAGGAAGCTTGTCAAAAAGAAGTTCATCCCACTGGCGGTTATACGGAGCACGTTAGAGAATAGAAATAAGCATTACACAGTGAGCGCATACATGCCTCAATCTTTGTTTTAATTTGGAATGAGGAGAGGGCATCCTGCATCTGGAAAAACGCATGAAGTGGAGTAATTGGTGAAGGCTGCTGGACAATGGGGCACGAGGTATTTGAGACCAGCTTCCGGATTGCAGTCTATAATCACTCACCAATCGGGGAAATGTTCTCACACTCGTATGCCTCGATCACCGCTGACTGTTTTTCGTATGCAACTTTTCTTAGTGCGTGAAGGCTCTTTCAGTTGTCCGTATAATTTTAATTGAACAACTCAGCGAAATCGGACGAAAGAAGTGGTGCCGTGATTGTCGTTCGGAAGCACCTGACTTATTGGTCATGTGTTTATCATGCTGCACAATAAAACCAAATGCTGATGCCATACAACAGGGAGACAGATGGAGGAAACAAAGTGTAAGGCGATAAAGGGAGATGATTCTAATTCGCGGACTTTCTTCTGTGGATCTGTTGGCGTTGGGGGTGTGATCATGTCGCATCCCGACACTGCGAGTCGGGTTTGCTTTCACCGGTACTTCGTGCGTACCAGTCTCGGTTTTTTTTCATATTATCGAGCAGTGGTTTTGCATCCGGGTGTAGAAGCTCGCTCAAAGCTTCCCAGAGTGGATAAACTATATAATCAATAAAGGTGACCTGTAAGATAAGAGAATAACACAGTGAATAATGTGCCATTTCGATCTACGTTAGTTCGCACATCGTGAATAGAATAAGAATGAACATCGGGCTTGAAAAATACATTCGAGCACTAGTATGGGAAAAGATCAGAAGATCCACTCTCAACCGATTTCCAGACACTTAAGTACGATTTAATCGTGAATTTATTGCGCAAGTTTTCAACTTATCATTTTTTATTCACTATTATCGGAGCCACAGTCTGCCTAATATTTACGAACTGGGTTCTCTAATACATTTTTATAACTTCCATAACTATATAAATTACTACTACTAAATATGAAGCAAAAGTAGACCAGGAATAAATGATCTATGTTTTTTATTGCTTTATACTGGGTTGTACCGACGCTAATCATTACAAAATGGTTTTCATTATCGTTTATGTAATTCAAGCCGCAGGTTTGTAAAGTAAAGATTATCTGTTACAGAGCGTTGTTATTTTTGTCATGACAACTCAAAGATGTATAGTTTTTAAGGGTAGAACAGGGAACAAATCTTCAAGTGATAATTGATTGGCCATTACGCCAAATATCGGCGTCAATCTGCCGGGTTCGAACCCACCTCTTTGGAGGTTCCTAATGTCTCTGTTCTGCGAAATACTTATGTATAGACTATACTGTCGATACGGCTGGAAATTACCATTGCACCTGATGGCCGACGTGAAACAGAAGACGAAGCCTCAGTGAAAGAGAACGACGTTCTTTTTGAACAGAAAACAGAATAATCTCTGAAGTTCTCGGCTCCTTAGATTGCTGCCTCATGAGGCCCCACGGATTGAGTTTTTTATCTAATTAGGTCGAAATGGTTTTTCTCTAATGTTCACATGGCTGATTCAGCGAAATTAATCGGCGGGGTGCGTCTATTGGCTGGTGCAGGTTAGTACATTCGACCCGACTAGTAGCCTGGCTTTGGGGAGGCTACGACCACTCCCCGATGCTCGTCAACACTAACTACTTACTGTTTCCGGCTCACTCTTCAGGATCGGCCACGTTTACTGTCCAGAAGTGCTGTGCGAATGAAGAAGCAGAAAACCATTTCATCTCACGAGTTCGTTAGGAGATCAGACATGAAGAAACATATCCTTGAAGCAAGCCAATAATTAGCTCAAACACATCAGGCCGGATTGAGTAATCAGTAATCAATAATGTATCGGATCACTCAAAACGTAACCCCTTTTGGTCATGGATCATCCATCTGCACTCCAATGCAAATCAGGTCAGCGGTTATTAATCATTCCGGAAGACGTTTTATCAGCCTAGTTGGTCCGACAGAGTTTGAACCTAAATGGACGCCCGAGCTCGGTAATGTTCTGTTTCCGCTTTGAATACCAGGAAATAATTTCTGCAAATACACGATCGTTTTGGCATGTTTTATTGTCTTCTTCCGATTTGTCTTTGCGAGCTGAGATCAAGTACGTAGGTATCCCGTTCAGATTGTAGAAGAAAGTGGGTCATAAGAGAGTTCTTCGACCTTGGGATCCAGCTATCTACGTTCACTTGGCGATGATTTTGAGCCCCGCATGATCCCTATAATTAAAGCTGAGAACGAACATTGGTGCGTTCACTTTTTTCTAAGAGCAATGACGTTTCATGGTAGGGATCGAAGTTTTAAAGTTTAGGCTAAAATTATCATCTACTTTGCATGTACTCGATGATGAATTTGGAAACTGTGATTTATGCCATGACCACAGACCAGTTGTTTGTCACTTAGAAGCTTACTCATTTGGATGCTCTTCGAGGAATATATAGTCACGAAGTTTTCGGCAACAAGGATTTTATTAAAGTGGATTCCTCTAATTTCCTAGCTAGGTTAGGGCACATTGCATGGAATGGCTAGAGCCTAATGAACTAGTGACACACTGGAAAAGCCCATCTACGTGTACCGCTTCGACCTTGTGAACGCAGAGTGGTTTACTCACGTTGCATCCCGAATGCCCTGGAGAATCGTTACAAATAGGCAGTTTTTATCCGCAACTGTAGACTATCGATCAACCCCTAACCCGAGCTCACATCCAGCGTGAACGGTTGTGAAACCTTCATGCTGACCGACTGACTATCTGGCGTAGCTGTGACTCATTAGCTTTAGAGCTTAGAAGCTCAATCAATTTTAATGATGATAAGTGTACCGAATTTAATTCTCCAAGGCCTTTGTAAGAGGTAGCTATCATGGGAGTAAAATGCACTATTCATGTTGAGTTGTTAGCGTCCAAAGTCGGAGCTTCAGCATATAATGTTTACATACAGCCGGGAACAATATACAGCTGACCGGTGGAGCAGAAAGGTTACCTCGTTGGTCTCGAAATGCAGCACATGGTGAACGACGAGTGCGTACCAGGCAGTAACCCAAAGGAGAGCCCTGAAGCTCGAGGTTATTGCTTGAAATAACTGATTTGAACCGAACTGGAAAATTTACTAGTTTTCAACATACTACCCACGGGTAGTCAAAATGCGACTTCACATTTATCGTGAATTTGATTGTTCGTCATTGACAGCCCGATGTGCACTTCGGCAGTACTGTGCTGACAAGTCTGGTTGGTTTGTTACGTGTGCTTGTCCTCGGAACCAAATCAGCTAAAGAATTTCGTAGTTAGGACTCCACTTCCACGGGAAACGTATCACATACTTCGGTTGTTTTTGTGGACTTAATTTATAAGTCTAATCTCTCGTTACGCCTAAGTTATAAGTGCACTTTGTGTAGCATATTGGAGTGGGAAGGTAGTTTATAAACGAAATAAACTGAAGACGGGAAGTTTTAGTAAAGATTGCTTGCGTATAAACAGATTTAAACTCTCTACTGTCCATACTACAAAGGTTGATGTGCATTTTCCTCTGATCCGTGGCGTCATCGTGGCATCAGCTCATCTATTGGGCATTGAGGGTAAGTTGGAGCGTTTGAGGAAATCCGTCAACATGCTTCAGAGAGATAACTATTGCAGATGAAAGAGGGATAAAGATCAATGACTATGAAACACCGATAATCTCGTAGCATTGTTTGAGTTTGATGGGAGCATATCATCAGAAATGCTCCCCATAATTGGCCGCTCTACAGTTTTTGTGCTCTGAGTCACTGTCAATTGGGAATTATTCTCATGAATCAAGGTCACCTCGATTTTACTACTCAAAGGAAACATTCATTCGGAATAATGGTACATCATTTTCCACATTGTCATCCTTAGGTAGATTTCGTACATGTGAACGAAAATGGTTCTGGATAAAGAAACTTAAATGTGCTGATTGGCTGACTGCTCTTACTTTCAAAACACCAAAAAAATATGATTGTTACTGCTTTGGTCAGAATCAACATTCGGCCCCTGTTTGGAATAATATCATTCGTAACCAAGGTTCTTGGCTATCGAATTCACAAGAATACTTGTGTATTTCATACTCAAGAGTCTTCGTTAATGAGAGTACAGAAGAGGAGCTAGTTCTACTCGAGAACTTTCAGTGCTTTTGTCGAAACAGAAAACTCTGCAGAAAGAGTGCATACGGTGGTATGATTACGTATATCAAATCCCAGTGGTCAGGCTAGTCGGAACTTACCTTTTTCTTCTCCTGTAATGATACTGACTGCGTCATTGGTAAATATCATACACAATTTCTTTTTATCGAGGCACTGTTATCAGTAACCTGGATATAGCTGTCTTTTGTTCCCGAGGAGACAAAAACAGTCTTTTGACGCTTTTATACCTATTTTCTTTCTGTTACTTACTGACCATCGATGAATTGTTGTCAGAGGTCTTATTCATACACCCACATATCCCGTGCTCACTTCTGGTGTGAGACTTTTATGTTTTACTACCAACCAGAGGTTACACTATTTTGGACAGAATAATCATAAACCATCCGGGACTATTCTGTTCACAGTTGAATGCTCATGTATCAACGAGTGACCATGCGCTTATAATCGTCTGACCGACCATTTACTCACATTCTGCTCTCACTCCAATCGTGTAGACGAGACAGATAAACGTGTCTACCAGAAATTTGTTAGCCTTCCAGTTTGCTCTTCTTAAGAGATCCGTGTTCAGATTGTCCTCGTGATTCTCATTTGAATGCTCCCTTTACCCACATGGATAATTCACAACAACACTGAATGCGATATTCGCCTTTTGTTGTCCATAAAATTGGTATTTTTTAATTACGGCAAGATAGCTTCTCTGCTGGTAAAATACCAGAAGAGGCAAAATGAATAATCGTACGAGCTTCACGACCAGGCTTTAGTGAAAAATCACTATCCTGATCAGCCAAGAGATATACCGGTTGAGTAAGTTTTTTTACAATCAGTTTTCGATTACCTCGCCCAGTAAAATTCTTTGGCATGGAATCAGCTTCCTTACGGTCAGCGAATCCAGTCAAGAAATTCCAATATAAACGTAGAGAGTCTGAGTGCTGCATTTATTCAAACATCTGCTGACTTCCTGTAATCGTACAGTCTTTGTTCGTCTAGAAGCGGAGTACTTTTCCTTCAGAAATCTTCCAGCTTCCGATAACCTCACATCCGTTTCCGATCTTGGCCCAGGTAGGTTTTCTGCACCTTTCTCAAAAGTGGAGCAAATCCACTACCGAAAGCCGTGGCTTCATTCATCCATTAATCCGTCGATACCGATGTTGTTTCTGCTCCTGGAAGCCGGTAACCGTTGCACATGTACCTAAACACTCCACTTCTGAAATGTTGTCGAAACCTTTTCGTCTCATAGCTATCACATCTCCTGCACTCAAGTTGACTGAGTACTCTATCGTCAGTCGATTACGTTCTTCTTTTGTCGTTTCCAATGATCATATCAATTCCCGCGCAAGCCCAATAACTTGTCGTCCGGAAGCAGTTGCTTTAGTTTGCCATTCCACTTCTAAAAGTCTGAATAGCTCTGCGAAATCAGGCCGCTATGTCTTTCTCGACTATTCCTTCCAACAGAACCCGGCCTACCAAAGTTTGTAGCATTTTGTGAAGTCCCTCAATGAACAACACTGATGTTCTTGGGTGTACTGTTCTTTACCTTCATATATAAATATAAATATATATAATGTCAGCAACTTATTCACTGCTCAGGAGTTCTTAATGGTTCTCATGTAAATACACCCTTTCTCGATCCTAATAATCCAATGAAAATCGGTCATTAATTCCATCATCGTTTTCACAGCTAACTTGGTCAAGTACCTAGGTGTTACTATCAGCAACAACTTACAGTAGTCGTCCCACATTCTAGACCGTGAAGAAATTTCGTCCACTCTCTTTTGAAATCCATAGACTATGGCAGTTTTGTACCAAACAACCTGTCATCATATCCTTCGTCCACCAATGTGTTCCACCAATCTTACTTTTGTTCCATCTTCTAATTTATCCTGGTCTAGTTAAAAGGGATTTTTCCTTCCCTATGCTGTAGTTTGACTATCTTTATTCGCACTTCTTCAATGCTAGTAGCTTCTATCGTCAATAACATGTGATTCCTACCTGTGATACAATTTTCTATGAGGGTTCTTGCAGACTCCTCCCATCTTCTTTGCCATGACCTGTCTGTTTGTCGTTCATATCGTTCCACACGTTCCTAGTTTAGACTCATCCCGCTTCACATAAACTGTTGTCGTAACCCTACATTGCCTTTTTTAGGACGTATCCTTGTAATCAGGGTAAATGTTGCAGAGGAAATGGGCAGTAACCTCGACGGTTGAACCTAATTCCATTTTCCCTTTTTTCTGCTCAGTTGGTGAGATGTTATCAAAGGATGGTTATCACATTCGCTCCTTTTTACGGCTGAAATGAGTTGTTGACTTTCAGAAAGTCTCAATACAATACAAAACAATACAGTACAGAAAAAGCAGGCAAAACACAATTAGATAGGTCACTAATGGTCACCGTGGTAACGTGGCAGCGATCTGTTGGGTTCATGTCCTCGAATATGATTACCCGACTCACGGAGTTTGCTAAAGCTGGCTGTGATTAAAATATGAGTTAGGGGGACCATTTCTTTTTATGACTGAAAGAAAAGAAAGTCTGACCAGTGAAACTGGCCACGGAGGGCTTGTTGGGTACTATGGGCACAATGCAAGTGATCTGCCATCTCAATGGTTAGATATGTTGATGCTATGGCTAGGTGCGGTTATCAGTAAATCTGTTACATTCACAACCGTTCAGTATCAGTTGGATACCAATATTTATTGCTCGCATGTTGGTATTTTCATACAGCTGGTTTTAATACATTTCCGATTGTGATTCCCGATGAGAGGCCGCAGCCGGAATCGCCCCATTCTGTGCAGGGATGACGGTTGTTCTTATTGTAACACTGGGATGTTTTATTCTTGTAGAAGTGGGTAATGGAAACAACATTGAGACAGAAGACTGATGACGTCACGAAGGTAGATTAAAATCAACAAATACTTTTTACAGGGGCTATACTCCCTGCAAATATGAAGACCGCTTTCAGTGAAGCTCACTGATGTGGTTACCATGACTAAGAAGTTCGACGCATTTCATAACAGAGGAACAAGTGTGTAAAAGAGGCGCGTTAAAGATTAGCATTGTGGCCAAAAGCCATACTAAATCACGTTTGATAATCCAACGATTTTTGTTTTTCCCGTACATCATGGTGAAGTATTAACCTGTAGGTGATAGCTTTATGAGCAGATTTGGCCACATTAGATATATGCTGTCTCATGTTGCTGATGTTTTGTGCATATGGGTGCTTGAGTATGCTTCGTATCAAGGCCAATTAAATTTCATTTCTTCCCTCCGTAATGCTCTGAGATGAGCTTTACTGATAACAGTACTGAGTACTGTACTTTTCATATCCTTCAGCGGCAATGTATCTGATTACTGACCTAGACTACTTCTGTAAAAGAAGTGACGAATTTCCTGTCGACAGTTTTGTAGTCGTATCTGGCTATTGGCGGTCCAGTGTGCCAATGCTGTTTCTCCTATTTCATTGAATCTCGATCGCCGAGCTTGGTATTTAGCTCGCGAGCTTTTCATCACCCAGAAAATTGACATCATCGTTCCACAGGTAAACTTGTCTACTAAAATTCATCGAACTGAGCTATAACCAACTCCGGTTCCAAAAATGTCACTGAGATTTGACCTTTTATCTGTGGGTGACAGAACAGCAGTAAGAGTCTGTGACCGTCACATCTGAGGTAGAGCGTTAGGTCAGCACTGGTCAACCTACTAACGGCCGAAATCAATCTGAGGTTGGTTGTCTGGGACAAAGTCTCACTTGATCTCTTGGTACCTGAATTATTTCCCGATTCCAGGCTTTAGAACTCAAATCTCTGGTTTTCTCTGACAGTGCAATAGGACTTGATCCTTCCGATGTACTGAAGCACTAGCGTGGAATTGTTATTGCAGACGAAAGAGATTCATCCTGCTTTAAATAGTTCTCTGTTCGTAGAAAGTTATGTTCATTTATAACCATTATAACCAGTGTAAATGCGCAAACCTACTTGAGTTGTACCCACACAAGCCTTTTGTCGATCGCACATCGGGCTGATCTCCAAACCGGCTTCTCGTTCCCGATCACCTTGGCGGAACATTTCCTCAGTGATGCGATCAACCCACTGCTGATATAGTGGTAACGGTTTGGTAGGGTTTGCCAAATCTGAAGCATGAACCAGTGATTCGAGAATCTGTTCTTCGGAGAGGAAGACAAAGAAACAAACATGATATTCTCGGGTCTGATGAGGTTTTATAAAAACCCTTAGCAAATAAGTTAGGGCAGTTGCAAGTACCAAATAAAGAAACATACGCGGTATTCACAGAGGAATGCAGCGTGGCGAATAAGCCCGCTCTGAATGGTTTTTAATCTTTTTGATGTATCTCTTTAAACTTCTATTTCAAAGCTATCTAATTTGCTTTCTCTATAGCCCACTCATGAGAATTGTGAAGTCATACAATGAAGCTTGCTGACGTTCTTGAGGAATTTAAACAGTTCAAAGTTGTGCTTTCAAACAACATTATAAATTTGAATTCTCTAATCATTGTTTCCAGGACCGCATTTCTACCAGGGAGAAACTCTTCCGAACTTCTGAGTTGAGCATGAAGGCTGCAGACACCTGAGTCGGCACCTTTACACCAACAGTAACATGTCCGCCAGATATATTCTTCCAGCCACCTTTGTTTTTTCTCTTTCATGCATTCCATCTCTATACGGACTTGAACTATATACACATCAATAATCATATTTCTCTCATGCAATTCAATTGATCAAAAATAAGTATGGTGAATGATCCAATTTGTGATGGAATATCGACCGGATTTGTCGTGCTTAGCAGACTGTACCGAGAAAGTCCCGCTTTGGTCTCTGCTGAGTAGATCGTTTCCAACCCACGCTATCAGAATCCACCAGACTGTTTTAACCATGACATTGTCAGGTTACAAATTAGTCAGTTCAAAGAGTAACACTTTATTTTGAGCCATGAATTCACGCTAATTACAATCATTTAGTTGAAACTGTTCGGCTCGTCTTAGCCGTGAACTGATCTCATCGTGCTTGTGAGCCCTTGAGATCAATTTTTTGACCGACGAGAGATTAAACATAATCCGGGCACAGCAGACAACAACAGATTGGGCGGCTATTTTCAAACCGGAACGGGAAAAATAGATGATAGGGTGAAGTGAGTCGAAAGAGTAGGGCTAATACACTTGATCCACATTCCTTTCCGCATTGAAACTGGGCGTGATCAAACAGTGCTTTCAAGTGCGTGGGGTAGATTTTGCTGGAGGGGCTGAGATGCATACCCAAACTGCTTCTGAGCTTATTTAAACTGATTATATAGGTGAATATTACCGCTAGTACTACCGATGGGCTTGGACGGGACACCTCAACAAACTTGGTCAAACTCAATAGGCTATGAACCTAGAAAGTGAGTTTTGACTTAAATATGCCAGTGTTGAAAGAAACCTGTCGGCATTCACGAACATGCTCGGATCAGTTACTGTTTATGCTGCCAGTGTGAAAAGTTCCGCAGGAGTTGGTGAGTGAAGGTACAGAGATCAAAGCTGCATAATCCACCGAATTATTTTTCATTCGAATGTGTGAAATTTACGTGAATGTAAATAAAATTGACACCTCTGTCGCACAGGGCACAGTGCCATTTAAGCTTGAGAAGTTTTACCGCGAATACGATAAACAGTATGTGTGCATTTGAAAGTGCTTTCCTCGGTTATGGAGCTTTCGAATTTTGATCAATAAAACAGACTTTCGTTGCAAAGAAAAGCCACCAGTGCAATTCGGTTGAATATTTAAGATGGTCAGATTTCACTTCACTTCCCTAGTTTTTCTATACTGCTCTCACGCCTCCAGGCAGTCGATCAAGTAAGACCCTTGCCTTTCAAAATTAGACTGAATGATAAAATGTTTGCCAAAGTAGAGGTCTTAAGGCAATTTAATGCCAACTATCCCCGAAGGTCACCATATTGAGCTTACTTGTAGCAAACTGAGCAGAAGAGAAGTTTCCCCACCTAAACTCTACGTGATGTGTATTATTCTCATCTTATTATTGCTTGTTTCTAAACGTTTTATTTTCCCACTGCTACTCGCAGTGTCATATCAAAGGTTCAGAAATAGTGCGTAACTATTGAAGAAAAGAATCTCTTACGAAGAGTCCTTTTTATTTGGCTGGATAGCAGTTTTTCTTTTCTCATTGGTAGTTGAGTACCCTCGTATGGTTACTCGTGCCTAATGACAGAATGTGGTAATTTGTAAACCAAGTGCAACTACAATGACTGACGAAGAAGTACTTAGAGGAACGAGTGGCTGTCGAGTGGTTCAAGTCTTTGTAATTTTAGCAACAGGAGGTTCGAACTAGGCAGCCGTGGGCAATTTTTGTGGTAGATAGCAATTTTTACCCGGGCACCCTGGGGCATGATAATTATTAATATCATATTTAGATTTCATTTCAAGGTTTAACTGTTGTCCATGGTCTCTAATTTCACCTTGGATCACTGAGGTCTTGGGATAAGTCCCTCAGACTGTTTTCATGTGTGAGAATGCGGTGAAAAAATCTATTGTCCTTGGTGCACAGGCACATTCAAGTTAAGAGGTGCATTTAGGGATACCTACATCAAACTAGGTTCTGTTTTGTATCGACAAGAGATGAGACACAATTCTTTCAATGCATTTCTAAACAAGCAAAGTAAAGGTAGGGGTCATCGACTAAATATCGTCGGGGTTCCACTCGGCGTCTTGACCATTGATGTACTACCTTTCATCACCATCTCCAGGTGGGCTACTGCTTTGTTTTCTGCTCGATTTCCACTCCGTGCCTATTGCTCAACCCTGATAATTGCATTTACAAAAGAGGAACTCGTTTAAACAAAAGACTGGAATACTCGTAGTGTAAAGGCTCGGTGGGCTTGTTAGTCGCTCTGCAACTCAAGGAAATAAATTATGACTGCTTGGTGAATCTTTTTCTCAATTGTCGGAAACTGACCAATCACGACAGGACCTGAACTTTAGACCTCAAAGTCAGTGGTTCACTTTGGTGATTGTTTGATATCAGCTGGCGATTACGAGAGTTACCAGGCTTTCGTGGAAGATTTGAAGTACCTTGTGATTTTTTTGACCGTTAGCATTTATCATTTCCCTTTTGGATCCAAATAAGTAGCCAGGATTATTTTCGACTACGTGTTTCGCCCCGTAGTTCATGAGGATATTCAAGTTGTCAAGCAGATGACGACATCCTGTGGAGCAATTCAAACTGATTTGCATCGGTAATAGCCTCATGAAAATTTACTCAACGAATAGCCTCCATCGAAAGGCTTTTTACGGAAAAATATCTGTTGATCTTCGTCCGCGATTTGTGTGAACGACCTTTTACGCAGGTCATTTTAACGTTTTGTTGAAACATGCGAATCTCACATCATTATTCATGATTGGTAATTCTGGCTGATATACACTGTTCTTGCCGTCACAGGGCACACACTTACTTTAGAGTCTCCCGAAAGTGCATCATGCAAGCCATCCGCTGACAAATGTTCGAGACTCAGTATGATGTATTCTAGTAAGAACCAGTGATGAAAAATGTAATTGTCCGGATTAACACTGGTTACTTCATGCTTGCACTTGACATGAGACTTGAATTTGCCTAACCACATTAATTTCCAAAAATGAGAACTCAAACAATCCCAAAAGCGTGGAAATAGACGCTTTTTCAGTTGATTACAAGGTCAAGTTTTAGATGACGTACGAATTGTACTGTGGCACCTTGTTAATCTCCCATATTCTACCATATCCTTCCCATTGCATTGTACGTGACGTTTTATCCTTTTATCGAATTAATGAAAACACTGTTTAAACGCACCCGCAAGTGGTTGCCGCGGATCATTTTCTGTTTTGCTGGTGAGCCTTCAGGGACCGGTGGCAATAAAAACAAAACTCCAGCAACCCCAAACGTAATTTTAGCTCTTGTACAACAAATTAGCAGCCGGCACTGAAGTTATTAGAATCCCGTTAGAACGACAGACGATTGTCTGGCCGAAAGTTGCATCGAACCAAACTTGAGAAGCAAATGTATGTGGCCGGTTTGATATCAGTTCGCTGAACATGGTGGGTGAACTACGAGTCACCTTGTTCTATTTCAAGTACATCGTGTTTCTGTGCCCTAGAATTTGTTAACGTATTTCATTTTCATCTCCTATCTTTCTCGAACAGCCCTTACTACTATCGTTATTGTTCTTCACGCTTGATGTATTATCAAATGGAATCTCTAGCCTCTCAAGGCCATTAATCTATTTTAGGTATGCAGCGAAGTCAGTGTTCTGACCGATGTTCTCACTGACCTCTCCTCATTAGCTGCCTCTATCCTTCCTCTTCAAGTTCACCTGTTCTTCTTCTTACTCCCAATGAGAAAAACTAATTATCTCATAGCGAATTAAGTATAAAGAAGTCAACTATAGGCATCCATTCCCAGAAACCATTAATTCTGGGGGTCTCGTTCTCGCATTTCTAAACAAACAGACATCGTCCGACCTTTTCGTTTGATGGTGCACCCCTAGCGTTTGCACAACTTTTCTAAAAGTATAAAGCAGTCGGGTTACAAAGAATGCTGAAACACTCCATGGTGTGATAGTAATATTGTTTTTAAGCATTTTAATCGTGATATTCATTCACCTTACCAGCTTCACGAATATGTGGTCAAATGATTAACGAAGATTTTCTAATTAGACTGCAATTTTCAACTTCTGTCTCTCTATTTTGACTGGCTTTTTGGGCGGTTTACTCTCTTAGGGTCATGGTTCGGAGAAACAGGAATTTAGATCCACTGATACGAGCTGCACTTCAGGTGAAGACTACTTTGAAGGGATGCACAATAAAGACTCTAGAGAGCACCAGTGGGAAGTACTAATTCTTGCTATTATTTCATATACAATTGTAATCTTGCTAGGCTGGAAAGACAACGCCTCGTCTTATTACAATATTTTGGCTTGCAGGTATGCCTAATAAGTTTTTCTGCCTTATCTTTGTTTAGGCTTATTCAAAAGGGTCTGATATGTCTTGGGTGAATTCCACGGTTGCAGTCTTCAACGTAATCGCCAGGTAACTCGGTCAGGCGAACGACAGTAAATACCTTTCGTGCTGATATTCTATCAAAGTACCCATATAAAGGCACACTGTCAGTCTGATTTCTCCAAATGGATTGACAAACTGCCAACTGTGAGGATCGGTGCCTGTGGGGTTAAGCAATCTGGAATCACTATGGAACCAATCCGTATCCAAAGCCTTTTTGTTCCTTCCAAGTGGATATCTGCATCTCTTCATCAATCAGACCTAAGCGACTAAGAGTGGGACCTTCGTTGACCCTCCTGGGTAGTCACCATGAGACAGAATTTCAAAGATTCCATTCTACTGGAGATGAGTTGTTTAAACTGTCAACATAACTTAACGAAGAAAAATTCAGCACCACTTTTCAATACACGCTTGCGCATGACTGCCATGAGGGGATATACATTGCATGGCCAAGAAGATCCAGGATAACCGAGAACCAGAGCCTGAGACTTGAAATGCGTGGAGAATCACATAAGGACCCTATGGGTCAGGTGCGGTTACGACTGGGATGACTGTGGATTATTGTCTATCACCGGAGTAACCGAAGATGACGGGTATTTGAACCTCTGACCTCCGAAGTGATAATCAAATGCGCGAAACCATTCGACAACCACCGGCCACCAGGGAAGAATGCAATAGCAATGTGAGGCCAAAAGCTCGGGTTTTGGAGTTTCCGACATCAGAGCTATCTCTAGCAAATAATTCGCCGTTCTCAATGGTGACTTGAGCATTTTTTACTGCGCAAGGAATCATTAGACCGTCTATAAGTTGAAAAGCTGGACGTGGTTAAACTTGACGGGAATACACGTAACAGAATAATCACGCTCACAGTAGCGTATTTTTGAATTGTTTCTCCTACTTCCCCTAGTAAAAAATTCCAGACACGAAACAATCATTGAGTGAGTCCCGTGAATCCCCGCCGTGTGAGTGAATGAAGGAACCTCAACCGGTGTTTAGTCCTTTAGGCTGAAGGGCATTCCACAAGAAGCTTTTTTGAATAATACTGAATAATCCAGAAAAAAAAACTCGCTAGTGATTGATGATGGTAAATTCGCATATTATTCCTCATTCAATCACTAAGTTAGCTGATAGACAGACAGACGAAAAACACGTCAGTGTAGGTGCGAGCCTAGAGTGAACAACTGAACAAAACGCCAATCGAGGAAAAGCGAACGAACTGACGAACAAATACACAAACAGGCAAGTTCGCAAACCTGAATGCGGGATGAGTAGGTGTCCAAGTTGATCACATTTGACCCGGAGGCACGCTGACTCTCAACCATGGTTTTCAGATCGGCCAGTAACGACATATGTTTGGACATGTCCGTAGAGAGAACCTGATTAAGGAAACAAAATTGGGCGTGATCACCCGAATAAAGAACGCGTCGACAGTGTGTACGGGGGATAGATAGGACAGCAAGAAAGGAATTGCATATGTTGTGAATGATTCTTATTCTCAGCTGAATGTTCATAAATGGGATCAAGGGTGACTTGAAACTGGAGCTGGACAGCCTGGACCATCAGTTTTCCCCCTGGGTATGGTTTCCTTGTTAGCCGGTCGAGTTCGTGTTATTTTGTCTGACTGCTGACTTGGACCCACACATGCCATTGGTGTGCAAAAGAATGCTAGGTAGGTCGGTTAAAGAGTATACCCACCACCTCAGATTTCAAAGGTTCGAATCCCACCACCGCCAGTCACTGCAGTGATAGACAGTACTTCACTGTCGCCCGGCTCGTTAACACGCCTGACCTATTGGGCCCTCCCGTGGATCCCCTCTCCAAGTCAGAGAGTCAGGTCACCAGATATCCTCAACTGTACTGCGAGCCTTCAGTGATATATACCCAAGTCCTTCCAAGACACTCCTGAATTAAGATTAGATACGAAAACATTACTGATAGGTAGCGTAGCGGATTTTTTGGGATGTCGTCTTTAGTGAAAGCTCGCACAAATATCGGCTCTAATGATCATCTTTAAAAGTAAGCAGCATAGCTCTCCACCTTTGGTTTAGAGCGGTAATCTCATGTGAATCATATGAAGCTTGCACAGGCAGAAAGTTCGCTTGAAGAATCATACGATGAATCTTCCCAGACTAAAGTGCACGCATATCTGATGAGCAGCCATACGAGTACAAAAATGGTCTCTTCGTCCGTGCGTGCTCCATGCCATTCAAGTGAGATTGCGGCTGTAAGCGACATACATCTGATCACCAAGTAACGAATAATTCCGTAAATTCGCTTGACTGACTGTCCTTTGGACACTACGTTCCACGAACAAACCTCAGGTCATCCGATCAACCCTGTGCTCGGAAGCACCGAACTCGAATTTCGCTTTTGTTAGCGCTCATCGGTTGTTCATAACGTCCGCCTCACCCAGAGTTTGCGCTCGAGCATTCTCACTTCAAGGGCGTGTGATTTACCGATGAACCACCCCACTCCCATCCGGGCTGATCCAAATCACCGGGAGAAGTTTTTAAGATGTCCTCCCGTATGACAGCCAGCAAGAAACAAGGTCACTGTCCCGTTAACTCCAAGCGAATGTCTCCCAACAAATTAGGTCTTTTCCACAGAATAGGCCATCGTCCCTACATTTAAACCTGCTTCACATTTTCGTTATTTGTGAGACACAGATTCCAGAACTATTGTTCAGAATCCGTATTTAAGGACGACTGAACGTCATACAACTGATAAACCACCACTGTAGATTTACTCTATGTCCACCTTGTACGTTCATTCTCTCTACTGCTACGTGCAGCATGATGAAAAAGGCAATTGTCTTTGGGGATTACCGCGCTGTTCATCACTGAATGATGATCATGGTGATGATGGTGAACTAACCATCCATACTCAAAGTTAGCATTATTCACACCAAGAGCCTTTAACCACCCATGCTATCTGATAGAATACGTGCGTGAATTCAAAGTTAGTTCGGTTTATATCACATTTGAAGTTCAGTGTTTTCTAAATACTCACGGTCGTGGCACATCCAGTAAACTTGGTTCATTCGAGCAGACTAAGAAAGTGACTGGGAACATATTTGATGTGCTTGTCGATTTTATGCCTGAAGTAAAAGGTCAGCCCACGAATAATTATGCCGAGCAGTTGGAATGTGCTAATCTTGAGTGGGACTTAAAGACTGGGAATGAGTCAGATGGACAAATGGTGGTCAGCCAAATTCCGTAGTTGTTAAACAAGAATGTGTGAATGAGACTGATTTTTGAGGTAAATTTATGCAATATTTTGAATTGATCTGAATGTCGAGTTTCGTTAACCATGATGGGATGCGAATCCACTTACTGGCCCCACCCATGAATTACGGTGGACCCACTTTGTGATCCGTTTGCGAGAAATCCAAAGCTCCTGGCAGGAATCAGTAGCTCAGCTGGTAGAGCATGCTCAATGGGGGGAGGGAGTGCGAAGGAGAGAATTTGATATTTGCTATGACAAAAGGATTTGAATCACAGGCTCATTTTGTATTAGTAAATCCGGAGTTTGTTGATGAATGTACACTCGGTAAGTCTTCACAACCGTGTGAATTCCGTGATCCATTAACGACACAGAACTCCTTGGTCGGGCCATATCGATGACCAGTGTTGGCAAGTGCAGTGTGATTGAACTCGCAACTAGCTTGGCACCATGGCGGTCGAGGTTTTCTGGTATGTGTGTGCCCTCACCAGGGTAGACAGTGAATGTTCATGGTTTGGCTACTCATCCGTTGCTGGTTTTAAGCAACCCGTCAAAGTGGTATATCATATTGCTTATGACGGTAGTTTGATTTGTTTCATCTCATCCCTTATTACATTCACATTGGTATTTTGTGTAGTACAATTCGAGTTAAGATGTCACTACGCGGTGTCATCTTCAATTCATTGTCCGTCCTTTGGATCGGAGTATTCCTTAGTTTACTGCAATTATGTCCTTTCATCAATATAATTCGAACTACCCCAATAAAGGAATAGGTAATGAAGAAAAGTAGTCAACCAGAGTGGAACTCGAGAACCCCGAGTTGATGCAAGCTAAGCTTTGGTACAAAAAGCGCTTTTCCACTAATATTCCAAACAAAATAGATGTCGTCGAAAAAGATCCGATTATATCGGTGTTCAATCTTGGTGTAAAAAGTCTACGCAAGCGGTTCCGGGTTTACACGTCTATGATTGTACAGAACTGTGTTTGATTCACTGTTATCTCTTGCACACGTAGGAATAAAGGTACAACTCTGAACGCAACATAGACCAAAACTGCACATACTTTGGCACGGCATTTATGCACTTACCAGGCTAATTACCATTTTGCGGAACAACTGTCGTTGAGAACGGCTGAATCGTGTGGAGAAATCACATTCAGGTTCATTGTGGAGCAGACTGAATGCGACGAACAAGTGATGATTCTCCAGTACAGAACTGTCGTTATATAACAAAGCCAAATCACTGTCTGTTCACGGAATGGTTGCATTCATGGCGGGTCACAGAAGTTTGCAGGTGCGGGGGAGGGGGGAGGGTTGGAGTTGGGACGAGGTAAACGAGAGGGGGTAAAGCGCATCAACCTCTGGAGATATAATGACAAAGGACGACCCGGTTTGACCGCGCCGGATAAAACAATTGTATCGAATTTCCGCAAATGATTTTATTCATCTACAAGTGGTTGACTAAACAGTAAAGCGGGACCGAAAACTAACATATTAAATAGGTACTGTAAAAATTCTGTTCCCGAATAGGAAACCATAATGGAGTGCAATAATTGGTTTAATCCGCAAGATGTGCTGATTAGGAAAGTAGTTTACTGGAGATTACTCGTTCAGGAAACAAATCAGTCAACTGCTTAGTTGTATAATAGCTGTTCGGTCTACTTGAAAACGATGGCTATTCAGTCAGGGGATGAAGTCACATGGTTCACACACCCTTCTCAACCTTATTGCATTCGGTCAGTCCAGAGTAGTTGCGCTCGTTGTCAATTCACAGTCGTCCATAATTATAGTTTGAGCAACCAACCACCTGCTCATTCGGTAATTAGTACGCATACTGCGCCACATTTTGACTATCACTACTGTTTACAAGACCTGTCCAGCAGATAGTTGTTTGATGGCACTATTTTGAGCATCATAAGAACCAGTCAAGCAAAGCAAAACTGCTCATTTGCCTCTTTGCTGTCTATTCTATGGGGAGGCAGTTGTAATCCAATCGGGGATGTCACCTTGTGGTTTGCATACCTTTCTTCGTCTTATTGCATTTAACCCGCTTGACGTAATCAAGTCAAATTTCGCCTCATGATTGAGCTACTTACTACTTACTGAGTAGCATGCTTCTCCACCACACTACTTCTAGCAGGAATAACCTGGATTAGCCAAACAGTCACTTACCGAGATCCACTCGATCGTCCAATGAATTTCTGTTCACAGAATGGCCTATACACAAACTCTATGTGCTCTCGTATGGAACACATACATTTGCGCTAACTATGTTGTGAATTTTATAAACTGATGGTGAATGAGCTCCATTAGAAAACCTTTGTTTTTAAAACAAATTTTCCTCGAGGGTCACTGCTCCGTAAATCGTTGACCTCGCACATTAGCATTCCGGAATTTGTTTTGGCTTTCGAGAATAAAGTTAGAAATGGCCTTTCGGAAGAGCTGACGGTACAAACGCCATCTGGCTAGTAACGAAAGCAATATCAATACCAAGATACACCACGACAACCATAACGGAAACAGCGAAAACCTGTGAATCCATTTATTTAGTTGATTACCAGAAATTATCTATATTGGAGTTATACCAAGACTTTCGCGGATCAGTCAGCTCATATTTCGGTAAACTAATTCTTTCCGAATAAAAGGGAGAAAGTTAAAAAAGAAAACATATGCAGCAAGAAAGCTTGAGCTTTTACAAACTTATTTTATGCACAAAAGATCTGTTTGAATAGACGAATTACTTATCAACTGGGTCACTTAGGTCATCGTCAAGGCAGTTTTCATCAGCTTTGTTGAAAAAAACGAACGGGCAGGCGATGCAAATGAAGCTTCAAGTCTATTGTTCCTAAATAATCACTGCATCATAGCTACCACGGAAGCCGCTGGATTTCGTTTCGCTAACTCAAAGTTTTGATCAGAAATCAGTTTGTGAAAGCTACAATTCATACGTAATTATCAAAACAAGCCATTTTTATCGACCAATCAGTCAAGATCTCAGGTACATTTGAACGGAAACCCTGTCTCAATATAGTTGCCGTCTGATTTTTCCTCCAACATCAGTATCCTGTTTCTTTCGCCTGGTTCAATAAAAGATGAAAAAATCTAGTGGGAGAGTGAGAAGAAGTGTCAAGAAAACACTCGTGTCAGTTACGTTCTCCCTTCCCTGTTTTAGAAATGCACGAAGAGGTAGTGATTGGATTACCAAACTTCTTTCATTGTCCTACAGGAAAGGAAAGGGCATAGCAAGCCTCGAGCGTAATCCTAATAGGTTCATTCTGCTCCCTCATGGCTCCTTAGTCACATTCTCCATCCTCACGGACAATGAACTAAGATTTCATAGATCAGGCAAATGCTAAAATATTTGTATGACAATGAAAGGGTGACTAAACGATGTCGATCGTATTGTATTTTTTCAGTCTGCAGTCAACCCCAATGAGTGATCCTGCGCAACATTATGTCATCTTTGCTAATCGCTTATTCGAATGTAAATGAGTTGAACACAACAGCCAAGCTCCTGATAACTTCGGCTCATTCATTCTCATCTAATTGTAATTCTCATTCAGTCATTCCACCTTTAGAAGACTAGTTGAATTTTTTATTCACAAGAAAAATTTCATAGGCTCTGTTAAGACAACTTTTTGTCCTCCGAGCAATATCTCGGTGTCTATTTTAGAAAGCCATTTATTTTATTCGGAGGGTTTGCACACAGTCCTTGATTTCCCCACTTCCAAGAATAGCTGTATGCAGACGAAAAAATCCCATTGTGTCTATTTCCTTGTTTCTGAATAGGGTGACGAAGCTTTCTAGTTCACATTCTGCGATTCACTTTTCCGTTTATATCAGTCTGTAAACCGTAAGACTAGGTTTTATTGCATAATCATTCCCCCAGGAGCATGTTTTATTACACTCTGGGTCAGACCATGAGCATAATGTCACAAATTCCGACTGATCACCTTACGGGCGTCTTCTCCCATTCACCATTTGACCCACTTCTGGGCGGATAATATCACATTTTCAAACCAACCGCCTGGTCCGCAGAAAAAGATCAAAGACTCGCATTTGCATCTTATTCATTCATTCAGAAGAAAAAGCACTCCAAAGACTGATTTATCTGCCTTTTTTCTCCGGTTGATCGTTCCAGTAGAGTTTGAAAAATTAAAAAAACACGCTTGGTTACACTGTTATCCTTACTGTCCCAACCAGGCAGCCTTTTGTTTGTCCTTCGCGTCCTCTTTTTCCCTTCCAATTCAGGCAAAACTGCTACGTGAACTTTCTTTCAGAAAATTCACTCCTTTCCTTTTGAGTTATTTTCCTAAAATGAATTCCCCGGAATTTTCAACCCCTTTTTCACTCACGTGTTACGCGAATTGCTGCTTGAGGAACACACTTCCCCGATTAATCGGCCCATTCATTCAGCTTCCGGTGTATCTGTTTTATCTACAACCAAATTTCTCGTCTCCCATGAACGGCTTACCCAGCTGAAGGAGATTTGTCCAGCGGAGACCAGCAGTTTTCCCAATTTTGATAACTGGTACCATTGGTAGCACAATAACAAAACGCTGACAAAATTCTCGTTGGATGATGACCTCTTGAACTGCTTACTACGTAGCAATGAATAACCTAGCCAGGTGTCAGCAGAAGATTTTAATATTTTTTTTTTTTTGAAAAACTTGGACTCCAGTACGACGTGGAAAAAGACGCTACTATGACCTACCATAATACTAAAGGAATATCAGTGAATTGCTCCAAAAATGAAAAAGTCTCGAAAATCACCATCATGATCAACGATTGTTTCAAAACCTTTCGGTGCATCATACGGAATAATGCCTTATGCAGATGATTCGAAAGGAGTCTGCCACCGGTAAAACTTCTTTCATCTCGCCAGATTTAGGAGATCAGCTTTCTCCAAGAAACCTACAGCAAATAATGGAACCCCAACACAGTTCTCATCAGAGCGATTACTCGCATCCCGCAACTTATTACTAATATAGTAACTGCCAGGAATGAAATATTGATGAAGTTCTAATTATGATAATCTTCATTCATATAATTGTCATGGAACTAATCGAAGTTATCATTATCTGAATCCACAAAACTATCGTCGTCTTCATCTGGTTAATGCTTGTATTCAGTATGAACACAGTTCAAGATGGCTTGCGACTTCGAACATGTTTATTTCGTCACCGAATGCGATTTTTTTCAAACCAAGCTTAACAAGCGAATTCACCCCGATGAAGTTCAACTTTGCAATAACTTGCTATGGTCTCATAAAACCTAGTCCAGCTAAAGGGAAGTTTCGGCCAAGTTATTCGGTAGCCCTGTGGAACGTTTTACAATAAATAACCGATCTATTCATGCCTTCAGGTCATCTTTGTCAGACTCACACTGTACGAATTGTTGTACCGGCTATTCTCGAATGATCATCACGGGGGCCTTCAACCCTATAGTCCCGGGTTCGAATCCTGCTTCCGTCGCAGCCGGTCACTTGCCCCAACTGCAAGGTCAAATTTTTCACAACCCCTTTTCTGAAAATGTGTACCATCACTGGGTCATGAAAAAAGTAAATTAAAAGATGGAAAAAAGATCTGTGCCACTTATTATCGTTTGCGTAAATCTGGATGAGACCGATACTTGTGGAGGTTTTGTTTCTTTTAACGTCCAATAAGTTGGGAATAGTCCACTCAACAGAAAAACGCACAATGTGCTGACACTTCCTAAATCCCGGATGACAAGTCAGTAGAGAAGACCACCGGTAAAACAAAGCCTACAGTCAAAAAGGATAACTTTTAGTCAGCCTTTTTGATCGGGAAAGCCGTCGGCCGTTGTATTCATTCCGATTTACATGGAAGAAAGCTTTGTGGCTTACCGCATCAAGTCTGTAATAGAAGAATGGATACTGTGATTCGAAAGCTTGAATCATTTGCCTGCCTTTATGCATTGAGGTGAAATTAACTACCCTGAAGTAAATGATTACCAATATTGTGATCACACGTAGGCTGTCACAGAACCAATTAATATTGGTTTTTTTATGTAGATTGGCAAATATAACCACTCGAAAGCATACTGGAACACATAACGGCTTTCCAATGCACGGGAAATGAAGAATAAAGCAGACCCATAAACTAAATTTAGAGGTACAGGGCTTCGAAGATTTCAGGTATTTCTGGCTGCCGTAGTGGACGACTTCTGAACAATCTTGTACCGGTGGTTTGGATCAGCCCGGATGGAAGGGGTGGTTCAGTGGTAACAAAGGCCTTCGCGGTGAACAGGCACGAGTTCAAACTCCGGGTGCCTTGGACGATGCACATCGGGGATGAGCTCTAACAAGAACGAAATTCGAGTATGGTGATTCTGAGTGCAGGGTTGATCGGATAGCCTGAGGTCTGTGCGTGCAATGTGGTGTCCATAGGATTGTTAGCCAAACAAATGTATTATTGCGAGGTCTTATCGGAAGAGCAGTTGTCGGTAGTATCCGGATTATGCGATTTCAACAGGTTTTCAAGAGTAGACCTCATCAGTTCGGGGGAGTGAATTATTGTGCCATGTTAGGCAAAGACATGATAGGACTTGACACCAAAGTACTTTGACCAAACGTACACGAAAAAGTGGTAGAGTCAGCAAACACTCTGAATATCTCGTAGAAAGACAGACCAACGGAAATAACCACTGGTCTGAAAACGGGAGATATTTTAGCAACCTGTAGATATCATTCTAATTCACTGTTTGTCACTCGTTTGCAAGACATTGGTAGAGTCCAATTTTGTACTTGACGATATGGGAAGACAACAATTTACTCATCTATTTACCTAATGTTCCTTTTGCACGCGTTGTGAGCAGTTTGAAAATGTAGCACAGATTGGTCACATTAGGTTCTCACCGAAAATCCGCGTAGCTGGTGAAACGGCGTTCCTATCAACCTGACTTATCTACTGGTCACGTAAATTGCGTTGCTAATGGACCATGTGGAACGGAGAAGACTTGAATGCCGAATTTAATAGCGTTTGTAGAGGAGACCCAATTCATATTGTATGTAGATCAGAAATGTAACATCTTTCTGTATCCTATCCATGGGTATCCAAAGTGCTGCAGTCACATTATTCATTGTTTGAGTTCATATGTCAGGTAGTTGAAATATTCCATTATGTAAAACGGAGGACTGTGGTATGTTCATCAAAACTCAACTACGACATCCAAATCATCAAGCACCACTCTCATTATTAGTTTGCGTTATCGTCTGATAGGATTCCAAACCTAATTTTCTCTTCAAAGCAGACCTGTTATACTATCGCCAAACTGGTTTGATCAGTTAATATTTACTAGATAGTAAATAGTGATATCAACCGGTTTATGGATAAGACAAATCTATAATGGGAGTGACGCTTATTTACCTGGATAAGTATCTCCCATTCAGTGCCTCGTAATAAGCATCTTTGTGGTGAAAAAGAAAAGCTGGAGCATAAGGCGGGGTCATATCTATTAAACAAGAAAAAATATTGCCTCCAAAGACAGGATTGGAAACTAGAAAGCTGAAACTTGAAGAGCAGAATCACATTGGGCTGCGATATTTCCAATGTGGTATCGATGTCAGGGAGAATTAAATGTTGCCCACCACGCATGGTATCGTCGATTTCAGGTTGGAACAACTTATGTGAGACTTGTGGTTAGTGGACTGTGCATTTTGAACACAACCTGCTCCCACAACCGAAGGAGGAATCAAGTTTCGGAAACATGCTATGCTTGATTCAGCTGCAGAAGCACTCATACTGGACGGGGGTAGAACTAGTTTTTAGGCAAGACGTTTAGAGAAATTAGATCCAAATGTGGCATCAGCAAAGGGATTATTACCACCAATAAAAAAATTCTAGTTGCAAAAAGAACCTATCGCATTTACTTTCGTATATATTCATATCCTAATTTATTTCCTAAAGCAGCGCTGCAATCGACGATTTAGCAACAATTATAATTGTAAGATAAATGGTTTTGTCTAGTGCTCACCTGAACACATTATTACTGATAATTTTTCGTGAATAACTCTAATTTGATCAGTCAGTAAGCATTATTCATGAGAGAAAAATCAATGAACTGCAGTCTCACTGTAGCTGTCCTAGCTCCCCGTTCGGCAGTCTATTTGCCGTTACTTCTCTCTCCATCAACACCAAAGACTTGCCGGATAATAAATGTCGACGACACCTGTATGAGTTACGTGCTCACAGATAGAGTATTCACAGTGTGCACCGAGTTATTTTGGTTTTTTGTAGAAATGGTCACTTGTGCCCATTTTACCCCCGAAGGCGCTGTTGGCGAAGCATCATGAATGTTCAGAGAAAATTACTCTAAGATATGACAATATGGTTAGGATTGTTGGGTCAATAAGTGGCTTTGGACTGAATTACATCAAATAGACAAAAATCATAGGCAAAATAAAAACAAGTTTTGACTATTTGCTGGGAAGCTCGTGGTAGTTAAAGCAGATGCCACAGCGAGAAAGCTAATTTCAACACAACCTCTGCAGATAAAGTGCCGGTCCACAGTAGGAGCTCGGTACATCAAAGGGTGGTCTATTCCATTTAGTATAAATGAAATACCGTCCTAATTTTTCGTACTGGGCTACTATCACTAGTTCAAAAAGGTCCACCAGGTAACAAAAAGCAGTGAATAAGTGAAAACTGAGTGCTAATAACATGTTCAGTGGCGTGAAGACGAATTTTTATTATTTGCGGACTGTCTAGAATAGATCGTGGCATACAAACAATAAAACAATAGAGAAGTCATCCGTCACAATAGCCAGTCACCGTTTGAAAAGACCACCGACAGACAGGGACCATTTCATACGGTGTTGATAGCCAACAAGTCATTCAGAATCAGTTGCCCGACTAACATTCATTCGCCCAGAGATGGAGTCCTGGTGGGAGCTCGGTGAAAGTGCTCCGCTGATAACTCCCACCAAGCGTAGTGAAAGCGCTGTAGAGTGCATTCTTAGTTTTCAGTAGTGAGCTGAACAGTGATGCAACTTGGTGAACTACGTCATACACAAATGAAATTTTCAGCCACACTCATAGTAAAGAACATTACGGTCTTCAATATCATGTGATTTGTTCAAATTTTAATCACTGAAGATCACTGGTAGCTGTTTTATCGTAACTGTCCCTAATCATTTTCTTTCTTTTTTCATCCATCCTTTTGCCCGGTTATTGGATAGTAAAGTCCTTTTTTTAGGTTCGCTGATACAAACCTGAAAGTACTTGAACTGGCAGTGGGAGAATGAGGCCCTTTATTGGCATGCACTGAATCGGCTATCGTACATTCACGGGGGTTCGTTAGTGGTCGAAAAATACACAAAAGATACAAAAATGTACTAGAATGATGTAGTGGGGCTCTAGTCTGCATCCCTGAAAGACTCTGATGTCAAACGACGTGTCAGCCGATTTGGAGTAAACGTGAACTCAGGAAGGATTATGACCCGAAAACTTGAGTGAGATGGATTGTGAGTGCCTGCAGTTAGATGAGTGGAAGGCTGTTCGGCTGAAGGACTGACTGTAACAAAAACAGTAGTGTTTCCAGGTTGAAAAATAGTTATTGATCATACTGGATCGTACTGACTGCATTAAATCGAGGCCAACAAAGAGTACGCCTCTAAATTCTAGTACTTCCATAACGGGAACAAATGGGGAAGCTATAACCCAATTCGTAAATTATTACTGTGAAATAATCCAGCAAGTCCCCGTGACTTAGGGCCAGACCTGATGACAAACTTCCCCATGCGGGCGCACAACCGTTTTGGAGATCACTTGCGGACCGTTATGGAACAGCAATCAACGGGCCTGCAGCTGGTATACTGCGTTGCCAGCAGAAGTGGTGAAAGAGGAAAGTGACCGCATATTTGAGCAACAACTGAACGTCTTTCTGAAGAGGTGGTTCCGGGACAGGTGCGTCTAAGTTCATGCCCCCGACGTTGAAGTGACGATGCTCACACGGGAGACTGCCCTACTGTCTGTAATTCTGAAGATTGAAGTGGACCATTGTGAATTTTTGTTTTCATTGAACAACCATGGTGTTTCAAATCTGCTAAACCTTAGTATGTAACAAAAAGTGCTCAGTGCACTCAACTGGTGAAAGCCGGTTGGTACAAAAAGGTAATACCGTAGTAGGAAGACAAATTGTAAGCTAGCTCAATGTGACGGATGTCGTATGCTACTGTAATTTAGGCGGGAAAACTGTGTGATCCATATGTGAAAAAGTCAGAAACCCTTTTGCTTGGCCACTTAGCTCGACTGGTAAAGCGCACTTGGTATTATGGCGCGGCTGTATTCAGTTCCTGCCAGGGCCGATGACTTCTAACATCAGGATCATTGAAAAAAATGGAAACGGCTTTTCCTCTTTTGCTCGTTTCTTTCTTTGGTGGATCACACGGTTTAACCTTGTATCTAAAAGTTTATTATAGGGGATGTGCTTGCAGTACTTTGAAACCATACCGGTCTTTACGTCTGCTCATTTATTGATGGCAGTTATATTTTCACTCGAATACCAAAGGTAGGCCGGATGTTCATTCGTAAGTAAGCACATTGAATCCATTTAAATTACCTTAAGGTGTAAACAGAAGTTCGGCGCTATCGCGGAAACAGTGTGCGGACAATAGAAGGAACATTCGTTGTTGGTGTGTCAATTTTTTCAAAAAGGCAAGCCTTAAACATTTCAAACATAAGAGTGAGCAAGTTATTCTGTGGAAGGAATTAGACGGGTTGTTCATGATTGGTTCCGTGTTGTCGATTTTGAACAATACTCTCAATTCATGAGTTATGAAGCTATCTGCTATTGTTCTCCCTGTCATTTGGCCGAGATCTTCCGAAAGTTCAGAGTATAGTCTCGAGCTGTACGAAGGGAACAGATTATCTACCCTTATTTTGAGAAGTTACTCTTATTTTTGGGCACTTCTTGTCTTGCGATTTTGGTCTCTCCCTTTATTGTATCACATATCAAATAATGCTTGACACTTCCTTGAAATATAGATTTTGGCGACGTAGATTGTTGCTGGAATATTTCTGTCACCCTCTTGTTCTCACAATCAGATAAAGAAGAAACGGCAAAATCATTTATCGCCGTGGTAATGAGGCTACTTTTGAGAGCTTTTAAACCAAGAGTTAATTACGGTATCCATCGAACTTATGCCTTGGTCTACCTCTGATGTTTTTTGTTGGATATACTAATAATTTGTATCCATTATTAAAAATATCCACGCATACGACTTATGAAGTTGTACTCGAGAAAAGGACGGCTCAGAAAGTTGTCAGCAAATGTAAAATTTCCAGTTTATACCTTATGGCTAGCCCGAAGGCATTGTAAGTGGAACAGAGTCATATTGCTGCAATCAGTACTAGTAAGTGGAGAGTACCACCTTTCCTTATTACTTTGAAGTCCTGTGCAGCTTTGTGCGCGGAGTGCTTCCACCTGGTCCGGAACCCGCTTAAAGGAGAAAAACAGGAGCTTGTGTATTTTTATGTACATGTGAAACAGTGGCAAAAATTCAAAGGCTTACTCGTTATTATTATATACTCAGTAAGCTGCCGCTTAGGACCTACAAGAATCCGAATTGCAAAGCTATGATTATGATTACGTGGGATGAATTTCACACTTTTAGAGTCATAGTATTCGATAAGTATACCCATTTTCATAGAACTACAAAAGAATGCTAAATGACTGAAGTCGTTCTAATTTCATGCAAGAAGATGACGTGCTAAGTCATTTGAAAAAGGTGGCAAAACAATCCTGCTTGGTTATTAATTGGTTGGAATTCTGCTTCCAGGGATTTTCAGCGTTTTACAAAACCAGTTTCGAAAAAGAGACTGGTTCCACTCCGAAGAAGTTCATCAACCTATTCACCGGGACGATGTGTTATTTGCGGATTGTTTTACCCAATCTTGACGCGCGCCTTACTCGTTTCGTCTTTTCACCATCGTTAGCAATCACGAGTCTTGGAAAACTCACGGAACAAACTACGCGTTTGAGAATCGGGAGCAGCTGATACATCAGACGTCACTTGGCTGTCTCCTTGGTTATTTACTCCAGGCAGTTTCCCTCATTTGCACTTCTTCGTTTAACCTTGAACGTTCAGATTACTCAGGCCTTCACCACTTCGTGTACGGTTCACAAGTTCGGCGCACGCCTGGAGCATATTCGTCCATATAAGAGATCAAAGCAAAGTGTATTCTGTTCATACTATTATTACAGACGATATAACCTCCAATTGAACTTTTTCAGGATTTTCTGAAAGCTTGCTTGTTTGATGATTTTTGGCTGAACAGAAAACAAACCGGCGGAGTGGTGAAATCCGTAAGTAGAGATTCCGTTGCGCAGCACATCTGAAGATATTACCGCAGCATTTTACCCTGACAAAACTCATTCTACTGTGCCCCTAACCTACCTCTTGCCACCAGAGAATATGAAAGAGTTCACATTCATTTCACTTCTTGGTACCAAATACTTTGCAAGGAATCCGTAACATTGCTGATTGCCTGCCAGGATGCAATCTTCAGAAACAAGATATTGTTGGCCGTGGAATAAAAAAAATGAAAAAGTAGTTATCAGCTTATAAAGTAGTGCAATAAAGCCCAAAGAATTACCATTATTCCGGTTTGTAATCCGTTCACCTGAGATTACCTGAAAAGCTTCATTGCAGAAGACGTATATGAATCTCTCCAGTTTATTGATGAGGTGTGCACTTATTTCAGGCTTCCCAACACGAATTACTGCCACCTTTACAGCCGAAAGTGGAGAAAGCTTAATCACTTCGTTCTCCAACAATGAAAACAAACATGCATTCACATCCAAATCGGTCACTCACGAAAAGCGCCTCTTTGAAGTTTCAGTTGATTTTGTTATTTTAAAATCTAATGGAAAATGGATAAAAGTGACCACCCGCAAGCGGATTTTCCGTTGCCAACACCACGCGGTTTCTTATTGCAATGAATTTATCATACACATCTCACTTACTTTTGTCTACAGAAGATAACTGTGTGATTCATTTCCAGCTGTTCGCTTGGGCTCTTGATCATTAAGTCAGATGTTCAGGTAGTAAAGTTTTACCACCGGTCGAGCTTACTTCAAATGTGCGATTGCAGTAGTCATTTTATATATATATATATATATATATATATATATATATATATATATATATGATATGTTGATACCAAGTAGTGCGTAAAAGTGTGAAGGAAATTTCCCCGGATGCAAACGACCGGTTTAGCGGTTGTTTCCGCTTATCAGGTATATATATATATATATATATATATATATATATATATATATATATATATATATATATATATATAGTGTAATTGATATATCTGTTCTTACCTTCTCTGAATAAACTGACGCTTTCTAGTTGTTAAAAAGGGAATATATTATTTTAAACCTTATGGTGTTACATCTATCTCAGAAGTATTACTTTATTAATCCATAGTAGATAAGTTTGATGAAAGTGACCTCCTACATGATTGAGGTTTCTTGATTTAGTCTCATTCATCGCTCTTCAGAATATCGGTCACGTGATTCAACTCCGTTGATGGAATTTGTTGAAGAGGCTTCGATTTTGCA
The DNA here is from genome assembly GCA_948099385.1 of Fasciola hepatica. Lineage (NCBI taxonomy): Eukaryota > Metazoa > Platyhelminthes > Trematoda > Plagiorchiida > Fasciolidae > Fasciola > Fasciola hepatica. Next base: position 11,182,748 of record CANUEZ040000182.1, read on the forward strand.
TGTTCATGAATGTGTTCTTGGTTCACTCAGTCTGTGAGTATGTCCATCTTGCTTCATCTGAACTTACGTTAAGCAAAGCGGATTGTGTCCTCATGTGGTTACTTCCTGTTAATGCTTTTGCCTACTAATCGTTCTCCCATTTTGATCTCTGTTACATTCCTCTCAGTTTTGAATTCAACCATTTTTCCTCCCAATCCTAATAGCATTTTTCGGTCTCTATGAGAGTATCTACAGTATTTGTATCGATTTCTGAGTAAATTTGATGGTTTGAGGTGTGAGGCTTTTTGCTGTAAAATCAGTAATGTTCAAGATGCATAACAAGCGCACAGGTAAAGTCGGTTGTGATGCACTCGAAAACTTACTTAGTATATTTTGAGCTTCGTGATTTAATTAAAGTAAATCGGATCATCAGGCAATGACAATAATTTATTCAAAGTTTCCTTTTTAGCATGTTGGCCCTTTGCTGCGCTATAGGTAGTTGAGTGTCGAGAACCTTGGTTGCCAGGGTAAAAGACTTGGCAAAGTAGGGCATGAATTACCAAGGCACGGAAATATAGTTAAATCAATAAATAGGACCATCTAAATTATGCTAGGTTGTATTTATATAGGTTTATTATCTAATTAGTTCGATAGAAGCCATCTTTCAGTCAATTTAGTTTTTACGAGTATGCCTATAAAATACAATCAGAAAAAAATCGTTCACAATTGGAAGATTTCACTTTATTTGTGCTTCAAAAATGCTCTTTAAGGACTGCTGAAAAAGAGAAGTTCTATTTCGCATCAATGAAGACAGGTTCCCTCCGGTGCGATTAGCTGAGCACCCATGTTACTCTCGTGACAAAGGGGAAAATTTCTTCTGAAACTGATTTTTATATGCACCTCCGCAAGGTGAAAAAATGCAGAATTGCAGAGGTTTAGATTATACCTGACTGATTTTGTGAAATGTTTTAACGATAGTATGAACATCAGCTATTGGGTAGTGCATTGGAAAACTACCAAAAATACGCCTTTCAGCGATAAAAAAAACCCAGTATATGGAATGAAGATGATTTTTACCCATTGTTTTAAAAAGTAGCACTATAACTACCTTTTATTATTCCAGCCTGATATTCACAGGCTCTCTTTATTCCTACTGCAGGTAAGTACGCGTAACTTCAAAATGTGGCTAGTATCAGCTGACTTGGAGCCTGAATTGAAAGTCCGACAAAGAGGGGTATATGCTGATTCCGTCAGGGGATTCAAATCACAGAGCCTGTCATTTTGGCAATCAATTTATTTTACACGTGAGAGCTTGGTGCTTTATGGGCCGTGAAAGGGTCGGAAAAATCATCCGGAGTAAGGAATTCAATCGAAAATTTATCCTTCCAAATATCAAGATATGAGACTGACCGAAATTGTTGATTTAGATAGGACTAATTTGTGTTTAACCTTGCCTACTCCTTTCAACTAGTAGCACCATGACTAACAGTAAATCTTCACCTTTTCTGGGTCAAGACCTGGCCATATTTAATAATCTGGTGAGGCTGTACTTTTTCAAGATAACTATCCACCCTTTTTTTCACTACAGGTTTGTAAATAAGTTCTTGGTAAGCCATCTGTCTGTTCATTATTCACTTTTAAACAGACGGAAGTATACGCAACTTCAAGGTCCAGTTTATGCAATCATCCTTTTGTAGCTCATATTCAAGCAGAATGTTAAACATTTTCTCTCTTCTGAAGATAGGAGGTGATGGGCAACCTCTGCAACGAGCATTGGATTTAGAGACAGAAAATACGATGGAGAGTATGCATCATGGTGGATTCTATGCCAAAGAGACCTTTGAAAACCCTAAAGAATAAAGCCAGACCCTCCAATTAATAACATGCATGACTGTTATATTTCTACCAATATTTGGGTTACTTTATTCTAATAGAATCTAACTTCATTTTTCTTCATAGACGCACATTTCGTCGTGGATGAGGCTGGCTGGTATTGGCAAAAATGTGGTTCGTTTGAATTCTGAGCGTATCTGCTTACCGCACTGAAGGATACCGCTGCGAACCGCGAAAGGTGGCGATCGTGTTGTCAATTTCTGTTGAATCAGAATGACTGATCGATGTGCGTTTGTACAGTTAGACTGTGTATTCCGTGTGTTGGCTACTAGGGCATTTTCTCCTTTTCCCACCCATGTAGATCCACTCCCTGTCCGTTTTGTATATTCATCCGTTCCAGTTCAGCGTGCAACATGGCGAGAAAGTCATTGGTCAGTGGGGCTTGCCCTGCTGCTTAGCCCTGTACGATGATGATGATGATGCTAACCGCAAACAAACAGGCCTCAAGAATTATTGTCCTCATGCCTCACCACTGATCACCACTGATCGCAAGTTATCATAGACAAAAATACATGGCTATGCACTAATGCACGAGAACGAAACGAGCTGACCAGGCGCCCGAATGTATCAGCTCCAGCAATAGCCCTGGAAACAGGATTCATGTGAGAACCACCAACCGGATCTAGGAACTACACCAACATTCGACGGCCTTTAAGACAATTGTATCCGTTGTAATATAGTAAGAAATTAATCAGCCGATTAGGAGAGAGAAAAGAATCCTAGAAACCTTCATTTTGCATCCAAAATGAAACAGCGAAATCTGGTTTGCTTTCAGTCATCGTTTTGATGAATCAGAAAAACTTAAGAGAAGCTCTACAGGCAGACCATGTTTAGCCGGGTTTTGAGCTATCTCCAAACAAAACCCCCGTCAGGAGATGTGACCATACCATCCAACCGAAAACCGTCAGAATTCAAATCAACGAGTAAACTGTATTGTTGATCGTTAATTAATTATCAAGTGAATTCTAAGTGAAAGTATAAACATACCGTTTCATAAATTTCCTTGAGGAACGTGTATAGAATGGGACCATTAGAGAGTTTTTTTAAGCTAAACAGACAACTAAGTTTCATGGATTCGTTTTACTACAAAATACCGCCTATATGCCGTTTATGCATTATGGACAACCTGAAGTACTTCATCTCTGAATGCACACTTTGGAGATGATTCTTGGAAAATGGAATTTAAAATGGGTGAAATATTGTCCGTGTTTCATTATGGTGGCCCCTGTTCTTTACGTCATAAAGAAGGACTATCACTTTTTAAATAATAGTGCTACTCAGAACACAAATTAGGCATTCCGTGGGACAGGAATTTATAGAGCAGAGTAACTTGACACAAACTGGAAATACTTCCTGTCTGTTGGTTTGTTGCATATTTCAATTTGATCGACGGATACAATTATTCTCATCTGGATCGATGACAAGTTTTACTCCGTTAGTAAAACGAAAGAATCATTTGGTTCCAACTTGAGAAGGTGGTTTTTATTTGCCTAAAATACTTGATAATAGTTATGCTCGTTCACTCAATATGAAGCCTGTTGCCTGGAATCACTTCAACCCGTAACGTTTTTATGTTCAAAAAGAGGTCTGTCTGATAATCAGTGTCACGAATGTCTAGCTAACCAAAGATCAGGGTTGAATAAACGTTGCCACTTCGGACTCGAGGAAATATTTAATTTTGGTGGATGATCGGTTGAGGCAACTCGGGGAAGTAATTATTGAAGATCAGTTCACTTGCTCCTGTTGGGCAAATAACGTCGGTTGTACCGTCATGCACCTGACCAAGCGGACGAGAGAACACTACCCACCTTCGCTCACTAGAGGGCCGGTAAGGGCTGGAGCAGGCATGATTTCTACTCACCTGGCTGGAACGAATCCCACTATGTATGCGCGGGATTCGATCTAGGCTAGACTGTTATGTACTGCGGTGGCGATAGAAATCCGATTGAACAACTTCACACCAAGTGAACAAAAGCAGTTCATAAGATCCCTTATCCCCTCATGGCCTTGTGTTAGAACTGTTCCAACTTAATGTACTGACCGGAGCTCACAATTTGCAGATAAGTATCACCAGTTACGTGGTCAGTGTTTAACCATCCACAGCCTCTGCCGCCACCCAGTCTAGCCCTTTTTGAACACGTTATCCCCCTGGTATAAACAACTAATATTCTTATCATCCAAATATAGTACCCTACCACTCAGGTGGTAAATCCATACTTGTGACCGTGTATCCTCGTTCTGAAGGTTAGCCGTTTTGACCGACGAAATAACTCTGGAAGAAGCACCGTGCAATTCTAAAAATGTACTCCCCGCCCATGCACACCGCATACGATGAAATGAGATTACGACTTTAAACCAACTGGGGGAGTGCTCAAGTATAGGGAAGATTGAGCAGAAGATTAGTGGGTACGCGTACCTGATGAACGGCAACTACCGCGAGACCGGTCGTGTACTTCAGGGGGAATTTTGTCCTCTGACCCAGGAAAAGTACCATATAAATATTCCCCAGATTGTGCCTTGAGTTACGTAAAATGCTGTAATCAGCCAGCAGACCAAGAATTGGGGGTTGGCTAGTTTGCCAACTTGTTGTTTTTCCAATTAACCCATTGAGAGTGTTTTCTCACTTGATAAAACCTATTCACAAAGTTCACATTGCTTGGCCTTATAGTCAGACCGATGCGCATTTTTACTGGATAAGTGTTGGCTACTCTCAGTGAAATTAACAGAAGTTAATCACGCTTGTGTAAAGAAATTTAAATGGTACATTTGCGCCTGACAAATCGATAGTATGGATCAGTTGCGTCTGATCAGCTGGGTAGCTGAGAATGTATTTCCTCTGTTTATGATAGCGAAGTAGAAACGTAGCTCCTTAACCAAACAAATGACTCAAGTATGAAATTTCGTGAACTTTTGAAATTGTAAATGACTTTCGGTATGATATTTGTTACAATGTTTCACTGAATAGAAAATGTATAAAAAAGGGTGTAGGGCAACATCCGCTTTCAGATTGCGTAATTCCGCACTCAGAAAATTAGCGGGAGCGGAGCATATATTTCCCAGGGCTAAGATCCCACGCTAAAGCCGCCACGTGTTCATATGAAAAATAAAATCTCGAGGGGAGTTGAAAATATCTCGCATAGTTTTTATGACGACACTGCTGGCCGGGAAAAATAGAAAATGTGAGGGAGAGGCAAGAAAGATTTTCGTCTCATTAAGCAATAGGTGGTTATTAGCGTACTCCATCGCCCGGCTGATCCAGCCAATAATGACACTCGAGTACAGATCGCCCCTCTTTGTACCCTTGTCATGGCTTATGATTGGAATCATCGAACGCATGTATCTACGTGAAACAACTACGTAGATAATCTTTTGGGGAACAAGATCTATGCGGACGGTTATGCAGCGAGAATAACTTGCCAAATGGAGCACTGAGTGATTAAGAGCCCGCTAAGTTCAATAATGCCTTGACTGAATAATGCACTACAAACAGGTTTGCGCATAAATGTAACACGATTTATCACGAAACGTCAATATTCAGTTAACCAGTAAGAACCATGGAACCACACAAGTTTTATCTGGCTTGACAAGAAACATCAAAAGTGCATATCCTTCGGTCCCAAATGGGATTGCAAAAAGTGGCGAAAGTTTGTGCATCAAACTCCGCACCTTTCGGCAACTCGGGCTGATTCTCATTAGTATATGGCTCGGCCCCAACCCTTCACAGATATTTTTACAGTAGGAACTCGTTGCCTTATGAAGTATATATGTAGCAAACTGTATTTAAATATCCCAAGTAGTTCCATTCTTTCCTCCCCCCTCCCCCCCCTTTGGCCCATGTAAATTCACTCACTTGTATTGATCAGGTATTGATTGGTTACTCCTGGGTGATCAACATCGTGCACGATACACGCAAATAAAGTGGCAAATATCTCCAAATCGCTGAACATGGTCTACAAGGGATAGACGGGGGATATGGAATGACACAGAGGAAAGAAAGCAAATTAAGACTTGTTTGCAAAAAAGAAAGTACTTGCGGTAAGCTGCAGCGAAAAAAGCACGGTTGTAGCTTACCTATGCTGTTTTGTTTTTACGTGGATGCCCTGGAAAATAATAGGGTGTTCTTATAGCAGCTAACCTGTTGACTTTCATCGACAATGAGGTGACGACGAGTCAGTAGCTTCGGTCAATGCAAATTCACCATTTTTCTTGGTAGCGGTGCTGGTGTACTACGTTTTTTGTATGAAGTAAATTTTACCAACCACTAGTTTCGTACACAATACTTTGTTAAACAATGTCAGTGCGTAAATTATCACTGGAGAAATTTCATAGCTCTCATATCTGACAGCTTAAGTGTATTGAATGAGGGATTTAAGTCTGTGGTTTGTGCTATTAAGACTAAACCGCGGTCTACTAATTCGCGTCTGCTGTGAAAGCCATATGAGAAACTCGTCAGCAACTTTGAACGGTCACAAATCATCTCCCACGGATCCGATGACTTCTGTGACCGGTGCAGCAGAAGCGGCTCAGGTTTGACAGAGAATACTTGTTCAGTTGCAGCACCTGGTTGTCTCTATGGTTGGTCCGCAGGACTAACAACTAATCCGTTTCAGTTACGTCTCGGTAAAAAAATAAATCATTTTTGGAGTGTTTCTGTGGATGTCTAGTTGAATGCTGTACTATGTTTGGTCAATAATTATTCAGTGATCGATCCAAAATTTTTCTTACTGAAATGAATCTTATTTCTTTCCGTACGATTCTGCTTAGTTCCAATGCAGGAATAGGTTTACTTAGTCCCGATGATGATAATATTGGCTCATCAATGATCAGCCATATTTCCCAGGGCAGATCGATATGGGAGCTAAATGCACTTAAGATGCACTGAGATCGGTGGTAGAATAGTATAATGCGTCCCAGATATGGGATGCCAGTTTTCCGTGTTTAGACACAAATAAGCAAGTGAATGACTTTTGTAGGTAAACTGCAGAAACGCACTCTCTTCATGATGATAACTGTGAGACATCGATACGCACATAAAATGGCACTCAGTGCGTGCTGAATGATACAGCATAAGTACTCAACTATAAATAATTTTATATGAAATAAAACAAACCCATATCTTTAACCGGGATCAAGTAATATTGCCTACCCTTGGATGGGAACATTGACGAATCAGTTGGGTCAATCGGAGATCAGGTCATATCGATGACCTAGACTCTGGATTAAGTAAATCGAAAACATGACTTTCCCGAAACAAATTTCAAAGCGGAATTCAATAACGTGAGGTCGCACGGTGCATTCCGGAGAATTTCGCTGTTTCTTCACTAGCTCCTAATGCAGTCAAGGTGAGCATTTATGGTAAAGTGAACGTTCCCATATGACCAAAGACAGACAAGGACGACTTGAGTCATACAACGATTTAGGAACATTACCAGTGCGGGACAAACTTAATTTGAAACATTTGGTCCCCTTTAGTTCATTTGTGAGAACAAACGAAAGATTTAAGTTGCGAGACTCAAGCAAACATCATTGGCTATTCTCGCTGTCCGCACAGTTGTGCGCAGTGGTACTTTATTGCTTGTGCCTCCTCGTATCTCCATGGTCCTTGACTGTTTGTGACGCAAATGTCGATAAACATCGTGCTCCGATCAACACAGTGCTTTGTCTCCGACAATGGTTGCATAATGGATGAATTAAGTGTTCTGCTTTTAACCGATGGTCTCACCGAATCTAAGGGGTATGTGATTTCTGAAGTTCCTTCAGTCGGTCAGTTTGTGTGCGACAATGATCCTCTTTGGTGAGATTGTATTCTGTTTCCAATACATCTCCACAAGCAGCTCCCAGAAACCAACATCTCGACCACATTCGACATATCCAACTAAATTTGTCTACCAGATTTCACCGGATGTGGAGAGAACCTGATTAATTGTACTTAGAACCCATGGTTGAACTTAAACATCCCAGGCTTTGAGAATTTGCGAAAATGGGGCCACTTTTACTAAACCGCACTTCAAGTTGTCTTACTTGTTTGCTCATTGCCATTTACAATGATCGTAAAATTGCTGTATACTAAGACGTCAAATTATTCTGTGGTGTTTCCGACCTGTCCGTGTGAAATCATGATGTGACCAATCAAATGACAAGTTAGTTCACTGTAGCGGAGGAGGTAATTTCAGTTATTCTAGACATCAACCGCGCTATTTTGTCCCCTGGTTTTGGTTGCTACCTCAATAAAACTTCAAGTTAAAGGCAAAATCAATAAAGACAGAAACAGGCAAAGGACAGTAGAGGAAATTGTAGGTGGAAATCATGATAAAGAAGGAAACGCTAGAGAGCTTGCATGCATATATCCAACCATTGGTACGTTGTTGTTAGGACAATCTAGAACGTGCAGCTTACTTGGATTCTGAGTTAGAAAAATAATGTTATCACGACCGTTGAATAGTTTGTCAAGAATGATCCTGAAGAGCAGTTTGGATTCCTTATTTAGCAAGTAGCTGCCCCGGGACTGTGACAAGGTGACCTGCCATCATTCTTCGTAATCGGAACCCTTACTGATTTATATCATTCCTTGGTAAGCTGTTCATTATCTCAGACTTTTTGCAGGTGTATTTTGCTAATTGTGATACTAATACTTCGTTCTCTTCCTGGATAATATACTGCTCAGGAAATCAATCTACCGGTTACCCTCTACATGTGAACGAAAAACGAAATCTCCCAGCATCGTTTCTGTTGTAGGCACATTCCGAAAATCAAAAGTAGAAGTGAGTCGACTGAACTGCTAGTTTCAGGTCGTTGTTCAACTTTTCAGATGATACTGCTTAGGGTGAACCACATAACTATCGGATTTATCGACTAAATCATCACCATTGGGTTTCTTTGTACCATATGGCAAAGGTTCTCTTTATTGTCAATGGTTGCAGCCGTCAATTTCCCTTTATTTCTCAGTTCACTACTGATCTTCGACAGAAACCTCAGGGATTGGCGCACCCTATTGAATGTAGCATCGTGAGAGACGGATTTGCAGGCACCTCAAAGAGTGACGTCGAATACATTTATGTTTTGTTAGGCTTATTTAGGTCTTGTGTGACATTGCAAACAGAGCGCATATTTCCTGGGACTTTTCCAGAGTTCACCTGGGTCCTGGGTATACGGTAGCATTAGCAACCGCATAGGAAGATCTGCTTTGAAAGCAAGCAATCAGGTGTCACTACAAGCAGCTTTGTTTGACCATTGGCTATAGCTCTTCACGGCCGCAGACGAACACAGAGATGAGCATTTACTTAGGCCTCATCTGATTTCGTAGACATGAACCAAAATGAACAAAAGTCTTCAGCTGATCTACGAAAGAAGTAGCCACTGATAGTATAGTCTGTCTGAGTCCATGATTGTGATAGTGTAGCAGAAAGCCAGGGTACTATACGCGGCTGCCTTTGAAATAAGTTATAACCCGCCGGAAACAGCCTGCGACTAGAGCATCACCAGATGTGATGATTGCTGTTGTCAGTTAAACGAACCGGAACAATAAACGGACCACCAAAGCGCCTTTCTAAAGTCTCCCAAATCACCGTCGTCGGCATTGAAATACCAATAGTTAATCAGGGCTTCCACTGAACTCAAGCTTCGAAGCAATTGAGAAAAGTCATGGGTGAATTCGTCTCTGGTTTTTGAAGAAATCTAGCCTATGGGTACGCAGACAGACTCAATAAACTTGCATCAGCAGTTAAGTCTTTTACTTTTGATAAGTACACACTCAGTGAAGGGAACAGCAAGTAAAATACTGTTGAAATCTAGAAAAATCAGATAATAGCATGATGATCGGTGTGTCAACCGAAAACGAGATTTGGAGTGTCTCAAAAATCAATGCACCATGGTTCTATCAAACAAAAGAACCATGATGTCAATAATGCGGCATTGTCGGTGGAAAATCTAATTGGCCGACTTTTCGGTCACCGCACGTGATATCTTTCAAGGCTTATTTACAAAGGTTACCCACGGCAACGGAAAAGTGGTCTGATCAAAATTTCTCACTGGCAGATGTGTGTTGTTTACATTCAGATTTTCTCGCTAAAATTTTCCATTAGTAGAGACTCAGTTTTTTCCGATTCTGAATCAAGGCTTTGTTTCAATTTGGACACATTACTACCGCTTAAGAGAAACTAGAGCTAACATAGATCTTGTTGTGAATTGACACGCATTCATTATCTGCTTAATTATACATTTTTGGCTTTAAAATTGTCCATATATAAAAATCTTGCTGTTCTGTCTTAGATTGACCCGGCTTTGGCAGTGGTTTTTTGCTTTGCTATTTTTTATTATCCTCGTGGTACTACTATTTGGTTGCAAAACACTCTAGATGCCACCGATAAACGGCTAGTTAGTTTCGATCAAAAGTCTTCGTCCTCGGTCCTTTTTTGGCTCTGCTGTGCGCTGTTTGTCGAAGCCACTCTAAGAACAACTATTAGTTATCTACTTAAATTTTAGTGATTCTCATTTTCAATTGAGTTGTAGGAGATTAGATTTGTATATAATATGATTCATCATGCAGCTTGATTCACATTTCTTCACTCAAAATACAGATAATGACAATGATCAACAGAATGGACTTTACTATGGCAGGATCTGCACCTCACGGTAGCTAAGATTCGAGTCACCCAGCATCTACTGTATATTCTCTCCCTTCTTCAATTGTGGCTTCTACCTGAGAACATTTCACGACGACTCACGTCGAGTTGATTGTATGTGAACAGTATGTGCATTGTGTGCAGCACGTCGATCGCGTGAACTGAATTGTGATACGGGTTGTTTCGATTGTAAAGATCTTCGACTCGTTGTAGGCAATACCACATTTGTATGGTAGGAATGCATAGCTTGGCCAGAACTCCACGTTTCTGTTTTAAAGAAAGGGAAGATGCAAGGAAGGATGTCGGTTAGACGATCAGCAAAGAACAGCACATGTGAACGCGGGGGAGACAGAACACAAAGCGGTGAAGCTGATTTTTAAAAAAATCGTGAGCTACTTGGGGAATTAAAAGTTTCACATTGGTTCAGTAAAACATTATTTTGCAAAAAATGCATACCGAATGTTTTACAGTTTAAACAATGAAAGTGGATTCGTTTATTTGGAAGACCTTTGCCCGTGTTTGATCGGCTGTGGTGTAGTTGAGAATAGTGGGGGGGGGGGGTCATTGAGCACGATATCAGGCCAAATACTATACAGTGGGCATATCCTAATGAAGCTTTGGGGATTCTTTCAAAGGTTCTCCCAAATCGTTTTTATTCATACCGAAATATGTTCTGATGTTTCTCTTCTTGTTATGAACCGTAGGACCCCCAATCACAGCAGTTTCATGATACATCCGGGTAAGACGTCATTATGGCCGCCCGCAGATGAAACACCCACATTTACCCCAAAATAAGTATAATCTAATTGAAATCCCCATCATCTACCTTTTATGTCTATAATACACTTGTAATTTTTGGAAGTAGATGTTCTTCTCAGCTCTGTTTTTTTAAATAAAGGGGGATATCTCCCCTTGGTTTCAGATTAAATTCGGTTGACCTTCGTGACGGAACTCGTCTGTAATGCTTTCAGTTAATGAAACAGGTTGCAAGTTGCTAGCACACAGTTCTGATTCACAGTCACTTACTGTTTGTAAATTCTACTGGTCCTTGAAAAAATAACATTACGGGACACATAATTTGACAATTTTCAGCTGGTTGGGGAGGATTTCGCGCAAGGATACAACAAATAGCCCGAATAAAATGGGACCAAGGCATAGCGGTGAAACTTAAGTCTCATATTTTTAATGGGAGATATCTTCAATTAAGTTTCTTCATAGAAGGGAAACACTAGAAGCTTCTCACAGCCGTTTCATTTTTAGTGTGTGTGGCATTCACAAGCCACAAGCACACAGAGTTTCAACTGCGCTTTCAAACCAACAGCGGAGAACATGCGTCGGTACATTCTTTATTAACTCACCGGAAAACTTTTTCAACAGAAGAATTTACGTTGCAAATGTATTCTACGAAGCTAGTATTTGGAACATACTTGGAATATCCTTAGGTGTGTTGATTAAGGGAAGGTCCGTGACACCATGCGCATAACAAACCTAAAATTAGGCTCTACTGAATTGGAACCCGTGTGCTTCAGACGAAACAAGTTTCTTGTTTATTCAAAAGTAGCCCCGACAAGACTGAGTCCCACGAAAAGTCTTTTCTATAACGAAAAGAAACTGCGCTTGTTTCAAACATTCAGCTGATAAAAGGAACTTTTTGTTCAGAATAACCATGACAACCTGGTAAATGTTAAAAAATATGTGCAGATGAACACAGTCCCAACTTGGCTATACCACCTCTCACAGTAAATTCATACGAGTCAACTTATGCGGTAAACGAAATCTTTACCTATGTAGAAATAACCGAAGTCATTTCTGAACAGCAGTGAGCAGCCCTATTTAGATCTGAACTAAGTCCCCAGCACTCCGTTTTTAAGTGTTCATAGATGTGCTTTACAATCAATTACATTTATTTCAGAAAATGAATCTGATAATCCAATAACGTGGATAAAATTCAGTATGTTGTAATAAAGCACACAGTCTCCTGAATGAATGCCAGAAGTAAGTAACACACATTGCACTAAAAACACCGGTAAGGTAACTAAGGTTTCACCGTATTATGTATCCGGGGTTTTCTTTGGAAATTCGAGCTACTCCGCCAACCGGGAGCAAACGGAAGAATAACAAACGAAGTGCCAGGTGTGTTCCCTCTACAGACATCGAAAGCCTCAATTTTATTATTTCAGGGACTCGGATGCGCTGTTTTAGCAAACGGATATGACATCGATGCCCACTCAGACATGTACAACACTCAGAAGTATGCGAAAAACTTTTCACGAGTCCGTACAATCTGGACGAAAACAGCAAATATCCACAAGAAAATTGTTCTGTCGCTCGAATATATATATATATATATATATATATATATATATATATATATATATAAAGCACATCCTGAAGGCTAGTCTATCGATCTGACTTCTTGTTTCTCTTGTATGATATCAAATTTCGTCTCTGGTTGCCTCGAAAGTGAAACGCCCTGATCGAATTTCTTCACCACGGTCGGTGACTGACCACACCTGATGCGATTTGTCGCGTTACCATGTTCCTCTTTTGTTATATTCAGCTATACACTTTACACCACTTTTATGAAGTCACAAATGTCCTAAGTGAAACAAATGAAACATGGTGCTAGGCTAATTGGGTGGCGAGAGGTACTCGAGTACCAAACGGATTGTGAAGTTCTCTGCTCGTTGATTCAGTTTTCAGGCGTATATAGGAGCAAAATGTGATCGACTGTTGTCTTTCTTAGGGGTTTACAGAAAGGAGGACCAGGTAAAACTGCCTAAGTAACAAAAATCTAGAAGTCTAATATACCACAAGGTGCTTTTGAGGATATTTACCGTTGCTATAGATTGCACTACTCATTTTATTTTCTGAAGTGGAATAAAGAAGCAACTTAATTTGATAAGCCTTCACTGTCTTTTTTATGACAAGAAAAGAATGACAAGGTCAGCATGCTGCAATATAGTGTGAAATCATGATTGCAATTTTGGTCATCTGCTGGAGGATATACTCCTGCTTGTTTAAAACGGAGTTCCCCTCACTCAGACCTAAACCGCCCCTGATCATACGGAATGTTTAGCAGCTTTCGAAATGGTCACTTTCTTTGTTCCTGGGTTTGATGATTCAGATCTTGATGATGGTCATGGCGACAACATCTTTTGTCCGAAGAAAGCACATTTGTGTGCGGAAAGATTAGCAATATAAACAGCAGGCAAATCAATGAAACCGTAACTCACTTGGAGCAAATACAATCCGAATGTACTCAAACAATGATGGTTGGTCAGGCGACTGAAGTTGAAGAAATCTGGACAGTCCGAATCTTCGTTTTTCTTGATAAACTGAAATTCCACGGGGAAGTTTTCAACAGAGTTTGGTTAATTAAAGTAGTTGAAGGTAAACCAAAAACACATCCAGGTAGACGAATACCATAATATACGACAGGTTGTTCGCTCTTCCGGGGTCTATGGTTCAACCAATGGCGACGAAGTTTTCCGGATTCATTTAGTAATTCTTCTTGCAGTGGTGTTCACGTAAGATGTACTATTAGTTCCAATAAATTGTTACACACATCAATAGCTACAGAACATTATTAATCTGTCTTTTGTTTGTGAAAGTAGAACCGGTTAGAAGTTGAGCAGGAAAAAATCTCCAAAGGTGAAATATGACAATGACCGCGCTGACAGTCACTAAAGCTACTTACTTCATGAGAGGATTTTGTTTATCATATCCTAATGTTTTCTTTCTGGAAGTGTTTTCCAAAGTTTCTACCTCTGCGTGCTAAAGATCTCAGGAAATAACTAATATGGCTCTGAAACGCACATACAACTTTTATGGTCCCTTTCTTGAGCATCAACAGAGCGGCAGGTCTGCACCCCACAGCCCCATAGACAGATTCAGCTGACTCGGAGGATCGGAAAACATGACGTCAAGATATTGAGTAAAAAACCACATGAGATCCCATGAGATCAGACTTACCAACGGGCGGGGCCATTGTGGACCACTAACTGATAAAATGCCATATTTATCCTATGAAAGTCAGCTATCGTGTTGAAAGAAGGATAGTACTATAACACAGATTTCCTTACTAGGTAATCTCCCTGTGGATTAGTCAACAGCCTTTGGCCTATCAAGCCTGAAAGCACATTGGTTAGACCCTTTTTGTTCAAGGCTAGAAAGATATGTACCAAGAAAACCCTCTCAACTAAGATAGAAGATCTTTTCGCGATGGTGCACTCCATTGAGTACCCGGACTTCTTTATTAGTTTCCATAGAAAGGAAGGAAAACAGCCTATACATAGTCTGACAGGAGACAAGAAACCTTTTACATCACTTTTCTATATATTAGGGGGGAATGGATATTCATACAGCTCACTGGGCAGCCTATCAAAAGCTTATTTCGAGAACCTGCACCGCCGCCCAATGCAGCTATTGTCAGTCCCTCGTCGCCTTTCAAGAATCAGACCTTTGTTGATTCTACTTCTCATTGCAAAGATGCATAATCGGTAGAACTGACAGAATACTAAGCCCTATAATGAGAGAACACATACTCAAGTTTTCACGGGAAGCGATGAGTCAATCCAATCCACTAGCGTGAAATACAACACATAGAGGCACTTCAGCTGTCGCTCTCCAGTGGATAGACAGTGAGCACAACGTCATACTAACCAACGAGATCTCCGTCATCCTACTCCACTCAAGAATGCTAGAGGCGTTATCGGTCAGTCAACTTCGGCTTACATTTTGCGTTTCAAAACGTTTGAAATTCACCCCGAACTTACCGAAGCTCCAGCCGATTATGCATCAACCAACCACACACGGACGTGGCCACATGCTCATGTGTTAGTCAGTGCCATAGTGTCAAGCAACTCATTGCATATTTTCAGTGTAATGCCATGCTTTTGAGACCGATGAGAGCCCATAGAAGGATTTTTTCTCGAGGCATTCTTTTTCTGCCTTGTTTGTTAGAGTTAATTACGGGATCTAACTGGGTCAGATTATTGGATGTTATCATTCACAGCATCCGTCAAAAACATCGTATAACATTTTAAATAAAACTTTCAGACGTTAACCTTGAGACAGCAAACACGCCATTAAGAGCGGCTTATCGAGGATGAAAGCTGCTGAGAATTTCTCAGACTGAACTATTCTTAAAAAATGGTACAACATACGGTATCAACTTTCAACTAATCATTGGAACTATGTGGGAACGCTGTACTCCATTTTTATACGCTTTCTCCAAAAAGACCGATTTCATTGAACATGCATCCATCGAGTGCCAAATGATCAGGAGTCAGTTTCTTTTGTTAAACTTTGACCTCAGCAGAAGTATTCCCTTATTTGAGCCGATTTCACGATTGGCCGTGAGTTGCTCGCATGAAATGCTGGCATCGGATGTGGTCTATATCAGGCTTCATTCACATTGTGCAAGTCGTACGGAGCCAGTCCGTTTGGTCTGGTTGTAAAAGTACGGCATTCATGACCATATGCAACGGGTATGAGGTCCGAGGGATCTCGCTGCATAAATACAACCGTTGATGATACGCAAAAATAGATGAGACAAGAGTACTATAATTCCTATGGATTTGCACTTACTGGTCTGATGGCACATTCCATGGAAATTTAAATATCGATTTATATGAGCATTGCTATTGAAGGTGAGCAGTGTATGGATGTGTAGATTGATATTTTCAGGAACGAACGGTGGGTTCCGCGATTACTGCTGTTCATCAGGCGTGCGCATCCGATACTCTTTTGCCTGTTAATCGTCACACTTTTACTTTCCATGAGTTTTTTCTCATTTATGCATGGCCAGTGTGGGTGAATGCTTCTCGATGATTTTTTCGCAGTTGTGATTCCCCAGTGGACTATTCCTTGAGAGGCACAAATCACTCCTGACTCCCAGATTCGATAGCAGTGAACGAAATTTATCAATGTGTAGCTGACGTGTTGTCTGTGTTGAAAGTTACCTGTGTCCCATTCCATTTTAAAGATAATAACCTATCATTTGATTCGGGAGTGGTAATGCAATACTCCCATCCTAAAGTGTACTCTTGAGGAGCTGTCACTACCTCAGTGCGGAGAAATCGTCCCCGTCCCGAAGGATTTTACCAATAAAGCCAATCAACAGCAAACATCCCATTTTGAGCGAGTACCACCATCGTGTCATAAACCTACAAACCGACAGAAAACCCCACTTGGCCCTGTGATAAAAAAGGCCTATAGGCAGTTCTGTTGTGATCAGTGTTAAATGTCGACCTTTGGTGTGTATGTGGGAGTATTGTAGGCCCTTCAGGTAGTGTTGGAAAGATCATTGGAAAAGATTTGCGAAAAGTTTCACTGAATATTCAGTGATTTCATGTACATTACATATTGCAGTGCGCATTCATTTGTTTTCGATGCCTGCGGTGGTGGATAATGCGAGTTTAATTTTGACGTTTGATCTTGTGGCCCGCAAGCCTGATGGGTTTACTTAACAATATTTACTGCATCTTTCAAACCGTAGCAGTAAAATTTGCAGGTGCTCATAAGTGGCAGTAGGTTGGTAAACGAGGAAGACTTCTGAGCATCGGTGATGAAGTTTGCCCACTGTATGGGCGTAAATGACAGTAGATTAGAGTTTAACATATGAAACTCATCACGCAGTATTTGAGGCTATTGTCTGACAAATCTTTCGATGAGTGGCTTAGCCTCACTGGTAGACTGTACGTCGGCACCGACCCCTAACGAGCCCACAAAATCACAAGCGGCAGAACAACCGATCAATAGACGGGAGACAATTCCTGTCAGTGGTATTCAAGCCCCAGGGGGTGGTTACTCATACCAGTGACCCAACGTGCTGTGTGTACCGACTGGGTGCGTAGTCTGACCACACACCTGTATATTCTCCGTATAATTGTGATGAATAAGCCCATCATCATAGCAAGTCGGGACCAACGTACATCGTGCCAACGTAAAATCACATTCTTGTTCCGTTGGCCTCATCGATATCAGCAGTGCAGTGTGCAAAGGGTTCTCACTGACTATCGTGATGCTCCGACAACAGGAATGTCGCTAAAGGACAGAACAACGGATATGGCTCGTGATATGGACCATAGAATCAGTTCAAGTCTACTGAACGGCGAGGCCTCAAAAGTCTCCGGTGAAGAGGTGTCGAATTGACTGTAACGCGTTCCTACGTTTTTCAAACACTAGGGCTCGGAGATCATTATTCAGTTCGGATGGGATTGTTCTATATTTTAGAGCCTCTCGAGCACGCAGCTTGGTTGTAAAGGACAATCCTCGCAGCGATTCATGATTTCCCTATCAGACGAAAACACCACGCGCATAAAAGATGCAAAGAATTTAGCCTCAGAAAGTAACAACGACGGCGAAGCGTTTGAAATGACAGTCAAGTCATACAACTACTGCGAATGTTTGCACTGGAATCGTGCGTGGAATTCCTATCCGAAGAAGGAGGGAAAGAACAAATGGGGAATTATTTAACAGTGAATTCCAATCCGATAACATAAATTGCCAGTGATAATTTGTTTTATATCTAAATTCCATCGCGATAGGCATCAGTCATCTCACCTGAAACTTTCGGGAGTTTCGTTTGTGCTAATAACTTGTTTTCGTGTTTCAGTTATGTATTGCGTTATGTTATGAAAATCCCCCTTAGGAGCAAACGCATCCGAAGAGCGACAGTATGTGGTCGGTCTCGATGATGTTCGCTCCAGGTTGAAGCGCCGTACATAATAAATTCAGAATGCGAAATACTGTTCAAGCTGCGTTACTGTACACACCTGTACAATTGGATCCACATTTAACTGTGATCGTTCACTCCATAGTGTTGTCAGTTCCGACAAATTACGCCCCATAAAAGTTCGATCTTTCGTTTCGGAATATTTTCCTGAGGATTCGTTGTGCTCCAACTCATCAGCAAGGCATAGTGTGTCACGGGCGGAACGGTTCACGCTCGTTGATGAGCCTGACCGTTCTGCTTCTTCGTCATCGTTCATTTTTTTCACGACCAAATCATCATCCTCGTCTTCTTCGACAAATGTTTGATAAATATAATCAGAGATCTGTGACGAACAACTGGAATGTGTTTGTAGATTTCGGAGGCCACCCGCGTTGTTTCGTATTCGTGATAGGTACGGTCTGTGACGATTGGATAACTTAGCTCCCACGCTGGATGAATCGTCTCTTACATTTTCGGGCTCTGCAGTTGTGACAGAATTCAATTCGTCCGCTTCTTCTTCGCCCGTTACGTCCTCAACCAGATCGTCCGCACTCTGATCCTCGTAGTCCGCTCCTTTCGGTCCTGATGTGTTGTCACTCAAAGAAGTGGACAGTTCCCGACTGAGCATGCTACAAAACTTTAGATACAACGGTAACGTGGTTTATCTATTATAATTGTTGTAATTATTAGTCAGATCGTATATTGTCGATTAAAACAAAATAGAAGGGATGTTATCTCCTGGGAAAGCCCAAGTTACCCATTTCCATGGTAACGCTTTTTACGACCACAAACAGTTCACCTCTTTCGTACACACGGTACACCTCAACATACTGAGAACCAAATGAACCTAACAATAAGCGATTATTGTCACTTGCATATCGCTGAGGCCATTTATGATGACCGAGAAACCATAATAATCATTGATTTTCTTTTGCCTCTATCTTATATTGCAACCGATTCCTTTTTGCATTGTGATCCCTATTTATATGAAAAATAAGCAACAATAAGCCTAATTAAATGAACATATTCACTAATTCGCTTTTATGAAAATGTCAAACGGTTTATTACCGTGGATGCCGGTCAACCGAAGTCGGTCTATAGTCCGCTTTTTTAGTCGAAAAACTGCTGTGGATACTTCAAATCACATCGAAATCAGAGTTCGGGTGCAACTTTTTTCATGGTGTCACCTTACTCAAACGGTGTTCCATATCGCTTTATCAAACAAATTTTGATTTATTCGGAGACAAGATTTCCTGATTGAGTGAAATTCTTGCACCTAGTCAGTCTGGGCTAAACCTGTCAATCTGTGCAGTCTACTCCATTGGTATCCCTCGACTTCGGGATATAGTTGAATCACGATATTTGGGACAAATGGTTACAACAAACCGCAGCTTTCCTATAAGCTGCACAGCATCTCTCGATTGAAGACGTGATTTACAGTAGAGCTTCCACAATCACGATAATCAGAAGCGCACCTTGGCTCTCGTCAGACTACTAACGGATCGCTTGCATTGCAGACCCTCCAAGACTTCCAGACACCAATCGAAATCCCGTATCGTGTCCTCCAGCGTTTTTGACGTGGGAATTGGTGATTCCGTTATTGCTGTGTTTCGTTCGTGTCCAACAGGAGCACAATGGTTTTGAAGTCCGTAAAGTGTTTATCGTGGGGGGGGGGGGGAGGGAGAAAGAACAAGGCGATTATGAGTAGACAATGTAATCGTTCGATTTACTGGTATGAACAGCAAAGGTAAGGTAACAAAATGGAAGGTAATGTGATGTTACTCTTTAGTAAATTTGAATCTTCTTCGCTGCTGCTCATAAATGGTTATTGTATAGGTGAATATATTAAACTGTGACGTAATCAAAGGAAAACAAATTATGTTTCGCACATAGGCTGAACAATATTTGTGTATCTTACGAATTTTGCAGCATTTGGAAAATGGCTGAGCAGCAAAAGAGTTTATTTTGCCATCTTTAGCCGTGGTATTTTGACACAACACAGTGTTAGTTTCATGAGAAACTCATACCACTGGGGGATTCAGTCAGAACTAGTGTTCCAGGGCTATTGGTAATGGGTTTCTACTACAGGATTCCGCCGTCCTGTGCATCACTTTATGAACTAGATCCTTAGGTTAGCCATTCTTTCCTTATATCAATTCTGCATGCACGTCTCGGTTGCTCGGGTAGTCTAAAACAGGACGAAGTTATTTTTCAGAGTTAACAATTTCATGCAACCAGTGACGTAGCTGTATCCCGTGGTTCGGATAGGACAGTATTCTCAAGGGGATTTTCCGACTCAGCTTCTAATCTAACATTTTATGCCGAAAACATCCCGGAACTTAGTGCATGCATGATGCATCGGTGTGAGAGGGAGCAGCTTGGATGATTTACAGTGGGTCAAAGCTACGCTTCCATTTAATTATTGCCTGGCATCAAGGTAAAATACATTTTGTCTCCCAATTCTTCGACTGGTAACAGTCTCATGGACAAGCAGGTTTATATTTTGTTCTCTAAGCTACTGAAACACTCTAAAAGGAACAAAACTATGGTGACGTTGTGTCTAACGAACATTTTAGCTGGATTAGCGTGATCGGTAGTTTTGCAATTTTGTTTCGAAGCTGATTGTGTTTTGTAATCAATTTTTAAAGAATAGTTTAGGGAGATCATATACATTTTCTCTTTTCTATCATTATAAACCTCTTTTAGTTTTACCTGGGACATAGTCAAGTATATATTCTTTGGATTGTTTCTTTCGAAATGTCGTCCACAACTAGATACCTGAAGTTTTTGTGGGTGTGATCATTCTTTCGTGAATTTCAGCACACAGCATTCACACTTTATTCACCTATTTTTCATAAGTAGTACTGTGCTACCTGATCTTAACTACAAACGACAAACACTTCGTTAAAAATGAAGCCGATATACAAAACCCATCAATCATTGGATATTCTGATCTATTTCTCATGAGACACGTATTTGACGTTGCTTATCCTTGGTTTTTTTAAAACGGGAAAGACGACAGAATATATGTTACGTCTCGTACTATTGATTATAGTATTCGTAAGGAAAACCGTGCAAAGCCATGCTATTTTTCTCTGTGATACCATTTAAATTCATCCTTTATATCCACAAATCGCAAATGAATAAATCAAACGAATTCCATCTATCCGATAGACGTTTATGAGGAGTGAAATTGTTCCAAAATGATGGCTGGCTGATGAGGATTACAAAGACAGTTGGTTGATGTATTACCATCTGAGCGTTAGTTTTTCAGTTTGTGCAAATTGTTTTATAAGTCTGGTAAATTTGGTTGTCAAATGAAATATGATTGATAGCGATATAGTTGACGCACGGTTTGACAAACCCTTTGGTTCACGGAAATGGCTGGCTGGAGAACCATTCCCAATCATATTACTTTTCTGTCTCCGATATGTTCGTTTTTCGTTCAAAACTATTTGCCTGATATTATTCGGCTTGCAGTTCATTATATTTGGTGATCTACTTTGTGACCGTTTTGGAATGATAAATGCAAACGGAATTGAATACACAGATAATCATCTTATTTATAGGTATTGGAACCGAATTTGTATTTCTAAAACAACTTTCATGCCTCGAAGAGTATCAAGTACCAGTCAATGTAGTTTATACACAAATACATTCTAATCCGTTACAGTCAAGCTGCAGTAAAATTTCGTATGGACTGTGCACAGATTCAGGGTCAGTCTCTTTTGATATTCCCGTGATAGAATATCAAGAATGGGTACTTTAGGGAGACGGTTGGAGTCAATGAAGCTCAAACGTGGTTACGCGAGACAGTCCATGTGATTCTTAACGCATATCAATGTGCAAAGTGTGGCTCTAACACTGTATGACAGCTCAAAAATAACCAACTTGTACAAGTAGTTGGAAAACATTTATCAATACAACTGCGGTATTTTTGGCTTGTTTTTGACATTTACAAGAAAACGAGACCTTAGTTTATACCGTCAAATCAATCATTCCGTGTGATAAACTATAGCGGTGATGTACATCATACTCTAGTTAAAACCCAGGGGTTGCACAAAGTTTAAAGCTTCTTCTGTAAATCAGAAATCGTCTATTTCATTTCGAGTGATTTAAGGTGCCCGAAATTAGATAACTTTTCTATAAGCTTTTTATCTCTTGATGATTTCAGCTTTGGTGTTTGACTAACCCCAACATGTGACTTGGTTTCACAATTCATAGATGCGAAAAATGCCGATCATGGCCGGATTCTTTCTCACACCATTCAGACACTAATACGGCCTAGTTGCATAACCAGTTAGGAGCCGTACGCCTTCCGCGTACTTGATAGCGACTGCCATCAGACCAAAACGTGTCTATTAGAATCATTCTTACATGAACATGTGGTGTTTTCTGGGACTCGGTAAGTCGCAAAGTGACCCAGTAAAGAAAGAGGATGCAACCCAGATGAACGTCAAAAGACGGAAAAAGACGGCCGTGCAGCTCGAATTCAGTTCAAGTAACCCATTGAGATCTATGGAATAGTGAAAAAGCTCTTCGATAAAAATATATGCCCGTGGAAAAATTCAATTGACTTGGTCAAAAAAGTTATTTTTTCCGTGGATACAAACAGCGATGAAAGGTTATCATAGAGGGTTGTTTGGTCGAAAAAATCTGTAGTAGGTAAGAGCCAGACAAAATGCTTCTTGGAGAGGACACTCGAAGTTCTGGACGACTCTACTCTGAAGTGCCTGGGTAATTAGTTTACGCAAAACAGTCCAAAAGCTCCAAAGACCATGGTGAGATAAGATCCCGCATCCGGAGAGAATTTTCTCAGTGAGTGGAAGTAATGCTGACAAATAAGTCATCAAAAATATCAAATAGGAAAGCCGGAAAAATGAAAAGTTAGGAAGTTACTTGATTTCTTAAAGTGACGTGAAAATATTTGGTTGTTGTTTCATAAGCTACCCCTGATTGATGGTGACAAATGTTTATTTGCCAGTCGGTAAAGGTCTTCTTGTAAGGTAAGATAAAGTCATGCTGTAACAGACACAGGACTGCTTTGGTTGTGTGTTCACATGATTCACGTGTCATTTATGGTTTCTTTTCACTCTTGTAATACCCATTTGCTGCATTTGTCTTTTTGTAATCGTCGTTAGTAAGCATGGTTTCTGTACGAGGACTGCAAATCGCATTTCGATGAAAAGACTGGAGTCCATATGGTGTCCGCGCTGCTTACATAACAGATCAACTACTCGGTCCTCCTACCGTACACCTCAGAACTACATGGAGTGGGCTCTTTTCATTCTGAAAGTGGCGAAAGGCCCATAAGATATCAAACTATTTTTGATGGAATTCAGAAAACTTTGCTTTTTAAGATCTTGGTTTAGATAACAGTTATTTCAATGAAAATGTCTCCTCGATAAGTCTTTGCCAGCTAGTCCCGCTAACCTCTTCTTGACGTGCTTCGAATACATCAATGAACTCAAACCCAATGCGTGATCCAACATTCTTGTCCGGTCCACGAAATGGGTGAAAAATAAACCAGCCATGCTAGCTGGCGCCTTAGAAAGGTCGTCATCTAGCTAAACTGGAGAATATTCCTGAAGTTTCTATTGGCACTCCTAATATCGTGTTCTCTGGTCATGCACCACGCTTTCCCACTCACCGTGTGCAGACTCTTTCTGACGTACACCTGAGGAGTGATACGACGGTAGTTGCAAAGTGGATTTCAACTACCAAGATTGTCGATTCGAAACAGGAGATGGAACCGCCGGTTACAGCACCTGGCTACCTTGTCAAAGAAATCTGTGATAATAAAGGACATTTTTGCAAAAGGAAAGAAGTTTTCTATGCTTCATTCACGGCGCATCCAAATCTTTTGGTTTCGTTGAACGAATTGATAAAGTCATAACTCACGTGATTGATCTCTTTCCAGTGATCCTCCAACCGGTGTTTTATTATTTGAACTGTAAGCCGTCGACGTAAAGCTTCCACTGGCCCCCGGTACATTGTGTCGCGTTATGCAAATCACGTTTTAGTTTGAGAAAAAATAAAGGATAAAATGGTTGTGTCACTTTCGTTATTAAATTGTTTACAAAAGAAGAAATGAATGGATAAGAATCAAGGCATTGCGAGGGACTAATTGATAAATACCAGACCATAAACGAAAACGCACAATGATAACCCAACGTTTGGTTTCGACTAATAATTTAGAGAGACTAATTTTTCGACCTACATTTCCCATTCATTCAATCAGGGGTTATAAATCATCAAAGACAACCCATGAGAAGAAGATTTATTCGAATTTCGAACATCGGGGCAAAGCCGGTTGCAAAAATACCTCAAAGGTTCATGCTTCATACGGAATAATAATGAATATTGTTCATGTCCAGGGTTCTGGGGTCAGCAAACTGTTTTACGAGCAACGCTGAGGAGTCTGAATGACAAACCACAAGAAAAACATTCTTCAAAATGATGCCCGCACATGCCCTTAACGGATTTTTCTGAACAAACATCAGCATGAATGAGGGATACAAAAGACACTTAATTTGCATACGCTGAGTGTTCTGAGAAGAAACATGTAGTTCTACGTGAAACGTCTTTTCAGTCAAAAGCAGAAACACTCAGATTTTTAACTAGTTATTTTTCCGCACTAACTATCTTGTACTGAATTCCGTGGAGCTAGTAGAATAACCAGTTGATAATTACATTTAATATCAACATATCGGTTTTGCCACGTATTGAAAGTGACAGCTGGTAAATAATTGAACGCAGGTATGACCGATGGCACATGTGACTCGAAACAATGAGCACCAATATGCTGGTTGTTATGACGACACACGTTTCAATTCCACCCATCAGCCTTATTGACAAAGATCCTAGCTGCCATTCATTTCGATTCCATATTTGATACATTTCTTTTTTACGAGAGTAATCAATGGGTGGGTGGGGGGGGATACGGAATCGTCATATTCATCGCATAAGCTTACCACGATTTCCATTAATCGGTTGACGAAGTTAATCAGTCAGTAATTCAGCAAAAAACTACTCAAAGACAGTTTGTAACTCAAAAGTTGAAACGAGCAAGCAAACTCCATGCCAGCCTTCCGACAATACGGTCACCGAACGAATCAAGAAATTATCCAATTAGATTTTTTCCACCTAAGGCACTGTCAACGGTTTTATGCAACATTTATAATCTATTCAGTCTTTTTCACCAGGCAGCAGCCAGACATCAGCTAGGATTGACACCGACTTGTCTTGAATTGCATGATCAACCCGGTTTGTTTCATTTCAGTCTAATTCGGTCGCGTCTGGGTTTCATGAATAGAGTAAAAGCTCCCTGTTGGTTAACTCGTTATTGAAAAACGAGTTTCTAATGCATGTAAAATACACTGGTAATTCGTTCTCGAAGCCGTAAATAATTTGTGGCTCTGTTGAATACTTTTAATTTAATTTATCAGAAAATATCTAGTGGATGTATATATCACACGAGGCTGACAGTTTCACTCTTACATTTTGGAACACTTCCCGAAACAGTCTACTCTCTATGCGAAAGAACGATGTTGGCCTCAAAAAGATAATACTTCATTATGCAAAGAAATAGCCGTCTGCATTGTGCTCTGTGCATTCGTGTCCTTTTTATCCGCTGTTGTCCTGAAGGATATTCAGAATTACAAAAGATAATTTAGTTCGTTCCATTCAGTGAGCGTTTCAAATGACGGACTCTTGAGGACCTATTGATACCTCAGGAAAAGCAAAAGAACAGAGACAGATAGTGAATCATTTGAGTTACATAGTTGTATATGCCACTGGTAAAGGGAAAATGTTGGGTGTAATTGAAGCGCAACAAAATGTTATGTAGTGCTTTTGAGGTTTGGATAAATCAAAGAAAGCAGAAACGACACGGGGTTGTGGTAAGCAGGTACCAAAGTAAACGGAGCTCCATTGCATTTTCCCTCTTTTCAAACAAATCCCTTTCTACTTTTTGAGAGATCAAGCCTTGGCATATTCTCACTAACTTGGATTCCAAAATCGTATATTGAATGAGACGGGAAGTTTTGGCCGGGATAGCTTGATGACCAGTGCTAATTACTCAACAAATAACGGAAAATTATGAGTTGTATGTCACTATAGAGTCAGTGGCTTCCTCGTGACTTTTCACCAACTTGGGTGGCCAATTGTTGTTCTCTTGTACCTCCACTGCACTGGGCCCTATGCACGCACTTGTTTTATTGATGTAAACAGTAGGTCTTACGAAGGAGAGAGAGAAAAAAAAGGCCCACTTATTTGTGCTTTCTCCGTTACAAGGTTTGCTCCGTCAGCTGAATGAAGCTCACACTGCTGATGACCAAAATAAATTTCTTTTATATTCCTTTTCTTACTTTGTTCAAATGGATCACGAGATAAACGTGTTTTACACTATTCGGTAAAGGTAGTCTGAAATGGATTTAGATTTCGCGCCAAAATGTTAGTCTGAAAGTTAAGTTTGCAGCTTGCTTTTTCCGTGAATTTCGGCTGCTAAACTCACTTGTCGGTTTGCGGTTGCATGCCCGAAAAGCCATGTATAGATGCCACGTACAGATGCTGCAGTGTCGGTCTGATGTCCATAATAAGTCAGTTTGTACGCTTTCCTTTGGACTCGGCTGCGAGCTTGGCATACTGCTATACCGAAATAACCCGGGGTGGTTATCAAAGTAAGTAATATGGCATTGTATCTGGATGACAGGACGAGATGTCTCTGGAAGCACACGACTGGTTCTGAAATTTTTGCCGCTCACCAGGTATGCGTACCCGGTACTCCTCTGCCGAATCATCCCTATACTTGAGCACTTCACAGTCGGTTAACAGCTGTAATCCTACTCGAGTCGCAGGAAGAGCGCAAGGACAGAAAATACATTTTTAGAATCCCTCGATGATTCTCCCAAAGTTAGTTAGTCGGCTAACACGGCTAAAATTCAGAACCAGGACACCTAGTCCCAAATAGGAATTTTCAAAATGAGTATTATGGCATTGTATCTGGATGACAGGACGCATGCGTGAGGAGTGGCAAAGACCGCAAAACTGGTCGCATGCTTCCGGGGAAATTTCGTCCTGTCATCGAAATATAGTGACACACTACTCACTTTAAAAATTCACACTTGGGACCATATGTCCTCGTTCTGAAGGTTAGCCGTGTTAGCAGACGAACTAACTTCGTGGCAATCACCATATGATTCTAAATATGGCCTTTCCGTCCATGCGCGCTCCATACGATTCAAAAGAGATTACAACTGGGTGGTCATAATTATTATTTAGGCCAATTATTTATGCAGGTAAAATGACTGCTCCAAATGACGGCTATTATCCCTCATTTTGACTCCTATTGCCATTAGCCAGATCACCGTTATCAGAAAATAATGTGGATTCCGTTTATCAACGCGTTTCGTATTGTAGGTCCTAACTGCTTATTTGCGAAAAAAACGTCAAATTTACATCTTTGAGAATAAACTGATATTGATCTCGTCAATGTTGAACAACTCTGGAAACATTGCTGCATTATTATTCCAACTAGTTTACACCACATCTTCGACAGCAACCTCAGCAGCCATTTGCAGCCCTGAACAATAATAGCGTATCATTAGAGGGACAAAAGAGGTAACGGTTTAGTCAGAATCTCAAGGGAAGAAGAAACACCCTAATACAATTAACAATAAAATCGCTTCCGGGTTTCGGCAAGAAAAACTTACTCTGTTTTGTATCGAGCCAGCAAACTATGTGCTTTTTTCAAGATCGATAATATTTGCGCAAATGGTGTGATAAATTGCTGATCTTCTCTGTGGCGGTAAAGAGGAAAACAGAATAGAATAGAATGAGAAGAATGTAAGCAGGATTGCTTAGCAATAACTGATTGTACAAGTCACCAAGGTACACCAGCAATAGTAGTTAGTCAGTCAAACAGTTATCTAAATAAGCTTTCGATGGATCAGTTATGTATTCTCCAAACCAGCCAGCCCTTCAGTTGCTTAGCTTGCTACCTTTCTTTGTGACATGGTAGAACGAAACATGATTTTTCAACAAGGAAAATGGACGAAAATTATTCTGTGCCAATCTCCCTAGTTGCTATCACGTTTTTTCCGACACTGCTGATTAGTGAAATTACAAGTATGATTTAATTTTACAGCTGTTCGAATAACGAAATCATTCTTACCCACCCTCAAGGACTTCCGATTAATTCGATGATATCTCCAGTGGTGTAGAGTAAACGTAAAGAGACCATTCCCTTAAATAAACACAAAAAAAACGAGAAAGTTGATCTACACTGCACCAGGGAGGCGAGGAAGAACGATTCTCTGCGCGCAAACGATCTCGTTTATTGATCATGAAGTAATGACTGTGTAGAGTGTTTATTCTTATACCCAGTCATCGCACACAACGTATTGGCCTCACTGGTGCTGGTGACGAAGCTTTCTAATAGGCTGGTTGTCAGATTACCGACCGCTTGACAGGATTCATCATCCATTATGTCAATCATCTGTCTTATTACTCGTGGTCTCGTCGTCTCGACCCTCGGGCTGACATCCTGACTGCTATCAAGCATTGTTTATCTACCAAAGACGACTAAGCCTATACCCTCAAACAGGGTTTCCGTCATATGACGTCCAAAAGAATGTCAGAGTTCAGCAATGGTGTGCAGGTTCTTTACTCCGTTACTCAAGGTCAGGATCGATGGTTATTTTGATAGTTTACTACGGTCCTAATGCAAATCCACTGAACTGAACTTATTTGTAAGCGATGATTGAACAAGTATCGTTTAATAACAACTGGCGTTTCTATCCCAATGCCAGTCTTTTTTTAGTGATATAAAACAAAATAATTAGGCAAATCAAAGGTACTGGTCAAAGTTTGAGATAGAGTTAAGTCAGAAACAAAAAAAACCCGCTACTCTTCACTATCTTCCTATTCAGTTATGATCAGCATGCTTGTGTGTTATGTAGCTATGTAATTTCAACTGGGCAACGTAATTTTGTCTTTTGTTCTTTTGAATGCTATCCGATATTCAGGTAAAGTAGCCGAAATAATAATGTGGTACCCTTAATCATCGGCTATCGATGATTCGCACCCAACATCTGTACTCTATTTTTCGGGAATTCGCAGGCAGAGGATTGCGTTATGTATTGTTTGCACAATGTCTTAACGATATGGTGTCTTGGACAATTTGGTTGTAGATAAACATAGGAAGACCAGATAGGTACTTTCGATTCCATGTGCTATAAATCATTTAACCGGAAGCGGCTTATATTTTTCCTAAAATACTTCGTGGTTCTATTCTGGGTCCCGCTGATACTTCTCCATCCGTAAATGGGTGTGTGCGTGTGCAAATAGGAGTACGAACAGGCAATCACTCAGGTGTATTTGGTGTCCACCACTCTAGTTGTTTCATATGATGGCGCCTCATGAAATGGCACGTTCCACCAAATATGGAAAGATTTGTGGGTGTTGGATGAATGACTCCATCATTCAGTGCAATCGACTCAAAGGAACTGGTTTGAGATCTTTGAGAACACTTGGTCGGTATTTGTGCCTGAGAGAAGGTTGTTTTCTAGGTAGTTTAAACTACTAAATTGTGAAGTTGCATTCATCTTTTGTTACGAAGCTCTACTTTAGGACAAGAAAAGCAGATGGTGGGTGCACGTGACTGAGCACTGAAAGCCTAAATTTCCGTTGGGGGTAGAAAACAAGTTTGGAGTTTCGAAGCAGGAATTGTAAGGTGGGTAAACTCCCTTCTTCAGCTCACTTGCCGAATAATTTGACCGACTGTGCCATTCACATAGACGTGCAGTTTTCCAAATTTTACTACAATTAAAATGGGAGATTTTAAAGGGTAAAATCACGCTGCAACTCCCAAAATGTTGGCTGTGTACGCAACAACGACCGGATCGATAAATCTGTTCTACCCATTATAGCACGAACTAGGGAGGAGGATTGTGTGTTCATAATCAGTATTTTCAAGTTTCCAGAGTATCGAATTCCAAAAAAGCAGAAGAGAGAGAAAGGGGCTGGCTATCAGGGGATTTGAAACACTTTTCGCAGCCAAATTAGTTTTAGCATGCAACCAATTGCCACACTGAGTAAATGAACATGAAGTTTTGGTGGAAGAATGAAAACGCTTCTGTTTATTTGACATACAGTTGGTAAAAATCACTATTATTTGGTAATTCGAGTGGAGACTTTCCAGAAATCATATTTCACGCAATGAATTGCGAGTAGTGAGTGGGATGGATGATGTGTGGTGGAGGATATGCACCACTGATGAGCTCCAACAAGGGCAAACCTCGAGTCTGGTGCTTTCAAATGCAGGGTTGATCGGACGACAGTCAGCCAAGAAAAATTGAGATCCGTTGTCTAATGTTTTAGATGGCGTACGGCTCAGAAAAAGCTGATGCTAATTCTTTCTGGTTAGGCCAATGGTAACGACAAATCATACATGAGACAGATCAAGTTGTCCCACTCTAACGTGATTGTTTATTATGCATTTCTGCATCGGTGTGGTATGGTTCCCGTCAGCTGTTCGAACACCTACCTTGATCAGGGTTTCGCATAGTAACCACAACGTCATCATATTGAGAATATTCCTGACAGCGCTCCGTGGCTAAGTGTCAAGGACTCACATGTTACCTATGATGCGGTGCACTTTTTCGTGATGCATTCCCAAACGAACTAGGTTTGGGCAAACTAAATGCTTTCTGTCACTGCTGACAGTTCACCGTCCAAGAAGCACATTGGTTCCGAATAACACTCTTGAAAAGTGACCAGGGTACTTCGATTGACTTGGCGGATCTTGCACGTGAATTGAGAGCTAAATTTAATAGCCTGATCACTAATATCTCTTCTTTTGCCACACAACTGATCAGGGATACTCGGCAAATTCATAGGTGATTTCCAGATTGTTCTGAAATTCCATCGTCCACTTGGATCGTCGGGTCTACTAGGGGTGCCAAAACAGCACTAGTTGATCTTATCCTGATTTCTGTCCTCATTCAGACCATTTGGTGTTGCTTGATTCTTCTTGACAGCTGTCATGTCATTTGGCCTTAATTGTTTACCGATCATGAATAAATAAATGACTAAGCTAACGTTGAGAAGGGAGGGACGTACAATGCTCTTTCGGGTTTCAGGAAAGTTACGGAATGGCCGTTGAAGTAAGCACGTTTTGTGTTGCTGGGATATGTAATTCAGACTAGCTTTCTCATTGCAACAATTTGTTTGAATGAAAGAAAAATTTTCAGTTTATTCAAATACGTGATCGTTATCGATAATCCTTCTTTACAGCCAGGCATTCCTTATTCACTAGCGTTTCTCTTATGCAATTTAACGCCTCTCAAGCTGTTATCTGGAAAAGTCTCCTACACACATGATCCAGACGGTATAAAAAGTTCTGTACTTCTTTACAGTAAAATATTCGTCCTATTTCCCTCTAGGCGCACATATGGATTTATCAAAATGAAAACGCATTCACTTATTGATAATAAATGGGTAGTCTTTCTCTGGCGTCTTTGAGTATCTCTTTCTTCGTTTGACAAAGAGAGTGCAGGCGGGTAAGGGCTTCTCAGTCGGGCAAATCACAAGTTGATCCTTTTACGGCTAAACATTAAAATCATGGGAAAATTGAAAATTCAGGATACATTGCAGTGGTTTTCGCTTTAATCGGAAGTGTTTGCTGTTTGAAAGAACGTGCTGAGAAACTGAAACGGCTGATTAACTGTCAGACTTTCCACGAAAATCACGGGGATTTAAAACAACGCTTTAGGCACTTGTAGAGAGCAGTTTCGGTGCACACTCAAAAATAAAAATTATTGGATGTCATACAAAAGTATTATTTGTCAAGTTTGTGAATAGGAAATTGCACAGCTCTTCGTATCTTCCGCCACCCTTTTTAAGCAAACTTGTTTTATTGCTCACTAGTCACAAAAAAGTGATGAAAGATAGTTATGAATCAGAAGTCATAGCTTTAATCTTTGAAACGTTCGTTTTCCGTCACCGTCACCGTAACGGGGTTCCTAAATCCACCTACACAGACGTAATGAGAATCTGGCATCTACCGATGTGGGTTCAATGTTCCATCCTGTGGAGAACACTTGATTTGGTGGGAAGCATTCACTTAAAATTAGCGGGATAGCGACTGTGTCTCCATTCGAAGCTGGTCAGCATTGCTGACTGCCACAAAGGATGGAATCTGAAGAAAACTTAACACGGCGATCTGGACCAGCCTGGATGGGAGTGGGTTTGCGCATTGGTAACACAAGCTTTCGAGGTGAACAGGCCCGAGTTCAAACCCTGGGTGCGGCAGTGGACATACACCAGTGATGAGCCCTGACAAGTGTGAAATTCGAGTATGAGGCTTCCGAGTGCAGCATTGGTCGGATGACGCGATATGTGTGCGCGGAAGCTGGAGTCCGCAGCAGATCTTTAGGAATTCCTTCAAAAACGATTGTGCAAAGCAACCATCGGTTCGCCGTCTAATTTCAATTCCAGTCATCAACTCAGCATTATTCAAAGTCCCAGAGTTCAAGGTTGTTATCGTCTTAGTCCTAAAGTACCAGTGAAATGTAGGATAGAAGAACTATATGCCCAAGCCGCTAATCGGCTAGTAAACTCTGATTATCCAACAGAATGATTGATTGAATTTTTCATTTATTCAAACGGTATGCAATGACACTTTCTTCGAACAGCATGGTTCAGTTTAGGTATGTCATTAAAATTATTCTGCATTTGAATTACCTTTTAGCTGAAATGGTAAACTAAATTTAATGCCCAGCTCAAGCCTGGTGACTTCACTATTCTCCTCGAAGGTGAATCTGTTGTCCACCTACTGTGGAATTTCATTATTCCTAACCCGAATGAAAAAATATAGAGACCATTTTCAAAGCTGCCTTCCGTCTGAGCACAGATAAACCAGTCCCAGAAATAAATTCCCACATCTACATCGAAGATAACTGCACCCAAATCGTGATACTTCACTCGATGGGTTTAATAAGTATTGAAGGGATCTATGCGGGATCAATATATGCACGACAGCCGCCCAGGCTTACTACAGCGATTGTACAAAAGCCGTGTAAGGAAAATATCCTTCCGTACCGAAGGTTGGGGGCTATTAGGGACCGTGAGATTTGCAGCAGCAGAGAACCAAATGAAGTCCAAGTAGGTCGGGCTTGTTAGCGAGCCGATTGACAATGGGTTATCCTCTATCACCGTCGTGACTGGCAGTGGCAGGCTTCCTGCTCACAATCACCACCGATCAACAGTATGCGCTCTACCGGCTTAGGTACAAGGTCACATGTGAGGGCTTTGGACAAACAAACGGATCGAGCAATTTACTCGTATATTCAGCTGGTAGGCAAATGTCCATATTTGGGTAAATTCAACTGAAGGCAATGAAAGCGTTTTTTCACTGTAGTGGATAACATATACTAATGCAGTTTTAGCTGCAGAGAGCACAACTTTTGAGTAGCTCAACTGCTGGTGACCTAAGCCATGTAGGTCAATATCTTTTAAAACCATTTTTGAATCAGTTAGACTTTATTCATATCGATCGTTTAGTTGAACGATTTGACGAGTTGAACAATACCAAAGTCACTTCAGTGACGAAAATTATCTTATATAAAACAACGAAACCTCAAACGTTGACCTCCCTTTACACGACACTTGCAGTTAAGATTAAATCACCGATTTAAGAACCTTAGAGGCCGATCTTTGGTAGCAATAAGTCAATCCATTCCGCTTTCCTGCTCGAAATTTTGTTTTTGGTAATGCCATTGAACTGTCATTCTACTTCTTGAGGTCCGCGGTTTTCTAAATATTATCAGCTACCGATTAGTTACTGAATGCGGGGTCACCCATAAATTACTAGGAGATACTAGAAAATTAAAGCTCTCTTTCAACCAAACCAGATGATTCTAGGGATGAGGCAGGTTCGATCGTTGAAACAAACGACTTTCTCTTCCAAAAATGAATCAAATTAGATTACAGTATGGTTGGCGCTAAACCAAGCTTTGTTTTGACCAAGCGCCTTACCAGCAGGCAGCATTTCTAGTCCAGTTCATTGTACTCTTTGGGCTGGTCTCATTGGTCGTAACAAGGTCTTCATTCACGGTTCCCGTTCGTTATTTTTCCTCTTTTCTCTTGTACTGCTCTGTAGCCAGCCGTATTGTACCTTGCAGTCTACGGCTGCTGGGTTCTGTTGCAAGTCCTTCCATAATCACCCTCTCCATTTTTCACAAAGGACTTATGATACGGTGAATACTGTGAAGTCCTGTGGAATTTATCGGAATCCCGCGGTAAATCAGAAACAGACGTACACATTTCGAATTATTTCGATGTCCAGCTGCTGCAAATGAGTGCAATGACGAAACATTCCGCCTCAGGACGCAGACAGAGGCTTTTACAAGTCACATTTCGTCAAATACACGGAAGATATGGTAACGGGGTACGTGGCTCACAAAAAAAGAGCAGAGAATTGATTTGATGATGCATTTTTACGTGGTTTTTCCCTAATCAAGCTATCATAGTTACCGAATAAGAGCTGCCACCGGTTTTAGTGAACGGCTCACACCTTAGGCTATCTCCGAAAGCATTTTCGTCTATAATAAAACAATATTTGTTCAAAATTCATCGCAAATGGTGTGTACAAATTCACTGCTTTAGCTACTCACTGACTTTGTTCAAATTCACGTGTTGGTTAATAAACGAAATATAATAACAAGACAGACTCACTCTAGCTCGATAACTTATGCTGAATTTTGAACCTCACAGAAATGCGACACGTGACAGTCTGGTTAAATATTTGCACTACCTTGGCCCGAATCGAGACGGGAATGGGTAAACAGCCATGGACCTCACATTCACGAATTATTCCGTCCAAATGGCTCTGAAGGGTTTTGCTCATGTTTTGGAACACTTATTTGTTGCTGAAATATCAATTCAGTGTCCTTTATATCGAACTTCTAACATTTAAACTTGAACGTCATTTCTTGATGTGGAGATTTCCCATTGTCATGGATTGTTCTGATACTTTTTCACAAAGACTGGCAGTTCTGAACGGGAACCCTGAAAGTCATTATTAGTGTCTCCAAGGGACCAATAGCTGACAAAACTAAGGTCAGTAAACTCTACAACTAGACAGAATGCCATTATCACTGGGTTGTAAAGTGATCACGTGAGTTTCATTTATTCGCAAATGACGAAAGGTCTGTGGCAGTCCAGTTCTAAACCAGACTTCTGATGAAGTGTGCGCTATGTATCTTTGGATTTTGAGTTGTGCACGACAACTTTGCACGTCCAAGTACTATGCACGAATAGATGGCCAAGGTAAATCCAATAAATTCAAGTCATTGAAATAAATGGGGCTAGGCTGAGCATCCAACGCTAAATCTTAAGGTGGCTGTGTTATATTTTTGAAAAATATCACTCCATCAACAATGCTTGTTTTTCGTTTATTCGACTGGTGGTGGTCAAACTGTTATCGTCGTGTAACTCCAATCGTGACTACTAGAGTTCAGTTCCCGCCACAACCGGCGAGTTCCCGTCCTAATGAATTTGACTGGTCGAAGCCCCCTTCCACATATATGGTACACCGCAGTATAACATATAAAAATAAGCAACAAAGTTTGAAAAAAAGAAAATCCGTTTCGTTCTGCCGGGAAGCTGAAAGGATAAAAGTCAAGTTCAAGTTCAAGTGGCATAACGAGTATAAAACAAAGCGAATGTTAATTAAAGTTGTTGAATTCCTAAGAAATTGTTACGGATGATTTCACCAGTGAATATCAATTTTCCAGCTCGTTCAGTCGTTTTCACTACTCAATCGATAGAGAATAGGAGCAAAGATCCTAGCAAAATTTCTGAATTCACTTTGAACTCAGGTGAGAATCGTGCAAAACTGAACAGGACTCAATGTGTTTCGCTTTCATATCAGTCTTTGAAGGTGTAGCATGGTTGAAATAGAATGTATTTGTAGTAATCAACTTTGTGGAATGTGTGTGAATAAAAAACAACCTGGGATTTCACCTATATAAACCAACCACATGTGATTAGAACAAATCAGAAACACTCAAAAACCCTGTTGTGACCAATGATGAGACGGAACGGTCAAAGAGAAAACAGCAACCGTAAATCTAGAAAATGAAAAGACGGGCAGACGGTTTGCAGTTATTAGTGTTTTATGTCCAAATGAGGCAAAGATTTCATTAGAAATAGCAATTGGAAATTATTCATGTATTATTTGAAAAGATAAATCAGAGACTGTTCGATGCAATATATTCTGGATCTTTTCGCTGCGTTTGTACCCGTGAGCTCTAGAGCAACAGGTGTTTTAATTTTGTTAGTAAACTGACTTCTGGAAAGTGAGACAAGATTGAGCGGATTCGAGCGAGACACGACCGAAAGACTATGAGGGTGCTCAGTGTTTGATCAACTGAGTGAGTCCAAACTGACTGGCCATTCTCGTGTGCCAGTACAGCAAAATGCTCCATGATACCCCATGTAAACTCGCGTTCCTCACTTCTTTGTTCAAGCTTGCGATAGGGAATCACTTTTTCCTACGCAATGTTTGTAGTTTTTAAGCTGTGGGCTTAGGCCATATTTGATTTGAAGAGCGCGTTTCACCAGAAAGCCTCATCATATGGGTATATGTGCCTGTCTTATATTACAACGAGATCAAGCCCTTTACATTGCCTGGCTTAGTAAAATATTGTGTCATACAATGATGCTGTTTGATTTTTAGCTTTATTTTGGAGGGACTACGGATCTGTAACAGCTCTTTGAAGAACCACTATGACGGTTTCAGCTTACCATCTTCATATCTAATTAGACCAGAATCTCTAAACTGAAATCAATAATAGATGAGCATGAATAAATATTTCCGTATCAGATAGTCGGCAAATCACGTACCGATGAACTTACCTTTCCAAATGTGTAGGTCCATCTGGTCTCAAGTTTGGGCTACTCACACCGTCCAGCTGAGTACCAGATCGGTAGAGAAATGATTGCCTCCGGGATGAATTTGGACGCATTATGATACCAGCCGTTGCGACAGCGTCACCGGACTTTTGAAGACTCTTTTGACGGGAAAATCTATTCAGATTAAAGTATTTCAGTCCAACGGGTGTGAAGAAGGGTGGGCACATCGACGAGGATGAAGGTGGTTAACAGCGCGTAGGAGTTTATGCATAGGATAAGGCTATCTGTGAGCAATATGTGTTATGGTATCGTCTCCGATACCTGCTGGAAAAGTTTATTTGCTGAAACCACACAGGAAACTTCTCTCACCTTTGGCAAGCAACTGTGTTATCTGATCCCACGAGTAAGGCAGATGAAATACTTTGCTATACGATATGATTCATCATTCATTACAAAAACTGAAGATGTGATAGGAATTCAGTAAATTAAATTACAAATCCGTTGTCCTCCTTGCAACTGTAGGTTCCAGTTAAGTTCTTCAGACAGCCACTATGTTTCATCACTCATGAACCCTTCAAATAACACTATTGAGAAGGCAATAAAGTGCCGTTGCTGCCTTGGTACGAATAACGCTTGTAAATATGATAATCAAATAATCCTATATTTTTAAGTTATACCACCCATCAACTTTAGCACTGAGGTCTTATTTCAAACCTAATCAAGCAAATAGTACACAAGTGGCTAACCGAATCGGCTGAATATGTTGGGCATATCTGTGACGATCACTGTCCACCGTAAGCCCATCTTAAGCCCTCTGCACCTAAAACCGTAGATCAGTATGGTTGCGTTCGCCCACCTGGAGCTTTAGAACCGGCTGAAAGTCTTGCCTTTGTTAAGTAGTCAGCCAGTAATAAAGAAATCCCATCCTTCGTTAGACATTTTCTTTCAGTTGGTATTCTTCTTGTTGTAAACAGTCAGAAAAAAGCCCCAACTAACTCGGATAAAAAGGTGGTCATCCAACTGAGTGACACCACATGGTTTTTCATTGAAAACTCCTTTTAATCTCGTGACTAGTGAGAGTGAGCGATGTAATATCAAGGTCGCACAACAATGACTCCTTGGTCTAGAGTTTTCTTTATAACTATTTTCAACCTTTTATTCGTTCAAAAATACACTACTCACAACACATTTTGCGCAGAAAGAGAACCCACAAAAGTATCGTAAAAAGTGAAAATCAAGCCAAAATTAACGCTGTTAATTGCCCCGCCGATTATATGAACAAATGCTATTGAAAAAGTCTGTTGTAATTCAGTGGTGAATATTTTGAAAAATTTATCTTGATTCCAGTCTAGAGTCTTGATTTACCCCATTCAACTGTGCTACTTTCTTGCCTAGATTTAGCTGTCGATGAAGGACCATACAGACGTACGCCCGCTGCATATTTCATTGATCTACTTATTGTAGATCAGTTCTGAGTTTCTTGGCTTATCCATTTCTTGGGTAGATTTTTTGTGTATTGTAAATTACGGCCTGACAAAAAGTGAAAAAGTGGTAGATAAAATTTTTAACGTATTTATGACAGAATTACCACGTTTCACCGTTTCATGTGAGCTCTCATGAAACACTCACTGACCTACATCGAGATTTTAACGATGGAAGTCTTTATTGCAAGATACTCCATCGACTTTATGGGCCATACGGGAAAATTTTACCGATTGTTTTCTCTGACCTGATCAGCATAATTCCTCTTGTTTGGTTTCGTATCAAAGATGGCGCCCTATGAAATTGAAAAATTCAGAATCTGTTATTTACTTTGGGAGAAGCTATACTATAGATCACTTCATACCGTTATCGCATGAAATCACCGACCCATAGGTCATCAGTAGGATCTTTCAGAATGCCATTAGAAGTTTTTATTATCTTTGAATACAGAGAGCTGGAATTCTTAAACACAATTACCACAAATTCACTTAGCAATAAATCAACACAGACTAGCCAAGTGACAATTGTATAATTGTACACTTTCCTTTCGCAGAACAATCCGCTGCAGGTTGTTGAAATTTGACCGCGTCAGTAATTCCTGTTTAGAGGCTAACTGTAATTGTGGTCACGTGAAACAGCCAAAATCATAGCGCGACTTTTACCAAATATAATGTCTTTGTAATTTCATACAGAGAAGTGAACACAATAGAACATGTTTATGCAGCAATACTGCTGATAGGTTTCTAGCCGTTTTCTGGAACATTGTAGAAGAAACACACGTGAGGTGAGTTGCGTGATGCATGTTGCACTAAGTTGGTGTTGAACGCACAAGCAAGATCACATTTTGTGTGATCTCTTGGTTGTGAGAAACTAGGTTCATTTGTTCAAGTTTCTCATTTGCCTTCGAAAGATTTCATTCAGTGAAATCACACCTCTGTTCAGCCATGCACGATTTCTCCAAACTAATACGTGGCAAAATAGGAAATAGGTTTGGCGGGCTCACACAGCAAATTCAGTTCCAAGTTTGCCAACTTTTGTACTTCTTTTCAAGTTCTGTTGTCCTGACTGCTTTCAAGTTATGGCCCATATACAAGGGAAGTCATACTTTGAGCGTTCAAAATGAGGAATTCATCAAGTAGGTTGTAGTTAGACACTGAGATAGTGTATCATTGACGGTGGCATTTGGTCAGTTTGTCTGATATTTCCCCAAACGTAAGTAGGCTGATATACTAGATTCCAGCGATAAAGCTCGGTAACTTCT
Organism: Fasciola hepatica; assembly: GCA_948099385.1. Taxonomy (NCBI): domain Eukaryota; kingdom Metazoa; phylum Platyhelminthes; class Trematoda; order Plagiorchiida; family Fasciolidae; genus Fasciola; species Fasciola hepatica. Next base: position 11,222,622 of record CANUEZ040000182.1, read on the forward strand.
GAATTTCCAAATACACTGGATTACTTTTTCTCTATATTCTTTCACCTAGTGAACTGAATAATCCTGCGAGTCTACTTTCAAGGAACTAATCCCCGCTATCAGCAAAGCACACTGAGGGATTACAACGGGGAAGATATGGTAAATATGTAACTTTTTCGATGATTCACTCAATGGATCTACTGAGCCATGTTCAGCTATGAGCAATATGTAGTTGACAAATATCAACCAGCTGAAAGGGTTGGTTGAGTGGAACGATCCTATGTGATTATCATACGTTGGAGTAAATGGGCAGTTTATTTACTGTTGCTTGGTCTACTTGGACTTCAGGAAAATGGTGAAGTAAAACGCTGACAAACACCACACATCACGGAAAGTTTATTGAAAAGATTACCAAGACCACGAAAGGAAACAATCATTTATGACAGTACTTTGCTCCGGAATATAGTAGCTGAGCTTCAGACACGTGGAACTTCTTACAATTGACTCAAATAAGGATCAATCATAGATAAACTGAGGCACGATATGTTTGTGACCAAGTAGAGACTGTATGGTCAAAATACTAATCAAAGCCACAAGATTCAGGTTAAATCCAGGCTCTTTTATAAGAATGGAAAAGCGAAGCTCAGGAAAAATTGATGTAATTCTTATATTATATGATTTATTGTGCAATATTAACACTGAACTCATCACTGAAAACCATAGGAGCGCGACGCAACTATTTCTTCCCATCATCAGCAGTGCACATCCTCTAGCCCCCAACGGGACTAGAACCCGTGGTGAAAGACTGTGAATCGAACGTTCAATAACAAAGCTATCCATGCTGGTTCTCAACACTTTACTGAACTCACACACTACATGATATGGCACCCCTTCATCATCGGATTTCAATGATGACAACTCGTTTCCCGCTGTTCCCACAATTAGGACTATTACCCTGCTTGTGAATGAGACCAGCTGTTGTTTTGGTGCATACTTAGGGATGAGAGCATGCTCGTGTTTTCTCACCTTGATAAAGACAGTGAAGTAATTATAAATTGCAAATGGATTGAGTGAATAAAAGCCTTTAGTATGAGACAATAACGTTATCAGTCAGTATCCGAAGATTGACGCTCGAATGGTTATATGTACTAACACAAGTCGCTGGCCCATTTAGGTATCAATAGTAGCGCAAGTTTATAAGGGGTTTAGGTACAAACAAGTATGCCAGATTGTCCAGTCTCTCCTTTCTGTCACCGATTTTCTTCTGCATCATCAAATCTCTACTGGTTACCTTCTGTTGCACCATATAGACATATTTTTCCACACACTGCTTTGGGATGATCGGCGCAAAGTCACACTGAGAGTAACAGTACACCCACAATTTTATGAAGAATTCACTCACGCGATAACCGTATTTCAGGAATTGAAATGAGTATTCCATAGTACAGAACTCCATTACCCTAAAAAAAAATCCGCATTGCAAGTAAAACATACGTCTGAGTTGCAAATAGGTTGAGGAAACATGTTCCTCGCTCGCACATTACGTGAGTCTAATCAGAGATGTCATTAAGGGTGGACAATATATATTTTCAGTAGTCTACTAATTCTGTCGAACTGGAAAAACCAGCGCGATTTGAATTGAAATCCGCGCGTGGATATCATCGAACCTTAAGTGCCATGCGCACCCTAATGGCTAAAAAGGAAGAAAACACAAGCAATATAAGTATGATTTGCCTAGTGGCAGCAAAAATTTCTTTTGTGTCAAAATTCCCATAGGGCACGTGTTAAAAATAGCTTAGCGAGCAAGGTCATCTTCGGTGATGCTCATTCATGAAAAAACAACACTACATAGGGACTCGATAATTAAAGGAAAAAGACAAAGAATGAAATTGTTACAAGACATCATTTGCACGTATTCTGGCCCAGGTTTGTCCGAAGACCGGTTGTGAATGGATCAGCACATACGCACTTTGTTAGCTTTCTGTCTGTCTATGACCTGATTTCAGGTGGTATTTGGGTCAGAGCTAACTGAGAGTACGGACAAAGTGTTGAAGAGCACAAAACGTGGATGATGAAGGTGAACTCCTACCGGTTCCGTTATGGTTGGGACGCATCACCTCATCGGCCTGGATAGCTTCAGTCAAGTTCACCGTGTGGCCAGTCTTGGCTAGATTAGCATGGACTACGCTGGGACTTAATTTAATCGCCAAGGTCCTCAACCGCCATAGGGTACGCCCACAGGTTCTCTTACATATCAGCTCTCTCTCCACCAGTTGAATAAAAGCAAAGACAATACGGACAGCTTGTCTGTTTTTGTTCTTTTCGTAGAATTGCTGGTTATTATTTTAACGTCATTTTCAACAGTCCCCAAAGGGAACATCTTGGCTTATTGCTGGGTAAATGAACGGACTTGGATTCATTGAATTAGCACTAATAAAGCAAATGACTTTGCGTAAAGATAAAGTCAGCTTTATGTTGACTGATTTATAAGGACAAACGATTTTCAAGTCGAGAAGATTGGAATGTTTTCAACTGGGGGCAGTGGATGATTGATCGAAAGGCTTTTTGTGACCAAACAGGATCATCGTCATTTTTAGATGGCGCCTAATTGGAGCGCCTCAGAGTAACTGCAATAAATCATCAGGAATTGTTAGAAGTTGGAGGAGACAGGACAGTCATTTTCCCTGCAAAAGATGGGTAAGTAGTAAACCGGTAACTAAAAGCTTGCACACCTCCTCAGCACAATTATTTTTCAAAAAAGGACAAGAAGTAAGGTCTCAAAAACTATCTCATCTTGCTTAAAATAAAGGTGTACGAATAAAAAGAAAAAGGTTTATCGATTCTATTACAGGGCAATCGAACGACCTTGGACAGACATGATGCAGTCTAACAGTGACTTCCATAAAGAACCAGTGAGTGAACTAATTCTAATCAGATCATTTGATTCTAAAATGTGCCTTTATTCTAAGGAAGACCGACAGCGTACTTAACTGAGGACATACTTTTGTCGGTTAGACTATGTGGGCGCTGGTTTACTATAGGGAGGTTCAACTTCAAGGTCCTGATATAAAATAAATCAAACGAAAATAAGTGGAAAACTCGGAAATCTTATACCGTTTAAGTTGGATTCTGGAATATGAAAGGTGTCATCCATTATATTTCAGTGTCCTGCATTCGGTAATAACAAGTTGTTGCAAATGCTGGTATTTATTCGCCGTTTTGGTCATAACGGATTACTCCACTCCTGATCGACTTCCAACTGAATCATCGTTCGAATGCGGTTGGAAGTATGACAGTTTAGCCTAAGATAAAAATAATAGAGGTGTCTTCATTTGAGGTGATCTAGGGGGAAGAATATTTGGTTTTCCGAATCTGGGATCGTTGATCAACAAATGGCAACCATTTTACCCTAAATCGGCCTTACTGAAAAATAAACTGGTCAAGGATGCGCCCAGCAGAAGCTCCGAGGGTAGAACCTGCATGATATTTTGGAATCAGTGTTCGCCATTTCTCGTAAGCCCTTTGGATCATTGTACCAAAACTGTCATTTCCCAAAAAATACATTAGGTACTAGCTGTGAAACCAGTAGAAATCAAGTATCCGCAAAGATTATGAGAAGCTCGTTGCAAGTAGCACTTCGCAAAAACCGAGGAGAAATGTGGCACTTTCAGCCCTCAGTTCACAATACGCTAAAATGGCATTGTTGTGGACTGTGTTTGTCCTCGCTCAATAGGCGGGAGACTGTGAACACGCGAAGATTATCTATGATGTGGGATACAAGGGTCAGCTAGGTTTCAAAGAAAAGGTGCTGTCTCTCTAAGTCAGTATAGTTATTTGCCTCGTTGAGGTTTATTTGGATGGCTCTCTCGTAAACTTTTGCATTTTATTTTTTAATTCACCTGAATAAAAGCCTCAAATTAAATGGGTTTTTAAAGGGTGAACATCACGTTTTTGGATCTAGAACCCATTTCGAAATAGTCAGAATAATTCAACTGGGCAGGCTCCTTATTTCAAAGACTTTTAGCGTTTTTCAAAAGAAACTCTCGAGATAGTAGTTGAAAATTGTGATTCAAAATGGTCTACTTAATGTTTTCCACCCACGAATGAAGCAAAGCACGACTGAATAGTGATCAGGTATTAGAAGCCCGTGTTTTAAGAGAGATATATCCTGGTCGCATACATATGCGTCAACACATTTAGCTGATATGGACCCAGTATTCCACGATTCAGATAAAACGGGTATCGGGACTAGTTCGAGAATGAAATTTTATTCACAATACTAGTAGACGTTTTACTTTGGGGTTCCGTATTTAGAAGCTGTATCATCTTTCAGAAAGGGAGTTGCTACAAAGATTTAAATGAACCACCGAGGCTGGATTCTAATCCAAGACACCTGAGTTCATTCTGATGGCTGCTTGACCACCACCGGCCGTGGGACAGTAAGTTTGGTTGGATGCAGCAAAGCACCTTTCGTGGTTTAGCAAACATGGCTGAAGTAGTTTGACTGAGCTGGGACAAGTCTTTTGTTAGGCAAGTAGGCGTATGATTACGCTTGCACTCAGTGGCAAAATCTAAAAGCTTTTTCCGATTGAGGACTCCGCCAAAGCTGCACGTATCTCAGAGGTCATCAACGCTAAATGAGAAATTGAGTCTCGGAATTACGGTCCAGGAAATTTCCCACCACACCGTTGGACTGGTTAAGAGTCCTTCTAATCATACTAACAACGTGATGTATATTTATACGTGTCTTTGATAATTAATGTGAAACCAGAGTTGCGCCTATGTGCCGATTTAAACTTAAATAACTTTTGACTAGTGGGGATTCAAAGGTACCCCTTTTAGCCTGAATGTTGAGGAAAACCTTCGGTTACACGCATTAGTTAGTCAAGAAAATCTTCCGTAAAATATCACTGAAGTGTTTGTCCTCATTTGATGATGGCGTACTTATCTGTGCATGGGTATTCTAGGAGAATGGGAGCCGATTAGGAGAAAACAGCAAGCGCTAAGAAAAGCAACTGCCTTGAAATCTAGGCCATGTTCACATACGGGTAGATGTAGTGAGACTGACATATTCTCATCCCGGAGATAGTCAAAACCACCAAGTCTTAAGGGTGGACATCAATACCCAATAATACTTTAGGCATCAATATCTTCTCAAGAAATCATTGTACTACTGTGGAAAAATTGCACTTTTTCCTCTTGGTCATCCGGTAATTGGTCGGAAACCGTTGTGATGGTATAAGGTACAATCTGGGAGATACGGCTTTCACCGGAAAGTATCAAATGTTGCAGAAATCGGTGCACCCAATCGAATAAATCCCAATAGCCAAACGACAAATTGTGAGTCAGTACTAACTTCGACTAACTTTGCAACTAATGCTCAGGACAGCTTATAAGAGACGATTTCCATGTTCGGACCAACTGTCACTAAACTATTTGTTAATACGTATTTGATCTTTTTTCCCAGAATGTTGACGATTTTTCAGTGCGTAGATTATTCGGCCCAGGTAGACTATGCCTTACTCTAGGCGATTCAGGGCAGGAGTTCAAGAAACGGCCTGTGTATAGTTCAAACAAGTATAACTATGTGAATCCTTGCAAAAGCCATTTACAATATGACTGATGAAGCCTCTCAAACAGCCACTCTCTGTATATTCTTTAGCAGCACATTTCTCCTGAATGGGTAATTGCTGGAATTACACCTATATTTGGCATTTAAGCAACATGATTTACCATTTCAACTGGGATGAAAAAAATGGACGTTATAGAAAACAGAAAGCTATCTCTAAAAACCTAACGAATGAAGTCTGATACAAAAACCCGGTGTCTCCGGATTGGTATTCCATGAGGATTTGGATGCTGATGGAACTTGGCTTTTGCGTTTGTCATGTTTTGGCAAATACTTCGGAATGCAACGAAAGGCCTTCAGTATTCATCTTTGCAGCTGGGATTCTGATTGTAGTTTATCCATCACAATGCATACATTCGAATAAAATCGGGAAGTGAAGTAGTGAAAACTGTAGATGTGAAGTACGAAGCTGCCGTTACTGCTAGGGTTCAAAGTTTATATATAATATATACATATATATATATATATATATATATATATATATATATATCGTCAGCAGCAAAGGAAGGACTGCTCGGGACACGGTGCACCGCTTACAGGATTAAAGCAACTAGATTATCACCACTGAAGTTTTCTCATCATCTACCTGGTTGATAACTCCGGAACACATGTGTTCCAAAGGTTTCGGTCGAATATTTTGCTTCAGCGATGAAAGTGAATCAAAATTTACCGCAGGATAGTTTGTAGAATAATTAAATTAAAAGCTTTATTAGTTTTGTAACTGAATGCTGGTTATGTGTGCTTGAATGCAGCTTTCCGCTATTTTGTTCTCAGCTATAGCCGAAAATCATGCAGGGCCTTCCTTTTTATTCTATAAAATTGGTGGTCATGTGGTATTTTTACCTGGATCTCTACCAATTCTAACTACCAGAATATGAAAGAAATCTATTCCAGCGGCAAGCTATCGTGGAAAACTTACCTCAAGGGGAACGCGAAGAATTCTTGGATTATGTGCGCTCAGTAACAGACACCAGGTGTCAAAAAGCATTGAAGAAGCTTCAGCACAGCTTAACAGCAAGTAGACCACAGTCAAATTTTCCCACACAACCTGAACGTTATGTGCACAATTTATCGAAATTGGAAGTGAGTCCCATCCTCACCGAAGCGTTATCGCTCGGCGTGAGTTTTTGTTGTCCACGTCGTAAAATAAGTCAGTTAGAAACAGAAATTCAGTTCGAAAACCTTTTATCACAAACTCGCAATCTAGTACCCAGATCGTCAGACGAACTCGAACGATTTAGAGCCACACTTGTTGACTGTTGCTACCAGTATCGCAAATATACCCCACGCAACCAAGGGCCAATGACTCAAAGGCATTTGGAAGAACTAAAGAACATACAACGACGAAACGACATCATAATAAGCAGACCCGACAAGGGCTCCGGGGTGGTGATTATGAATAGAATCGACTATATCAGAAAAATGTCTCATCTACTCGCGGACGAAACAAAATTCACACAGTCGCCAGAAGAACGAGAAAAGACGACCTACGCTGAGAAACAGATTGTAAGAGTACTGAAGTCTATGAAAGATCGAGGCTATTTAGACCAACTCACTTTCAAAACAATCAAACCAAGCGGGTCCACCATTCCACGGTTATATGGATTACCCAAGATTCATAAAACAGGCACACCTTTAAGACCAATTCTCTCTATGATTAACTCGCCTTACCATGAAACAGCCAAATGGCTGGCAGCTAAACTGGAACCCATACGCAGGAGTCTCGCCAAATACAGTCTCAAAGATTCATTTGAATTTGTGGAAACCATCAAACACCTAAACATAAAAAATGATCAAATGTTTTCTCTGGATGTGACCTCGCTTTTCACCAACGTACCCATCTTAGAGACTATTGATTTCGTTTGTGACTACATTGAAACCAATCAAGTGCCAATAAACATACCACAGAAGGAACTGAAAGAACTCCGTCTCAGGTGTACTTTTGACGTCCAATTTCTATTTGACGGAAAGCTGTATCGTCAATGTGATGGTGTAACCATGGGATGACCATTAGGCCCAGTCCTAGGAGACATATTCATGGCAAAACTAGAGAGCACTACATTGAAACAGGAGATACAAGAAATGAACTTACATCGGCGGTACATTGATGATATTTTCTGCCTTAGAACTAAAGAAACCGATGTAGAAAAGACGAAACAGATGTTCGACAGTGCTCATAAAGCCATTCAGTTCACGGTGGAGACCGAAAAGAACGACACGTTGGCCTTTCTGGATGTCTCCATACGCAGGAACACTAATGGAACAGTCGAAAGAAGGATACATAGAAAGCAAACATGGACTGGACAGTACACCAACTTTCTCAGTTTTGTACCCATACGACATAAAAGAAACCTAGTCCAATGCTTAGCCTCGAGAGTAAGAAAGTTATGCTCACAGGAGACCGTAGAAGAAGAACTGCATTTAGTTAGAAACACTCTCAAGGAAAACGGTTACCCTGAGCGCCTTATAAAACAAAGGCTGAGAGATAGACCCAAATGTGCTCGAAGTTATGACGTCCCCAAGAAGAAACTGTTTATCCGTATGCCACTCAAAGGAGACGCCATATCGGACCATGTCAACAGACGTTTAACGCGTGCAGTGAGTGGGACATTCAACTCAGCTCGTGTTGCCTGTGTATTTGCAAGCTCTCCCATTATCCGAAATTCCAATAAGGATGTGTTGCCAATGCTGGCCAACTCAATGGTAATCTATTTGTTCAGGTGCAAATGTAATGCAACCTACATTGGCCGAACGGCAAGGCAACTATCCCAAAGAATTAAGGAACACTGTCCACGATGGCTACAACATGGAGGAACAGGAACCATAGGGAGTGCCATTCTCGGACATCGGGTAGACTCAGGACACAAAATAAGCACGGATTCCGCATTTAAAATCGTCTATCGAGTGCCCCCCAATCCCCACCAACACATCCGCTTACACACACTGGCCACCGCAGAGGCGATTAGCATCCGTCTTTTCGCACCTGCTCTTTGTACACAAAAGAAGTTCGTCCAAGCCCTCCAATTACCCTGGCCGCAAGTGGACCACCCCCACCCCAGTCACTCAGCTCCAAACCATGTGACCGTCACGACCTAGTCGTGCAGATCGACACGTCCATCTAACCCCAACCCGTCTCCCCCACAAACTACGTCCAATCCGAATGACCCTTGACCATTTCAGCACAACCATCTCCTATATGATTTGTAAAGACTTGAGAATGAATCATTGAAAACAATTGTTTGTCTCTGAAAACGTGTTCCGAATTCTAACTTTGCAGAAAAATTACCAATCTTCACCGTCGTTTGTATTTCCTCTTAGATGGGAGTTTTACATCGATTTATAATCAACTAACTTGATTTGGTTTGCTCTACACTTCACTTAGTTAACATTATCGATCCCGGATTTCCCGTTCTTCGTAATTGCTTGCTTCCTTTTGTTTCAGAGAGAAATCACGTGATCTGTTGGCGTTCAGTTTTTAATTTGCACGACGCCTAATTCATACTTGTCTACCCTCGGGATCCAGTTTAACAACATCCGGTTGGCTTGGTTTAGTCACAGCACGTATTCACGTATTTCGACTGGTACACTTTTACCCTTAACAGTGTGTTTACGTAGCGCGACTGCTATGGTTCAATTTTTCTGTGCGATTAGCTGTAATCTCGAAACATACCACTTATACCCTCGAAAACGACGATGAACGAAGAGCAGTTTATTTGCCCTAATTGTCATTATCTGTCAAATTAGGCGTGATAAGAGTATCTGCTAGTTATATCAAGTGAATCACATTATCTGTCCACTTATATGAACTACGTGAAGAAAAATGCTGTAACACAAGACAGTAAGAATTATGCAAATCACTGTGAAATTTTCAATGCGACATAATCTAGTTCAGATATTTCTGTTTATTCCGAAAATAAACCTATTGTTTGCAAGATACTAAATTCAAAAGGGTAATTTCAAAGAACAATAATCACATAGTGTTTCACCTTCATGTATTCCAGTGTCAAAAACACATTCCGTAGACCTCGCGTTCCACGAAATTACCCACTGTTACATCTTGCAGAATTTTGAAAACCGAATACAGTTGATCCAATTGATCAGAGCAGATGTAAGACACATATTGCGGGCTATAAACGTTTCTTCCAATCTCAGTCGCCTACGTAAAACGTGGGACAGGCTCCATTGACAGTTCGATTACGATCCCCACCTTGTGCGCAGAAAAGCACAATCGATAATGAGTACCTGATCTGGTGTTTCTCAATCAAATTCACTACACCGTTTTGTTTTTTTTCATGCCGTTCATTCCTTCCACGTTGTTCTATGCCCCGTTTAGCAGCAAATTGGAGTCAGCGACTCAGAAGATAAAATCATATTCTTGTGACTCCTTATTTCTCCATTATAGCAGCTGCCATCAGTTTAAAATTTTCAGTAGTTATCCAGTGGATCAGTTGTGGTTATCAGTTGAGTGCCTATTAGAAAAATTACTGACCGTGGAATCGAGGTTGAACCCGAGGCCATCGAGAGGTTTGGAGCGTTTGGTTACTACCTCGTAGATCGGAAGTCTGAATCCCCGCCATCACCGGTTACTCTGGAGGTAGACAGTAATCCCGAGTCGTCCGGCTCGTTACCACACAGGGCCTATGAGGACCCTATGTGGTTATCCACTCCAAGTCTCAGGGTCTGGTCGCCGGTTATCCTCAACAACGCAGAGGGACTTTGTGCATATGGAGTGTATACCACTTTCATTACACTCATGCGCAAGCATGTAATAACAAGAAAAAACTGAGACAATAAGAGCTTATGCGGCTCAAAGAGCCTAACCTCGATCCATACTGATGAAACGGTAGTCGCAGGAAGGGAAGTACGGGAGCTACCTTCTAAGTGTTGCCCTATGAGAATTATTTTCCCTAACATAGTTCATACCTCCGATCATTTGAGTATCCATTCACTGGCTGAATGAATTTGAGTACATTTCTCGGAATAGGTGTCTGAATACATTATTGCTTCACGTGGTCCAGACTATTAAATTAAAACATGCTATTTTGGGTACTGATTCCACTTGTACATTGCGGCTCTTCTGAGGATGATTCGACCCATGTGTATTAAAAAACGTAGTCTGGTGTGTATGCAGCCTTCATACAACAACAAGGCTGAGTTCAGCAATGAAAACCACGAAAGCACTTTACAACTGCTGTAACAAGTCCGGCCAAGTCATAAGATCGCTTTATGCACTCGAAAAGGAATATTCGGCGGTCACTACATACTAGCGTAATTACAGAGAAGTACACGGAAAGGGAGAGATTTGTTCAGCTCAACCGGTTTTTCAATTCATTTACAACTGTGTCAGCATTGGTGACGCATTTGACAAGATAGGGAACCGTTGATAATTTGCAGAAAGTGGTGCGGACAAACAAGAGTTTGTGGCTAAACTTAGAAGAAGATGCAGAAACACATTTATTAAGTTCCGGTTAAAGATGATGTGATTGATCATCTGATATTCTTGAAGCAAACCCTTGGCAAGTAAGTTTTTGTTGGGATTTTATATTTTGAGAGAGCTGACAATAAGTTTAAAGTCTTTCTAAAGAAAATATGGAAATATAACAGAGGAAGCTTAAAGCTAAATAGGCAATATACATGCGAATTTAAAAACTTGATTAAGTGGAGGGGATTGGAAAGAGATTCCCGGTGTAACACGTAAAATATTATACGTCGGTTTTTATGGAAAACTGCTGTAACGTGGTGGGACCAATAAAGATCATAGCTGATAACGAATCCGAGATACTTGTTATATGACTTTCTGGCAATGTACGCTCAGTTTATGAGTAGGGGAGAAGTAGCTGTGAGATCTGAATATTTGGTGCTATTGTGAAGACGAAGTAAGATTTCGGATCACTTGAAAGGATTCACTTTAAAATGAAGACCACGGAATCACTCGGTAATTTCAGTGACTGTTTGCTTTAAGGGTGTTCGAATGGAGCTGATGGGATGGCACTTACCTAGGACTGCGTCATGAGCGTACTAAATAAGCAAACTGACATTGTGTATAAGCGTAAAGGAGATATTATTATAGAAAGGAAGGGGGACAGACTAACTCTTTTTCGAACACCTGATGGAGAAAGAACCGTTGAAAAGGTTTACCCATCAAGTTGGGTGCACTGTTGACGATTATAAAAATAATTAGACGGTAAGTGAATGTAGGATGTACTGACTCTGCAGTCCTCAAAATTTGTGAGTAGTTATGACCGGTCTACACTGTTCCGGGGCATCATATGTGATGTATATAAAAGCAAATCCTCATGTAGACTTGAAATAGGATTGAGATGAAACGTCTAATAGGGGAAGATAACACCCCAATATATTCTACTGAACTTGAGCTTCCATTTTGGTTGTTCCCGCTAACTGAAAATAATGAGCGATTTTATATTTCCGCCTATTTTTACGTATTCTCATTTAGTGACTTAAAGGCAACAATAAAGATGTTCAGTATTGATACTGACTAACAAAAAGCAGTCTCGCTGGATGATACCGAAAATCTCAGTGACAGCTATCTATTTCCGAAACCTGATCGACTTTGACAGGTCTGTAACTGAACCGACGATCTAAATTGCGTCTATCATCAGAAAAAAATGCATTTTCGGTGAAGGTTTTCACCTCTCAGTAGTGCACACTGGTAATGATGGATGGGGGTGTTGGAGTGAAGTGTCACACAATCCCTAGTGAGCCAGATCATGGTTGTGCTTCTGTCAGGTTAGCCAAGCAAAAAATATAGAATTTGTCAAAAGCCTTATTTTTCTTGCACACGGAATCGAATAGACTCAGTCAAATGAGAATGCATACTACAGAGAGACCCAAAAACTCGTAATTCACACTCAGTGGTCAAGACAAATGAGTCCATTTTTCCTCAGAAACGGCTCAGCGACCAGTCAGAAATTTAGAACCAGTCATTGTACAACCAGGCAAACAGCTACAACGTCAAAATTGTGCATATCATCTCTTGAAACATGAAAAAAGTCGGCGAAATCGTTTTCGGATTTTTTTCACATTCATTCATGGTTCATGTTTGTTTGCTTTGAAATTTATTTATTGTAAGAAACATGAAAATCACTAAATGTCGTCCTCACTGAGATAGAAAACACGTTCAACGGTAGTGCCGTCGACCTGGGAAATGCCATTTTTATTACTCACAGAAAAGGTGCTTCATCTCTAGCATTCTGCTGCGAAATGTTCATTGTATGGTACTCTGTGAAATTTATTTTTAACCATCGATTGCTCCACAGTGAAATACAAGGAGAGTTCGGTAATAGCCTAGCCGAGTGTGAGTAAATGAGCACCCTGGATGAACACAGAGTGGGAAAAATGTATGAAGGAACAACCGATGAAATTATAATTTCGAGAACAGTTCACCGATAGGAAACTTCCAATGTTAGGGGAGTCACTATTTCGACGGACACAACGAGGTGAGGCTTGGCGTATGTGGCTTGGCGGCAGTCATTATACATCGTGGTTTTTGGCAGCATGTTATATACTACAGACAACTTTGCACTTCATAAGGAAAGTCGCATTTGCCCCTACCTACTAATTCGTGATCCATAAATAAAACTATAACGAGAATACTTTTTATTCCGCGGAAACCCTTTACTTCACGCACATGAGAGTGTCATTGACGAATGCAGAAACGAAGGGGAATTTTTTTGCATTGAAACCTACGTCACAATTATACCACGATATTCAAACTGCATATTGTTTTCCAGTGAATAATATCTTTGTCTACGCATAGCAAACAGAATACATCAACTCATTCAGAACAGCAGCACTTCCTCTGTGCTAAACTGTCGCTTTATTTTGACCGCAAAATCCCAGGTGGAGAAAGTACATAAGAGACCTTCAACTACTGAGACGCGTTCTCAGTCACATTCCCGCATGTTATTGTTTATTTTTCAGGGTGGGGGGGGGGAATGAACTCTACCATCCATTTTTATAAATATGGAAATATTCTTATAAGCTTTGCATCCAGTAATACAGGCTTGGTGGGCTCGCGGAATGTTATCTCTTTCAATCATTACTCTGAGGATTAATCCCTAATGACCTTGAGTATGTTGAGGTTTATTCGGTAAAATATTGTCCACTGTGCCCGGAATTAACCACGAAGTAGCTGAAGAACCGTCAAATAACAACGAATACCTAAAGTATGTTTTCGTTGTTTCTCCTTCTTTTTACGAAGTACAATAACACAATTTCAGACACTTAGGGAAAATGAAATACTTCGGATTGGATCCGCATTTACACGTGGGTCATGAAATCTATACCTGATGAATTATATTTTCGTTGTTTTTAAAAGTATTCATGCGTGATGTTTGACTAATTGTGCACTTCTGAACAGCGAGACATTTATACCGGCAGCCAAGGTCAAATAGTTTGAAACAGTCACCGCTAGCCATAGAACTAAACTTGGGATTAGTTAACTTTATGGATTTTTATTTTCTGCCTTTTATTTTAACAAGCTAAAAAAACGAATTATGTATGTTGAAAACTAATGTCTATCCTAATCCGTGCAACTATTCCTAATAGCCTTCAAACAAATGAAATCAAAGAATACTTTTCTCAGACAGAACAAAAAAGACTTTTGTCATTGAAGCTGAGATCCGGGTTGTCAGATGACACATACTGGAGGCTGGTCTTGACAGGTTCAGGTCCTTCAGTGCTGTTACACTGTACGCCGTGGTCACACAAAATACGCTTCATTGAGTGCCCGCAAACTGCCCGTGTAGGAGATTTTATCCGTGTCAGCAACAACTAAACTATTTATGCAGGTTAGTGGATGACAAACTTCAGTCGCTCAGCTTACTAAGTGTGACGAATGTTGTTGTATTTCATGTGAATGTGTTATTTCAACAAATAATGTCTACAAAGGGTTGATCATTTATCACCGATTTACAGATGAAGGCCTTACGATCAAATATCCAGAGCAGGCAAGGTCTTTGAATACCGACAGTGTTTTAACTACCACTGATTCATTATTCGTGATATACCAATAACTCCCGCCTAATTTTTGTGACCTCTAGGTTAAGCGAATTCTCAAGGCCAAATTTTATCGCACATCCACCCCTGCTTCAATCCCCTGCATATCCGCCAGCTTGCTACATAGTTGTGTGCTGGCACAAATCGTTCTAAACGTCCGTTTCGAAAGGTGGGTGGGCATTTAAGAAAATATCGTACTGGTTAGAGAGCTGTTCTGACGTATTGTACTGTTTTTGAAAAGCTGTATTAACTCCAATCATTCGTACACTTTTAGGGAAATTTGTTGAAGTATCCAATATCACCTGTCGAAAGGAATCAAAAACGTTTTTGCATTACTCCTCTAAGAAATTTGGCTGCAGAAAGAACTTGATGATAACTACCTCCATTTTGATCTATTTATGTTTTTCAAGGTTGATCCTACTGCAAATATACCAACCCGGGTAGGTGAGGCAATCCCATTTATTCGTCACAAGTGGTGCAAGTTTTCTCCCCTCGCATTTTAATTCAACACGATAATGATCAGTTGTATTGCATTTTGCTGAAAGGTAAATGTTCCAAGTTTCGTTTGACATCTTGCACACGTCATTTGCTATGTTGTATCTGATACTTCAGCTGATGAAATCTGTCAGGTAATTGACATCCTTTCCAATCAACTCATTGCGATCCTTGATCAGTCCTTGTGCACGATTGCAGGGAAATTCAATAGACTTGACTCATCAGTTTAACCGTCTTGAATTTGTTAAATCTTGTGCACTTCCCACCACACCCCAATTCGCTTTTGGAATTAGTGTTAGTATAGGCAATTAAACGTGCCTTGGTAGCACTTTCGAGCACTCTGTTTTACTTCTCAGCCCTAAGGTTTATTGTAAAGGCAAATCTCCAGTCAGCTCCCTGCACCCATCGCTTACTATCAGCATATGAGCTTGCTTCCCTGAGAATATCAATAAATCTAGGAAATTTGTTGGCACAACTGGTTTCCAGTTTTTCATTTGCACGTAAAGTCCTCAAACTATGAACACTTCACCAACTACCTCAAATTTGCTGTAACTTGTGATATATTAGGGACCTTTAGTATGTTCGACTCTCTAGGTTCTCACCTCCTTTTTGAGGATGTTCCGTTAAGCAAGGGAGAGTGTAAATAAATGGGGCTGGTACCATACTCTAAAAAAACTATGCACACTTATCAATACAACGTTGTGACATATGAATAGTTTGTATTTAAAAACAGTGCTTGATAACAAGAACCACAGTGAGATGTTAGAAATCCTGAGTCAGCTGTGCTACGCCACGCTCAAGACGATGACACATATCGAAGATTTGAATCTCCAGCTCACAGTTAATTACGACCTATCCCCACTCTCCTGTCATTGTACTGAATTACACGAAACCAACCGTGATACACCTGGTTCTGACCTTAGTGCTCTAAAACAAGTGCCATAAGGCTGGTGGCCCCGAATTTCTGTCATCAATCTTACTAAACAATGGCTCATTCGAACACCCATCCTTAACTGTTGGTCTCTTTTTTCGTTGTGTTGTTTCTGGGGGGATTCGTGATTTTTGGAGACTGCACCCATTACACATATACCCAAAAATAGATACAGTAAGTGTCGTCCGATAGTCTACACATCTGGTTTATTGAAAGAATTTTAGAATGCCTTCCTCCATCGCAATATGCTCCAAGTTCACTCGTCTGACCTTTGTCAACCCCGAATGACGTCAGCAACATTGGTAATTCTGTTGTTTCAACTCTCGATCAAGGTGGCTGTACTGTCAGGGTAAGGTTTCTTGACAATGCGATTACAATTGATTCTCTTTATCGCATAACTGCACGACAATGGATTTAAAATTGTACTCTGAGCACTTTTTTAGACTTCCTGTGGCAACCGACACTCGTCTTCTCTGAAATTTAACTCTGGTGATTTTCAGGGTTCCTTACTGTCTCCAGGTCTTTACCTCGCTTAAACTGGTAGACCACCTTATCTCATCGAATGTAACTGTGCCAATGATATTGTACTTAGTCGTCTCTATAACGAAAACGATGGTTTGAATTTTCTTCAGCACAGTCTAAATTATCTTCAGAACTGGTCTGTCCCTCGTTATCTTTCCCTCAGTGTTCTAAAACGCTTTGAATTGCCCCTCAATCTTCACTATGGATGAGACTAGCAAACTGGTTCCAGCGACATCCCATACCTCACCATGGATAACTTATATCTCCATTAAGCTTTTATCATTCGTTTGCTTACGCGTCATTCAGACTTACAGTCTTTACTGGACTATTCGTGGGAATAGTTTGTACTGACGTCAGGAAATTTTCTTTTCTATCGTTCAGACTAAGAAAAACCAGGTTACCTCCTAATCTTGTTCCTGAATTTGGAACATCTTGAATTCTCTCTCCTAACTTATACTGCCCCACACAATTTGTCCTGGTTTGAAAGGAAAATATCTTGCTCATATCTCCCAATCTCGGAAATAGTCTCCTTGTTCTAACAACATCAATTAAAGTATTCCCAACGAATTTATCATTAACATGCACGTGAATGCTAATGGCTAATTACCAAATAGCCTACCATCCAACACCAGTAATTATCTCTAATCCACACCCTCCAAAACCGTCTCTTTCTCTTCCACATACTGGAAATTCAAAATACTTTACTCACCCCCGTTCACGTATAGAAACAGCCTCATCTCTTACCTTGTCCGCCTACTCGTAACCCTCGACCATGTTGTGAGCTATCTCGTTATTCATCTTTGCCATTGATCATATTGGATGCGCTGCTTTGTTTTGCTTGGACGCTTCCTTCTGCACACTCCGATAAACCCCTAACATTCTTTCCCTTTGGATTTCACTGTGAATAGCTTATGTGCTGAGATTTCAACCTGATTCGTGTGCATAAAATCCTTGCCGACTTGATGTGACTTATTAGTCGGTCGTCTAGTTGCGCATTATATGATCTGCTTTCTTGGAAATCTCATTCGCTTTATTCTATGTGTATTTACGACTTATTCTTCTGCATCTCATATTCACTTCTTCGTCATACTAGCGTTTTCTTTAATTATCCTCAAATGCTTTCGATCAAGCAACAAGGATAACAGATAACCCATCAAAGAGTGGAAATTTCGTATGAGAGACAACTTTGGGTGATCTTTGCATACGTGTCTGAAAATAAATCAGTATCAGATTTGAAAATCCGCTCATTAGATTTCTTTGTGGCTGAATTTGAAATCGCTTACGTGAAATCAATAAATGAAGGATAATAATCAATTCATTTTTACGTGGAGTACGTTTACAAGCGAGTTAACAACTTCGTTCCAGTTCGTTTTTAAAATAACACAGCGGACACAAATGAGTAGATCAGTGGCTTTACACTTGAGATAGAAATGTAGTCGGTGAATCGGTCCACTGCAGCATTGTTGGTTCGTGTCTTTCAGTCACCCCCTAGATTAGAAACTTGATTAATCGGACTGATGCTTCGCAACGCGACACCCTGTTTTACAATGCAGGCTGGAACAGTATCCATCAGCCTCACAGGGGTCCTCAGAGCACTCAGATATGTGACGCTGAGCGGCTGAAGGATGAAAATAAACAAATTAAGCTGGTCTACAAACTGTAAACGACCAAACAGGGAACTGATTTCAATAAGATGCTTACTGTCCTTAACGTAGTTAATCTTCATTCACAAGTAAGATTACCTATTAAGTGAACATGACAATCCTCACCATACATTGGAAATACTAGTTTATAAGTTTGCAGGTAGTCTGACAGGCCGTAGGTCACGAAATTCTTCAGCATGGTCGATGGCTTTCAGATTGTCCGAGGTGGATTTGTTCTAATTCCATTTGACTGAGTGGCTACATAGCTGAATGAACCCAGTGAAGCCTTCTGTACAGGCAGAAGCAGGTCTCATATGCCTTAGTATTGATGAACACGCTGATGCATGAGTTTTACCACAAGTCAAATAAAATTCGTGTTGACCTCATTTAGGACGTTGTCCTTAGGTCACGCAGCTTAAGATAATTAAGTGATAGGAAAGTGGGCCACGGAGAAGATTATGTTGATTTTGTACGTCGGATTTTCGATAGAGTGCGGGTATTGAGGCTTCTTTATAATACGATAACCTATGCCATCTCGGATGTGAGAATTAGAGATCTCACATACGAGGGAGGGCATGAAGTATTTCAATGACTAGGACTGACCATACTGGATTACTGTTTACTCCTGTGCCCCAAACTGGGAGAAACAAGTACAATTAATTGTCGAAGATGGATCAGTGATTCAACATCAACATAATCATAATGCTAGTTAGTGAAAAATGCAGACACTTTCCACTATTTCATGTTTTAACAACAAACGATTTCGGCCTGTATCGATCGGAGCACGGAGAAGATTCTAACTATGTAAGAGAATGAACAAATCACCGCTGAAATAGGTCAGATGAGTAGTCTCGATGGATAAGTACAGTGAGGTATTTGTCAGTCGATGATCAAATTGTGAGGTAATCGGCCACTGCATAAGCGAAACGGTTTGCATGATGGTTGACTTTACCAACGGCTTGAATCTGTGAGGTCCACTGGGGAATTTCTCATTGTATCTAAAAGTGACTTTTTAGTTTCCCAGATATAATTTATACAATAAACCCACATGCAGTAGTAGAACCTCATCCACAAATAAAAATCCCAGCTGTTTCATTTTCTTTAGGAATCATCCGTAGTGCAAATCGTTCTAGCTTCCGCGTGGGACTCGATTCGGGGCTGAACGACTGTGAGTCGAACACCTAACAGCCAGGCTATCCGGGCTAGCTGTAGAGATGGTTCACTTTGTTTCACCACGGCATGACAGAGCTCTTCCACTACCGGTTCTTCCCGGGGAAGCTGATTGTCGGCCGCACAACCATGGACTACTAGAATGGACAAATTCAATGTAGGAAGCCAAAGTGATAGAAAGCTTTACTTTACAAACAGCCTTCAGAACTGGGCTTTTTCCTTATCATTTTATTGTATGAAAATATCTACCTACTTACACTTGGTAAGTATTGTAAACCCGAGGATCCCGAGGACTATCTGAAAAGGGACATAATCAGTCGGTCGATATTATTTATCCCGATGTTCACGTCTTCAACTTATTGATGCAAGAAAGAGAAGTGCTTTTAGAGTTAAGTTATCAAACGCTGCTCGTTACCCCCGCGGTTTCGTGAATACAAACAATAAACAAATGGCCGTCAAACTATTCATTCTCTCTTCAGTACTAGAATGATCGCATCAAAATATCCTTTGTATCAGGTGGACACACGTTCCCGGTACTTGGGAATGAATAGTCGGTTACATGGCAGACACTCCACTGTTTGGTCAACAATCAAAATAAAGTTCGACCGCTGTCAATGTGGTGGTAATGTACAGCGCGCAGCCATACACGTAGGTGGAGAGATGAATCAGCCCAGTGTAGGTCAAGTGCGCGTTTACTCCCGCGAGCACACACGAGAACTCGATCCAGAAAAAAAAACCATACCCAGCCAAGCGTTTTCCCTTCACTCATCTTCATCCCGATGACATCAGGTAAATTGTGACTGGACTTTATATGATACTTTTCTTCTCTTTAACACTTGCACATAGGACGAATAAAAGGCATGTAACAACGGCCACTCCTATCACGTCAGTTTACCGATTAGGACGAAGTCCGAAGGCAGTATGTCAGACTTATTTCTCTATCCCATGTGTATCCGAGTATTTCTTGGCTCATTAATTCAGTTGTAGTTGACAAAAAATACAGATATGTAAAATATAGTAGTGAACATTGGCTTCCCGTCACAGTAGGAAACAAAAATATTCCAAAGCTTTCCTGACCATAGAATCTTGGCTTTTAGTGCCGTTTTACAACATTCAACACGTATGAATAAGCTTACATCGCAAGACACAGTCAAAATTCTTCGATGTTCACAGACGACAAGAAAGGTGGATGAAGTAAGGAAGTTACCTTCATTAGACTGGTCTGCTTAGGTCAAAAAGCCATCAGTGAACTGAGTCATAAAATTAGTCCAGACCTGAACATCGTATTCCCAGCTACACTATCGCACATCCTACCAACTACTTCAAAGGTTCGTCTCGATAGTCGTGAATCTAGTTACCCGTTGGGTGCTGTTTCACAAATGATGTATAAGCTCACGTGCAGTTGGGGTGACACTAACACTGGCAGCACAAACCGAGGTTTATCAGAAGGGATTTCAGCACAAGCTCCAAGTGAACGATATAATCATTGAAGCAAGACATGTACAGAAGTCTTCCTGATTGAATATCAAGGTCATCTACTGCAAAGCATTTGATTATAGCCGAAAACAATTGACCCCGCATCATCTTTTGAGATTTTATTGGGTAGTCGCTATTCGAGATTCCGCAAAGCTCTGCGGTTCAAATCACATAACCATGTTCTGTGCACTCCCAAACTACTGACACCGTTGGTCCGCTTACCGCGGAGACAACTGGAGTTTCATTTCGTAACTCCCTAATGCCCCAGGTTCGTTCGTTGTAGATTCCAAAGCAACTTACAGAATATTCGTATTGTGTTTACATAGATGATTGCGAACACTGGATAAAACGTTCACGTATCAGAGCTTTTTGGCGAAATAAATATGATTTTTTTATGTTTGTTATTATTTCTGTCAATAAAATAATTTTTTTATCCAGCGAAGACAGATTTGAGCATAGAAATCTATCAGTCTGATATCTACTGAATAAAAGTTAAAAAAACCTCGAAGTGAAAGAAAAATACCCCAACTTATGCCTGACTAAATGATTTCTATTGAACTGTATTTGATCTTGTGATTAAAATCACCAGCTAGCTATCATACTGCATTGCAACTCAACCTCACTCGTTAAGCCTGCATTCACAAGATGTCCACTGGTCTGTGATTTCACAGGCGTTATTTACAACTGACCCTTGATGTCGATTGTGATGAAATTTTACGCCATACAAACCATTAATGTTACCAGACCATCGAGCGTTGAATTATCGACGACATTGTTTGGTGAAACATTGGAAATTCACGACAGAAAAAAAAATGCACAACTCGAGGTAGTACGACAACTGGTTTCCGAAGCATTCGTCAACAGCAATTTGTGAGTATTTTGCTAAACATCACTGTTTTTAATAGGTTAGGTTGGGAGCAACTTACTTGTAACAAGGTTTAACTGACATTCAGCTATCGTTGGACAGGTGAAAACCACAACTCCGTTTTTCTCAGATTCAGCCGAAAATAACCGTGCGGTTTTGCTTTCGACTGTGCAGATTGCGATGGAATTCACATTTTTTCAGAAATCGTGGATTTCAAAATCAGTTTATCCCACCGCAGTACAACTTGGCACACAAAAACGGCAAAATTTTATTGTGAAGTTCATCTACTACTTTGTGGTTTGTACATACAAATGAGTTCCCTTGATGTCAGTGACGATATAGGACAACAAATCCACTGAATTCGTTCATCCGTGCATGTAATCAACCCACAAACTTCGAATAAATGGGCCGTAGGCATATTGCGTGCGCATGAAGCCTTAATGTTTGTGTTGCTTAGTATTCGTTGGATTGCCTCTGTTCTCGATTCTTCACTCCAGTCAATATGTTTAGTACTGTCTCACCATAACTAAGACGAAAGCTTCCATGCCAGCAAATAATCTCGCTTTGCTAGCGGAATTTGATGATTATACAGAGTGTTGATATCTGTAACTAGTCGTTGCACAACCCGTATTTGTCCGACTGGTGCGGGGGACTGGGCCGTTCCAATAGGCTGGTGTTGGGGTTGAACGCGACGTGACAGGATTTATCTTTCATCTTATCGATCCACGCCATCGGTCGAGCATCCACCCGCTCATGGTATCGTTGCCTGAATCTTGGGGCTCGACACTGATCAGTCTCTGCCCGTGCCGCATTCCATGACTTCCATGTGATGATGTATTTGTGTCAGGATGGACAGGCTGCGTGTTGGTCATGAATCTGTCACTACCCTCACATTATGAAACTCGTTGTGAGATTACTGGTTATCGCCATCTCCACCTAGTTCATTAATTCCACTTAAGAACCGAATCTCTCCCTCAGATAGGCTTAGTCATATCAAGTTCGTTATTCAGCCGCAAGATAGTATGATTTGACCCAGACGTTTGAACATTTTTATCTTCCTTCTGTATGACACACACTTGATCAAAAGACTAACAGACGAACTACTCCTGTGGAGAATTACACTTTTGTTATCCTCATGATCACTTACTTTCGAAACATGACTGTGCTTCACTAGAGCATACTCCAAAGGAGCAGTGACCTCCTCAGCTTGAACACCTTGTCTAGATCCCAGCTGATCCTACCAATGAAACCTACAAAAAGAGCACCCCTTCAAATTACCACGGACATCGGGAAGCGTGCCTAAACATCGATAGAAAACGCTAACTAAAGAAGGTGCTAAAGGAACCCGGCGGACCTTTCTTTCGTAGAAATTGTCAAATTTGGGTGAGTATATGTGAGCATTGTACGCCATTCAGATGGTTCTTGGGAAAGCATCAAAAAAAAGTTGGACAAACAGTGTCAGTAGATATCAGTTATCCAGTGTACTCTCTCTGTGTTTTTGTGCATTAGTAGTTATTTGCTACAGTCATTACCATCGGCCGTGGTGGCTATTGTAAATGTACAAATAGTATTTGATCTCGTAGCTATCAAACCTTTTGGGTGAACGCAATATAATCACAGCAACTTTCACACCATTCAAACAGAACTCAACAGCCTCCTTATGTGGCAATGGAACGGTCAACAATAAGCATATTCTTGAGCCCTGGTGATAAAATAAGGGTTATTAATTTGCACAGTTATGGCGTTTCTGTAAACAGGGTTGCAGCCCTATTCGGTGTGAAGAGAATGTTATTGCACATGGTGGTTAGAAATGAGATCAGTGTAAAAGTTGGTTTGAACCAAGGAACTTGAAGTCAAAGAAAATTCTTACATTCACGCTTCATTTACCTCAATGAGGTCAAAAGAGCAGTGCACGAGTGGTTTCCCACTGAATCATAAACCGGCAACAGTAGTGATCCTACAGGGTGAATCACCGGAGATGTCTCGTAATATGGAGCACAGTAATTTCCGAGCTATCAATGGCTGGTTTTTCGAATTTCAAAAAAACCTCATAGAGTCAGCTTTAGACTAATAAACTGAAAGGCCTCAGAAGGTTCAAGTAAAGTGCTATCAGAGTTGCCGTAAAGCGTTATTACTTTTTGCAAAGAACAAGAATCGAAGAAAACGTTTTACTCTGATGAGGCTGGTCTTCAATTTCGAGCAGATACAACGCTCAGCCTGGTTGTGAAATGCAATCCGAGCCGTGCCATTTGAGGCCCCAAAAAGAGAGAGTGACCTTTTTGTTCAGATGCAGTGTACCTCCGTGAAAACTCAAACCATCAGTCTTCTGCACACACAATCGTCCAGGGTGCTCCAACTACATAACTGTTCTCTGTTTGGAGTTGATTACCACGCCAACAAACGGACCTGGATGACTAAAGAAACAAATTAAAAGCAGATTGAAGCATTCTACAACTGAATGTTCCTAGAGTGCCTATCAGTTTGTATCTTTTAAGCTGACAGCTTACCCCACCCTAACTAGCAACCACTCAGTGTAAAATTATTTTCTTCCAACAAACGCAAGGACAAAAGTGGTGGTAGCTGAAAACTGGCCTCCGCGTTTTAACTACTTTTTGTATTGTTCGCTGAACTTCCCTACCAAGAGTGAACATCTCCGAGGAACGAACGAATTTGGTCGATCCTAGTGATTTTCACTCTAAGAGAGGTGGGAGGGGGGCGGGCGTAAGAGGCACATGCACCAAGTTTATACTTCTGATCATTAGTCCCGTTAGTCATGGTGATTAGGGTCTCTCAGTGTCAACTCTCGGCTGATCCCCATAAAACTAACTGTGACGAGAGTGAATCACACATAATTTATTGCCTAATCCCTTGTGGTCGTATTAGATAAAAATCAACCGGAAATTTATTGTCCAGCAATCATTACCTCTGTTGAATTTAGACAACCAAAGTGTAAGTCTATGTAGTAAAAACTGTTTGCCAGGAGCATATCTCGAAGTGGACTGATGGCATTCACCGCAAATAAATGACACTTGATGAGCTTTCTTATTTTATCGAAAACCAGACAACAACCAGATGGTGTAGTCTATTCATTATAAGTTGTACTGTATCCGAATATATATATATATATATATATATATATATATATATATATATATATATATATATATGCATAGTAATGAGCAGGCTGTTAGCAGCCATGTTGGTGTTCGATTAATGTAAATGCAGGATCCCGTTGATGCACTTACTGAGCCAGTGTGCTCATGGAGTTTTCTGTGTTTTTGTATTTTGCAGATCGAACGCGATCAGCCCCAACGAAAGACTTCGGTCTGGCATGCTACACCAAATCCATAATATGAATGAAGTTTCGAATGAAACGTAGACTACACTAAGCAAGTTAAACGGTCACTGGTTGTCATATATTTAGGATGGTGCAGCTTTAGGTACTCTGAAATACATTCCACAACACGATTGCAATAGGACATATCGATTTTTTACCCAGTTCATGAATTTGATACCATTTTCGGTTGAATAATTCAGTCCACCAATGTTGCTTTCACAATCTTACGCTTTATGTATTCGGAAAATATATGCTTTTTCGAAAGGGGTATGTGGAGACAAAGGCATTTTGCGGAACGGTGGAAGTCATACCGGACTCCTGCTCATTTTGACGAGTTGTATGCCCCAGATAATGGCAAAATCACTAAAAATGCCGAGTTGCGTGCCATTTACCACGTGATTATAAATACTGGACGAATCATATTTCTCAGTCCTTTTGTAAGTTTATGATTAATGAAGAAATAAGCCACCATTATTACCAGAACGCAGGTTGTGGGCGGAGGTATGTTTTCGGTGATTTCATTCTCAAGCCATTTTAATTACACTGTGATTAAAACGAAACAAAACAAGAGTGGAAGAAGAGTGGGAGAAGAGGTCTTGCTAAATCGGTAAGAAGCGATACGGTTTGAGAACGATGGGCGGGTCAAATTCAGATCGTTTCCAATAAAAATTTGATTGTAATGGCGTGAGAAAGAAACCAACAAAAAATCGTTTTGTTACTGCCTTTATACGAATAGTGTTCGCCAATTTCTGAAAAACAAAACCACTCTGGTTTCAAAAAGGTGAGCTTTTATAACAATCCGAATGTGCCATTTATGAAACTGATTTCGTCTCTGATGCGAAACACGAGGCTGGGATGGAGGGTTATTGTGAAATGCAGTATTCTTACAGTGAAAATATCACCTGTCAGCTGAAGACTATGCTTGGAGCAGTATCATGAAAATGTTTTTGACTTTCAATGGTTCATATGAAAGTAATAATTTTCAGTGCTCTTGTTTTCATCTATCCGTAATAGTATTCTCTCTTCCCGGAGAGAACACTGTTGTGGATTTGAAACTCCGTAGGAAAAGCCTAGATGACTCGTCACATCAGGAAAAAACCGGGAAATCACTGGATGAATGAAGGTCACCTCTCTAAAAATAATGCAACGAGGAGAATTTATTTTATTTCGATATTTCATTTTTTAGTGCTTTTGACGAACCTGATTAGCTGGTATTCCACATAAACAATAGGAATACTTTGTATCGAAATTGATCCCAGCAAATGATGGAACTATGTTCGCTTGCTTTCGAATAGTTTGCTTCGTTTAACGGTATTTTTCTCAAATCTGTTTTTTCCTAGAAAATATGAATTTACCGAAGTAATCCTGATTTCTAAGCGTTTCCGTCAATCACAAGGTGAAACCGGAAGACTGACCGTGCCCGATGATTCGGCTTCATGGGCGTGTTGAAAAATGCGCGTGTAACAGCGTAATCATTTCGATTTCTGAAATGGCTGATTGAATTGAGTCATTCGTATTTCCTACCAGTAAAATGCGATCCCTTCAGAAGAAATGATGCCATTCGGCGGGCGCCCCACTACTCAGTGCAAGTATGCACAATCTTCTCCAAGGCGACCCTGAATCACGAGGATAGGAAGTGAAAATCCAATCTGTTATGATTGGCGCGGAGTCCTCATCTGCAGACTAGATCACGGTTGAGAAGCAACTACATAGCTCCGAATGGTAAACCGACAATCTCTCATGCGAAAATATTACCACTTGTTAAAATTATTTCACTACCGATCTGACACCAGCAGATCAGATTGGAATAGGAAAATTCTGATTGATCAACAATAGAAGAAGGGAGCAAACAACATGCGTATTACACTAATCTAATAACTCTGTTCATGTGTAATCATGTCTGAGAGGGAAGAAATAGGAATGGAAAAGATGTCTCATTCCTCCTTGCGGTTCAGCACCATAAGAGGTAATTTCAAATACATGTTGGATATATTTTTTCAAATACCGATTCATTCGCTTTGCGACAAGTTCACGCTCAACGAAGCTGTACCCGACCGAGGGAAGAACACAAATCGATACAATTATGCGTGTTTTTGTATTCTGTTTATCACTACATATTATTACCTCTATTACTGACCAAGTTGAACCCAGATGTCCTCATGCGATTCACCGAGACTGGATTATTTTCCACCGCGAACTGACCGTGTTTTGCAGTCACTGGTAATGTGATACAGATAGCTTATTGATGACGTAGTAAAGCGTGCACCTAAAATCCGATCCAGTGTCACCCCCAAAAGCCGATCTTATTATATTCTCTTGTAAATTGGGACTATGTAGTCGATATATGGAAGCAGTTAAAAACCTACATTACAGTACAACCGCGGCTTTGTTCTGACTTTCCGAAAAAGTGTAATAACTTCCAGAACAAGGTTCCTGTGGTCAGTGCGAGGCAAATTCTGCATCAGTTACAGTCACAAATATCACAGTCTGGTAATAAAGTGAAGCTGTATGTCATGCAAAGCCACAGTACAGTTTCGTATGGTGCATACTTTGAGGTTTACCTTGAAATATCGGAATATATATGTGTTGAACGGTTTACTTATGGAAGAAGAAGCTACAGAAATGTTTCTTTCGAAAATAGTAACCCTAAAATAAGGGAAACAACAAAGCCGATGATAACTTTTCCCCGGGTGGGTATACCAAAAAAAAATAAAAGGCCATGGTGTGACTGAATCCACCTACAGGTGGGTCTTACGATATCCAGTTGATTGCAATCTACTTCTGAGAACGAATAGGGTGCTCAGCACATGCAAACAAATTTAAAGCGTTACTTATTAGAACAACGAGCAACACACATTTTGTTCTACTTCATTCAACGTATCCATGAACCAGTCAAGAAAATTTGTGGAAAATGTTCAATCAACCAATTTATCTATCCATCTGTGTAACGGTCCGTGCTCTACCTATCACACTAACTACCTATCTTTCTGTACACGAACCTACCGATCGATGTGTAAATCTATCTATCATTCTATCTATCTATCCGTGATCTTTCTATCTATCTATCCATCTATCTATCTATCTATCTATCTATCTATCTATCTATCTATCTATCTATCTATCTATCTATCTATCTATCTATCTATCTATCTATCTATCTATCTATCTATCTATCTATCTATCTATCTATCTATCTATCTATCTATCTATCTATCTATCTATCTATCTATCTATCTATCTATCTATCTATCTATCTATCTATCTATCTATCTATCTATCTATCTATCTATCTATCTATCTATCTATCTATCTATCTATCTATCTATCTATCTATCTATCTATCTATCTATCTATCTATCTATCTATCTATCTATCTATCTCGCTATCTATCTATCTATCTATCTATCTATCTATCTATCTCGCTATCTATCTATCTATCTATCTATCTATCTATCTATCTATCTATCTATCTATCTATCTATCTATCTATCTATCTATCTATCTATCTATCTATCTATCTATCTATCTATCTATCTATCTATCTATCTATCTATCTTTCTATCTATCTATCTATCCGTGATCTATCTATCTATCTATCTATCTCGCTATCTATCTATCTATCTATCTATCTATCTATCTATCTATCTATCTATCTATCTATCTATCTATCTATCTATCTATCTATCTATCTATCTATCTATCTATCTATCTATCTATCTATCTATCTATCTATCTATCTATCTATCTATCTATCTATCTATCTATCTATCTATCTATCTATCTATATATCTATCTATCTATCTATCTATCTATCTATCTATCTATCTATCTATCTATCTATCTATCTATCTATCTATCTATCTATCTATCTATCTATCTCGCTATCTATCTATCTATCTATCTATCTATCTATCTATCTATCTATCTATCTATCTATCTATCTATCTATCTATCTATCTATCTATCTATCTATCTATCTATCTATCTATCTATCTATCTATCTCGCTATCTATCTATCTATCTATCTATCTATCTATCTATCTATCTATCTATCTATCTATCTATCTATCTATCTATCTATCTATCTATCTATCTATCTATCTATCCGTGAATTATCCATCTATCTATCTATCTATCTATCTATCTATCTATCTATCTATCTATCTATCTATCTATCTATCTATCTATCTATCTATCTATCTATCTATCTATCTATCTATCTATCTATCTATCTATCTATCTATCTATCTATCTATCTATCTATCTATCTATCTATCTATCTATCTATCTATCTATCTATCTATCTATCTATCTATCTATCTATCTATCTATCTATCTATCTATCTATCTATCTATCTATCTATCTATCTATCTATCTTTCTATCTATTCATCTATCTATCTGTTTGTTGAGCTTTTTATTCATTTATCTGTGTGCGTGTCTGTTATTTCTCTCCTTTCAACGTTTTACTGATTCGTCCATCGAGAAAGATATCTAACATTTCGTGAAGAGTCTGTTGTCGTGAAACTGGTTTGCACATCTGGTTTCCCCTTCCAGTTATTTCGAACAGCCTCTGTGTGCTTTTGTCCATAGAAGGTACATATATAAATGTCAGTATTTCATATTCCTCTGATTTTATGTAAAACATTATCCTCAACCGACCAATGATGACTAACAGTTTACTATACTGCCATCTTCAGTGATGATCGATGAACACTTTCTTCAGCATTCACGTTTAGTTTTCCCAAGTAACTGGTTGCGGACACTCAGCATTCCCCAGTATTGAGGGGATCGTAAGCCCCGTTCTATTCAATGACGTAGACTTTCAGATATCAGGAGTTTCGTCACCAAACGTAATGGGATCGTTAGTATGCAGGTGACAATTCAGCTTCGAGTGGTAGTAAAAAATGCAATATGAACACGTTGCTCAGCAATACCGAGTTCACGGAAATCATCTACTCTTGTCTCCAGGTTCAAGAAAAAAAAGAGAAATGTAAAAAACTTAAAAAATGGATAGATTTGCTTCACCGAGGCCTTGAAGCAGATGGCAGTTGTTTAAATGCTTTATTTGGTAGGAGGCTGGTTTTGAATGTTCGAAACCAATGAATAATTAAACGAGAAGTGAACCGGTAAGATCTAGCACTGATAGGCGAACCCAGAACTCTGGTTTCCAATTATAATCGAGAGTGTTTTAGACGATTTTCCACCAAAAAGAGGCAAAACAGCTGGACAGTGCCTTCCGTTGGTTCCTAGTTTTGAGTTGGGCGCTAGTACCCTATGGTGAACTGTTCAATAAATTAGGTTTTATGATATTTGCAAGTCTGGTTTGCGCGTATGAATCAGGCAAACTATCACAATAGTGTTCCTCCCCTGGAGCGTACTCTTGAAGAGCCTTCACCCCCTACCTTCCGTCTCAACACATCATGACGATTCCGACCATCAGATAACGTGCTACACACCTATAAAAAAAGGGACTTGATCCCCCGCCGAAAATGGCTCTTGAGCCCTTCTATTGTGACAGACTTCCAGTGCTGCACTTGGGTATGTGTATGAATGTCGTAGGCTCCTGAAGGTCAGTAAATATTCAGGAATTCCGTGCATACTTATGAATAGTAGTAGATTGAAATTTGTTTACCATGATTCATTTTCCAATATCAATGCTCAGCTGACCATTGGTACCCAAAGAAGCATAGTTCAACGCTTTCCTCTTTGATCGGAATCATAATCTGAATACCTAAAAACTAGGTTATCCGGGATGGCTCTCAACGGCTTGTTGATGATAAATACTACGTGATGTGGCACCCTTCCTTCACTGGATGTGAACCGTAACAACCCGTTTCTACTCAGCAACTGACTGCTGTGATGGATGACTTCACTGTGCTGGCCTAACTACTACGAACGCACTATTCTATGAACAATCAGTCTAACCTCTTGCTTAGTGATTGAACCCTAAAGGTTCTTCTTCTGGTTCGAGCCACAGAGGGGCTCCGTTAATGGACGTTGATTGTAATTCATAGCAAGTGCTAAACAGCCGTGTGGTGTTTACGTAGTTTACAATGGTGAGCTGAGCCTTGATACTGTTTGACGAACCATATTATAAATAAATCCGCCTGTGTTATGTGCGTGGCAGTGTGCGCACAAATAGCTTTTGATACCTGTAGTGTTGGCCATTGTGAGTGTGCTTTTAGCATTTGATCTCATGGTCTTCAAGCCTGTTAACTTCACTTAATATATATACCGGATGTTTTACAAAGCAGAGGTAAAACTCGCAAATGCCTATAAAGGAAAATGGAAAGGTCAGCCAGCAAGACATTTTTGATGATGGAATATGGGGTGCCGAACAAGCTTGTGTTAAATGATTCTCAGCCAAGCAGATACAAAACAATACATAAGAATAGTACATAACTGGATACAGTAAGCAAAATAGCGTTAGAGACCATTGTTCACACTTTGTATGGCACAGGACTATCCAGAGTCCTGATAGGAAAGGACTTACCCATTCACAACTGGTCTCCGGATAATCTTGCGCTATACGATGTGTGAATAATGATGCCTAGAGCCATTTTACCGATGGTATCGCCTGTGCATTCTGTCATATATATTGTGTTGCATTGGTATATTTGAGAATCACTGAAACCGAGCTTCTCGGCTCAACTGTGGGCTCCAAATGTAATCTTTTGGATTTTCCTGACAAAACAAAGGTTACAATCCTGAAAGGTAATAGAGTTTCTGTGAACGGGATCGCATTCCAATTTGGTCAAGGGAGAAAGCAATTCCATTTGAGTAAGACAAACGAGGTCAGCATGAATGATATGTTGGAGTAAGGGACTTCAGATCAACGAAAAACACTAGCTTTCGTACCTCTTTTACAACAGTGATAATGTACTTGCGATTTTGTGTTTTAACCGTTGTTGTGCTTTATTTTGAACGTTCCTCCTGAAAAAATCACGGGTGAGGAGCTAACAAGTTTTTTCCGATGCCGACAATGTTTGCTCTAGAGTGATAGTGGCTCACTGTACTGCGCAATGTACACGAATTTCTATCTTATGTGATAGGCATAAGCTTCATGAGGGTTGTATGTTTTACCCAGCCACTCGCACGTTGTCTTCCCCTCGGACGAAGAAATTGCTTCTAATGTTATTCAATGGACCTGGAAATAAACTGACAATTTTGAAGTTTCGGTTGATTTCGGATCGACGAAATTTGTATGGGTACTGGATGTCCTTTGAGATTTTGACTTTGCTGTCTTTTGACCGCGTAAAAAATCAGTGTTGGTAAGACAGATAAATTATGCAGTGAGAATGAAAAAACTAGGCTTTTGCCGTGTTCTTGGATACATCTTTATTTTTGACTGATAAAAATTTGATGATTTTGTCTGATGCCATTATTATCAAAGCTTGCAACTTCTAGCATAATGCAAACATTTCTATTGGATCAAACATATCAACATGAATATGATGAAAAACGTATATATAATCGTGGTGCGAAATGAATATGGAGGTAATTCAGTTTTTAGACGAAAGGGCTTAACCCCGGTTTCGTAGTTTTCCACTAATCTTGACTGGAAAAAGAGGAGACGCCTTGATTCGCTGTTCCTAAAACATGCACGTATCACTTCCAACTCTTTTAAAGAATGGTCCGTTTCCAAAGCTGTCTACCCCTGACTGTCTCAAACCAACTGATCGCCGGCCGCACTGCTTGTGAAGATCTCCTTAATTTAGGGAGCCAATTGGTTATTTTGGTTCCACTCCTACTTTGTCCGTGAGTCAGAACGGAGGAGTCTGGAGAGAAATTTCGTTTTATGTTTCGTCAGTAGAAGTTCACCATAATTCTAGCTATTGCTTCCCTCTCTCAGTTTTGTGACTGGTTAATGCAGCTACACGTAAGACTACAATGATACTTTTTCGTGCTACTTCAAGCTAACTTGTGTTTATTGAAAGCCTCTTTCATAATGAATGCTATGTCATCTGCTCCCCTCTCATTCAGGACATGCATTTACTTGGCTGTTCAAATAGTCCTCAAATATCGTTCATTATGTAAAAACGAAGCCTTATTCGGTTTAAATAATGCTCATCAAGAGTGAACAGTGGGAACAGAGAATGTGCCCTTTACGTGGATCAGAGTCAGATTAAGTCATTGCACGATTTTAGGCACCTGAATCAGGATGAATTTTCAGCACGTAAGCTATTCACAGTGAAATCCAAAGAGAAAGAATGTAAGGGGTTTATCGGAGTGTGCAGGAGAAAGCATCGAAGTAAAACAAAGCAGCTCATCCAATATGATCAATGACAAAGATGAATAACGAGATAGCTCACTACATGGTCGAGGGTTCCGAGTAGGCGGACAAGGTAAGAGATGAGGCTGTTTCTATGTGTAAACGAGGTGAGTGAAGTATTTTGAATTTCCAGTATGTGGAAGAGAAAGAGACGGTTTTGGAGGGTGTGGATTAGAGATAATTACTGGTGTTGGATGGTAGGCTATTTGGTAATTAGCCATTAGCATTCACGTGCATGTTAATGATAAATTCGTTGGGAATATTTTAATTGATGTTGTTAGAACAAGGAGACTATTTCCGAGATTAGGAGATATGAGCAAGATATTTCTCTTTCAACCCAGGACAAATTGTATGGAGCAGTATAAGTGAGGAGAGATAATTCAAGATGTTCCAAATTCAGGAACAAGATTAGAAGGTATCATGATTTTTCTTAGTGTGAACGATAGAAAAGAAATCCTTCCGTCGTTAGTTGAGGTTTTTATAAACGTGACTAGTTAGACAAAGACTGTAAGTTAGAGTAACGCTTAGATAACAAACGGAAGATGATTTAGGAAGATGATGGTTACCAATTGACAGAGACAGAATACTATCTACACACAGCTATCCACAGTGAACACTGAAGGACACTTCCAAGCATCTTCGAAACACTAAGAGAAACAGAATTGGAAAGAAAGACCAATATCAAAGTTGATTTAGACGGCTTTGAAGAAAATTCAAAGATTCGTTTCCGTGATAGAGGCAACTAGCTGGAACATCCAAGGCGTATTTGTGGTCAGCCAGATACGTTGGACTAAGGAGTTCACTTACATAACCACAGTTGAATTAATGAGAAGTCTAGTTTCGGTTACCACAAGAAGTGAAGTGAACGCAAATTCAAAAACTATGAGCACGAAGGTTCTTCCAATACGACCTTCTACCCCGTTATCATGTGGATTATTCGGGATAGTACCGCAATGAAGACAACCGGTGTCATAACGTAATGACGAAAAGTTAGCCTGAATGTATGGCCACCTTAATCGAAAGTTGGAACAACTGAATCGACAATTTTGCACTTGTCATCCAGGGTTGACAGAGAATGTTTTTAGGCAAATGTTTTCGAACCAGAAGTGTGAACTTGGAGAATCGTGCGGTGGAGCAGTACATTCTCAAGCAATTTCAACAAACCAGATGTGTAGGCCATCGGACGATATTTGTTGCATCTTTTTTCGGGTAAATGTGTGATGCGTATAGATGTCCAAAAATCAG
Organism: Fasciola hepatica; assembly: GCA_948099385.1. Lineage (NCBI taxonomy): Eukaryota > Metazoa > Platyhelminthes > Trematoda > Plagiorchiida > Fasciolidae > Fasciola > Fasciola hepatica. The sequence goes on from CANUEZ040000182.1 coordinate 11,257,206, forward strand.
AAATCCTTCAAGAGTCAATACAACGAATAAATAGATCAGTCGATAGGAATGGAATTTCGAATGGGCAAGCTCGCAGTAAGATTAGTGACAGAAATTCGGGGACATCAAATTTGTGGTACAAGTCAAGTTTTATAATTCTAAGAATAGAGCTTACTGGATTGAGATGGGGTTCATGGGATTCAACATAGGGTGCACCGGAGTTACCGGTGGCTCACATCTTTGACACTTGGTTTCAGCCCAAGCCAGTTATAGCACAGCTGATTCAGGGCTTTCCACATCTGACGGCGGTTGTTGTTATACAGCACCGTTTCTAATTACGGTGCGATTTGCACCCCCTTTCCTTAGCTAAACGGAGCCTTTTTAAACAAAGCGAGGGGAACATGAAAAGTTTTCATGAGGCATCACAAGTTATGGCAAACATTGAGGTACTCTGGTAAGTATTCACAATATAAGGACATCACGTAAATGAAAAGAAGAGAACCATTAGAGCCCACAAATGCCTCGGACTTGTAGAGATTATCGAAGGTTCAAGCTATTTTGCAGGCGGTAAGTGATGAGTTCAGGGAGTTGGTTGGAGGTTTGCTTTAACAATAAATTTTTGGATGAAGAAGTAAAGTGCACAGATGAAACGTGCTACTAGGGGCGTGTTTAAAAACTGTAAAAGCATTTAGATAATTCCCCAATACTAAATCCAGAAGAGCATTGAAGTGCATTGGGAAGTGCCTAAGATTTAAAAAACCCAAGGTGGTTGAAAGGACAAGATATGTCTACAGAATTGATCGGCTATCATGCACTAGAACTGATCAAGACTTGCAATGTGATGATTGTAAATGATGTCAATTACCTGACTGATTTCATCAGCGGAAGTATCAGGTACAACACAGCGAATGACGTGTGCAAGACGTCAAACGAAACTTGGAAAATTTACCTTTCAGCAAAATGCAATACAACTGATCATTATCGTGTTGAATTAAAATGCGACGGGAGAAAAGTTGCACCACTTGTAACGAATAAATGGGATTACCCCACCTACCCGGGTTGGTAGATTTGCAGTAGGATCAACCTTGAAAAGCGTAAATAGATCAGAATGGAAGTAATTATTATCAAGTTCTTTCTACAGCCAAATTTCTTGGAGGAGTAATGCAAAACGTTTTTGATTCCTTTCGACAAGTGATATTGGATATTTCATCCAATTTCCCCGAAAGGCAATGAACGATTGAAGCTGATATGAACGGTATCGGCATTTCGGAAACAGTACGATATGTCAGAGCAGCTCTCTAACCAGCAAGATATTTTCTTGAGTGCCCACTCACCTTTCGAAAAGGAAGTTAAGCACGATTTGTGGCTACATTCGAAAATGCAGTAAACTATTTGGCAAGCTCGAGGATCGGCGTGGAATTGAAGCAGGGACCGATGTGCGGTTATGTTTGGCCTTGAAAGTAAGCTCAATTTTGGGAGCAGAAAAATAAGTTTCCCTTTCTCGGAAGATCACGAATAATGAAGCAGTGGTCGTTAAAATGAGGTTAGTATTCAAATCCCCTCCAGTCAACCTCCTCGCGATTAGCTGTAGAGTTGCTTGCATTTCACGTGAAAATGTAGGTGTTAACGTCAAAGGTCGAAAGGCAGTAGTCAACGTTCAAATCAAGCTAGTTGCTTTTTTCATCTAATCAAGCGTGCATTATAAATGTCTGTAGGCGACTCAAATCGGATGGAGAGGAAGAGGGTCAGTCCAACCCAGGAGCTCAGCAATATTGTGTCTAACAGTCCTGCTGTGGGAACTCTAGAAACAAAAGTACTTTCAGTATTGATCGCCTAAAGCCCGTCAAAACACATGCCAGGCGGACAGCTCTTGCAATTTTCCAACTTTTTTGAGCGACTAGTTGTTCTCTCGAATCACATTCATCAAATAGATGATAAACGGATTAGTAGAGGAGCTATTCTTCAAGTCAAAACACAAGTGCTTGTTTTCGCGATAATCCCATGGATTTGTTTGATCCTGTGCTTTTGTGTTTTTGTAAAGAATTCCAAAGGAATAACAAAATAAAGAACAAACTACTCCCCACCCGGGATATGTGAAGCGATTCAACGTGAACAATTACATACGGGTCCTAATGCTTTGAGGTAATCAATCAAAGTCTTGAATCTTGGTTCATTATAATTTTAAGTGTTGCTGCATTTAAACCCATCAGTGTTCACTAGATTGCTCCGATAATCTGTCAAATCTCAAACATTTAGTCCTCCTGAATAGGAGAAAAGCTGGAACCGGTGACACGACTTTTTAACCTGATGTATTGTATTCAATAGAATGCCAAATATACACTTATATGCACTGCTGGTGATGATTGGACTTCATCTCTTCGCTGCGCACCAGCTATTCAATATTTCCAGAAGGATTATTTGGATAACTAAAAGCCGCCTAACTGAGGTGGGATTTAAACTTGGGAGCTTAAAGCTTTCAGTTAGTTCCGATTGCGCTCTAAGAAATACTGTTCACGCATACTTTCAGGGTAAAATAATACATGAAAACTGCGACTCAGTTGAAAACTGATTCGGCTTTATTAAGAGATAATATTTTCTCACTGAGAGCACGTCGGTATGAACGGAAGTTGTAAACATTTTGTCTGGATCTGAATGGGGACTAGGTGAGTGTACTGCACAATGAATTGAAGGGTGACTCATTGGCGGAATCGGTGCGCACACCGATGTCACATTCCATCTGGAACACATAGTACCGCGTTTTCTGAATACATCCAGACCAATTGTGTGTTTGCGGTCGAAAAACAATAGGCCCTGTTCTACGGTTTCTATCTGTGATTATTCTTGTGCTTCATTCTTTTGAACAAAGCGTATTGGCTCCATCATCACACGTATTTTGGCCGCATCCGTGAACACCACTCAGAGTGGTTGAAGACTGGAGTAATTCAGTCGATCAGTGCCATGATCGTTTGACATTTAGGCTGTAGTAACCATTTGATGAGTGTGAACAAAGCCGTCCGCCTCCTGTAGAAGATCTAAGGTCAGTTCTCCACAGTGGAAGTGATCAGAGATTTCCCTTCGCGACCCATTTTTTCGTCTCAGAAACAGTTGTACATACGACCAGTCTCCCGTGGCCCAGTAATCACTCAGCGTTATATCCTAGACTGACTGGAGGTGAACTGACTGAGCATGCGGTAATTTATCCGCATAGGGTTTCCGGTGAAGCTTGCTCCAGTTAAGGGTTAACCAGGAGTCCATAACACTCCTTCATCTTACTGCATTTGTTATGTATCCACTTTTGTATGTTGTGTTTTTTTGGTATAATTGAGAATCACTGAAATTGGGCTTGGTTGTCTATGTTTTTCAAAAGAACTATGCTACCATTCTGAAATATACAAAGGAAAACAGAACGGGTTCGTAGTCTACGCGGTTTTTGTCCATCAATCTAGGGGGAGAATGAAAGACTTCATGTGCATAATGGGGTTCGGCCGAATCCGTAGACACGTCGAAACAAGCTTTTTAATGCTGGTCTGAAAACTGACCGCAGTAAATTAGGTAAGTACGCTGAAACGGTACGGTGACCTGGTTGTGAGAGTCCTGACTGTTGTGTTCGTAGTTAATAGTCGAATACCTAATTACTAGACTCCTTTTATTTCCATGAACGGAAATACAAAGACCGACCGTATTGAGTGAGCAAGCAGCAATCAAGCAAGGCCAAGTCAGTCCAGTAGTCTCGCTGAGTGGTCGATCACTCTACACCGCCCTGGTTGAAGCGCGTATGTATATCAACAAGTGTATCTGAATGCCTAAACGGGATGGTAATTGATTGGGCGTGTAGCATGGGTGGCTGAATTAACCCGACTAAATACGGGAAATTTCACCAACCGCTTGATAACTGGACACGACTGTAGTAGAGAACATAAGGTGAACAGTGGTAGCTTTAGGTGCCTAAAAACCAAAAAGCAGTCACTGGTGCAAGTGGGCTGCAGTTAGATGGCGCATAGCGAATGCTGAACAAAATCAAAAATTAAAGTTTTTACACCAAAACCAATACAAAATATTTCTGTCACCGTCAGTTGCGTACGGAATTGAATTTATAAGCCTCATTACTCAGCATTTTGACGAATGAAGAGTCAAAGATATTATTACGTAAGGGATAACGATCAAATGCTTGAATAAACTGAAAATTTTACTTTCATTCGAATGATTCGTCGGAGTGAAATGTTACTTCGGCACGTGAGAAAGGTAATCAGACTTACATATCCCAGCAACACAAAAAGTGCTTGCTTCAACGGCCGTTCCGTAACTTTCCTGAAACGCGAAAGAGCATTGTACGTCCCTCCCTTCTCAACGTTAGCTTAGTCATTTATTTATTCATGATCGGTAAACAATTAAGGCCAAATGACAGGACAGCTGTCAAGAAGAATCAAGCAACACCAAAGGGTCTGACTGAGGACAGAAATCAGGATAAGATCAACTAGTGCTGTTTTGGCACCCCTAGTAGACCCGACAATCCAAGTGGATGATGGAATTTCAGAACAATCTGGAAATCACCTATGAATTTGCCGAGTATCCCTGATCAGTTTTGTGGCAAAAGAAGAGATATTAGTGATCAGGCTATTGAATTTAGCTCTCAATTCACGCGCAAGACCCGCCAAGTCAATCGAAGTACCCTGGTCACTCTTCAAGAGTATTAATCGGAACCAATGTGCTTCTTGGACGGTGAACTGTCAGCAGTGACAGAAAGCATTTAGTTTGCCCAAACCTAGTTTGTTTGGGAATGCATCTCGAAAAAGTGCACCGCATCATAGGTAACATGTGATTCCTTGACACTTAGCCACAGAACACTGTCGAGAATATTCTCAATAAGATGACGTTGTGGTTACTGTGCGAAACCCTGATCAAGACAGATGTTCAAACAGCTGACGGGAACCATACCACACCGCTGCAGAAATGCATAATAAACAATCACGTTAGAGTGGGACAACTTGATCTGTCTCATGTATGATTTGTCGTTACCATTGGCCTAACCAGAAAGAATTAGCATCAGCTTTTTCTGAGCCGTACGGCATCTAAAACATTAGACAACGGATCTTAATTTTGCTTGGCTGACTGTCATTTGGAATCCACTTTTCACGCACAAACCTCATGTCATTCGATCAATCCTGCATTCGAAAGCACCAGACTCGAGGTTTGCCCTTGTTGGTGCTCATCAGTGGTGCATATCCTCCAACACACATCATCCATCCCACTCACTACTCGCAATTCATTGCGTGAAATATGATTTCTGGAAAGTCTCCACTAAAATTACCAAATAATGGTGATTTTTACCAACTGTATGTCAAATAAACAGAGGCGTTTTCGTTCTTCCACCAGAATTCCATGTTTATTCACTCGGTGTGGCAATTGGTTGCATGCTAAAACTAATTTGGCTGCGAAAAAATGTTTCAAATCCCCTGATAGCCAGCCCCTTTCTCTCTTTTCTGCTTTTTTTGGAATTTGATACTCTGAAAACTTGAAAATACTGATTACGAACACACAGTCTTCCGCCCTAGTTCGTGCTATAATTAGTAGAACAGATTTATCGATCGGGTCGTTGGTGTATACTCAGCCAACATTTTGGGAGTTGCAACGTGATTTTACCCTTTAAAATCTCCCATTTTAATTGCAATAAATTTGGAAAACTGCACGTCTATGTGAACGGTACAGTCGGTCAAATTATTCAGGAAGTGTGCTGAAGAAGGGAAGTTACCCACCTTACACTTCCTGCTTCGAAACTCCAAACTTGTTTTCTACCCCACAAGGAAATTTAGGCTTTCAGTGTTCAGTCACGCGCACCCACCATCTGCTTTTCTTGTCCTAAAGTAGAGCTTCGTAACAAAAGATGAATGCAACTTCACAATTTAGTAGTTTAAACTACCTAGAAAACAACCTTCTCTCAGGCACAAATACCGACCAAGTGTTCTCAAAGATCGCAAACCAGTTCCTTTGAGTCGATTGCACTGAATGATGGAGTCATTCATCCAACACCCACAAATCGTTCCGTATTTGGTGGAACGTGCCATTTCATGAGGCGCCATCATATGAAACAACTAGTGGTGGACACCAAATACACTTGAGTGATTGCCTGTTCGTGCTCTTATTTGCACACGCACATACCCGTTTATGGACGGAGGCACGTCAGCGTGACCCGGAAATGAAACGCGACTTCTTTTAGGAAAAGTACAAGGTTCGAATCACATACAACTAGCAAAAATGGAAAGTACTTGTCTGATCATTCATGGTTACTTGCAATTACTTCACTCAAACCACCATATTGCGAACAAATTGAAAACACAATTCATATCACAGTCGACTGCCCGTGAATCCTTGAACACGAATACTGTTTTGGGCAGGTTTGTGAATAATTGATAGTAAGTAACTAAGAGTACCAGCTTATTATTTCGGCTACTTTGCTTGAAAATTCGACGAGATTCAGGAGAAAATCAGAGAAAAACTTCACCGCACTCAGGATTTGGACCCGGGCCTTTTAACTGGAAGGCGTGTGTGTTACCATGACATATCCTACAATATGGAATTAAGAGGAACGAGCCTGTTCGCTTTTACGTATTGTCGTCCGATTTTCCGCACACGTAATAGGGATATAAATATTTTGTTCAAATTCACTCATGTTTAATAATTGGCGCTGAAAGTCTGATCAGAACTATCATTTCTAACCAGAGCAACACAGTCACCAACATCAATCTTCACTGGACCTCTGAATTATGCCTACTATGGATAAACTATTGAGGAGCAGGCCGTTTGAATGTTTCAAATTCCGGAAGATGAACTTCAGACAAACTATTGGTTTACCAATCTATCCTTAAAGACCTTATCTTGTCTGCTTCGAATCCTTTGTAGATTACTTTGCTGTTCTTTTAAAAACGTGCTTCAAAGTCTCCTTCCACTGAGCTATTGTTCAATTGTGGTTTTCCAATCCAAAATATGTGGCTCGCAATTAAAAGCTCAGGAACAATTCGCGCAAAAATGTTTCTCTGACCCCACTGATTGAACTGAGTGAACATTTTGAGTCACTTCACAGCAGTTTCTTTGTACAAAATCCCCAATATATCTCCACCAGGCTGTGGGCAGGCAAGTGGGGAAAAAACTGCAAAGGAATTCGTAAGATTTTCAGTGTTGAAGTAGCACGTAATCATTTGTTCTGCTAGTAATAAAATGTGTTCATTTAGTATCGCGAAATAATATTCTGAGGAGATCTTTTGACTGTAATCCATGTATCTTCTTACAGGGGTTCTCGAATTCACATATGCCATCTATTGACAGCTGAAGTTACCAAATGTCTACTTTGGCCACTTTTAGGTGATGGATTCCACAATGGATCAGAGTTTTGCGTTATCCATTTCGTAAACCAGTAGAAGATCAACAAACTTGAGCATCATAATGAGCTGGAGTCCTGTAATTACAGTTCGTTTGTCAGACCTAATTCAAGATTTTGCCGGAGCTGATTACGGAAAGCATGGCATAACGTCCACATGAACCATCTACCAGCGCTTCATCTGTATCACTCATGACCTTTCTGTGCCTGCGTAATTCCTAACCATTACGCGCACGAACGGCACCAAAGTCGTTATCTCTCTTTAGATTGATAATCATGCATTTTGTCTAGAACATGTTATCAGATGAGACATATTTATCCGTTGGTGAATGCATAATAAGATATTTCATAATGTTCTACTTTAATGGTATGCTTCACAAAGTTGCTGTAGAGATTGTAATCGAATCTCTGGGAAACTGGGTCACTGGAGACGTTGGTAAAGTGGTTTTGTTCATGAGATAATACGATATTATGGGAATATCTGCGCACAATTCGATAGCTGGATGAATAAATCCCCAGTGACAGCTTTAGTGAGAGCAGGATTTTTGGGTAAAAAAATTATTGTTCCATCAAATTACTTCTCCCCACCCAGTCCCACTGTCTTTTTGTTGTCATAACAACCAAGAAACGCAGCCTGTTCCAAAAACCAGTCTATACGAAGCTTTGCGGCACACTTTGTAAAACAAGCACAGCTTGTCTGAGACTTGGTTCCAATTATTCTGTTTGTGTCTAAGAAAGAGACCACAATCGCGCAGAAACCACTGAACACTTTCTGAACAATTGAAAGGGAAACGAGTTTCTACTTCTCTTCCAAATCAGAAAGCTAAGGAGAAATCTTAAACTGCAAAAACGTAATGCTGTCGTCACAATTTTTCAGAGCTGTGTGGTATGCACTGAATGCAAACCATTACTAATAACTTGGGTTTCATCCATGGTCGTATTGCTGTCATTACCGGAACCAATATTGTTACGAATATTTCATAGATTTCCCCCCTGATAACACATTGGCAATAAATCACAGCTTCATGCAAATCGTTATAAGTGCCTGAATTGCTTCTTGATATCGTTGCATTAGATAAAATTTACGTACAAGCAACTGCGTCCGCTGACTATCACGATAAAGCGGCTTGAGTAAGAGTTCCAGCACGAACCAGTTCCCATGTGCATCCGATCACTGTTGTACTTCACGGATTGGTGGGGAACTTATCTGGAGCCGTCTCCCCTCACAGTACCTTGATTAGGTGTGTTCGTTTACCTGGGTAGTTTCCGTCTTTCAAGCTACTGAAACTTTCATTAGCACAACTGACATTATATATGTGACTGAAAAGCTGTCTCGAAGCTATGTGCAATCCACATGGCAAATATTCTCATAGTGAATTACATGTGCAAATGATGAAAATGCCAACATACAAGTACCTCTTACCCGTAGTTCGTTGTCTATCTCTAACGATAATGAAGGGATATTACCTAACCCAGCTACTAACTATGAGAGTATTCGGTTGCCTCAGGGATTCAAACTCTGATAAGTGAACTGGTATCAGATACGTTTTACCACCAAGTTTCCGAGTCTTTGTGACGACATAGCCACTATCAGTCAATTGTTCCTTTCAGCGTCGTGGTAAATTTATCTATTGAGTTTATTTTTGATAATTAGAAATCATAGGCAGTGTATGCCTTCCGATCTCCAGCTAGGATTCGAAGCGCGCACGCAGTCCCACATGGTAAGTACCAGGTTAACCTTTGTACATCTTACCAGGCTAAATCAGATTCTGAAAACCTAGGCCCAAAAACCTGACCATCGGATTATTCAAATTGACTTCAATATCGCAGGAAAAAAAGAACAACGGGCTTTACCAGGTGCTCCTAATTACTCCCACATGTGTTTTTATAAACCAGCAATTTGCACGAACTGAGTATAGTTTTCCAATTGTTCATAAAGAATCACTTAATAAGACTGATCCAAAGTGCCTAACTTCATTTGTCTGAAATGACTTGAACCAGTTTCTTTTGAATATTTCCTTCTATTTTACAGGAACAATGATGAAAATTATTGGAACATAATCGTTATCGTGGTTATGACGAAAAAGCAGATAGTGAAACTATTTATCCTCTATGTTAGGCATTTTTTGAACTATTTGCTCACGCAAGGCACTGGTCTATCATTCAAACAACCACACCTTTAGTATTCAAAAAATGCTGTACCTCGAGTGTTCATAGACGATAAGGAATATCACGCAGCCTTTTGAGACTCATCTTTAGAAAAATGTTCTCAGTACATTCATTCCAAAACAATAACCACATGCTTTCTCTGAACCACTTATAAAAACTGGGTTATCTCAGTGGCATGATTGTCTACAAAATGAATTTAAGAGTGGCTCTAGAATGACCATATATATATATGTAAATATATATATATAATTATATATATATATATATATATATATATATATATATGTACGATCTCCATCTGAGACTTCAGGTGAGGTTGTTCTACAGGGAACACGGCTAAACAGATATAATTATAAGCGTCACTATTGCTGAACTAATGCCGTTCTATGAAAGTAGGACTAATATTTCGCAGTTTCTATCTCGAGTGAGTTTAAAAGCGTTCAACCAACTGTGATTATGATCCCTAGTCTCCGCGGAATAGATCGCCAAGCGGCAACTCGCACCTCCTGTTTATACGTCGGAATGTCTGGATTAGACTGTACAAGTTATGTGGCTCCATAAAGGAACAAACGTGTCCTTCAGTCACACCCACCCAAGATGCCTGGCGCAACACAGATTCTGCCAATAAATGATTTCACCTTCTTTCCAATACGCATGGACCTAAAAGAACACTTGCATAGCACAATACAGTCTGTTCTGGCTAGGAAAGAGAACACTAAATAAGTCTGTCTTTACTGGACTGGACTATATTGATTTTTCCTATATTCAGAAGTGAGTGACAATAATTTGGACGTCCTATCCTAACTCTCACTGTTTTCTTAGCACATTTTGGAGTTTAGGATTATCTCTGTGTATATACTCGTGTGGGTGAACAATTAGCACAGGTTCAACAGACAACGATTTGCATCGCTCTAACAGTTACCGCAATTTCTCACTCCTTTTGACCTCCGTCTGATCTCTATTTCAGTTATGCAACTTCACTTCAGCGAAGCTACTGGCACACTGCATTCCGTTAAAAAAAATGCCGTCATCAGTTGGTTCGAAAAACACTGAACAATATGGCCGTGACACGTACGCGTTGGTAACCTTGTTCATTAACACCAATTGTCCGACCGCTTGAAAATGTATATGGACACCTCCTGGTTTTGCGCATATCATTATTGACTAAATTGTAAAATATATCATAGAACATGCACACCGATTCATGAAAAAGCTTGTAATATAAAGAGATTTCCTTTTGACTCATCACTTCAGGCTTTACCGTACGTAGTACTTGGTAACTGAAAGTATAGGTACAGTTATGGATAACAGTGATTGAGTAAGTGTGTAGTTACCAGATTTGCAGCACACTAACTGACCAGGTGCTATCTGTGGCTTCATATATATATTCTGACGTATCCAGTAAACGTAAATTCCTGACCCGATATATCGAAAAGCAATGTCAAATAAGAGTTGGCCGTTTCCGATTTGTAAGTGCACATTCTCTAGTCCGGAGAAGTCATCCTCACTTTAAACTAATGTTCTACAAAGCAACGTTTAAAAAATGTATACTTTACTGCTGGTGGATACTAATAATGGTGAGGCTACCGTCCCTCATAATGCCTTCTGTTTTTTCTCGTTCCAGCTCACATAGTGATAATTACTTCTATTAGATCCGCAACAGAGACTATGTGTATTGCGTTACTGTTTACCTATGCTTCTCTATCACGGCTTGTACTAACAACATGAGACCATTTAACCTGGATTCTCACATTTTGAAAATTGTTCAGATTTTGCTCTCCCGTCGGCAAATTTCTGTAGAACAATACGGATAACCTCCATGTCTCTCCAGTAAGAGGGTTTCTTGTAGGACCAACATACTAAATAAGAGCGTTGTAAAAAATCTGGGCAATAAAGAATGAAGCATTGGTGTTGGTTTTGTCTCATCCATATTGCTATTCATCTGTCACTGTGAATTTAGACTGATATTTTTAGACTGACGCGGATAATCCATGATTCGTCTTGATGGTGATACCCGTATAACTGGTATGAAAAACTGGAAATTGTAGTTCTGGTAAGTTGTATTCATTACGTCATAAAGATTAGCCACAACAGAAGGAACTGGATTATTTTGAATTTCTTCCGCCTTAAATCCCAAACTTAGTCCGCAAGAGGTCATCCCATAAGAACTGCATACTTTTGTTCCTAAACTCCCTTTTAATTAAGTGAGCCTAATCACGTGGTACGTTACTCAAGGTCAAAAGCCGGTTGTCCTTGTAACGAACTAAACTGATGTAACAATAACGAAATTGACCTTATGAACATGTGAGCATCACTAAGTGGATTACGGTAGTGCCTTAAGGTCCACAGTGCACGCGATCCATTTATGTTCTCCTAGTCTGTTTTAGTTTCGTGTGGATTTAACGGGAACAAACTTTAGCTTGCAACAGTCCAAATAGGTTCTCGCGGTCAACACTCACTTCGCTAAGACTTAAATATCGTTGCCGTGACTTTTTATCGAAATTGTGAAAGAACTGACTTTGAGGTTGAGTTCTAGATTTGCAGCTTATTTCCATGGATGATTGACTCGTTGCCCCAGCGTACCGGTGATCAAACGGTTATCGTGGGGGCTCTGAACGCTGCTTGTCAATCCTAAATTGACTGTGACCCTCTTCTGAAATAATGTCCCTTTATAGTAGATATAGTAGATAGAAATCGAAAAAAGCAAACCTCCGGGAATGACCTCCAAATCAGTGGGTAGCGTCTCGTTAGAAATGCGATTTTGAATGTGTTGACTAATCGTACTGACAGAAATGAGCTGAATAGCAGTTCCCCAGTCGGAATAGGATCGAAAGACTAGGCAGACCAGAAAAACGGACGTATAGGGTGTTCGTGTGGTTTGTCTCTTTCACTCCAGAAAAGTTCATTTTTTCAGGATGAACAGAGCTCCACAGATCATGTTGGTTAACAAGTTGAAAAAAACAGGTAATGCCTCACTTCTCATCAGTTTCAAATACTAAGTGTAAGATTGGAAACAGAATTGCAGATTAAGTCAGATGGTTAACATAAAGCAAAGACCAAATGAAGGAATAGTAACGTTTTCTGTTCATCTTCTAGATGACGGTTCGATGCTTATGTCCGTCCTTCTAGTTAGCCCTAGAATATCTAGCAAGGGGTAGGACAATGAAAGCATGGTGACATTTACTGGACATATACTGTCATTTTTGCATTAATTTTTTGTCGGTTGAAATTGAGCCGTAGAAGTGTTTTGCGTTCCAAATGAAATGCAATGATTACCTTATAACTTAGCAAAGATATCTCACGTCAAGTGAAATTGGAAAAGCATGTAGCTAATAAAGCTGAACTGATGGTCTTTGATATTTTTTCATACAGTTTATCTACGACTATCAATGTATACGTATGAAGCAAGAATAAAACGATGGAGAGTGTTCTGAAGATGCGCTGGTAATTCAGAGGTTTCGATTACGGACACTCTTATTTTAGATATACCATCAGAAGAGGCCTACACCAGTCACGGTGGCGAGAAACGGCCTTGCGCTAGCACCCGTCTGGTTTCCTTCCATAACATTTTGCAACCGTATGTCTCCTACAGCCAGTTTAGCTGTCAGGATTATGGAAGTTGATTTCTATCTATTGTACGGCGTCAAAGTTCAACTCTACTTCTCGATAAATTATTCCGTGAGCAAATTAAATCTTTAAATAGCACCAATTTACCCAGCTTCCAAGATTATCTGTGAAGTCTTTGTTCTGGTTAGGTGTTTATCGAGGAAGGTCTCTCCATAGAACTGAATTACCATATATCTAGGTAGTTATTACCCTCCAAGATTGTCTCATAAAGTATTAATGCAGACTACACAGCTGAAATCCCTCCGGATATCCTTAAAGTTGGCACACGTCACAAACAATCACATATACTGAGTAGAATTACCAGGGAAATTGAGCTAATGTGCCGCGTAGTGGATGCACACCAAAAGAATTCAAAAAGCCTTTGTCTGTTTCCACCGATCCTCCTTATTCGTTTATACACTGCAGCATGGCATACCGTTTCATACCTATTGCGATAGTAGCCCTTAGCACTAACGTTTTACCTTCTGCGCTACTATTGTAACAGTTTCTAAATGAATGTTTATTAAATAAGGAGCTTTCAGAGGCAGAAGTTATTAAACATCCTTTAAATTCAAGTTTTTTTTGATCGTTCTTAAAGTTAGATCTCAATGAACGATTAGTATTCTGTTTATCGGACTCACAGTTGGGTTTAAAACGATTTTAAATAGTTGTATATTTGAGTTACTGATATCATGCTCTGTTAGTAAGCATTGGCCAATGCAATTTCGCACGTTTAACAAGATCTTTGGTATCCCATCGTATGTCTTTGCGTGCACGGAAAGCCATCTTAACTTATATAAACATTAATCAAATGTAGCGTCGAAGAGGCAAACGTATTTCTGGTAAATATTCTTCTCCCGCTGCAATCTTTTGTTAAGTTATTCTTTATTTGCAGCAGATAGAAACACTTCCCCTCTCAGGTTGGATGCTCCGGCGGAATATCGATTTTAGAGCGTCGACATCATTATAGCGTAACTCCGTTGTAGTGAGAACCGTGTATCTGGGGTACTGAGGTTAGGCACGAGTTACTCGTGACCGGATGTCAATATTTAACACAGTTTATTCTAAAATGGCCAAGACAGCATGCCTCGCACTCAAAGACCGTTTGAGGGTTGGTCGAGGAGGTCAGTTCACGACGTGAATAGGAAACAGGAACTCAGTCGTTTAGTTCACCGGAGGCTCTCTGCTTCCGGTTTACAAGGTCCTTCCGTCAAGTAGTTAGGTATATTGAGAGATATTACAGTAGGATGTGATGATTGATGCTGTTACTACTTTCGTAATTTTTTACTGTTTAATTAGTTTTTACTCATATATTTGTTGGTGTTGACTCTATCCCTCTTCACTGTGATTTATTTTAGCTCTAACAGGGAGCTGGCACTAAGAAGTGACCTTAACCGGAGTACCGTGAACGAGACTGACATGCGGACAACCTGAACTGAATATTGACCGGGACGTGTCCATCTCCATCCGAGAATAATCCCTTTGTTCTCTCTGATTGATGGACTTCTTTATTGTCACAGGTTGCATTCCTCTGATTACTTCCAAGATCAAAACTGGATCGTAATTCAATTTTACATTGTTCATTTGGTGTGTTTTCTTACTGTTTTTTTTTAATTTAGATACGCATCCATAATTTTTTCACACTCTGCTGCTAAGGTTAATGCTTTCGATTTATCAGTGTTCATAAAACGTTTGTTAAGTAAAATAGCAGAATTCCGAATTGTTTGATTCCACGCTTAGTATCGTCTATCCTAATGGGTTTCCCACTTATACTTTAGCATCCCTTATGCTCGATCTGTTAGACGATGAAACGCGCATCGTGATTGTGAACATGTACGCACGAATCGCGGCATATGCTCACACAAACTACCGAGAAGCATGGTATGCAACTGAAAAAAACACCCGTAGAATGAAATAGCAGTTCTGTAGCATGCACACAGTCCCCGAGACAACACGGAGTTTAACAGACAATGTGTTTTGGTGTGGATAAGTTCAGGTAGAAAAAAACGTGTATCCTGGTGGGAAACGCACTAGCGAAGGTGAAACTATGAAAAGCGATTTAACAGGTACATTCACTGCAAAGTACCTGGGAGTTTTGCTTTGGAAACCAAAATACTAGGTAAATATATCATTGAAAAATTGTCCGTACTAAGCTTTCTTTACGAAGAGTGGTTCAATGAGGAATTTGGTAAGTACCAACGAGAGTTGTATCCGGTAGCAAGGGATTGCGTTACGTCTCATAAACACTAATCACTAGACAAGTCTGCATAGGGGAATCCATTGGTTTTAATAAGGCTACTGTATAAAGGACTCAGTGAAAGAATTTGTGATGAAACGGATAGATTCACTGCTTTGTTTTCTTATATGATACAAGTCGACGGAGCTAAGAGAATTCTCGGGGGACGATGCAAGGGCAGATTACCCACTAAGTGTTACCTAACCAGCTATCGATGTCAGTGTTCTAGTCACTGGCAAGTAAAATGTAATCGACTCTTTTACCACTAATATACTCGTGAAGAATAAACATTTCGTCTAACTGACCCTGGTACACCATCGATTTTGTATAATACTCGACTTTATTCACGTACTCATCGATTTGATGTTGAGTACATCATGTATTATTGTAGAATGCCGTTATAAGGACGAAGCATGACACTTTCGAGAACACGCCACAAACATGAAATCTGTCATCTTTTAAAAAAGTGAGCCAGCCTCGGTTAATGACAGATCCAGCATGATATACTTATACAAATTACTTGATGGACAAATACTCGCGAAACTGCTCAGTGCCATTTATGATTTTTGATCAATTACCAAGTCCTTTTTTCTCTGTTCACTTCCAATTCCTTCCGATTCTATAGGCTTGTTTCACCGTGTGACAATCAGCATGCATGTGAATTTCTTCCCCTTATCTATTTGTGACACCGAATAAGCAGCACTGCTATGTCAAACTTCTCTTCATCAAACTCTCACTGTTGGGTCATTATAGGGTTTTCCTCAGTTCAGAAAGCGAGATACTTTGCAAGGTTTGCATTATTCGTGGCGTTCTCAGTTTTTTCAACAATTCCTAGTTCCATGGCATTCATAATGTTATATGAAGTGAACAATTCCTAGTCGCCATGTATTGCATTTGTCTTAAAGTATTCACAATTGCCCCAGATTTCCAGTCAAAACACCCACGAAACTGTGGTCTGATTCATATAACTATCCCAACACACACACACCCCCCCAAAAAAACTACCAAAAAGCAGCACTTTTCAAAGACGTTAGTTCATGTAGGACTGATGCTGTGAACAGGGGACGTGTCGAATCATTCTGTCAACCTAAGTTATGCAGAGTCAACCGGTGCAATTTAATTGTTCGAAACTCGCCGATGATTCATATCATTGGTCAAGAAAATCTCAGTCATTGCTCTGTAAGCTGAACTATGAAAATAATATTGCAATAGGCCGTGTTTCGCAGGTTCTGCTTGAACTGAAATGCACACTTGTTGAGATGCACTCTTGTTGTTGCACACTTGTTGGTGGTGGGTAATGAGTAGTCACTCATCATTTTTTTGCGGCCAAATCTAACTTCTGTTCGCAATATAATTTTGTCTCAAATAGAATGAGTCTCTTTTCTTTCTATTGTCTCAACCATTTAACACATTCTCGGCAAATATCGTGCTTTTTCCTCATTGTGAACTGAGGCAACGCAAGTAAACTGGCTCAGCTACTGATCTGATAAAATTATCCAGGTAAAGCTTGTATGTCTTCGGATGAATTGTGCACTAAAAGCTGCATGACTCTATACGGTGTTTGATTAAATAAGACAGTAAAGAAGGCTGCTTTGTGGAGTAAGCTATTGCACATAGTGGAGACGGGAAAGACGAGTATTTTATTTTGCCAATGGAAAGCAATGATCAACAAGCCAAAATGACTATAGCAGAGGTTAACTAATTCTCCCTTGATACTTTTGTACGGTGAATATCATTATTGATCCGGTCTCCTGAGCCGAATACAAGACTCACATATGAGAAATACTTTCCTACCTATGTTTGATTATCTAGTTAAAATTACTTGCACGAGAACATTTCAGTTCTTCATCTCTTCTTGACAGTTATCCCAAATGTCACACAAGAAAATCCCCCAAAAATGAAAACTCATGCGAATTCAGTTGTATCGAACTTACTGAGAAACAGTGGCACCCCACCAGTTCTCTCGTCTGCTAGGACTAGAAGATATCGCCGCAATTTGATCCTTGGGTAGTTGTGTTTGTCCACGTTGAAGACGCCAGTTGCGACGTCGCTCGTTTAGACGGGACTCTTTACGTGCGCTATTTGGTGTTTTAGTAGACATGTTTGTGACGTATTCTTGTCTGCGTAAAAAATCACCACTGAAAAATTGCACCCACGCAAAAAACGAACAAATACGATTGGGAGCAGAGCACTCAGTCAGCTATTCGACGAAAAGGATCAAGTGGGTGGTTGGAGTCCAAGTCACTGCTCTCCTATGGCTCCTTTCAGTCCGAGTGCATAATATTTGCCACATACATGTAACACTCAGGCACGGTTTATCAACCAGTCACATGACCATGCACTGGGTTGTCAATTTTATTGAACCATTCCTGATGGAATGATCAAAAATCGAAAAATCATTGATAGATCCCGCGTTTCTCGGAAGTCAACTAAAATGATCTGAAAACTTCGTGTTTTGGATCGACAGAACTCGGTGAAGTCGGTAGACGCGATATCAGCCGGGAACTCCTCACGTATATCTGTAAGATTATTATGAATTACGACCAAACTCAAACTGTGTAGACGATGCAAGCGGGGAGAAAAATTTACGCGTGATTGGTCATTTTCTAGCCGAGTACAAGTAGATACAGGTTTTAAATAGCTTTGTGCTGATTGGTTTATACTGGGAAGGGAAACCGGAAGGCTCTGGTTGATCCAATGAGACATTCTTTTCTGGACAAACTCAAACAGGCTTAGGTGCACATTTTCAGTTTGATTCAGAACTGTACGAAACAAGCATCTGAGGCAAGACAGACATTAGGCCTTTGGCCTTATCATGATCCCAGAAAAAACGACGGTTTTCGTGCAGAATAGGATTACGCATCGATGCTTCACAAATTTGTCAATTGGAAGCAATTACCAAACAATTTACTGAACATCATTGAAGTTTTTTTCACCCGGGATGAAAAATGAGTTCTAAAACCTTACTTATCCGGTTGATTTCGAAAGGATTACGACGAGAAACAAATAAACATGGCTTGATATTATGCCTTCTCTGTGTGTGTTTCTGTGTGTGTGTGTACTTGGAGAGTAAAGTAATCCTTGAGAGAACAACTTTGTAGCCCCAGGTTTAAACACATCTGAATAATCTTGCAAATACGGATAAATTGGTATACAGCAGCCGTCGGATGGATACAGCTGCTCGAAATAGACATTACTACAACACCAACTCTGTCGTGAACCGCAGAGGTTGTTAAAGTCGCTGCTCTGCCAAATTCGTTCTGTTTTGTGTTTGACTGCTTCATATATGAACTGCTTTTCACCTGCTGGTTTAACTCACTTGCTATATAATCTGCGGACCAGTATCTAGGCGGAAAAGACAACACAGATCCGTAACACATATTCTGTTCTTGGATTGGCAGAAAAAAATGTTTGTCATCATAGGAAAGCCACCAACAATACAAGAAGTTTGAAACATTGGGTTTCCTTTATCCAGTTCATTGGAACAGAGAGAAGACATAAGTCGCGAGATGCAAGCATTTCGTTTACTCTTGTCAACCGCGCACGCAAAACGTGTCAGTATATATACAAGGTATAGTAGGGGGGTGAATGCAACAGTAAAGTAGACACGATCGAAAGTTCTTACAGTGCGTACGTTGGGGAGAGTGAATTCTGTCGTGTTAATGTCAGGGTAAACAAACATTTTGGGCTAATCATTTTTGTGCACAGAGTGCTGGCAGATGCATCATGATAAGAATAGGTCCACTGAACGCTAATAGCTTCGGTGTTGGATTGCGCAACAATGATTTGAAACACTGGGTCAGGTCAACTTTGTGACCTGATACAATCAAGTGTCTTGCAATCGAAGAGGCTGACGGTTTCGCGTCATTGTGTATTGCCCCAGCAGGTTGCGTCATCAAGTTTGACAGCCATTTGGGTGTCGCTCTAAGGCACACATACACAGTGGCGCAGTTGCGTTTGCTGTAGATGACCAAAAAGTTGTATTCAAAATCACTCAAACAGTCTTCTGATCTCAGTGTCTCACTTATTGTCCATCAGTTCACTTGCAGTTGCGGTGACGTACACATTGGCAGGACGGATCGTTGCTTGACTCAACGAGTGTCAGAACACATGCCCAAATGGCTGTCAAACTTGACGACGCAACCTGCACACAAAGTTGACCTGACCCAGTGTTTCAAATCATTGTTGCGCAATCCAACACCGAAGCTATTAGCGTTCAGTGGACCTATTCTTATCATGATGCATCTGCCAGCACTCTGTGCACAAAAATGATTAGCCCAAAATGTTTGTTTACCCTGACATTAACACGACAGAATTCACTCTCCCCAACGTACGCACTGTAAGAACTTTCGATCGTGTCTACTTTACTGTTGCATTCACCCCCCTACTATACCTTGTATATATACTGACACGTTTTGCGTGCGCGGTTGACAAGAGTAAACGAAATGCTTGCATCTCGCGACTTATGTCTTCTCTCTGTTCTAATGAATACAAGAAGTGTATAAATGTACTAACTTCTCCGAAGACAACTCCCGAAAAAGGCAAAGTTTATTCAGTCTTATGTGTACAGAAGCATGATCTTCGTTGTGGTTTCCCTATCTTGTATTTTATGTAGAGTATCTTCTATTTTGATTAGGGAGACGAGGAAGAGTTTTTTTTCAATCTTTGGAGAACGTGAGTGGGATACTTGCCGCCCACGTTCTCAGATGGGATTCTTCGGCTAGCAATGTACACTGATGAGGTTCATGGTTGTTAGGTGAGTGATGGTCACAATTCTATAAGGTGGAAGAAATGTACGATAAGTGTCACCAGTGAACTTCATCATACAAAGCGTGTAATTGTAGCAAGACATCCTGTCACTCGGTAGTTGGTTACTTTGGAGGATGTTGCCTCGGGACTGAGATCGAAGGTGATATTTTAGTGGAAATATGTTCCTTATCGATTTGATAAATTTTACGTGTCTCCTTTTACTCACTCTATAAACATGTTTTATTCCCAATTTTTCCAACTGAGGTTGCCACTAGCATATATGAACAAAGAAAATCGCTTTCAGTACATGGTAATGATTATATGAACCACTCTGAACCCAAGAAAGGATTTCCTTCTGCTAGCTTGCTTCATCAAGGGAAAACCTTTAGTACGTCAGATATTTTTTCCTTTATCTCTTTTCCTGGTTTAGAGACACTGTACACTGTGGCCAGTTACGGGTAAGAGCAGCACAAAGAGCTCACATTTTACTAATTTATGATTGGTTTCTGTTATGAGATCGGGTTTACCTAACAACTAATTCATCATGCAGTATCGAAGCTTAACTAACCGGTGAGAGCCGCTATACTACTATTTCATCCCATTAGGATTCATCACGGAGTGCTCGTCTATCGAGCACGCACTAAGACTGATATTCTTACTGGTAGGAGTGGCTATAATCTCACGGGATATTAATTGGCACAACAATAATGAATGAAATGCAGTCGGGTTTAGCATCAATTCTAGCAAGACTTTACAAGCTGGAGTTAGCAAAATTAATGTGTACAGGATTATTTGTCAACATTAGACTCTGATCAGTCCAAAATCATATGAATCTTCTAAATTACTCCATTCATCTCCAGTACAAACAAAGTGAAATTCGAGATCGGAACAATGACTTCAAATAAGTTGCAAAACAACTCCCATGAAGGCTCTTCAAGTGACCTACCCATCAGATAAGTTCGAAAATGAAGGTGGCTGTACGAGGGTTATGACAGCCAGCGTGGTCTTTGAAACCATTGACCGCAGATTCACTCCTTGTTGGAGACTGTTTTACCAACACGTTTGTGAACCAGATTGTGAAGATGCACAATAAGTCGTCACCTCCCAGGATCTTCATCAATTCTGACTTGTTCAAACGCGATTTTTATCACTGGTTGAAGATACTACCTGTTACAATGAGCCGTCTCCTTCGTGGTTTAGAAGCCAGCAGTAAAGTGATAAGGTATTAATCAAAATGTAAAAAAGTAACTTTTGTAGTTTTGCAAAACTTTCCGAGGAAATACTGGTGAAGTGAGTTGAAAGGGAAGGGTTTAGGAGCATCAAAGGTACCTGCTATTTGGGCCCAGATTCTGAAAGATACGCAAGTCATTTCTCCTCCTAAATATCTTGGCTTACGACAGAACTCAACACTAGATTTGTGCAACCCGTCAGAAATTCCAAAGTACCAAATAAAATACTAGAATTCTTCACTTTATAGATTACGACACACAGACACCAAGACATTTCCCTGCGCATTTTTTAATGCCGTCGGTTTTAACCGTTCAGCCGTCTACCTTGTCTTGTGATATGTGACAGTGAAGTGGTCGCCAAACTGTTTGGCTTAAAACCTAGCTAGCCAACTCTTAGTGTACCCTATTTTCTTTCGAGTTAACCGAGACTCTTTCCAAAGCCAACCAGATATTGTACAAATCACTGATAATGAACGACAGAAAATGATGTTTTATAATCCATTGCGAAATTCGTACATAATTAGGATAGTTTAATTCCCAGCAGAGCTGCACTTTTTTCCTTTATTTTCACACGGGCAAAGTATCTGGCATAAGATTAGGACGTAGTGAAAATGACACTCTTCCCATCAGATTCATTGTACATTTGTAACATGAACGCGTCACTTGTGCCCTGCTCTTCTGCAAAAGATAAAACAAAATATGATTTTTTCCAACCTATAACATTTTGATTTGAAGACCCAAGTATCTGCAGTTAGCTGACATACGGAGAGGATTTTCTTATTTTAATTATTTGAAACGAAGAGAGGAACTATGGAAGTCGAATAATATTTGGGGAATTAATGGCCAAAATTTGCCATGATCCAGATGATAACCTCAGAATCACAATCGGCTGTTTTGGGGACACCGTAACTCTGGACTGATAAAACTTCGTGGTGGTTTCGTAACTGTATGCTATCCGAAATGTGGAGTTTTGACCGTCAAATGCTAACTTGCATCTGAATGTCCAACCAGTGCTAGGATTGAAAGGTGGTCACAGATGGCCTTCCGGCAATGTTGCTTTCAAACTTTAGGTTAAGTAGCTGTGAAAGGCTGTCCGAAATTCGGTTTCATTAGTATGTAGGTATGTTCTTCAGGTCTCAAAATGCTATTTAGGCTGGTAGTAGGTAACTGTACGTTTCATTCAGTGACGAAAATTGTATATGTCTCAGTTTGAGCTCCGAATTCTTTTCTTGTAGCTCATCAATTTGAGATAGTACAACAACTCACAAAATGTGATATGCACACAATGGCTAAATTACCGAACCTTTCACCTACCATAGTACCTGCATCACTTTCAACCAAGAATAGTGGTTGAACGAACGTACGGAAATTACATTTGTTCTCTCCTGGCTTCGACCGGAAAAAAGAGAGAAGGGAGATAAAACTGCCGAGGATGTTAATGAGTATTTCAATTTTTCACGCTTTTGTAAACCAGGGTTGGCCTGTTCATATTCCAGTGACTGCGCCGAAAGTTCTCCTTTTATTCCTGCTGGAATTGTCGTCGGAGAAATTTATGCTGTCCCATTCGGTTATTGGTGTGACGGTACTCCTTATTTTCCCGTTTTGCCCATTGTTAGGTGCTCAACCTGTTGAACGACTGCGTACACCTGGTTGTACTTCAATAGCAAGACTAAGGGTAAGTCGACTTTTCAAAGCCCACCTACCTGAATCACGATAGAGTTGTAAAGAAATAAACTACGTGTCCATCTCATTCAAGTGTCCATATACCAGCTTTCAGAAAAGGAGCTTTGAAGTTCCATTTCACAGGGATAAATTACAATGTCTGTAGCCATGTGGTATCAGCAGGGTTTATTTCGTCAAAATGTATTTCACTTTAAATAAAAGTGGGTACTGTTTGAACGGTGGTGGGAAAATTCAGACAGAAAATTCTGCACATAATTTTGAAGGCACAGTTGCATAGAGCAACAGCTAATTCCTCAATCACTGGTGTGCCAAAATTGTACTTCAATATCAGCACATCAGTGGACCTCACCTAGGACTTTTTCTTGAGTATCATTTCCTCAGCCTTTCAACACTATGAATACCCTAAAAATTCTTATAGTTCCTTATAGTTCCTAATGAATTCGACAAAATCTACAAGTCAAAAAAGCGTCACATTTAGCCATCCTGAGACATATTCAAAGTGGACTAGTATTTCCATTATCCCCCCGCTGTGTCACTTGTGAAAGTGATGGTGGAGGTTGTATAGGCGAACCACGCAGATTTCAACTTATCCTACAATTCCGAGTAAATATACGGAATAACTGCACTCACAGAATGTGCTGCCAATATAGTTACATTAGCAACATGGAGTTACCCGTGAACTTCTTCTTTAACTATTATTATATGACCCGAATCATCAAATGATATCCGTTCACCTTAAAAGTGAGGTTGAATTAGGTTGCTTCCCATATTATTAGCAGAGTGAACTGTTTGTTATGTGAACTTTATGTATGATTCTTCATAGTAATCGCATACGTGTATCAGGAGTGTGATCGGTTGTTCCTCGTGAAAGAGTTCACCACGAGATAGAAACCGGGATTCGCTGATAACGCTTTATGAATTGGTTACAAGCTGGGATTACGCAGGAGAGAGCAATGGTTATATCTACGTGCATGATAACGAGCGGACAGCAGAGTACTGGGTTACCCCACATGAAGATCGGCAATATCAGCAAAATCAGTTGCGTGCTTCTGACAATCTATGTTCGTGCATCTGCATACTACTTACCAATTTCCATAATCATATCGACAAATCAAAGTAAAGAAACCTTGCCCATAGATTGAGACAGCTACCAAACCAGCCTCTTAACTGCTATTTGGTATCATTACTAATTGTGGTACGACAGATACAACCCGTACTGTGAAGTTTTTTAACTGAGCCGAAATATACCGTAGTGGTACCACGGTGCCCAGTTGGTTTTATTCCATTTCATACGTTGTAGACTGAATGTATTCTGTGTTCGAATAGTCAGCCCGGTGAGTGAACGAACGTCAGATAACACGCCAAGTACCTCCATCCGGTTGCCTGTCTTCTCACAATAAATACGTACTTATTTTTGACAGTCGAGCTCAATTACCTTTGCCTGAAACTCAACCACAAGGTTTCGCTTTCAATTTGTAAGCACGGCGAGGATGATCCGAAGAGGAAGCTACGTGTGAGAGAGAGCTCGTTCAGTTCACACAAAATACGAATGCCTCCTGGACAAAAAAAGAAACAAAAAACTGTACACTAAAAAAAATTACACTTTTCAATTAATATAAGTTACTTGAAAGCAAGCTGATTTTTTTTCACACACAGAACACATATTTGGTCACAAACTACGCAACCCATACAAGCAATTCCATGAGCCTTGGTTCAGGGCTAAAAATTTGGACAAACAAAAAAATAACTGTGAATGTCGAAAGCTCTGGATCAAGAGAAGGATCCTTGAAACACCATGAAACCGAACTCTATATTGTCACTTCATCTCAGGACCACACCCTTTTAAAAGTGAAGATAAGTATTTCCTGGGAGGAAATCGACAATAGCAATCGTTTTTTTCGTTTTAGCTAATCATTATCAAATTGTTATTTTACTGGATTGAATAAGCTTGCATTAAATAACTTCATATGTGTTTCTCCAGGGTAACAAACATTCAAGAAATAAAAAAGGTATACGTATCACGCAGTTACTTGCGAGTAGTGTGTGGGGTAACAAATGTTAGGAACATCGTCGCCAAAAAAGAGTGGCCACCGGAAGGTTCTTCGACTTGGGAAAAATGTCTTATGTTATGACGAAACTCAAATCTATCACCGTGGGATGAATTTTGAACCTTGTATCCAGAACAAGTCCGAATGCTGAAAATTGTTGTTGGCGCATTAGTTGGGCTTCTGCAAATCATTCGCGATGTAATTCGTGATGAGTGAACTGGCAAACATGGTGAAATGGAGGTTATTATGGAATCCTTCAACAAATCAATCCGATTGGTGCTCTCTGATCGATTAAAAGTTGGCCCTGTCGTTCGACTTGTACAGACTGTCGGAAACTTACCAAAACTAAGCTCGGGGACAATCTTTCAGCTGATGGAGTGTACGCAAAGAGATAGGTGGTATTACACAGTCAGAAGTTATTCCGTAGATTTTTTCTGGTGTATTTATCTCCATCGATTGAGGATTTTACCTTAACATGGTAATCGGCATTACTTGCTACGATAACTCCGAGGGCTTTACTGATTTATGTGCAAAGCGCTCCTTCAGGGTCACCCACATTGGATGGTCCGAAAGTGAGTAGTCAGAAAAAGACAAGGCAGCCTTGCTAGAGCTCGGGGTGGCTTTTTGAGTAGCAGAGAACTCCCTACATAGAAGCTAAAGAAGCCAATAGACAGCGACAAGACGTGCACGACTGAAGTTCACCATTAAATGAGGCCTTTGCTTCTTTCTTGGATATCCTGATTGGGGTAGGATTCATTGGGACCCGCTGGACATCCTCGACTGGCACACCGCTATCTAATAGACGTACAAACCACTCTTTCGGTCACCGGCCCTCTATACACAAAATTCTTGGTGCCCGATAAAGAGCTGTTAGTTGTGCACGCGGCTGCAGATGCCTTGTAGCACCTAATTTCTAAGACTCTTCATGAACAGTTTTTCTACACTGACCCCTCATGGATGGGTGCCATACGAGATATCCATGAGGCTGGCTTATCATGTAGAAGGAGCTGGCCACGTAAATATAAAAAGGTAATTATCTCTTCCCTTGCTTAATGTTCCTAACTGGTGGTACCAAATCCCAGCCAGTTTTCTGCAAACTATCAAAAAATAAGTAGCTTAGTGGAAAGCTCATTCCAAAGCTCATAATTTTCCACAAATCCTTGAACACGACCCAAATTACTGTTGACAGTTACATCCTAAGAATAATCCCTCAGATTCTCTGCAAGCTCGCGAATATGAGTAAGGACTACTATGTTCTGCAGTCCTTCAGTTGATAACTACATATATCAAGCCATTGCCGATTATGTGAGTTTTGAAATAATGTAACGCGAGACGCATTAGTTACCATCCTGTCGACCATAGTTATTGAAAAATAGTCGTGCTTTTGATTTCGTGATCTTTTGGAACAATAAGGTAGTTTCCAGTTTGTTCCTCTATTGCTCGAGTATTACTGCTTTCTTTATCGGGTTTTGTAAACATCTTTGAGACTCTGTGGAAGCTGCCAGTCTGGTTCAGTTGACCATGACAATCAAGTAATCTAGTCCGGAAAGTTTCTATGCTGGTTCCTGATGATGATGACGATGTCTTCACTTTTGCGTTATCTACATCTCCGTAATTACCAGCTCATCATGGCTCTCCTAAGTCGGATGACATCAATATGCACTGTCGGCAAGCAATGCCTCGAAGCTGTCGTTTGCTATTCTTCCTCCATATATCGTTATAGGATTCTGTGACAACCATTTTTCTAACGGTGCTTACTTTTCAGCTGACTATTAGTAATATTCGTATCAGGCACGTGATGGTGCAAAAACAAACAATTAATCAAATGCCTCGTAGGATACCAGTAAAAGCCGTCCGATTTGAAGAAACAGTAACTCGGCTTATGTTTCTGCTGAGTGAGACTATCATACAGTGCTTCCTTAAAACGTATTGGGTAGGGAAGTTCCTGTTTCTAAATTTAATAAACCATATTCGCTGCCCTTTGTGAGGATATGGACTACCTCGTCGTTGGCAGATCGCCAAGTCTCCATAAGAGTCATTAGGTCCAGCTACTACAGACAGTAACGAAAGTTGTAATAAGTCACTAATAATGTATTAGTGTCCAATGGATGTAGCCGCTTCTTGAGGCGTTTACATGGGGCTTTTATCAGATGATTTCACCTTATGTATTCGGTCTAATGTCTACTAAAATATTTCTAAGCAAGCCTAAAACAATGAACCGTTAATGTGGAAACGGAAAGCTTCCAATAATGTGAATTCATAGTACGAACAAGCGTGAGAGAACGCTTGGTGGAATGAAAACATCGGGTAGAGTGAATTACTTCGAAAAGAACTCCTCTGGGTCACCGAGTATTCCGGGAATGCCGGTCACTGACTGATATATGAGCCTCTCTAAGAAGATGGAAGTCAAGCTTTTGTATAGACAATGTTTTTCTTCGAACAGTTGTTCTGTCGTATATTGGATCGAAAATACGAAATTAACTTGGTCCTACTGATGGTCGGTACGTTAGAGTTAGGTTAGTTGGATAATTTGTTCGAATACTGCCTGGTTTCTCACAGTGAAGTATCACCCTGTCTAACAGGTATTTTTTATTTTATCTGCAATTCCCATTGGCTCGTGTATGGTGCATGATTGAAGTGGGCGGTCCATACTTTTAGTTATTATTCATTTGGCCTTCCCAACACTCCGCCTCGGGCCTGACTCTGAATTCCGTCTTCCCTTGGCTGAATTTCAAAACCCTGTCGATGCACATAAGCACACACACACATACGAACAAACAAACTAATAAACAAACAAGCGCACTCCAATCTCTGGTCACTCTTGGGAAAGAGCCAACTTTTATGTGTTGTTCTTATTTCGTGTACTCGTCAATAACCTTGGTCTCTTGATATTTTTCTTACCAAAGACATAGTGCTAAAGAGCAATCCGATTTCCCAGTAGTCACACTCCATCCGATTGCTTCCAGTTTGATAAAGGCACGTGTTGTTTTGCTTACAAGGCGCATCAAAAATAAATGTTGTTTTTTTATTTGTCACAAACACATGAGACACAGCCCCGTGTTCTCCTATCACCTATTGTTATGCCGTAAATTGCTATTTATTTTCGGCGCCCGAAGTACACGTAACCATCTCTTTAGTGTCTGTGAATAACGACTTAGCGAATGGGACGTTTTATATTTTAAGTTGTATAGGACTTATTGGATAAAATATTTACTTTTTTTAATTATATCTTATATTGGACATTCTGAGTTTCCATGCTGATGTTCGTTGTAGGTCTATACGCTATTCCTTTGTCCGTTAGGATCAAGAATAATGCTTGACCTTGATCACACTTAAATTTTTCTGTGATCTAACTATCTGGAAATGTTAGAGTATCTCACAATCAGTCAAATTAAAGCGATATGAAAAGTATATAAAAGAATATTAGTCAAAATGCGTGAACAGCATAAAATCCTAATTAGGCAGTATTCTGCATTCAGCTGGCAGGTAACGAATGATGAAGTCTACAACTGGGAGTGATGGACACCTTGAGCTAAAGTCATTAGGGCGAGCAAACCATACGATTAACTTCTAAGTGGAGTGTGTGTGTTGACTGAAGAACTTGTTGTCTTGTCGTGTCTTATATTATAGATTTAACAAAGGGCAATCCAAGATAAACGTCTTCCCGCATGTGTGAAAAGCTTTGGCACTCAATCAGTTGGTCGAAAAGAAAGAAATCCAAAAAACTGAATTGCATTTCTTCCCAAGAAGTGCTCGTGGTATACTGGAGGAGATTTTACTCTTAGCACTTTTTCTTGACAATAAGTCTAGTCCACTGTTAGTTTATCTCAGTCTGCTGAATGAGTGAAGCTCGTCAAAAATTGAACGTGAAAGGATATGTTGGGTCGGAATTAAATGACAAATGACTGAAGTTCTTCTGATCAGACATACTAGCACACTGAGGAAGAGATGACTTCATAGATAATAAATGCGTTTGTTTTCGGCCTGAGTAAAAGGCTACTGGCAAAAACTGAACACCATTCAACCAAAAATAGGCTCTATATGGCAATTTATTGACCTGAGAAGTATTGACAACACCATTTTCACATAATTCGGTTTTCTTTATCGGTTGCGTGCATACCTTCTAGCGTTCATGATAATCTCGGACGACTTCCAGATCCACTGTGAACCAGCATTTGGATTCAAATGAGAGACGTGATGGATAAATTGTCAGAAACCTTGGATTGACGGAAGTACACGGGAAGTGAGTAATCTTTGATATGCGATTACAGGTTACAACTCTGTGACTTAGTTTTCTGCACGAAGCAAATCCGTGTCCTTGTCGGAGTGAAGTGAATTGAGGCTACATACATAATTCCCCATTGTTATGTTTTTGAATCTGTTGGTAAGTCCCCAAATATGCAACGCAACTATGCTTTGCTTGATGGTCGCGCACGTAACCAGATTCATCGATTCACTAGCTTAACCTGATAGTTTCTCACCTGTATTCAACTTTCTTGCTCAAATACGTGCCCCCATCCCTACAAATGAAAACGAATTACGTACTTGGAGTTTCGGAATTGAAAATCAAACTAATCACAGACTTCAAACTTGTCCACCTATAAGCCGGAGGGTGCATTGAATTTGCGTCTCTAAAGCCTGCATTCTATTGAAGGAACTAATGGGTTGCCTAATGGGGAAGGGATACATACCACAGAGCTGTATGCTACCCGGAGTGGGATGAATCCCACCTTTGGTGAAACACCTCTGTTTTGTCTTTCCCAGGTTGAACAGGAGGACAAATGCTCCATCTCCCAATTGTTGACTTCCTCGATTAGCTGGAGGACAAAGTGATAGGACATTCTGAAGCAGCCTGGTATTTTCCTGTGCATCTTCTGTTTTCGTTTCGCATTGTATTTGAATCCAGTAAGCGAGAGAATATTTGTTCACTTGTGCAAAAATTCCGAAACGGGAAATATGTTTTTATCTCATCACTCGGTATCACGCATCTAGTTGTGGAAGTACTTCCCTGTATCTTCATTCATTGAATATTCCATATCCGTTTCATCCAATAAACATTGCGAGAAAAGGATTCAAACTGAAATTTAGGAAACATAAAAAAATGAGCCAAAGAATTAAATTGTTGGAAGTCTGATTTATTAGATTCTTTGTTATTGTGAATACTGATCAAGGTGGCCTACTCATTCTTCCAGAAGCGGGCATTTTGGAAGGGAACAAAGGTAAGTTATCCAGGCTTTTCGAAAATCTATCTACATTTTCAGTCACTTAGGCCGTCGTATCAAAAACTGCTCACAACACAGTCACTGAAGTGACTGCCTCGTACGAAGGATCATGCCTTCAAGGTCCAAGACCATGGCCTATTTAGAGCTCTATCGAAATCCATCAAAACGGAACTTTACGAACTGAACGCTCTGGACGCTCAATCACTATTGGTCATTACTGATTCGAGGGTGAGGTGGAAGACCGCCGTGCAATGAAGCGGTACAAAGTCTCGTAAACGGCTATCCCCAGCAGACGTTGATGAACTCAGTAGTCGTTTTACGGTTACCTCATACCCACCAGTTATCCGAAACCATATTGTTGACTTCCACCAGAACCGTACAAACGGGAGCATCACTTCGTGGGACATACACAAGGAGCTCATTCGATTCCAAGCATATGAATAAACCGACCCAGACTGACTACGTTCGATCCTGTTGATGAAATGCACGAGCTAACCAACCCCTCCTCGTAATTTTTGGTCTCTTTGACATAGGATCGAGTCGTATTACTATTTTCGATTGCTGGGAAGTGGCCTCAGTCTCTTCAGTACCCAGAAATTGTGCACCTAAAATAAGTCCAATAGCTTGCACATCCGTAACTCCCAGTGTTCGAAATGGCTACACTAAAAAGACCGTTGATCCAGACGGATGTGCTCGACTCCAGCAATTTGCTTGTCGCCAGTCGTGATGAATCCTCGATGTTCTGGCCTCTCTTGCCCATTCTGTTTTATCATCTGTTGATCGCAAAAGCTAAGTAATTAGGATCAGTTTTTTATTGACTATAATGACACATTTTATTACGTTGACAGATCAAAATTATTCCATGTACTTGCCGACTCAGGCCTCAGTAACTCCAGCATTATTCTTGTGTCTATCTACTTTCCAAATCAACAGCAATTTACAAGATGCTGCGACTGAACATCTATGCTTCCTTCTGCACAAAGCTTCTTGCAAGGTGCTATTCTATCACCATGTTTGTTGTTTGCTTGTATATCATCCATGACCGTTTGTGTTGATCGTCTCACTAATAAACACCTTCGTGATGTGATTTTTGAATACCCAACTGAAAGAGCTCCACATCTCCGATCTACAGTAAAGGGTAACAGAGCTCGTCAACTGGGCTTCAGGTCACAATCTAACGATGTATCCCTTAGGGTGCTCTGAAATTCTGCTCTTTCTTTGTCAACCCATCAGTACCCCAACCTAAGGGTATCCAACCCAGACATACTCATCAATAGAGAAACTATACAACGAATGTCGCCGGTTGAGTACCTTGGCTTAAGCGCTAGCCGGAAAGTCACCCGGAATGATGACACCGCGCGTATCTTCTCTAATGTTCGACGACTCATCTTTTACTTGGCAGAAATAAGGTCATTGTCTACCCCATTTCACTTCATATGACGATTTGTATCTGCTTTCTTCTTTCCACACCGGCTTCATGCTTTCCTTGTCATGTTTCCGAGACATTTTGTGTAGGATTTCGAAATTCTCGTCAGGTTCCTTGAACTTGGGTCTCCACATCTGGGCATCAATTACAAACAGTTTATCTAATTCATCGCAACCCCGAAAAAACCAGCCTTGTCTGACTTTCTCTCGTAAGATCTTAGAAGACAGCATACACACGCTTTCATCCCAATCTTTGCAATTGCGTATCAACATCTGCCACTTGATATCAATAAAAACATCTTCTTGCTCTCCATAGAGCGCGTAGATCTTTTGTAGTTCCTTATCTCGCTCTTTTTCTCACCAAAGTTTGTCCTCCCATTACCGACTTGTTTAAGTCACTCCGATGGACAGACACGTTTTTATCCTATTGCTGGTTTTTGCAGTGCAAAGGTTACGTAGCAGCTGAATATTCACCCTCGGGTGCACAAAACATATAGTTAACTTGACTTACCTAGTCTGTTACGAGTGAATTGAGCTGTTTCTTATAGCATACGGAAATCAATAGACAGATGATTTAAGGAGTCGATTTCGACTGAAATTTCTAACTTGAACATTATCCGTAAAAATCCTTCCCGAAATTATATTGTACAAAAATGAATTCTGCGCCTACTTCGTTTCTTGCTCTATGGTTTTCTGGGTTAGGGGAGGGGTTGTATCCCTTTGCTCAAGTGCCTTCTGTGCCATGAGAGATCCGGCTGAAATGTTATACGAAAATATAGAGCTGAGAATGAAAGTGTATCGTTCTTATAAGTAATGGAAAATCCACTTTCATCTTACACCTCGAAAAACCGAACCTTGCCAACCGGAATCGAATCGGCTTCTCTCCACATACCGGCAGGCGACCTAACATTTGAGCTATCGCGGTCAGGACAATCGGGTGTACTTGATGAAATTTCGGCATATTAGCTCTTTTTACCTAACCAAAACTCACCAACCAGACAAATACAGCAGTTTTGCTGTGAATACCAAATAATGTGCATTCATTCATTAGGACACGTTAACGAGGTGCAGTACGACCGACTGGTGTTTTCATCAAATATCTTGCAGTTCAGTTCGTGACTCCAAAAACGGACACGTAAACCCTCACCTTCGGTCAGTACAATTTTAGATGAACACAGCTACTATTATAGTAAAGTTCAAAAGTTCGGAGCTTGAAGCTCATTGGTCAATAAATCCCTAATATTGAGTTGACCGTGCTAGCTCAGTGTGGTTACGCCGATAAAATTATTTATCGGATGGGTACGAATGCTAACCTCATCGATGAAAATAGCAAAACTATTGTGAAGATGTTCTAACTCTGTTAAGAATCAGTACATCCCACTGAGGACTCATTAGCTAGTCGCTGACAATTGTGCACAAGGTCTTCATATTGCTTTTCATCCATGTAGAGAATATATGCGTCATAGTGACTCAGTGCCAAGTGACTAATGGACTTCGGAGTTGAAAAATCACTGACAGATGGACTGCTTATCATTAGGTGGTGAAACGAAGCAATCCCTTAAGAGTGAGTTCCGGAGGTATACTAATCATCATACAATCCGGGTTGTAGTGTTTGCTGGCAACGAGGGATATTCGCTCAAATAACGATTCCTAACAAGAGCAAAATATATGTGCTTTGCTCGTATCAAGCAGTCCAATCTGTGCTTTGGGTGCGCGACTGGATAACCCTCGCAAAAGAGTTCACTGAGAAGCCAAAAACGAGATTCCTTAATAGCTGCGTGTGAGTTATATGTATGTATGTATTTCACACCAGTCAGGTTTCAGACTGTGTGCCAAATAAAACGTAGTACGTCGGAGGAGGAGGGAGTATATAGTCAGAGTCCATGATTTGATTGTCGGCGAATTACTACTGGGTTGCCTAGACCAAACCAAGTGGTTTTATTAAGGCTCCACTACTGGAGTCTTTAGCTATCCTATTCATTACCCACAAGGCAGAGAGACGAAACGTGGGGTCCGTAACATGTTGAGGCCGGTAACTGAATGCTCAGTTCGTACTCCCTTCGGATGGTATAAGACGTCCTAGGGCCAAATAAATCCAACCGCCACAGATGCCAATGAACAGTGTTGTAAGCCTCAGACTCCATCCATGGTTGATTTGGAATCAGGGTTTAGCCATCTTCCGTAGACTGACTATTATTCAGCCAACCCTTTGGAGAGCGCCGGGCATTCGCTTCCCTCCTCTTCCTCCCTCTCACTGCCAAGAGAAGGCAGTGAGATGGACTTCCTCAGCAGAGGCTGTGTGGAAAACACCCTCTCTTGGAAGCATTTCAAGAGCCATTCTGGACGAGTAGCCATCTCGGAGCATGAGACACTCACCCCCAACCATACTGGGGCATTTCAAGTCATATGAGTAAGTCGCAGCTAATCTTGAAAACGATAGAACTGCTGTCGCGGGTTGAGATATTTGAACCAAGCATAGTCTGAAAGACATACGACCGGAGTGCACAGGCATAAGGATGAACAGGAGAGAAGATTACTGGGTACACGATGAGAGACTCCGTTCACAAAACCACTCTTGTGCTGCTGAGAATCATTCCCTATCCTCTAATGGATGTAACTCACATCAGACGTAGAATGCTTCTATGATTTTATTTTCGAATCCAGCCCTTTACCACTGCATGTGAATGGTTTCATAAGCAGTCCAAATACCTTGATACTAAAATTGGTTACAATGCTCCCTTTGGAGGGTACTTCTGAAAACCAGTCACCTCCTCTGTATAAACACATCACTGAAACCACCCGAAGTCGATCGCCCCCTTCAAGCCCACAGTGCCATCGGTTCACATACCTACACATCGATAGAAAGTGGCAATTGACCTTGTGATAAAGACTGCTCGTAGGCCCTTCTGGAGCGATAAATGTCCAATGTAGCACTACAGTATGGATTTGCAAACATCGTCGGCTCTTCAAAAGGTTCACGAAAGGTCATCGGAATCATTTACAAGCAGTGTTAGTGGATATTCAGGAATTATGTGTACTTAATGTGCTCTCACTTGCCTGCAACAGCCGGTAACACCTGCGCCGTTGGCTATGGCAAACGTGATGTTTGCCTTTGGTCTCACTGTTGCAAGCCTGCTATGTTCACTCAATATAATTGCTAAAATCTTCACACCACGACAAAAGCACTCCAAGTGACTGTTGGTGGTCTCGGAACGGCTAGCGAGTTGTTCTTGACCCCGGTCAGTAAAGTAAAAGGTTATTTCAACAAGAATGGAGTTTCCTTGAAGAGGAGCTCATCCCACTTCGATTCAGGAAGAACGCCATTCCATAAGATTAGGAAATGAAGCCAGTATCAAAACCAGTCGAGACCAAGGAAGTTCAGGACAGCTCAAGCTCTTGCATTCCATATCATTTATTTCAACGACGGTAACAGCCCTGTGTCCGAATGGTTTCTCATTAACCTTCAGAATCATCCTTCGGCAACAAGAATATTGCTACAGGAAAAAACAATTTGTGTGGCCTGTAACTTTGAGCATGATTTTTTTTGACAGCAACTGCTGAGTTGTTCAATGTCAAGAAAGTTAGAATCAGATCAAGGCTACTGAACTTTGGGGCCTCAATAATTTCAAGGTAAACTATATCAAGTTTGCCGAGGCTTGTTCCCACTTTATGCGAAGATTAGGAATCGAGAAACATTTCCAACTCTAATCAAGCTAATCTTTATTTCATATTCACAGGTTAGATGTCGAAGGCAACCTGGGTAGCTATTTGCGATTTCTCTGCCAGACGAGAACGTCAGGGGTATCGAAAGTTCAGGGACTCTAGTCTCAGAAGTTGAGGAGGTGACTGGGTGGAAAATGGTTCCATTGAGGTATGGTGTTCATGTGGTACGGCTACTGCATTGAACTGCCCTAGAATCCTGCGGGGAATTCATATCCGAAATAAAAAAGAGATGTTTGTCGGAGAAAACAAAGGAAGAAACAGTTATCAGTGGATTCCTTTCTGACAAATTCATTGCTATTGTAATTTTGATTCGTGTCTTATTTCTATAGAGATAGACATCAGCCATCTTTGGTGAGTTTGGTTGGTTCTGATAACTAGTTTCCGTGTTTTAATTATGCATAGTG
This sequence comes from Fasciola hepatica, assembly GCA_948099385.1. Classification (NCBI taxonomy): domain Eukaryota; kingdom Metazoa; phylum Platyhelminthes; class Trematoda; order Plagiorchiida; family Fasciolidae; genus Fasciola; species Fasciola hepatica. The sequence continues at coordinate 11,293,051 of CANUEZ040000182.1, forward strand.
TTTTTTTCTCAACTTCCCTCCTTAAAGCGAAAACCTCCGAGAATTGAACTGATTTGGTTGGCGTCCACCACCTTCGGTGTTGGGTGAAGCACTGTATCTTAGTTGATAAATAATTTCTCCGGAGCCTTTGCGACAGAAGAGCTTAGATTATGTATTGCTTACAATTTGTCAGTAGATATCACTGCACACTCAAAAAGCGTTCCTGTGACCAAGATAAAATGCTGCTGCTTTGTTATTTAGCAACGTTGAAAAAACCAGACAGGTTATCTGTTACATTTGATAGAGCACCACAAACAAAAGTCGATCTTGTTGCCAATCAGTCCTATCTGATGGCATGCACTTCTAAAAGAGTGGAGATATGAACATGTAGTTCGACAAATTAGTGCTTTGAGTTAATTAAAATGCAAAGAAAGTGCTAAATCGGTGTTTTTCTCGAACTGGAAGACTCATTGTATTTAGCTTTATTCTACTCAGTTGAGGTTCGCTTTCTCGAGCTGCAGAACAGACAGATAACCGGCACTCCACTTATGCTAGCGTTCCACCGGTGTTGCTTTGAATTTGTATGTATGTTTATCAAAGGTAGGTTTGCACGTTTGTGTTAGCGTTAGTGAGGTACTTTGTCTAATATTCAGTCACCATTTGTCAGTTCGACACGTAGTCTACACCTAGAAGACCTTAGAATGCACTCTATGTTTATATCAATGATGGACAACATCATTCAATGAAATATTCTTTATGATTATCTCCTTCATATAATTGTTGCGATCGAGTAAGTACAGATCATATATTTTGCATTCATTTATTGCGTAACAAGATGAATAATGGGGCGATAAACCCGGTTATGCATTCTTCACTTTATGGCTTCTCTTCTGCAACCAGCTTTAAGAAAATTGTAGCTTTGCAGTTGTTTGTCGAGGCTATTTAGGAAACAATGACAGACTACCACAAGTCACCGTAATGCCAATGAAGGACACATTTATGGAAGGCCTGAAGGGCTCAGGCTTATCAGAGCTTTGGTTGCTCTTATGGGTAATGACCATTTTCACAGCTGCCAAGGGTTTACAAATGAATATTGAAATTTGTCATTTTGAGCTTTTCGACCTATGACAACCATGAGTGAAATCTGAACCTTTGGATTCCCGCCGTCAGTATGAAGTGTTAACAGGAATAACAATAAATTATATACAAAGCAATCTAATTCGTGCATTGCCAACGTGAGTGGATACTCCTCTTTGGAAAGCCTACTGGGGAGCCCCACAGGTGATTCTTTGATATCTCTGTGTGGGTTAGAAGCAACTAACCTCAAGAATGACAACACTGTTCGCTAGTGGCCAAATTCATTTTTTAAGTAGTATCTACAGATGAGAGAACAAATAGTCTAGAAAGCATACGGCCAACTTCACGGTTATTGCCGCTCATCAAGGAGGCATATCCTGTACGTTTTTCTCCACTCGTTTGTTCTAATACGCACATCAAAATAGCCAACTCGCGACCACAGTGGTTCCGCCATTGAGATCAACTGCATCTTACCCACACGGAACTATCAGTGAATCACTATTTTGGATGTTCAGTGGAAGCTCCCAAATAGAGCATCCACTCACACTCGTGATTCACAAATTAGATTGCCGTGATGAAACACCTACGAGGTGTACAAATACCAGAACGGAGTGATGAAAAGTGGGGCACCAGATATGCACACCTGATGAGTGCCGATAACCGTAAAACCGGCCATGTGCCTCCGAGACACTTTGTCCACCCACCTGTAATTACTACTCATATCACATTACGACACTATAATGTAAAACTCCCGCAGCCCGTGGGAAAACTTATTGGAGCAGCGAATGTGGAGGTCACGGAAAAAGTCTGTGAATATTGGTGTCAGTGTGTGCATTCCGTGTAACATGGGACGCATCGTCGCTTCTTAAATCTCTCATTCTAGTCGTAGAAATAAAAATGGAACCTTTCTGAAAAAAATACCTATTCAATTGACACGAATTCAAATTGTGAGCATAAAACCCATCGGAAAACATATTTGCCAAAAACAGTGTCAAATATAACAAAGGCCATGTTCTGTGGGTGTGGACACGGAAATATATTTGGCCTGTTTCGTAAATCAAAATCCTCTGTTTGAGTGTGTTAAAATTCGATTATCAGAACATCAGATCACTTATGACCCGCCTGAGTGGTCCATTGGTACACTTTAAACAATGGGAATAATTTGCGCCTTGGGGGAAACAAATATTCCTTCCCTAGCTAAGCAGACCATGCCCAAAATATAAGGTCAGAATCAGATTTGCGTATAACTTTTCCTACTGTGATGTGAAACGTAGTTATGAATTAGGGTCATATTTTAGGCTGGGTGCTTGAACTCATACTTTCCAACACTAAGATATCCTCATAAACCACTTGGATTAACATCGATAAATCACTTCATATCCACCATCTAAATGCATGGCATTGATCATTCAGTTGAGTTGCGTGTACAGCAGAAATACAACCCGAACAGTTAAAACACGGAGCCAGTAATCTACTCCTGGAATTAAATAATAAACGAGAAGATTCGGTCAGACAATTCATTTGATGCACCTTTAATCCGCAAGTTCGCGGTAAATGACTGTTCCACGAGTGAGTAGATGAACATTCGGATTGGGAGCAGTGGCTATCCTATTTATTCGAACAGAAGTAATTTGTACTGATTTATTTTTCAGAGCTCTCTTGTAACAATGAATGCCATCAGGAAATTAAAGTAATAAAATCAAAGATTATAGTGTTTTCCAATGGCATTGAAGTGTCACATTTGTAAGGCGGGTTTGCAAGTGATTATATTAAGGATAATGCTTCTGATTCATGGGATTGTATTTTTTTGTCCAGAGTGAAAAGGGCTTGCACATTTTGAATGTGAAATTCGATAAAAACATGTAATAGTTGTCTCTCTGATTCATGACCGAGAACACAAAGGATAATAAAAGCATCATCCCAAAATGGATCAGATGATGTGCAAATCAACTCAGTTCATCAAGTCCAATCCCTGCCACAACATTTTTAACCAAATAGGTCGCAAGCAGTTCGGATTTCGCATTGAACAACATATCATCAGTTGGAATGTGACACATTTTGTTCTTACCTAGAAAATTCGTACCGATATGAATTTGGCGATAATACAAAGAAGGTGGACGAAACATGTACTATCAGCCTTTGGTTTTGTTTCGGAAACCTTAAACGCTTTCTTCATCAGTTTAGCTTCGGCAAAACCAACGTCTTAAAAATCCTCGTTTAGATTGTCTGTTTTGAAACCTGTGAAAAAGACACCAGTGGAAGAGTTCATATAAATTTCTAAAATCGAATGTGTACATTCAGTCATGTAATCGGCAATATCAAGTTAGGGAGTATTCTGCATCGTTATCGATAGATTTATGTTGCAACTCGTTTCCAAACGTCAAGCAATTTTACTATCCGTTGTACGTCAAATGTTTGACTTCATAATTAGGTGCTGATATCCTTCTTTCCCCGTATCTGTTAAACAGAATCACATGTGGCTTATTTCGCACTTTATTATGCAAGCCTCTTAGGAAGTGAGTGAGGCTCCGAAAAGCCTTTGACACTGGATGAAGTAACAAATTTTTATGCTCCAAGTGGTCATGGCTACTCAGTCCTGGATCAGTGACAAAGCCTGGAAGAATCTTACACATATTAGCAGATCGGGTAATGTATTTAACTCTTCAGAATATATCTTCATACTGATTCCAAGTAAACAAAATAATCTGTGTACAAATCGCTGTACATTTGCCCGAGGAAAGACTAATTCAGTCCTCCAATGAAATGAATTTTTGTTCTACCACGTCTGCTCAAAGAAAGTGTGTGAAATGTTCCCCGTGGAATCACAGATCTGCGGTTATGAATAAAAGCACAATTGCCGTTTGTGAAAATCGATATCACTGGAGAATATCCACCTTTATTACCTGGAAAGAGAAAACAACAGCATGTTCCTGTACGAATTACATCTTGAATACTTTCACGTCAAAAACTCCACGCACACGGCGGTCAAAATGTAAAGAAGCAATCAGATCACACCAACTGTTGCAGAGCATTTTCTGGTTGAAAAGCCATCACTTCAAAGCCATGGATGCAGATATCCTTTTACTCCTGAACAATTTAAGTTTCCCTAGACTGATGTTAGAAATCTTTGGAAACAGCAGAATTTAATCATTTTTTGCAGTTAAAAATCAAATCCATAATTAGGTACATTCACTAATGACAGGTTGGAGGTCGATCTGAGTTGGTGGTTCAGCTGGTAAAGTCAGTGGAAGAATAATTGATCCAAGCAAATGGGCTTTCACTTAGCCATCTCACTGCCTTGCGGACAGGTTCGCTTTAGAACTTAAGGCTTTTGTTAAGAACCCTAGTCGTTCTCCTGCTTTGTGGCTGGACACCCTAGCAAACCCGTTCAACTTCTCCCATGAACTGCACGAATAGAAAGAATTCCATGCTGCATCGGTCGTCGCGCAGGAGAATCAGGACCGCGATGCCCATTGCATTGAGCGAGGTGGGTAGTGACAAGTGTGCTACTGCACAGAGTTCTCTCTCTTTTTTTAGCCTTTGTCTTCTGTCCCCAACCACCTCTCTTTTTGTCTCCTCTATCACCCCCAAATGCTCCCATTGATTACACACTCCATACTCCCAACAGTTCATTGTCAAATAGTGTCGGGAATAATCTTCGGTCTGATAACTCACATTTTCTCAAGTCTCGTCAGCCTTTGAATTTCGGCTCCTTTAACTTGCGTACTCTCAAACAGGCCGGTCAGTAGAAGTGCAAATCCACCACAGTAGATTCTCTGGAGGTTGATGTCTGCTGCGTAAGTGAAATGCTTATCAAGGATTCGATCAGTATGAATCAACTATCTGCTCATGATATCTCATCGAGGTATTTCCTGCGCAATTCAGGAGACGGGTCAACGTGGTGTAGGAATAGTCTTGACTGAGAAGGCCGAAGTTGATCTTCTAGATTGAATTTCCCATTGAAGGTTGCTTATGTGCTATGAGACTCCACGGATCAGTTGGTGTTCGAAAGGATAGTTGTGTTAGGCGCTATTTGCTTGTATTCTCAGCATGCACTCCAACAAACTGCAGATTTGACATACAGGAGGATGAATTCTATGATGAACTCACCACTCTCATTCGCAGAAGCAAAGGTTCTGATAATGCAGTGCTAGCTGGTGAACTCAATGCACAAGTTGGCAAAAGTCGTGTGTCAGAAGCTCGTTTAGGCGGGCGTTGCGCTTTATTCAAGAAGTGCACAGATAACAGGGATAGGCTTCTCGAGTTTTGTGCAGACAATCGGTTTTTCCTATTTAGTAGGAATTTCCGTCACAGCTCGCATCGCACGGCGACTTGGCACTCTAACTCAACAGGTACTTTGAGTCCGATTGATTGCACAGCAGTAAGCTACATTTTGCGCAGTTCTGTTCAGAACTGCAGATCTTACCGGTACATGTAAGTAGAGCCGGACCATTTATTTTTTTAATGCGACCTCCTCTCCAGCTCCATGATCATCGCCGCAAACCGCAAACCCGGTTATCAGTGCAAAGTTTGTCCGATCCAGAAGTCCGCTCTCGTAGTGAACAGAAGTTAGCAGATGAGCTAGGATCTACGATGAACGATAAAGTGGATGAGCAAAGACCTCTTATCCAGCAGGCAATGCATGTGGCAGCAGGATTCGCCCGTGGTCGCAGATACGATGTCCATCAAAGACACTGGCTTTCGCAAAAGTCGATCAGGTCATTCGAGCAAAAACATCGACTCTCGAACAGTAAGGAGAAGAACAAGATATGTAAAAGACTACAAATGTAAGTTACAAAAAGCCCTAAGAATGATTGCGAAAATTCGAGAGGTCACGGTAGCCGGAGAAATGGAATAAGCAGCTGCTTCAGGTAACAGTCGAAGACGATTTAAACTAGTTTGCAACACAGCTGGACGGCGAACCCCTGTCGGTGAAAGGATATGCGATAGAATCGGAGAGCCCATTCATGGCAAAAAGCAAAGGCTGGACCGTTGGGCCGAAAACTTCAAGGAGCAGTTTAGCTGGCTGCGCGCTAGTGTAGTTACCCCTTTGTCAACAACTAAGACTCCTTGGGTGGTATCACTTGAACCACCATCGGAAATAGAAGTAGAGTCAAGCATTCAATTACTAAAGCGAGGGATAGCGGCCGATTCTGACGGCCTCCCTCCATTTCTTTTCAAAATGGATAGTGATGCGTTGATAAATCACTTACAGCCTTGCTCCGTGACCTTTGGAATGAGGAGCTTATCCCGCCTTTATTGAGTGAGTCTTGACTTTACCCATCTTCAAGAAAGGGATAAGCAATGACTGTAGTAATTGTTGTGGGATTGGCTTAATTCGGATAGTCGTTAAGGCATTAGCCTCCATTTTACTGCGTAGTCTTACACAGGCTTGCTTTAGGAACGCCCGCGAACAACAGGCCGGATTCCGCCCACGTTGAGGATGCATCCATCAGATTTTTACTTTGTCAATTGCTGGAGGTGTGTCACGAACACTGTCGGCCGATAATAATGGTTTTCATCGACTTGAAAGGCGCCTTCAATTCAGTTGACTAGACGGCGCCATTCAATGCACGTCATCTGAAAGTTATGCCCCAGAAGTTCGTGAATATACTGAGGTCGTTATACTCTCATACTTCTGGCCGCAGACATGGACGAAATAATGGAGAATGCTTTGGGAGGTCTTCAGGTTGGGAGCATCAAACTAGGAAATAGTGAGAAGCTGTATGGCCTAGATTACGCAAACCGCCCTGTCTACTTGTTCAAATTCCCGAAACTAGTTCAACGTGCACTAGATAGACTTGCGGGGGCTGTAGCTTCATTCGGCTTGCACTTTACATCTCCAACATGTCAACTGATGTTGCAAGAATGAATGTCATCTGTTCTGAGCTTATTGATCGATTGGGAGATGCTAGAAATTGTCGACTGCTTCACTTACTTCGGTAGCAGCTTGACGACGGATGGAAGCACTGTGATAGAGGTGAGCAAACGCATATCCAAGGCTCGAGCAGCGTACGCTGGACTGAAACACGTGACGCCGACATGAAGTTGAAAGGTCATGTGTACTGTGCAACAGTGCGTTCAGTTTTGTTTTATAGTTGAGAGACTTGGGGTCTGCTTGTGAAAGATATTCGTCGTCCTCTGGTTTTCGACCACCGATGTTTGCTTAGTGTCGCTAAGATTGGATGGAATGACCGAGTATGCAATACTGAGGTCAGAAAGCGAGTATTGGGTACCCCTTCAGGGTGTTCTCTATCACAGCGTATCCAGATTATTAGACTTCGTTCGTTGGGGCACGTGTAACATATGGGAAACACACGTCTACCATACCATGTCGCATTCTCCTTTCCTTCTGGAGAGTGGATAAAACAACGTGGAGGTCAACAGATGACTTGACAAAGGGGAGTGAGAAAATGTACAGCGAACTTAGGAAAAGTAAGTGCTTCACGCCTTCGTGGTATGGGTCTAAAAGATCAGTGAACCAGTTAATTGTGGACACTGAAGGATACGGCAGGGAACAGTGCTGTCACTTTCTATCGAACCCGAATGATTGATCAATGTGCTTTTGTACAATTAGACTGTGTAGTCTGTGTGTTGGCTGCTAGGGCATTTGCTGATACTTAGCCGACTTCCACCTTCTGTACATTTTCAAAGTGCATTTACCGAAGGAAATAAACTTTTTTGAAAAGGTATGGTTTCAGGATACCTTTATTAGGTTTTTAAATTTTCAGTTTTTGCCGTGACTACTTCGCCTATTTCTTAACAATATAGAGGAAACTTCTTCAACTCAGTTAGATCCAACTATCCATCTTATTATGTGATGGTTGGTAAGATGAAATTATGGAGCTTGATAATGCAGTTTTAAAAATAACCTATTTAGTTAGCTTCGATTCAAGTGAAATTCCAGTGGCTATAGATGCTCCCACCATAAGCGCGGAACGTGTATCAAACTATGCTTTTGTACCAAAGCACACGACATGGTTTTATATCAACGCATTTATCCAGTTTAACCGACTGTAGTCAGACTACGTGGTAGACGTATGACCTTGCCACCTGTAGTAAGTATGTTTCAACCGCTGCTTCCGGTCCTACTCGGGGGCCTTTCATCGACCACGACGCCCCTTCCAGAAATAGCATATTTTGTCAATAACAAACAAACGAAGTGCATATACACACATTGTTGACAGCTTCAGTGACTGAACGTTTCATTCAACAAGTTTTACCGAAAATCCCGTGAATCGCAATTCATTGGAATATAATTTATTTCTGAAAAAATGTTTTCAATCATGATCCCCGATGAAATTCGTATTAGAACATGTGGAAGTAGTCTTCTGCTTCGTACACTAGTGTCAACTTATGCTGCTGTTAATGCCCTTGTCATCTACTAACTTTTTACCGGGAGTATCCAGTGCACGGACTTCTGTACTGAGTTCTCTGTAATCTTAACAGGAATCCAAATCACTGCGATCCAGAACGTGAGAAAGTTCTTGACTGTAGTGTAATTTTATGACTCAATAATCGCCACTATACAGACTCCTCTCGGCTTTGAAAATGAACAGCAGGAAACTCGTTCAGCCTGTTTTGTACAAGATTTGTGAGAGAACCACCCATAATGATGGCAGAATGCTTGTGAACTATGCAGAAGTGGTTTAGACGTCGCCTACGACTTCTGTTATTACATGTCCAGCATGGCAGTGTCATCTTAGGGTAAAGCTGAAAACATGAGGTGGTACCGTGAAATCAGACGGTGAGCAATCAGGACTCCTGTCTGTCCTCGGCTTTCGCAAATAGAAATACAAATGGATTTCATTGTGCTCGGGTCACGCCTCTGATAGTCACCCATGGGAGGGTGTCATTCGGGACAATCATGAAGTCGGCTCATCCTCTTGAAGGAGCTAGCCACAAAAAGCAAAAAATCAATAAACTATAAAGGAATGGCTGGCATACTACCCAGTAAAGTTCTTTTCGTCTAACATTCAGGTGCAGAAATGAGTGTTTTTTCGGTATTGCTTTGGATGTTCACCGAACATGTGTTGTGTAGCCCATTTTTCAATTATTTGGGCTTTGAGAGACCGTAATAATATTTTGAATAATCTTTTATTTAGCGCCATTTGTGGACATTTTATTTCACTACTTCTCTCAGTTCATATGTTCTTATTTATATTTAAGTGTCAGCTGAATCTAACCAAAATTTCTGTAGTCATGACTATTGTGCAGTTGATTACGTAAACAGTTGCCATCAGACGGGAAGGATATAGAATCGTTCATTTCATCATGTCCCTTGCTGAATACATTTAGAATTTGTTAGTCTGGTTTTCTTCTTTTCTTTTACATTTATGTTCTGATTCCTTCGTTGAGCTATTCATTCAGATCCCCCGAAGACAACCGAGTTTCCTATAGAGTAAACCTATCGATTATGTTGCTGTGGGTAAACTGATGCCTGTTTAAATACCTTCGCAGAACCCATCTCACACCGTGAATGTGCTTTACCGCCAGCAGGAAGGGTAACATCATTTCATTGACTTTGTTGCTTTCAAAATCTTCTGATGGTTAATCACACCCAGGTTATTTTTCAAACTTACAATAGGTTGAAAGTCCTGATGACGTAAGATAATTTTATCCAAAAATTGCTGGTACTATTGAAATGGAACCCTATTTTTATAAATGCCATAGAATGACAATTCAGCTAGTATGGGAATAGCATGAATAAAAACTACCGGACAGATTATTCCAGCTTTGAACTTTTATGCTTTTTCGCAACAGGTATAAATTTTATGAAAGTGTTACAGTTGTTTTAGGGTCAAGTAAGATCAATGAACGCGGTATTGAAAATATTCAAACAGAAAGTCTGTTTGGGCAACAGGTACTGTCATCAGTATTGCTTTTGGTGGAAAATTCCAGCAAGAAAGATAGTTTAAACTGTGGCATATCTCAATAAACAAGGCTTATAACATATCTTCATACGTGTGGCAAAACGGTTGGAGTTATTCACTGCCTTATTAGGAAGAGAACGAAGGGCATAAATATATGTTGTTTTTCGAATTCATGTGAATACATAGCTCGCAGGAAATCCATATAATCGTGCAGGTTTTTATGCCATGGACCAGGCCATTTATGAGTATCCGGTATGGGTAGAAATGCGAGGGCTTGATACAGATTGACCAGATGTGAGATGCGTGCACACAACAAAGGAAGGTGAACGTGCAGTGTGGTTATTTGAATGTGCAGATGCTTCCCCGCAACGACGAGGCATGGTTATGGAAAAATACCAGCTACGGGCCTGTAAAGCAAGCGTTCGAAATGTAACAGATGTTTCTGCGTGGATGAAAATACCGAACCACATAGGCTACCTCTCTATACGCTGTCCGAAACACAATTAGTTTGTCACGAATCAACTCGAGTTTGCGAACAAGTTGTAAAGTCATCAGCAGGGTGCATAAATAAGCTTCTTCTGCGATTATTCTGCTAAGCGCTGAAGCCAGCCGGAGGTAAGACTCATTGGAAACAACTGCGCTTTCCACTTTTCCAGTAATTCACTACACCAGGACGCCGACTACCGCGGCTTGGACTGTGGTCTGGAGAAATCTGATAGGCTTCATTCAAGCTAATATTAATCACCGTAAAGCTATTTACTGAGTCTTATTCTACGCAGCTTCACTGCACAAATGGGATGGGTGGACTAGATGAGCATAAAAACACCCCTGGGTGAGGTTTGTACCTCACGTTCGGGCAGTTGAGTAAATAATTAATCGAAGCTCTAGCTGAACAGTGGGCGAAAAGCCGCAAGCAAGGATCACAAGGGAAAAAAGTATCGGTCGGTGACTTTCATTATGTTAGTCTATCCGATGGAGTTTGAGTCACAGCAGCATCAAACAAATTGACCAAAATCTACTTTCTAAGATTTCCAGTGAACCAAAAAAGTATGAAGCCTATCTCAAAGCCAGAATAAGCAGATCTGGGTAACTGAAATTTTACTAGTTTGGGCCCACAAAGGAGTCAGTGAATCATACGGAGCAGTAAGGTTTGAGGGTTGATTGCAGTTGGTGGAATTTGATATGGACTTTAATCGCAACTCTAAAGTACACCGAAGGTTTTCCTTCGAATGCGAGCATGAATATTTGTTCCACTTATTGACTACAAAACAAGCGTCAACAGTTTATGAAAGGGATCTGGAGTCAATTCAAGGACTCCAGACGGGGAAGTGACAAGAGCCTACAAGGCTATCAGAAATAAGAGCTTGGACTACAGTTCTCTTTAGAGCTAATTAGACTACCACTGAATAAGAAGGTTTGTAAATGCGAAAAACGGTTGTAATACATTCCGTCAAAAAAGTAATCCTACTTTTTCCAGTGACGGTTTGTTGAAATCAAACCTGCTGGTTTGGCTTTTGGTGATCCGGTAAGTGAACGTTTGCGACTGTTTTGTGCAATACTTTATCTATGTAATAAGAACTCTTCAGTTGAAGGTACATGTAACAAACCAGTTTTCCAGTAAACCGTGTATTACAACTCACCATACAAAAACACAATCATTATATCTGATCTAAAGGGAATATCGCCAGGGGTTTTTCCTGAAGGCCTCTTGGAAGCACGTTTACCTTTGATAACAGACCGAATATTTTACCCTTGAACAGTAGGTCTGGGAGACATTTTCTGATCAGTGGATAAAAGGCTAGTACGTCGAAACGAAGCAAGCCCCTTATATTCTGAGACCATCGAATCTGATGAATATGTCGAATAATCATCTATCGTGAGAGGCTAGTGTTCAAGATTTTCTCATCAAAAGAACAAAAACAAAGGCAACAATGGTAATGATTGGTGTAGAACACCAACGGTACGTTTTCAAAACATATTTCAGCATGCATTTTGGTGGGGAGCCTGTTGCATGATATCCAGGACCACGTGCTCGTCATGCATTTTGCACAAGACTTGTGTGTATTAAAATGTATGGAAAGTCAGCATACACCATCCACTGTAATAACCGGAGAAATGCTAATCTCTACGATAAGTCCCATATGTGGCTTAACCATGTTCTCTTCTCGTGTATACTAATCCGATATGCCTTCTAAGTGCTCTCAAACAGAGATCACTTCATACTCTTGTTCACGCGGTCAAACTGGGTAATGGCTAAGAGATAGACTGATCAAACTGTATTTTTGTGCTAATAAGAATCTGTTCAGGGCAGTTGGTCGTTTAAGCCATGTTCTCACTCAGTGATTTGCTTATTTGTCCCTTAGATTGGCATAAGATTGTATTTGCCCTGCTGAAATTTATGCGACCTGAAGTTTTATGAGGAAAACGCGAAATGCAGCATTTGAGGAGATGAACGAACACACACAAATCTAGGATGACAGAGAATGAGTGTAACCAGAAGTGGTTAGGACTGGTGCTAATTTGACACGAGGAAATTTGTTGTCTTCTTTCTAGTGCTAGTTTTGGAAAACCGTTGGATTCTTTTAAACATGACACATCTGAACCTTCGACTAAACTTATAAAACCAGTGAAATTTGAAAAGCAGAGAAATAGCATGGATACTTTTTATAATCTCTTTCTATTACTTAATTTCTCCATCCATAAATGGTGCAACTATCCCAGTAATATATTTTCGAAGGTAGTCTCTAATGCAATGAACGAGGAAACTAATCTCCCATCGTTGTTTAGTGTTTCGGCAAAAAGCATCACAAGCGAAGGAAAGCTTGAAGCTTTCCAGAATATGTACGGCTTTGAGATACCTTTAATAAAACTGGTGCACTTCGTTCTTTCAACGATAGAGACCAACCTTTCCATTTTTTGGAAATTCACAACTCCACTGTTAGATATTGGTCTTACTGAACTCGAATAAAATCGTGAGGGAAGTTCGGGACTAAACTCCAAGTGCTATGTACGGATAATCCTCGAGTGGATATACTCAGAGGAATCTTCAAATGCCTACATATCCGATATTCTGCCCGTCGTGAAAGACAATGTGAACTGTTTGTATTATGTCACTACCCTTCAATCAGAGTCAATTTCGCCTAACTTTCATCAATTTCCTGTTCCAGTTTCTTGCTGTGGATGTTCCAATCAGTGATGCAATCGAACTATCCAAAAATTAGGCAACAAGCCGGACTGAATGTTCTCGATCTGCTAGTTGGATGCCACGGTAAGCCAGACTTCGAACAAGGTTTGACATGTTGCGTAGAAGGCACTGGATGTGACTTCAGTATCAAACGCACACTATCGTAGACTTGTTACCATTTCATCGTATTTTCACGAAATACAATAAAATATTACTGCTGTGTTTACGCGGCGTTCAGATAAACCTTCTGTTTATGGTTATTTTTTCCCCACCCTTTCCATCTTCACATGTTGATCGTAAAACAGTTTTCTTGCCATGCATTGCCATTTTAAGGGATGACAAAAAGCCTTATGTTACAGATTCCGTTTCCAAACTGCTTTTATCTTACCGGCTGCTCTAAACTTGGTCGGCTGCTTCGTGGTGATCCCGAAAAGTCAGATGTAATGAATTCAGTAACAAATTGATTCGCTGCGGTAAACTTTACTTCCCTCATCATTGCATTGTAGTTTGTATACATCCCATCAGTTTGCCAATTCTAAATGTCAATTACTTTTGCAGGAGTTTATCATCCGTCTGGGCTACCCCAGCAAACGATCTGCGCAAACCAGCAAATCAGGGGTCTTTCGAATCCCATGTGATCGGTTATATCAAGCTACAAAAGCTAGACGGTCGTCACAGTTACCCATTTGGTTAGCCCGAAGACTTGGTCGATCTGCACAAAATTTCCAGACGTAATGAGTGTCTCCAGTTCATGCCTCTATGTGAACCTTTGTAGGATATGCTTCATGAATCCTGGTTGGTTCAAGTAGTGGAAGAATATCTTACCTAGAATAATAGCGTTGAATACCATCGATAAGATAGAGAATAACACGGAGGAGAAAATATTTCTTTTACCATAGTCGCAGCTACAACACGACCTTTGTTTCCAACTTCCCCTCGAATGGCGTTGACTGCTCAAATTTAAAACTTTCCCCACTATTTTCTCCCCATTTACCTTCAATAATGACTAACTTCTGAATGATTTCATTCCACTCAAAATCAGACCTGAGAGTTTTGACTTTAGCCAAACACTTACCCTTGTGGATGAAAGCCTGCGCTTCAGCGACGAAAATTTCATTCAAGCTAGCCCATATCTAATAACGTATTTTGGGCTGAATGAGCTGTACACTATACAACCAGAGGTAACTCTGTTGTAGACAGTAATCACCTAATTCCTTAACCTATTACTCTCCCGCATAAATCTAGTTGTTACAGTCTCCGGTTTGGCACACCCAAGATTTATTCGTCAGCTACCCATAAAGCATAAATACAAATAAAACAGATCGAGGTTCACGTGCATTGTTGATCATCGTTTATCAGTTACGTGTTCAAAAGATATCTCAGAATTGTTCTCCTTGTGAAACTATATTTTGTACCGCGGGAGAATGGGCTCCTCCTATCTACAGTCTCAACTAGTCCTACGAAGTGTGCCTTCAAGTTCTACGATAAAATAGGCGTCAAAAACTATTCAGATTTGATCAAAGCGCAGATTATACGACGGATTGCGTTATACACCGGTAGGTGCTTTTACGATGGCGTCACACTTATCTGTTGACCAATTACGGAGCACTTTAAATTCCAAGTTCATTTCGACAAGATTAGTTTCATATTTCGCCCCTCACCAGCTGACAAACTACCAGCTCATTCACCTTTGAAATTATTGCAGTTCATCCGTTTGACAACGGCTCCATGTTTAGCTTGGTGCGCACCACCAAATCGTACCCTACCTCAGGCCTAAATGGTCTTCCTCATAAGTCCTCATCAAATATGTAGGCCGTCTATTAACGGAATCAACGACTTCTAATATGAATCATTATCTGCGTAACTGTGCTGTCCGACGTTCAATGAGTCACTGAGTAAATAGTCATTACAAAAAGCTTTCGCTGAAGGTCTAAGCAAGTGCTGCGCTGAAAATGCCCGGGAAAGCTATCAGCTTGCCTGAGCACTCACATGTGGGATTAAGTCATTAGCCGTATAAAGTTGTATAATAACCAAATACATGCCCCGCAGACACGGCAACCTCAATCATTCAACTTTAGAATACCTTTCTGAGTGATAAAACAAATTCCGTTAGATATGTTTCCATTTAATACTGTTTGGCGTTTGCTTCTATTTTGCACTCATGGCTCCTCGCCATATACCCATAACAGTTGCTTGTCTGGCTATCTGGTTACATCTGTGTAAGAGGACGGTGCAAAAATACTGGATAGATATTCCTCTAAGCTCACGATCAACCAATCCGGAGTGCTCCAAGGTGCCTTTGTTCCTCCAGGGTCATTTTTCACTTATGTTAGTGATATATCTGCACACTTTATGCCATGGGTTTGAAATACACAGATGATGTCGTTCTGTGTCAGACCGCCTGCTTTGCTTCTGATTTCATGGCCTTCAAGGACAATGAGTCAAATATTCAACTATTTCTCGTACAGTCTGGATCCACAATGAATTCATTGAGACGTTCGAACTGTTTTTTTGCTGTTTCTCAATCATCATCCTATGTGAAAAATGTAACCCATAGCAAGTCAGGACCAAACGAGGTTCGGAGTGTACCGGAGAAATGATGTGCTATGTGGTATATTAAATGAGAAAAATCTAATGTAGACAACACGGCATTGTCGATGGAAACATTTTTATGAGCCGACGTTCTGGTTACTATGACTAATTTTACTCAAGGCAGTTTCTGCAATCAGATGACGCTGGGGAATCAGCTGCAGGTCAAAGGAAGTGTGTGTGTGTGTGTGTGTGTATAGAATCATTCGTCGATTAGACCGACCTATTTTAGTCACACCCGCTCCAGGTATCAGATTCATGAGGAAGAGGTCAGTTATTGATGTCCCTTTTGGGTTGCCTGTACTTTGGTTATATTAGTGCAGTCAGACACCGAACATTCAACCACCGCTGTCTTTGGAACAATATTATTCCTAAAAGCATGTGTATTGCCTCTGGACAACTCGGTTCGTTTTCGTAAAGGTGCGGTAATTGCGTCTTGCACTTTCTTGAGGGAGGTTGTTCATGACACCACGGCAAGCATGAGTTCAATCTGCTCTCGAATACTAAATCTTGGTACCTTTCTGCATCTTCTATTTCCATCGAACAATTTGGACGAAGTTCAGCTCATTCTTTCCTAGACCTTTCCAATCGCCACAAGCAAACACTCGACAAACTGTCGAACTGGAAGAAGACGAAAAACGAATTGAAATCAAAGTCACGATTACAAAGGGCTACTTGTTCTGAACGTTTTGTGACAGCATTTTAAAGGACAGGCCTTTGACATCGTCTTGACTACAGCTGCTACAAAATGGTCTTTTTTCTTTTCACACCGAAAACCTGTGAAGCGAAAAGAAGACATTCCTCCAGTCGAAAAAGTACTGAAAGACTTCCGAACAAAATGGATGACGAAACCAGACTGAGAACATGCAACATATTGAGAACCAAAATTCCAATGCTCCAGCTATAACTACAGAAGAACAAATGTCATTGATTGGTTTAAAATAGGATCACTCTATTCATATCACCAAGGCTGACAAACACAATGTCAGTGTCATCTTACATAGATCAGGCTGCGAATCGAAATCATCGGAACATTTCTTCACAGGATGTGCTAATGTGCTCAAATTTAAACCTGATTTGCTTTTGATACACGGATATGTCTCACACTGACTTGCATGCTGTATGTGGGATTTATATTATTTTGTTTGGTTGAATGTTCTCTGGACTCCGAGGTTCAAACCCCGGGTGCGGCGTAGGATATGCACTACTAGCGAGCTCTAACAAGAGAGGAACCCAAGTCTAGTGCCTGTGAGTGTAGGTTTGGTTTAATGACCTGCGGTTTGTGTGTGAAAGGAGGAGTCCGAAGGACTTTCAACTAAACAAAATATCATCAATCCCACACTCTACTCGTCAGTAATTGCGAGACCTATACACTTATAATATTTACACATTTTTCGGATTGAAAACTCTCTGACTTGCCACCTCACCTAGGCCAGTGATTCAGTTACCTTGCAAGACCAAAACAACTGTGGTTATAAAATCATTTATCCGGAATGTCCTGTTGAATGTATCGGATAGACCCCCAGACAACTTAAGATCAGAATGATGGAAAGCAAGGAAGAGGAAAGTACAAGATTTCCAATATGTAGTGGAAAACCCACTTGCAATTTTCGCGTCGAAAAGTCGGGTTCTGCGGGCCGGAATCGAACCGGCCGGCCACTCTGTTGGCTGAGCTATCGCCGTCCGGACGCACGGGTGAATAATTAGCTGCTATATAACCTTTGCACTGTAATATCATCAATTAAATAACAGTTATAGGTAAAACGTATGCTAAAGGGAGTCAGTTAGGAAAATCAGTGGTGTTAGAATACGTTTTGGTGAGAAAACTAGCGAGGTGAGGAAATACAAGTTTATGAGCTCTATTGAGAACACTTAAGTGTTTTCACTGGGATCGAGTGCAAGTATGGATATGCGGGGGCTAAGATCGGAATGAAAGGGGTGTGTGTCGCCATACAAGATCTTACGAGAGAAAGTCAGATAAGCCTTGTGATATTTGGTTGCGATTGAATGATGCCACTTTGTCCCGAAGAAGAATGTCTACGGGACCCGACGACAACTTTTGAATCTTTCTCAGGCAGTCCGAAGAATATGACCGAGGAACCGTAAAATCAGTGCTCAAGGATGTATGAAAGTACGAGGCTTCATGTGAAGTTAAAAGCGGTAGACGATGACTTGAGTCGTACCAAGCAAAATGTGAGTTCTCTAACTTTCAAGAAGACTGCTGCCACATAATCAATCCGAGCAAGGTCACAACTGATGTTTACACCGCAGTTGTTCACGAAGGGTACTCTTTTTATTGGTTATCCAGTTATGACTAAGTCCGAACTGGATACTATTAGGTTGGGATATCGATCAGTTTTATGGAGACAAAACGGAATATCAGAGCACTTTGAGGGATATATCTTTAGCTTGTGACTCGAAAACCAGCTGGGGAGCTAGGTTACTCTGTGTTGTAAAAGGGAAATTTGGAGTTATTAGAGCTGGTTACGGGTTAACCGATCTTTGTTAGACAGCCAAATCAGGTTGGCAGTAAAGACTGGTGCAGTACAAATCCCAAGATTTGAGATAATAGAATTTCAAGTGACGAGACAGCCTTTTCGTGGTGTGGATCGATAGAATGAGTGAGGAATCCAGCCAGAGGTGTTTAAGTCCAAAGTCTTGGTTGCGCAGACCAGTCGTTCAACTGCACTGAATGTCACGACCTGGTACATGGACCTTGATCCTATATACTCGTTGTCCTTTGGCACTAATAAACCAGATGATTTGGAGGCATAAGCGACTCCTCACTAGATTTGGTGGGACGGATTAGAATGCTTCATGGGCTCTTTTATTAAGGAGACAATCGTCATAAGTGGGCATGGTTTATACATAAGCAGGAAACAAACACGGTGATAAAATGGCATCCCAAAGGGTGTCTTTTGTAGAGAGGAGCTTAAACTTCTGACCATAGTATCGCGTAAATAGTTATTGATTTGGGAAGAATTTGGACTAAATTCTGTATAAAGTAATTTCTGATTCGTTAGTACAGGTAAATGCTTCACCACAGTAGAGGTAACGTACCTTGGCTACTTAACTTCTGTCATCAATAGATGACTAAATAGAGCCGATGAGAGAGACTAGGGCATCAAGGGTTGATCGCGACCAGCCTTTAGCAAATTGCTTGAGTGCAGCACATTTATCCGGCTCAACAATCCTTTTAGTATGATTTTTTCAAACCCTTAAGGAACTACTGATGTACAAGCCATTAGACTTACTTTAGGCGCACCATCTCCGGGTACTGGAGTAAATGAAGCCACCTTCTAACAATCGGAATTAGTATTACAATTCGAGCATATGTCAAAGAGATCGGAATATAACGGGAATAGTGCGCTTGAACTTTTCTTTAACAGGATCTGAGTCGCTAGTCTTGTGTGTATAGAGGTGAGTGATGTCCTCATCTACGTCCAACTAGGTGATGCCCTTGTTGGAAGGGTTCTGGTGGAACTCGGCGTTACCGTTGGGATAACTGGTGGGTATGGGATAACCGTTAAGGGAGGATTGAGTTCATCAGGGTCTTCTAAGGTTGAATTAGAACCGCTTAGTTGCATGATCGTTCTTTATTTCTCCAATTCGTGGGCGAAAGAGTACCTGATTAGCGGCGCCAACCGTCAAACAGGCCGTGTGTACTTGGGGCCTTTTTTAATACTACTCATATTGGAAATCTATACTTGGGACCACTTATCCTCGTTATGAAGATCAGTCTTGTTAACTGACAAAATACCTTAGGAAGAATCATCGTATGATTTCGAAAATGGACTCTCCGTCTGTGCACGTCGCTTTCGATTCAAGTGAGATTATAACGGTAAATCTGGAGCTGAACCTCTCAAAGTTGCCACAGAGAACACACAGGTTAGTGCCAACAAAGTTCCACAGATTTCTGGAGACAATATCGGAGAATTCGTCAAGCCCGGAGGAAAGCAATTTGGGGAAATGTGTATGTTAACAAGAAGTGTAGACCTGTGATGAACTGGGTGTTTGGGTCTGTGTTCTAGTACAAGAACACTATTGTGAGATGTGGAATACGTGAAATTATCTTCCTTCTGTTTACACCATCGTTCATTAATGAAAGTAATGACAATTCCACCATGTTTACTGTAAAATCATTAGTTTGCAGCCAGACTTCTTGTAGCATAATGTCACCGATTCGAATAAACTATCAATAATGGATAAAGTCAGTGAGTTCCGTCATTTTGCCAATCACTGATCAGACATTGGAGCTTGTGGTAATTGGCAAGCCCATGGTTGACAATGCTTACTTCCTTAATCCAGCTTTCCACAGAACACGATGCTTACGGACAAGATTGGTCAGATCTCCGAAAATTCTCTTTGTTTTGTTTCTTGCTGGTTTCCCAGAGCTGCTTTCCAGAAAAGTGTCCGAGTATTTGAAAGTTCTAACGAAATCAGACAGAAGGGATTCAATATTATGCGTGTTGATAATGGTGCCATTTTTTTGTGACAGCAAACGAAAGTTCTGTCCACGAAATGTTTGGTCCTTATGCAACCATTTCGCACCAACTCGTCTTCTGCCTACTTTCTCCCGGAAGTACAATCAGAATTTCGAAGCCTTCGTTCTTGCGTTTCTATGCTGCTCGCAAGTTGACGAATGCAGGGATAGTACAGCATCAAATTAAGCTCTTTATATTTACTTTCTACAGATATTTTGCAAATGGTATAACCTAGAACTTAGGCGTAGGGGCTTACAGAAGCCACAACAAAAGGAGTGCAGATCTGTATACAACAACTACATTCTCCAACTTTTAACCTTGAAAATGAACGAAATGATTGGCGTTGCAAAATATTTTGAGAAGTCATGGAGTTTTATTTTCACTTTTTGTAAATCGATTTGGCTTATTTAGTGACAAACATTACAGACGAGGATGATTGACACAGTCACCCTGAAGAGAAATGGACAAAATAGTTTGAAAAAGCTATTGGATAAGAGAACGCGAACAACAGAATGATAAATCAACTTGCATTTTGTATTTCAAAAAGTCCGCGCAGTCAGTCGGAACCGAATCGGCTACCCTGCGCCTACTGAGCTGCTGTTCCATCGTCTGAGCGTTCTTGGTAAGGCCAGATCCAAATTCAACGAATATATTTCAAAGCTCACTGGGTTAATCCATTCGACACATCGACAATGGATCGACGGAGGTAGTCCTATGATTAACATCAGGATAAATATTATGTTCAACTAGAACAATCTTTGCGAAATTTGAAACATTCAATTGCGTCGTTGTCGTCCGCTTGGTCGTACCGGGATGGCCGAGCTGGTGTTCATCATTGTGGTGAGTGGGGTCACTGGTCCGATTCCGGCTTGAGGCGTGGATTCCTCAAAGCGAAATGTACGAGTAAATTTGCTATTTTTCCAGTCCACTTAACGAAGTCTAATAGTTCAGTCTCAGTCAACTAAAAGAGGCTAAACCGGTGTAGTTGGTAGTTGAGCCAAGGTAAGCTTTGATCAATATTGTTTTATTTTTTGCTTTTACACTGATTTTGCTGCCGAGATGCAGCAACTTTGCAGCCCATCTTCGATTTTTCAGAAGACAAGTAGTATAATTGCCTACTATTCTGCGCTATTGGCAAATTCAGGTTAAACAAACAAACGAAATGACCTAAAGAAATTTTGGATGTCTCGTGCAAGTTTGATCAATACGAAGCTCTTTGTCTTTTCCCTAGAACCACACACACAGGTTTCGTGTGCACATCGACCGTGTTCCTTATTGACTGGTAAATGCTAAGCGACTCGATGACTTTAGTCTCAGTCGAATAATACGTATCTTTACTCACTACAGATGCTCATGGTCGGAATTCAGTTTTTCGTTTGAGGCGTGGTCTCTCTTCCTGTTTCCAGGTACAACTAGCGATACTGTAATATTTTCAGAATTCTAGGCTAAAAGATATACGGGAAAACAGATGCCTTCGTAGGAAGTGAGAATATTTGTACTGATTCAGGAAATAAAATCAGCGGGCTGTTTTAGGATATATGATCTTGGTGATCACATCTCCTCTTAATAAGTAAATATAGGATTTTCGCCTAAACTACAGGAATTTCATAAACTGATTGGCAAGAATCTGTATAAGAACTCCCTCATCGTTTCGTTGGACATTAAGCAATGTCTACCCTCTAAAACACTTGATGAATAATCGCGAACAAGTTTGCTTTTGAGTAGAAACGGTGAGCTATCTGTCAAAACTTGGAACGATTGCAGTTGTAGAGCCATATTGCATTTCCCACGTTTATTTGATGGAATACGTTGTTCACGTGCCACCGTCATTTTTGGATTTTGTCTATGCGAACTGCCAGCAGAGAGCCCTACTTCGTAGATCAAGCGCCTCGGCTTCTCTAGATATACTCATTGAGACGATAATAATGGTCAGTCGGAAAGCAATGATTTGTTGAAAATTTCTCATCACGTTGAGCACATGTGAACGAGGAAACAAGTGATGAGTTAAAGTGGAAAATTTTGCAAAAGGATTACATAGGTTCTTGTAAGAGAAGACATTGAAAGACGTCGCAGTGGATATTCAGCATCGTATCACTATGAGTGCATGTACATTCTCTCTGTTTAGTATATTCATTCTTTCCCCCGGGTAGATCTTAATCCACGCGTGGACAATGTGTGCGGTCATCAGTGCGGTTTGTGCTCTACCGAATGCGCCGTGAGGCCAATCGCTTTTCGAAAATGGATCACACAGATTTACCCATCAGACTGCTCCAGCAAACGGAATTTATTGCACTGAGTTATATGTAATTTGATTTCCTGCAGTCGGTTTTCCCCATGAACCAGTGTCTGCCAGGGGAATGCTTGGGTTTGGCTGATCTTGAAAACTTCAAACTGATAACAAAGTGGCGCGCAAACATGGAATTACTTGTAAATACAAGCTTAAACTTGGATTACCATTCCGAATATAAAATCTCGATAACGGTTTGATGCAACGATTATCAAAACAATTACGCTTTATTAGTTTTTCAGTTCATTGAACTCGAACAGGACAGACAGGGGGTCGATATTCTTTGTGGCTCTTATACAGTTCCTTTGTGAATGACCGACCACACTGACTGTTAACAGCAGTGAGCATTTCAGACTGAGAAACAGTGTCTACAGATTTGTAACCACGTGATGACTTAAATAGCCCTTTGAGAGAACACCACTGTCAGTGCAAGGATATATATGGAAAAATGTAGCACCATGCGGTGGGATTATATGAAAAATAGGATGGACATTACAAGTCAGTCGTAATGGCATTGGTACTGTCTTCGATTGCTCTCTCTGGCTCCACAGAATTGATGCGATCCATCGAAAAAAGAAAAGGTATACGTTATTGTAACGGACCGTACTTTATGCAGTCAGTTTCAAGTTTCGAAACATACGTGATTATGGAGTGCCATACATTTCTTATTTCTTCTGAATTGAACCCTGTTCTTGTGTCCCTGGCGAATTCCTTCCCACCTGGCTGATTGCGTTTGAATATTATTCACCTGATATTTACTTAATTGTAAACTATTTCACGAGGGAGTGGCAGTCAGTTGAAAGCTGCTCTTTAGGTGATATGAACGACGGTGCTGATGGCACAATTCTGACACGAAACAAACGAGTCTGCGGTCAAGCGCAGTGATACTTTCAACTGCCTCCGGTTGGTTAGCCTCGGGGGAATAAATATTCCTTTCTGTACAAGATAATTCGGGTTTGTCGTGCTTATACCAGACAAAATGGTTTCTTTAAAATCATTTTCATCTTCAAATATGAATAACAGATATTGTGAAAAGGCATATTTGATCATCACAATCGCATTTGAAGAAAAATCTCAACTAGTTAGACTTTCCGTCACCCCCAACTAAGAATTTGTCAAGTTCTCAGTATTGTCAGAAAAACTAAGCATTTCAAGCGGGAGGTAATTGGTTTGCAAACAAGTTCTCAGAGAATCTTCAATACACACGAAAACAAACACGGGAGAACCACGTAGTTCATCCCAAAGAAAACTTATGAAGTATGCACTCCTCCGTCGTGGGAACTTCCTCATAACCGATCCGGCTATTTTGACTGTTATTATTCCACTCAGAAAGACATCAAAGTTTATATTTTTGATTGTAGACCTTAATGTGGTTGGAAATTCGGTTTTTGATAAACCACAAGTGTCAAGAACAGAAAACCCATGGAATTGTAATTGATAAACTAGAAAGTTTTGCACCGAACTAGAACATTAATTTATTTACACAGTCTGAACTCAAAGAGAACACACTTGCCACTGATAGCTCAAGAAGAGCTTTTCGGAAGTGAATTCAAGTGCAATAAAATAACTGTCCCGTAGACTAAACAAAGGTTACCCCTTTTGTGTAGTTCTCGGTGTGCCCAATTTAGAACTGTCTGGCAAAAAGTCGATTTTGCAAATAGAAATGTATATTTTTAGAAAATGACGAAAGTCATTCGCCAAAGAAGCACTGAAATCAATAGTTTAAGGATCCTTGGTAAAACCTAGAGAACGGCTAGAGACCAGTCTTGTGAATCACGTGACAGAATTAATGGTACCGGGTATTACTCTAGGTTCGTTCACCCAGGAGTATTAATCCCAATGAGTACTCGGCGGATAGTCACTGATGATAAGTACTAACTCCGATACTACACCGGCCATTTTCTCCCACGCTTTAGATGGTCATGCCATCGGTAATATTGTTTGATGAATCATTTTATCGTCAAAGTATAACTTGTTACACAAAACGAAGATGAACTGATTTGTCTATTTTGTCCCTGAGATGAGATCATTATAAGGAAAAATATTGGCAGGGTAGAGTATCCCTCTATTTCATGGTCTTTGGACATATTGACGAAACGTAACCAGTAGAGTGTAGAGCTGGAATAAACGACTAGTATGGGTTAATTTCTGTTGATGTACAGGACAAAAATTATGTATAGGCTATGTGCATGAGACTACAAAAATAAGATTTTGAGAAACAGAATTCATGGTGTTAACAGTGAAAGGAAGAGAATAAAGCAACTGCCTGATGACGGGCTAGAGATTCCATATTCTTGGTCAGTTTGGGATCATGTAGGAGGTTTACTGGTTTGGATTGAATAAAGTGGAGGAGGGATAACGCTGAAGAACAAACCTCACAACAGAACGGATGAACGTTTAGAGACTGAGAAATGTTAAACCTATATGGGGAAATAAATTGGGCTCATGTAGGGAAATTAGATGAAGAAAATGATAACAAACCATTCTTTGATGATCTCGAGATAAGAGCTTTTTTATACGGAGCCAAGATGCAGATTACCGTTATGAATAGCCGAGACAACCGAGCAACAGAAAGTGAGGAGTTTCGGAGTTTCTGACTGTGAAACAGTTTAGATAAAAGAAACATTCAGAATGAAAGCAGCTTTGACAGGGAAAGATATTTACGTATCTGAGCCTGGGGCAATAATCCTTTGAACTTCCTAATTTGGTGAAGCATACAGATGGAAGAGATCTTGTGGGGGTGTCAGCTCATAAGGCACAAGGATAGACTGAGAGTGTGGTGTCATTTGCAAAACCATGGCTACAGCTGGAAGTGAGGGCCAGAAATTCATAATTACAAAGCCACAGTATAAAGAAAGCGAGAATCGTAACTCAAATGACAACAGTTTTCACTTGGTGGACGTCTGAAACAGCCCAGATGAAACGAATAGTACCATTTACCGAGGAAAATCTGAGTTCCCAAAATTATCCCGGAAGGCAACTATTATTTAGACGTTTCCCACACCTGTTGTCTATGTTACACTAGATCGGAAAACAATGTAATCTGAAGTGATTTCAAGAGCTGTTCGCCGTGATCGTTTAATATAGAGGACGTGATATGTGATGCATATGACAACAAAAAGTGATCCAGGTTATCACTTCATATACAGAATTCCAGATTGGTCACCACGCGCTTCACGAGACTCGATTCCATAAGTTTGTCAGTGACGGTGTATCGGAAAAAGGATTGCAGAAACATGTCCAGTCTTCCGATGATGGATACACGGCCTTCTATATATATCTGTGTGGCAAAAGAGACGGGAATTGCGTGCTAACTCTGTTGCACAGTTTACTGATACAATAAGAAACGGAATACTGATCAGACAAAAAGGCTTAGAAAGCTCAAATGATAGCGGAAGTTTTTGGACGATTCTGAATGCTTCTGTTGGCCCTAAACGAAGAATATACGGAAAAAATACACAAAAAAGCAGAATTGATGACAAAATATGCTTCTAACTTCATATTTTACCAACAAATCAGATAAACGTATGACTTTAGTCAGTGTTATGCAGACTTTATTGCTTGAAGGCACACTGAATAGAAAAAATCTCGCGGCACACAATTCACCACGGCATACAAGATTAAACTTTCTGGCAATTTCTAAAAAATAACTTAGATAAATATAGTGAGGGATATTTTCATTTAAAAAATGTAAGAAAATCTATTTCCATGACATTTGTGAGTAGGTTTTGGAGAACAAATTTTTTCCAATTTTAGCTAATTTTTTGACAAGCAAACACGCATTTCCGCCTCCAGCATTTGTGGTTGTTCGCGCTTCATGAATTTGGTTTCCGCCAAAGCTGAAAATCCAAGTTCGCATATGCACGAAGAAGCGAAGGGCAACAAGGTCTTGATGGCTTTTCCACTCAGTTATGTATACTGGCTCCCAACTGAGATCCATGAAACAACAATTCCTGCTCGGCGAATGAAGCCTTGTAAATCAAATCTTTCTTCAAGTCAAAGAGGACTTCTCTTGCCGTTCTCAAAGAACCGTTGTAAAGATCCACGAAAGGATTGATCACCCATTCATTTTGTTTCATATTCAGTGATGGAAAATATTTCGAAAAAGCCATTGCAAGATGCCGAAGCGCCTCTTGAGTTTCTCGTGAAATTTAGGTTTTGTCAGGAGATGGATTATCTCTCGGAAAGAAACCAAGACTGAAGTTTTCCACGCGTACAACCTGTCTCTGAAAGCCTTCAGTTTTCCAGTGATGATGCTTTCCCTTTGCTTTTCGGAGGCTCAAGTTCAATTTATCAAAATTGTCTTTCAAGAAAGATACTTGCAGCCACTAAAGTCTTTAAACAGGAACTCAAAATCATAGTATCTTCAGTCGCGAAGTGCGAAATAACTTCGATTCCTAAAAAATGTATTACATACAAAAGATAAGCTATGAAATTTTAAAATAAATAAATATATGGGATTATGTAATCTTTCTCAGAAAATACAGTTCTGAGAAGCGATTTCACTTCGGAGCCGATATTTCCAAATTGCAATATTGTCCGTTAAAACTCAATATCTTCTAATTTTCAGAATTTCAACAATCTTCTATCGCATCTCGAAAAACGGTATCAGTTTGAAATATTACCCAAAGAGCTTCTAGGTACATTTAGAATTTACTCGCGGCACACCATTTGCGTAACACTGCCTTACGTATATGAAACCTGGACGAACGAGTGACATCAAAAAGCATGACGGCAGGTTTCGGAATCGGTCGGCAGTCATAAACCTCAGAGAGATTTCTCGGTAACTGCCACACTCGATTTTGAACCTACACGTAATTACAGAGTCTTTTTGTTATGTTGCAGGTAAAGTTCAACTTAGTTTCAAGTTTGTGAATGAATATAATGCCCGGAAACAGCATTCGCCACCTCATTCCACGGACATACGCATGGCTAAAATCTTTCGGGGAACTGGAGTGATCTGTGTTTGCAAAAGTGATGAAAAAACAAGTAACTGCTTTGGAGTAGAATTTCTTTAACGTTCGTAGCAGAAGTTGAAAAACCAGAGGTAGACCATGCACGGGGTTCCACTGTAGACGGCAGAAATTTACACATCCAGCTCCCATAGGCAAAGTTTACCTTCAATAAATGTTCATAGGGGTTGCATTTGTGCAGCAGTCGAATTGCGCTGTAGGCCTATATGAACCCTCAGAGTAAATGGAAAAATAAGGAAAAATGGACACTGGTGAAGCGTAAAGAAGGGAGCGAGCGAGTTCAAAATCTCTCTTTGAAGTAGAGCAGCCCGCTACAAGGACAAATGAGTTGCAACGACTCTATAGTGAACGAACACTGTTTTGCGTCGCTTAATGGACAAATTGAACCCGAAAGTTGTCAAAGCCAGTCACTGTTTTGAATATTGAATTCTCTACGATGACTGGGCTGACACAGAATTCATTTACCAGAATGTGGTATACTAAAGGAGTAACGGATAAAGCAGGAATAGTTAGTAAAAGACGGGGACTAAGTCATAACCTCAAGGGCTGCGATGGGTATAACATACAACAGTAGGTAGTTTGGAGGCCATGATTGTTTTGTGTACGTAGAGGCAAAACCCCACCGCAGGAAAAAATTGTCCTTAGGTGATATGGCTTTGAAAATTTGACTTCACGGTAAATGTATAGTAAAATGGAGCCGATTCATTCAAGTTATGCACGAAATCAATGATTGGTAATTGAATGACTTTAAAGGCACCATATAATCCAAAAGCTTAGTTTTGGGTCAAAGCAAAGAGATTTTGAATCGGGTAATAAAGTAATAAACTTGTTATTATTGGAAGAAAACTGTAAACGGGCCATAAATTTTGCTGTGAAGAATCTCGTGTGTATTCTGAGCTGGGCAATGATAATTCTGTGGACTGCTTCTGGGACTGCCTAGCTTCCTTTGAGTGAGTCGATGCATAATTGCAAAACCTATTTCCCTGCAGTACAGTTTCTGGGGTAAAAATCTTTATTCTAGAAGTAGTCCACAGGGCGTGCGTAACTGCTCTGCGAAATTAAATGCTTCCATCAAAAACTGACACCAAGAAATCGGAATAAACTTCGTGAGTTTTATTTTATCCCGTGGGGTAACAGTCAAAGCTTTTACGATTATTACGTCTAATCTCTGTCCTTTTCGAAGCCGCTCGTTGATTTTCGAATTTTACTCAAGTTTGCGTCAACTGCCAGTCAGTACCTGTTATATGAGCTGAAGCCCCACGGGTTTTGGTTACACGCTGATTTGTCCATGTGAGCTCCCATGGATTTTCTCCTAAAAAGTGTGCTTGTTCTCAAGGAAACTCTCAGTCGGAATTTTTCAAAACAAGAAGGAGGTAATTCACATGAAAATTCGACCCAAGCTCAAGATGTGGTTGAAACCTTATTTTGTTGACATTTTTCACCTTATTGGCATTCACCTCTGTGAATTTTCTTGGTAATGGTTCACCTAATTATGATACGAAACTGAATTGCTCAGTGTGCTGCAGTGTGAACAAGATTTGAGCAAAGTGTTTTTTCCAGCTAAGCCTCTTGTTCACAGAAGTATGTTCAGAGGTTTTGCTGATGGATCTATAACCAGTAAAAATACTGTCATTATAGTCATCCAGCTGAATCCGTTTTATTGTACGTGTCTAATTGTGGTTCTCATTCGAACTGTCATTCAGAACCTTGTGAGGGCATATCGATCATAACAGAGGAAACTTCATGTCCAGTGAAAAAAATAAAGTCAGTATCTTCGAATCACTGCTAACGGCGGAATCTATATGCCAAAATACTTGTTTCTTTTTCAAAGAGACCACCGACCATTTTTTCGAGAAAACATAATCAGAAATGCGTGATAATGAGTTGGCGATCCGTGGATCACGCATTCGTATCTTGATCATGCTGAAGAACATCTTCCAAACATAAAACATCTTATTGTCTAACCGTGTTTACTGCGTAACCACTTTGTGTAGGTGTTGCTACTAGACATGTTGGCGTATTTTTTTCATAGTAAGAATACACAATTTTCAAGTTTAGCTTCAGTTTGCTTGGATACTGTAATCTGTCCTTGTACATTGTCCGGTGGTTTCTCAGTTTTGTCCCACAAGTCTTCACCCGTAAGACCGACAGCTGCAAAAAAACGAATTGTTTTCGTTCAGTATAACACTCCAAAATGGTAAGGGTTTACGAATAAATGCTCGACAATACACCCAGATTTTACCAATCACTCAACTGCGTCATGCCCTAATGATAGTGCTCCAAGTGTGACGATCATCTAACACAGACGTTCTATGAAGGCTGACTGGAAATTATTTCAAGGTGTACGCTAAATGTAACAAAAAGTGGGGTTTTACTCACCGGGCTCCAGTCACCGTTAGAATACCATGTATGCTTGACCACAACAAAGATATTAATGTTTTTGCTGTTTGTGGAAGAGACTTCACTGGTTGAGTGACTCCAGCAAAGCTTTTATCAGTTCTTCATTATAATGTGGATGCTAACCTTTTTATCGCGTAGCCTATCACCTACGCTCATCAGCATGGACTCAGGCATGAGTGTGGTGTAACCTTTCGGTAATGTCACCACTTGACCTGGCAGAGTGTTTCACATCTCTTCCATCTTTCGATAATCCGAAGTCATACCAGCAGGCTGTTACTTTTTATTGTTAGGGTGTATCTCTGCGTGCAGTCATGATCGCGAGGATCAGCAGATCAACGGACAATATAACGTGTTAAATATTACATCACCCCGGACTCTTCGATATACAGCTGAAAAAAACCTATTAGTCTGAAGGCGGCCCTAATAGCTGGTCTCGACTTCCAGTTTATCCACTTTCTTGACAGTAATGGTAAGTGCACTGAGCCACTGAGCTTACACGGGAGATATGCTGCACTTTAAAGCCTCTTACAAGAGTCTTCGGTATGACAAACCCATGGCTTCAAGTATACTCCAAGCGAATAAACGGACTTAATCAATAATTGCTTCGGTTTCTGAAAAAGCCACCTTTCCATTGCGTTTTTCACATGGAGACAGATGGGTGGAATGATTGTACACATTGAATACCTCGTCACAAGATTTTCGTAGAAACATGTGTGAACACTTTTCCGCGGGAAAAGACGGGGAACTTAACTTGAACGATCATCTAAAGACTTCGGTGTCTTATTGAAGTATGCTTTCGTGTATATTTGACTTGATCTTAAGCCAACTTTTAGGTTTTCTGACATAAAACAAGTTCGATGAATTGAAAATTATTGAATGATCTTTTACGTTAATCAAGAAGGGCAGTGAACTTGGAACCAACCTTTTAGTTACACAACTTGAGCATAACGAGCCATTCCGTCACTGACTGTGAAGCTCATCACTTTCAGAGAACTCCTGAACCAGTGAATCAGCGGGTCCACTAGATAAAGTTTTTTGGGTTTCTGTGTCAAACGGCGGCGTGGCACTTTGTAGAAGGCTTTTCTGAAGTCAACGAATATTACATCAGCCAGGTGTTGTGTGAACCTGGCGTTCGTCAGCAGTTCTCGTGCCAGTAGCAAATCAGTTAGGCCTTATGACAATGGGCTAACATACATACGCACACCCAAAGCACTAGCCACCTGACCTTTCTGAAGTGAACGACGACACTTATACCAGTATACACACAGTGTTCGCTCTAGTAATGCTTGCCATGTTCTGCTGAAAACTCTACAGGAGCAACCTGGGCTTCCAAAACTTCTGTTATTGCAAGCATACTAGACTATTGCCACCGATATATTCCCGGATTCTTGTGGCCACTAGGCACTCCAGGACCTTGCCGACAATGTGTTAGATTGACCGGCACTTGACTGTCTTGCTCTCACTTCTAGTTCTGTGTAGGGGGAAACAGCTCATTTATTCTCCTCCCAGATTAACTCAACCACTTAGGTAGACAGTTTGAATAGTCCTATTACCGGAGCAGATAACGTATATGACAGCTTATTTGACGCCAGGTGGTCTACGCTGTCTGACTCTGGGGATTAATTGGTTCGTATGGTACGCAGAGCGGTAGCCACCTCACCCTGAGCAATCACCTTGTTCCACATAGTGGTGGGGAACATCATGAACGGTGATTGATAGTGAAGGAGCTATTCTCGAACTCAGATGGAAGGTAAATACCTTGCCAGTGTTTCAGCCTTCTGGTCATCTGTTGCAATGGAGGATTTTCCGTCGCGCATCGCTAAAATAGCAATACATGAAAATCGTGTTCATGTGTGAACAGAACTAGCTGCCAGAGTCTCCTCCATCGAATAGCTTGAGGTCAGTGCACTGATTTCGGATAATGCGAGATCGATTTTATCTATCTTAGAGTGTACGGCAAAACTTCTAGGTCCGATTCCGAAGCTTGATAAGACGCCCGTATAGCGAGCAAATACACGTGAGCCATTTTGTTGGGTCGCTGTTGGGAAGGTTGAGTGAACATTCGGCATGCTTGGAGGATTTTGTTGCGAGCTACTTACCAAGCCCTATAACTATCAAACTGAACTAGTCGATACCATGATGCGTAGAATGTATCTTCTCGAACTTTTCAGAACAACGTAGTCCAATGCTTTCTGGCACCATCTCACACAAACGTGCCATTTGCAGTGAGACATATTTTTTGTTTAGTTCCTTAAGAGGGTCTCTTTTGTGATTTGTATACATGATTACGATCTTCTTGTTTTGTTATGCTCATCGTGTAAATTCCTTTCCTTAAGGATAACCTTCTTATCAGATTCCAGCTGTTCACCATCTATCGTACCGGTCCTGTAAGAAGAAAAACTGGAAGCACCTAAACAAAGCGCAACAGAAGTACACTTTGACGTCTAGATAAAAGGTCTTTAAAATTGCGAGTAGACATTTTAGACAATAATGATACAGAAAGCCACGTTCAGCTGGGTTACAGGATTGGAGGACCAGTGTTGTAGCTAAGGAGCAAATGCACATGAGCGAGTCACATTCTCCCAAATTTACTTTCCTGTATGGACGCTTTTTATGATATCATGAAATCATCCCTTATCTGGATCTGCATTTTGCTGTTTTACGTTTTTCAAAGCCCTATACAAATGCAACACTTTTACGCAAAATATTTTCGAGGCTGATTTCTGTAAAACGTGTATTTCTGATTGATGTTGGTAGAAATTAGAAAAAACGAAATGATATGCAACCACAATCATATTTTGTTGTTTCAAATCCTAAAAAGCGGCCTGTGCTTTTGAACATGATCTGATGTCCAAATATCATGAAAAATACTCAGAAAATGACTTTCGATGTTTGTTTTAAAAGAACTCTAATGCAGAGGTCCTCGCTGGTGTGACCCATAATTGCAACTGACAATATTTCATATTATTGAATCAGTCCGGTGTGGGGAACAAAGTTTCGGAGTAAAAATGTTCAAGTGAGATCTGACTATTTTTCCTTATTCAATTCCAAACGGAAGAGTTTAATGTTTATCGAGGGCTTTTGGTTTTATCTGTTCGGACGGGAATAGTCCTGGTTGGAGATGAACTGCAAATGATTTTTCCAAACTCAATCTCTGTATCTAGTGATAAACTTCAGTTTTTGACCCAGTTGCAAATCATACCAGTCGAGTGCTCTGTTCACTGCTGCTCCATATATTGATTCTACCACTCGTCAATGACCTCATAATACAATCTTCAGTAAAACCCAAATTTGGGAGCGTTTGTACTAGAACAGGGCAATGAAACTGACGTATTAGTTGATTGGACGTTTTGAAAGAAACGTGAGGTTACAAAGCTGACAGTGTTATCAAAACTTCTTATGATGAGATGTGAAGTGAAAAGCAGAGCTAACTTTAAACCAACTATCTCGCATTTCCTGGAAATTGAGAAGCAAGTCCAGCTGTTAACTGTTAATTAACATTTGGAGAACTTCCGCAATGAGATTCCACTAAGCCTACCAAGGGGAACGAAATTCGACACGAAAAAAGCAACTGATTTTGACTAATGGGTCTTCCTGATTCCGTTTGCATATTTGTTCCATTTTTAAACTATACTTTTCCACTGTCAGGAAGTGATGTAATTATTCGGAATCATGTTCAGATATGTAGGAACTTTGATCTGGGTCACGAAAAAATTAACCTTCTTTTTTAATCATTATGATAAGGTTCAACTCTCAAGTTCGCCGATGAAAACAGCTCCTCCGATACCGGTCCTTGTTTGTACTGGAGATCACGAAACTTAATTTATGCTTTAGAAGCCCTAATCATTGGAGGAAATTGAATGAGTATAAATAGAACGCAGACTGAGCATTGAAATTCTGCCACCCACAAAAACACCCCTCTGTTATGCACCACTCTTATTGTGGCCTGTTGACGAATACAGTCCCCATTTTCCCTTCCTGTTTCCATCGCTTTTACCCAGAACAATTATATTTTTCTCAGTTAGTTGACCAGTAATTAGACTGGTGCACAGTTGAACTAAAAAGTGTAACTTTTGATTCTCGATGACTGACTGTTAGCTTGTTTGTTGACAGAATGAAAGTTGTGTGCTAAAATTGGAGACTGTGCAATCAGTCTGACCTCTGTCCCACTGGACGAGGTGCATGGACGAATGGGTCCCCAAATACTGCAGATAAATAAATGGATTTAAGGGCGATTTGATGCTTTTTGGGAGTCGCGAGATGTCACGATGACAATGATGTTTATTATAGCGGTAATATTATTATCATTATTTTCACTAATGAATGAAACAAATATTGTTACTGTTGTGCACTTAAACAGTTGGTTTGGCAGATACTCAGACTGATTGCACTGTGGTCGATCGCAACTCATTATTAGCAGCCCTTCTGAAATAACTTACTGAGTTATCCTAATTAGAGCTTCAAGAATAAGCAGTCCTAAGTTCATCGATGAAACATTAGTGTAGTACAACTGAAACGGATACATATATACCACCACGATGAACTGCAATGCTTTCGCTTATTGGCAGTACATTATGTCAGACAAAAACCTGGCATGATTGGCAGTAGACAATTTTTTCTCGTTAGTTTTCAAGGATAACGAAACAGTGAAGGACATAAGTATTCCACTCGATATTTGTTAACCGAAGACTACACCAACGGTGTCTCCTCCTCCTCGCTTTCTTTACTCAGTAATACATTACGCTACGTCTGAGGTCGCATTTGAGCACCCGCTGGATTTCGCCTTGAACTACGTCGGCTCTGGTTGGTACGTTACTGACATTTACGCATAGTGTTTGGCTTTTTCCCTTGTGAACCTCATCTCAGATTCGATCACTTTAACTACAGACAAACCTGAATTGGACTGCGTATGACCAATTCTTACCCATATAGCTGTTTTCGTTGACGTTTGTAAGGTTAGTACGGATTATCTATGACTGTTTTATAAGGAACAGCAATGGAATGTTTGACTTTTTCAGATGATATCAGGAATCTCACTACGACTGCTAGGCAATTTTTGGGAGAGCTGTCACTTTTTGTACTGACTCTTTTATTGTACATCTTTCTCCATGATCTAATTTATTGATTACCGGTCGGTAAAAATGCGAACATGTTGGTCTTCTGAATGAAAATACTCATGATAAAAGAGGCAAAACGTCGTCCAGACGATTGGGCTTGACAACAAAGACGCATTTGCTCTGGTCTTTCCATGTTCTTAACTGTATAATACCCCACGTCAACTGTCTTTTCTAGTTCGCAGAGTGTTGCAAATTTGTACCATTCAAGTTGATGTTTGTGTATCTTGTTCATCGAGGTATTCACCGAATTTCAGTTAATTGCTCTCCTAATATTTGTCCTGATCCGCCTAAAAACCGCTGTGACTATATCTTCAGTCATGCCTCGTTTATCCCCGTGGCCAAACTTTTGTCAAGATATGTGATCCACGCATTATAGCGTGCAAGTTGTTGTCATGATAAATCCACCCATATTCTTTACCATATTCTCACGGACTTTAATTAATTCGAATTTATAGTCGTCTCTTCAGCTGTGCGTTCATGTAACAAATATACGGTGCATTATTCACGTCAAGTTTCAATTACCGACTAGAATTACACCGTTCGACGTTGTCCTAACGTCGGTCGTTGAACCCGGCTTTGCTTTATCTGCTCGTCGTTTGTTTGTAACCTATTCAGGTTTGTTTTTGTGTGAAATGTACGTAAGGTGTAATATCATTTTAGTCCCAGGGAGCTTGCATCAACGAAGAGTCCATCTGGAGAATCATAAGATGGTTCCTTTACATGGTGAGTAGCAACAACTGCGAAACCAATAGCGTGCTTTCGGGACATGTTGTTCAGTTATCCAGACAAAATAACATCTTACTTTTATCGAAAGGTGGTTTTATTGTCTTACGGTTGTACTCGATACAACGTGATGCTTCTGGGATGATAAAGTGGCGTGTTGAGATGAGGCTTGAAATGGGAATTGGGAACAGATTTCGTAGTTTAAAATCTAATGATTATTCTGAATCCGTGGCAACGTGACTAATGCAATGAAGAAATCAGTGGGATGTAATGCTTTCCACAAGCAAACTTTAGATAATATGTTTAGGGAAATGATTATTTCTGATGACTAAAAACCTCATATCATGCTCGTTCGATTTCAGTTGCGTGATACATAGCTGCAAATGGGAGTAGTTCTTGCCGAAGTAAAACTCCAAATAACTGTAATGCGGATGGGTGATTCGAATCTCCCTGTTAGAAGTCCCGAACTGTTGTACTAATATTGTATTTGCTTAGATCAGACTTTCGCGTAGACAGACGTCCGCATTTCAGTTGGAAAATATGTGCATTTTTCCCCTAATCAGATCATTGGGATCAAAAAAGAATGATTCTTTATCAAAATTGCCAAGGAATTCGGCTCGGGCTCGTGCCCAGTTTTTGAGGATCTGTGTCAGATTCGGAACCGTAGAGTAGATGTTATTACGAGAAGATATGGAGTATATATATAAAAATTTTTTCACAGTAGGCTTGCAAAAATAACAGGGGAATAGTAAAGCAGAACAGGAAGAATACATTATTAAACAAAAACCGAAATAACTCTCTGTTTATCATAAATATGCCCAAGCTTTCAGACCTGATAAGGTAACCCGCGTAATTTGTTCACGCAGTTCGAATTTTGAGATCACTTCAAATTTGCATCATTTGTGATTCTCAAGTATTTGATAGAACCTATTCTAGTCGGTGGTTCTGTGGCAACGCAGATGGATCACATGGATAATCTGACAGAGAAAGGGTACCTACGAATTCAGGGGTTTTGGACATATTTTGAGGTGAACCGGATTAAATCAGAAATATGGAACAGGTTAGTGGAAGAATTAACATTGTTCTGAGTTACAGAAAGATCCTGACAGAGGACCACGTCATTGGCATATTTACACAAATGCGCAGAAGAAGTGGAGGAAAGATCACTTTTGTAGATGAAGAGTAAATAGCGGAAAGCGCAGCTCCCTGAGGAACTCCTGAAATGTTCTCCAAGGGTCTGGATGTTTTAAATCTTTGTCGTGTGCACTGAGTTCTGTTGGTAAAACAATCAGACCACCATGGTAATAAAGGTGTGGGACAGCCAAAAGCCTTCAGTTTACGAAGGAGGAGAGACGGTGGAATAAATTCAAAAGCTGGCGAGTAGTCTTGAAACGCACTTCCCAAATATTTCACTGATCCATCCAAGGATTTGGTCAGATGCGGGACAAAGGAAGCCACAGCATCCACTGTGGACAAGCTCGATTCATAAGCAAACTGTAAAAGGTCGTCGGGAGAGATTATAGAAAAATTCAGACGCTTGAGAATGTCATACTTTGCAAATGTAAGACCAGATTAGGTTGGAGCAATGAGACTAGAGATTTTTAGCTATGACAACAGAACTACGAGGTTTGAGTATAGGCAAAGTAGTGACTGGTCCCCATCAGTCTGGAACGGAAAATGAGCACTAAGATTTGCTTACGAGAGAAATAAGTATATCGGCCAGAGCAACAGCACCATGTCTCCAAAGTGATGACGACAGGCCATCGGGATCAACACCTGAGGTTATTTTGAAGTGAGAAGGAGCGTAATTACTTCTGTAGAAAACGAGGTAATGTGCACATCAGCTTCTGTGATGAATGAAATCGGAGAGTCTTTTGATGGGTTGCAGTAGGCACTGCTGATTCAGTCAAAATCCGCTGCAAATTTCACTCGTTTCGTCTCGTTTCCACACAGAAGCCGATGGTCCTATCGTAATCAGGTACTGTTGTGACTGCCTAGGAGTTGACTAGCATACAACAAGTCCGGTGCATTTGGTTTCTTTTTTGTCAAAGGACAAATGATTATTACTTTAGAATCATCCCGGGCTCTGTAGAAATATTTCTTCGGTCTTCTCGAGGATTTCAAGAACGAAGATTTGTCCTCCCTTTTACAGAGAAAGAAGGTTTCTAAGGGGCAGGACATATCGAAAACTAAGTTGATCATCTCTACGACAAGTTTGGCTATGCTACATAGCGATGATTTGGAAGAAAACCAAGAAGATACATGAGAACGGGAATTCTGTAGGAGAAGAATGCTGTTACATGGAAAGCTTCGGAGACGGATTGTGATTTGGTAGGTTTGCCTGAAAGAGTGGAAAGTAGACCGAGGGTATGTGTTAGGTCTCACCAGAAGCAGACAATAATCACTGGTTGAGACCGGTGGTGACAATTTGAGTGAGAATAACCCAGGATGGCTTGTGATAATCCCGTAGGAGAAACACAAATACCTGTAGGACCAAACGCAGTAAAGCTTTGGGTGGGAGCAAGATTGAAATGACTTATTATGATGTGTATATTATCATCCGACAAATGAACAAGAAAAAGTGAAAAGAGTAACGGAAAAATGAAAAAGCCCTCTACGTGCAAGACGGAGCTACATGTAAGTTTGTTATGCTGAAAAATATGCATGTATGGATATGTCTCTTTTTCCGATACGTAGGAAGTCAGAACAGTATTACTTGATCAGTGCCATTTATTATTTTACATGAAAACAGAACTCCGAATTTCGCAGATGAAAACCCCATACACTAGACCATAGATGAAAGCGATTTTTTGCCCGTCATGGCTGTTCAAATGAGACTATAATTCATCTTTCAGTTAGCCTATAACATTCAGATCTGCGTCCCATCAAAAAATGATGGAGAAAAACTCAAAAAAATTACTTATCCGAGTCGGGGAAACGGCTTTGGGGAGTGTTTTGGAATTTGGTCGATATTCCTTATAAATGACACGGTGGTTACTACTATGTACTATGGATATATATCTATACTAAGCGTATTTGTCTGTTATAATTTTATCAGGTAAATGATACAATACCTGATGATATCAAAGTGACACTTTCATAGCTCGTAATTAATTGCCACTTTTGGAGAGTTACGTCCATGGTTCAGAAAGTGTACAATTAGAACACTGATTCTCAGAGAAAACCTGGTCACGTGATGTTTTCTCACATAAGAACTTGGTATCTCATTTGGGCGGGGCAAGACACCCGTGTGCTTACCATAGTGACCAAATGCTCAGAATGCAGTGGCAAATAGGGAGAACACTTAGGAAATTGTCCTTTTACATGGTTCAAAATAAGGAAATAATTTTTGTGAAATTTTCACTAAGCTTGTTCAACGGAAGATGACTCATATTTCGTTTATTGACGTATCAGCCATAGAACTACTTACTACAGTGCACGTTGTTTGACAATTCCTCATTGTGTTGAGAGATATTGATACACGATGTGAAATCAGCACTAATTGCAATTGACATGCGAAAAGTAGTTTAGCTTTCTCGACCAAGTGTACACCAGCTGTTTCGTGTTCTGTAACGGAAATGATTCATGCCTATATGATCACACCCTGATTCCAGTATATTTTCGCGAGCCTGGTTAGTAAGACTGAGATCCACGTGCGAATTCAGAGACGCCTGCATTTTGGACAGCGTCGGACGCTTTCGTGATCCATTGAATGCGTTCCTTTTCAAAGGAGGAATGTTGAAGAACTGGACGATAGATTATCCATATCGTAGTTTTTATTTTGTCAAATATTTCATTATTTCACTTGAAAAACTTTCAGTTACAACAAGAGCAGACAGCTTGTAACATCTTGTCAAATTCAGTGCCCATCCTTAAACAGACGCCGAAGAGGGAGTGGAAGGGATTCCCACGGGACTATCGTGTTACTCGCTTTTACATCACCGAACCTAATACAATTCATGTCTACAACTCTCCAGTTCACGTTTGAAATTCAAGTCATTTCAGCTATAGTCCTTCACTCGTGATACTTTACGTAGAAACAGTCATGTATCTTATGTTCAGCAAAGAAATAAAGAAGATGAAAATTTTTTCTCAAATTTGGATAGATAGTTCTAGTGTTTCTTAAACAGTTTTACTTATTTGAAGTGGCAAATGATGAAAAAAGGACTGAGTAGGTCATAAGTAAAACCTCATCAGAATAGAGGAAGCCATAACCAAAACAGGTAAGTTGTGTCACCTAGGTAGTCATAAATATTGTATGGTGATCTGTTGTCTGGTAGCATAATATTCAGTTAACTTCGTTATCAACTACAGTTGCGTGACGTGTTAGAGAGAAGGTCTCACCACGAATAGTGAGGGGTACCACACCTTCCGCGAAGCTGTGACACTTGTGACGCCGGCATAAAGTCTGACTCTGTCTTAAGAGATTGGGTTAAGTTGCTGCTGTTTGAAGGGTTTCACTCTACCGTTGCGAGACCCGGCTACTTCCAGCTGACGATGCTTGGTGTCTTTCCGTGTTCGACGGCCGATGTCTCCAAAGCATAGCTGGCTTCCGGTGGGAACACTGAATGAGTAATGACAAGAAGAGCCGTCGTGTGTTGGTCACGGATAGTTGCCCTCCTAATGGAAAGACCGTTTTACACCGGTGGCTGGAAGAAGCGAGGCGCCGGTCAGGCTCTGCCTTGGTACAGGGGCATGTAGAAGTTAGCATTAGCATTGGCGTTGATAGGCACTTCGCCCTTCCTGGTTCGGAATGACGGGACGATAATTGTTTTTGTTTATAGACTTCAAGGGACGTGGTTTAGGATAGAGGTAAGTGACTCAAAAGCTGTATCTTTTGCCTGTTGATCCATCGTGTTCTATGAACAATAAAACGCCAGTCAGATTAACGAAAGGGCAATAAATTTAAAAAATGTGCTGTGAAATAGCAAACTACCTACCGCTTACACTTGGTTACACTTCTATTCCTCTAATTCCACATTTATATTTTTGTTTCGTACCACTCTTGATTTCTGGCCGGTATAAATATGTACATATATAGCTAAATAATAAAACTATTGAATCTACCTTCTACAGACGGAAGAAATAAATGAACTATGAGCTTTCGGAGTTTGATTTTTTTTACCACAGTGATGGGGTTCGTTCTACAAGTGAATCAGCAAGGCTGGTCCGTGCTGTGCAAGTTTATAGACTAGATGTCAGTCAGTTGACCCAGTGTTGATTGTGAATAGGTCACGAAAGTAAGGATGTATTACGCGTGGTAACTTATACTGTGCCACTGTTTTCCGAGTGAGCCGGAGGTAAAGGATTTGCATAAACGGGAAGCAGAAAGTTAGACCAGGGCTGAACGAGGTCCGGTGATTATGGAAACGGCGATCTGCCACGCTCTGCGACTTACGAAAATATTTCAATACCCAAAACACGGTACTGTCAGTGAAGACTAGAACTCGGGGAAGTTTCGGTTTTCGAGAGGGGGGGGGGAGGAAGGTAGTATTTTTTGAGGCTCATTTTGAAATATGTAAAAGCTGAGTAAAACGTCCGTTTGTATTTAAGGAGAATTGGACTGTAAGTTATAGATAACAGAAAAGCCTAGATCATCCGATTTCGACGTTTGTGATTTATGTGGCACTAATAGCACCGAACTGAGTAATCTATTGCGAGATATTTGCAGCTATTAGACAACTTATTCGAGTAAATTTCTTTTTTATTCACTTATAAAATTTGTCTGCTTTTATAATTTGATTCATCATGCAGCTTCAAGGCCCAACTCACCACTGAAAACCATGGAAGCATTGTACAGCTGTTTCATCCTTGTTGGGAATCATCAGCAGGTTGTTCATAACGGAAAGCCTTCGTTGTACTTAGGCCCCTACTGAGAAGTCATCCATCATAGGAGTCGATCGTTGTGCGGGAAGTGGGTTGTTACCGTTCAAAGCCGGTGACGGAAGGGTGCTATATCATGTAGTGTAGATGTTCAACGAACCTTTGAGAGCCAGCCCGGATAGCCTTGTGGTTAAGGTGTTCGGTTCACAATCGTTCACCCCTTGTTCGAGTCCCCGTGGGGGCTCGGTGGATATGCACTGCCGATGATTCCCAACAAGGATGAAACAGCTGTACATTGCTTCCATGCTTTTCAATGGTCAGTTGGGCCTTGAAGCTGCATGATGAATCATATTATACAAATATAATCTCCTACTACTCAATTACAAATTGGTCTATTTGTTGTGCATGACTTTCAATGAGAGCAATATGTTAATAAACTTTCAGTTCGAGGAAAAGGAAATCTGTCTCCGGGGGAATGCCTTATCAGATTTTTACACTTCAGTAATAAGCATATCGTTTTGTCCCAGAAAATACCAATATCGCACTTCCGTTCTCTCACTCTCTCATTCAGCATTATTAGTGTTTGTTCAATAGTTATTGATATCGCATATTCCCTTTAGGCGCCAGTTGATGCTCATTATTATCCTTTTGCCTTGAACGAAATGACTGGAAGCTCGGACCTCGTGATATTTTTATTGACCGGATATTTTTGATGAAATATTTTGTTAGTTGAAACTATTGTATTCATTCCAGTGGATATAAGTTCATACTTTATGCTCTTTACGAATGAAATATTGGTGAATCTATGATGTCACCTTGGACACGAGTAAACTTTCGCCATCTCCAATCCTTTTATGGGGTGTCAGTCGTCCAAATTGATAACCGAAAATTTCAA
The DNA here is from genome assembly GCA_948099385.1 of Fasciola hepatica. Lineage (NCBI taxonomy): Eukaryota > Metazoa > Platyhelminthes > Trematoda > Plagiorchiida > Fasciolidae > Fasciola > Fasciola hepatica. The sequence continues at coordinate 11,335,455 of CANUEZ040000182.1, forward strand.
AGCAAATTTCAAACTCACACCTGGCGTAAAATCTTTTATTATCATCAGTGTGATGAATGTCTAACTTGGTAATCTGCCATAGTGTAACAGGGAATGCTGGGGCGAGGGAACGGCGTAAACATCAAGGCGAACGAACGAACCAAATGAGAGCCACCGACAAAAGAACAGGTGGCGAATATGTCGGAGGCGTCCCGAAGCAGGCAAAAAGAAGCACACAGACGACCAGAGAGGAAGCAGCGAGATCTCCGGCAATCAGCAAGATAGCTCAGGTGAAGGGCTGCCGATCGAGCCGTCAACTGAGACAGTCGGACCAACCGAAGGGAAATGACGGGCAAGAGAAGCAAGCCATCGGCCACAGGCAAATGGACAGAATGCAGCCGGAGCGCTCAAGCAGCGACAATAGCAATCTTGGTGTCGCGCAGTCTGGAAAAAAGCCTATATAAGCGACTGTATGTGTGCCATGACTTGACTTGTATGACCGTGGGAATACAAGTATCCTGCCGTGCGTTGTCGTCCTTGTTACAATAGGATAGAAAAATCCAGAAATCTGACACTTCATCGGTAACTATAGCAACTGAAATGTTATATCAAACCAAAAAGAGAAAAATGAAACCCATAGCAAAGCTACTTGATTTGTATTCAGAGCAGTACTAGCTGGGCCACCAAACATTAAACGGAATAAATCAAACCCATTTTCTAGCATACATAAAACTTGAGTCTAATAATCACCCTTAGGAAAAAAATCCAGTTGATGTTCATCCGTTTCCGTAAAACAAAATCGGGAAACAGAATTTCGGTTAACGATCATTTGGTGGTGAGCTTTTCCGGTTTTGTTTCCAATTCTTACAAATAGATGAAGCCGAAAAGCTTGAAATTAGAATAATTTTCTTTTCTTCCCCTGAATTGTTCATCTATCAACTGAGCGGTTATTCTCACCCAGCCAAAGGCCAATCAAATGCATAACTGTCACCTATATGATATGTAGGAGCACGATTAGGAATCATTGAAAACAATTGTTCGCTCTCCAATGTTGTTTTTTTAATGTGACCATGGGACTGTTCAAGTAATTCACTTTGATTTTTCGGTAGCAAATGTCGTTGTCTGATTAGTTTTATTGTCTCGTTCCTTCCTTCTTTTGCTCTGTATTCGTGATCAATATATGACACATATGAAATAGGAAAGTAAATGTGCAATTGATTAGTAGGAGTTTCGGCTTTGCATATTATGATTCATCTGGAAAAACAATGCTAAACCTACCATCGAAAACCGTTGAAGCACTACAGCTATTTCATCCATGTTAGGAATTCTCATTAGTGTATATCCACCGAGCACCCAGGGGGACTTGAACCCAGGGTCAACCATTGTGAGTCGAAAAGTTAACCACATGGTTGCTCGAGCTGGTTCTCAGCCGTTTGTTAAACTTTGATGCTACATTATGTAGCACCTTTCCGTCACTAGCTTTGGACCATAACACTATCTTTCCCTGAAGAGCGACCGACTGTTGTGACTAATGACTTTCATGAAGGGGCCTAAGTACAACGAAGGTTTCGTTATAGATACCTCAAGAGTTTGGCGCATAAGTGTGTCTGAGATATACGATATTAAAGTTTAAATATTATTCATCACGCAGCAGCAAAGCTAAACAAAATAAATACGCAAAGGTACGGTACAGTCAGTGCGAACAAAGTCCTCCTTAAGACTTTGTATATAATTCATTTGGCCATTTTTGTAAAATATCAGCGGCAAAGTTTTCTAAAGCATTTACAACAAAAATTACGGTTAATTTTTCATATCTGAAATAATAGGATTGTACAATGAAATTGATATTTTAATTCTACGGTCAAGTTTTTTGGTGCAGATTGAAATTCCGTTTTTTCTGAGAGGTAGGTAGCTGTGTTTCTAAATGTAGAGAGATGATGTTCATTCATTGATTAGGCGGTAAATAAACGAGATGCGTGACTCTTCAAAATCCATGTGCAGTGTCACAGAGGTAAGTGCACCGCATAAAGTCTACTAATTTGACATAGTCCAATTGACTCAGTCGATGCTAATTCGAGAATTGCAACCGCAAGTCGTCAGTGACTACAGTACTCCTTCCAGCCCCCCCCCCTCCCAACTGCCAAATTCGTCGGGACCAGCCATGTTTGCTCACTCTTGGAAGGGGCTTTCATAAAGTAGCACAAAACATGACTAGAACACACCCATAACAATTCAGAAAGATTCAGGCGACCTTAATGGTGCCACAGTGGTAACGTATTCTATCAGGAAGGAATATATTTCTAATTGTTTTCTGCTTTACTCTCTTCGGTATACCGCTGGCTTCTTTTCTATATGTTCCCCGTACAGCCTTAATTCCACGCACATTTCCAGTAAGACTTCTGCGATACCTGCGCAGCTCGAACTGCAATCATTACCGAAATCTGTTCGTAATCTGTCATATGTAGTTCGCTGTCGCCATTTTCTGAGACTGACCTCTCTGCATCCTCCACACATGCGGTGCTGTTCTGTGACAGATGAAGCATGAATGGCGTGAGAAACCAAATACCCGTTGCTGCTGAAGATTATAACATTATTTCTTATCACAAAGCGACATCATCATTGCTTTGGCCCTGGCTGGACTGCCCGGATAGAACAGCACCTCAGCCGTAAGATGGGTCCTTCAAAAAGTCCGACAGTTTTTGACACAGTTCTGGTGAAATCTATGAAGTAACCAGCGTGTGCATGTAAGAGTTTTGTCAACAGAAAATTTATTATATCCTATTACATATTTTTCCACCAAGTTTTAGCCACGATCCACAATTCTTTAGCCTTGACGCACAAACTTTAGCCATGCCGCTGCAAGCCAGTCAGGTCAAAAGTATCGGAATATAATGACATCAAGAGGTATTGGAACAATTTATTTTTTACAAAGGTTGGTGTTGCAATTCTAACTGGAAAGTGTGACGGTCATATACCACGCAGTTGACCGGGGTAAAGGTATAAAATGCCGCAACTTAAATTAATTGGAGAAGGTTTAAATGGTGTGCCCGTATCGTCAAACCATGTGGCACGGCCCTTATAACTTTTGTATTCTCACCAACCCAGCTTCTATTGTACTACAAAATATAAGAGACTTAAAGTAGCAATTATTTTACCTGTTTGAACTAACTAAGTTCCTCTTCCAGCGAACTGAGACAGAAAACCTATTTGGTGTTTGTTGTATAATAGTGCTTCCATAGCCCTCCGATTAGCGGGCGCATTGTCAAAGATAAATACAACAGGAACATCAGATTGCTCGGTAGCGACAGATGCTGAGCAACGTGAGAGAAACTCATTAAAAATATGCCTTTTAATCTTCGTATGACATTTATAATTCAAGATACCGGCGACAGATGTACAGGCTAATATCTTCACGTCAGGTTCTTTACTAGACGGTAAAATTCGGATAGCTTTACTACATACTTTTGAGCTCCTATAGCTGCCACAACATCATATTTTTAGCTGGTCTCATTAACATACAACCTCAAGGTTGCATTACCTGATCGTTGCAGCCAATCGGCTTATTCTGCTATTTCAGATTTTATTACATCTGAGTTTCGTTCCCCTGGTCGAATAGTCATCTCCCTAATAGAATAGTGATACCCACTCAGCAATCGATCAGGGGAAGACTTGGTGGCTGTCGTGCTTGAGAAATCCTTCTCCATCCTTGCCTCAATGAGCTTTTGGGGTTTTCGTCCACCACTTCACACAAATGCCTGACAAACTCGTCGCTGAACTTGGTCTTGTAGGACCCAGTTGTGAATGCCGTTTCCCGGTCCGTAACTGGAATAGCACGGCATGTTTTGATCTTGATGTTGAGGTATTTGGCAATGTCCTTTAGATCATCGCTTCGTACGCGTTCGATTATTCTCCGTCGGTATTCAGCGCTGGTGATGCTGGCCCTATCTCTCACAATCATGTGAACTTGCTTTTTCTCCAACCCGAAATGAGGTTTTTTCCTTCCGTTGGAGTTTCTATTCTTTTGAAAATAATTAAGTTTCACTTTGTTACCAATGGTCAAAATTTTCCCATCACGAAGTTTGGGCGTTTGCGAATTTTACCGCTGTGGTGTGAACTTAGCAGTGATTGTACATAGTGAACCGAACAAGGTTGGATGCTATGAGCTCTACCAATAAGAGTAAATTTGCAATGGCCACCACTGTGAATGTCAATGGCGGTCGTAACCATCTGAATACCCACCGGTAAAGTGTGGTAAATGATTTCAGTTACTCTACGTGAACCACATGAAGGGCTTACGATGTTCATATATACATACCCAAGTGCAACATTTGACACTTGTCCCAACAAAAGGCTCTTCGGGCTGTCATTAGAACAGGACTGTGATGTTTTATATCGGCTTTCATGCATACAGCTTGGGGGTTGCGTTCGCTTGAGGAATATTCACTCTTCAGGGGTTTCAGTGGTAAAATCGGTCGAGACCGAAGCACTCTATTCTTACAGATGAGCTCACCACTTCTCAGCAGCGCCTTTTAGGAGGAGGGGGAGGGAAGTTTGAATAAAACCATAAAATTGGATATATACTTGTCCTAACCAAAAGTGATTAGGTTTTCTCTAATCCATGAGTTCTCTGGAATGACTCGTCATTGCTTTTCGCTAAATATCTTGTGGCTGCTGGATGAGGCGAAATCACTTTGGAATGCCATATAGATTCAGTCCAGATAGGCAGCATAATATCACAATGCAAAACACTCATTCGAGTTGCATGAGCGGCCGCTGTTCGATTAATTCCACTAACCGACTACTGTCAAATGCGACTAGGAAAACCCCCCTCTTCCATGATCGATTTTATGCTCCTCCTAACTTGAGTTTTGGTCCGCCAAACAATGGAATGCGAGTAAATGTCAATCATCGACTATGCAGGTGACTGTATATTTTGGCACCAGCTGAACTCCACGCAAATCTCACCATTAGGTCAGTAGGGATCAAATTTAATTAATCTCACCGGGAAATGGCTGACGAGATTGGATGAACCAATGAGCTCCAGAAATGGAATGTGTAAAATTTGTATCTCATTGGGCTTCACCGGAAGTTCATACATTTTTTCGGTTGAAAGGGAGAATCCTCATTAGGCTGGTATCTGTGGATTCTGAAATAGTTTATATATATATATATATATATATATATTACGGGAGTCGATTTTAGTATGAATGAAATGTTTACGACGTCAGAAGCCGGCAATCGAAGTAAGCTTCACATGGCGGAGTTGACTTTAGTGGAAGATTCGAGACCCGTTGAGGTTCAGTATACCACTCAAAATCCGGTGAACTGACGGGGTTCTTAATGAAGATGACTCTCTTTGTGTGAAAGGAGTAGATAACGTTCAACAAACTATACGGCACATGCGTAGCTTCTCCACGGATTTTCAATACGGACGTTACTAGCATTCCAAGTCATAATCCCGTGGTGATCTGCATTCCAGTCATTACGTAATTGCAAACAACTGATCTGCCTTAGCGTCTAATGGTTGCTCGTCATTACTTTAGATAACTGAAGAACTAGGCTAGAATTCCATGGAAAGTGTCCCTGGTTTTCTCCTCTTTACGGTATAAACCGTGAGCGAGACGTGGGTTTCTGTTTAAAGTATTGTGAGTATTTGATTCACGTTATTTAGTCTACCCTTTTACTCGGTTGGACAAATCATTGCTGCATTTGATGTGTGTAAACAAACTTGGTTCGGGTGACGCGATTCGTAAAATATTGCTACTGTAATAGAATGAATAGAGCGTGGAAAAATTATGCACATTTAAGATTAATTGTTGATTTCCTGGAAGTGGCTCACTGGACAAGCATCCATAGATTCTCGTAATGTGTGAAGCTCCTGGATTTGGTCATAGAGTGGTGACACACTTTAAAATGTTCCTGAACGATTAAGTCTCTTGTTGTATTTCTTTAGGATAGTCATTCTGAAGACCCTATTCATTCAGCGATTGAAATGAGCTCGAGTAAGAGCAACCGTTAGGGTCCCTTGTACTCAACTAAAACAAAAACAATGAAAATTCCATTGGACCTGCTACCCATCTAATTCAGCTGTACTTTTGTTTTACACAAACAATAATAATTAGTTTACACGTTGAGAATCACCTAACCATACTAGTGGTGGTGGAGTGTGTAATCGAAAGATAGACCAACTGACTTATCATCAAGAAGTACAGCATCACCTACAAATTTCAGTTGCTAGTTTGAAAGTTCGCAGTCATTATTGAGCAATTAAAGCGTACTATTGATCGGTCTAAAAGACTTGAAGCTAAATTCTAGTGCGGTTCTAATAACAGTGCATTTTAGAGGGGCAGACTCAATGTTCTTTAGCCATGCGAATTGGTTTCACTTTCCAAAATCGGTAGCTTGGCCTTATCATTTTTGAACGTTCACTGCGAATACGCTAGGCGATCACACCGATCTACGGTCAATCATTGGGCCATCGAACGTCTCAAGCTTTGCTAAAGCCGATGAAAATTTGATTCGTATTGTTTAAGCATGGCTGCAACAGTGAAGAGACGGCCAAAGCACTATCAGATATCCGATAATCAGAACACTACACACAGTTGACCTGTTTTCATTATTCGGAGTAATTTGTGTTACGGGACGGATGGACTGCGATAATCACACTCAAGGAATAAAACATTCTTGTAATACTGGTACATTTCAGAGTAATATGGATGCTGGTTATTTATCATTCTACAGTGATGAATCCGACTAGCAGCGAATCATTTGGTGCAGACTTGAACTAGTCCATCGAAAGCCCACAGGGAAAGCGTATCGGTAGACAGTGCAAAATCACAAACATGAACAAAGTAGTTGGTTTTGTTCACTACAGAAGAGTGATGAATGATGGTCCTGGGGCCGAATGATGTACACATCGCGGTCAAAGATCAGGTAATTGAGGGGAAAATTTCGGAGTAGGACGGTCTCAGTTAAGTTAAATCCGAAGCCAGCCAGTTAGCCCTGCTGACTGGTGAATTTAGATAGTCGTGTTCCTACTGGAACTGTGTACTTTGTACGCCACTCTTAACCACCGCTAGGACTGTTTCCAAAAGGAGTTCTAACAAAGTGTACACGGAAATTTCATTCCTTTTCGACTTCGCCGTCCTGAACAAAGTTGGACAAAGGTATCTACCGTTTGGCGTGGAAATAATTTTTGCTAAAAAGAGAAAACTATTCGGCTCTAAAAGTTTTTTTGTTCTTTCCGTGATTCCTACACCTCACTGTTCCCAATCAGTCATTCCGATCGACAGCGCAAACTAAGGCTTTCGAAGAAGTGTATTTCCTTTGTCTGGTGGAACTTAAAGTTCATTCAGCATTCACTTTGAGAAGCCGCTTGAAAAAGGGAATATGCGTGGTAAGTTTATTTTCCGTGACCGGCCAAAATATTTAGCCACACCATGTACACAAATCTATTCATTTCGGAGGAAAGTTTTAATTGGGGTGAAAAAAGAGGACGGTTGGTGATACAGTTGAATACATCTATGGGCGAGCATGTGCACACTTGCAATCACAGATCTGAACAAGCAAGTGGAGCAATACTTCGAAGCTCATTGACAGATGACGAAAATTTTACTAGTCAGTCAACAGTGATAAGTACTTTTCTTAGTGCTTTTTCTGACCCTCGGTTTCAACTCTAATGTATTCACATGGAATATCAGGAAACCAAGTCAAACACAGTCAATTTTCAATCGAGTTGAAACATTTAGGACAAATTTAATTCCCAAATCACGGAGTCTTTCGAGGACAGTATCAGATGCTCGATGGTCATAGAGATAAAACAGCAGCAGCAATATAGGTCAGAATATACGAATTTTTCACATCCAAAAGTCCAACGAGGCCACCCTGCGTTGTTCACACTCGATCGCCTACCTAACAGAGAATCTGCCCGATAGGCGGAATGTATCCGGCTTGTGGACCTGGACCTATGGATATGAAAATTGCATGTGGATTATACGGTTTATGAGATTAGGGTTCCACGTGCCCATAGTAAAATATATGAAAAACGGTGCACTTGGAACGAATACGCTTACTGGCCAGCGACGGAAGATGATCAAAACGCTGTCGACCAGATCTGTTCGATCACAGTTATGCATAGGCAACCACCTAGTCGTCAAGTAAAAAACTAAGAAGCTGGGGCCACCGTGGTTACGAAAGTCACCTTGTAATCATGTGATGGGCAGCTCGTAGCGAATTTGCAACAGCCGTCTTACTCGGTCCTAGTTAGATTTCACTTGGGTGAAACGCGCTATTGGTCAGAGTGTGACGCCGAATGCGTGCTTACGAAAGGAAGCAAACCGGGTTGTACAGCTTTCGTCAGAAAGAGGGATGATTATGATTAGCTGATAGTGCTCCGTAGGATACAGAACAAGTTTTTGACAGCAATTACCCAATATTCGATAGTAAAACCGAAGACCTCGCCGGTTGGACAGAATCATTGAAAGAACCAGTGCGTCACTCGCACACTGAATAATACCACTGGAACCAAACTACTACAACTTGTACTATTACAATCCCTTATGCAGTATTCATGACGTCGTTCAGGGAGTTCGCCTGTATGGGCTTTACCCTGTTTTAAGACACCTGGTTATGACCATCATCGTCTGAATTGAAACGTGTCGTTATTAGGAAATCACATAAGCTTACAAGACTCGCTTTCCCATCAAGCATGGATTATTGACTGTAACGGTAATTTAGCACGCATGTTAAATTCCCACGCAGTTTCCTCTTCTCACTCACGTGACTTTATTCAGTTTGTTACCAGGCCCTTTCCAATCAGTTCGACCTACGCGTCTTCCCTTTCTTTTCACCTGATGAACCCGGTTACCTTGCCTCAGTTCACCTACCATCTTCCTGTGAGTGTACTTTTACAGTGGACCAATTTTCCATTGCCGTCAGTCCAGGGGCGTACGACCTCCAAGTCTTTGCTCGTCATATGTGTCCGACCTTGAGTGACATGTTTACCTCTCTTCTTTGTCGGATTTCTCACCAGCACGGCACGAGTGACCATTTACTTTTCCCCAGTGCTAAGAAATCAAACCACTTCTGCGTGAGGGTCTAGGTCAAACTTCCGTGAAATTCTCCTGGTTCTCGTCTGAACTACTTTCTTCGTCGTATCTGTCCCTCCGTGTCTTGTACGCTTCCCACTCTTACCCTTATTGGTCGAGCGTTCTTGCTATGAAAGATAAATTCCACCCTATTCCGGTGACTCGGTCCCGTATTGCTCGGCATATGTTCCTCGACAGACACTTCAGACGATTTTAAGTCCAATCCCGGACAGTAGTGATTGGATTACCCCACAAAACTGAGATATGTTGCTTGTAATTGTAATGATTGTTCTGTAACGTACACGTAGATCACCTACTGGCTTTATTCGATTAGGGTTTAGGGTTCGTGTTCTACAAGTTACTCATCCACGGCACAGCGGTTTAGTTACAATGTCTGTTTGGTACATGTCACTATTTTCTGAGGCTCCCATTGTTTTCGGTTGCATACCAACTCACACAAGCTATAGTATTATCGTCTCATGTTCGTTATAAATAATGCCCCTTCTACCAGGACTTTGTGTCACGTCAAAGGTACTCCATTATTGTGTCACTAGTGTTCACCGGGACTCCCGCTGATAGAGTATCCCTGGTTTCTCTCATCAAAAAGGCTTTCACTCATTATAACTGTACGCCAGCAGGTCAGTCCAGTTGGTAGTTTTTAAACCTTCGGCATAATGACAGACAATTTCGGTTTTCGAGGAATTGCGGTAAGTGAAGAATCATTTTGACAGGAAGACGCGCACAGTTTTTGGATTCCCAACCTATCACGGTTTTTCCTCCAAAAATCATTCGAACATAAACACAGATGGTTGCCTTTGCTATGTCGACCTGAATGGCGCCATTATTAGTCTTTTAACCATCAGATCTCTCAGTAGCTTGATGGCTTTCAACTGTCGCACCACCAATTGTTCAGTGAACAGTATCTACGGATGTCGTTGCTGCGGCTGAGTAACTTTCGCGATGAATGTTCATTTTGTAGTAGGAATCGGTGTTTTAGTCGTACTGACGGGAAGTAATAACAGTTCAATGACATCGTCAAACATGATACGAAATGCAGAATGAACGAATACTGTCTTGAATTCTAAGACATTCAAAAGTAAAACAAAAAGTAGTGATACTTCCCCAACCCACTAGCCACCGGAAGTAATTTTCTGCTCCGCGTGATTGGAATGGCATTCCCTGTTTGCTTGATTGTCCTTTGGTCTCCACCTTTCATGAACAAACCTCAGGTCATCCGACCAACCTGCTCTCGGAAGCGCCAGACTCGAATGGTGCTCTTGTTAGAGCTCATCAGAGTCATTTATTCTCCGCCTCGCCCAGGGATTGAACCGAGGCCCTTTCACCTCGAAGGTGTGTGTGTTACCACGGCCACACCCTGCACCTGGGCTTATTGGAATCATCGAGGTAAGCTTGGTCAGACTTAAACCTCTATGACAGCCAGTAATACATGACAGCTTCGAAGGGAGACACGGTACCTGTTCCGGTGACCCCAAGCAATATTTGCAAAATGCGGTTGGTATCCCATGGATTCACACACACGCACACACACATCAATGGCAACAATTTTCTTTTGCTAACCCTTCACTTTATAACAAGCATATAATCGTTCCGTGATTGGTAGCATCCAATAAAAAGACCTTATTTTACCAAACAGGAATTCACGTGCTTGCTGTTTGCGTCCACCCACACCGGCGCTTATCAGAACGCGTTCGCGAACACCACCCGGCCTGGCTGAACACGGGAGCAATTAGGACAATTATGAGTGCGGTGTGCTCACACCTTGTTGAGTCAAACCACTCAGTGGATGTGATAAACGATTTTCGCACCATTTACAAAGTCCGAGGAAAGCAATCAAGACTTGTCAAGTGTCGCATCTTAGCCACAGCCGAAGCTATGATTATTCGTCTCTGCAATCCTCCCCTGTGCGCTCAGAAACAATTTGTGCCAGCACTTAAGCTTCCGTGGCCCACTCCATGGTCCCGAACACATGTGCAACCACTTGAACATTCCACACTGTGATCAATTTCACATGCACACACGCACGTGTAGAGACAGATTTGGATTGTCATTCTCCGTTCTTATTTTGTGAGTCATATATATTGTTATGTATTGGTATGAATACGGATAACTGAAAACGAGCTTGTTCGCCACGTTGTTCATTTCTATGAACCTCGAACAAAAATACCTGTTCTTTCCTCCTCCGAGTTAGAAAAATCAATGGTCTGCACATGTATGGCAACTTATGTAAACAAGAAGAAACAGTTGGTCTCATAGAACTAAGAAATACAAACCAGCTGGGCTGGAAACACTGTGACTACTGCAATCGTGACGCATCTTGCCGACTCATGACACCGGGTAAATCACAAAGCCGTTGAGATAATTCACAAGTTACCCGTGAATTGTCCGGATGCATTTTGTCAAGTATATTTGGGAACAGCAGAAGGATTAACGATTAGGCTATTTAACCCATAGTTCTTTTCATACAAACGACTTGTCAAATCACTTCAGCTACCCTGGCCCCGAGGGGAGAATTAGAGACGAAATCAAACTGACCTTGACCTTTTCTCTACGACACAAATCTGCCAATCCATCCCAGAAGTACTTTCTACGCCGGATTTTCCCAACCACCAATAATTAACTTCCCACTATTTCCCTAACAGGAACTTCTACAACATTGATCAATCAAGCATAAGTTTATACAGTAAACGTTATTTTTAAAATATGCTTCCCTGTCATAAAAATGCAATTGCGACAGCCAGAGGATGAAGTTACCGAAAACAAGTTCGCTCGCTATCACGCCCTTCTATCCAAAACACAATGTGATTATTCGGTGAATTTCCCTTTTGATTGATAGTTCACATTTCTACCATAATAGTGCATATAAGTTTATATAGATAACGGGGACAGGATGTCGATTTTAATGGGTAGGCGTTTTTAACTGTTTTAGAAAAACAAAACAGTTACTACAGAGTAAACCTTTTGTATTCACACTTTGCATCTTGCCCCCGAATGATCCCCCTTTCCACTATGATAATCTCTGACTGACCGTCCCCATTTTAGCAATATATAGTAGCACGGCTGGAGCAGAAAGGTATAATCCTTGTCTCAGTTGTTATTTTCACAGCAGCTGATGAAAATATTAGTTAATCATTTGATTTTACCAACACTGTTTTCCTCCGTCTGCGTCTAATTGACACCCCAGCTTGCCCGAGAATTTCGCATTGCATGAACTGATTTTCCAATTAATTATGGCGACCTCTTTTGCTGAGTTCATTCGCAAACAATAACAATTCAATGTAAAAACAAGTATGTAGTTCTTCCTCAACTGAGCTGAGTCTGACTAGTAACAATAACAAGCCTCCTATCTCTGAGACTAATTCGAATCCACCTTTGGGCAATGTGAACTGATATTAAATGTACCCTAATGGAGATGAACAGATGGGCTGGAAGCTCCTAAGTCCCCAAACATTCGATGCACAATTTCTCTCCCAACAAGAAATAATCAGGCTGATCGATGAGCGTTGTGCAAGGGAAAATGTAATGGATATCATCAGTAGGGTAGAGCTGTCCTTCAGCAACCAGTTAAAAAACGTGACCCAGTTGATGATCCTATTTACTTGTGCTGTTCCGTAATGAGGGGTTTTTGATGAAATTGATTTAGGTGGTAGGAGATACATTTTGTAGACAGGGAGCTACCATGAGTTTGGATAAAAACTGATTTGTTTACTCAGACCAAATTATTGTTTACGTTGTATCAATTAACCGTATGTTTCATCGAGCAACAAAGTGCGCAGTTGCTTACAAATCACTGGGAGCAGATTTATTCTCGTAGCTGATCGATCTTTCCCTTGTCACTCTGATGTTATCAGATTATTGGTATGACATTTAGGTGTGAACCACCACGGGCTTTATTTGAGCATAAAGCCATACCAATGGCTCTGAGTAGCTAATTTTGAACAGTCTTATTGGAATTTTCGGTTGTTAGTTTATGGTCAGGTAGTTTGGTTTTCAAGACTGTTACAGGGTTATTGTTGAGAGCATTGCTTAGTGGTTTCGCTTTTGTCGAATACACTGGATTGACGTGGTTGTTGGATTTTCGTGTGTTTCACCAAAGTAACAGTAGTCCCGTCGCCTAAGTATGTTCAGTATCCAAGCTGGAAAAACACTTAGTCGAGGTCTGGAGAAATCAAACATCCACCCCTAAAGAAATCTTAGAACATATACGTAACTACATGACTAAAAATTATAGTTTGTTGTCAAACAGATGAGCTCCGAATATGGGCAAAACACAATCCGTTGGGGCATGGATCATCCAAACTAATTGTTTTATTCAAAAAGACAACTAAGTAACACTCTTTGCAATCGGCCGAGCTCAAACATTTGTTGTTGTTTGACAACCTACAGAGTCCAATTTGAAGAACAACGGGACAGTTGATATGGTAACAAGCAAACTAAACACAGGGAAACGGAAATAAATGAATGCAAATGTAGCGCCGGTATAGCACGGTTAATTGAATTCTGACCACTCGGTCAGTTAGGGGACGAACCACGTGACAGCCGCGACCTGCACGTGGTTACCGTTTGATCAGTCAGAACTGTCAAACCTTGACTCGGCACCGCATATGCGATGATGTGAAGGAAAGGAGAAGTAATATATTTTAGATTCTAACAAGTATAGCCAACATATCTGCTCAAACAGTTTTAATTTACACATTTTGAATGATGATGATGATGATGATCCGGATGATGATGATGTTGATGATAATGACGACGCTGATGATTTGTGTAATAAAGATTACTCGAATAGTTCTTCACGAGAGCAGGCACCACTGATCTGATGCTACTGTGAGATCAAGGGCGAATGCACCTAAGTTGCTCAATGTAAGACAGACGATGAGTGAGTGGTTCAAAGAGTTTGATTGCCTCCTTGAAGGTCAGGGGTTCAAATCTCCGCCAGTTCCGGTCACTTTTGTGGTAGGCAGTAATCCCCACTGTCGTTCTGCCGTTACCACATGTGACATATTTAGACCTCTAAGTCTTGGGGTCTGGTTATCAGTTATCTGTCATAGTGCGGTGGGATTTTGTGGCTATCGTATACATCCCTCAATTGGTGCTCATGCATAAAAAAGTCAAAGAATACCGTACCTTGCTGAAAAATAATACTGGTCAGATGGTTGGTTCACATATTTCTTACCGTTGTGTTTGAAATTGTTTTTTGTCAGTGAAATCTAAGACTAATACTCACTATTCGTTTCATTTCCATCACAGGAATCGGTTCGGAAAAAGAATAAAACTAATTGTTCTCTTTAAAGGTACGAGAAGTATTCAGTGACGCAGTTTATGGTCAGCAGTGCGAAGAACACGCGTATATTCTAATTTAAAAACTTAGTGTGAAATAAAATCATAGCAGACACATCATTCTCGAACACCAAAATTACGGTTAGATGAAAGGCTGCAATTTTCGAAGTCAAGATGATGATTTCGTGCTGTACACGTGAGCAAATAGTAATATTTTACAGACGGTACATGCCCGAATGAGAGCACACTGTATCCATTAGAATCGCTGTTCGATACAATATGGTGTTGAACGTAAGCTGAAGTATATAGGAGCCGAACTAGATCTGAACTGTTTTGATGAAGAGTAGCCACCGTGAACGGAACTTCGGCTTATTCTAATTTTCTAGTCACTGCGTCACGTATTTGACATGACCATTTTCCCCTGCAGTTCAATGCATTTCTAATGAACCTTGTTGTTAACTTTGTTGAACCTGGGGTGGATATTCGGAGAACTTCAAAGCAAAGATTCAAATTATGTAAAGCTTGGAGTTTGTCATGGAATAAAGCGAATATTTCTTAGATACTTCTGATTTGCTTTTGAATTAAAGTTTTCCATTCCATAAATACACAACAACACAACTCGTCTTTTTGCAACCTTCTTAGATCTAAGTGGGAGATTTCCTTATTTTGAAAATCCAAGTGAATCGGGAAGGTAGCTGGAAACCGCAGAGTGTTCTGTGTGACCTTCACTGCAGGTGACTGAATGAGACGGACAGATAAGCAGCTTCCGGAAACACACTTGAACTGGACACGGTTACAGAGGATTCATTCAGTGAGGACTATACGCGTGATTGGATTTAATCCGCCTGCCCTCGATAACGGGATGTATGAGACGACTTTCGGGGTGAAATCCAACAAGAAGCAAGATTTTGCGTTCGAAAATTGGTTCATTGTGCATGAAACCCTCAGATAGGTCAGTGGAAATTTAACAATGCTAGCTACAATTGTTTGTCTAAGATCAAACTTAATCCGGTGACAAAATGACACCTTTTTTTAGTTATGAAGTGATTTCTGCATGTAGGCTAAAGAAAGCACATGTTGGCAAGATAAGTTCAAGCCATTTGCGATGGTACTGCAAAGCGTGATTCTACCTGCTACTATTTTATGGAATCTATTTCAGCTTGCCTGCGGAATTATTTGTTCAGCTATGATTCGATAGGGTCAAAGAATATAAATGATTGAGTATGTATTAGCGAAGAGGCAAGCTTTCTGTCATAATAAAGGATGGATCACGATCCCACTGTATGACAATTATTATCGTGCTGTCACTTTATTTTCCACTCGTACAGACACAGCCATGCCCGGAATAGATGAACCTTTTACTGAGTGGATTTTGATAGCTTTCGGAGCTATCGATCGCTAAGCTAAAATCTTTATTTCGTAAACAAGACAAGGGACTCAAGCAAGTGACAAAACCATTCTAAAGCATTGGATATCCGTATACCATTCGGTCATTATGCACAACTGTCCCCAGTACAAGGAAATCCTAATACACCTTATCAAATTATTCTAACTTACACGGTATCAACCCGTCACAGTTTCCTCACCAAGGCACTAAATTTGGGCATAACATTCCAAGTACATTGCAACCAAGTTATTTTCACAAACGTTTACCATTGCTCAAGTATATCTGATAAAATAACCTGAGTGAAATCAAATGATTCAAACTAAATATCTTCGGGTACTCTTGATAACCACATCCCTGCAATACAGTGGACGCTACAGAGAACTTCTACTGACATTGGTGAATAGTTTACCTAATTACCAACGTTCGTTTCAATTCAGTAATGGTTAACTGCCTTGATTGTACATGCACTAAGCAATTCGAGCAGCTTGTCGTAAAATTGTATTCAGAACTGGATTGAAAATGACAACGGTGAAGAAATTAGATTGATTGTTGAGTTCAGCAACTTGTTTTCAACGTCATTACAATTGTCCCACGTGAAACAGGTCAATGCAAATGCACCCTCGGTCTGCTCGACATACCAGGGTGCTGGGTGCATTGTTCTTCTCCTGTGGCTGAGATTCCATCATGCAAAATAAACCATCATGTATCTTATACGCTTGCCTGCGGAACTCACACACAAATCACAGAGTGGAAAAATGATTCATCGCTTATAAAAATCCTCAATTCTATCAGTAGAGATCTGACACAATGGTTGTCCAGTTATCCATAACCAAACTTGTGCAGGCAAAGAGACAAGGTATAATTCAAATCCAAATGTATTTGCTTACTGATAGAATAAACCCATGCTGTTAGAGACACTGAGAAAATCGTGGACCAAAATCATGTTAGAGTACCACGAGCTTCAATTTTATGAAATGAAATTTTTCATGCTTGGATAATAATCCATTTCGGTTTGATTCAATTAGACTGACGAATGTCCATGATGGAGCTCTGTTTCATTACACGACTCGTTTCCAATAATGAAACCACAGAACAGTATTTTATTTCATTATGATCTATGAATATATAATTAGTTCGTGTGAGTATAGCCATCGCTTGAATGGACAAACATTCGGGCTGAATGAGTAGAGCCAGTTTTTGGAGCTACAGATGTAGAGCAAAGCATTACATAGCATCATGTAAACGACGAAGTTAGTCAGAACCATCGATCATCCGTTCACCAGTCATTCACTCGATCTGGGAAGAAATTCCAGTCCTACTCTGTCTAATTCAACTATTCAATGCCCCTCATTGTTTCATTTGTGCTCAGTGTTGGGGAAACACAATCGGTGAGAGAATAGGAGAGGACATCCTTCCAATTCTGTTATCATCTGATTATTTGCATGCCAAAATTATCACACGCGAGAAACATGTCATGGCTATTCCAATATTGCAGTTCACATGAAACATTGTGGTGGACCAGGCAGACTCACTTTGACACCCGTCCTCAATAATAACAGTGAGTTGAAAGACATTCAAACCGTTAGTGTCTGGATACAGAGAGCACAGTATGATGGAGTCTGGCAAGAAAGGTGAGAGCTTAGATCAGCTAGTTTTTTGCAGTTACCTGATGGCAATTATGACTGAAGTAATTGGAATCAAAATTATAGATGTTTTTGGGAAGAACATAGACAATATACATTTACTCCTGTTATGGAATGAAAAGACCAAGCCCACGGATGTATTCTACATAAGCAACCGTTTTCAGTAAGACATGAGTCCTCGTTCATTATAATGCGCCCGTTATCCGAAAGAATCATAGTGGTTCGCGCCTTACCGATTATTCACTAGCGTGATTCACCCCGGACTGTCCGGACCGCGATAGCTCCTCTGGTGTGCGAAGGGTCGCAGGTTTGATTCCGGCTCGCGGCGTCTGAATTTTCGATGTAAATAATGCAAGTAATTTTCCCAGAAACATATGAATCATATTACTATATTATTATTAGATTACCTAGCTTGTTCTTATTCACCATTCTTTGTGATGGTACATCATGACAATGATCTGTTTTCAGGAAATAGGTTCTACAACTGAGCGTAATAAAATGAATGAAAATCGTACTAATTCTTTCGCATCTAATGTTTAAATGCATAAATATTACACCAGGAAGAGGGTAAAATATGCAAATGCTTTAAATTTGGTCTGTGTGACATCGAACGCAAAATTCGAAGTAGATTGACCCAATCTCAGTTGGAGTTTTGGCAACACAATAACGAATCGTTGGAATATCACATCAATTAGCAAATCAGACAAAGCAGCACATGCCATCATGCAGCCCAATGATCGAATGAGTTATGAACAACACAGATGTGAGAAACAATGAAGCATTCACCGCAAAAGATGGCCGGTCCTTTCCAAAGAGAAAGACCATTCTATGCTGGGACTGATTAGTGTGACCCAGCCCACAAGGTAGATGGAATACATGTGCAAACATCATCAACACCAGTCTAATTGAGTGGGTGTAGATTTTCACATTACTGTACGTATTTGTTGTTCATTTTTCTGCCCAGATTTGTGCACAACTTCCTTTTCTCAATTCAACATGTTTTTACATTTCGTGTGAACTCGATTAAATAATTATGAGCATAAACGATTTTGATTTTAAGGTAAGTTGACAAGAACTGGGAGAATTCGCTTCACAAATTGCGTTTTCAAATTCATTCGGCTCAGGCTAACGTAGACATCCCAGATATGATTGAGCAGAAGCTACTGAAATGTACCTACCGGTTCTAAATATGAACGGAGAATAATGGTCAACTTTTCTCCAGTGAGCAATTAACTGCGCATTCTATTTAAATCAGACAGTTCGTGAATTACCGGTGATGGATTCACATACGGTAATTGCGTGTAACTTAAAAGCTGCTCAGCAAATATTTGTTCCGGAAAATATCATCGCACCGAAATGGCGTTTACCGGAAATGTGCAATGAAACTATTTGAATGGAGATAATTTATATGGTCTCTGGATAAAATTAATCTGCGAGCTAGGTTTGACAATATGTCAGTTAATTGAGAAGTGAAAATTTACAGTGGAAGCCCACAACACTGGCTTGTACAATTTTCCCAGGATCACTTTGCTGCACCCTGACAAGTGCTTACTGCTGTCATAGTGACCGTTGCCTAATATCCCTAAACAGGTTAGTGTTGGAGTTTCAATCGCGTTTTTCCATTGGTTGGTGAATATTTTTGTTCATCTTTTATCATGAGCTGACATTTATTTCCATTTATAAACCATCTTGTATTTTCAGTAATTCCACCATAGTTTTAAGACATCATTTTAAAGCATCATATAATTGTCTTACAATGAATGAGCATTTTGTTGATGGTATCGTGAAATGTTTTTCTATTGCCGGAGGTTTACCCACTTCGTACTGAATCCATGTCGACTTGTGAGGCATGCTTGCTTCACAAATGACAAACGATATCGGTGAATTTGCTGTGACATGGGGTTTTTCCAAAGACTAGACGAGTATTGCTCAAACAGTCGGTTAGACGAACTACCTGCTGTATATCTAACGCATCAATTGATTAACAGCGATATGTTAGATGATGTGAGTCAGGTTATGGATATGTTTTCCTACTGTTGTTTCAACGGACTTTGCCCACGGATTTTTGTTGTTTGCCATGCGCCATGCAATGCTAATGCTCTCGTCTGATTTCAGACCGACGAAATAACATATCTTAGTGGTGCTTGCCGACATTAAACTCAGTATTGTGGTATCTGGCAAATAACTTGACTTTCATAATAAAAGCCCTTCAGTTTACAGTTGACTTTATATTATTTTTATCTTTTCCACTGAAGGCATCATTGGTTCTGTCCCCAATATTTCTTCAAGCAATCAAGAAATTGGCAACAACGTGACGTGATAAGGAAGCGGCGAACTTGTTACGGTATCAGTCGTATATCGCACCCTAGTCACAATCGTCTTATCATTGGAGGGAACTTGCTCCATCCCTCAGGCTCTTGCACTGGCTATGGCACTCATCCACGAAAATCCAGATCCTGCTTGATTATGGTCAACAGTCCGGCTATGGGTTAGGATGGAGTAGAAAGCTCTCAAGGAGTCGGGAGTACGCAAGGCCCTTTTCAAACAAGGAACGAACGCCGGTGGGATGGGTAGCTTTATCTGGAGGTAAATTATACTCATCACATGTTGCAACATATTCAATTATATATCATATAGAACCAATTGTTTTATCGTGTTATTTGGGCTCAGGCATTGCGGTCCAGATCGTCACTGGTTTATGGAAGCCAAATGTGTTCTTCCAGTCATAATACGACTAGAAAACACAAACATGAAGCAGTTTAAAGCATCTTATTGACCAGATTGATCAGACTGTGGGAAAAACGTGACCCGGAAGAAGAGTAATTTCGGTGTTTCCATCACCTTACATCATGATGCTAAAAATACTTTATTTTTGGGGTTATATAGCATCCAAATTCATGCTACTGATTCCCAAATGCAAATAAACCACACCGTATTTGACCAATGATGGTTTGGAAGTATTCTACTTGGTCATCCACGCTGATGGTAAAACTCACTAAATCACAGACTTCTATCTCATTCGTCCTAATTCTTCATGTCTATATAGATTTGTTCTGATGTTGGTGTCACTTTTTATTAAAGCCTGATGAAAGCTTCCATTGTGCATATATCATGGCAATTATCGATCCGCTTCACAGCTCCTATGACATCGATCCTGTTAGACAAGACCGGAAAGCATCAGAACGAATCATGAAAGAAATATACACGGATGATTAGGCAAAACATTTTTGAGAAAAACAGCTAAATGTCACGGCTGGCATTCAGTAATTGATTACAGATGTTAGTATTTGAAAAACACTCTTCGGTGATCAAGTGAGTGAGTCCAATACTGGTGGCTGAGAGGGTTTCACAGTGGTGAACGAGATCCAGAATTAAAATTGGGAAGCAAAATAACAACAAAGCGAAATATGCCGATTGATTGATGGTGATGTTCAAATATAATCGCTTAGTTGTTGATAGTGAGATAGTTTAATTCGCTCGGTTGATGAGATTGAAACTGCTTCGATTTGAGTTGATCTCCAAATAGGTTGGTTTTATAATCTTTCTGGATTCCAGGAGATGTGGTACAAACTTCGACATTACTCCACCTCAGACGAACCAGGTGTATTGTTTGTTCCAGTTTATTTCATCTCTTTTATTTCTCATTGAAACATTTCATGCAACACAGCTCGGCAGTAAGGGTGACTCAATGGTCGATTGGTTGATTCATCGAGTGGCTGACGAAAGTCGTCGATTAACAAAGTTGGCAGTGTGATCGAAACGTTTCGTGGTGAGACGTTAATTGGAACGTTCTGTTAACCCTTGAACATCCATCTTGCGAATTCACGGCCCGGAAACACAGATTCGGTACATGGCTGTTAGTTACTGAGGGAAACACTGACAAATAAATTGCAATAAATACACCAAGGTGAACGAATCCAAGGCACACCAACTTACGTACACCGATTGAGAAGAATTGGACAACTATTTGTAAATGTTGTTTCACTCAGATTCTGATTCACATTTATGCTGGTTATTCACGATAAACGTTCTCTAGCACTCGAAGTTGTACATTTATTTGGAGGCATTTGATAATCCATAGTTGGGCTGACCTGAATCCTGAATGTGATGTGGCACTGTGTTCCACAATGCATTTGACTCCGTTCCACTCTTCAGGTCACCGACGGTTCCAGCTTTCGTGGTGTTGGTTCCTTCACACTGGAGACAACCGAACTAAGTGTCTTTTCAAAGTACCATTCATTGGATTTAGCTCAGAGCATATGACCACCTACAGAAGTGTGATCCTTGAAAGGCCTGCAGTGTGAGCTTCTGTTACCAACTACTAATATTCATTTATTAGTCACGGAATAATACCGTTACTGTCATCCCCGCAGCATGATGGAATGCTCCCGTGTTCGAGTCAAATTCGTTTTCCATATCGCCAAAGAACGGTACGGGTGCCGGTGTGCCATACAAGTGTGAGTTATTTATTTGCTGACCGGACTCAAGTGAAATGCTATGCCTGAGGAACTGAGAGTCCTTTTTGACTCAGATAACATACTGGAAAATGTTCAGGGATGAATTACTTTCCAATACTCTAGATAAGATAACTAAATCTCCAGCCGATTGGATGAATGGTTGTTAGTTGTGATATGTGAAAGATAACGACGATGATAGTATTCAAATAGGTAAATGTGATGGTATTTTAGTTATCAACTATCTTGCATGGAAACGTTCCTCTTTTTTGTTTTCTAGGTAACCCATCGTTCACAAAATTTTTCACAATGAGTCACTTGAACCACGTCGGACCATTTTAGTGCGTCTGAACATCGGTTGCCGATTTACTCAAGTTCGACTTTCAAGAACAGAAGGACTGATGTGAAAGGTTGTTTTTACTCCGACTAAAAGTAGATGCATAGGTACCACCCCGAAATAACATATAAGCTTCGTTTTTTATTTTAAAATGTAGCACAATTTTAGATATTATGTAACTGAAGGCAAAAGGCTTTCCAATCGTCCACGGCAATAACAATACAATGGTAAGCGAAGAATTGTTTGGTTGGATGCTTCTTCGCCTAAGGGTGAGACGACTGAACTCACTAGTACAAATTTGTTCTTCATTAGTTAGTTGCGCTACAACTATTATCACACAGAAATGTACAATGACTTTTGGCCTCAAGGTGCTTTTTGGAATTTGAACGGTAAGGCAGTTTCGGTGCCATTCAATGTGTTCTGATTTATTTTTTGTCCATCGATGCGTCCGTCCTTTGAACACAAGTTTCGTTGGCTGATTTATAGGAAACCGGAGCTTCACAATATGGTCGCAAATGCACACTCAGTATCGGATGTAATTCCACATGAAAATGTAACATTCCATGCCAGAGATGGCAATCACAGAAGGATCTGGTTGAATTAGGATAGGTTTTTCTCACTGTGAACGATGTTAGAAGGCGGTCAGATTTCATCTCCTAGTTCGACAAATTTAAAACGGTTCTTCACCTAAGCACAAGAAAGTGAAAAAATAGACAGTACAGATGTTATCAGGTGGAGGGCGTTGTAATAAAGATCATCACTCTATTCAAAATTTATCCAGGATAACACGGTGGTTGCTACTGCGGTACATACGTCTTGATGTGTTTGCACGTATTTCGAACATGTTCATAGTCCCATTTAACCGTTAGGCGACACCTCACCTGCAAGTGAATTGAAGTGAGAATTTCTGTTGTCACTTTGGGAGTTTGTGATGTGTTCAATTTAAATTGCGTTTACCAGTGTCCGCACAATTTCAGAGGCAACCATGTCACCTGATTTTTCTTTTGCTAACCCGTGGCATCTTAGTGGAATTAGACGGGACACACGTATGTTTACCTCGGTGACCAAAAGGTGAAGACAAAGCTCTAAAGAAGAACATCGAAGGAGTTATTGGTTCACGGGTTTCATAACTGAATACACTGCATGAAGTTTACTGTAATCATACGGACTGAAAGTCGACCTCAGTTTCGTTTATTGATGCAACAATCAAAAGCGATTTGCGGCAGCACGTGTCTTATTGGCACTGTTCTACTCCTTTTTTGATGGAAACCGGGGTATAATGAAACAGTATTCATAATTCTAATTCATAAGTGACAAGTGGTTTATCGTTCTCAGATTAATGTTTTTTTCCAGATAAATTGTGCTCACGGTCAATGATCTGTATTGTTGTGACCGGGAATTGGAAGCTGGTTCACAGGACATTGTTTTAAGTCTGCTTGTTTAGACTGTGATTTACGAGGAAAATTTACCGACACCCGGATTGTAGACAGCACTAGACATTCCCGTGCCTCAGCTGATGCAATCATTCTAACGGAAGAAAAAGCACAACACATTGCTAGTGTAATTTCCGTATCTTATCATTGTCATTTCTTCCAATATGTGATCATTCCCTCTCTTTTGATACGTTTTGCAGGTGCTGTGTGAGAAGTGCAGAAACAGGACCGAGTAAACCAAAGGCAGAGTAAATACAGATCCTCAGCCTCATTTGAGAATAGGTGAGTTGTGTTACCTCGAAAGCCACATACACAATGTGACAAAAGTATAGGACTCCCTCATTTCCCCGCATATCTTCGATTCCGTATTCGCTAAAGAAACCATGTCTGATCTGACCAACTGAATACGCTTTGGTCATCCTCAGTGTTCCGAAACAAGCTTTGCTAAGAACGCTCGAAACCGTACCCGGGGATCAAATACAAACTAAAAAACAGACTCCTTTCACTCCATTACATACAGAACACCGTTTTTCGGAGGCGGAAACAGGCTGCTCGAGGACAAAGAAGTGAGGAAATATCTACTTCAGTGAGGATGAAAATTTATCTGGATGTGTCGGATGCTTGGGATTATAACTGACTATACATAGGAAAAATAAAGAATTTTCTGTAAAAAGAAACCACAACAAGAGTCCCGTGGTGGTCCGAGGATCCTTTTCGGCCAAAGCCCAATACTAGCTTTTTAAATGTGAGGGTAAACAAGATTCCGTTGCGTCTATTCGTTAGTTGGAGCAGGTTTGACCCAGCTGAAATCAATCGATTGCATCATGAAGCCATACTTCAAAATGACAATACTCCTGTCCACTGCTAATACACCCTAGACTGTTGGTTGATTTTCCTTGGGATCAAGATCGTTCGGTGGCCAGCCTTCAATGCGGACCTATGTCCGACTGAAAACCCATGGGACATACTTACTCGCCAGTTGTACATGGATTCCATGGTTTTCCGGCAGGAGAGTGAGTTGCTAACCGCTCTTAGTCAAGAAAAGATGAACATCAACTGGTCCTTAAAGAAATATGTCACGAAGAAGCAGCACCGAGGTCCCTAAGTAGATTGACGAATTCACACGATTTTGAGTGACCACATTAGAAGTCAAGCTGAGGGTGTGCTGTAATTTTGTCATCTCTGTCATTCCCTTTTTATCGAGCATTCTGATTTAATTAGATCAAAATAAATTATTGTGTACTGAAACTTTTGTATCGTACATCGCAATAGGTATTTGGCCAATCTGATTAGAAAACGTTTCGTTTGAGCTTACAGAAACGAAATTTTGAGGAAAATTAATGGGATTCTATACTTTTATGACACATGGTGGTATCTGGCCGTCGGACATTGGATATCGTAATGCCATGATAACATAATCGTCTCTGCCGCACTTTTTGTCTATCATTTGTTAGATAGACACTATGATGAAAACCGTGGACACGAACTAATCCGAACAGGAGAAAATCAAACCAATTTTGAGTTTGTTATGTCCCACTACTTCACAATATAGCCAGAAAAAGATTTGCATTTTGAATCCGCAATGCGGAATTCGGTTTTGTGATGTCATTACACAGAGCTCAGCTTGTGAATAAAGCTCTAACTGAGAACAGATGTTAGAAGCATGGATGCGGTTATCGTACTGATTCATATGTCATCTCAGTTTACGTTGTTATCGAGGTCAGGTAGTCGTGTGAGTTAAGAATTCGGGCCTTTCCCTGATGCAAACGTTCAGGGAGTTGGAGTTGTGGGTCATGTTCTGCACACAGGTTGTTGCCTAGATATTTTGGGGTATTGGACAAAGCCATCAAACAAATTTCACCAATTTATACTTGCATACGGTATGTTTCTCAAAACAGCAGACGTATTCATATACATTTATATATGATGCCGACAGACTCATTAGTGTGTGGGAATGTGAGCCACACAGGGGAAAATAAGACTTAACTTTTGGGCAAGTACCTCCACCAAAACTTTGAATGTGTATGATGCTAATAATAATATGCCAAGTAGTCACATTATCTAACAAAATACTTCAGCTCTCAAGCTTAGATATTATCAACTGAATAAATTTACCACCAGTTAAATTTGGCCCTTTGAGTCCTATATCTTCACCTCCGTAGTACAATGAGAATTTATTTCCACTACATTGTAAATACATTCTCTATCACAGTCAAATGTGGGCCGTTTTAGGTCATCAGAACATGTTAAGTGTTCGTGGTTTCGCTTCTGTAAATTCATATAAAAGGCAAGAGGGTTTAACCACGGCTGAATGATTGTTATCATCATGTGACGGCATAATCTGAGGCATTATCGAACAATGAAGAAGGCTTCGAATAGATTCCAGTCTGTTGGACTAGAAACATCCATAGCTGAGCCCGGTGAATTCTGCGGTATTTGAAGTATGAAGCATAATACTTCCGAACGAGGTTCACTTTGATTCAATGCAGCCCATATCAATAGAAGTAATGAGCTTGACAAAGTGGAAGTCATTCTCATGATTTCTCCTGTAAGCTGTATATCATGGACTAAGTTTATCTAAACCCCTTAATCCTTTTGTAGAGGTAGAAAGATCAATCATTGTAGCAAGTGACCGAATTTGCTGGGACTATGATTCGGGCTTCATTTCGGCCGATCAACTAAGCAGTTAGTTTTGTGTCATTCTCCTTCGCAGTAACTTCAATGTCCCTTTGGAATTATTCTCAACATCAGTTTATGTCACTCGGAATTCGCTACTCTAAAGAATCATTCACTCGGTTAGAGAAACAACATGTGGTGCTTCACTATCCTTTACTCGTTTTTAAGAAAGCTTGCAAAGATCATGTTGGACTAGGAAACACAAGTGAGCCGGTTGGCAGAGTGCTGTTAGTCGCTCAACGCCGAGGAAGATGACAATTCGTGCATTTGTCAGTACTAACATTCGGTTTCTGTTTGGGAAGATGTCTTTCCCAACCAACGCCGTGAACTCTCGCATTAACACAAACACCTGTAAGACCTGTATCCAAGAACCTTGGAGAAATGGAAATATTGATGACAAACTCGTTTTCCTTGACACTTTGAGTTCTTCCATCAAGACAGAAAACAGTGCAAGAAGAGGATAAGTGGTGGTGTGATTACTCACATCATTTCAAATGGTCTGACATATCTGAAGTTATTTTTATTTTCTCCAGTAATGGCTTTGACTGCGTGGTTGTTAAATGTCACCCTGAATCTTGGCCTTTACGAGGCACTGTGATCAGTAACTTGAATATAGCTCCTTTCCGCTCCCAGAGTGACAGCAACCTGTTCTTCAATGCTTTCATACCCGTCCTGGTTCCAATAAAGCTGACTGTTTGTGCATTGTTGTTAGTGATTTCCATCATGCTCTTACGTATCCCTTGGTTACTTTTGTTTTAAGTGACTTTTGTCTTATCCTAACTAGAGGGAACGCGGTTTTAGACAGAATAATCACAAACCATTTTGATCTTTTTCACTTACGACTGAAAGCTCCTGGTTCACTGAGTGATCAGTCGCTAGTCATCATCTCACCCAAAGCTTATTCACGTTGGGCGTACCGTTCACTCATCAAAACAAAACAGCTAATGATAACCTCTAGAAATCTGTCACCCTACAACATTACCCTTCTTCAGAGATCCATTCGGATGTTACTTCATGGTTTTCCCTCGACTGCTCTGTTTTCCCGCTAGACATATTTACGGAGATACTGACTGAGGTATTTTATTTGTGTTATCCGATGAAGACCGAAATTTTTACCCAAGGCAGAATAGCTTCTCCATTGGTAAAGTCTCCGAGAAAGAAAAAAGAACATGCCTATAAGCTACACGATCAGGCTCCGGCGAAACGACACTCCATTCCGACCAAACAAGAGATTCGATAGCTGAACAAGACATTCGCCCACCAATTCTTTTGTACCACCACTAGCAAACTTCTCTGGCAGGGAATCTGGCTTCGATGTGAACCACGGGCCCGATAACAAACTACGACATAGATGCAGACAGCTTGAACGCCGCATTTATTCATCCCTCATCATATACCCTGTCATCTTATTTTTTCTCTGCTCCCATATATATATAGAGCTGTTTTCCTCATGTCTTCAAGCTTTTTCGAACCTCAGAAGCAGCTTCTGCTGTAGGTCCAAATGGTGAACACTCCACAGTTCTCAAACTTGGAGCACTCCAGCCCATTCTCAAACACTCCAAGTCCAACATCTTGTCAAAACGGTTTGGTCCAACCCCCAACATTTCTTCTGCGCTGAATTTGATCGAGCGTACTGTCCCAAGTCGATTGCATTTCTCTCTTGCTTTTCCAAATGACCCTTATCTGTTTGCGAACAAACCCACCAGATGCACTCTGGAGGCAAATGCTTCAGTTTGCCATTTCATTTCAAACATTCTTAATCATTCCAAGGATTCCGTCCGATGTATTTTCCTCGACTATTCTTCCGCATTCGACTCGGTTCCTCGTCCTCTCAACGTACTAATGTTTTTACAAGCCTAAGGAGTCCTTTGGTTATTATCTCACGTGTTCTTCAGAGGGCCGTTCTTTCCTTCTTTCTCTCCACCACATATATTAGTGACTTGACCACTGCACCACCTGCACAACGTTTAAGTACGCTGATGATATCGAGCTCCGCCAACCTAACTCCAATTTACAATACTTTAACTATTTTCCGAAAACTTATGTGATATTCAGAATTTTTCATCCCATTCTGGGCTTCATCTCAACACCTCCACATGTTCTCAGTGTACTTTCTCCCTTTCTCTTTCCGCTTATCCAAATGAGCAATCAATCATCAACGGTGTCCCCATTCTCAGGGATGACTTGGTCAAGTACATAGGTGTTACAATCGGCGCCAATTTACAGTGGTCTTCTCAGATTCTTGATTGTGGTAAAAAACTGAATAGACTGTCTTTTAAAGTTCGCGGGCTAGAGCAGTTTGGTGCCACACAAGCTGACATTCTTGCTTTTGTCCAATAATATGTCCTAATGATCTCATTCTGCTGCTCTCCGGTAATCTTTCCTGGTCTAATGTAGAAAGATTTTCTTATTCCACGCCTCGGCTTAGCCACTATCAGTCGTGTCTCTTTGATTTCCATGGGTTGTCTTACCTCAACAGTTTGTGATTAGCATAATACAGCCCGTGAAATATTCGCCAAGAAGATTTTTGCGGACCCCACCCATCCCCTAAACTGTGACTTATCTGCATGTCGTTTTCATCCCTCCACACTTTCCGAATTTTGATTTATTCCATCCCGCCTAAATGTCCATCGTAACTCTACAGTGCCTTGCTTGGCACGTGATCTGGTTGACAGAATCAAAGTCACCGAGGAACTTCTCACTAACATCGGTGGTTGAACCAGTTTTTTTCTAAAGAACTAATTTTATGCGTATTTCAAAGTGTCATTGGTCATCTTCCTCCTTTTGGCTGAAATGTCAGTTTTGCGTAACTAGCTAAAAGCTGGAATACAATACAACAAAATAAAGGCGAACTGTATTTTGTGCAATCGTTTCTCTCGATGACGATTTTATTGCTCTCGGATCTTTCCCATCTTTTCGAAAATGCGGCATTCATGATTATCCAGATGCAATGTCTTGTTTATCCCCACCAAGCCTAGATTTGAAAACAAGGTTTTGAGCAACACCTGTCACAGAAAGAAGTTTGGAATACGTTTTGGAAGACCTATATATTTCTCTTCATTTATAAAATCATTAGAACATTCTACTCCTCAGTAATCATTTCTACATCATCGCGGATGCAAAATGAACGTATAGTGAAGGACGCACATACGACCTTGATTTGAAGGTCCCGTGTTACAAATAAACCACCCAACTTTTTTTCTGAGCCTAAAATCGATCACCAAATTGGTAAACACTAATAAAAGGTAGTATTTAGAATAATCTTTTTCGCTTTTATTTCTCTACTAAGCACAACCATAGCCAGAACTATAGTAAAATTGATTGCTTTTTACTAATCGGGATTTATATATCAATGTCCGGAACCATCTGTGTTGTAATAAATCTTCACAGTTTGATAAATTATACATTGCTAACCGATAGCCCAGGCAACGCACTTGCAGTCGTAATTGCGGAATGACATACGAAACTCTACGTCACACAAAACTCTATGTTTCCAACCCGTGTTTGGCATTATCCAACGAAAAATGTGGAACTGAATACTCATAACGAATGGAGACCTTCATTTTGTCTCCGGCACTATCTATAACATTTTGACTACACAGAACGTGATCCACTCTAAAAGGGGTAAACCCAATAGTCGGAAAACATTCTGTAAGGGGATATGTGTGGGTAACTTTCACGTAGGATTGAGTTTGTTGACTTTGCTCTCAAAGACAGAAGGGTCGTAATGGGTTAGAAATTCGAAGGGGGGAGGGGACTGTTCCACAGCTTTGCAATATGGGGAATGAAAGTAGAATGAAATAGGGAATTTGAACATATAGGAACAGAGTCCTGACAAGGCTGACTGGCAGCCTGCATATGCTGTGAACAATAGAGTTTCAAAGGGAAGGGAATTGCCGAAGCCAGTTCTGATGAACAACAACAAAATATTAACCGTAGAAAAGAGATAGCGAAGAAATTCGCCAGCGATGGACAAGTGGTTGCAGGGTGGAGTTCAGAGATGGAAATTTGATTATTCGGAACCCAATCGCAACATGAAAATGCGACAGATGAAGCTCCATTTCATACATCAATGCATGATTCAAGAGTAGGGCGCATTGAAAGCTTGTACAAAATAAGGTGAGTGGGTGTAAAAGGCGTCTAACACGGCATAGAAAACCAATTTTGCGCATAGCCGGAGAGATAGTCGCAGACACAATAAGTAGCAAATAAATAAATTCATGGTTAGGCCAAGTGAGACAAGTGACCCTGTAGAGCGGAGGGCAGTCAAACCAAAATACAGGTGAGGAGAACAAGGGATATACATCAGTAGACCTTCAAGCCAAATTCGGTCAACGGCATTTGAGATGTTCAGCTCGACAAAGTGAGTTTCTCTGTGATTGTCAGGTGTGGGTGACCAGGGGTGTGAGATGAGCACTAGTGGGTCGCCCGTAGAATGTCGTGGGCGGGATCCATATTGACAATCACTCAGCAGATCTCCACATACAAGGGACGGATACAGATGGTCGCGGATAACGGTTCCAAGCAACTGTGGAAATCACAGGAATGAGAGTGGTGGGACGGTAGTGTTTGTGCTCAGAAGAGGCACCGTCTTTGGAAATAGAATAATACCATCTTTTCTCCCCTGAGTGGGGAAAGATTCTTGACTTAGGGAAGAAAAGCATAGACAACGTAGAAAAAAGGGTAAATGAGAAGCGCCGATTTTTGATACTAGAAGTGGAATTTCGCCCGTAATCGGTGGTCTACAAACATTCAATCCATACTGAACATGAAAACCCTTTCTGGTAGTGTTTCTGAGAAGAAAAGCCTGCCGGAGAATCTATAACAAAGGGGAAAAAGAAGTAGGATTGACAATTGAAGTGGAATCTTAGGCGAAACGGGGCAAAACCTTGCCTTTATTGAGAGGATCGCAGACCAGAGAACCAGAGGAACTGCAAATAAGAAGGAAGTTAATGGGGAAGAAATGGCGAGAAACCTCCCTCGCAATGAACCATGTTGAGGGGCTACCGGCAGTGGAATAGGCTAGTCGTTCAGCCTTGTGGCGTACGAAGAGTTCTTTGGCTTTCTGTCAAGTGAGCAAGTATTTGTTCCCAGCTTGCACCAGACGATGTCGAGATGTTTGGTTGGGTGATAGGCGCTCCCGACCGCAGGCTGAGGTTTTCATACGAATAACACGGTTGCGAGCGTGATTAAACTATTCAGGGGATCGTGTGTTTTCGGGTTTAGAGAAATGGGGAATGTATAGGTGCATACCTTGAAGAACCGTTTCACTGAAACGTGAAGCATATGTGAAAACCTCAGACAGGAAACAACAGTCGTTATAACCGAATAGGGCAGATAGTTACAAATACCATCCCACTTAGCTGAATCGGTGGGGCTAGTTGAGAAAATTGAGTGAAAAATGAGGTGAGACAATGATCCGATGGGCCCAGGGGAGACGGGGAAGTGGTTTTAGAATATGAACCGTGAATGGGTGTGACAATGAAATCAAGAGTGCGTGGACGGTTTCCAATACGATCGGACATGCATGTAGGGACTTTCACCAGTTGGCAAGTGTCGTTGACTGGAGCAGAAGCCTTAGCATTATCTCCCATATTTAGGGTGTCCGATAAGCTCAATAACCAGCAAAATCTGAGCCACACGTAAAATTAAGGCTATAAGGGAAGAAAACTGAGTAGATTGACTCTCGGGCTGAACATTTCGATTAAGACCACGATTGTCATTTAGGGCAGTGAAATTCCGATCTAGGTTCTGTGAGTGAGTGCGCACAGTTGAACAAAAGTGACTGTGCCTGTGATTTGGCAAATTCATAACCGATAGAGGAACTGGCAACTAAACCCACGACTGTGAATGAAGAGCCACATAAGACCTCAGTATGGTCATCGTGGTAGTGATCCGGGGTACAGTGGAGCTGATTCTGCTCGACTGAAATTCGTGTGTTCCATGTTCCGCACTGGTGTGTGACTTTTAACAGTCACGTGTTCATAAAGGACAAAATGCAAGTGACTGGTGAACACAGTCTGAAAACTATGCGTTCAGTGAGAATACACCTGTAAAATGGTGTGAAAACAGTGGCACTCAAGTAAACACCACTGCGAAAAGTGGGCGAAGGCAACGGCGTTGTCTACAGGCACTAGAGCTCGAATCAAGGTGATGTTAAATAGAACGGGCACCAAACTGCCGTGTGATCCTCAGTGCATGACGAATATGGCGTAACAGATCGACTGGTTCCTATTCAGTTGTATTGGGAAGAAACACGCTTTCGGCCAGAGCTCAGGGAGATTCTTTGTGTGTACTGAAGGAAGCTCATCAGACTTTACAGCTTCCGTAACAAAGCTGGAAGAGGAATAATGAATAATGGTTTTTCTAAAGCTGTCGGTGAATTCAATGCCTGATGTTTCACTAGAAGCAGCATTTTTACTTTCATTTGAGGCGAAGGAGGTGAATTTCGCGGGGATTCCTAGAAGACGCCTTTTGTCCGCATGAATGATTATGGATCGCTTCTCCAAAATGTCCTTGATGATTGGTTTGACTCATGAGACCAGCTAGTGGAGGTCATGAGATACGAATTTTGTGAATAGCCACTGTGAACTGAGAATAACTCTACTGAAATCAATGGCTCCGTTTGAACTTCCTTTTCATTGAGTACGGAGGGAGCATGTCGTAATCAAATCTATCCTGGTTTCGAATCACTTCGGTTTATAAGTACCGAACCAGCAATACGTATGCGGTGCTAGATGGTGGTAGCTTTATCCTGGCAAGCAAAACTATAAGTTCAGTTGATATTCACAATCAGCTGGGACTGGTTGCGAATGCATCTGAGTGATTTGGCACTGGAGGCAGTTCGAATTCGACTGACCCTTTTGGCACGGTTCGTCCTCCTCATTCTTGTCCTTGTATCAGCAAAAGACATTCTATGATACTATCGATTTACTTTTAATATGTATACATTCATATATACATTGGGGGAAGAGAGAGAGTGAGAGAGAAAGAGAGAATTTATGCTTTAGGGGACGTTTCGACGAACAGACTGCAAAAGGCTTTTCTCTGTACATGAAAATGATATACAAAATATCACCTGTTTATGGCGTACGGCGGGAGGACAGATTTCTCTATGAATGAGTCGGTGAAAAACGATTTAGGAGCCTCAAATTTCTTTTGATCCGTCAGAAACGACAACCTGAATATATGCAACTAATGTTAGTATTTGTGGACCCGATCAGAACAATATGATTGGTATTCTTCAGGTAGTCAGATTACTCTATGCAAAGAACCTCCAATCAACGATCAGATGATTATTCTGTGTTATGAGGAACTGGTTTTCAGTAGTCGGTATTGATCGACACAGTTGTTGTGGTTAGTTAACTTGGTGATAATACTCCTTTGCACCGAAGGTGCGGAAGACCCAGCCTTACCGTGACAGGACCTAGAAGAAATTGACGCAACTGATATCATTAACGGGTGCACAATGAGGTACCACTAGTATAACTTAAACATGACCAATATTATTGCAAGATTTGATGTTAGTTTCTGCATACCGGCCATCGGAAACTGTTCTCCATCGCATAACATTGAGCTACCACCAGTGCTTTACTGTGGTTGAGTAATCCCAGATTCATACCCAGTCTTGAAAATGCTCTATATTCCTAACTTTGTACTTCGAGTAAGAACTCATTCTTCAAAGCTTAACTTCATTCAACAAAATGACTATTTTGACGACAAAGAAAGTCTGCGCATAATGCGTGAAATAATATGTGCCTTCTGGGAGTTCTATATCAGGAATTATTGATCAGCAAGTACTTCAGTATATGTGAATCGGCACTGCCCTTTGTTTGCAAAGGAAAAATCTTGGCTGGTAGACAGGTCTAATTTCTTTTGAAATTTCTTTAAAATTGGAAGGCTTTTTAGCTATTATAAAGCGTGCAGTGTGATCATCCATCATGTGGCTTCATTCTCCAATCCCAAGTAATTTTTCGTACTTGCAGAGAACTTTATGATGCATTGTACAAATAGTTGTTCTGTTCCTCGAAGGAAAAAATGAATTGTGATTTGCGCGAGTGCTTTGAACTATTCAACCAGTTTGTGAGTTTGCCATTCAATCAATTACAGTTTTCATGTGATTTTTCATCTTCAATGTTAAGTCATTTTGCTGTTGATTATCCGACAAGGATTATATCGTATTTGGGTCATTGCGAATGCTGTTACTCAATAGGAAACAGACAAGGTAAATTCTAATAAAGTGTCATGTGATTTGATCAAAACAATTTCCAATTCACAATTGAAAACTAGAATTTAGACATTCAGATTTCATGATTTGATTGCTTCTCACTCAATGAATGATCATTTGGAAGAGTGGAAAAACCTAGCGATGTCTTTTAAGCACAGTTTTCTCCACTCGTAAAGTGTATTCCTGAGAAAAACGAACTGACCCAAATTCGATTGCTTCACAAAAGTGGTGTAAAGTGTGGTCATTAGGTCAACAATTATTCGGATTGACCTCAGATTCCGCGGTTGATTCGACTAGATTGGCATGCGAGGAATTATTAGGAACTGGTTCGTGTTTAACCCAAAAGAATACAAATCCAAGTTATCCATACATTTTCAAGCAGAAACTTCATTGTCATCACGCAAAACAGTTTCCATTCATTGGGATTCCACATTAGAATCTAATGGGTGCACAAAATACTTTTGCGTATTCATCTGGTGACAAGCTTCATGTAGATAATATGCACCAGATTTTGAATAATATTGGTAGAATTTTCGTTACTGTTGCAGTTGAACAACGGGAATCAGACAGTCAGCACGACGTGACACCTTCAGATCGGAAGCTTCCTTCTGATTTCACCGACTCAGCGTGCCCCACTGATGGACTCTAAATGATTGCTTCTCATTTTTCAAAATTGTTCTAGCAATGCACGTAGGCAAAATGATAAGGCAGTTATCTTCGTTAGTATTTTCATGTACTTACCAGAAACAATATCTTCCTAATGAGTCTAGCAAGACTCCGTCTTCATGTCTGGGTCCGTTTGACACCCACGTATTCTCGAGAATTTCCCGCTACACGGACTGAGTATGCAATTAACTTCCCGCCTACATTTGACGATTTGAATTGCAAACAAAGGAAAACCAAGGGAAAAAACAAGTATGCCTTTGTATAAAAACAACAATACTTCCTCCTAAGTGAATCTTAATTGAACACGCACCAACACCAAGCTTGCTTGGTATGAGTACGTTTCGGAAATAACATTTAACAATGTGTGCTCACATTCGATACCCCCGAAATGAGGATAGGCAGTATAGTTGGCGCTATCTTGTCACTAGACAATCGCTGCCCTGTTTTCTGGATGATCAGTGAGCAGAATTTCTGTATGACTCAAATAGATTTTGTTAGTGGAGTGCAACTGCTTTTCATTATTCAATTGATGAAACCTGAAGCAGTTGCCATTCGCATCAGCCTATTCAATGAAACTTGATTCTCCTGCTGCAGTTACACCCATATTTACTCGTGGTATTTTTCCTTTAAGTAAGGTGGAGTAGTGCGGACCACCTTCACAGAATTTGATCTGAATTGGTAATGGATGTAAAGTTTTGGCTGGTTACTCCAATGTGAATCACTTTGCGTAAGTGTTCTAAATTATTCTCTGATGCGCCCAGGGTGTAAATCAAAACTGTTCATGGCTCTATTCTCAGAAGCATGGGGAATGGGAAAACATCGCTTTTCTGATACAAGTTTGAACGTGTGTATGTCAATTTATTAGGTCATACAGCGAGTTGAGGAGCACTTTACTACGGCCAATGTGATCGTTTTTGAATGCTGAATTGATCAAGTGTGTTTGTTTGTGTTTGTTTCGCAGGACCTTTCCGTTTGCTATTTGAAGGCGATCATAGTGACCACATTATCCACCAGTAAAAAAGCTGCAAGTAGTTCTGAAAAACATCTTGCACAGTGATGGAAAATTAATTGAACATGGGTTACTTCATAACAAATGGAGCTGCATTGTCTGCCGTATCTATATAGCTTGTGAAATTGTTGTTCATTTGGGCTTGCTCGCTTGCTCGTTATGGATAGAAAAGTGTTGGTTGGTCTGTGCATCATTCATACCTCCCCGCATTATGTCGCCAGGCGAACAATGAATATAACAAGAGTCCGTGGAAGAATAGACACTCCGTTTGCAAAGCCATGTTGATAATGGGAAGTGTTATTTTCCGAGCTACCGACTACTGTAACAGATTGTATGAGGTTGCCATTATCCATATTTTGCGTACCACGTCATATAAGTTGAAATTAGAAACGGTGGTAGCAGTAGAACTGGTAGAAATGAATAACGATGCAACTGAGGATGATAACGACATAGCTGTTGATGATTGTGCTGATGATATATAAATATAAAAAAGTGATTATTACAAATGCAAACATAGATATTAATAATGTGACAATGATTCCGTTGACAATGCTGAGCCTGCCAAGAACAATAATTTTGGTGAAGTATAGGGGGATGAGAATGATGCTGACAAACGATAGTTCTGACGATGGTCACCACGGTTTTGATCTGGTCAACTTGTAACTAATCATGGCCATACCTAAACTCGGTATCCGTTTCAGTGATGTTTGCGATTGCAGACATTCATGTTGACCGTGTTTTCCAGTTTCATTTATCCGTGATCAACACTGTGCTAAACATTCACGATCAGCCGGTACCACTTCGAGGGA
The DNA here is from genome assembly GCA_948099385.1 of Fasciola hepatica. Taxonomy (NCBI): domain Eukaryota; kingdom Metazoa; phylum Platyhelminthes; class Trematoda; order Plagiorchiida; family Fasciolidae; genus Fasciola; species Fasciola hepatica. The sequence continues at coordinate 11,372,459 of CANUEZ040000182.1, forward strand.
CATGTCCAAACAGAATTTCAGGAAATCTCATTTTCTTTATATAGGCTTACTCATCTTGTCATCTACTTACAAAAGAATAACCATCAGTTCGCAGAAGAAAAACCCACCTTTTAGAGCAACTTTGGTTTGTTGTTCTCAGTATTCCACTAACTAAATTTGGTTGGTGAATGATTCATTAATTAGTCACAGCTTACTAGCCAAAAGTGTATTGAGACAAAGCGTTTGTGATGCAGCGTGTGCATATTTGAGTCGCTTACCCTAATTCAAACTAAATGCAGAGCAAATAGATTTGTGCACACGTTCACGTGCAATTTGAATAATGCACGACACCGTCCTGTGTCATGAACAATGAATTAATGTGTCACAAGGGAACACTTTCCACATTTTCCAGCGAGCTAACATTAGAACGCATCTGATCAGTTTAGAAGAGAAAGAGGAAGCAAGACAAAATGAACAGGAATGTTTCTTGTCTGTTGACTAGTCAACCAGTATCAGAAAATGTCATCACTAAATTGATAATCATGCTCTACAATCATGATTTTATTTAGTGAACTTTACCGTCCATTAGGAATATTATTTCGGATTTACCGGACAACAGATACATTTGTGTGTGAAACCGTTCGCGGAAGAAACAATAAACTGAAACAAATTTCAAATAAATCTGTCAACTCCTGTTAGAATGAGAAATGTAATGAAAATAAAACGATATTTCCGTGCTTGAATAAATACCTCTGAAAATCACGGAAGCGTCTAACTGATCTCCTTGTACACGTAGATGAATGAGGAGCACAGAACAATGTCGGGAAACATAGAATTAGTTGATCGAGGAAGGATCAAAGAAGAATCGTTTATTGGTGTCACCAAAATTGGTGCTGAAACTGTGAGTCGATCTTACCCGCTAACACTCGATTGCAGAACTTATAGAGATCTCTGGGGGTAGACCAAATTGGATCATCGCTCAGAAAAATATTTAATCCGGTTGTGAAAAACCCAATAAACCAGTTACCATTGGTTGTCCGAAATCAAACTTATGTTGACAAGGGAACAAATTACACTTGAAATTCTGATATGTATATCCATGGGACAACAAAGGGTTTCTTGGCAAAATAAAATCAGGTCCATTGGGACGATATAAAACATGAACCATACTCATGGGGCGGATTTAAGTATTTTCGACCGTAAGAAGTGTATTTCAGCTTGGTGGTAAAATGTTCTATATGAGCTCCACTGGATCAAATTACCGAATGCAAGGGTAGAGTTTTGGTTTTCGAATCGGCTTGCTATAATTCATTGGAAATTCGAGATATATTGTTTTCCACAAAGCTTTGTGATTTCATTATATCTTTTGTGAGTACATCCACTACCGAAATGGACAGACCATTGTAACAAATGAATACTAAAGATTTTTGGAGCTATGAATGGCGAAACAAAAACTTTTATATCGTAAGGAGAAAAACAGCGCCGTTTGGAAGATGACTCCAGTGAGAACCAATGATGATACGACTACCAGTATATCCCCAGATCCGCACAGAAACTCCAGTTCCTTTTAGCCTGATTCAGTTACCCAAATTGTCCCATTGCTTTTGCTTGCACTGATTATCACGCAGACAATCGACGAGAGTATAAAAGAGGATATCCTCTCAGGATGATTGCCATCTTATTATTTGCGTGCTTAACTTTATCACGGGCCATATTCGTTCAATAGGTTGTCACTACATTCGTTCACGTGACCTTTTGTGGTAGGTAAGCCCGACTCACATTGCCCCCCACCTCTCCTTGATCCCCGGGGTATGAGAGAGATGAAAACCTTTGAGACCCGGATGTAGGTTGCAAATTATAATGGAGTCTGTCTGTGGAAAAGACAGCTCTGCATTGGTTAGCTTCTTCATTCGTATGATGCCAATTATATTGGTTTGAATCGAAACCGAAATTGTTTGGAGAGAATCATTTCGCCTTGTTTATGAGAACCACGATTTAGAAATCGATTTCTACAGGACAGGATTTCTAATTATTTCTTCCGGATTGATAAATCAGATCGGTCATCTAATTTCGGATTGCCGAGTCGGTTTCTGTTGCCATTCCTCGTGAGGCCACGTCATACCAGTCATCCGTTTCCAGAAAAATAGATTGTGCGATCGTGCATAACCAAATGAATAAAAGTTTCACGGATCAACTCAAGTTGAAAAAATTGAAAGCCAGAACATCACAAAAAAGTGGATAACATAAACATCTGCGCTGGTTCTGGTCGATATGAAATCTGATTGAAAAGATTCAACATGAAAGGACTAACAATCATACTGGTTCCTGTCCACGAATTGCACAGAAAACGGGAACTTGAGATCAGACAACGTAGCTCACACGGTCACGCAGTCTCAAGCCTGAATGAAGTGTACACACTAGTGATTTGAGAAATAGTGTAAGATGGCTGAACTTTTCAAGAGAGAAATAATACTCTGTGCTTGGACTCATCAGTGTGACTCAGCGACCGGATGGGTTGAACACTTAGGTAAATAGCGACAAAATTTGGACTGAATAGTTTTAAAGGTTCCGTGAATCTGCGTGTATTTGTTGTCAACTTGTATCCACACTTCATGCAAGAATTTCGTTTTCCCAACAGATGTGTTATTGCACGAATACCATGATGAAGTGGTTAAAAGTCTTTGTGAGTACAAGATGAATGTCCTTTACCTTCATGCTGCAGCCTTCCGGTGTGACTGATTTGACGGGTTGATCCCCTCGAAATGTGCCATAGTTGATGTTATTGGTCATGGGTTGTTGAGTGCTTGTATTCAACAATACTCAAAGTTGCGTGCGTCACATGTCCCACCGGAATAAGTACCAACCGAGCAACAACTATTGCGGTGGAGGCTCCATGCACCCTCTCACCAGGTTCAATGCGCATCAACTCACATACGAAAGTTACTTCAGTCATTTTCAACAGTCAATGTTGAGCTGCTGAGTGAACTAGTCAAATGGTTACCATTAGAGTTGTGAATCTGCTAACATTATGAATTTCGCTGTCAAGTGGAGAAACTGATAAACTATTTATTCTAAATATTTCATTGAACAATGAAGCAGTAAATGAACTCTGAATGCCGTGGGGCATTTTCCAATAGCTCGAAAATCCATCTTGGATACAACTGCATTGAAAATTTGAGGTTTTACTACGGAAAAGGTCCTGAATATACCATCATTCATAGAAACGTGCGCAGACAAATGCACTCGAAAATTCGCAGTGTCACCATTGTCAGATTGAAAGCAAGTTATACATTTTACACGTGGTCGAACAGAATCCAACGAGTTATCATCATAGATTAGAGAGTGTAATGGCAAGAAGGGCACAACTGTAGTTGAATTAGAAACTCGTGGTGCATTCTATTACCATGCAAACAACTCTTAGATATCTGGAAACATACAATTTTGTTGTTCTGGACGAAAATGATCATCTGCGAGGCTACGTTCACTACACTTTCGATCAGCGAGCAAATCATGATTCGCCTTTACCGTTGTACACTACTCCATTGGTGAATCGTGATATCATTTGGAAATAATTGATACAAGTTTTTCATCTAATTTGTTGGAAAAGTTTGAAGGCCTTCTTTTTGCAAGAAGCACGACACATGCAGAAGTGTACTGGAAACTACTTGTCCTAAATTAAGACAGAAAATCGCCTTAAGTATTGTTGTTTATCCGCATCTTTTATTCAAGCTTGTAGAAACTGAGTGTCTTATAATCAAATCAAGAGTGTCTAGTTCACTTACAACCTGTTCAGTTGCATTTTTACAGTTACACGGACTATTTGCAGCTGTTGTTTATCACGCAAATCACTAAATCGATCAGTAGAAATTTCTCACTCTATTTCCCGAAATCGGCCAGAATGTTTGTCGTGTTCTTAATTTTCTCCACTCTTCTCAGACCGAAATGTGCACACAAACCTGTGCACATTTACGACGCTTCATAATATCACATTTCTTTACTAGAGGAACAACGAGTTTTTGTCGATGTAATCATGGCAGCATTTTTAATAACCCGGAAGGTTCATCTGAACCTTACTGAACCCTATTCTGATAATATATGACAGAATAATGGCTGACGAGTAACGCGTGATTTTCATCGAATACGTCATAAAGTTGTTTACGTGGACTAGATGAAAAATTCAGTCACCAGGTTACTCGAATGCTCTGCCATTTATACAACGGGCCGTATTTTAGCAGGTAATGTGAGTTGCCATATGAGATTTATTCTTCAGTGTCATTTCGATAGGCTTTGACTGAATTTTATATTGTTCACGAAGTATCACGCATGCTTATTTTCTCATCTGATATCAGATTTAGAAAAAAGCCGAAATGGCTACTTAATTATCGTGTACTTCCAAATCAGCACTGCAATCGATAGCCAACAACCGTAACATTTAGAACCATCTAACCAGTTAACTACGTCTTCGATGAAAGAGCCATCGCCTATCCAGACCAAATATAACTATATGTGCCAGTTCATGTCGGCTCGGCCACTTACACTTGTGGAGTGGAAAAGCAGATACGTCATCGATTGGCTGAACATATTTGCCTCATTGTGACTTCAGAAAACAATGAACAGCAAAATCACCACAAATGCATCCTTAATCGAGCAAAGGTCCATCTGGTCACCAGTTACTCGACATCTCAATAAAAAACAAGAATTGTGTCGTCACAAATAAGGTGTTCAAAGGAATCTATTCCACCCCAAATACCAAAGTATTAACAGATACAAACGCCCTAACTATCTGTGCACACCAACTTGAACTGCGCAGGCAACGCGAGCCTGTGATCCATCTATCGTTGCTATGGTAACAAAGCGTGATGGTTTTTGTTTGTCTGCAATAGATATGTATGTACGTTTGCATCATGTAATTCTCCCAAGCAATACGTTCATACGTTTTGCTATGAAAATAATAACTTTGACTGCAGCAAATACTTCGTAAAGATTCAGCGAGTTGATCCAAGATACATCGTGCGGTCTGCTCTTTCGAGTTCCGCTTCCAAGATGCTTTCTGATTCGCAGTTCGGTAAATGGTACTTTAGTTATTTTCCCACTGAGGGATTGTCCTCTGTTCTTAGCCGCTCTTCCGTCGGTCACAAGGTTGACTACAGAGTGACGTTCAAACACTGAAAAGCGAACAATCGATAAACTAATGTCAAATTCGTTTTATCATTTGCTTCGTTAAGTTGATACAAACAGGTTTCATCCCTCCGGAGTTTTCGTAGACCGCTGTACTAATCTATGAAAATACGGATCAACCATGATTGAAGTCAACACTCCGACTGTGATTCGTGGGGGGTGGGTAACTCTCTTGGAGTAAATTGCATTTAAGTCAGCTTCCCACAAAAACACGAAAGCTAGTAGGATTAGTGACTTCAACTGAAGGTGCAATTCACTTCTCGTTCAAACCTGTTCACTCGGATATCCTAATCTAAAACATTGTTTCACGTTATTTATGCAGAACGATTTACGGAACAAATCAACATCTGCTTGGAGAATTCCGATGTGTCTTCCAGAGTCGTAGGTATGAAGTCGATCAACTTGATATAATTGTCAGACAGAGTAACTTTATTGTTTGTGGGACCTTCCACCACGTGACTCGTAATACTGTTCATTCTTAAGTAGTAGTGCACCCAAGGAACACTCCACGGAGACACTCTACTCACAAGCCTTTTAGTGAATTGTATTTGTCATTATCAAATAAGTGGGTAACCACTACGATCAATTTGGAAAATGTGGCCTCATAGCTGGCAAGTTAAGCTTCGTGGAGTACTAGGGCCTTCCTCATTTCTATTTGTTGGTCCTAGACCCAACCGAGGGATGTCATTGAGAATGTGGTTCATGATCATAAAAAAATGGATTCGTCAAAGTGCAGAGTGGTTTAAATCCAACGACTGAATACGAGAGTTTTTAAATATCATCAATCTTTGGCGCTCACAGCTGAGCTACATTGTTCAACCGCTCGAGTGATTGTACTTACAGCTAACAACGAGTCTAGTAGATCCGTAATTGCATTAAATCAATATTTATCGAAAGTGTTTAATTGCACTTTATTATGACTCCCAAAGAACTTCACTGTTGATGCTGACTCCGAGGCTCCCGAGGAGATCCGTGAATAGGGGCGATCAGCACCGAACACAAAACGAAGACAAGTGTGAACTGAACATGCATTCAACATATTTGCATAGAGGGATGGATCACGCAGATAACTTCTCGTGGGACGTATTCCATCCAGAGAGCAATTTGATAGGTTTAGATTGTGACAGGTATATTCATTGATCGAACACTATGGGTAAACTAAACATGCACGGGATACAAAGACGAGTGAATGTAGGGAAACGGTGCTCGACAGTATACAGTCTTCTGAATGGTAGACGCCGCTATCCCAATTACATATTTATTGTTCTCATAGTCACAGGAAATAAATCTTTCACTCCAATCGCTTTGAGGCAGATTTAATTCCCATCTTCATCCATAATATTTACACTAGACTATATTTGAAATCCTGCGCTTTGGTAATTAGTTGCACATTTTCGTAAATAATCTACTTTAGAAGATTGCCGCACATGATCCCAACAACCGTTAAAGTGTTGGAGGTCGGAAGCGTTTTTCCTGAAAGAAACGAGAATTGGGCATTGTAGATCATGCTGTTAAAGTGTTTTTATTAACAATCCATATTTCTCCACTGACAACCAACACCTGCTTAGTTTCTCTCTCCCTCCACCTAGGATCTGCTTGAACACAACCTCTGCTGCACCAATCACATTTAAATAGTATTTAACAAAGCTGGAAAGATTTATTTTCTATCATTCAAACTGCGAAAACAGTCGTTAATCCCAATTTGCAACCTCATGCTCTCTCTCCCTTCAGCTTTATTAGGCTCTCATAAATCTTCGTGGTTTGAAAAAAGGAATATTATGATGCTATCAGCAAATCTCTGAAATTGCCCTCTTGTTGCATCACCATTACCAGAGATACTCCCACTGACCCTATCATTAGCAAGCTGGCTGATGCTTGTGAGAAATTCAAAAATAAGTAACTATGCGACACTAAACACAGTCTTTACTCCACGCGCTCCAAACTGATCTCCTTCTGTTTCAGTTACACAAAATTCAAAATACTTCACACAAGCACCTCCTTTTCATAGGAATAGATTTATTTCTCGCCTTCTTCCCTTGTTGGTAGACCGCGATGAAGCAATCAACGATCTCGGTATGCATCTTCATCATAATTCAAACTGTATGTACTGCTTTGTTCTTTTCCCAAAATTTCTTCTGTATATTGGGATAGATCCTTACACGTTCTTTCTTCCGCATTCCTTTGCTTATCACGCGAGTGCTAAACGTTCACCTTCTATCAGGTCTACAAAAGGGTTTATTGAGTTGATTTAGCCTGAGCACTGAAACACATGGCGCAGTTTGTTCTGCTGCTATACTTAAACAAATATTCACTTATTTATTGACCAATACCATTAAGCTCACATTGCAATCCCTGCTGATTAGTGAAATATTCTCATGTCACCATTCCACTTCAACATTTTTTCTATAGGAACTGTACACTTTTCTGACTCGCTTGGTCGATGCTTGGAAGGGCGAAAAACTGTGACATTTCATTTCGACGCTCGCTTGTTTTCTAGTTTGCCGGCAAAACGATATTCTGTTGCTATCCACAGGGAATGCATAGTGTATAAGAACTGAGTACACTTTTTGATGGGAATCATCCAGATAAATTGATACATTTTAAAACTACGTTATTTGTTGCTGTGAAATGTGAAATATGACAGTGATAGTCATGTTGAGTAACGCTTCATGAACAATATTATCAAGTTATGTGCACAACAACAATAATCTTGGTTTTTGTATGTAACCCACCATCGTGCACTGAGGTGGATCGTCGCGTTTATTAATCAACCATCACATCCACCTTAGTGCTTTTCAACAGTATATGTTGACCTATCGAAATTTGAACTTCAAGCTTACGTATTTATTAGCTCACCAGTATGGAATACCTCAGTTCGAGTTCAGTGTAAATTGACTGGACAGAGATATTTAGGTAAAATCACGATGGACTAAATTGCATTCACTGTTGACTCCATACTACATGAAACAAAAGCATGGTATGATTGAAGGTAGAATGATTTATTTTATTTCGTTTGCAGCGATAAGAAAAACTGTTAGTAATTAAGAAATTGGGCTTGATGCCCACTAACTTACGACCAAACTGACCTTGTCGTCTCGCTCTCCACTCTCTCTGTCTCTCTCTCTCTCTCTTTCCCGATAATACTTTACGCGACACGGACTATCATATTGAAAAAGACGTTCAAGGCTGACCTCATGCTATATGGACGGTACTACTTTGTTAGATCTCACCCACGGAATTCAGCCATTTCAACGGAACATTTTATCCTCGATTAGGTATCTTGAACTGAAAGCAAATCTGAATTTGATACTAACTGGAAGACCGTAACCCACTGATTTGTTACAACTGAAGTGTGCACGGTTAATAAGCGGTATTTATGACACTCTTCCAAGAAACAACGGCCGAAATCTCAGTAAGTCTATATTTTGTTTTGTATCTCTTAGCAAAATTTGGGGGATCTTTGCAGACAAATACCACATTTTTGCAGCGCATGTTTTGATGTGTAGGTTTTCCTATCTCGGACGCAAAACAAAGATGACAGAAGCTGTCGCTGAGCTTTTTCGGTGCAGCCAGAATATACCGAGTTATTCTGGCTCTTATATAGTGTGAAATGTATAAATCAGTACAATGACAGCCCTTTGGGATCTATTGGATCAGTCAGTTTTATTCCAGGCATCCTGATCTCGTTTATTCTGTCCGACGAATTGTTCAATCTGTTGTCATGTACCTATCCCCTTTAGTCATGTACTGCCTACTTAGGAAGGATTTTCACAGACTGAATCTCAGCCTATCTCTTATCAGCTGTTTATATGTGATCCGCGTAGGCTTATGTCGTCCAGGTGTGTGATCTGCGCTAGATTGCCAGTGGAAAATCACCACATATAAACCACTTGTATTTTTTCCAATGATCTACTTTAATTTCACTCGTATCTGTCTATGCAGCAAGAAATAAGGAGTCATTATTTCCCAGATAAAGACATACTGTAACGTCACAGTACCTCAGTCAAACGGTGACCCAATTACCGGGTTTGAACCTCGCAGTTTACCATATCCTGAATATAGACTTTGCTTTTTCCGTATAAACCTTGTTTTAAGCTCAGAACAAAACTGAACTGTATCTGTTCGCCGCCATGCTTTTTCTATGAAATATTTCATTGCTTATCGTAGGGATGTCTTGGATGCAATATAACATAGTTCGGATGACAGACCTGTACGGTAGTATAAACATGGTTCAAAACTAGATTCGAAGACAGATTTAGCACCTTGAAACCAATAGAAACAGGAGTTCTTTGGCTTCCAACAATTTTCTTTATCAAACAGACAGGAGACAAAACGGTTTTCGTTTGTTCTCGAGTTCGCTGTCATATTACAGAATTTGATTTCATATGGAAAGCCGGGCATCTATCAGGACAGAAGGAAATCACGAAGGCAAATTTATAAGTGAAATCAGCTTTTGCTCACTTTGAACTTCTTTCAAAAGGAGCAAATCAAAATTGTTTTTTCTTTGTGAGTATACACTTAGATACATACCAACGGAAAATGATCGGCGGAATGAAGATTCGTAAGTTTGCTTTTCCGAAAACACATTGAGAAAATGAATTCCAATGATCATCAGGGATGTGATTCAAAGTTCACTGGAGTCACACGAGGCTTACTACCGTAAATTATTGAAACAACTTCAGACTTACACGTTTTTGACTTATTATTCCTTATAAAATAACATACGATACATTAAATCACATCTATATGAGCATTGTTTGTGGCAAATTTCGATCTTCCACATTCGCAAATAAGAAGGCTCTCGATCGAAATTACCTTTCCCAACTTGCTCACAGCCACATAAAAAGCAGCTTTACTTGATGCTTTTTTCAGTGAACTCCCGATATCTCAGTTGGGGGAGGCACGTCTGACGCGTATTTGCTACAGTCATCAAATACTCAAGTAAAATTTCACAGAAGGGGAGCACGGAGAAAATTATCGGTCCCAATTTCTCATTTTTAAAAGGAACTTGGTTGGAAATACCTTTATCAGTTTGACTGAATGTCCAACACAATTCAATTTTTTGATTGACCAGTAAGAAGCCCAAGTTTGACAGGTTTCTTTTTCCTTTTGAACCACAAGGTGAAAAAGCTCTCAATAACGTGATGCATATTTGTAACCTGTTCTCAATCTGGTATTTCCCAGATAGGTTGTTTTCTCGTGGAAAGTGACCTAAGTGGGTTCATTCAGGAAATCGAGACTGGTTCCCAGTATTTTTTCGTAAACCTGCCTCTTCAGATTGTGATTTACGAGCCAAACTCTACAAGGCATATATTCTGGACAGCAAGAGAATATTTTGTGTACAAAAATGGGACGTGTTAGTTTCCACGCGTTGGATTTCATTTCGTCAAGCATCTGATCGTTTCACTTGGAAACTTTTCAGCTTGCAATTCTGCAGACCGTATGATAAAGCATGATATATCCAGTGTCATTCATTTCACATATCTTGAAAATCGCAATGGACGTTCACATGGAAATATCATGTTCGCAATATCATAACCTGGCGTTTGATCAGCTAATTTATATAATTCTTTCCAGTTCATGTTGGTAATTCAAAGGATATTAGAATGGACAATCTTATAGTAATATTTTGTACAGAAACTGTTTGAATTAGAGCACTACGTGAAGAACTACCGAGTTGAGTGATTTTTCCGAATTGTGGTATAAACGATTTTATTGACTTTAAAGCATTTTACATTCGAAAAGTTATAAATGATGACACATGACTGGTTGGCTCAAAATTTCAACAACATGCGAGCTATACCCGGACCAGATAGTTCCTGATTTTTCATGCAGTCACTACACAAAGATACAAATCTTCAATAATGAAATACTGCGAACTCAAGAAATAAAACATGAGTATTTCGTGTTGATAGTTCATTCTGAAAATGAGATGTTAATTCTACAATGGTTACCAAAGTAAGGATGTATCGCGCGTGAACAACGGCATCCTATGTTAGTGTGTTTTGCTGTTTCGGTAGGTTGCTAGCTGGATTGTAGTGAAGAGTTGCCTTCTCTGAAGTGACAGGAAGGTGATAACTTATTAGCCAGCCAGTTTGGATGTGTAAGAATTCATTTTATGCAAGCTGACCTTATATATATATATATATATATATATATATATATATCCTTCCTCTTCAAATTTGTTTTTGTGATTGACGTATGACATTTCTTCCATAACAGTATACAAATGAGATGTTATGATTTGATTCTGAAAATTTACCCTCCAGGGTTGCCTAAATTATCTTCCTGCCTTGACTGTTGCTTGTCGTGAAAGCAAGATCCGCCAAATATCCTTCAAGATGTGGTACACGGCCATTATTCGGTAAAACAATAATGACAGTACCTGCTGTGTCTAGTGGTCAGTAGAATGACAGAATACATCCTGTTTGTACCTTAGACCTTAGAGTAGCATGCTGGAAATGGTATTCCTTTGTGGAGGTCGCACAGGCACGATCTGCAAAGATACATAAAGAAAGCTCGGGGACTCCAAGCTCGGTCAGCGCCTAAGCAAGTATCACCACTTACACCGAGAAAGACAGGCATGGCAATCTATATCTTATCGCGTTGCACAGCCGGGTGCTCAAGCATTCTCATTGCTTCACTCCGATTGAACGTATTATAAAAGGTACTTCCTTTGATTGCGAGCAGTCTCTTTCAGGATTTTGTCGCTTCCTATCTTTGCAAATCATGTGAAAATTCTGGAGGAATATTAAAATAATGAACGCCAACTGTACAAATACAAGTAAACGAGGAATCTGGATAGAATTCGGATCGGTGGTGTGCGTGACTGTGTTAGCCGGAAAACATAGTGCCTGCCTAAAGATGTGCATTTGTTGATATTCGTCAGTTCGTGAATGGATAATGCGAAGTATTCTACTATGAAATTATTGGCACAAATCGAACAGATATCTGCCGGTTCGCGTCACCAACAGGGTGCAAGTGACCAACATAATTTTCACAAAAGGATCATCTTTGAAATCACTTTACTTGTCAAAAAGGAATTAGTCAAACCAGATTAACTATTGAACTCAGGGAAATAAATGTTCGAAATTGACATTTGGTTGCATTCTACCTAAAGAGCTCAAGTCTGATGCTGTTTTGTAATATTTTGGTTCGAAGTGGAAGTCGAATGTCTGTTGAAACCTAATTTATATTTATTAGAATGTTCATGCATGCCGTGTGCTTAAGAAAGATTCCTACGAATTCGAAAATCAGTGACAGATTGGAGTTGTATTCTCGAAACATTATAGAGCACATGTCCCACCAAAATACACGAACTTGTTGTGAAATATCACATTTCCCAGTTCTTCGGTTTATTGGCAAAAAAGAGAATGAACCAAAGGGAAACTGCAAACTGTGTTCCCTGTACGGAACTAGGGCTCATTAGGGAAAATCGGATAGACACCGTGACAGAGTTGACACTGAAGTGATTGCTCCTCTCCGTTGGTGTTTTTGGCCTACTGTCACAAACGGAGCAAGTCATGTCCGCGTTTGCGGGACTGGGTGCCACCACTCTCGTAATAGGTTTATAAAATGAGAATTATATGGTTAATGATGCTGACCAATGGTGAAACATCTACCTTCCTCTCGGAGGCATATTTGTTCGTTAGGTACAACTTATCTGTTTGCCTTCAGTTTTGCATAACTACGGAAGTATTTTCGCTTACTAATTCGACGATTCATACTTAAAAGTCTCTGCGTATCTCCAAAATTTCGTCACAAATGAAATGAATCTGTTTTGTCTAGGATGACGGGAATTAACAGCAACCCATATCCACAGGGAATTGAACCCAGAGTGTGTGATTATGAATCACATGTTTCCTAATAGGCTATCAGAGCTGGCTCTGGACAGCTTACTCGCTCCAAAGCGTATCCGATGAACTTAGCCATGATAATGAGTGACAGGTGATTCAAAACGGATTGCTATTTGCACGTATGTGACCTGAGGAAAAACAAAATGCGGAGGAACTACGTGAGCCGAGGCTCAGTAGGTGTATCACACATAATATGAGATCACCAATAGATGGTAACCTCCAATTTGCCAGTTACATGATGACAAGTTTTCACTTCTGTTCCTCTAACTAGGTAACATTTTCGACAGAGACTGGGTAATTTCATGAGGTACACTTTCGTTATTCAAGAAGCCTCGAAGCACCCACTACTGTTCGATTTATAAGCTCTTAAGGTGCTACTACTCGTGACTTCGAAGAAGTGTGACGTTGTTATTTTCATAATCGAGCAGTTGCTTTCTTCATACTTTCTTTAAGTTCATTGACAGATTTCTGCTATGGAAACAATTACCAATTCTGCCTGATGATTGCAGGCTTCAATATGAATAACCGTTCCCGTGATTTTTCCCATACTGAGCCAGGTTCCCTGAAGCAGGCTTTCCCATATTTGAACGAAGCCAGCCTGGTATGCCGCGGATTACAATTCTTACACCCCGGCTAGTCGATTTGACTTGGCTAACTCATTATTCTCTTTGCATACTGACAGACTGTCGTACACACACACTGACACGTACACATCATGTGCAAACACAATACACTCCACTCTGCTAGCTTCTAATTGGCTATTTCTGTCGTGCGTGCCTTCCAAATTCATGCACCACACTCGACAATAAAAACTTCTCACTGAGTTCGACCTGATTTCCGCATCTTTTCGAATGGGATCGATGGTTTGAGCGTAAAAGTGCAAATTTCTTGATTTCGTTATATGGCACATTGTTAGTCCGTATTCCTATCATAATTGATTCGCAGTATGATTCCCATCAAACACTGAGAAGACTGATGAAGAAAAACGTTTTTTCTGGTCACTTATTCTCAAGATTACAGTAATATGAGTCAGAACGAAAACCTTAGTCCTTCTTCATATAGAAGAATGGAAAGTGTTCACCGGCAATGGATGAGCAGTCCTTCCTATATCGTTGTTATCGTCTTTTTTGTTACTGATTAGTGAATACACTGATCATGGAATTTTTGATTACGTCGTGCTTTTCGGTCACGGTAGCCTCAGGCTATGAAGCAGACGGTTTGTTTGCACAGGATGGATTAGTCGATTCGTAAATCCACTGCAGCGGTTGCGCACAAAAAGACGCATGATTTTACCCGGAGCTCGGTAGGTGACTCTGAATGACTCGTTGATATTCACCGAATGCCCCGTATTGACATAGTGTTCTACCACCGAACTAAGGATGTTCTTCATCACTTTTGTTCAATCATTTTGGATGGTGCACTTGCATCCTGTTGATCAGCTACCGACTAGTACAACTAGTGTATTTTGTTCCACAGGAATAGGAAGGTTGGCAGATACACAGAAGTGGTTGATGTTGGCAGTTAATGAGTGAGCCGTGGTTGAATGATTTGATAAACTAAGTGGAACATCCTGATGTCGGCGGTGATAAATACAGCTTGAACGGTCGATGAAATTCGTTTCAGAGTAAGTTAGGAAAAACCCTCATATACAGTGAGAAGAATGACGAATAATTCTTCCTTCGAAATGGTGTAGATTTTGCTCCACAACGGATTCTATTCAAGGTATTGTTCGATGAACTTATCAGGATATCCGTTCTGTCATAATGTCTTCCAAATCTTCTCCAATTCAGTTTCCAGCGTTTCCTTCCAAAGAAATCTTCCTGGTTCATCTCGCTAAGCAGAATACATGGTTTTCTCTTCGTCAAGTAAGCACGAAGTGATGAAATTCTAGATACTGTCCAGTCCAAGTAGGCTTTCTGCATGCATTTCTTCTCGTTGTTGAGTCTTCGTTACTTGAGAGTATTTCTTCAATGAATGAATTAGCATCCATTTTCTTCCGTTTCTAGTGTGAGACGTATAGCTCCGTGTGCCTGGTTGGATCTAATCACTGACCATTAACGGTTTGTTGACATTTGTACAAACAGCAAATATATCGTCTGTGACGCGATAGTAGATATCCACTTCAGGTACCTCATTTTGTAATTACCGATTTTCCAGCTTTGCGAAGAAGCTATGGGAAAGCGGCTCCGTGTCCAGTGCCTGGGTTTCGCGATTAAAACTATCGTTGGAAATTTTCACCATTATCAATTCTCTTTTTTCCTCAATCTTCTGAGACGACCGCAGCTTCAATTGGGCATCACTCTTCAATAGGAAGATTATGTGGAAGTGTGAAACAGTCCAGTTTCTTATGATGCACCCAAATTGCTTGCATTTTTATACTTCATCCTTCTTTTGCACAAATCATTCACTAATTAAATTTGCTTGCTTACTTTTGCAAACTACTGAGAATCTTCGATATCAAAGTTCCTCCCTCCAAAGTGACCGACTGACTTATTATGGGTCCATGGCAAGCATGTGAATATGGAGGATTTTTAGAAAGTCTGGGACCCACCAAAAGAAACACCATATGGGACAGAAGGTGTCTCTTACCGGAATTCTATCCACTACGTGAGCTTACTCATTGTGATCTACCGCATTTTTTGCTTCCTGGTAAGCAATTATTTGGTGCTGCCTGATCTTGTTCATACCAGGGAATATTCTGTACTCTGAACAAACCGTACACAGGAAATCTACCCTCAAAATGATACTGACGATGGCATGGTTGCACTTGGCGGTCTCGTTGGATATCTCGTGGATTTTCCTATATCACATTATAATCGATTCACTTCGATTATATATATATATATATATATATATATATATATATATATATATATATATATATATATATAATGAATCATATCTGCGGAGTATCCATTTACACTCTTGGAAATTCAAATATGATAACCTATCACATCGGAATGTATGACCATGAACATAAGTGGACAAAGGAGCACCGTAAATGCAGACTTGATGAGTAGTAACAACCGAAGAACCGGCCTTGTACTTCCGGGGATATTTTTTCCACACAACTACATACCACTTACTGTTATATATATATTTATACGTATATATATATAAAAGGTAAAACTTCTAGCTTATTTCCACTCCCCCGCGCTCCCCACTAGGTTCCACTGATCAAACACTACTCAAAACATCAACTACTGCAATGCAATTCAATCGAATTCATGATAACCAAAGTTGAAAGTAGCCGGTTTGTCCACATCACCTTGTAAATTCTCGTGAAATATTTGCTCAGACACAATGCGCCATATTCTCACACAATAACCTTTCGGTCAACTAGGGTATTCTCAGTAGCTATTTAAATGTCTGCTCGACAAACGCAACAAGGTCGCATATAACCCCAGAACTTCCGTCCTCTTTGTCACAAGAAGGAAATTGCTTTCAAACACAATGTGCTCTAAACATTCAAGTGATCATGACTGAATTATTACGCCTCAACTCCATGCACAAGTGCAACCCCTTTGCTAACCAATAATGATCTCGACACATGGGAGATTTTCAAGGACAAGTTTTGGCTCATGTCCAAGTAACCGGACTGTTGTAGACGTAAAGGAGTTCGAAAAGTCACTCAAGAAATCGGTAAGGCATTCTATTTTTAATTTTTTGAAGAAAGCACAATATCTGTTTCCACTGTCAACACTTACAAAGAACTATTCATCCCTAACCGTAGAAATTCATCCGAACTGGATAGTTTCAATGCTATCGTACTCATGCATTGTTCGGTTTCCATCCATCGTATACTTTCCAAGCATTTTATTCGATGTCTAGAGGATAGGAAGATTTCAGACTGCCGGTTGCATTTCGAAGTCAACGCAAATGAAAACACGATGCGATAGAGCATGCATATTTGTGCCTCAATAAATATATACCAGTATACCTAGAGTGATATTCGGAATTCCTTTGAGCTAATAAGTTGCTTCGTACATTGATGGGGACACCTCATAATCGAACACCTTCGATTGGGTCTGCTGGGGAATAGCAGAGAGTTGAAAAACTATCTGCCAGACGCTTCATTATTTCACTTCCAAGGAGGATAGTCGATCGCTTCCCATTCAAAGTTCTACGTCAGTGAACTGCTGTAGACTTTGCGATATACGTTCAACAACACAATCTCGTTCTGCTACTGATCTACGTATTTCTGAGTTCAACACTATCCGCGCTGGATAGATTTTCTAAAAACATCCGAAGATAATGGAGTTAAAAAAGCAATCTGCCATAAAATGGGTTTCATTTCAATAAATGGTCACTCGCTGTTAAATCTCCCATATGCTAGTTATTGATTCATTGTGAGCTGCAGCGCATAATGCAATGACATGTACGTTCTGATTGTTTGGAACTAAATGATTGTTAGATGATGTAATTAAGATCATTTAATAAGGAGAAATATCTCTTATTGCCTCACTGGGCTCCCTTCCTTCCTGATCATTTTAGGAGCACTGTTGGAATACAGTATTGTTCAAACAATGGTTTGCAGCTCATATGGGGTGCAACGTGACCAACGGTTATCAGATGGTTTATACCAAGTCCTAATTGTCACACTACATTTTGCGTTCGTACCATTTGCTGAACAGCTTCGCATGATTACCCCGCATCCTACCATTTATAATCTACCCCATCCCATCCCTCCTCTTTGGACATGTGTTCTCTCTTCACTGAGACGTCCTAGTTACAACCCCTTCATGCAGCCCTTAATACCTTATTAAATAGCTGAACGCTTTACGATGCAATATCAAGGCAATATGCTACCTGGATTTAAAATGTAACACCGATTCACTCTAACAAACACATCTTGATAGAAATCTGGACAATACTGGTTTTATGCGTTGTAATCCTCGCAGTAGAGTTTCTGTCCTCCAACGAACCACACAGTCAATGGAACTCCGTTTCTCAGCTGTCCTATCGGGCTAATCACTGAAATAGTTCAAAGCAGAATGGGAAACGTACATGGATGGTCAGACGACGCGGCCTTTGAATCTCTAATGGAGCGTATCTAGACAGATCACAACCAGCTGGGTTACGTAGTGACCGGGCTAAGTCCACCAGCTGAGATGCAAACACACATGCCCGTATTAGTAAGCCCACTTCACGCTAATGCTTTTTCCGATGAAACTTTGTTGGCTTCCTAAAATCCCTCATTACCAGGATCCACATTGTTCATCTTCATATCTTTAAGAGCATTGTTCATATACGACGCACCTACGTCAAAGTATTTAAGATGATGCCTTGATTGAAATGTGTGTTTCTCATTTCACTTTGAAAAATGTTGCGAAAAAAGAATTCAGAAACTCACTAGCGCAGCACAACAGTCAAACATTGTCCATTTCAATTCTAAGAAAAGCGCCCATTAAATTGGCCTCCAGTTTGGTGCCCAAACACCATTCAGTGTATCCAGTGATTAGTTACTGGTTCTTGACAGATGAAGAACCATTTTATGAGCTGTAAAATGTGGAATCAATAATCGCAGTTCCTGGGATTTATTTTCATAAATCCAGTGAATTAGCATGATCACAAGTATCAAAACAGAGAATGTTGAAACAAGATACGACTTTCATCTCCCTTTCAAGCTCACAAACAAGTAGTTCGTGTTTCACAGTGGGACAGTTTGATTTATTCATTTTCAGTTAAAATGTACACATTTATAGGTGCACTGCATTTGAATTGTTTTTCCAGTTCGTATTAGTACGCTCTGATGAGAATAGAATTTCAGTATTATCACAACTAATACCAACCGTTTGCACCGTTCGCTGCGATTTGGTGTATGTGCCGTACGTTGAACAAGCTACTCGCAAATCACCTTGTAAAACGTGCTCCGGGCGAATAAGACCACACAGTCCTCGGAGCAATTTGTACTGGTACACTGTAGTGTAATTAACTCAATATTTGGTTAGTTGGTTCATCGAAGCATGCTTAGAGCCATCAGCTGATAAATTGGACAAAACCAGAGACATGCTTGGTGGTGGGATGTTGAATTAGTAGCAGCATTAGACGATAATTATTTGTCTAGAAAATAACGGGCCCGAACACACAAGCCTAGCAGTTAATTGGTAATTTTGATACTTCGACTTCTAGGTCTCACTTGGCACTCAGATGTGAACCGAGTGTAGAAAGATCATCAATCATAAAGGCACTATTTGCTTATGGTTTATCATCCCAAATTTAATGCATATGTAACTACATTTTATGTGATACGTTTCATTCGCCTATCGCACTCAAGATGATATAGTTGTTTGGAGACATGTAGTAACATAAACTTGTTCGAATCCGTCAATGAATTTGATCAGAATTGTTATTTTCTAAGCTAGATATTGAAGCCTTATTCTCTAAGTTGCAGCTGATTTGAACTTAACAGAATTTTGGCCTTACCACACTATGACAACTAAATACTTGGGTTTTTTGCAAAATTAGCAGACGGTGGTCACAAAAATAAACGCGTACAGAGAGAACACACACATCATTCTATTTATTCTTTCTCCCAAGGCGTCACAAATTTCTGAATTCGTTGACCAGGAATTGTAGCAATGGCTAGTTGACCGGAAACGTCAACTGTTGTTTTCCGATGCCTGCTAGTCTGTCAATTTATCGACCGGACGATATCTGCTGGATTTCCACAGGGTCTGTATATGGCCTTTATTCTCTTAACTCGGGCATTTTGTTTGATGTGCCAGGACCACATCGTCACCTCATAATGGAAGAAATGAATTTTGCGTGTGATTTAATTCATTGTTCCAAGATACGGGAGATTACAATAGCGAGGATGTAAGTGAATACCGTAAGATTATGGTTTTTATGAAATGAAAACAATGATTCGTTTTCTCCTATGTAGCCTCCGATTTGGACAAATATACATGTCTAATGTACCCAAATTTGATCAATCACTGCGTTTTAACTGTCACCCCGTGTTGGCGCGTTTTAGCATAATTTTCCTGGCCAATTATATTAGGTTTACCAGAACACGTGTTTCAAAGTCCGATAACGGGAGACGCATAATCTGGAATTTAATCTAATCTGACTGAAAGTGGATGCATAGACATTACCACCATGTCAGACTCTACTACATTCGTTGTCGATCCCACGATACAGTGGACACTAAGGATGCATGACTGAAAGCAATTGGTTTTAATTTCCGGAATCGATAACAGTTGAACAACTAGCAAGGGAAAAATTGAACTCGGTACCCTTCAACCCAACACTGCTTCACCGTGGTCTACAAACCTCCATTTGTTCCTCAGTGATACAGTGCACTACACTGATTATCCCACCGAAACGTGTTGGACCTTGGCCGCAGTTAACGTGGACGGTGACTGGTACATCATTAACCCATACGTATTGCCTTTGACCTTCTCAAATGTGAAACTACATTCAAAGTTCGGCCAGTTTACCTGCTTAGATATTTACTGAAGCTCCACAATGCTCTACTCAGTTTTGTGTTCTGATTGAGAAGGTTTAAGTCACAGTTCCAATTTCCGTGAATCGCAAGTGGGTGAACTCGATCGTTTTGAGTGCATATCTGTTCTTTTGGCACAATGAAAGAATTTTTCTTTGAGTTACATCTCGTTTCATTCCCATACATAGGTTCTCGATACAAAATATAAAACGGTTGAGATTACACGCTTGTGTGCTAGTTCAAGCCTTGCTTCAACCCAGATATCTGAAAATTAATTCAGTTTAAGTCAGAAAGGAGACCTTCGAGGTAAGCAAAATAATAGATACGGTATGACACATTTTACGCTTAAATTGTAGCCCATCACTCTAAAGAAACTATCATTTCCTATCCTTCATTATTCATAAGAGTGACAGGAGGCAGCTCACACGTTTGAGCCTCTGCCTCACATCTCAGGAACGTAGACTCAGACATGAGCCACAAGCCACCAGCTCTTCATAAATAAGTTCAGCAGTCGCTTGAAGAGTGAGTCATTAGGCTATTCCACCACTTCAGATGGTAGCTGTTTCCATAGATTACTCACCCTCTAAAGTGAACGGTTCACCAGTAGTAGGCCCACCGAACACGGGTTCTTTACATTTAGCGAGTGGTCGTGGTTGCGTAAAAAGGAGTTTTGCGCGTAGCTCTGGTTCACATTCGCCTCGAATTATACGTCCAGTGAAGATCAAGCTACATCGGACACTTTGACTTGCCATTTAGATGAACCTGGTAATCTTCAGTCAACCTTCGTACGTGATCCCACGTAGTCCCCAGAAAGGTCATTTTTGCACCTCTCTGCACTCTTACCAACTTCGATGGGTGAGAACATCGGACAACAGTGCACTCGACTTTCATCATGATATGAATTTGTAGATTATACGGTTTCAATGGAATGCATATGGTAAATCTGCTTGATGAAATAAAGATCATGTGACTGGAATATGGATGAGAGTATCGACATGTCATTCATATCCTCTTTTTCACATCACAGAAGCATGAACGAAAATTATGTGAACATCCAATGTTTGACTGAGAGATGGAAAACGAAAAAGGGGCATTACTTGATCGACGTCCATTATGATTCAACACGACAATGTATTACCTAATACCACAAATAAAACTAATGCATGATTGTATGGAGATGGTAGCAGCTATTTCTCATTATGAAACAGATTAGAACGCAGTAAACGTTCGCCTTTCAGCTGGCCTATTTTCTCCCTGATCTGCATTCAGGCACCGTTTACTATGATGGATCACATATATACATATATGAATTTGTACTCATACGTCTTTTGAATATATTGACTGTAATTTGATCAGATGGATGAGCCAACACCAGCATTTTCGTCGCGTACTGTTAGCTTCAAATTATGAGCTGTCAGATTCTCGGTTCACTGACTATATATAGTCACATTGACAGCAATATGTACGTGTACAGATGCCGCGAAACGGTCCAGGATACACTGAGCAAACCCATATTTTTCCTATTCTTTTCAATTTTGTGACGAGAAATTATTGTTTTCAAAAGGTTTTCAATCGAATCTACTTTTCTCAATGTGCACACAGTTTCCAACTTAATGGTATCACGTGATTTTAGTATCTGCCAGTTCCAGGTATCTCAGTGAGAAAAAAGAGACCTTGTGCGTGTTTACTTTAGTTGCCAAGTGCTTGACATATAGCTCAACGAAGATCACTCACATAATGTTTTGTAAGGGTTTCTCAACTGGCTGATATAAATACGGTGAGATTTAAGCCCCTCGGCTGAATGATGACCGTATAAGCGGAATTTCCACTTGTGACAGTCAGTATCGTTTGGCATTGGTTTGTTCCCTCTTTTGGGATAGTGAAACAGGAGACTGTATCATTTAATGGTCTGTTACATACGTCGTATCGTGCCCAACCTAGCTCATTCCAGTTAGTTCATGATATCTCATGGAAAATGATCTTTGTCGATAGGATCGTGGATTCAAAGCTAGTTCCCACAAAGTATTCACGAATGCCCTTGTTGAGATCGTGATTCACGGGCATAATTTAAAGACCCTAAGATTCTAGATGGTACTGGACGATTTCATGATTGGTTGTACCACCCCTTGTATGGTATGATTTCTACATCTTAACTTTGGTTCCGTCACTTATCTGAACATTCTATTTGGAAACGTTTCGAATTCAGCGCCAATCTGCGGAGACATTTTGACGAGATAAATAACAACGGTTTCCAGGGAAGCATCGTGTTACCAGTGTTTAAAAACTGGGTTCTTTTTTTGATAATTCACATCCTCCCGCTTTTTCATGTTCGCAATACAGATGAATCCAAAAATGACCATTTCCGCGTGCAGTTTCAAATAGAAGCAATTGGACTGGGAAGCAAGAAGTTTGCCGATGTGTTGTTAACAAGGATGAGATGTTTTCTATGATTTTGATATCGTTTGCATCTACAGAAATGACCAATGATAACAGAGGACTGAGTAGATTATAAAAAAACAATATCCGAACAGTGGAAACCATGAACGAGACAGGTAGGTTGTATTATCCCTCTAGTCACACATTATATGCTGGTCCGCTATTAGATATCCTCAGGTCAGTCAACTTCGGTCTCAATTTGACTTCTTTTCGTCTATCAATTTTGCATGACCATTAAAATACAAAATTCTGAAAAAGTACTTCTACGGGTAGAAGAAGTCTACCAACTTTCTGCTGTTGTGTACCATTTCTTCACAGCGGTGGTATGGTATGATGTGAATAAAGAATTAACGATGTCCTTCTTTGTTGTGTGATATTGTGGACTAGAGTTCAGTCTGTGAATCAAGTGTTCATCGTAAATAAGTTGGAAAGGAGTGAAGGAGTCACGCGTGACCCCCTTTATTAGGTTCTAGTGTATACTGCTATTTGAGTCGAATGGCAGTTAGGGGTGATTTTGTAAAGGCAGTTCATTGGTGAGAAGAGTAATCAAAAACCCCTGATGGTAGCATATAGGTTCAGGGGTCATGTTTCACAGACTGACGACAAAGACAAATATATTTTACCTACCTGGTTCCGAATTATTTGGGATTGTTTTTTGAATATTACGGTTTGTGAGAAGTATATGAAAAGATATCTCAAGCTGAAGAGGAATTTCATTTGAGCCTTAGCAGAATTCCTCACGGAATGGTTCGTCCGGAGAAAAACAACTATATAGTTTTCACAATCGAAACGAAATTTAGTGAAAATTCATAATAATGTTGATGAAAGTTTCACTGCTAGTCAAATAGTTCCAATTCTGAAACCAGTAATGACGTACTTGATTCTTCTGCACATCAACACTGTTCGTGCTTGATATGCATACATCGGTATCAAGTTGTTCTCGTAAGTCTTTCGCTCATATAAATTGTTATCACATCCGTGTCGAACGAACGACGCTTTTACCAGATAAAACAGTATTTTTGTCAATCGTACATTGAACATAAACTGTTGTGCCTGTGAAATGGCCACAACCTCTTCAGTTCTTTTATTCTACTTCATCAATCACAAACAAGGATCTGAAAAGACTACTGCATTTAGTTTATTGATAATGAGGTAATCTCAGAATAAAAGAACTTGGGCCCTTGTTGGCAGAAGACATTTTATCCCCATAGGTATTCACTTACTTAAGCTAGTGGTTTTACTTACCGGTCAAAAAGAGAGAAATGTCGGGAAAATTGTCAATTCTAGAGAGACCACGACAACTGAAGTATCGAGCCAAACCCATCAAAAAGCAATTTTAGGGCACAAGAACCTGGTGTGCTTTCTGAGCAGTGCAACGTGAACCGTCAAATACCAGGTCGGTAGAAAACTTCAATTAGGGAAACGAATTTCAAATGAGGCTAAATTTTCACCCATCAGAAAAAAGTCCATTCGATGTCTGCGAAAAGAAGACGGTAAACAAAATTCGGTAGGCGATCAGTGAAGTGCGCATTTTGGTTCCAAGAACCAATCCCAACAAACTGAAGGTGCGAAATCGTGTGCCAATCAGTCTGCTTTCGCCTTCACCGGTCGCATAACTTTTCTACCGGTTTTTTACTTAATCTCGTGTGATTTGGTTTTGCACCGTTTATTGGTTTCATTCCGTGCTATTTGTTTTCTCAAATCCTCCTCTTCTTGCTTTGCTTTTGTGACCGACATTTGACGCATTTTTGATAACAAAATAGACACAAAAACTTGTGGAAATATTTATGGTAAAAAGACCCGCTGAGAAGCGTTTGAATTATTTTTTGTAAGCAGTATTCAGTAAAATGAAAATGACAAAGTTTACTAAGCACTGTACAACAATAAAATTTATTTTTTGATAATTTTTAGATTACAAATGAAAGCTGCGAAATGCACGATTCAGAAGTCAGTGCAAAATCCCTCTTCATTTGTTTGTGTATAATCCGCAAATTCAGTTGTGTTACGATCGATAAATTGTTGTTTTCCAACTGTAGGCAGTTCACTTCGAGTCAGTTTCTGAACGAACTACATAAAGAGCTACCCTCTGGATGGCGTTTGTGCAGTGTTATCGAAACAAATTGAACTAAAGCATTCACTACATGAAAATCTTACAATCCATTTATCACCATTAGTAAGGAATGGGGTAACATGTTCTCATTGAATATTATTATCCGATAATATATTATATTCCAACCCTAGCTAAAGGTTAATTAGATTATTCAAAGATTCGTGTCTTAAATTGAGTCGTCATTGTTCTTTGCTAAGCAATGTGTGGTTGCCTGAGACGGGGAAACAAAAGTTTCCGAGTCAAACTAATCGATAGTAATATTGTGATCCATGACATTCATTCTAATATGGTGAACTGCTCCAGTTATAATGAGAATACTAAGTGACCATTGGTATATACGACCAGAGTTCTGCACCTTTTACTAAACTGATGTTATGGGTCTTTAAAACTGAGTTTCTGCATGAAGTGAACCGAAGCCCTCGGTGGAATTCAGCAAAGTGGACATTGTTTCTTCGACCAGACAGGTAGTGTTTTGTATCCCCACTTGACTCAAATGGGTGACACAAGTCTCACCATTGAAACGATTCCGAGAATATCTTGTGAATCCTAATGGGAATCACTAGCACGAATTTGGTGGACTACGGAGTCCTAGATATAAATGTTTATTCTTTATTCTGTTGCTCTTCATCGAAAATGTGTCAATAGATTTTGATAATGTTTCAAGTAAAATGAATGAGTACAATTCGGGGAACATACGTGAAACCCCTAGCTGTAAATATTTCTGTTCATCCATATGCCACATCTGAAGCCGGTGAAAAATGAGCATTATATCGATTGCGGTTTACTTCAAATAGCTGGTATGAGATGCGTTCAAGTTACTTGGATGTTAATTTTATGATCGGATAACCTCTCAGCTGGCCGTCCCCAAGTTAAAATTGAAACTCAGTGGGTAGACAGTCTAGGGTGAGTAGAAAAAGCAATCGAAATGTGTGCAGCGTTGCAACAGACTTCAAATACACGAACGGTATATGAGCTCTCTGGACGAATCTTCCTGGTCATCAGCACTTGATGACTTGCATTCCGGTCATATAGGAATGGCGATCACATTGGACTAACGACTTTTAATATTGTAACAGGAAATTAAGTTCCCTATGCCTTGCAATGCGGCCCGCAAGTAACACCACTCTCCCCAACGAAATAATAATATCCACAGTGTTCTTCCGTTCTTCACCGAGGGCGAAAAATACTCACTTCTTCGACACCGCACCCCGGACAAACCAAACTACGAGACCTCACACGGATCACACCAAAACCACGTCTCAAATCACAAGTTTTTCCTCGGCCCACATCCAATCTATAATTGAAGGCCTGTCATGATCCTCCGTTCCACGATGGTTGTTGAGTATGTAATGCGCAGGACCAGTGATCCTCCATGACGCCCTGTAGCCTGCACGGTAGTAGTGTGATAATTCCGATTATTGGATTTCGTGAATTTCGGTATCCGTTGTTTCCGTTTACAATACATCTAATTCCTAACAGAATACAAAGTTTGAATTCATGTGATTCATAAATTCGAGTTGATCCCCATTGTAAATAAATGCTTATTACGCAGTACAGTTCAATAATATATTTTACATTTGATTGATTGTTGGATGTACCACTCTGTTTGAATTGTTGAACAGTGCCTTGTGGCAGGTTCACAGTCAAATTAAGGGCAACCACGATCACTTACAATTTGTATTGTACAAGTTAGCGGACAATTAGTGGCTATATTTTATCATTCTACATCTTCGAAACCGAACAGGCTTTAAAGCAGTTCATTGAAATTTATCACGAAAATCCTAGCTGTCACCATGAGTGACCGACAATTCCTAATGCAGCAGCTGATTCTGGCTGGACGTGGATAAGTATCTGTAAACGGCCGCGTAAAAGAATGGCATGCACATCATGGTCGATATTCAAGTGATTGGCGAATTCGATTGGAGTAAGATGAACTCAGCTGGTTCGAACCTATAGTGTTACAATTGCTTCCGTCAACAGTTCATATTAGATGGCCATATTTGTCATAAATGGGCATTTCTATACACTGCTAAAAATGATGCTGCTTGCATAAAAGATGTAACCCAATATACAGAAACATCTTAATCTTTTTCCTCATTCTACTGATTCCGAACAAGTTTAGGAGAGAATAATCAAAACTGGTGGAAAAGCAATTGCGCAAAAGTGTAAATCATTCCGCTCAAAATATCCCGTCTCAGAGAGTACATTGAAATGCAAATCTCAGAGTTTTGTGACACCCTTCCTGACGGCAACGCATTTGGGGATTCGTCAAGGAATTCACGCTTTTAAAAGGCAGTTAGTAGATGATATCCAGGTTTGATGAATTTCGTTCTATATTGGGTGCTCTATTGCTGCATGAAAATGTTTTGAATTAAGTTATTTAATAAAAAACGCCACAGAAAAACGGAGCGAAACTTCCGATGAACCGTCCTCTGTATTTTGGTGATGAAAATACCGTCGAAGAGAAAAGTGCATCCGATGGACACATCAACATTTCCCTCCAACACTACAGCTTGTAGGGCTCGAATTTGACCGATGACATCGGAATTGCATGTTTTTCCCGCTGGACCCATGACGACTTGTTCAACAGTAGTCGCTTCCGTCGTCCAAAACTATCAGTTTATATGAAGCACGTACTTTTATGTGTTACGCAGTGTAGATTTGATGGCAATTTAGGAAGCATTTGAGTTTCCTCTAAGAATTCGTAAATTAGCACTACTTGTGATTACTGACAAACCATTGTGATACAAAGTAATATTCAGACCAATGAAGGCGTATAGTTAAGTAGTATATCAAGAACAGGACATTTTATTTGGCTGCAATTACTCATTATTCGGAAGAAAAACAAACTCGTCCATTCATTCAAATCATAGAAACTAATCTACTCAGCATCTTGGTACTACCACTGCTACTAACGCGATGCTACTTTTAACCGTAATACCACTTATGGTGCTACTACTGCTACAGTATTACTGTTAATCGCGATGGTTTACTGTTTGTCGATCCTGGTTCATTTCGGAAATGCAAACTGATAGAGTTTTTGCGAGGACTATAAAGCAAAGTACACATTGAAATTCTGACCATGTAACCGCCCCCCAACTTAGGTCACATCATATTCCTTTTCACTTTTGAACTATGTAATTGGTGCACATGAGTTGTCTAAGAACCACTATCTTCAATTTAAAAGCCAATGCAAGCTCCACTTGCTTCTGATCTCGATTTAGGGGTAGCAAGTTCCGGAACGATCCTAGAACGGTTTTTTTGCAAACAACTCGTGGGTAGATGCTTGAGAGACTTGAGTATTGGATTTTTGAGTGAAATAAATTATGATGGAGCGAATTGGACAAATCATTATGGGCTAAGAGAGACGTACAGGTAACTACTGTGTGAAAAATCTTTTTTCAGAAATATATATATATATATAATATCATGTGGGTTGTATTTTCCGAGAATGGCTTTAACTCGTTATATTAGTTGTGTTTCTCACTAGATGAACTGAAGATTGCACTTGGTTTCCAACCCTAGATTCGATCTCCGTTTTTCACCAATTATTGGTAATGAATAAATCTTATCTGAAGATCAGTCGATCCATGAATGTAAATAATACAACTGAGTAGGTAAGTGATGCAATAAATTTTACACAGAATTACTTAGATTTTTTCAGTCAAACCAAAAATTAGTTAAGAGTTAGAAGTGTTAGTCCAGATTATGCTAATCAGATATTTTCTATCACTGAACGACTCTCTAGATAAACCTAAAATGTTGTGAAACCGTTATGCACAGAATGCCCCACTAGTGCGTTTATTTGATTATCGAATTTGAATGACTATAACATATTCAAATCAGCACAGCGACACACAGTGAAACCACTCGATCAAACCAATCCGTGAAGAATTTGACTGGAACAGCACTGGCCTAAATAGTGCTTTGTTTTTAAACTTCGAAATTCACAAGTTTGAATTCTCAAAATCATTCGTCGCAGAACCGTCACCGGTAAGGCACGAAACATTTTCCATTCGTTGGGATTTCACATTTCGAATTACTGATTACCTAATAAATAAGTCCATGTTCACACGGTGATAAGCATCGTGTAAAGAACACGTACTGGGTATGGCTTACCTGTGCTATGCACTTTTCAAATCTGTTAGTTGGATAACGGAGATCAAACAGTTATGAAGATGCAATTCCTCCACATTCGCAGTTTGAATCTAATCATGTCTAACCACGGTTCTTCATTGATGGACTCAGGAATATTCTAGCATTGAAAGTAGACAAAATGTTTTAGTGAATTATATCGTTGTGATTTGCATTACGGAAAAGAATACTTTGTTATGTAATTCAACAACGTTCTGGCTCTACATCTCGGTGTAACTGGTATCCAAGTTTTGTCGACGAATTCATATTGCACAACATGATTTCCCGAATAATTCTTTCATATTTTTCGATCAGTTGAATTACAGATAAAACAATTTAAGGAGAAAACAAGTATGCACTTGTTCAGAAAACATCATTACTTCCTCCTGATGAAAATAAACTGAACTCGACTTAACAAGTTGTTTGTTAGGACTATGACCGATTAGAAAACAAAGTTGAGCAATGTGAACCCATATTGGGTAATAGTGATCGACAGAATACTTGGATGCTTTTCAGTTTCTGGGCAATAAGTGCTTGATTCGGCTTTTGGAAATATATAATCAGGTTTCCCATCGAGTTCACTGGTGAATCGAAACCGCATTTCATTATTCAGCTGATGAAATGTGATCATTTTAAATCGCATTTACTTTGTCAATCAAATGTATTAGTTTCTCATGACTTTCACTCATGCACACTCGGTGTTTTATTTTAGGTGAGGTTGAGTGGAGTGGTGGGGACTGCATTTGCTGACTTTGTGCTGAAATACTTGTAACGACTGTTCTGAATTCCTGAGTTGTCGATCTAGTAGAATCTCAGCCTCTCTAGCCGTGCTCACGATATGAGTAGAACACGGCTACGGTCAGCTGAACAAATTCCACTCGTATAACCGCGGTTATTGATAATTCGTGGTTCTAGAAAAGCAAAATAAGCCTAAGTGAACAGCGGGGACATTTACAGTGAGGTGAGCCACCAAGTACAAAGGGTACAAACTTTCCGAAAATCGGGACAGCTCATGAAATGAGAGCGGTCCAATTAGCAATCTGCCGAACAAACCTGTAGCGCAGTTCGGCTGAGAGACAAAAAGAACACCAAGGAGATTTTACCGGTATGAATCAACAAATAATTCTCAAAAGGATGCATTTAACCGTAGCTACAATACGAATGGGACTTGGTAATGATTGAGTACAAGTTTAATATTGCTAACAGCGAGGTTAAGGTTGAGGTTTAAGCTTTCACAAGACAGTGTATGTGGAAAGCCCAGGAAGACCCTTTTACAGTAGGCGTGTAAACATATGAGGTGATATTACCACGAGTGATTATGGAAATTGTTTATGTTTTATGCACCATAAAACGCGAGTGTAAACCAATTTTATACCTCAGAAAAAGGGAAAATACCTTGGGAATATCTTATGTTCACTATGGGCATACGATCTACTCATCAGTAGTGAAACACGAAAGGGGAAGACGTCCAATTCCAAATGGCAATCAACAGTTCTGTTTGATCTAAATTATTGTTGTTGACTGCAACAAGAACATCTTTACTCCAGTTGTCTCAACTAGCTCTATGCTGCATCAAATAATGGCCTAAAACGTATTCAAAAGTGACGATGAATATCTTTACTGTTCGGGTCAAACCACGCTTCAAACTGTACGTCGGTCTTCATTGGATAAACAGTGTTAAGTCCATGATTTGAGAGAAAGGAATCATAGCCCGGTCAAGTGCACCTGTTCATTCAGGACTTGTTGGGCCTTCATAGTGGGGTCAACGAGATCAACCCAGCCATTGGTAATAGGCGCGAAATTAGGATTACTAAACATCACGAAGGATGTTCTTCTTTTTTGGATGAATTAATCCTAAGATAGCTGATATTCTTTGTTGCTCTCTTCCTACTTCATTGCACTGATGTTCCTCCTGATTTATCAGTATTATCTTTAGTGAGTACTAGCAATCAAAAGCTCCAAAATCAGTGGAACGTAGCTGGTTTTAAATCTGAAAATGGATAAGTCGGATAAATTATCTAAAATCCTCGAGACTTTTGTGGTTGTATACTGTTGAGCCGCAGACGGACAATGGTGAATTGCACATGTTTAGTTTTTGTCACAATAGATTGAACTGGGTCTCCATTGTCATACTCATTCAAGTGTTCTTTGAAGTCCGCATTCCAGTTTAGTGTCAGCAGCTGGCACATACCGATCAGCTTATGAGAATCAGAGAGAGCGAGAGAGAGAGACGCATAAAATATATTGCTTCCTCCAGCTCGAGGATTACGTAAATGAAAGTAGAACACTATCGTATACGAGTTCATTTCAATGACTTCGGCTTGACTAATATTCTATCGAATTCAATGCAAATATGGTGAAATTTATTGAATTCGTGTGTCGTTTCAATGCCGTATTCTTTGGACTGCATTTCGAAGATTGTAATCATGAACCGTCATATCCCTCAAACACCTGTCTCGACATCGCGGGATCTCTTTTTTCACTGGCCATCATCACAATGCTTACCATACATTGTATCGCGAAACTTCGACCGCATACACGAACCCAGTAGATCCGGAATTTATCCGATGCACATAACATTTACTCTATTACGCTTCGTACAATGGTATGCATGTGGTAACTTGCATGATTCAACGTTGTTCCTAATCTCACTCGATTTAGCACTGAACGACGCCCTATCATCACCTACTCTCCTTATGTCTTTCACTTATCCTATATTTGTGTTGTGTTTTGTAGCATTGGGGTGAATATGCAGCTGGTGAATATGCACTCTAGAGTGGATGGAGCATTTCCTTGTATTGAGCTGAATTCCATGTTAGACGTCTTTCCATGAGAGCCATAGGTGACACAAAAACAAGCGACTAGCAAAGGTTATTTGCTTTTTTGTGTGTATGGTCGACGTTCATCGGTGAGGAAAGATCCCCCGTAGAATAGATATCAAATGTGTACCAGTTAGGTTCAGGAATCACAAAAACCAAACTGCATCTCCTAACCACAGCTGGGTCTGTCAGAATCTGTCCTCTGGTAACTCCGTCATATGCACTTATAAATATCTAATATAAGTCACTTTACTGTTCTATCCCACACGCGCACCCCTTTGAGCAATGAAACTGAAACGATAATCGTGATAAAATCCCTACTTTTTCGTCAATTGGTTGTACGTCGAGTTTTTATCTAGTGATATGTATATTCTTTCTGATCGGATCAATCAGATAAAGAGGCTTAGTGTTTCTAACAAGTAGTTTCAGTGTAATTCACCCAATTCACATTCGTATATTTGATGAGAAAATTTCATTGACGAGAAGAATGAACTTAAAATTATTCATAGAGAAGCACTGGATGACCAGCAACAGTTCTTGCAGCAAAGACTTACGATTACGAGCATACTTAACCAGACGAATGCCTGACTCCTCCGCGCACTTTACGCACCGCATATATTTCTGAGTAATAGGGAACACCATTGAACAATATTCGACCGTTACATATCAGCATCCAGTGTGTCAGTTCATTACAGGCACATTCAAATATTTTCTCCTTCAGATGAAGCACAGTATCATCCAAATTGACCAGATAAGCCTCGATATTTTCTCCTCTGTACTGTAAAAGGATGGTCACTGTTCTGTTCATTGCCGACGCAAGATTTGCAGTGACTTCGATTGGACAGTCCAGTCCACTCTGAACAGAAGCTGCTTATCAACTTTAGATGGGTTCATTTTTACCCTTCGTTGTTACGCATTCAAAGAGAGAGACAGACAAACAAGTGTAAGCATAAATCACACCACTATTTAGTGAACCAAACAAGGGTCTTTCCAGTTTTGGTTCGTCTATCTGACTACAAAAACGGTTCCTTTATTTGAATTACCCTGTAAAACACTCGCACTGTGAAGCCAGTGGTGTTGTGTGTTGAGGAAGTATAAATCAAGGTCCATTGTTTCTTTATTCACAATAAACTAAAGCTTCCCAAATCAAAGTTCGATTTCGGTTACCAAATAGTGCAATACATACAGTCCACGATGTGAAAAATGTAAAACACAGGTCTAATCGGATTTCATCCCCTCCCGTGAGTGCTTTCACAAATGTGATTATATGCTTGTGTGAATACAGATCGCACAAGAAGATGAAGCAATATTTTTTCTGGTTTCAAAATGTTATTTTATTGTAAGTTTTCAGTTACATAGTACGCTGCTTCTCTGTGTGATACCATTATTACCAAATGAGTCAAATCAACACCCCCCCCCCCAAAAAAAAACAGACATTAGTTAAAATTCCGACGGTCTGTATGATAATCCTAATGTGCTGAAAGATTTCCAGTAATATTTTTTCAAATACCCGCTACTTCATTTGATGAACCGTACACTAATAAAGTGGAATGTACGTTGAAGTGCATAGAAAAAAATGCGCACCAATTGATGTGGGTTACATGTTATTAATAGACAAGTCAGTGACACGACGTTCAGAATACAACCCGTTATAAGCCTGCATCTCGATTACTATGAATAACCCTTGTCCGATTCTGAACTAGTATTGGTAGGAATACCCATGGAAACCGAAATGTTGAATAGATAAATATTTAATTGGCAACGACGTGCTACTTACTATTAAAATTGTATTAGCAGTGGCAATTCTACCCTACGGTGAATTCATATGGTTCCCCGCTCAAAGTCACGGGTCAGTTTGTTGGCGATCCATTGCACTGCCGTGGGTCATATCTCATAAAAAGACTATCCCCTGTTTATTTAGGGTCCTTTTGTGGCCAACTGTGACTTGAACACTGCAATTCATGCACAATCCTCAGGTCATCCATCAACTTGCACTTGGAAGCTTCAAACTCGAGTTTCACTTTTGTTAGAGCTCATCTTCGGTGTATATCCTCCACCGCACTGAAGGTTCAAGGTGAGGTCTTCTCACCTCGAAGGCGTGTGTGCTCCCACTGTACCACTTAGCTCCCATACAGGCTGATCAAAATCACCAAGTTAAATTCGTTAAGTTGTCATCCTCTACGCCAGGCAGAAATTCTAGATCTGAGGTATGTGCGTGAAAATTGGAATCCAAAGAACAAACAGTCAAAAATGTACCCTCAATCCCACACACCACTCGCAAGTAATGCTGAAACATGTATTTAGGTCTATTCATTTCCCCACATTCATTTTGTTTACTCGTATTAAAATAAATACTTCGTACTGTTACGGAAAGTGTTTCCGAATGAAGGTGACACCGAAATCGGTATGGATCATTGGGGCTGTTGACATCATTGTAGTGTGCAAGGATCGATGACTTTCGTGGGGGTTGTCCGTGTTTGATCTGCAAAATACAAAAACACATGAATTTCCATGAAGCACACTGGCTCAGTAGGTGCATCAAAAGGATTCTACACCTACAATATTCAAAAATCAATATGGCTACTATTAGCCTGCTTAATACATCATGAAACGGACAAGTTATGCTGCTTCAAAGCATCAGAGTCCTAGGATCGAATGCGATGCTAGGTGTTCTGGTATTTTACACCATAAAAGTATCTTACGCGATCGGTGAAAATGTTGAACCGGTGGCCGTCCAGGATGCACCCATATATTCGTTCAGTTTTTTGTTTAGTTGATTGTTGTGGTGCCCTTAAATCATTCTCCCCAAAATCACTTTTAATGTGGCTCGAAATAATGTTTTCGCCTGGGGATCAGAAGGATTAGTCGGGGGGAAGGGGGGGGAGGGGGACAGTCGTTTCCGTCTTGTTCTTGTGGGAATGTTAGATTTTCCAGATAGTAAAAAGTCAAATGAAGTTAATTCGTTAACTTGATCCATTTGCTCTTTATTGGCTGAGTTTGATTACGGATTGGATAGTAATTTAATCATCGAAAATCTGAATACAAAATTCTGGATAGAACAACCATTCCGCTTGTACGAATATTGTGAAGCTTTGTCTGATTTATTCTCAGTCCAAGAACACTTGCATCAGGGAATTCGAACACTATTCTTGTAAATAGTGGTTATCCATCACATCCCCTAGCATACGAGTGCCGTCTCAGAAGGTGGTGACTCACAGCAAACTGCCGAAAGCCACACGGATGTAGTGGCCGTTTATGTGAGTTACGTGCTGCGCACTGCCTGTTTTTTAGTTCCAATAGGAAACCGAGTTATCACATTCTGCCAAAGATTCCTAAATAATGTTGAAACATCTCTAAAAGGCTCCTTGAGGCTTTCTAATGTGTAAAATAATTGGGCGAGAGAGAAACAGAGAAAATGTAAATGATTATGTGCCATGATAATTGACACGATAAAAGACTACCCACCATCAGATGACGAATGAATGAACAGTCAATGGAATGGCACTACGCTTTTTGAATATGGAGATATTGTGTATTGAAAACTATATCGTAGATCCAGTCACTGATCTCCGTAGTCTGGATATTCTCCAATATTCTACCTCCTTTTCCCTCAGGATTACATTTCAGGTGGAATAACTGTTTCGGATTATTAGGACAGCGAATTGAATGTGTAACTGAGCGAAATCATCTTGTTGATTTGCTGATTTTTCTTAAATCCGTGTTTAATCTGGTACTTGCAAATATCACACCAGCTCTCAGTAAAACTTATCGTACGTATTTGGAATTGTGTCAACAGTCTGTAAAGGTGTCTTCTGATTGTCTAATTAGAATATCATTGAGATTGGTCCAACCTGTGCGACAGCGTTCGTACCACTCTCCCATTGTGAATACTTCGTTATACGGCTGACAGACACACGGTATTAAGTGAACTGAATCGTGCCGATACTGGAATTATCTGTCTTGGTAACCATGTGCGGAACTGAGTATCTGCAAGATAATTGAAAGCTCAACCATTGAGTAAGGCCAAGCTTGAGGACTTAGCAAATATCTCTTAGTCCATCAATATTGGAAAACACTGTATGGCAGTTATTCATGGTTGGTCAGACAGCATTAATTCCAAAAAGCAAATAAAAGTAGATCCTTTGAAGACATGTAAACTTGGGCGGAGTTGTCGTTTATCGTCTTCTCAGTAATGTGGTGGCTCAAACGCCCGCAAAAACGGAAGAGTGAAGGGAAATCGGGAACACTGATTAAAACATGTTGCTATGTCAAGTCTACTTGGCATCACATCGTAAGCGCAACACATTGAAATCATAAATTGGGTTCAGCACGAACAACACAATCTCTCAACATTCGAACTGCTGCTCAAGTCAGTTTTATGCTATGAACCTTACGGTGTTATGTGAACGGTAAACATGATGATGACAAGTTGGGGAAATTATTTCATCCATGGTCAATTAATAGCCAGTCTCATTACCATCGTCAATGTGGGATTCAGAGGCAAGTAAACCATTATGTGAAATAAAACTGTTATCAGCTCAGTGGGCCTCACCATCGAAACACAGAAGTATACTGAGGTTATATGAAAATAGTCCACATGAGTGAAACATCTTCAAGAGAATATGGTTACTTAAAATAGAAAGTGAGATATGCAGAATGAATGTTGATAATAATTGAGATCCAGGACGCTAACGATGGAATTGTATTACTATATGAGATGGACAGAAATCAGGAGTACCTGAGTTGTGAGTTGTTGGGACTGAGCAGCTGGTCAAAATAACTACGGCTTTTCCCGATGCGTCTGGCTGAGTTGTCAGTACAGAAGAGAGGTGAACATGATTGAAAATTGAAGCAACTTTGCCAGAAAAGTAACGCGAATCGTGTTGATCGCTCACACCCCTGGTTCATTAATTTAAACTTAACAGATGCTGTACACATTTGAAACCTCCAGAAAATCATCACACTTTCGAGTATTTTTCTGAATGACTGAAAATTCTGGGGATTTTAGACTGCAGTCATGCACCACTTGGTGAATTTTATCGTGACCAATCACCTCCGACCTTGTCGAATACAAGGCTTCATGACGACCAGCAAGTGTTCGTGCAACATTATTAGCACTGTGTGACTCTGATTTATTCGAATGCAGCTCTTTGGTGCGAGTGTTTAAGTATCCTGCATGCGTGCACGTACAAGAGTTGACCGTGAAGCACATGGACATTTTCGTTACCCTGTCCCGTGGCATTTGCATTTCATCCCCGACTAAGATCAATACAGTCGCTCTGATTATGGGTGACAACGCATAAACACTAGAAGTGAAATAAGTACAGAAGTGAAATAAATGAAAGTAAACTGATTTTCCCAGAACAGGCGAAAAATGTTGCGGACCTACTAAATAATCCCCCATTCGACTGAACTACAAGACAGTTGGGGGTTGTCGTTGCACTCATCGGAAGTACACACTATGCCAGTATGGTTTCCTCTTTGTCCTCACTTGAGTGTTTATGAGCAGTGCCAATTAGTACCTTACAAATAGACCTATGGAACAAACGGCATTTCGCGCATGGCCGTGTACACTTCGATGCTGTCACACAAATTTTCAAGTTACACCATCTGTATTGTAACCCGGATTGTCTGATAGGTCTGGTCAGCGTCTGCTGTAGTGTTTGAATCCTTCAAGCGAGATTTGGGGTCATACGTATTCCCCGTCGGACCATCCCGTTGGGCTTTCAATGGCTTGCTTATCTTCATTCACGCCGTAGCGAAAACAGCATTATGTGCCTGACATGCTATTTGCGTGAAAATCGGCAACAAATAGACAGCATATTAATATATATATATATATATATATATATATATATATATATATATATAAATGCACAATACTGATAATTGTTGACAAAACACAGTTACTGCTGCAAACAAGCTGTTGAAAACACTAGTATATAGAAAAATCATACCACATAGTGTTCTGTAGGATACAGAACACATTTTGACCGAAGTTACCCAATAATTGGTAGGTAAAGCAATGACCTCGTCCATTGGGCCGAATTAGTATAAGAAACACAGCTTCACCTGAACACTCCTAGTAGCATGACTAATACCGAAGTACTACTACTGCTCCTACTTCACCTTCTGATGCAGTTCTCATGACGTCTTTCTGTGTGTTTATGTTCATGGGCTCCACTCGACTTTGGGACATCTGGTTAGGATCACCATCGTCCGATTAGAAACACGTCGTCGATCACAAATCAAAGGCTCACAAGGCTCACTTTCCACTCTTGCATGAACCAATAAATGTTTCATACATGTCACTATCTTCTGAGGCTCATACCATTTTCAGTCTCACACAAACTTGCACAAACTAGTGGTA
Organism: Fasciola hepatica; assembly: GCA_948099385.1. Lineage (NCBI taxonomy): Eukaryota > Metazoa > Platyhelminthes > Trematoda > Plagiorchiida > Fasciolidae > Fasciola > Fasciola hepatica. Next base: position 11,410,788 of record CANUEZ040000182.1, read on the forward strand.
TTATCGTCTAAAACTGTTTACAAATGAGGCCCTTTTTTGCCAAAACTTTGTGTCCAGCTGATGATAACCCAATAATGTCACTGGTGTTCATCGAGGGTCCGTCTGACAGCGTTTCCCTGTTTTTCTTTATCAAAATGTCTTTCACTCATAATAACTGTCTGCACAGCAATCAGTTCAAATGGTAATTTTTTGTTAAACATTCGGCATAAAGACGGATAACTTTCGTTTCTTGTGGAATTATCATAAATGAAAAATTCCACGTGCAAGCTCAGTTGGACAGGAAGATGCACACAGTTTTTGGATGCTCAAACTACAGTGATTTTTCCTCCTAAGATCACACGAACGTGAACACACAGATGGTTGCCTTTGTGGCGTCGATCCGGATTGCGCCATTATTGGTCTCTAAAAAATTGGTTACCTCAGCAGCTTGATGTCTTCATCTTTCACATCAACAGTGGTCCAGTGAACCGTATCTACGGATGTAGTTGCTGCAGTTGAGTATTTTTTGCAATAATTGTTCATTTTGTAGTAGCCGTTGACTGTTCAGTCGCACTGACCGGACTCAGTAACTGTTCAGTGACATCGCCAAACATGGTTCGACGAAAGAACTGAATGACTATTATCATGAATCTTAGCAGATGGAACAGTAGGACAAAATGTAGTGATACCTCTTCAACTCACTGGCCACAGGAAATGACTTGTTGATCTATGTGGTAGAAGTAGCAATGTTTGTTAACTATGGTCAGTATCCCATGGATTCACATCCGCCATTTGTAACAGTACACTTTTGCTAACCCTGCACATCCTAATGGGAATATATTAGTTCCGTATTAAGTATATCCGAAAAATGACTCTATTTTACTAAACAGGGAGTAGTGTGAACGATGCGTGCATTTACATGCAAGTTCGGTGGGGTAATCCAATCGGTACTCGATATTCAGCAGACACTTTCTCTTATGCTAGTCTCTACATCTTGCTTCTTTGAAAACTAAACACTTCACTTAGTGAAGAAAATATCAGTTATTTGTGAACAGGATTCCGTTGGAGTAATTTTCAGCTTTCTGCATGAATGCGAACTTGTTTATTTTCATCAAAGCACACTCTTGTCTTTACAGTACTGATGTGGAAAGCACGAACACGATATTATATTCATTATTCCATAATGCTTGTCAGTTGCTCGGAAAAGTTTACCGTGTAAATTCATTCATGTGTCTATCACTTTATAATCAAAATTACTGTTTGCTTACTTAACCACAGAGTTGAATGTTCATTTCAGTGAATATCTGACAACGGATGATTAATAATTGGAGACCGGTTGGTCGATCAGTACAAACGCTGTAGCAGAACACACAACTGGGCAGCATAGTTCAGTCAGGAGCACAGTGTACTGACCGAATAAAAGAAGATTATCAATTTGAAAATAATCAGCTGGCAACTTAGATCGCTTGCTTTTGGTGCTGCTAGTGAATGCGATGATAAACGGCTCGGTGTTTGAATGCTCAGAGTTTGAACCGGCAGGAACTGAATAGATTCACTCCACAACAGTGGCACACAATAAGGCCAGCCGAACAAAACAAATATTTGATTGTTATCACATTCCGCAGAAAATATCACAAGCTTGTCACACAATTCGATGTTGATATTTCCATCCCGGATCACATGATTCTACATTATCGAAATTTTCCTCATCCCAAATGTCATTGTCAGAGTGTAATGATTTTCCAATTGGTAAATTCCTCCTTTGGTTTGTACAGTTACATTTATATGATAGGGATGCATATTTTGAGAAAAATGTTCACAGTATAAAATTATCTGTGGTTAATCATTGTTGTAAGTGTTTTGTATTTCGGAATCGTGTGGGAGGTTATTTGTTCGTGGTTTGAAAAATCCGGAACAGGAGGTGAATCAATAGTTCGGCGCCTAATAGTTACAAGCAATCATACAATTCCCACCGCCACTCTACACCCACATCTCAACGGCCGGCTAATGATTCCTATAAATCTCGAACTAGAAATACCATTTCTTTGCTTCTCCATGTTGACCTAATCAATTGTTCGCTCATGTACGGCAAATTGTGTGAACAAGACGACTCATCATTTGTCTAAACAAATCTAGGAGTACAAACCAAGTGGGCTGAGAACAGTAACTGGGACAACTCTGACTAGTGCAATCGTAACTCACCTTGCCGATTCATGACTCCAGGTGAACCATAGAGCCTTCAAGATAATTCACAAAGTACATGAGAATTGGTCGAGGGCCGTTCTGTCACATCATTTCAGCTACCCTGGTAGCGATCGGAGAATTGGAGACGGAATCAAAATCACCTTGACCGTGACCTTTTCGTCGTGACACAAATCGGCCGGCTCATTCCAGACGTACAACCGAGATCAAACAGTTACTTCAGAGTGAATCCTGTAGACCCACATTTTGAATCTCACTGATTGCATCTACCATTCCATAATCACGGATTCGGATTGATCATGTCAACATTTACGCATTATCGTCCCACTGTTTTGGCAAAAAAGGTATAATCATTATCTGAGTGGTTATTTTCACTGCAGTTGATGAAAATATTATTTATTCAAATCGTTCATCAGCATTGTGTTCCTCCGTCTGAGTCTAATTGACACCCACGCTTGCCCGAGAATTTCGCGTTGCACGAACTGATTTTCAAATCACTTATGGCGACTTCTTTTGCTGAGTTCATTCGCAAACAATGACAATTCAATGTAAAAACAAGTATGTATTTCTTCATCAACTGAGCTGAATCTGATTAGTAACAATAACAAGCTTCCTGGCTCTGCGAAATATTCGAATCCATCTTTGGGCAATGCGAGCTCATATTAGATGTGACATAATAAAGATGGACAGAATAGACGGAAACTCCTAAGTCCCCGAACATTCGATGCACAATTTCGCTCCCAGCAAGAAATAATCAGGCTGATCGATGAGCTTTGTGTGAGTGATACTGTAACGTATTCCGTCACTGGGACAGAACTGCCCTTCAGCACACATTTCACAAACGTGGCCCAGTTGATAATATTAATAATATTGGTTCATTTAGGAGAGGCCCGAAGCATGCCAGACACATGATCAAAATGTCACAGAAGAATATATGGACAAATATTTCGTGATTATGTTTAGGGGTATACTGCTAGTATAAGATAGATTGGTTCAGTATACGTAAATGTGAGGTAACCGTGATTTAAATGTAAGATAAATGTATACACGCCACGGCTGTAACCTACAAACATTTTCAGAATGGACGCATATCAATAGGTTGCTGGATGTTGCAAGGGAGATGGCCGTCGAAAACTGGGGTATGTAGAGTCAAAATGTGCTACGTATCAATAATTAAATGTGGAACATGAAAGGAAAATGATGACATATTAGTTCCTTCGTGACAAATGGGACTTGATGGATCTGCTGAGAGAAAAATCCGCCTCAGGGGCAAAGAGATGATATCAGGTGTGTTGAGCAGTTCGTGAAGGATGAAGAAAGTCATCAAAGGAATCAAGTCGGAGTAATTCGATTAATTTGTTCCGAGTAGGTGCAGCAGGATATGACCGTTGAAAACGAGAGAAGCAGTGGGAAGTGGACGTGCATTATGAAGCGGCAAGATGATGACGATGGGGATGGCAAAGAAAAGCGGAGAAAATTTTATTACCTAGTGGTCATAGCAGTGAGGACTAACAGAGGTGAGAGCGAACGGGGCTGTCAATCTGACTGGGGTGCATGGATAAAGCATTTTTAACAGTGAACATTGTAGAGGCGAAAAGTGTACATGATAGATCAGAAGGGACAAGTAGCGGCACATCACTCAGAAACTGTTCGTGAAATTCATGGTGTAACGATTTCTTTTCAACAGATGGAATGTGGAGAAACCAAGCAACCTTGAAAGCACAGAAAGAATATATGTGGCGGACAAAATCTAAAACAGGAGATGAGAGAACCAGCCGAAGTGAAACAGGTAAGTGATGAATAACTAGATCATTTTACCACAGGTGGACCACAATGTGGGTCAATGATAAAGGAGACTCCAGGACAAGAGAGTCTGAGGTGAAATAGATTCACGAGAAATAAATAGGTGTAGCAAAGATGGGACGATGGAGCAGGAAAGCTGCATACCTGCAGGCAGCTGCATAAATAAAATGAATCGAAGATGCCAATCGAAGCGTTTGCTAATGAAGGGACCGAGAGGGATTCGTAAAGCAGAGCACGGAAAACATGGTGGTTATTATTCGGTAGTAAATGTGGTCATAATAGATATAAAGATTGGACAGCAAGTTATAACTTAGGGATAGGGGATGAGTGCGAATGGGATAGATGATGAAACTTGGTACCAGTACGGGCATAACGGAAAAGTGTTCGAATCGTGATGGAACGATGACGGTGGTAATAAGGAAGAAGTGGCTAGGTGTGCATACGAGAAGCGAGAAAAAGAAGCGGTTAGAGTAATGAAATAAATCGAAAGATGAGCCTACCTAGGTTGAGTGGAGGCGCTGAAAGCATGCGAACCGCGGACGGTTATGTTGAATGTCGTAGGACTGTAGTGGTGAGAGTGTGAAATCTACAATCGGTGCCAGTGGGTGGGGCTGACCGTGAGCTTGACACCCAGCCTGAAAAACGTTTCTTGAGTGAACACTGGAGGTGTGTCCCACCAGACTATTTGCTCCCGCACTTCTTTGATACCCACGTTTACTTGTACTGTCGTATGGTGAGGGGTTTTGATTATATGGGTTTATCTATTAGAGATTACTTTTGCATACATGGAGCTACGATGTGGTCGGATGCAAAGCTGATTTTTTACGCAAACAGACGCACTGGTCACATTGTATTCATTGACCATATGTTTCATCGTGTAACAACATGCGTAACTGCTTACAAATCACTATGGGCAGTTTTACTCTCGTGGCTGATCAACCTTTCCCTTGTCACTCATATGTCATCAGAATATTTGTATGATGTTCAGGTGTGGACCACGACGGGTTTTATTTTAGTATGAAGCCATACCGATGGCCTTGAGTAACTAATTTACAACAGTCACATTGGAAATTTTGGTGATGTTTTGTTTTCCAAGGCTGATACAGGGTTATCGTCGTGAGCATCGCTCAGTGGTTTTGCTTTTGTCGAATACACTGGACTGACGTGGTTATTGACACTTCGTGTGTTTCACCAACATAACAACAATCCAACCGCCTAAATGTTTTCAATATTCAAGGTGCATAAACATTTAGTCGAGTTTTGGAGAAATTACCTATCCATCCGAAAGCAGAGCTTGAAACACATAAATAACCGCATGAACATAAAACATAATTTGTTGTCAAACGGTTTAGCTCCGATCTAGGATAAAACACAATCCGCTGATGAATAGATCATCCGGACAAATTGTTTTACTTAGAAAGTTAACTGAGAACCACTAGTTTCAATTCAGCGTGCGCAAACATTTGTGATCTTTCTTCACTCTGCGGAGTCTACTTTGAAGAACAACGGGACAGTTGACATGGTAACATGCAAATTACAATTATGAAAACATAAATAAATAAGTGCAAATGTAGCATGAGAATAGCGAGGTGAATTGAATTCTGAGCGCTCTGTCAGTTGGGGGACGAATAGCGTGACAGCCGTGACCTGCACGTAGATGAACGTTTGAGCAGTCAGAATTATCATACTTTGATTCGGCACCGCATATGTGATGATGTTGTAAGAAGGGGAAATTAACACACAACTTATTTGTTACCAGCCTAGAGAGTAAGTCTACACTAAATACTTGATATGTAAAAACAACTTTATATTATACATGTTGAACAATGATGATGAAGATGATGACGACGATGATGATAATGGTGATGACTCGGAATAGTAAATCACGGATGTGACCCTCGAGACCAGGCACTGGTGAATTGATGCTGCTATGAGATCAAGTGCGAATACACTCAGGTTGATCAATAGAAGTTAGATGGTAATCGAGTAGTTTAGGGAGTTTGCTCGCCTCCGTTCAGGTCAGTTGGTCGAATCTCCGCCAACACCGGTCACTTTGGTGATAGGCAGTTTTCCCTACTGTCGTCCGGCTCGGTACCACACCTGACCTTATGCAATTCTCCAATCCAAGCTTCGGGGTCTGGTTGTCAATTCTCTTTGATAGTGCAGTGGGTCTTTGTGGCTATAGGAAATATCCCTTCAATTGTAGCCATGCATAAGAATGTCAGACATTACCTTCTTTCACTTAGAATGAGGTATCCATCAGTTGGTTGGTTCAAATGCTCCTTAATGTGATTATTCGGATTGTTTTTCATCAATTGGATCTAAAATTACTACTCACGTTTTGCCCCATTTCCATCAACGAAATCAGCTCAGAAAGGGAATAAAAATAATCGCTCTTTTAAATAACTGATGAAATAAGTATTTGAACGCAGTTTACAGTCAAAAGTGCAAGGAAACTGTATATATTCCAAATTAAAACCGTATCATGGATTCATATAAGAGCAGGCAGGTCATTCTTAAACCCCAAAATGAAGCCTAAATATTGCGCAGCGATTTCTGGAGTCAAGATGATGATTTCGTGCCGTATACATGAACATAAATAATATTCAACTCAGGCGAATCGTATTATTTTAGAGACTTTGCGTGTCCGAATGGAAGCTCCTTGTATCCATTTGAATTGCTGCTCGGTACAGTATAGTGTTGAACGTGAGCTGAAGTATATAGGAGCCGAACTAGATCTGAACTGTTTTGATGAAGAGTAGCCACCGTGAACGGAACTTTGGCTTATTCTGATTTTCCAGTGACTGAGTCACGTATTCGACATTACCATTTTTCCTTGCAGTTCAACGCATTCCTAATACACTTTGTTGTTAAACCTGAGGTGGATATTCGGAGAAGTTCAAAGCAATGATTCTAATTCCCTAAAACTTGGTGTTAGTCATGGAATAAATTGAATTTTTCTCAGATACTTCTGATTTGCATTCGAATTAAAATTTTCCATTCCATAAGCACTCAAGAAGAGCAACTTGTCTCTTCGCAACCTTCTTAGATCTAAGTGGGAGATTTCCTCATTTTGAAAATCAACGTGAATCGGGAAGGCAGCTGGAAACCGCAGAGTGTTCTGTGTGACCTTCACTGCAGGTGACTGAATGAGACGGACAGATAAGCAGCTTCTGAAAACACACTTGAACTGGATACGATTAAAAAGGACTCGTTCAGTGAGGACTATACTTGTGATTGGATCTTATCCGCTCGACTTGGATTACGGGAATTAGGCGATGGCATTCAGGGTGAACTCAAGGAAGAAGCAAGATTTTGCGTCCAAAATATTGGTTCATTGTGCATGAAACCCTCAGCTAGGTCAGTGAAAATCTAACGAGCCAGTTACAAGTAGGTATCCAAAATCAAACTGAATCCGGTGTGAAAATGTAGCTTTATCTCAATTATGAAGTGATTTCTACATGTAGGCTAAAGGAAGCACATGTTGGCAAGGTAAGCTCAGGCTGTTAAAGATGGTACGGCAAAGAATGGACGAAAATCATGGGTCGATGCTAGGTGTCACTATTTCATGAAATCTATTTCAATTTGCTTGCAGAATAATTTGTTTAGCTTCGATTCGATCGGATCAAAGAATATGAATGATTGAGTATGTACTAGCGACGAGGCAAACTTTCTGTCATGATAATGGATAGATCACAATCAATATGTATGCTAATTAATATCACACTGTCACTTTATTTGCGATTCGTGTAGGTACAGCAATGCCCGTAACAGATGAGCCGTTTTGTTGAGTGGATTTTGACAGCCTTCGGAGCTATCGGTCGCTAAGCAAAATACTTTATTTCGTAAACAAGACACGAGACTCGAGCAAGTGACAAAACCACTCCAGAGCATTGGATATCCGTATACCATTCGACGATAATGCACAGCTGTCTCCAGTACAAGGAAATCTTAGTACACCTTTCCAAACTGTTCCAAATTGCGCGGTGTCAATCCGTCACGATTTCTTCACCACGGCACTGAAATCGGGCACCACATTCTAAGTCAATCGTAACCGAATACTTTTCACAAGCATTTACCAGTGGTCACATATATCTCAAACAAAACCCCGAATGAAATTAATTGATTCAAAAAATATATCATGGAGTATATTTGATTACCACGTCCCCTGCGGTACAGTGTACGATACAGGAAATTTCAACGGACATTAGTGAATAGTTTACCTAATTACCAACGTTCGTTTCAATTCAGTAATAGTTAACTACCATGACTGTGTTTGCACTAAGCAATACAAGCAGCTTCTCAAAAGACTGTATTCAGAATTGAATTGAAAATGACGACGGCGATGAAATTAGATTGATTGTTGAGTTCAGCAAGTTATTTTCTACGTCATAACAATTAGCCCACTTCAAGCAGATCGATGTAGATATTCACTCAGTCTGCTCGACATACCAGGGTGCTGGGTGCATTGTTCTTCTCCTGTGGCTGAGATTCCATCATGCAAAATAAACCATCATGTATCTTATACGCTTGCCTGCGGAACTCACACACAAATCACAGAGTGGAAAAATGATTCATCGCTTATAAAAATCCCAACTCTACCAGTAGAGATCTGACACAACAGTTGTCCAATTATCCATAACCAAACTTGTGTAAGCAAAGAAACGAGGTGTAATTCAAATCCAAATGTATTTGCTTACTGACAGAATAAACCTATGCTGTTAAGGACACTGAGAAAATCGTGGACCAAAATCATGTTAGGGTACCACGAGCTTCAACTTTATGAAATGAAATTTGTCACGCTTGGATAATAATCCATTTCGGTTTGATTCAATTAGACTGACGAATGTCCATGATGGAGCTCTGTTTCATTACACGACTCGTTTCCAATAATGAAACCACAGAACAGTATTTTATTTCATTATGATCTATGTATATATAATTAGTTCGTGTGAGTATAGCCATAGCTTGATTGGACAAACATTCGGGCTTTGTGAGTAGCTCCAGTTTTCGGAGCTACAGATGGCAGAGAAAAGCATTACATAGCATCATGTAAATGACGAAGTTAGTCAGAACCATCGATCATCCGTTCACCAGTCATTCACTCGATCTGGGAAGAAATTCCAGTCCTACTTTGTCTAATTCAACTATTCAATGCCCCTCATTGTTTCATTTGTGCTCAGTGTTGGGGAAACACAATCGGTGAGAGAATAGGAGAGGACATCCTTCCAATTCTGTAATCATCTGATTATTGCATGCCAAAATTATCACACACGAGAAACATGTCATGGCTACTCCAATATTGCAGTTCACATGATGCGTTGTGGTAGACCAGGCAGACTCACTTTGACACCCATCCTCAATAAGCACATTGGGCTGAAAGACATTCAAACCATTAGTGTCTGGATAAAGAAAGTACAGCATGATGGAGTCTGGCAAGGAAGGTGAGAGCTTAGATCAGCTAGTTTTTTGAAGTTACCTGACGGGAATAATGACTGAAGAAATTGGAATCAAAATTATAGATGTGTTTGGAAAGAACATAGACAATATACATTTACTCCTGTTATGGAATGAAAAGACCAAGCACACTGATGTATTCCACATAAGCAACCTTTTTCAGTGAGATATGAATCCTAGTTCATTATAGTGCGCTCGTAATCCAAGTGAATCATATCATATATTCTTAGTCACCATTCTTCGTGACGGTACGTCACAACAATTATCAGTGTTCAGAAAACAGGTTCCACAACTGAGCGTAATAAAATGAATGAAAGTCGTGCTAATTCTTTCGCATCTAATGTTTGAATGCATAAATATTACACCAGGAAGAGGGTAAAATATGCAAATGCTTTAAATTTGGTCTGTCTGACATCGAACGCAAACTTCGAAGTAGACTGACCCAATCTCAGTTGGAGTTTTGGCAACACAACTAGGAATCATTGGGATATCACAACAATTAGCAAATCAGACAAAGCAGCACATGCCGTTATGTGGCCCAATGATTGAGTGGGTTATGAACAACACAGATGTGAGAAACAATGAAGCATTCACCACAGAAGATGGCCGGTCCTTTCCAAAGAGAAAGACCATTTCATGATGGGGCTGATTAGTGTGACCCAGCCCACAAGGTCGATGGAATACATGTGCAAACATCATCAACACCAATCTAATTGATTGTAGATTTCCACATTACTGTACGCATTTGTTGTTCATTTTTCTGCCCGGATTTGGGCACGACTTTGTTTTCTCCATTCAACGTGTTTTTACATTTCGTGTGAACTCGATTAAATAATTATGGGCATAAACGATTTTGAGTTTTTACAGGAAGATGCCGAACACTGGGGAGAATTCGCTTCACAAATTGCGTTTTTAAATTCATTCGATTCAGGATAAAGTAGACATCCCCGATGTGATTGAGCAGAAGCTACTGAAATGTGCCTACCGATTCTAAAGTTGGACGGCGAATAACAGTCAACTTGCTCCAGTGAGCAATCAACTGCGCATTCTATTTATATCAAACAGTTCGTGAATTATCGGTGATGGATTCACATACGGTAATTGTTTGTAACTTAAAAACCGCTCAGCAAATATTTGTTCCGAAAAATATCATCGCACCGAAATGGAGTTCTTCGGAAATATGCACTAAAACTATTTGAATTGATATAATTTAAATGGTCTCTGAATAAAATAATCTACGAGCTAGGTTTGACAATATGTCGGTTAATTGATAAGTGAAAATTTACAGTGGAAGCCCACAACACTGGCTTGTACAATATGCCCTGGACCATTTTGCTGCACCCTGACAAGTGCTTACTAAAGTCATAGTAACTGTTGCTTGATATCCCTAAACAGGTTAGTGTTGGAGTTTCAATGGCATTTTTCCATTGGTTGATGGATATTTTTGTTCGCCTTTTATCATCAGCTGAGATTGATTTCCATTTATAAACCATCTTGTATTTTCAGTAATTCCACCATAGTTTTAAGACATCATTTTAGAGCATCATGTAATTGTCTCACAATGAATGAGCATTTTGTTGATGGTATCGTGAAATTTTTTTCTATTGCCGGAGGTTTACCCACTTCGTACTGAATCCATGTCGACTTGTGAGGCATGCTTGCTTCACAAATGACAAACGATATCGGTGAATTTGCTGTGATATGGAGTTTTTCCATAGACTAGACGAGTATTGCTCAAACAGTCGGTTAGACGAACTACCGGCTGTTTATCTAACGCATCAATTGATTAACAGCGATATGTTAGGTGATGTGAGTCAAATTATGGATATGTTTTCCTACTGTCGTTTCAATGGGCTTCGACCATGGATTTCTGTTGTTTTCCGTGTGCCATATAATGCTAGTACTCTAGTCTGATTTCAGACCGACGAAATAACATATCTGAGTGGTGCTTGCCAACATTAAACTCAGTATAGTGATATCTAGCCAATAAACTGACTTCCATATCAACAGCGTTTCAGTTTACATTTTACTATATATTATTTTTATCTTTCCCATTGAAGGCATCATTGGTTCTGTCCCCAATATTTCTTCAAGCAATCAAGAAATTGGCAACAACGTGACGTGATAAGGAAGCGGCGAACTTGTTAGGGTATCAGTCGTATATCGCACCCTAGTCACAATCGTCTTATCGTTGGAGGGAACCTGCTCCATCCCTCAGGCTCTTGCACTGACTATGGAACTCATCCACGAAAATCCAGATCCTGCCTGATTATGGTCAACAGTCCGGCTATGGGTTGGGATGGGATAGAAAGCTCTCTAGGAGTCGGGAGTACGCAAGGCCCTTTCCAAACAAGGAATGAACGCCGGTGGGATGGGTAGCTTTATCTGGAAGTAAATTATACTCATCACATGTTGCAACATATTCAATTATATATCATATAGAACCAATTGTTTTATCGTGTTATTTGGGCTCAGGCATTGCGGTCCAGATCGTCACTGGTTTATGGAAGCCAAATGTGTTTTTTCAGTCATTATACGACTAGAAAATACAAACATGAAGCAGTTTAAAGCATCTTATTGACCAGATTGATCAGACTGTGGGAAAAACTTGACCCGGAAGAAGAGTAATTTCGGTGTTTCCATCACCTTACATCATGATGCTAAAAATACTTTATTTTCGGGGTTATATAGCATCCAAATTCATGCTACTGATTCCCAAATGCAAATAAACCACGCCGTATTTGACCACTGATAGTTTGGAAGTATTCTACTTGGTCATCCACGCTGATGGTAAAACTTACTAAATCACAGACTTCCATCTCATTCGTCCTAATTCTTCATGTCTATATATATTTGTTCTGATGTTGGTGTCACTTTTTATTAAAGCCTGATGAAAGCTCCCATTGTGCATATATCATGGCAATTATCGATCCGCTTCACAGCTCCTATGACATCGATCCTGTTAGACAAGACCGGAAAGCATCGGAACGAATCATGAAAGGAATATACACGGATGACTAGACAAAACATTTTTGCGAAAAACAGCTAAATGTCACGGCTGGCATTCAGTAACTGATTACAGATGTTAGTATTTGAAAAACGCTCTTCGGTAATCAAGTGAGTGAGTCCAATACTGGTGGCTGAGAGTGTTTCACAGTAGTGAACGAGATCCAGAATTAAAATTGGAAAGCAAAATAACAACAAAGCGAAATATGCCGATTGATTGATAATGATGTTCAAATAAAATCGCTTAGTTGTTGATAGTGAGATAGTTTAGTTCGCTCGGTTAATGAGATTGGAACTGCTTCGATTTGAGTTAATCTTCGAATAGGTTGGTTTTATAATCTTTGTGGATTCCAGGAGATTTGGTACAAACTTCGACATAACTCCACCTCAGACGAACCAGGTGTATTGTTTGTTCCAGTTTATTTCATCTCTTTTATTTCTCATTGAAACATTTCATGCACCACAGCTCTGCAGTAAGGGTGACTCAATGGTCGATTGGTTGATTTATCGAGTGGTTGACGAATGTCGTCGATTAACAAAGTTGGCAGTGTGATCGAAACGTTTCGTGGGGAGACGTTAATTGGAAAGTTCTGTAAACCCTTGAACATCCATCTTGCGAATTCACGACCCGGAAACACAGGTCTGGTACATGGCTGTTAATTACTTAGGGAAAAACTGACAAATAAATTGCAATAAACACACCAAAGTGAAAGAATTTAATGCACACCAACTAATCCACATGGATCGAGAAGAATTGGACAACTATTTGTAAATGTTGTTTCACTCAGATTCTGATTCACATTTATGCTGGTTATTCACGATAAATGTTCTCTAGCACTCGAAGTTGTACATTTATTTGGAGGCATTTGATAATCCATAGTTGGGCTGACCTGAATCCTGAATGTGATGTGGCACTGTGTTCCACAATGCATTTGACTCCGTTCCACTCTTCAGGTCACCGACGGTTCCAGCTTTCGTGGTGTTGGTTCCTTCACACTGGAGACAACCGAACTAAGTGTCTTTTCAAAGTACCATTCATTGGATTTAGCTCAGAGCATATGACCACCTACAGAAGTGTGATCCTTGAAAGGCCTGCAGTGTGAGCTTCTGTTACCAACTACTAATATTCATTTATTAGTCACGGAATAATACCGTTACTGTCATCCCCGCAGCATGATGGAATGCTCCCGTGTTCTCATTCGAGTCAAATTCGTTTTCCATATCGCCAAAGAACGGTACGGGTGCCGGTGTGCCATACAAGTGTGAGTTATTTATTTACTGACGGGACTCAAGTGAAATGCTATGCCTGAGGAACTGAGAGTCCTTTTTGACTCAGATAACATACTGGAAAATGTTCAGGGATGAATTACTTTCCAATACTCTAGATAAGATAACTAAATCTCCAGCCGATTGGATGAATGGTTGTTAGTTGTGATATGTGAAAGATAACGACGATGATAGTATTCAAATAGGTAAATGTGATGGTATTTTAGTTATCAACTATCTTGCATGGAAACGTTCCTCTTTTTTGTTTTCTAGGTAACCCATCGTTCACAAAATTTTTCACAATGAGTCACTTGAACCACGTCGGACCATTTTAGTGCGTCTGAACATCGGTTGCCGATTTACTCAAGTTCGACTTTCAAGAACAGAAGGACTGATGTGAAAGGTTGTTTTTACTCCGACTAAAAGTAGATGCATAGGTACCACCCCGAAATAACATATAAGCTTCGTTTTTTATTTTAAAATGTAGCACAATTTTAGATATTATGTAACTGAAGGCAAAAGGCTTTCCAATCGTCCACGGCAATAACAATACAATGGTAAGCGAAGAATTGTTTGGTTGGATGCTTCTTCGCCTAAGGGTGAGACGACTGAACTCACTAGTACAAATTTGTTCTTCATTAGTTAGTTGCGCTACAACTATTATCACACAGAAATGTACAATGACTTTTGGCCTCAAGGTGCTTTTTGGAATTTGAACGGTAAGGCAGTTTCGGTGCCATTCAATGTGTTCTGATTTATTTTTTGTCCATCGATGCGTCCGTCCTTTGAACACAAGTTTCGTTGGCTGATTTATAGGAAACCGGAGCTTCACAATATGGTCGCAAATGCACACTCAGTATCGGATGTAATTCCACATGAAAATGTAACATTCCATGCCAGAGATGGCAATCACAGAAGGATCTGGTTGAATTAGGATAGGTTTTTCTCACTGTGAACGATGTTAGAAGGCGGTCAGATTTCATCTCCTAGTTCGACAAATTTAAAACGGTTCTTCACCTAAGCACAAGAAAGTGAAAAAATAGACAGTACAGATGTTATCAGGTGGAGGGCGTTGTAATAAAGATCACCACTCTATTCAAAATTTATCCTGGATAACACGGTGGTTGCTACTGCGGTACATACGTCTTGATGTGTTTGCACATATTTCGAACATGTTCATAGTCCCATTTAACCGTTAGGCGACACCTCACCTGCAAGTGAATTGAAGTGAGAATTTCTGTTGTCACTTTGGGAGTTTGTGATGTGTTCAATTTAAATTGCGTTTACCAGTGTCCGCACAATTTCAGAGACAACCATGTCACCTGATTTTTCTTTTGCTAACCCATGGCATCTTAGTGGAATTAGACGGGACAGACGTATGTTTATCTCGGTGACCAAAAGGTGAAGACAAAGCTCTTTAGAAGAACGTCGAAGGAATTATTGGTTCACGGGTTTCATAACTGAATACACTGCATGAAGTTTACTGTAATCATACGGACTGAAAGTCGACCTCAGTTTCGTTTATTGATGCAACAACCAAAAGCGATTTGCGGCAGCACGTGTCTTATTGGCACTGTTCCACTCCTTTTTTGATGGAAACCGGGGTATAATGAAACAGTATTCATAATTCTAATTCATATGTGACAAGTGGTTTATCGTCCTCAGATTAATGGTTTTTTCCAGATAAATTGCGCTCACGGCCAATGATCTGTGTTGTTGTGATCGGGAAGTGGAAGCTGGTTCACAGGACATTGTTTTAAGTCTGCTTGTTTAGACTGTGATTTACGGGGAAAATTTACCGACCCCCGGATTGTAGACAGCACTAGACATTCCCGTGCCTCAGTTGGTGCAATCATTCTAACGGAAGAAAAAGCACAACAGATGGCAAATATAATTTCCGTATCATATCATTGTCATTTCTTCCAATATGTGATCATTCCCTCTCTTTTGAAACGTTTTGCACGTGCTGTGTGAGAAGTGCAGAAACAGGACCGAGTAAACCAAAGACAGAGTAAATACAGATCCTAAGCCTCATTTGAGAATAGGTGAGTTGTGTTACCTCGAAAGCCACATACACAATGTGACAAAAGTATAGGACTCCCTCATTTCCCCGCATATCTTCGATTCCGTATTCGCTAAAGAAACCATGTCTGATCTGACCAACTGAATACGCTTTGGTCATCCTCAGTGTTCCGAAACAAGCTTTGCTAAGAACGCTCGAAACCGTACCCGGGGATCAAATACAAACTAAAAAACAGACTTCTTCCACTCCATTACATACAGAACACCGTTTTTCGGAGGCGGAAACAGGCTGCTCGAGGCCAAATAAATGGGGAAATATCTACTTCAGTGAGGATGAAAATTTATCTGGATGTGTCGGATGCTTGGGATTATAACTGACTATACATTGGAAAATTAAAGAATTTTCTGTAAAAAGAAACCACAACAAGAGTCCCGTGGTGGTCCGAGGATCCTTTTCGGCCAAAGCCCAATACTAGCTTGTTAAACTCGATGGTATACAAGATTCCGTTGCGTCTATTCGTTAGTTGGAGCAGGTTTGGCCCAGCTGAAATCAATCGATTGCATCATGAAGCCATAATTCAAAATGACAATACTCCTGTCCACTGCTAATACACCCTGGACTGTTGGTTGATTTTCCTTGGGATCAAGATCGTTCGGTGGCCAGCCTTCAATGCGGACCTATGTCCGACTGAAAACCCATGGGACATACTTACTCGCCAGTTGTACGTGGATTCCATGGTTTGCTGGTCGGAGAGTGAGTTGCTAACCGCTCTTAGTCAATAATAGGTGAATATCAACTGGTCCTAAAAGAAATATGTCACGAAGAAGCAGCACCGAGGTCTTTAAGTAGATTGGCGAATTCACACGATTTTGAGTGACCACATTAGAAGTCAAGCTGAGAATGTGCTGTAATTTTGTCATCTCTGTCATTCCCTTTTTATCGAGCAT
Organism: Fasciola hepatica; assembly: GCA_948099385.1. NCBI lineage: Eukaryota > Metazoa > Platyhelminthes > Trematoda > Plagiorchiida > Fasciolidae > Fasciola > Fasciola hepatica. Next base: position 11,427,471 of record CANUEZ040000182.1, read on the forward strand.
TCTGATTTAATTAGATCAAAATAAATTATTGTCTACTGAAACTTTTGTATCGTACATCGCAATAGGTATTTGGCCAATCTGATTAGAAAAAGTTTCGTTTGAGCTTACAGAAACGAAATTTTGAGGAAAATGAATGGGATTCTATACTTTTATGGCACATGGTGGTATCTGGCCGTCGGACATTGGATATCGTAATGCCATGATAACATAATCGTCTCTGCCGCACTTTTTGTCTATCATTTGTTAGATAGACTCAACGATGAAAACCGGGGACACGAACTAATCCGAACAGGAGAAAATCAAACCAATTTTGAGTTTGTTATGTCCCACTACTTCACAATATAGCCAGAAAAAGATTTGGATTTTGAATCCGCAATACGGAATTCGGTTTTGTGATGTCATCACACAGAGCTCAGCTTGTGAATAAAGCTCTAACTGAGAACAGATGTTAGAAGCATGGATGCGGTTATCGTACTGATTCATATGTCATCTCAGTTTACGTTGTTATCGAGGTCAGGTAGTCGTTTGAGTTAAGAATTCGGGCGTTTCCCTGATGCAAACGTTCAGGGAGTTGGAGGTGTGGGTCATGTTCTGCACACAGGTTGTTGCCTAGATATTTTGGGGTATTGGACAAAGCCATCAAACAAATTTCACCAATTTATACTCGTATACGGTATGTTTCTCAAAACAGCAGACCTACTCATACACATTTATATATGATGCCGACAGACTCATTAGTGTGTGGGAATGTGAGCCACACAGGGGAAAATAAGACTTAACTTTTGGGCAAGTACCTCCACCAAAACTTTGAATGTGTATGATGCTAATAATAATATGCCAAGTAGTCACATTATTTAACGAAATACTTCAGCTCTCAAGCTTAGATATTATCAACTGAATCAGTTACCCACTAGTTAAATTTGGCCCTTTAAGTCCAATATCTTCACCTCCGTAGTACAATGAGAATTTATTTCCACTACATTGTAAATACATTGTCTATCACAGTCAAATGTAAACCGTTTAAGGTCATCAGAACATGTTAAGTGTTCGTGGTTTCGCTTCTGTAAATTCATATAAAAGGCAAGAGGGTTTAACCACGGCTGAATGATTGTTATCATCATGTGACGGCATAATCTGAGGCATTACCGAACAATGAAGAAGGCTTCGAATAGATTCCAGTCTGTCGGACTAGAAACATCCATAGCTGAGCCCGGTGAATTCTGCGGTATTTGAAGTATGAAGCATAATACTTCCGAACGAGGTTCACTTTGATTCAATGCAGCCCATATCAATAGAAGTAATGAGCTTGACAAAGTGGAAGTCATTCTCATGATTTCTCCTGTAAGCTGTATATCATGGACTAAGTTTATCTAAACCCCTTAATCCTTTTGTAGAGGTAGAAAGATCAATCATTGTAGCAAGTGACCGAATTTGCTGGGACTATGATTCGGGCTTCATTTCGGCCGATCAACTAAGCAGTTAGTTTTGTGTCATTCTCCTTCGCAGTAACTTCAATGTCCCTTTGGAATTATTCTCAACATCAGTTTATGTCACTCGAAATTGGCTACTCTAAAGAATCATTCATTCGGGTTAGAGAAACAACATGTGGTGCTTCACTATCCTTTACTCGTTTTTAAGAAAGCTTGCAAAGATCATGTTGGACTAGGAAACACAAGTGAGCCGGTTGGCAGAGTGCTGTTAGTCGCTCAACGCCGCGGAAGATGACGATTCCTGCATCGGTCAGTACTAACATTCAGTTCCTGTTTGGGAACCCAACGTCTTTCCCAACCAACGCCGTGAACTCTCGGATTAACACAAACATCTGTGTGACCTGTATCCAAGAGTCTTGGTGAAATGAAAGTTTTGATGACAAACTCGTTCTCCTTGAAAACTTTGAGTTCTTCCGTCAAGATAGAAAACAGTGCAAGAAGAAGACAGGTGATGGTATGATTACTCACATCAATTCCGAATGGTCTGACAAGTCTGAAGTTATTTTAATTTTCTACAGTAATGGTGTTGACTGCGTGGTTGTTAAATTTCACCCTAAATCCCGGCCTTTCGGAGGCACTGTGATCAGTAACTTGTATATAGCTCCTTTCCGCTCCCAGAGTGACAGCAACCTGTTCTTCAATGCTTTCATACCCGTCCTGGTTCCATTACAGCCGACTGTTTATGCTTTGTTGTTAGTGATTTTCCTCATGCTTTTACGTATCCCTTGGTTGATTTGGTTTTAAGTGACCTTTGTCTTATCCTAACTAAAGGGAACGCGGTTTTAGACAGAATAATCACAAACCATCCAGACCTTTTTCACTCACGACTGAAAGCTCCTGTTTCAACGAGAGATCAGTCTCTAATAATCATCTCACCCAAGTTTATTCACGTTAGGCGCACCGTTCACTCATCAAACCAAGATAACTAAAGATAACCTCTAGAAATCTGTCACCCAACAACATTACCCTTCTTCAGAGATCTCTTTCCGATGTTACTTCATGGTTTCCCCTCGACTGCTCTGTTTGCCCGCTAGACATATTTACGGAGATACTGACTGAGGTATTTGATTTGTGTTATCCTATGGAGACCGAAATTTTTACCCAAGGCAGAATAGCTTCTCCATTGCTAAAGTCTCTGAGAAAGAAAAAAGAACATGCCTATAAGCTACACGATCAGGCTGCAGCGAAACGACACTCCAATACATATAGAGCTGTTTTCCTCAGAAATGTCTTCAAGCTTTTTCGAACCTCAGAAACAGCTTCTGCTGTAGGTCCAGACGGTTTACACTCCACAGTTCTCAAACTTGGAGTTCTCCAGCCCATTCCCAAATATTTCAAGTCCAACATCTTGTCAAAACGGTTTAGTCCAACCCCCAACACTTGTTCTGCGCTCAAGTTGACCGAGCGTGCTGTCTTAAGTCGATTGCATTTCTCTTTTGCTTTTCCAAATGACCCTTATCTGTTTGCGAACAAACCCACCAGATGCACTCTGGAGGCAAATGCTTCAGTTTGCCATTTCATTTCAAACATTCTTAATCATTCCAAGAATTCCGTCCGATGTATTTTCCTCGACTATTCTTCCGCATTCGACTCGGTTCCTCGTCCTCTCAACGTACTAATGTTGGTACAAGCTTAAGGAGTCCTTTGGTTATTATCTCACGTGTTCTTCAGAGGGCCGTTCTTTCCTTCTTTCTCTCCACCACATATATTAGTGACTTGACCACTGCACCACCTGCACAACGTTTAAGTACGCTGATGATATCGAGCTCTGCCAACCTAACTCCAATTTACAATACTTTAACTCTTTTTCCGAAAACTTATGTAATATTCAGAATTTTTCATCCCATTTTGGGCTTCATCTCAACACCTCCACATGTTCCGAGTGTACTTTCTCCCTTTCTCTTTCCGCTTATCCAAATGAGCAATCAATCATCAACGGTGTCCCCATTCTCAGGGATGACTTGGTCAAGTACATAGGTGTTACAATCGGCGCCAATTTACAGTGGTCTTCTCAGATTCTTGATTGTGGTAAAAAACTGAATAGACTGTCTTTTAAAGTTCGCGGGCTAGAGCAGTTTGGTGCCACACAAGCGGACATTCTTGCTTTTGTCCAATAATATGTCCTAATGATCTCACTCTACTGCTCTCCGGTAATCTTTCCTGGTCTAATGTAGAAAGATTTTCTTATTCCACGCCTCGGCTTAGCCACTATCAGTCGTGTCTCTTTGATTTCCATGGGTTGTCTTACCTCAACAGTTTGTGATTAGCATAATACAGCCCGTGAGATATTCGCCAAGAAGATTTTTGCGGACCCCACCCATCCCCTAAACTGTGACTTATCTGCATGTCGTTTTCATCCCTCCACACTTTCCGAAGTTAGATTTATCCCATCCCGCCTAAATGTCCATCGTAACTCTACAGTGCCTTGCTTGGCACGTGAGTTGGTTGACAGAATCAGTCACCGAGGACCTTCTCACTAACATCGGTGGTTGAACCAGTTTTTTTCTAAAGAACTAATTTTATGCGTATTTCAAAGTGTCATTGATCATCTTCCTCCTTTTGGCTGAAATGTCAGTTTTACGTAACTAGCTAAAAGCTGGAATACAATACAACAAAATAAAGGCGAACTGTTTTCTGTGCAATCTTCTCTCTCGATGACGATTTTATTGCTCTCGGATCTTTCCCATCTTTACGAAAATGCAGCACTCATGATTATCCAGATGCAATGCCTTGTTTTTCCCCACCAAGCTTATCTTTGAAAACAAGGTTTTGAGCAACACCTGTCACAGAAAGAACTTTGGAATACGTTTTGGAAGACCCATATATATTTCTCTTCTTTTATAAAATCATTAGAACATTCTACTCCTCAGTAATCATTTCTACATCATCGCGGATGCAAAATGAACGTATAGTGAAGGACGCACATACGACCTTGATTTGAAGGTCCCGTGTTACAAATAAACCACCCAACTTTTTTTCTGAGCCTAAAATCGATCACCAAATTGGTAAACACTAATAAAAGGTAGTATTTAGAATAATCTTTTTCGCTTTTATTTCTCTACTAAGCACAACCATAGCCAGAACTATAGTAAAATTGATTGCTTTTTACTAATCGGGATTTATATATCAATGTCCGGAACCATCTGTGTTGTAATAAATCTTCACAGTTTGATAAATTATACATTGCTTACCGATAGTCCAGTCAACGCACTTGCAGTCGTAATTGCGGAATGATATACGAAACTGTACGTTACACAAAACTCTATGTTTCCAACTCGTGTTTGGCATTATCCAACAAAAAATGTGGAACTAAATACTCATAACGAATGGAGACCTTCATTTTGTCTCCGGCACTATCTATAACATTTTGATTACACAAAACGTGATCCACTCTTAAAGGGGTAATCCCAATAGTCGGAAAACATTCTGTAAGGGGATATGTGTGGCTAACTTTCAAGTAGGATTTAGTTTGTTGACCTTGCTCTCGAAGACAGAAGGGTCGTAAGGGGTTTGAAATTCGAAGGGGGGGAGGGGACTGTTCCACAGCTTTGCATTCAAAGGAATGAAAGTAGAATGAAATAGGGAATTTGGACAAATAGGAACAGAGTCCTGACAAGGCTGACTGGCAGCCTGCATACGCTGTGAACAATAGAGTTTCAAAGAGAAGGGAATTGCCGAAGCCAGTTCTGATGAACAACAACAAAATAATAACCGTAGAAAAGAGATAGTGAAGAAATTCGCCAGCGATGGACAAGTGGTTGCAGAGTTGAGTTCAGAGATGAAAATTTGATTATTCGGAACCCGATCGCAACAAGAAAGTGCGACAGATGAAGCTCCATTTCATACGTGAATGCGTGATTCAAGAGTAGGGCGCATTGAACGTTTGTACAAAACAAGGTGAGTGGGTGTAAAAGGCGTCTAACACGGCATAGAAAACCAATTTTGCGCATAGCCGGAGAGATAATCGCAGACACAATAAGTAGCAAATAGATAAATTCATGGTTAGGCCAAGTGAGACAAGTGACCCTGTAGAGCGGAGGGCAGTCAAACCAAAATACAGGTGAGAAGAACAAGGGATATATATCAGTGAAACATTTTAACAGTAGACCTTCATGCCAAATTCGGTCGAGGGCATTTGAGATGTTCAGCTCGACAAAGTGAGTTTCTCTGTGATTGTCAGGTGTGGGCTACCAGGGGTGTGGGATGAGCACTAGTGGGTCGCCCGCAGAATGTCGTGGACGGAATCCATATTGACAATCACTCAGCAGGTCTTCACATACAAGGGACGGATACAGTTGGTCGCGGATAACGGTTCCAAGCAACTGTGGAAATCACAGAAATGAGAGTGGTTGGACAATAGTGTTTGTGGTCAGAAGAGGCACCATGTTCGGAAATAAAAAAATACCGTCTTTTCTCTCCTGAGTGGGGAAAGATTCTTGATATAGGGAAGAAAAGCATAGACAACGTAGAATGGAGGGTAAATGAGAAGCACCGATTTTTGATACTAGAAGTGGAATTTTGTCCGTAATCGGTGGTCTGCATACATTCAAGCTACACAGAACCTGAAAAACCTTTCCGGTAGTGTTTATGAGAAGAAAAGCTTGGAGGAGAATCTATAACAAAGGGGAAAAAGAAGTAGGATTGACAGTTGAAGTGGAATCTTAGGCGAAACGGGGCAAAACCTTGCCCTTATTGAGATAATCACATACCAGAGAACCAGTGGAACTGCCAATAAGGAGGAAATTAAATGGGACAGAAATGGCGAGAAACCTCCCTCGCAATGAACCATGTTGAGGGGCTACTGGCAGTGGAATTGGCTAGTCGTTCAGCCTTATAGCGTACGAAGAGTTCTTTGGCTTTCAGTGTGGTGAGCAAGCATTTGTTCCCAGCTTGCACCACACGACGTCGAGATGTTTGGTTGGGTGATAGGCGCTCCCGACCGCAGGCTGAGATTTTCATACGAATAACACGGTTGCGAGCGTGATTAAACTATTCAGGGAATCATGTGTTTCAGGGTTTAGAGAAACGGGGAATGTATAGATGCATACCTTGAAGAACCGTTTCACTGAAATGTGAAGCATACATGAAAAAATCAGACAGGGAACAACAGTCGTTATAACCGAATAGGGCAGATAGTCACAAATACCATCCCATTCAGCTGAATCGGTGGGACTAGTTGAGAAAATTGAGTGGAAAATGAGGGGAGATAATGATCCGAGGGGTCCAGGGGAGATAGGGAAGTGATATTAGGATATGCATAGTGAATGGGTGTGACAATGAAATCAAGAGTGCGTGGACGGTTTCCAATACGATCGGGCATGCATGTAGGGACTTTCACCAGTTGGCAAGTGTCGCTGACTGGGGCAGAAGCCTTGCTTTTATCTCCCAAATTTAGGGTGTTCGATGAGCTCGATAACCAGTAAAATCTGGGTCACACGTAAAATTAAGGCTATAAGGGAAGAAAACTGAGTAGATTGACTCTCGGGCTGAACATTTCGATTCAGACCACGATTGTCATTTAGGGAAGTGAAAATCCGATCTAGGTTCTGTAAGTGAGTGTGCACTGTTGAACAAAAGTGACTATGCCTGTGATTTGGCAAATTCATAACCGATAGAGGAACCGGCAACTAAACCCACGACTGTGAATGAAGAGCCACATAAGACCTCAGTATGTTCATCGTGGTAGTGATCCGGGCTAGCGTGGAGCTGATTCTGCTGAACTGACATTTGCGTGTTACTTGTTCCGCACTGGTGTGTGACTTTCAACAGTCACGTGTTCATGAAGGACAAAATGCAAGTGACTGGTGAACACAGTCTGAAAACTATTGGCTTAGTGAGAATACACCTGTAAAAAGGTGTGAAAGCAAGGGCACTCAAATAAACACCACTGCGAAAAGTGGGCGAAGGCAACGGCCTTGTCTACAGGCACTAGAGCTCGAATCAAGTTGATGTTAAATAGAACGTGCACTAAATAGCCGTGTGATCCTCAGTGCATGACGAATATGGCGTAACAGACTGACTTGTTCCCAGTCAGTTGCATTCGGAAGAAACACGCTTTTGGCCAAAGCTCAGGGAGATTCTGTGTGTGTACTGAAGGAAGCTCATCAGACTTTACAGCTTCCGCAACAAAGCTGGAAGAGGAATAATGAATAATGGTTTTTTTAAGCTGTCGGTGAATTCAATGCCTGATGTTTCACTAGAAGCAGCATTTTTACTTTCATTTAAGCCAAAGGAGGTGATTTTTGCTGGGAATTCCTAGAAGACTCCTTTTGTCCGCATAAATGAATACAGATCGCTTCTCCAAAGTGTCTTTGATGATTGATTTGACTCATGAGACCAGCTAATAGAAGTTATGAGATACGAATTTTATGAATAGCCACTGTGAACTGAGAATAACTCTACTGAAATCAGTGGCTCCGTTTGAACTTTCTTCTTCATTGAGTACGGAGGGAGCATGTCGTAATCGACTCTATCCTGGTTTCGAATCACTTCGGTTTATAAGTACCAAACCAACAATACGTACGCGGTGCTAGATGGTGGTAGTTTTATTCTGGCAAGCAAACCTATAAGTTCACCTGATATTCAACACCAGCTGAGTCTGATTGCGAATGCATCTGTATGATTTGTCTCTGGGGGCAGTTCGAATTCGAATGATCCTTTTGGCACGGTTCGTCCTCCTCAATCTTGTCCTTATATCAACAAAAGACAATCTATGTTACCATCGACTTACCTTCAATATGTATACATTCATATATACATTTGGGGGGAAGAGAGAGAGAGAGAGAGAGAGAGAGAGAGAGAGAGTGAGAGAAAGAGAGAATTTATGCCTTAAGGGACGTTTCGACGAACAGACTGCAAAAGGCTTCTCTGTACATGAAAATGATATACAAAATATCACGTGTTTGTGGCGTACGGCGGGAGGACAGATTTCTCTATGAATGAGCCGGTAAAAAACGGTTTAGGAGCCTCAAAATTCTTTCGTTCCGTCAGAAACGTTAACCTGAATATATGCAACTAATGTTAGTATTTGTGGACCCGATCAGAACAATATGATTGGTATTCTTCAGATAGTCAGATTACTCGATGAAAAAAACCTCCAATCAACGATCAGATGATTATTATATGGTATGAGGAACTGGTTTTCAGTAGTCGGTGTTGATCGACACAGTTGTTGTGGTTGGTTAACTTGGTGATAATTCTTCCTTGCAACGAAGGTGCGGAAGACCCAGCCTTACAGTGACAGGACCCAGAAGAAATTGACGCAACTGATATCAATATAAGGTGGACAGTGAGGTACCACTAGCCTAACTTAAACATGACCAATGTTAATGCGAGAGTTGATGTTATTTTCTGCATACCGGCCATCAGAAACTGTTCTCCATCGCCTAGCATTGAGCTACCAATACTGCTTTACTGGGATTGAGCACTCCCAGATTCATACCCAGTCTTAAAAATGCTCTATATTCCTAACTTTGTACTTTGAGTAAGATCTTATTCTTCAAAGCTTAACTTCATTCAACAAAATGACTTTATTTTGATGACAAAGAGAGTCTGCGCATAATGTGTGAGGTAATATGTGCCTTCTGAGAGTTCCATATCAGGAATTATTGATCAGCAAGTACTTCAGTGTATGTAAATCGGCACTGCCCTTTGTTTGCAAAGGAAAAATCTTGGCTGGTAAACAGCTCTAATTTCGTTTGAAATTTCTTTCAAGTTGGAAGGCTTTTTAGCTATTATAAAGCGTGCAGTGTGATCATCCATCATGTGGCTTCATTCTCCAATCCCAAGTAAATTTCCTTACTTGCAGAGGAATTTATGATGCATTGTACAAAATAGTTGTTCTGTTCCTCGAAGGAAAAAATGAATTGTGATTTGCTCGAGTGCTTTGAACTATTCAACCAGATTGTGAGTTTATCATTCAATCAATTACAATTTTCATGTGATTTTTCATCTTCAGTGTCAAGTCATTTTGCTGCTGATTATCCGACAAGGATTATCTCGTATTTGGGTCATTGCGAATACTGTTACTCAATAGGAAACAGACAAGGTAAATTCTAGTAAGATGTCATGTGATTTGATCAAACTAATTTTCAATTCACAATTGAAAACTAGGTCTTAGACATCCAGATTTCATGATTTGATTGCTTCTCACTCAATAAATGATCATTTGGAAGAGTGGAAAAACGTAGTGATTTCTTTTGAGCGCTGTTTTCTCCACTCATAAATGGTATTCCTGAGAAAAAAATGACCCAAAGTCGATTGCTTTACAAAAATGGTGCAAAGTGTGGTCATTAGGTCAACAATTATTCGGATTGACCTCAGATTCCACGTCTGATTCGACTAGATTGGCATGCGAGGAATTATTAGGAACTGGTTAGTGTTTAACCCAAAAGAATACAAATCTAAGTTCTCCATACATTTTCAAACACAAATTTCACAGTCAACACGCAAAACAGTTTCCATTCACTGGTATTCCACATTAGAATCTAATAAGTGCACAAAATACTTTTGCACATTCATCTGGTGACAAGCTTCATGTAGATAATATGCACCAGATGTCGAATAATATTGGTAGAATTTTCGGTACTGTTGCAGTTGAACAACGGGAATCAGACAGTCACCACGACGTGACACCTTCAGATCGGAAGCTTCCTTCTGATTTCACCGACTCACCGTGCCCCACTGATGGACTCTAAATGATTGCTTCCCATTTTTCAAAATTGTTCTAGCAATGCACGTGGGCAAAATAATATGACAATTATCTTCGTTAGTATTTCCATGTACTTACCGGAAACAATATTTTCCTAATGAGTCTAGCAAGACTCCATCTTCCTGTCTGGGTCTGTTTGACACCCACGTATTCTTGAGAATTTCCCGCTACACGGACTGATTTTGCAATTAACTTTTCGTCTGAATTTGACGAATTGAATTGCAAACAAAGCAAACTGAAGAGGAAAAAACAAGTATGCTTTTGTGTAAAAACAACAATACTTCCTCCCAAGTGAATCTTGATCAACACCAAGCTTGTTCGGTTTGTGTCCGTTTCGGAAATAACATTCAACAATGTGTGCTCACATTCGATACCCCCGAAATGAGGATAGGCAGTATAGTTGGCACTATCTTTTTACTAGACAATCACTGCCTTGTTTTCTGGTTGATCAGTAAGCAGAATGTTTGCATGACTCAAAAAGATTTTGTTAGTAAAGTGGAACTGCTTTTCATTATTCAATTGATGAAACCTGAAGCAGTTGCCATTCGTATCAGCCTATTCAATGAAACTTGATTCTCCTGCTGCAGTCACACCTTTATTTACTCGGGGTATTTTTCTTTTAGGTAAGGTGGTGTAGTGCGGACTGCTTTCACAGAATTTGATCTGAAATGGTAATGGATGTAAAGTTTTGGCTGGTTACTCCAATGTGAATCACTTTGCACAAGTCTTTTAATTTAATCTCTGATGCACCCAAGGTGTAAATCACAACTGTTCATGGCTCTATTCTCAGGAGCATGGGGAATGGGAAAACATCGCTTTTCTGATACAAATTTGAACGTGTGTTTGTCAATTTATTAGGTCATATGGCGAGTTGAGGAGCACTTTACTACGGCCAATGTGATCGTTTTTGAATGCTGAATTGATCAAGTGTGTTTGTTTATGTTTGTTTCGCAGGATCTTTCCGTTTGCTATTTGAAGGCGATCATAGTGACCACAATATGCACCAGTAAAAAAGCAGCAAGTGGTTCTGAAAAACATCTTGCAGTGTGATGGAAAATTAACTGAACATGGGTTACTTCATAACAAATGGAGCTGCATTGTCTATTTAGCTTGTGAAATTGTTGTTCATTTGGGCTTGCTCGCTTGCTTGTTATGGGTAGAAAAATGTTGGTTGGTCTGTGCATCATTCGAACCTCCCCGCCTTATGTCGCCAGGTGAACAATGAATATAACAAGAGTCCGTGGAAGAATAGACACTCTGTTTGCAAAGCCATGTTGATAATGGGAAGTGTTATTTTCCGAGCTAACGATTACTGTAACAGATTATATGAGGTTGCCATTATCCATATTTTGCCTACCACGTCATATAAGGAATTCTAGCAGCAGTAGAACTGGTAGAAATGAATAACGATGCAACTGAGGATGATAAAGACATAGCTGTTGATGATTGTGCTGATGATTTATAAATATAAAAATGTCTAAGTTGATAAAAGTGATTATTAAAAATGCAAAAGTAGACATTAATAATGTGACAATGATTCCGTTGACAATACTGAGCCTCCCAAGAACAATAATTTCGGTGAAGTATATGGGGGTGAGAATGATGTTGACAAACAATAGTTCCGACGATGGTCACCACGGTTTTGATCTGGTCCATTTGTAACTCATCATGGCCATACCTAAACTCGGTATCCGTTTCAGTGATGTTTGCGATTGCAGACATTCACGTTGACCGTGCTTTCCAGTTTCATTTATCCGTGATCAACACTGTGCTAAACATTCACGATCAGCCGGTACCACGCCGAGGGACATGTCCAAACAGAATTTCAGGAACTCTCATTTTCTTTATTTAAGATTGCTCAAATTGTCATCTACTTACAAAAGAATAACCATCAGTTCGCAGAAGAAAAAAAACCAACTTTTGGAGCAACTTTGGTTTGTTGTTCTCAGTATTTCACCAACTAAATTCGGTTGGTGAATGATTCAATAATCAGTCACAGCTTACCAGCCAAAAATGTACTGGTACAAAGCGTTTGTGGTGCAGCGTATACATATTCGAGTCGCTTATCCTAGTTCAAACTAAATGAAAGGCAAATAGATTTGTGCACACGTTCACGTGTAATTTGAATAATGCACGACACCGTCCTGTGTCATGACAATGAATTAATGTGTCACAGCGAAACGCTTTCCACATTTTCCAGCGAGCTAACAATAGAACGCATCTGATCAGTTTAGAATAGGAAGAGGAAGCAAGACAAAATGAACGGGAATGTTTCTTGTCTGTTGACTAGTCAACCAGTACCAGAAAATGTCACCACTAGTTTGATAATCGTGCTCTACAATCATGATTTTATTTAGTGAACTTTACCGTCCATTAGGAATGTTATTTCGGATTTACCGGACAACAGATACATTTGTGTGTGAAACCGTTCGCAGAAGAAACAATAAACTGAAACAGATTTCAAATAAATCTTGCAACTCCTGTTAGAATGGGAAATGTAATGAAAATATAAAGATGTTTTCTTGCTTGAGCAAAAAGTGCTGAAAATCAGAAAAGCTTCTAACTGATCTCCTTGTACACGTAGATGAATGAGGAGCACAGAACAATGTCGGGAAACATAGAATTGGTTGAACGAGTAAGGATCAAAGAAGAATCGTTTATTGGCGTGAACAAAATGGATGCTGAAACTGTGAGTCGATCTTCCCCGCTAACCCTCGATTGTAGAACTTATAGAGAGCTCTGAGGATAGACCATAGTGGATCATCGCTCAGAAAAATCTTTAATCCGGTTAGTGGAAACCAGATAAACCAGTTAACACTGGTTGTCTGAAATCAAACTAATATTGACAAGGGAACAAATTACACTTGAAATTCTGATATGTATATCCATGGGACAACAAAGGGTTTCTCGGCAGAATAAAATCAGGTCCATTGGGACGATATAAAACATGAACCATACTCATGGGGCGGATTTAAGTTTTTTCGACCGTAAGAAGTGTATTTCAGCTTGGTGGTAAAATGTTCTATATGAGCTCCACTGGATCAAATTACTGAATGCAAGGGTAGAGTTTTGGTTGTCGAATCGGCTTGCTATCATTCATTGGAAATTCGAGATATATTGTTTTCCACAAAGCTTTATGATTTCATTATATTTTTTTATGAGTACATCCACTACCGAAATGGACAGACCATTGTAACAAATGAATACTAAAGATTTTTGGAGCTATGAATGGCGAAACAAAAACTTTTATATCGTAAGGAGAAAAACAGTGCCGTTTGGAAGATGACTCCAGTGAGAACCAATGATGATACGACTACCAGTATATCCCCAGATCCGAACAGAAACTCCAGTTCCTTTTAGCCTGATCCAGTTACCCAAATTGTCCCATTGCTTTTGCTTGCATTGATTATCACGCAGACAATCGACGAGAGTATAATAGAGGATATCCTCTCAGGATGATTGCCATCTTATCATTTGCGTGCTTAACTTTATCACGGGCCATATTCGTTCAATAGGTTGTCACTACATTCGTTCACGTGAACTTTTGTGGTAGGTAAGCCCGACTCACATTGCCCCCCACCTCTCCTTGATCCCCGGGGTATGAGAGAGATGAAAACCTTTGAGACCCGGACGTAGGTTGCAAATTATAATGGAGTCTGTCTGTGGAAAGGAGAGCTCTGCATTGGTTAGCTTCTTCATTCGTATGATGCCAATTATATTGGTTTGAATCGAAACCGAAATTGTTTGGAGAGAATCATTTCGCTTTGTTTATGAGAACCACGATTTAGCAATCGATTTCTACAGGACAGGATTTCTAATTATTTCTTCCGGATTGATAAATCAGATCGGTCATCTAATTTCGGATTGCCGAGTCGGTTTCTGTTGCCATTCCTCGTGAGGCCACGTCATACCAGTCATCCGTTTCCAGAAAAATAGATTGTGCGATCGTGCATAATCAAATGAATAAAAGTTTCACGGATCAACTCAAGTTGAAAAAATTGAAAGCCAGAACATCACAAAAAAGTGGATAACATAAACATCTGCGCTGGTTCTGGTCGATATGAAATCTGATTGAAAAGATTCAACATGAAAGGACTAACAATCATACTGGCTCCTGTCCACGAATTGCACAGACAACGGGAACTTGAGATCAGACAACGTAGCTCACACGGTCACGCAGTCTCAAGCCTGAATGAAGTGTACACACTAGTGATTTGAGAAATAGTGTAAGATGGCTGAACTTTTCAAGAGAGAAATAATACTCTGTGCTTGGACTCATCAGTGTGACTCAGCGACCGGATGGGTTGAACACTTAAGTAAATAGTGACATAATTTGGACTGATAAGGTGTAAAGGTTCCGTGAATCTGCGTGTGTTTGTTGTCATCTTGTGTGCGCAATTCATGCATGAATTTCTTTTTTCCAACATATGTGTTATTGCACGAATACCATGATGAAGTGGTTAAAAGTCTTTGTGAGTACAAGATGAATGTCCTTTACCTTCATGCTGCAGCCTTTCGGTGTGACTGATTTGATGGGTTGAACCCCTCGAAGTGTGCCATAGTTGATGTTATTAGTCATGGGTTGTTGGGTGCTTGTATTCAACAATACTCAAAGTTGCGTGCATCAAATGTCCCACCGGAATAAGTAGCAACCGAGCAACAACTATTGCGATGGAGGCTCCATGAACCCTCTCACCAGGTTCAATGCGCATCAACTCACATACGAAAGTTACTTCAGTCATTTTCAACAGTCAATGTTGAGCTGCTGAGTGAACTAGTCAAATGGTTACCATTAGAGTTGTGAATCTGCTAACATTATGAATTTCGCTGTCAAGTGGAGAAACTGATAAACTATTTATTCTAAATATTCCATTGAATAATGAAGCAGTAAATGAACTCTGAATGCCGTGGGGCATTTTCCAATAGCTCGAAAATCCATCTTGGATACAACTGCATTGAAAAAGGTGAGGTTTTACTATGGAAAAGGTCCTGAATATACCATCATTCATAGAAACGTGCGCAGACAAATGCACTCGAAAATTCGCAGTGTCACGATTGTCAGATTGAAAGCAAGTTATACATTTTACACGTGGTCGAACAGAATCCAACGAGTTATCATCATAGATTAGAGAGTGTAATGGCAAGAAGGGCACAACTGTAGTTGAATTAGAAACTCGTGGTGCATTCTATTACCATGCAAACAACTCGTAGATATCTGGAAACATATACTTTTGTTGTTCTGGACGAAAATGATCATCTGCGAGGCTACGTTCCACTACACTTTCGATCAGCGAGCAAATCATGATTCGCCTTTACCGTTGTACACTACTCCATTGGTGAATCGTGATATCATTTGGAAATAATTGATACAAGTTTTTCATTCAATTTGTTGGAAAAGTTTGAAGGCCTTCTTTTTGCAAGAAGCACGACACATGCAGAAGTGTACTGGAAACTAATTGTCCTAAATTAAGACAGCAAATCGCCTTAAGTATTGTTGTTTATCCGCATCTTTTATTCAAGCTTGTAGAAACTGAGTGTCTTATAATCAAATCAAGAGTGTCTAGTTCACTTACAACCTGTTCAGTTGCATTTTTACAGTTACACAAATTATTCGCAGCCACTGTTTATCACGCAAATCACTAAATCGATCAGTAGAAATTTCTCACTGTATTTCCCGAAATCGGCCAGAATGTTTGTCCTGATCTTAATTTTCTCCTCTCTTCTCAGTCCGAAATGTGCACACAAACCTGTGCACATTTACGACGCTTCATAATATCACATTTCTTTACTAGAGGAACAACGAGTTTTTGTCGATGTAATCATGGCAGCATTTTTAATAACCCGGAAGGTTCATCTGAACCTTACTGAACCCTATTCTGATAATATATGACAGAATAATGGCTGACGAGTAACGCGTGATTTTCATCGAATACGTCATAAAGTTGTTTACGTGGACTAGATGAAAAATTCAGTCACCAGGTTACTCGAATGCTCTGCCATTTATACAACGGGCCGTATTTTAGCAGGTAATGTGAGTTGCCATATGAGATTTATTCTTCAGTGTCATTTCGATAGGCTTTGACTGAATTTTATATTGTTCACGAAGTATCACGCATGCTTATTTTCTCATCTGATATCAGATTTAGAAAAAAGCCGAAATGGCTACTTAATTATCGTGTACTTCCAAATCAGCACTGCAATCGATAGCCAACAACCGTAACATTTAGAACCATCTAACCAGTTAACTACGTCTTCGATGAAAGAGCCATCGCCTATCCAGACCAAATATAACTATATGTGCCAGTTCATGTCGGCTCGGCCACTTACACTTGTGGAGTGGAAAAGCAGATACGTCATCGATTGGCTGAACATATTTGCCTCATTGTGACTTCAGAAAACAATGAACAGCAAAATCACCACAAATGCATCCTTAATCGAGCAAAGGTCCATCTGGTCACCAGTTACTCGACATCTCAATAAAAACAAGAATTGTGTCGTCACAAATAAGGTGTTCAAAGGAATCTATTCCACCCCAAATACCAAAGTATTAACAGATACAAACGCCCTAACTATCTGTGCACACCAACTTGAACTGCGCAGGCAACGCGAGCCTGTGATCCATCTATCGTTGCTATGGTAACAAAGCGTGATGGTTTTTGTTTGTCTGCAATAGATATGTATGTACGTTTGCATCATGTAATTCTCCCAAGCAATACGTTCATACGTTTTGCTATGAAAATAATAACTTTGACTGCAGCAAATACTTCGTAAAGATTCAGCGAGTTGATCCAAGATACATCGTGCGGTCTGCTCTTTCGAGTTCCGCTTCCAAGATGCTTTCTGATTCGCAGTTCGGTAAATGGTACTTTAGTTATTTTCCCACTGAGGGATTGTCCTCTGTTCTTAGCCGCTCTTCCGTCGGTCACAAGGTTGACTACAGAGTGACGTTCAAACACTGAAAAGCGAACAATCGATAAACTAATGTCAAATTCGTTTTATCATTTGCTTCGTTAAGTTGATACAAACAGGTTTCATCCCTCCGGAGTTTTCGTAGACCGCTGTACTAATCTATGAAAATACGGATCAACCATGATTGAAGTCAACACTCCGACTGTGATTCGTGGGGGGTGGGTAACTCTCTTGGAGTAAATTGCATTTAAGTCAGCTTCCCACAAAAACACGAAAGCTAGTAGGATTAGTGACTTCAACTGAAGGTGCAATTCACTTCTCGTTCAAACCTGTTCACTCGGATATCCTAATCTAAAACATTGTTTCACGTTATTTATGCAGAACGATTTACGGAACAAATCAACATCTGCTTGGAGAATTCCGATGTGTCTTCCAGAGTCGTAGGTATGAAGTCGATCAACTTGATATAATTGTCAGACAGAGTAACTTTATTGTTTGTGGGACCTTCCACCACGTGACTCGTAATACTGTTCATTCTTAAGTAGTAGTGCACCCAAGGAACACTCCACGGAGACACTCTACTCACAAGCCTTTTAGTGAATTGTATTTGTCATTATCAAATAAGTGGGTAACCACTAAGATCAATTTGGAAAATGTGGCCTCATAGCTGGCAAGTTAAGCTTCGTGGAGTACTAGGGCCTTCCTCATTTCTATTTGTTGGTCCTAGACCCAACCGAGGGATGTCATTGAGAATGTGGTTCATGATCATAAAAAAATGGATTCGTCAAAGTGCAGAGTGGTTTAAATCCAACGACTGAATACGAGAGTTTTTAAATATCATCAATCTTTGGCGCTCACAGCTGAGCTACATTGTTCAACCGCTCGAGTGATTGTACTTACAGCTAACAACGAGTCTAGTAGATCCGTAATTGCATTAAATCAATATTTATCGAAAATGTTTAATTGCACTTTATTATGACTCCCAAAGAACTTCACTGTTGATGCTGACTCCGAGGCTCCCGAGGAGATCCGTGAATAGGGGCGATCAGCACCGAACACAAAACGAAGACAAGTGTGAACTGAACATGCATTCAACATATTTGCATAGAGGGATGGATCACGCAGATAACTTCTCGTGGGACGTATTCCATCCAGAGAGCAATTTGATAGGTTTAGATTGTGACAGGTATATTCATTGATCGAACACTATGGGTAAACTAAACATGCACGGGATACAAAGACGAGTGAATGTAGGGAAACGGTGCTCGACAGTATACAGTCTTCTGAATGGTAGACGCCGCTATCCCAATTACATATTTATTGTTCTCATAGTCACAGGAAATAAATCTTTCACTCCAATCGCTTTGAGGCAGATTTAATTCCCATCTTCATCCATAATATTTACACTAGACTATATTTGAAATCCTGCGCTTTGGTAATTAGTTGCACATTTTCGTAAATAATCTACTTTAGAAGATTGCCGCACATGATCCCAACAACCGTTAAAGTGTTGGAGGTCGGAAGCGTTTTTCCTGAAAGAAACGAGAATTGGGCATTGTAGATCATGCTGTTAAAGTGTTTTTATTAACAATCCATATTTCTCCACTGACAACCAACACCTGCTTAGTTTCTCTCTCCCTCCACCTAGGATCTGCTTGAACACAACCTCTGCTGCACCAATCACATTTAAATAGTATTTAACAAAGCTGGAAAGATTTATTTTCTATCATTCAAACTGCGAAAACAGTCGTTAATCCCAATTTGCAACCTCATGCTCTCTCTCCCTTCAGCTTTATTAGGCTCTCATAAATCTTCGTGGTTTGAAAAAAAGGAATATTATGATGCTATCAGCAAATCTCTGAAATTGCCCTCTTGTTGTATCACCATTACCAGAGATACTCCCACTGACCCTATCATTAGCAAGCTGGCTGATGCTTGTGAGAAATTCAAAAATAAGTAACTATGCGACACTAAACACAGTCTTTACTCCACGCGCTCCAAACTGATCTCCTTCTGTTTCAGTTACACAAAATTCAAAATACTTCACACAAGCACCTCCTTTTCATAGGAATAGATTTATTTCTCGCCTTCTTCCCTTGTTGGTAGACCGCGATGAAGCAATCAACGATCTCGGTATGCATCTTCATCATAATTCAAACTGTATGTACTGCTTTGTTCTTTTCCCAAAATTTCTTCTGTATATTGGGATAGATCCTTACACGTTCTTTCTTTCGCATTCCTTTGCTTATCACGCGAGTGCTAAACGTTCACCTTCTATCAGGTCTACAAAAGGGTTTATTGAGTTGATTTATCCTGAGCACTGAAACACATGGCGCAGTTTGTTCTGCTGCTATACTTAAACAAATATTCACTTATTTATTGACCAATACCATTAAGCTCACATTGCAATCCCTGCTGATTAGTGAAATATTCTCATGTCACCATTCCACTTCAACATTTTTTCTATAGGAACTGTACACTTTTCTGACTCGCTTGGTCGATGCTTGGAAGGGCGAAAAACTGTGACATTTCATTTCGACGCTCGCTTGTTTTCTAGTTTGTCGGCAAAACGATATTCTGTTGCTATCCACAGGGAATGCATAGTGTATAAGAACTGAGTACACTTTTTGATGGGAATCATCCAGATAAATTGATACATTTTAAAACTACGTTATTTGTTGCTGTGAAATGTGAAATATGACAGTGATAGTCATGTTGAGTAACGCTTCATGAACAATATTATCAAGTTATGTGCACAACAACAATAATCTTGGTTTTTGTATGTAACCCACCATCGTGCACTGAGGTGGATCGTCGCGTTTATTAATCAACCATCACATCCACCTTAGTGCTTTTCAACAGTATATGTTGACCTATCGAAATTTGAACTTCAAGCTTACGTATTTATTAGCTCACCAGTATGGAATACCTCAGTTCGAGTTCAGTGTAAATTGACTGGACAGAGATATTTAGGTAAAATCACGATGGACTAAATTGCATTCACTGTTGACTCCATACTACATGAAACAAAAGCATGGTATGATTGAAGGTAGAATGATTTATTTTATTTCGTTTGCAGCGATAAGAAAAACTGTTAGTAATTAAGAAATTGGGCTTGATGCCCACTAACTTACGACCAAACTGACCTTGTCGTCTCGCTCTCCACTCTCTCTGTCTCTCTCTCTCTCTCTTTCCCGATAATACTTTACGCGACACGGACTATCATATTGAAAAAGACGTTCAAGGCTGACCTCATGCTATATGGACGGTACTACTTTGTTAGATCTCACCCACGGAATTCAGCCATTTCAACGGAACATTTTATCCTCGATTAGGTATCTTGAACTGACAGCAAATCTGAATTTGATACTAACTGGAAGACCGTAACCCACTGATTTGTTACAACTGAAGTGTGCACGGTTAATAAGCGGTATTTATGACACCCTTCCAAGAAACAACGGCCGAAATCTCAGTAAGTCTATATTTTGTTTTGTATCTCTTAGCAAAATTTGGGGGATCTTTGCAGACAAATACCACATTTTTGCAGCGCATGTTTTGATGTGTAGGTTTTCCTATCTCGGACGCAAAACAAAGATGACAGAAGCTGTCGCTGAGCTTTTTCGGTGCAGCCAGAATATACCGAGTTATTCTGGCTCTTATATAGTGTGAAATGTATAAATCAGTACAATGACAGCCCTTTGGGATCTATTGGATCAGTCAGTTTTATTCCAGGCATCCTGATCTCGTTTATTCTGTCCGACGAATTGTTCAATCTGTTGTCATGTACCTATCCCCTTTAGTCATGTACTGCCTACTTAGGAAGGATTTTCACAGACTGAATCTCAGCCTATCTCTTATCAGCTGTTTATATGTGATCCGCGTAGGCTTATGTCGTCCAGGTGTGTGATCTGCGCTAGATTGCCAGTGGAAAATCACCACATATAAACCACTTGTATTTTTTCCAATGATCTACTTTAATTTCACTCGTATCTGTCTATGCAGCAAGAAATAAGGAGTCATTATTTCCCAGATAAAGACATACTGTAACGTCACAGTACCTCAGTCAAACGGTGACCCAATTACCGGGTTTGAACCTCGCAGTTTACCCTATCCTGAATATAGACTTTGCTTTTTCCGTATAAACCTTGTTTTAAGCTCAGTACAAAACTGAACTGTATCTGTTCGCCGCCATGCTTTTTCTATGAAATATTTCATTGCTTATCGTAGGGATGTCTTGGATGCAATATAACATAGTTCGGATGACAGACCTGTACGGTAGTATAAACATGGTTCAAAACTAGATTCGAAGACAGATTTAGCACCTTGAAACCAATAGAAACAGGAGTTCTTTGGCTTCCAACAATTTTCTTCATCAAACAGACAGGAGACAAAACGGGTTTCGTTTGTTCTCGAGTTCGCTGTCATATTACAGAATTTGATTTCATATGGAAAGCCGGGCATCTATCAGGACAGAAGGAAATCACGAAGGCAAATTTATAAGTGAAATCAGCTTTTGCTCACTTTGAACTTCTTTCAAAAGGAGCAAATCAAAATTGTTTTTTCTTTGTGAGTATACACTTAGATACATACCAACGGAAAATGATCGGCGGAATGAAGATTCGTAAGTTTGCTTTTCCGAAAACACACTGAGAAAATGAATTCCAATGATCATCAGGGATGTGATTCAAAGTTCACTGGAGTCACACGAGGCTTACTACCGTAAATTATTGAAACAACTTCAGACTTACACGTTTTTGACTTATTATTCCTTATAAAATAACATACGATACATTAAATCACATCTATATGAGCATTGTTTGTGGCAAATTTCGATCTTCCACATTCGCAAATAAGAAGGTTCTCGATCGAAATTACCTTTCCCAACTTGCTCACAGCCACATAAAAAGCAGCTTTACTTGATGCTTTTTTCAGTGAACTCCCGATATCTCAGTTGGGGGAGGCACGTCTGACGCGTATTTGCTACAGTCATCAAATACTCAAGTAAAATTTCACAGAAGGGGAGCACGGAGAAAATTATCGGTCCCAATTTCTCATTTTTAAAAGGAACTTGGTTGGAAATACCTTTATCAGTTTGACTGAATGTCCAACACAATTCAATTTTTTGATTGACCAGTAAGAAGCCCAAGTTCGACAGGTTTCTTTTTCCTTTTGAACCACAAGGTGAAAAAGCTCTCAATAACGTGATGCATATTTGTAACCTGTTCTCAATCTGGTATTTCCCAGATAGGTTGTTTTCTCGTGGAAAGTGACCTAAGTGGGTTCATTCAGGAAATCGAGACTGGTTCCCAGTATTTTTTGTAAACCTGCCTCTTCAGATTGTGATTCACGAGCCAAACTCTACGAGGCATATATTCTGGACAGCAAGAGAATATTTTGTGTACAAAAATGGGACGTGTTAGTTTCCACGCGTTGGATTTCATTTCGTCAAGCATCTGATCGTTTCACTTGGAAACTTTTCAGCTTGCAATTCTGCAGACCGTATGATAAAGCATGATATATCCAGTGTCATTCATTTCACATATCTTGAAAATCGCAATGGACGTTCACATGGAAATATCATGTTCGCAATATCATAACCTGGCGTTTGATCAGCTAATTTATATAATTCTTTCCAGTTCATGTTGGTAATTCAAAGGATATTAGAATGGACAATCTTATAGTAATATTTTGTACAGAAACTGTTTGAATTAGAGCACTACGTGAAGAACTACCGAGTTGAGTGATTTTTCCGAATTGTGGTATAAACGATTTTATTGACTTTAAAGCATTTTACATTCGAAAATTTATAAATGATGATACATGACTGGTTGGCTCGAAATTCCGAAAACATACTAGCTATACCCGGACCAGATAGTTCCTGATTTTTCATGCAGTCACTACACAAAGATACAAATCTTCAATAATGAAATACTGCGAACTCAAGAAATAAAACATGAGTATTTCGTGTTGATAGTTCATTCTGAAAATGAGATGTTAATTCTACAATGGTTACCAAAGTAAGGATGTATTGCGCGTGAACAACGGCATCCTATTTTACTGTGTTTTGCTGTTTCGGTAGGTTGCTAGCTGGATTGTAGTGAAGAGTTGCCTTCTCTGAAGTGACAGGAAGGTGATAACTTATTAGCCAGCCAGTTTGGATGTGTAAGAATTCATTTTATGCAAGCTGACCTTATATATATATATATATATATATATATATATATATATATATATATATATATATATATATATATATATATATATATATATATATATATATATATATATATATATATATATATATATATATATTTCCTTCCTCTTCAAATTTGTTTTTGTGATTGACGTATGACATTTCTTCCATAACAGTATACAAATGAGATGTTATGATTTGATTCTGAAAATTTACCCTCCAGGGTTGCCTAAATTATCTTCCTGTCTTGACTGTTGTTTGTCGTGAAAGCAAGATCCGCCAAATATCCTTCAAGATGTGGTACACGGCCATTATTCGGTAAAATAAAAATGACGGTACCTGTTGTGTCTAGTGGTCAGTAGAATGACAGAATACATCCTGTTTGTACCTTAGACCTTAGAGTAGCATGCTGGAAATGGTATTCCTTTGTGGAGGTCGCACAGGCACGATCTGCAAAGATACATAAAGAAAGCTCGGGGACTCCAAGCTCGGTCAGCGCCTAAGCAAGTATCACCACTTACACCGAGAAAGACAGGCATGGCAATCTATATCTTATCGCGTTGCACAGCCGGGTGCTCAAGCATTCTCATTGCTTCACTCCGATTGAACGTATTATAAAAGGTACTTCCGTTGATTGCGAGCAGTCTCTTTCAGGATTTTGTCGCTTCCTATCTTTGGAAATCATGTGAAAATTCTGGAGGAATATTAAAATAATGAACGCCAACTGTACAAATACAAGTAAACGAGGAATCTGGATAGAATTCGGATCGGTGGTGTGCGTGACTGTGTTAGCCGGAAAACATAGTGCCTGCCTAAGGATGTGCATTTGTTGATATTCGTCAGTTCGTGAATGGATAATGCGAAGTATTCTACTATGAAATTATTGGCACAAATCGAACAGATATCTGCCGGTTCGTGTCACCAACAGGGTGCAAGTGACCAACATAATTTTCACAAAAGGATCATCTTTGAAATCACTTTATTTGTCAAAGAGGAATTAGTCAAACCAGATTAACTATTGAACTCAGGGAAATAAATGTTCGAAATTGACATTTGGTTGCATTCTACCTAAAGAGCTCAAGTCCGATGCTGTTTTGTAATGTTTTGGTTCGAAGTGGAAGTCGAATGTCTGTTGAAACCTAAATTATATATATTAGAATGTTCATGCATGCCGTGTGCTTAAGAAAGATTCCTACGAATTCGAAAATCAGTGACAGATTGGAGTTGTATTTTCGAAACATTATAGAGCACATGTCCCACCAAAATACACGAACTTGTTGTGAAATATCACATTTCCCAGTTCTTCGGTTTATTGGCAAAAAAGAGAATGAACCAAAGGGAAACTGCAAACTGTGTTTCCCGTACGGAACTAGGGCTCATTAGGGAAAATCGGATAGACACCGTGACAGAGTTGACACTGAAGTGATTGCTCCTCTCCGTTGGTGTTTTTGGCCTACTGTCACAAACGGAGCAAGTCATGTCCGCGTTTGCGGGACTGGGTGCCACCACTCTCGTAATAGGTTTAAAAAATGAGAATTATAGGGTTAATGATGCTGACCAATGGTGAAACATCTACCTTCCTCTCGGAGGCATATTTGTTCGTTAGGTACAACTTATCTGTTTGCCTTCAGTTTTGCATAACTACGGAAGTATTTTCGCTTACTAATTCGACGATTCATACTTAAAAGTCTCTGCGTATCTCCAAAATTTAGTCACAAATGAAATGAATCTGTTTTGTCTAGGATGACGGGAATTAACAGCAACCCATATCCACAGGGAATTAAACCCAGAGTGTGTGATTATGAATCACATGTTTCCTAATAGGCTATCAGAGATGGCTCTGGACAGCTTACTCGCTCCAAAGAGTATCCGATGAACTAAGCCATGATAATGAGTGACAAGTGATTCAAAACGGATTGTTATTTGCACGTATGTGATCTGAGGAAAAACAAAATGCGGAGGAACTACGTGAGCCGAGGCTCAGTAGGTGTATCACACATAATATGAGATCACCCACAGATGGTAGCCTCCAATTTGCCAGTTACATGATGACAAGTTTTCACTTCTGTTCCTCTAACTAGGTAACATTTTCGACAGAGACTGGGTAATTTCATGAGGTACACTTTCGTTATTCAAGAAGCCTCAAAGCACCCACTACTGTTCGATTTATAAGCTCTTAAGGTGCTACTACTCGTGACTTCAAAGAAGTGTGACGTTGTTATTTTCATGATCGAGCAGTTGCTTTCTTCATACTTTCTTTAAGTTCATTGACATATTTCTGCTATGGAAACAATTACCAATGCTGCCTGATGATTGCAGGCTTCAATATGAATAACCGTTCCCATGATTTTTCCCATACTGAGCCAGGTTCCCTGGTGCAGGCTTTCCCATATTTGAACGAAGCCAGCCTGGTATGCCGCGGATTACAATTCTTACACCCCGGCTAGTCGATTTGACTTGGCTAACTCATTATTCTCTTTGCATACTGACAGACTGTCGTACACACACACTGACACGTACACATCATGTGCAAACACAATACACTCCACTCTGCTAGCTTCTAATTGGCTATTTCTGTCGTGCGTGCCTTCCAAATCCATGCACCACATTCGACAATAAAAACATCTCACTGAGTTCGACCTGATTTCCGCATCTTTTCGAATGGGATCGATGGTTTGAGCGTAAAAGTGCGAATTTCTTGATTTCGTTATATGGCACATTGTTAGTCCGTATTCCTATCATAATTGATTCGCAGTATGATTCCCATCAAACACTGAGAAGACTGATGAAGAAAAACGTTTTTTCTGGTCACTTATTCTCAAGATTACAGTAATATGAGTCAGAACGAAAACCTTAGTCCTTCTTCATATAGAAGAATGGAAAGTGTTCACCGGCAACGGATGAGCAGTCCTTCCTATATCGTTGGTATCGTCTTTTTTGTTACTGATTAGTGAATACACTGATCATGGAACTTTTGATTACGTCGTGCTTTTCGGTCACGGTAGCCTCAGGCTATGGAGCAGACGGTTTTTTTGCACAGGATGGATTAGTGGATTCGTAAATCCACTGCCTCGGTTGAGCACAAAAAGACGCATGATTTTACCCGGAGCTCGGTAGGTGACTCTGAATGATTCGTTGATATTCACCGAATGCCCCGTATTGACATGGTGTTCTACCATCGAACTAAGGATGGTCCATATCACTTTTGTTCAATCAATTTGGATGGTGCACTTGTATCCTGTTGATCAGCTACCGACTAGTACAACTAGTGTATTTTGTTCCACAGGAATAGGTAGGTTGGCAGATACACAGAAGTGGTTGACATTGGCAGTCAATGAGTGAGCCATGGTTGAATGATCGGATAAACTAAGTGGAACATCCTGATGTCGGCGGTGATAAATACAGCTTGAACGGTCGTTGAAATTCGTTTCCGAATAAGTTAAGAAAAACCCTCATATACAGTGAGAAGAATGACGAATAATTCTTCCTTCGAAATGGTGTAGATTTTGCTCCTCAACAGATTCTATTCAAGGTATTGTTCGATGAACTTATCAGGATATCCGTTATGTCATATTGTCTTCCAAATCTTCTCCAGTTCAGTTTCCAGCGTTTCCTTCCAAAGAAATCTTCCTGGTTCATCTGGCTTAGCAGAATAAATGGTTTTCTCTTCGTCTAGTAAGCACAAAGTGATGAAATTCTAGATACTGTTCAGTCCAAGTAGGCTTTCTGCATGCATTTCTTCTTGTTGTCCAGTCTTCGTTACTTGAGAGTATTTCTTCAATGAATGAATTAGCATCCATTTTCTTCCGTTTCTAGTGTGAGACGTATAGCTCTGTGCGCCTGGTTAAATCTAGTCGATGACCATTTACGGTTTGTTGACATTTTTACAAACAGCAAATATATCGTCTGTGACGCGATAGTAGATATCCACTTCAGGTACTTCATTTTGTAATTACCGATTCTCCAGCTTTGCGAAGAAGCTATGGGAAAGCGGCTCCGTGTCCAGTGCCTGGGTTTCGCGATTAAAACTATCGTTGGAAATTTTCACCATTATCAATTCTCTTTTTTCCTCAATCTTCTGGGACGACCAAATTTGAACATTAGGTCCTTTCCATTTAGAACGTGATAGAAAAACCGACCGCAGCTTCAATTGGGCATCACTCTTTAATAGGAAGATTGAGTGGAAGTGTGAAACAGTCCAGTTACTTATGATGCACCCAAAATGCTTGCATTTGTATACTTCATCCTTCTTTTTCACAAATCATTCACTAATTAAATTTGCTTGCTTACTTTTGCGAACTACTGAGAATCTTCGATATCAAAAATCCTCCCTCCAAAGTGACCGACTGACTTATTATGAGTCCATGGCACGCTTGTTATTGAGGAAGAATCTTTAGAAAGTCTAGGACTCACCAAAGGAAACACCATGTGGGACAGAATGTGTTTCTTGACGGAATTCTGTCAACTACATGAGCTTACCCCTTGTGATCTACCGCAATTTTTGCTTCCTGGTAAGCAATTGTTTGGTGCTGCCCGATCATGTTCATACCAGGGAATAATCTAAGCCCTGAACAAACCATTCACCGGAAATCCACCCTCATGATGGTACTGACGACGGCTTGGTCTCACTTGGCGGTCTCGTTGGATATCTCGTGGATTTTCCTATATCACATTATAATCGATGCACTTCGATTATTATATATATATATATATATATATATATATATATATATATATCCATTTACACTTTTGGAGATTCAAATATGATAACCTATCACATCGGAATGTATGATCATGAACATAAGTGGCCAAAGAAGCACCGTATATGCAGACTTGATGAGTAGTAACAACCGAAGAACCGGCCTTGTACTTCCGGGGATATTTTTTCCACACAGCTACATACTACTTACTGTTATATATATATATATATATAAAAGGTAAAACTTCTAACTTATCTCCACTCCCCCGCGCTCCCCACTAGGTTCCACTGATCAAACACTACTCAAAACATCAACTACTGCAATGCAATTCAATCGAATTCATGATAACCAAAGTTGAAAGTAGCCGGTTTGTCCACATCACCTTGTAAATTCTCGTGAAATTTTTGCTCAGACAGAATGCGCCATATTCTCACACAATAACCTTTCCGTCAACTAGGGTATTCTCAGTAGCTATTTAAATGTCTGCTCGACAAACGCAACAAGGTCGCATATAACCCCAGAACTTCCCTCCTCTTTGTCACAAGAAGGAAATTGCTTTCAAACACAATGTGCTCTAAACCTTCAAGAGATCATGACCGAATTATTACGCCTTAACTCCATGCACAAGTGCAACCTCTTTGCGAACCAATAATGATCTCGACACATGGAAGATTTTCAAGGACAAGTTTTGGCTCATGTCCAGGTAACCGGACTGTTGTAGACGTAAAGGAGTTCGAAAAGTCATTCAAGAAATCGGTAAGGCATTCTATTTTTAATTTTTTGAAAAAAGCACAATATCTTTTTCCACTGTCAACACTTACAAAGAACTGTTCATTCCTAACCGTAGAAAGTCATCCGAACTGGATAGTTTCAATGCTATCGTACTCATGCATTGTTCGGTTACCATCCATCGTATTCTTTCCAAGCATTTCATTCGATGTCTAGAGGATAGGAAGATTTCAGACTTCCGGTTGCATTTCGAAGTCAACGCGAATGAAAACCCGATGCGATAGAGCATGCATATTTGTGCCTCAATACATATATACCAATATACCTAGAGTGATATTCGGAATTTCTTTGAGCTAATAAGTGGATTCGTACATTGATGGGGACACCTTATAATCAAACACCTTCGATTGGGTCTGCTGGGGAATAGCAGAGAGTTGAAAAACTATCTGTCAGACGCTTCATTATTTCACTTCCAAGGAGGATAGCCGATCGCTTCCCATTCAAAGTTCTACGTCAGTGAACTGCTGTAGACTTTGCGATATACGTTCAACAACACAATCTCGTTCTGCTACTGATCTACTTATTTCTGAGTACAACACTATCCGCGATGGATAGATTTTCTAAAAACATCCAAAGATAATGGAGTTAAAAAAGCAATCTGCCATAAAAGGGGTTTCATTTCAATAAATGGTCACTCGCTGTAAAATCTCCCATATGCTAGGGATTGATTCATTGTGAGCTGCAGCGTATTATGCAATGACATGTACGTTCTGATTGTTTGGAACTAAATGATTGTTAGATGATGTAATTAAGATCATTTATTAAGAAGAAATATCTCTTATTGCCTCATTGGGCTCCCTCCCTTCCTGATCATTTTAGGAGCACTGTTGGAATACAGTATTGTTCAAACAATGGTTTGCTGAACAGCTTCGCATGATTACCCCGCATCCTACCATTTATAATCTACCCCATCCTATTCCTCCTCTTTGGACATGTGTTCCCACTTCACTGAGACTTCCTAGTTACGACTCCATTATGCATCCCTTAAAACCTTAGTACATAGCTGAACGCTTTACGATGCAACATCAAGGCAATATGCTACCTGTATTTAAAATGTAATACCAATTCACTCTCACAAACACATCTTGATAGAAATCCGGAGAATACTGGTTTTGTGCGTTTTAATGCCCGCAGTAGAATTTCCGTCCCCCATGAACCACACAGTCAATGGAACTCCGCTTCTCAGCTGTCCTATCGGGCTAATCACCTAAATAGTTCAAACACAGCGTGGAAAAAGTACATTGATGGTTAGACGACGCGACTTTTAAATCGCTAATGGGGCGTATCTAGAACAATCACAGCCAGCTGGGTTACATAGTGACCGGGCTTAGTCCACCAGCTGAGGTGCAAACACAAATGCCCGTATTAGTAAGCCCACTTCACGCTAATGCTTTTTCCGATGAAACTTTGTTGGCTTCCTAAAATCCCTCATTACCAGTATCTACATTGTTCATCCCCATATCTTTAAGAGCATTGTTCATATACGACGCACCTACGTCAAAGTATTTAAGGGGATGCCTTGATTGAAATGTGTGTTTCTCATTTCACCTTGAAAAATGTTGCGAAGAAAGAGTTCAGAAACTTACTAGCGCAGCACAACAGTCAAACATTGTCCATTTCAATTCTAAGAAAAGCGCCCACTTAATAGGCACCCAGTTTGGTGCCCAAACACCATTAAGTATATCCAGTGAATAATTACTGGTTCTTGACAGATGAATAACAATTTTATGAGCTATAAAAGTGGAATCAATAATCGCAGTCCCTGGGATTTATTTTCATAAATCCAGCAAATTAGCGTGATCAAAAGTATGGAAACAGAGAATGTTTAAACGAGATACGACCTTCATCTCCCTTTCAAGTTCACACACAAGCATTTCGTGTTTCACAGTGGGACAGTTTGATTTATTCATTTTCAGTTAAGATAGACACATTTATAGGTGCACTGCATTTGAATTGTTTTTCCAGTTCGTATTGGTACGTTCTGATGAGAATAGAATTTCAGTATTATCACAACTAACACCAACCGTTTGCACTGTTCGCTGCGATTTGGTGTATGTGCTGTTCGTTAAACAAGCTACTCGCAAATCACCTTCTAAAACATATTTCGGGCGAATAAGACCACACAGTCCTCGGAGCAATTTGTACTGGTACACTGTAGTGTAATTAACTCATCGAAGCATGCTTAGAGCCATCAGCTGATAAATTGGACAAAACCAGAGACATGTTTGGTGATGGGATGTTGAATTAGTAGCAGCTTTAGACGATAACCATTTGACTAGAAAATAACGGGCCCGAACACACAAGCCTAGCAGTTAATTGGTAATTTTAATACGTCGACTTCTAGGTCTCACTTGGCACTCAGATGTGAATCGAGTGTAGAAAGATCATCAATCATAAAGGCACTATTTGCTTATGGTTTATCATCCTAAATTTATTACATATATAACTACATTTTATGTGATACTTTTCATTCGCCTATCGCACTCAAGATGATATAGTTGTTTGGAGACATGTAGTAACATAAACTTGTTCGAATCCGTCAATGAATTTGATCAGAATTGTTATTTTCTAAGCTAGATATTGAAGCCTTATTCTCTAAGTTACAGCTGATTTGAACTTAACAGAATTTTGGCCTTACCACACTATGACAACTAAATACTTGGGTTTTTTGCAAAATTAGCAGACGTCGGTCACAAAAATAAACGCGTACAGAGAGAACACACACATCATTCTATTTATCCTTTCCCCCAAGGCGTCACAAATTTCTGAATTGGTTTCCCAGGAATTGTAACAATGGCTAGTTGACCGGAAACGTCAACTGTTGTTTTCCGATACCTGCTAGTCTGTCAATTTATCGACCGAACGATATTTACTGGATTTCCACAGGGTCTGCGCAGTGTAAATGTCCTTTATTCTCCTAACTCGGGCATTTTGTTTGATGTGCCAGGATGACATCGTCACCTCATAATGGAAGAAATGAATTTGCGTGTGATTCAATTCATTGTTCCAAGATACGGGAGATTACAATGGCGAGGATGCAAGTGAATACGGTAAGATTATGGTTTTTATGAAATGAAAATAATGATTCGTTTTCTCCTATGTAGCCTCCGATTTGGACAAATATACATGTCCAATGTACCCAAATTTGATCAATCACTGCGTTTTAACTGTCGCCCCGTGTTGGCGCGTTTTAGCATAATTTTCCTGGCCAATTATATTAGGTTTACCAGAACACGTGTTTTAAAGTCCGATAACGGGAGACGCATAATCTGGAATTTAATCTAATCTGACTGAAAGTGGATGCATAGACACCACGACCATGACAGACTGTACTACATTCGTTGTCGATCCCACGATACAGTAGACACAAAGGATGCATGACTGAAAGCAACTGGTTTTAATTTCCTGAATCGATAACAGTTGAACAACTAGCAAGGGAAAAATGGAACTCGGTACCCTTCAACCCAACACTGCTTCACCGTGGTCTACTACCCTCCATTTGTTCCTCAGTGATACAGTGCACTACACTGATTATCCCACCGAAACGTGTTGGACCTTGGCCGCAGTTACCGTGGACGGTGACTGGTACATCATTAACCCGTACGTATTGCCTTTGACCTTCTCAAATGTGAAACTACATTCAAAGTTCGGCCAGTTTACCTGCTTAGAAATTTACTGAAGCTCCACAATGCTCTACTCAGTATTTTGTTCTGATTGAGAGGGTTTAATTCACAGTTCCAATTTCCGTGAATCGCAAGTGGGTGAACTCGATCGTTTTGAGTGCATATCTGTTCTTTTGGCACAATGAAAGATTGTTTCTTTGAGTTACATCTCGTTTCATTCCCATACATAGGTTCTCGATACAAAATATAAAACGGTTGAGATTACACGCTTGTGTGCTAGTTCAAGCCTTGCTTCAACCCAGATATCTGAAAATTAATTCAGTTTAAGTCAGAAAGGAGACCTTCGAGGTAAGCAAAATAATAGATACGGTATGACACATTTTACGCCTAAATCGTAGCCCATCACTATAGGAAAAATTATCATTTCCTATCCTTCATTTTCCATAAGAGTGACAGGAGGCACCTCTCCCGTTTGAGCCTCTGCCTCACATCTCAGGAACGTAGACTCAGACATGAGCCATAAGCCACCAGCTCTTCATAAATAAGTTCAGCAGTCGCTTGAAGAGTGAGTCATTAGGCTATTCCACCACTTCAGATGGTAGCTGTTTCCATAGATTACTCACCCTCTGAAGTGGACGGTTCACCAGTAGTAGGCCCACCGACCACGGGTTCTTTACATTTAGCGAGTGGTCGTGGTTGCGTGAAAAGGAGTTTTGCGCGTAGCTCTGGTTCAAATTCGCCTCGAATTATACGTCCAGTGAAGATCGAGCTACATCGGACACTTTGATTTGCCATTTAAATGAACGTGGTAATCTTCAGCCAACCTTCGTACACGATCCCACGTAGTCCCCAGAAAGGTCATTTTTGCACCTCTCTGCACTCTTACCAACTTCGATGAGTGAAAACATCGGACAACAGTCCACTCGACTTTCATCGTGATATGAAATTGGAAATGAACTGCTTCAATGAATTGCACGTGGGAAATCTACCTAAAGAGAAAATATGAGACTGGAATATGGATGAGAGTATCGACATGTCATTCATATCTTCTTTTTCACATCACAGAAGCATGAACGATCATTATGTGGACATCCGATGTTTGACTGAGAGATGGAAAACGAAAAAGGGGCATTACTTGATCGGCATCGGATATGATTCAACACGACAATGTATTGCCTAATACCGCAAATGAAAATAATGCATGATTGTATGGAGATGGTAGCAGCTTTCTCTCATTATGAAACAGATTATAACGGAGTAAACATTCGCCTTTCAGCTGGCCCATTTTATCCCTGGTCTGCATCCAGCCACCGAAAGATATAGAACGATATATCGGGAAACATTTATCATTTCCAGACACAAACATTAGAACTGCTCTGAGATATTGATCGAGAAATCAGTCAAATATCCTACTACTATGATGGATTACATATATACATATATGAATTTGTACTCACAAATCTTTTGAATATATTGACTGTAATTTGATCAGATGGATGAGCCAACACCAGCATTTTCGTCGCGTACTGTTAGGTACAAATTGTGAGCTGTCAAATTCTCGATTCACTGACTATAAGAAATCACATTGACAGCAGTATGTACGTGTACAGATACCGCGAAACGGTCCAGGATACACTGAGCAAACCCATATTTTTCCTATTCTTTTCAATTTTGTGACGAGAAATCAATGCTTTCAAAAGGTTTTCAATCGAATCTATGTTTCTCAATGTGCACACAGTTTCCAACCGAATGGTATCACGTGATTTTTGTTTCTGCCAGTTCCAGGTATCTCAGTGAGAAAAAAGAGACCTTGTGCGTGTTTACTTTAGTTGCCAAGTGCTTGACACACAGCTCAACGAAGATCACTCACATAATGTTTTGTAAGGGTTTCTCAACTCGTTGATAGAAATACGGTGAGATTTAAGCCCCTCGGCTGAATGATGACCGTATAAGCGGAATTTCCACTTGTGATAGTCAGTATCGTTTGACATTGGTTTGTTCCCTCTTTTGGGATAGTGAAACAGGAGACTGTATCATTTAAAGGTCTGTTACATACGTCATATCGTGCTCAACCTAGCTCATTCCAGTTAGTTCATGATATCTCATGGAAAATGATCTTTGTCGATAGGATCTTGGATTCAAAGCTAGTTCCCACAAAGTATTCACGAATGCCTTTTTTGGGATCGTGATTCACGGGCATAATTTAAAGACCCGAAGATTCTAGATGGCACTGGGCGATTTCATGATTGGTTGTACCACCCCTTGTATGGTGTGGTTTCTACATCTTAACCATGGTTCCGTCACTTATCTGAACATTCTATTTGGAAACGTTTTGAATTCAGTGCCAATCTGCGGAGACATTTTGACGAGATAAATAACAACGGTTTCCAGGGAAGCATCGTGTTACCAGTGTTTAAAAACTGGGTTCTTTTTTTGATAATTCACATTTCCCTGCTTTTTCATGTTCGCAATACAGATGAATCCAAAAATGACCATTTCCGCGTGCAGTTCCAAATAGAAGCAATTGGACTGGGAAGCAAGAAGTTTGCCGATATGTTGTTAACAAGGATGAAATGTTTTCTATGATTTTGAAATCTTTTGCATCTACAGAAATGACCAATGATAACAGAGGACTGAGTAGATTATAAACAAAACAATATCCGAACAGTGGAAACCATGAACGAGACAGGTAGGTTATATTATCCATCTAGTCACACATTAGATGCTGGTCCGCTATTAGATATCCTCAGGTCAGTCAACTTCGGTCTCAATTTGACTTCTTTTCGTCTTTCAATTTTGCATGACCATTAAAATACAAAATTCTGAAAAAGTACTTCTACGGGTAGAAGAAATCTACCAACTTTCTGCTTTTGTGTACCATTTCTTCCCAACGGTGGTATGGTATGATGTGAATAAAGAATTAACGATGTCCTTCTTTGCTGTGTGATATTGTGGACTAGAGTTCAGTCTGTGAATCAAGTGTTTATCGTAAATAAGTTGGAAAGGAGTGAAGGAGTCACGCGTGACCCCCTTTATTAGGTTCTAGTGTATACTGCTATTTGAGTCGAATGACAGTGAGGGGTGATTTTGTAAAGGCAGTTCATTCGTGAGAAGAGTAATCAAAAACCCCTGATGGTAGCATATAGGTCCAGGGGTCATGTTTCACAGACTGGCGACCAAAGACAAATATACTTTACCTACCTGGTTCCGAATTATTTGGGATTGTTTTTTGAATATTACGGTTTGTGAGAAGTATATAGAAGTAGTATAGAAGTATATAGAATTCCTCACCGAATGGTTCGTCTGGAGAAAAACAACTATATAGTTTTCACAATCGAAACGAAATTTAGTGAAAATTCATAATAATGTGGATGAAAGTTTCACTGCTAGTCAAATAGTTCCAATTCTGAAACCAGTAATGACGTACTTGATTCTTCTGCACATCAACACTGTTCGTGCTTGATATGCATACATCGGTATGAAGTTGTTCTCGTAAGTCTTTCGCTCATATAAATCGTTATCACATCCGTGTCGAACGAACGACGCTTTTACCAGATAAAACAGTATTTTTGTCAATCGTACATTGAACATAAACTGTTGTGCACATGAAATGGCCACAACCTCCTCAGTTCTTTTATTCTACTTCATCAATCGCAAACAAGGATCTGAAAAGACTACTGCATTTAGTTTATTGATGATGAGGTAATCTCAGATTAAAAGAACTTGGACCCTTGTTGGCAGAAGACATTTTATCCCCAGGTATACACTCTCTCAAGCTAGTGGTTTTACTTACCGGCCAGAGAGAGAGGAATGTCGGGAAAACGGTCAATTCTAGAGAGACCACGAAAACTGAAGTATCGAGCCAAACCCATCAAAAAGCAATTTTAGGGCACAAGAACCTGGTGTGCTTTCTGAGCAGTGCAACGTGAACCGTCAAATACCAGGTCGGTAGAAAACTTCAATTAGGGAAACGAATTTCAAATGAGGCTAAATTTTCACCCATCAGAAGAAAGCCTATTCGATTTCTGCGAAAAGAGGACGGTAAACAAAATTCGGTAGGCGATCAGTGAAGTACGCATTTTGGGTCCAAAAACCAATCCCAACAAAATGACGGTGGAGAATCGTGTGTCAATCAGTCTACTCTCGCCTTCACCGGTCGCATAACTTTTCTACCGGTTTTTTGCTTATTCTCGTGTGATTTGGTTTTTCACTGTTTATTGGTTTCATTCCGTGCTATTTGTTTTCTCAACTCCTCTTCTTCTTGCTTTGCTTTTGTGACCGACATTTGACGTTTTCTTGATAACAAAATGGATACCAAAACTTGTGGAAATATTTATGGTAAAAAGACCCGCTGAAAAGCTTTTGAATTATTTTTTGTAAGCAGTATTCAGTAAAATGAAAATGACAAAGTTTACTAAGCACTGTACAACAATAAAATTTATTTTTTGATAATTGTTAGTTTACAAATGAAAACTGTGAAATGCACAATTCAGAAGTCAGTGCAAAATCCCTGTTCATTTGATTGTGTATAATCCGCAAATTCAGTTGTGTTCTGAGGGATAGATTGTCGTTTTCCACCTGTAGGCATTTCACTTCGGGTCAGTTTGTGAACAAACTACATAAAGAGCTACCCTCTGGATGGCGTTTGTGCAGTGTTATCGAAACAAATTGAACTAAAGCATTCATTACATGAAAATCTTACAATCCATTTATCACCATTAGTATTGACTGGGATAACGTGTTCTCATTGAATATTATTATCCGATAATATTTATATTCCAACCCTAGCTAAAGGTTAATTAGATTATTCAAAGATTCGTGTCTTAAATTGAGTCGTCATTGTTCTTTGCTAAACAATGTGTGGTTGCCTGAGACGGGGAAACAAAAGTCTCCGAGTCAAACTAATCGATAGTAATATTGTGATCCATGACATTCATTCTAATATGGTGAACTGCTCCAGTTATAATGAGAATACTAAGTGACCATTGGTATATACGACCAGGGATCTGCACCTTTTACTAAACTGATGTTATGGGTCTTTAAAACTGAGTTTCTGCATGAAGTGAACCGAAGCCCTCGGTGGAATTTAGCAAAGTGGACATTGTTTCTTCGACCAGACAGGTAGTGTTTTGTATCCCCACTTGACTCAAATGGGTGATACAAGTCTCACCATTGAAACGATTCCGAGAATATCTTGTGAATCCTAATGGGAATCAGTTGCACGAATTTGGTGAACTACGGAGTCCCAGATATAAATGTTTATTCTTTATTCTGTTGCTCTTCATCGAAAATGTGTCATTAGATTTTGATAATGTTCCAGGTAAAATGAAAGAGTACAATTCGGGGAACATACGTGAAATCCCTAGCTGTAAATATTTCTGTTCATCCATATGCCACATCTGAATCCGGTGAAAAATGAGCATTATATCGATTGCGGTTTACTTCAAATAGCTGGTATGAGATTCGTTCAAGTTACTTGGATGTTAATTTTATGATCGGATAACCTCTCAGCTGGCCGTCCCCAAGTTAAAATTGAAACTCAGTGGGTAGACAGTCTAGGGTGAGTAGAAAAAGCAACCGAAATGTGTGCAGCGTTGCAACAGACTTCAAATACACGAACGGTATATGAGCTCTCTGGACGAATCTTCCTGGTCATCAGCACTTGATGACTTGCATTCCGGTCATATAGGAATGGCGATCACATTGGACTAACGACTTTTAATCTTGTAACATGAAATTAAGTTCCCTATGCCTTGCAATGCGGCCCGCAAGTAACACCGCTCTCCCCAACGAAATAATAATATCCACAGTGTTCTTCCGTTCTTCACCGAAGGCGAAAAATACTCACTTCTTCGACACCGCACCCCGGACAAACCAAACTACGAGACCTCACATGGATCACACCAAAACCACGTCTCAAATCACAAGGTTCTCCCCGGCCCACATCCAATCTATAATTGAAGGCCTGTCATGATCCTCCGTTCCACAATGGTAGTTGAGAATGTAATACGCGGGACCAGTAATTCTCCATGACGCCCTGTAGCCTTCACGGTAGTAGTGTGATACTTCCGATTATTGGATTTCGTGAATTTCGGTATCTGTTGTTTCCGTTTACAATACATCTAATTCCTAACAGAATACAAAGTTTGAATTCATGTGATTCATAAATTCAAGTTGATCCTCATTGTAAATAAATGTTTATTACGCAGTACAGTTCAATAATATATTTTACATTTGATTGATTGTTGGATGTACCACTCTGTTTGAATTGATGAACAGTTCCTTGTGGCAGGTTCACAGTCAAATTAAGGGCAACCACGATCACTTACAATTTGTATTGTACAAGTTAACGGACAATTAGTGGCTATATTGTATCATTCTACATCTTCGGAACGGAACAGGCTTTAAAGCTTTTGAGTGAGGGTCTGGACAGTTCATTGAAATTTATCACGAAAATCCTAGCTGTCACCATGAGTGACCGACAATTCCTAATGCAGCAGCTGATTCTGGCTGGACGTGGATAAGTATCTGTAAACGGCCGCGTAAAAATAATGGCATGCACATCATGGTCGATATTCAAGTGATTGGCGAATTCGATTAGAGTAAGATGAACTCAGCTGGTCCAAACCTATAGTGTTACAATTGCTTCTGTCAACAGTTCATATTAGATGGCCATATTTATCATAAATGGGCATTTCTATACACTGCTAAAAAATGATGCTGCTTGCATAAAAGCTGTAACCCAATAAACAGAAACATCTTAATTTTTTTCCTTATTCTGCTGGTCCACAACAAGTTTAGGAGAGAATAATCAAAACTGGTAGAAAAGCAATTGCGCAAAAGTGCAAATCATTCCGCTCAAAATATCCTGTCTCAAAGAGTACATTGAAATGCAAATCTCAGAGTTTTGTGACATACTTCCTGACGGCAACGCATTTGGGGATTCGCCAACGAGTTCACCCTTTTAAAAGACAGCTGACCACTGCGAAATGTTCCGGTTGGCATATTTGACATATCAGA
This sequence comes from Fasciola hepatica, assembly GCA_948099385.1. Lineage (NCBI taxonomy): Eukaryota > Metazoa > Platyhelminthes > Trematoda > Plagiorchiida > Fasciolidae > Fasciola > Fasciola hepatica. The sequence goes on from CANUEZ040000182.1 coordinate 11,466,905, forward strand.
CCAGATAATAGTGGTCACACGGTATCTGGATATCCTCCGAAAATCGGATACTCCGTTTACCCGTTATCTTTCCTTAGGCTGGAACAAATTAATTCGCAGTCGTCTCTTATTCGATGATAATTTGGAACAAAGGATTTAAATGGTGATTGCAGCGAGCAGCTGGGATTCGTTTATGCTGTAAGTCACCAGTATGTCTTGATGGTGTGACTGGAAAATTTATTAGTCCTACTCTTGTCTACAACAAGAATATGTCAACAGCATTCACATTTCCTGTTAAAAAATCAAAATCTCCCTTTTCCATTGTATCCAATTAAATTGAAGAACTATGTCACATTTATCACTATAAGATGCATGACTACCACCTATTTTGCGAGGCTAACTGAAAAGAAAATTGAGTTATACTGCTGAGGTTGATTCATCAGCGACTAGATTCACATGACACCAGCTGTGAGACATTCTGTGGATTTATAGGTATCGCCTGATGGTTTGTTTTACTCAGAAACAACAAGGGATTGCACCATTTAGTAGATGATATCCAGGTTTGATGAAGTTCGTTCTATACTGGGTGCTTGATAGCTGCATGCAAATGTTTTGAATTAAGTTACTTATTAAAAGACGCGACGGATAAACGGAGTGAAACTTCCGATGAAAGGTCCTCTGTATTTTGATGATGAAAATCGCGTCGAAGAGAAAAGTGCATCCGATGGACACATCAAGAGTTCCCTCCAACACTACAGCTTGTAGGGTTTGAATTAGACTGGTGACATCGGAATTGCATGTTTTTCCGCTGGACCCATGACGACTTGTTCAACGGTAGTCGCTTCCGTCGTCCAAAACTATCAGTTTATATGAAGCACGTACTTTTATGTGTTACGCAGTGTAGATTTGATGGCAATTTAGGAGGCACTTGAGTTTCCTTTATGAATTCGTAAATTAGCACTACTTGTGATTACTCACAAACCATTGTGATATAAAGTAGTATTCAGACCAATGAAGGCGTATATTTAAGTAGCGTATCAAAAACAGGACACTTTATTTGGCTGCATTTACTCATTATTAGGAAGAAAAACAAACTCGTCCATTCATTCAAATCATAGAAACTAATCTACTTGGTATCTTGGTACTACCACTACTACTAACGCGATGCTACTTTTAACCCTAATACCACTTATGGTGCTACTACTGCCACATTATTGCTGTTAATCGCGATGGTTTACTGTTTGTCGATCTTGATCTATTTCGAAAATGCAAACTGATAGAGTTTTGAGGGGACTATGAAGCAAAGTACGCATTGAAATTCTGATCACGTAACTCCCCCCCACCTCAGGTCCCATCATATTACTTTCCACTTTTGAACTATGTAATTGGTGCACATGAGTTGCCTAAGAACCACTATCTTCAATTTACAAGCCAATACAAGCTCCACTTGGTTCTGATTACCGATTTAGGGGTAGCAATTTGCGGATCGATCCTAGCGCGGTCTGCGCAACACACAATTTCTGCTACTATCACTACTACTACTAATGGTGCTATTACTACTACTACTGACATGTATTTTCCGAGAATCGCTTTAACTCGTTATATTACTTGCATTTTATATTTGATGAACTGAAGATTGCACTTGATTTCCAACCATAGATTCGATCTCCGTTTTTCATCAATGATTGGTAATGAATAAATCTTATCTGAAGATCAGTCGATCCATGAATGTAAATAATACAATTGAATAGGTAAGTAATGCTATAAATTTTGCTCAGAGTTACTCAGCTCTTTTCAGTCAAACCAAAGATTAGTTAAGAGTTAAATGTGTCAGTCCGGATTACGCTAATCAGATATTTTCTATCACTGAACGACTCTCCAGATAAACCTAAAATGTTGTGAAACCGTTATGCACAGAATGCCCCAATAGTGCGTTTATTTGACTATCAAATCTGAATGACTATACCACATTCACGTCAGCACAGCGACACACAGTGGGGCCATTCGATCAAACCAATCCGCGAAGAATTTGACTGGAACAGCACGTACTTAAATATTGGTTTGCTTTTAGACCTCGAAAATCACAAGTTTGAATTCTCAAAATAATTCGTCGCAGAACCGTCACCGGTAAGGCACGAAGCATCTTCCATTTATTGGGATTTCACATTTCGAATTACTGATTACCTAATAAATGTGTCCATGTTCACCCGGTGATATGCATCGTGTGAACAACACGTACTGGGTATGGCTTACCTGTGGTACGTACTTTTCAACTCTGTTAGTTGGATAACGGAGATCAAACAGTTATGAAGATGCAATTCCTCCACATTCGCAGTTTGAATCTAATCACGTCTAACCACGGTTCTTCATTGATGGACTCAGGAAAATTCTAGCATTGAAAGTGGACAAAATGTTTTAGTGAGTTATATTGCTGTGATTTGCTTTACGGAAAAGAATACTTTGTTATGTAATCCAACAACGTTCTGGCTCTACATCTCGGTGTAACTGGTATCCAAGTTTTGTAGACGAATTCATATTGCACAACATCAATTCCCGAATAATTCTTTCATATTTTTCGATCAGTTGAATTGCAGAGAAAAAATTTAAGGAGAAAACAAGTATGTTCTTGTTCAGAAAACATCATTATTTCCTCTCGATGCAAATAAACTGAAATCGATTTAACAAGAATTCTGTCAGGACTATGACCGATTAGAAAACAAAGTTGAGCAATGTGAACCCATATTGGGTAATAGAGATCGGCAGAATACCTGGATGCTTTTCAGTTTCCGGACAATAAGTGCTTGATTTGTTTCCTGAAAATATATAATCAGGTTTTCCATCGAGTTCACCGGTGAATCGAAACCGCATTTCATTATTCAGTTGATGAAATGTGGTCATTCTAAATCGCATTTACTTTGTCAATCAAATGCATTACTTTCTCATGACTTTCACTCATGCACACTCGATGTTTTATTTTAGGTGAGGTTGAGTGGAGTGGTGGGGACTGCATTTGCTGACTTTGTGCTGAAATACTTGTATCGACTGTTTTGAATTTCTGAGTTTTCGATCTAGTAGAATCTCAGCCTCTCTAGCCGTGCTCACGATGTGAGTAGAACACGGCTACGGTCAGCTGAACAAATTCCAATCGCATAAACGCGGTTATCAATAATTCGAGGTTCTTAAACAATACAAAAAAAACATAGCTTTACAGCGGAAGCATTCACAGTCAGTTGAGAGACCAAGAACAAAGGGCACAAATTTTCCGAAATTTGGGACAGCGCATGCAGTGAGAGCTGTCCAATTAGCAATCTGCTGATTGAACCTGTAGTGCAGTTCGGTTGAGAGACAAAAGGAACATCAAGGAGATTTTACCGGTACGAATCAACAAATAATTCTCAAAAGGTTGTATTCAACTGTGGTTACGATATTAATGGGACTTGGTAATGATTGAGCACAAGTTCAATATTGCTAACAGCGAGGTTAAGGTTGAGGTTTTTGCTTTCACAAGACAGTGTAGGTGGAAAGCCCAGAAAGACTCTTTTACAGTAGAAGTGTAAACATATGAGGCGATATTACTACGAGTGATTATGGAAATTGTTTATGTATTATGCACCATAAAACACGAGTATAAACCAATTTTATACCTCATAAAATGGGAAAATACCTTGGGGATATACTACGTTCACTATGGGCATACGATCTACTCATCAGTAGTGAAACACGAAATGGGAAGACGTCCAATTTCTAATGGCAATCAACAGATCTGTTTGATCTAAATTATTGTCGTTGACTGCAACAAGAACATCTTTACCCCAGTTGTCTCAACTAGCTCTATGCTGCATCGAATAATGGCCTAAAACGTATTCGAAAGTGACGATGAATATCATTACTGTTCGGGTCAAACCACGCTTCAAACTGTACGTCGGTCTTCATTGGATAAACAGTGTTAAGTGGATGGTCCATGATTTGAGAGAAAGGAATCATAGCCCGGTCAAGTGCACCTATTCATTCAGGACTTGTTGGGCCTTCGTAGTGGGGTCAACGAGATCAACCCAGCCAGTGGTAATAGGCACGAAGTTAAGACTACTAAACATCACGAAGGATGTTCTTCTTTGGATGAATTAATCCACAGATTGCTGGTATTCTTTGTTGCTTTATTCTTACCTCGATATACTGATGTTCCTCCTGATTGACCATTATTGTTTTTGCTGAGTACTAGCAATCAGATGCTCCACAATCAGTGGAACCTAGCTGGATTTAAATCTGAAAATGGATAAATTGGATAAATTATCTAAAATCCTCGAGACTCTTGTGGTTGCATACCGTTGAACCACAGACGGACAATGGTGAATTGGACATGTTTACTTTTTGTCACAATAGATTGAACTGAGTCTCTATTGTTATACTCATTCAAGTGTTCTTTTAAGTCCGCATTCCAGTTTAGTGTCAGCAGCTGGCACATACCGATCAGCTTATGAGAAATGGAGAGAGCGAGTGAGAGACGCGTGAAGTACATTGCTTGCTCTATCTCGAGGATTTCGTGAATGATGGTAGAACACTATTGTATACGAGTTCATTTCTATGACTTCGGCTTGACTTATATCCTATCGATTTCAATGCAAATATGGTGAAATTTATTGAATTCGTGTGTCGTTTCAATGCCGTATTGTTTGGACTGCATTTCGAAGATTCTAATCATGAACCGTCATATCCCTCAAACACCTGTCTCGACATGGCGGGATCTCCTTTTTTCACTTACCATCATCACAATGCTTGCCATACATTGTATCGCGAAACTTCGACCGTATACACGAACTCAGTAGATCCGGAATTTATCCGATGCACAAAACATCTACTCTATTACACTACGTACAACGGCAGGCATGTGGTAACTCGCATAAATTCAACGTTGTTCCTAATCTCACTCGATTGAGCACTGAATGACGCCCTATCATCACCTACTCTCCTTATGTATTTCACTTATCCTATATTTTTGTTATCTTTAGTAGCATTGGGGTGAAGATGCAGCTGTTGAATATGCACTCTAGAGTGGATGGAGCATTTCCTTGTATTGAGCTGAATTCCGTGGTGGATTCCTTCTCATGAGAGCCGTAAATGACACCAAAGCATGCGACCAGCAAAGTTTATTTGTTTTTATGTGTACTGCAGAAGTTCATAACTGAGGAAAGATCCCCTATATAATAGATATCAAGTGTGTACCATTTAGGTCCAAGAATCACAAGAACCAAACTGCATCTCCTAACCACAGCTGGGTCTGTCAAAATGTGCCCTCAATAACTCCGTGATGTTCGCTTATAGTCATCCAATACAGGTCATTTCAGTGCACTGTTGCACGCGCACATTCATTCAAGCAGTGAAACTGATTAACTTCACACCTTTTTTATCGATTTTGTACCTCGTGACCTATAGTTTTTCTTTTCGGATCAATCAGAACAAAGGCTTGGTGTTTCGAACAAACACTTTCAGTGTAATTTACCCAATTCACATTCGTATAAATGATAAGGAAATTTCATTGACGAGAAGAATGAACTCGAAGTTATTCATAGAGAAACACTGGATGACCAACAACTGTTCTTGCAGCACAGATTCGCGATTACGAGCCTAATTTATCAAACAACTGCCTGCCTGATCCGCGCAATTTACGTACCGCATATATTTCTGAGTAATAGGGAACATCATTGAACAACATTAGACCTTTACATGACAACATCCATTGTGTCAGTTCATTACAGGGACATTCAAATATTTTCTCCTTCAGATGAATTACAATATCGTCCAAATTGACCAGAGAAGCCTCGATATTTTCTCCTCTGTATTGTAGAAGAACGGTCACTGTTCTGTCCATTGCTGAGGCAAGATTTGCAGTGACTTCGATTGGACAGTCCAATCCACACTGAACAGAAGCTGCTTATCAACTTTAGATCGGTTCATTTTTACCCTTCGTTGTCACACATTCAAGAGAGAGACAGAAAAACACGCGTAAGTATAAATCACACCATTATTTAGTGAACCACACAAGAATCTTTCCTGTTTTGATTCGTCTATCTGACTACAAAAACGGGTCCTTTATTTTAATTGTCCCGTAAAACTCTTGCACTTTGAAGCCAGGAGTTTTGTGTTTAAGGAAGTATAAATCAAGGTCCATTGTTTCTTTATTCACAATAAATGAACCAGCGAGAAACTAAAGCTTCTCAAACCAACGTTCCTTTTTGGTATTCATGTATTACATTATATACAGTCTACGATCTGAAAGGTGTGAAACACAGATCTAATCGGATTTCATCTCCTCCCGTGAGTGCTTTCACAAATGTGATCATATGCTTGTGTGAATACAGATCGCACAAGAAGATGAACCATTATTTTTTCTGGTTTCAAAATGTTATCTTATTTTGAGTTGTCAATTACATACTACGCTGCTTCTATGTGTGGTACAATAATTACCAAATTAGTCAAATCAACCCCCCCCCCAAAAAAAAAGACATTAGTTAAAATTCCGACGGTCTGCATGATAATCCTAATGTACTGAAAGATCGCCAGTAATATTCTTTCAAATACCCGCTACTTCATTTGATGAACCGTACAATAATAAAGTGGAATGTACATTGAATTGCATAGAGAAAAATGCGCACCAATTGATGTGCGTTACTTGTTAATAATAGACAAGTCAGTGACACAACGTTCAGAATACAACCCGTTATAAGCCTGCATCTCGATTACCATGAATAACCCTTGTCCGATTCTGAACTACTATTGAGAGGAATACCCATGGAAACCGAAATGTTGAATAGATAAACATTTCACTGGCAACGACATGCTACTTATTGTTAAAAGTGTACAAAATGCATGCGAAGTGTTTTAAGCGGCCTACAAATCTTGGCATCTTGCCCCTTTTGAGAGGTGAAGTTGGCGAAATGGTATACAAAGCTTTACAAAAAAGCTAAAACTTCAAAATCACCATTTGAATGATAAATTCATCAACAATTTGAGACTTGTGGTATTACCACTGAGCAGTTCAGTTGAATACACATTACACATAACGATCACGATAATCACCAGCTACAATAACCATCCAAAGACAATAAGACAAGGCATTATATATCTGTCTTCAATCGTGTATTACCATCTTGTCAAAGATCACACATGTGAAACCAATCTGCATTAGAGTAGCTAATAGGTCAAAGCCGGTAGCATGCTAAAACATGCTACCATGTACTATGCAATTTATTGCAGACGAAATATCTTGAGGACCATGTTGTTGAATTGCATTACGCTTTAAGTTGATCTGACTACACAATTAATCAACCTTAATTAATTAAAATCTTTTATTGATGGGACCAATCATAGGGAAAATCCAACGAACTACTGAAAAATATGAATAAAAAAACATGTGGAATGTAAATACCATTGTCACTACATTGATGGGGGCATTTGTGGTACAGTCAACTCCGTTGATGTCAGATGCATCTACGATCTGGTCGCCACCGGAGGTTTCCTTCCGGTAAATTGTGACTGTCTTCGTGACACAGTATTCCACCAGCAATGTCCTCAGTATTAGCAGTGGCACTTCTACCCCACGGTGAATTCATTTGGTTCCCCGCTCAAAGTCACGAGTCAGGTTGTTGGCGATCCCCCGCATTGCCGTGGGTCATTCATCATAAAATGGCTATCCAATGGTTTTTAGGGTCCTCGTTTGGCCGACTGTGCTTTGAACGCTGCATTTCACGCACAATCTTGAGGTCATCCATCAACCCGCACTCGGAAGCTTCAGAACTGAGTTTCACTTTTGTTAGAGCTCATCTTCGGCGTGTATCCCCCACCGCACTCAAGATTGAATCTGGGGTCTCCTCACCTGGAAGGCGTGTGTGCTCCCACTGTACCACTTCGCTCCCCTACAGGCTGATCCAAATCACCAAGTTAGATTCGTTAAGTGGTCATCCTCTACGCCAGGCGGAAATTCTCGATCTGAGGTATGTGGGTGAAAGGTGGAGTCCAAAGGACAATCAGTCAAAAATGTACCCCCAATAACACACACCACTCGCAAGTAATGCTGAAACATTTATTTAGGTCTATTCATTTCCCCACACTTATATGCTAACTCGTATTAAAATAAATACTTCGTACTGTTACGATAAATGTTTCCGAATGAAGGTGACACCGAAATCGGTATGGATCATTGAGGCTGTTGACATCATTGTAGTGTGCAAGGATCAATGACTTTCGTGGGGGTTGCTCGTGTTCGATCTGCAAAATACAAAAACACAGGAATTTCCATGAGCACACTGGCTCAGTAGGTGCATCAAAAGGATTCTACAATAATCGCAGTCCCTGGTATTTATTTTCATAAATCCAGCAAATTAGCGTGATCACAAATATGGAAACAGAGAATGTTGAAACGAGAGACGACTTTCATCTCCCTTTCAAGCTCACAAACAAGTAGTTCGTGTTTCACAGTGGGACAGTTTGATTTATTCATTTTCAGTTAAAATGTACACATTTATAGGTGCACTGCATTTGAATTGTTTTTCCAGTTTGTATTGGTACTTTCTGGTGAGAATTGAATTTCAGTATTATCACAACTAATACCAACCGTTTTTGCCGTTCACTGCAATTTGGTGTGTGTGCCGTACGTTGAACAAACTACTCGCAAATCACCTTGTAAAACGTGCTCCGGGCGAATAAGACCACGCAGTTCTCGGAGCCTTTGTACTGGTACACTGTGGGGTAATTATTTCAATATTTAATTGGTTGATTCATCGAAGTATGCCTAGAGCCATCAGATGACAAATTGGACAAAACCACCGACATGTTTGGTTGTGGGATGTTGAATTAGTAGCAGCATGAGACGCTAATTATTTATCTTGAAAATAACGGGTCCGAACACACAAGCCTAGCAGTTAATTGATAAGTGTATTGCTTCGACTTCTAGGTCTCACTTGGCACTCAAAAGTGAATGGAGTGTAGAAAGATCAGCAATCATAAAGGCACTATTTGCTTATGGTTTATCATCCTAAATTTAATACATATATAACTACATTTTATGTGGTACGCTTCATTCGCCTCTCGCAATCAAGATGATATGGTTGTTTGGAGACAAGTAGTAACATGAACATGTCCGAATCCGTCAATGAATTTGATCAGAATTGTTATTTTCTAAGCTAGATATTGAAGCCTTACTCTCTAAGTTACAGCTGATTTGAACTTAACAGAATTTTGGCCTAACCACACACAATGGCAACCAAATACTTGGGTTTTTTTGCAAAATTAGCAGACGTTGGTCACAAAAACAAACACACATCATTCTATTTATCCTTTCATTCAAGGCGTCACAAATTTCTGAATCGGTTGACCAGGAATTGGAACAATGGCTAGAGCAAAAGCCACAAACTTTCCGAAAATCGGGACATCGCATGCAGTGAGAGCGGTCCAATTAGCAAGCTGCTGAACGAAACTGTAGCGCAGTTCCGTTGTGGGACAATAGGAACATCAAGGAGTTTTAACCGGCACGAATCAATAAATCATTCTCAAAAGGATGAAGTAAACTGTAGTTGCATCACAGATGGGAACTGCTTATGATTGAATACAAGTTAAATTTTGCTGTCTGCAAGGTTGAGGTTGAGGTTTGTGCTTTCCCGTGGCAGTGTGGGTGAAAAGCCCACAGTGGTTATCTTAAGCTGTGTGTGAAACACTTAGAGAGACAATACTACGATTGATTACAAAAACCGTTCATGTATTATACACCATAGAACGCGAGTATGGACTAATTTCATACCTCAGAAGAAAGGGAAAACTTTGCGAATATCTGATGTTTACGACGGACGTATGATCTCATCATGGGTAGTCACACACAAAAAGAGGGAAGACGTCTAATTGCGAACGGCAATCAGCAATCCTGTTTCATCTAAATTATGGTTGTAGACTCCAACAAAAGCATCTTTCCTCAAAATGTACCAATTCTCGCTAAGCTGCATCCAGTAATGAGATAACAAATATACGAAAATGAAGGTGAATACCTCTACTGTTCAGGGTCCAACCACTCTTCAAACGGTACATCAGTCTTCATTTGATAAACAATGTCAAGTGGGTAGTACGTAGTACGGAAGAAAGGTATTATAGCCCGGCCGGGTGCACTTAGTAATGTAGGACTTGTCGAGATTTCGTAGTAGGATCAACGAGATCAACCCAGACGGTGAGTACAGGCAAGAAAGTATGACTATTAAACATCAAGAAGGATGGTCTTCCTCTTTTGATGACTTACTCCCCGGAAAACTGATATTCTTTTTTGCTCTCTCCCTATTTCGTCATACTGATGTTTCTCCTCACTTATCAGTACTGTTTTTCTCTGAGCACTAGCAATCAAAAGCTCCACCATCAGTGAAAATTGGCTGGTTTTATATCTGAAAACAGTTTGGTTGAATTATCTAAAACCCTCGAGAATTTTGTGGTTGTATAACTTTGAACCGCAAACGGGTGGGTCATAAATATTGTGCTAATGGACGACACCACGGAGCATCTGCTACTCAAATACCAGTTTCACTGGGGTGTTTGATGCGAGTCACTGTAAAATTGTTCGAAGAGACCAGTTGATTCACATTATGCGAATTCATACTTGTTGGTACACCACCAGCAGTGCCCTAATATAACTTGGCAAATTACCATATCCTCCTTTCTCATTCTAATCGGGACAGTCGAATGTATTTTCCTCGTCCGATGTCACAATCAAACTACCGTTCTCGTTTCCAGTAGCAAAATCCAAAATTCTAGCCTATAGGGATGGATACTATACCGGAAAACTATACTTTCTGAAGTCTATGCAGTGGTTTTTCAATGGTTAATTGGAGAAATGCCTACTTTTGTCTCCATAGAATGAACTACGTTCCCATGTTTTTTACCTAGTTAAGTGTTCCTTCACATCCCTTTATCCGATACTATGTCGGCAATTGGAGCATAACAATCAGCTCTTGAGGAATAGAGTGGGCGAGAGAGACGCATAAAATAAATTGCTCAATCTTGCTTGTGGATTACATGAGTAATAGTAGAATACCACCGTAATCGAGCTCGTATTTATGACTTCAGCTTGATTCGTATTCCAATGTTTGAAATATATGTATATCGCAATTCAATAAACATGCGTGTCCTTCCAGTGCCATATTCTCCGGACTGCTTTTTAAAGAGAGTAACCCTCTATCGTCATTATCTCTCAAACACCTGTCTCGACACGGCGGGATCACTTTTGTACAGACAATCTTCACAGTGCATGCTGGGCATTGTATCACAAAACTTCGACTGAAAACACAAGCTTCATATATCCCGAATTTATCAAATGCTTATGACATTTGATGCTCCATCACCTGGCTCACAATTCTACCGATGTACTGACTCATGTAGGTTCACCGTATTTTCTCATCCCACTCGATTCAGCACCGATTCACGTACTATCACCGTCTACCTTCCTAACTTTCTTCCATTCAGTCAGACTTTTGTTGTCTCAAGCCACATCGAGGTGAAGATGCAGCTGATGAATATGCAACCTAGAGTGAGTAACGCCCATACTTGAAATCCGTGGTAGATGTCTTCTTGTGGGAGCCGTAAAAACACAAAACCCATGCAACTAGCTAAAGCGATTGGCTTTTAGTGTTTATGAGAGAGATTAATCATTGAGGAAAAATCCCTTATAAAAACGTTATCAAATGTATACTCTTCAGGGTCATAATTCACTATGGCAGAAAGTCGTCTCTTAAACTCTGCCGGGTCCGTCAGAATCTACCCTTGATAACTCCGTGATGTTCACTTATCAACATCCAATACAGGTAAGTTCAACGCACTATTCCAAGCACACATCCATTCAAGCAATGGAACTGATTAATTTCGCACTTCCTTATCAACTGGGTATACATCGAGTTTGTACCTCGTGACCTATAGTTTTTCTTTTCGGATCAATCATAAAAAGAGGCTTGAAGCGTTGAACAAAGAGTTTCTGTATAACTCAAACAATTCACATCCGTATAATTAATAAGGAAATTTCATTGACGAGAAGAATGGACTTGGAGTAATTCATAGAGAAACACTGGATGACCAGCAACAGTTCTTCCAGAATAGATTCACGATTACGAGCCTAATTTATCAGACAACTGCCTGCCTCATCCGCGCACTTTACGCACCGCATATATTTTTGAGTATTTAGGAACACCATTTGATGCAACCTTTTTTTCATGAAACATCATTCGACCGTTACATATCAGCATCCAGTTTGTCAGTTCATTACAGGCACATTCAAATATTTTCTCCTTCAGATGAAGCAAAGTATCGGCCAAATTGACTAGAGAAGCCTCGATATTTTCTCCTCTGTGCTGTAAATGGATGGTCACTGTTCTGTTCATTGCCGACGCAAGATTTGCAGTGACTTCGATTGGACAGTCAAATCCACACTGAACAGAAGCTGCTTATCAACTTTAGATCGGTTCATTTTTACCCTTCTTTGTTACACATTCAAAGAGAGACACAGACAAACACGTGTAAGTACAAATCACACCACTATTTAGTGAACCACACAAGGGTCTTTCCAGTTTTGGTTCGTCTATCTGAATACAAAAACTGTTCCTTCATTTGAATTGCCTTGTAAAACACTCGCACTGTGAATCCAGCAGTGTTGTGTTTGAGGAAGTGTAAATCAAGGTCCATTGTTTCTTCATTCACAATAAATGAACCGGAAAGAAACTAAAGCTTCGCAAATCAAAGTTCGATTTTGGTTCCCAAATATTGCAATACATACAGTCCACGATGTGAAAGGTGTACAACACTGATCCAATAGGATTTCCTCCCCTCCCGTGAGTGCCTTTACAAACGTGGTTATGTACACGTGTGAACACAGATCTCGCACGAACATGATGGATCATTTTTCCGGTTCCCGAACGTTATCTTATTATGAGTTGTCAATTATATGCTACGTCCATTCTCTGTGAGAAATAGTGTTTACCAAATGAGTCAAACCACCCACCCCCGCAGGAAGCCAATAGTTAAACTTCCGATAGGTATGCAATGGTTTACATGATAATTGTAATGTGGTGAAAGATCCCATGTGCGACTCCTCCGAATGCTCCCTGCTTCATATGACGAACCGAGTATTATTATAGTGCATAGAGAATAACGCACACCAAGTGATGTGCATTACTTGTCAATACTTGACAAGTCAGTGGCACAACGTCCACAGTACAGCCCGTTATAAGGCTGCTTTTCGACTAACATGGATGACCTTTGACCGGTTGTGAACTTGAATTAAGAGGATTACCCACAGAGACTGAAAGGTTGAATAAATGAATGTTTCTTTGGCAACACCACCTTCTTACTGTTGAAAGTATATACCACGCACGTCAATTATTGTAAGCTGTTTACAAATCTTGGCATCTTGACCAGTTCAGGAGGTAAAGTAGTAGAACTGGTATATAATGCTTTATTACATGGGTAAAACCCCAAATCCTTATTGGAATGTCAACCGTGTCAAGCATCTGAGACTTGTCGTATTACCACTGAGCAATTCAGTTGAATATACGTTATACACCACAAACACGATAACCATCACCGACGGTAATAATAACCAAGACAATAAAAACAAGGCGTTGAATGTCCGTTTTCAATCGTTTATGTCCACGTCACCACGGATCAAACTGTGGCTCTAAGTTGCATTTGAGTAGCCATTAGCTGAACGAAGATCAACGTCACAGAATTCTGAGTAAGAATAATGTTTTTAGTAGGTTCTATTAAAACCTGGGAGCTTGCTAAAACAAACCAATTTATATTATTTGGTTTACTGTAGACATAATATTTTGAGAACAATGTTTTCAGAATTGCTTCATATTGTAAGACGATTTGATTACACAAATAAATTATACGTAATTATTCGAAAGGCTTTAAGCATTGCAATGAATCATGTCAAAGTATCCAGCGAAATTTTAAAACAATATATGTAAAAACATATGGAATGCAAATATTATTGCGACTACATTCATGAGGGCGTTTGTCGTACAGTCAACTCCGTAGATTTTGGATGCATTTTTATTCTGGTCGCCACCGGTTGCTTCCTTCTGGTAAATTATGACTGTCTTCAAGATAAATTATTCCAAAACTAATGTCATCAGTAATAGCAGTACAACTCCTACCCTACTGTGAATTCATGTGGTTCCCCGCTCAAAGTCGCTCGTCACTTGTTGGTGATCCCTCTCATTGCCGTGGGTGTTACATCACAAAGCGGCTGTCCCCTGCTTATTTGAGATTTTTGTTTGGCTGACTGCCCGTTCCATTCTAACTTTTACACAGAATTCTTGTTAGAGCTCATCTGCTGTCCATATCTTCCGCAGCACCGAACTTTTAAATTGAGGCCTTCTCACCTCGAAGGTGTGCGTGTTACCTCTACGCCACCCAGCTTCCGTCCAGACTGATCCGAATCATCATGTAGTTTTTCCAGATATCATCCTATATGACAGAAATGCTCGGCCTCTGGTTTGTGCGTGGAAGGTGGAGTCCAAAGCACAATCAGTCAAGAATGTGCCCGCAATCCCACACACTAATCGCAAGTAATGCCGAGACATGTATTTAGGTCTAATAATTTTGCCACACTCATGTACTAGATGGTGATGGAAAAATTAATTCATACAGTTGCGGTAAATGTTTCTGAATGAGGGTGATACTGAAGAATGGATGGACCATCGGAGTTGTTGGCATCATAAAACAGACTTTATGTCACTTCAAAGCATCAGAGTCCCAAGATCGAATGCGATGCAAGGTGCTCTGGTATTTTACACCACACAAGCATCTTACGCAAATAAATAATATGCGGATGGCCCCTGTTCATGGTAGACCCTGTTCATTTGGGAAGTGAGTAAACTCTCATAAGGTAAATCGTTACCAAAATAAAGGAATCGGGGAACAGCTCCAGGAACACCCAAACTCTAAAACGCTGAATTTTATCAATGTCTGACTGGTTTCCATACCCTCCCAGAAAAACTGCAAAGGGAATAGGATACACGGGTGCATATATGAAACATAATAGTGTATTATGATACGAAGAAAACACCGAAAATATGATGAATTTAAAGTTTGACGTGAACCAAAAAAGTCACATGAGCACAATAGGAGCAGACCAAAATTTATACGTCACGGATAGGGAAGAATTGGAAGGATACAAAATATAATTACCTAAAAGTTGATCAAAATGAAAAAGTATTTAAGAAATGTATGGGGACACAGTGTACAAGCGAAGCCCTTGTTTCTAGATGGGTTCTTTTGCTTGTAGTGGCAACTAACGTCTTGGTCGCCCGAACAGATGTTTAGATTTCCAACGCCTAGGAGACAAAAGCGAACGATGTGTCTGTCTTTCGCTCAGAAGAACGAAGACGATGACCAAATGTTGTATTGGTCAAACCTTGGTCAAATCTGCCAACTCATTCCTAACCGTACAAGTGGTGTATTTTCGTGCCTGCTGGTTTTTCCATGAATAAAATGAACGCTAGAAAAGGAACCTTGTGTATACTTAAGCTGGCCACTAATTAGGAACTTCAGCCTTTCAATTCTCTAACAAAAGCCAACGAAATACAATGAATGAACATCTCAGTGCTAAGCATATATAATTAAAAACTAGTCTCATAAGATCTCAAGATTTTTCAATATTTGTGTGCATCTTTTGCTTTGTCTAGCTTCCAACTTCCATCAAGGCGTCATCTGTCATTTTTGGAGAAAATCCATTGCCTCTAAAATCCGAAAGAAATCATTATCACGTTTACTCGGTGATCCACGACGAATGTTGCTTTTCACTTTTTCAGATTTTATTCATTATTTAAAATTATTCTCGGAAAACCTGAGCTAGAATAGGAGTTTTTTTAACCCAGTACCAAGGAGAAAACGCACGAAAGCAATGAATGTCAGTTTAAAATGGGCATCTCGCATTTGAGTGTGATGCATCAGTTTCACAACCGATCACAATGTGAAAATGTTCGGGCTCCAGGAAATCATTTTAATGCTCCAAAATCTTGACTGCAAAATCCAAAGGATTTCTATCTCGTAAGTGCATAATGGTGATGCTTACGAAAATTGTTTTCAATAAGGTCAACAAAAAATGCATCTTCAAATTCCTCGTCAGGTAGTGAAAGAAACGAGTTCTACGATTTGACGGAAAGGTTGTATATATTTAAGGAACCAATAAAAATCACAGACTAAAGACTCAAAAACCCGTTAACTCAATTCTCCTCTGACTTTTTCAAATGTCCTTTCTAAGTAATATAATAATATCAGTAACCGTCAGTAGCAGAAAACTGGAAATTGCTTTTGGTACTTAACTGTGTTCCGTAAAATGTACACTTTATTTCATAGAAAATTTCACTATGTGATCACTTAATCCTAACTAAACATAACAAAGGTGTTAAGATATACACAATCAACTGATGGGAAATGTCTGCATATAAACAGAACAAAGATGATAACTTTTCGTTGTCGGTGATTCAAGATAGGCCTTTAGAAACAGTTGCAAGTACCTTTTATGGATTTCCAATTATGCATGAGGTGAAATGGTTGTATGATGATGAATTTCATAAAAAGTGGTAAATTTTATGTTAGAAGTTGATCAATTTACCAAGCACAGTAGATTATTTGTGATTCAGGGTGTTCACCCAAAACTTGGATTCCATTCAACGGTCTTCTTGGTGGTTTCTATCATGTAGCCAAAGAGTGGTTTCTTTTAGCCTCTTCGTCCACTATTTGGTACTTTGTCCCGTACTTTTTCAAACATACAGGGCAAACGATAGTATAAACCCTAACAATAAAAAACTGTATTTTGTTGGTGAAAAAATTATTTTTCTCCTGAATGACGAGATAGCTCTAAATACCGTGACTAGTAGGTAACAGCTACACCTGCAGCTTAGAATCAACTGCCTTGTTACTGAAGCGGTTCAAAAGGTGAAGGCCAGTGATCGATAGGATTTGTATTTTATGGTGTATATATATATATATATATATATATATATATATATAAGTTTGTTATGATGGTACTCCTGCAGGATGGCACAGCATGACTGAGCAAACTGCACCGTTCACGGAATGTGAATAAACGACTTCAGACTACCCAAAACAGATGGATTTGACATTCGCCTACCCAGCCTCCAGTATTCTAGTCGATGGAATTCCTGTCTCTCTGGCAACAAGTGAGTTTAGCCACGATTCTTTCAAGGAAAGTGCACAAGTATTACCATGAATAAGAGAATGAAAATCAAATGTTAGAAGCGACATTTTTGCGAACAGAGAACTAATGTTGGTACTGAACAAAGACAGAACGGACGTGTTTGCTGGAGGGAGCAAGTGGGAGCACTCTGCAAGCTAGCACTGACGCAATTTTCGGATCAAAGCGGAATTCGCTGATATATATATATATATATATATCAGCGAATTCCGCTTTGATCCGAAAATTGCGTCAGTGCTAGCTTGCAGAGTGCTCCCACTTGCTCCCTCCAGCAAACACGTCCGTTCTGTCTTTGTTCAGTACCGACATTAGTTCTCTGTTCGCAAAAATGTCGCTTCTAACATTTGATTTTCATTCTCTTATTCATGGTAATACTTGTGCAGTTTCCTTGAAAGAATCGTGGCTAAACTCACTTGTTGCCAGAGAGACAGGAATTCCATCGACTAGAATACTGGAGGCTGGGTAGTCGAATGTCAAATCCATCTGTTTTGGGTAGTCTGAAGTCGTTTATTCACATTCCGTGAACGGTGCAGTTTGCTCAGTCATGCTGTGCCATCCTGCAGGAGTACCATCATAACAAACTTATTTATAACCCCGTTTTGCACACAGAACGCTTTTTTATCTCCCTACGACACTCGTTTATACCTCGCCTCGTGTATTTTTCTCAGATGATAAATTATACATTATATTAGGCTACTTCACTCACTCTCCAGCCCAACTCCACAATACCTTTGACTAAACTGATCATAGTTTTCCTCATACTCTGTCTATACAGGATTATTATTAATCGTCCTGAACTATTCTGCCTAAATTGTAAGCTCCCGTCTTAACCAGCGACCATTGCCTGCTTCTGTTGAGGCCTAGGATATATTCCAGGTCTGCCTTTCACTCTTTCGGGCAAATCTGTCAAACAAACATCTGTCTCCGAAATTTTCCAAGTAACAACATTATCATTCTACAGAAGTCCCTTTCTCATGAATCTTCCTGGTTTTCTTTCAAAACCTCGCTGAGTACCAATGTTAAAACTTTCGTTGAAAAAATTAATTCAATTTTCGATGTGCGCTGCGCCTTAAAAAACCTATTTCTCTGTAGAGACCGTGCCAGTCCTCCGAAGCTGAAATTCCTAAGAAAATGGAAGGAATATTTCTACAAAGTCCCGGGAAAATTCACAATAACGATATATATCTCGTTCGGTCAAGAAAGAAATTAAACGCATGGACTCGCCGAATGCTAGTCATCTCCGATGTAGCCCTAACAGTAACCGATTATGGTAAGGCTTTCGGCTTCTGCTTGGAAAGAAAGCTAAACAAGTGAAATTTGCTGCGGATGTTGACAGTATCAACAGTTAATCCATCCACACATGTAATGAGTCCCTAATTAGATTTATTCAGGAATACTGCATGCACCTGGCCCCGTTTTCTATAGAAGGAATAAAGAAGCCTCTTCTTACTTCCAAAATAACCTCAGGTGTTGATCCTGATGGCCTCTCGTCATCAGTTTTGAGACATGGTGCTGTTGCTCTGACAGATCTATTTACTTCTTTCCTTGACAAATTTTTGTGCTCTCATTTTATTCCCGACTGCTGCAGACAAACCACCATTGTTACTACAACAAAACCTTGAAATTCTGATGTCATAGCTAAAAGCCTTCTTCCCATTGCCCTAACTTTGTCTGGTCTTAAACCTACAGAGTGGGCCATTCTGAAAAGTTTGAATTCTTCTATACTTTCTTCCGACGGTCTCCTTCAGTTTGTCTGTAAACCGAACAGATCCACTTTGGATGCCTTCGCTCCTTCAGCTCACCATATAACCCTAACCTTGGTTGGCTCAAAGAAGTCTGTACGATACGCATTTCTAGGCTACTCAACGGTCTTTCATTATGCTGCCTGGTCCCTTATTTTGGTTTATGATTATTTCTATTCTTCGACAGCCTACTCATGAGTAACGTAAAACGTCGAGCAATATTACCTATATTTCTGTTTTATTGGTACAGACTAAAGGTCCGCAATATCACAGTTTTGTTGTGATTATTCCATGTTTGAACTCTCAGCTTTGGACTCCTAAAATGGTTTGCTTTCGTTGTTAGAGAACTTTTCTGGACCGAAAAGTTCATTACAAAGGCCATCGCACCTGGGATCGGACTCCCTGCGTCAGTCTCGATGCCACCACTCTATGCAGTCATATAAATGCACACGACTGCCAATCTACAAACAATTTATTTGATTCGTCCATACAAGTTGAAACATACCTACTCCGTTGTATCCCATGTAGAAACTACTTGCACTTCTTGTGGGTTACCTTCAGCTGCTTCTCAATCTGCCACTAAATTTATTGCTCTTTATTAGGTAGAAATTTTCTAGGTTGCCGATTGTACCACGACCACGACCACGCTGCGTACGGTTTCAGTGATTCGGTGCTCGGTGCACCGTTTTAACCATGCGCCGTCTTGATCTAACCAAACTTTCTGTACTGCTTGAGTGGCTGTAAGTCACGTCTCTTTATTTTTTATGATTATAGTTTGATTTAGAACCACGAATTTCCATGAACTTACCGTAAATACGGCAATTCTTTAGAATACTTTTCAGTTGACCGTAGCCGTATACCGCCCCTATCATCCGTATGTGTCATTGAGATCTAGTTTCTGCCAGATCAAAGTCTTAGTAACTGCAATAGAATTCACACTCTTCTTTCGTAAACTAGGAGCTTTCTACTGTCCCGCACCTTTATTAGCATGAGTGTCTGATTATTTTACAAACAGCACTCGGTGCACACAATCAGGGTTCAAAGCAGGTACACCTTTCCTGGATAACTCGAGAACGGTTTAGGGAGCTATCCTTTATCCCTTTTTAATTTCCACCTACGTTAGTGATTCTTCATTCCGTTCTCCGGTACACTTATTCACATATGCCGATGATGTGGCTCTGAGTCAAGTTATTTCTGTAACCCAGGAGTCAAATAACTTTTCCGGTAATCTGTCCCATATTTATGATTTCTCTATTAGATCTGGTTTATCGATAATTCGTGGTTCTAAATAATATAAAAAGCATAAACATACTGCAAAACGATTTACAGCCAGATGAGAAACCAAAAACAATAGGCAGTAACTTTCCGAAAATCGTGACAGCGCAGAAAATAAAAACGGTCCACTTAGGAAGCAGCTGAACGGAACTGTAGAGCAGTTCGGTTGCTGTACTATCAGTAAATCAGAAAACTTTTAACGTCACGAAGGCGTGAATAAAACTGAAGTTGCAATATTAAAGAGAGTTGTTAATAAATGAGTACCAATAAGTCAGTTCTGTGGGGAAAACGGGAGTACGTGTCAACATGAATGGACAAATCCGGCGCTAGGTCTGGTAACGTCGTTGACTTGTGAAGGCCAATAGTGGAGTGCAGCGGCAGAAATGATAAGACTGAGAGTTCGAGCCTCCGCTCGACGGTACAAATGAAACACCCAGAATGATTACATAAAAGTAGAAGTGAAGACCTTTGGAGAAACAAAGTTATGATTAAATACGTGAACTGTTTGTGTAACAGGCATCGTAAAACTCGTGTATAAACCAAAGTGGTGTCTTAGAAACAGAGAAAATACATTACAAATGTCTGCGGTTCATGATGCATGTACCCACTACTAATAAGTGACTAAATAGAAGGCAGAAAGACAAACTCTAACTACGAATAGTAATTAACAGTCCCAATGCTTTGAAAGCATATTCACCCTTTCACGATTGGCTTATTTTTTGTGATCTGTCTACCGTTTTCACTAAACCACTAGCTATAGTAGGTTCTGTCAGATATCTAGGAATCACTGTCCATGCTAACGCGAAGTATTCATTTCACATTTCAAACTCGGTGAAGAGAATATACCAGCAATATGAAGAACTCCGAAGGATTGGGCATTTCAATGTCAAATGAAGTGCCATTTCTCCTTTCGTCTATCATTGTTCCTTTTCTGTTTCTCTTCTAACGTTCCCTCGTTATTTTCACTGGTCTACTGAACAGAGATTTTAAAATACTCCATCTAGGTCTACCTAATATCTGTCAAGTATTTTTTATGCTTTTAACCGAGCCATCGGTTAAGTTGTGCTAATTACACCTGGTGACACGTGAAAAATTTACCTACATAATCCCTCCAGTTAACATCCACTCTTTATGGAGGAATCCATGTAAGTGTAACTCCCTCGCTTCTACTCATTCTTCTTTGCGATCAGTACCCGGTCGCATTCACAGCTACGAAACTACCGTTCTCTATCTGCTCCGAATCGTCACGAGCCGGGCACGAGTGTCAGCCGAATAATCTCGGTAATTTTGATATGCATTCGTTCTTTTAGTCATCTTCTTGATTCGGTGATTTGTTGGCTGTAAACCTTTTTGACCGAACTGCGGGTGTCTGTCCATTCAGGATACATGTGCAATTTCGCTACTTTTCCCGTTTTGTCTTTTCACCACAACCAGCAAGCTTCTGCCGTGGAAAAAACCCGGAAATTTGGCACTGATTGGACCACACAGCACATGCTTTCCGGATGTATGTGATTTTTATTTGCTTCTTCGAATCTACTTCACCTGAAAACAGACCAGCTGAAGACAAAGGAACTGAGTTTATATTCATGCGGTAAAAAGTCTACATTCATGACGGGTTCCTAACTTACGCACAGCCAAGTGAACATAAATATACGAATATCTGCTTTTAATAGAGTGATCACGTGTGACGAAAAAAAGCCCACCAATGTCATTGGAACATTATGCGTTTTAGTGTCTACTTTCTATGATTGGGTCTGTCATGAAGAAAAATAAGCTGACGAGAATTCAGTACCACTACTAATATCTCCTAGGCTTCAAAAGTGAATTTGCACCTCCGAGAACTGTACGGAACTAAGTATTTGTGAAAACGTGTTCATGCCTTCAGATCCAAGAGTGGATTCATCGGACATCATTTGGTCTGCGAATACCAAACGCCAATGTGTCAGTTCACTACCAGTTCTTTCCAATAATTTCTGTTTCGGACCGAGCATAAAGTCGTCCAGGTTGGCCATGAATCTATTCCCGAATGCCTCTCTGCACTGAACTAAAACGATAACAGATGTGTTCACTGAATGCACATAGTTTGAATGAATCAGTTCGGATGTGTTCAGTACAGCGGATCTCAGTTCTGAAGCAAACCGCTGATCGGTTTATAGGCCGTTTGTAGATAAGGAAGTGAATACTCGCATACATAACAAACGGCTAAGGATAGGAAGATGAACATCAGCACAACATGCATGATACGCGATTCATGCAAACGAATCTATTTCGGAAGTCTCTGTTCCACTTTTTTGTTAACAGGCTATTCTCTAGGTACCCGCACACGGACTTGTCGTCAGTCAAGGATCGATGGACTCACCTTAGAGATGTTCCCGTGGAATGTGCTGGAGTTGTTAAGGTAGGAGTACTGGTAGGTTCTGACGTACCACAGGCCCATCGGGTTTTGGAGCAGCAGATCGGAAACAGGAGCGAACCTTAAGCGGTCAAAACTCAGCTGGGGTGGATGATCCTAGGACCTCTAGAACCACCCAACAACCGGGAGTTCACGGCGAAAAACATGATAAAGAAACTAAACACCATCTCAGAACAGCTTCAAAAGCTGTATGATGCAGACTTCTCTTACAATGAACCTGCTAGGCAAGCACCATAATTGGAGGACCAAAAGGCGTTATCGATTGAGAAAGGTCCCTAAAACTAGTTGATTGGCATTATCAGTTAGCCCTTCCATGGGAGACAATTGCTGAGACTATGCCCAACAACTCTGGAGTAACCACCCGGAGGCTTAACCTCCTCGGTCGTAGGCGTCAGCTCAATAGAGTTCCCTATGAAAGGTATGAAAAGTCATGCGAAGAAACAGAGACAAAGGTTATATGACCCCCGTCCCCGCCGAACAGCTGGCACTAGAGTTCTCACCAAGATGGTATTTACCACACCAAGCTACCGTCAATCCCAAAAAACCAGAAAATCTAAGGATAATTCTAGACTGCTCCCCCGGGTTCCGAGGATTATCCTTAAACGACCAGTTACTACAGGACTCAGATTGGATCAGTGACCAGGTTAGAGTGTTATTGCGGTTTCAAGATGAGAGGGTAGCCATCGTAGCAGATGTCGAAGAAATGTTTATGCAAGTTCGAGTGAACCCAAGGGATCGTGGCACCCTAAGAGTCCTGTGATGGGACAGTGCTGACCCAAAACAGCAGCTGTATGAGTACCAAATAACAGCTCATCCATTTAGGGCAACATCTCCTTTTTGTGAGAGTTTTGCAGTGAAAATAACGGACAAGGGGAATCTAGACTACGAACCTTTTGGTAATAACTTGGAGTCAGAGGATTTTTATGTGGACGACTGTTTTATATTATCCTCATCCGTTGAGTTGGAGAAAACCCACTTTAAAAATGGGTATCAAACGTAGAAGAAATCTGCATGTCATACCTGAAAACGACGACGCTGCTCCTACGGCCGATATCAACTTTTGACCCTTTGACCTGAAGCACCATTCTACGTAATCCATACGTGAATGAGATTATCAATGATGAACCGTGAAAAACATTGTTTGCAATGCCTAATGGAGTTGTCTGGCTGCAATTTATGTAGCTCATTTCCGCCGTGGACATCCAGAGGAAGCATGAAAGACCAAAGATGAAGGTAGATATTGCTTCTCCATAGAGAATGGAGTGTAAACTCGAATAAAGTCTACTTTAACTGTATTTGCATCTCTATTCGATGTGACATTGGCGTATACCTAATTCCGTATTCGGGTCAAAAGCGATTTGCACTTAGAACCTTGTGAAAGTGAGGGATTGGAAAGAAAGTCCGTCGTTACAAGCCAAAAATTACAATGAAATCCAATTAGCACTCGTTCTTGGTTTGTGAGGATTCGGACCAGATAAAGAACAAGAGAGCTTGTGTAAACGGTACAGCGTGAGAGTAAGGATCCTTGAGCGAAACGTGTGGAGGATACAGAGTTACATTTTTTCTGATCAATGTAAAAAGGGTGGATGCGTTTTGTGAGAGTTCACTGAGCGATCGATCCATATGTGGGCACAAATAGTTCGCGCAACCTACCGGTTGATTCATTCAGTCCTACGGTGTCTACACGACTTATAGTTGACAAACTTTGACGGAAAGATTGGATTTCCTCCTTCAGAAGACCACCGAAATTTCCATGGGGAAATGAGTTCTGTTTAACTGTGAGACATCTCAAGGCTGGTTTTGTAAAGATAATTTGCGAAGTTACTATGCACATTTTTAAATGTGATGTATTAACCCTAAAACGTGCATCAACAATGATTCCTGGATATTTTACAGAAAGCACCCTGACGATCTGAAAAGATACCAGACTGGTATACCGAATGAAGTTTCTCCGTCCCTGTACATGGACGTTTGTGCATCCTTGGTACTGAAGTGGACAGACTATTCAGGGCAGTTTGACGAGCTGAACTGACATTCGAAAAATTCCGTAAACGGAGCATTCCCCAAATTTATAATAAAACTTGTGAAGTATTCCCACGACGGAATTTTTAGTAAACAAAATGTGTCAAACGTATATCTGTCATTTATAAATCTCACTAGGTCAATACAGAACAGATGCGGGGTTTTGTAAAATTAGTCAAGTTAGTGATTAGTTCACAGTGTCGATAGGAATTCAAAATAGTATCTGTAAGGGTGTATGGGAATTCCCGCCACTGATTAGCAAAAATGTGTTTGCAAAGCAGTTTTTCGGGGTTTTTCTTCTTCCCCGGCCAAACCTCGGAAAAATGTCAGACAGACACAGAGTCGGCGGAACCAGTGGCAGAATTCTCCACAGGAATATATTACTGTCAGCTTTTACAGTTGTCTTTGTGAATTCTTGTGGACGTATGACTGCTTACTAGCCTAACCAGTTTTACAAAACCCAATAGCTGTGCTGTATTGGCCTGTTATGAAGACCGATGCGTCAAATCTGTGTTTGCCAGATATTGTTTCACAAACAAATTGGCAAATGATGTTTTCGAACATCCCAGACGAGTTATTCTGGTATGTATCGCAATCCAGCTGCTAGCTAGCATCATGTTAGGCCGACTATCAACAACCCGTTAAATGTGCATAAGTGAGAGCGACCTTTATAACAGGGTAGGGATGCTTGAAATCCCGTTGAGTGCTTCCAGAAAAGTTTCGACAGGAACGAATCTTTGTCAGAGTAAGCCATTCCCTATATCTGGGAGTTCGCTTTAATGATATTCTAAGAGTGACACATTCAAAACCATAGCTGAAAACGGTGATTTCATTTTCCTCAACTACGGAATGTCAGACAATTTCGGACACCACAAACACACGTTTCCCAGTTAACCCTCAATGTGGTCTTCCTGTCCCGGTGCAAGGGCTGGATAGACAATGTTAACCCTGGAATTTTACATGAGGATTGTTTTGAAAATCACTTGATGCACTGATAGATTTTTGTCTTTTGCTGAAATAATTTTAGATCGTATGTGTGTCGTTGAGGACGATTAGTTGTGAAAAACGGCCTCTATTATTGACCAAAAATATGACGCATTACAGCAATGCTGATTGATTCGCTTACAAAAGTCAAAAGATCGATCTCATAACATTCAAAACTGGCGTCAGCTGAGATCGGAAAAAAAATTCTGTCAACGAATAGAGTGGCTTATGCCGTGAAACCTCAGCAGTTTTTATCGACTCAACTAATAGTCGATATCAGTGACAATTATGTTTATATAAAATGATCCTGCTGTTGCCAGATTAAATTTCTGAGGGTTGACGGTGAATGCATTCGTTAATGCCACTGTGATCTGATGAATATCAAGAATGTGAGATATAGTATCATCTTGACCAGATTTTCTGTTTTCTGACAAAAATGAACGAGCAAATCGCTGCCAAGCAAAATGAAAGTACTTTATCGAAATCAGTCGACGGACTGAACAGGGATATTCTTGTTCGAATCAAATATCGAGGGCAGCTCCTTGTGGGTATTGAGCAGAATGACTTAATGCCCCTACAGTAGCTCTACCAGTTTATTGTCATCACAGATGGTTTATTGATTGTCGACAGCACTTGAGTAATCTTTCAGAATGAAATCAAAAGCACCCTCTGTTGCAGATGATTCGGTAGCACAAATCCTTCGATTCCTCACGCCGTCACAATACTCCATTTGTTTGTACGTTCCCTCTCTCTCCACAAATGCATTCTGATGGAAAAATTCACGAATCGAAAACCTGAAGATTCAAGTGTGCAGCTGCTCTAATAAAGCTTTTATTAGAATAAAACACCGGATGAGGTATGAGAAAGTTGCATCATATAATCCAGTCACCTGAATTTTATTGATATTTGTCACAAAGTCGTGCGGTAAGATTCCCAAAAAGCACAATGTGAGGACCGATTGGCGAATATTCTTTTGACTGCGTAATTGGATTGTGCATTTTCCACTTTCTTCTGTTGTATAACAATGGTACAATATTCCAGGAAGGAGGTCGAGCCAACTGGACGCCACTACAGAGGAAGTGACCGGCAGCTGGTGCATAATTAGAACCCGGGGCTGTAAGGTTGAAAACACATCACCAAGACCGTGGATCATAGACTTCTTCTCGACTAGACTGAATATTGCCGACTCATCGCGGTTTGGTTTTCAGACGGGGATCAGCGGTTGTGCAAGTATTTATTTCCCGCAGTATCGATCTTTCCTTATACTTATTCGTAATGGCTACACCACAGGCTCTTTCTAACGAAGAATTTGCTGCGTATCCCAGGAGGAAAGAATTCAACAGGAGCTCAATCATTCCAATGCGACTAAAATTGTAACCCCATCCCCTGTTGGTATTAGTGTTGAAAGTGGCTTTACTAACAGGTAGTACATGACAGTTAGTGAATTTGAAGTGAAACGTTAAGTGGGAGTGGGCGGCGGTAACGTTCTTGGCTTTGGAGCTAGCTGTTCTGGGCGGAACTGAAATGTGCTAAACGGAATCATTTCAGCAGCAAGCACAAAATGAGAATGGCTAGAGTATCAACATATCATGCGAAGACTCAGAAATAAACTCTGTGCTCTCTACACAAAACTTTTGAAGGACCCAATGGTGTTTGTAAAATCCCGCGACGTTAGAGAAAATCTGAGCACAACACCAAACGTATGACCTTTCGGCCATATTTTGTGAATGATTCGCATCAGTAACTGTGCTCCTATTTGCATTAACATAACAAAATGAAACAAGGGAACTTAATAACTCAACGAAACTCACAAGAAACTAGGAGTTTTTGATACCGAAATGGAGCTTAGGATTGTTCAGTCAATACATAATCGCATAAGGATACGTATAATCCTCATCTGCTATTTGTGCGAACACAACTGTATCTTCCCTATGTAATGTTTGACTTGGAAATCTGGTTAGTAAATTTAGCTAGCAGTTCTGATGGGAAGAATCTAGTTGATGAGCTTGAACATACTAGTACGAATCTGCTTTGAAACAGTTCGTTCAATAAAAAAATGACGAAACTGACATTGAGTCTGTACGCGCAGATATGTTTAAGGAGGTGTTCCACAGTTCCCTCTGGAAAAATAAGATATCTTATGTCAGTTCAGTAAGTAGCCATGAACTACAAATTGGCCGTTAAAGGCAATTAAATAGTTACATTTTAGTACGGAGTTAGATTGTGTAGGTCGCTTCTAACTGCGCATTTGTACTAACGATCATGTGGGAAAAAGTCTCCAAGATTTGATGAAAACTACGCCAGTGATGAGTTGTAACCACTTTAGTCAAGTACTAGATAATTTCTTCTGGCTAGCGCTAAACCAGAGAGAATAGTTCACATGAAACCCGGACAGTTCAGGGGTCGACTGCATGAAGGAATATCTTGCACACCGGTTGGTTTCGAGTCCCATTATGCTCCGTGGTTTATTTCCGGTAAACATTACAAAGTATAGGTTTCATCGGCCTATCAAGCGTTGATGTTTCTTAAATAATCCACGTATATGAAATCGTAATTCTTGTATTGCATCGGAGGAATCAGTCTCGTATTCTCTTGATCTTGCATTCCTTGACAATGTTTCACCGATCTTTTCATTATCTCTCCCCAAATTTCTGTTTCTTTATATGTGAATTTTGGTGGAAGTATTTATTAGTATAGATACCACTGTTTCGATGGATAGCTGCCTCTTTAAATGGAATAGAACACAGCCGTACCGTATGATAGAGACACTTACCAGGCTTTATCCTCTTTTGCAAAATTAGGCAATAAGATCCCCGGAAAGCACCACGTACAGATGGATTTGCGATAGTTAGTAAAGATACGAATCCGACCAGTTGCGGTATGGTAGTCAGATATGATCACTCATTATATACCTGTATATTTCTCGAAGAAGGTTGTGTTTTCTCGTTCGATAGCGACATCTATAGCAAGATTCATTCACACCAAGAACTTGCTGCACATCTCCAAAGAAGAGAATGCACCAGCTGTCCAATCCACCCAGTTCGAACTGAATGAAAGTTTAAGTGTATCCACCAATGAAATTCTCATTCACCGCTTCCATGTCGCTGAGGAAGAAAGGGGTTTGAATGGAAACATTAACAGAAAGTGGATTGTGGAAAAGAATGAGGTTTTCTGGCTGATTCGACTGAACTGGTCTAAACTATGTAGTGCTGAGTAATTTCAATGGCACGCATCCACTAAACTCCCGCGTATTAGAGGTTCCATCCCCGAACTACCTATTACATAACCACTCCATTTGGATTTTCTACAAATTAGCTCACTTTGATTGTCGCAGTGCCAGTTAGAGCTGAACTATGCGTTCCATTCTTGCAAATGTGTCGGTTCTCTGAAGTACACGAACTCGAATCAGGTTCGGAAACCCAGCAACGAGTGAAGTGATAAGAAAGTTAGGATAGCTGAATAGTTATGGTTAGAATCATCGGGCTGAGCGGAAAGTCCGATTGAAGAAGCAAGCTAAATGATATAGGTGCTTGCTTTATGTCGTAGGCATCAACAGTCAATCACCGCTTCGATATATGATGGAGTTGAATTATTCTTTTTATCTGTGGGAATGTTTAGATCTAAGTATCTTTAGTTCGCAAAAAATTTCACTTAATACACATATCACTGACAAAGTTACTACTCTAAAGAGTGTTACTGCATTTCTGAGTCGACTGCTTTGTTCCGTATCCTAAGCTTTTTGCCGTTGTCATCACTTTTATAAATGAACAGCGGTGTAGAAGAACTTGTGAATATTCTATCTTTTCCATCATCCAGACCCTTGCATCTGCTCTTGAGTACAGACCTAAACCACCTGCATCATTAAAGGTCTATCATCATTGTTGAAATATTGTTTACCCTTTTCGTTGTTTCTCTGATCTAGATCAGTCCTCCGTTCGGCTGTTCTGTTCCTTCAAGTGTAAATTTCTGCTCAAAGATTCAATACAAGCAAAGCCAGAATCTTTTAACTCTCCCGAGACGATATCCACCGGAAAACCTCGCATGGTCATAGATATATGCTCGAAAATTTTACCGTGAATATACCTTCATACTCCTATCATGGAACTTTCCAAAAACCACAACACACCCTGTTTTCGACTGACCCACCCCGTTTCCTCTAGTGAATGTCCCAGTGTGTGTTCTCCAATGGGCTACTTATCCCCTCGGGAACAAATGACCCATTTTCACAAACAAAGCTTTCACAACTCCGGTATACCACATACGGTTTACAAGGTGTCATAATATCATATTTCCTACTGTCAACTCATTTGCTTTCCTTTGACAGATACGAAGGAAGTCTGCAGCAAGAACTTGTTGTCTTTACCTTCCACTTCTTCCCGTTTTATTATTTCTAGGAAGGTATTTCTCCAACTAGGAGTGACGGAATCCACCAACTAGTCTTTCAATCATAATTTAAAAATGGGACTTTTCAAGTTCTTTAATATTTCATTGTCTGGAGAATAGCTTAGGCTTCTCTGATTTGGCCTCTAATCCGGTCTTACTGAATACCGGAAAATCCACTGCTTGAAATTCAACCACATGTTATCTATGGTTACTTTTTCTAATAGAACCATTTTTCCAACCTTTGCTGTTTGAGCTGTGATTATCAGGCAAGCTTTATCGCGAAGCCTGAGCCCTGGCATTCCATTGCCGGTCACTCATACCCTACGATTGAAATACTTTTAATCAACAGCACAAACGTTATTTAGAAAGCTTTACTCAATCACCCTCAGACTCGTTTGAGTGTCCCTCTCGAACTTCTTCAGTTTTCCTATGAACCTAAAATATCCACTTTTGATGCTGCATCATTTCTCCCTGGACTGAGCCGTCAGATCTACCGAGTCTGTCTGTTAGTTATCCGTCCTTCTATGTTTCAGAGCCTCATTCTCTTCTTGTTCATCACAAGCATGAAACTTTCAATTTTCCTTCACAAACTCCCGCGGGGGTCTCTGACTAGTTACCCAGTACAGTGTAGAGAACCTAGGAAGAAAGCAAATTTTCCAAACCCCTGGTCAACGATTCACGAGAATCTCAGGTAGCTGCGTTGTCTTCTTTCTTGTCTTCTGTGTATATCACAGACCCACCTATTTGTGGTATTCAACTATGCCGACTATGCTGCTTTTTTGTTAGGCTATTTCTGACTACTCCGATCTTTTTTTATTTCACTCAAAAGCCATATCCGATTATAACACTTCCCCACCTGATCTGGTTTAAAATCGAACCGGCGCGTCTTAAGCAGTCTGCTTTTCCGTTTGACAACGGATTCTGTTTTTATTATTTCGAAATCCCTGTCTAGAGTGAGTTATGCCAAGTACTTTAGAGTCTATCTCCTTGACAGCTGACATTCAGAGCTATATCAGACAGTTTTGGAGAAGGCTGTCAGTTATTTCCAAGATTTTTTCTACTATGAACTTGCTTTCTAGCCTAACTGTTTCTCTGTAATTTGTTCCGGCCTTCTAAAACAGAGCCTTTAAACTCTGTACTGCAGCTTGGTGTTCACAAGTTGCTCTTCAGCTATCCCCACTGGCATTGTTATAACTAAAATTGTTGATATGCATACTGAGTCTTTTTTAGCTCTAACCCAAAAGGTATTCCAGGATTTTACTCATCCGTGCAAGCTGACTTGCTCTTTTGTCTTTCTCATTCACCCACACATCCGGCATTATGACAACTACTCTCCAGAACAGATATGTACAGATATCAACCACATCCTAACTTCTGATTCTGAGAAATGAGAGGAAAACATCTGATTTACCAAGGCACATGACTTATTTAATTTCCTCTCGATTAGTGAATCTCACTCCAGTTCAAACATATACGTTTTTATTTTTCCAATGATTTTGCCGTCTTCGACACCTAGTAAATTTTCGTGTGTAATAGATGAAAAGTTGGCATACTTCTCGCAAAACTCTACCATATAAATAGAAAAATAAACACAAACTAGTCCTGATCAGTACTATCGAAAGGGATGAGTTTCTCAACGTTCAGTTTACTTCCGGTGAACATGTAAGTGAGCAGACTAGTATGGATCGCTACTGCGTGATAAGCAACTGCACTTTAGGTTTGTGTGTTTGTGCTTGTGTGTTTCTGTGTGCTTGTGTGTGTCTGTGTGCTTGTGTGCGTGCGGCAGATCTCTCTGAGTGAGGAAGTACACGCAAATCTCAATGTGACTCTTATCCCAGTTATCCGAGTGCATTCCACATGATACAAGAGAATGCAAAGGCTGACCGGTGGATTCGGGAAAGTTCCGAACCCAGTTAGGTCATTGGATGCGATTGCACAACTGAAGGAACCACACGACTGATTTCCCTCAATCTTCAGACGGAAGACAATAGCATGTGGATATTTTTCGTGTCCCACTTCATCGCAACTGTGCTTGTTTCTAATCCTTGGAAGTCATATGGTAATATGGACAAACGAAGCACACGAGTGCGCAAATCGTTTCACTTGATTTGTGCTCTAAAGCTTTTGTTTATATGCCTCTGTTAGTGGATGTGTTCATCAATGTTTTTGCAAAAATAAAAAAAAAATCTAACCGCCTTTCTCATGAACGAAATGGCTTCAACAGTACCCGTACAATGGATGAAACCATCTTTGTTTGGGTCCAAAAAAGACTACGTTCACTGTGTCGGAAGCTGGTCTTCTGAGTGCTCAAAGAGTCCGAGACACTTGTCATTGGTCAGGATTCGGAGCTGATTACTTAGATGCTTGACTGTAGGCAAAATAGATAAAATATACTAAACGGGAGAAGAAATCAAGCACATGTTCTCACCCCTCTTGTCAGCACAATTGACCGTGAAGGTTCGGAGCCAATCAAATGAACTAGGGAGCTGAATTGGGGTCATCAAGATTAAAGGTTATACGCTTGGCACTGGTGGCGAACGGAGACTGAATGAGGACACTCTTAGGGGATTTGAATTTTGAAATAATGGGTTGGTTATGTTTAAATGTGATAAATCTAATATTCCAAATGTTCTGCCACTAAAAAGGGACGAATAAATTTGCACTCTTTGTATCTTCAATGTTATCGAGTTTATTTATTCCACTTCTTGTCCGCAAAATGCCACGGGTTATGGATTATCATGAAATACCACTTGAATCTCAGGCTGTTCCAGGTTATCCTCTTCTGTTGACTATTCTCTTGAGTAGCTGCAGTAATTGTTTGTCACCCATGAGACGTGATCATGTTGTTCATTGTAAAAATCTCGTTGTTATTCTTAGTTGCAATGTGCCATTTTAAAAAATACTCTGTCCTAAATTCCATGCAAGCAAGTATTATTCAATCGGCATTTCTTTGAACTATTTTTTGATCTGTAACTGTATCTCGAAACCTTAACCGTGAATCGAAGTGTGACTCAAAGCTCAAAAGCTAAGATTATCCGCCTTGCCACCAGTGACAGAAGAGATACTATCCAACCTTCTACCGCACTCTGCCATTTCACTGTGACACTAATAGCAGCTCTCAGAGAGATTATCAAGAAGGCCCACTCAATATGAAAAATTATCTGATGCGTACAATCTTCTTGAATTGGTAGACCAGGTTCTTACAAAACTCAGCTCTTTTATGAGCTTCATGGAACTGATGGAAAACCCTATTCAAGAAGGGTCCAACTGTAGATAGTAGCTTCATTGACTCAGTTGCATCCAAAGCCCTTATTCATAATCTATCTTTTAAACATACGTTTAGCCCAAACGGAATAACCTCTGAGATAGCAATAAGCCCTTGTCTTTTAGATCTCTTACAACTGTTGTTTTACGGTCATCGTCCATTCATTAGTCATCCCACGGTTGTGGCAATCCCTTTGCTTCTGTTGAACTGCAAATCATATTTTTATGTTCAGTAGGAGATTAGACCCAATCTGTCACAAGTCCATATTCAGGCTGAAGGCGTGCACCACAATGCTCGTGATGATGTTGGCGTAAACCAATGATCACATTTATGGGCCAAGTCGTACATTTCATCTCGTTTATTCTAGCCGTGATGAGAAATAACTTGCGGTGAACGATGTGAAAAGTTAGCGCAGTGTGCAAACGACTCCCCAACGATAGTTTAAGAATACGAATTACAGGTAATTGATGGAAGAAAGTAGATCAGTCAAAAAGTTATTGACTAGAGTATGAAATATAATTTTAATTAGCAGTTTGTGTATGTTTACTTTGGATAGAAACAGTATGGTTGGATGATACCCGGAAAAAGTCTGTCGCTGAAGGTAGGTAAGGCTCTGTCACCACCATCACGTGTTGAGTATGCACGATTGATAAGAGGGCGAGGTAAATGACCTCCGAAAGATGGCGCGCTACTATCTGCACCTAATGCATGCATAACTTTTCCCTCGTTTTACATTTCTCATAGAATGAAATACAAAGTGAAATGTGATGGCATTCACTGGGGCACTTAGATGACGACGGTAAATTGGGCTGAACCTTAAGTTACGATCTCAGAGGCAGTTTAATGCAATAAGATCTTTTGAACACATCAGTTGGGAGTCTTTGATTGTATGATTTATTCCGTAGAACTGACTGACTTTGTAGTAACTCATGTTCATATGCTTGCCATTTAATTTCAGGTGAAATATCGGCTTTGCACTTTTCGTTTAAGGTTCGCACTGAGTCGAGGACCATTGACCCACCATAAAAATCGGCCAAATCCCCTAATTTGTTCCACTATTATCTAATTTTCACGAACAATTCTAAGCCAGGCTTCTACTATTTCCTTGTGGTATTTGAATTGTTTCATCTACTAACAAGCACTTGAGCTATTGATTACTAAATCTGAACTCTCGGGGTGCGCTCACTTTTTCTATTCACGCTGTACAGACACAAACGGATGTCGGAAGATAAAGTATTTGTTTCTTGCGACATCAATAGGTCTTCAGAAATCGATATGTGTGGGGGATGCAAGTGACTTTTGGAACTACACCAAAGGAGTCAATGTTTGACACAACAGACGAGTATTTTCATGCTGACACGGAAAATCTAGCCATTGCCCATCAGTTCCGTTTTATAATTATTGGCGAGTTCTAATTTATCTTCTTCACAAACGAAACCTAGCCATGAATCATACGAAAAAAGGTTCGAAAACAAAGACGGAAATTTTGTTACCCAAGCGGATTACTCGATTACGTGAGCGCATATTTTTCAGAGGTATGAAAAGCAAGCATCAGCTTTGGCTTCGGCTGGTGCATCCCGCCTCCCCCGTTGGGGCCCAAGGGACGAGGATAATGGTTTGTTCGACCGAGTAGGCAGTGGAAATTGTTTCGGTTGAAAGTCAGAGATTTCCCCTAGTAATCAGCCACGAGTAGAAAATCTGGGTTGTTTGACGAGTAACGTACACCATATTGATTTCGAGAAAAAACCATAAAGGCATAATCCAAGGACCACTCGCGTTTCTGAAGCTAACTTTTGATTGGCGAAACTCAAGCGAATGTGTTACTTGACGAACACTTTCCAATTTGCTATAAAACGGAATACTCTTGTTTTATTTGCCAAAAATTGTCACCAAAAGATGAATGTTCAGTTTAGATGGGACCCAAACTATATATTTGTTTGTCTATTTAGTGCTAGAAGTATTTTAAAAGCGTTTGGTGATTTATGGCCTAAGTTACCAGCAATTAGATTTATGAACCATGTTCACAGAAACGAGGTTTAAAGATTCATTTTTGGTGATTTCCCACACGTCACTGTGCTGATTTACTGATATGTCTGCCAAGTTTGAACCTGATCCCAGCAGGACGACAATGGTCACAGAACTTTTCATCTCGTTACTAACACATTGATGAGGTTCTATGATGGGATTTTACCCACGGGGATTATGCTGAATAGGCTAAATAATTATACAAATAAAACGCACTAATACTATTCACGAAAGCAGTATGAACACTCTATTTCAACAAACTATACTTCAGCTTTTCGAATGAACAGAAATTCACTGACCGTATCAGCAAGTGGGTGTACTTTTTACCACCAAGTTATTTTCGGTACTAACTGTACCTTCCACGCACTATTCCGTTATGTTTTACTACTTTCTATTGACAGTAGGCAAACTCTGTTTCTTAAATTCCTATGGTCTGCTGCTTCTGGGTTTTACCAGTGTTCAGCTCTTATTGACTGGTCAAATTTGATACCCTTCAGACAGTGAGCTTCTTGCGTTCACGGATAATTTATAAGTGTTTTCTACACCTTTTTCTCTCCCCCCACTTGACTGCCCAGTGCCATTGCTGTCGGTACACTTGGAGAATTTCAGTTACGGTGTACAATACCACTTACCTCTATTGACAGTGAGTCTACTAGGCGGACGGGACATGAAGTTAAGCTGACTCGAGCGAAAGAAACCTATAAAGGCTAAGACGAGTCTAGGATTACGAAAACGAAGTGGGAGAGAATCGAAAGGGCTTTATAATAGCGGTCAAATTTCTTCTACAGTAACTACCAATAACTTTTCAGGAGACTAATCTTGTAAACAACGCACAGAATGTAACCTTTCAAGGTGTTTCTTTCAGTAACAATCAGTTTTTAACTCAGCGGAACGAATATCGTCATAAATGGAATATTATGGTTTAACGGAATTCTGAAGAAAGAAGTAGAAAAACTACTTCCAGTGCTTCTCATGGCATTTATTTTCGTAAATCGGAAGCATAACTAAATACTTGTCTCTGCCACTTTCCACGTGAAAGGATTCAATAATGCCCTTAGCCAAAGTAACGTTTTCCATCCATTTTAAAATGGGATGGGAGTGCAACTAGCAGGAGACAAATTCGATCCTAACAAATTCAGGTTATCCTCGCAAGCTGTGAACATCGAAGTATGTTGATAAACAGATTGATGGTCAGTGTGTAAAGGAGTTGAGGTGAACAGTTTGCGATTTTTCATATACTTGTTTGGCTTTTCGAAGGTCTACTCACCTTTCATCTTTGATGCACATGGAAATCCACTGATTCCGAGGTGGTTTACTTCCCTTCCAAGAATAAATATTTTAATGCTCAGCTTTATGCGGTTTTCGAAACTGCCTACTCATTATTCACTGAGTTGTAGAGTTTCTCGAAGATTTTGTTCCCAGTAGGCCTAAGTCAGCACGAATACAATTTAAAAAATCTGAAGGGCTGGAATTCTCAGTTGGTAGGGTAGTATAAGTGGTTGATTGTGTACAGAGGAGACCTCCTGCTACTACTAACTAAACGAACCAATATTATCTATGCAAATGGCTCGATGCACAGATATGTTGCTCGATAGCTGTGCATGAGAAACCCAGATGAACAGAAAATTTTCGACTGCACGGGGCATCTGATCCAGTTTCAAGCGCGGTGATTTATAGGAATATTTATTACCGATTACACAGGATGAGTTATTCCATTTTGACGAAATATCGATCAAAGAATAAGAGAGGTTACCGGGTCCTAGAAATAGCTGGAGGAAACCCATAGAGCTTCCTGCTATTCTTAACAGAAATGTCTACAATCTCAAATCAGTAAATGCATCACCTGCTATATTGTGTCCAGGCTACGCATAACCCATGCATTGAAATGAATGGACAAACTGATTCGTTTATTCTTCATTTAACAGTCACATTCCACAGAGAAGCCCACCCGAGAAGAACATCCAAATTAACGCATCTGTTAACACCCTTGAATACAATATTATTTCAACAAGAGAATGATCACAACTTCAAACCAGTGTACACAAAATTTGTGAAAATGGAGAACTTTGCTCGGTAGCATCGATCCGGATAGAAAAGCCACTTTTTAAACTACCTGCTTTTCCATTCAATCTAGTGTACTATTGGTTGTGAAAATAAGGCTACACTGAGGAAAGGAACAAAGCTTAGGCAGTACCCATCATTTGCTAATTGTTTCTGCAAAAGCACATCGTACAGAATCGCTTTCCCATTCACTCGCATCACGCTGACAATTCTTGTCATAACGTTTGTTCGTTGTCGATAAGGAAATCATGGTCGTCCAAAATACACATCTATGCTTGTATCCCTTTCAGTTCGGGCTGTCCGTACCCTTAAATATTCTTCTCCGAAAGAGATGAGTAATTGTTCGTTGTGGATTCGGCTTTCAAGTCAGATTCATTTGAACTAGCGTTAAATCAGATAAGAAATAAACAATCAGATTTAAAAATATGCCGAATATTGATATTCATTCAAAACCTTCAATTACAGAGTCAATGATGATTAAGTCTAATTAGATCCAGCACAGCATACTGTCTTTACTTAGTTCCAGACATATTTGTCCTCTTTGATGAAACTGTGTTTCTTAGTTGGATTTCCAATGAGACTGCGCTGGAAGGCAATTTTGCTGTGGTAAACTGGAACCCCTCTTTAGTAATCCGTAAATGATGGCACTGATTGCATATATTGAGAAAACATTGTTCTCATTGGACGGCTTGGAATGAGTTTCTGAGGTTCATGAACATTTTACCGCATTTTACTCTATTCGTCCAAACTACGTGACACATTCAATTACGGTCACTCTACTGGTGTGATCGCAGATCCGTCCACCATGGGTCTTCACATGTGGGGTTTAGTGAATGTATTCACATAGCAAAATTTCTCCCGATCGCTGCTGTGATTAAAATCAACCTCCCAGGTAATAAAAACGCACTTAAATACCGTAAGTTGTACCTAAAGATTTTCCAAAGTGTCAACTTAGTGTAAAAGACTAACCAACTTTTCTCGGTTTTTCGAAAATAAATTACAAAAGGTGTACCAAATAAACCAGTTCTTTCGCGATTCTGTTTCAGATACCCAAAGTTTACGCAATTAGTCAAACAGGGTTTACAGTGACTGAATTCAGCTCTTTTTAATAGCATTCCATTAAATTCACTGTGATTCTTTTATGAGTATTTCATATCAACAAAGTCTGAATTGAGTGTGATTCAGCGTGAATAAAAAAAGGCCGCGAAAATGACGTATATGTGAATAAATGTTTGAATACTTATTGAAAATACTGTACTGGTAGGGCATTCCATAAAACCCTTTTGAATATCACTTTCAAAGGTTCCAAAGATAGATCCTTACTTTCGCCTGAATTCAAGATCTACCCGTCATGTGAATTGTCGAACAAATAGACACGTTAAAGTTGATGAGGATCAGTATTCTCTTTATTGGATTCAGTAATCTCAACCTGTGGATTCTGTTTCTTAATGTAACCTCTTACCGGTAAAACTAAAGAGAAGATACACATTGCGATCATAAAACAACTCGAGCCGGAATCGAACCGGTGACATCCCGCCTACTGGGCACGGGCTCTACCAACTGAGCC
Source organism: Fasciola hepatica (assembly GCA_948099385.1). Classification (NCBI taxonomy): domain Eukaryota; kingdom Metazoa; phylum Platyhelminthes; class Trematoda; order Plagiorchiida; family Fasciolidae; genus Fasciola; species Fasciola hepatica. The sequence goes on from CANUEZ040000182.1 coordinate 11,505,863, forward strand.
ATCGCGGTAGACTGGTTGAGTGTGAATAACCCAAGTGAATACCTAGTGATGCTCAAGCCAAGCATAAGATGATATAAGAACAGCTATTCCTTCACAATTACTGGACTGGTCTCCTCAGTTTATTCCCAGTGGGATGCACCTTTCACGACTGAACGTGAAAAAATACATTTGAAACGCAGCCCCATGTGTCTTCAGTACAGCTCATGTATAGACAACCACGTAGACAATAACGAATATTCATTATAGACTGACTAAAGAATATCACATCCCGTTCTTATGGACCATTAAGTCTGAGAGACATTTTGCCGAAATATCCCCCGTTAACAGTGAAGTTGTTCGGTAAGAGCGAATGGTGGGATTCTAATTCACTGTGATATCTAGTGTGGCATGGTCAGATGAGTTTTTTATTCAACATTCTAAATGCCGTACTGATGAAATTAATACTTTCAAAACTCATGAAAAGTAAAAAGTGTAACTTAGAGATCTTACTACACATGCGTAACATACGCTTCCTATTATATCATCAGTGTAGCGTGGACCGTAAGCAGAAGGATAAAAATCAACTTTGCTAAACTGATTTTTCAAAAAATTCCCTCATTTTCTCTGGAGGATCCCATCATGTTTATTCTTTGTATTCGACCGTGGAGGCGGAAATCATTATCAACTCAGTATGACCCAGATATTCTCGAGTCTCTCTGGAAAAGATCTGTGGAGTGGACAGATGTATTTGCGTAGAATCTGTGCGACGGTAGCATAATTAGAACAGCTGGATGTTTTCTGGTTGAGTCTGTCAGAGTTTCTGTTTCTCTAGATTTTCCGGGAGAAACGAAACTACCTTAGTACTAAGTATCCGTGGTTTCCCTCTCAAAGGGTGGACAGCAACCTTGTTTTTCTCTGACAGCTCACAGTGACTGATCCGTCTGAACTCCTCTGTTTCTTCGTACCAAGTCTCAGGTTTCTGATCGGTGTTTAATTTTGATAGTTCAGTGTTTCGTTGAATTCACTGGGTTTGCTTCTTTTCCAGTAATACTACCAAAATATGAAATATAAGATATCCTCAGAATCATCTGACAACTAGTGGTCGTTGTATCAATTTACATGAAGTCATAAATTAGGTTTTTTCAGTGGGACATGATGCCCATATCGTATAAATCTTGGGAACATATCCTTATTGATGAATAAATCCGTTAACTATTGTCCACGATGGGAGTATTTGATGGGAAAACTCCTGTAGTATACTAGGGGAAACACATGTGCAAATCAACAGAAACACTGTTATTTCACCCAACTAAAGTAACTCGGTGAAGTGCCCTATTGGCAGATGTAAACTCCAGTCGTAACGAAAGTGGCAGAACCACGTTATTTTAGCAAATGAAAGCAGAATATTACCGTTTCATTTGGAATACTGCGACAGTTTAGTTTCATTGATGCTACGACCCTAAACACCATTTTGGTATTCTCTGAGAATTAAAAATAGTACAACTCATCATCAATGTGGTCTCGTAGGTGCCTTCAAGCTGTTCTTCAAACCAAAGCAGTTTGCTTGAGTTCTTTCCCGAATTCGAAATCGCTTCTTGAATATCAGACCTCCTTTCACGTTACTCCATTCACTGGGCATTGGTATTGAAAGTGCGGTAGTAAGGATATCAAACAACGGCTGTCTCGACTAGCATATAGTCCTATTTATTGGTACCAAGGAAACATCTTGTAGCTTTATGCGAGTAAGGCAATATTGACGTTTACGTGATTGATTCATAGTGTAACAAGGACGACAACGCACGGCAGGATACTTGTATTCCCACGGTCACACAAGTCGAGTCATGGCACACATACAGTCGCTTATATAGGCTTTTTTCCAGACTGCGCGGCACCAAGATTGCTATTGTCGCTGCTTGAGCGCTTCGGCTGCATTCTGTCCATTTGCCTGTGACCGATGGCTTGCTTCTCTTGCCCGTCATTTCCCTTCGGTTGGTCCGACTGTCTCAGTTGACGGCTCGATCGGCAGCCCTTCACCTGAGCTATCTTGCTGGTTGCCGGAGATCCCGCTGCTTCCTCTCTGGTCGTCTGTGTGCTTCTTTTTGCCTGCTTCGGGACGCCTCCGACATATTCGCCACCTGTTCTTTTGTCTGTGGCCCTTGTTTGGTTCGTTCGTTCGCCTTGATGTTTACGCCGTTCCCTGGCCCCAGCATTCCCTGTTACAATAGTGCACGACAACATGCCTTACTGACCGGAAGACTGCTGTCGCACATGTTTTGATAGTCATGTCATCAAAAACTACTGTCAACTTTTTTTATTTTTCTTTTGGTAAATCGGTCCCTGAAGAAATTAGAGGTGATCAATGCAAACTACGATCAACGTAAAGCATGATACGCGGACAACAAATGAATACCCTTTTCACACATGGACATAGGCCTTCTTGGTGTTGACATTTTGTCATATTTCGGCGCAGACATTTTTCGCTGGTTGATCTTGTTATATATTTTTTAGCCTAACTTAGCTGCGTGTGAAAGCGCATGTCATTATCATCATCATTTAGAGTTAAGCATTTGGGTCAACCCAACTAATCGCTGACTAACTAACCATGTTGCACTTGAAAGTACATGTAACTATTTTGCTTGCTAGCTCATAAATTTGCTTTCTTGTTTACTCATTCAGTAGCTCACTTGCGGGTTTGTGTCTCACTGACCGACTGCAGTCGAGTTGCATTTACTTTCTAAAATAATGGGATGAAATAGCTACTTGTTCTGCTTCTACTGATTACGAAGACAACAGACCTGTGTTTACATTTATCGAGGCAAATTGGAGACGGGAAACACACCACAAAATGTCGGATAAAATCTGTTCAATTGACTCAAAGATCACCTTCTTAAAACCCTCTCTAACTTAATCAGTTTACCATCTGTGAGGATAGAAGCAGACGTGAACAAAGAAACCCCAGTTCGGTGGTCACACAACAAGCCTTTGCCCATCCAGAATCAAGAGCAAGGTTGAATTCAGCGAAGCAGGTCAATGATGTGTCAAGGAAACAGTACGTTTTCACTTGTCTAGAATCGAGAACAAGACTGGGGCCAGCGAAGTCGAGTGATGGACCAATCGATGAAAAGCAGCTGTCTGAAACGACCGGATTCAAATCAACCAATCGGGGTACAGATATACCAGACAGCTAGGAGGTCGTTCATCAGCAACAGTCGAATCTATAAGTTTGAAGGCAAAGATTTGGTTATGGTCACCCCCCCCCCCCTTTTCATATAAATGAATTATTTTGCACCAATAAACTGAGATAGTTCGGAAGCAGAAACGTTTTCCTACTAGAGCTAACAGCACAGATCAGAACAACATGCTACATGAAGCCGGGTTTGGGTGGTTTGAAGTGTACTGTGCTTTTCGTCTTAGAATACTCATGGTCGACTGGTTAACGATACGAAAGGTCAACGTATCTAATGGGAATCCCGCACGATGAAGCTAACTGGCACTGTACCAGATCTAATTCATCTCGAGACAATGAGTGAGGAAATCGCTGGAGGTACTTCAAATCGTTTCCCGCTTGACTTGTCGGGTCTGTCCTTTCAACTTCGGAATACTTTGCCTCAAATATTGCACAAAAGAGCGCCCAGCTTTGTTTTGACTTGATATGATACGTCATTTAGCAGCAAACATTTTTGACTTTACTCAGCTGAGTCCTTCATATTTTAATTCACTGTCTTCTCAGTCTAACTGTGTCTACATTGATCGCATTGTCCAAAAATTATCTCTTACTAAAGTTGGACAGTGTGACACTTTCACTGTTCACATGCATCCATACAAAATCACATGAGCGCAGGCTATCAAGGATTCGTATGAATTGAATGATGTTTTATTATATACTGTTCCAACATCACTTTTAAACAGAACTAAGTAGTATGTGCAGTGGAGTTATACTGAATAGTGAACGTCGCTTGGATTTTGTTTCATGCGGTCTCTTTATGCACCAATGTCTCTACATGAGCTCGATTTCACCTCTAACTATGCAGGTTGTATATTTTTCTGGTCAGGAAATTTGAGGAAACTGGAGGTACTTTGAGCTAAGAAATCAGTCGCACATTAGAACTTTTTCTTAGGCGAATAGCTATTATGTATGATGTGATCACAGTTAACTCATTACGTCTGCATGCTTTCATGTTTACTCCATTCTGGTACGTGTGTAAATAAACAGGGAATTAAAACGATGAAATCCACGTGATGATCGATAACCTGTTTACTTGCTACCGTAAATTGCGTACTGACAAATCTCGAAGTAGTAGGTTGCAAATTGTCAATTCCGCAGAAGTTCAGCGAATTCATCGAACACTCTCCTTAGGTTCGCCCTTGGAAAATCTGGGCAAGAAGCCCTGCCTTGTCTAACTAAGTACGTGATCAGGTTTACCAGTAGGTACGTCGGTCCACTCTGTGTAGGAGACTTGAATTGGTAGGAGACATTCGCTTGGAGTTAACGGGACAGTGACCGCGTCTCCCCTTGAAGTTGTCGGGCGTTGCTGTCTGACATATAGGACGATATCTGAACAAACTTAACTAAGTGATTTGGATCAGCTCGAGCAGGAGTTGGGTTTCGCAGTGCTAACATACACACACTTGAGGTGAAAAGGCCTGAGTTTAGACCTTCAGTGCGCTGGAGGATATGGACCACTGAGCGAAACTCGATCCTGGTACCTCCGAGTGCAGGATTGATCGAATGACTCGAAGTTTGTGCATAAATGACTAGTTTCTTCATGTCACTGGAAAAACAAGTGATTTTTCTTTGACTAACTCAAACACTTTGAATGGAAGTACATTTCAACTTATATTTTTTGCTCAGAAGATAACTTAAAGCTTCTTCGGACATCGCGATGTAATTATAAACCGGTATTCAAAGCATGGGTTTATCGTGTTCCCTTAAAAATGTTTTACTTCATAATGTGCATACGTCCTTTCGATTCAATTGTTATGGTAGCGGTGATAGATCCATTCATACTGTATGAACAGATGAAACGGCTCCGTGTATGTCCGACCAAGTACGACCCAACACAGATCAGTCAAGTCTGCTGATTGATTTTTAAATAGTTGGTTGTTACGAGTAGTCAAGTGTAATAAATTACACTGACGGATATGACATTGAACACACGGTGAAGCACACATTGCATCACAAACATGCAGCGAAGAAATCATTTCTTCCTCTCTCCAGATATGATGCCGTGTTTAGTGAATTAGTCTCAAACTGATGTGTGAGAAGCCGAAAGTACATGGAACGTGGAAGCGTTCGTATTGCATTGCCCACTTTGTTTTGCTGTAATTAGTATTGTATTGTATCTGGGTTGGAGGACTGAATTGCTCCGGAAGCATATGACCGAATTCGCAGTTGTTGCTTCTCATCGAACATGTGCACCTGAAGCTCATCCTTGAATAACCGTCAAAACAAAATTCGGAATATCTCCCCGTAAAGCCTTATTATAAACAGCAACCCCGTGGTTTTACTGTTCCAGTAATCGTATTGAGCGGCCTAATGGGAATCCGAATGGCCCCTAAATTGATCGATCTGTTTTGTTGCTTTTACTCATGATAAAAATTGCAATCACAGTTTCGTGTAACAGAAAGTACTCACTCGATCAGATCTGTGTCAGATTCGATTTACTCCTTTCACATTCCTTCATGTGGTGCTTTTGCAACAAATATTTCACTAATCTCACTGTTATAAAAAGGCACAGACGTGGAAACAGAGTTATATTCACTGAGAACATTTTTGATTGTCCCTTTATATCATATACACATTTACACGACGGTCAATCCTCATGCCCATGGGATATTTCGGTTTCCTTCTTGATAGTGTATATATGGGTATCTAGGTTGATTTTATGGGCACTAATGATACTGTGTTTGCTCAGTTTTCCCAACTCTGACACTGTCACAGCGAATCATCTTTCTGGCTGTATGAGGTTCTGTTTGTGTTTGCCTTGTTGTGGAGTTGACCCTATTTGCCATCGCAGTCCGATTGCAACTTAGCCCATTCCTAACCTGCCTGAGGTAGCTGGCCGCTAAGTGCAGCCGTGTTGAAAGTTGGATATTTCGGGATTAAAGCAGTGTGCATTGCAGCTTGAAGGGACAATCTGCTCAGTCCGTTCAGAATTGGACGTTATTATATTCACATTATTTGATTGGTAAGCCAGTTGTAAGATGGACCTCTTTTCTGTACGAAGTCTACGTAAAACGAAGTCTTTGTGGTACAAACAACTTACAAAGCGCGTCTATTCGCACAATTTCAGTAGCGAGATTGAATTATCTGTGATCGACCTGAATAATCCCATTTCAATATGTAGAGGGAAAACGATCGGCGGACCAGCGCCTTTAAGGTAACTTTGTCCTCGGGTTTACTAGTATCACATTTGAAGGGTGGAAATGCATAATTTACGAACGATTTCTGCTTCAAGATAAAGTCGAAATGTCATGATAGTTTGTGCTGCATAGTTAGAAACTCACTGCGATCTAGAAGCTGAGAATTTAGTTGACCTGGGAAATAAAATCCCAATAAAACCACATCATATTAGTCACGAGGATGATATTGACGGAAACGAGGTTATTCGCTGTTTGTGTTTCCTTCATATTTATGAACTGATTTGTCATGCACTCTCAATTCTCAGTTTACTGTTGTTTTTCACTTGGACTCTTCACAGAGAAGACATCCAACACAGGAGTTGGGTGCCGTAAGGGCAGTTTGTTCTCACAATTCAAAAGCAGTGATGTGAAGGTGCTACGCGACTTGGTGTTAACGTTCTCCTAGCCAATGTCAAATAACCCGGATAGCCGGATTTTTGGTTGTTCGAGTCACAGTCGTTCGATTTGAGTACAGAGTAACTTTTGAGGTCTGGTTAGTTTGCGCTGCCGATAATAGTGCCTAACAACTACCAGGCTTGTGTGATCTTCAATTTTGATCTGAACGGTGGTACTGTGCCCTAAACCATTTCATAAATCAGAAAACCTGCAATCAAAAGGCTCTCACTAATACAATGAGAGTGCACTGGAACAAATTACAAATCAGAAAAGAAGTGCCACGGTAACAGACACGATCGCTCACCAGGGTTGTTCCAATATGAAGCCACGATTTGGCAACCGGTTTGGAATACGGGCTCAAGTAATATCAGTTTCAGTTACATATGGTGAGTTGTGTGGCCAGTGAACCCACAACTGGCAACTATAATTATCATAATCTATCCCCAAATCAAACCACTGACTCTTGTTCTCCCCTCGATATTACAAAGAACGTAGCCGCTCACTGTCCCGTCAGCCATCTGCTGAATGCGTACGGATTGTAGCCAGGTGCTTGTAACGAAACGCGAAACAATCAGTGCTTCTTTGTTTCTTTACTATTCACGTACTTGCTTAATTTAGTCTGATTATCTATTGTTATATTTAGTTTACACTCTATTGAATGGAACTTGCAATAACACTGACAGTGATATTCTTGAGGATTCTGTGTCGTAAATTATGAAAAGCCTAAACCGAAGACTTGGCCATGTAGAGCTTGTTAGACTTCCTGCGTGGGGTCCAAGAGGCCCTCCAACTCTATCGTTAGATCCATCGAAGGAAAGGATTAGGCACCTCGATCAATGACACTGTTGTATCCACAAAAGTTTTGTATCGGCTTGATGCCGGTAAGTGTAGTACTCCCACTTCCCCTTTTCCATTCTTGTTATATTCATTTTTTCCGAATAAAGATGCCGGTGGGAGATAGCCACCAAAGCCACCGTATCCAAAGCCTGCTTTGTGGTTGTTTGAACTGGATTATAATTGCCTTAACGTAGGTCTGGAATTCAAGGCCTAGAACTAATTATTGCTGAATATTGGGAGGTATTCGATTTTCTAAGTTTTCCGGATTTCGGAAATAACCTGTAGCCTACTAGTGCAGGCAATCAATAAGGTACATCAGCACTAATCAGTCTTTAAAAATGAAGTTTGCTATCTTATAATGAATGCGTCGGTGAGTAGAATGTTGGGTGTGCAATTATGCGATAACCACATATGCTCACAGTGAAAAGATGATCGATGAAAAACTTGGGAGTTTCTTTTTCAGTATGGATTTTAAAGCAACTTAACAACTAATTGGGTAGATAAAATAGGTAAATGAAGACAATCGATTTCGGTATTGAATGAAAAGGATAATTTTAAGGATGGGTTAGATGAACCCCTAAGTGGTTGTCTGCACTAGCCCCAAATATCATCTTGACAATAGTGTCTAGCATGCCTTGGACCAGATCTCTGCGCAAAATAAAATAATGTCTAATATATGAAGCCTAGAAGACTACTGAAATAGATGCTTTATTATTTTATTCTTGTAAGGCTTTTTGGGCCTAGGTGCACCAAAATCTGGCCTATCTTGCCTGGTACGAGTGAATAGGGAATAAAAACGAGGACAGTGAGACAGATTGAGTATGGGTTAGATGGCAATGCATTTCCTGGCCAAATGACATTTTGCTAGATCCACACAAGCACGTCGCAGTCTCTCACGAAGCCAGTGATTATTATTTGACTGTCATATCCCTATCGAGGCCAATTTGGATTCGCCATTGATGATCCCGTCTTAGTGACATGGTAGCTGATCAGCCGCACTGCTCGGAAGGCTTGCATACTGGTTTTCTGTTGGTGAAATGTGAGTAAAATTCTAGAACATGGCAAAAACTAAAAAAATTGCAAAACAATGTGCTGACCTACCTTTGAATATAAATGGCTACAGAGGGGCTGATTCGTAGCACTGTCAGACATGCTCCTTGATCGTTCGTCGGTAATTGTTTAACTCCATTCCACTGACTTATATTATCTGAGTCGAATACTGACTCTACTGTTTGAGAAATTGTATTCAGTACAATCAGGTATTCAGTGTAAGTCCCAATGCTCACCACAAAGGTGTTTAGGAAATCAACCATAGCAATACAGAAGATACTAGTACCGAGAGCTGAACCCCGAGTCCATGTGGGCTCGTTGAGAAGGAACTTGAACAGAATGGTCAAAGAACAGTGCCATATGCAGGTTCTATGGATAAGTATACCTTAATGGCCTACTCTATCTTAATAATCAAGTCAAGAGTAACAACATGGAAGACTGCTATCATACCGAGACTAGAATAAGTCGCCTCTTAGGTAATCACATAAACTTCCCTTGAAGTAAAACAAACCACTCAGAATAAGCACAATGACAGTCGAATAGTACTTGTATTGTAGGTAGAACATGGCGATCACGGTCGCAGGCCAACGAAAAATCTGAGCTTAAACGTCAACGAAGAAGCCTATAGTTAAGGCAGTCGACGCGTGTTCGAGCAGGGATGTGATTGTTTAGTCTGTGAGATGAACTTAGGTCGTGCGAGAGAATGGCGCGCAGGTACTCGTGACAAGAACAATGAGACGGCCATGTGCATTGGCCACCTTTGAATCAGAAACGGTCGTAAACAAGGACCCAACAATTGAGTACTTGTAGTAACCATCGGGGTGAATTGGTTGATAATACTGTATTACATAGAAAAATAAAAGTACTTGATTCAGCACTTTCTTCGCAAAACGATTAAATGACCCTAATGATTTGTAATCTTCAGGCCATTGGTAGAATAATGTGGGCGGCATTCAGGTTCGTGACACTATTCGAATGGGCTTCGGTGCTTAATAATTTGGTGGTTTGCGAAATCTGCAATTCAGCTGCCAAGTTGGTGCACGTTAGCGCACACTTTAAATTTTGACTAATCCGACTGAACAAATAATCTTCTTTAAATGCTTGCATCTCGCAATTTATGTCTTCTATCTGTTTTGATGAACTCGATCAAGGGGACCCAATGTTTCAAACATTGGTAGAATAATCGGTCATAAGACAGTTCTGTTTATGAAGCTTACATAAATCGAAGAAGCTATGAGTTGCAACCAAGTGGGTTTGAAGGTGTGCTGAGGTTCGCAAATTAAACAGTATATCGGCCAAAACTTCAAGGGCTTATCGTCTCAAAGGTGTCGGCATTATGTCTAACGTATGTAAATGAGACTTAATTCTTTAGTTGGGGGCTCAAATATTCTAAACACCATGTGAGGTACAAACTTCCTGCCATAATGCTCAAACAGTACTCGTTCACACCGCCATATGATGAAAGCATATTAGGAGATTTCAAAAACACATCGCACCCATTCAACCCACGATATTGGAGGCCGGATAGTACTCCTTCTACGAGATTGGAGTGGATCAATGTGTGTCTATCCTGAGTGAATGTGTTCCATAGTCTGGAAAATGTGACGATTGCAAATACTCTTGTTTTTAGACTAAAGCTGTCCACATTTATCGTGCTCATGCTCTTGCTCTTATCCCGGCACTTACCAGACCCACCGCCTGGAGCGGCTGACCGAGCAATATCAACGGCGACAATGCAACTCAAATAGTGACTGCTGTTGAGGAAAATTGAGCCTGCATATGTGAGTGAAAATGAATAATAATTTGACAAATGTTGAATTTGCGAGGTGCCTGGGTGATATTTCAGGCCTCGTCAGTGCACGACCGTGGACGAGTTTGGGAAAGTAGGATTAAACCTGTCGTCGTGTTTTCTGATTTATACTTCCACAAACAAAAATGCTTTCGGATGAAACTCCCAGTACCGTCAGGGCCTAAACGGAAAGGAGGTTGACCAACAAGTCACTGGTCCTGGAAATGTTTGATAACAAAAATAGTTATGTCTTGTTGACGATCCATTTCTGGCTAATCTGAGAAAACCTCGGTTTTGGTCCTGGAAGTGGCCATAGAGTTATGTTTGCTAAGCGACGGCGACAAATCATACACCTGATCTTGGTGAGGGGCGTACATGGACTGGAAGTCTATTTTTAGAATCAAAAAAGACAAGGGATATAAAAAATCTGAAACTCGAAGGCTGGTGGTTTGGTGATGTTTTAACCAAACGTTTTCAATAAGCAACAACGAACCCAAAGCAGGCTGGTGTCCATTTTTCCAAAGGGCAAGCTCATCAGCTTGGACATTCCTAAAGTGTGTCTGCTGCGTGGAGACCCGAAAGCAGATAATGTCGCCCAATCTGAACCTGTGAATTTGTGGCTAAGGCCAACCGTGCCATCTGTCAGAGATGCTTGTAACGAAATTTACTTTCAACGTACCACCACAGGCATTTGAATATATAATACTGGGTAATATAGGGTGTATGTACAGTTATGGGTAGCCGTACGTGAGTGATTGTGTAACAAACCCGGTAACTTGACAAAATACTGGAACTTATTGATCCTTATCCCTGGTGTGCTCGACAGTATGTGTGAAATCTGTGCCAAACTGGCACAAAGAAAGGTTAGAGAAACGAAGATGTGAAAAAATCAAGGAGCTGCGGGTAGTTTGTACTTGGGAATAATCGAAGGAGGCATGTGCGAAAACCGTACGCGAATCATCGTGGAGTGTGCGTGTGTGATATACTGGCACTAGCAGTAACAAAAATAAGCCTCTTAGAGCATAATGCTCTTGTAACAGATTCAAGGAGAGCATTGACGTGAAATAGAAGCCAGGCATTCAATAAACGTTATACTACTTTACCATTTATCCACTTCCAAGTGAAGTCGGTGTTACTACCTTCCTTCGAGGACCGTATGAACAATCCAAATTTGTAGACAGGCATCATCGATTGCTCACAACTGAGTGGGAACTGGACATCCAACAAGAGTGTTCACAGTCCTCAGAAAGCCCTTTTCTGCACAAAAACAAAGCAACTTATCGAGTTTGCCGACAAAACTGCTATTAAACAATGGAAGCCTTTTCAATACCTTTAATATGAGTGATTTTTCGTTGTTGCTTTGCCTTCATAGATATATGGGAGCTCTTTACAACAAAGGCTCAACAATGTATTGCCTTTCTATGTTGTTCGCTTTTAAAAATCAGTTTTGTTTTGTTTGTATTTGATTGTGTGTGTGCCGCTTTCCTAATCTCCACACAGGTTTGTCCAAAATATAAAACCAGTCATGACCAAACAGGCCACAGTAGAATTACTTAGTCAATAGAGTATAACACAATGGTATGCTTAGTTGTACCGTTCTATTTTAGGGGACGTTAGGTCACTTCCTGTCAACACCAATCCTGAGACAACAATAAATAATGCAGACAGAAATTGAACTGAATTTGAGTCTCGTGTCCTTCGACAGTCGTCTGTGTTTCCGGGTCTGGATGGCTTATGAGAGGTCTGGTACGGCTTTACATTCTATACTGATTACTTAGTCTACAAAGTTCAAGCAGAATTCAAGTCCATCAGAGCTAATGAGTGTCTGTTGGCGTTAACTTGGTTAACTTGGCCGAATGGGAAAGGAAATAAAGTGATTTTTGCTATGTCGCTGAAAATTGAATTTCTTAGTTTCAAATTCATCCTTCAATTTCATTCAGTGCAATCCAACTGGCTCATCAGTTTTGCTTTGACCACAGCAATATCATATTTGTGTAGTATAATAGCACAGTAGAAAATCAAAATATACGACACTCAACAGATAAACGATCAGTTAGATAGTGAACGAACTATCATGGACCACCATCGACATTCTCCTCCGGAAGGTAGAATCTTGCAACTGACTTTTATGAGAAAATACGTCATTCTGCATATTACTTCCTTGAATGACCTAACCGAATAAAAGATATTTCATTGTCGGAGGCCGCTGTCACGTTATCCAGTAACTATGGTGTACAACAAAATTGCCCGTAAACTCCATCCAACCCATTCAATCACACGGCTTGAATGTGAGTGATTTAGTTGCTAACATACTAACCGCATTTCTTGCTATTACCTTGTTTCTTAGTTTCTGGGAAATAATATCTTTTGTGAGAGGTTTTACTTCCATGGAATATTTGACCACCGGTAGTGGAAACAGTGAAAACTACTGCGTCGTCAATCTGTGAATCACCCGTTTACACCTAGAGTAACACTCCCGTGAGACTACAGATATGGGCAGATTTTGTAATAGTTCAGTTTGTCGGGCTTCCGCTGCGCTGTAATCAGCTAATTGATGGGTACTTGAAACGCAAGAAAGGCTGAGAATTGTAGTACCAGTAAGTTCAATTAACTCTTTGATACAGTACTTCCTCTTAAATGGAGAAAAATGCATTATTGGATGAATGCAGCCATTTAAACATACGAAGTCTTGTATCTACGGAAAAGTACACACCAACCTTGATTGACTGTTTCCGAGACTACGAAGCTTTCGGGTTTACATGAAAGGAGCGTCCCAGAATATGTTCTGCGGGGAATTCAGTTGTTCGTTGAAGAGAAATGTTCTTCCCTCGGAGCGAGCACCTTCTCGATCGGTGTTCTCTCCTGGGAGAAAGTTTCAAAAAACAACACAGAATATGGTCTAGTACAAGGAAACGTGGACAGGCCTATCAAACTTTCACAAATTTCAAGAAGGATGACTGGTTTCAATTGCACTCCGTTCACCCTATCCTGATGCATCAGCTAATTTGAACTCCTTTATGGTCTCAGATGTTTCCAATGGGCCCGAAAATCAAAACCCCCGTAAAAGCCCCAATGTTATTTTTGCTTTTCTCAAAGGCAGTAATTACTGGAATGTTGTGAGATCCTGATTAGGCATTCTTGTAGGAAACATCCCCGTTGATCGTCAACCATCGGCCAAATACCCTGGGGTATTGATCACCCATAATATTTGTTGGACTGTACATGTTGCCTTCGTTTTCACAGAATTGAAAAGACTAACTAATGTTTTGCTTCTTAAGGCCATGTTTGTACCCCTTTAAATCATTCAGGGTCTCGTCCTGTCATGCGTATAACCTCACTGATGGTACTCTTTTCTCATTTTCTTCGCTGAACTACAAGCCAAGAGCTTCACCTTAGTAAAATATTTTTCAAGCACTTATCTTGTGCGAAAGACATACCCCGTGAAGATCTCAGACTCCATCGCATCCCAACATCATAAAATGTGCTAAAAATTCGTCGAGAGAATTCTTAACAACTCACTTCACCAGCTTCGCAGGGATCTCAGCCCATGTGCTTCCTCCTCTTCCACCCGCAACAATTATAAAATGATTTGTGCGAGCACGGCTGCCTACCGGTTCTCCATTGTCCCTTACCTTGCTCGATTCGTTTTTAGTCCTGAAAACATCAGCGCTGAGGTTGGACAATGTTTAGTGCCTTAGTTTCTTAATCACCTCTTATCATTGTTTTTCTTGTTGTTATGAGTGCTGGTTTCATTTGTGTGTAATCGCTGTGAGTTTAGCTATGTACTGCTGAATATTCACCCACCAAGGTGTATAAAACAAATACTTGACTTGACTTGAATACGTGAATTCATCTTCATACAGGTGCAGTTTGTGTTCAAGAATCGTGGCTGAACGTGAATGTCGGAAACTCTTTGGAACGCATATATAGAGGTGTGACAATCTACTTAAACTCATCATGAAGCGGCAAGTCTACCGTTCTGTTTCAATACCCTTCACACGTTATAGACTGTTTATCTATTCAGCGTTTTCCGAAATTTGCTTGTTTTGTAGTACACTTATGCCAAAATTTATGTCTCCTCTTCTTGCTCACAATCAGATAACAGTTGCTTCTACGATGCACTTATGCCATCAGTAACCCCTCTTTCAGATGAAATTTTACATGCTTGTGTTGATGACGGTAATCAAGCAAGCACACACTGTGGGAACCTTTTTGTTATTGTCTGTGTTTCTCCGAAACGGGAATTTTGACAGACAAACAACAGTATGTAAATGCATTTTACTGCCTGGTAGGGTTGGTTACATTCACAGTAACGATAGGGGTTTAATATTTCTATGTAAACACTTGCATAAAACCCCACACGTGAAGATCCATGCTGGACGGATTTGCAATCATACAATTTGAGTAATGGTAGTTGAATGTATCAGGACATTTAGACGACGAGAGTTAAAGGCGGTAAAATATTTATGAATCTCAGATACTCATTCCAAGCCGTCCAATGAAAACATTGTATTTTCAGTTCATCCCATAAATGCCATTATCCACGAATGAGTGATAGGTCTTTCCAATTTGCCACAGCAAAGTTGCTAACAAGCAACATGTTCGCTACTTCCGTGGATTAACGGAAATGAGTGAAACTTTACTGCTGTGTTACGAGTTCATCAATCTTAGAAAGTAACGACCGTTGTTTTCTAACATATTGCTAAAGACTTCATTCGGTATTTAATCATTCCTATTCTGTGCTGTGTATGAGAGGGAGACCTTGTGCAACTAAATTTTTGCAACCAAAAGTACACCACATTCAAACACACCCTCGGCCTCCAGAAAGCTGAATGGTACGAGAAATTCATCAGTCGTTCTTCAACACTCGTCTTGACTGTCAAATGCTTCGCCTGTGATAACTAAAAGTACCGTATGAACTGACCTTATGATGAAGCTGACTTTGTATACCAATGTGATCTGTACAGTTAAATACGACTAATGCTCGAATCCTGAGATACGCAATGAGTGATGTATATACACAGAACAGAGAGATAGCCAAATCGTCAAAAATAGCCGCACACATAGCATCTGGGTTATAAAATATTTATGGGGCGCGTATGTTCAACGATGGCATTATCAACGAAAGGGATACCTAAAATTTCAATATTTTAACAACCCCGAACAATGGCTGCTGTGTCAGTTGTTGTCCGATTTCGTTTGGAACATCAACTTACTATCTCCACGTGACTTTTCTGGGAGATATGATGTTTTAACAAGGACGACAACACACGACAGAATACTTGTATTTCACCGGTCAAACAAGTCAAGTCATGGAACACATACAGTCGTTCATATAGGCCTTTTTCCAGACTGCTTTCTGTCCAGTTGCCTGTGGCCGATGGCTTGCTTCTCTTGACCGTCATTTCCGTTCGATTGGTCCGACTGCCTCAGTTGACGGCTCGATCGGCAGCCCTTCACCTGAGCTATCTTGTTGGTTGCCGGAGATCCCTCTGCTTCCCCTCTGGTCGTATGTATGCCTCCTTTTGCGTGCTTCGGGAAGACTCCGACATATTCGCCACCTGTTCTTTTGTCGGTGGCCCTCGTTTGGTTCGTTCGTTCCCGCCGTTCCCTCGCCTTAGCATTCCCTGTTACAATATGTTAATCTGTTTGCATCTTCATTCCTTTCAAATTCCGCTTAGTTCTGCCCAGAACAAAGTCAATTGTTTTAAAGATATAACAAAATGTTACTGGGTTCATTGTCCACAAGTCGATTCTCTCTTGTGAACGATGGTCAATGCCCAAGGAGTGCTGTTTGACTGATAGTATTTCACTTGAATTGTGTTGTGTGAATTATTCCTTAACATCGAGCTGAGCGAAAGGTAACTAGGAAAGAATGTGACAGAAACTGGCCAATCCAAAAAATACCCCCACTGGCCGTAAAAGGTTTCATAATCTGTTCAAAGTACGCGCAAAAATGGGCGAAACAAGTGAAGATAGAAATAAGCTTCGATTTATTCACTTTTTCGTGAAAACACAACGCGATAACATGTTATTCATTGTTTCAATGCCAGACAACTCCAGTCCGTCAATTCGGATTATTTAAAATGTCCTAGAAAATACTAATTGGACTGGAGAGTTTCTGACAAATAGACAGTGTCAAACGAAATTAGGAAACGGTCCGGTAAACCTGATTGGCTACCTCCAGGGTAAACACATTTTGGGATAAAAGTTTCTGTGCACACACTGGAGGTCCAATCAACTTATCAACACAGCTTCACAAGAGACTGGGAACTTTGGGTTCCGATTTTGTGCAATCGCTCGGGGTGCCTGACCTGGGTCAATCTGATGGCGAAAGGTCACAAAGGGTTTCGCGATCAATCAAGCAGGGTTTGTCGTGGTCCTTTGTTGTCCGTGCGAAGGATGGGTCATCCCCTGCACTGGCCACCTTAATACATGCTCCCCCATTCTTTGACCGAGACGCCAATCCGTTCTGCCTATGTAGATGTCACCGCAGCTGCAGGTGAACTGATGAATGACGTGAGAGGCACTAGAGTTCGTGACACAGTTCAAATGAGCTTGACTAATCCGATTGAACAGGTGATCCCCTTTTAAATGATGGCACTAGAGTAACTGTGTGCACAGAAACGTTTGGTCCACAATGTGTTGGTCGTGGCGGTAACCAATCAGCTTTACTGGACAGTTTCCTATTTTCGTTTGACACCCTCCATACCATTATGCTGCTCTGTGCCCAATTCGAACACGAATCCACTTGTTTTGTGTAAGCAACAGAGAAGATTCGAAGAAATGCCAGGATCTCCCAATTTACGTCTTCTATCTGTTTTGATGGAACGGATCAAGGTGACACAAAGTTTTCGATTTCTTAGAATAAAACTCCCTGCTTACATCACGCGAGCCTTGAATCGCCTGTTGACGTTAGGGTGCAAACACTCGGTAATAACACAGTTCGTGAATAAATAACTAAATAAACATTACACAACCGTGCCATCTTTGTTGGGAACGATCCGGCATTCCAGGTTCAAGTCTTATTTAGAACCCGACGTACACACGCCAAAACCAATGATTTCTAGAGAGGAATGAAATAGCTCTACTATGTTTCCGTGGTTTCCAGATGTCGGTTGGTTGGCTGTAGATTGAAAATACAGAACAAGTGTGCAAAATTTTACCTTGAAAATGTACTCGAAACTCATAGAGAAGGGCGCTTATATGCACAATTTGTTCTCGTATATGACAGTAACTTGCATATACCGGCTACGCTCTAGGACAATGGGCCTTGCGGTTGGCTTTAATCAGGCGCGTGCTAATTCTCAAAATTCAAACGAAACCCTTTGTTTCCAAAGCCGGTCGACCACGACCATGACGGAATGTGAGCCTTTGAGCGAGAGCAAAACAAAGTTTATTTACATTAAAGTAACCCAGATGTAAATGAAAACGAAACATTCATGCACAATATTATCTCTAGGGTTCACCTTCATTCTTCAGGGTCTATCACCTTGTTTTCATAAATTCCACTAAGTTGGTTATAAAATAATTCTCCATCTAATTCGCCATCACTTGTTCCATTTTCGATATCAACAGCTAGTGCGGGGGTAGCCTCCTGACTTCACTCTTCGGAACAGGGAACCCGTTCTCAATTACTTTAAAATCTCGGCTACTGGGTATGTTTTTGACACAAACACGTAAGTTATATTTTCGTCCAATTCAGGTAGTTTGAGTATGTAGGCAGGAGATATTCAACTTAACCCAATATGTACTTGGTTGACTTTGTTTATGTGACATGTCCCACGTTCCAACTAAATGCCAATATTCAACGAAAACTGGGCTGTAAACGGTACATCGGTCAGTACAAGATCTGTGTGAATTGCAAACAATAGTCTTTAGGGGTGGCACTAGATACTTTCCACGGTGAAGAAGGGGACCGTTAGAGTACAACACAACGACCAATCCAGTGATTGTTTCCGGGACAGGATCGTTGCTGTACATTACGTCTTTGTGTTATAGGATTTATCCATTCCAATGAAACCATGTTCATCACTTGCTTCAGAAAATCAATGACTAGCTAGTATTATTGCACAAAATGCCTCTTGCATCTCATCGTAATTAAAACGATTATCGTTATTATTTTTGCTTACATGTGAGTAAAGCGGGATTAAGCTTGTATGATGTGTAGTATTATATATGTAGTATAACGGCTCATCGAACCGTTGAGGCGGCTGTCTCACTCTTGTCGATAATCTTTTGCATTACACCCATTGGGACTCGAGGTAATGGTAAACGATTGTAAGTCGGAAATCTGACCGCCAGCCTAACGGGGTTGGCGTTACATGATCAACCATACTGTAGTTGGAGATGCTGGTGTAAAGGAACGACGTGAATATCAAATCAAACGGACTAACCACCCGAGAGCCACAGGCAAAAGAACAGACAGCGAATATGTCGAAGACTTCCCGAAGCAGACGAAAGGAGGCATGCGGACAAGCAGAGGGGAAGCAGCGGGATCTCGGGCAACCAGCAAGATAGCCCAGGTGAATGGCTGCCGATCAAGCCATCGACTGGGACAATTGGAACAGCCGAATAGAAATGATGCTCATTAGAAGTAAGCTATCGGCCACAGGCAACTGGTCAGAAAGCAGCCAAAACACTCTAGTAGCAGCAAAAGCAATGTTGGTGCCGTGCGGTCTGAAAAAAGGACTATATGAACGATGGTTAGTGTTTCATGGACTTGACTTATTTGGCCGTTGAAATACAAGTGTCATAGCCCGCCTTGTCGTCCTTGTTAGAATATTACGCAAAACTAATCTCCTTAGATGAACATGGTACCTGAGCTGTGCAGGTTGTAACTAATGGCATGCATTCGTTGTAATTAGGGTTCCCCGGACAAGTCCTCAATCACAGTAGTCGATGGCTGTGCAGACAGCGGGCTTTCATTGCTCAAAGCCAGTAACGGATGGGAGTGCCATTTCATTATTGTCATTATCAATTGGCTCAAATAAGCCACACTGGTTATTAGTTGAATAAGCAACTGATTACCATATTCAAATAAATTTCAGATGGGAAATCAAGAAGGCAACATTTTGTAGAAAATACTTCAAACTCACCAACAGCAACAACAGCGCATGACAGGTAGATTAGACAACTGAAGACCTGCGAGCCCAGAAGCATTTGGTGTACGCTTTACCCATTCAACAGGTGGGTAATGAATCAGTATCCTTTTATATTTATTATCTTGCTGAGGTCCAAACACCAATCAAACCGTATGTGCACGCGTTTACAGGAAACCGGGGTAGGCTGGTGGAATATAAACCAGTTAATGAGTTGTTTGCGGAAAAATCGTCTCTTTTCACACAAGTAAGATTTCGAAGCACAAGTTATCGTGAGGTGTAAAAAAGAGAGTCGTCTAATAATATTCGAAAATTCGAATTTCTCGCTGACATTTTAATGTTGAGCATGGAGAGTAGCGTTTGCAGTTAATTATCAGCAGTTCATTTTGCTGTGCCACGAATAGACATCGACATTTGATTACCATCAAGATCAATAAGAACATGGTTTTCTGGACGAAGGATGTTTTGCTTCTGTGGAGAAATGAGAACTGCCACAATTGGGTGTGAGTTGGTATTTGTTTGTGTAGGGCTGCAGATCCTGTGTCTCGTGTGAGTGTGAGCATAACTGCATAATTGCCATCTTTTAGCTAGGCTAGATTATCGCAAGTTGAACCGAGTAGCTTTATCAGAACAGTCGTGCATTTTAATGCAACGGTTTTGGTTACTAGCTTGATGAATCAGTCAGTTGGAAGTGAGATGAAAACAAGCATCACGTCACTTAAAGAAACGTTTCAAATGAAAAAATAAACAAGAAGGCGGTCCGATAATAACCTCAGTTGAATTCTTGTACCAAGCACGAACTGATTCCGATTGTCAGTGACGAAACTGGTGAAAGCAAAGTTGGAGTTTCCATTGGATATTCAAATCAGGGAAATTTTCATAACCATATGGTTAGAATATTCAAGGAAATCTTTTACCTCGTAGTGGCTTACTGTAGTTCAGTGAGGAATCTCGCTTAATTTACGTGACTCTTGTTTGACAATTTTCCTGTCCTCGCAATGTTATCTAACGCGGAAATGTTGATAACACGAAGATGAAATGGAAAGCAACTTGCTGTTCTATCTAAGGAGCTAGTTCACTGAATAATCCCATCTCATTTTATACAGGAAACACGGATGGCGAGCTGGCTTGTGTTCGTTAACATCAAACTCGTGGCTAAAACAAATGCATTTGTGGGTAAGAAATGCATAAATTTTGATCATTTCCGGTGTGTGACTGGTTATTCTTCCAAATTGGAGTTGCGTACTTAGAAAGGATAGGAGGGGAAATGTTATTGTTTCGTGGTCGGGAAAAGGACAAGTTGAACAATGAACATGGGTTGCAGGGGTTATCCTTTTCTGGTTTCAAACAAAGGATTATTGTTTAGGTCACGTTGAGTTCCGGGGTGGGCCTCGAATCGCGTCCAGGGCAAATTGAGAGCTTCAGGGAAAAAAAATTTGAGGAAAGAGCTATAGACTGAATTTTCTGGTGGCTTCAGTCTCCGCCTTTGTTAGATGTTGTTTTCGGGCAACTTTCGGTGCGTCATTTAAAACTTTGTAAACTGTTTGGAAAACGTGGCCATTCACGTAATGTTTACTGTCCCATGGGAGCGCCACATTTGCCAAGCAGGTATATGCACTTTGATTCTTTGTGATAGGTGCCAGGTAGCTCTATCTATGTAGCTTGCCGAACATGAGTAAACAAAGGAATAGGTTAGCATGGATGAAGTGAGGACAGGTAGCTTGCCTTCTAGGTTCCTTGGCGTAACTTGTTCTTCGCTTGTTCTTCTGCATAAAGAAGAACCGTATTAAAGCTAACCTTCACGGCAACTCATACACTGATGACTGATAGTAAGGCCGAATTTTTTCTCATATTCTAATCAATGTTCATGAACAGTGAGCTGTTTAGAGAAAGAGGTTGCCTTAGCAATTTTCTGTGGAATTCCGGTCTGAACTATTTCAAAGCAACTAAAACAGTCACCATATTGCCATGGTGTAATTGCTGTTCCTTGTCGTCTAATGATGACGAATGAAACAAGAAGTGACAAACGCTCATTGGGAAACTGAAACCGGTCGTGATTCTCATCCGTCATTTGTAACGCAAAGCAGATATGATATGAAAGACCGACTGTTGCATCACTTGAGTTTGTAGCGATTAGGAGGCACATGGGAAACTGCGAGGGAATGGACAAAGTTGGCTATGGATATAATTTGCTCCACAGTGCCCGATGATTGTTACAGGGTAGAAACCGAATACAGACTGGAAATTAGGCTCTTGTAAGGTGCTCTATTAACTAGTCAAATGAGGCTCATTCAAATACTTCTGATAACACAAGGGAGTAAGTAAAAGTGACTCCTTTTGGTTTATGTGTAGATTTTGTGATGGTAGTGGAGAACACATATCTCTAATGATTGACGAGTGATGAACACAGTCAAAGAGTAATGACTTGTCAATTGTGTTGCGTAACCTGTCTGACCACGGAAATTTAGAGTAGGTCCACGGCTCTCACTGGCGGTTTTGAACAAAAGAGCGGAGTTGTTTGATCGAATAGCAAGCACATCAGCGATGGATAGCAAACAATACTCGGCCTAATTAAATCGGAGTTTCGTGATCGTGTAGATGAGCCTAAATAATTCCTGCACATTACCTAGATGATTGACTTCGGCCAGGTGTGCTTTAGTTTGTTCATGTTGCTCTTTTTTATTTCAATGCCAAGTCATCCAAGGTGTTGCCGCGGAAGGTCATTGACTAAATAACTGGTGAGCTGATCAATATACCTTGCTTCTTGAGGGGATAAGTATGATGTACAATGCTACTGAATGGTTGTATTAGATGATTAGTAGCACATGCTACGGCACTTCAACTGGATCATGTGATCACCATTTTCCATTTTAAGTTTTAATAACTGAAGGTGGAATTCATTTTCAAAAATATTTTCTTCTACCTGTAAGTCATCTTTCGACGGGGGATTGGTTCCCACTTGGCTATCTCTTATCCGACGAGCATTGCTATTGTTTGAAGCACATCCGAAGACTAGAATAATTCTGTAAATGAGAACGATTTTAGGTTTATTTTCTCACGAAAATAAGACCAACCTCCTCGTTTTGGTGCTGAATCCACGAATGATGTGGAACTGATTCTCCGGTTCTCATTCCAAGCAAAATGTGTATGTATAAAAATATGAGCGCTTCATTTGGCTGGCTCAAAACAAGGTGCTTTTAGACTATTATAATGATATTCCTGGACATGGTTGTCATGAACCTTTGGGAGCATGATTGATACTGGCTCTGTGTTATATAGAACAAACGAAACTGGCGAGGTGATTTGTTGTGTTTTTTACTACACGTGTGAACAGACCAGTGATATTCAGAAACTGATTTCGTGTTTATATGAAAATTGCCAAAGTAGGGTTGGTATACTGTGAAATATCCACGGAACATTTAGATTTACTCAATGATTGTTCGGTTGTTATTTCTTTTTGGACAGTCGCAGAACTAATGAAAACTTACATCTTTCCGTAGTTCAAATTGAGGCTTCACCTAACAGTTCCAGTGTCTAAGCATCAATGAGTGGCTGCCTGCGTTCAATGGTGTCTAACTGAATTGCCACACCGCCTAGTTTGACACAGTACGAAATTGTACGCTTTTTTCGTGTTTTGTCACATCTGTTCCCGGCTGTTAGAGTTCAGTATTTCCTGTATTTAGGACTATTTTGCTCATGT
Source organism: Fasciola hepatica (assembly GCA_948099385.1). Lineage (NCBI taxonomy): Eukaryota > Metazoa > Platyhelminthes > Trematoda > Plagiorchiida > Fasciolidae > Fasciola > Fasciola hepatica. The sequence continues at coordinate 11,529,117 of CANUEZ040000182.1, forward strand.
CTTACCAGGTTTTGAGAGATCCCTAACTGTATGATGACTCCCTCCCGTATCAACCGAGAATACAATAAGTGAAAGCAGTAAATCAACCATTAAGAAAAATCGCCGAAAAAGACGAAAATCGCTTAAATCAGGATCGAGTTCACATATAGATACGCCACTAATCATGAAACTTGTAGGTACCTGTACATTTCCGACATTTTCCATGATTTTCAACTTCCCTTGGTGCAACACTCCTTTGTTGTACCGACGTTTTAATGTAAAACGAAAACACAACTTTCTTTGGTCGTCATCACCGCGCAATACAAAAGGCTGTCAATAAATCTTTCATTCTGGCACGGTCTCATCTTCTGATTTGGAGTGTCTTGGAATTATATCGGTCAGAACTAACTGTGAGAAACAAAACATTTTAGAAGCTTCCTCGGCGTCTCTTGGCACTTCGCTAAATACCATCCTGTTCTGTTCAACGGATGTCTGTCAAACCGAACTGAACTGAAGACATTGGCGGATTTTGGCTCTTCGGCGCTCATTTCTTGATCACAAGAACACTGAACAACTGTGAGTTTGTGTCACACCTTTTGTTTCATTTTAATTGATAAGGTACATACCCTTTTGGCCTTTTTATCACAGCACGCCTCTCTGCTCATCTTAGTTTGCTAGTGTCGTTTTGGATATTGTTGACAATAATTTGGTGTACCATATATAGACAGAGTAGTACGCTACACACTTCACCGTCATATCAAGGCTCCCTCCAGTCGGTAAGTCAACTGGAGGGGTCTCAAACTGTGCAGTCCATTCCTGGATTTCTGTGTTGATGTGTTCATTGCTATGGCCAGATGGATCTCTAAACAGTCCTTATCTCCCGCTATGGCAACGGATTATTTATTCCACTAGTGTCTCCTCTGGAAACTATCAAATGAGATTTGTTTTTCATTTGTTTTACTCTGTTATTTCAAATGACGGGATGATTGACCTAAGGGCAAGCGGACTAGAAACCTGCCTCAGGATGACATGTAGTCCTTGGCTAAGGCTATGATTCGAGATCAGACAGGATGTGTAATCCTTGCTTTTCCTTTATTTAAGTGATTCTTTGCCCGTACTAGTATCTGAATGTAATTGATATGTACTCTGTTTTTGAGGGATATAAATTTGGAGAAATATTTCTGTATTATCTTGCATTGTCATTTTTCCCGTGATTACAGTGGAATGCAGGATGCGTTTGACAATGACATCAATACAGCTTCAGGGGAAACAGTGCTTCGAAAATTGGAGTGCACAACCAAATGGTGCTCCATGGTGTGTTCCTGAGTGAGGAGAAGACGGAATGATGTCTATCACAAAAGTAGACAGGCTATGTAGTAATTCGTAGCTCTTACTACGTAACTGGTGGTCAGAGTCTAATTATTGATGCTGGGATGCCATCATACTCCAGTATCATATTCCTTTATGTATTCTTCTTGATAGATACGGAGAAAAACGGAGATGCACAAATAAAACGGAAAACTCCATGAGCCAAAGTTCAGCAAGTATGTCAACAGGGTTCTCACATTTACAAAAGCCGTCCCACAACCTGACTTTCCTTCCGGATACTATGATATGCATGTGGCTCAAACACCACGTAATCTACAAGCAAGATGAGATTTACACCGTTTCACTGTTTTCGGTTCAGTCATTTCCACAGCCACGTGTGCGTGCAGAGGGGTGGATAGTTGTCTAGGTAAAATACATGGCTCTCGGCGCGTTTCTCTAATCACTGATATTAGCTGTCGGTCCAAGTGAATCCCAGATGAGCATACAGTGTATACAACAACGTCAACGTTTTCTAATATCATGCGAATCTGACTTAGGTGGTGACCACAGTGGAACGATATGTTATCAACTTTAGGACCAAATTTTCCTTGGGGCCTCTCTTTGCATTAATAATAGAATTAGTAATGGGAATGATGACAGATACGAGGACTGCATTGAAATTTGCAACTTCCGCGTATCTTTAATTGAGTGATTAGCTGTTGGTGAACTAGCTAGTCACTTCAATTAGCATTCTTATGATGAACAATTAAAATCAATATCGAATTGTGAACCAATTGATTTACGCTGTGTACATAGTCCGATAATTACAATGTTCAGGTAGTTTAGTTTCTTGCCAATCTTTCCGTGGGTAGTTATGATAACTACTATGTACCAATTATTAGTTGCTAAGATGTGAGCGTACTTCAGATTGCTTTAAACTCACAATCTTTGAAAAGTTTCACAAACGTATTCAATTTATTTTATATGCTGCAATTTTAGCGAGAATTCTAAAGATTTGGTCTGCTTAAAAATGAAAAATCCATGTAGTCAAGTTAGATTCTGTGCAATCGGTTGTCCATCAGGACGAATTGCTCGTATTTTACCAAAAGTGCACGGAAAGTTACTTCAGCTTTGTTGACTAACGAAATAATAAAATCCCTAGTGGGTTCAGCATTGTGAAAAACTATCAAATTTGATACCAAGTTGTGAGGCTGTGCTAATTGATCACGGTCGATGGCTTTTCCAAACAGGAGCCAAAATGGAGCATAACAAAAGTGAGCCTATGAGCAGCTGAGTAGCAGTGAACAGGCAGCCAATTATTACAACCAATATGTGGTCCAACGGAACGAACTGGTAGCTTTTCTGTTTTGTTTTGATGATGACGTTGATCTCTGATTCAACTGACTTAGGTCCATGTATACACTTAGCTACGGCCACGAATATCAGTAGCCCAAAATGGAATCCAAATTTCAGTTGGTATCACGCTTCAGTAATTGTGGAACAATGTACAATTTCAGTGAAAGTGAGGTCCGACTAATCAAAGGGTAGTGAATTCGGAAGTGACCGACGTTGGAAACAATCGAACTTGAAACGCTGAGGTCTAAATCCCACCCTTAGACCACAGCTGGTCATGCTGAACACACTTTTCATTCTTATTTCTATTCTTCTGCGAAACAGTGGTACAGTGCTCGTAGTTTATCTTTCAACGTTCTCATGAGACCAGGCAAAGCAGGACTGATATCAAAGAGACGAACTCAGTACGCATTGTGGTTACGGGAGCTTGGTCGGTATGTCTTACGATTTTATGTAGATGAGATCAATTGCAACACATTTTCTGTGGACACGAGGATGATCACTGAAGAGTACACAATGCATCAAGAGTGTTACAAAATAAATGTGCACACACCAACACCGATTCTTGGTGTTCTGCAATAGGTACGCTGTATGATGAATACCACTGAAAAATGAACATGGAAATCTTTAAAAGCTTTCTGGAAGATGTTTCTTTAAAAATGTCAACTGTACAACCCAACACTAACACCGTGTTCCTGTTTGATAGTGCTTCGGTTCACCGACGGGAGAGTGAAGCACAGCTGGCAACTGGACATGCCTTCGGGTGTCTTCCTCCTTCAATCCGATCGAGGAGGTGTTTGGTGTGTTTAAAGGAACTATCAAATAGCTTTGACAAAATAACAACAGTTCTTTGATTCATTGCGCTCCAAAGAAAATAGATCTGGGATGTTGATGCAGTTATGCAAACAAACAAAGGGTTGTATGTCGTCTGGAATGTGCTATGCTCATCCAATGAATCGTGAGACCAGTTTTTCAATGTAGGTCAAATTATTGCATGTACACCTAGTTACTTTGCAAGAAAGCAGTTATCTTTCAACCTTACTTTACCACGCTTGATACCAGTGCCCGATCAATGACAAAACATGAGAGAAAACTAGCAGTCAGACAACCAGCTATTGAGGGCAGCGGCTGGCTCATTTTCGGTGGACGGCCATGTCTGGTTTACAGTCAGCCCGTTAGCACCTGCCCTGTACTGGGTCCCAGTCTGGAGACAACGGAATCACTTTCCCCTGCATAGGCAGTCAATAGTGTGGATTGATAGAGGAAGAGAAGAATCCTATCATGCGGCCTCCGGCCTCAAAAGCGCTCTGTTAAAAGCCTTTGATATCAGTATCCGTCTGACCAAAAAGATTTGTGCGACGATTAGGTACGGGAATCAATGCTGATAAAACGAGATTGTTCATGAGCAGAGTGACATTCTTTCTCGCCCTATTGAGGGGATCGTGAATATAGAGTATACTTTTGAGTTTGTCAGTGAATTGGAATGAATCGTATTGGTCTGAATAACAACCTGAAGGTATCTGAGAGGCCACGATGATGGTGCTCTGTTTCAATTTGCCCTCTTGAAGATGGTCAAGTTCGTGCTCATGGTTGATGAAACTCAGCTGTCCGGGCGCACTAAAATTATTGCCGAGAATAGTATGGTAAAAGTGCTACGTCCTACAAGATGAAGCTTAGTAACGGCAACAAGTGGTCTGACGGAACGACGATCATTTGTGATATGGATATGATTGTTCAACGGCTACTGATTGCTGGGCTTTTCTTTCATGTCACGTGGATACGAATCGTAAACAATTGGTGAATCGGTCATCATTTCCGCTCAGTACTACGAGAAATCCATATATTTTACATCCCGTGACCGAGAACCTCATTAGCGATTGTGACTTAAGTAAACCACATTAACGTTGACCTTGCTGTCTATTGATTGTCAGTTGTTTATGCTCATACTGGTCACACGCACTCCTAATGCAGATTGACGCATATGATGCTGTCATTCTGTTCGTTGACTGTTTGTTTACTTGATTGCAAATTAAACAAAAATGATTCCGCGGATAATTTTCTGTCATGTCGAAGCGTGAATTCTGTGAAATGGGCACCTGGAGGTTACAGAGGTACACAGACTTTGTGTGTGGAAGTATATGGGGTCTCAACAGATCAGTCTTGGTAAGCAACCCGAGAGACATAGTTTTACGACCGACCCCTTATGTGAACAGGCAGGCATTTCTGTCACGAAGACGTTAGCACCAAGCTCAGAGGTTATCGACGAATTGAAATTCCTAAGGGCCAAACCAGAAAACAGACATCGTTGTAGACCACAATATCACCTCTTGTAGACCGCCCAGACATATTTGTTCACGTTGCAGTTTGTATAAGAGGTACTCCAGAATATCCGATCGAAGGCAACACGCGATTTTGCCAACACGCATTTGCAGAAGAACAATTCTCTACTCTCTACACTTTGCAATATGTTTATTCAGTAATCTGAGAAAGAAACGGATTATTTTGCTTTCAGTTTTTTCGATTTCCATTGCTCATTTTGTTTTGAAATTCTCTAAATTACATTTTTTCGAAATGCTCCTGGAATTCTGTCTCAGCTTTTACAGATTAATTGTTAAATCCATGTATATCAGACAGATTTGCGGCAAGCAATCATATTCATATCATATTTTTAATATATTATAGAGATTTTCTTTGTAGCACGCAACGAAAATCCAAGGTAAGAATAGTTTATGTGAAAACAGGTAGTATATCCCCAAGTATATGCGGACGTTGACCAACTAACTGCAAGCATTCGGTCTGTCCAGTATGACCGATTCGGGAAAGATGCACTACCATCAGAATTCGGTCTCATGACGCAGCTTGTAGGAAACAAGCCGTGCTCCAGTAAAAAAAGCACGCACGATTTGGTCAAACACCTCCAACGTTGACAAATTTTACGACTTTTATGAACTCAACAACCCTGGTTCGGTCGTTGGGTGCGCCTACACAATTTTTTAAAATCTCAGTCCTGTCGGGATACTTTCAGGCTGCTAAGTGAGTTTGTTTGGTTTCAAGTTGGAAAATCTGAACACGCTGCAATTCGGCATCGGGCAACCCATCCCCATTGGAAGAGAATAGTGCCAATGAAAGCAGCCAGCAAACCATTGGAACTGCTATGTGTTTTGTACCATTCCCTCGGAACCAGTTGAACTTTACCCACCAATGATTGTATTACTCTTCCCGAGGTCCATACTTGCTTTCTACTGATAAGAATATCGGGCTTTTTCTACAACCACCTTATTGTTTATTCACACTACGCATTTGACTAGTATAATTTTAAGGTTCCCCTGATTTCTTCTGATCCATTAACGGTGCGCGTGGACTGCGAATTTCAGTGTGTAGTCCATTCTTATCGCGATAGTTTATTTGGTCTTTCCAGTACTGTACTTTCAGCCTAACCCGGAACTCCGTTGTCTGTCGACTAACTGGCCGAATTACGTTGACAGCCCTGGCCATATTCATACCCCAGTCTTTGTTGGAGACAGACGGTCATGCAACTTGTCCCTCGTGTGCTTATTGATTACACTGACCAATTGGTCTTTCCCTCTGGCTAGTGAACTGTTTCTGGTCACACTTCTTCTGGTTTCTCCGTGCTGGTCATTCGCGCGCTGCCTTGTCATCTATTCGCTGTTACGTTACGAATTCCCATTTCATTTTATGCATCTGAAGGATGCCCAATCTTTTGATTGCCTTTGAATACGATTTAGTGGGCTATGCACCTCACTGTTTGTGATTGATAGGACTTATATAACTATTCACTTACTTCTTATCAATAAAATCTACCAATAGTCGCCATCTTTGGCAATTTATGGCCAACTAATATATGAACGCAGTTGAAATCACACTTGCACTAACTAAGTAAGCACATTTATTCTTTTCACGGTTTCTTATTCAAGATCATCTGAATATTTGTCTGGTATTCAACAGTGTTTTCAACACGATGGTTTCATATTGGCTTGAATCTATTATAGCGCGTTGTCAGTCACAGGTTTTGTTCTGAACTTTCCCACCAGACCTAGGAAGAAGAATTCTCCGATTCCGAACTATCTTAGTTTATCGGTGCAGACCACTGTCGATATAGGGGGTTAGTCACCGTAGCCAATCGAAGCACCGGAACTAATTGGTTCAGCTGCTGTCTGTCACAGTCTCGTAAGCCTGGCTGGTGCAACAGCCAGCCAGCTCTTGGGAGGAATCTTTTCTAATCCTTAAAGTCCACATTATTGATTCGCTGTTCTGTCTCTAGCTATTCTGCTGACTCGAGCCTTGACCAAACTACTAAACATCGTTGTCGTATGACGTCGTATGATGATCTGTTAGAGAAGGTGGGTTGCTGCTGGTTCCGAATCAGTCAATACTCTCTCAGGTTTTGACAGTGATTCGTGTGTATTTTCACTCCCACTTAGTTGGATTGACAACAATCTAGTATTCTACCTCAAGCAAACTTCTTTGAATGTAAAACAAAACTGGAATTATTAGAAAATAGAAAAAAATTTCCACTTTCTTTTCTAAGCTAGCCACTCTCCAGTGGTCAGCTTTTGGGCACTATCGAAGTAGCAGTTTGCAAAATGTTCACGGACTTTGCAAAACCCCATCCCAAGCCCATGTTTCGGTTGGGTCTCCAACAGGTATCACTCAATCGGCCACAGCTCTCACACGCGATTGGTCATGATAAATAGACTGTCGGTCTGACCAATGAAGTAATTTACTAGCTATCACCGAAGAAGCGAAAAAGACGAGGAGTTTATGCCCCTCGGAAATCAGTGGGGCTTCTCATTGCGGAACCATAAACGGGAAATTATCAACAGGCTAGAAAGCAAAGATTCTAGAAGTAGCTCATGAATCAGGTGTGATGCGGATCTCCATGGTTAAGCGTTGTCTGCTCCATTGACCTTGTGACTATCAGACTCTTGTACTAAAGATTAAAGGAATTTTGATATTGCACGCGGCTGACTACTGGTAGGTAACCCACGGTCCTGTATGAACTTCACTGACAGGTTTCCAAAATATGAACTTCACAAATGTTGGGTTACGGAGAACCGTGCTGTTAGATACAATGTTCTTGGAAAATATATCGGAGGATCAGATTTGCTGTTCGCATTGGTAACATAGGTGTTCCCAAAATTGTAGCTTTATAGAAATGAATGCGATTGGACATCGAGTCTATTGAACACTTCAAATAACTGCAACAAAAGAAAACGAAGAAATCAAAGTTACTGATTTTGTATCAGAAGAATAAGTTCAAAGCCAACTGCATTTCTTTATCCACAGGAGGACCGAAGTATTCCAGCACAATAACCTTTTGAGTGAACCCGTAGATTGTCTCCGATGTGTCAAAGTTCCCATTCATTCGTATTCGTTTTGTACCTGCACCATCAAATATTCGCAAAAATTTGAGATAGCAGTTCTTTTCGTCTTCAGGTGGACACTTGAGCAAGCGAATCCCGTGCAGTGCGCAAAATGGTTTTTGGTGGAAAAAATGTTGGAGGGTGACAGGTATTACAAATTTCATTAGGCGGGAATGTCAATGATCAGTCAATATCATTAGATGGCACCATGTATTCCAGACGTTTTCGGTGAACCTTCACCAGTGCATAATTTACTCAAGGTGATCATTTATAAGTCAGAAATCCAACGTTGTCAGGAGACTGAAGGCAAAAGCAAAGCCGCGCGAGTCCCAGTCACCGTTCACCCCCCAACAAAAAACAACGAGGCTGCTTATGCAAGCTTTCATAATGATAGAGAATAGAAAGTTGATGTGTGTAAACAAGCAGAAAACACTGTTGTGGTTCATTTGTAGACACTTCACTGACGAGCATCCATTCACACTCCAGACTATCCAAAGTAGATCCTATTGAATATATATATATATATATATATATATATATATATATATATATATATATATATAATGCGTACCTGCTTATGTGCTCCACCCACATGAGTATTCCATTATTACTCATTTCCATTCATTGTCTTGAATGTTCCCATAATTTTGTTCTACCATCGATAACAATTCACTCATTTTCTTATGATTAAACATGAAGGAAAGCATGTCAAGTTTCTGAATTTAGAAGTGATCGCAAAAGAGTAATTTTCCATCCACGAAATTTCACTGTTATCAGAGTGTTGCAATATCAAAAGCAAAGGAAATATTCACGTCAGCTTCTGTGCAGAATAGGTTTGTGAGCAGCCGACCAGACTCAGGGATCACAAGTTCACGAAAACCATCAATGTCAGTTAAGAAAGAATTTCAGAGAACCATGTCTTAGTCACGTGACACTTCAAGTCATCATGTTAGACAAGAGTATTGATCGCTGTATTTTGTGCTGCATACTCACCGTTTTGCATTTTCCGAGATAGATCAGAAAATTATAGGATTTCAGTAACTTACTTTCAAGTTTACCGATTCTGTTTCATTGTGGTTCGCAGCAATGAATCTTTATGGACCGTGAGTTGTACAACTGCAGTGTGTTGAATGAATTTCTGAAACTATTTTGGTGTATTTATTTTAAAGAAACGGAAGAAAGTGTCTAGTTCCGCTCAGCACAATGTGTACAGTGATATTATCTTCACTGACTGATTTGGAAATCGGTACTTCAGTATTATTCATATTATATGTGAATCGAATCTCTTACTACTTATGTTCAGGAAGTGACCTAACTCTGCAGGTTGTTGGAAACATAATGCCTTTGTTCTGACGGAACTGATCGTTGAGAAGGCAGCGGATTGGTATCGTGCGAAGACACAGCCAGTGACACGTGGAGTCAGTGGTTTTGGCGAGAGTCATTCCGAGTGGCCCGTTCATTTGGTGTTCGACTCACCATCATTCACCTCTGCTTCAAGTTCCGGTGTGTACTCTGTACACTTTTCTCAATGCAGATATGGCTACATCTTGTCCTCATGTTCATATTTTTTCATCCGTATATTTTGAATTCTCTACTTTTCACTGGAGCTTGCTCTGTGAGTAGGAATACCGCATTGTCCCAATGTTAACTGGTATTTCGGACCTCATGGCAGTGCATGAGTAAGGCATCGACTAGTGGCTTGACTGATGCTGAACGGCGGCTATGACTATCTGGACGTTGATGATGATGGTATTGTGTGACTAAGTCAGTGGGTTACTACATGGAGAAACACTATCCGGTTCTTTGCTATACTTCTCTGCTTCTAGTGTCAGTAACCATGTCACTAATCTCAGTAGGTACTACACAGACCTCAGTTGGTACTGTGTTTTTTCACTTCCAACGGTACAAGAACTAAGAATGTAATGCTCAGAGGTTTTATTCCGTTGTCAACATTTTATTACTTGGACGTGCACTCAATTGATGAAGAGGAACCAGATCGGGTATGCACTCAGTTACACAACAGTATGCAGGATATTGCTCCACCAATAGACGTGTAATCCCTAGAACCGAAAACTATTCGTCGTGAAATTAGCCAGAAGTGATGTGGAAATAAGTCACTCAACCTCTGGAAACCCCATGTCATGAGAGTTGGTGCGAGTACAATACAATATAACGGATCAATATGAATGCTGTGGTCACCTTTTGATTACGTACTTTGGGCAGCTGTAGTTTTATGCCTATTCCCCTCTTGTCTATCGAAGATCTCACCTTCCAGTAACAAAAACCAAACTGCTGGTCATATTTCATGTTGTGCGGTAGTGTGATCTTCACAGGTGAGGTCAAGATGGCAGAACACCCGTCTGGAAATCAGAAAAAGGAGAGAAACAAGAGGGTGTGACAATTTATGCGGCTGTTTTCACTGGATCATTTCAAATGCGTGGAGATCAAGTACACTGCGCGTAAAGGTGGTTCAAGAAACAACATTTTCCTGAGATTAGCTTTAAAAGAGGAAGCAGTGGAGTAATGTTGCACAACTTGTACCTGGATAGATGTCCCTGTATCTCTTTAGGTGCATACAGCAGAGAGATTAATAATCAGTACAATTGGAAGGATGACATCACCGGTGATAGGTTCACCGGGGAAAAAGAAAAGACTTTTTTGCTTGAACAGAATAGGCATCTACTTCTTGATTGAAACCGTTTGGTAAACTGTAGTGGACTGAATTGCTGACACAGAAAACTGCAGAGAACGCAGGTGTGCTATGGAACAAATGCTGTGTCCAGCAAATGATGTGCAATAGAAGACCTTAGTGGCTGCCTGGCTTGTGACCTTTTGCCATATGCTTCCCATTTCGTTGACTTAGATATTCATCCCACTTGGGATTTTTCGATCGTTCTCATTGAAATCTGCTTTTTAATTCTGTGTGGATAGGTGGCCGAACACCTGCACATGAACATGGTTAGGAGGTGTGGATTTGTTTGAAATGGAAACGGTCATTTCACCCGGATCGAGGGGGTTTGTGTTGACGTGCCAACCAAAGCTATACTATACTCAGTCCGTTGATTATCAAGCGCCGACAGTCTTCAGTCAGTTAAGCCCACTGACTAACCGAAATGGTCGTTATGTTTGACTTTTTCGTAATCTAATACAGTCCGGCCCTTTATGCAGCTCAGAAACATGGCTGTTAGGGCTGGGGAGATAGGTGATGACTGCCGGGGTTTGCGCATCGGTGTCTCTGTAGTACTGCTAGAATAAGGTGGGAAGACCGAATCAGCAGTGCTGGGTTTGCGCGTATCGCGATGGAAACCATTGATTAGTCACTGCAATAAGTACAAAACTTGAACATGTTTGGATGGCTGGGACTCGCTTCATGCATGCGCACCGATAGACTTTCTAGGTGAACGCTATTCTCCAGGGCAGGTTATGGCTGAAAGGTGGGTGGTCAGTCCGTAACTCAGCAAAAGGTTATGCAAACGTTGACCACTGGACTAGGCTACGTGAGACTTGTTAGACCCTCCGACGGGAGTCCACGAGACCGGACTACCACGCTGTTGGAGACAATAAGTGATGTGGCTAGGTATCGTGTCTTCGCCTAGTTATTTCGTTTTCCGTTCTATTCCAATTCATGCTTCTATTCCTTTTGCCCTCAGATAGACGATGTCACCAGCTAAGCATCGAACAATCCCGTTTCATAGAAGCAATGACTAATCACAATTACAACACAAATAGAGAAATTTATGTGAGTGTTTTGCCCATTTTAATTAGAAATTTACCCTGCTATCTCCCGTTGATTTCTCTGTAAGTGTATTGTGTGGAATTTTTCGAAATCTTATCTCTTCGAGGATCGTTGCTTATTTCTTGCTTGAACAAAAACGTACGTTATTCAGGTGGTTGTTTTGCGCATGATCTGTACGACGAGCTATCCCAAGAACGGAGTGTATTTCCCAATGAATGTTATTTGAAAAACAATATGCAACTAAGATTAAACCTCCGCAATAACTTGGGTGATGTGTTTACAGGAGTAAAGTGAGCAGAAAATTGTAACTGAAAAATTACTTACATTGCCCATCAACACTGTCATGAGCTGTTTGCCATACGTGTAAGATGTGAGAAACAATTGACCGTAAAACACCATTCGGATAGCTTATTTAATGTGCAAATGAAAAATATGACTACATGATATTGGTTATTTCAAAACTAGATAATTCTAATAACTCTGGCTGGACCCTTCTAAATGTGTTGGAAAAAACTGACTGTGTCGTGGAGACCTTGTCAGATTTGAATCCAGCTGACCACATATTGCATTGAAGTGTGATTTCCCGGTCACAAAAAAATGTACGCTATATGCATGCGTGAGATTCAAGAATGGAACGAAGCGCAAGATGCTGTAACGGATGAAAATTACATTTAAATTTATGGTATTCAAAATTCCATTCCGCGAGCCGGGCACCATTCGCTCCCTGACAGCTGTTTTATTAAATGAGCTGTCTGATTCAATCATCAAAAGCAAATGATCCAGCTGCCTATACCGTGGATGCATCCCACATATATATTCATAACTGCCCTTCAGATCTTGGTAAGCCGTATGCTTCCATTTCGTATGAAACTGATTGGGTGATGCCAATACAATGTGTAAAAGAAGTTCCTTTTCTGTGCAGCATTTGATTATTCACTCTCGGCACTCACACGTCAGACCCTAACTGCCGAGTAGCGATTCTTGGTGACTTTATTGTACAGAATAAGAACTGACTTTTGCACTCTTCTGACAAAGTGGCTGCAGGACGCGAAGCTGGAGCTTTCGCTCTGGTCAACAATCTGAGTCAACTCGTTGATTTCCCCACATGCATCTCCGATCGGGCCGGAGACTAAGCACATGGCCTTGACCTTCTCACTTCCTTTCCCTCTTTATTATTTAGCATTATCGTTCTTCCTCCATTTGGCTCATCACACCACTGTCTTATCTCCTTTACCAACATTTCCTTGCCCAGTTTCTATATGGAAATCCACACGCCCCTTTTGTCATTACGATTCAGCCAACTCGAATGGTTTTCGTTATCTTCTAGTCTCGTATCCCTGCAGTTTTTGTTGCTTTATTTCCGATCTTTCTACTTCTGTTTCAAACCTTACTGAGACTGTTGTCCAAGATATACTTCTTCCCATATCACACTACGGGGTCTGCCAAACTACAACCTAAGTGGTTCACTCACTCCTGCAATCGTAGTGTGCGCCAGAAGAAGTTAGCATTCAAGTTGTGATGCCGCTTCGTTATTCCCCATTCCCGTGGTCTCTTTATGCAGACCAGAAATAAATGCCCGCTTTCCATTCAGAACTCCAAGGATCGTTTTGTCCTCGACAAAGCCAAACGTCTTGCTTCCTTTGTTACTGAGAGCCGATCACCTTGGTCTCTCATCGAGGCCGTTCTCCCCAACATTTGCTCTTCCAATTCCTCCCCATTCTGTGAATCCTCTGGCTCTTTAGTCTGTAAACTCCATAAGAAAGCCGAGGATTTTGCTACCCGTTATGCCTCTTATTCCACTCTTACCGACACTTTAATACTTCCACCTCCAACCAATCTTATTATTCACACTTTTTTCTTCCTATCACAACGAGAAAGGCCTACCAGATCCTAAATTCAATCGAATAAAACAAACCATTTAGCCCTAATGGTATTCCACTCATGGTCCTGAAAATGTGTGCCTCAGAATTCATTCTAAGTTTACGTCATCTTTTTGTTTTTCTCTCTAATCTGGTACGTTCGCCAATTCGTGACAAGTAGCCGTAATTTTTCTTATTCCAATACACAGCGATTCCTCCGACCCGAACAAATACCGTCTTATTTCCCTAACTTCTGTCGTGCAAAACTCGTGGAAACCATAATTTCTGATCACTTTCGATCGTTCCTTGAACATGAAAGACTGCTAAGCGGTTGCCAATGCGGTTTCTGACCTCGTCGTTCCACGGGTGATCTACAAGCAGTGGTCTCACATTTCTAGTCTGTGATACTCGATAACCACGGAGAAACAAATCTGATCTCATTAAACTTATCGAAAGCTCTTGACCGTGTCTAGCACAAACGTTTACTTTCTAAAGTGCCCACTTTTGGATTTCTTCAAGCCCTTGCCTTGTGGAACTCGAGATAACTCAGTACTCGGACGATCGTTTTTAGTGTCGATGGGGCATGATTGCAGCCTTTTCCCGTGAAAGCTGTTGTTCCCCAATGTTCTGTACCTTCAATCAGCCTCTTCCCGGTTTTTACTATTGACCTCTTATCCACCAATTCTAACCCCACCCAAGATTTTGCTTTTGAAGCCACCCTGAACTATTCCCTTTCGTATCCTACATCACGTTGTACCACTGCCAACATCGACCTCAACCTTTGTGCCCTTGTAATATCACTCACTTCGGACCTTGAATAAATCTCCTTTTGGTGCTCTCAAAACCGTGTTCTCTTCGATGCTTCTTAAACGTCTCTTCTCCTAATTTCTCCCAAACACCATTCCTTTTATCCTCACTTATCTTTCGATTCGTTTCCCTTTCGTTTCCCCAATTCGATATCTATCATGGGTCTTCCGACCGTTCTATCTCTATCTTAGTCTTTATACACATGTTCGCTTGCTTCTCGTGCTGCCCGCAAGAATGGTTTTCTGCACCGCTCTAGAGGTTTCTTCAAACAATCCCTACTTTTCTCACTGTACAAAGGCTCAATCTTGTCCAAACTTCAATACTGTTGTCACGTATGGAGTGGAGCTTCGTCTTTTCATTTATCTTTTCTCTACCGGGTCCAAAGTAAAGCCATTCGTCCGGTAGCTGAGTCAGTTTAAACATCCAATTCGCAGCCGCTTGTCCATCGCCGGGAATCTGCTTCATTGTCCCCTCTTTGCTGCTATTATTTCGACCTTTGTTTCTGCCTCGGCTGTCCCTATTCTCATTACTTCTCAAAGCTTATCCCCGACATAGGTGGCTGGTTACCCCTATCAAGTTTCTGTCGCTCGATATCGAACCTCAACCCCTAAGTCATTTTTTCCCCGTAGGACTAAATTATGAAACATCCTTCCCCTCTCCTTCTTTCCACCAAGGTACAATCCTTCTCCCTTCAAAAGTGCAACCGGCAAACTGGTTTCGACGTGAGAGTCATCTACAGACTCCTCAAATATTATGTTTTCGGACTATGGATATACCTCTTTTACTGCAATTCACTTCAAGCGTCATAAAACAAGCAGGTAATACGGACAGAATGACACGTAAATTTATCGAAAGGATACAAGGTCGCAACCCACCGTGTTTGACACTGAAGCCGAATTGTAAATTTGTCAAATCCACCCGTCTGCCATCGAGTCGAATATACATCACATTTCCGGAGGGTGTGAACATATAGTCACCGTGTGCAGTTATGTTCATATCTATTTTGTTATAACCTTCAACGCCATCCATTACGATCATTTCGATTGGTTTGAAGCCCTGACGAAAAAAGAAACCTCAAAAGTATCATGGAATACAAACTAATCATACAGATCAACTTCGATATAAAGAGATCTCTGTTGTTCACTATGGGATCTATCATACACTCGATCGAAGACTGAAAACCATTTTCCTCGAAAGATTTTAAACGGCGTTTTCATTCTCCTCTTATTAGTCTGATTGAGAACACTCCAGTTGTGGACTAGAACATCAACAAAAACACGAGACCGATGTGCATTGCTGACAATAACCTACCAATCACATAAGGCCAGTCGATGTCATATCACCGCTTTGGTAACTTCAATCAAGTTCGGAGAGATACAGAGAGTAGAGTTTCCTTCCTGTGTATTCAGCAGTTGGCATGAAATAACCTTCCTCCACGATCTTGATTATTCACGCTTCGCATTTATTTTTTACCACTGTTGCGGAATGATCCTGGTCAAGTTTTCAAACTTTCCTTCCAATATCTTTTTTGGCCCGCAAATGTCGAGGACAAATACTCTAAGGTTTTCAGGTTGGACGTAGTTGTATAAGTGCAGTAGTTGAAGAACGCCGTCCTGAATCAGTCAGAAAACAATCGAAAAATCGAACAAATACACTGTCCCACGAATAAAGACCAACCGTCATATGCCAATTACTTTCTTCCAACTGGTGATGTGAAAGGATTATGATATAAATACCCCGTTTCTAACACACGTCAGTGTATGAAACCATCAAATTGTTTTACAGACAGAAAAGTTATTTTAAAGAGTCTGACAATTATAAGTACCAGGGGAACGTGTCCAGTTTTTATTATTATCATCATTTTCCGTTTATTTCGTTTCTATTCAACAACGATAGTATAATAATCCATGAAGGGGTTCGTTGTCAATTAGGGCTTGTCAGCTGAAGAATATAAACAGCGAACTGGAACCCAGATCAGAAGGTTTCAAAGTACACTATGCTGACCGTCTGTCACCGGCTGTCAACTTCACGATCAGGATGTGTATTGGACAACACAAATTCGTTTACTATTGTGTCAACTACCTCAGCTATAGATTTCTGTTATGCTTAGCTCCTGGACATTCTGTTTATCTTCATACTGGATCATATCTGATCGGATGTAAGCTATGCCGTATCACAATTGAGAATTTATTATGCACAATGTTGATAATTGTAGAAGATGCTGGGTTGCATGCACAGAGTCAGTGTTCCCCGTAAATGGATATTTCGGTGGACAGCCGCTCGAGATAGAGGTAACCTCAATCCGCGAAACTGTCAACTTATTGCTCATTGTATTTCGATAAATAACTCAGTTTCGAATTCATGTAGGTTGTTTTTGGTGGAATACCTTCACTTCCCTAGTATCCCTACCGAGAAGTAATTCATCATTAGGATCCATCACTGGGTACGTGACTTATTATTACCACTGAAACCCAGAGACAGTAGATTGGGCGTTGTGTACGTGAGACAAGTCGTTACAAACTTATACAGCTCTTCCGAGGTTGTCAACGAAGAGTTAAGCACTTATCCTGAATGATGGATCATTTCACAATCAAGCTTTGATTTTCATCTCCTCTGGTCGGTTTCCGATTTTACATGTTTACTGTGACTGTAACTCTTTGGAACTCCTAAGTTTTAACCAACTCGTATACTGAAACTACCGCAGTTCTTTTGCGGTTTCAGTCGTAATCCTGCTTGCGGTTCCTGACTTTCTGCTGGTCTGTTGAAAAGACCAACCTCGTGGACGGAATAATCCACTAGGGACCAAAAGTAACTCGATTTTTGAAATCCCACTCTCATAACTAGCAAAATGTTATCAGAGACTTATTATCAAAAGGTCTGAGCTGCTGCAATATATCCGACTATCTATCTCCATCGGTCGTATCGGATATAACTTACACGCATCTGTCAAAACTGACCCGCGTACTTTGATCGCGTTCAAAATCAGTGCTGTCGATCACGTGGCATGCTTGATTTTACGACTGATAGTCTACGCGGAGAAATGTTTAGCTTGCAATATTTAATGCATAGCTATGGATTCCTTTATATCACTTGGTTAACTCACCCCATCCACTCGAATGGTAAGAATGAAAGACGTCTTAGGACCAAGGAAGATGACGAAATTGCAAACATCTTGTGGATAATTTTTCAAACAACGGTTGCAGTAGAACAATCCTGGTTGGCTAATGTGCAAGTCGTGCTTGTCTTCTAAATCCGTTATTGACCGAATTTCGTAGGCTAATTTGGAAGAGATTTATTGCATGCAAATGAACAAAATTTCATAACAGTTTAAACGGAATTGAGAAAAACCAACACACTGTGTAAGGTGTTATATGCCTTTCTTTCAGTTGTCCAGAGGAGTTGCCGAAGGTAAATAAAACCTTTGTTTGGTTGACTGTCATTTGGACTCCACGTTTTATGTGCAAACCTCAAGCCATCCGACCAACCTGCACTCGGAAGCACCAGACTCGAGTTTCGCTCTTGTTAGAGCTCATCAGTGGTGCACATCTAACAACAGCGGAACTCGAGTTTGGTGTTTCCCAGTGCAGGTTGGTCGGATGGCCTGAGGTTTGCGCGTAAAACGTGGAGTCCAAAGACAGTCAACCAAACAAAGATTAAACAATCCCACACTACTCGCAAGTAAATGCTTGATATAAATAAAACCTTGCCAAGATTGAGCTCTGATAGCAAATACTATTGACTAACAGTTGAATCCAACATGCCAACTTGCCGAATTCGTTTCTACTCGGCTAACATTCAGCTTTCCAGGATCCATTTCTTTGTGTCCTGATACGCACGCATCCACACACGCACCCCATCCCCCCACACACAAGGATACTCTCAACGCACTGTACATTTCTTGACCGCACAGTCACCTTTGGGTCAGACATGACCTCTGATTAGGCCCTTGGTAAATCTCGTCCTTGTTTCACTCGGTGTCTATTTCCTATCCCCTTTTCTGATTAGACATCGTGTGATTTTTAACTGTGTTCACGTCCAGGCTAAGCAAATGGCACTGTTCGGTAGCCGGAATTGATGTATGTTTTCTGGCCATTCGGCTTTAGTTTGACGTTGTCAATCTCCGTGCGTTCTCTGAAATAGTGATATGTAAACTCCCCTGTGGATGCCACGAATTGAGGTTTGAACGGCTATCCATTGTTTTTTTATTGAAATTAATGTTACAGTACCGGATTATAAACCTGTGCTAGTTGCAAATCCTTTTATGGGGTTTGCGCATCACTCTTCGCTGGCCTGGATTCAGTTCAGATTTAACACTGACACATTACAACTGATTTAAAATTGACTGGATGAAATATGTTCCTCTTTGATAACGTAGAATAATAAATAATAAATGCATTGCTATCCTCACCGCTAGAGTTGGTGTGATCTGTGGACAGGTAAAATTATGTGATTCCAATTACCGAGATAAATTTGCTTAGATCTCAAACGTCCAAAAATCTTGAGACTTTCAGTATGGTCAATTTTGAAACGTGTGGTAATAATTTACAATGTGAGTAGTTTGGTGTTATATCTGGATGACGGGACAAAATTTTCCCGGAAGCACAAAACCCGGTTTCATGGTGGGTGCTGCTCACTAGGTGTACGTACTCAGCACTCTTCTGCCTAATCATCTCTATGTTTACACCCGCAATCTCATTTGAATTATACGGACCTTGCACGGACGAGAAGTCCATCTTTAGAATCACACGGTGAATCGTCAATCGCGAAACCTGTCACGTACTTCCACGCAAACTTTGTCATATCATCCAGGTACAATACCATACTACTCATGTCATATAGCCATACTTGGAATCACGTGCTTTAATTCTGAAGGTCAGCCGTGTCGAAATAACTGCGAGAATCACAGCGTGATTCTGAAGTTGGACTCCTCGACCATGCACGTTCCGTACGACTCAAATGAGTTTACAGCTGTATGGTAGTGAATTCACATGAGTTCGTATTTATCATCGACGAAAAAAAATTTGATCTTATCAACAGCAGTTACTTCTTCTGGAAATTCGACCTCACATCTACCCGACAGAAACAGCCAAACCAATTTAAACACAGGTGGAGAAACTAAATAATCTAGAGCACAAACATGAAAGAATGAGTTAAATGCTTTTGCAAAGTGAGAAACATTTTGGTTATTTAGAATGTATGACCAAGTTTTCAAGGTCATATTGTAGTGGAGAATGCTGTGGAAACGGAATAAGATGATCATCAAATAGATCAGGCCAACCAATCGATAATCGCAGATTAAAGAATTGATAATGGATATATCGGAAGGGTCTCAGGACAGACGAAAAGAGCTAATCGGAATCGTTAGTGGGACTCAGATGGACATTCTAATTGAGTGGAAACCGACAAGGTAATTAACCGAATCGATCGGACCAAACAAGCGGAAATGGTGGTCTAAAGAATCAGCCAAAAATCTGTAGGCACCTGACCAGAACGGAATAGAAATACTCAGACAGCAAGAGGACCAATGTTGCTGCATCGCGGTCTGGAAAACGGACTATATAAAAGGTTGTACATGGCTTTCTGACGGAACTTGCTTAGGTGCTCAAGTACAAGTGTTGCTCATCTGTCTTGTCTTCTTCGGTACAGTATAAACATGGCACGGTAAAAGTACCTTCGCGTTTGCGTTTATTCAAGACCGAAGTACCACCCAGCCTTCAACTAGTACAGTATATCATAAAGAGAATTACATTAGAGAGACTACAATCTCTGATTCACATTGTGAATCGTAATACTCAAAATTGTTTACTTCAGGGATCGATTGCAGTGTGATATTATACGCCTTCAAGTAGTGTTAAATTTCCTATGCAGACCACATTTTCTCATTCTGTCACTACTGCGATAGATTACTCTTATTTGACAGATATGTTTAAAAGGCATCAGATGTAATAACGTTAACCTGGTACAGCATACCACAAGACCGTCGAAATACAATTTGAACTACCGAATTCATGACCTCCAAACTAGAATAACTCATTTTGGGCTCCCAAGGACTCGACTGTGTGTTGGTATTGATGTGTCGATTATCTTGGTTTAGCGGCAGATTTTATTGCCGAGAATTTCGTCAACATGCAAAATATATGGCCTTGGCAGTCAGGCTTGAGGCTCACAACCCAAGTGAATTTTTCGATTATTTGCCAACTGACTAGCATAAAAGCAGTTCTGTGTGGAATGCAGTTTAGATGAGCTTGGATAAGTCTGCTAATTGTTGTCATGACCTAAATACCTCTTTGGATGTGAACAAAACATTTTGAACCATCAGCTTTGTAACAACCTGAAAAATTATCTGTTCTGTTACCAGTGCAGGAAAATGTGATATTGGATGAAATAAAATGGGAGCAATGACCATCACAAATCCTGGCTTGGATAGGTCTGCTAATTATTTACATGACATAGAAAATACACTTTATCAATAACGATACACTCTGGGAAATGTTAAAAACAAGAGGTTAAGTGACTGTTTCATGACCACATTTTATCGGACAATGAACAGCTAAACTTTGTTGCATTCCGACTTCACTGTAATCGTTGAATGTCGAGAGCGTTATCCGTTCATTTGTTCACCCAGACGCGTACTCACTGAACGGTGTTCTTAGATATGATTTATCTCGAAATAGTACCAGTTTTTATCTGGAAATTTAGGCCTTTCGCTGTAGACCGTAGAAAGAACCCTACAATTTTGAAAGTGTTTATGTGAACCGGATTGTGAAATAATACCACAAGTCTACAATGGAACTTATCGGATAAACCCATTCATTTATGGCCAAAGCTTAATGAAGCTCTTGTAACCCCACAGTAGACGTATCATACTTGTGAGTGTATGGGCTAACCTAATGCCAGCAGACAGTTAAAACTCGTTGTCATTCCGCATACCAGTGCCTCTCCGAAATCCAGGTCAAAGCTTGGGTCAATTAATTCGCGAGCGCTGTGGAGGCTGATCGATACGACGAGAAGAGTCTTCTATCAACTGCTGGTGGCTGAGTCTATCACCAATCGATCTATCCGAAGAGAGTTTGCCCGATGGAAATTGGAACCCCTCAGTGTGTGCTCTAATTACTGGCAACAGTGACTGTTTCATAACAAATATAAATATTGTTTTCTAGCAAATAATGCGATATGGTTCGAATACAGACAAATCTTCTCACTAGAAATAAGAAATAATAGGAATGATTCAAAGAAAACCGAAATAAATTAGGGTAACCGATTAGACAATATTCTGTCACAACCAAACTTCCTTCTATCTCACTGCAGTTATAAAGTTAATAAAACATTTCCAAAGTTCATTCTTTCATTTGTCGTACTTTGTTACTGCAGAGTTTACAAAAGATTTTGGGAGGGGCTTGCAAACTAACAAGTGAAAGGAAAACGGGCATACGTACCATTGTATACTTGTAAGATACCCGTCGGTTCTGTATCAAGAATTCGATAAAACGGAGAGAGAAATATCTGCCGAGAGCGAGAGAGACCGCGGGACACACAGAGTTTAACTGAGAATGATTTCTAATCTGATAGTAGCTGTTCCCTATTCGTTCGAGATAACTCCAATCCGCATAGACAGTCAGTTCATTCATGTCATTAAGCAATATCCGGTTTGGCTAATTCATCTCAGATACGGACTCTGGAGAAAACAGCCTTTCCTGGTATCAAACCTCAACTCTGCCTAATGTTGGACAATGACACATGATAACAATGAAGTTAGCAGAATTACAACGAATCTTCATTGCAATGAATTTAATTTTTCGCGGAAATGAAGCTTGCATTGGAGGCAGAAAATAACAACGACATATGTGGTTCCAGACTTCATGGCCACCGGTGTATTAAACATTTATTTTTATGCCCAGGCTTCACAGATTTTACGAATCGCGAAATTCCGAGCCTGTCAGTGAAATTACAAACTACGAACCGGTACCAGACAAATTGCGTTCTTCAATTTGTGTCATTCGTTCTGAATACTTCTATGAGGATGGTCAGGGGTATGCGGGGGCTTGTGCATCATACATTAGGTCAGATTTGGCTATTATATTTCCATCAAAATACAGTGAAAATAGCCTCAGCGAAGCAGTTTCGAATTCAAAGATTTCACTGTTTCCTTGTGCAATGCCTTGAGAGAGTAAACCAATATGTGTTTTGGTTGTTATTAACAAGAAAACAAGCAGCTCAACTGTGTAATATTCATGAATGTATGAATGAAGGGATGTCTAAGAATGGTAAATAATACTATATTCACGAATGATGACTATTATTCCAGCTAATCGTAATTAACCTGCCTAACCTTGCTCACTTCATATATTCGTAATTATTCGTCTCAATATGTTATTGATTTGGATTCTCCGTAAACCACAGAATCATACCTCGGTGAACATCACCAGAATTTCCTGTACGGGAATGGAAAAGTAGATTGGTCAGAGTATAATGATATTCCCAAATGGTAAAAATGCATCAACATGTACTATTATAGAGAGAACATGAAAATTGCTTGAAGGCAAACCAACCAATGGTGTACTAACCTGTAGCACGTAACACATTCCCTGTAAACGGAAAATTGGGACAATACATTTTGCTTTGTATGGTCTATATATATGTCGAATACTACGAGTGAGTTCACATGATTGATTTGAAGCCCCAGAATAAGTAGCCACCGTTCTGTGAATTGTAATTACTCAGTAGTACACTTCGCATCCCGTTCAGTGGATATGAAAAAACGTCATTGTAAAACTATCCTCAGCCAGTTGGTGGGAGTTAATTTTATCAACAATTTGTAAGTGGAATCGTTTGATTTACCACCGATTGTCCAAAGTATACACGTTACCGAATAGGCGAATTTTGACTGCTCAGTATAGAGATTTTGGGAATGCACATCCTATCCGATCGCATCCCAATATTCCAAATGTTTTCAGTCCCAAGAGATCTCAATTCATACCATGCTATCCGTATTTGAGCAGTAGATTAGATCTGTAGATCACTGTACGATTGATCATGCAGTATCAATGATCAAATCCCTACTGAAAACCATAGAAGCACTGTACAGCTGTTTACTCATCTTCAGAAATCATCAGCCGTGCATATCCACCGGATCTCCACCAGTGCTTGCACCCGAGTCGAACGATTGTGGGTCAAACACCTAACCACAAGACTATCCCGGGATGGCTTTCAACGGTTTGCTGAACATGTACACTGCAGGATAAATAGCTCCCTATCTGTCACTGATTTCGAACAGTAATAACCCGCTTCCCGCACATCGATCGATTCTTGTGATGGATGTATTCTGTGTAGGGACATAAGTCCAACAAGCACATTCTGTTAAGAACAATCTGCGGAACCTATATACTATATGCGTTTGAGTGGTAAGAGATTTGGTTTGCATAACATGATTCATCATACAGTATGAAAGCAATGCGAATGAATCCTAAGAAGGAAGAAATAGCTGTGCAGGGCTTCCATAAATTTCACTAGTGAGTTGAGCGTTGATACGGCATAATAAGTGACTTTATACTATGCTATCCATCAGTTGATGAAAATCGAACTACACCCGTAAGATTTCTCATTCACTTTCAATGAAATTTGAGTGTATCCTCTTGTACTGATTGAATTTTTAACCCCAAGATTTACGACATTTCATCAGTGCAACACATTTAATTTGTACTGCGACGCAAGGTGAGAATCATGAATGGTTCTGCTTCTGAAGCATATCATTTTCCAAGATTTGAGTAATGTACTTTATTCGGACAATTAAATTTACTGATCTCAAAGGTTTTCACAAGCATCATAAATGTGACACCATTCAAACGAATAAGAGAGAGTTTTCTCAGGGAAACACTGTCGTGAATGTTTGAACGGTGGACATGCAAATCTATGACAGAAGATAATTGTGCAAAAAACGTGTTGTATGAGATCACTCTGAATGTGAGATGAGACAATGGACAAAGATCATGTCGTATACCAATGATCGTTTACTCCGAGAGAGCTGCAGTGCGTTCACACGCATTCTCGGTGTTCGTGCACAGTGTGTCTACCCTGGCTTTCGTGAATGTACGACTGTAAGAGTTTCGTGCAAAAACAAGAATGCAAAGGAATAGTACGAACGGAAATAGCTTGAAGAACACACTTTCAAAATCTTCGACACCAACTGAAACAAATGGATAAGTAATGTGAGTGACCAATTTAAGCTTATTGTGACTCGATAAAACAGTTACAAAACTGACATGATAAGATGCATATACAAATAAGCCAGGGTAAAAACAACAGATCAAAGTGACCAAAGCAAAATATTGTCCATTGCGGTAACCCAAAACCAATCACCAAGCACTTCGCGGACTTGTGCACGTTTGAAGCCGTCAACGTTTTAATTGCCATCCTCACCAAGCTTATCACCCATCAGTTCTCAGGCAGCGGAATCAAACTTGAAACCCGCCCACCCTGTTTTCTGTTTTTGAGTGGTAGGTTATATAATCTAGTGTAGAAGTGCGCCACCGAGTCGGCTTTTATAGACCTTTCGTTTGTAGTTCAAATATTCATTGCAAAATGTAGGCTCTATGGGAACCGGTTTCAGGACCGGCTACTTTATCATAATTCGAGAAGTAGTGAAATCAAATCGTCGTATATCACTGATAAAAGCAACTGGAAAAAGTTTATGCAGATTATGAAAAGAAATCCGCATTTTGAAACTCCTATTCCGGAAATGTACTTGAAAGAGGGGTTTCACAAATCCTCCCATCGTCTACACAGTGTTTTCTGTGGGAATAATAATCAGACCCTATCACTTGTTCGGAAAAGGTAGACTGACCAGTTGGAGGCAAGCAGAATTCGAAAATTGCCGTTCATCGGAACAAACCAGATTGAAACTTATTATGAAATGAAATCTCCAAATGACTCGAAGTGTAGAACATTTTGGCCTAATAAAAGGTTTCACGTGCGATGATCTACTAAGCACCGGGCTGTCCTAACCATGACCAACCAAAGCTTTGTTCTACGTGCAGTCGTGATATCAAATTCTAAATGTATTATCCACCGATTCCAGTAAGGTTATCCAGATTATTGATGAATGAATTCATTATAAGGAATGGTAATAAAATAATAAATTTACTCAGGCGGATCACCTGAACCAGAGTGAATGACTTTCGTTTGATTCCCGAGAAACAGACCGGATAGTGTGAGGTATTTCATAGAGCCCCTCCAAAGTAATCTGAAAGGTTCCACAGAATGCCACGCAGGTTGTTCGGTACTAATGCTAGGGACTAATCGAAGCTGTTATAAATATGCTTCATAATCTACATGTGATTTCCTGATGCCCCTTTCCCAACCCTGCTTCAGAACGGATATACGTGTGTGTGTGTGTGTGTGTGTGTGTGTGTGTGTGCGTGTGTGTGTGAAATCCTAGTGTGACGAATCTGAAGAATTGGGAGTGCGCAACGGGAAATTCTCACGACTTAAAAAAAGTAAACTGATTCCACTCGTGCACATCGATTCTTATTTTCCGACTGATTTCAAAGCTATCAAGTTATGACTCAGTTGAGGGGTTAGTAATTACTGAACAAGTTACCCTGTCATGGAATGGCTGTAGGCCACGATGATATTACCGTTAATTTGGGAATATATTCCGATGAATACTGAGTAATAGGCTCGTGAGCCTTCTGTATTTATATCTTCCAGATCAAACACCAGTAATTCTTTGCGGAAGGTTACAGATCCGGTTACCACATTACTATGATACATTCTTCTGCGTCGATTATGCCAGTATGAGTGGTCTTCCTAGGTAAAGAATTAGCTGGACACATCAATCCTTACTAGCCTTTGCTTGATTCATTACATTAGGTGTTGTCTGCGATTGTTCCCCGGTAAAATAGTAAAGTGCTTCCCTAAAGAATCCTCGGTTATTTAAAAGAGTCGATGAGAAATCATGAAGGAATCAAAATTTTGATGAATAGACTGGGTTCTGACATGAAAAAATGAGGAATCATACCATGTGGATTTTGTTCACATTTCAGCGTATTCACAAAATAGATTCACAATGTCGACCAGCTGGAACCTGAGGAAAACGAGCTCAGAGTGGCCTCATCAAATCTTGAGGAGCAAGCAAGTTTGGGGGTATTTCTATGCAAAAGCTTAGCTATATTTGTTGGTTATGTTGGAATCCTTCCCAAAACCATTTCTTTGTTTTCTCGAAAGATACCATCAACTATGGAGTGATTATCATACCCACGGTTCTGGGTAAGCTTTCATCGATCCCAGATATTGTTCACTAAATGTTGAGTTGCCCGGTTCTAATATCAACCGATCCGAGTTTAAGTATCTTGGCAGCAGGCAAGAGAAAGCTCTCTTTTCGTTCAGATTACTCTGAGAATCTAATGAGCTCATGCATGTCAACCCAGTAATGTGATTATAATTAGAGAACTAAGTCAAAATCACGTTGACCTCTACTATAAACTACGAGTGAGACAAACCTAATTGTAATGAAGGAGACCAAAATTGATTTTTAACTAGTCTTCTTTCGATTTTTCGTCATTTGCTGTTGAGAAAAGACATGGTGAACCATCCAAATTAACTAATACTAAGGGGCATTCATTAGATATAGTACAGAAACACTCATATGAACAAAGATTAGCAAGTGAGTTGCTCACTTGTGCGAATAAAACTAACCGATGTACCACTGTGTCTGTGCGTGTCAGTGATAGGTTTACTCAACCACATCTGAGATATCTTGCAGTCTCAACAGCTACAATCAGTGGAATTGCATGCACCTTCGACACAATCCAATGGATTGTTAGGAAAAGATTATTCACACTCTCAAAGTCTTCATGAGGAACAACCAAAACAGAAAATGTATGAAAAAAAAACTTCGTGCTGGGCTGGATTATGATATGCGGTTTCCAGGGAATGTCATATCTGCACTCAGATGCAGTTTGACACCAACTAACCTAGAACAAGTTAGATAGAACAGCTGCTCAGGTTTTCTGCTCAGTGTGTGAACTGTTTGAAATGGCCGAATTATGTCGAAGCCAGGATATGCTGTTCGATGGATTTTCGTCACCTTTTACCGTCATTATCAACTTAACACATTCTATCGGAAAGCGATGTAGTCACCAAGACGTTAAACAGTACTAATTTGTTGAATCCAAACAGTGTACAACATCTACAACTGTGGACTCCTCGGAAGTCTTGTGTGACCAATGAGATTAATGGAAGCCACATGACTCGTTCGATTAGATACCCTCCCGTTTGAAGAAATGCTTCATATTCATGGTTTAATACCGCTGGCACTACCAATACCAGTACTGCTGGTAACAGAACTAATGCCATTACCACCATTACCGTTTCAAAGGAAACGTGGTGAAGCAACCTTTCATCAAACATTATTCAGACAAAAAATAGAATCAAGTGATTCGTATGCCTTCGTTTATTATACTTTGTTCGGACAGTCCGACGTACTCAAGTTAATTGTGGCTGTGCATTTCATAACTGTTTTTAGCAGTACAGTACCCATTACAGCTGGTAGCACAGATACCCATCGGACAACAACAACAACTACTACTACTACTACCACCAATATTACCAATTCTAGCACCAGCAATAATACTAACACTAACAATGACAATGATACTATGAATACTACTACTACCAATGATATTACTACTACTGCTATAATGAAAACCAATAATAATAGTTATCGTACTACTACTACTACTACTACTACTACTACTACTACTACTACTACTGCTACTACTGCAATTACCAATACTACCCTCACTACTACTACTATTATTAATAATTATACTATTAATACTACTCCAAATACTAATAGCCTACCACTAAATAAACTTCGGGCACAAAACTGGACGTGAAAATTCCGACTGAAACAGCCGCCGTCAGTATGAAATAAAGCAAGAAATTCGGAGAAGTCAGATTCAGTAACTCACCAAGAATTTGCTTCTGATCAGTAACAACTGTGAATAAAGAGAAATGTTACAGCAAAACATTTAAAATACGAAGATATACTCATATATACGAAACAGGATCAATCGGTGAAAGAATTAATTGATCGTATTTGGATTCGGTCGTTCAACTAATGTTGAAAATGAAGTCCTATTATGTATGGGCTCATTTGCAGATTTCTTATGTGCCTCATGGTGGACAAGAGGCTCCATGAGTTTCTGAGTGAAGTCGGCAGTCGTGAAGAAGGACTGTTTTAAAATATTATGGAACCCTCAGTACGCGATAGTTCTGGTTTCATATCTGCTATGAAGCATCACACGAGTTTCCTGATGGTGATTCTGAAAATATCGTTCTCGAAAGTTCTTATTCTTCTTGGAGGAACTTGCAAAATGAATATAGAACAGTAGGGACGATTCCATTTGGTACTCAGTACAAAGAAAGTGATTATGATTTCATCTGTTAAGATCAAAGAGTGTTTTTACATCTATCTTATTCAGCACACAACAAATTTCTACGATTCAGACAAAGGGCATCAGCCAATGGAAGGCTGTCGAACGGGAATAAACCGATGTTGACGGGATTCAAACCCGTATCGTTCTTGTCTGAATTCATCGATGATGACCGTTTGGACACTTCTGATGACATTGATAGATATTAAATCTTCAGAGTAGTCAGCTGGTAAACTTTGCCGAGGTTGAACGACTAGTTTTTCTATCGCAGTTCGTTCAAACCCGCTCATCTCTTCTTCAAATTTAAAGTGTTGAAGATCAGTTACTTTTCCATTCGCTGTAAGTCACCTTCCCTTATCTCCTTTAGACACGTAGTCCTCGTCAGTGCATACGCTGCACTATCCATATACTGGCACATTGCTGATTAACAAGACCTTCCGTAAAATGTGGGAAGCTCTCAAACCCAAGATGAAACTGGACGTCACAGAACGACACCAGCAGCTTACCGTATACACCAATGCATCCTGACTTCTTCAGCATTACGTTGACTCTCACCTGTCCAACCCTGTAAATACGGAATGTTCTTACCATTTCACAGCAAGTCCAGTGAAGTAAGTCGGATGACCCCTACTTGTTTTAGCTGTTTGTAATAAAACGTTTTCTCTTAGAACTAACAACCTCTTGATTAATCCCTAACCATTTCAGTGGTTCTGAGATGACTACAGATTGTCGGAGATCTAGACGCATCAACGATTTACCCAAACAGGACACGATAAATATTGTCCGATATCATGTGCATAAGCTTCAAAGAAAGTATTCGGAAATGTGCTTCTCGGTCGAGCGCTCTCACAACTTCACTCACTGAGCAGACACACTTAGGTAACAAACCCTCTCTCTCAACCCTCAATGACGTTGGCCACATTGGTTGATCCATTGTTTCTGCTGTCAACCAGGGTGGCATGTACTGTAAGGCTAATTTTTTCAATTACCCGACCGCAATTAGATCTCAACACTGTGGTACTTGTTTGAATGTTCTACACGAAAATGAAGTTTTGAGCCATACGTTGAACCTCCTTTGTGAATCTAGCCCAATCGCATACAATTCAGTTCCTGTGTCGACAACCACTCTTCACATCCTCAGGTAAACCGTCATGTTTGGTTTTAGTAAGATCCAGATCTCACCCGAGCTCTCTGCCTGTTACCACACTGATGATGATATAGTTGGATTTATTCGCAACATGCACGAAAGCTTCCATTTTCTTCAAAAATAGTAGCGATGTACTCTGTTACTGACCAACTCACCATTCTCTGTTCTCCAAAGTATTAAAATATATTAGAGTGCCCCTCAAGCTTGCTGAAAAGTGGTTGTGATTACAGTACAAAACTTTCTATTGAACCAACATCATCTTATTGCTTCTTTCGCCCGTTACCTAGGGGTCATTCCAAGTCACAATCAGTTTTGGACTTGTCATGTCTTAATGATGTTTATCAATGGCTGCAAAAGATTCATTTATAGTTCGGGCTAAAAACGGCAGTCAGTAATGTTATACTTCGATTTGTAACCACTTGCGTTCTCCCTCACTGGCATGATTGTTTCTTTGTAATCTTTCTGGTTTACTTTGCAAAAGATCGGTTCACCGAGTCCATGAAAGAGTTTTATTGTTGCGGCGACAATAACAAAGACATTCATACCAAATTCATCGTTACCAAGATTTTTGATGTATCTGACAAACATATTATTGTATTATCACATGACAGTAAACAGGTATCCTGACTGCGGTTATTCAGCGCTCTTTTTCAAGATTCCATGAGCTCGACATTCCGAATGCCTCCTTCTCTCAAGTCTACATAAGGAAATAATCTCAAAATTTAACTAGATTATAAACTGAAGGACGATTGTGTATGACTTTACCGAGTTCTTAACTGGATATACCCTCTCATTTCGCTTCCACGCATTACCCTCTACATTTCCATGACCCCCTGTATCCTTTTAATTCAGTTGCACTGTAAACCTCTGGAATCTAGGAAACTTGTCTAACACAAGTGCCACAATCAATCTTTTCGTCAGATAATCAGTCATTCAAACAAAGATTCAATCAAGCTATCAATCAGCCAATCGCAATAATCACAAAAATGTGGTAAATTTGATCTTTGCTTATTCCATCAGCTGGTAAGGCAAACAGTTACTCCGCTTGCTCTCATTCACCGTTATTACCCGAATTCTTTTCTCAGAAGCTTGTTTCCGTGATCTTAATTTCCACTGATTTCAGTCATCCATCACGAGCGAACACAGATTAGTTTTGTGACAAAATTGTTCTAATTTCGAGCTCATTGGATCCACTACGAAGTATTTCATTTTTCTAATTTTGGAATTTCAGACTAAACAGAGGCGTTGCAAGAAACGTATTATACACATCCTAAAGGCTTTCTGGTTCAAGCAATTGTTCCAAAAATGGAATAGATGAATTAATATTATTGATAACAATGTTATTATTACTACTAAGTGGCTCCATGATTTTATTTACCGAATAATAAAAAATCTAGTACTGGTTATCAGTCAAATTAGATAGTCGATCGAGATGTTCAGAAAAATCACTTAGGGGGAGTCAAAAAAGCAAAACACAAGGGCGAAAACATCAAACTCACCGCGTGCATCAACACTGCACCAGAAATAAATGAAACAAATCAATGTACATGTGATTATCAGCATATCGTCGCACACAAGATTCATCGGATTACATGGGTTTTCGCATCAGGTCTGCTTTATAACTATTTTCCTTTTGGGGTAAAAACACAAACTAATGCGTGTTGCACGATATGTTTGATAAATTGTGGTTGCAGACTAACTGTCTGACCTATCAAGGGTAAGGTGTACAACACACAAATTCTCATCAGTTGAAATAACGACGGCGCCAACAAACAAAAATCCATATCTCTGATTTGCAGTTAGTTTTAAAGTAAAGCTATAGTTGAATTGATGTTACGATGTGACACATGAGCAATAATAAAAACAATGCTTTTGAAACCCATTTGTTTTGCTATTGTGATGAGATGAGTAGTCTCATGGGTGTTGATGTGTGTGTGTGTATGTGTGTGTGTGTGTGTGTGAGGGTGGATAGAACTGCAGATATTCCATCACCGTAGTCTGAATCACTTCAATCATCTATTGGTTGGCTAAAGTTTACCCACCTTGAATAGATTCTCACACATTACACAAATCGGTTTTGTGCAGAAAAGTTCATTTTCCCCTCGATCTTGTAATTCAGTGCAGTGATTTGGTTACTAACCTGTAATATGAAAAGGTTGGAAGGGGAATATAAATAAACACGGGCAGTAAAAGCACATTTATCTAACCTCGTGTAGATAAATATGAGAGCTCGAATTCCAAAGCTCCACTAAGCTTGACACCTCACAGACACCTGATTTATTCAGAAATCCACTGAGCAAAATTAAGTGAACTCATGCTGCAAATGGAACATGTCTTGCACAATCAAACTAAAGCTAGCTGCTTTCACGATGCCCGTTCTCTTGTCGACTAACCACCTCGAGGTTTTCTCGCAAGAGCTAGCAGCAGTGAAGAAAAATGAACACATCGAAGAAGTGTACCTGTGAACGTGCGTGAAACATGTCCCAACCATTTTACTCTTTAAAAAATTTCCCGAAAACAGAGAACAGCCTCTTGTCTCCAGTACTCTACACAAATAACTCACTGCCTCCACGATGTGTCCACTGCAATCGAGCAGTGGCGCGAAAACATGAGTGCCTGAATACCTATGGTCTTAGAGTGATTATTTTACGAGCGGTCTCTGTGAAACTAATCTTACAGACAAAAAGTGCATTTCATTCTTGACTAAGAGGTGGATATCAAGTCCAACCCATCAGACGCTCTATATGGTAGGAGCCAACCAGTCTTCAATGGCGCTTAATAAGACAAACATGACAATCGGGTGAACTGAAACGTACCAGGTTATATTTAGATTTCGAAATGAACAACTGCAGTTCCGATTCAGGTTTTCACTCTGCACAGATGCAAAATGGTTAGAAAATTGTCCCACTAGTAGTCAATCTGTGTGGCGTAGGTTGCAACCAACATCATTCCTTAGTCAGAAGTAGAAAATTCGTTTTCTTTTTGAACATGAGGCAGTATCACTATTCTAGCTTGAAAATTACGCCACTTACAGAGTGGTTTCAAATGAAACACGAATAATTTATTGGTGTCACTACAGAGATATGCCATTCTCCCTGATGAGCGAGGTTGTAAAATATTCTTAAGCATGAAGCTATCTTCAGCTGTGTACATTCAAAGAACAAATGGTGATTAGCTAAGAATGTGAACAGTGTAGTCGACCCAGCCACCAAGGTTTTTCGCGTTAGACGGAGATATACTTACAGGAAGAAGATATCTGTCTTGGGCTAAATAATGGTTGGTTACAATCCCGGTGAGAAATGTAACTTGCTTCTGTGTCAGCAATACGGAGAATCATTGTTGGAGACCAAAACTAGCAGGCAGATTGGGTACTTAGGTTTCTCCCGTTCCGTCCTCTCAAGTTTGCTTTTCAACAATTTGTACGTTGATGAGAAGGTTCAATGATCACTTTACAACCTAATGTTGCACTGTAGTGATTAAACTAAACAAAGCTGAGCATTTTTGTAACCACATCACGTACTTGAAAATAATGGAGAAAAATCTTTCGGTCAACGAATCCAAAATGAATTTAGATATGAGTTCTCCATCTCATAACCTGATCGACGAAACTGTCAATTTGACCGTGGGTAATTTTCCTATGTCCATTGTTGCAGCCTAAGTACATTTAAGATAGCAACATACCTCAGAAAAGACCGTCGGCCATGCAATCTAGTGAAGCAGACGTTTTCCGTGATCTAAGCAGCAGTGACGAATAAAGTTCCTTTTAGTTGGAATGAGCCTTCACTCACGTTTTGTACATTGAGTTGAGCCGATGGTGGCTTCACTGCTCCACTCAGAAAGTTAGTCATCGGTTGTTTCCAAGTCGCGATGTACTGGGCATGTCGTTCATGTTGTTGAGACCACAGGTGCGAAGTGAACGAGGGTGAACAAATTCCCAACTGTGATCTTACCCAATGAGCATGGATTAGAATGAGCCACATTTTCGGTCGGATCCATGTCACTTTCAAACTGTAACAACGAAAATGTATATTAGCCGAATACTGTGTTGTACCAGTTGCGAATTCAAGTATTTCAAAGAATATATCAGCGATAAGAAAACAACCAAACAAGAAAGTTGTTCTCATTGGTTTCGTATACAGGGGTGATAAAGAACCCTTCTATAATGCTCCTTTTATCCTTCAGATATATTCCAAGTGGAAGGCCTAAGAAGTCAGCGAAACCCGAAACATCCCATCAACTATGTCCTGAAATCAACTGGAAGTTGTCTCGGTGGGGTTCTTCTTTATCGCAGAGGAATCGCATTCCAAAGGATGATGTCTCATCTTCCTTTCAGTCTATTAGCGTCGAAACTCAAATATACTCAACAGTATCGAACCTCGCTGAGATGATTGAAACTATTCCACTCCACTCTGGTTGCGAGCTACTTTTGTTGGCCAAAGCGAACCTGGGAGAGACGCTGGATGAGTATTTGATAAGCTGTTAGTGGGCCGATGTCCAACAAGCTGTTCACTGACTGCTTGCTAGTTATCCTAGGTAAAAGAAGACCCAGTGATAGGAAAACAAGGGAGAATGTTCATGGAGTTCTAGTCCCTTATGAAGGTCCGGTGGATAGCATATAACGGAGGTTGGGCCTTAACAGTAAAAGAAACGGACGTACAATATAGTTATACCACGAGAGTAGCAATGTTGCATCTATTCAGCGGCCTCAGATCAAGGATGAATACGTGGGGGAAGTAATAGCAAGTGTTTTAACGGACTCCAGTACAAGATACATGTGGTCTCCCTAAGTGCTTCAGTATTATCAGAGAACTCGAGATTTTTAGAAAGACCAAAACATGAACAGGCAGTACCTGTATTTTCCTTAAGGAGTGTAAAGCAGACAATATACGTGACACAGTTTTTCACAATTTTCCCACCTCGAAATAATTAATCCTCTTTCGACGCACTTCTTATCCCCTCGTGTGTTCTTCTTTGAAGTCAACGGTATTTGATCATCACCGACCCAATTTTTCGGCTCATGACTGTTCTATTCTGCGAGATAATAGCTAGTATTCAAAGTGTGGTAGGCCGTCCCATGGTCCAGATAATCCCCAGACACTCTTCTCAGCGGTAGGTAGTTTCGCTCGATGGTTGTTCTTGGGAGTGAGCTATCCGAAGTTATGATGTGCAGAATTCAACTTTAAATATTGGCGAATAAATTCTGGCAGATTTATCAGTTAGAAACGTTTGCTCAAACACACATTATGGGGTATCTTGATTACCCAGATTCAGATGCACGGTAGTAAGCTTTTGATGTTGGAGTTGGCACAGAAATTTTCTCATTTGGACGCTTGGTAATGATTTGTGTAATCTGGAAGGTAGCAGAAACTAAATATATGTATCATTTACACTGAGAACTCAAGCAGTTGCGGGGGTAAATATTTTCTACCAAAAGGACGTGTGTTCTTCCAGTTTGCCTTGTAACGTGGTATGAGTGTCGGTGGATTTTTCTGTTACTGAAACTAGTTCAAGCATTTGAGAATGTGGAAACTATCGAAATCGTCAGCATGAAACATGGATTCGATAAATTTCATGCTTTGAATAAATAGAACTTTATTCGCCATATCGAGAATCAGGGCAGCAGTTAGGAATGCAGACTGTCGACGGTTTGTTAGGCGTATTTCATGATGGTTCACTAAAAACCCAAAAGAAATGTGCGGTTTCACCAGTCTTATGCTCCAGTGATTTGGAAGATTACCATCCCACACGAATAGTTCAAAGATTAGTCCGTTAGCTATGAAGATTGTGGGTGACTTATCCATCATAACACTAGTGACAATAGTCAGCATATGATGAACTGCTTTGACTAAACCTGTTCGGAATTTGCTATCACAATTTTAATCATGGTGAAGATAAAGCCAGATAAGTTGAAGAAGTCAACAGTGACCTCGTTCATCAGAAGCAGTCTTGTGGCACATGCCCACATAAACATACATCTCTACTTGAAATGTAGGTCAATGTGTTGTAAAGTTGTCACTCAAAAACGAGAGAGACACATTGTTGATATGCACAAAGCATTATTAAAACTATCGGTGTATCCAAATAAGATAAAATTAGATTTCGTATGATAGTTTTCTAACCAAATGCAAATCAATCGATTCTAGTCGACTATTGTCCGCAACTTGTGAATGTTTCTTATAATAGCTAAAGGCTGTTGTAAGATAAGTTTTGTAAATAGTTGTTCAAATAGTGGTTTAATTTTGTCAGAATGCACCAACATTATTGGGCTAAGGAATTTTATTATATATCTCAGTTGTTCCTTCAGCGAAATACTCCGTGTTCTGTAAGAACAACCATCAATAATTGGTAGCCTCTCATGATCTTACCTGCTTAACTTAAGCACTGCCTCTGCAATCTCTCAGTGCTCAAGTTTCTTTCTGGTTGCCAGCAATCAAATATGCGTAGTTAGAATTTTCAGGAAAATTTCTATCCACAAATGCAGTCAAAAATACCCGAGCGTCAGGAGTTTTCGAGATGACCAATCTCCAAGATACCAGATGGCGGCCTGGTAGAACCGTGTAGATTAAATGGAATACAGGAACATATGTTCCATGGGCTCAAACAATGTTATCCCTGTCTTCTCTGAAAAGGTAGGAAACTTTTCTGGTTTTCAATGAAAGTTTCTTGAATGCTGCGAAAACAAAAGTAAACGTCCAACGAGCAACGCTCATGAGAACTTGAAATCCAGGCGAGGCATGCGTTATAAGCCGATGGTTTTCCTCCGGTGATGATACCATTAGCCGTGAGTTGGCTGTTGATTTGTTACAATACTTAAGGTTCCCTGAATAATTTTCTTCTATTTGTACTTCTTTCTGTTAGACAGAGACATGACAAAAAATGACATGCCTGGTAAGACCAGCATCTATTCATCAATGACAAAATCACTGATTTTGAATTTCACTACCATTGGTTTACCAATAAGCCGTACTTAGTATTTAACTGATTTTCGCACTTCTGAACTTCAGATTAGTCAATTATGATGATCAAGGTCACAGAGTTTCAATTGTCAGCTGCCTGCAGTAGAACTGACGGGACTGACGTCCAGTTCTGCGGAATTAGTTACTTAGTTATTGCCAAATGTTTTGGAGGTAAACGTTCAAGATAGAAGAACTAATTACAGGGAGTATATTTCATTCAACAAATTTCAGCTAAATCTGTAGTTCTACTTTTCGACTGCCTGAGGCTTGTTAACAATCTCTTTTCACTTGTAAAATGGACGTGGTAGTGGAAATGCCTGCAGGCTTCACCTGTTAAACAAAACAAACCAGTAGAAAACATGATTCACTGCGGTGCACATGTAAACATAACTGAAATTAGATGCAAATAAGTGATTCAGCTGAATGGATTATGACGTGCTGCCTCCAGATTGTTCAGGACCAGAAGGAATTTCATGACGATTTGAAAATTATTCAGAATACATAAACACATTTGACTGCAGCCTGCCCATCCACACGTAGTTCTCAGTCACTCAGAATCACTAACAATTTGTTTTTATCATAATCGTCAATTTGGGGTAGAAATAGCTAATGGACATAAAAAATTCACGTGTGGGGTTTTGAGTCGCAGATAAAACAGCCTAACCGAAAGCTTGAGATCAGCTGTGAATCTCCATTGAGGAACTTCATGGGGGATATGGATATTTTTAAACACCTGTCGTGCAAGATTTGACCAGTTTCAGCAGAATAACACGATTGCGATAGATTCCACATACGGAATCCAGACAAGTCATTTCTATCCCTGGTTAACACTGTACACTTGAGTGACGCATAAATTCCCATTTCGAAATAATGGAAATCGGGACTATCCTGTGATATGGTGCTATGGATACACAGTAAATGTTTAATTCAGTGCAGTATGCGAACTTATAATCGGGAAGCGTCTGGGCTAAACAATATTTCCTCCTAGTCTCCACAAAGATGGGACATCTTTGGATATATGAAATGGATTAGAAGCTCACAGTCTCTCGGATACTAACAGGACAACACGTGTTGAAGGCTTGCGAAAGCAAGAGGTTTGGCCGTCCATTAGCGTCTTTGCTCAGGTGCACGGACCAGAGAAAAAAACCAATCAGTCAAGACAATCAATCAACTACATATAGTCCTTGAGTTTAAATGACAAGCTGGACATCGATATTTCATAATCAATCAATCTATATACTAATAATCTCCTAACAATTATTTTTATGTATGGATCACACATGGTAGGTTGTTCATAACGGGATCCCTTATTTGTGTATGGGCTCCTGCGGAGGTGTCATCGAAAGCAGAAGTTGATCGCTTGGCAGTCAGCGAGTTGTTACTATTTAAAGCTAGTGACGAATAGATGAAGTATTTTGTACTAATAATGGTCTACAAACCGATGATAGCTAATTCGCATAATCTGAGGTTTCGATTTTTGAGTCCCAATAATGGATCGGGGGATGTGCACTGCTGATTATTCCTCATAATGATGGGAGAGCTATAAAATGCTCCCTTGGTATTCAGTAGTGAGGTGAGCGTTCATACTACATGATGAATCATGTCACTAAATAGTTATATTTCTTACTAATGGTACTCATGTAGGGTCAAGTCGGCAGCTGGTTAAACGAGTATGTGTCTATCTCTGTGTAGACTGATAATATGCAGTTCAGGCAAATTATAACGGCATTTAGGGTCAGATCGAAAGTGCGGTGTTGAAAATGTCGAATGAATTGAGGCCTGGAGGTTTGCCTGTGAACTCAGATAAATCTGACAAACTCAACATAGGCCTCTGCAGACAAGTCAAGTTTAAATTGAAACCATCCTGGTGAAAGACCATTCTTCTACCTTAAAAACCAACATGGATTTCCATACGCACTCACTTGTCATGCTTGGCACGATCAGTGTTGGAAGGAGAATATGTCTTCGCATCAACCATATCAACGGTGAACAGAGACTGCCTTTGTATATCTTACATCTACTATGCAAATTACGGAAGAATGATATATCTTCTTCCCCAGTTAGCCAATGCTACTACGCACTTGATCACAGCCGTCGCTGTTATATTTCTGTAGGTCAGCATGATTTGGCATTTGACATTCGGCTGTAGGTGCACTTGATTACATCTGCACCCTTCGGTATATCAAAATCCGAAGCCCCAATCTTATATTCTTTATTTTGAGTGAACAGTTTATGGCTGTTGATGATCAGTTCAGGTTTACTGCCTTTTAGCATGTTTCAGTAAATTCACTCTTGTAACTGTTAGTGACAAAAGGACCATATAGGCCCTGCCTAGCTTTTTGACTTGGAGTTCACTTTCAACCTTTTTCGCTCAATGGATCCAAAGGAGAAAGATTCCAGATTTTCTCGTAGAAGACTCGGATGACACCAGATTTGAGTACGATGTGAATATCAAGAGCATATTTCAGTAAAATCCCAACACGGCTAGAAGGAGAGGGGTCGTTGACGTAAGTGAGAATAATGATGGTCGAAAACATAGAACCTTGACGAGCTTCTGCTGTTTTCAGTTTGGAGTACCTTTCAGTAAATCAGATTACTTGAATACTTTCGAAAAAGCTATTCGGGAAGACTTTCGAATAAAAGAGAGGGCATCAGAAGGACCTAATGTATTGATCCGGGCAGCCTCCTTAAGGAGGTCACGAGCAGCCATATTAGTGGTCGACTAAAGTAAGTGTAGGATCCTGTTGATGCTCTTACCGAGTCTTTGTGCTCATGGAGTTTTCTGTGTTTTTGTATTTTGCAGATCGAACCCGAGCAACCCCAATGGAAGACACTGGTCTTGCATGCTATTCTAGGCTTCTATTATAAGAATGATAATAAAGTGGAGTAAATAGCGAAACCACCTATGATAAATATTCACCTAGGAGTCTGATAAGTGTTGTTTAGAAAGGGAATTACCTATATATAATGCAAATATCAATCTATTTGTTTCTGGTTCCAGGTAAATTCCATTCCTTGGAAAGCACACGTGAGCCCTCCAGAACATCCATCTTGAAACAATTCGACCAGCTGTCGCGAATAAGTTATGCGATGATTTAGGCTGAACAATGTGTGAATAAATACCCCTCTGTCACTGATTTGGGACGGCTTCGATTGATTGCCGCACAGAGATCAGGTCAGTTAAATGTCGTTCACAGCAGGATATGAAATGGGATGTCAACTGAGAATGGAGTTTAGTTCTGCAATACGGGTACCGGGGTGAGCGAGAAAACAGGCGAGATATGGTACTGTGAAGGACCTGTTGGTTTTGCTACGAAAATACAAGTATTTATGCCATTCATCACAAAAAAGGAATGGGGCAAGAGGCTATATATATATATATATATATATATATATATATATATATATATATATATATATATATATATATGCTTTTACTGACGTTTGATCTTTGTCCACATTATTTTTCAACGAACTGTGCACAATTCCTATACTACACTGATTTACATCATAAATACACCCGCATAATTACGAGTCTACAAAAAAAGTGTCCATAATGAACGAGATCACAGTCGAATTTCACACTTGGTTCTGCTCCTTGGTCTCTGCGCTGATCTGAATTTTGATGAAGGTCATCGCAGAATATTAAGAAAAGACAAAACCAATATGGTTCGTAATATTTTCTGTATTGAAACTAGTGTTGTCGTCTTAGAGCTAACTAGGCTGTTAACGTTTAACTGATTTACCATTGAGTTATTGTCATAGAAGATTGACCTTTCAACTCACCGTATAAAAGATTGCAAACTATTGATTGACAAACCTGATACTGTCGGGTGCACCGTTCTATCGTTAGTGAAAGTATCCTTTCATCACTTCCGTAGCCACTGTGCTAATTCTTGATGATGGAAAATGTTTATCTTTCAAAATGAAAAAGCATCTAAACTGTGTTTTCTGCTAGTTTTCCTCGTATTTCTATCCCTCAAGTGGTTAGTTTTATTTCGTCAACATATTCCACCAGTTCTCATACCACGCTAAGAAAACAAACATGACCTCGTAATAAAACCATCAGCTCACAAGCATTGGGGTTGCTAGTGAAAATGATGCTAATTTATTTTCCGGTAGCCTTTGTATTATACGAGTATTTATCACGCGTTCAAAAGGGGAATTTTTTTTCCTACACCAAGGGCAAACATACCCTTCCGTGCATATCAATCGGTAAAATCAAGTATGCTCATCACGCGTGTTTCAACAAAATCGCTTATGTAAAATTTCATGAGGCAGGAATAATCCAGTCAAATCTAAGGGTAAATGTCGAGCGGCTCAAACTCGGAGAGGTCATTCACGAGAATGATCCCAGGCAGAACCAGTTTGCCGAATAAAAGATCATCTGGAGAATCCTTTGACGATAAAACAAATCAACAAACTTCAAAAAAGGGATTAAATTTTCCAAAGTCATACACTCTATAGCTGAAAATGCAGCCATGATCTACTGGCTCTTGTGGATGTGTTCGAACTCTTAAACGAAGCATACGCGGAAAACACCAAACCCCGTGAATCACGTGCATTGCCCGGATTATAGAAGAGAATTAGTGTGGGCATCGATTTTTTACAAGAAATGGCCAAGCTAGTCTACGCATAAGGATGCGCGGACGAACCAAAATGGTAGGTTGTCAGAGGTGGGTGAGAGGGCATTGACCGGTATACACAAAGGGCAAAACGAGCTAAACATATTTATAAAGTTTCTGTACAAATCGAAACCTGGAGATGGCACTTAGTGATTTTGTGGGAATAAACGAAATCCAAACACAAAACTAAACTCAAAATACCAAGATCACATGTGATAAGTTCGACGAAGATTCCCCGTGGTTGATTCGATCGACTTCTCATGTTGAATGACTGCGTAACATTCTCACGTGTCAAGATGTTCGTATTAGCTTGGATTGCTACAAACAATATCTAGTGCAGTTTGAACTCAGGCGAATTACGTGGTTTGTTCTAAAAACTGTCATCTCTTTTATGAAGCGGGCATTTCTACTTCCCCAATATACTTGAATCTTTGTGAGATATCACATGTAAATATGACTAAAAATAAAAAATAACGGTTATTTGATTGAAGACTGACTATTGAACGGATTTCTTAATTCAAAAATTGCAACATCACTTGGTAGTCTCGAAAGTTTGCACATAATGCTATACAAGACAATAGACTACCCCCTCTGAGATTCGTGAATACCTCAAAAAGGAAATATGGATTGATCGAAGTACGTGAAAACTTCATTAACTTTACTTTATAACAACTGTGAAACTAAAATGTCTTTGACTTCACGTGGTTTTAGTAAATATCCATATCCTTCCCATTTCCGATCAGGCCGGAAACTAATATACACCACGGACTTCAAAGGAGAACATGAACAGCAAAGGGCACCACTTCAGGACAATTGTGAATAGCTGTGTTACGCTAATTTTCCAGTGCATACTTATGATAACATACGTAATGTTGCTGTTCATTATGGCTTATTTTCTTCCTAAAGTTCAATAATGCATTGCTAATAACTATTTTTTTGGGAGACTTTAAATTTTGTGTGTCCTCTGGACACCTCCTCTAACATGGATTAGAAACTGGAGTTCAGTCATAATCGCGTTATGAATTCGATCTCGTACATGACACTGATCTCAGAATTCCCGATTCGCTTTAAAATTTCAAGGACAGGTGATCAAACCGGATCTGAAATTGTTTCAGTTTGGTGTCGTTCCGTTATGTTGAACCATTCATGATTGCTAAGGTCAACAAACGGAAACGATGTTAGTTCGTCCTAAGGACTGCAAGTCCTCTATGGAAAAAACAATTACACTGGGACATGGCCCAACTGTCTTGGGGAGCTCATTGCACGAATATTACGCTCATGGCTGACGACCTCAGCGTTCACCTTGGATACTTGGATGATATAAAGACAAGTTCCTCAGTTAATTTTCCCCTCCATGAGACCAAACTAATAGGAAAGATCATCTGATGTGGCTGTTTCCTTGACTCCTACGTATTTTGTGAAAGAGTCTGTCGTCCGCAGCGTTC
Organism: Fasciola hepatica; assembly: GCA_948099385.1. Classification (NCBI taxonomy): domain Eukaryota; kingdom Metazoa; phylum Platyhelminthes; class Trematoda; order Plagiorchiida; family Fasciolidae; genus Fasciola; species Fasciola hepatica. The sequence goes on from CANUEZ040000182.1 coordinate 11,572,151, forward strand.
GAACCAGGTGAATCACATTGTTACAGATCATGGATGGCATGGACCAGACCAAGAACGGGGCTCATTCTGACCCATTCCAGCTGGCCAAAATCACTCCCGGAAATGTGTTCACTTCTGTTTACGTTGCAATTATGGTCCCCACAACATGAATACCCCAATCCACAAATATCGTCTTGAGAACGAACAGTGATTTACTTCCTACGTAGAACTTCAAACTCCCCTTTGATTCGGTCCAATACACGGAACCGGAGTAAAAGCCCCACTAATGGCAAAATGACAATAAGCTGAGCAAAATATGGAGTACATGAGAACTATCGAAAACCGTCATGGACTAACGGACCATGTGATTTACCTTCTCATGTATGTAAGCATGAAAATCGAATTTAAATTCTAGAATGGCTGGGATTATCAGTATCATTTCGAAAATTTACTATATCTGGATTAAATTGTAAAGTCATTGACAAACCTATTCATTCATTTGAAAATCGGTGATAAGTGAACTTGTGTGAACCACATGGAACCAAATCTGTTTGTGATGGTGTCCGTCGGCAGCCAGGAATATGTCGTCCGTACATACGTACGTTCAGTCGGGTGTCACTTATGAATTCTTCAACCCAGGACATATAGTGGAATAAGGAACTGCTTCTCATTGTGGTACCTTCATGTTAGATTTTAACTGAAAAGTATATGGTACATCAATTGACAACGGTGTTCTCTGTCACTGCTTGACAATATCTCAGTCACTGTTTACATATTTTGCTACCAGCCTCTGCCCTTATAATAACCTACATCAAACTTATTCAACGAAAATCAAGTGTCTCCAAGATGGCTTCTATATACTCTTCCCTTCTCTTTATTATGAGACGCTTCCGCAAACAACAGCACCCTCATGCTGGAATAGTGGCAGCACCTCATTTTTCAGGAGAAAACTGTTTTCCTGCCTCTGATTGATGATTCATATAGCTTGCAGGTTGTCATACATACTGAATACTGATGTGGCAATACTATCTGGTTCGGAATTGGATATGCCCAACCCTAAATTAATTTTAATTGCGTTAGGTTTGTTCTACCCGCTGATGACAGTTTTCCTTTTAGGCGTCATTATTTACCGTAAATCTATCACCACTCAGTCATCCATAGCTTTGACCTGTTTTTTCTTTCCTCCTTCACAGTGTAGTGTAATTTGACGTCACCTGGTTAATTTTACGACAGTTACGCCTGAAGTTCACACCTGGGCACTTGCTTTCCCTTTTTGATGTTCGACTAGCACAGCCACGTTTCGGTGTAGAGAGCTGGAGGCAGACCGTAGGTCTGCTGTCCGTGATAATTTCGAAAGGGTAAGATAAACGGGGCAGGATTTCCGCCTATTCATAAATAAAATTTTCCGATGGGCATCGGTTTTCAAAGTAGGAAGCTGTCAGAAGTAGTGGATTTTCATGAATGACTTGATGTGTTTAGAGTTTGAGGTCCATAAAATCCGCTCACACCAAGATTGTCGGTGAACGGCGGTGTCTGATTTGTTCTATTCCATTCGATTTTCTGTACGGGGTCGATGCATTTGGTGTGATTGGTGTTTTATCTGAAGTGTTTTTCCTTCTATCTGATTTTCCTGGACATGGTCACCGTCTGTCAAATGCTTTTTTTACAAACCTGATCATATTTATAAGAACAATAACAATAATCCTCTTATTCATTTTGTTTGTCGTGCACCAATTAAGAGGGCTTAGCAAGCTAAGGGGAAATGGAAATCACTTTTTGTGCAACAGCGGTGGTGACTGGTGAATTTCTAGAACATTTTGAATGCGAGTCACGTTGAACGGCATAAATACCATTGCCTGATAACCTGCTGTCCTTTTGGGGATCGCGTCCGAGGACAGCTATGTAAGAACCAGTTTGTCACTTCTATGCTTCAAACTACGAAGCTCTTCAGAAAGATGAAATAAAAGTTGGACATTGTTGCACCAATTTGGAATTCTTGAGTTGAAAGGGCCACAGTTTATGTAATTGCCAAGGCAGGATGATGAGTCGAAGTGAAAAGTGCAATAATAAAGGTACACTCTGGACCGATGAATGGAAACAATTGCATTTGGCCCCTAAGAAGTACCTCCTGGAGGTTCGCATTATTAGGAATCAATGAGGAAAATAAGGCACATCTACAAATCTCAGCTGTCGACGACAGAAAGGGAATCAAGGTGGAGGTTACCATGCGAAACCAACTTTACCGAATAAATAAGTAAAGCAAATCCTGGGTTATTCCATGGACCCTCGAGTCACTTTCAATTAACGACATTACCTGGAAAGTATTTTCTGTCTGCCAACATACAAACCTCGGAATTATGTGCGGAGAAAGACAATGCATTCACCCTTTTAGTGATAACCAAACATATCGTTCGATAGAAAAACTAGAGATGCATAATCAATGGGTTGTTTTATTCACATCACCGGACTGATTCCTGATGATCATCTGTACATGTCACTGTCTTGAACCACAACCCGTGTTGGACTGCCCGGTTATGTAGGCAGTGCTTGACTTTATCGCGTTTGTTACATGCTTCGCATTCCATATTTGTTTGTATTTTTCTAAGATGCTCCCGAGAACAGCTAACAGCTTTCCTTAATTCCAAATCTGTGTCATTCCATTGGTTTGGCAAACTGGAAGGCATCATGAGTGTGTCTTTAGCTGATCGTTTAGGCCGGGATAATGGAAACTAAACGAAACAAACTTTATGTTTAAAGGAAGGCTCGGCTTATCACTTACTCGTTATTCTATTGTATAGTTTTCGAAGGAAAGAATGCAGCTGAACAAAGTTTCCAAAAATAGTTATCAACAAGTTTTCAGAAACATGCGAGATGCTGCTTTTGCTATTTTAGCAGTTGAATATCTGTAAGAATCAGAGCATTCACTAGCAGAGTAATGGGGTGATAAAACTGAAACAAATGAGACTGAAAGCTGTCTTTTGATGAAATTTGTCTGTCAGGTAATCGGTAGGACTTGGTACGGCGCAAATAGTATTAAACTCTGAAAGGTGAGATTCTGGTGCATGATTGAATGAGTGAATCATAGACAGATATTTAGATGGATAGATAGATAGATGGAAAGATAGATAGATAGATAGGTAGATAAATAGATAGATAGAGAGGTAATCCCAGGATAAGTGCGTCAGCGTTGGTTTAATGGGAGTCAAGATGTAGAGGAATATTTGGGAATTATCTGATGGTACCGTGATCTGGCCATCCAGATATTCGACCTTCAGCTTCAGTTCGGACTCGGTGCTGCAAAGCTGTCTGTTAGTTACCCAGAGCTGATTCTTTATGCAGACTATTCACATGTTCTACTTCGGTTTTTATGAATGTTGATAGGAGTTCACCTCATGAAAACAGCCGGATTTTTATGCACTTTTCTTGGCTCTACAGAACCTCTCCCGTTGACGGGAAGAGGACCTATCAAGTCGAACATGGTAACGTGCCACAAAGAATCACAAGCTGCTCCAATTGTTTCTACATAATTTGGGGGTTAAGGGAAGTTTGCAAACAATGTAAGACGGGTGGATAAACTGTGTACAGAGGTTACTTTCGCTAACAAACATTAAAAAAGGAAGTTATATAAAGAGATGACCAGAAATACTTGTGAAAAAATTGGATGAATTGACCATACTTGGTCCAGAATGTCATCATCCTGTGTTGAGAAGCTTACCAGATTTATAAAACACTGGAAGGTAAAAAAGGATAAGCAATGGCTACCGAAATCTCTGTTAAAATGTATGAAAACATATCATGTCATGTGACCTGGTAGTTGAAAATGTTACCAATGAGATCTCTGATATCACTGACAGTAGTAGCAGGTACAATTTAACGAACAAAGATGACTACGTAACAAAAAGGTCTAAGAAAATGTGGCACACAACAAATAGCATTACAATTGACGTCCAACATTTGAAACTGAAATGGAAGATGATAGAATTTGCATCGAATCTGGTGGAAACATAACAACTTCTCCGGAAACTCTTGGATTCGCGAGACCGGCACCCCTTAACACCATAAACCCATCAATACGAACTTTATCATTAACATAAATTTCCTCGTGCACTCAAAATCTCATGAGTAGAACTGCACCGTTTCTTAATTTATCTTTTGAACAGCAGTGTTGAAAAATATATTCCGTTGTCCAGAAATGAAACTAGCGGTTAAGAATGTATTTGAATTTATCAGTATTTTGAAAACTACACGATGTCTCAGAGCCCGCCTGCAAACTGCATAACGTTCAGCTAAAGCCCTTGAAATAAACATTCTACGCGGTTTATAAATACACTGGAAAGTGTATGAAAATGGTTGTCAAATGTGAAATACTGTGTAGATTCAAACAAGCCGTTGTTGGGTAGTATTTGACCACGCATATTTATTCAACCAGGTGTGAATCACAAGATATTTTACCGGAGTGGTTATAACCTAAGCCTGTAAAGAAAAGCCACCCCGTTAGACTTTTGATTGTTTGATTGATGAATTTATAGTTCGATTCAATAATTAGTCGAATCTTCCGTATTTTGTCAAAAGCCACCACCAAGATATAATTTGAATACGTTTTTACACTCTGATAATTTGGACTGCGTAATTGATTGTCTTCAACTTTCCATTCTTTTGCCGCAAAGTTTAATTTTTTCCGCAGCTCTCAGTAGTGCCAGTTTTTTCCAATGAGTTACTTTTTCACGGATACTCTAGTCTTCTGTCTCTGGTTAGAGCCAGACTGTGAGCCCATGTTTGTGTTCGCAAATATAGCCCGGTAACCTTAGCAGGCTTGTGGTATTGGCGTTAGTAGTACTGGTAGTTTTAGCGGTAATAGTATTTTCAACAATAGCAGCAATAGTGGTACTAGTATAAGAGATTTTTATGTTATTCGTGACTGGATACGCTTGGTTGCACATGCGATTTTCTAAATGCAACCAGTTGGTTTTGCTACTCGAAACCAATAAAGCTGAGACCAAGCTTTTCTTTTGGTTGATCAAACTAACAGTATTTTAATTTATTCAATTATATATGTCTCACGGTATTTTGGGGAATTCAGTCATTGTTGATCTAGCTACACATACGAGATCAGCCGGTAGTATGTTTTGGCCGAATATCACAGCAGTACGTAGAACTAGGATTCAGTTAGGAAAAGTCAGTTTGTCTCGGAGGACTGTAGATATTGGCGTGAGTAGCACATCTTTTCCGGAAAACATACTGTGTATCAAGTAACTTGAAATCATCCCTAATCTTGCTCCGTGAACTTGCGGTTAATGACGTTTGCCCAACTCATTGGTCCATTCTGTTTTAAGTAAAAGGTTAAGCTTGATGTTGATCATCTAAGAAGAGCTGAATAAACGGTAGGCTAATCTGTGAAATCTGATCCCACTTGTGGTCGGGTGGAATAGGCATTACACACTGGGAATTTTTGTCTTCCAGCCTCTTCCGTTCTTTCAGTTACTTTTATGTGTTATATGTATTGGTGTGGCTTCATTACTCTATTGAGTTCACAAAACGTGATCTTTTTCTCTTGGGGTCATACCGTAGTATTTTTGTATCCATTTTGAACTGCTTTTTGTGATAAGGCTTGAACCGGCTTAAGCTTAAACTGTTGTGTTACACACCAACATTCCACAGATGCCAACTGTTTGACTTTTGATTTCTTACTGGACACATGTAGAACACGGGAACCAAGTCACAATTTCGGCTTCGCTGTCTAACAACTAACAGATAGAATGCATGACACATACTGTTTAATAATTATCTAGTCACTGGAAAGGCAATGTCAACAGTTTTAAAAATACTCAACCTCGCCCAAGTCCTGGTGATTAATTTTGAGTCATCACGAAAAAATATTTTGCCTATGTCTTCTCTTTATCATGTCGACTTTGTAAAATTTCTGTTGAAAGGAAATGGTCTTCCATGAGCCAATCGCATTTTCACTCCGTGCATGTTTCCGATGGTGTCAGCGATTTTAAAGATGGGTTTGCCGAATTCCTGCCCTCTTTAACATACTGTTGTTTTCAAGTAACATACTATGATGTAATGTTACTGAACAAGATCTGTTGAACAGTTACTACGACCGTTTGACAATGTCAAGTGAAATAAACAAAACGGAAGATAGGTGGATCGATCAGACGTAAAGAGTGTGAGGACACAAAGCTTCGCACTCGTGATCCAGGTCCATTTCTGAGCCACTAGTAGGTGTCGTTGGTGTCTTTGGTTTTATGAATCTGATCAGCGGATATTCGCTCTGTCTGTGTTAGGAGGTGGGTCAAGGGAGCTTCGCTTTTTGTTTGAACTGCTTTCGCAGCTAAGTAATTGGACGAGAACGACCGCGGTGATTTCTGTTGACTGATGGACAGCATAGTGCGAAGGTTGATGCGTGGTCAGCAGGCAGTCCGCCCTCACTTGCAGACTTGCGCCATCGCGATGACTCATGGGGGTGCTCAAATAGAGCTTGACCAGTGTCGAGGTGAAGGCTTGAAAGAATTCAACTACGAACGATAGGACAGTGGATAGATGGTGTGCGTTGATAGAATAAGAGATAAATACAGTCAAGCTGTGGTTAGCCTCAACACCAGTCACCTGGCACCAACGGGACCAATGCGTTTTGTGCAAAGTCTGTTATGTTTTAAGCCAACAAAGCAAGATGGTTCGTAGGCAAAATAGTCTTCTCAGTAGCATCAAGTAATTTCTCGTTGGGTTGAATGAATTAGGTTGGTGGGGACGAGTCCGGGGGATGATAGGCATTCCGAGTTCAGTCTCCTGTGCGAGTGAATTTCAAATAAACCGATATAATCAACAAGTAGGCTTTCGACTTTAATTTGGTCTGTAAATCACATCAATACTTCAAAGTGTACCCTTCCGAAAAGTGGTGGAAAAGGAGGAGTTTTCGCAAACAAAAAGTAATGTGTAGCGCTCATTTCAGGGGAGTATCATGGAAATTATTCTCTTCTCCTCTAATCAAGTGGAGAAGTGTAGTGCTGAGCATTAGAAGTCCATGAAACAGCTGCAAATTCTCTGCTTTGGGCAAATCACGTGGACTCAATTGTTGTATTCGATAAATGAATCATTCAAAGCTGATTGAGAGTGGCAGTATCTGCTGTTTAAAGAGGAGGTCTATCGTGCTACAAGTTTATTCCTCATTGGTTGTTTTGTATTCATGTAGTGTTTATACTCAAAGCACAAACAAAACTAGCGTGTTTTTTCCGAAGGCACGTTTAATATCTGGTGACAATAAATCCAAAGGCATCAAACAGCACGTGGAATGTACCTGTTGTCGGAAAATGTTTCAGTGGCATTCTCACTGCACAAGAATATCCGTTCTCAAACAATATGAAATCACAACCGGCGGTGGTCGAGTGGTTTAGAGAATTTGCTTACTACCTCAGAAGTTCGAGGTTCGAATCCCCGCCATCACTGGCTACTTTGCTGGTAGACAGTAACCCACTGTCGTCCAGACCGTTACCACACATGACCTATTGGGACCTTACGTAGTTCTCCATTCCAAAACCCAGAGTCAGACCACCGGTTATATTTGATAGTGACTACGGGTGAAAAGCCACTTTTACTATACTCATGCGTAGGCATGTAGTGAAAAACCGTGATTTTTCACAGCTTTTCACGGGTGGGGTAAACGTTGCCTACGCTGACATTTTCCATCTTCATTTAGGTAATGCTGCTGATGTCACCAGAAGTATTTTTACACTGTACTTATGAAACAATCAGCCAGTCATACAATAAAACGAATAGTCAAGATGGAACAAAATGAGTAGATCCAAGCAACTACCGTATCAATACAATCTCAACTGCGATAACAAGACGAACCAAAACTGGGTCGTGAAAATACGACTGAATAAATCTCGAAAGTTTTCCCTTATTCGCACATACCCAACTAACATGAGTTTGATCGATGGTGCCAATTGGTCACATGAGCTTATCCGTTCCTGATTGGTAGCCACCAGAAAACATGTTGGTTTACCTTCAAGGTAGCGCACTTGGAAACATCGCAATTTTCGAATATTGGATTGCGTCAAACCACACTAGTTTGTATTCCACCAGATCAGAGTATATATATATATATATATATATATATATATATATATATATATATAATAAGCTCGCAAACAACATTCAAGGATCATCATTTGATTTGTAATTTTGTATGCGAGAAGCATGCTCAAATTCCAGTCAAAATGCTTTGACATATAATAGGGTAAAATAATTAGGGTGTACAGAAATGGGCGCCAAATGTGCACGAGGGTAAAAGAGGAAAAAAAACATCGACAAAATTTGGAAAGTAATTCCGTTTTGCTCCTGTCTCTGTTGGTCAGTACCCGCGTAAGATAGGGCCCAGCGAGTTTTCGTTCAGGTTAATTCTGTAAGTAAGATGTCGAATGACAGAGAGGTAAGCTAGAATGTGACGGATGCATTGGATCCTGTAATGTCGCGTGGGCTGGAGTAAAGCAAGATTCAATACCGTTTGACTGGTTCAGTCAAAAGGTAGGAATAAATTGCCAATCCTCGCCGAAAGGTTTCGAGATCTTACCACAAGACGCCGGGGAAAATTATGGGTGAACAAAGCAACAGAACCGGAAAAACAGATTGATGAGCAAATTTGGAAACAGTCGGTGATGGTTTACAAATGTGCCTGAGTTTTCTTAATTGAAAAGATAGGCAACGCACTTTACGACATTAATGAATGCGGGATGTTTGTCGGAGATTGGTTTCTAGGCTAACACCAATATGTTTGACGGATATGTGATTCCATATAGAGGGATGTGTAGGAAAAGTGAGCAAAAGAGACGCAAAATACATTCAAGTCTTTTGGATGGACTCAGTTTTAGACCCTACTGGAAATAGCAACACTCTATTAGCGAAAGAATTTCATCGAATGTCCTGAAATCCCGGTGATTATAAATAGCTTGACAATTGCAACATCAGCATACTTGATTATGTTGGATGGAGAAGAAACCGGAGGATAGCTACTGTGGATCGAAAATAGAAAACGAGTTAGCGCTGCACCCAGGAGTACACTGCCGTTGTTTATATGGAGTGTTGTATGTTTTTTTCCATCCCTAGCTTGATAAACTCGATCATATAAATATAGTTTTATAGCCAGGAAGGAAGTTGTCCCGGACAATTGAGATACTTAAGCTCCTGGATAAGAGAAGACTGGGGTACTGAATCAAGGGCTGAAGAATAATCAAGGAGAATGCAGTGGACAAATTGCTCAGAGGTTTTCAAACGTTTTGTGATGGAATGAACCAAGCAGGTTGGAGTTTTGTACGTTGAAAGTGAAAGATGCTGACTGACAAAAATCACTTATCTCTCAATGCACGGTCAATCTCAGCTTGCTACCCTTATCAGCTGCATATAAATTTTACAGTTTGGTATTTGGACCTAACCTCGTGATATTGGGACCGGTGCAATGTACGTATGGCTATTTTGATAGCTGGAACTTCAGGAAACCTGTAGATAGTTGTCATTTTCTATTTTTATAAAGAGATTGATTTCCCTGAAGAAGGATTCACATCCACGAAGATTTTGTTGCACTTCTATACGCATGTGTCACCACTGAACCGTAGACAGGACTTACGTTTGATCTCTGGAGAGGGATTGTTCATCCCAGTTTCTGTATCAAAGCTTTTAACAATGAAGTTGAAAAGTGATCATTGATAATAAACGTGAGGAACATTGATCGAGACGGGAATCCATGCTTGGTGTGTATTTCTCAGCTGTCTTGAGAAACGTGATTTTCAGTTTTTTTTCTCTCAACACACTCTGCTATTTTTGTGAATCATTGTTACAAAAACCACTGGAATTGTGCAAGTATACACATAGAGGTGTCCGTTTATCACTTTAGCATACGGTTTTCTATTCACTCGTGAGATTATTTGTAACTTTCATGGCAATAAAATACAAAGAACGGCAGGGTTAACATTCCATGTTTTCTCTAGTACCGTGATAATTGGACTGAGATGAGTAAAGGACTGAATTGTGTAAGAAAATTCTCTTTTTGGTTAACTGTACCATAGTTCAGAGTCATGCACTTAGTTCCACCTGTTAGTGCGATAATTTCAAGTTTAGACTTGTGAAACAATTGGGGGATCCAACTCACCTACTTTCCGTTCAAACTGCCAGACCCTTTGTATGGTTTCAAAATAAGATATCAAATTTCCATCATAAGAATGGTACTGTATCCTGTTAAATTATAATCGAAATGATGATGTGGTTGGTAGAGGTCTATGTGATAAAAATACTATCAACCTTCCACACCAATTGCAGTAAGTTTATCTTCAAATCCGAATTGTTTGGATGAACCAGTTTCCCAAGATTTTGTTTTGAAGATGTGATACATCTTACATTAGCACACCACATTTTTCAGAGCATGAGCAAAATGTCTTTTGAGCAAATGTTGTCGTACCAAGATCTAATCATTTGTCAGAGAATAATTATGTGAATCAAGGCTGGAATAGTAGTAGGTTTATTGACAACCAATATTCCTGTGCATCAAAGCAAGACACTGTTCCCAAAACACTAGATTTCGTCCAATAATGAGGATGCTTTAGCTTTATTTCAAATTTCTGACATTCAATCTTTGATCGAGGCTTATTTAGAGGATGTAAATGGACAGATAAAACTATGATATTCGAGACATCTCAACTAGCAAAAAAATCACGTATGAAGATTCAGGCATATCCACTATTAATGAACACATTTCACAGAAAGACTACGTTCAGTGTCATCCCGTCTTATGTTCTCTAGTACATCTATCAGTTTCACACCAGTTAGGCATCATCAGAAGTGCACAAGCACTGAGCTCAGTTTGGGACTTGAACCCACGATGAACGATTGGGAGTCGAACAAGTGACCACCAGGCTATCACGGATGTTGCTGAACTGATAACACTGAAAGCCAGTGATGGAACAGTGCTAAACCACATGGTGTACATTTCCGCTAGACGGGTTAAATCCAGCCCGAATAGCCCGATAGTCAGGCGTCTGAATCTCAATCGTTAATCTCGAATTCAAGCCTCAGCGTGGGCTCGGTTGATGCGAACTGTTGATGAATCATAACTGGGGCGAAATAGGTGTAGAATACTTCCATCGTTTTCTGTGGTTTGTATGTTCACACTCCATGATGACTCCCGATATGTAAAATCCAGTCTTCTACTCATACACGTCTGTCTTCATCGAAGCAAACGATGAAGGGACGTTTAACGGACACCACTCATTTTGTGGTATGCAAAGACCAGTAGTGTTCACCAGGGGGTTAGGAGTGTTCGATCAGAAATCATGAAAACACAAAGGACGCCATAAACGAAACTCAGTAAGTGTAACACTGGGACCCGCACTGTTTACCGCCTAGCCGCTACAATGTGGTCGTTGGCACTAGGTCATGCGTTCAAAGTGAACAAACCGTTTCCAGCCTTGCAGGTGTCTCAAACTTTTATGTGACATTGATCAGCAAGGGGATTGGTATTCTCCTTGCGGGTTCGAATTGATTTTGGTTCTATCTACGCGACTGACATTAAGGTCAGCATTTTGGGAAATGGAACTGCTTCTTATAAAATCAGTATTTAATTATAACTGTCAAAAACCACTTTCGTCGTCTTTGACAGGTAACAGTTGAATTCTTTGTTATATTCAACATTTAAACGAATTTGAACTTCCCAGGTTCGAGCAAATTAATTCTGAGCAAAATAATGCATAACGTATGTTATTTCCACGGTTCATACATCTCAACAGACCTTACGATAACAATACATATTCCTTTATTACTAGTCGGTAATTAATTTCATTCTGGTGAACTTCAAAATGCTAAACAACCGATTAGTCATAGAAGAAGTTAACTTTTTGGCAAATTTCGCTACATCCGGTATATTTCTTTGCATTGTTTAGTAATACCGTTTGATTAGAGCTTGTGTTTGGCCGACGTTAACCGTCGGTTACCATTCCTCAGACAGGTGGAATATTACCATGAAACTATCTGCATTATACGTCATTTCCCCCCAATCAGTTTAATCGATAATGTGTTTTACAATAAATATCTTCCATTTCTGCCAGTGAAGTTCGGTATTACAGAATTGGGAGATGAGCGAGGATTTTTCTTTTTCAGTCATCGTCAGTTACCCATACGAAGAATGTTTTCATTCTCACCAATACTATTGCTATCATATTGTCTTTCAATCTCACTATTCGAATGGATGGGGTATGTTAACGACTGGTTACAAACTGATGCAAGTGTTTGCACTGAATGGCACAAAGTTTTAATGATTCTCCTGGCAGAATGACATTTTGCAGACAATCAGTGTCAAAGCCAAGTATCTTGGGCGATCGACGGAATTAGTTTTACTTGCGGTTGAGTGGAAAGATACGCAGTCTTATAAGATTGACCCAAACGTTAGTCAGTTATATCCGATTCAATCTTTATCAATATTCAAAGGAAATCCATGGAGTGGTTGGGCTTTGCTGACTACCAGAATCCAGTAAAACTTCAGTAGTTTTGACAACGGCATTTCCAGACTGGAATCGTTCTTGATCAGCAGCAGAACACTCAGTCGACTATCTACTTTGAGATATTCGGCTGACATACTTACATTCAAAGGCATGCTAATGGATGTATAAATTAGAGGGGAATGGGATTATCCATTAGAACCTACTGTTTTGTTAGAACAAGAGAGAACCAGAAACTAAAAACCTCATTCGGAATGAGACTCATAGAAAACCCGATAGGACTCCAGTTGGTCAGGTGTATTACCAATTCAAGTGTTAATAAAATGTATGCCACTGCTTTATCCGACGGAGGTGGCGGGGCTCAAACCCATGTTTCTAGATTTGATACAATTATATTGCAGTAACGGAAATGCCTTGCATGAAACCACGAAACTTGCGAATTGCACATGGAAAATTTCCTCCTCAGCACAAAAATATGGCATTCTACAGGCATGTACACGTAGAGGAGAACATATCTTATGTCATATGGGATTCATCATACAGTGTGAACATTCAAACCGTGGAAACTCTGCACAGCTGTTTTATTCTCATTAGGAATCTTTAGCAGCTTACACGCAACGATCCCTAGCTGGGATTCGAACCCGGAGTGAACGATTGTGAACCGAACACCCTAAGCATAAACCTATCTAGTCTCGTTCTCAATGGTTCATTGAACTCACACAGCACATTATATAGCACCCTTCCAACACTGGCTCGGAATTCTACCAGGGTGTTTTACACTCAACGGACGAATGCCATGATAGACAGTTTTCCGTGTGGGCCTGAGAATAAAGAAGGCCTTCCGGTAACAACCGACAGTTCTTTTATACTATATGTGCTTTCCACTATTGTTTACATACCATGAAATTTACAGGTAGTACCACAGGGGTACTGTGAGCTGTAGTGCATGAGTTTATTAAAGCGTCAAGACCCTGACCGGATAGCCTAATTGGATGTTGTAAGACTCACAATCGTTCATCCCGGGTTCGAGTCCCAGTGGGAGCTTGGTGGATCTGCATTCATGAAGATTCCCCGCAAAAATAAAACAGTTACTTTTGATGGTTCGAAAGCTCACACTGTGTGAAGAATCTCTTTTTATGTGAAACCCAATCTCCTAATACTCATACAGAAACCAAGCTCTGTAGGTCGTTTAACGGAATGCCTTCGTTGTACTTAAGTCCATAGAGATAAGCTTTCCATCGAATAACCTGAATTAAACAAAAAGTGTTATTCGATGGATTCCTTAATAGTACGAAATTTCATTTTGTGTGCTCTCAATAGAAATGTGCGCGGAATAAGGGGTAAAATGGGAAGGGGACTTCATTGGAGGAAACCGGTTTTGTGAAGCTCAACCGAAGTTCAATTCCGGATTTTGGTGAGATCCTATGAACTCATCCGGTAGCTTAACGAATTGCTTTCTGTTCATCCCGATAAAAATACCAGCTGCGTGTTTGTGTACACTTGCAACATTTTCACCCACACATCCATTTGTATTTTGGTCTTATGTATGATACGATACTATAGGAAAAGTCAAAGTAGACTGCTTTTATGTTTTCTACTCAATCCTGCAGTCCGGTTGTAATTGTACACAGTGCAACAAGCAATCATTAAGAACTATAGTGTTACCTATTTTATGGATTATCTGTTCGTGTTTGTCGCGGCGTGTACATATTTCGGTTGACTTTTTTGAGAATCTAAGCATCACAGTGAGCGTTGCACACAACAGTATTATGCAATCACTATTCGAGATCTGATCTTTTCTTATTCACTGCACTGGCCTCGTTCATCAGTTCCCAGTGGAACAAATAGCACAAGACTGAACAAATTTGGTAAACGGCACCGACAGCTGAAATGTCCGCGTAGTGCAGGAGAACTCCGATATTTCAGCTGGTGGAGCTACCTCAACTTAAGCGAAATGTCATCGGTTCGATTTCGGCTAACAGCATGGATTTCCGTTGTGAAAGATGCAAATAGAAACTCAGTTATGTGCAAAATCTTGCTTTTCAAGACATTTTTACATTTTGTAAAAACTGTTACCAGTAATAATAAAGTCACACGTCAATGGAAACCATGGTCTAACAAATTTGAATTTGACAAAACTTCGACTGTTCAACCAGTGTTGTTCCGAACGTTTTGAATAAGGAAACTAGTGTATGAGAAAATTATCCGACTTTAGACTAATTGGAACCAAGTTGTCACTTTTTCCTCTTATGCTTGAAATTATATAAAGTAAGTTTCTTTCATCGGTCGCATATTCCATGCATCTGTGTGCGCATATTGAATAGGTAATAATATATTCGTGGAGAGTATTGGTGCAATTTGCGACAACGAGTTGCAGTTTATTGCTTTCATATTCGTGTATCATACAACTTGAGGATAAGTTGAAATTTGAAAAAAAACATAACCTCCAGTGGATTATTCTAATTCCTGTAACTCCCACTGGCTAATGATCTCCTTTGGTAGTGAGCACGCGGTACAGACCATCCACGAAAGCATCGATCTGTAAAATGTAACTATGACCAACCTACTGCATCGCTACGGTTAATCGTTTTTGTTTTCGTCATGTTTAAGCAATATGTGAAGAAAGAAAACATCTCTGATAATCTGACACTACCTCTTCAGGGAATTCAAGTGAAGATGGGGGAACGATTCACTAGTGAAATCGGTAAACGGTTCACTCCGCTGGATCTGCCATTAACGGTTTACTCTAAACCGGGAGCACATGATCTATCGCTCATCCGTCAATCACGCTGTCTAATAAAACGTTTAACGAACACAGCGGCCAATTCCAAAGATGGATGTTTAGTCAGAAAGCAATAGAAATAACCTATTCATTTAGGATTCAGTAGAAGGCCCCAGGACCGGAAGGTCAGAACCTTGTGAATAAGGATACGTGATTCATCAGCTGGACAAATTGAAAAGCAGTTACGTGTCAGTAAGTTTCGAATCCAAAATGTGTTGGCTAATCGGAATGAAATCACGAGGCAATAAGACTGGTTAATCTGGCGGTTAGTTTGCAAACACAAATGCAACAGAAACGGATTTGACGGTAAATTTCCTGCGTTCACGTTAATACAGTGGATCACATTTTCGAAAAGCGCTAAAACTTTGCACTTGCACTGTATGGGTCTGAGAAGAATTAGCGAAAAGACAGATCTGCGCTCACTACGTTATGTTTTCTAAATTCAGACTACGGGGATATTTCACGAATCATATAAAACTGTGAGCCTTTTTCACCCTACAGTGTTCATACTAAATTTGATCTCCATTGATCCGGTAGTGTGTTTTGTTCAGTACAGCAATTATCGAGCAGGAACTCGTAAATTAAGAAACACGGTCACAATGCCCGAGTAAATGCAATAGAATAAATTCGGAAACTTACTAATAGTTCTTCTGCTTCCGTTCCAGAAATGCTGTCACTCGTGGACCTCTTTTGCAATGGAAAATGACAGAGCTGACACTATTTCATACATCAACAAATCTGTGTTGGGTTTTTATTTTGCATCGTTAGGGGTTGATTTCAGATAGCGAGTTGCGTTGTTCACTCTTTTCTAGGGATGAGTTCGCAAACGTTCCACAGAAGGGACACTCCGCACTTGGAGACATTTTGACCTTTCCCGTGAATGTCCCTTAGTGTTATTTAGTATATTGCTGACTAGTGAAATAAGTTCTATGATCTGAATGCAACATTTATCACGTCATTCAGTTGGCATGATAGGGATAAAGGCAATGGCCCCTGTTGTGAAATAAATAATATGGTCTTGCAATATGCTTACCACGACATTCATTCTGATCATTCCCCAATAGACATAGCTGCGTGCCGTCTCGCTATCCGCTAGATGCACCATCTTTGAATGCATTTGGATAATCCTTTTTTGACCCAAGTACCTCAGGATTAGAGCACTATAGGTTTCGTGAACTCAGTCCAGATTAGAAACCGAGTGACGCACACATTTCCGATTCCAAATTGATGAAAAACCAGACTGTTTTGATGATGAGGCACTATAAATACAAAGTAATTGTTTTATTTCGCACATCATACAAACCTGAAACCACTGGGTGTTTAGTCCACAAAATGTCAACCAGAGTAACACAAAGACGGCGTGTGTTTTAGATGTGGAAAATCATAGGAAGTTCGCCACTTGTAGTGTTCCCTCTACGAAGAAACACAAGTCAGGATAGTTCAAATTGTTCCTTGCTGAGAGGTATTGCATTCAAAGAGGAAGCTAGTAAACGAAGTTAATTTTCTTACAAGGCAAATGTATTTTTCTTAGAGTGGATATTACAATCAGGAAGGTTTCGATTCGGGGAGAGAACTACTGTATCGGGGGATAACAAAACCGTGCTCCTGTGTCCAGTTGAATGAAATCAGAAGAACTGTGACGGCATAAAGAATGGTCGTGTAAACTCACCATAGGGGCCCGTTTGTTTTCACGAGAGGCCGACAAGACCGACAAGACAGGATAATTGGTAAGTGTATGAATGAAACTCGGCATGAGCATTGACTCTGCAGCTTGTCAAACAAAGATTAGCGTGTACGCATACGTGTTTCTATGTGTGTTTCGGGTCAGACTGAAAACGTCCAAGATGATTCAACTGTGTGAGGACTTCAGTAAACGAGCAATGTTCAGATCAACGAAATGTGAGTGACAACCTTAGAAAGACTATATTCAGGCAGTAAAGTTGCAACTGTGTAAACTCATTCACTTTCTTCTGTGGGGTGGTTTTCGTCTACCGCACGACTAGGCTTTTGTCTGAAAGAATCCGTAAACACCACCCTGCGTGGCTGAACACTGGAGCAATAAAATCGCACACTAACACGGTCGTTTCATGCACTGATCCGCCCAAATACGCGGTAAGCTTCTCCCAGGGGTATTGTGGTCTCTATAATATCCGGAGTCGACAAGTAGGACCAGAAAAATGTCGCATCCTGGTCACAGCTGAGGCTTTCGGCATCCTGCAGCACGACCTTCCACGTTATACTCAAAACCAAAATGCGCTCCTAAGCTGATCTGGCCCACACCCCACCACCCTGCTACCCATAGTTCATATAAAACTTTACATAATGAATGAAAAGCAATCGAATCCGGTCCTGATAAAACCTTGGATCACAAATGGCTTCTTTTCTTTTTTATCACCTCTATTCGCTATAACTTCCTATTTGTCTGATTGGTCCAATCCCCCAACATGTAATAAATTGTGATTTATTGGCATGAGTATAAATCACTGAACACGAGCTTGTTCGTCAATCTATGTTGTCAAATCGTGCTCCATGGGAATAATCGGACAAAGCTGAATCTGTTATAACAAAATGTTGAGGAATCGTGGAGATGTTCCGGTGCTTCTTTTCCAACTGTAATGATACTTCCCTTCCTCACTGGAGGTAGATCACGCGAAATCACAGCTATCGCAGGTGTATATATCTCGGGCCAAAGATAAACTCGTTCAAGTACAAGGAAACAATTATAGGAAAATAATTGAATACAGCCATACAGTGTAATATGCTGGAATGATTCAAATTATAACATTCTTCCACTTTGGAGGTATTCAACACACTGGTGGAAGCTTCAGGCTCTCGAATACGACGTGCATTCTAACAAGTGAGCCACGAGTTCACATCAATGATTTCGGATATTTCATGAACCGGTCATATTGGTTACCACTAACCAGCTTGCAAGTTACTTCAAAATGTCGAACCATCGCTGTGTGTCAGTACTTGGACCGTTCCCAGCAGGGTTTTCCATTGAACCAAAACGTGAATGGCATTCAAGCACGGGTTGAAATCCCACGGATATCGACGAGACAGATCAATTCAAGATCTGTCAAAATAAGACAAAATTCTCTGGATCTGTAACTGGCTCCACTTGAAGGGAACCAATAAATCCCAATTACCCTAAGTCATATTATACCAAGAGTTGCATTAGTATCCTGTCCCAAAGCAAGAGAGCCTTTCCATTTAAATTACTAAAACATTGTTCGATCTGTCCTAATTTTTCTAGTAAAAAGACTGCCGCGTTACGAGAGCATCTGAGTTTTTGAGTAGTTATATGAAATTAAGGTGACGGTCGTCAATATATTTACAAAATCTAATCAATTTCGATGTGGGATTGCACAACGACGCTTTGATACAGTGGGTCAGGTCAACTTTGTGACCTGATGCAATCGAGTGTCTTGCTATCAGAGGAGCTGGTGGTCCCATATCTTTGTGTGTTGCAACACACTTGACTGCATCAGGTCACAAAGTCGACCTGACCCAGTTTATCAAAGCATTGTTTCTCAGCCAAACACCGAAACTATTACCTTTCAGAGAAGCGATTCTAATTATGATGAATCAGCCAGTACTCAGTGCACGAAAACGATTGACCCAGAATCTAACTGACCCCATTGGCTTGGGGATTGTGCTTTCGATTGGCTGGTAACGAGATCAATCACAGATGAGCAATTTTCGTTTCTCAACTTGTCTAATAATCCCTCTAACCCACGAATAATTATTCTCTCACTCACAATTCTACAAATTGTAACCTAGAACTCGATCTCAGAAAAATGATGCCCTGAGTAACACAATTTAGAGCAATGGTTCCAGTGGGCTGAGTGATCACAATTATTCAATCAATACCTGTTTCTGAAGGGGTCCATAGTACCTGATCTTGCATAAACCAGTTCCGTCTGAGACAACCTTTTCGCGCCGAGAAGAGAATCTATCAAATGGATTATCAATACGGTATATATCTCATTGCTAACAGTACAACGGTTCGAAATATGTCAATTTTACCGAAAATCCGGAAACAATAAAAGCTGAACTTTGAATACGAAAGATATCTCGCTTGTGGCATTTCAGATAAAGGCTGAAAACCTTAACTGAACTGAACTGAGTAGTGAAAATCGGGAGATTCACTAGCAAAACAACCAACCGCTAGTTGTGGATTGCTAACTAGGCTTATTGCAACATTTGAACGAGGTACTTTGAGCAATGAAATGAAACCCACATTGTGATGTGTTCCCAGGCGTAAGGCTATCATGTGTGATGTGATGACAGTACAGTCATTCTGTCCGCATATTTTCAGATTTCTTGTCAGCTACTACTAAGAGGATTTGTGCAAGCATAAGGAGAACCAGGCAGAAGAAATCCGGATGAAAATCGAAAACCTGTTTACTCACCACCGTAAATTGCGTACTGAAAAATGTCTCAGTAGTGTTGTGCGAATTTCGAATTCGTTGAACAAGTATACCTTGAAGTTTTCGTGGAATATCTGCTCAACGTACCCGGCTTATCTAAATGAAACATACTCATGTTTGAATGTTGATGGATTAGACCGTCCCATGGGGAAGACCTGATTT
Organism: Fasciola hepatica; assembly: GCA_948099385.1. Classification (NCBI taxonomy): domain Eukaryota; kingdom Metazoa; phylum Platyhelminthes; class Trematoda; order Plagiorchiida; family Fasciolidae; genus Fasciola; species Fasciola hepatica. Next base: position 11,591,989 of record CANUEZ040000182.1, read on the forward strand.
GGTGGGATGCATCTGCTTTAAGTTAACGGACAGTTACCACCCCTCCCTCTGAGGCTGACTGGTATTCCCGGCTGTCATGGTGGAAGTTGAGATCTGAACAAACTCATCTCAGTCATTCGGATCAGCCAAGATGGGAATGGTGTAGCCTAATGGTAATACACACATCTTCTAGGTGAAAGAGACTTGTCCAAACCCTGGGCTCGACGGAGGAGATGCACCACTAATGAGCCGTAAAGAGAGTGGAACTCGAGTCTGGTGCGTCTTAGATCAGGGTTGGTCGGATCACATGAATTTTGTGCGTGAAATTTGGAGTCCAAAGGACAGTCAGCCAAGCGAGGTATCACCAATCCCGTGCACTATTCGCAAGTAATTGTGAGGTATATACATGCACTCAAATAGTTTAATATTGAAGTAATCTCTTGGGTCTTTACTGTTTGGATGACCTTTTATTAAAATCATTAGTGATGAAAAGGTTAGCAGAAAATGGCTAGCTTCATTAAGCCATCGAGAAAATATACGTCACGATTCTTTGACCCCAACAGACAGTCTGGGTAAAAACAATTTTGTCCGTAATTATTCTGCTTAGAAGATGGAGTTATAGTTTCTATTTCATATTATGCATACGCTTTTTTGAATAAATTTTACACAAGAGCGGTGAAGGATGCGTTTATACTTTATGAACATATGCAAATGCTCCAAGTATACGTGACCAAGTACGACCCAACAGGAACCACCCCGGTCGGCTGATCTATTTTGCAAGAGTCGATCATTACGAATAGTCAAGCGAACCCAAATACACGGAAAAGATACTGAACATGCAATTTGGAGGGCTAATCTGCTCAGTCAATTTATTATTAGACTTTGAAGTATTCACATTATTTGATTGGTGAACCAGTTATAAGATGGACGTCTTTTCTGCAGGAAGTCTATGTGAAACTAGGTCTTTGCGTTACAAACAACTTACAGAGCTCGTCTACTCAAGAAATGTCAGTAGTGGAGAGTGAATTACGTGTGATCGACCTGATAAATCCCATTTCGTTATATGGAGAGAAAACGAAAAGCGAACCAACTCGTTCACGGTAACGTTGTCCCCGGATATACTACAGTTACTTTTACAGGATAGAAATGCATAGTTTACGAATGATGTCTGCTTCAAGATGTGGTCGAATGACCATCACAATTTGTACTGGCCAGTAAGAACTCAGTGTGAAGCTAGGTAGAAGCTGGCAATTTGGTCGACACCGGAATTAAAAAAACCCCAAACCCTAATTGTATTAGTCACCTGGATCATGTGACCGAGAACGAGCCTATCCGACGTTTTGCTTTTTCTCCATGTTTACGGATCGATTTATCATTCATTGACAATTATCAATTCACCTTTCCGTTTAACTTGGACGTATCACAGCGAAGACACCCAACAAAGGAGGTGACTTAGTTTCTCCTTTCAATTGCAGTGATAAAAGGGTGCTAGGCAATTGGGAGTCAACAAGCCGTATTCGTTCAAGCTGTGTAGCCGGATGTTTGGTTTTCGAATCACAATTTTTGGTTCGAGTAGTGAATAACATTCTATGATCTTCGGCTTTGATTTGAACGAAGTTACAGCAACCTCAAACATTTCATAAAACAGAAAGTCTGAAATTAGATGGTTCTCTTCCCTGCAATGAGAATCCACTTGAACAAATTGTGAATCAGAAACAAAATCTCACGGTAACAGAGTCCAAGTTACAGAACTTTAACCTACCTGTTCAGAATGCTGGGCAGATTGAAGAAGAGAAGAGCACGACGGAAAGAAAATACTGAAGACAAACTTGAAGATAACTGAGTGTGGTGTCCAAAGCTGTCCGGGTTGTCATATTTCAAGTGATACAATTTTCAGTTTTGCAATGCACTATTGCACGGCCGATGTCCGTCGTCGATCATTATGGAAGTGAACTCCCCAGTACTTTACAGAATTCAATCATGGTAGGGATTTTATATGAAAGAAAGCATCTGAGAGGTATAAAAAGCAATTCCAGGTTCAATTCTCAAGCGTAAGCCCTTGGCCAGTGCGGAATAATCAGCCTAAGAGGTAGATGCCAGCAAGCAGTTTGAAAGCGATAAATGCGAAGATACTTCTCATGCAATTTTCACAATAGAACCCGTCAGTTTTCCTAGAAATGGATTAGGTTTCAAATTTTTCTCGATCTCCAGGAATTTGTTCAATTTTGCCGGACAACTCTGAAAACGTTTTGTTAACACCTGTACAAAAACGGAAAGTCATTTTTCAAAACGGACGGAGAAAATCTATTTGATTCAGCCGAATACTCCAATTTCACACCGGTAGTGTAAGTTCTGACAAATAATATGTAGCCATCATTTACACAACTTTAAGGTGGTCATCTGGCATTTCTAATTGTGTAAAGAGGCCTCCCAAATATAACACGAAGTGAGGGAGATTAGGCAATTCAACATCAAACAAAGTAATGTCATGTGTTCCTTTATCAATTCATTCAGTTTATGTTCACGTAGTTTCCTTGTTATGTGAGCCAGTCAGCTAAATAAGTATCTTGAAACTTTTCACCGATTATTTGGCGTGCTTCTTCATCCAAATACATGAACTATCTTCTAAGGTGTCTGAGCTGCACATGGCAGTATATGAACATTTCACTCACAAAATCTTACCACAATAGGACAATTTTCATGCAGTGCTCTGATCAGGTCTATCATTCTCTTCTTCACACTTTCCTTTCAAAAGGTCCGTACACTGTCACTATAACAAATACAGAATTTATCGTGTTACTCAACAGGTCAGAATCACCACAATCTGAGCGCCAGTCCTAGGTGACTTCCTTAGTAATTTCCGGTTTGTCGTGATTTTTTCTCTCATTGTACTGAGTTAAATGTGGTTCTAATTTCAAATCTTTTTCGGCTGCAGTGCTCACGCAAGTTTACACAAAGGTCCGACTGAACACGAATACAGGTAACGTGCTTCTCGCATACTCGGACAAAATGTGATCTGACGCGGGGAAAGCAAACCAATGGATGAAGAGATATCTTTCACTCGATCTCAGAGAGTTCGTCGACTTTGAAGGCACCCACATACAGCTAAAATGTAGGCATGAGGGGTGCAATGTTTTCGTGTTCCATCTTGAAACCATACTATGAACAAACATGGTCACTGAGCCACGTTGACTCGTGAAAGAAATCTTTTGATCACAACTGAAAACAGAGGTAATTAATAAGACCATCAACATGAAGGATGCTGGAGGTTTCTGGAAGAAACGAAATTGGCGGCTCCACGCACTAACGAAGGAAATTTTTTATGTTAATCTAAAGGGACTCTTTAAATCATAAGATTGATTCACAGTGCAGTAGGGCATTAAAACAACATAGGAACGCAGACGAACTTCGATTGACCTGTCATGTGAGACTGATTATGGGTGTTGTCCTGTCGCTACTTCGCTATTGCCTAGGTATTTATATTCTCTTTGTATTCAGTCCTTATTCCAAAGCACACATCTAAGCAGATGGATCGTGAATAGACAGCATCTATTGGTTGGGTTGCCCATAGCTGCAACGAGGTGCAATAATTTTTCCGACCGTCAAGAGAAACCCCAGATCCTCCAATCCTAAGTATCTCTGCTGGAAGCTTCCTAACCAATAAACTGCATTTCCCCATGTTTATTCGCCAATTTCCTCTTTGGGAGCTTCGTGGATGGTAAAACAGAACCAGATGTTCCCCATCATTTGGTTCAGTGTACCGAAAATCTTCTGGTTTCCACCCTTTGATCCGTTAAGATTGATCTCATCGCCAGGTCTTTAAATTCACCGCACTTCTTCATGGTGGACTCCCGTCACGACGAATGAAATGCATGTGGATAGTGCGGCATTTGTTATTCGCCACTGGAGCTTGAATATTGTTGATAATCAGAAAAAAATTATTTACCCTAGTAAATGTATGGGATTCAGGCTGCTTGTGCCCCAGCTTTGCTTGTTTCAGATCCCACAATATATCCCGTAAGCTATTTGCACAGAACTGCCAAAACTCAATTGCAATATATACCACGGTCCTGATAATTTTCCTACAGTTGCACTTAAGCAGTGTGCACAAATACTCACACTAGTCAGGACAAAATTATCTGATCAGTGCTTGGATTGAAAAAAAAACGATTCCGGACTATTTGAGATTAGCTTTTGCCACATGAGTGCCCAAGAAAGAAATGGGAAAATTTCGTCTCATTGCCATTACCTCCATCGAATTAAGGGTGCTTGAGAAGTTATTACTTCATGGACCGTTCGATGGTTTGAAAACACGAGATAAGAACCAGTCCGCCTACCGACGTTCCTGCTTTACCTTGGTTGCTAATGCTTCCCTGACTCATAATATCTTGTTTTCGCTGGACAAGAAATCAAAATCGGTGTGTACCTGCTTCCCAAATTACTCTGATGCATTTACCAAAGTCAGTAATGGAATACAACCCTCACTCATTGGGTTATAATCTGATTTTTTCCAGTCGGCAACATTTCATAAGATACGGAGACATGACCCCTTCCTTCTCTGCTTCAACCCAAGAAGCTCTGCAGGGCACAATCGTGTACACTGGTCTATTCTTCGCCTACAAGTCCGCCATGCTTGTCAGTGGCTGCTCCTTTATTATTCATTAGATGGATAATTTTGTCCTCCAGTTACCCTCTCCCGATGCATCAGCTACACCTGAACTCTGTTATGGTCTCCTAAATGTTGCCAATGGGCCCAGATTTTTAACCCCGGTGAATGTTTTTTCTCTTCTCAAACGCTCTAACTATTGGGATGATTTTTATTCCTAATTAGACCCTTTCATAGGAAACATTCCCGTTGATCGTAAACTATCGGCCCGATAACTTGACGTTATGATCACCCACAATCTTCGTGGGGCTGAACACGTTGCTTTCTTTTCTACAAATGTGATCCAACCAACCCTGATCTAAGACGCACCAGACTCGAGTTCCACTCTCTTTACGGCTCATTAGTGGTGCATCTCCTCCGTCGAGCCCAGGGTTTGGACAAGTCTCTTTCACCTAGAAGATGTGTGTATTACCATTAGGCTACACCATTCCCATCTTGGCTGATCCGAATGACTGAGATGAGTTTGTTCAGATCTCAACTTCCACCATAACAGCCGGGAATACCAGTCAGCCTCAGAGGGAGGGGTGGTAACTGTCCGTTAACTTAAAGCAGATGCATCCCACCAAATCAGGTCTTCCCCATGGGACGGTCTAATCCATCAACATTCAAACATGAGTATGTTTCATTTAGATAAGCCGGGTACGTTGAGCAGATATTCCACGAAAACTTCAAGGTATACTTGTTCAACGAATTCGAAATTCGCACAACACTACTGAGACATTTTTCAGTACGCAATTTACGGTGGTGAGTAAACAGGTTTTCGATTTTCATCCGGATTTCTTCTGCCTGGTTCTCCTTATGCTTGCACAAATCCTCTTAGTAGTAGCTGACAAGAAATCTGAAAATATGCGGACAGAATGACTGTACTGTCATCACATCACACATGATAGCCTTACGCCTGGGAACACATCACAATGTGGGTTTCATTTCATTGCTCAAAGTACCTCGTTCAAATGTTGCAATAAGCCTAGTTAGCAATCCACAACTAGCGGTTGGTTGTTTTGCTAGTGAATCTCCCGATTTTCACTACTCAGTTCAGTTCAGTTAAGGTTTTCAGCCTTTATCTGAAATGCCACAAGCGAGATATCTTTCGTATTCAAAGTTCAGCTTTTATTGTTTCCGGATTTTCGGTAAAATTGACATATTTCGAACCGTTGTACTGTTAGCAATGAGATATATACCGTATTGATAATCCATTTGATAGATTCTCTTCTCGGCGCGAAAAGGTTGTCTCAGACGGAACTGGTTTATGCAAGATCAGGTACTATGGACCCCTTCAGAAACAGGTATTGATTGAATAATTGTGATCACTCAGCCCACTGGAACCATTGCTCTAAATTGTGTTACTCAGGGCATCATTTTTCTGAGATCGAGTTCTAGGTTACAATTTGTAGAATTGTGAGTGAGAGAATAATTATTCGTGGGTTAGAGGGATTATTAGACAAGTTGAGAAACGAAAATTGCTCATCTGTGATTGATCTCGTTACCAGCCAATCGAAAGCACAATCCCCAAGCCAATGGGGTCAGTTAGATTCTGGGTCAATCGTTTTCGTGCACTGAGTACTGGCTGATTCATCATAATTAGAATCGCTTCTCTGAAAGGTAATAGTTTCGGTGTTTGGCTGAGAAACAATGCTTTGATAAACTGGGTCAGGTCGACTTTGTGACCTGATGCAGTCAAGTGTGTTGCAACACACAAAGATATGGGACCACCAGCTCCTCTGATAGCAAGACACTCGATTGCATCAGGTCACAAAGTTGACCTGACCCACTGTATCAAAGCGTCGTTGTGCAATCCCACATCGAAATTGATTAGATTTTGTAAATATATTGACGACCGTCACCTTAATTTCATATAACTACTCAAAAACTCAGATGCTCTCGTAACGCGGCAGTCTTTTTACTAGAAAAATTAGGACAGATCGAACAATGTTTTAGTAATTTAAATGGAAAGGCTCTCTTGCTTTGGGACAGGATACTAATGCAACTCTTGGTATAATATGACTTAGGGTAATTGGGATTTATTGGTTCCCTTCAAGTGGAGCCAGTTACAGATCCAGAGAATTTTGTCTTATTTTGACAGATCTTGAATTGATCTGTCTCGTCGATATCCGTGGGATTTCAACCCGTGCTTGAATGCCATTCACGTTTTGGTTCAATGGAAAACCCTGCTGGGAACGGTCCAAGTACTGACACACAGCGATGGTTCGACATTTTGAAGTAACTTGCAAGCTGGTTAATGGTAACCAATATGACCGGTTCATGAAATATCCGAAATCATTGATGTGAACTCGTGGCTCACTTGTTAGAATGCACGTCGTATTCGAGAGCCTGAAGCTTCCACCAGTGTGTTGAATACCTCCAAAGTGGAAGAATGTTATAATTTGAATCATTCCAGCATATTACACTGTATGGCTGTATTCAATTATTTTCCTATAATTGTTTCCTTGTACTTGAACGAGTTTATCTTTGGCCCGAGATATATACACCTGCGATAGCTGTGATTTCGCGTGATCTACCTCCAGTGAGGAAGGGAAGTATCATTACAGTTGGAAAAGAAGCACCGGAACATCTCCACGATTGCTCAACAGCTTAGGAGCGCATTTTGGTTCTGAGTACAACGTGGAAGGTCGTGCTGCAGGATGCCGAAAGCCTCAGCTGTGACCAGGATGCGACATTTTTCTGGTCCTACTTGTCGACTCCGGATATTATAGAGACCACAATACCCCTGGGAGAAGCTTACCGCGTATTTGGGCGGATCAGTGCATGAAACGACCGTGTTAGTGTGCGATTTTATTGCTCCAGTGTTCAGCCACGCAGGGTGGTGTTTACGGATTCTTTCAGACAAAAGCCTAGTCGTGCGGTAGACGAAAACCACCCCACAGAAGAAAGTGAATGAGTTTACACAGTTGCAACTTTACTGCCTGAATATAGTCTTTCTAAGGTTGTCACTCACATTTCGTTGATCTGAACATTGCTCGTTTACTGAAGTCCTCACACAGTTGAATCATCTTGGACGTTTTCAGTCTGACCCGAAACACACATAGAAACACGTATGCGTACACGCTAATCTTTGTTTGACAAGCTGCAGAGTCAATGCTCATGCCGAGTTTCATTCATACACTTACCAATTATCCTGTCTTGTCGGTCTTGTCGGCCTCTCGTGAAAACAAACGGGCCCCTATGGTGAGTTTACACGACCATTCTTTATGCCGTCACAGTTCTTCTGATTTCATTCAACTGGACACAGGAGCACGGTTTTGTTATCCCCCGATACAGTAGTTCTCTCCCCGAATCGAAACCTTCCTGATTGTAATATCCACTCTAAGAAAAATACATTTGCCTTGTAAGAAAATTAACTTCGTTTACTAGCTTCCTCTTTGAATGCAATACCTCTCAGCAAGGAACAATTTGAACTATCCTGACTTGTGTTTCTTCGTAGAGGGAACACTACAAGTGGCGAACTTCCTATGATTTTCCACATCTAAAACACACGCCGTCTTTGTGTTACTCAGGTTGACATTTTGTGGACTAAACACCCAGTGGTTTCAGGTTTGTATGATGTGCGAACTAAAATAGTTACTTTGTATTTATAGTGCCTCATCAGCAAAACAGTCTGGTTTTTCATCAATTTGGAATCGGAAATGTGTGCGTCACTCGGTTTCTAATCTGGACTGAGTTCACGAAACCTATAGTGCTCTAATCCTGAGGTACTTGGGTCAAAAAAGGATTATCCAAATGCATTCAAAGATGGTGCATCCAGCGGATAGCGAGACGGCACGCAGCTATGTCCATTGGCGAGTGATCAGAATGAATGTCGTGGTAAGCATATTGCACGACCATATTATTTATTTCAGACCAGGGGCCATTGCCTTTATCCCTATCATGCCAACTGGATGACGTGATAAATGTTGCATTCAGATCATGGAACGTATTTCACAAGTCAACAATATACTAAATAACACTAAGGGACATTCACGGGAAAGGTCAAAATGTCTCCAAGTGCGGAGTGTCCCTTCTGTGGAACGTTTGCGAACTCATCCCGAGAAAAGAGTGAACAACGCAACTCGCTATCTGAAATCAACCCCCAACGATGCAAAATAAAAACCCAACACAAATTTGTTGATGTATGAAATAGTGTCAGCTCTGTCATTTTCCATTGCAAAAGAGGTCCACGAGTGACAGCATTTCTGGAACGGAAGCAGAAGAACTATTAGTAAGTTTCCGAATTTATTCTATTGCATTTACTCGGGCATTGTGACCGCGTTTCCTAATTCACGAGTTTCTGCTCGATAATTGCTATACTGAACAAAACACACTACCGGATCAATGGAGATCAAATTTAGTATGAACACTGTAGGGTGAAAAAGGCTCAAGTTTTATATGATTCGTGAAATATCCTCGTTGTCAGAATTTAGAAAACATAACGCAGTGAGCGCAGATCTGTCTTTTCGCTAATTCTTCTCAGACCCATACAGTGCAAGTGCAAAGTTTTAGCGCTTTTCGAAAATGTGATCCACTGTATTAACGTAAACGCAGGAAATTTACCGTCAAATCCGTTTCTGTTGTATTTGTGTTTGCACACTAACCGCCGGATTCACCAGTCTTATTGCCTCGTGATTTCATTCCGATTAGCCAACACATGATGGATTCGAAACTTACTGACACGTAACTGCTTTTCAATTTGTCGAGCTGATGCATCACGTATCCTTATTCACAAGGTTCTGACCTTCCGGTCCTGGGGCCTTCTACTGAATCCTAAATGAATAGGTTATTTCTATTGCTTTCTGACTAAACATCCATCTTTGGAATTGGCCGCTGTGTTCGTTAAACGTTTTATTAGACAGCGTGATTGACGGATGAGCGATAGATCATGTGCTCCCGGTTTAGAGTAAACCGTTAATGGCAGATCCAGCGGAGTGAACCGTTTACCGATTTCACTAGTGAATCGTTCCCCCATCTTCACTTGAATTCCCTGAAGAGGTAGTGTCAGATTATCAGAGATGTTTTCTTTCTTCACATATTGCTTAAACATGACGAAAACAAAAACGATTAACCGTAGCGATGCAGTAGGTTGGTCATAGTTACATTTTACAGATCGATGCTTTCGTGGATGGTCTGTACCGCGTGCTCACTACCAAAGGAGATCATTAGCCAGTGGGAGTTACAGGAATTAGAATAATCCACTGGAGGTTATGTTTTTTTTTCTCAAATTTCAACTTATCCTCAAGTTGTATGATACGCGAATACGCGAATATATATATATGAAAGCAATAAACTGCAACTCGTTGTCGCAAATTGCACCAATACTCTCCACGAATATATTGTTACCTATTCAATATGCGCACACAGATGCATGGAATATGCGACCGATGAAAGAAACTTACTTCAGATAATTTCAAGCATGAGAGGAAAAAGTGACAACTTGGTTCCAATTAGTCTAAAGTCGGATAATTTTCTCATACACTAGTTTCCTTATTCAAAACGTTCGGAACAACACTGGTTGAACTGTCGAAGTTTTGTCAAATTCAAATTCACCAAACCATGGTTTCCATTGACGTGTGACTTTATTATTACTGGTAACAGTTTTTACAAAATGTAAAAATGTCTTCAAAAGCAAGATTTTGCACATAACTGAGTTTCTATTTGCATCTTTCACAACGGAAATCCATGCTGTTAGCCGAAATCGAACCGATGACATTTCGCTTAAATTGAGGTAGCTCCACCAGCTGAAATATCGGAGTTCTCCTGCACTACGCGGACTTTTCAGCTGTCAGTGCCGTTTACCAAATTTGTTCAGTCGTGTGCTATTTGTTCCACTGGGAACTGACGAACGAGGCCAGTGCAGTGAATAAGACAAGATCAGATCTCGAATAATGGTTGCATAATACTATTGTGTGCAACGCTCATTGTGATGCTTTGATTCTCAAAAAAGTCAACCGAAATATGTACACGCCGCGACAAACACGAACAGATAATCCAGAAAATAGGTACCACTATAGTTCTTAATGATTGCTGTTGCACTGTGTACAATTACAACCGGACTGCAGGATTGAGTAGAAAACATAAAAGTAATCTACTTTGACTTTTCCTATAGTATCGTCTCATACATAAGACCAAAATACAAATGAATGTGTGGGTGAAAATGTTGCAAGTGTACACAAACACGCAGCTGGTATTTTTATCGGGATGAACAGAAAGCAATTCGTTAAGCTACCGGATGAGTTCAAAGGATCTCACCGAAATCCGGAATTTAACTTCGGTTGAGCTTCACAAAACCGGTTTCCTCCAATGAAGTCCCCTTCCCATTTTACCCCTTATTCCGCGCACATTTCTATTGAGAGCACACAAAATGAAATTTCGTACTATTAAGGAAGCCATCGAATAACACTTTTTGTTTAATTCAGGTTATTCGATAGAATACTTATCTCTATGGATTTAAGTACAACGAAGGCATTCCTTTACACGACTTACAGAGCTTGGTTTCTGTATGAGTATTAGGAGATTGGGTTTCACATAAAAAGAGATTCTTCACACAGTGTGAGCTTTCGAACCATCAAAAGTGTTTTATTTTTGCGGGGAATCTTTATGAATGCAGATCCACCAAGCTCCCACTGGGTCTCGAACCCGGGATGAACGATTGTGAGTCTAACAACAATCAATTAGGCTATCCGGTCAGGGTCTTGACGCTTTAATAAACTCATGCACTAGAGCTCACAGTACCCCTCTGGTGCTACCTGTAAATTTCATGGTATGTAAAATACAGTGGAAAGCACATATAGTATACAAGAACTGTCGGTTTTTACCGGAAGGCCTTCTCTATTCTCAGGCCCACACGGAAAACTGTCTATCATAGCAGTCGTCCGCTGAGTGTAAAACACCCTGGTAGCTTTCCTAGCCAGTGTTGGAAGGGTGCTATATCATGTGCTGTGTCAGTTCAGTGAACCATTGAGAACGAGACTAGATAGCTTTGTGCTTAGGGTGTTCGGTCCACAATCGTTCACTCCGGGTTCGAATCCCAGATAGGGGTCGTTGCGTGTAAGCTGCTACAGATTCCTAATGAGAACAAAACAGCTGTGCAGAGTTTCCACGGTTTGAATGTTCACACTGTATGATGAATCCCATATGATGTAAGATATGTTCTCCTCTACGTGTACATGGCTATAGAATGCCATATTTTTGTACTGAGGAGGAGATTTTCCATGTGCAATTCGCAAGTTTCGTGGTTTCATGCAAGGCAATTCCATTACTGCAATACAATTGTATCAAATCTAGAAACATGGGTTTAAGCCCCACCACCTCCGGTCGGATAAAGCAGTGGCATACATTTTATTAACACTTGAATTGGTAACACACCTGACCAACTAGAGTCCTATCGGGTTTTCTATGAATCTCATTCCGAATGAGGTTCTTTGTTTCTGGTTCTCTTTTGTTCTAATAAAACAGTATGTTCTAATGGATAATCCCATTCCCCTCTAATTTATACATCCATTAGCATGCCTTTGAATGTAAGTAGGTCAGCCGAATATCTCAAAGTAGATAGTCGACTGAGTGTTCTGCTGCTGATCAAGAACGATTCCAGTCTGGAAATGCCGTTGTCAAAACTACTGAAGTTTTACTAGATTCTGGTAGTCAGCAAAGCCCAACCATTCCATGGATTTCCTTTGAATATTTATATAACTGACTAACGTTTGGGTCAATCTTATAGGACTGCGTATCTTTCCACTAGTTCCGTCGATCGCCCAAGATGCTTGGATTTGACACTGATTGTCTGCAAAATGTGATTCTGCCAGGAGAACCATTGAAACTTTGTGCCATTCAGTGCAAACACTTGCATCAGTTTGTAACCAGTCGTTAACATACCCCATCCATTCGAATAGTAAGATTGAAAGACAATATGACAGCAATAATATTGGTGAGAATGAAAACATTGTTCGTATGGGTAACTGACGATGACTGAAAAAGAAAAATCCTTTCTCATCTCCCAATTCTGTCATACCGAACTTCACTGGCAGAAATGGAAGATATTTATTGTAAAACGCATTATCGATTAAACTGATTGGGGGAAAACGACGTATATTGCAGATGGTTTTATGGTAATATTCCACCTGTCTGAGGAATGCTAACCGACGGTTAACGTCGGCCAAACACAAGCTCTAATCAAACGGTATTACTAATAAATGCAAAGAAATATACCGGTTGTAGCAAAATTTGCCAAAAAGTTAACTTCTTCTATGACTGATCGGTTGTTTAGCATTTTGAAGTTCACCAGAATGAAATTAATGAACGACTAGTAATAAAGGAATATGTATTCTTATCGCTAGGTCCGTGGAGATCTATGAACCGTGGAAATAACATACGTTATACATTATTTTGCTCAGAATTAATTTGCTCGAACCTGGGAAGTTCAAATTCATTTAAATGTTGAATATGGCAAAGAATTCAACTGTTACCTGTCAGAGACGACGAAAGTGGTTTTTGACAGCTATAAATCAACTCTGATCTTATAAGAAACAGTTCCATTTCCCAAAATGCTGACCTTAATGACAGCCACGTAGATAGAACCAAAATCAATTCGAACCCGTAAGGAGAATACCAATCCCCTTTCTGATCAATGTCACATAAAAGGTTGAGACTACTGCAAGACTGGAAACGATTTGTTCATTTTGAACGCATGACCTAGTGCCAACGACCACATTTTAGCGGCTAGGCGGTAAACAGTGCGGGTCGCAGTGTTACACTTACTGAGTTGCGTTTATGGCGTCCTTTGCGTTTTCATGATTTCTGATCGAACACTCCTAACCCCCTGGTGAACACTACTGGTCTTTGCATACCACAAAATGAGTATTGTCCGTTAAACGTCCCTTCATCGTTTGCTTCGATGAAGACAGACGTGTCTGAGTAGAAGACTGGATTTTACATACCGGGAGTCATCATGGAGTGTGAACATACAAACCACAGAAAACGATGGAAGTATTCTACACCTATTTCGCCCTAGTTATGATTCATCAACAGTTCGCATCAACCAAGCCCACGCTGAGGCTTGAATTCGAGATTAACTATTGAGATCCAGACGCCTGACTATCGGGCTATTCGGGCTAGATTTAACCCGTCTAGCGGACATGTACACCATGTGGTTTAGCACTCTTCCATCACTGGCTTTCAGTGTTATCAGTTCAGCAACATCCGTGGTAGCCTGGTGGTCACTTGTTCGACTCCCAATCGTTCATCGTGGGTTCAAGTCCCAATATGAGCTCAGTGCATGTGCACTTCTGATGACGCCTAACTGGTGTGAAACTGATAGATGTACTAGAGAACATGAGACATAATGATACTGAAAGTAGTCTTTCTGTGAAAGTTGTTAATTGTTAGTGGATATACCTGAATCTTCATACGTGATTTTTTGCTAGTTGAGATGTCTCGAATATCATAGTTTTATCTGTCCATTTACATCCTCTATATAAGCCTCGATCAAAGACTGAATGTCAGAAATTTGAAATAAAGCTAAAGCATCCTCATTATTGGACGAAATCTAGTGTTTTGGGAACAGTGTCTTGCTTTGATGCACAGGATTTTTGGTTGTCGATAAACCTACTACTATTCCAGCATCGATTCACATAAATATTCTCTGACAAATGATTAGATCTTGGTACGACAACATTTGGTCAAAATACATTTTGCTCATGCGCGGAAAAATGTGGTGTGCTAATGTAAGATGTATCACTTCTTCAAAACAACTTCTAGGACAACTGGTGGTTCATTCAAACAATTCGGATTTGAAGATGAAGTTACTGCAATTGGTGTGGAAGGTTGATAGTATTTTTATCACAGAGACCTCTACTAACGGCATCATCATTTCGATTATAATTCAACAGGGTACAGTACCATTCTTATGATAAAAATTTGATACCTTCTTTTTAGACCATACAAAGGGTCTGGCAGTTTGAACGGAAAGTACGTGAGTTGGACCACCAAATTGTTTCACAAGTCAAAATTTGAAATTATCGCACTAACAGGTGGAACTAAGTGCATGACTCTGAACTATGGAAGAGCTAACCAAAAAGAGAATTTTCTTACACAATTCAGTCCTTTGCCCATCTCAGTCCAATTATCACGGTACTAGAGAAAACATGAAGTGTTAACTCTGCCGTTCTTTGAATTTTATTGCCATAAAGTTTACAAATAATCTCACGAGTGAATAGAAAACCGTATACTAAAGTGATAAACGGATACTTTCATGTGTATACTTGTACAATTCCAGTGGTTTTTGTAACAATGATTCACAAAAAGAGCAGAGTGTGTTGAGAGAAAAACGGAAACTGAAAATCAAGCCTCACAAGACAGCTGAGAAATACACACCAAGCATGGATTCCCGTCTCGATCAATGTTCCTCACGTTTATTATCAATGATCACTTTTCAACTTCATTGTTAAAAGCTTTGGTACAGAAACTGGGATGAACAGTCCCTCTCCAGAGGTCAAACGTGAGTCCTGTTTACGGTTCAGTGATGACACATACATGTTAGCAAAGAGTTACTAGAAGTGCAAGCAACCTTTGTGGAAGTGACCCCTTCTTCAGGGAAATCAATATCTTTATAACGATAGAAAATGACAACTATCTACAGGTTTCCTGAAGTTCTAGCTACCAAAATAGCCATACGTACAATGGAAAGTTCTTAATATCACGAGGTTAGGCCCAAATACCAAACTGTAACATTCATATGCAGCTGATAAGGGTAGCAAGCTGAGATTGACCGTGCATTGAGAGATAAGTGATTTTTGTCAGCTAGCGTCTTTCACTTTCAACGTACAAAACTCTACCCTGCTTGGTTCATTGCATCACAAAACGTTTGAAAACCTCTGAGCAATCTGGCCCCTGCATTCTCCTTGATTATTCTTCAGCCCTTGATTCAGCACCCCAGTCTTCTCTTATCCAGGAGCTTAAGCCTTTCAACTGTCCGGGACAACTTCCTTCCTGGCTATAAAACTATTTTTATTATCGAGTTTAGCAAACTTGGAACGGAAAAACATACAATACCCCATATAAACAACGGCAGTGTACTCCTGGGTGAAGCGCTAACTCGTTTTCTATTTTCGATCCACAGTAGCTATCCGCCGGTTTCTTCTCCATCCAACATAATCAAGTATGCTGATGTTGCAATTGTCAAGCTATTTATAATCACCAGGATTTCAGGACAATCTATGGAATTCTTTCGCGAATATAGTGTTGCTATTTCCAGTAGGGTTTAAAACTGAGTCTATCCAAAAGACTTGAATGTATTTTTCGTCTCTTTTGCTCACTTTTCCTACACATCCCACTATATAGAATCACATATCCGTCAAGCATATCAGTGTTAGCCTAGAAACGAATCTCCGACAAACATCCCGCATTCATTAGTGTCGTAAAATGCGTTGCCTATCTTTTCAATTAGGAAAACCCAGGCACATTTGTAAACCATCACCGATTGTTTCCAAATTTGCTTCTCAATCTGTTTTTCCGGTCCTATTGCATTGTTCACCCATTATTTTCTCCGGGTTTTGTAGTAAGATCTCAAAGTCTTTCGGCGCGGATTGGCAATTCATTCCTACCTTTTGACTGAACCAGTCAAACGGTATTGAATCTTGCTTTACTCCAGCCCACGCGACATTACAGGATCCAATGCATTCGTCACATTCTAGCTTACCTCTCTGTCATTCGACATCTTACTTACAGAATTAACCTGAACGAAGACTCGCTGGGCCCTATCTTGCGCGGGTACTGACCAGCAGAGACAGGAGCAAAGTGGAATTAATTTCCAAATTTTGTCGACGTTTTCTTTTTTTTTCTTTTTTACTCTCGTGTACATTTGGCGCCCATTTCTGTACACCCTAATTATTTTACTGCGGATATGTCAAAGCATTTTGACTGGGATTTGAGCATGCTTCTCGCATACAAAATTACAAATCAAATGAGGATCCTTGAGGGTTGTTTGCGGGCTTATAATATATATATATATATATATATATATATATATATATATATATATATATATATATATATATACTCTGATCTGGTGGAATACAAACTGGTGTGGTTTGACGCAATCCAATATTCGAAAATTGCGATGTTTCCACGTGCACTACCTTGAAGGTAAACCAACATATTTTCTGGTGGCTACCAATCAGGAACGGATAAGCTCATGTGACTAATTGGCACCATCGATCAAACTCGTGTTAGTTGGGTATGTGCGAATAAGGGAAGACTTTCGAGATTTATTCAGTCGTATTTTCACGACCCAGTTTTGGTTCGTCTCATTATCGCATTTCAGATTTTAATGATATGGTATTTGCTTGGAACTACTCATTTTGTTCCATCTTGACTATTCGTTTCATTGTATGACTGGCTGATTGTTTCATGAGTACAGTGTAAAAATACTTCTGGTGACATCAGCAGCATTACCTAAATGAAGATGGAAAATGCCAGCGTAGGAAACATTTACCCCACCCGTGGAAAGCTGTGAAAAATCACGGTTTTTTCACTACATGCCTACGCATGAGTATAGTAAAAGTGGCTTTTCACCCGTAGTCACGAAGGTCCACTGCACTATCAGGTATAACCAGTGGTCAGACCCTGGTACTTGGAATGGAGAACTACGTAAGGTCCCAATAGGTCAGGTGTGGTAACGGTCTGGACGACAGTGGATTGCTGTCTACCACCAAAGTAACCGGTAATGAGGAGGATTCAAGCCTTTTCACAAAACGAAGTTCACAATGGATACAAAAATACTACGTTATGACCTCAAGAGAAAAGATCACATTCAGTGAACTCAATAGAGTAATGAAGCCACATCAGTACATATAACCCATAAAGGTAACTGAAAGAACGGAAGAGGCTGGAAGACAAAAATTCCCAGTGTGCAATACTTATCCAACCCGACCACAAGTGGGATCAGATTTCACAGATTAGCCTACCGTTTATTCAGCTTTTCTTAGATGATCAACATCAAGCTTAACCTTTTACTTAAAACAGAACGGACCAGTGACTTGTGCAAATGTCGTTATCCGCAAGTTCACGGAGCAAGAATAGGAATGATTTCAAGTTACTTGATACACAGTATGTTTTCCGGAAAAGATGTGCTACTCACGCCAATATCTACAGTCCTCCGAGACAAACTGACTTTTTCTAACTGAGTCCCTGTTCTACGTACTGCTGTGATATTCGGCCAAAACATACTACCGGAGGATCTCGTTCGTGTAGCTAGATCAACAATGACTGAACTCCCCAAAATACCATGATACATATATGATTGGATAAATCAAAATACTGTTAGTTTGATCGCCCAAAAGAAAAGCTTGGTCTCAGCTTTATTGGTTTCGAGTAGCAAAACCAAATGGATGCATTTGGAAAATCGCATGTGCATCAAGCGTATCCAGTCACGAGTAACATAAAAATCTCTAATACTAGTACCTCTATTGCTGCCATTGTTGAAAATACTATTGCCGCTAAAACTACCAGTACTACTAACGCCAATACCACAAGCCTGCTAAGGTTACCGGGCTATATTTGCGAACACAAACATGGGCGCACAGTCTGGCTCTAACCAGAGACAGAAAGCTAGAGGATCCGTGTAAAAGTAATTCATTGGAGAAAATTGGCAGTACTGAGAGCTGCGGCAAACTACAGACTTTGCGGCAAAAGAACGGAAAGTTGAAGACAATCAATTACGCAGTCCAAATTATCAGAGTGTAAAAACGTATTCAAATTATATCTCGGTAGTGGCTTTTGACATAATACGGAAGATCCGACTAATTATTGAATCGAACTATAAATTCATCAATCAAACAATCAAAAGTCTAACGGGGTGGCTTTTCTTTACAGGCCTAGGTTATAACCACTCCGGTAGAATATTTTGTGATTCACACCTGGTTGAATAAATATGTATGGTCAAATACTGCCCAACAACGGCTTGTTTGAATCTACACAGTATTTCACATTTGACAACCATTTTCATACACTTTCCAGTGTATTTAGAAACCACATAGAATGCTTATTTCAAGGGTTTCCTGGGCTTTAGTTGAACGTTGTGCAGTTTGCAGGCGGGTTCTGAGACATCGAGTAATTTTAACAATACTGATAACTTCAAAAACATTCCTAACCGCTGGTTTCATTTCTGGAAAACGTAAGGTATTTTTCAACACTGCTGTTCAAAAGAGAAAATAAGATATCGGTGCAGTTCTACTCATGAAACGTTCAGTGCACGAGGAAATCTATGTTATTGATCAAGTTCTCATTGGTAACATTTTCAACTAGCAGGTCACATGACATGATACGTTTTCATACTTTTTAACAGGGATTTCAGTAGCCTTTGTTTATCTTTTTTCACCTTCCAGTGTTTTATAAATCTGGTAAGCTTCTCAACACACGACGATGACATTCTGGACCAAGTGTGGTTAATTTATCCAATTTTTTCACAAGTATTTCTGATCATCTCATTATATAACTTCGTTTTTAATGTTCGTTAGTGAAAGTTACCTCTGTACACAGTTTATCCACCCGTTGCAATTTGTTTGCAAACTTCCCTTAACCCCCAAATTATGTAGAAACAATTGGAGCAGCTTGTGATTCTTTGTGGCAACTTACCATGTTCAACTTGATAGGTCCTCCTCCTGTCAAAGGGGTAGGTTCTGTAGATCCAAAACAAGTGCACAAAATCCGGCTGCATTCATGAGTTGAACACCTATCAACTTCCATCAGAACCGAAGTGCGACGTGTCAACAGGAATCAGCTCTGGGTAACAAAATGCGAAAAAATAATCAACAGCTTTGCAGCACCGAGTCAGAACAGAAGCTGAAGGTCGAATACCTGGATGGCCAGATCACGGTAACATCAGATATTTCCCAAATATTGTTCTTCATCTTGACCCCAACTAAACCAATGCTCACGAACTCATCCATGGATTAAAATACTAGCTACCTATGTAAATATCTGTAACGCTATCCACCGATCAATCAATCAATCAATATGTATATATATATATACATATATATATATGTATATATATATATATATATATATATATATCAATCTGTCCATTTATCTATCTATCAAGCTATCTATCTATCAATATATCCATCTATCTATGTATATATATATCAATCAAATATATATATATATATATATATCACTCTCATTATCTATCTAATTATTTACTAATCTACGGGTATGTCTAAATATACATCGAATTCTGATTCTATTTATGTATCTATTTATCTATATACGTATCAATCTATCAATATATGTAGCAATCTATCTATCAATATATAAAACATATATCGGACTATTAAACTATATATCGATGTATAAACCTATATATATACATATGTATATATATGTATATATATATATACTTACCTAGATAAAAATCAATCTCTCTATTATTCAAAAAACAATCAATCAATCTATTTATCAATGTATTTATAAATCCATTAACCTATATATCAATAATAATACATATATAGATATCTACAATAAATATATAAATATATATAACCATCTAAATATATATATATACCAATCTATTTAACTATCCAAATATTTACCTATCCATCAATTTATCTATCTATCTATCTATCTATCTATCTATGCATCTTTTCATCTGTCCATCTATCTTTCTTTCGATATATATATCCATCTATCTGTCTCTCTGTTTACTTTCTACCTCTGCACTTATCTGTCCCTGATCTCTCCATCTAACTAAACATCTATCTTTGCTTCTTTCCAACTATCTATCTATATATCTCTATCTCTCTGTCTTTATATCTTTTTATCTCTCTCTCTCTCTCCTCCTCTTTCTATCTCTCTATCTATCTATCTACCTTGCTGTCTATCTATCTATATTTCTATCCAACTATCTATCTACCTATCTATCTATCTTTCTATCTATCTTTCTTTTCACTATCTATTGTTCTAGCTATCAGCGATCTATCTTTCTCGCTATCTATCTTTCTATCTTTCTGTTTGTAAATCTATCTATTTATTATTCACTCCTCTATCATTCACCATGATCTCTCCTTTCACGGTTTTATGCTATATGCGCCGTTTTAATTTCTACCAACGAATTTCTTAAATCGGCAGCTCCTAGTTTAATTCGTTTCGGCTTTATTACCCCATTACACGTCTGGTGAATGCTTTGATTCCCACACATATTCAGCTGCTATATTACCAAAAGCAGCATATCGCTAGGTTCTGAAAAATTGTTGATAACTATTTTTGGAAACTTTGTCCAGCTGCGTTCTTTCTTTTGCAACTTTTACAACAGAATAACGAGTAAATGATAAGCCAAGCCTTCATTTAAACCCTAAGTTTGTTTCGTTTATGTTCCATAATCCCCGCCTAAACGGTCAGCTAAAGACACACTCATGATGCCTTCCAGTTTGCCAAGCCAATGGAATGACACTGATTTGGAATTAAGGAAAGCTGTTAGCTGTTCTCGGGAGCATCTTAGAAAAATACAAACAAATATCGAATGCGAAACATGTAACAAACACGATAAAGTCAAGAACCGCCTACATAACCGAGCAGTCCAACACGGGTTGTGGTTCAAGACAGTGACATGTACAGATGATCATCAGGAATCAGTCCGGTGATGGGAATAAAACAACCCATTGATTATGCATCTCTAGTTTTTCTATCGAACAATATATTTGGTTATCACTAAAAGGGTGAATGCATTGTCCTTCTCCGCACATAATTCCGAGGTTTGTATGTTGGTAGACAGAAAATACTTTCCAGGTAATGTCGTTAATTGAACGTGACTCGAGGGTCCATGGAATTACCCAGGATTTGCTTTACTTATTTATTCGGTAAAGTTGGTTTCGCATGGTAACTTCCACTGTGATCCCCTTTCTGTCGTCAAAAGCTGAGATTTGTAGATGTGCCTTATTTTCCTCATTGATTTCTAATAATACGAACCTTCAGAAGGTACTTTTTAGGGGCCAAATGCAACTGTTTTCAGTCGTCGGTCCAGAGAGTACCTTTTCACTTTCGAGTCATCATCCTGCCTTGGAAATATCATAAACTGTGGACTTTTCGATTCAAGAGTTCTAGATTGGTGCAACAATGTCCAACTTTTATTTCATCTTTCTGAAGTGCATCGTAGTTTGAAGCATAGATGTGACAAACTGGTTCTTGATTGGCTGTCCTCGGACGCGATCCCCAAATGCACAGTAGGTCCTCAGGCAATGTGACTAGCGTTCGAAATGTCAAAGAAATTCACCAGTCACCACCGCTGTTGCGCAAAAAGTGATTTCCATTTCCTCTTAGTTTACTAAGCCCTCCTAATTGTGGCACGGCAAACTAAATGGATAAAACGATTATTATTATTGTTCTTATAAATATGATCAGGTTTATAAGAAAAGCATTTGACAGACGGTGACCATGTCCAGGAAAATCAGATAGAAGAAAACATACTTCAGGAAAAGCTACAATCACAACGAATGCATTGACCCCGCACAAAACACGAGTGAGACTAATCAATCAGCCACCTCCATTCACCATCAATCCAGTTGTGAGCAGATTTTATTGACCGCAAACTGTAAACACATCAAGTCATTCATGAAAATCCACTACTTCTGACAGCTTCCTACTTTGAAAAACGATGCCCATCGGAAAATTTTATTTATGAATAGGCGGAAATCCTGCCCCGTTTATCTTACCCTTTCAAAATTATCACGGACAGCAGACGTACAGTCTACCTCCAGCTCTCTACACCGAAACGTGGCAGTGCTAGTGGAACATCAAAAAGGGAAAGCAAGTGCCCAGGTGTGAACTTCAGGCGAAACTGTCGTAAAGTTAACCAAGTGACATCAAAATACACTCCACTGTGAAGAAAGAAAGAAAAAAAACAGGTCAAAGCTATGGATGACTGAGTGGTGATAGATTTACATTAAATAATGATGCCTAAAAGGAAAACCATCATCAGCGGGTAAAACAAAGCTAACATAATTAAAATTAATTTAGGGTTGGGCATATCCAGTTCCGAATCAGATAGTATTGCCACACCTGTATTCCGTATGTGCGACCGCCTGCAAACTACGTCATTCATCAATCAGAGGCAGGAAACAGTTTTCTCCTGAAAAATGAGGTGCTGCCACTGTTCCAGCATGAGGGTGGTGTTGTTTGCGGAAAAGTCTCAAATTAAAGCAAAAAGAAGAGTATATATAAGCCATCTCGGAGACACTTGACTTTCGTTGATTAAGTCTGATGTAGGTTATTATAAGGCCAGAAGCTGGTAGCAAAATATATAATCAGTGATTGAGAGATTCACAAGCCGTGACAGAGAACACCGTTGTCGATTGAGGTACCATATAGTTTTCAGTTAGAAGCTAACATGAGTGGACCACAATAAGGAGTAGTTCCTTATTCCAGTATATGTCCTAGGTTACAGAATTGGTAAATGACACCCGACGTACGTATGTACGTACGACATATTCCTGGTCACCGACGGACACCACCACAAACATATTTGGTTCCACGTGGTTTACGCAAGTTCACTTATCACCGAATTTCAAATGAATGAATTGGTTTATCAATGACTTTACAATTTAACCCAGGTCTAATAAATTTTCCGAGTAATATCTATAATCCTCGCCACTCTAGTATCGCACTTTGATTTTCATTCCTACGTACAGCAGAAAGTTAATCCCACGGTCCTTTAGTCCATGACGGTTTTCGATAGTTCTTATGACCCCATAATTTGATCGGGTTATTATCACTTCACAATTTCTGGGACTTAATCGAAGCGTGATCAGCTTTCACTTGGGTTCCGTGTATTGGACTTAATAAATTGGGAGTTTCAAGTTCCACCTAGGAAGTAAATCACTGTTCGTTCTCAAGGAGAGATTTGTGGATTGGGGTATTCATGTTGTGGAGACCATAGGTGCAAAGTAAACAGAAGTGAACACATTTCCGGACGTGATCTTGGCCAATTGGCACGGGTCAGAATGAGCCCGTTTCTAGGTCTGGTCCATGTCATCCATGATCTGCAACAAAATGGTTCACCTGAGTCAAACGCTCTGGATGACAATTGTGAATTCAACTGTTTTACAAAATACGTGGGTGTCAAGGAAACAGCCACATCAGATGATCTTTGCTGTTAGTTTGGTCTCATGGGGGGAAAATTACCTGAGGAACTTGTCTTTATATCATCCAAGTATCCAAGGTGAATGCTGAGGTCGTCAGCCATGAACGTAATGTTCATGCACTGAGCTCCTTAAGCCATTTGAGCCATATCCCAGTGTAAATGCTTTTCCCTAAAGAGTGCTTGCAGTCCTTAGGACGAACTAACATCGTTTTCGTTTGTTGGCCTTAGCAATCATGAATGGTTCAACATAACGGAACGACATTGAACTGAAACTAGCTCAGGTCCAGTTTGATCACGAGTCCTTGGAAAGTTCAAAGCGAATCGTGAAGTCTGAGATCAGTGTCATATACGGGATCGAATTCATAACACGATTATGATTGAACTCCAGTTTCTAATCCATGTATGAGGAGGTGTCCAGAGGAAACACAAAATATAGAGTCCCCCAAGAGTTTAGTCATTCGCTGTGCACTATTGAATTTCAGGAAGAAAATAAGCCATAATGGACAGCAACATTACGTACGTTATCATAAGTATGCACTGGGAAATTTGCGTAACACAGCAATTCGCAACTGTCCTGAAGTGGTGCCCTTTGCTGTTCATGTTTTCCTTTGAAGTCCGTGGTGTTTATTAGTTTCCGGCCTGATCAGAAATGGAAAGAATATGGATATTTACTACAACCACGTGAAGTCAAAGACATTTTAGTTTCACAGTTGTTATAAAGTAAAGTTAATGAAGTTTTCATGTACTTGGATCAATTCATATTTCCTTTTTGAAGTATTCACGAATCTCAGAGGAAGTAGTCTATTGTATTATATTGCATCATGTGCAAACGTTCAAAACAACATGTGACATGATAATTTTGAATTAAGAAATCCGTTTCATATTCAGTCTTCAATCAAATAACCGTTATTTTTTATCTTTAGTCATATTTACTTGTAATATTTCACGCTGATCCAGGGACATTAGTAAAGTAGAAATGCCCTATCCACAAAGATGATGGAAGTTCTCGGGGTAAACCATGTACTTCGCCTGTGTTGAAACTGCTATACATGGTGTTCATAGCAATCCAAGCCAAAACGGTAAGCTTGACACGTAACAATGATTGGCAATCATTCAACATGAGAAGTCGGTCGAATCAACCACGGGGAATCTTCGTCGAGCTGATCACACATGATCTAGATATTTCCAGTCTCGTTTCGTCTTCGGATTTTGTTTATTCTCACAAATTTGCTGAGTACTATCTTCAGGTTGTGCTTTGACAGGAACGCTTTAAATATGTTCATCTGGTTTTGTCATTTGCATACCTCGATCAATGCGCTTGCACTTGCTCCTGATAGCCTATCATTTTGGCTCGTTCCCACGTCCTTATGCACAGACTCGTGTCCGTTACTTTAAAAAAATCGATGCACACAATATTTGTGTCGCTTATAATTCGGGCTTTGCACGCCACTTACAGGCTTGGAGTTTTCTGCGTTTGTTCTGTCTAAGAGCTCGGGTACATTTTGGATAGGATTCTACAACAAGCATCATGCACCCACAGGAGCCAGCAGAAAGCGGCTGCATCTTTCAGCTATAGGCAGTATTACTTTGGGGAGCAATATACACATTTTAGGTTCATTGACTTTTCTATCGTCAAAGGATTCTCCGGATGATCTTTTATTCGGCAACCAGTCTCCGCCTGGGATCATTCTCGCGGATGACTTCTCCGAAGTTAAGATATTCAGAATTTAATCTTAGATATGACTGATTTATTTCGATCGTTCAGAGCTTTACATAGTCGACTTTGCTTAAACACCCAAAGAGCTTACCGGCTGATATGCACGAAGACGTAATTTTGCTGTTGGTTTAGGACAAGAAATTCCTCGTTTGGAGGTTTGATAATGACTTGTATAATGCTGAGGCCACGGGAAAGTTAATCAGTATCATTTTCACTAGCAATCCGAATGGATGTGAGTTGATGGTCTCATTACGAGGGCATGTTTGTTAGTTGTATCGTGGTAAGAGAACTGATACAATATGTTGAAGAAATATAAC
Organism: Fasciola hepatica; assembly: GCA_948099385.1. Classification (NCBI taxonomy): domain Eukaryota; kingdom Metazoa; phylum Platyhelminthes; class Trematoda; order Plagiorchiida; family Fasciolidae; genus Fasciola; species Fasciola hepatica. The sequence continues at coordinate 11,617,788 of CANUEZ040000182.1, forward strand.
CAAGCATTTTAGAGATAAAATATGAAGAAAGTCAGCAGAAGTCACAGTACTGATGTCGTTCTCGGTTAGCTAGTCGTATTTGAGGTAGACAAAGATTAAAGCACAATAACTCTTTGTATCACTGACTGAAGAGTCGACGTTTTAACTTTGTGAGAATACTGGACTAGCAGTTGCCGTACGAATTTCACTTTGGTCCCTGATAGTTGTATTGATGAGATATTCCGTCGTCTGTGAGAATAACCTCACTAATTAATAACCTGTCATGATCTGATCGGTCTACACTAAATTCGGGATTTTTCCATTATCATCGGTATAAAAACACGAATTCGATGTACTCAAGGGATAATATCTGCTTTGTTCTGCAGTTTCAAGACCAAAACCCAGTTTGAGATATCAGTTTCGTGGTGAGAAATCATGTGGTTGTGGAATAATCGATAATTTTACAACAAAATCGTTGGGGACACCTATTAATAAACGAAAGAAAGAAGTAGCAGACTTGATTTACTACGAGACAGTATACTCCTTCATGGAGAGATAACTGAAAATGAATTTGAATGAATACGATTATGGATGTTAAGAACAGTTTTTACCTATTTGTAAGGAGGATTTATATCCTGAACTGCAGAACTTTAAATAACGACAGCCACAAACTGTCTTGCGATGAATATTACGTTGCAACATTCCATCCGGACGCCTGGTTTTTAGACTATCTTGAACGGGTGGCCTCTTGCCACATTCCTTATTTGTGATGAATGGCATAAATACTTGTATTTTCGTAGCAAAACCAACAGGTCCTTCACAGTACCATATCTCGCCTGTTTTCTCGCTCACCCCGGTACCCGTATTGCAGAACTAAACTCCATTCTCAGTTGACATCCCATTTATATATCCTGCTGTGAACGACATTTAACTGACCTGATCTCTGTGCGGGCAAACAATCGAAGCCGTTCCAAATCAGTGACGGAGGGGTATTTATTCACATATTTTTCAGCCTAAATCATCGCACAACTTATTCGCAACAGCCGATCGAATTATATCAGAGTGGATGTTCTGGAGGGCTCACGTGTGCTTTCCAAAGAATGGAATTTATCTGGAACAAGAAAAGAGTAGATTGATATTTTCATTATATATATATATATATATATATATATATATATATATAGGTAATTCCCTTTCTAAACAACACTTATCAGACTCCTAGGTGAGTATTTATCATAAGTGGTTTCGCCATTTACTCCACTTTATTATCATTCTTATCACAGAAGCCTAGAATAGCATGCAAGACCAGTGTCTTCCATTGGGGTTGCTCGGGTTCGATCTGCAAAATACAAGAACACAGAAAACTCCATGAGCACAAAGACTCGGTAAGAGCCTCAACAGGATCCTACGCTTACTTTAGTCGAACACCAATATGGCTGCTCGTGACCTCCTCAAAGAGGCTGCCCGGATCAATACATTAGGTCCTTCTGATGCCCTCTCTTTTATTCGAAAGTCTTCCCGAATAGCTTTTTCGAAAGTATTCAAGTAATCTGATTTACTGAAAGGTACTCCAAACTGAAAACAGCAGAAGCTCGTCAAGGTTCAATGTTTTCGACCATCATTATTCTCACTTACGTCAACGACCCACCTCCTTCTAGCCGTGTTGGGATTTTACTGAAATATGCTGTTGATATTCATATCGTAATCAAATCTGGTGTCATCCGAGTCTTCTACGAGAAAATCTGGAATCTTTCTCCTTTGGATCCATTGAGCGAAAAAGGTTGAAAGTGAACTCCAAGTCAAAAAGCTAGGCAGGGCCTATATGGTCCTTTTGTCACTAACAGTTACAAGAGTGAATTTACTGAAACATGCTAAAAGGCAGTAAACCTGAACTGATCATCAACACCCATAAACTGTTAACTCAAAATAGAGAATATAAGATGGGGGCTTCGGATTTTGATATACCCAAGGGTGCAGATGTAATCAAGTGCACCTACAGCCGAATGTCAAATGCCAAATCATGCTGACCTACAGAAATATAACAGCGACGGCTGTGATCAAGTGCGTAGTAGCATTGGCTAACTGGGGAAGAAGATACATCATTCTTCCGTAATTTGCATAGTAGATGTAAGATATACAAAGGCAGTCTCTGTTCACCGTTGATATGGTTGATGCGAAGACATATTCTCCTTCCAACACTGATCGTGCCGAGCATGACAAGTGAGTGCGTATGGAAATCCATGTTGGTTTTTAAGGTAGAAGATTGGTCTTTCACCAGGATGGTTTCAATTTAAACTTGACTTGTCTGCAGAGGCCTATGTTGAGTTTGTCAGATTTATCTGAGTTCACAGGCAAACCTCCAGACCTCAATTCATTCGACATTTTCAACACCGCACTTTCGATCTGACCCTAAATGCCGTTATAATTTGCCTGAACTGCATATTATCAGTCTACACAGAGATACACACATACAAACTAGTATTTGTTTAACCTGCTGCCGACTTGGCCCTACATGAGTACCATTAGTAAGAAATATGAGTATTTAGTAACATGATTCATCATGTAGTATGAATGCTCACCTCACTACTGGATACCAAGGGAGCATTGTACAGCTCTCCCATCATTATGAGGAATAATCAGCAGTGCACATCCCCCGATCCATTATTGGGACTCAAAAATCGAAACCTCAGATTATGCGAATTAGCTATCATCGGTTTGTAGACCATTATTAGTACAAAATACTTCATCTATTCGTCACTAGCTTTAAATAGTAACAACTCGCTGACTGTCAAGCGATCAACTTCTGCTTTCGATGGCACCTCCGCAGGAGCCCATACGCAAATAAGGGATCCCGTTATGAACAACCTACCATTTGCGATCCATACATAAGAATAAGTGTTAGGAGATTATTAGTATATAGATTGATTGATTATGCAATATCGATGTCCAGTTTGCCATTTAAACTCAAGGACTACATGTAGTTGATTGGTTGCCTTGACCGATGGGTTTTTTCCTCTGATCCGTGTACCTGAGCAAAGACGCTAATGGACGGCCAAACCTCTTGCTGTCGCAAGCATTCAACACGTGTTGTCCTGTTAGTATCCGAGAGACTGTGAGCTTCCAATCCATTTCATATATCCAAAGATGTCCCGTCTTTGTGGAGAATAGGAGGAAATATTGTTTAGCCCAGACATTTCCCGATTATAAGTTCGCATTCTTCACTGAATTAAACATTTACTGTGTATCCATAGCACCATATCACAGGATAGTCCCGATTTCCATTATTTCGAAATGGGAATTTATGCGTCACTCAAGTGTACAGTGTTAACCAGGGATAGAAATGACTTGTCTGGATTCCGTACGTGGAATCTATCGCAATCGTGCTATCCTGCTGAAACTGGTCAAATCTTGCATGACAGGTGTTTAAAAATATCCATATCCCCCATGAAATTCCTCAATGGAGATTCACAGCTGATCTCAAGCTTTCGGTTAGGCTGTTTTATCTGCGACTCAAAACCCCACACGTGAATTTTTATGTCCATTAGCTATTTCTACCCCAAATTGACGATTATGATAAAAACAAATTGTTAGTGATTCTGAGTGACTGAGAACTACGTGTGGATGGGCAGGCTGCAGTCAAATGTGTTTATGTATTCTGAATAATTTTCAAATCGTCATGAAATTCCTTCTGGTCCTGAACAATCTGAAGGCAGCACGTCATAATCCATTCAGCTGAATCACTTATTTGCATCTAATTTCAGTTATGTTTACATGTGCACCGCAGTGAATCATGTTTTCTACTGGTTTGTTTTGTTTAACAGGTGAAGCCTGCAGCCATTTCCACTACCACGTCCATTTTACAAGTGAAAAGAGATTGCTAACAAGTCTCAGGCAGTCGAACAGTAGAACTACAGATTTAGCCAAAATTTGTTGAATGAAATATCTTCGCTGTAATTAGTTCTTCTATCTTGAACGTTTACCTCCAAAACATTAGGTAATAACGAAGTAACGAATTCCGCAGAACTGGATGTCAGTCCCATCAGCTCTACTGCAGGCAGCTGACAATTGAAACTCTGTGTCCTTGATCATCATAACTGACTAATCTGAAGTTCAGAAGTGCGAAAATCAGTTAAATACTAAATACGGCTTATTGGTTAACCAATGAAGGTGAAATACAACATGATTAAATTTGGTCATTGATGAATAGATGCTGGTCTTACCAGGCATGTGTCTTTTTTCTGTCATGTCTCTGTCTAACCAAATGAAGTACAAGTAGGAGAAAATTATTCAGGGAACCTTAAGTATTTTAACAAATCAACAGCCAACTCACGGCTAATGGTATCATCACCGGAGGAAAACCATCGGCTTATAACGCATGCCTCGCCTGGATTTCAAGTTCTCATGAGCGTTGCTCGTTGGATGTTTACTTTTGTTTTTGCAGCATTCAAGAAACTTTCATTGAAAACCAGAAAAGTTTGCTACATTTTTAGAGAAGATAGGGATAACATTATTCGAGCCCATGAAACATATGTTCCTGTATTCCATTTAATCCATACGGTTCTACCAGGCTGCCATCTGGTATCTTGGAGATTGGTCATCTCGAAAACTCCTGACGCTCGGATAATTTTGACTGCATTTGTGGATAGAAATTTTCCTGAAAATTCTAACTATGCATATTTGATTGCTGGCAACCAGAAAGAAATTAGAGCAGTAGGAGTTCGCAGAGGCCGTGCTTAACGTAGGCAGGTGAGATCATGACATGATACCAATTATTGGTGGTTGTTCTTTCAGAACACGGAGTAATTCGCTGAAGGAACAACTGAGGTATATAATAAAATTCCTTAGCTCACTAGTCTTGGTGCATTCTGACAAAATAAATCACCATTTGAGCATTTATTGACAAAACTTATCTTACAACAGCCTTTATCCATTATGAGTAACATTCAAAAGTTGAGGACAATAGTCGACTAGAATAAGTTGATTTGCATTTGGTTAGAAAACTATCATACAAAATCTTATTTTATCTTATTTGATACACCGATAGTTTTAATAATGCTTTGTGCATATCAACAATGTGTCTCTCGTTTTTCAGTGACAACCTTACAACACACTGACCTACATTACAAGTAGAGATGTATATTTATGTGGGCACGTGCCACAGTACTGCTTCTGATGAACGAGGTCACTGTTGACTTCTTCAACTTATCTGGCTTTATCTTCACCATGACTAAAATTGTGATAGCAAATTCCGAACAGGTTTTGTCAAAGCACTTCATCATATGCTAACTATTGTCACTAGTGTTATGATGGATAAGTTACCCACAACCTTCATAGCTAACGGACTAATCTTTGAACTATTCGTGTGGGATGGTAATCTTCCAAATCACTGGAGCATAAGACTGATGAAACCGCATATTTCTTTTGGGTTTTCAGTGAATCATCATGAAATACGCTTAACAAACCGTCGATAGTTTGTACTCCTAAATGCTGCCCTGATTCTCGGTATGGCGAATAAAGTTCTATTTATTCAAAGCTTGAAATTTATCGAATCTATGTTTCATGCTGACGATCTCGATAGTTACCACATTCTCAAATGCTTGGACAGTAACAGAAAAATCCGCCGACACTCATACCACGCTACAAGGCTAACTGGAAAAACACACGTCCTTTTGGTAGAAAATATTTACACCCGCAACTGCTTGAGTTCTCAGTGTAAATGATACATATTTATTTTCTGCTACCTTCCAGATTACATAAATCATTTCCAAGCGTCCAAATGAGAAAATTTCTGTGCCAACTCCAACATCAAATGCTTACTGCCGTGCATCTGAATCTGGGTAATCAAGATACCTCATGATGTGTGTTTGAGCAAAAGTTTCTAACTTATAAATCTGCCAGAATTTATTCGTCAATATTTAAGGTTGAATTCTGCACATCATAACTTCGGATAGCTCACTCCAAAGAACAACCATCGAGCGAAACTGCCTACCGCTGAGAAGAGTGTCTGGAGATTATCTGGACCATGGGACGGCCTACCACACTTTGAATACTAGCGATTGTCTCGCAGAATAGAACAGTCATGAGCCTAACAATTGCTGCCACATTTGACTGACTCGACCGGTTGCGTAAAACTCGTTATGGAAACGCATCCCCGAGATACCTCGATGACTAAGCGGGACCTTCCCAGAAGAACACCGGATCCATGCACCATGTGCATTTTCTGCATTATGGTTTGAGCTCCCACATGTGTTGATCAGTATTTGAACAGCCACAAATTAAGCAGTTTTACCCAACAGCACCTAACCCTTCTGAGAAATGATCCTCTCTATTTTCCCTATATGATCTTAACTCAGTGTCAGATGTCACTTACAAACATAACTAAAGCAAAACGACAGCATTTATTCATTCGAAGAGCAAATATTCATGGCATTTCTGAATTTAAAATTTGCATGGCATTCACTTTTCTTGAAAGTTTGCACACAATGCCACATAGCACAATAGACTGTCTACTAAAAGATTAAGAACAACTCAAAATCAAATTTTGCCTTGCTCCACTAACTTCTCACTGCATCATTCTCATTTTCCAACAGCAAAGGAACCACTAAGCCTATGGCTTCTCCTGGGAATAATATTGATGATCCATTTCATTCACATGACCATTCGGGTCGGTGATGATCAAATACCGTTGAATTCAAAGAAGAACACACGAGGGGATAAGAAGTGCGTTGAAAAATGATCACTTACTTCGAGGTGGGAAAATTGTGAAAAACTGTGTCACGTAGATTGTCTGGTTTACACTGCACATGGCAATTACAGGTACTGCCTGTTCATGTTTTGGTCTTTCTCAAAATCTCGAGTTCTCTGATAATACTGAAGCACTTAAGGAGACCACATGTATCTTGTACTGGAGCCCGATTAAACACTTGCTATTACTTCCCCCAAGCATTCATCCTTGATCGCAAACCCAATGATTCGCTTTGAATTTGCAAAGCCTGATGGTAGTATTGGATCTGAGGTCACTGAGTATATAGAACATTGCTACTCTCGTGGTATAACTATATTGTACATCCGTTTCATTTACTCTTAAGGCCTAACGTCCGTAATATGCTATCCACCGGACCTTCATAAGGGACTGGACCTCGATGAACATTCTCCCTTGTTTTCCTATCACTGGGTCTTCTTTTACCTAGGATAACTAGCAAGCAGTCAGTGAACAGCTTGTTCGACATCGGCCCACTAACAGCTTATCAAATACTCATCCAGTTTCTCTCCCAGATTCGCTTTGGCCATCAAAAATGGTTCGCAACCAGAGTGGAGTGGAATAGTTTCACTCATCTCAGCGAGGTTCGATACTGTTGAGTATATTTGAGTTTCGACGCTAATAGACTGAAAGGAAGATGAGACATCATCCTTTGGAATGCGATTCCTCTGCGATAAAGAAGAACCCCACCGAGACAACTTCCAGTTGATTTCAGGACATAGTTGGTTGGATGCTTCGGGTTTTGCTGACTTCTTAGGCCTTCCACTTGGAATATATCTGAAAGATAAAAGGAGCATTATAGAATGGTTCTACATCACCCCTAAATACGAAACCAATGGGAACAATTTTCTTGTTTGGTTGTTTTCTTATCGCTCATATATTCTCTGAAATACGTGATTTCGCAAGTGGTACACCATAGTATCCGGCTAATATAAAATCTTGTTGTTACAGTTTGAAAGTGACATGGATCCGACCGAGAATGTGGCTCATTCTGATCCATGCTCATTGGGTAAGATCACAGTTGAGAATTTGTTCACCCTCGTTCACTTCGCACCTGTGGTCTCAACAACATGAACGACATGCCCCGTACATCGCGACTTGGAGACAACCGATGACTAACTTTCTGAGTGGAACAGTGAAGCCACCATCGGCCCAACTCAATGTACAAAACGTGAGTGAAGGCTGATTCTAATTAAAAGGAAGTTTATTCGTCACTGCTGCTTAGACCACGGAAAACTTCTGTTTCACAAGATTGCATACCCGACGGTCATTTCCGATGTATGTTGCTATCTTAAATGTACTTAGGTTGCAACAATGAACATAGGAAAATTACCCACTGTCAAATTGACAGTTTCGTCGATCAGGGTATGAGATGGAGAACTCATATCTAAATTCATTTTGGATTCGTTGACCGAAAGATTTTTCTCCACTATTTTCAAGTACGTGATGTGGTTAAAAAATACTCAGCATTGTTTATTTAAATCTCTACAGTGCAATATTAGGCTGTAAAATGATCATTGAATCTTCTCATCAACGTACAAATTGGTGGAAAGCAAACTTGAGAGGACTGAACGGGAAAAAGCTAAGCACCCAATATGCCTGCTAGTTTTGGTCTCCAACAATGATTCTCCGTATTGCTGACACAGAAGTAAGTTGCATTTCTCACCGGGATTGTAACCAACCATTATTTAGCCCATGACAGACAGCTTCTTCGTGTAGGTATATATCCGTCTAACGCGAAAAAACCTTGGTGGCTTGGTCGACTACACTGTTCACATTCTTAGCTAATCACCATTTGTTCTTTGAATGTACACAGCTGAAGATAGCTTCATGCTTAGGAATATTTTACAACCCAGCTGATCAAGGAGAATGGCGTATATCTGTAGTGACGCCAACAAATTATTCGTGTTTCATTTGAGACCACTCTGCAAGTGGCGTAATCGTCAAGCTAGAATGGTGGCACTGCCTCATGTTCAAAAATAAAACGAATTTTCTACTTCTGACTAAGGACTGATGCTGGTTGCAACCTGCGCCACACAGATTGACTACTAGTGGGACAATTTTCTAACCGTTTTGCATCTGTGCAGAGTGAAAACCTGATTCGGAACTGCAGTTGTTCATTTCTAAATCTAAATATAACCTGGTACGTTTCAGTTCACCCGATTGTAATATTTGTCTTATTAAGCGATATTGAAGACTGGTTGGCTCTTACCATATAGAGCCTCTGATGGGTTGGACTTGATATCCACCTCTTAGTCAAGAATGAAATGCACTTTTTGTCTGTAAGATTAGTTTCACAGAGACCGCTCGTAAAATAATCACTCTAAGACCATAGGTGTTCAGGCACTCATGTTTTTGCGCCACTGCTCGATTGCAGTGGACACATCGTGGAGGCAGTGAGTTATTTGTGTAGAGTACTGGAGACAAGAGGCTGTTCTCTGGTTTCGGGAAATTTTCTAAAGAGTAAAATGGTTTGGATATGTTTCACGCACGTTCACAGGTACACTTCTTCGATGTGTTCATTTTTCTTCACTGCTGGTAACTCTTGTGAGAAAACCTCGAGGTGGTTAGTCGACAAGAGAACGGGCATCGTGAAAGCAGCTAGCTGTAGTTTGGTTGTGTAAGACATGTTCCATTTGCAACAAGAGTTCACTTAATTTTGCTCAGTGGATTTATGAATAAATCAGGTGTCTGTGAGGTGTCGAGCTTAGTGGGGCTTTGAAATTCGAGCTCTCATATTTATCTACACGAGGTTAGATAAATGTGCTTTTACTGCCCGTGTTTATTTATATTCCCCTTCCAACCGATTCATATTACAAGTTAGTAACTCAACCATTGCACTGAATTACAAGATCGAGGGGAAAATGAACTTTTCTGTACGAAACCGATTTGTGTAATGCGTGAGAATCTATTCAAGGTGGGTAAACTTTAGCCAACCAATAGATGATTGAAGTGATTCAGACTACGGTGATGGAATATCTGCTGTTCTACCCATCCTCACACACACACACCAACACCCATAAGACTACTCATTTCATCACAATAGCAAAACAAATGGGCTTCAAAAGCATTGTTTTTGGCATTACTGAAGTGTCTCATCGTAACATCAATTCAACTGTAGCTAGTTATATAGCAGCTGACCTTCATGCTTTGCTTTAAAACTAACTGCAAATCTCAGATATGGATTTTTGCTTGTTGGCCCCGTCGTTATTTCAACTGATGATAATTTGTGTGTTTGACACCTTACCCTTGATAGGTCAGACAGTTAGTCTGCAACCACAATTTATCAAACATATTGTGCCGCACGCATTAGTTTGTGTTTTTACCCCAAAAGGACAATAGATATAAAGCGGACCTGATGCGAAAACCCATGTACTCCGATGAATCTCGTGTGCAACGATATGCTGATAACCACATGTACATTGATTCGTTTCATTTATTTCTGGTGCAGTGTTGATGCACGCGGTGAGTTTGATGTTTTCGCCCATGTGTTTTGCTTTTTTGACTCCTCCTAAGTGATTTTTCTGAACATCTCGATCGACTATCTAATTTGACTGATAACCAGTACTAGTTTGTGATAATTCGGTGGATCAAGTTAAGGAGCCACTTAGTAGTAGTTATAACATTGTTATCAATAATATTAGTTCATCTACTTGATTTTTGGAACAATTGCTTGGACCAGAAAGCCTTTAGGATGTGGATAATACGTTTCTTGCAACGCCTCTGTTTAATCTGAAATTTAAAAATTAGAAAATGAAATACTTCGTAGTGGATCCAATGAGCTCGAAATTAGAACAATTTTGTCACAAAACTGATCTTTGTTTGCTCGTGACGGATGACTGAAATCAGTGGAAATTAAGATCACGGAAACAAGCTTCTGAGAATAGAATTTGGGTAATACCGTTGAACGAGAGCAAGCGGAGTAAATATTTGCCTTACCAGCTGATGAAATAAGTGACGGCCAAATTTACCACTTTTTTATGATTATTGACAGTTGCTGATTGATAGCTTGATTGAATCTTTCATTCAATGACTAGTTATCTGACGAGAAGATTGATTGTGGCACTTGTGTTAGACAAGTTTCCTAGATTCCAGAGGTTTACAGTGCAACTGAATTAAAAGGATAAAGTGCCAGATTCTGCAGCATCTTTTTGTGTGTATTCATTCACCTGTTCCTGTGGAACCAGGTACGTTGGCCGCACGACCAGGCGCTTATCCGAACGTGTTCGTGAACACCACCCGGCTTGGTTGAACACTGGAGCAATTAAGACAATTACGAGTGCTGTGTGTTCACACCTTGTTGAGTCAAACCATTCCGTAGAGGTGATAAACGCTTTTCGCACAATTTACAAGGTCCGGGGCAAGCAATCATGACTTGTCAAGTGTCGCATCTTAGCCACAGCCGAGGCAGTGAGTATTCGACTCTACAATCCTCCCCTGTGCGCTCAGAAACAATTTGTGCAAGCACTTAAACTTCCATGGCCCACTTCTTGTTCCCGAACACGTGTGCAACCACTCGAACATTCTTCGTTGTGATCAGTTTCACATGCATGCACACACACACACACACACACACGTGCACAGACAGATTTGGATGATCATCCCCTTTGTTGGTTTGAGTGATATTTAATGTTATGTATTGGTATGAGTACGAATAACTGAAAACGAGCTTGTTCACCACGCTGTTTTGTTCTTTTTCCGATAAGTTCCATTATAGACTTGTGGTCTCATTTCACAAACCAGTTCACATAAACACTTTTAAAATTGTAGGGTTCTTTCTATGGTCTACAGCGAAAGGCCTAAATTTCCAGATAAAAACTGGTACTATTTCGAGATAAATCATATCTAAGACCACCGTTCAGTGAGTACGCGTCTGGGTGAACAAATGGACGGATAACGCTCTCGACATTCAACGATTACAGTGAAGTCGGAATCCAACAAAGTTTAGCTGTTCGTTGTCGGATAAATAGGACGAAATGTGGTCATGAAACAGTCAGTTAACCTCTCTTTCTTAACATTTCCCAGAGAGTATCGTTATTGATAAAGTGTATTTTCTAGGTCATGTATATAATTAGCAGACCTATCCAAGCCAAGATTTGTGATGGTCATTGCTCCCATTTTATTCCATCCAATATCACATTTTCCTGCACTGGTGACAGAACAGATAATTTTTCAGGTTGTTATAAAGCTGATGGTTCAAAATGTTTTGTTCACATCCAAAGAGGTATTTAGGTCATGACAAAAATTAGCAGACTTATCCAAGCCCATCTAAACTGCATTCCACATTGGACTGCTTTTATGCTAGTCAGTTGGCAAATTATCAAAAAATGCATTTGGGTTGTGAGCCTCAAGCCTGATTTCCTAGGCCATATATATATCGCATGTTGACGAAATTCTCGCCAATAAAATCTGCCGGTAAACCAAGATAATCGACACATCAATACCAACACACAGTCGAGTCCCTGGGAGCCCAAAATGAGTTATTCTAGTTTGGAGGTCATGAATTCAGTAGTTCAAATTGTATTTCGACGGTCTTGTGGTATGCTGTACCAGGTTAACGTTATTACATCTGATGCCTTTTAAACATATCTGTCAAACAATAAGTGTAATCTATGGCAATAGTGACAGAATAATAAAATGTGGTTTGCATAGGAAATTTAACACTACTAGAAGGCGTATAACATCACACTGCAATCGATCCCTGAAGTAAACAATTTTGAGTATTACCATTCACAATGTGAATCAGAGATTGTAGTCTCTCTAATGTAATTCTCTTTATGATATACTGTACTAGTTGAAGGCTGGGTGGTACTTCGGTCTTGAATAAACGCAAACGCGAAGGTACTTTTACCGTGCCATGTTTATACTGTACCGAAGAAGACAAGACGGATGAGCAACACTTGTACTTGAGCACCTAAGCAAGTTCCGTCAGCAAGCCTTGTACAACCTTTTATATAGTCCGTTTTCCAGACTGCGATGCAGCAACATTGGTCCTCTTGCTGTCTGAGTATTTCTACTCCGTTCTAGTCAGGCGCCTACCGGTTTTAGGCTGATTCTTTAGATCACCATTCCCGTTTGTTTGGTCCGATCGATTCGGTTAACTACCTTGTCGGTTTCCACTCAATTAGACTATTTTGCCAGTTGCCTCATGTCCATCTGAGTCCCACTAACGACTCCGATTAGCTCTTTTCGTCTGTCCTGAGACCCTTTCGATATATTCATTGTCAATTCTTTAGTCTGCGATTATCGATTGGTTGGCCTGATCTACTTGATGGTCATCTTATTCCGTTTCCACAGCATTCTCCGCTACAATATGACCTTGAAAACTTGGTCATACATTCTAAATAACCAAAATGTTTCTCACTTTGCAAAAGAATTTAACTCATTCTTTCATGTTTGAGCTCTAGATTATTTAGTTTCCCCACCTGTGTTTAAATTGGTTTGGCTGTTTCTGTCGGGCAGATGTGAGGTCGAATTTCCAGAAGAAGTAACTGCTGTTGATAAGATCAAAATATTTTCGTCGATGATAAATACTAACTCATGTGAATTCACTACCATACAGTTGTAATCTCATTTGAGTCGTACGGAACGTGTATGGTCGAGGAGTCCAACTTTAGAATCACGCCGTGATTCTCGCAGTTATTTCGACAGGCACCCAGGCTGACCTTCAGGAGGAAAGCACGTGATTCCCAGTATGGGTACATGACATAAAATAGTATGGTATTGTACCTAGATGATATGACAAAGTTTGCGTGGAAGTACGTGACAGGTTTCGCGATTACCGATTCACCGTGTGATTCTAAAGATGGACTTCTCGTCCGTGCAAGGTCCGTATAATTCAAATGAGATTACAGGTGTAAACTGATAGTGGAGTGCTTAAGCATAGAGATGATTGGGCAGAAGAGTACTGAGTACGTACACCTAGTGAGCAGCACCCACCACGAAACCGGGTTTTGTGCTTCCGGGAAAATTTTGTCCCGTCATCCACATATAACACCAAAATACTCACATCGTAAATTAATACCATACTTTTTAAAATTAGCCATATTGAGAGTTTCAAGAATTTTGGACGTTTGAGATCCAAGCAAATTTATCTCGGTAATCGGAATCACAATTTCAACTGTCCACAGATCACACCAACTCTAGCGGTGAGGATGCCAATGCATTTGTTATTTATTATTCTACGTTATCAAAGAGGAACATATTTCATCCAGCCAATTTTGAAATCAGTTGTAATGTGTCAGTGGTAAATCTGAACTGAACCCAGGCCAGCGAAGAGTGACGCGCAAACCACAGAAAAGGATTTGCAACTAGCACAGGTTTATAATCCGGTACTGTAACATTAATTTCAATAAAAAACAATGGATAGCCGTTCAAACCTCAATTCGTGGCATCCACAGGGGAGTTTACATATCACTATTTCAGAGAACGCACGGAGATTGACAACGTCAAACTAAAGCCGAATGGCCAGAAAACAGACATCAATTCCGGCTACCGAACAGTGCCATTTGGTTAGCCTGGACGTGAACACAGTTAAAAATCACACGGTGTCTAATCAGAAAAGGGGATAGGAAATAGACACCGAGTGAAACAAGGAAGAGATTTACCAAGGGCCTAAACAGAGGTCATGTCTGACCCAAAGGTGACAGTGCGGTCAAGAAATGCACAGTGCGTTGGGAGTATCCTTGTGTGGGGGGGCGGGAGCTTGTGTGGATGCATGTGTATCAGGACACAAACAAATGGATCCTGGAAAGCTGAATGTTAGCCGAGTAGAAATGAATTCGGCAAGTTGGCATGGTGGATTCAACTGTTAGTCAATAGTATTTGCTATCAGAGCTTAATCTTGGTAAGGTTTTATTTATATCACGCATTTACTTGCGAGTAGTGTGGGATTGTTTAATCTTTTTTTGGTTGACTGTCTTTGGACTCCATGTTTTACGCGCAAACCTCAGGCCATCCGACCAACCTGCACTCGGAAGCACCAAACTCGAGTTTCTCTCTTGTTAGATGTGCACCACTGATGAGCTCTAACAAGAGCGAAACTCGAGTCTGGTGCTTCCGAGTGCAGGTTTGTCGGATGGCCTGAGGTTTGCACATAAAACGTGGAGTCCAAAGGCCAGTCAACCAAACGAAGGTTTTATTTACCTTCGGCAACTCCTCTGGACAATTGAAAGAAAGGCATATAACACCTTACACAGTGTGTTGGTTTTTCTTAATTCCGTTTAAACTGTTATGAAATTTTGTTCATTTGCATGCAATAAATCTCTTCCAAATTAGCCTACGAAATTCGGTCAATAACGGACTTAGAAGACAAGCACGACTTGCACATTAGCCAACCAGGATTGTTTTACTGCAACCGTTGTTTGAAAAATTATCCACAAGATATTTGCAATTTCGTCATCTTCCTTGGTCCTAAGACGTCTTTCATTCTTACCATTCGAGTGGATGGGGTGAGTTAACCAAGTGATATAAAGGAATCCATAGCTATGCATTAAATATTGCAAGCTAAACATTTCTCCGGGAAGACTATCAGTCGTAAAATCAAGCATGCCACGTGATCGACAGCACTGATTTTGACCGCGACCAAACTACGTCGGTCAGTTTTGACAGATGCGTGTAAGTTATATCCGATACGACCGATGGAGATAGATAGTCGGATATCTTGCAGCAGCTCAGACTTTTTGATACCAAGTCTCTGATAACATTTCGCTAGTTATGAAAGTGGGATTTCAAAAATTGAGTTACTTTTGGTCTCTACTGGAATATTCCGTCCACGAGGTAGGTCTTTTCAACAGACCAGCATAAAGTCAGGAACCGCAAGCAGGATTACGACTGAAACCGCAAAAGAACTGCGGTAGTTTCAGTATACGAGTTGGTTAAAACTTAAGAGTTCCAACGAGTTACAGTCACAGTAAACATGTAAAATCGGAAACTGACCAGAGGAGATGAAAATCAAAGCTTGATTGTGAAATGATCCATCATTTAGGATAAGTGCTTAACTCTTCGTTGACAACCTTGGAAGTGCCGTATAAGTTTGTCAGCTTTATTATGGTGAATCAGCAGTGGACTTCCTTTATACCAACTCTAAGACTCAAACTCCGAGTGAATCCTTACGAATCGAAAACTCTTCCATCAGACAATCCAATATAGCTGATAACGACTTATCTCACGTACACAACGCCCAATCTACTGTCTCTGGTTTTCAGTGGTATTAACATGTCACGTGCTTAGTGGTCGATCCTAATGATGAAATACTTCTCGGTAGAGATACTGAGTTATTTCACGAAATACAATGAGCAATAAGTTGACAGTTTCGCGGATTGAGGTTAACTCTATCTCGAGCGGCTGTCCACCGAAGTATCCATTTACGGGGAACACTAACTGTGTGCATGCAACCCAGCATCTTCTACAAGTATCAACATTCTGCATAATAAATTCTCAATGGTGATACAGCATAGCTTACATCCGATCAGATATGATCCAGTATGAAGATAAATAGAAAGTCTAGGAGCTAAGCATAACAGAAATCTATAGCTAAGATAGTTGACACAATAGTAAACGAATTTGTGTTATCCAATACACATCCTGATCGTGAAGCTGACAGCCGGTGACAGACGGTCAGCATAGTGTACTTTGAAACCTTCTGTTCTGGGTTCCAGTTCGCTGTTTATATTCTTCAGCTGACAAGCCCTAATTGACAACGAACCCCTTCACGAATTATTATACTATCATTGTTGAATAGAAACGAAATAATCGGAGAATGATAATAATAATAAAAACTGGGCACGTTCCCCTGGTACTTATAATTGTCAGCCTCTTTAAAATAACTTTTCTGTCTGTAAAACAATTTGATGGTTTCATACACTCACGTGTGTTAGAAACGGGGTATTTTTGTCATAATCCTTTCACATCACCAGTTGGAAGAAAGTAATTGGCATATCACGGTTGGTCTTTATTCGTGGGACAGTGTATTTGTTCGATTTTTCGATTGTTTTCTGACTGATTCAGGACGACGTTCTTCAACTACTGCACTTATACAACTACGTCCAACCTCAAAACCTGACAGTATTTGTCCTCGATATTTGCGGGCAAATAAAGATATTGGAAGGAAAGTTTGAAAACTTGACCAGGATCACTCAGCAACACTGGTAAATAATCAATGCGAAGCGTGAATAATCAAGATCGTGGAGGAAAGTAATTTCATGCCAGCTGCTGAATACGCAGGAAGAAAACTCCACTCTCTGTATCTCTCCGAACTTGATTGAAGTTACCAAAGCGATGATAGTACATCGACTGGCCTTATGTGATTAGTAGGTTGTTGTCAGCAATGCGTATCGGTCTCGTGTTTTTGTTGATGTTCTAGTCCACAATTGGAGTGTTCTCAATGAGACTAATAAGCGGAGAATGAAAACGCCGTTCAAAATCTTTCGAGGAAAATGGTAATCAAGATAGTTAACTCACGAATATCATTTTCGCTTTATTTTTTATCGATTTCGCTCCCACCTTAGCACGTTTATGTATTGTCCGTACTAACGCTGGCAATATATACGTGTGAGTGCACATATACAAATATATGCGACTTTTCTGAGGTTTCTCTACTCAACTCATCACTGGAGACATTGAAGTCACACTTAAACCTGTTTTATTCTTGCCTGTAGCACTCGTTGACTTTAGCACTTGTCTTCTGGGTTCCAAACAGTATCCTAATCCAAAATCATGGATGATTATTCACGCGGATAAAAGAGTTGTACAATGTTTCCAAGGTTTTCATTCTTCGATTGAGTGTATGATAGATCCCACTGTGAACATCAGAGATCTCTTTCTACTGAAGTTGATGTGTATGATTTATGTATATTCCGTGATACTTTTGAGGATTCTTTTTCCGTCAGGGCTTCAAACCAATCGAAATGATCGTAATGGATGGCGTTGAAGGTTATAACAAAATAGATATGAACATAACTGCACACGGTGACTATATGTTCACACCCTCCGGAAATGTGATGTATATTCGACTCGATGGCAGACGGGTGGATTTGACAAATTTACAATTCGGCTTCAGTATCAAACACGGTGGGTTGCGAGCTTGTATCCTTCCAATAAATCCACATATCATTCTGTCCGTATTACCTGCTTGTTTTATGACACTTGAAGTGAATTGCAGTAAAAGAGGTATATCCATAGTCCGAAAACATAATGTATGTGGAGTCTTCAGATGACTCTCACGTCGAAACCAGTTTGCCGGTTGCACTTTTGAAGGGAGAAGGATTGTACCTTGGTGGAAAGAAGGAGAGCGGGAGGATGTTTCATAATTTAGTCCTACGGGGAAAAAATGACTTAGGGGTTGAGGTCCGATATCGAGCGACAGAAACTTGATAGGGGTAACCAGCCACCTATGTCGGGGATGAGCTTCGAGAAGTAATGAGAATAGGGACAGCCGAGGCAGAAACAAAGGTCGAAATAATAGCAGCAAAGGGGGGACAATGAAGCAGATTCCCGGCGATGGACAAGCGGCTGCGAATTGGATGTTTAAACTGGCTCAGCTACCGGACGAATGGCTTTACTTTGGACCCGGTAGAGGAAATATAAATAAGAAGACGAGGCTTCACTCCATACGTGACAACAGTATTGAAGTCTGGACGAGTTTGAACCTTTTTACAGTGAGAAAAATAGGGATGGTTTGAAGAAACCTCTGGAGCGGTACAGAAAACCATTCTTGCGGGCAGCACGAGAAACAAGCGAACATGCATATGAAGACTAAGATAGAGATAGAATGGTTGGAAGACCCAGGAAAGATACCAAGTTGGGGGAACGAAAGGGAAACGAATCGAAAGATAAGTGAGGATAAAAGGAATGGTGTTTGGGAGAAATTGGGAGAAGAGTCGTTTAAGAAGCATCGAAGAGAACACGGTTTTGAGAGCACCAAAAGGAGATTTATTCAAGGTCCGAAGTGAGTGATATTACAAGGGCACAAAGGTTGAGGTCGATGTTGGCAGTGGCACAATGTGATGTAGGATACGAAAGGGAGTAGTTCAAGATGGCTTCAAAAGCAAAATCGTGGATGGGGTTCAAATTGGTGGATAGAAGATCATTATTAAATCCGGGAAGGGGCTGATTGAAGGTACAGAACCTTGGGGAACAACAGCTTTCACGGGAAAAGGCTGAAACCATGCCTCATCGACACGAAAAGCGATGGTCCGTTTACTGAGTTATCTCGACGTCCACAAGGCAAGGGCTTAAAGAAATCCAAAAGTGGCCAATTTAGAAAGTAAACTTTTGTGCTAGACACTGTCAAGAGCTTTCGATAAGTCTAATGAGATCAGATTTGTTTCTTCGTGGTTATCGAATATCACAGACTAGGAATATAAGACCACTGCTTGTAGATCACCCGTGGAACGACGAGGTCAGAAACCGCATTGGCAACCGCTTAGCAGTCCTTCATGTTCAAGGAAAGATCGAAAGTGATCAGAAATTATGGTTTCCACGAGTTTTGCACGACAGAAGTTAGGGAAATAAGACGGCATTTGTTCGGGTCGGAGGAATCGCTGTGTATTGGAATAAGAAAAATTACGGCGAACGTACCAGATTGGAGAGAAAAGCAAAAAGATGATGTAAAGTTAGAATGAATTCTGAGGCACACATTTTCAGGACGATGAGTGGAATACCATCGGGGCCAAATGGTTTATTTTATTCGATTGAATTTAGGATCTGGTAGTCCTTTCTCGTTGTGATAAGAGGAAAAAAGTGTGAATAATAAGATTGGTTGGAGGTGGAAGTATTAGTGTCGTTAAGAGTGGAATAAGAGGCATAACGGGTAGCAAAATCCTCGGCTTTCTTATGGGATTTACAGACTAAAGAGCCAGGGGATTCACAGAATGGGGAGGAATTGGAAGAGCAAATGTTGGGGAGAACGGCCTCGATGAGAGACCAAGGTGATCGGCTCTCAGTAACAAAGGAAGCTGGAAGTTTGGCTTTGTCGAGGACAAAACGATCCTTGGAGTTCTGAATGGAAAGCGGGCATTTATTTCTGGTCTGCACAAAGAGACCACGGGACTGGGGAATAACGAAGCGGCTTCACAATATGAATGCTAACTTCTTCTGGCGCACACTACGATTGCAGGAATGAGTGAACCACTCAGGTTGTAGTTTGCCAGACCCCGTAGTGTGATATGGGAAGAAATATATCTAGGACAACAGTCTCAGTAAGGTTTGAAACAGAGGTAGAAAGATCAGAAATAAAGCAAAAAAAACTACAGGGATACGAGACTAGAAGATAACGAAAACCATTCGAGTTGGCTGAATCGTAACGACAAAAGGGGCGTGTGGATTTCCATATAGAAACTGGGCAAGGAAATGTTGGTGGAGGAGATAAGACAGTGGTGTGATGAGCCGAATGGAGGAAGAACGATAATGCTAAATAATAAAGAGGGAAAGGAAGTGAGAAGGTCAATATCATGTGCTTAGTCTCCGGCCCGATCGGAGATGCATGTGGGGAAATCAACGAGTTGACTCAGATTGTTGACCAGAGCGAAAGCTCCAGCTTCGCGTCCTGCAGCCACTTTGTCAGAAAAGTGCAAAAGCCAGTTCTTATTCTGTACAATAAAGTCACTAAGAATCGCTACTCGGCAGTTAGGGTCTGCTGCTTGAGTACCGAGAGTGAATAATCAAATGCTGCACAGAAAAGGAACTTCTTTTACGCATTGTATTGGCATCACCCGATCAGTTTCATAAGAAATGGAAGCATATGGCTTAACAAGATCTGAAGGGCAGTCCTGAATATATATGTGGGATGCATCCACGGTATAGGCAGCTAGATCATTTGCTTTTGATGACTGAATCAAACACCTCATTTAATAAAGCAGCTGTCAGGGAGCGAATGGTGCCCGGCTTGCGGAATAGAATTTTAAATACCATAAATTTAAATGTAATTTTCATCCGTTATAGCATCTTGTGCTTCGTTCCATTTGTAAATTTCACGCATGTATATAGCGTACATTATTTTGTGACCGGGATATCACACTTCAATGCTATATGTGGTCAGCTGGATTCAAATCTGACAAGGTCTCCACGACACAGTCAGTTTTTTCCAACACATTTAGAAGGGTCCAGCCAGAGTGATTGGAATTATCTAGTCTTGAATTAACCAATATCATGTAGTCACATTTTTTATTTGCACATTAAATAAGCTATCCGAATGGTGTTTTATGGCCAATTATTTCTCATATCTTACACGTATGGCAAACAGCTCATGACAATGTTAATGGGCGATGTAAGTAATTTTTTCAGTTACAATTTTCTGCTCATTTTACTCCTGTAAACACATCACCCAAGTAAATGCTGAGGTTTAATCCTAGTTGCATATTGTTTTTCGAATAACATTTATTGGGAAATACACTTCGTTCGTGGGATAGCTCGTCGTACAGATCATGCGCAAAACAACCACCTGAATAACGTACGTTTTTGTTCTAGCAAGAAATAAGCAATGATCTTCGAAGAGATAAGATTTCGAAAAATTGAACACAATACACTTACAGAGAAATCAACAGGAGATAGCAGGGTGAATTTCTAATTAAAATGGGCAAAACACTCACATAAATTTCTCTATCTGGGTTGTAATTGTGATTAGTCATTGCTTCAGTGAAACTGGATTGTTCGATGCTTAGCTGGCGGCATCTTCTATCTGAGGGCAAGAGGAATATAAGCAAGCAATCGAGGGTTCTACTGCAAATGCAGTGACTGATGCACATGGCTACTGGCCTAAAAGGGTTATGATATGCATGATTCACTCAAATACAGAAGCCGTTGACCGAGCAGAGAAGTATGTTCAAACAAAAATGAAAGACGCACCATTAGGAGCAAGCTTCATGATTCTCATAATATTGTACTCCACTTGGATTTGAGACTTCGTTTGAACTTGGTTTGTTTCATGAAGTGTGTTTCACACAGATCATGCATAATGACTTGTTTTCCAAGAAATGAGGAATTTCAGTGTATGCTTTTCTCAGAATTTCAAATACATTAGGATAATCTCAGTGGTCTGTTGCTGCAGAATGGAGCACAAATTTAAATGGACCTACTAATCAGATCAAGTGGCTATGAATGAATCATCATAGTTCACTGTCCAAGTGTAAAATCAAATCTTCACGTGTATGTTTGCCTGTCTGTATTTCCAAAGGAATACCTTTACAATTGCCCATATATGAAGTATTTGGCTTGATGCTAGTTTACAACCATTTCCGGCTGCGTATGAATACCACGATATTTGGTGCACTCCGTTGAAACGCATCCTCAGCGTAGCATATAGCTGTGTTGGGATATGAATATCGTGAGTCGGTTCTCCGATTATCCTAGTTTCAGCAGAACATAAATGGAAACTGGCCACAATATTGAGAGCACACTGACTGCATGATCACGTAATGCTAGAGATATCGTTGTTGATCCTAGCAAGGTCCTCCAACCTAGGTCGTTCTGCCTAAATAACCACACGTAATCCTTTGGTAGACCCATTTAGGGTCGTGGTCTGTGATCTTCTTCTGGTGGCATCGTTGGCATCTACCAATGTAATTGTACTCACTGCTAAACGACCACAATTTAATGTGTATTTTTTTTCTAGTGCAAACCGGTTCAGATTGTCTGCGGGATGAAGCAATAAATTATCTTATAGTCATAAGGGTCTGCTACAAGAATCACTGCCTGAAAAGCCCAAATAACTTACTGGGATAGCAGCTGAGCTCTCAGATCGCTCTCTGCGAAACAAAAGTTTGTTTTCAAAAGTAAATTCACATCAAGGCTATGCATAATTCAATACAAAATTAGAACACGGCAGAGTACTGTTGTCTAATTTGTATGCGAGTTGTTGTACTCGAAACTCAAACCGACAATCAATGTCACCGAACCCGTCCCTGATTTACACACACAGTAGATACCCCTCCGCCGCTGGTAAACAACCGTTACCATTTCAAACAAATCCACACCTCCTAACCATGTTCATGTGCAGGTGTTCGGCCACCTACCCACATCGAATTAAACGGTAGATTTCAATGAGAACGACCGAAAGTATCCCAGGTTGGATGAATATCTACGTCAACGAAATGGGAAGCATATGCAAAAGGTCACGGACCAGGTAGTTACCAGAGTCTTATATTGCACTTCATTTGCTGGACGCCCAGCATTTGGTCCACAGCACAACTGCGTTCTCTGTGGTTTTCTCTGTCAACAATTTAGTCCACTACAGTTTACCAAACGGTTTCACTCAAAAAAAGGAAGCCTACTCTGTTCAAGCAAAAAAGCCTTTTCTTTTTTCCCGGTGAACCTATCACCGGTAATGTCATCCTTCCAATTGTATTGATTATTAATCTCTCTGTTGTATTCACCAAAAGAGATACAGAGACATCTATCCAGGTACAAGTTGTGCAACATTACTCCACTGCTTCCTCTTTTAAAGCTAATCTCAGGAAAATGTTGTTTCTTGAACCACATTTACGCGCAGGGTACTTGATCTCCACGCATTTGAAATTATCCAGTGAAAATAGCCGCATAAATTGTCACACCCTCTTGTTTCTCTCCTTTTCCTGATTTCCAGACGGGTGTTCTGCCATCTTCACCTTACCTGTGAAGATCACACTACCGCGCAACATGAAATATGACCAGCAGTTTGGTTTTTGTTACTGGAAGGTGAAATCTTTGATAGACATGAAGGGAATAGACGTAAAACTACAGTTGCCCCAAGTACGTAATCAAAAGGTGACCGCAGCTTTCATATTGATTCGTTATATTGTATTGTAGTCGCATCAACTCTCATGACATGGGGTTTTCAGAGGTTGAGTGACTTATTTCCACACCACTTCTGGTTAATTTCACGACGAATAGTTTTCGGTTCTAGGGATTACACGTCTACTGGTGGAGCAATATCCTGCATACTGTTGTGTAACTGAGTGCATACCCGATCTGGTTCCTCTTCATCAATTGAGTGCACGTCCAAGTAATAAAATGTTGACAACGGAATAAAACTTCTGAGCATTACATTCTCAGTTTTCGTACCGTTGGAAGTGACAAACGACAGTACCAACTGAGGTCTGTGTAGTACCAACTGAGATTAGTGACATGTTTACTGACACTAGAAGCAGAGAGGTATAACAAAGAACCGGATAGTGTTTCTTCGTGTGGTAACCCACTGACTTAATCACATAATACCATCATCGTCAACGTCCCGATAGTCATAGCCCCCGTTCAGCATCAGTCAAGCCACTAGTCAATGCCTTACTCACGCACTGCCATGAGGTCCGAAATGCCAGTTAGCATTGGGACAATGCGGTATTCCCACTCACAGAGCAAGCTCCGGTGAAAAGTAGAGAATTCAAAATATACGGATGAAAAAATATGATCATCGGGATAAGATGTAGCCATATCTGCATTGAGAAAAGTGTACAGAGTACACACCGGAACTTGAAGCAGAGGTGAATGATGGTGAGTCGAACACCAAATGAACGGGACACTCGGAATGACTCTCGCCAAAACAACTGACTCCACGTGTCACTGGCTGTTTCTTCGCACGATACCAATCCACTGCCTTCTCAACAATCAGTTCCGTCAGAACAAAAGCATTGTGTTTCCAACAACCTGCAGAGTTAGGTCACATTCTGAGAACAAGTAGTAAGAGATTCGATTCACATATAATATGAATAATACTGAAGTACCGATTTCCAAATCAGTCAGTGAAGATAATATCACTGTACACATTGTACTGAGAGGAACTAGACACTTTCTTCCGTTTCTTTAAAATAAATACACCAAAATAGTTTCGAAAATTCATTCAACACACTGCAGTTGTACAACTCACGGTCCATAGAGATTCATTGCTGCGAACCACAATGAAACAGAATCGGTAAGCTTGAAAGTAAGTTACTGAAATCCTACAATTTTCTGATCTATCTCGGAGAATGCAAAACAGTGAGTATGCAGCACAAAATACAGCGATCAATACTCTTGTCTAACATGATGACTTGAAGTGTCACGTGACTAAGACATGGTTCTCTGAAGTTCTTTCTTAGCTGACGTTGATGGTTTTCGTGAACTTGTGATCCCTGTGTCTGGTCGGCTGCTCACAAACCTATTCTGCACAGAAGCTGACGTGAATATTTCCTTTATTTTTTGATATTGCAACACTCTGACAACAGTGAAATTTCGTGGATGGGAAATTACTCTTTTGCGATCACTTCTAAATTCAGAAACTTGATATGCTTTCCTTCATGTTTAACCATAAAAAAATGAGTGAACTTTTATCGACGTCAGAACAAAATTATGAGAACATTCAAGAGAATGAATGGAAATGAGTAATTATGGAATACTCATGTGGGTGGAGCACATAAGCAGATATGCACTATTTATATGCATATATATGCATATATATATATATATATATATATATATATATATATATATATATATTCAATAGGACCTACTTTGGATAGTCTGGAGTGTGAATGGATGCTCGTCAGTGAAGTGTCTACAAATGAACCACAACAATGTTTTCTGCAAGTTACACACATCAACTTTTTATTCTCTGTCATTATGAAAGATTGCATATGCAGCCTCGTTGATTTTTTGGTGAACGGTGACTGGGACTCGTGCGCCTTTGCTTTTGCCTTCAGTCTCCTGACAACGTTGGATTTCTGACATATAAATGATCAACTTGAGTAAATTATGCACTGGTGAAGGTTCACCTAAAACGTCTGGAATGCGTGGTGCCATCTAATGATATTGACTGATCGTTGGCATTCCCGCCCAATGAAATTTGCAATTTTTGTCTCCCTCCAACATTTCATCCACCAAAAATCATTTTGCGCACTGCACGGGATTCGCTTGCTCAAGTGTCCACCTGAAGACGAAAAGAACTGCTATCTCAAATTTTTGCGAATATTTGATGGTGCAGGTACAAAACGAATACGAATGAATGGGAACTTTGACACATCGGAGACAATATACGGGTTTACTCAAAAGGTTATTGTGCTGGAATACTTCGGTCCTCCTGTGGATAAAGAAATGCAGTTGGCATTGGACTTTTTCTTCTGATACAAAATCAGTAACTTTGATTTCCTCGTTTTCTTTTGTTGCAGTTATTTGAAGTGTTCAATAGAGTCGATATCCAATCGCATTCATTTATATTATGCTACAATTTTGGGAACAGCTATGTTACCAATGCGAACAGCAAATCTGATCCTCCGATATATTTTCCATAAACATTGTATCTACCAGCACGGTTCTCCGTGACCCAACATATTGTTTGTAGTGCATTTCATTTGGGAAGTTCATATTTTGAAAACCTGTCAATTAAGTTCATACAGGACCGTGGGTTACCTACCAGTAGTCAGCCGCGTGCAATATCAAAATTCCTTTAATCTTTAGTACAAGAGCCTGATAGTCACAAGGTCAATGGGGCAGACAACGTTTAACCGTGGAGATCCGCATCACACCTGGTTCATGAGCTACCTCTGGAATTTTTGCCCTCTCGCCTGTTGATAATTTCCCGTTTATGGTTCCGCAATGAGAATCCCCACTGATTTCCGAGGGGCATAAACTCCTCGTCTTTTTCGCTTCTTCGGTGATAGCTAGTAAATTACTTCATTGGTCAGACCAACAGTTTATTTATCATGATCATTCGCGTGTGAGAGCTGTGGCCGATTGAGTGATACCTGTTGGAGACCCAATGGAAACATGGGCTTGGGATGGGGTTTTGCAAAGTTCGTGAACATTTTGCAAACTGCTACTTCGACAGTGCCCAAAAGCTGACCACTGGAGGGTGGCTAGCTTAGAAAAGAAAGTGGAAATACTTTTCTATGTTCTAATAATTCCAGTTTTGTTTTACATTCAAAGAAGTTTGCTTGAGGTAGAATACTAGATTGTTGTCAATCCAACTAAGTGGGAGTGAAAATACACACGAATCACTGTCAAAACCTGCGAGAGTACTGACTGTTTCGGAACCAGCAGCAATCCACCTTCTCTAACAGATCATCATAGGACGTCATACGACAACGATGTTTAGTATTTTGGTCAAGGCTCGAGTCAGCACAATAGCTAGAGACAGAACAGCGAATCAATAATGTGGATTATAAGGATTAGAAACGATTCCTCCCAAGAGCTGGTCTTACGAGACTGTGACAGACAGCAGCTGAATCAATTAGTTCCGGTGCTTCGATTGGCTACGGTGACTAACCCCCTATATCGACAGTGGTCTGCACCGATAAACTAAGATAGTTCAGAATTGGAGAATTCTTCTTCCTAGGTCTGGTGGGAAAGTTCAGAACAAAACCTGTGACTGACAACGCGCTATAATAGAGTCAAGCCAATATGAAACCATCGTGTTGAAAACACTGTTGGATACGAGACAAATATTCAGATGATCGTGAATAGGAAACCGTGAAAAGAATAAATGTGCTTACTTAGTTAGTGCAAGTGTGATTTCGACTGCGTTCATATATTAGTTGGCCATAAATTGCCAAAGATGGCGACTATTGGTAGATTTTATTGATAAGAAGTAAGTGAATAATTATATAAGTCCTATCAATCACAAACAGTGAGGTGTCTAGCCCACTAAATCGTATTCAAATGCAATCAAAAGATAAGGCATCCTTCAGATGCAGAAAATGAAATGGAGATTCGCAACGTACCAGCGAATAGATGACAAGACAGCGCGCGAATGACCAGCACGGAGAAACCAGAAGAAGTGTGACCAGAAACAGTTCACTAGCCAGAGGGAAAGACCAATTGGTCAGGGTAATCAATAAGCACACGAGGGACAAGTTGCATGACCGTCTGTCTCCAACAAAGACTGACGTGTGAATATGGCCAGGGCTGTCAACGTAATTCGGCCAGTTAGTCGACAGACAACGGAGTTCCGGGTTAGGCTGAAAGTACAGTACTGGAAAGACCAAATAAACTATCGCGATAAGAATGGACTACACACTGGAATTCGCAGTCCACGCGCACCGTTAATGGATCAGAAGAAATCAGGTGCACCTTAAAATTATACTAGTCAAATGCGTAGTGTGAATAAACAACGAGGTGGTTGTAGAAAAAGCCCGATATTCTTATCAGTAGAAAGCGAGTATGGACCTCATGAAGAATGATACAACCATTGGTGGGTAAAGTTCAACTGGTTCCGAGGGAATGGTACAAAACACAGAGCAGTTCCAATGCTTTGTTGGCTGCTTTTATTGGCACTATCCTCTTCCAATGGGGATGAGTTGCCCAATGTCGAATTGCAGTGTGTTCAGGTTTTCTAACTTGAAACCAAACAAACTCACGTAGCAGCCTGAAAGTATCCCGACAGCACTGAGATTTTAAAAAATTGTGTAGGCGCACCCAACGACCGAACCAGGGTTGTTGAGTTCATGAAAGTCGTAAAATTTGTCAACGTTGGGGGTGTTTGACCAAATCGCGTGTGCTTTCTTTTTACTGGAGCACGGCTTGTTTCCTACAAGCTGCGTCATGAGACCGCATTCTGATGGTAGTGCATCTTTCCCGAATCGGTCACACTGGGCAGACCGAATGCTTGCAGTTAGTTGGTCATGGTCTTCACATACTTGAGGATATACTACCTGTTTTCACATAAACTATTCTTACCTTGGATTTTCGTTGCGTGCTACAAAGAAAATCTGTACATACATGAAAAAATATGATATGAATATGATTGCCTACCGCATAGCTGTCTGACATACATGGATTTAACAGATGAAAAACGTTTGCGACCACGGTGTGGTAATGAAAGTCAAACATATGGCTGTGTGTTCTCTTCAACTGAATGGCTTTCAAGCTTGTAAATTGAATATCTGCATACTTCACTGATTTTATTCTTCTCCTATGTTTCCGATTTCGCAGAAGAACTGATTGTCAAAACAAAACAGAAGAGCTATTAGTTCGTTCCATTGGACCACATATTGGTTGTAATAATTGGCTGCCATTTCACTGTTATTCATTTGCTCATAGGCTCACTTTTGTTATGCTCCATTTTGGTTCCTGTTTGGAGAAGCCATCGACCGTGATCAATTAGCACAGCCTCACAACTTGGCATCAAGTATGATAGTTTTTCACAATGCTGAACCCACTAGGGATTTTATTATTTCGTCAGTCAACAAAGCTGAAGTAACTTTCCGTGCACTTTTGGTAAACTACGAGCAATTCGTCCTGATGGACAACCAATTGCACAGAATCGAACTCGACTACATGAATTCTTCATTTTTAAACAGACCAAATCTTTAGAATTCTCGCTAAAATCGCAGCATATAAAATAAATTGAATACGTTTGTTAAACATTTCAAAGATTGTGAGTTCGAAGCAATCTGAAGTACGCTCACAGCTTAGCAACTATTAATTGGTACATAGTAGTTATCATAACTACCCACGGGAAGATTGGCAAGAAGCTAAACTACCTGAACATTGGAATTATCGGACTATCGGACGACAAGCAACAGCAATTACACTATGGCGATATGGTGACTGTTGTATTTGCGTTGAAACAGTTCAGACCGGAATTTCACAGGAAATTGCTAAGGCAACCTCTTTCTCTAAACAGTTCACTGTTCATGAACATTGAATTTTGTGTAATCCAAAAATAAAGCTTAACATGTGATGGGAATATGAGAAAAAATTCGGCCACACAATCAGTCATCAGTATAGGAGTAGCCGTGAATGTTAGCTTTAATGCGGTCTTTCTTTATGCTGAAGAACAAGCAAAGAACAAGTTACGCCAAGAAACCTAGAAGGCATGCTACCTGCCCTCACTTCATCCATGCTAACCTATTCCTTTGTTTACTCATGTTCGACAATCTATATAGATAGAGCTACCTGGCACCTATCACAAAGGATCAAATTGCATATACCTGCTTGGCTGTGGACGGAAAAGAGAAAATTCATCACCAGTGCAAAGGTAGCGCTCTCATGGGACAGTAAACACTACATAAATGACCACGTTTTCCAAACAGTTTATAGAGTTTCAAATGACGCACCGAAAGTTGCTCGAAAACAACATTTAGCAACGGCGGAGGCTGTAGCCACCAGATTATTCGGTTTATGCATCTCTCCTTAAAAGCTTTTCCCTAAAGCTCTCAATTTGCCCTGGACGCGATCGGAGACCCACCCTGGAACTCAAAGAGACCTGAACCATAATCCTTTGCTTGAAACCAGAAAAGGATAACCACTGCAACCCATCTTTATTGTTCAACTTGTCCTTTTCCCGACCACGAAACAACAACATTTCCCTTCCTATCCTTTCTAAGTACGCAACTCCAATTTGGATGAATAACCAGTCACACACCGGAAATGATCAAAATTTATGCATTTCTTACCTACAAATGCATTTGTTTTAGCCACGAGTTTGATGTTATTGAACACAAGCCAGCTCGTCATCCGTGTTTCCTGTATAAAATGAGATGGGATTATTCAGTGAACTAGCTCCTTAGATAGAATAGCAAGTTGCTTTCCATTTCATCTTCGTGTTTTCAACACTTCCGCATTAGATAACATTGTGATTACAGGAAAATTGTCAAACAAGAGTCACATAAATTAAGCGAGATTCCTCACTGAACTACAGAAAGCCACTACGAGGTAAAAGATTTCTTTGAGTATTCTAACCATTGGTCATGAAAATTTCCCTGATTTGAATATCCAATGGAAACTCCAACTTTGCTTTCACCAGTTTCGTCACTGACAATCGGAATCAGTTCGTGCTTGGTACAAGAATTCAACTGAGGTTATTATCGGACCGCCTTCTTGTTTATTTTTTCATTCGAAACGTTTCTTTAAGTGACGTGATGATTGTTTTCATCTCACTTCCAACTGACTGATTCATCAAGCTAGTAACCAAAACCGTTGCATTAAAATGCACGACTGTTCTGATAAAGCTACTCGGTTCAACTTGCGATAATCTAGCCTAGCTGAAAGATAGCAATTATGCAGCTATGCTCACACTCAAACGAGACACAGGATCTGCAGCCCTACACAAACAAATACCAACTCACACCCAGTTTTCGCAGTTCTCATTTCTCCACAGAAGCAAAACATCCTTCGTCCAGAATATCATGTTCTTATTGATCTTGATGGTAATCAAATGTCGATGTCTATTCGTGGCACAGCAAAATGAACTGCTGATAATTAACTGCAAACGCTACTCTCCATGATCAACATTAAAATGTCAGTGAGAAATTCTAATTTTCGAATTTTATTATACGACTCTCTTTTTACACCTCACGATAACTTGTGCTTCGAAACCCTACTTGTGTGAAGTGAGACGATTTGTCAGCAAACAACTCATCAACTGATTTATATTCCACCAGCCTACCCCGGTTTCCTGTAAACGCGTGCACATACGGTTTGATTGGTGTTTGGACCTCAGCAACACAATAAATATAAAAGGATACTGATTCATTACCCACCTGCTGAATGGGTAAAGCGTACACCAAATGCTTCTGGGCTCGCAGGTCTTCAGGTGTCTCATCTACCTGTCATGCGCTGTTGTTGCTGTTGGTGAGTTTGAAGTATTTTCTACAAAATGCTGCCTTTTTGATTTCCTATCTGAAATTTATTTGAATACGGTAATCAGTTGCTTATTCAACTAATAACCAGTGTGGTTTATTTGAGCCAATTGATAATGACAATAATGAAATGGCACTCCCATCCGTTCATGGCTTTGAGCAGTGAAAGCCCGCTGTCTGCACAGCGATCGACTACTGTGATTGAGGACTTGTCCGGGGAGCCCTAATTACAACGAATGCATGCACATTAGTTACAACCTGCACAGCTCAAGTACCATGTTCATCTAAGGAGATTAGTTTTGCGTAATATTCTAACAAGGATGACAAGGCGGGCTATGGCACTTGTATTTCAACGGCCAAATAAGTCAAGTCCATGAAACACATACCATCGTTCATATAGTCCCTTTTTCAGACCGCGCGGCACCGACATTGCTCTTGCTGCTACTTGAGTGTTTTGGCTGCGTTCTGACCAGTTGCTCGTAGGTGATAGCTTATTTCTCATGGGCATCATTTCTGTTTTGCTGTTCCAATCATCCCAGTTGACGGCTTAATCGGCAGCCCCTCGCCTGGGCTATATTGCTGGTTGCCCGAGATCCCGCTGCTTCCCCTCTGCTAGTCCGCATGCCTCCTTTCGTCTGCTTCGGGAGGTCTTCGACATATTCGCTGTCTGTTCTTTTGCCTGTGGCTCTCGGGTGGTTGGTCCGTTCGATTTGATATTCACGTCGTTCCTTTACACCAGCATCTCCGACTACAGTATGGTTGATCATGTAAGGCCAACCCCGTTAGGCTGGCGGTCAGGTTTTCGACTCACAATCGTTTACCATTACCTCGAGTCCCAATGGGTGTAATGCAAAAGATTATCGACAAGAGTGAGACAGCCGCCTCAACGGTTCGCTGAGCCGTTATACTACATATAATACTACACATCATGCAAGCTTAATCCCACTTTACCCACATGTAAGCAATAATAATAACGATAATCGTTTTAAATACGATGAGATGCTAGTGACATTTTGTGCAATAATACTAGCTAGTCATTGATTTTCTGAAGCAAGTGATGAACATGGTTTTATTGGAATGGATTAATCCTATAACACAAAGACGTAATGTGCAGCAAGGATCCTGTCCCGGAAACAATCACTGGATTGGTCATTATGTTGTACTCTAAAGGTCCCCTTCTTCACAGTGGAAAGTATCTAGTGCCACTCCTAAAGACTGTTGTTTGCAATTCATACAGATCTTGTACGGACCGATGTACCGTTTACAGCCCAGTTTTCGTTGAATATTGGCATTTAGTTGGAACGTGGGACATGTCACATTACCTAAGTCAACCAAGTACATACTGGGTTAAGTTGAATATCTCTTACCTACATACTCGAACTGCCTGAATTGGACGAAAATATAACTCACGTGCTTGTGTCAAAAACATACCCAATAGCCGAGATTTTAAAGTAATTGAGAACGGGTTCCCTGTTCCGAAGAGTGAAGTCAGGAGGCTACCCCCGCACTAGCTGTTGATATCGAAAATGGAACAAGTGATGGAGAATTAGATGGAGAATTATTTTATAACCAACTTAGTGGACTTTATGAAAACAAGGTGATAGACCCTGAAGAATGAAGGTGAACCCTAGAGATAATATTGTGCATGAATGTTTTGTTTCCATTTACATGTGGGTTACTTTAATGTAAATAAACGTTGTTTTGCTTTCGCTCAAAGGCTCACATTCCGTCATGGTCGGGGCCGACCGGCTTTGGAAACAAACAGTTTCGTCTGAATTTTGAGAATTAGCAAGCGCCAGATTAAAGCCAACCGCAAGGCCCATTGTCCTAGAGCGTAGCCGCTATATGCAATTTATTGTCATATACGAGAACAAATTGTGCATATAAGCGCCCTTCTCTATGAGTTTCGAGTACATTTTCAAGGTAAAATTTTGCACACTTGTTCCGTATTTTCAATCAACTGCTAACCAACTGACATCTTGAAACCACGGAAACATAGTAGAGCTATTTCATTCCTCTCTAGAAATCGTTGGTTTTGGCGTGTGTCCGTCGGGTTCTAAATAAGACTTAAACCTGGAATGCCGGATCGTTCCCAACAAAGATGGTACGGTTGTGTAATGGTTATTTAGTTATTTATTCACGAACTGTGTTATTACCGAGTGTTTGCACCCTAACGTCAACAGGCGATTCAAGGCTCGCGTGATGTAAGCAGGGAGTCTTATTCTAAGAAATCGGAAACTTTGTGTCACCTTGATCCATTCCATCAAAACAGATAGAAGACGTAAATTGGGAGATCCTAGCATTTCTCCGAATCTTCTCTGTTGTGTACGTAAAACATACGGATTCGTGTTCGAATTGGGCACAGAGCAGCATAATGGTATGGAGGGTGTCAAACGAAATTAGGAAACTGTGCGGTAAACCTGATTGGTTACCGCCACGACCAACACATTGTGGACCAAAAGTTTCTGTGCACACAGTTACTCTAGTGCCATCATTTAAAAGGGGATCACCTGTTCAATCGGATTAGTCAAGCTCATTTGAACCGTGTCACGAACTCTAGTGCCTCTCACGTCATTCATCAGTTCACCTGCAGCTGCGGTGACACCTACATAGGCAGAACGGATTGTTGTCTCGGTCAAAGAATGGGGGAGCATGTATTAAAGTGGCCAGTGCAGGGGATGACCCATCCTTCGCACGGACAACAAAGGACCACGACAAACCCTGCTTCATTGATCGCGAAACCCCTTGTGACCTTTCGTCATTAGATTGACCCAGGTCAGGCACCCCGAGCGATTGCACGGAATCGGAACCCCAAAGCTCCTAGTCTCTTGTGAAGCTGTGTTGATAATTTGATTGGACCTCCAGTGTGTGCACAGAAACTTTTATCCCACAATATGTGTTTGCCGTGGAGGTAGCCAACCAGGTTTACCAGACCGTTTCCTAATTTCGTTTGACACTGTCTATTTGTCAGGAACTCTCTAGCCCAATTAGTATTTTCTGGAACGTTTTAAATAATCCGACTTGACTGACTGGAGTTGTCTGGCATTGAAACAACGAATAACATGTTATATTGCATGATGTTTTCACAAAAAAGTGAATAAATCGAAGCTCATTTCTATCGTCACTTGTTTCGCCCATTTTTGCGCGTACTTTGAACAGATTATGAAACCTTTTACGGCCAACTTGAGTATTTTTTGGATTGGCCAGTTTCTGTCACATTCTTTCATATTTACCTTTCGCTCAGCTCGATGTTAAGGCACAATTCAAACAACACAATTCAAGTGAAGTACTATCAGTCAAACAACACTCCTTGGGCATTGACCATCGTTCACAAGAGAGAATCGACTTGTGGACAATGAACCCAATAATATTTTGTTACATCTTAAAAATAATTGACTTTGTTGTGGGCAGAACTAAGCGGAATTTGAAAGAAATGAAGATGCAAACAGATTCACATATTGTAACAGGGAATGCTGGGGCGACGGAACGGCGGGAACATCGAGGCGAACGAACGAACCAAACGAGGGCCACCGACAAAAGAACAGGTGGTGAATATGTCGGAATCTTCCCGAAGCACGCAAAAGGAGGCATATAGACGACCAGAGAGGAAGCAGAGGGATCTCCGGCAACCAGCAAGATAGCTCAGGTGAAGGGCTGCCGATTGGGCCGTCAACTGAGGCAGTCGGACCAACCGAAGGGAAATGACGGTCAAGAGAAGCAAGCTATCGGCCACCGGCAACTGGACAGAACGCAGCCGAAGCCCTCAAGCAGCGGCAATGGCAATCTTGGTTCCGCGCAGTCTGGGAAAAGGCCTATATAAACGACTGTATGTGTTCTATGACGACTTGTTTGACCGGTGAAATACAAGTATCCTGTCGTGTGTTGTCGACCTTGTTAAAACATCATATCTCTCAGAAAGGTCACGTGGAGATAGTAAGTTGATGTTCCAAGCGAAATCGGATAACAACTGACACAGCAGCCATTGTTCGGGGTTGTTAAAATATTGAAATTTTAGGTATCCCTTTCGTTGATAATGCCATCGTTGAACATACGTGTCCCATAGATATTTTATAACCCAGATGCTGTCTGTGCGGCTATTTTTGACGATTTGGCTATCCCTCTGTCCTGTGTATATGCATCACTCATTGCGTGTCTTATGATTCGAGCATTAGTCGTACTTAACTGTACAGATCACATTGGTGTACAGAGTCAGCTTCATCATAAGGTCAGTTCACACGGTACTTCTAGTTATCACATGTGAAGCATTTGACAGTCAAGACCAGTGTTGAAGAACGACTGATGAATTTCTCGTACCATTCAGCTTTCTGGAGGCCGAGGGTGTGTTTGAATGTGGTGTAATTTTGGTTGCAAAAATTTAGTTGCACGTGGTCTCTCTCTCATACACAGCACAGAATAGGAATGATTAAATAGCGAATGAAGTCTTTGGCAATATGTTAGAAAACAACGGTCGTTACTTTCTAAGATTAATGAACTCGTAACACAGCAGTAAAGTTTCACTCGTTTCCGTTAATCCACGGAAGTAGCGAATATGTTGCTTGTTAGCAACTTTGCTGTGGCAAATTGGAAAGACCTATCACTCATTCGTGGATAATGGCATTTATGGGATGAACTGAAAATACAATGTTTTCATTGGACGGCTTGGAATGAGAATCTGAGGTTCATAAATATTTTACCGCCTTTAACTCTCGTCGTCTAAATGTCCTGACACATTCATCTACCATTACTCAAATTGTATGATTGCAAATCCATCCAGCATGCATCTTCATGTGTGGGGTTTTATGCAAGTGTTTACATAGCAATATTACACCCCTATCGCTACTGTGAATATAGCCAACCTCCCAGGCAGTAAAATGCATTTACATACTGTTGTTTGTCTGTCGAAATTCCCGTTTTGGAGAAACACAGACAACAACAAAACGGTTCCCACAGTGTGTGCTTGCTTGATTACCGTCATCAATACGAGCATGTAAAATTCCATCTGAAAGAGGAGTTATTGATGGCATAAGTGCATCGTAGAAGCAACTGTTATCTGATTGTGAGCAAGAAGAGGAGACATAAATTTTGGCTGAAGTGTACTACAAAACAAGCAAATTTCGGAAAACGCTGAATAGATAAACAGTCTATAACGTTTGAAGAGTATTGAAACAGAACGGTAGACTTGCCGCTTCATGATGAGTTTAGGTAGATTGTCACACCTCTATATATGCGTTCCAAAGAGTTGTCAACATTCACGTTCAGCCACGATTCTTGAACACAAACTGCACCTGTATGAAGATGAATTCACGTATTCAAGTCAAGTCAAGTATTTGTTTTATACACCTTGGTGGGTGAATATTCAGCAGTACATAGCTAAACTCCGTAAGCATTCAGCACATGACTGACGAGACAGTGAGCGGTTGCGATCCTCATAACATTTATCGATCGATCTATACATCAATCTATCTATCTATCCATCTATATATATACATATATACATACATATATATATTATATATATATATATATATATATATCGCTATCTCGCTATCTATATATACATCCATCTATCTGAAAATTATAATATGTATCTATTTAAGTATCTATATTTCTGGCTATCTGTCAAACTTTCTATCATACTCTCGAAATATCTATCTATCTATCTATCTATCTATCTATCTATCTATCTATCTATCTATCTATCTATCTATCTATCTATCTATCTATCTATCTATCTATCTATCTATCTATCTATCTATCTATCTATCTATCTATCTATCTATCTATCTATCTATCTATCTATCTATCTATCTATCTATCTATCTATCTATCTATCTATCTATCTATCTATCTATCTATCTATCTATCTATCTATCTATCTATCTATCTATCTATCTATCTATCTATCTATCTATCTATCTATCTATCTATCTATCTATCTATCTATCTATCTATCTATCTATCTATCTATCTATCTATCTATCTATCTATCTATCTATCTATCTATCTATCTATCTATCTATCTATCTATCTATCTATCTATCTATCTATCTATCTATCTATCTATCTATCTATCTATCTATCTATCTATCTATCTATCTATCTATCTATCTATCTATCTATCTATCTATCTATCTATCTATCTATCTATCTATCTATCTGGCTATCTATTTACCTGGTTTGAGACGGTGACGTGTACAGGTGAATATCTGGAATTAGTCCGATGATGTGAATAAAACAAGTCATTCTCTATGCATCTCTAGTTTTCCTATCGAGTGATATGTTTGATTATCACTACAAGGTAAACGTGTTGTCCTACTTCGCACAAAATATCCGAAATTCGCGTGTTTGCAGACAGATGAATATTTTCAAGATATTGTCGTCAGTTGAGCGTGATTCGAGGGTCCATGGAGTGACCTAGGATTCACGGCATTTATTTATTCGTTTCAGTTGATTTCCTACGGTGAACTCCATCCTGATCCCCTTTCTATCGTCAATGGCTGAGCTCTGTATATGTGCTTCAATTTTTTCTCACTGATTCCTAATAACTTGGACCTACAGAACGTACTTCTTTGGGACCAAATACATTTTTTTCAGTCTTCGGTCCAGAGTGTACCTTTAGGTTTGCACATTTCATTTCAGTTTTTCATATTTTCTTGACACGAACCTAAATTGTGGCCCTTTTGGTTCAAGAATTCGAAATTGGTGCAACACTGTCCAACTTCTACTTCACCTTTCTGAAGAGCTTCCTAGTTTGAAGCATAGATGTGATAAACTGGTTCTTGCAGGGCTGTCCCCTGGCGCGATTCCCAAGTACATAGTAGATTGTCAGGCAATGCGATTTATTCCCTTCAACGTGGCTCGCGTTCGAAATGTTACAGAAATACGCCAGTCATCATTCATGTTGCACAAAACATGATTTCCATTTCTTCTTAGTCTGCTGAGTTCTCTGAATGGTTGCACGGCAAATAAAATGGATAAGAAGATTATTATTATTGTTTTTATTAATGTGATCAGCTTTATAGAAAAACCATTTGACAGCCGGTGACCATGTTCAGGAAAATCAGATAGAAGGAAACACCTTTCGGGATAAACACTAACCGTTACAAATGCATCGACCCAGTACGAAAAAACGAATAAGACAATTCAAGGCCTATGAAATTAGTGTCCATTTGTTTTAATTTTACATATTCCAGTAGGTGCTTAGTGATTTATGTTTCCTTCATATGTATTGTCTTGTTTGGGAACAACTCGAAAACCAGTCGGCCTGCGCGCTTGTGTTCATAGGCAACCAGATTAGTTTTGATAGAATACAATACGGTTGTTGAATTATACTTGCAGCCGAACTGTCTGAACTGTTCCGGGCAAGGCCTCAAAACACAATTCCTTAGTAAGTGTGAAAACACCAAGAGTCAAACTGTTCAAGTCGACGAGGCTGATCTCTCACCCAGTACGTGAGGTGTAGCACTGAGATTAGAGCTGGCAAGTAATCAACTATAGTACGATGACCGCCGCACGACGGCTGGATATCAGCTATTACTAGTCGTCAATATCGTCACTGACAAAATATTCAGTCATTCAAGTCTGTCCCATTTCAACCATGCACTGATAAATTGCAGCTAACTCGAACAGTGTCGCGGTCCATGAGAAAAATTTAGTCCTTTCTTCCATCGAGATTGCTCTTCATTTCCAAGGTCTTGGTTACTGCCTTGATCTATCATTAAGCCAGAAATGGAACACGAATAAAAATCTCAATTTTCTGTAAGGTAAAGGCAAGCAAGTTCAAAGTCGTGTAAGCGAAAACGAGAACACGAGTTTAAATTCGCCCCTGATGACGACACTTCACAGACACCGCCATTCAACAACAATCCGGTGTGAGCGGATTTTATTGACCTCAGACTGTAAACACAACAAAACATTTAT
This sequence comes from Fasciola hepatica, assembly GCA_948099385.1. Lineage (NCBI taxonomy): Eukaryota > Metazoa > Platyhelminthes > Trematoda > Plagiorchiida > Fasciolidae > Fasciola > Fasciola hepatica. The sequence goes on from CANUEZ040000182.1 coordinate 11,656,971, forward strand.
GAAAAACCACTACGCAGTGCCTTCACAATCCCCATTCTGACATCATCTGACAAACTTGGACCGTCTCCTGCCTTGAAGACAACACCCACCGGATAACTCTAATTGTAGGCAAGCGTAAAACCTGTGTCTACTATCCTACCCTTTCAAAATTGTCACGGACCGCAGATCTACGATCTGTCTCCCGCTCTCTACACCGAAACGTGGCAATGCTGATGGGACAATAAAGAGTAAACTCAAGTGCCCAGGTGTGAACTTTAGGCACAACTGTTGTAAAAGTAATCACGTAACATGAAGATTCACTCAGCTATGAAGAAAGAAAGAGAAACACAGGTCAAAGCTATGGATGGCTGAGTGGTGACAGATATACAGTCCCCAATGATGCCTGAAAGGATAACAATGACCAGCGGATGAAACAAAGTTGTCCCAATTAAAATTAAGGTGGAGTTAGGCATATCCCGTTCCGAAGTAGATAGTGTTGTTGTGTTGTCACACCAGTGTTCAGTGTGTTAGCCCGCGAGCTACATCAGTCATCAATCTGAGGCAGGAAATTGATGTTCTCCTCGAAAATGAAGTGATGCCACTGTTCTACCATGAGAATCATGCTGGTTCCAGAAATGTGTCAAATTAAAATATACGAAAGAATATACAGAAGCCATATCGAAGACACTTGATTTCTGTTGATTAAATCGGGTGGACGATACTATTAGGCAAGAATCTGCTAGCAAAATTCATACACGGTGATTGAAAGATTGACACCCTGTAACAGAGAGCAGCGTTTTCGATTAAGGTACCAAACACTTTCCGTTAAAACCTAGCATGACGGTACCACAAAGAGGGGTAATTCTTTATTCCACTATATATCCTAGGCTAAAGAATCCATAAATAAAACTTGACTGAACATGCGTACGTAACTTTGACATACTCCTGGCTACTGACGGACACCATCGCAAACAGATTTGGTTCCACTTGGTTCCCACGAGTTTACTTATCACCGATTTTTAAACTGATGACTCGGTTCACCAATGGCTTCACAATTTATTCCAGCCCTAATAATTTTTCCAAATAATACCGATTATCTTCGCCACTCTAGTATCGCACTTTGATTTTCATCCCTATGTACAGCAGAAAGTTAATTCCACGGTCCTTTAGTCCATGACGGTTTTCGATAGTTCTTATGACCTCATAATTTGATCGGGTTATTATCATTTTACAATTTGTGGGGCTTCATCGAACCGTGATCAGCTTTCACTTGGGTTCCGTGTATTGGACTTAATCAATAGGGAGTTTCAAGTTCCACCTAGGAAGTAAATCACTGTTCGTTCTCAAGGAGAGATTTGTGGATTGCGGTATTCATGTGGTGGAGACTATAGGTGCAACGTAAACAAAAGCGAACACATCTCCGGACGTGATCTTGGCCAATTGGCACGGGTCAGAATAGTTCACCTATATCAAAATCTGCGGATGACAGTTGTGAATTCAACTGTTTTACAAAATACGTAGGTGGCAAGAAAATAGCCACATCGGACGGTCTTTGCTGTTAGTTTGGATTCATGGAGTGGGAAACTAACTGGGCGACTCTTCTTTATATCATCCAAGTATCCAAGGTGAACGCTGAGGTTGTCAGCTATGCGTGTAATGTTCGTGCAATGATCTCCTCGAATCAGTTGAGAAATATCCCAGCGTAATTGTTTTTCTGCATAGAGGACTTGCACTCCTTAGGACGAACTAACATCGTTTCAGTTTGCTGGCCTTAGTAATCATGAATGGTTCAATATAACGGAACCACACCGAACTGAAACTATCTCAGGTCCAGTTTATTCACCAGCTCTCGAAATTTTAAAACAAATAGAGAAATCCAAAACCAATGTCATATACGAGATCGAATTTATGACGCGATTATGATTGAATGTGGACCTTTACCGTCACCAGACGAGCTTGAAGACTAATTAGTTTCACTGTTGTTATAAATTGAAGTTGTTGACTTTTCAGGTATTTGGATCAATGCACACCTCGTTTTCGAGGTGTTCACGGATCTCAGAGGAGGTAGCCTATTGTCATATCTAGCGTTGTGTGAAAACTTTCAAGACGACCAAGTGACATGGAAATTTTTAATTGAGAAATCTGTTGAATAGTCGGTCTTCGTTTATACAACCGTTATTTTTTATCTTTATTCATACTTAAGAGCCATATCTCATAATGATCCAAGGACATTGGGGAAGTAGAAATGACCTCTCCACAAAGAAAATGGAAGTTCTGGAGTTAAACCGCGTACTTCGCCTGTGTTGAAACTGCTATACATATTGTTCATAGCAATCCAAGCCAATACGGTAAGCCTGACACGTATGAATGTTTGGCAATCATTCAACATGAGAAGTCGATCGAATCAACCATGGGGAATCTTCGTCGAGCTAATCACACATGATCTTGATATTTCCAGTCTCGTTTCGTCTTCGGATTTTGTTTATTCTCACAAGTTTGCTGAGTACTATCTTCAGGTTGTGCTTTGACAGGAATGCCTTAAATATGTTCAGCTCGTTTTGTCATTTGCATACCTCGATCAATGCGCTTGCACTTGATTCTGACAGCCTATCATTTCGGCTCGTTCCCACGTCCTTATGCAAAGACTCGTGTCCATTACTTTTAAAAAATCGATGCACACAATACTTGTGTCGCTTATAATTCGGGCTTTGCACGCGACTTACAGGCTTGGAGTTTTCCGCGTTTGTTTTGTCCAAGAGCTCGGGTACATTTTGGATAGGATTCTACAACAAGCATCATGCACCCACAGGAGCCAGCAGAAAGCGGCTGCATCTTTCAGCTGTATGCAGCATTGATTTGGGGAGCAATGTACACTTTCTAGGTTCATTGATTTTTCTATCGTCAAAGGATTCTCCTGATGATCTTTTATTCGGCAACCAGTCTCCGCCTGGGATCATTCTCGCGAATGACTTCTCCGAAGTTAAGATATTCAGAATTTAATCTTAGAAATGACTGATTTATTCCTATCGTTCAGAGCTTTACATAGTCGACTTTGCTTAAACACCCAAAGAGCTTACCGGCTGATATGCACGAAGGCGTAATTTTGCTGTTGGTTTAGGACAAGAAATTCCCCGTTTGGAGGTTTGATAATGACTTGTATAATGCTGAGGCCACGGGAAAGTTAATCAGTATCATTTTCACTAGCAATCCGAATGGATGTGAGTTGATGGTCTCATTACGAGGGCATGTTTGTTAGTTGTATCGTGGTATGAGAACTGATACAATATGTTGAAGAAATATAACCAAGCATTTTAGAGATAAAATATGAAGAAAGTCAGCAGAAATCACAGTACTGATATGTTTTTTGTTGAGAAGGAGCATCATTTGCCAATTATCGAGAACTAGTACAGTGGCTAAGAAAGCGATGAAACGATGCTTTCGCACTTATCATATTTCCTTAAGGATTGATCGGTGCACATGGTAGTATCAGGTTTGCCAATTACAAAATTTGCAGTCTGCTATACATCGAGTTGAAAGACTAACTTTCTACGGCAATAATCCAATGGTAACTCTGTTAAACATAAACAGTCTACTTAACTCATCAATAATAACCCTAGTTTCAATACAGAACATAGTACGAACTTCGTTGATGTTGTCTATTCTAATTATTTTGTTGTGACTTTATTCGAAATCTAGATAAGCGCTAAGGTCGAAGAGCAGAACCGAGTTCAGAATTCGTCTGTGATCCCGTTCATTAGATGCAATTTTTTGAACACATACGAGTGTGTGTATTGAATAAATAGATCAATGTAGTGTACGATTTGTGCTCAATTCATTAAAGAATGTTTTTGACAGACATCAAATATATATATACATATATATATATATATGTGTTTGAGGTTAAAGCGGGTCTAGCATGTTGTTTTCCAAACTTCATGTAGTACAATCGATCTTAAACGGCCATCCTTCTCAGTTAGCTAGTCGTACTTGAGGTCGACAAAATTAAAGCACGATAACATTTTATATCATTGACCGATGAATCGGTGGTTTGATTTCGTAAGAATGCTAGAACAGCGGTTGGCGCACGAATTTAACCTAAGTCCATGGTTGCGGTATCGATGAGATATTCTGTCGTCTGTGTGAACAATCTCACTAGTTGATAGCCTATCATGATCTGATCTGTCTACACTAAACTCGGTCTTTTCAATCTGCTGAGGACCGAATTTCTCTCGGCATAGAACCACAAATTCAAGGTACTCGGGGAAGATATATGCAGAGGTCTGCAGTTTAATGACCCAAACCCATTGTGAGAAAGCATGTAGTTTTGAAATGTTTGATAGTCCCACAACAAAACATTTTGAGACATCAATTAATGAACGAAAGAAAGAAGTAACTGACATGATTTGGTACCAGAAATTATTCTCCTTCATGGAGACATAACTGAAGAAGAATATGGACGAATGTGATTGTAGATGTTGGAAAAGGTTTTTGACTTATTAGTAGTGAGGTTTCTTATCCAGGACTGAAGAATTTTGAAAAACGACCGTCTCGAATTGTTTTCGATAAATACTACATTTCCACGTCGCATACGGACGCCTAGTTTTAAGAACGTCTGGAAGAGGTAGCTTTTTGCCACATTCGTTTTCGTGAGTAACGGAGAGTGTTCAGTTCAGCCTATTTTACTTTAACATGCCTCTCGCTGGATGAAATATAAACTGAAATGTTGTACCTAACCGTTAGAAAAGAGCAAACGAGGTGCTTACATCTGACTACTTTCTTCTTTTTGCCCTACTAATCTTACGCAGATGGAAAACAACGATTAGTTATGCCGGATATGGTACAGAATAGTGCAACCACACATCACTTAAGCACAATCTGCAATATTCCATCGAGGCCACGTGTTTTCTGAGGGTGAAGTTGGGACAATTTTTTAAACGTTACAAACCACCGATTGCATCAAAGCTCAAGGCAGAGGCTGTCTTTGTAATTGATGGAGTTCCAGTGTAGTTCTCCAATGTCTACCTCTAATGATAATTTTTAGGAATTTGTCACTCCTCTGTGGGAGAGATTCCCAGGTATCGTGGACGCTTTTATTTGTCCACAGTGTCCGAACGTACATAAAAATCACTGTTTATACTGTGACTGTGAATAACTTGAAAAGAGTTCTGAACAATGGATAACTTTTAGTGTTTATTCATATCCACTTTTACCATCCAGCTGTTTGAGAAGTGAAGATGGAAACGTATTTGCCCGAAAATGTACGGTTTCCATTGGGCAAAACAAATAAAAGCGGAAACTATCCGATCCATGAGGCACTTATCTAAAATTACGGATACACCTTGTAATCAGTGAAGTAAGTTTGTTATGTGCCAACACCACAATTCTTGTGCACAGTTCCCTCGTCGAATACAGCCTGTCCATTTGAATTCTCTTAACCCTAATCTCCATGGATCTATTTCTAGAGTATTCAAACGATCCCCGTATAAATACCTGTATTTTTGTGGCAAGACCAACAAATCCTTCACAGTAATACATCCCACCCGTTTTCTGTCTAACCGTGGTACCATCACTGCAGAACTGAACTCAATGCTGAGTTACAATTTTATTTCACCCGAAGTATTATTTCTGTGATTCCAACTGATTTTGTAGCCCCTGAATAGTCACCATCGGCTGTGAACAACATTTACCTGACTTGATCTCTGTGCGGGCAACCGGTTGTTGCCGTCCCAAGTCAGTGACAGAGTGCTAACTACTCAAATATGTCAACAATCCACCTCCTTCTGACCATTGTGGGATTTTATTGAAGTATCCTGTTGATCTACTTATTGTAATCAAACCTGGTGTTATCAGAGTGACACTTCTGGAGTGTGGTCCTACGGGAAAATTTCAAACCTTCCTCACGTTGCATCCATTGTGCATTCCGTAGTTTCATGAAGCCATTCATACGAGAACTATTTTGTTTGGGGAATGAGAGCTGCAATCCAGATACTTGCAGAATGAAAATGCAGTATGAATATTCAGTGCAAGTTCTTGTGTAAGAAGGCTGCTGAAGAGCCGAGATTTCTGCAACAAATGCTGGTTGTGAACGCCGTTGATTAGAGCCCAGTATGAAAGCAAGACAGAGCCTACATAGTCCGTTTACCATCAACGGTTACAAAAGTAGATTTTATGAAGCATACGAGGAAGCGGCAAATCCCAACTGACCATCAGTTGCCATAAACAGTTTACTCACAATAGAGATTAAGATGGAGGCCTCGGAGTTTGATGTGCCAAAGAGCGCAAATGTATTCGGACACAGCCGAATGTCAAATGCCGAATCATGCTCACCTACGGAATATGTTGGACTATTGAGTAACTGATGTAAAATGTTATTCTTATCTAATGTACATAGTGGGTATAAGATATACAAAGGCGAACTCTGTTTACCGTTGATATGGTTGAAGCAAAGACATACTCTCCTTCCAACACTGATCATCCTGAGCATAAAAAGTGAGGTCGTAAGGAAATTCGTGTTGGTTTTGGGGGTGAAATATAGGTCTCTCGCCAGAATAGTTTTCATCTGAACTTGATCTTTTTGCATGGGCCTGTGTTGAGTGTGAAAGATGTATCCGAGTGTGCAGGCACATCTCTACGACCCTGTTTTTTCAACATTTTCGACACTGTACTTTCAATCTGACCCCAAATGCCGTTTTAATTTGCCTGAATTATATAACATCAGTCTACACACAGATAGACACACACAAACAAGTTCCTATTTAACCAGCGGCCGACTCATCCCTACATGAATACCATTAGTAAGAAATATAAGTATTTTGTGATATGACTATTCATGTAGTATAAAAGCTTGACTCACTAATGAAAACCACTCAAACATCTAATCCTCAGATTGTGCTGACCGGCTATCATCATTTTGTGGACCATTATCCCCACTAGGTATATCAACTTTTCGTCACTGGCTTTAAATGGTAACAACTCGCTGACTGCCAAGCGATCAACTTCTGTGGTCAATGACTTTTACGCAGAAGCCATACGCAAAGAAGACATTCCGTTATGAACAACCTACCATTTGTGATCCATGCATAAAAAATAAGTCTTAGGAGATTATTAGTATATAGATTGATTGATTATGCAATATCGATGTCCAGCTTGTCATTTAAACTCAAGGACTATATGTAGTTGATTGATTGTCTTGACTGATTGGTTTTTTTCTCTGGTCCGTGCACCTGAGCAAAGACGCTAATGGACGGCCAAACCTCTTGCTGTCGCAAGCATTCAACACGTGTTATCCTGTTAGTATCCCAGAGACTGTGAGCTTCTAATCCATTTCATATATCCAAAGATGTCCCGTCTGTGTGGAGACTAGGAGGAAATATTGTTTAGCCCAGACGCTTCCCGATTATAAGTTCGTATACTTCACTGAATTAAACATTTACTGTGTATCCATAGCACCATATCACAGGATAGTCCCGATTTCCATTATTTCGAAATGGGAATTTATGCGTCACTCAAGTGTACAGCGTTAACCAGGGATAGCAATGACTTGTCTGGATTCCGTACGTGGAATCTATCGCAATCGTGCTATCCTGCTGAAACTGGTCAAATCTTGCATGACAGGTGTTTAAAAATATCCACCTCCCCCATAAAATTCCTCAATGGAGATTCACAGCTGATCTCAAGCTTTCGGTTAGGCTGGTTTATCTGCTACTCAAAACTTCACACGTGAATTTTTTATGTCCATTAGTTATTTCTACCCCAAATTGACGATTATGATAAAAACAAATTGTTAGTGATTCTGAGTGACTGAGAACTACGTGTGGATGGGTAGGCTGCAGTCAAATGTGTTTATGTATTCTGAATAATTTTCAAATCGTCATGAAATTCCTTCTGGTCCTGAACAATCTGAAGGCAGCACGTCATAATCCATTCAGCTGAATCACTTATTTGCATCTAATTTCAGTTATGTTTACATGTGCACCGCAGTGAATCATGTTTTCTACTGGTTTGTTTTGTTTAACAGGTGAAGCCTGCAGCCATTTCCACCACCACGTCCATTTTACAAGTGAAAAGAGATTGCTAACAAGTCTCAGGTAGTCGAACAGTAGAATTACAGGTTTAGCCAAAATTTGTTGAATGAAATATCTTCGCTGTAATTAGTTCTTCTATCTTGAACGTTTACCTCCAAAACATTAGGTAATAACGAAGTAACGAATTCCGCAGAACTGGATGTCAGTCCCGTCAGTTCTACTGCAGGCAGCTGACAATTGAAACTCTGTGAACTTGATCATCATAATTGACTAATCTGAAGTTCAGAAGTGCGAAAATCAGTTAAATACTAAATACGGCTTATTGGTAAACCAATGAATGTGAAATACAACATGAGTAGATTTTGTCATTGATGAATAGATGCTGGTCTTACCAGGCATGTAATTTTTTGTCATGTCTCTGTCTAACAGAAAGAAGTACAAATAGAAGAAAATTATTCAGGGAACCTTAAGTATTGTAACAAATCAACAGCCAACTTAAGGCTAATGGTATCATCACCGGAGGAAAACCATCGGCTTATAACGCATGCCTCGCCTGGATTTCAAGTTCTTATGAGCGTTGCTCGTTGGATGTTTACTTTTGTTTTCACAGCATTCAAGAAACTTTCATTGAAAACCAGAAAAGTTTGCTACATTTTTAGAGAAGATAGGGATAACATTATTCGAGCCCATGAAACATATGTTCCTGTATTCCATTTAATCCATACGGTTCTACCAGGCCGCCATCTGGTATCTTGGAGATTGGTCATCTCGAAAACTCCTGACGCTCGGATAATTTTGACTGCATTTGTGGATAGAAATTTTCCTAAAAATTCTAACTACGCATATTTGATTGCTGGCAACCAGAAAGAAATTAGAGCAGTAGGAGTTCGCAGAGGCCGTGCTTAACGTAGGCAGGTGAGATCATGACATGATACCAATTATTGGTGGTTGTTCTTACAGAACACGGAGTAATTCGCTGAAGGAACAACTGAGGTATATAATAGAATTCCTTAGCCCACAAATCTTGGTGCATTTTGACAAAATTAAACCACCATTTGAGCATTTATTGACAAAACTTATCTTACAACAGCCTTTATCCATTATGAGAAACATTCAAAATTTGAAGACAGTAGTCGACTAGAATAAATTGATTTGCATTTGTTTAGAAAACTATCATACAAAATCTTATTTTATCTTATTTGGATACACCGATAGTTTTAATAATGCTTTGTGCATATCAACAATGTGTCTCTCTCGTTTTTGAGTGACAACCTTACAACACACTGACCTACATTACAAGTAGAGATGTATATTTATGTGGGCACGTGCCACAGTACTGCTTCTGATGAATGAGGTCACTGTTGACTTCTTCAACTTATCTGGCTTTATCTTCACCATGATTAAAATTGTGATAGCAAATACCGAACAGGTTTAGTCAAAGCACTTCATCATATGCTGACTATTGTCACTAGTGTTATGATGGATAAGTTACCCACAATCTTCATAGCTAACGGACTAATCTTTGAACTATTCGTGTGGGATGGTAATCTTCCAAATCACTGGAGCATAAAACTGGTGAAACCGCACATTTCTTTTGGGTTTTTAGTGAACCATCATGAAATACGCCTAACAAACCGTCGACAGTCTGTATTCCTAACTGCTGCCCTGATTCTCGATATGGCGAATAAAGTTCTATTTATTCAAAGCATGAAATTTATCGAATCCATGTTTCATGCTGACGATTTCGATAGTTTCCACATTCTCAAATGCTTGAACTAGTTTCAGTAACAGAAAAATACATCGACACTCATACCACGCTACAAGACAAACTGGAAGAACACATGTCCTTTTGGTAGAAAATATTTACACCCGCAACTGCTTCAGTTCCTAGTGTAAATGTTACATATATTTATTTTCTGCTACCTTCCAGATTACATAAATCATTACCAAGCGTCCAAATGAGAAATGTTCTGTGCCAACTCCAACATCAAAAGCTTACTACCGTGCATCTGAATCTGGGTAATCAAGATACCTCATAATGTGTGTTTGAGCAAAAGTGTCTAACTGATAAATCTGCCAGAATTTAGTCGACAATATTCAAGGTTGAATTCTGCACATCATAACTTCGGATAGCTCACTCCCAAGAACAACCATCGAGCGAAACTGCCTATCGCTGAGAAAAGTGTCTGGGGATTATCTATACCGTGGGATGGCCTACCACACTTTGAATACTAGCTATTGTCTCGCAGAATAGAACAGTCATGAGCCTAACAATTGCTGCCACATTTGACTGACTCGACCGGTTGCGTAAAACTCGTTATGGAAACGCATCCCCAAGATACCTCGGTGACTAAGCGGGATCTTCACAGAAAAACACCGGATCCGTGCACCACGTGCATTTTCTGCATTATGGTTTGAGCTCCCACATGTGTTGATCAGTATTTGAACAGCCACAAATTGAGCAGTTTTACCCAACAGCACCTAACCCTTCTGAGAATTGATCCTCTCTATTTTCCCAACATGATCTTAACTCAATGTCAGATGTCACTTACAGTTATAGCTAAAGAAAAACGACAGCATTTATTCATTCAAAGAACAAATATTCATGGCATTTCTCAATTTAAATTTGCATACCATTCACTTTTCTTCAAAGTTTGCACACAATGCCACATAGCACAATAGACTGTCTACTACAAGATTGTGAACACCTCAGAATCAAAGTTTGCCTTGCTCCACTAACCTCTCACTTCATCATTCGCACTTTTTAGCAGAATAGTAACTACTAAGGCCGTGGCCTTACTAGTTATTATTATCGATGATCCATTTCATTCACATAACCATTCGGGTTGGTGATGATTAAATACCGTTGACTTCAAAGAAGAACACACGAGGGGATAAGAAGTGCGTCGGAAGAGGATCAATTATTTCGAGGTGGGAAAATTGTGAAAAACTGTGTCACGTAGATTGTCTGGTTTGCACTCCACATGGCAAATACAGGTACTGCCTGTTCATGTTTTGGTCTTTCTGAAGACCTCGAGTTCTCTGATAATACTGAAGCACTTAAGGAGACCACATGTATCTTGTACTGGAGTCCGATTAAACACTTGCTATTACTTCACCCAAGCATTCATCCTTGATCTCAAACCCAATGATTCGCTTTGAATTTGCAAAGCCTAATTGTAGTATTGCATCTGAGGCCACTGAGTATATAGAACATTGCTACTCTCGTGGTATAACTATATTGTACATCCGTTCCGTTTACTCTTTAGACCTAACGTCCGTTATATGCTATCCACCGAACCTTCATAAGAGACTGGACCTCCATGAACATTCTCCCTTGTTTTGCTATCACTGGGTCTTCTTTTACCTAGGATAACTAGCAAGCAGTCAGTGAACAGCTTGTTGGACATCGGCCCACTAACAGCTTATCAAATACTCATCCAGCTTCTCTCCCAGATTCGCTTTGGCCACCAAAAGTGGCTCGCAACCAGAGTGGAGTGGAATAGTTTCACTCATCTCAGCGAGGTTCGATACTGTTGAGTATATTTGAGTTTCGACGCTAATAGACTGAAAGAAAGATGAGACATCATCCTTTGGAATGCGATTCCTCTGCGATAAAGAAGAACCCCACCGAGACAACTTCCAGTTGATTTCAGGACATAGTTGGTTGGATGTTTCGGGTTTTGCTGACTTCTAAGGCCTTCCACTTGGAATATATCTGAAGGATAAAAGGAGCATTATAGAAGGGTTCTTTATCACCCCTAAATACGAAACCAATGGGAACAACTTTCTTGTTTAGTTGTTTTCTTATCGCTCATATATTCTCCGAAATACTTGAATTCGCAACTGGTATACCATAGTATTCGGCTAATATAAAATCTTGTTGTTACAGGTTGAAAGTGACATGGATCCGACCGAGAATGTGGCTCATTCTGATCCATGCTCATTGGGTAAGATCACAGTTGGGAATTTGTTCACCCTCGTTCACTTCGCACCTGTGGTCTCAACAACATGAACGACCTGCCCAGTACATCGCGACTTGGAGACAACCGATGACTAACTTTCTGAGTGGAACAGTGAAGCCACCATCGGCTAAACTCAATGTACAAAACGTGAGTGAAGGCTCATTCTAATTAAAAGGAGCTTTATTCGTCACCGCTGCTTAGATCACGGAAAACTTCTGCTTCACAAGATTGCATACCCGACGGTCATTTCCGATGTATGTTGCTATCTTAAATGTACTTAGGCTGCAACAATAAACATAGGAAAACTACCCACTGTCAAATTGACAGTTCCGTCGATCAGGGTATGAAATGGAGAACTCATATCTAAATTCATTTTGGATTCGTTGACCGAAAGATTTTTCTCCACTGTATTCAAGTATGTGATATGGTTACAAAAATACTCAGCTTTGTTTAGTTGCATCACTACAGTGCAATATTAGGCTGTAAAATGGTCATCGAACCTTCTCATCAAGGTACAAATTGGTGGAAAGTAAACTTGAGAGGACTGAACGGGAGAAAGCTAAGCACCCAATCTGCCTGCTAGTTTTGGTCTCCAACAATGATTCTCCGTATGGCTGACACAGAAGTAAGTTGCATTTCTCACCGGGATTTTAACCAACCATTATTTAGCCCAAGACAGATATCTTCTTCCTTTAGGTATATCTCCGTCTAACGCGAAAAACCATGATGTCTGGGTCGACTACACTGTTCACATTCTTAGCTAATCAACCTATTGTTCTTTGAATGTACACAGCTGAAGATAGCTTCATGCTTAGGAATATTTTACAACCCAGGTGATCACGGAAAATGGCGTATCTCTGTAGTGACACCAATAAATTATTCGTGTTTCATTTGAGACCACTCTGCAAGTGGCGTAATCGTCAAGCTAGAATAGTGGCACTGCCTCATGTTCAAAAATGAAACGAATTTCCTACTTCTGACTAAGGACTGATGCTGGTTGCAACCTGCGCCACACAGATTGACTACTAGTGGGACAATTTTCTAATCGTTTTTCATCTATGCAGAGTGAAAACCTGATTCGAATCTGCAGTTGTTCATTTCGAAATCTAAGTTCACCCGATGGGCATGTTTGTCCTATTTAGCGCCATTGAAGACTGGTTTCTCAGTGGATTTCTGAATAAACCAGGTGTCTGTGAGGTGTCGAGCTTAGTGGGGCTTTGAAATTCGAGCTCTCATATTTATCTACACGAGGTTTGATAAGTGTGCTTTTACTGCCCGTGTTTATTTATATTCCCCTTCCAACCGATTCATATTACAAGTTAGTAACCCAACCATTGCACTGAATTACAAGATCGAAGGGAAAATGAACTTTTCTGTACGAAACCGATTTGTGTAATGCGTGAGAATCTATTCAAGGTGAGTAAACTATAGCCAACCAATAGATGATTGAAGTGATTCAGACTACGATGATGGAATATCTGCTGTTCTACCCACCCTCACACATACAATCACACACACACCAGCACCCATGAGACTACTCATTTCATCAAAATAGCAAAACAAATGGGCTTCAAAAGCCTTCTTCTTGGCATTGCTGAAGTGTCACATCGTAACATCAATTCAACTGTAGTTAGTTATACAGTAGCTCCCCTTCATGCTTTACTTTGAAACCAAATGCACATCAGAGATATGGATTTTCGCTTGTTGGCCCCGTCGTTATTTCAACTGATGATAATATGTGTGTTTGACACCTTACCCTTGATAGGTCAGACAGTTAGTCTGCAACCACAATTTATCAAACATATTGTGCCGCACGCATTAGTTTGTGTTTTTACCCCAAAAGGACAATAGATATAAAGCAGACCTGATGCGAAAACCCATGTACTCCGATGAATCTCGTGTGCGACGATATGCTGATAACCACATGTACATTGATTTGTTTCATTTATTTCTGGTGCAGTGTTGATGCACGCGGTGAGTTTGATGTTTTCGCCCTTGTGTTTTGCTTTTTTGACTCCCCCTAAGTGATTTTTCTGAACATCTCAATCGACTATCTAATTTGACTGAAAACCAGTACTAGTTTGTGATAATTCGGTGGATCAAGTTAAGGAGCCACTTAGTAGTAGTTATAACATTGTTATCAATAATATTAGTTCATCTACTTGATTTTTGGAACAATTGCTTGGACCAGAAGGCCTTTAGGATGTGGAAAATACGTTTCTTGCAACGCCTCTGTTTAATCTGAAATTTAAAAATTAGAAAAATGAAATACTTCGTAGTAGATGAAATGAGCTCGAAATTAGAACAATTTTGTCACAAAACTGATCTTTGTTCGCTCGTGACGGATGACTGAAATCAGTGGAAATTAAGATCACGGAAACAAGCTTCTGAGAATAGAATTTGGGTAATACCGTTGAACAAGAGCAAGCGGAGTAAATATTTGCCTTACCAGCTGATGAAATAAGTGACGGCCAAATTTACCACATTTTTATGATTATTGCGATTGGCTGATTGATAGCTTGATTGAATCTTTCATTCAATGACTAGTTATCTGACGAAAAGATTGATTGTGGCACTTTTGTTAGACAGGTTTTCTAGATTCCAGATGTTTACCTTGCAACTGAATTAAAACGCTAGAGAGGGTTATGGAAACGTAGAGGGTATGGTGTGAAGCGAAATTAGAGGGTAAATGTAGTTAAGAACTCGGTAAAGCCATACACAATCGTCCTTCAATTTATAATCTAGTTAAACTTTGAGATTACTTTCTTATGTAGACTTGAGAGAAGGAAGCATTCTGAATGTCGAGCTCATGGAATTGTGAAAAATGCGCTGAAGAACCGCAGTCAGGATATCTGTTTACTGTCGTGTGATAATACAATAATAGATTTGTCGGATACATCAAAAATCTTGGCAACGATGAATTTGGTATGAATGTCTTTGTTATTGTCGCCGTAACAATAAATCTCTTTCATGGACTCGGTGAACCGATCTTTTGCAAAGTAAAACAAAAAATTACAAAGAAACGATCATGCCAGTGAGGGAGAACTCAAGCGGTTACAAATCGAAGTATAACATTACTGACTGCTGTTTTTAGCTCGAACGATGAATAAACATTTTACAGCCGTTGATAAACACCATTGAGACATGGCAAGTCTAAAACTGATTGTGACTTGGAATGACCCCCAGGCAATGAGAGAAAGAAGGATTAAGATTACGTTGGTTACCAATAGAAAGTTCTGGACTGTAATCACAACCACTTTTTAGCAAGCTTGTGGGGCACTCTAACACATTTTAATACTTTGGAGAACAGAGAATGGAGAGTTGGTCGGTAACAGAGTACATCGCTAATATTTTTGAAGAAAATGGAAGCTTTCGTGCATGTTGCGAATAAAACCAACTATATCATCGTCAGTGTAGTAACGGGCAGAGAGCTCGGGTGAAATCTGGATCTTACTAAAACCAAACATGACGGTTTACCTGAGGATGTGAAGAGTGGTTGTCGACACAGGAACTGAATTGTATGCGATTGGGCTAGATTCACAAAGGAGGTTCAACGTATGGCACAAAACTTCATTTTCGTGTAGAACATTCAAACAAGTACCACAGTGTTGAGATCTAATTGCGGTCGGGTAATTGAAAAAATTAGCCTTACAGTACATGCCACCCTGGTTGACAGCAGAAACAATGGATCAACCAATGTGGCCAACGTCACTGAGGGTTCAGAGAGAGGGTTTGTTACCTAAGTGTGTCGGCTCAGTGAGTGAAGTTGTGAGAGCGCTCGACCGAGAAGCACATTTCCGAACACTTTCTTTGAAGCTTATGCACATGATATCGGACAATATTTATCGTGTCCTGTTTGGGTAAATCGATGAAGCGTATAGGTCACCGACAATCTGTAGTCACCTCAGAACCATTGCAATGGTTGGGGATTAATTAAGAGGTTGTGAGTTCAAAAGAAAACGTTTTATTACAAACAGCTAAAACAAGTAGTGGTCATCCGACTTACTTCACTGGACTTGCTGTGAAATGGTAAGAACATTCCGTTTTGACAGGGTTGAACATGTGAGAGTTAACGTAATACTGAGGAAGTCGAGATGCATCGGTGTATATGGTGTGCTGCTGATGTCGTTCTGTGACGTCCAGTTTCATCTTGGGTTTGAGAGCTTCCCACATTTTACGGCAGGTCTTGTTACTCAGCAATGTGCCAGTATATGGATAATGGAGCATATGCACTGACGAGGACTACGTTTCTAAAGGAGATAAGGGAAGGTGACTTACAGCGAATGGAAAAGTAACTGATCTTCAACACTTTAAATTTGAAGGAGAGATGAGCGTGTTTGAACGAACTGCGATAGAAAAACTAGTCGTTCAACCTCGGCAAAGTTTACCAGCTGACTACGCTGAAGATATCATGTCCATCATCGCCATCAGAAGTGTCTAAACGATCATCATCGATGAATTCAGACAAGAACAATACGGGTTTGAATCCCGTCAACATCGGTTTATTCCCGTTCGACAGCCTTCCATTGGCTGATGCCCTCAGTGTGAATCGTAGAAATTTGTTGTGTGCTGAATAAGATAGATTTAAAAACACTATTTGATCTTAACATATGAAATCCTAATCATTTTCTTTGTACTGAGTACCGATTGGTATTGTCCCTACTGTTCTGTATTCGTTCTGTAAGTTCCTCCAACAAGAATAAGAACTTTCGAGAACGATGTTTTCAGAATCACCATTAGGAAGCTCGTGTGATGCTTCATAGCAGATATGAAACCAGAACTATCGCGTACTGAGGGCTTCATAATATTTTAAGACAGTCCTTCTTCACAACTGCCGACTTCACTCAGAAATTCATGGAGCCTCTTGTCCACCATGACGAGCATAAGAAATCTGAAACTGAGCCCATACAGAATAGAACTTCACTTTCAACATTAGTTGAACGACCGAATCCAAGTACGATCAATTGATTCTTTCACCGATTGATCCTGTTTCGCATAGATGAGTATATCTTCGTATTTTAAATGTTTTGCTGTAACATTTCTCTTTATCCACAGTTGTTACTGATCAGAAGCAAATTCTTGGTGAGTTACTGAATCTTACTTCTCCGAATTTCTCGCTTTAGTTCATATTGACGGCGGCTGTTTCCGTCGGAATTTTCACGTCCAGTTTTCTGCCCGAAGTTTACTTAGTAGTGGGCTATTAGTATTTGGAATAGTATTAATAGTATAATTATTAATAATAGTAGTAGTAGCAGTGATAGTAGTAGTAGTGAGGGTAGTATTGGTAATGGCAGTGGTAGGATTACTAATAGTAGTAGTAGCAGTAGTAGTACGATAACTATTATTATTGGTTGTAGTTGCAGCAGTATTAGTAGTATTATCATTGGTAGTAGTAGTATTTATAGTATCATTATCATTGTTATTGTTAGTATTATTAGTGGTGTTAGAATTGGTAATATTGGTGGTAGTAGTAGTTGTTGTTGTTGGAGTCCGATGAGTATCTGTGCTACCAGCTGTAATGGGTACTGTACTGCTAAAAACAGTTATGAACCGCGGAGCAACAAGTAATTTCAGTACATCAGACTGCCCGAACCAAGTGCAATGAAGAAGGCATACGAATCACTTGATTCTATTTTTTTCCGAAAAGGACAGCATGAAATCGAGATGGACATATTTGAAGCGAATAAGCAGTTTTTGATGTCTGAATGATGTTTGATGAAAGGTTGCTTCAGCTCGTCTCCTCTGAAACAGTAATGGTGGTTATGGCATTAGTTCTGTTACCAGCGGTACTGGTATTGGTAGTGCCAGTGATATTAAACCATGAATGTGCAGCATTTCTTCAAATGAGATGGTATCTAATTGAACGAGTCATGCGGCTTCCATTAATCTCATTGGTCACACAAGAATTCCGAGGCGTCCACAGTTGTAGATGCTTCACACGGTTTAGATTCAACAAGCTAGTACTGTTTGACGTCTTGGTGACTACATCGCTTTCCGATAGAATGTATTAAATAGATAGTGACGGTAAATGGTGACGAAAATCCATCGAACACGATATCTTGGCTTCGACATAATTCGGCCATTTCAAACAGTTCACATACTGAGCAGAATACCTGAGCAGCTGTTCTATCTGACTTGTTCTAGGTTAGTTGGTGTCAAACTGCATCTGAGTGCAGATATGACATTCCCTGAAAACCACATATCATAATCCAGCCTAGCACGAAGTTTTATTTTCATACATTTTCTGTTTTGGTTGTTCCTCATGAAGACTTTGAGAGTGTGAATAATCTTTCCCTAACAATCCATCGGATTGTGTCGAAGGTGCACGCGATTCCACTGATTGTAGCTATTGAGACTGCAATATATCTCAGATGTGGTTGAGTAAACCTATCACTGACACGCACAGACACAGCGGTACATTGATTAGTGTTATTCGCACCACTGAACAACTCACTTACTAATCTTTGGTCACATGAGTCTTTCTGAACTATATCTGCCGAATGTCATTTAGTATTAGTTAATTTCAACAGCAGATTATGAGAAATCGAAAGAAGACTAGTTAGAAATCAATTTTGATCTCCTTCATCACAATAAGGTTTGTCTCAACCAGGGTGTTTAATAGAGGTCAATGTCGTTTTGACTTAGTTCTCTATTGATTATCACAATACTGGGTTAACATGCGTGAGAGTTCATTAGCTTCTCAGGTTAATCTGAACGAAAAGAGGGCTTTCTCTCGCTTCCTGCCGAGATACTTAAACTCGGATCGACATTTAGTGAACTATAGCTGAGATCGATGAAAGCTTACCCAAACTGTGGGTGTGACATTTATTCCATAGTTGATAGTTATCTTTCGAGAAAACAAGGAAATGGTCTTGGGAAGGATTCCAACGTAATCAACGAATGTAGCTAAGCTTTTGCATAGAAATGCCCCAAAACTTGCTTGCTCATCATGATTTGATGATGCCACTCTGAGCTCGTTTTCCTCAGGTTCCAGCTGGTCGACATTGTAAATCTATTTTTTGAATACGCTGAAAGGTGAACAAAATCCACATGGTATGATTCCTCATTTTTTCATGTCAGAACCCAGTCTATTCATTAAAATTTTGATTCATTCATGATTTCTCTTCGACTCTTAAATAACCGAGGATTCTTTAGCGGAAACAATCACAGACAACACCTAATGTAATGAATCAGGTCACTTGGAGATTTCATTTCATAATAAGTTTTGATCTGGTTTGTTACGATGAAGTGCGATTTTCGAATGCTGCTTGCCTCCCTCTGGTCAGTCTACCTTTCCCAAACAAGTGGTAGGGTTTGATTATTATTCCCACAGAAAACACTGTGTAGACGATGGGAGGATTTGTGAAACCCTTCTTTCAAGTACATTTCCGGAATAGGAGTTTCAAGAAGCGGATTTCTTTTCATAATCTGCGTAAACATTTCCAGTTGCTTTTATCAGTGATATACGAAGACTTGATTTCACTACTTCTCGAATTATGATAAAGTAGCCGGTCCTGAAACCGGTTCCCATAGAGCCTACATTTTGCAAAGAATATTTGAACTACAAACGAAAGGTCTATAAAAGCCGACTCGGTGGCGCACTTCTACAGTAGATTATATTAACCTACTCCTCAAACACAGGAAATAGGGTGGGCGGGTTTCAAGTTTGATTCCGCTGCCTGAGCACTGATGAGTGGTCAGCATGGTAAGGATGGCAATTAAAACTTTGATGGCATCAAACGTGCACAAGTCCGCGAAGTGCTTGGTGATTGGTTTTGGGTTACCGCAATGGACAATATTTTGCTTCTCGCTTTTGGTCACTTTGATCTGTTGTTTTTATCCTGGCTTATTTGCGTATGCATCTTATCATGTCAGTTTTGTAACTGTTTTATCGAGTCAAAATAAGCTTAAATTGGTCACTCACATTTCCTATCCGTTTGTTTCAGTTGGTGTCGAAGATTTTGAAAGTGTGTTCTTCAAGCTATTTCCGTTCGTACTATTCCTTGCATTCGTGTTTTTGCACGAAACCCTTACAGTCGTACATTCACGAAAGCCAGGGTAGACACACTGTGCACGAACACTGAGAATGCGTGTGAACGCACTGCAGCTCTCTCGGAGTAAACGATCATTGGTATACGACATGATCTTTGTCCATTGTCTCATCTCACATTCAGAGTGATCTCATACAACACGTTTTTTGCACAATTATCTTCTGTCATAGATTTGCATGTCCACCGTTCAAACATTCACCACAGTGTTTCCCTGAGAAAACTCTATCTTATTCGTTTGAATAGTGTCACGTTTATGATGCTTGTGAAAACTTTTGAGATCAGTAAATTTAATTGTCCGAATAAAGTATATTACTCAAATCTTGGAAAATAATATGCTTTAGAAGCAGAACCATTCATGATTCTCAACTTGCATCGCGGTTCAAATTAAATGTGTCACACTAATGAAAAGTCGTAACTTTGGGGATTAATTATTCAATCAGTACAAGAGAATACACTATGAAATTTCATTGAAAATGAATGAGAATTCTTTCGGGTTTTATTCGACTCTTATTAACTGATGGATAGCATAGTGTAAAATAACTTATTATGCCGTACCAACGCTCAACTCACTAGTGAAAACTATGGAAGCCCTGCACAGCTCTTCCATCCTTGTTCAGATTCTTTCGCAGTGCTTTGATACTGGATTATGAGTCCTGTTATGCAAACCAAATCTCTTACCAATCAAACGCATATAGTATACAGGTTCCGCAGATTGTTCCTAACAGAATCTGCTTGTTGGACTTATGTCCCTACACAGAACACATCCATCACAAGAGTCGATCGCTGTGCGGGAAGCAGGTTATAACTGTTCGAAATCAGTGACAGATAGGGAGCTATATATCCTGCAGTGTACATGTTCAGCAAACCGTTGAAAGCCAGCCCGGGATAGTCTTGTGGTTAGGTGTTTGACCCACAATCGTTCGACTCGGGTGCAAGCACTGGTGGAGATTCGGTGGATATGCACGGCTGATGATTCCTGAAGAGGATGATACAGCTGTACAGTGCTTCCATGGTTTTCAGTAGGGATTTGATCATTGATACTGCATAATCAATCGTACAGTGATCTACAGATCTAATCTTCTACTACTCAAATACGGATAGCATGGTATGAATTGAGGTCTCTTGGGACTGCAAACATTTGGAATATTGGGATGCGATCGGATAGGATGTGCATTCCCAAAATCTCTATACTGAGCAGTCAAATTCGCCTATTCGGTAACGTGTATACTTTGGACAATGGGTGGTAAATCAAACGATTCCATTTACAAATTGTTGATAAAATTGACTCCCACCAACTGACTGATGATAGTTTTACAATGATGTTTTTTCGTATCCACTGAACGGGATGCGAAGTGTACTACTGAGTAATTACAATTCACAAAACGGTGGCTACTTGTTCTGGGCCTTCAACTCAATCATGTGAACTCACTCGTAGTATTCGACATATATATAGACCATACAAAGCAAAATGTATTGTCCCAATTTTCTGTTTACAGGGAATGTGTTACGTGCTACAGGTAAGTACACCATTGGTTGGTTTACCTTCAAGCAATTTTCATGTTCCCTCTATAATAGTACATGTTGATGTATTTTTACCATTTGGAAATAAAATTATTCGCTGATCATGCTGCTTTTCCATTCCCGTACAGGAAATTCTGGTGATGTTTACCGAGGTATGATTCTGTGGTTTACGGAGAATCCCAACCAATGACATATTTAGACGAATAATGACGAATATATGAAGTGAGCAAGGTTAGGCAAGTAAATTACAATTAGCTGAAATAACAGTCAACTTTTGTGAATATAGTAGGATTAACCATTCTTAGACATCCCTTCATTCATACATTCATGAATATTACACAGTTGAGCTGCTTGTTCTCTTGCTGATAACAACCAAAACACATGTTTGTTTACTCTCTCAAGCTTCATTTCCGCGAAAAATTAATTCATGGCAGTGAAGATTCGTTGTAATTCTGCTAACTTCATTGTTATCATGTGTCATTGTCCAACATTAGGCAGAGTTGAGGTTTGATACCAGGAAAGGCTGTTCTCTCCCGAGTCCGTATCTGAGATGAATTAGCCAAACCGGATATTGCTTACTGACATGAATGAACTGACTGTCTATGCGGATTGGAGTTATCTCGAACGAATAGGTAACAGCTACTATCGGATTAGAAATCATTCTCAGTTAAACTCCGTGGGTCCCGCGGTCTCTCTCGATCTCCGCAGATATTTCTCTCTCCGTTTTATCGAATTCTTGATACAGAACCGACGGGCATCTTACAAGTATACAATGGTACGTATGCCCGTTTTCCTTTCACTTGTTAGTTTGCAAGCCCCTCCCAAAATCTTTTGTAAACTCTGCAGTAACAAAGTACGACAAATGAACGAATGAACTTTGGAAATGTTTTATTAACTTTAGAACTGCAGTGAGATAGAAGGAAGTTTGGTTGTGACAGAATACTGTCTAATCGGTTACCCTTATTTTATTTCGGTTTTCTTTGAATCATTCCTATTATTTCTTATTTCTAGTGAGAAGATTTGTCTGTATTCGAACCATCTTGCATTATTAGCTAGAATACATTGTTTATATTTGGTATAAAACCGTCACTGTTGCCAGTAATTAGAGCACACACTGAGGGGTTCCAATTTCCATCGGGCAAACTCTCTTCGGATAGGTCGATTGGTGATAGACTCAGCCACCACGAGTTGATAGAAGTCTCTTCTCGTCGTATCGATCAGCCTCCACGGCGCTCGCGAATTAATTGACCCAAGCTTTGACCTGGATTTCGGAGAGGCACTGGCATGCGGAATGATAACGAGTTTTAGCTGTCTGCTGGCATTAGGTTAGCCCATACACTCACAAGTATGATACGTCTAGAGTGGTGTTACAAGGGCTTAATGATGCTTTGGCCATAAATGAATGGGTTTATCCGATAAGTTCCATTATAGACTTGTGGTCTTATTTCACAAACCGGTTCACATAAACACTTTTAAAATTGTAGGGTTCTTTCTATGATCTACAGCGAAAGGCCTAAATTTCCAGATAAATCTGGTACTATTTCGAGATAAATCATATCTAAGACCACCGTTCAGTGAGTACGCGTCTGGGTGAACAAATGAACGGATAACGCTCCCGACATTCAACGATTACAGTGAAGTCGGAATCCAACAAAGTTTAGCTGTTCATTGTCCGATAAATAGGACGAAATGTGGTCATGAAACAGTCAGTTAACCTCTCGTTTTTAACATTTCCCAGCACGTATTGTTATTGGTAAAGTGTGTTCTCTAGGTCATGTAAAATATTAGGAGACCTATCCAAGCCAGGATTTGTAATGGTCATTGCTCCCATTTTATTTCATCCAATATCACATTTTCCTGCACTGGTAACAGAACAGATAATTTTTCAGGTTGTTATAAAGCTGATGGTTCAAAATGTTTTGTTCACATCCAAAGAGGTATTTAGGTCATGACAAAAAATAGCAGACTTATCCAAGCCCATCTAAACTGCATTCCATATAGGACTGCTTTTATGCTAGTCAGTTGGCAAATTATCGAAAAATTCACTTGGGTTGTGAGCCTCAAGCCTGATTTCCTAGGCCATATATATATCGCATGTTGACGAAATTCTCGCCAATAAAATCTGCCGGTAAACCAAGATAATCGACTGATCAATACCAACACACAGTCGAGTCCTTGGGAGCCCAAAATGAGTTATTCTAGTTTGGAGGTCATGAATTCAGTAGTTCAAATTGTATTTCGACGGTCTTGTGGTATGCTGTACCAGGTTAACGTTATTACGTCTGATGCCTTTTAAACATATCTGTCAAACAATAAGTGTAATCTATCGCAATAGTGACAGAATAATAAAATGTGGTTTGCATAGGAAATTTAACACTACTAGAAGGCGTATAACATCACACTGCAATCGATCCCTGAAGTAAACAATTTTGAGTATTACGATTCACAATATGAATCAGAGATTGTAGTCTCTCTAATGTAATCCTCTTTATGATATACTGTACTAGTTGAAGGCTGGGTGGTACTTCGGTCTTGAATAAACGCAAACGCGGAGGTACTTTTACCGTGCCATGCTTATACTGTACCGAAGAAGACAAGACGGATGAGCAACACCTGTACTTGAGCACCTAAGCAAGTTCCGTCAGCAAAACATGTACAACCTTTTATATAGTCCATTTTCCAGACTGCGATGCAGCAACATTTGTCCTCTTGCTGTCCTGGTATTTCTACTCCGTTCTAGTCAGGCGCCTACAGGTTTTAGGTTGATTCTTTAGATCACCATTCCCGTTTGTTTGGTCCGATCGATTCGGTTAATTACCTTGTCGGTTTCCACTCAATTAGACTATTTTGCCAGTTACCTCATGTCCATCTGAGTCCCACTAACGACTCCGATTAGCTCTTTTCGTCTGTCCTGAGACCCTTTCGATATATTCATTGTCAATTCTTTAGTCTGCGATTATCGATTGGTTGGCCTGATCTATTTGATGGTCATCTTATTCCGTTTCCACAGCATTCTCCGCTACAATATGACCTTGAATATTTGGTCATACATTCTAAATAACCAAAATGTTTCTCACTTTGCAAAAGAATTTAACTCATTCTTTCATGTTTAAGCTCTAGATTATTAGTTTCTCCATCTATGTTTAAATTGGTTTGGCTGATTCCGTCAGGCAGATGTGAGGTCGAATTTCCAGAAGAAGTAACTGCTGTTGATGAGATCAAAATATTTTCGTCGATGATAAATACTAACTCATGTAAATTCACTACCATACAGCTGTTATCTCATTTGAGTCGTACGGAACGTGCATGGTCGAGGAGTCCAACTTTAGAATCACGCTGTGATTCTCGCAGTTATTTCGACACGGCTGACCTTCAGAAGGAAAGCACGTGATTCCCAGTATGGGTACATGACATAAAATAGTATGGTATTGTACCTAGATGATGTGACAAAGTTTGCACGGAAGTACATGACCGGTTTCGCGGTTAACGATTCACCGTATGATTCTAAAGATGGAATTCTCGTCCGTGCAAGGTCCGTACAATTCAAATGAGATAACAGGTGTAAACTGATAGTGGAGTGCTTAAGCATAGAGATGATTGGGCAGAAGAGTACTGAGTACGTACACCTAGTGAGCAGCACCCACCACGAAACCGGGTTTTGTGCTTCCGGGAAAATTTTGTCCCGTCATCCAGATATAACACCAAAATACTCACATCGTAAATTAATACCATACTTTTTAAAATTAGCCATATTGAGAGTTTCAAGATTTTTGGACGTTTGAGATCCAAGCAAATTTATCTCGGTAATCGGAATCACAATTTCAACTGTCCACAGATCACACCAACTCTAGCGGTGAGGATGCCAATGCATTTATTATTTATTATTCTACGTTATCAAAGAGGAACATATTTCATCCAGCCAATTTTGAAATCAGTTGTAATGTGTCAGTGGTAAATCTGAACTGAACCCAGGCCAGCGAAGAGTGACGCGCAAACCCCAGAAAAGGATTTGCAACTAGCACAGGCTTATAATCCGGTACTGTAACATCGATTTCAATAAAAACAATGGATAGCCGTTCAAACCTCAATTCGTGGCATCCACAGGGGAGTTTTCATATCACTATTCTAGGGAACGCACAGAGATTGATAACGTCAAACTAAAGCCGAAAGGCCAGAAAACAGACATCAATTCCGGCTACCGAACAGTGCCATTTGGTTAGCCTGGACGTGAACACAGTTAAAGATCACACGATGTCTAATCAGAAAAGGGGATAGGAAATAGACACCGAGTGAAACAAGGAAGAGATTTACCAAGGGCCTAAACAGAGGTCATGTCTGACCCAAAGGTGTCTGTGCGGTCAAGAAATGTACAGTGCGTTGGGAATATCCTTGTGTGGGGGGGGGGGCGGGGAGCGTGTGTGGATGCATGTGTATCAGGACACAAACAAATGGATCCTGGAAAGCTGAATGTTAGCCGAGTAGAAACGAATTGGGCAAGTTGGCATGGTGGATTCAACTGTTAGTCAAGAGTATTTGCTATCAGAGCTTAATCTTGGTAAGGTTTTATTTATATCACGCATTTACTTGAGAGTAGTGTGGGATTGTTTAATCTTTGTTTGGTTGACTGTCCTTTGGACTCCACGTTTTACGCGCAAACCTCAGGCCATCCGACCAACCTGCACTCGGAAGCACCAAACTCGAGTTTCTCTCTTGTTAGATATGCACCACTGATGAGCTCTAACAAGAGCGAAACTCGAGTCTGGTGCTTCCGAGTGCAGGTTGGTCGGATGGCCTGAGGTTTGCACATAAAACGTGAAGTCCAAAGGTCAGTCAACCAAACAAAGGTTTTATTTACCTTCGGCAACTCTTCTGGACAATTGAAAGAAAGGCATATTACAAATTACACAGTGTACTGGTTTTTCTCAATTCCGTTTAAACTGTTATGAAATTTTGTTCATTTCTATGCAATAAATCTCTTTCAAATTAGCCTACGAAATTCGGCCAATAACGGATTTAGAAGACAAGCACGACTTGCACATTAGCCAACCAGGATTGTTCTACTGCAACCGTTGTTTGAAAAATTATCCACAAGATGTTTGCAATTTCGTCATCTTCTCCGGGTAGACTATCAGTCGTAAAATCAAGCATGCCACGTGATCGACAGCACTGATTTTGAACGCGATCAAAGTACGCGGGTCAGTTTTGACAGATGCGTGTAAGTTATATCCCATACGACCGATGGAGATAGATAGTCGGATATCTTGCAGCAACTCAGACCTTTTGACAACAAGTCTCTGATAAAAAAACGGGATTTCAAAAATCGAGTTACTTTTGTCTCTAGTGGAATATTCCGTCCACGGGGTTGGTCTTTCCAACAGACCAGCAGAAAGTCAGGAACCGCAAGCAGGATTACGACCGAAACCGCAAAAGAACTGCGGTAGTTTCAGTGTACGAGTTGGTTAAATCTTAGGAGTTCCAAAGAGTTACAGTCATAGTACACATGCAAAGTCGGAAACTGACCAGAGGAGATAATAATCAACGCTTGATTGTGAAATGATCCATCATTTAGGATAAGTGCTTAACTCTTCGTTGACAACCTTGGAAGTGCCGTATAAGTTTGTCAGCTTTATTATGGTGAATCAGCAGTGCACTTCCTTTAGACCAACTCTAAGACTCAAACTCCGAGTGAATCCTAACGAATCAAAAACTCTTCCATCAGGCAATCCAATATAGCTGATAACGACTTGTCTCACGTACACAACGCCCAATCTACTGTCTCTGGTTATCAATGGTAATAACATGTCACGTGCCCAGTGATCGATCCTAAGAATGAAATACTTCTCGTTAGGGATACTAGGGAAGTGAATGTATTCCACCAAAAACAACCTACATGAATTCGAAACTGAGTTATTTATCGAAATACAATGAGCAATAAGTTGACAGTTTCGCGGATTGAGGTTACCTCTATCTCGAGCGGCTGTCCACCGAAATATCCATTTACGGGGAACACTAACTCTGTGCATGCAACCCAGCATCTTCTACAAGTATCAACATTCTGCATAATAAATTCCCAATGGTGATACAGCATAGCTTACATCCGATCAGAAATGATCCAGTATGAAGATAAACAGAAAGTCTAGGAGCTAAGCATAACAGAAATCTATAGCTGAGGTAGTTGACACAATAGTAAACGAATTTGTGTTATCCAATACACATCCTGATCGTGAAGCTGACAGCCGGTGACAGACGGTCAGCATAGTGTACTTTGAAACCTTCTGTTCTGGGTTCCAGTTCGCTGTTTATATTCTTCAGCTGGCAAGCCCTAATTGGCAACGAACCCCCTCATGAATTATCATGCTATCATTGTTGAATAAGAACGGAGAATGATAATAATAATATAAACTGGACACGTTCCCCTGGTACTTATAATTGTCAGACTCTTTAAAATAACGTTTCTGTCTGTAAAACACTTTGATGGTTTCATACACTCACGTGTGTTAGAAACGGGGTATTTATGTCATAATCCCTTCACATCACCAGTTGGAAGAAAGTGATTGGCATATGACGATTGGTCTTTATTCGTGGGACAGTGTATTTGTTCGATTTTTCGATTGTTTTCTGACTGATTCAGGACGGCGTTCTTCAACTACTGCACTTATACAACTACGTCCAACCTGAAAACCTGACAGTATTTGTCCTCGATATTTGCGAGCCAAAAAAGATATTGGAAGGAAAGTTTGAAAACTTGACCAGGATCACTCAGCAACACTGGTAAATAATCAATGCGAAGCGTGAATAATCAAGATCGTGGAGGAAAGTAATTTCATGCCAGCTGCTGAATACGCAGGAAGAAAACTCCACTCTCTGTATCTCTCCGAACTTGATTGAAGTTACCAAAGCGGTGATCGTACATCGACTGGCTTTATGTGATTAGGTGGTTGTTGTCAGCAATGTGTATCGGTCTCGTGTTTTTGTTGATGTTCTAGTCCACAAATGGGGTGTTCTTAATGAGACTAATAAGCGGAGAATGAAAACGCCGATCAAAATCTTTCGAGGAAAATGGTAATCAAGATAGTTTACTCACGAGTATTATTTTCGCGTTATTTTTTTATCGATTTCGCTCCCACCTTAGCACGTTTATGTATTGTCTGTACTAACGCTGGCAATATACACGTGTGTGTGCACATATACAAATATATGCGACTTTTCTGAGGTTTCGCTACTCAACTCATCACTGGAGATATTGAAGTCACACTTAAACCTGTTTCATTCTTGCCTGTAGCACTCGTTGACTTTAGCACTTGTCTTCTGAGTTCAACACAGGACCCTAATCCCAAATCAAGGATGGTTCTTAACGAGCATGAAAGAGTTGTGCAATGTTTCCAAGGTTTTCAGTCTTCGATGAATGTATGATAGATCCCACAGTGAACAACAGAGATCTCTTTCTATCGGAGTCGATCTGTATGATTGGTGTGTATTCCATGATACTTTTGAGGTTTCTTTTTTCGTCAGGGGTTCAAACCAATCGAAATGATCGTAATGGATGGCGTTGAAGGTTATAACAAAATAGATATGAACATAACTGCACACGGTGACTATATGTTCACACCCTCCGGAAATGTGATGTATATTCGACTCGATGGCAGACGGGTGGATTTGACAAATTTACAATTCGGCTTCAGTATCAAACACGGTGAGTTGCGAGCTTGTATCCTTTCGATAAATTCACGTGTCATTCTGTCCGTATTACCTGCTTGTTTTATTACACATGAAGTGAATTGCAGTAAAAGAGGTATATCCATAGTCCGAAAACATAATGTATGTGGAGTCTTCAGATGACTCTCACGTCGAAACCAGTTTGCCGGTTGCGCTTTTGAAGGGAAAAAGATTGTACTTTGGTGGAAAGAAGGAGAGGGGAGGATGTTTCATAATTTAGTCCTACGGAGAAAAAGTGACTTAGGGGTTGAGGTCCGATGTCGAGCGACAGAAACTTGATAGGGGTAACCAGCCACCTATGTCGGGGATAAGCTTTGAGAAGTAATGAGAATAGGGACAGCCGAGGCAGATGCCCAGCGTTGGACAAGCGGCTGCGAATTGGATGTTTAAACTGACTCAGCTACCGGACGACGGGCTTAACTTTGGACCCGGTAGAGAAAAGATAAATAAGAAAACCAGGCTTCACTCCATACGTGACAACAGTATTGAAGTCTGGACGAGTTTGAGCCTTTTTACAGTGAGAAAAGTAGAGATGGTTTGAAGAAACCTCTGGAGCGGAACAGAAAACCATTCTTGCGGGCAGCACGAGAAACAAGCGAACATGCATATGAAGACTAAGATGGAGATAGAATGGTTGGAAGACCCAGGAAAGATATCGAATTGGGGGAACGAATAGGAAGCGAATCGCAAGATAAGTGAGGATAAAAGGAATGATGTTTGGGAGAAATTGGGAGAAGAGTCGTTTAGGAAGCATCGAAGAGAACACGGTTTTGAAAGCACCAACAGGAGATTTATTCAGGGTCCGAAGTGAGTGATATTACGAGGGCACAAAGGTTGAGGTCGATGTTGGCAGTGGCACAATGTGATGTAGGATACGAAAGGGAGTAGTGTAGGGTGGCTTCAAAAGCAAAATCGTGGATGGGGTTAGAATTGGTGGATAAGAGGTCAATAGTAAAAACCGGGAAGGGGTTGATAGAAGGTGCAGAACCTTGGGGAACGACAGCTTTCACGGGAAAAGGCTGCAATCATGCCCCCTAGACACGAAAAACGATGGTCCGTTTACTGAGTTTTCACGACGTCCACAAGGCAAGGGCTTGAAGAAACCCAAAAGTGGCCAATTTTGAAGGCAAACTTTTGTGCTAGACACGGTCAAGAGCTTTCGATAAGTCTAATGAGATCAGATTTGTTTCTCCGTGGTTATCGAGTATCACAGACTAGGAATATGAGACCACTGCTTGTAGATCACCCGTGGAACGACGAGGTCAGAAACCGCATTGGCAACCGCTTAGCAGTCCTTCATGTTCAAGGAACGATCGAAAGTGATCAGAAATTATGGTTTCCACGAGTTTTGCACGACAGAAGTCAAGGGAAATAAAACGGTATTTGTTCGGGTCGGAGGAATCGCTGTGTTTTGCAATAAGAGAAATTACGGTGAACATACCAGATTGGAGAGAAAAGCAAAAAGATGATGTAAAGTTAGAAGGAATTCTGAGGCACACATTTTCAGAACGATGAGTGGAATGCCATTAAGGCCAAGTGGTTTATTTTATTCGATTGAATTTTGGGTCTGGTAAGCCTTTCTCGTTGTGATAAGATTGGTTGGAGGTGGAAGAATTAAAGTGTCGGTAAAAGTGGAATGAGAGGCATACCGGGTAGCAAAATCCTCGGCTTTCTTATGAGGCTCACAGACTAAAGAGCCAGAGGATTCACAGAATGGGGAGGAATTGGAAGAGCAAATGTTGGGGAAAACGGCCTCGATGAGAGACCAAGGTGATCGGCTCTCAGTAACAAAGGGAGCTGGAAGTTTGGCTTTGTCGAGGACAAAACGATCCTTGGAGTTCTGAATGGAAAGCGGGCATTTATTTCTGGTCTGCACAAAGAGACCACGGGGATGGGGAGTAACGAAGCGGCATCACAACTTGAATGCTAACTTCTAATGGCGCACACTACGATTGCAGGAGTGAGTGAACCACTCAGGTTGTAGTTTGGCAGACCCCGTAGTGTGATATGGGAAGAAGTATATCTTGGACAACAGTCTCAGTAAGGTTTGAAACAGAAGTAGAAAGATCAGAAATAAAGCAACAAACACTCCAGGGATACGAGACTAGAAGATAACGAAAACCATTCGAGTTGGCCGAATCGTAACGACAAAAGGGGCGTGTGGATTTCCATATAGAAACTGGGCAAGGAAATGTTGGTGGAGGAGATAAGACAGTGGTGTGATGAGCCGAATGGAGGAAGAACGATAATGCTAAAGAATAAAGGGGGAAAGGAAGTGAGAAGGTCAAAATCATGTGCTTAGTCTGCGGCCCGATCGGAGATGCATGTGGGGAAATCAACGAGTTGACTCAGATTGTTGACCAGAGCGAAAGCTCCAGCTTCGCGTCCTGCAGCCGCTGTGTCAGAAGAGTGCAAAAGCCAGTTCTTATTCTGTACAATAAAGTCACTAAGAATCGCTACTCGGCAGTTAGGGTCTGACGTGTGAGTACCGAGAGTGAATATTCAAATAGTGCACAGCTAAGGAACATGTTTTTTGCTCTGGACTGGCATCACTTGATCACTTTCACACGGAACGGAAGCATACGGCTTACCGAGATCTGAAGGGCAGTCCTGAATATATATGTGGGATGCATCCACGGTATAGGCAGCTAGATAATTTACTTTCGATGACTGAATCAAACACCTCATTTAACAAAGCAGCTGTCAGGGAGCGAAAGGTGCCCGGCTTGCGGAATAGAATTTTAAATACCATAAATTTAAATGTAATTTTCATCTGGTATAGCATCTTGTGCTTCGTTCCATTTGTAAATTTCACGCATGTATATAGCGTACATTATTTTGTAACCGGGATATCACACTTCAATGTTATCTGTGGTCAGCTGGATTCAAATCTGACAAAGTCTCCACGACACAGTCAGTTTTTTCCAACACATTTAGAAGGGTACAGCCAGAGTGATTGGAATTATCTAGTCTTGAATTAACCAATATCATGTAGTCACATTTTTTATTTGCACATTAAATAAGCTATCCGAATGGTGTTTTATGGCCAATTATTTCTCATATCTTACACGTATGGCAAACAGCTCATGACAATGTTAATGGGCGATGTAAGTAATTTTTTCAGTTACAATTTTCTGCTCACTTTACTCCTGTAAACACATCACCCAAGTTAATGCTGAGGTTTAATCCTAGTTGCATATTGTTTTTCAAATAACATTCGCTGGTAAATACACTCCGTTCGTGGGATAGCTCATCGTACAGATCATGCGCAAAACAACCACCTGAATAACGTACGTTTTTGTTCTAACAAGAAATAAGCAACGATCTTCGAAGAGATAAGATTTCGAAACATTTCACACAATACACTTACATAGAAATCAACGGGAGATAGCACGGTAAAGTTCTACTTAAAATGGGCCAAACATTCACATATATCTCTCTATCTGGGTTGTAATTATGATTAGTCATTGCTTCAGTGAACCTGGATTGTTCGATGCTTAGCTGGCGGCATCTATTTTCTGAGGGCAAAAGGAATAAAAGTATGAAGTGGAATAGAACGGAAAACGACACGATACCTAGCCACATCACTTATTGTCTCCAACAGCGTGGTAGTCCGGTCTCGTGGACTCCCGTCGGAGGGTCTAACACGTCTCACGTAGCCTAGTCCAGTGGTCAACGTTTGCATAACCTTTTGCTGAGTTACAGACTGACCACCCACCTTTCAGCCATTACCTGCCCTGGAGAATAGCGTTCACCTAGAAAGCCTATCGGTGAGCATGCATGAAGCGAGTCCCAGCCATCTAAACATGTTCAAGTTTTGTACTTGTTGCAGTGACTAACCAATAGTTTTCATCGCGATACGCGCAAACCCAGCACTGCTGATCCGGTCTCCCCAACTTATTCGAGCACTACTACAGAGACACCGATGCGCAAACACCGGCAGTCATCACCTATCTCCTTAGCCCTAACAGCCATGTTTCTGAGCTGCATAAAGGGCCGGACTGTATTAGATTACGAAAATGTCAAACATAACGACCATTTCGGTTAGTCAGTGGGCTTAACTGACTGCAGACTGTCAGCGCTTGATAATCAACGGATTGAGTATAGTATAGCTTTAAGTCAACCACAGTCTTTAGGTGTTTTTTAAACTACACAATTTTGTTCAGTCCGGTTTACGAAGTCGGCTTGATGATAAAATTGATCCGTATGGTACTTTCAGATATCACATAATGTGGGATATGCAAGTAAGGCCATGTGATCAAATGGATAGCCAATTACATCCATTTGTTGTCAATCGAGGGTTCTACTGCAAATGCAGTGACTGATGCACATGGCTACTGGCCTAAAAGGGTTATGATATGCATGATTCACTCAAATACAGAATCCGTTGACCGAGCAGAGAAGTATGTTCAAACAAAAATGAAAGACGCACCATTAGGAGCAAGCTTTATGATTCTCATAATATTGTACTCCACTTGGATTTGAGACTTCGTTTGAACTTGGTTTGTTTCATGAAGTGTGTTTCACACAGATCATGCATGATGACTTGTTTTCCAAGAAGTGAGAAATTTCAGTGTATGCTTTTCTCAGAATTTCAAATACATTAGAATAATCTCAGTGGTCTGTTGCTGCAGAATGGAGCACAAATTTAAATGGACCTACTAATCAGATCTAGTGGCTATGAATGAATCATCACCATAGTTCACTGTCCAAGTGTCAAATCAAATCTTCACGTGTATGTTTGCCTGTCTGTATTTCCAAAGGAATACCTTTACAATTGCCCACATATGAAGTATTTGGATTATTGCTAGTTTACAACCATTTCCGGCTGCGTATGAATACCACGATATTTGGTGCACTCCGTTGAAACGCATCCTCAGCGTAGCATATAGCTGTGTTGGGATATGAATATCGTGAGTCGGTTCTCCGATTATCCTAGTTTCAGCAGAACATAAATGGAAACTAGCCACAATATTGAGAGCACACTGACTGCATGATCACGTAATGCTAGAGATATCGTTGTTGATCCCGGCAAGGTCCTCCAACCTAGGTCGTTCTGCCTAAATGACCACACGTAATCATTTGGTAGACCCATTTAGGGTCGTGGTCTATGATCTTCTTCTGGTGGCATCGTTGGCATCTACCAATGTAATTGTACTCACTGCTAAACGACCACAATTTATTGTGTATTTTTTTCTAGTGCAAGCCGGTTCATATTGTCTGAGGGATAAAACAATAATTTCCCTTAAAGTCATAAGGGTCTGCTACAAGAATCACTGCTGAACAGCCCAACTAACTTACTGGGATAGCAGCTGAGCTCTCAAATTGCTCTCTGCGAAACAAAAGTTTGTTTTCAAAAGTAAATTCACATCATGGTTATGTATAATTCAATACAAAATGGGAACACGGCAGAGTACGGTTGTCTAATTTGTATGCGAGTTGTTGTACTCGAAACTCAAACCGACAATCAATGTCACCGAACCCGTCCTAATTTACACACACAGTAGATACCCCCTCGATCCGGGTGAAACAACCGTTACCATTTCAAACAAATCCACACTTCCTAACCATGTTCATGTGCAGGTGTTCGGCCGCCTACCCACATCGAATTAAACGGTAGATTTCAATGAAAACGACCGAAAGTATCCCAAGTTGGATGAATATCTACGTCAACGAATGGGAAGCATATGCAAAAGGTCACGGACCAGGTAGTTACCAGAGTCTTATATTGCACTTCATTTGCTGGACGCACAGCATTTGGTCCACAGCATAACTGCGTTCTCTGTGGTTTTCTCTGTCAGCAATTTAGTCCACTACAGTTTACCAAACGGTTTCACTCAAAAAAAGGAAGCCTACTCTGTTCAAGCAAAAAAGCCTTCTCTTTTTCCCCGGTGAACCTATCACCGGTAATGTCATCCTTCCAATTGTATTGATTATTAATCTCTCTGTTATATGCACCAAAAGAGATACAGAGACATCTATCCAGGTACAAGTTGGGCAACATTACTCCACTGCTTCCTCTTTTAAAGCTAATCTCAGGAAAATGTTGTTTCTTGAACCACATTTACGCGCAGTGTACTTGATCTCCACGCATTTGAAATGATCCAGTGAAAATAGCCGCATAAATTGTCACACCCTCTTGTTTCTCTCCTTTTCCTGATTTCCAGACGGGTGTTCTGCCATCCTCACCTTACCTGTGAAGATCACACTACCGCGCAACATGAAATATGACCAGCAGTTTGGTTTTTGTTACTGGAAGGTGAAATCTTTGATAGACATGAAGGGAATAGACGTAAAACTACAGTTGCCTCAAGTACGTAATCAAAAGGTGACCGCAGCATTCATATTGATCCGATATTTTGTATTGTACTCGCATCAACTCTCATGACATGGGGTTTTCAGAGGTTGAGTGACTTATTTCCACACCACTTCTGGTTAATTTCACGACGAATAGTTTTCGGTTCTAGGGATTACACGTCTACTGGTGAAGCAATATCCTGTATACTGTTGTGTAACTGAGTGCATACCCGATCTGGTTCCTCTTCATCAATTGAGTGCACGTCCAAGTAATAAAATGTTGACAACGGAATAAAACTTCTGAGCATTACATTCTTAGTTCTCGTTGGAAGTGACAAACAACAGTACCAACTGAGGTCTGTGTAGTACCTACTGAGATTAGTGACATGTTTACTGACACTAGAAGTAGAGAGGTATAGCAAAGAACCGGATAGTGTTTCTTCATGTGGTAACCCACTGACTTATTCACATAATACCATCATCGTCAACGTCCCGATAGTCATAGCCCCCGTTCAGCATCAGTCAAGCCACTAGTCGATGCCTTACTCACGCACTGCCATGAGGTCCGAAATGCCAGTTAGCATTGGGACAATGCGGTATTCCTACTCACAGAGCAAGCTCCGGTGAAAAGTAGAGAATTAAAAATATACGGATGAAAAAATATGATCATCAGGACAAGATGTAGCCATATCTGCATTGAGAAAAGTGTACAGAGTACACACCGGAACTTGAAGCAGAGGTGAATGATGGTGAGTCGAACACCAAATGAACGGGCCACTCGGAATGACTCTCGCCAAAACCACTGACTCCACGTGTCACTGGCTGTTTCTTCGCACGATACCAATCCACTGCCTTCTCAACGATCAGTCCCGTCAGAACAAAAGCATTGTGTTTCCAACAAACTGCAGAGTTAGGTCTCTTCCTGAGCATAAGTAGTAAGAGATTCGATTCACATATAATATGAATAATACTTAAGTACCGATTTCCAAATCAGTCAGTGAAGATAATATCACTGTACACATTGTACTGAGAGGAACTAGACACTTTCTTCCGTTTCTTTAAAATAAATACACCAAATTAGTTTCGAAAATTCATTCAACACACTGCAGTTGTACAACTCACGGTCCATAGCGATTCATTGCTGCGAACCACAATGAAACTGAATCGGTAAACTTGAAAGTAAGTTACTGAAATCCTATAATTTTCTGATCTATCTCGGAGAATGCAAAACAGTGAGTATGCAACACAAAATACAGCGAGCAATACTCTTGTCTAACATGATGACTTGAAGTGTCACGTGACTAAGACATGGTTCTCTGAAGTTCTTTCTTAGCTGACGTTGATGGTTTTCGTGAACTTGTGATCCCTGTGTCTGGTCGGCTGCTCACAAACCTATTCTGCACAGAAGCTGACGTGAATATTTCCTTTATTTTTGATATTGCAACACTCTGATAACAGTGAAATTTCGTGGATGGGAAATTACTCTTTTGCGATCACTTCTAAATTCAGAAACTTGACATGCTTTCCTTCATGTTTAACCATAAGAAAATGAGTGAACTTTTATCGACGTCAGAACAAATTATGAGAACATTCAAGAGAATGAATGGAAATGAGTAATTATGGAATACTCATGTGGGTGGAGCACATAAGCAGATATGCACTATTTATATGCATATATATGCATATATATATACATATATATATATATATATATTCAATAGGACCTACTTTGGATAGTCTGGAGTGTGAATGGATGCTCGTCAGTGAAGTGTCTACAAATGAACCACAACAGTGTTTTCTGCTAGTTTACACACATCAACTCTCTATTCTCTATCGTTATGAAAGCTTGCATATGCAGCCTCGTTGTTTTTTTGGGTGAACGGTGACTGGGACTCGCGCGCCTTTGCTTTTGCCTTCAGTCTCCTGACAACGTTGGATTTCTGACATATAAATGATCAACTTGAGTAAATTATGCACTGGTGAAGGTTCACCGAAAACGTCTGGAATGCGTGGTGCCATCTAATGATATTGACTGATCATTGACATTCCCGCCTAATCAAATTTGTAATACCTGTCACCCTCCAACATTTTTTCCACCAAAAACCATTTTGCGCACTGCACGTGATTCGCTTGCTCAAGTGTCCACCTGAAGACGAAAAGAACTGCTATCTCAAATTTTTGCGAATATTTGATGGTGCAGGTACAAAACGAATACGAATGAATGGGAACTTTGACACATCGGAGACAATCTACGGGTTTACTCAAAAGGTTATTGTGCTGGAATACTTCGGTCCTCCTGTGGACAAAGAAATGCAGTTGGCATTGGACTTTTTCTTCTGATACAAAATCAGTAACTTTGATTTCTTCGTTTTCTTTTGTTGCAGTTATTTGAAGTGTTCAATAGAGTGGATATCCAATCGCATTCATTTCTATAAAGCTACAATTTTGGGAACACCTATGTTACCAATGCGAACAGCAAATCTGATCCTCCGATATATTTTCCATAAACATTGTATCTAACAGCACGGTTCTCCGTAACCCAACATATTGTTTATAGTGCATTTCATTTGGGAAGTTCATATTTTGAAAACCTGTCAATTAAGTTCATACAGGACCGTGGGTTACCTACCAGTAGTCAGCCGCGTGTAATATCAAAATTCCGTTAATCTTTAGTACAAGAGCCTGATAGTCACAAGGTCAATGGAGCAGACAACGTTTAACCGTGGAGATCCGCATCACACCTGGTTCATAAGCTACTTCTAGAATGTTTGCCCTCTCGCCTGTTGATAATTTCCCGTTTATGGTTCCACAATGAGAATCCCCACTGATTTCCGAGGGGCATAAACTCCTCGTCTTTTTCGCTTCTTCGGTGATTGCTAGTAAATTACTTCATTGGTCAGACCAACAGTTTATTTATCATAACCAATCGCGTGTGAGAGCTGTGGCCGATTGAGTGATACCTGTTGGAGACCCAATGGAAACATGGGCTTGGGATGGGGTTTTGCAAAGTTCGTGAACATTTTGCAAACTGCTACTTCGATAGTGCCCAAAAGCTGACCACTGGAGAGTGGCTAGCTTAGAAAAGAAAACGGAAATACTTTTCTATTTTCTAATAATTTCAGTTTTGTTTTACATTCAAAGAAGTTTGCTTGAGGTAGAATACTAGATTGTTGTCAATCCAACTAAGTGGGAGTGAAAATACACACGAATCACTGTCAAAACCTGCGAGAGTACTGACTGTTTCGGAACCAGCAGCAACCCACCCTCTCTAACAGATCATCATAGGACGTCATACGACAACGACGTTTAGTAGTTTGGTCAAGGCTCGAGTCAGCAGAATAGCTAGAGACAGAACAGCGAATCACTAATGTGGATTTTAAGGATTAGAAACGATTCCTCCCAAGAGCTGTTTGGCTGTCGCACCAGCCAGCCTTACGAGACTGTGACAGACAGCAGCTGAACCAATTAGTTCCGGTGCTTCGATTGGCTACGGTGACTAACCCCCTATATCGACAGTGGTCTGCACCGATAAACTAAGATAGTTCAGAATTGGAGAATTCTCCTTCCTAGGTCTGGTGGGAAAGTTCAGAACAAAACCTGTGACCGACAACGCGCTATAATAGATTCAAGCTAATATGAAACTATCGTGTTGAAAACACTGTTGGATACGAGACAAATATTCAGATGATCGTGAATAGGAAACCGTGAAAAGAATAAATGTGCTTACTTAGTTAGTGCAAGTGTGATTTCGACTGCGTTCATATATTAGTTGGCCATAAATTGCCAAAGATGGCGACTATTGGTAGATTTTATTGAT
Organism: Fasciola hepatica; assembly: GCA_948099385.1. Classification (NCBI taxonomy): domain Eukaryota; kingdom Metazoa; phylum Platyhelminthes; class Trematoda; order Plagiorchiida; family Fasciolidae; genus Fasciola; species Fasciola hepatica. The sequence goes on from CANUEZ040000182.1 coordinate 11,696,341, forward strand.
AAGAAGTAAGTGAATAATTATATAAGTCCTATCAATCACAAACAGTGGGGTGTCTAGCCCACTAAATCGTTTTCAAAGGCAATCAAAAGATAAGGCATCCTTCAGATGCAGAAAATGAAATGGAGATTCGCAACGTACCAGCGAATAGATGACAAGACAGCGCGCGAATGACCAGCACGGAGAAACCAGAAGAAGTGTGACCAGAAACAGTTCACTAGCCAGAGGGAAAGACCAATTGGTCAGGGTAATCAATAAGCACACGAGGGACAAGTTGCATGACCGTCTGTCTCCAACAAAGACTGGGGTATGAATATGGCCAGGGCTGTCAACGTAATTCGGCCAGTTAGTCGACAGACAACGGAGTTCCGGGTTAGGCTGAAAGTACAGTACTGGAAAGACCAAGTAAACTATCGCGATAAGAATGGACTACACACTGGAATTCGCAGTCCACGCGCACCGTTAATGGATCAGAAGAAATCAGGTGCACCTTAAAATTATACTAGTCAAATGCGTAGTGTGGATAAACAATAAGGTGGTTGTAGAAAAAGCCCGATATTCTTATCAGTAGAAAGCAAGTATGGACCTCAGGAAGAATGATACAACCATTGCTGGGTAAAGTTCAACTGGTTCCGAGGGACTGGTACAAAACACAGAGCAGTTCCAATGCTTTGTTGGCTGCTTTCATTGGCACTATCCTCTTCCAATGGGGATGGGTTGCCCGATGCCGAATTGCAGCGTGTTCAGATTTTCCAACTTGAGACCAAACAAACTCACGTAGCAGCATGAAAGTATCCGGACAGCACTGAGATTTTAAAAAAATTGTGTAGGCGCACCCAACGACCGAACCAGGGTTGTTGAGTTCATGAAAGTCTTGAAATTTTCAACGTTGGGGGTGTTTAACCAAATCGCGTGTGCTTTCTTTTTACTGGAGCACGGCTTGTTTCCTACAAGCTGCGTCATGAGACCGCATTCTGATGGTAGTGCATCTTTCCCGAATCGGTCACACTGGGCAGACCGAATGCTTGCAGTTAGTTGGTCATGGTCTTCACATACTTGAGGATATACTACCTGTTTTCACATAAACTATTCTTACCTTGGATTTTCGTTGCGTGCTACAAAGAAAATCTGTACATACATGAAAAAATATGATATGAATATGATTGCCTACCGCATAGCTGTCTGACATACATGGATTTAACAGATGAAAATCGTTTGCGACCACGGTGTGGTAATGAAAGTCAAACATATGGCTGTGTGTTCTCTTCAACTGAATGGCTTTCAAGCTTGTAAATCGAATATCTGCATACTTCACTGATTTTATTCTTCTCCTATGTTTCCGATTTCGCAGAAGAACTGATTGTCAAAACAAAACAGAAGAGCTATTAGTTCGTTCCATTGGACCACATATTGGTTGTAATAATTGGCTGCCATTTCACTGCTATTCATCTGCTCATAGGCTCACTTTTGTTATGCTCCATTTTGGTTCCTGTTTGGAGAAGCCATCGACCGTGATCAATTAGCACAGCCTCGCAACTTGGCATCAAGTATGATAGTTTTTCACAATGCTGAACCCACTAGGGATTTTATTATTTCGTTAGTCAACAAAACTGAAGTAATTTTCCGTGCACTTTTGGTAAAATACGAGCAATTAGTTCTGATGGACAACCGATTGCACAGAATCGAACTCGACTACATGAATTCTTCATTTTTAAACAAACCAAATCTTTAGAATTCTCGCTAAAATCGCAGCATATAAAATAAATTGAATACGTTTGTGAAACATTTCAAAGATTGTGAGTTCAAAGCAATCTGAAGTACGCTCACAACTTAGCAACTATTAATTGGTACATAGTAGTTATCATAACTACCCACGGGAAGATTGGCAAGAAACTAAACTACCTGAACATTGGAATTATCGGACTATCGGACGACAAGCAACAGCAATTACACTATGGCGATATGGTGACTGTTGTATTTGCGTTGAAACAGTTCAGACCGGAATTTCACAGGAAATTGCTAAGGCAACCTCCTTCTCTAAACAGTTCACTGTTCATGAACATTGAATTTTGTGTAATCCAAAAATAAAGCTTAACATGTGATGGGAATATGAGAAAAAATTCGGCCACACAATCAGTCATCAGTATAGGAGTAGCCGTGAATGTTAGCTTTAATGCGGTCTTTCTTTATGCTGAAGAACAAGCAAAGAACAAGTTACGCCAAGAAACCTAGAAGGCATGCTACCTGCCCTCACTTCATCCATGCTAACCTATTCCTTTGTTTACTCGTTCGGCAATCTATATAGATAGAGCTACCTGGCACCTACCACAAAGGATCAAATTGCATATACCTGCTTGGCTGTGGACGGAAAAGAGAAAATTCATCACCAGTGCAAAGGTAGCGCTCTCATGGGACAGTAAACACTACATAAATGACCACGATTTCCAAACAGTTTATAGAGTTTCAAATGACGTACCGAAAGTTGCTCGAAAACAACATTTAGCAACGGCGGAGGCTGTAGCCACCAGATTATTCGGTTAATGCATCTCTCCTTAAAAGCTTTTCCCTAAAGCTCTCAATTTGCCCTGGACGCGATCAGAGACCCACCCTGGAACTCAAAGAGACCTGAACCATAATCCTTTGCTTGAAACCAGAAAAGGATAACCACTGCAACCCATCTTCATTGTTTTACTTGTCCTTTTCCCGACCACGAAACAACAACATTTCCCTTCCTATCCTTTCTAAGTACACAAGCCCAATTTGGAAGAATAACCAGTCACATTTTAACACACCGGAAATGATCAAAATTTATGCATTTCTTACCTACAAATGCATTTGTTTTAGCCACGAGTTTGATGTTATTGAACACAAGCCAGCTCGCCATCCGTGTTTCCTGTATAAAATGAGATAGGATTATTCAGTGAACAAGCTCCTTAGATAGAATAGCAAGTTGCTTTCCATTTCATCTTCGTGTTTTCAACACTTCCGCATTAGACAACATTGTGATTACAAGAAAATTGTCAAACAAGAGTCACATAAATTAAGCGAGATTCCTCACTGAACTACAGTAAGCCACTACGAGGTAAAAGATTTCTTTGAGTATTCTAACCATATGGTCATGAAAATTTCCCTGATTTGAATATCCAATGGAAACTCCCACTTTTGCTGTCACCAGTTTCGTCACTGACAATCGGAATCAATTCGTGCTTGGTACAAGAATTCAACTGAGGTTATTATCGGACCGCCTTCTTGTTTATTTTTTCATTTGAAACGTTTCTTTAAGTGACGTGATGATTGTTTTCATCTCACTTCCAACTGACTGATTCATCAAGCTAGTAACCAAAACCGTTGCATTAAAATGCACGACTGTTCTGATAAAGCTACTCGGTTCAACTTGCGATAATCTAGCCTAGCTGAAAGATGGCAATTATGCAGTTATGCTCACACTCACACGAGACACAGGATCTGCAGCCCTACACAAACAAATACCAACTCACACCCAGTTTTCGCAGTTCTCATTTCTCCACAGAAGTAAAACATCCTTCGTCCAGAATATCATGTTCTTATTGATCTTGATGGTAATCAAATGTCGATGTCTATTCGTGGCACAGCAAAATGAACTGCTGATAATTAACTGCAAACGCTACTCTCCATGATCAACATTAAAATGTCAGTGAGAAATCCGAATTTTTTTAATTTTATTAGATGACTCTCTTTTTACACCTCACGATAACTTGTGCTTCGAAACCCTACTTGTGTGAAGTGAGACGATTTGTCAGCAAACAACTCATCAACTGATTTATATTCCACCAGCCTACCCCGGTTTCCTGTAAACGCGTGCACATACGGTTTGATTGGTGTTTGGACTCCAACAAGATAATAAATATAAAAGGAAACTGATTCATTACCCACCTGCTGAATGGGTAACGCGTACACCAAATGCTTCTGGGCTCGCAGGTCTTCAGGTGTCTCATCTACCTGTCATGCGCTGTTGTTGCTGTTGGTGAGTTTGAAGTATTTTCTACAAAATGCTGCCTTTTTGATTTCCTATCTGAAATTTATTTGAATACGGTAATCAGTTGCTTATTCAACTAATAACCAGTGTGGTTTATTTGAGCCAATTGATAATGACAATAATGAAATGGCACTCCCATCCGTTCATGGCTTTGAGCAGTGAAAGCCCGCTGTCTGCACAGCGATCGACTACTGTGATTGAGGACTTGTCCGGGGAGCCCTAATTACAACGAATGCATGCACATTAGTTACAACCTGCACAGCTCAAGTACCATGTTCATCTAAGGAGATTAGTTTTGCGTAATATTCTAACAAGGATGACAAGGCGGGCTATGACACTTGCATTTCAACGGCCAAACAAGTCCAGTCCATGAAACACATACCATCGTTCATATAGTCCCTTTTTCAGACCGCGCGGCACCGACATTGCTCTTGCTGCTACTTGAGTGTTTTGACTGCGTTCTGACCAGTTGCTCGTAGGCGATAGCTTATTTCTCATGGGCATCATTTCTGTTCGGCTGTTCCAATCGTCCCAGTTGACGGCTTAATCGGCAGCCCCTCGCCTGGGCTATATTGCTGGTTGCCCGAGATCCCGCTGCTTCCCCTCTGCTAGTCCGCATGCCTCCTTTCGTCTGCTTCGGGAGGTCTTCGACATATTCGCTGTCTGTTCTTTTGCCTGTGGCTCTCGGGTGGTTGGTCCGTTCGATTTGATATTCACGTCGTTCCTTTACACCAGCATCTCCGACTACAGTATGGTTGATCATGTAAGGCCAACCCCGTTCGACTGGCGGTCAGATTTCCGACTTACAATCGTTTACCATTACCTCGAGTCCCAATGGGTGTAATGCAAAAGATTATCGACAAGAGTGAGACAGCCGCCTCAACGGTTCGCTGAGCCATTATACTACATGTAATACTACACATCATGCAAGCTTAATCCCACTTTACCCACATGTAAGCAATAATAATAACGATAATCGTTTTAAATACGATGAGATGCTAGTGACATTTTGTGCAATAATACTAGCTGGTCATAGATTTTCTGAAGCAAGCGATGAACATGGTTTTATTGGAATGGATTAATCCTATAACACAAAGACGTAATGTACAGCAACGATCCTGTCCCGGAAACAATCACTGGATTGGTCATTGTGTTGTACTCTAACGGTCCCCTTCTTCACCGTGGAAAGTATCTAGTGCCACTCCTAAAGACTGTTGTTTGCAATTCATACAGATCTTGTACGGACCGATGTACCGTTTACAGCCCAGTTTTCGTTGAATATTGGCATTTAGTTGGAACGCGGGACTTGTCACATAAACAAAGTCAACCAAGTACATACTGGGTTAAGTCGAATATCTCCTGCCTACATACTCGAACTGCCTGAATTGAACGAAAATATAACTCACGTGCTTGTGTCAAAAACATACCCAATAGCCGGGATTTTAAAGTAATTGAGAACGGGTTCCCTGTTCCGAAGAATGAAGTCAGGAGGTTGCCCCCGCACTAGCTGTTGATATCGAAAATGGAACAAGTGATGGAGATTTAGATGGAGAATTATTTTATAACCAACTTAGTGGACTTTATGAAAACAAGGTGATAGACCCTGAAGAATGAAGGTGAACCCTAGAGATAATATTGTGCATGAATGTTTCGTTTTCATTTACATGTGGGTTACTTTAATGTAAATAAACGTTGTTTTGCTTTCGCTCAAAGGCTCACATTCCGTCATGGTCGTGGTCGACCGGCTTTGGAAACAAACGGTTTCGTCTGAATTTTGAGAATTAGCACGCGCCTGATTAAAGCCAACCGCAAGGCCCATTGTCCTGGAGCGCAGCCGCTATATGCAATTTATTGTCATATACGAGAACAAATTGTGCATATAAGCGCCCTTCTCTATGAGTTTCGAGTACATTTTCAAGGTAAAATTTTGCACACTTGTTCTGTATTTTCAATCTATTGCTAACTAACTGACATCTGGAAACCACGGAAACATAGTAGAGCTATTTCATTCCTCTCTAGAAATCGTTGGTTTTGGCGTGTGTCCGTCGGGTTCTAAATAAGATTTAAACCTGGAATGCCGGACCGTTCCCACCAAAGATGGCACGGTTGTGTAATGTTTATTTAGTTATTTATTCACGAACTGTGTTATTACCGAGTGTTTGCACCCTAACGTCAACAGGCGATTCAAGGCTCGCGTGATGTAAGCAGGGAGTCTTATTCTAAGAAATCGGAAACTTTGTGTCACCTTGATCCATTCCATCAAAACAGATAGAAGACGTAAATTGGGAGATCCTAGCATTTCTCCGAATCTTCTCTGTTGCGTACGTAAAACATACGGATTCGTGTTCGAATTGGGTACAGAGCAGCATAATGGTATACAGGGTGTCAAACGAAATTAGGAAACTGTCCGGTGAATCCGTTTGGCTACCGCCACGACCAACACATTGTGGACCAAAAGTTTCTGTGCACACAGTTACTCTAGTGCCCCCATTTAAAGGGGGATCACCTGTTCAATCGGATTAGTCAAGCTCATTTGAACCGTGTCACGAATTCTAGTGCCTCTCACGTCATTCATCAATTCACCTGCAGCTGCGGTGACACCTACATAGGCAGAACGGATTGGTGTCTCGGTCAAAGAATGGGGGAGCATGTATTAAAGTGGCCAGTGCAGGGGATGACCCATCCTTCGCACGGACAACAAAGGACCACGACAAACCCTGCTTCATTGATCGCGAAACCCCTTGTGACCTTTCGTCATTAGATTGACCCAGGTCAGGCACCCCGAGCGATTGCACGGAATCGGAACCCCAAAGCTCCTAGTCTCTTGTGAAGCTGTGTTGATAATTTGATTGGACCTCCAGTGTGTGCACAGAAACTTTTATCCCACAATATGTGTTTGCCCTGGAGGTAGCCAATCAGGTTTACCGGACCGTTTCCTAATTTCGTTTGACACTGTCTATTTGTCAGAAACTCTCCAGCCCAATTAGTATTTTCTGGAACGTTTTAAATAATCCGACTTGACTGACTGGAGTTGTCTGGCATTGAAACAACGAATAACATGTTATTGCGTTGTGTTTTCACAAAAAAGTGAATAAATCGAAGCTTATTTCTATCGTCACTTGTTTCGCCTATTTTTGCGCGTACTTTGAACAGATTATGAAACCTTTTACGGCCAACTTGAGTATATTTTGGATTGGCCAGATTCGGTCACATTCTTTCCTATTTACCTTTCGCTCAGCTCGATGTTAAGGCACAATTCAAACAACACAATTCAAGTGAAATACTATCAGTCAAACAACACTCCTTGGGCATTGACCATCGTTCACAAGTGAGAATCGACTTGTGGACAATGAACCCAATAATATTTTGTTATATCTTAAAAATAATTGACTTTGTTCTGGGCAGAACTAAGCGGAATTTGAAAGAAATGAAGATGCAAACAGATTCACATATTGTAACAGGGAATGCAGAGGCGACGGAACGGCGGGAACATCGAGGCGAACGAACCAACCAAACGAGGGCCACCGACAAAAGAACAGGTGGTGAATATGTCAGAATCTTCCCAAAGCACGCAAAAGGAGGCACACAGACGACCAGAGAGGAAACAGAGGGATCTCCGGCAACCAGCAAGATAGCTCAGGTGAAGGGCTGCCGATTGGGCCGTCAACTGAGGCAGTCGGACCAACCGAAGGGAAATGACGGTCAAGAGAAGAAAGCCATCGGCCACAGGCAACTGGACAGAACGCAGCCGAAGCCCTCAAGCAGCGGCAATGGCAATCTTGGTGCCGCGCAGTCTGGGAAAAGGCCTATATAAACGACTGTATGTGTTCCATGACTTGACTTGTTTGACCGGTGAAATACAAGTATTCTGTCGTGTGTTGTCGTCCTTTTTAAAACATCATATCTCTCAGAAAGATCAAGTGGAGATAGTAAGTTGATGTTCCAAGCGAAATCGGATAACAACTGACACAGCAGCCATTGTTCAGGGTTGTTAAAATATATCGAAATGTTAGGTATCCCTTTCGTTGATAACTCTCGTCGTCTAAATGTCCTGACACATTCATCTACCATTACTCAAATTGTATGATTGCAAATCCATCCAGCATGCATCTTCATGTGTGGGGTTTTATGCAAGTGTTTGCATAGAAATATTACACCCCTATGGCTACTGTGAATATAGCCAACCTCCCAGGCAGTAAAATGCATTTACATACTGTTGTTTGTCTGTCGAAATTCCCGTTTTGGAGAAACACAGACAACAACAAAACGGTTCCCACAGTGTGTGCTTGCTTGATTACCGTCATCAACACGAGCATGTAAAATTTCATCTGAAAGAGGAGTTATTGATGGCATAAGTGCATCGTAGAAGCAACTGTTATCTGATTGTGAGCAAGAAGAGGAGACATAAATTTTGGCATAAGTGTACTACAAAACAAGGAAATTTCGGAAAACGTTGAATAGATAAACAGTCTATAACGTTTGAAGAGTATTGAAACAGAACGGTAGACTTGCCACTTCATGATGAGTTTAAGTAGATTGTCACACCTCTATATATGCGTTCCAAAGAGTTGTCAACAGTCACGTTCAGCCACGATTCTTGAACACAGACTGCACCTGTATGAAGATGAATTCACGTATTCAAGTCAAGTCAAGTATTTGTTTTATACACCTTGGTGGGTGAATATTCAGCAGTACATAGCTAAACTCCCAGCGATTACACACAAATGAAACCAGCACTCACAACAACAAGAAAAACAATGATAAGAGGTGATTAAGAAACTAAGGCACTAAACATTGTCCAACCTCAGCGCTGATGTTTTCAGGACTAAAAACGAATCGAGCAAGGTAAGGGACAATAGAGAACCGGTAGGCAGCCGTGCTTGCATAAATCATTTTATAGTTGTTGCGGGTGGAAGAGGAGGAAGCACATGGGCTGAGGTCCCTGTGAAGCTGGTAAAGTGAGTTGTTAAGGATTCTCTAGACAAATTTTTAGCACATTTTATGATGTTGGGATGCGACGGAGTCTGAGATCTTCACGGGGTATGTCTTTCGCACAAGATAAGTGCTTGAGAAATACTTTACTAAGGCGTAGCTCTTGGCTTGTCGTTCAGCGAAGAAAATGAGAGAAGAGTACCATCAGTGAGGTTATACGCATGACAGGACGAGACCCTGAATGATGTAAAGAGGTACAAACATGGTTTTAAGACGCAAAACATAGTAGGTTAGTCTTTCCACTTCTGTGAAAACGAAGGCAACATGTACAGTCCAACAAATATTATGGGTGATCATTACCCCAGGGTATCTGGCCGATGGTTGACGATCAACGGGGATGTTTCCTACGAGAATGTCTAATCAGGAATTAAAAACATTCCAGTAATTACTGCCTTTGAGAAAACCAAAAACAACATTGGGTCTTTTACGGGGGTTTTGATTTTCGGGCCCATTGGAAACATCTGAGAATATAGAGGAGTTCAAGTTAGCTGATGCATCAGGATAGGGTGACCGGAGTACAATTGAAATCAGTCATCCTTCTTGAAATTTTTGAAAGTTTGATAGGCCTGTCCATTTTTCCTTGCACTAGACCATATTCTGTGTTGTTTTTTGAAACTTCCTCCCAGGAGAGAACACCGATCCAGAAGGTGCTCGCTCCGAGGGAAGAACATTTCTCGTCAACAAACAACTGAAACACCCTGAAGAACATGTTCTCGGACGCTCCTTTCATGTAAACCCGAAAGCTTCGTAGTCTCGGAAACAGTCAATCAAGATTAGTGTGTACTTTTCCGTAGATACAAGACTTCGTATATTTAAATGGCTGCATTCATCCAATAATGCATTTTTCTCCATTTAAGAGGAAGTAATGTATCAAAGAGTTAATTGAACTTACTGGTACTACAATTCTCAGCCTTTCTTGCTTTTCAATTACCCATCAATTAGCAAACTACAGCGCAGCGAAAGCCCGACAAACTGAACTATTACGAAATCTGCCCATATCTGTAGTCTCACGCGAGAGTTACGCTAGGTGTAAACGGGTGATTCACAGATTGATGACGCAGTAGTTTTCACTGTTTCCACTACCGGTGGTCAAATATTCCATGGAAGTAAAACCTCTCACAAAAGATATCATTTCCCAGAAACTAAGAAACAAGGTAATATCAAGAAATACGGTTAGTTTGTGAGCAACTAAACACCCACATTCAAGCCGTATGATTGAATGGGCTGGATGGAGTTTACGGGCACTTTTGTTGTATACCATAGTTACTGGATAACGTGACAGCGGCCTCTGACAATGGAATATATTTTATTCGATTAGGCCATTCAAGGAAGTAATATGCAGAATGACGTATTTTCTCAGTCAGTCGCGAGATTCTACCTTCTGGAGGAGAATGTCGATGGTGGTCCATGATAGTTCGTTCACTATCTAACTGATCGTTTACCTGTTGAGTGTCGTATATTTTGGTTTTCTACTTATACTACTTATACTACACAAATTTGATATTGCTGTGGTCAAAGCAAAACTGATGAGCCAGTTGGATTGTACTGAATGAAATGGAAGGATGAATTTGAAACTAAGAAATTCAATTTTGCAGAGACATAGCAAAAATCACTTTATTTCCTTTTCCATTCGGCCAATTTAACCAAGTTAACGCCAACAGACACTCATTAGCTCCGATGGACTTGAATTCTACTTGAACTTTGTAGACTAAGTAATCAGTATAGAATGTATAGCCGTACCAGACCTCTCATAAGCCATCCAGACCCGGAAACACAGACGACTGTCGAAGGACACGAGATTCAAATTCAGTTCAAGTTCGGTTTGTATTATTTATTGTTGTCTCATGATTGGTGTCGACAGGGAGTGACCTAACGTCCCCTAAAATAGAACGGTACAACTAAGCATACCATTGTGTTATACTCTATTGACTAAGTAATTCTACTGTGGCCTGTTTGGTCATGACTGGTTTTATATTTCGGACAAACTTTTGTGGAGATTAGGAAAGCGGCACACACACAATCAAATACAAACACAAAACAAAACAAAACTGATTTTTAAAAGCGAACAAGATAGAGTGGCAATACATTGTTGAGCCTTTGTTGTAAAGAGCTCCCGTATATCTATGAAGGTAAAGCAACAACGAAAAATCACTCATATTAAAGGTATTGAAAAGGCTTCCATTGTTTAATAGCAGTTTTGTCGGCAAACTCGATAAGTTGCTTTGTTTTTGTGCAGAAAAGGGCTTTCTGAGGACTGTGAACACTCTTGTTGGATGTCCAGTTCCCACTCAGTTGTGAGCAATCGATGATGCCTGTCTACAAATTTGGATTGTTCATACGGTCCTCGAAGGAAGGTAGTAACACCGACTTCACTTGGAAGTGGATAAATGGTAAAGTAGTATAACGTTTATTGAATGCCTGGCTTCTATTTCACGTCAATGTTCTCCTTGAATCTGTTACAAGAGCATTATGCTCTAAGAGGCTTATTTTTGTTACTGCTAGTGCCAGTATATCACACACGCACACTCATCGATGATTCGCGTACGGTTTTCGCACATGCCTCCTTCGATTATTCCCAAGTACAAACTACCCGCAGCTCCTTGATTTTTTCACATCTTCGTTTCTCTCACCTATCTTTGTGCCAGTTCGGCACAGATTTCACACATACTGTCGAGCACACCAGGGATAAGGATCAATAAGTTCCAGTATTTTGTCAAGTTACCGGGTTTGTTACACAATCACTCACGTACGGCTACCCATAACTGTACATACACCATATATTACCCAGTATTATATATTCAAATGCCTGTGGTGGTACGTTGAAAGTAAATTAAGTTACAAGCATCTCTGACAGATGGCACGGTTGGCCTTAGCCACAAATTCACAGGTTCAGATTGGGCGACATCATCTGCTTTCGGGTCTCCACGCAGCAGACACACTTTAGGAATGTCCAAGCTGATGAGCTTGCCCTTTGGGAAAATGGACACCAGCCTGATTTAGGTTCGTTGTTGCTTATTGAAAACGTCTGGTTAAAACATCACCAAACCACCAGCCTTCGAGTTTCAGATTTTTTATATCCCTTGTCTTTTTTGATTCTAAAAATGGACTCTCCGTCCATGCACGCCCCACACCAAGATCAGGTGTATGATTTGTCGTCATCGCTTAGTAAACATACCTCTATGACCACTTCCAGGACCAAAACCGAGGTTTTCTCAGATTAGTCAAAAATGGATCGTCAACAAGACATAACTGTTTTTGTTATGAAACATTTCTGGGACCAGTGACTTGTTGGTCAACCTCTTCTCTGTTTAGTCTTTGACGGCACTGGGAGTTTCATCCGAAAGCGTTTTTGTTTGTGGAAGTATAAATCAGAAAACACGACGACAGGCCTAATCCTAATTTCACAAACTCGTCCATGGTCGTGCACTGACGAGGCCTGAAATATCACCCAGGCACCTCGCAAAGTCAACAGTTGTCAAATTATTATTCATTTTCACTCACATATGCAGGTTCAATTTTTCCTCAACAGCACCCACTATTTGAGTTGCATTGTCGCCGTGGATATCGCTCGGTCAGCCGCTCCTGGAGATGGGTCTGGTAAGAGCCGGGATAAGAGCAAGAGTATGAGCACGATAAATGTGGACAGCTTTAGTCTAAATACAAGAGTATTTGCAATCGTCACACTTTCCAGACTATGGACAACATTCACTCAGGATAGACACACATTGATCCACTCTAATATCGTAGAAGGAGTACCATCCAGCCTCCAATATCGTGGGTTGAATGGGTGCGATGTGTTTTGTAATCTCATAACATGCTTTCATCATATGGTGGTGTGAACGAGTACTGTTTGAGCATTATGGCAGAACGTTTGTACCTCACATGGTGTTCAGAATTTTTGAGCCCTCAACTAACGAAATAAGTTTCATTTGCATGCCTTAGACATAATGCCGACACCTTTGAGGCGATAAGCCCCTGAAGTTTTGACTGATTTACTATTCAATTTGCGAACCTCAGCACACCTTCAAACCCACTTGGTTGCAACTCATAGCTTCTTCGATTTATGTGAGCTTCATAAACAGAACTGTCTTATGACCGATTATTCTACCAATGTTTGAAACATTGGGTCCCCTTGATTCAGTTCATCAAAACGGATTTTTCTATGTAATACAGTATTATCAACCAATTCACCCCGATGGTTACTACAAGTACTCAATTGTTGGGTCCTTGTTTACGACCGTTTCTGATTCATAGGTGGCCAATGCACATGGCCGTCTCATTATCTTGTCACGAGTACCTGCGCGCCATTCTCCCGCACGACCTAAGTTCATCTCACAGACTGAACAATCACATCCCTGCTCGAACACGCGTCGACTGCATTAACAATAGGCTTCTTCGTTGACGTTTGAGCTCAGATTTTTCGTTGACCTGCGACCGTGATCGCCATGTTCTACCTACAATACAAATACTATTCGACTGTCATTGTGCTTACTTCTGAGTGGTTTGTTTTACTTCACGGGAAGTTTATGTGATTACCTAAGAGGCGACTTATTCTAGTCTCGGTATGATAGCAGTCTTCCATGTTGTAACTCTCAACTTGATTATTAAGATAGAGCAGGCCAATAAAGCAGCATTATTCACAAAACCTGCGTATGATACTTTTCTTTGGCCATTCTGTTCAAGTTCCTTCTCAACGAGCCCGCATGGACTCGGGGTTCAGCTCTCGGTACTAGTATCTTCTGTATTGCTATGGTTGATTTCCTAAACACCTTTGTGGTGAGCATTGGGACTTGCACTGATTACCTGATTGTACTGAATACAATTTCTCAAACAGTGGAGTCAGTCTTTGACTCAGATAATATAAGTCAGTGGAATGGAGTTAAACAATTACCGACGAACGATCAAGCAGCATGTCTGAGAGTGCTACGGATCAGCCCCTTAGTACCCATCTATATGCAAAGAGAGGTCAGCGCATTGTTTTACAAATTTCTCAGTTTTTGTTGTGTTCTAGAATTTTACTCACATTTCACCAACAGAAAACCAGTATGCAAGCCTTCCGAGCAGTGCGGCTGATCAGCTGCCATGTCACTAAGACGGAATCATCAATGGCGAATCCAAATAGGGGATATGACAGTCAAATAATAATCACTGGCTTCGTGAGAGACCGCGACGTGCTTGTGTTGATCTAGCAAAATGTCATTTGGCCAGGAAATGCATTTCCACCTAACCCATACTCAATCCGCCTCACTGTTCTCGTTTTATTCCCTATCCACTCGTACCAGGAAAGATAGGCCAGATTTCAGTGCACCTAGGCCCAAAAAGCCTTGCAAGAATAAAATCACAAAGCATCAGTTTCAGTAGTCTTCCGGGCTTCATAAATTAGCCCTTATTTCATTTTATTGCAGAGATCTGGTCCAAGGGATGTTAGACACTATTGTCAAGATGATATTTGGGGCTAGTGCAGACAACCACTTAGGGGTTCATCTAATCCATCATTGAAATCGTCCTCTTCATTCAATACCGAAAAGGATTGTTTCCATCTACTTATTTTATCTGCCCAATTTGTTGTTAAGTTGCTTTAAAATCAATACTGAAAAAGAAACTCACAAATTTTTCATTGATCATCTTTTCACTGTGAGCATCTGTGGATATCGTATAATTGCACACCCAACATTCTACTCACCGACGCATTCATTATAAGATAGCAAACTTCATTTTTAAAGACTGATTAATGCTGATGTACCTTATTGATTGCCTGCACTAGTAGGCCACAGGTTATTTCCGAATTCCGGAAAACTTAGAAAATCAAATACCTCCCAATATTCAGCAATACTTAGTTCTAGGCCTTGAATCCCAGACCTAAGTTAAGGCAATTATAATCCAATTCAAACAACCACAAAGCAGGCTTTGGATACGGTGGCTTTGGTGGCTATCTCCCACCGGCATCTTTATTCGGAAAAAATGAATATAACAAGAATGGAAAAGGGTAAGTGGGAGTACTACACTGACCGGCATCCCGCCGACACAACACTTTTGTGGATACAACAGTGCCATTGATCGAGGTGCCTAATCCTTTCCTTCGATGGATCTAACGATAGAGTTGGAGGGCCTCTTGGACCCCACGCAGGAAGTCTAACAAGCTCTACATGGCCAAGTCTTCTGTTTAGGCTTTTCATAATTTACGACGCGGAATCCTCAATAATTTCACTGTCAGTGTTATTGCAAGTTCCATTCAATAGAGTGCAAACTCAATATAACAATAGAAAATCAGACTGAATTAGGCAAGTACGTGAACAGTAAAGAAACAAGGAACCACTGATTGTTTCGCATTTCGCTACAAGCACCTGGCAACAATCCGTAAGCATTCAGCACATGACTGACGAGACAGTGAGCGGTTGCGATCCTTATCGATCTATACATCGATCTATCTATCTGTCCATATATATATATATATATATATATATATATATATATATCACTATCTCGCTATCTATATATACATCCATCTATCTGAAAATTATAATATGTATCTATTTAAGTATCTATATTTCTGTCTATCTATCAAACTTTCTATCATACTCTCTAAATATCCATCTAACTATCTCTATCTATCTATCTATCTATCTATCTATCTATCTATCTATCTATCTATCTATCTATCTATCTATCTATCTATCTATCTATCTGTCCATCTATCTATCTACCTGGTTTGAGACGGTCACGTGTACAGGTGAATATCTGGAAACAGTCCGATGATGTGAATGAAACAAGTCATTCATTATGCATCTCTAGTTTTCCTATCGAGTGATATGTTTGATTATCACTAAAAAGGTAAATGTGTTGTCCTACTTCGCACAAAATATCCGAAATTCGCGTGTTTGCAGACAAATGAATATTTTCAAGATATTGTCGTCAGTTGAGCGTGATTCGAGGGTCCATGGAGTGACCTAGGATTCACGGCATTTATTTATTCGTTTCAGTTGATTTCCTACGGTGAACCCCATCCTGATCCCCTTTCTATCGTCAATGGCTGAGCTCTGTAAATGTGCTTCAATTTTTCTCACTGATTCCTAATAACTTGGACCTACAGAACGTACTTCTTTGGGACCAAATACATTTTTTTCAGTCTTCGATCCAGAGTGTACCTTTAGGTTTGCACATTTCTTTTCAGTTTTTCATATTTTCTTGACACGAACCTAAATTGTGGCCCTTTTGGTTCAAGAATTCCAAATTGGTGCAACACTGTCCAACTTCTACTTCACCTTTCTGAAGAGCTTCCTAGTTTGAAGCATAGATGTGATAAACTGGTTCTTGCAGGGCTGTCCCCTGGCGCGATTCCCAAGTACATAGTAGATTGTCAGGCAATGCGATTTATTCCCTTCAACGTGGCTCGCGTTCGAAATGTTACAGAAATACGCCAGTCATCATTCATGTTGCACAAAACATGATTTCCTTTTCCTCTTAGTCTGCTGAGTTCTCTGAATGGTTGCACGGCAAATAAAATGGATAAGAAGATTATTATTATTGTTTTTATTAATGTGATCAGCTTTAAAGAAAAACCATTTGACAGCCGGTGACCATGTTCAGGAAAATCACATAGAAGGAAAAACTTTTCGGGATAAACACTAACCATTACAAATGCATCTACCCAGTACGAAAAAAAGGAATAAGACAATTCAAGGCCTACGAAATTAGTGTCCATTAGTTTTAATTTGACATATTCCAGTAGGTGCTTAGCGATTTATGTTTCCTTCATATGTATTGTCTTGTTTGGGAACAACTCGAAAACCAGTCGGCCTGTGCGCTTGTGTTCATAGGCAACCAGATTAGTTTTGATAGAACACAATACGGTTGCTGAATTATACTTGCAGCCGAACTGTCTGAACTGTTCCGGGCAAGGCCTCAACGCACAATTCCTTACTAAGTGTGAAAACACCAAGAGTCAAACTGTTCAAGTCGACAAGGCTGATCTCTCACCCAGTACGTGAGGTGTAGCACTGAGATTAGAGCTGGCAAGTAATCAACTATAGTACGATGACCGCCGCACGACGGCTGGATATCAGCTATTACTAGTCGTCAATATCGTCACTGACAAAATATTCAGTCATTCAAGTCTGTCCCATTTCAACCATGCACTGATAAATTGCAGCTAACTCGAACAGTGTCGCGGTCCATGAGAAAAATTTAGTCCTTTCTTCCATCGAGATTGCTCTTCATTTCCAAGGTCTTGGTTACTGCCTTGATCTATCAACAAGCCAGAAATGGAACACGAATAAAAATCTCAATTTTCTGTAAGGTAACGGTAAGCAAGTTCAAAGTCGTGTAAGCGAAAACAAGAACACGAGTTTAAATGCGCCCCTGATGACGACACTTCATAGACACCGCCATTCACCTACAATCCGGTGTGAGCGGATTTTATTGACCTCAAACCGTAAACACAACAAGTCATTTATGAAAAACCACTACCTAATGCCTTCACAATCCCCATTCTGTTCTCGTCTGCCTTGAAAACAACGCCCACCGGATAACTCTAATTGTAGGCAAGCTTAAAACCTGTGTCTACTATCCTACCCTTTCAAAATTGTCACGGACCACAGACCTACGATCTGTCTCCAGCTCTCTACACCGAAACGTGACAATGCTGATGGGACAATAAAGAGTGTACGCAAGTGCCCAGGTGTGAACTTTAGGCAC
The DNA here is from genome assembly GCA_948099385.1 of Fasciola hepatica. Lineage (NCBI taxonomy): Eukaryota > Metazoa > Platyhelminthes > Trematoda > Plagiorchiida > Fasciolidae > Fasciola > Fasciola hepatica. The sequence continues at coordinate 11,714,039 of CANUEZ040000182.1, forward strand.
AACTGTTGTAAAAGTAATCACGTAACATGAAGATTCACTCAGATATGAAGAAAGAAAGAGAAACACAGGTCAAAGCTATGGATGGCTGAGTGGTGACAGATATACAGTCCCCAATGATGCCTGGAAGGATAACAATGACCAGCGGATGAAACAAAGTTGTCCCAATTAAAATTAAAATGGAGTGAGACATATCCGGTTCCGAAGTAGATAGTGTTGTTGTGTTGTCACACCAGTGTTCAGTGTGTTAGCCTGCGAGCTACATCAGTCATCAATCTGAGGCAGGAAATTGATGTTCTCCTCGAGAATGAAGTGATGCAACTGTTCTACCATGAGAATCTTGCTGGTTCCAGAAATGGGTCAAATTAAAATATACGAAAGAATATACAGAAGCCATATCGAAGACACTTCATTTCTGTTGATTAAATCGGGTGGACGATACTATTAGGCAAGAATCTGCTTGCAAAATTCATACACGGCGATTGAAAGATTGACATCCTGTAACAGAGAGCAGCGTTTTCGATTGAGGTACCAAACACTTTCCGTTAAAACCTAGCATGACGGTACCACAGAGAGGGGTAATTCTTTATTCCACTATATATCCTAGGCTAACGAATTGATAAATAAAACTTGACTGAACATACGTACGTAAGTTTGACATACTCCTGGCTACCGACGGACACCAACACACACAGATTTGTTTCCACTTGGTTCCCACAAGTTCACTTATCACCGATTTTTAAATTAATGACTTGGTTTACCAATGGCTTCACAATTTATTCCAGCCCTAATAAATTTTCCAAATAATACCGATTATCTTCGCCACTCTAGTGTCGCACTTTGATTTTCATTCCTACGTACAGCAGAAAGTTAATCCCACGGTCCTTCAGTCCATGACGGTTTTCGATAGTTCTTATGACCCCATAATTTGATCGGGTTATTATCATTTTACAATTTGTGGGGCTTCATCGAACCGTGATCAGCTTTCACTTGGGTTCCGTGTATTGGACTTAATCAATAGGGAGTTTCAAGTTCCACCTAGGAAGTAAATCACTGTTCGTTCTCAAGGAGAGATTTGTGGATTGTGGTATTCATGTGGTGGAGACTATAGGTGCAACGTAAACAAAAGTGAACACATCTCCGGACGTGATCTTGGCCAATTGGCACGGGTCAGAATAGTTCACCTAAATCGAACTCTGCGGATGACAGTTGTGAATTCAACTGTTTTACAAAATACGTAGGTGGCAAGAAAATAACCACATCGGATGGTCTTTGCTGTTAGTTTGGATTCATGGAGTGGGAAACTAACTGGGCGACTCTTCTTTATATCATCCAAGTATCCAAGGTAAACGCTGAGGTTGTCAGCTATGCGTGTAATGTTCGTGCAATGATCTCCTCGAATCAGTTGAGAAATATCCCAGCGTAATTGTTTTTCTGCATAGAGGACTTGCAGTCCTTAGGACGAACTAACCTCGTTTCAGTTTGCTGGCCTTAGTAATCATGAATGGTTCAATATAACGGAACCACACCGAACTGAAACTATCTCAGGTCAAGTTTAATCACCAGCTCTCGCAATTTTAAAACAAATAGAGAAATCCAAAACCAATGTCATATACGAGATCGAATTTATGACGCGATTATGATTGAATGTGTACCTTTACCGTCACCAGACGAGCTTGAAGACTAATTAGTTTCACTGTTGTTATAAATTGAAGTTGTTGACTTTTCAGGTATTTGGATCAATGCACACCTCGTTTTCGAGGTGTTCACGGATCTCAGAGGAGGTAGCCTATTGTCATATCTAGCGTTGTGTGCAAACTTTCAAGACGACCAAGTGACATGGAAATTTTTAATTGAGAAATCTGTTGAATAGTCGGTCTTCGTTCATACAACCGTTATTTTTTATCTTTAGTCATAGTTATGCGCGATGTCTCATAATGATCCAAGGACATTGGGGAAGTAGAAATGACCTCTCCACAAAGAAAATGGAAGTTCTGGAGTTAAACCGCGTACTTCGCCTGTGTTGAAACTGCTATACATATTGTTCATAGCAATCCAAGCCAATACGGTAAGCCTGACACGTATGAATGTTTGGCAATCCTATAACGTGAGATGTCGATCGAATCAACCATGGGGAATCTTCGTCGAGCTTATCACACATGATCTAGATATTTCGAGTCTCGTTTCGTCTTCGGATTTAGTTTATTCTCACAAGTTTGCTGAGTACTATCTTCAGGTTGTGCTTTGACAGGAACGCTTTAAATATGTTCAGCTCGTTTTGTCATTTGCATACCTCGATCAATGCGCTTGCACTTGCTTCTGACAGCCTATCATTTCGGCTCGTTCCCACGTCCTTATGCACAGACTCGTGTCCATTAATTTTAAAAAATCGATGCACACAATACTTGTGTCGCTTATAATTCGGGCTTTGCACGCGACTTACAGGCTTGGAGTTTTCCGCGTTTGTTTTGTCCAAGAGCTCGGGTACATTTTGGATGGGGTTCTACAACAAGCATCATGCACCCACAGGAGCCAGCAGAAAGCGGCTGCATCTTTCAGCTGTATGCAACATTGCTTTCGGGAGCAATGTACACTTTCTAGGTTCATTGATTTTTCCATCGTCAAAGGATTCTCCAGATGATCTTTTATTCGGCAACCAGTCTCCGCCTGGGATCATTCTCGCGAATAACTTCTCCGAAGTTAAGATATCCAGAATTTAATCTTAGATATGACTGATTTATTTCGATCGTTCAGAGCTTTACATAGTCGACTTTGCTTAAACACCCAAAGAGCTTATCGGCTGATATGCATGGAGGCGTAATTTTGCTGTTGGTTTAGGACAAGAAATTCCCCGTTTGGAGGTTTGATAATGACTTGAATGATGCGGAGGCCACGGGAAAGTTAATCAGTATCATTTTCACTAGCAATCCGAATGGATGTGAGTTGATGGTCTCATTACGAGGGCATGTTTGTTAGTTGTATCGTGGTAAGAGAACTGATACAATATGTTGAAGAAATATGACCAAGCATTTTAGAGATAAAACATGAAGAAAGTTAGCAGAAATCACAGTACTGATATGTTTTTTGTTGAGAAGGAGCATCATTTACCAATTATCGAGAATTAGTACAGTGGCTAAGAAAGCGATGGAACGATGCTTTCGCACTTATCATATTTCCTTAAGGATTGATCGGTGCACATGGTAGTATCAGGTTTGCCAATTACAAAATTTGCAGTCTGCTATACATCGAGTTGAAAGACTAACTTTCTACGGCAATAATCCAATGGTAACTCAGTTAAACATGAAGAGTCTACTTAACTCATCAATAATAACACTAGTTTCAATACAGAACATAGTACGAACTTCGTTGATGTTGTCTATTCTAATAATTTTGTTGTGACTTTATTCAAAATCTAGATAAGTGCTAAGGTCGAAGAGCAGAACCAAGTTCAGAATTCGTCTGTGATCCCGTTCATTAGATGCAATTTTTTGAACACATATGAGTGTAAGTATTGAATAAATAGATCAATGTAGTGTACAATTTGTGCTCAATTCATTGAAGAATGTTGTTGACAGACACCAAATATATATATATATATATATATATATATATATATATATATATGTGTGTGTGTTCGAGGTTAAAGCGGGTCTAGCATGTTGTTTTCCAAACTTCAAGAAGTACAATCGATCTTAAACGGCTATCCTTCTTAGTTAGCTAGTCGTACTTGAGGTCGACAAAATTATATCATTAACCGATGAATCGGTGGTTTAATTTCGTGAGAATGCTGGAACAGCAGTTGGCGCACGAATATGACCTAAGTCTATGGTTGCGGTATCGATGAGATATTCTGTCGTCTGTGTGAATAATCTCACTAGTTGGTAGCCTATCATGATCTGATCAGTCTACACTAAACTCCGTCTTTTCAATCTGCTGAGGACCGAATTTCTCTCAAATTCAAGGTACTCGGGGGACGATATATGCATAGGTCTGCAGTTTAATGACCCAAACCCATTGTGAGAAAGCATGTAGTTGTGAAATGTTTGATAGTCCCACAACAAAATATTTTGAGACATCAATTACTGAACGAAAGTAAGAAGTAACTGACATGATTTGGTACCAGACATTATTCTCCTTCATGGAGACATAACTGAAGAAGAATATGGACGAATGTGATTGTAGATGTTGGAAAAGGTTTTTGACTTATTAGTAGTGAGGTTTCTTATCCAGGACTGAAGAATTTTGAAAAACGACCGTCTCGAATTGTTTTCGATAAATACTACATTTCCACGTCGCATACGGACGCCTAGTTTTAAGAACGTCTGGAAGAGGTAGCTTTTTGCCACATTCGTTTTCGTGAGTAACGGAGAGTGTTCAGTTCAGCCTATTTTACTTTAACATGCCTCTCGCTGGATGAAATATAAACTGAAATGTTGTACCTAACCGTTAGAAAAGAGCAAACGAGGTGCTTACATCTGACTACTTTCTTCTTTTTGCCCTACTAATCTTACGCAGATGGAAAACAACGATTAGTTATGCCGGATATGGTACAGAATAGTGCAACCACACATCACTTAAGCACAATCTGCAATATTCCATCGAGGCCACGTGTTTTCTGAGGGTGAAGTTGGGACAATTTTTTAAACGTTACAAACCACCGATTGCATCAAAGCTCAAGGCAGAGGCTGTCTTTGTAATTGATGGAGTTCCAGTGTAGTTCTCCAATGTCTACCTCTAATGATAATTTTTAGGAATTTGTCACTCCTCTGTGGGAGAGACTCCCAGGTATCGTGGACGCTTTTATTTGTCCACAGTGTCCGAACGTACATGAAGATCAGTGTTTATACTGTGACTGTGAATAACTTGTATAGAGTTGTGAACAACGGATAATTTTTAGTGTTTATTCATATTCACTTTTACCGTCCAACTGTTTGAGAAGTGAAGATGGAAACGTATTTGCCCAAAAATGTACGGTTTTCATTGGGCAAAACAAATAAAAGCGGAAACTGTCCGATCCATGAGGCACTTATCTAAAATTACGGATACACCTTGTAATCAGTGAAGTAAGTTTGTTATGTGCCAACACCACAATTCTTGTGCACAGTTCCCTCGTCGAATACAGCCTGTCCATTTGCATTCTCTTAACCCTAATCTCCATGGATTTATTTCTGGAGTATTCACACGATCTCCGTATAAATACCTGTATTTTCGTGTCAAAACCAACAAATCCTTCACAGTAATACATCCCACCCGTTTTCTGTCTAACCGTGGTACCATCACTGCAGAACTGAACTCAATGCTGAGTTACAATTTTATTTCACCCGAGGTATTATTTTGTGATTCCAACTGATTTTGTAGCCCCTGAATAGTCACCATCGGCTGTGAACAACATTTATCTGACTTGATCGCTGTGCGGGCAACCGGTTGTTGCCGTCCCAAGTCAGTGACGGAGAGCTAACTACTCAAATATGTCAACAATCCACCTCCTTCTGACCATTGTGGGGTTTTATTGAAGTATCCTGTTGATCTAATTATTGTAATCAAACCTGGTGTTATCAGAGTGATACTTCTGGAGTATGGTCCTACGGGAAAATTTCAAACCTTCCTCACGTTGCATCCATTGTGCATTCCGTAGTTTCATGAAGCCATTCATACGAGAACTATTTTGTTTGGGGAATGAGAGCTGCAATCCAGATACTTGCAGAATGAAAATGCAGTATGAATTTTCAGTGCAAGTTCTTGTGTAAGAAGGCTGCTGAAGAGCCGAGATTTCTGCAACAAATGCTGGTTGTGAACGCCGTTGATTAGAGCCCAGTATGAAAGCAAGGCAGAGCCTACATAGTCCGTTTACCATCAACGGTTACAAGAGTAGATTTTATGAAGCATACGAGGAAGCGGCAAATCCGAACTGACCATCAGTTGCCATAAACAGATAGAGATTAAGATGGAGGCCTCGGAGTTTGATGTGCCAAAGAGCGCAAATGTATTCGGACACAGCCGAATATCAAATGCCGAATCATGCTCACCTACGGAATATGTTGGACTATTGAGTAACTGATTTAAAATGTTATTCTTATCTAATGTACATAGTGGGTATAAGATATACAAAGGCGAACTCTGTTTACCGTTGATATGGTTGAGGCAAAGACATACTCTTCTTCCAACACTGATCATCCTGAGCATAAAAAGTGAGGTCGTAAGGAAATTCGTGTTGGTTTTGGGGGTGAAATATAGGTCTCTCGCCAGAATAGTTTTCATCTGAACTTGATTTTTTTGCATGGGCCTTCGGTGAGTGTGAAAGATGTATCCGAGTGTGCAGGCACATCTCTACGACCCTGTTTTTTCAACATTTTCGACACTGTACTTTCAATCTGACCCCAAATGCCGTTTTATTTTCCTGAATTATATAACATCAGTCTACACACAGATAGACACACACAAACAAGTTCCTATTTAACCAGCGGCCGACTCAGCCCTACATGAATACCATTAGTAATGAATATAAGTATTTTGTGATAGGACAATTCATGTAGTATGCAAGCCTGACTCACTACTGAAAACCACTCAAACATCTAATCCTCAGATTGTGCTGACCGGCTATCATCATTTTGTGGACCATTATCCCCACTAGGTATATCAACTTCTCGTCACTGGCTTTAAATGGTAACAACTCGCTGACTGCCAAGCGATCAACTTCTGTGGTCAATGACTTTTACGCAGAAGCCATACACAAAGAAGACATTCCGTTATGAACAACCTACCATTTGTGATCCATACGTAAAAATAAGTGTTAGGAGATTATTAGTATATAGATTGATTGATTATGCAATATCGATGTCCAGTTTGCCATTTAAATTCAAGGACTACATGTAGTTGATTGGTTGCCTTGACCGATGGGTTTTTTCCTCTGATCCGTGTACCTGAGCAAAGACGCTAATGGACGGCCAAACCTCTTGCTGTCGCAAGCATTCAACACGTGTTATCCTGTTAGTATCCGAGGGATTGTGAGCTTCCAATCCATTTCATACATCCAAATGATGTCCCGTCTTTGTGGAGAATAGGAGGAAATATTGTTAAGCCCAGACGCTTCCCGATTATAAGTTCGTATACTTCACTGAATTAAACATTTACTGTGTATCCATAGCACCATATCACAGGATGGTCCCGATTTCCATTATTTCGAAATGGGAATTTATGCGTCACTCAAGTGTACAGCGTTAACCAGGGATAGCAATGACTTGTCTGGATTCCGTACGTGGAATCTATCGCAATCGTGCTATCCTGCTGAAACTGGTCAAATCTTGCATGACAGGTGTTTAAAAATATCCATATCCCCCATAAAATTCCTCAATGGAGATTCACAGCTGATCTCAAGCTTTCGGTTAGGCTGTTTTATCTGCGACTCAAAACCCCACACGTGAATTTTTATGTCCATTAGTTATTTCTACCCCAAATTGACGATTATGATAAAAACAAATTCTTAGTGATTCTGAGTGACTGAGAACTACGTGTGGATGGGCAGGCTGCAGTCAAATGTGTTTATGTATTCTGAATAATTTTCAAATCGTCATGAAATTCCTTCTGGTCCTGAACAATCTGAAGGCAGCACGTCATAATCCATTCAGCTGAATCACTTATTTGCATCTAATTTCAGTTATGTTTACATGTGCACCGCAGTGAATCATGTTTTCTACTGGTTTGTTTTGTTTAACAGGTGAAGCCTGCAGCCATTTCCACCACCACGTCCATTTTACAAGTGAAAAGAGATTGCTAACAAGTCTCAGGTAGTCGAACAGTAGAATTACAGGTTTAGCCAAAATTTGTTGAATGAAATATCTTCGCTGTAATTAGTTCTTCTATCTTGAACGTTTACCTCCAAAACATTAGGCAATAACGAAGTAACGAATTCCGCAGAACTGGATGTCAGTCCCGTCAGTTCTACTGCAGGCAGCTGACAATTGAAACTCTGTGAACTTGATCATCATAATTGACTAATCTGAAGTTCAGAAGTGCGAAAATCAGTTAAATACTAAATACGGCTTATTGGTAAACCAATGAATGTGAAATACAACATGAGTAGATTTTGTCATTGATGAATAGATGCTGGTCTTACCAGGCATGTAATTTTTTGTCATGTCTCTGTCTAACAGAAAGAAGTACAAATAGAAGAAAATTATTCAGGGAACCTTAAGTATTGTAACAAATCAACAGCCAACTTAAGGCTAATGGTATTATCACCGGAGGAAAACCATCGGCTTATAAAGAATGCCTCGCCTGGATTTCAAGTTCTTATGAGCGTTGCTCGTTGGACGTTTACTTTTGTTTTCGCAGCATTCAAGAAACTTTCATTGAAAACCAGAAAAGTTTGCTACATTTTTAGAGAAGATAGGGATAACATTATTCGAGCCCATGAAACATATGTTCCTGTATTCCATTTAATCTACACGGTTCTACCAGGCCGCCATCTGGTATCTTGGAAATTGGTCATCTCGAAAACTCCTGACGCTCGGATAATTTTGACTGCATTTGTGGATGGAAATTTTCCTGAAAATTCTAACTAGGCATATTTGATTGCTGGCAACCAGAAAGAAATTAGAGCAGTAGGAGTTCGCAGAGGCCGTGCTTAACGTAGGCAGGTGAGATCATGAGATCATGACATGATACCAATTATTGGTGGTTGTTCTTACAGAACACGGAGTAATTCGCTGAAGGTACAACTGAGGTATATAATAGAATTCCTCAGCCCACAAATCTTGGTACATTTTGACAAAATTAAACCACCATTTGAGCATTTATTGACAAAACGTATCTTACAACAGCCTTTATCCATTATGGGAAACATTCAAAATTTGAGGACAGTAGACGACTAGAATAAATTGATTTGCATTTGGTTAGAAAACTATCATACAAAATCTTATTTTATCTTATTTGATACACCGATAGTTTTAATAATGCTTTGTGCATATCAACAATGTGTCTCTCTCGTTTTTGAGTGACAACCTTACAACACACTGACCTACATTACAAGTAGAGATGTATATTTATGTGGGCACGTGCCACAGTACTGCTTCTGATGAATGAGGTCACTGTTGACTTATTCAACTTATCTGGCTTTATCTTCACCAAGATTAAAATTGTGATAGCAAATACCGAACAGGTTTAGTCAAAGCACTTCATCATATGCTGACTATTGTCACTAGTGTTATGATGGATAAGTTACCCACAATCTTCATAGCTAACGGACTAATCTTTGAACTATTCGTGTGGGATGGTAATCTTCCAAATCACTGGAGCATAAAACTGGTGAAACCGCACATTTCTTTTGGGTTTTTAGTGAACCATCATGAAATACGCCTAAAAAACCGTCGACAGTCTGTATTCCTAACTGCTGCCCTGATTCTCGATATGGCGAATAAAGTTCTATTTATTCAAAGCCTGAAATTTATCGAATCCATGTTTCATGCTGACGATTTCGATAGTTACCACATTCTCAAATGCTTGAACTAGTTTCAGTAACAGAAAAATACATCGACACTCATACCACACTACAAGACAAACTGGAAGAACACACGTCCTTTTGGTAGAAAATATTTACACCCGCAACTGCTTGAGTTCTCAGTGTAAATGATACATATATTTATTTTCTGCTACTTTCCAGATTACACAAATCATTACCAAGCGTCCAAATGAGAAAATTTCTGTGCCAACTCCAACATCAAAAGCTTACTACCGTGCATCTGAATCTGGGTAATCAAGATACCTCATAATGTGTGTTTGAGCAAAAGTTTCTAACTGATAAATCCGCCAGAATTTAGTCGACAATATTTAAGGTTGAATTCTGCACATCATAACTTCGGATAGCTCACTCCCAAGAACAACCATCGAGCGAAACTGCCTACCGCTGAGAAGAGTGTCTGGAGATTATCTGGACCATGGGACGGCCTACCACACTTTGAATACTAGCTATTGTCTCGCAGAATAGAACAGTCATGAGCCTAAAAGTTGCTGCCACATTTGACTGACTCGACCGGTTGCGTAAAACTCGTTATGGAAACGCATCCCCAAGATACCTCGGTGACTAAGCGGGATCTTCACAGAAAAACACCGGATCCGTGCACCACGTGCATTTTCTGCATTATGGTTTGAGCTCCCACATGTGTTGATCAGTATTGGAACAGCCACAAATTAAGCAGTTTTACTCAACAGCACCTAACCCTTCTGAGAATTGATCCTCTCTATTTTCCATATATGATCTTAACTCAGTGTCAGATGTTACTTACAAACATAACTAAAGCAAAACGACAGCATTTATTCATTCAAAGAACAAATATTCATGGCATTTCTCAATTTAAAATTTGCATGCCATTCACTTTTCTTCAACGTTTGCACACAATGCCACATAGCACAATAGACTGACTACTACAAGAATGTGAACACCTCAGAATCAAAGTTTGCCTTGCTCCACTAACCTCTCACTTCATCATTCGCACTTTTTAGCAGAAAAGGAACTGCTAAGGCCGTGGCCTTAATAGTTACTATTATCGGTGATACATTTCATTCACATAACCATTCGGGTCGGTGATGATCAAACACCGCTGACTTGAAAGAAAAACACACGAGGGGATAAGAAGTGCGTCGAAAGAGGATCAATTATTTCGAGGTGGGAAAATTGTGAAAAACTGTGTCACGTAGATTGTCTGGTTTGCACTCCACATGGCAAATACAGGTACTGCCTGTTCATGTTTTGGTCTTTCTAAAAATCTCGAGTTCTCTGGTAATACTGAAGCACTTAAGGAGACCACATGTATCTTGTACTGGAGTCCTTAAAACACTTGCTATTACTTCCCCCACGTATTCATCCTTGATCTCAAACCCAATGATTCGCTTTGAATTTGCAAAGCCTAATTGTAGTATTGCATCTGAGGCCACTGAGTATATAGGACATTGCTACTCTCGTGGTATAACTATATTGTACGTCCGTTACTTTTACTGTAAAGGCCCAACCTCCGTTATATGCTACCCACCGGACCTTCATAAGGGACTGGACCTCCATGAACATTCTCCCTTGTTTTCCTATCACTGGGTCTTCTTTTACCTAGGATAACTAGCAAGCAGTCAGTGAACAGCTTGTTGGACATCGGCCCACTAACAGCTTATCAAATACTCATCCAGCGTCTCTCCCAGGTTCGCTTTGGCCAACAAAAGTGGCTCGCAACCAGAGTGGAGTGGAATAGTTTCACTCATCTCAGCGAGGTTCGATACTGTTGAGTACATCTGAGTTTCGACGCTAATAGACTGAAAGAAAGATGAGACATCATCCTTTGGAATGCGATTCCTCTGCGATAAAGAAGAACCCCACCGAGACAACTTCCAGTTGATTTCAGGACATAGTTGGTTGGATGTTTCGGGTTTTGTTGACTTCTTAGGCCTTTCAATGGAATATATCTGAAAGATAAAAGGAGTATTATAGAAGGGTTCTTTATCACCCCTTAATACGAAACCAATGGGAACAACCTTCTTGTTTGGTTGTTTTCTTATCGCACATATATTCTCTAAAATACTTGAATTCGCAACTGGTACACCATAGTATTCGGTTTTTATGAAATCTTGTTGTTACAGGTTGAAAGTGACATGGATCTGACCGAGAATGTGGCTCATTCTGATCCGTGCTCATTGGGTAAGATCACAGTTGGGAATTCGTCCACCCTCGTTCACTTCGCACCTGTGGTCTCAACAACATGAACGACCTGCCCAGTACATCGCGACTTGGAGACAACCGATGACTCACTTTCTGAGTGGAGCAGTGAAGCCACCATCGGCTCATCTCAATGTACAAAACGTGAGTGAAGGCTCATTCTAACTAAAAGGAGCTTTATTCGTCACTGCTGCTTAGATCACGGAAAACTTCTGCTTCACTATATTGCATGGCCGACGGTCGTTTCCGAGGTATGTTGCTATCCTAAATGTACTTAGGCTGCAACAATAAACATAGGAAAATTACCCACTGTCAAATTGACAGTTCCGTCGATCAGGGTATGAGATGGAGAACTCATACCTAAATTCATTTTGGATTCGTTGACCGAAAGATTTTTCTCCATTATTACAAGTATGTGATGTGGTTACAAAAATGCTCAGCTTTGTTTAGTTAAATCACTACAGTGCAATATTAGGCTGTAAAATAATCATTGAATCTTCTTATCAACGTACAAATTGGTGGAAAGCAAACTTGAGAGGACTGAACGGGAGAAAGCTAAGCACCCAATATGCCTGCTGGTTTTAGTCTCCAATAATGATTCTCCGTATTGCTGACACAGAAGTAAGTTGCATTTCTCACCGGGATTGTAACCAACCATTATTTAGCCCAAGACAGATATCTTCTTCCTGTAGGTATATCTCCGTCTAACGCGAAAAGCCATGATGTCTAGGTCGACAACACTGTTCACATTCTTAGCTAATCAACCATTTGTTCTTTGAATGTACACAGCTGAAGATAGCTTCATGCTTAGGAATATTTTACAACCCAGCTGATCACGGAAAATGGCGTATCTCTGTAGTGACACCAACAAATTATTCGTGTTTCATTTGAGACCACTCTGCAAGTGGTGAAATCGTCAGGCTAGAATAGTGGCACTGCCTCCTGTTCAAAAATAGAACGAATTTTCTACTTCTGACTAAGGACTGATGCTGGTTGCTACCTGTGCCACACAGATTGACTACTAGTGGGACAATTTTCTAACCGTTTTGCATCTGTGCAGAGTGAAAACCTGATTCGAATCTGCAGTTGTTCATTTCGAAATCTAAATATAACCTGGTGCGTTTAAGTTCATCCGGTTGTCATGTTTGTCTTATTAAGCGCGATTGAAGACTGGTTGCTCAGTGGATTTCTGAATAAATCAGGTGTCTGTGAGGTGTCGAGCTTAGGGGGGCCTTGGAATTCGAGCTCTCATATTTATCTACACGAGGTTTGATAAATGTGCTTTTACTGCCCGTGTTTATTTATATTCCCCTTCCAACCGTTTCATATTACAAATTAGTAACCCAACCATTGCACTGAATTACAAGATCGAGGGGAAAATGAACTTTTCTGTACGAAACCGATTTGTGTAATGCGTGAGAATCTATTCAAGGTGGGTAAACTATAGCCAACCAATAGATGATTGAAGTGATTCAGACTACGGTGATGGAATATCTGCTGTTCTACCCATCCTCACACACACACACACACACACACACCAACACCCATGAGACTACTCATCTCATCACAATAGCAAAACAAATGGGCTTCAAAAGCCTTATTCTTGGCATTGCTGATTTGTCACATCGTAACATCAATTCAACTGTTGCTAGTTATATAGTAGCTCCCCTTCATGCTTTGCTTTAAAACTAACTGCAAATCACAGATATGGATTTTTGCTTGTTGGCCCCGTCGTTATTTCAACTGATGATAATATGTGTGTTTGACACCTTACCCTTGATAGGTCAGACAGTTAGTCTGCAACCACAATTTATCAAACATATCGTGCAACACGCATTAGTTTGTGTTTTTGCCCCAAAAGGACAATAGATATAAAGCAGACCTGATGCGAAAATCCATGTACTCCGATGAATCTCGTGTGCGACGATATGCTGATAACCAAATGTTCATTGATTTGTTTCATTTATTTTTGGTGCAGTGTTGATGCACGCGGTGAGTTTGATGTTTTCGCCCTTGTGTTTTGCTTTTTTGACTCCTCCTAAGTGATTTTTCTGAACATCTCGATCGACTATCTAATTTGACTGATAACCAGTACTAGTTTGTGATAATTCGGTGGATCAAATTAAGGAGCCACTTAGTAGTAATTATAACATTGTTATCAATAATATTAGTTCATCTATTCAATTTCTGGAACAATTCCTTGAGCTCGAAAGCTTTAAGGATGTGGAAGTTACGTTTTTTGCAACGTCTCTGTTCAATCTGAAATTTAAAAATTAGAAAAATGAAATACTTCGTAGTGGATCCCATGAGCTTGAAATTAGAACAATTTTGTCACAAAACTAATCTGTGTTCGCTCGTGACGGATGACTGAAATCAGTGGAAATTAAGATCACGGAAACAAGCTTCTGAGAATAGAATTTGGGTAATACCGTTGAACGAGAGCAAGCAGAGTAAATATTTGCCCCACCAGCTGATGAAATAAGTGACGGCCAAATTTACTTTTTTATGATTATTGACAGTTGCTGATTGATAGCTTGATTGAATCTTTGATTGAATGACTAATTATCTGACGAAAAGATTGATTGTGGCACTTGTGATAGATGAGTTCTTTAGATTCCATAGGTTTACATTGCAACTGAATTAAAACGATAACGGGGGTCATGGAAATGTAGAGGGTAATGCGTGAAAGCGAAATGAGAGGGTATATCCAGTTAAAAACTCGGTAAAGTCATACACAATCGTCCTTCAGTTTATAATCTAGTTAAATTTTGAGATTACTTCCTTATGTAGACTTGAGAGAAGGAAGCATTCTGAATGTCGAGCTCATGGAATTGTGAAAAATGCGCTGAAGAACCGCAGTCAGGATACCTGTTTACTGTCGTGTGATATTCTAAATTTGTCAGATACATCCGAAATCTTGGTAACGATGAATTTGGTATGAATGTCTTTGTTATTGTCGCCGTAACAATAAATCTCTTTCATGGACTCGGTGAACCGATCTTTTGCAAAGTAAACCAAAATATTACAAGGAAACAATCATGTTAGTGAGGGAGAACGCAAACGGTTACAAATCGAAGTATAACATTACTGACTGCTGTTTTTAGCCTGAACTATAAATGAACCTTTTGCAGCCATTGATAAATATCCTTAAGATATGGCAAGTCCAAAACTGATTGTGACTTGGAATGACCCCCAGGCAACGAGAGAAAGAAGCATTAAGATTACGTTGGTTACCAATAGAAAGTTCTGTACTGTAATCACAACCACTTTTTAGCAAGCATGTGGGGCACTCTAACACATTTTAATACTTTGGAGAACAGAGAATGGAGAGTTGGTCGGTAACAGAGTACATCGCTACTATTTTTGAAGAAAATGGAAGCTTTCATGCATGTTGCGAATAAATCCAACTATATCATCGTCGGTGTGGTAACAGGCAGAGAGCTCGGGTGAAATCTGGATCTTACTAAAACCAAACATGGCGGTTTACCTGAGGATGTGAAGAGCGGTTGTCGACACAGGAACTGAATTGTATGCGATTGGGCTAGATTCACAAAGGAGGTTCAACGTATAGCACAAAACTTCATTTTCGTGTAGAACATTCAAACAAGTACCACAGTGTTGAGATCTAATTGCGGTCGGGTAATTGAAAAAATTAGCCTTACAGTACATGCCACCCTGGTTGACAGCAGAAACAATGGATCAACCAATGTGGCCAACGTCACTGAGGGTTCAGAGAGAGGGTTTGTTACCTAAGTGTGTCTGCTCAGTGAGTGAAGTTGTGAAAACATACGACCGAGAAGCACATTTCCGAATACTTTCTTTGAAGCTTATGCACATGATATCGGAAAATATTTATCGTGTCCTGTTTGGGTAAATCGATGAAGCGCATAGGTCACCGACAATCTGTAGTCACCTCAGAACCATTGCAATGGTTGGGGATTAATTAAGAGGTTGTGAGTTCAAAAGAAAACGGTTTATTACAAACAGCTAAAACAAGTAGGGGTCATCCGACTTACTTCACTGGACTTGCTATGAAATGGTAAGAACATTCCGTTTTTACAGGGTTGGACAGGTGAGAGTCAACGTAATGCTGACGAAGTAAGCATGCATGGGTGTATACGGTATGCTGCTGGTGTCGTTCTGTGACGTCCAGTTTCATCTTGGGTTTGAGAGCTTCCCACATTTTACGGCAGGTCTTGTTACTCAGCAATGTGCCAGTATATGGATAATGGAGCATATGCACTGACGAGGACTACGTGTCTAAAGGAGATAAGGGAAGGTGACTTATAGCGAATGGAAAAGTAACTGATCTTCAACACTTTAAATTTGAAGGAGAGATGAGCGTGTTTGAACGAACTGCGATAGAAAAACTAGTCGTTCAACCTCGGCAAAGTTTACCAGCTGACTACTCTAAAGATTTTATATCTGTCATCGTCATCAGAAGTGTCCAAACGGTCATCATCGATGAATTCAGACAAGAACGATACGGGTTTGAATCCCGTCAACATCGGTTTATTCCCGTTCGACAGCCTTCCATTGGCTGATGCCCTCTACCTGAATCGTAGAAATTTGTTGTGTGCTGAATAAGATAGATGTAAAAACACTATTTGATCTTAACATATGAAATCCTAATCATTTTCTTTGTACTGAGTACCGATTGGTATTGTCCCTACTGTTCTGTATTCGTTCTGTAAGTTCCTCCAAGAAGAATAAGAACTTTCGAGAACGATGTTTTCAGAATCACCATTAGGAAGCTCGTGTGATGCTTCATAGCAGATATGAAACCAGAACTATCGCGTACTGAGGGCTTCATAATATTTTAAGACAGTCATTCTTCACAACTGCCGACTTCACTCAGAAATTCATGGAGCCTCTTGTCCACCATGACGAGCATAAGAAATCTGAAACTGAGCCCATACAGAATAGAACTTCATTTTCAACATTAGTTGAACGACCGAATCCAAATACGATCAATTAATTCTTTCACCGATTGATCCTGTTTCGCATAGATGAGTATATCTTCGTATTTTAAATGTTTTGCTGTAACATTTCTCTTTATCCACAGTTGTTACTGATCAGAAGCAAATTCTTGGTGAGTTACTGAATCTTACTTCTCCGAATTTCTCGCTTTAGTTCATATTGACGGCGGCTGTTTCAGACGGCAAATTTCATGTCCAGTTTTGCGACTGAAGTTTACTTAGTAGTGGGCTATTAGTATTTGGAATAGTAATAATAGTATAATTATTAATAATAGTAGTAGTAGCAGTGATAGCAGTAGTAGTGAGGGTAGTATTGGTAATAGCAGTGGTAGTATTACTAATAGTAGTAGTAGCAGTAGTAGTACGATAACTATTAATATTGGTTGTAGTTGCAGCAGTATTAGTAGTATTATCATTGGTAGTAGTAGTATTCATAGTATCATTATCATTGTTAGTGTTAGTATTATTAGTGGTGTTAGAATTGGTAATATTGGTGGAAGTAGTAGTTGTTGTTGTTGGAGTCCGATGAGTATCTGTGCTACCAGCTGTAATGGGTACTGTACTGCTAAAAATAGTTATGAACCGCGGAGCAACAAGTAATTTCAGTACATCAGACTGCCCGAACCAAGTGCAATGAAGAAGGCATACGAATCACTTGATTCTATTTTTTTCCGAAAAGGACAGCATGAAATCGAGCTGGACATATTTGAAGCGAATAAGCAGTTTTTGATGTCTGAATGATGTTTGATGAAAGGTTGCTTCAGCTCGTCTCCTCTGAAACAGTAATGGTGGTAATGGCATTAGTTCTGTTACCAGCGGTACTGGTATTGGTAGTGCCAGTGATATTAAACCATGAATGTGCAGCATTTCTTCAAATGAGATGGTATCTAATTGAACGAGTCATGCGGCTTCCATTAATCTCATTGGTCACACAAGACTTTCGAGGCGTCCACAGTTGTAGATGCTTCACACGGTTTAGATTCAACAAGCTAGTACTGTTTGACGTCTTGGTGACTACATCGCTTTCCGATAGAATGTATTAAATAGATAGTGACGGTAAATGGTGACGAAAATCCATCGAACACGATATCTTGGCTTCGACATAATTCGGCCATTTCAAACAGTTCACATACTGAGCAGAATACCTGAGCAGCTGTTCTATCTGACTTGTTCTAGGTTAGTTGGTGTCAAACTGCATCTGAGTGCAGATATGACATTCCCTGAAAACCACATATCATAATCCAGCCTAGCACGAAGTTTTATTTTCATACATTTTCTGTTTTGGTTGTTCCTCATGAAGACTTTGAGAAGGTTAATAATCTTTCCCTAACAATCCATCGGATTGTGTCGAAGGTGCACGCGATTCCACTGATTGTACCTATTGAGACTGCAAGATATCTCAGATATGGTTGAGTAAACCTATCACTGACACGCACAGACACAGCGGTACATTGATTAGTGTTATTCGCACCACTGAACAACTCACTTACTAATCTTTGGTCACATGAGTCTTTCTGAACTATATCTGCCGAATGTCATTTAGTATTAGTTAATTTCAACAGCAGATTATGAAAAATCGAAAGAAGACTAGTTAAAAATCAATTTTGATCTCCTTCATCACAATTAGGTTTGTCTCAGTCAGGGTGTTTAATAGAGGTCAATGTCGTTTTGACTTAGTTCTCCATTTATTATCACAATACTGGGTTAACATGCGTGAGAGTTCATTAGCTTCTCAGGTTAATCTGAACGAAAAGAGGGCTTTCTCTCGCTTCCTGCCGAGATACTTAAACTCGGATCGACATTTAGTGAACTATAGCTGAGATCGATGAAAGCTTACCCAAACTGTGGGTGTGACATTTATTCCATAGTTGATAGTTATCTTTCGAGAAAACAAAGAAATGGTTTTGGGAAGGATTCCAACGTAATCAACGAATGTAGCTAAGCTTTTGCATAGAAATGCCCCAAAACTTGCTTGCTCATCAGGATTTGATGATGCCACACTGAGCTCGTTTTCCTCAGGTTCCAGCTGGTCGATATTGCAAATCTATTTTATGAATACGCTGAAATGTGAACAAAATCCACATGGTATGATTCCTCATTTTTTCATGTCAGAACCCAGTCTATTCATTAAAATTTTGATTCATTCATGATTTCCCTTCGACTCTTAAATAACCGAGGATTCTTTAGCGGAAACAATCACAGACAACACCTAATGTAATGAATCAGGTCACTTGGAGATTTCATTTCATAATAAGTTTCAATCTGGTTTGTTACGATGAAGTGCAATTTTCGAATGCTGCTTGCCTCCCTCTGGTCAGTCTACCTTTCCCAAACAAGTGGTAGGGTTTGATTATTCTTTCCACAGAAAACACTGTGTAGACGATGGGAGGATTTGTGAAACCCCTCTTTCAAGTACATTTCCGGAATAGGAGTTTCAAGAAGCGGATTTCTTTTCATAATCTGCGTAAACATTTCCAGTTGCTTTTATCAGTGATATACGACGACTTGATTTCACTACTTCTCGAATTATGATAAAGTAGCCGGTCCTGAAACCGGTTCCCATAGAGCCTACATTTTGCAAAGAATATTTGAACTACAAACGAAAGGTCTATAAAAGCCGACTCGGTGGCGCACTTCTACAGTAGATTATATCAACCTACTCCTCAAACACAGGAAACATGGTGGGCGGGTTTCAAGTTTGATTCCGCTGCCTGAGCACTGATGAGTGGTCAGCATGGTAAGGATGGCAATTAGAACGTTGATGGCATCAAACGTGCACAAGTCCGCGAAGTGCTTGGTGATTGGTTTTGGGTTACCGCAATGGACAATATTTTGCTTCTCGCTTTTGGTCACTTTGATCTGTTGTTTATAACCTAGCTTATTTGCGTATGCATCTTATCATGTCAGTTTTGTAACTGTTTTATCGAGTCAAAATAAGCTTAAATTGGTCACTCACATTTCCTATCCGTTTGCTTCAGTTGGTATCGAAGATTTTGAAAGTGTGTTCTTTCAGCTATTTCCGTTCGTACTATTCCTTTGCATTCTTGTTTTTGCACGAAACCCTACAGTCGTACATTCACGAAAGCCAGGGTAGACACATTGTGCACGAACACTGAGAATGCGTGTGAACGCACTGCAGCTCTCTCGGAGTAAACGATCATTGGTATACGACATGATCTTTGTCCATTGTCTCATCTCACATTCAGAGTGATCTCATACAACACGTTTTTTGCACAATTATCTTCTGTCATAGATTTGCATGTCCACCGATCAAGCATTCACGACAGTGTTTCCCTGAGAAAACTCTATCTTATTCGTTTTGAATGGTGTCACATTTATGATGCTTGTGAAAACCTTTGAGATCAGTAAATTTAATTGTCCGAATAAAGTATATTACTCAAATCTTGGAAAATAATATGTTTTAGAAGCAGAACCATTCATGATTCTCAACTTGCATCGCAGTACAAACTAAATGTGTCACTACTGAAAAGTCGTAACTTTGAAGATTAATTATTCAATCAGTACAAGAGAATACACTATCAAGTTTTATTGGAAATGAGTGAGAAATCTTTCGGGTTTAATTCGGTTTTTAATAATTGATGGATAGCATAGTATAAAATCACTTATTATGCCGTATCAATGCTCAACTCACTAGTGAAAACTATGGAAGCCCTGCACAGCTCTTCCATCCTTGTTCAGATTCTTTCGCAGTGCTTTGATACTGGATTATGAGTCATGTTATGCAAACCCAATCTCTTACCAATCAAACGCATATAGTATACAAGTTCCGCAGGTTGTTCTTAACAGAATATGCTTGTTGAACTTATGTCCCTACACAGAACACATCCATCACAAGAGTCGATCGCTGTGCGGGAAGCAGGTTATAACTGTTCGAAATCAGTGACAGATAGGAAGCTATATATCCTGCAGTGTACATGTTCAGCAAACCGTTGAAAGCCAGCCCGGGATAGTCTTGTGGTTAGGTGTTTGACCCACAATCGTTCGACTCGGGGGTAAGCACTGGTGGAGATTCGGTGGATATGCACGGCTGATGATTCCTGAAGAGGATGATAAAGCTGTACAGTGCTTCTATGGTTTTCAGTAGGGATTTGATCATTGATACTGCATGATCAATCGTACAGTGATCTACAGATCTAATCTTCTACTACTCAAATACGGATAGCATGGTATAAGTTGAGGTCTCTTGGGACTGCAAACATTTGGAATATTGGGATGCGATCGGATAGGATGTGCATTCCCAAAATCTCCATACTGAGCAGTCAAATTCGCCAATTCGGTAACGTCTATACTTTGGACAATGGGTGGTAAATCAAACGATTCCACTTACAAATTGTTGATAAAATTGACTCCCACCAACTGGCTGAGGATAGTTTTACAATGACGTTTTTTCATATCCACTGAACGGGATGCGAAGTGTACTACTGAGTAATTACAATTCACAAAACGGTGGCTACTTGTTCTGGGCCTTCAACTCAATCATGTGAACTCACTCGTAGTATTCGACATATATACAGACCATACAAAGCAAAATGTATTGTCCCAATTTTCTGTTTACAGGGAATGTGTTACGTGCTACGGGTTAGTACACCATTGGTTGGTTTACCTTCAAGCAATTTTCATGTTCCCTCTATAATAGTACATGTTGATGTATTTTTACCATTTGGGAATAAATTTATACTCTTATCAATCTGCTTTTCCATTCCCGTACAGGAATTTCTGGTGATGTTTACCGAGGTATGATTCTGCGGTTTACGGAGAATCCCAACCAATAACATATTGAGACGAATAATTACGAATATATGAAGTGAGCAAGGTTAGGCAAGTAAATTACAATTAGCTGAAATAACAGTCATTTTTTGTGAATATAGTAGGATTAACCATTCTTAGACATCCCTTCATTCATACATTCATGAATATTACACAGTTGAGCTGATTGTTTTCTTGGTAATACCAACCAAAACACATATTGGTTTACTCTCTCAAGGCATTGCACAAGGAAACAGTGAAATCTTTGAATTCGAAACTGCTTCACTGAGGCTATCTTCACTGTATTTTGATGGAAATATAATAGCCAAATCTGATCTAATGTATGATGCACAAGCCCCCGCATACCCTTGACCATCCTCATAGAAGTATTCAGAACGAATGACACAAATTGAAGAACGTAATTTGTCTGGTACCGGTTCGTAGTTTGTAATTTTACTGACAGGCTCGGAATTTCGCGATTCGTATAATCTGTGAAGCCTGGGCATAAAAATAAATGTTTAATACACCGGTGGCCATGAAGTCTGGAACCATGTATTTCGTTGCTATTTTCAGCCTTCACTGCGAGTTTCATTTCCGCGAAAAATTAGTTCATGGCAGTGAAGATTCGTTGTAATTCTGCTAACTTCATTGTTATCATGTGTCATTGTCCAACATTAGGCAGAGTTGAGGTTTGATACCAGGAAAGGCTGTTCTCTCCCGAGTCCGTATCTGAGATGAATTAGCCAAACTGGATATTGCTTACTGACATGAATGAACTGACTGTCTATGCGGATTGGAGTTATCTCGAATTAATAGGGAACAGCTACCATCGGATTAGAAATCATTCTCAGTTAAACTCTGTGTGTCCCGCGGTCTCTCTCGCTCTCGGCAGATATTTCTCTCTCCGTTTTATCGAATTCTTCATACAGAACCGACGGGCATCTTACAAGTATACAATGGTACGTATGCCCGTTTTCCTTTCACTTGTTAGTTTGCAAGCCCCTCCCAAAATCTTTTGTAAACTCTGCAGTAACAAATTACGAAAAATGAACGAACGAACTTTGGAAATGTTTTAATAACTTTAGAACTGCAGTGAGATAGAAGGAAGTTTGGTTGTGACAGAATATTGTCTAATCCGTTACCCTAATTTTATTTCGGTTTTCTTTGAATCATTCCTATTATTTCTTATTTCTAGTGAGAAGATTTGTCTGTATTCGAACCATCTCGCATTATTTGCTAGAATACAATATTTATATTTGGTACGAAACAGTCACTGTTGCCAGTAATTAGAGCACACACTGAGGGGTTCCAATTTCCATCGGGCAAACTCTCTTCGGATAGGTCGATTGGTGATAGACTCAGCCAACAGGAGTTGATAGAAGTCTCTTCTCGTCGTATCGATCAGCCTCCACGGCGCTCGCGAATTAATTGACCCAAGCTTTGACCTGGATTTCGGAGAGGCACTGGCATGCGGAATGACAACGAGTTTTAACTGTCTGCTGGCATTAGGTTAGCCCATACACTCACAAGTATGATACGTCTAGAGTGGTGTTACAAGGGCTTAATGATGCTTTGGCCATAAATGAATGGGTTTATCCGATAAGTTCCATTATAGACTTGTGGTCTCATTTCACAAACCGGTTCACATAAACACTTTTAAAATTGTAGGGTTCTTTCTATGGTCTACAGCGAAAGGCCTAAATTTCCAGATAAATCTGGTACTATTTCGAGATAAATCATATCTGAGACCACCGTTCAGTGAGTACGCGTCTGGGTGAACAAATGGACGGATAACGCTCCCGACATTCAACGATTACAGTGAAGTCGGAATCCAACAAAGTTTAGCTGTTCATTGTCCGATAAATAGGACGAAATGTGGTCATGAAACAGTCACTTAACCTCTCGTTTTTAACCTTTCCCAACACGTATTGTTATTGGTAAAGTGCGTTCTCTAGGTCATGTAAATAATTAGCAGACTTATCCAAGCCAGGATTTGTAATGGTCATTGCTCCCATTTTATTTCATCCAATATCACATTTTCCTGCACTGGTAACAGAACAGATAATTTTTCAGGTTGTTATAAAGCTGATGGTTCAAAATGTTTTGTTCACATCCAAAGAGGTATTTAAGTCATGACAAAAATTAGCAGACTTATCCAAGCCCATCTAAACTGCATTCCATATAGGACTGCTTTTATGCTAGTCAGTTGGCAAATTATCGAAAAACTCACTTGGGTTGTGAGCCTCAAGCCTGACTGCCAAGGCCATATATATATTGCATGTTGACGAAATTCTCGCCAATAAAATCTGACGCTAAACCAAGATAATCGACACATCAATACCAACACACAGTCGAGTCCTTGGGAGCCCAAAATGAGTTATTCTAGTTTGGAGGTCAAGAATTCAATAGTTCAAATTGTATTTCGACGGTCTTGTGGTATGCTGCACCAGGTTAACGTTATTACATCTGATGCTTTTTAAACATATCTGTCAAACAATAAGTGTAATCTATCGCAATAGTGACAGAATAATAAAATGTGGTTTGCATAGGAAATTTAACACTACTTGAAGGCGTTTAGCATCACACTGCAATCGATCCCTGAAGTAAACAATTTTGAGTATTACGATTCACAATGTGAATCAGAGATTGTAGTCTCTCTAATGTAATCCTCTTTATGATATACTGTACTAGTTGAAGGCTGGGTGGTACTTCGGTCTTGAATAAACGCAAACGCGAAGGTACTTTTACCGTGCCATGCTTATACTGTACCGAAGAAAACAAGACGGATGAGCAACACCTGTACTTGAGCACCTAAGCAAGTTCCGTCAGCAAACCATGTACAACCTTTTATATAGTCCATTTTCCAGACTGCGATGCAGCAACATTGGTCCTCTTGCTGTCCTGGTATTTCTACTCCGTTCTAGTCAGGCGCCTACCGGTTTTAGGTTGATTCTTTAGATCACCATTCCCGTTTGTTTGGTCCGATCGATTCGGTTAATTACCTTGTCGGTTTCCACTCAATTAGACTATTTTGCCAGTTACCTCATGTCCATCTGAGTCACTCTAACGACTCCGATTACCTCTTTTCGTCTGTCCTGAGACCCTTTCGATACATTCATTGTCAATTCTTTAGTCTGCGATTATCGATTGGTTGGCCTGATCTATTTGATGGTCATCTTATTCCGTTTCCACAGCATTCTCCGCTACAATATGACCTTGAATATTTGGTCATACATTCTAAATAA
Source organism: Fasciola hepatica (assembly GCA_948099385.1). NCBI lineage: Eukaryota > Metazoa > Platyhelminthes > Trematoda > Plagiorchiida > Fasciolidae > Fasciola > Fasciola hepatica. The sequence goes on from CANUEZ040000182.1 coordinate 11,738,722, forward strand.
CCAAAATGTTTCTCACTTTGCAAAAGCATTTAACTCATTCTTTCATGTTTAGGCTCTAGATTATTAGTTTCTCCATCTATGTTTAAATTGGTTTGGCTGATTCCGTCAGGCAGATGTGAGGTCGAATTTCCAGAAGAAGTAACTGCTGTTGATAAGATCAAAATATTTTCGTCGATGATAAATACGAACTCATGTGAATTCACTACCATACAGCTGTTATCTCATTTGAGTCGTACGGAACGTGCATGGTCGAGGAGTCCAACTTTAGAATCACGCTGTGATTCTCGCAGTTATTTCGACACGGCTGACCTTCAGAATTAAAGCACGTGATTCCCAGTATGGGTACATGACATAAAATAGTATGGTATTGTACCTAGATGATGTGACAAAGTTCGCACGGAAGTACATGACCGGTTTCGCGGTTAACGATTCACCGTATGATTCTAAAGATGGAATTCTCGTCCGTGCACGGTCCGTACAATTCAAATGAGGTTACAGGTGTAAACTGATAGTGGAGTGCTTAAGCATAGAGATGATTGGGCAGAAGAGTACTGAGTACGTACACCTAGTGAGCAGCACCCACCACGAAACCGGGTTTTGTGCTTCCGGGAAAATTTTGTCCCGTCATCCACATATAACACCAAAATACTCACATCGTAAACTAATACCATACTTTTTAAAATTAGCCATATTGAGAGTTTCAAGAATTTTGGACGTTTGAGATCCAAGCAAATTTATCTCGGTAATCGGAATCACAATTTCAACTGTCCACAGATCACACTAACTCAAGCGGTGAGGATGCCAATGCATTTATTATTTATTATTCTACGTTATCAAAGAGGAACATATTTCATCCAGCCAATTTTGAAATCAGTTGTAATGTGTCAGTGGTAAATCTGAACTGAACCCAGGCCAGCGAAGAGTGACGCGCAAACCACAGAAAAGGATTTGCAACTAGCACAGGTTTATAATCAGGTACTGTAACATCGATTTCAATAAAAACAATGGATAGCCGTTCAAACCTCAATTCGTGGCATCCACAGGGGAGTTTACATATCACTATTCCAGAGAACGCACAGAGATTGACAACGTCAAACTAAAGCCGAATGGCCAGAAAACAGACATCAATTCCGGCTACCGAACAGTGCCATTTGGTTTGCCTGGATGTGAACACAGTTAAAGATCACACGATGTCTAATCAGAAAAGGGGATAGGAAATAGACACCGAGTGAAACAAGGAAGAGATTTACCAAGGGCCTAAACAGAGGTCATGTCTGACCCAAAGGTGACTGTGCGGTCAAGAAATGTACAGTGCGTTGGGAGTATCTTTGTGTGTGGGGGGGCGGGGAGCTTGTGTGGATGCATGTGTATCAGGACACAAACAAATGGATCCTGGAAAGCTGAATGTTAGCCGAGTAGAAACGAATTCGGCAAGTTGGCATGGTGGATTCAACTGTTAGTCAATAGTATTTGCTATCAGAGCTTAATCTTGGTAAGGTTTTATTTATATCACGCATTTACTTGCGAGTAGTGTGGGATTGTTTAATCTTTGTTTGGTTGACTGTCCTTTGGACTCCACGTTTTACGCGCAAACCTCAGGCCATTCGACCAACCTGCACTCGGAAGCACCAAACTCGAGTTTCTCTCTTGTTAGATATGCACCACTGATGAGCTCTAACAAGAGCGAAACTCGAGTCTGGTGCTTCCGAGTGCAGGTTGGTCGGATGGCCTGAGGTTTGCACATAAAACGTGAAGTCCAAAGGCCAGTCAACCAAACAAAGGTTTTATTTACCTTCGGCAACTCTTCTGGACAATTGAAAGAAAGGCATATAACACCTTACACAGTGTACTGGTTTTTCTCAATTCCGTTTAAACTGTTATAAAATTTTGTTCATTTCTATGCAATAAATCTCTTCCAAATTAGCCTACGAAATTCGGTCAATAACGGATTTGGAAGACAAGCACGACTTGCACATTAGCCAACCAGGATTGTTCTACTGCAACCGTTGTTTGAAAAATTATCCACAAGATGTTTGCAATTTCGTCATCTTCCTTGGTCCTAAGACGTCTTTCATTCTTACCATTCAAGTGGATGGGGTGAGTTAACCAAGTGATATAAAGGAATCCATAGCTATGCATTAAATATTGCAAGCTAAACATTTCTCCGGGTAGACTATCAGTCGTAAAATCAAGCATGCCACGTGATCGACAGCACTGATTTTGACCGCGATCAAACTACGTGGGTCAGTTTTGACAGATGCGTGTAAGTTATATCCGATACGACCGATGGAGATAGATAGTCGGATATCTTGCAGCAGCTCAGAATTTTGACAATGAAAACGGGGTTTCAAAAATTGAGTTACTTTTGGTCTCTAGTGGAATATTCCGTCCAAGGGGTTGGTCTTTTCAACAGACCAGCAGAAAGTCAGGAACCGCAAGCAAGATTACGACTGAAACCGCAAAAGAACTGCGGTAGTTTCAGTATACGAGTTAGTTAAAACTGAAGATCTTCAAAGAGTTACAGTCACAGTAAACATGCAAAATCGGAAACTGACCAGAGGAGATGAAAATCAACGCTTGATTGTGAAATGATCCATCATTTAGGATAAGTGCTTAACTCTTCGTTGACAACCTTGGAAGTGCCGTATAAGTTTGTCAGCTTTATTATGGTGAATCAGCAGTGCACTTCCTTTAGACCAACTCTAAGACTCAAACTCCGAGTGAATCCTAACGAATCAAAAACTCTTCCATCAGACAATCCAATATAGCTGATAACGACTTGTCTCACGTACACAACGCCCAATCTACTGTCTCTGGTTTTCAGTGGTATTAACATGTCACGTGCTTAGTGGTCGATCCTAATGATGAAATACTTCTTGGTAGAGATACTAGGTAAATGAAGATATTCCACCAAAAACAACCTACATTAATTCGAAACTGAGTTATTTATCGAAATACAATGAGCAATAAGTTGACAGTTTCGCGGATTGAGGTTACCTCTATCTCGAGCGGCTGTCCACCGAAATATCCATTTACGGGGAATACTAACTCTGTGCATGCAACCCAGCATCTTCTACAAGTATCGACATTCTGCATAATAAATTCCCAATGGTGATACAGCATAGCTTACATCCGATCAGATATGATCCAGTATGAAGATAAACAGAAAGTCTAGGAGCTAAGCATAACAGAAATCTATAGCTGAGGTAGTTGACACAATAGTAAACGAATTTGTGTTGTCCAATACACATCCTGATCGTGAAGCTGACAGCCGGTGACAGACGGTCAGCATAGTGTACTTTGAAACCTTCTGTTCTGGGTTCCAGTTCGCTGTTTATATTCTTCAGCTGACAAGCCCTAATTGACAACGAACCCCTTCATGAATTATTATACTATCATTGTTGAATAGAAGCGAAATAATCGGAGAATGATAATAATAATAAAAACTCGACACGTTCCCCTGGTACTTATAATTGTCAGACTCTTTAAAATAACGTTTCTGTCTGTAAAACACTTTGATGGTTTCATACACTCACGTGTGTTAGAAACGGGGTATTTATGTCATAATCCCTTCACATCACCAGTTGGAAGAAAGTGATTGGCATATGACGGTTGGTCTTTATTCGTGGGACAGTGTATTTGTTCGATTTTTCGATTGTTTTCTGACTGATTCAGGACGGCGTTCTTCAACTACTGCACTTATACAACTACGTCCAACCTGAAAACCTGACAGTATTTGTCCTCGATATTTGCGAGCCAAAAAAGATATTGGAAGGAAAGTTTGAAAACTTGACCAGGATCACTCAGCAACACTGGTAAATAATCAATGCGAAGCGTGAATAATCAAGATCGTGGAGGAAAGTAATTTCATGCCAGCTGCTGAATACGCAGGAAGAAAACTCCACTCTCTGTATCTCTCCGAACTTGATTGAAGTTACCAAAGCGGTGATCGTACATCGACTGGCTTTATGTGATTAGGTGGTTGTTGTCAGCAATGTGTATCGGTCTCGTGTTTTTGTTGATGTTCTAGTCCACAAATGGGGTGTTCTTAATGAGACTAATAAGCGGAGAATGAAAACGCCGATCAAAATCTTTCGAGGAAAATGGTAATCAAGATAGTTTACTCACGAGTATTATTTTCGCGTTATTTTTTTATCGATTTCGCTCCCACCTTAGCACGTTTATGTATTGTCTGTACTAACGCTGGCAATATACACGTGTGTGTGCACATATACAAATATATGCGACTTTTCTGAGGTTTCGCTACTCAACTCATCACTGGAGATATTGAAGTCACACTTAAACCTGTTTCATTCTTGCCTGTAGCACTCGTTGACTTTAGCACTTGTCTTCTGAGTTCCAAACAGTATCCTAATCCAAAATCATGGATGAATATTCACGAGGATAAAAGAGTTGTACAATGTTTCCAAGGTTTTCATTCTTCGATTGAGTGTATGATAGATCCCACTGTGAACATCAGAGATCTCTTTCTATCGGAGTCGATCTGTATGATTGGTGTGTATTCCATGATACTTTTGAGGTTTCTTTTTTCGTCAGGGGTTCAAACCAATCGAAATGATCGTGATGGATGGCGTTGAAGGTTATAACAAAATAGATATGAACATAACTGCACACGGTGACTATATGTTCACACCCTCCGGAAATGTGATGTATATTCGACTCGATGGCAGACGGGTGGATTTGACAAATTTACAATTCGGCTTCAGTATCAAACACGGTGAGTTGCGAGCTTGTATCCTTTTGATCAATCCACGTGTCATTCTGTCCGTATTACCTGCTTGTTTTATTACACATGAAGTGAATTGCAGTAAAAGAGGTATATCCATAGTCCGAAAACATAATGTATGTGGAGTCTTCAGATGACTCTCACGTCGAAACCAGTTTGCCGGTTGCGCTTTTGAAGGGAAAAAGATTGTACTTTGGTGGAAAGAAGGAGAGGGGAGGATGTTTCATAATTTAGCCCTACGGGGGAAAATGACTTAGGGGTTGAGGTCCGATATCGAGCGACAGAAACTTGATAAGGGTAAACAGCCACCTATGTCTTGGATAAGCTTTGAGAAGTAATGAGAATAGGGACAGCCGAGGCAGAAACAAAGGTCGAAATAATAGCAGCAAGGAGGGGACAATGAAGCAGATGCCCGGCGATGGACAAGCGGCTGCGAATTGGATGTTTAAACTGGCTAAGCTACCGGACGAATGGCTTTACTTTGGACCCGGTAGAGAAAAGATAAATAAGAAAACGAGGCTTCACTCCATACGTGACAACAGTATTGAAGTCTGGACGAGTTTGAGCCTTTGTACGGTGAGAAAAGTAGGGATGGTTTGAAGAAACCTCTGGAGCGGAACAGAAAACCATTCTTGCGGGCAGCACGAGAAACAAGCGAACATGCGTATGAAGACTAAGATGGAGATAGAATGGTTGGAAGACCCAGGAAAGATATCGAATTGGGGGAACGAATAGGAAGCGAATCGCAAGATAAGTGAGGATAAAAGGAATGATGTTTGGGAGAAATTGGGAGAAGAGTCGTTTAGGAAGCATCGAAGAGAACACGGTTTTGAGAGCACCAACAGGAGATTTATTCAAGGTCCGAAGTGAGTGATATTACGAGGGCACAAAGGTTGAGGTCGATGTTGGCAGTGGCACACTGTGATGTAAGATACGAAAGGGAGTAGTGTAGGGTGGCTTCAAAGGCAAAATCGTGGATGGGGTTCGTAGTGGTGGATAAGAGGTCAATAGTAAAAACCGGGAAGGGGTTGATAGAAGATGCAGAACCTTGGGGAACGACAGCTTTCACGGGAAAAGGCTGCAATCATGCCCCATCGACAAGAAAAACGATGGTCCGTTTACTGAGTTTTCTCGACGTCCACAAGGCAAGGGCTTAAAGAAACCCAAAAGTGGCCAATTTAGAAGGCAAACTTTTGTGCTAGACATGGTCAAGAGCTTTCGATAAGTCTAATGAGATCAGATTTGTTTCTCCGTGGTTATCGAGTATCACAGACTAGGAATATGAGACCACTGCTTGTAGATCACCCGTGGAACGACGAGGTCAGAAACAGCATTGGCAACCGCTTTGCAGTCATTTATGTTCAAAGAACGATCGAAAGTGATCAGAAATTATGGTTTCCACGAGTTTTGCACGACAGAAGTTAGGGAAATAAGACGGTATTTGTTCGGGTCGGAGGAATCGCTGTGTTTTGGAATAAGAAAAATTACGGTGAACGTACCAGATTGGAGAGAAAAGCAAAAAGATGATGTAAAGTTAGAAGGAATTCTGAGGCACACATTTTCAGAACGATGTGTGGAATACCATTGGGACCAAATGGTTTATTTTATTCGATTGAATTTTGGGTCTGGTAGGCCTTTCTCGTTGTGATAATATTGGTTGGAGGTGGAAGAATTAAAGTGTCGGTAAAAGTGGAATGAGAGGCATACCGGGTAGCAAAATCCTCGGCTTTCTTATGAGGCTCACAGACTAAAGAGCCAGAGGATTCACAGAATGGGGAGGAATTGGAAGAGCAAATGTTGGGGAGAACGGCCTCGATGAGAGACCAAGGTGATCGGCTCTCAGTAACAAAGGGAGCTGGAAGTTTGGCTTTGTCGAAGACAAAACGATCCTGGGAGTTCTGAATGGAAAGCGCGCATTTATTTCTGGTGTGCACAAAGAGACCACGGGAATGGGGAGTAACGAAGCGGCATCACAATATGAATGCTAACTTCTTCTGGCGCACACTACGATTGCAGGAATGAGTGAACCACTCAGGTTGTAGTTTGCCAGACCCCGTAGTATGATATGAGAAGAAATATATCTAGGACAACAGTCTCAGTAAGGTTTAAAACAGAAGTAGAAAGATCAGAAATAAAGCAACAAACACTCCAGGGATACGAGACTAGAAGATAACGAAAACCATTCGAGTTGGCTGAATCGTAACGACAAAAGGGGCGTCTGGAGTAGCATATAGAAACTGGGCAAGAAAATATTGGTGGAGGAGATAAAACAGTGGTCTGATGAGCCGAATGGAGAAAGAAAAGTAATGTCAGATAATAAAGAGGGAAAGGAAGTGAGAAGGTCAAAATCATGTGCTTAGTCTCCGGCCCGATCGGAGATGCATGTGGGGAAATCAACGAGTTGACTCAGATTGTTGACCAGAGCGAAAGCTCCAGCTTCGCGTCCTGCAGCCGCTGTGTCAGAAGAGTGCAAAAGCCAGTTCTTATTCTGTACAATTAAGTCACTAAGAATCGCTACTCGGCAGTTAGGGTCTGACGTGTGAGTACCGAGAGTGAATATTCAAATAGTGCACAACAAAGGAACTTGTTTTTTGCTCTGGACTGGCATCACTTGATCACTTTCACACGGAACGGAAGCATACGGCTTACCGAGATCTGAAGGGCAGTCCAGAATATATATGTGGGATGCATCCACGGTATAGGCAGCTAGATAATTTACTTTCGATGACTGAATCAAACACCTCATTTAATAAAGCAGCTGTCAGGGAGCGAAAGGTGCCCGGCTTGCGGAATAGAATTTTAAATACCATAAATTTAAATGTAATTTCCATCCGGTATAGCACCTTGTGCTTCGTTCCATTTGTAAATTTCACGCATGTATATAGCGTACATTTTTTTGTGACCAGGATATCACACTTCAATGTTATCTGTGGTCAGCTGGATTCAAATCTGACAAAGTCTCCACGACACAGTCAGTTTTTTCCAGCACATTTAGAAGGGTACAGCCAGAGTGATTGGAATTATCTAGTCTTGAATTAACCAATATCATGTAGTCACATTTTTTATTTGCGCATTAAATAAGCTATCCGAATGGTGTTTTATAGCCAATTATTTCTCATATCTTACACGTATGGCAAACAGCTCATGACAATGTTAATGGGCGATGTAAGTAATTTTTTCAGTTACAATTTTCTGCTCACTTTACTCCTGTAAACACATCACCCAAGTTAATGCTGAGGTTTAATCCTAGTTGCATATTGTTTTTCAAATAACATTCGTTGGGAAATACACTCCGTTCGTGGGATAGCTCGTCGTACAGATCATGCGCAAAACAACCACCTGAATAACGTACGTTTTTATTCTAGCAAGAAATAAGCAATGATCTTCGAAGAGATAAGATTTCGAAAAATTTCACACAATACACTTACAGAGAAATCAACGGGAGATAGCAGGGTAAAGTTCTACTTAAAATGGGCAAAACATTCACATAAATTTCTCATTCTGGGTTGTAATTATGATTAGTCATTGCTTCAGTGAAACTGGATTGTTTGATGCTTAGCTGGCGGCATCTATTTTCTGAGGGCAAAAGGAATAGAAGTATGAAGTGGAATAGAACGGAAAACGACACGATACCTAGCCACATCACTTATTGTCTCCAACAGCGTGGTAGGCCGGTCTCGTGGACTCCCGTCGGAGGGTCTAACACGTCTCACGTAGCCTAGTCCAGTGGTCAACGTTTGCATAACCTTTTGCTGAGTTACGGACTGACCACCCACCTTTCAGCCATTACCTGCCCTGGAGAATAGCGTTCACCTAGAAAGCCTATCGGTGAGCATGCATGAAGCGAGTCCCAGCCATCTAAACATGTTCAAGTTTTGTACTTGTTGCAGTGACTAACCAATGGTTTTCATCGCGATACGCGCAAACCCAGCACTGCTGATCCGGTCCTCCCAACTTATTCGAGCAGTACTACAGAGACACCGATGCGCAAACACCGGCAGTCATCACCTATCTCCCTAGCCCTAACAGCCATGTTTCTGAGCTGCATAAAGGGCCGGACTGTATTAGATTACGAAAAAGTCAAACATAACGACCATTTCAGTTAGTCAGTGGGCTTAACTGACTGCAGACTGTCGGCGCTTGATAATCAACGGATTGAGTATAGTATAGCTTTAAGGCAACCACAGTCTTTAGGTGTTTTTTAAACTACACAATTTTGTTCAGTCCGGTTTACGAAGTCGGCTTGATGATAACATTGATCCGTATGGTACTTTCAGATATCACACAACGTGGGATATGCAAGTAAGGCCATGTGATCAAATGGATAGCCAATTACATCCATTTGTTGTCAATCGAGGGTTCTACTGCAAATGCAGTGACTGATGCACATGGCTACTGGCCTAAAAGGGTTATGATATGCATGATTCACTCAAATATAGAAGCCGTTGACCGAGCAGAGAAGTATGTTCAAACAAAAATGAAAGACGCACCATTAGGAGCAAGCTTCATGATTCTCATAATATTGTACTCCACTTGGATTTGAGACTTCGTTTGAACTTGGTTTGTTTCATGAAGTGTTTCACACAGATCATGCATAATGACTTGTTTTCCAAGAAGTGAAGAATTTCAGTGTATGCTTTTCTCAGAATTTCAAATACATTAGGATAATCTCAGTGGTCTGTTGCTGCAGAATGGAGCACAAATTTAAATGGACCTACTAATCAGATCAAGTGGCTATGAATGAATCATCATAGTTCACTGTCCAAGTGTAAAATCGAATCTTCACGTGTATGTTTGCCTGTCTGTATTTCCAAAGGAATACCTTTACAATTGCCCATATATGAAGTATTTGGATTATTGCTAGTTTACAACCATTTCCGGCTGCGTATGAATACCACGATATTTGGTGCACTCCATTGAAACGCATCCTCAGCGTTGCATATAGCTGTGTTGGGATATGAATATCGTGAGTCGGTTCTCCGATTATCCTAGTTTCAGCAGAACATAAATGGAAACTAGCCACAATATTGAGAGCACACTGACTGCATGATCACGTAATGCTAGAAATATCGTTGTTGATCCTAGCAAGGTCCTCCAACCTAGGTCGTTCTGCCTAAATAACCACACGTAATCCTTTGGTAGACCCATTTAGGGTCGTGGTCTATGATCTTCTTCTGGTGGCATCGTTGGCATCTACCAATGTAATTGTACTCACTGCTAAACGACCACAATTTATTGTGTATTTTTTTCTAGTGCAAACCGGTTCAGATTGTCTGAGGGATAAAACAATAATTTCCCTTAAAGTCATAAGGGTCTGCTACAAGGCTTACTGCTGAAAAGACCAACTAACTTACTGGGATAGCAGCTGAGCTCTCAAATCGCTCTCTGCGAAACGAAAGTTTGTTTTCAAAAGTAAATTCACATCATGGTTATGTATAATTCAATACAAAATGGGAACACGGCAGAGTACGGTTGTCTAATTTGTATGCGAGTTGTTGTACTCGAAACTCAAACCGACAATCAATGTCACCGAACCCGTCCTAATTTACACACACAGTAGATACCTCTCCGCCGCTGGTAAACAACCGTTACCATTTCAAACAAATCCGCACCTCCTAACCATGTTCATGTGCAGGTGTTCGGCCACCTACCCACATCGAATTAAACGGTAGATTTCAATGAGAACGACCGAAAGTATCCCAAGTTGGATGAATATCTACGTCAACGAATGGGAAGCATTTGCAGAAGGTCACGGACCAGGTAGTTATCAAAGTCTTATATTGCACTTCATTTGCTGGACGCCCAGCATTTGGTCCACAGCACAACTGCGTTCTCTGTGGTTTTCTCTGTCAACAATTTAGTCCACTACAGTTTACCAAGCGGTTTCAATCAAAAAAGGAAGCCTACTCTGTTCAAGCAAAAAAGCCTTCTCTTTTTCCCCGGTGAGCCTATCACCGGTAATGTCATCCTTCCAATTGTATTGATTATTATTCTCTCTGTTATATGCACCAAAAGAGATACAGAGACATCTATCCAGGTACAAGTTGTGCAACATTACTCCACTGCTTCCTCTTTTAAAGCTAATCTCAGGAAAATGTTGTTTCATGAACAACCTTTACGCGCAGTGTACTTGATCTCCACGCATTTGAAATGATCCAGTGAAAATAGCCGCATAAATTGTCACACCCTCTTGTTTCTCTCCTTTTCCTGATTTCCAGACGGGTGTTCTGCCATCCTCACCTTACCTGTGAAGATCATACTACCGCGCAACATGAAATATGACCAGCAGTTTGGTTTTTGTTACTGGAAGGTGAAATCTTTGATAGACATGAAGGGAATAGACGTAAAACTACAGTTGCCCCAAAGTACGTAATCAAAAGGTGACCGCAGCATTCATATTGATCCGTTATTTTGTATTGTACTCGCACCAACTCTCATGACATGGGGTTTCCAGAGGTTGAGTGACTTATTTCCACACCACTTCTGGTTAATTTCACGACGAATAGTTTTCGGTTCTAGGGATTACACGTCTACTGGTGGAGCAATATCCTGCATACTGTTGTGTAACTGAGTGCATACCCGATCTGGTTCCTCTTCATCAATTGAGTGCACGTCCAAGTAATAAAATGTTGACAACGGAATAAAACTTCTGAGCATTACATTCTCAGTTTTTGTACCGTTGGAAGTGACAAACCACAGTACCAACTGAGGTCTGTGTAGTACCTACTGAGATTAGTGACATGTTTACTGACACTAGAAGTAGAGAGGTATAGCAAAGAACCGGATAGTGTTTCTTCATGTGGTAACCCACTGACTTATTCACATAATACCATCATCTTCAACGTCCCGATAGTCATAGCCCCCGTTCAGCATCAGTCAAGCCACTAGTCGATGCCTTACTCACGCACTGCCATGAGGTCCGAAATGCCAGTTAGCATTGGGACAATGCGGTATTCCTACTCACAGAGCAAGCTCCGGTGAAAAGTAGAGAATTCAAAATATACGGATGAAAAATATGATCATCAGGACAAGATGTAGCCATATCTGCATTGAGAAAAGTGTACAGAGTACACACCGGAACTTGAAGCAGAGGTGAATGATGGTGAGTCGAACACCAAATGAACGGGACACTCGGAATGACTCTCGCCAAAACCACTGACTCCACGTGTCATTGGCTGTTTCTTCGCACGATACCAATCCACTGCCTTCTCAACGATCAGTTCCGTCAGAACAAAAGCATTGTGTTTCCAACAACCTGCAGAGTTAGGTCACTTTCTGAGTAAAAGTAGTAAGGGATTCGATTCATATATAATATGAATAATACTGAAGTACCGATTTCCAAACCAGTCAGTGAAGATAATATCACTGTACACATTGTACTGAGCAGAACTAGACACTTTCTTCCGTTTCTTTAAAATAAATACACCAAATTAGTTTCGAAAATTCATTCAACACACTGCAGTTGTGCAACTCACGGTCCATAGAGATTCATTGCTGCGAACCACAATGAAACAGAATCGGTAAACTTGAAAGTAAGTTACTGAAATCCTACAATTTTCTGATCTATCTCGGAGAATGCAAAACAGTGAGTATGCAGCACAAAATACAGCGATCAATACTCTTGTCTAACATGATGACTTGAAGTGTCACGTGACTAAGACATGGTTCTCTGAAGTTCTTTCTTAGCTGACGTTGATGGTTTTCGTGAACTTGTGATCCCTGAGTCTGGTCGGCTGCTCACAAACCTATTCTGCACAGAAGCTGACGTGAATATTTCCTTTATTTTTGATATTGCAACACTCTGACAACAGTGAAATTTCGTGGATGGGAAATTACTCTTTTGCGATCACTTCTAAATTCAGAAACTTGACATGCTTTCCTTCATGTTTAATCATAAGAAAATGAGTGAACTTTTATCGACGTCAGAACAAGATTATGAAAACATTCAAAAGAATGAATATGATTAATAAGGTAATACTCATAAGCAGATATGCACTATTTATATGCATATATAAGCATATATATATATATATATATATATATATATATATATATATATTCAATAGGACCTACTTTGGATAGTCTGTAGTGTGAATGGATGCTCGTCAGTGAAGTGTCTACAAATGAACCACAACAGTGTTTTCTGCTAGTTTACACACATCAACTCTCTATTCTCTATCATTATGAAAGCTTGCATATGCAGCCTCGTTGTTTTTTTTGGGTGAACGGTGACTGGGACTCGCGCGCCTTTGCTTTTGCCTTCAGTCTCCTGACAACGTTGGATTTCTGACTTATAAAGGATCATCTTGAGTAAATTATGCACTGGTGAAGGTTCACCGAAAACGTCTGGAATGCGTGGTGCCATCTAATGATATTGACTGATCGTTGGCATTCCCGCCTAATGAAATTTGCAATTTTTGTCTCCCTCCAACATTTCTTCCACCAAAAGCCATTTTACGCACTGCACGGGATTCGCTTGCTCAAGTGTCCACCTGAAGACGAAAAGAACTGCTATCTCAAATTTTTGCGAATATTTGATGGTGCAGGTACAAAACGAATACGAATGAATGGGAACTTTGACACATCGCAGACAATCTACGGGTTTACTCAAAAGGTTATTGTGCTGGAATACTTCGGTCCTCCTGTGGATAAAGAAATGCAGTTGGCATTGGACTTTTTCTTCTGATACAAAATCAGTAACTTTGATCTCCTCGTTTTGTTTTGTTGCAGTTATTTGAAGTGTTCAATAGAGTCGATATCCAATCGCATTCATTTCTATAAAGCTACAATTTTGGGAACACCTATGTTACCAGTGCGAACAGCAAATCTGATCCTCCGATATATTTTCCATAAACATTGTATCTACCAGCACGGTTCTCCGTAACCCAACATATTGTTTGTAGTGCATTTCATTTGGGAAGTCCATATTTTGAAAACCTGTCAATGAAGTTCATACAGGACCGTGGGTTACCTACCAGTAGTCAGCCGCGTGCAATATCAAAATTCCGTTAATCTTTAGTACAAGAACCTGATAGTCACAAGGTCAATGGAGCAGACAACGTTTAACCGTGGAGATCCGCATCACACCTGGTTCATGAGCTACCTCTAGAATGTTTGCCCTCTCGCCTGTTGATAATTTCCCGTTTATGGTTCCGCAATGAGAATCCCCACTGATTTCCGAGGGGCATAAACTCCTCGTCTTTTTCGCTTCTTCGGTGATAGCTAGTAAATTACTTCATTGGTCAGACTAACAGTTTATTTATCATAACCAATCGCGTGTGACAGCTGTGGCCGATTGAGTGCTACCTGTTGGAGACCCAATGGAAACATGGGCTTGGGATGGGGTTTTGCAAAGTTCGTGAACATTTTGCAAACTGCTACTTCGATAGTGCCCAAAAGCTGACCACTGGAGAGTGGCTAGCTTAGAAAAGAAAACGGAAATACTTTTCTATTTTCTAATAATTTCAGTTTTTTTACATTCAAAGAAGTTTGCTTGAGGTAGAATACTAGATTGTTGTCAATCCAACTAAGTGGGAGTGAAAATACACACGAATCACTGTCAAAACCTGCGAGAGTACTGACTGGTTCGGAACCAGCAGCAACCCACCTTCTCTAACAGATCATCATAGGACGTCATACGACAACGATGTTTAGTAGTTTGGTCAAGGCTCGAGTCAGCACAATAGCTAGAGACAGAACAGCGAATCAATAATGTGGATTTTAGGGATTAGAAAAGATTCCTCCCAAGAGCTGTTTGGCTGTCGCACCAGCCAGTCTTACGAGACTGTGACAGACAGCAGCTGAACCAATTAGTTCCGGTGCTTCGATTGGCTACGGTGACTAACCCCCTATATCGACAGTGGTCTGCACCGATAAACTAAGATAGTTCAGAATTGGAGAATTCTTCTTCCTAGGTCTGGTGGGAAAGTTCAGAACAAAACCTGTGACTGACAACGCGCTATAATAGAGTCAAGCTAATATGAAACCATCGTGTTGGAAACATCACTGGATACCAGAGAAATATTCAGATGATCGTGAATAGGAAACCGTGAAAAGAATAAATGTGCTTACTTAGTTAGTGCAAGTGTGATTTCAACTGCGTTCATATATTATTTGGCCATAAATTGCCAAAGATGGCGACTATTCGTAGATTTTATTGATAAGAAGTAAGTGAATAATTATATAAGTCCTATCAATCACAAACAGTGAGGTGTCTAGCCCACTAAATCGTATTCAAATGCAATCAACAGATTGGGCATCCTTCAGATGCAGAAAATGAAATGGAGATTCGCAACGTACCAGCGAATAGATGACAAGACAGCGCACGAATGACCAGCACGGAGAAACCAGAAGAAGTGTGACCAGAAACAGTTCACTAGCCAGAGGGAAAGACCAATTGGTCAGGGTAATCAATAAGCACACGAGGGACAAGTTGCATGACCGTCTGTCTCCAACAAAGACTGGGGTATGAATATGGCCAGGGCTGTCAACGTAATTCGGCCAGTTAGTCGACAGACAACGGAGTTCCGGGTTAGGCTGAAAGTACAGTACTAGAAAGACCAAATAAACTATCGCGATAAGAATGGACTACACACTGGAATTCGCAGTCCACGCGCACCGTTAATGGATCAGAAGAAATCAGGGGAACCTTAAAATTATACTAGTCAAATGCGTAGTGTGAATAAACAATAAGGTGGTTGTAGAAAAAGCCCGATATTCTTATCAGTAGAAAGCAAGTATGGACCTCAGGAAGAATGATACAACCATTGGTGTGTAAAGTTCAACTGGTTCCGAGGGAATGGTACAAAACACAGAGCAGTTCCAATGCTTTGTTGGCTGCTTTTATTGGCACTATCCTCTTCCAATGGGGATGGGTTGCCCGATGCCGAATTGCAGCGTGTTCAGATTTTCCAACTTGAGACCAAACAAACTCACGTAGCAGCATGAAAGTATCCGGACAGCACTGAGATTTTAAAAATTGTGTAGGCGCACCCAACGACCGAACCAGGGTTGTTGAGTTCATGAAAGTCGTAAAATTTGTCAACGTTGGGGGTGTTTAACCAAATCGCGTGTGCTTTCTTTTTACTGGAGCACGGCTTGTTTCTTACAAGCTGCGTCATGAGACCGAATTCTGATGGTAGTGCATCTTTCCCGAATCGGTCACACTGGGCAGACCGAATGCTTGCAGTTAGTTGGTCATGGTCCTCATATACTTGAGGATATACTACCTGTTTTCACATAAACTATTCTTACCTTGGATTTTCGTTGCGTGCTACAAAGAAAATCTGTACATACATGAAAAAATATGATATGAATATGATTGCCTACCGCATAGCTGTCTGACATACATGGATTTAACGGATGAAAAACGTTTGCGACCACAGTGTGTTAATGAAACTCAAACATATGGCTGTGTGTTCTCTTCAACTGAATGGCTTTCAAGCTTGTAAATCGAATATCTGCATACTTCACTGATTTTATTATTCTCCTATGTTTCCGATTTCGCAGAAGAACTGATTGTCAAAACAAAACAGAAGAGCTATTAGTTCGTTCCATTGGACCACATATTGGTTGTAATAATTGGCTGCCATTTCACTGCTATTCATCTGCTCATAGGCTCACTTTTGTTATGCTCCATTTTGGTTCCTGTTTGGAGAAGCCATCGACCGTGATCAATTAGCACAGCCTCACAACTTGGCATCAAGTATGATAGTTTTTCACAATGCTGAACCCACTAGGGATTTTATTATTTCGTCAGTCAACAAAACTGAAGTAACTTTCCGTGCACTTTTGGTTAAATACGAGCAATTCGTCCTGATGGACAACCGATTGCACAGAATCTAACTCGACTACATGAATTCTTCATTTTTAAACAGACCAAATCTTTAGAATTCTTGCTAAAATCGCAGCATATAAAATAAATTGAATACGTTTGTGAAACATTTCAAAGATTGTGAGTTCAAAGCAATCTGAAGTACGCTCACAGCTTAGCAACTATTAATTGGTACATAGTAGTTATCATAACTACCCACGGGAAGATTGGCAAGAAACTAAACTACCTGAACATTGGAATTATCGGACTATCGGACGACAAGCAACAGCAATTACACTATGGCGATATGGTGACTGTTGTATTTGCGTTGAAACAGTTCAGACCGGAATTTCACAGGAAATTGCTAAGGCAACCTCTTTCTCTAAACAGTTCACTGTTCATGAATATTGAATTTTGTGTAATCCAAAAATAAAGCTTAACATGTGATGGGAATATGAGAAAAAATTCGGCCACACAATCAGTCATCAGTATAGGAGTAGCCGTGAATGTTAGCTTTAATGCGGTCTTTCTTTATGCAGAAGAACAAGCAAAGAACAAGTTACGCCAAGAAACCTAGAAGGCAGGCTACCTGCCCTCACTTCATCCATGCTAACCTATTCCTTTGTTTACTCATGTTCGGCAATCTATATAGATAGAGCTACCTGGCACCTACCACAAAGGATCAAATTGCATATACCTGCTTGGCTGTGGACGGAAAAGAGAAAATTCATCACCAGTGCAAATGTAGCGCTCTCATGGGACAGTAAACACTGCATAAATGACCACGTTTTCCAAACAGTTTATAGAGTTTCAAATGACGCACCGAAATTTGCTCGAAAACAACATTTAGCAACGGCGGAGGCTGTAGCCACCAGATTATTCGGTTTATGCATCTCTCCTTAAAAGCTTTTCCCTAAAGCTCTCAATTTGCCCTGGACGCGATCAGAGACCCACCCTGGAACTCAAAGAGACCTAAACGATAATCCTTTGCTTGAAACCAGAAAAGGATAACCACGGCAACCCATCTTCATTGTTCAACTTGTCCTTTTCCCGACCACGAAATAACAACATTTCCCTTTCTATCCTTTCTAAGTACGCAACTCCAATTTGGAAGAATAACCAGTCAAACACCGGAAATGATCAAAATTTATGCATTTCTTACCTACAAATGCATTTGTTTTAGCCACGAGTTTGATGTTATTGAACACAAGCCAGCTTGTCATCCGTGTTTCCTGTATAAAATGAGATGGGATTATTCAGTGAACTAGCTCCTTAGATAGAATAGCAAGTTGCTTTCCATTTCATCTTCGTCTTTTCAACACTTCCGCATTAGATAACATTGTGATTACAGGAAAATTGTCAAACAAGAGTCACATAAATTAAGCGAGATTCCTCACTGAACTACAGTAAGCCACTACGAGGTAAAAGATTTCCTTGAATATTCTAACCATATGGTTATGAAAATTTCCCTGATTTGAATATCCAATGGAAACTCCAACTTTGCTTTCACCAGTTTCGTCACTGACAATCGGAATCAGTTCGTGCTTGGTACAAGAATTCAACTGAGGTTATTATTGGACCGCCTTCTTGTTTATTTTTTCATTTGAAACGTTTCTTTAAGTGACGTGGTGCTTGTTTTCATCTCACTTCCAACTGACTGATTCATCAAGCTAGTAACCAAAACCGTTGCATTAAAATGCACGACTGTTCTGATAAAGCTACTCGGTTCAACTTGCGATAATCTAGCCTAGCTGAAAGATGGCAATTATGCAGTTATGCTCACACTCACACGAGACACAGGATCTGCAGCCCTACACAAACAAATACCAACTCACACCCAGTTTTCGCAGTTCTCATTTCTCCACAGAAGCAAATTATCCTTCGTCCAGAATATCATGTTCTTATTGATCTTGATGGTAATCAAATGTCGATATCTATTCGTGGCACAGCAAAATGAACTGCTGATAATTAACTGCAAACGCTACTCTCCATGATCAACATTAAAATGTCAGTGAGAAATCCGAATTTTTCAATTTTATTAGACGACTCTCTTTTTTACACCTCACAATAACTTGTGCTTCGAAATCTTACTTGTGTGAAAAGAGACGATTTGTCAGCAAACAACTCATCAACTGATTTATATTCCACCAGCCTACCCCGGTTTCCTGTAAACGCGTGCACATACGGTTTGATTGGTGTTTGGACCTCAGCAACACAATAAATATAAAAGGATACTGATTCATTACCCACCTGCTGAATGGGTAAAGCGTACACCAAATGCTTCTGGGCTCGCAGGTCTTCAGTTGTCTCATCTACCTGTCATGTGCTGTTGTTGCTGTTGGTGAGTTTGAAGTATTTTCTACAAAATGTTGCCTTCTTGATTTCCTATCTGAAATTTATTCGAATATGGTAATCAGTTGCTTATTTAACTAATAACCAGTGTGGTTTATTTGAGCCAATTGATAATGACAATAATGAAATGGCACTCCCATCCGTTACTGGCTTTGAGCAGTGAAAGCACGCTGTCTGCACAGCGATCGACTACTGTGATTGAGGACTTGTCCGGGGAGCCCTAATTACAACGAATGCATGCACATTAGTTACAACCTGCACAGCTCAAGTACCATGTTCATCTAAGGAGATTAGTTTTGCGTAATATTCTAACAAGGATGACAAGGCGGGCTATGACACTTGTATTTCAACGGCCAAACAAGTCAAGTCCATGAAACACATACCATCGTTCATATAGTCCCTTTTTCAGACCGCGCGGCACCGACATTGCTCTTGCTGCTACTTGAGTGATTTGGCTGCGTTCTGACCAGTTGCTCGTAGGCGATAGCTTATTTCTCATGGGCATCATTTCTGTTCGGCTGTTCCAATTGTCCCAGTTGACGGCTTAATCGGCAGCCCCTCGCCTGGGCTATATTGCTGGTTGCCCGAGATCCCGCTGCTTCCCCTCTGCTTGTCCGCATGCCTCCTTTCGTCAGCTTCGGGAAGTCTTCGACATATTCGCTGTCTGTTCTTTTGCCTGTGGCTCTCGGGTGGTTGGTCCCTTTTGATTTGATATTCACGTCGTTCCTCTACACCAGCATCTCCGACTACAGTATGGTTGATCATGTAAGGCCAACCCCGTTAGACTGGCGGTCAGATTTCCGACTTACAATCGTTTACCATTACCTCGAGTCCCAATGGGTGTAATGCAACAGGAGTGAGACAGCCGCCTCAACGGTTCGCTGAGCCGTTATACTACATATAATACTACACATCATGCAAGCTTAATCCCGCTTTACCCACATGTAAGCAATAATAATAACGATAATCGTTTTAATTACGATGAGATGCTAGTGACATTTTGTGCAATATTACTAGCTGGTCATAGATTTTCTGAAGCACGTGATGAACATGGTTTTATTGGAATGGATAAATCCTATAACACAAAGACGTAATGTACAGCAAGGATCCTGTCCCGGAAACAACCACTGAATTGGTCATTGTGTTGTACTCTAACGGTCCCCTTCTTCACCGTGGAAAGTATCTAGTGCCACTCCTAAAGACTGTTGTTTGCAATTCATACAAATCTTGTACGGACCGATGTACCGTTTACAGCCCAGTTTTCGTTGAATATTGGCATTTAGTTGGAACGTGGGACATGTCACATAACCAAAGTCAACCAAGTACATACTGGGCTAAGTTGAATATCTCCTGCCTACATACTCGAACTGCCTGAATTGGACGAAAATATAACTCACGTGCTTGTGTCAAATCATACCCAATAGCCGAGATTTTAAAGTAATTGAGAACGGGTTCCCTGTTCCGAAGAGTGAAGTCAGGAGGCTACCCCCGCACTAGCTGTTGATATCGAAAATGGAACAAGTGATGGAGAATTAGATGGAGAATTATTTTATAACCAACTTAGTGGACTTTATGAAAACAAGGTGATAGACCCTGAAGAATGAAGGTGAACCCTAGAGATAATATTGTGCATGAATGTTTCGTTTTCATTTACATGTGGGTTACTTTAATGTAAATAAACGTTGTTTTGCTTTCGCTCAAAGGCTCACATTCCGTCATGGTCGTGGTCGACCGGCTTTGGAAACAAACGGTTTCGGCTGAATTTTGAGAATTACCACGCGCCTGAATAAAGCCAACCGCAAGGCCCATTGTCCTAGAGCGTAGCCGCTATATGCAAGTTATTGTCATATACGAGAACAAATTGTGCATATAAGCGCCCTTCTCTATGAGTTTCGAGTACATTTTCAAGGTAAAATTTTGCACACTTGTTCCGTATTTTCAATCAACTGCTAACCAACTGACATCTGGAAACCACGGAAACATAGTAGAGCTATTTCATTCCTCTCTAGAAATCATTGGTTTTGGCGTGTGTCCGTCGGGTTCTAAATAAGACTTAAACCTGGAATGCCGGATCGTTCCCAACAAAGATGGCACGGTTGTGTAATGT
Source organism: Fasciola hepatica (assembly GCA_948099385.1). Classification (NCBI taxonomy): domain Eukaryota; kingdom Metazoa; phylum Platyhelminthes; class Trematoda; order Plagiorchiida; family Fasciolidae; genus Fasciola; species Fasciola hepatica. The sequence continues at coordinate 11,759,740 of CANUEZ040000182.1, forward strand.
TTATTTAGTTATTTATTCACGAACTGTGTTATTACCGAGTGTTTGCACCCTAACGTCAACAGGCGATTCAAGGCTCGCGTGATGTAAGCAGGGAGTCTTATTCTAAGAAATCGGAAACTTTGTGTCACCTTGATCCATTCCATCAAAACAGATAGAAGACGTAAATTTGGAGATCCTAGCATTTCTCCGAATCTTCTCTGTTGGGTACGTAAAACATACGGATTCGTGTTCGAATTGGGTACAGAGCACCCTAATGGTATGGAGGGTGTCAAACGAAATTAGGAAACTGTCCGGTGAATCCGTTTGGCTACCGCCACGACCAACACATTGTGGACCAAAAGTTTCTGTGTTCACAGTTACTCTAGTGCCCCCATTTAAAGGGGGATCACCTGTTCAATCGGATTAGTCAAGCTCATTTGAACCGTGTCACAAACTCTAGTGCCTCTCACGTCATTCATCAATTCACCTGCAGCTGCGGTGACACCTACATAGGCAGAACGGATTGGTGTCTCGGTCAAAGAATGGGGGAGCATGTATTAAGGTGGCCAGTGCAGGGGATGACCCATCCTTCGCACGGACAACAAAGGACCACGACAAACCCTGCTTCAACGCTCAACTCACCATTGAAAACCATGGAAGCACTGTACAGCTGTTTCATCCTTGTTGGGACTCGACTCATCAGCAGTGCACATCCACCGAGCCCCCACGGGGACTCGAACCCGGGGTGAACGATTATGAATCGAACACCTTAACCGCAAGGCTATCCGGGCTGACTCTCAACGGAGTCGATCGCTGTGTGGGAAGCGGGTTGTTACCGTTCAAAAGCCAGTGACGGAAGGGTGCTATATCATGTAGTGTAGATGTTCAACAAACCGTTGAGAGCCAGCCCGGATAGCCTTGCGGTTATGGTGTTCGATTCATAATCGTTCACCCCGGGTTCGAGTCCCCGTGGGGGCTCGGTGGATGTGCACTGCTGATGAGTCGAGTCCCAACAAGGATGAAACAGCTGTACAGCGCTTCCATGGTTTTCAATGGTGAGTTGAGCGTTCAAGCTGCATGATGAATCATATTATATACAAATCTAATCTCCTACTACTCACTTGCAAACCCTGCTTCATTGATCGCGAAACCCCTTGTGACCTATCGTCATTAGATTGACCCAGGTCAGGCACCCCGAGCGATTGCACGGAATCGGAACCCCAAAGCTCCTAGTCTCCAGTGAAGCTGTGTTGATAAGTTGATTGGACCTCCAGTGTGTGCACAGAAACTTTTATCCCACAATATGTGTTTGCCCTGGAGGTAGCCAATCAGGTTTACCGGACCGTTTCCTAATTTCGTTTGACACTGTCTATTTGTCAGAAACTCTCCAGTCCAATTAGTATTTTCTGGAACGTTTTAAATAATCCGACTTGACTGACTGGAGTTGTCTGGCGTTGAAACAATGAATAACATGTTATTGCGTTGTGTTTTCACAAAAAAAGTGAATAAATCGAAGCTTATTTCTGTCGTCACTTGTTTCGCCCATTTTTGCGCGTACTTTGAACAGATTATGAAACCTTTTACGGCCAACTTGAGTATTTTTTGGATTGGCCAGTTTCTGTCACATTCTTTCCTATTTACCTTTCGTTCAGCTCCATGTTAAGGCACAATTCAAACAACACAATTCAAGTGAAATACTATCAGTCAAACAACACTCCTTGGGCATTGACCATCGTTCATAAGAGAGAATCGACTTGTGGACAATGAACCCAATAACATTTTGTTATATCTTAAAAATAATTGACTTTGTTCTGGTCAGAACTAAGCGGGATTTGAAAGGAATGAAGATGCAAACAGATTCACATATTGTAGCAGGGATTTCTGGGGCAACGGAACGGCGGGAACATCGAGGCGAACGAACGAACCAAACGAGGGCCACCGACAAAAGAACAGGTGGTGAATATGTCGGAATCTTCCCGAAGCACGCAAAAGGAGGAATACATACGACCAGAGGGGAAGCAGAGGGATCTCCGGCAACCAGCAAGATAGCTCAGGTGAAGGGCTGCCGATTGGGCCGTCAACTGAGGCAGTCGGATCAACCGAAGGGAAATGACGGTCAAGAGAAGCAAGCCATCGGCCACATGCAACTGGACAGAACGCAGCCGAAGCCCTCAAGCAGCGGCAATGGCAATCTTTGTGCCGCGCAGTCTGGGAAAAGGCCTATATAAACGACTGTATGTGTTCCATGACTTGACTTGTTTGACCGGTGAAATACAAGTATTCTGTCGTGTGTTGTCGTCCTTGTTAAAACATCATATCTCTCAGAAAGGTCACGTGGAGATAGTAAGTTGATGTTCCAAGCGAAATCGGATAACAACTGACACAGCAGCCATTGTTCGGGGTTGTTAAAATACTGAAATTTTAGGTATCCCTTTCGTTGATAACGCCATCGTTGAACATACGTGTCCCATAGATATTTTATAACCCAGATGCTGTCTGTGCGGCTATTTTTGACGATTTGGCTATCCCTCTGTCCTGTGTATATACATCACTCATTGCGTATCTCAGGATTCGAGCATTAGTCGTACTTAACTGTACAGATCACATTGGTATACAAAGTCAGCTTCATCATAAGGTCAGTTCACACGGTACTTCTAGTTATCACATGTGAAGCATTTGACAGTCAAGACGGGTGTTGAAGAACGACTGATGAATTTCTCGTACCATTCGGCTTTCTGGAGGCCCAGGGTGTGTTTGAATGTGGTGTACTTTTGGTTGCAAAAATTAAGTTGCACAAGGTCTCTCTCTCATACACAGCACAGAATAGGAATGATTAAATAGCGAATGAAGTCTTTAGCAATATGTTAGAAAACAACGGTCGTTACTTTCTAAGATTGATGAACTCGCAACACAGCAGTAAAGTTTCACTCGTTTCCGTTGATCCACGGAAGTAGCGAACATGTTGCTTGTTAGCAACTTTGCCGTGGCAAATTGGAATGACCTATCACTCATTCGTGGATGATGGCATTTAAGGGATGGACTGAAAATACAATGTTTTCATTGGACGGCTTGGAATGAGAATCTGAGGTTCATAAATATTTTACCGCCTTTAACTCTCGTCGTCTAAATGTCCTGACACATTCATCTACCATTACTCAAATTGTATGATTGCAAATCCATCCAGCATGCATCTTCATGTGTGGGGTTTTATGCAAGTGTTTACATAGAAATATTACACCCCTATGGCTACTGTGAATATAGCCAACCTCCCAGGCAGTAAAATGCATTTACATACTGTTGTTTGTCTGTCGAAATTCCCGTTTTGGAGAAACACAGACAACAACAAAAAGGTTCCCATAGTGTGTGCTTGTTTGATTACCGTCATCAACACGACCATGTAAAATTTCATCTGAAAGAGGAGTTATTGATGGCATAAGTGCATCGTAGAAGCAACTGTTATCTGATTGTGAGCAAGAAGAGGAGACATACATTTTGGCTGAAGTGTACTACAAAACAAGCAAATTTCGGAAAACGCTGAATAGATAAACAGTCTATACCGTTTGAAGAGCATTGAAACAGAACGGTAGACTTGCCGCTTCATGATGAGTTTAAGTAGATTGTCACACCTCTATATATGCGTTCCAAAGAGTTGTCAACATTCACGTTCAGCCACGATTCTTGAACACAAACTGCACCTGTATGAAGATGAATTCACGTATTCAAGTCAAGTCAAGTCAAGTATTTGTTTTATACACCTTGGTGGGTGAATATTCAGCAGTACATAGCTAAACTCCCAGCGATTACACACAAATGAAACCAGCACTCATAACAACAATAAAAACAATGATAAGAGGTGATTAAGAAACTAAGACACTAAACATTGTCCAACCTCAGCATAGAGGTTTACATGACTAAATACGAATCGAGCAAGGTAAGGGACAATGGAGAACCGGTAGGCGGCCGTGCTTGCACAAATCATTTTATAATTGTTGCGGGTGGAATAAGAGGAAGCACATGGGCTGAGGTCCCTGCGAAGCTGGTGAAGTGAGTTGTTAAGGATTCTCTCGACGAATTTTTAGCACATTTTATGATTTTGGGATGCGATGGAGTCTGAGAACTTCACGGGGTATGTCTTTCGCACAAGATAAGTGCTTGAGAAATATTTTACTAAGGTGAAGCTCTTGGCTTGTAGTTCAGCGAAGAAAATGGGAAAAGAGTACAATCAGTTTGGTTATACGCATGACAGGACGAGACCCTGAATGATGTAAAGGGTTACAAACATGGCTTTAAGAAGCGAAACATAGTAGGTTAGTCTTTCCACTTCTGTGAAAAAGAAGGCAACATGTACAGTCCAACGAATATTATGGGTGATCAATACCCCAGGGTATCTGGCCGATAGTTGACGATCAACGGGGATGTTTCCTACGAGAATGTCTAATCAGGAATTCAAAACATTCCAGTAATTACTGCCTTTGAGAAAAGCAAAAATAACATTGGGGATTTTACGGGGGTTTTGATTTTCGGGCCCATTGGAAACATCTGAGACCATAGAGGAGTTCAAGTTAGCTGATGCATCAGGATAGGGTGACCGGAGTGCAATTGAAACCAGTCATCCTGCTTGAAATTTGTGAAAGTTTGATAGGCCTGTCCATTTTTCCTTGCACTAGACCATATTCTGTGTTGTTTTTTGAAACTTTCTCCCAGGAGAGAACACCGATCCAGAAGGTGCTCGCTCCGAAGGAAGAACATTTCTCGTCAACAAACAACTGAAACACCCTGAAGAACATGTTCTCGGACTCTCCTTTCATGTAAACCCGAAAGCTTCGTAGTCTCGGAAACAGTCAATCAAGATTAGTGTGTACTTTTCAGTAGATACAAGACTTCGAATGTTTAAATGGCTGCATTCATCCAATAATGCATTTTTCTCCATTGAGGAGGAAGTAATGTATCAAAGAGTTAATTGAACTTACTGGTACTACAATTCTCAGCCTTTCTTGCTTTTCAAGTACCCATCAATTAGCTGACTACAGCGCAGCGGAAGCCTTACAAACTGAACTATTACGAAATCTGCCCATATCTGTAGTCTCACGGGAGTGTTACTCTAGGTGTAAACGGGTGATTCACAGATTGACGACGCAGTAGTTCTCACTGTTTCCACTACCGGTGGTCAAATGTTCCATGGAAGTAAAACCTCTCACAAGAGATATTATTTCCCAGAAACTAAGAAACAAGGTAATAGCAAGAAATACGGTTAGTTTGTGAGCAACTAAATCACTCACATTCAAGCCGTGTGATTGAATGGGTTGGATGGAGTTTACGGGCAATTTTGTTGTACACCATGGTTACTGGATACCGTGACAGCGGCCTTTGACAATGGAATATCTTTTATTCGGTTAGGCCATTCAAGGAAGTAATATGCAGAATGACCTATTTTCTCATAAATGTCAGTTGCAAGATTCTTCCTTCCGGAGGAGAATGTCGATGGTGGTCCATGATAGTTCGTTCACTATCTAACAGATCATTTACCTGTTGAGTGTTGTATATTTTGGTTTTCAACTTTGCTATTATACTACACAAATTTGATATTGCTGTGGTCAAAGCAAAACTGATGAGCCAGTTGGATTGTACTGAATGAAATGGAAGGATGAATTTGAAACTAAGAAATTCAATTTTGCAGCGACATAGCAAAAATCACCTTATTTCCTTTCCCATTCGGCCAATTTAACCAAGTTAACGCCAACAGACACTCATTAGCTCTGATGGACTTGAATTCTGCTTGAACTTTGTAGACTAAGTAATCAGTATAGAATGTATAGCCGTACCAGACCTCTCATAAGCAATCTAGACCCGGAAACACAGACGACTGTCGAAGGACACGAGATTCAAATTCAGTTCAAGTTCGGTTTGTATTATTTATTGTTGTCTCATGATTGGTGTCGACAGGGAGAGACCTAACGTCCCCTAAAATAGAACGATACAACTAAGCATACCATTGTGTTATACTCTATTGACTAAGTAATTCTACTGTGGCCTGTTTGGTCATGACTGGTTTTATATTTCGGACAAACTTGTGTGGAGATTAGGAAAGCGGCACACACACAATCAAATACAAACACAAAACAAAACAAAACTGATTTTTAAAAGCGAACAACATAGAGTGGCAATACATTGTTGAGCCTTTGTTGTAAAGAGCTCCCGTATATCTATGAAGGTAAAGCAACAACGAAAAATCACTCATATTAAAGGTATTGAAAAGGCTTCCATTGTTTAATAGCAGTTTTGTCGGCAAACTCGATGAGTTGCTTTGTTTTTGTGCAGAAAAGGGCTTTCTGAGGACTGTGAACACTCTTATTGGATGTCCAGTTCCCACTCAGTTGTGAGCAATCGATGATGCCTGTCTACAAATTTGGATTGTTTATACGGTCCTCGAAGGAAGGTAGTAACACCGACTTCACTTGGAAGTGGATAAATGGTAAAGTAGTATAACGTTTATTGAATGCCTGGCTTCTATTTCACGTCAATGTTCTCCTTGAATCTGTTACAAGAGCATTATGCTCTAAGAGGCTTATTTTTGTTACTGCTAGTGCCAGTATATCACACACGCACACTCATCGATGATTCGCGTACGGTTTTCGCACATGCCTCCTTCGATTATTCCCAAGTACAAACTACCCGCAGCTCCTTGATTTTTTCACATCTTCGTTTCTCTCACCTATCTTTGTGCCAGTTCGGCACAGATTTCACACATACTGTCGAGCACACCAGGGATAAGGATCAATAAGTTCCAGTATTTTGTCAAGTTACCAGGTTTGTTACACAATCACTCACGTACGGCTACCCATAACTGTACATACACCCTATATTACCCAGTATTATATATTCAAATGCCTGTGGTGGTACGTTGAAAGTAAATTTCGTTACAAGCATCTCTGACAGATGGCACGGTTTGCCCTAGCCACAAATTCACAGGTTCAGATTGGGCGACATCATCTGTTTTCGGGTCTCCACGCAGCAGACACACTTTAGGAATGTCCAAGCTGATGAGCTTGCCCTTTGGGAAAATGGACACCAGTCTGCTTTAGGTTCGTTGTTGCTTATTGAAAACGTCTGGTTAAAACATCACCAAACCACCAGCCTTCGAGTTTCAGATTTTTTATATCCCTTGTCTTTTTTGATTCTAAAAATGGACTCTCCGTCCATGCACGCCCCACACCAACATCAGGTGTATTATTTGTCGTCATCGCTTAGTAAACATACCTCTATGACCACTTCCAGGACCAAAACCGAGGTTTTCTCAGATTAGTCAAAAATGGATCGTCAACAAGACATAACTGTTTTTGTTATGAAACATTTCTGGGACCAGTGACTTGTTGGTCAACCTCCTCTGTTTAGTCTTTCACGGCACTGGGAGTTTCATCCGAAAGCATTTTTGTTTGTGGAAGTATAAATCAGAAAACACGACGACAGGCCTAATCCTAATTTCACAAACTCGTCCATGGTCGTGCACTGACGAGGCCTGAAATATCACCCAGGCACCTCGCAAAGTCAACAGTTGTCAAATTATTATTCATTTTCACTCACATATGCAGGTTCAATGTTTCCTCAACAGCACCCACTATTTGAGTTGCATTGTCGCCGTGGATATCGCTCGGTCAGCCGCTCCTGGAGATGGGTCTGGTAAGAGCCGGGATAAGAGCAAGAGTATGAGCACGATAAATGTGGACAGCTTTAGTCTAAATACAAGAGTATTTGCAATCGTCACACTTTCCAGACTATGGACCACATTCACTCAGGATAGACACACATTGATCCACTCTAATATCGTAGAAGGAGTACCATCCAGCCTCCAATATCGTGGGTTGAATGGGTGCGATGTGTTTTGTAATCTCCTAACATGCTTTCATCATATGGTGGTGTGAACGAGTACTGTTTGAGCATTATGGCAGAAAGTTTGTACCTCACATGGTGTTCAGAATATTTGAGCCCTCAACTAACGAAATAAGTTTCATTTACATGCCTTAGACATAATGTCGACACCTTTGAGGCGATAAGCCCCTGAAGTTTTGACTGATTTACTATTCAATTTGCGAACCTCAGCACACCTTCAAACCCACTTGGTTGCAACTCATAGCTTCTTCGATTTATGTGAGCTTCATAAACAGAACTGTCTTATGACCGATTATTCTACCAATGTTTGAAACATTGGGTCCCCTTGATCCAGTTCATCAAAACGGATAGAAGACATAAATTGCGAGATGCATGCATTTAAAGAAGATCATTTGTTCAGTCGGATTAGCGAAAATCTAAATTGTGCGCTAACGTGCACCAACTTGGCAGCTGAATTGCAGATTTCGCAAACCACCAAAATTATTAAAATTACAAGCCCATTCGAACAGTGTCATGAACCTGAATGCCGCCCACATTATTCTACCAATGGCCTGAAGATTACAAATCATTAGGGTCATTTAGTGGTTTCGCAAAGAAAGTGCTGAATCAAGCACTTGTATTTTTCTATGTAATACAGTATTATCAACCAATTCACCCCGATGGTTTCTACAAGTACTCAATTGTTGGGTCCTTGTTTACGACCGTTTCTGATTCAAAGGTGGCCAATGCACATGGCCGTCTCATTATCTTGTCACGAGTACCTGCGCGCCATTCTCCCGCACGACCTAAGTTCATCTCACAGACTAAACAATCACATCCCTGCTCGAACACGCGTCGACTGCATCAACAATAGGCTTCTTCGTTGACGTTTGAGCTCAGATTTTTCGTTGACCTGCGACCGTGATCGCCATGTTCTACCTACAATACGAGTACTATTCGACTGTCATTGTGCTTATTCTGAGTGGTTTGTTTTACTTCACGGGAAGTTTATGTGATTACCTAAGAGGCGACTTATTCTAGTCTCGGTATGATAGCAGACTTCCATGCTGTTACTCTTGACTTGATTATTAAGATAGAGTAGGCTATTAAAGTATAAATATCCATAGAACCTGCATATGGTACTGTTCTTTGACCATTCTGTACAGGTTCCTTCTCAACGAGCCCACATGGACTCGGGGTTCAGCTCTCGGTACTAGTATCTTCTGTATTGCTATGGTTGATTTCCTAAACACCTTTGTGGTGAGCATTGGGACTTGCACTGATTACCTGATTGTACTGAATACAATTTCTCAAACAGTGGAGTCAGTCTTTGACTCAGATAATATAAGTCAGTGGAATGGAGTTAAACAATTACCGACGAACGATCAAGCAGCATGTCTGAGAGTGCTATGGATCAGCCCCTTAGTACCCATCTATATGCAAAGAGAGGTCAGCGCATTGTTTTACAAATTTCTCAGTTTTTGTTGTGTTCTAGAATTTTACTCACATTTCACCAACAGAAAACCAGTATGCAAGCCTTCCGAGCAGTGCGGCTGATCAGCTGCCATGTCATTAAGACGGGATCATCAATGGCGAATCCAAATAGGGGATATGACAGTCAAATAATAATCACTGGCTTCGTGAGAGACCGCGACGTACTTGTGTTGATCTAGCAAAATGTCATTTGGCCAGGAAATGCATTTCCACCTAACCCATACTCAATCCGCCTCACTGTTCTCGTTTTATTCCCTATCCACTCGTACCAGGCAAGATAGGCCAGATTTCGGTGCACCTAGGCCCAAAAAGCCTTGCAAGAATAAAATCACAAAGCATCAGTTTCAGTAGTCTTCCGGGCTTCATAAATTAGCCCTTATTTTATTTTGTGCAGAGATCTGGTCCAAGGCATGTTAGACACTATTGTCAAGATGATATTTGGGGCTAGTGTAGACAACCACTTAGGGGTTCATCTAATCCATCATTGAAATCATCCTCTTCATTCAAAACCGAAAAGGATTGTTTCCATCTACCTATTTTATCTGCCCAATTTGTTGTTAAGTTGCTTTAAAATCAATACTGAAAAAGAAACTCACAAATTTTTCATTGATCATCTTTTCACTGTGAGCATCTGTGGATATCGTATAATTGCACACCCAACATTCTACTCACCGACGCATTCATTATAAGATAGCAAACTTCATTTTTAAAGACTGATTAATGCTGATGTACCTTATTGATTGCCTGCACTAGTAGGCTACAGGTTATTTCCGAATTCCGGAAAACTTAGAAAATCAAATACCTCCCAAAATCCAGCAATACGTAGTTCTAGGCCTTGAATCCCAGACCTAAGTTAAGGCAATTATAATCCAATTCAAACAACCACAAAGCAGGCTTTGGATACGGTGGCTTTGGTGGCTATCTCCCACCGGCATCTTTATTCGGAAAAAATGAATATAACAAGAATGGAAAAGGGTAAGTGGGAGTACTACACTGACCGGCATCACGCCGATACAAAACTTTTGTGGATACAACAGTGCCATTGATCGAGGTGCCTATTCCTTTCCTTCGATGGATCTAACGATAGAGTTGGAGGGCCTCTTGGACCCCAAGCAGGAAGTCTAACAAGCTCTACATGGCCAGGTCTTCTGTTTAGGCTTTTCATAATTTACGACACAGAATCCTCAATAATATCACTGTCAGTGTTATTGCAAGTTCCATTCAATAGAGTGCAAACTCAATATAACACTAGAAAATCAGACTGAATTAAGCAAGTACGTGAACAGTAAAGAAACAAGGAAGTGCTGATTGTTTCGCATTTCGCTACAAGCACCTGGCAACAATCCGTAAGCATTCAGCACATGACTGACGAGACAGTGAGCGGTTGCGATCCTCATAACATTTATTAATCGGTCTATACATCAATCTATCTATCTATCCATTTAAATATATATATATATATATATTGCTATCTATATATACATCCATCTATCTGAAAATTATAATATGTATCTATTTAGGTATCTATATTTCTGTCTATCTATTAAACTTTGTATCATACTCTCTAAATATCCATCTAACTATCTATCTATCTATCAATTTGTCTATCAATCTATCTATCTGTCTATCTATCTATCTATCTATCTATCTATCTATCTATCTATCTATCTATCTATCTATCTATCTATCTATCTATCTATCTATCTATCTATCTATCTATCTATCTATCTATCTATCTATCTATCTATCTATCTATCTATCTATCTATCTATCTATCTATCTATCTATCTATCTATCTATCTATCTATCTATCTATCTATCTATCTATCTATCTATCTATCTATCTATCTATCTATCTATCTATCTATCTATCTATCTATCTATCTATCTATCTATCTGTCTATCTATCTATCTGGCTATCTATCCATCTTTCTTATGACCCCATAATTTGATCGGGTTATTATCATTTTACAATTTGTGGGGCTTCATCGAATCGCGATCAGCTTTCACTTGGGTTCCGTGTATTGGACTTAATCAATAGGGAGTTTCAAGTTCCACCTGGGAAGTAAATCACTGTTCGTTCTCAAGGAGAGATTTGTGGATTGCGGTATTCATGTGGTGGAGACTATAGGTGCAACGTAAACAAAAGTGAACACATCTCCGGACGTGATCTTGGCCAATTGGCACGGGTCAGAATAGTTCACCTAAATCAAACTCTGCGGATGACAGTTGTGATTTCAACTGTTTTACAAAATACGTAGGTGGCAAGAAAATAGCCACATCGGATGGTCTTTGCTGTTAGTTTGGATTCATGGAGTGGGAAACTAACTGGGCGACTCTTCTTTATATCATCCAAGTATCCAAGGTGAACGCTGAGGTTGTCAGCTATGCGTGTAATGTTCGTGCAATGATCTCCTCGAATCAGTTGAGAAATATCCCAGCGTAATTGTTTTTCTGCATAGAGGACTTGCAGTCCTTAGGACGAACTAACATTGTTTCAGTTTGCTGGCCTTAGTAATCATGAATGGTTCAATATAACGGAACCACACCGAACTGAAACTATCTCAGGTCAAGTTTAATCACCAGCTCTCGCAATTTTAAAACAAATAGAGAAATCCAAAACCAATGTCATATACGAGATCGAATTTATGACGCGATTATGATTGAATGTGGACCTTTACCGCCACCAGACGAGCTTCAAGACTAATTAGTTTCACTGTTGTTATAAATTGAAGTTGTTGACTTTTCAGGTATTTGGATCAATTCACACCTCGTTTTCGAGGTGTTCACGGATCTCAGAGGAGGTAGTCCATTGTCATATCTAGCGTTGTGTGCAAACTTTCAAGACGACCAAGTGACATGGAAATTTTTAATTGAGAAATCTGTTGAATAGTCGGTCTTCGTTCATACAACCGTTATTTTTTATCTTTAGTCATAGTTATGCGCGATGTCTCATAATGATCCAAGGACATTGGGGAAGTAGAAATGACCTCTCCACAAAGAAAATGGAAGTTCTGGAGTTAAACCGCGTACTTCGCCTGTGTTGAAACTGCTATACATATTGTTCATAGCAATCCAAGCCAATACGGTAAGCCTGACACGTATGAATGTTTGGCAATCATTCAACGTGAGATGTCGATCGAATCAACCATGGGGAATCTTCGTCGAGCTTATCACACATGATCTAGATACTTCGAGTCTCGTTTCGTCTTCGGATTTTGTTTATTCTCACAAGTTTGCTCAGTACCATCTTCAGGTTGTGCTTTGACAGGAACGCTTTACATATGTTCAGCTCGTTTTGTCATTTGCATATTTCGATCATAGTGCTTGCACTTGATTCTGACAGCCTATCATTTCGGCTCGTTCCCACGTCCTTATGCACAGACTCGTGTCCATTACTTTTAAAAAATCGATGCACACAATGCTTGTGTCGCTTATAATTCGGGCTTTGCACGCGACTTACAGGCTTGGAGTTTTCCGCGTTTGTTTTGTCTAAGAGCTCGGGTACATTTTGGATAGGATTATACAACAAGCATCATGCACCCACAGGAGCCAGCAGAAAGCGGCTGCATCTTTCAGCTGTATGCAGCATTGCTTTGGGGAGCAATGTACACTTTCTAGGTTCATTGATTTTTCTATCGTCAAAGGATTCTCCAGATGATCTTTTATTCGGCAACCAGTCTCCGCCTGGGATCATTCTCGCGAATGACTTCTTCGAAGTTAAGATATCCAGAATTTAATCTTAGATATGACTGATTTATTCCTATCGTTCAGAGCTTTACATAGTCGACTTTGCTGAAACACCCAAAGAGCTTATCGGCTGATATGCATGGAGGCGTAATTTTGCTGTTGGTTTAGGACAAGAAATTCCCCGTTTGGAGGTTTGATAATGACTTGTATAATGCTGAGGCCACGGGAAGTTAATCAGTATCATTTTCACTAGCAATCCGAATGGATGTGAGTTGATGGTCTCATTACGAGGGCATGTTTGTTAGTTGTATCGTGGTATGAGAACTGATACAATATGTCAAAGAAATATAACCAAGCATTTTAGAGATAAAACATGAAGAAAGTTAGCAGAAATCACAGTACTGATATGTTTTTTGTTGAGAAGGAGCATCATTTGCCAATTATCGAGAATTAGTACAGTGGCTAAGAAAGCGATGGAACGATGCTTTCGCACTTATCATATTTCCTTAAGGATTGATCGGTGCACATGGTAGTATCAGGTTTGCCAATTACAAAATTTGCAGTCTGCTATACATCGAGTTGAAAGACTAACTTTCTACGGCAATAATCCAATGGTAACTCAGTTAAACATAAAGAGTCTACTTAACTCATCAATAATAACACTAGTTTCAATACAGAACATGGTACGAACTTCGTTGATGTTGTCTATTCTAATTATTTTGTTGTGACTTTATTCGAAATCTAGATAAACGCTAAGGTCGAAGAGCAGAACCAAGTTCAGAATTCGTCTGTGATCCCGTTCATTAGATGCAATTTTTTGAACACATACGAGTGTATGTATTGAATAAATAGATCAATGTAGTGTACGATTTGTGCTCAATTCATTGAAGAATGTTGTTGATAGACATCAGATATGAATGGGAGCACTATATATATATATATATATATATATATATATATATATATATATATATATATATATGTGTGTGTGTTTGAGGTTAAAGCGGGTCTAGCATGTTGTTTTCCAAACTTCATGTAGTACAATCGATCTTAAACGGCTATCCTTCTCAGTTAGCTAGTCGTACTTGAGGTCGACAAAATTAAAGCACGATAACATTTTATATCATTGACCGATGAATCGGTGGTTTAATTTCATAAGAATGCTGGAACAGCGGTTGGCGCACGAATTTAACCTAAGTCTATGGTTGCGGTATCGATGAGATATTCTGTCGTCTGTGTGAATAATCTCACTAGTTGATAGCCTGTCATGATCTGATCTGTCTACACTAAACTCGGTCTTTTCAATCTGCTGAGGACCGAATTTCTCTCGGCATAGAACCACAAATTCAAGGTACTCGGGGGACGATATATGCATAGGTCTGCAGTTTAATGACCCAAACCCATTGTGAGAAAGCATGTAGTTGTGAAATGTTTGATAGTCCCACAACAAAATATTTTGAGACATCAATTACTGAACGAAAGTAAGAAGTAACTGACATGATTTGGTACCAGACATTATTCTCCTTCATGGAGACATAACTGAAGAAGAATATGGACGAACGAGATTGTAGAAGTTGGAAAAGGTTTTTGACTTATTAGTAGTGAGGTTTCTTATCCTGGACTGAAGAATTTTGAAAAACGACCGTCTCGAATTGTTTTCGATAAATACTACATTTCCACGTCGCATCCGGACGCCTAGTTTTAAGAACGTCTGGATGAGGTAGCTTTTTGCCACATTCGTTTTCGTGAGTAACGGAGAGTGTTCAGTTCAGCCTATTTTACTTTAACATGTCTCTCGCTGGATAACATATAAACTGAAATGTTGTACCTAACCGTTAGAAAAGAGCAAACAAGGTGCTTACATCTGACTACTTTCTTCTTTTTGCTCTATTAATCTTACGCAGATGGAAAACAACGATTAGTTATGCCGGATATGGTACAGAATAGTGCAACCACACATTACTTTAGCACAATCTGCAATATCCCATCAAAGCCACGTGTTTTCTGAGGGTGAAGTTGGGACAATTTTTTAAACGTTACAAACCACCGATTGCATCAAAGCTCAAGGCAGAGGCTGTCTTTGTAATTGATGGAGTTCCAGTGTAGTTCTCCAATGTCTACCTCTAATGATAATTTTTAGGAGTTTATCACTCCTCTGTGGGAGAGATTCCCAGGTATCGTGGACGCTTTTATTTGTCCACAGAGTCCGAACGTACATAAAAATCTGTGTTCATACTGTGACTGCGAATAACTTGAATAGAGTTGTGAACAACGGATAACTTTAGGTGTTTATTCATATCCACTTTTACCATCCAACTGTTTGAGAAGTGAAGATGGAAACGTATTTGCCCGAAAATGTACGGTTTCCATTGGGCAAAACAAATAAAAGCGGAAACTGTCCGATCCATGAGGCACTTATCTAAAATTACGGATACACCTTGTAATCAGTGAAGTAAGTTTGTTATGTGCCAACACCACAATTCTTGTGCACAGTTCCCTCGTCGAATACAGCCTGTCCATTTGAATTCCCTTAACCCTAATCTCCATGGATTTATTTCTGGAGTATTCACACGATCCCCGTATAAATACCTGTATTTTCGTGGCAAGACCAACAAACCCTTCACAGTAATACATCCCACCCGTTTTTTGTCTAACCGTGGTACCATCACTGCAGAACTGAACTCAATGCTGAGTTACAATTTTATTTCACCCGAAGTATTATTTTGTGATTCCAACTGATTTTGTAGCCCCTGAATAGTCACCTTCGGCTGTGAACAACATTTACCTGACTTGATCTCTGTGCGGGCAACCGGTTGTTGCTGTCCCAAGTCAGTGCCGGAGAGCTCACTACTCATATATGTCAACAACCCACCTCCTTCTAGCCATTGTGGGGTTTTATTGAAGTATCCTGTTGATCTACTTATTGTAATCAAACCTGGTGTTATCAGAGTGACACTTCTGGAGTGTGGTCCTACGGGAAAATTTCAAACCTTCCTCACGTTGCATCCATTGTGCATTCTGTAGTTTCATGAAGCCATTCATACGAGAACTATTTTGTTTGGGGAATGAGAGCTGCAATCCAGATACTTGCAGAATGAAAATGCAGTATGAATATTCAGTGCAAGTTCTTGTGTAAGAAGGCTGCTGAAGAGCCGAGATTTCTGCAACAAATGCTAGTTGTGAACGCCGTTGATTAGAGCCCAGTATGAAAGCAAGACAGAGCCTACATAGTCCGTTTACCATCAATGGTTACAAGAGTAGATTTTATGAAGCATACGAGGAAGCGGCAAATCCGAACTGACCATCAGTTGCCATAAACAGTTTACTCACAATAGAGATTAAGATGGAGGCCTCGGAGTTTGGTGTGCCAAAGAGCGCAAATGTATTCGGACACAGCCGAATGTCAAATGCCGAATCATGCTCACCTACGGAATATGTTGGACTATTGAGTAACTGATGTAAAATGTTATTCTTTTCTAATGTACATAGTGGGTATAAGATATACAAAGGCGAACTCTGTTTACCGTTGATATGGTTGAGGCAAAGACATACTCTTCTTCCAACACTGATCATCCTGAGCATAAAAAGTGAGGTCGTAAGGAAATTCGTGTTGGTTTTGGGGGTGAAATATAGGTCTCTCGCCAGAATAGTTTTCATCTGAACTTGATTTTTTTGCATGGGCCTGTGTTGAGTGTGAAAGATGTATCCGAGTGTGCAGGCACATCTCTACGACCCTGTTTTTTCAACATTTTCGACACTGTACTTTCAATCTGACCCCAAATGCCGTTTTAATTTGCCTGAATTATATAACCTCAGTCTACACACAGATAGACACACAGAAACAAGTTCCTATTTAACCAGCGGCCGACTCATCCCTACATGAATACCATTAGTAAGAAATATAAGTATTTTGTGATATGACTATTCATGTAGTATGAAAGCTTGACTCACTACTGAAAACCACTCAAACATCTAATCCTCAGATTGTGCTGACCGGCTATCATCATTTTGTGGACCATTATCCCCACTAGGTATATCAACTTTTCGTCACTGGCTTTAAATGGTAACAACTCGCTGACTGCCAAGCGATCAACTTCTGTGGTCAATGACTTTTACGCAGAAGCCATACACAAAGAAGGCATTCCGTTATGAACAACCTACCAAATGTGATCCATACGTAAAAGTAAGTGTTAGGAGATTATTAGTATATAGATTGATTGATTATGCAATATCGATGTCCAGTTTGCCATTTAAATTCAAGGACTACATGTAGTTGATTGATTGTCTTGACCGATGGGTTTTTCTCTCTGGTCCGTGCACCTGAGCAAAGACGCTAATGGACGGCCAAACCTCTTGCTGTCGCAAGCATTCAACACGTGTTATCCTGTTAGTATCCGAGAGATTGTGAGTTTCCACTCCAGTTCATACATCCAAATGATGTCCCGTCTTTGTGGAGACTAGGAGGAAATATTGTTTAGCCCAGACATTTCCCGATTATAAGTTCGTATACTTCACTGAATTAAACATTTACTGTGTATCCATAGCACCATATCACAGGATAGTCCCGATTTCCATTATTTCGAAATGGGAATTTATGCGTCACTCAAGTGTACAGCGTTAACCAGGGATAGCAATGACTTGTCTGGATTCCGTACGTGGAATCTATCGCAATCGTGCTATCCTGCTGAAACTGGTCAAATCTTGCATGACAGGTGTTTAAAAATATCCACCTCCCCCATAAAATTCCTCAATGGAGATTCACAGCTGATCTCAAGCTTTCGGTTAGGCTGTTTTATCTGCGACTCAAAACCCCACACGTGAATTTTTATGTCCATTAGTTATTTCTACCCCAAATTGACGATTATGATAAAAACAAATTGTTAGTGATTCTGAGTGACTGAGAACTACGTGTGGATGGGCAGGCTGCAGTCAAATGTGTTTATGTATTCTGAATAATTTTCAAATCGTCATGAAATCCCTTCTGGTCCTGAACAATCTGAAGGCAGCACGTCATAATCCATTCAGCTGAATCACTTATTTGCATCTAATTTCAGTTATGTTTACATGTGCACCGCAGTGAATCATGTTTTCTACTGGTTTGTTTTGTTTAACAGGTGAAGCCTGCATGCATTTCCACTACCACGTCCATTTTACAAGTGAAAAGAGATTGCTAACAAGTCTCAGGTAGTCGAACAGTAGAATTACAGGTTTAGCCAAAATTTGTTGAATGAAATATCTTCCCTGTAATTAGTTCTTCTATCTTGAACGTTTACCTCCAAAACATTAGGCAATAACGAAGTAACGAATTCCGCAGAACTGGATGTCAGTCCCGTCAGTTCTACTGCAGGCAGCTGACAATTGAAACTCTGTGAACTTGACCATCATAACTGACTAATCCGAAGTTCAGAAGTGCGAAAATCAGTTAAATACTAAATACGGCTTATTGGTTAACCAATGAAGGTGAAATACAACATGAGTAGATTTTGTCAGTGATGAATAGATGCTGGTCTTACCAGGCATGTCATTTTTTGTCATGTCTCTGTCTAACAGAAAGAAGTACAAATAGAAGAAAATTATTCAGGGAACCTTAAGTATTGTAACAAATCGACAGCCAACTCAAGGCTAATGGTATCATCACCGGAGGAAAACCATCGGCTTATAAAGAATGCCTCGCCTGGATTTCAAGTTCTTATGAGCGTTGCTCGTTGGACGTTTACTTTTGTTTTCGCAGCATTCAAGAAACTTTCATTGAAAACCAGAAAAGTTTGCTACATTTTTAGAGAAGATAGGGATAACATTATTCGAGCCCATGAAACATATGTTCCTGTATTCCATTTAATCTACACGGTTCTACCAGGCCGCCATCTGGTATCTTGGAAATTGGTCATCTCGAAAACTCCTGACCCTCGGATAATTTTGACTGCATTTGTGGATAGAAATTTTCCTAAAAATTCTAACTACGCATATTTGATTGCTGGCAACCAGAAAGAAATTAGAGCAGTAGGAGTTCGCAGAGGCCGTGCTTAACAAAGGCAGGTGAGATCATGACATGATACCAATTATTGGTGGTTGTTTTTACAGAACACGGAGTAATTCGCTGAAGGAACAACTGAGGTATATAATAAAATTCCTTAGCCCACAAATCTTGGTGCATTTTGACAAAATTAAACCACCATTTGAGCATTTATTGACAAAACTTATCTTACAACAGCCTTTATCCATTATGAGAAACATTAAAAATTTGAGGACAGTAGTCGACTAGAATTAATTGATTTGCATTTGGTTAGAAAACTATCATACAAAATCTTATTTTATCTTATTTGGATACACCGATAGTTTTAATAATGCTTTGTGCATATCAACAATGTGTCTCTCTCGTTTTTGAGTGACAACCTTACAACACACTGACCTACATTACAAGTAGAGATGTATGTTTATGTGGGCATGTGCCACAAGACTGCTTCTGATGAACGAGGTCACTGTTGACTTCTTCAACTTATCTGGCTTTATCTTCACCATGATTAAAATTGTGATAGCAAATTCCGAACAGGTTTAGTCAAAGCAGTTCATCATATGCTGACTGTTGTCACTAGTGTTATGATGGATAAGTTACCCACAATCTTCATAGCTAACGGACTAATCTTTGAACTATTCGTGTGGGATGGTAATCTTCCAAATCACTGGAGCATAAAACTGGTGAAACCGCACATTTCTTTTGGGTTTTTAGTGAACCATCATGAAATACGCCTAACAAACCGTCGACAGTCTGTATTCCTAACTGCTGCTCTGATTCTCGGTATGGTGAATGAAGTTCTATGTATTCAAAGCCTGAAATTTATCGAATCCATGCAGACGATTTCGATAGTTTCCACATTCTCAAATGCTCGAACTAGTTTCAGTAACGGAAAAAAAACATCGACACTCATACCACGCTACAAGACAAACTGGAAGAACACACGTCCTTTTGGTAGAAAATATTTACACCCGTAACTGCTTGAGTTCCTAGTGTAAATGATACATATATTTAGTTTCTGCTACCTTCCAGATTACATAAATCATTACCAAGCGTCCAAATGAGAAAATTTCTGTGCCAACTCCAACATCAAAAGCTTACTACCGTGCATCTGAATCTGGGTAATCAAGATACCTCATAATGTGTGTTTGAGCAAAAGTTTCTAACTGATAAATCTGCCAGAATTTAGTCGACAATATTTAAGGTTGGATTCTGCACATCATAACTTCGGATAGCTCGCTCCCAAGAACAACCATCGAGCGAAACTGCCTACCGCTGAGAAGAGTGTCTGGAGATTATCTGGACCATGGGACGGCCTACCACACTTTGAATACTAGCTATTGTCTCGCAGAATAGAACAGTCATGAGCCTAAAAGTTGCTGCCACATTTGACTGACTCGACCGGTTGCGTAAAACTCGTTATGGAAACGCATCCCCAAGATACCTCGCCGACTAAGCGGGATCTTCACAGAAAAACACCGGATCCGTGCACCACGTGCATTTTCTGCATTATGGTTTGAGCTCCCACATGTGTTGATCAGTATTTGAACAGCCACAAATTGAGCAGTTTTACCCAACAGCACCTAACCCTTCTGAGAATTGATCCTCTCTATTTTCCCAACATGATCTTAACTCAATGTCAGATGTCACTTACAGTTATAGCTAAAGAAAAACGACAGCATTTATTCATTCAAAGAACAAATATTCATGGCATTTCGCAATTTAAATTTGCATACCATTCACTTTTCTTCAAAGTTTGCACACAATGCCACATAGCACAACAGACTGGCTACTACAAGATTGTGAACACCTCAGAATCAAAGTTTGCCTTGCTCCACTAACTTCTCACTTCATCATTCGCACTTTTTAGCAGAAAAGGAACTACTAAGGCCGTGGCCTTAATAGTTATTATTATCGGTGATCCATTTCATTCACATAACCATTCGGGTTGGTGATGATCAAATACCGATGACTTCAAAGAAGAACACACGAGGGGATAAGAAGTGCGTCGAAAGAGGATCAATTATTTCGAGGTGGGAAAATTGTGAAAAACTGTGTCACGTAGATTGTCTGGTTTGCACTCCACATGGCAAATACAGGTACTGCCTGTTCATGTTTTGGTCTTTCTGAAGACCTCGAGTTCTCTGATAACACTGAAGCACTTAAGGAGACCACATGTATCTTGTACTGGAGTCCGATTAAACACCTGCTATTGCTTCCCCCAAGCATTCATCCTTGATCTCTAACCCAATGATTCGCTTTGAATTTGCAAAGCCTAATTGTAGTATTGGATCTGAGGCCACTGAGTATATGCAACATTGCTACTCTCGTGGTATAACTATATTGTACATCCGTTCCGTTTACTCTTTAGACCTAACGTCCGTTATATGCTATCCACCGAACCTTCATAAGGGACTGGAGCTCCATGAACATTCTCCCTTGTTTTGCTATCACTGGGTCTTCTTTTACCTAGGATAACTAGCAAGCAGTCAGTGAACAGCTTGTTGGACATCGGCCCACTAACAGCTTATCAAATACTCATCCAGCTTCTCTCCCAGATTCGCTTTGGCCATCAAAAATGGTTCGCAACCAGAGTGGAGTGGAATAGTTTCACTCATCTCAGCGAGGTTCGATACTGTTGAGTACATCTGAGTTTCGACGCTAATAGACTGAAAGAAAGATGAGACATCATCCTTTGGAATGCGATTCCTCTGCGATAAAGAAGAACCCCACCGAGACAACTTCCAGTTGATTTCAGGACATAGTTGGTTGGATGTTTCGGGTTTTGCTGACTTCTTAGGCCTTCCACTTGGAATATATCTGAAAGATAAAAGGAGCATTATAGAAGGGTTCTTTATCACCCCTAAAAACGAAACCAATGGGAACAACTTTCTTGTTTAGTTGTTTTCTTTTCGCTCATATATTCTCTGAAATACTTGAATTCGCAACTGGTACACCATAGTATTCGGCTAATATAAAATCTTGTTGTTACAGGTTGAAAGTGACATGGGTCCGACCGGGAATGTGGCTCATTCTAATCCATGCTCATTGGGTAAGATCACCGTTGGGAATTTGTTCACCCTCGTTCACTTCGCACCTGTGGTCTCAACAACATGAACGACCTGCCCAGTACATCGCGACTTGGAGACAACCGATGACTCACTTTCTGAGTGGAGCAATGAAGCCACCATCGGCTAAACTCAATGTACAAAACGTGAGTGAAGGCGCATTCCAATTAGAAGGAACTTTATTCGTCACTGCTGATTAGATCACGGAAAACTTCTGCTTCACAAGATTGCATACCCGACGGTCATTTCCGATGTATGTTGCTATCTTAAATGTACTTAGGCTGCAACAATGAACATAGGAAAACTACCCACTGTCAAATTGACAGTTCCGTCGATCAGGGTATGAAATGGAGAACTCATATCTAAATTCATTTTGGATTCGTTGACCGAAAGATTTTTCTCCACTGTTTTCAAGTACGTGATATGGTTACAAAAATACTCAGCTTTGTTTAGTTGCATCACTACAGTGCAATATTAGGCTGTAAAATGATCATCGAACCTTCTCATCAAGGTACAAATTGGTGGAAAGCAAACTTGAGAGGACTGAACGGGAGAAAGCTAAGCACCCAATCTGCCTGCTGGTTTTGGTCTCCAACAATGATTCTCCGTATTGCCGACACAGAAGCAGGTTGCATTTCTCACCGGGATTGTAACCAACCATTATTTAGCCCAAGACAGATATCTTCTTCCTGTAGGTAAATCTCCGTCTAACGCGAAAAACCTTGATGTCTGGGTCGACTACACTGTTCACATTCTTAGCTAATCAACCTATTGTTCTTTGAATGTACACAGCTGAAGATAGCTTCATGCTTAGGAATATTTTACAACCCAGCTGATCACGGAAAATGGCGTATCTCTGTAGTGACACCAACAAATTATTCGTGTTTCATTTGAGACCACTCTGCAAGTGGTGAAATCGTCAGGCTAGAATAGTGGTACTGCCTCGTGTTCAAAAATAAAACGAATTTTCTACTTCTGACTAAGGACTGATGTTGGTTGCAACCTGCGCCACACAGATTGACTACTAGTGGGACAATTTTCTAACCGTTTCGCATCTGTGCAGAGTGAAAACCTGATTCGAATCTGCAGTTGTTCATTTCGAAATCTAAATATAACCTGGTACGTTTAAGTTCACCCGATGGGCATGTTTGTCCTATTTAGCGCGATTGAAGACTGGTTGCTCAGTGGATTTCTGAATAAATCAGGTGTCTGTGAGGTGTCGAGCTTAGTGGGGCTTTGAAATTCGAGCTCTCATATTTATCTACACGAGGTTTGATAAATGTGCTTTTACTGCCCGTGTTTATTTATATTCCCCTTCCAACCGATTCATATTACAAGTTAGTAACCCAACCATTGCACTGAATTACAAGATCGAAGGGAAAATGAACTTTTCTGTACGAAACCGATTTGTGTAATGCGTGAGAATCTATTCAAGGTGAGTAAACTATAGCCAACCAATAGATGATTGAAGTGATTCAGACTACGATGCTGGAATATCTGCTGTTCTACGCACCCTCACACATACAATCACACACACACCAGCACCCATGAGACTACTCATTTCATCAAAATAGCAAAACAAATGGGCTTCAAAAGCCTTCTTCTTGGCATTGCTGAAGTGTCACATCGTAACATCAATTCAACTGTTGCTAGTTATATAGTAGCTCCCCTTCATGCTTTACTTTGAAACCAACTGCACATCAGAGATATGGATTTTTGCTTGTTGGCCCCGTCGTTATTTCAACTGATGGTAATTTGTGTTTGACACCTTACCCTCGATAGGTCAGACAGTTAGTCTGTAACCACAATTTATCAAACATATCGTGCCGCACGCATTAGTTTGTGTTTTTACCCCAAAAGGACAATAGATATAGAGCAGACCTGGTGCGAAAACCCATGTACTCCGATGAATCTCGTGTGAGACGATATGCTGATAACCAAATGTACATTGATTTGTTTCATTTATTTTTGGTGCAGTGTTGATGCACGCGGTGAGTTTGATGTTTTCGCCCATGTGTTTTGCTTTTTTGACTCCTCCTAAGTGATTTTTCTGAACATCTCGATCGACTATCTAATTTGACTGATAACCAGTACTAGTTTGTGATAATTCGGTGGATCAAATTAAGGAGCCACTTAGTGGTAATTATAACATTGTTATCAATAATATTAATTCATCTACTCCATTTTTGGAACAATTGCTTGGACCAGAAAGCGTTTAGGATGTGGATAATACGTTTCTTGCAACGCCTCTGTTTAATCTGAAATTCAAAATTTAGCAAAATGAAATACTTCGTAGTGGATCCAATGAGCTCGAAATTAGAACAATTTTGTCACAAAACTGATCTTTGTTCGCTCGTGACGGATGACTGAAATCAGTGGAAATTAAGATCACGGAAACAAGCTTCTGAGAATAGAATTTGGGTAATACCGTTGAACAAGAGCAAGCGGAGTAAATATTTGCCTTACCAGCTGATGAAATAAGTGACGGCCAAATTTACCACTTTTTTATGATTTTTGACAATTGCTGATTGATAGCTTGATTGAATCTTTGATTGAATGATTAGTTATCTGACGAGAAGATTGATTGTGGCACTTGTGATAGATGAGTTCTTTAGATTCCAGAGGTTTACATTGCAACTGAATTCAAACGATAACGGGGGTTATGGAAACGTAGAGGGTAATGCGTGGAAGCGAAATGAGAGGGTATATCCAGTTAAGAACTCGGTAAAGTCATACACAATCGTCCTTCAATTTATAATCTAGTTAAACTTTGAGATTACTTCTTTATGTAGACTTGAGAGAAGGAAGCATTCTGAATGTCGAGCTCATGGAATTGTGAAAAAAATCGCTGAAGAACCGCAGTCAGGATATCTGTTCACTGTCGTGTGATAATACAATAATAGATTTGTCGGATACATGAAAAATCTTGGTAACGATGAATTCGATATGAATGTCTTTGTTATTGTCGCCGTAACAATAAATCTCTTTCATGGACTCGGTGAACCGATCTTTTGCAAAGTAAACCAGAAAGATTACAAGGAAACAATCATGCCAGTGAGGGAGAACGCAAACGGTTACAAATCGAAGCATAACATTACTGACTGCTGTTTTTAGCCTGAACTATAAATGAATCTTTTGCAGCCATTGATAAAAATCCTTAAGATATGGCAAGTCCAAAACTGATTGTGACTTGGAATGACCCCTAGGTAACGGGCGGAAGAAGCAATAAGATGATGTTGGTTCAATAGAAAGTTTTGTACTGTAATCACAACCACCTGTTAGCACGCTTGTGGGGCACTCCAACACATTTCAAAATCTTGGAGAAGAGAGAATGGAGAGTTGGTCGGTAACAGAGTACATCGCTACTATTTTTGAAGAAAATGGAAGCTTTCGTGCAACCAATATCATCGTCAGTGTAGTAACAGGCAGAGAGCTCGGGTGAAATCTGGATCTTACTAAAACCAAACACGACGGTTTACCTGAGGATGTGAAGATTGGTTGTCGACACAGGAACTGAACTGAATGCGACTGAGTTAGATTCACAAAGGAGGTTCAACGTATGGCACAAAACTTCATTTTCGTGTAGAACATTCAAACAAGTACCACAGTGTTGAGATCTAATTGCGGCCGGGTAATTGAAAAAATTAGCCTTACAGTACATGCCACCTTGGTTGACAGCAGAAACAATGGATCAACCAATGTGGCCAACGTCACTGAGGGTTCAGAGAGAGGGTTTGTTACCTAAGTGTGTCGGCTCAGTGAGTGAAGTTGTGAGAGCGCACGATCGAGAAGCACATTTCCGAACACTTTCTTTGAAGCTTACGCACATGCTATCGGACAATATTTAGCGAGTCCTGTTTGGGTAAATCGTTGATGCGTCTAGATCTTCGACAATCTGTAGTCACCTCAGAACCACTGCAATGGTTAGGGATTAATCAAGAGGTTGTTAGTTCTAAGAGAAAACGTTGTATTACAAACAGCGAAAACAAGTAGGGGTCATCCGACTTACTTCACTGGACTTGCTGTGAAATGGTAAGAACATTCCGTTTTTACGGAGTTGGACATGTGAGAGTCAACGTAATGCTGACGAAGTCAGGATGCATTGGTGTATACGGTATGCTGCTGGTGTCGTTCTGTGACGTCCAGTTTCAACTTGGGTTTGAGAGCTTCCCACATTTTACGGCAGGTCTTGTTACTCAGCAATGTGCCAGTATATGGATAATGGAGCATATGCACTGACGAGGACTACGTGTCTAAAGGAGATAAGGAAAGGTGACTTACATCGAATGGAAAAGTAATTGATCTTCAACACTTTAAATTTGAAGGTGAGATGAGCGGGTTTAAAAAACTGCGATAGAAAAACTAGTCGTTCAACCTCGGCAAAGTTTACTAGCTGACTACTCTGAAGATATCATGTCCATCATCGCCATCAGAAGTGTCTAAACGATCATCATCGATGAATTCAGACAAGAACAATACGGGTTTGAATCCCGACAACATCGGTTTATTCCCGTTCGACAGCCTTCCATTGGCTGATGCCCTCTACCTGAATCGTAGAAATTTGTTGTGTGCTGAATAAGATAGATGTAAAAACACTATTTGATCTTAACAGATGAAATCCTAATCACTTTCTTTGTACTGAGTACCGATTGGAATTGTCCCTACTGTTCTGTATTCGTTTTGTAAGTTCCTCCAACAAGAATAAGAACTTTCGAGAACGATGTTTTCAGAATCACCATTAGGAAGCTCGTGTGATGCTTCATAGCAGATATGAAACCAGAACCATCGTTTGCTGAGGGCTTCATAATATTTTAAGACAGTCATTCTTCACAACTGCCGACTTCACTCAGAAATTCATGGAGCCTCTTGCCCACCATGACGAGCATAAGAAATCTGAAACTGAGCCCATACAGAATAGAACTTCATTTTCAACATTAGTTGAACGACCGAATCCAAATACGATCAATTGATTCTTTCACCGATTGATCCTGTTTCGCATAGATGAGTATATCTTCTTTTTTTAAATGTTTTGTTGTAACATTTCTCTTTATCCACAGTTGTTACTGATCAGAAGCAAATTCTTGGTGAGTTACTGAATCTTACTTCTCCGAATTTCTCGCTTTAGTTCATATTGACGGCGGCTGTTTCCGTCGGAATTTTCACGTCCAGTTTTCTGCCCGAAGTTTACTTAGTACTAGACTGTTAGTAGTAGTAGCAGTAATAGTAGTAGTAGTGAGGGTAGTATTGGTAATCGCAGTAGTAGTAGTAGTACTACTACTACTACTACTAGTAGTAGTAGTAGTAGTAGTACGATAACTATTATTATTGGTTGTAGTTGCAGCAGTATTAGTAGTATTATCATTGGTAGTAGTAGTATTCATAGTATCATTATCATTGTTAGTGTTAGTATTATTAGTGGTGTTAGAATTGGTAATATTGGTGGTAGTAGTAGTTGTTGTTGTTGGAGTCCGATGAGTATCTGTGCTACCAGCTGTAATGGGTACTGTACTGGTAAAAACAGTTATGAACCGCGGAGCAACAAGTAATTTGAGTACATCAGACTGCCCGAACCAAGTGCAATGAAGAAGGCATACGAATCACTTGATTCTATTTTTTTCCGAAAAGGACAGCATGAAATCGAGCTGGACATATTTGAAGCGAATAAGCAGTTTTTGATGTCTGAATGATGTTTGATGAAAGGTTGCTTCAGCTCGTCTCCTCTGAAACAGTAATGGTGGTAATGGCATTAGTTCTGTTACCAGCGGTACTGGTATTGGTAGTGCCAGTGATATTAAACCATGAATGTGCAGCATTTCTTCAAATGAGATGGTATCTAATTGAACGAGTCATGCGGCTTCCATTAATCTCATTGGTCACACAAGACTTTCGAGGCGTCCACAGTTGTAGATGATGTACACTGTTTGGATTCAACAAGTTAGTACTGTTTGACGTCTTGGTGACTACATCGCTTTCAGATAGAATGTGGTAATTAGATAGTGACGGTAAATGGTGACGAAAATCCATCGAACACGATATCTTGGCCTCGCCATAATTCGGCTATTTCAAACAGTTCACACACTGAGCAGAATACCTGAGCAGCTGTTCTATCTGACTTGTTCTAGGTTAGTTGGTGTCAAACTGCATCTGAGTGCAGATATGACATTCCCTGAAAACCGCATATCATAATCCAGCCTAGCACGAAGTTTTATTTTCATACATTTTCTGTTTTGGTTGTTCCTCATGAAGACTTTGAGAAGGTGAATAATCTTTCCCTAACAATCCATCGGATTGTGTCGAAGGTGCACGCGATTCCACTGATTGTAGCTATTGAGACTGCAAGATATCTCAGATGTGGTTGAGTAAACCTATCACTGACACGCACAGACACAGCGGTACATTGATTAGTGTTATTCGCACCACTGAACAACTCACTTACTAATCTTTGGTCACATGAGTCTTTCTGAACTATATCTGCCGAATGTCATTTAGTATTAGTTAATTTCAACGGCAGATTATGAGAAATCGAAAGAAGACTAGTTAAAAATCAATTTTGATCTCCTTCATCACAATTAGGTTTGTCTCAACCAGGGTGTGTAATAGAGGTCAATGTCGTTTTGACTTAGTTCTCTATTGATTATCACAATACTGGGTTAACATGCGTGAAAGCTCATTAGCTTCTCAGAGTAATCTGAACGAAAAGAGAGCTTTCTCTTGCTTCCTGCCGAGATACTTAAACTCGGATCGACATAGCTGAGATCGATGAAAGCTTACCCAAACTGTGGGTGTGACATTTATTCCATAGTTGATAGTTATCTTTCGAGAAAACAAAGAAATGGTTTTGGGAAGGATTCCAACGTAATCAACGAATGTAGCTAAGCTTTTGCATAGAAATGTCCCAAAAACGTGCTTGCTCATCAGGATTTGATGATGCCACTCTGAGCTCGTTTTCCTCAGGTTCCAGCTGGTCGACATTGTAAATCTATTTTATGAATACGCTGAAATGTGAACAAAATGCACATGGTATGATTCCTCATTTTTTCATGTCAGAACCCAGTCTATTCATTAAAATTTTGATTCATTAATGATTTCCCTTCGACTCTTAAATAACCGAGGATTCTTTAGCGGAAACAATCACAGACAACACCTAATGTAATGAATCAGGTCACTTGGAGATTTCATTTCATAATAAGTTTTGATCTGGTTTGTTACGATGAAGTGCAATTTTCGAATGCTGCTTGCCTCCCTCTGGTCAGTCTACCTTTCCCAAACAAGTGGTAGGGTTTGATTATTCTTTCCACAGAAAACACTGTGTAGACGATGGGAGGATTTGTGAAACCCTTCTTTCAAGTACATTTCCGGAATAGGAGTTTCAAGAAGCGGATTTCTTTTCATAATCTGCATAAACATTTCCAGTTGCTTTTATCAGTGATATACGACGATTTGATTTCACTACTTCTCGAATTATGATAAAGTAGCCGGTCCTGAAACCGGTTCCCATAGAGCCTACATTTTGCAAAGAATATTTGAACTACAAACGAAAGGTCTATAAAAGCCGACTCGGTGGCGCACTTCTACAGTAGATTATATCAACCTACCCCTCAAACACAGAAAACAGGGTGGGCGGGTTTCAAGTTTGATTCCGCTGCCTGAGCACTGATGAGTGGTCAGCATGGTAAGGATGGCAATTAAAACGTTGATGGCATCAAACGTGCACAAGTCCGCGAAGTGCTTGGTGATTGGTTTTGGGTTACCGCAATGGACAATATTTTGCTTCTCGCTTTTGGTCACTTTGATCTGTTGTTTTTATCCTGGCTTATTTGCGTATGCATCTTATCATGTCAGTTTTGTAACTGTTTTATCGAGTCAAAATAAGCTTAAATTGGTCACTCACATTTCCTATCCGTTTGCTTCAGCTGGTATCGAAGATTTTGAAAGTGTGTTCTTTCAGCTATTTCCGTTTGTACTATTCCTTTGCATTCTTGTTTTTGCACGAAACCCTACAGTCGTACATTCACGAAAGCCAGGGTAGACACATTGTGCACGAACACTGAGAATGCGTGTGAACGCACTGCAGCTCTCTCGGAGTAAACGATCATTGGTATACGACATGATCTTTGTCCATTGTCTCATCTCACATTCAGAGTGATCTCATACAACACGTTTTTTGCACAATTATCTTCTGTCATAGATTTGCATGTCCACCGATCAAGCATTCACCACAGTGTTTCCCTGAGAAAACTCTATCTTATTCGTTTGAATAGTGTCACGTTTATGATGCTTGTGAAAACTTTTGAGATCAGTAAATTTAATTGTCCGAATAAAGAATATTACTCAATTCTTGGAAAATAATATGCTTTAGAAGCAGAACCATTCATGATTCTCAACTTGCATCGCAGTTCAAATTAAATGTGTCACACTAATGAAAAGTCGTAACTTTGGGGATTAATTATTCAATCAGTACAAGAGAATACACTATCAAATTTCATTGAAAATGAATGAGAATTCTTTCGGGTTTAATTCGACTCTTATTAACTGATGGATAGCATAGTGTAAAATAACTTATTATGCCGTACCAACGCTCAACTCACTAGTGAAAACTATGGAAGCCCTGCACAGCTCTTCCATCCTTGTTCAGATTCATTCGCAGTGCTTTGATACTGTATGATGATTCATATTATGCAAACCAAATCTCTTACCACTCAAATGCATATAGTATACAGGTCCCGCAGATTGTTCCTAACAGAATCTGCTTGTTGGACTTATGTCCCTACACAGAACACATCCATCACAAGAGTCGATCGCTGTGCGGGAAGCAGGTTATAACTGTTCGAAATCAGTGACAGATAGGGAGCTATATATCCTGCAGTGTACATGTTCAGCAAACCGTTGAAAACCAGCCCGGGATAGTCTTGTGGTTAGGTGTTTGACCCACAATCGTTCGACTCGGGTGCAAGCATTGGTGGAGATTCGGTGGATATGCACGGCTGATGATTCCTGAAGAGGATAAAATAGCTGTACAGGGCTTCTATGGTTTTCAGTAGGGATTTGATCATTGATACTGCATGATCAATCGTACAGTGATCTACAAATCTAATCTTCTACTACTCAAATACGGATAGCATGGTAAGAAATGAGGTCTCTTGGGACTGCAAACATTTGGAATATTGGGATGCGATCGGATAGGATGTGCATTCCCAAAATCTCCATACTGAGCAGTCAAATTCGCCAATTTGGTAACGTCTATACTTTGGACAATGGGTGGTAAATCAAACGATTCCACTTACAAATTGTTGATAAAATTGACTCCCACCAACTGGCTGAGGATAGTTTTACAATGACGTTTTTTCGTATCCACTGAACGGGATGCGAAGTGTACTACTGAGTAATTACAATTCACAGAACGGTGGCTACTTGTTCTGGGCCTTCAACTCAATCATGTGAACTCACTCGTAGTATTCGACATATGTATAGACCATACAAAGCAAAATGTATTGTCCCAATTTTCTGTTTACAGGGAATGTGTTACGTGCTACAGGTAAGTACACCATTGGTTGGTTTACCTTCAAGCAATTTTCATGTTCCCTCTATAATAGTACATGTTGATGTATTTTTACCATTTGGAAATAAAATTATTCGCTGAGCATGCTGCTTTTCCATTCCCGTACAGGAAATTCTGGTGATGTTTACCGAGGTATGATTCTGCGGTTTACGGAGAATCCCAACCAATAACATATTGAGACGAATAATTACGAATATATGAAGTGAGCAAGGTTAGGCAAGTAAATTACAATTAGCTGAAATAACAGTCATTTTTTGTGAATATAGTAGGATTAACCATTCTTAGACATCCCTTCATTCATACATTCATGAATATTACACAGTTGAGCTGATTGTTTTCTTGGTAATACCAACCAAAACACATATTGGTTTACTCTCTCAAGGCATTGCACAAGGAAACAGTGAAATCTTTGAATTCGAAACTGCTTCACTGAGGCTATCTTCACTGTATTTTGATGGAAATATAATAGCCAAATCTGATCTAATGTATGATGCACAAGCCCCCGCATACCCTTGACCATCCTCATAGAAGTATTCAGAACGAATGACACAAATTGAAGAACGTAATTTGTCTGGTACCGGTTCGTAGTTTGTAATTTTACTGACAGGCTCGGAATTTCGCGATTCGTATAATCTGTGAAGCCTGGGCATAAAAATAAATGTTTAATACACCGGTGGCCATGAAGTCTGGAACCACATATATCGTTGCTATTTTCAGCCTTCACTGCGAGTTTCATTTCCGCGAAAAATTAGTTCATGACAGTGAAGATTCGTTGTAATTCTGCTAACTTCATTGTTATCATGTGTCATTGTCCAACATTAGGCAGAGTTGAGGTTTGATACCAGGAAAGGCTGTTCTCTCCCGAGTCCGTATCTGAGATGAATTAGCCAAACCGGATATTGCTTACTGACATGAATGAACTGACTGTCTATGCGGATTGGAGTTATCTCGAATTAATAGGGAACAGCTACTATCGGATTAGAAATCATTCTCAGTTAAACTCTGTGTGTCCGGCAGTCTTTCTCGCTCTCCGCAGATATTTCTCTCTCCGTCTTATCGAATTCTTCATACAGAACCGACGGGCATCTTACAAGTATACAATGGTACGTATGCCCGTTTTCCTTTCACTTGTTAGTTTGCAAGCCCCTCCCAAAATCTTTTGTAAACTCTGCAGTAACAAAATACGAAAAATGAACGAACGAACTTTGGAAATGTTTTAATAACTTTAGAACTGCAGTGAGATAGAAGGAAGTTTGGTTGTGACAGAATACTGTCTAATCCGTTACCCTCATTTTATTTCGGTTTTCTTTGAATCATTCCAATTAGTTCTTATTTCTAGTGAGAAGATTTGTCTGTATTCGAACCATCTCGCATTATTTGCTAGAAACCAATATTTATATTTGGTACGAAACAGTCACTGTTGCCAGTAATTAGAGCACACACTGAGGGGTTCCAATTTCCATCGGGCAAACTCTCTTCGGATAGGTCGATTGGTGATAGGCTCAGCCACCAGGAGTTGACAGAAGCCTCTTCTCGTCGTATCGATCAGCCTCCACGGCGCTCGCGAATTAATTCACCCAAGCTTTGACCTGGATTTCGGAGAGGCACTGGCATGCAGAATGACAACGAGTTTTAACTGTCTGCTGGCATTAGGTTAGCCCATACACTCACAAGTATGATACGTCTACTGTGGGGCTACAAGAGCTTCATTATGCTTTGGCCATAAATGAATGGGTTTATCCGATAAGTTCCATTATAGAATTGTGGTCTTATTTCACAATCTGGTTCACATAAACACTTTTAAAATTGTAGGGTTCTTTCTATGATCTACAGCGAAAGGCCTAAATTTCCAGATAAATCTGGTACTATTTCGAGATAAATTATATCTAAGACCACCGTTCAGTGAGTACGCGTCTGGGTGAACAAATGGACGGATAACGCTCCCGACATTCAACGATTACAGTGAAGTCGGAATCCAACAAAGTTTAGCTGTTCATTGTCCGATAAATAGGACGAAATGTGGTCATGAAACAGTCAGTTAACCTCTCGTTTTTAACATTTCCCAGCACGTATTGTTATTGGTAAAGTGTGTTCTCTAGGTCATGTAAAATATTAGGAGACCTATCCAAGCCAGGATTTGTGATGGTCATTGCTCCCATTTTATTTCATCCAATATCACATTTTCCTGCACTGGTAACAGAACAGATAATTTTTCAGGTTGTTATAAAGCTGATGGTTCAAAATGTTTTGTTCACATCCAAAGAGGTATTTAAGTCATGACAAAAATTAGCAGACTTATCCAAGCCCATCTAAACTGCATTCCATATAGGACTGCTTTTATGCTAGTCAGTTGGCAAATTATCGAAAAACTCACTTGGGTTGTGAGCCTCAAGCCTGATTTCCTAGGCCATATATATATCGCATGTTGACGAAATTCTCGCCAATAAAATCTGCCGGTAAACCAAGATAATCGACACATCAGTACCACAGCACAGTCGAATCCTTGGGAGCCCAAAATGAGTTATTCTAGTTTGGAGGTCAAGAATTCCGTAGTTCAAATTGTATTTCGACGGTCTTGTGGTATGCTGTACAAGGTTAACGTTATTACATCTGATGCTTTTTAAACATATCTGTCAAATAATAAGAGTAATCTATCGCAGTAGTGAGAGAATAAGAAAATGTGGTCTGCATAGGAAGTTTAACACTACTTGAAGGCGTTTAGCATCACACTGCAATCGATTTCTGAAGTAAACAATTTTGAGTATTACGATTCACAATGTGAATCAGAGATTGTAGTCTCTCTAATGTAATTCTCTTTATGATATACTGTACTAGTTGAAGGCTGGGTGGTACTTCGGTCTTGAATAAACGCAAAAGCGGAGACACTTTTACCGTGCCATGCTTATACTGTACCGAAGAAGACAAGACGGATGAGCAACACCTGTACTTGAGCACCTAAGCACGTTCCGTCAGCAAAACATGTACAACCTTCTATATAGTCCATTTTCCAGACTGCGATGCAGCAACATTGGTCCTCTTGCTGTCCTGGTATTTCTACTCCGTTCTAGTCAGGCGCCTACAGGTTTTAGGTTGATTCTTTAGATCACCATTCCCGTTTGTTTGGTCCGATCGATTCGGTTAATTACCTTGTCGGTTTCCACTCAATTAGAATATTTTGCCAGTTACCTCATGTTCATCTGAGTCCCACTAACGACTCCGATTAGCTCTTTTCGTCTGTCCTGAGACCCTTTCGATATATTCATTGTCAATTCTTTAATCTGCGATTATCGATTGGTTGGCCTGATCTATTTGATGGTCATCTAATTCCGTTTCCACAGCATTCGCTACAATATGACCTTGAATATTTGGTCATACATTCTAAATGACCAAAATGTTTCTCCCTTTGCAAAAGCATTTAACTCATTCTTTCATGTTTAGGCTCTAGATTATTAGTTTCTCCATCTATGTTTAAATTGGTTTGGCTGATTCCGTCAGGCAGATGTGAGGTTGAATTTCCAGAAGAAGTAACTGCTGTTGATGAGATCAAAATATTTTCGTCGATGATAAATACTAACTCATGTGAATTCACTACCATACAGCTGTTATCTCATTTGAGTCGTACGGAACGTGCATGGTCGAGGAGTCCAACTTTAGAATCACGCCGTGATTCTCACAGTTATTTCGACAGGTACCCAGGCTGACCTTCAGGAGGAAAGCACGTGATTCCCAGTATGGGTACATGACATAAAATAGTATGGTATTGTACCTAGATGATGTGACAAAGTTCGCACGGAAGTACATGACCGGTTTCGCGGTTAACGATTCACCGTATGATTCTAAAGATGGAATTCTCGTCCGTGCACGGTCCGTACAATTCAAATGAGATAACAGGTGTAAACTGATAGTGGAGTGCTTAAGCACAGAGATGATTGGGCAGAAGAGTACTGAGTACGTACACCTAGTGAGCAGCACCCACCACGAAACCGGGTTTTGTGCTTCCGGGAAAATTTTGTCCCGTCATCCACATATAACACCAAAATACTCACATCGTAAATTAATACCATACTTTTTAAAATTAGCCATATTGAGAGTTTCAAGAATTTTGGACGTTTGAGATCCAAGCAAATTTATCTCGGTAATCGTAATCACAATTTCAACTGTCCACAGATCACACCAACTCTAGCGGTGAGGATGCCAATGCATTTATTATTTATTATTCTACGTTATCAAAGAGGAACATATTTCATCCAGCCAATTTTGAAATCAGTTGTAATGTGTCAGTGGTAAATCTGAACTGAACCCAGGCCAGCGAAGAGTGACGCGCAAACCCCAGAAAAGGATTTGCAACTAGCACAGGTTTATAATCCGGTACTGTAACATTAATTTCAATAGAAAAACAATGGATAACCATTCAAACCTCAATTCGTGGCATCCACAGGGGAGTTTACATATCACTATTTCAGAGAACGCACGGAGATTGACAACGTCAAACTAAAGCCGAATGGCCAGAAAACAGACATCAATTCCGGCTACCGAACAGTGCCGTTTGGTTAGCCTGGACGTGAACACAGTTAAGGATCACACGATGTCTAATCAGAAAAGGGGATAGGAAATAGACACCGAGTGAAACAAGGACGAGATTTACCAAGGGCCTAATCAGAGGTCATGTCTGACCCAAAGGTGACTGTGCGGTCAAGAAATGTACAGTGCGTTGGGAGTATCCTTGTGTGTGTGGGGGGGGGGGCGGGGAGCGTGGGTGGATGCATGTGTATCAGGACACAAACAAATGGATCCTGGAAAGCTGAATGTTAGCCGAGTAGAAACGAATTCGGCAAGTTGGCATGGTGGATTCAACTGTTAGTCAATATTATTTGCTATCAGAGCTTAATCTTGGTAAGGTTTTATTTATATCATGCATTTACTTGCGAGTAGTGTGGGATTGCTTAATCTTTGTTTGTTTAACTGTCCTTTGGACTCCACGTTTTACGCGCAAACCTCAGGCCATTCGACCAACCTGCACTCGGAAGCATCAAACTCGAGTTTCTCTCTTGTTAGATGTGCACCACTGGTGAGCTCTAACAAGAGCGAAACTCGAGTCTGGTGCTTCCGAGTGCAGGTTGGTCGGATGGCCTCAGGTTTGCACATAAAACGTGGAGTCCAAATGACAGTCAACAAAAGTAAGGTTTTATTTACCTTTGGCAATTCCTCTGGACAATTGAAAGAAAGGCATATTACACCTTACGCAGTTTGTTGGCTTTTCTCAATTCCGCTTAAACTGTTATGAAATTATGTTCATTTGCATGCAATAAATCTCTTCCAAATTAGCCTACGAAATTCGGTCAATAACGGATTTCGAAGACAAACACGACTTGCACATTAGCCAACCAGGATTGTTCTACTGCAACCGTTGTTTGAAAAATTATCCACAAGATGTTTGCAATTTCGTCATCTTCCTTGGTCCTAAGACGTCTTTCATTCTTACCATTCGAGTGGATGGGGTGAGTTAACCAAGTGATATAAAGGAATCCATAGCTATGCATTGAATATTGCAAGCTAAACATTTCTCCGGGTAGACTATCAGTCGTAAAATCAAGCATGCCACGTGATCGACAGCACTGATTTTGACCGCGATCAAACTACGTGGGTCAGTTTTGACAGATGCGTGTAAGTTATATCCGATACGACCGATGGAGATAGATAGTCGGATATCTTGCAGCAGCTCAGAACTTTTGACAACAAGTCTCTGATAACATTTTGCTAGTAATGAAAGTGGGATTTCAAAAATCGAGTTAATTTTGGTCTCTAGTGGATTATTCCGTCCACGAGGTTGGTCTTTTCAACAGACCAGCAGAAAGTCAGGAACCGCAAGCAGGATTACGACTGAAACCGCAAAAGAACTGCGGTAGTTTCAGTATACGAGTTGGTTAAAACTTAAGAGTTCCAAAGAGTTACAGTCACAGTAAACATGCAAAATCGGAAACTGACCAGAGGAGATGAAAATCAAAGCTTGATTGTGAAATGATCCATCATTCAGGATAAGTGCTTAACTCTTCGTTGACAACCTTGGAAGTGCCGTATAAGTTTGTCAGCTTTATTATGGTGAATCAGCAGTGGACTTTCTTCATACCAACTCTAAGACTCAAACTCCGAGTGAATCCTAATGAATCAAAAACTCTTCCATCAGACAATCCAATATAGCTGATAACGACTTGTCTCACGTACACAACGCCCAATCTACTGTTTCCGGTTTTCAGTGGTATTAACATGTCACGTGCTTAGTGGTCGATCCTAATGATGAAATACTTCTCGGTAGAGATACTGAGTTATTCATCGAAATACAATGAGCAATAAGTTGACAGTTTCGCGGATTGAGGTTAACTCTATCTCGAGCGGCTGTCCACCGAAATATCCATTTATGGGGAACACTGACTGTGTGCATGCAACCGAGCATCTTCTACAAGTATCAACATTCTGCATAATAAATTCCCAATGGTGATACAGCATAGCTTACATCCGATCAGATATGATCCAGTATGAAGATAAACAGAAAGTCCAGGAGCTAAGCATAACAGAAATCTATAGCTGAGGTAGTTGACACAATAGTAGACGAATTTGTGTTGTCCACTACACATCCTGATCGTGAAGCTGACAGCCGGTGACAGACGGTCAGCATAGTGTACTTTGAAACCTTCTGTTCTGGGTTCCAGTTCGCTGTTTGTATTCTTCAGCTGACAAGCCCTAATTGACAACGAACCCCTTCATGAATTATTATACTATCATTGTTGAATAGAAGCGAAATAATCGGAGAATGATAATAATAATAATAACTGGACACGTTCCCCTGGTACTTATAATTGTCAGACTCTTTAAAATACCGTTTCTGTCTGTAAAACAATTTGATGGTTTCATACACTCACGTGTGTTAGAAACGGGGTATTTATGTCATAATCCCTTCACATCACCAGTTGGAAGAAAGTAATTGGCATATGACAGTTGGTCTTTATTCGTGGGACAGTGTATTTGTTCGATTTTTCGATTGTTTTCTGACTGATTCAGGACGGCGTTCTTCAACTACTGCACTTATACAACTACGTCCAACCTCAAAACCTGACAGTATTTGTCCTCGATATTTGCGGGCAAAAAAAGATATTGGAAGGAAAGTTTGAAAACTTGACCAGGATCACTCAGCAACACTGGTAAATAATCAATGCGAAGCGTGAATAATCAAGATCGTGGAGGAAAGTAATTTCATGCCAGCTGCTGAATACACAGGAAGGAAACTCCACTCTCTGTATCTCTCCGAACTTGATTGAAGTTACCAAAGCGGTGATCGTACATCGACTGGCTTTATGTGATTAGGTGGTTGTTGTCAGCAATGCGTATCGGTCTCGTGTTTTTGTTGATGATCTAGTCCACAAATGGGGTGTTCTTAATGAGACTTATAAGCGGAGAATGAAAACGCCGTTCAAAATCTTTCGAGGAAAATGGTAATCAAGATAATTTACTCACGAGTATTATTTTCGCGTTATTCTTTTATCGATTTCGCTCCCACCTTAGCACGTTTATGTATTGTCTGTACTAACGCTGGCAATATATACGTGTGTGTGCACATATGCAAATATATGCGACTTTTCTGAGGTTTCGCTACTCAACTCATCACTGGAGACATTGAAGTCACACTTAAACCTGTGTCATTCTTGCCTGTAGCACTCGTTGACTTTAGCACTTGTCTTCTGAGTTCAACACAGGACCCTAATCCCAAATCAAGGATGGTTCTTAACGAGCATGAAAGAGTTGTGCAATGTTTCCAAGGTTTTCAGTCTTCGATGAATGTATGATAGATCCCACAGTGAACAACAGAGATCTCTTTCTATCGAAGTCGATCTGTATGATTGGTGTGTACTCCATGATACTTTTGAGGTTTCTTTTTTCGTCAGGGCTTCAAACCAATCGAAATGATCGTAATGGATGGCGTTGAAGGTTATAACAAAATAGATATGAACATAACTGCACACGGTGACTATATGTTCACACCCTCCGGAAATGTGATGTATATTCGACTCGATGGCAGACGGGTGGATTTGACAAATTTACAATTCGGGTTCAGTATCAAACACGGTGAGTTGCGAGCTTGTATCCTTTCGATAAATTCACGTGTCATTCTGTCCGTATTACCTGCTTGTTTTATGACACATGAAGTGAATTGCAGTAAAAGAGGTATATCCATAGTCCGAAAACATAATGTATGTGGAGTCTTCAGATGACTCTCACGTCGAAACCAGTTTGCCGGTTGCGCTTTTGAAGGGAAAAAGATTGTACCTTGGTGGAAAGAAGGAGAGGGGAGGATGTTTCATAATTTAGCCCTACGGGGAAAAATGACTTAGGGGTTGAGGTCCGATATCGAGCGACAGAAACTTGATAAGGGTAACCAGCCACCTATGTCGGGGATAAGCTTTGAGAAGTAATGAGAATAGGGACAGCCGAGGCAGAAACAAAGGTCGAAATAATAGCAGCAAGGAGGGGACAATGAAGCAGATGCCCGGCGATGGACAAGCGGCTTCGAATTGGATGTTTAAACTGGCTCAGCTACCGGACGAATGGCTTTACTTTGGACCCGGTAGAGGAAATATAAATAAGAAGACGAGGCTTCACTCCATACGTGACAACAGTATTGAAGTCTGGACGAGTTTGAGCCTTTGTACGGTGAGAAACGTAGGGATCGTTTGAAGAAACCACTGGAGCGGAACAGAAAACCATTCTTGCGGGCAGCACGAGAAACAAGCGAACATGCATATGAAGACTAAGATGGAGATAGAATGGTTGGAAGACCCAGAAAAGATATCGAATTGGGGGAACGAATAGGAAGCGAATCGCAAGATAAGTGAGGATAAAAGGAATGATGTTAGGGAGAAATTGGGAGAAGAGTCGTTTAGGAAGCATCGAAGAGAACACGGTTTTGAGAGCACCAACAGGAGATTTATTCACGGTCCGAAGTGAGTGATATTACAAGGGCACAAAGGTTGAGGTCGATGTTGGCAGTGGCACAATGTGATGTAGGATACGAAAGGGAGTAGTGTAGGGTGGCTTCAAAAGCAAAATCGTGGATGGGGTTCAAATTGGTGGATAGAAGATCATTATTAAATCCGGGAAGGGGCTGATTGAAGGTACAGAACCTTGGGGAACAACAGCTTTCACGGGAAAAAGGCTGAAACCATGCCTCATCGACACGAAAAGCGATGGTCCGTTTACTAAGTTATCTCGACGTCCACAAGGCAAGGGCTTAAAGAAATCCAAAAGTGGCCAATTTAGAAAGTAAACTTTTGTGCTAGACACTGTCAAGAGCTTTCTATAAGTCTAATGAGATCAGATTTGTTTCTCCGTGGTTATCGAATATCACAGACTAGGAATATAAGACCACTGCTTGTAGATCACCCGTGGAACGACGAGGTCAGAAACCGCATTGGCAACCGCTTAGCAGTCCTTCATGTTCAAGGAAAGATCGAAACTGATCAGAAATTATGGTTTCGACGAGTTTTGCACGACAGAAGTTAGGGAAATAAGACGGCATTTTTTCGGGTCGGAGGAATCGCTGTGTATTGGAATAAGAAAAATTACGGCGAACGTACCAGATTGGAGAGAAAAACAAAAAGATGATGTAAAGTTAGAATGAATTCTGAGGCACACATTTTCAGGACGATGAGAGGAATACCATTGGGGCCAAATGGTTTATTTTATTCGATTGAATTTAGGGTCTGGTAGGCCTTTCTCGTTGTGATAAGAGGAAAAAAGTGTGAATAATAAGATTGGTTGGAGGTGGAAGAATTAAAGTGTCGGTAAAAGTGGAATAAGAGGCATACCAGGTAGCAAAATCCTCGGCTTTCTTATGGGGTTTACAGACTAAAGAGCCAGAGGATTCACAGAATGGGGAGGAATTAGAAAGGGCAAATGTTGGGGAGAATGGCCTCGATGAGAGACCAAGGTGATCGGCTCTCAGTAACAAAGGGAGCTGGAAGTTTGGCTTTGTCGAGGACAAAACGATCCTGGGAGTTCTGAATGGAAAGCGGGCATTTATTTCTGGTCTGCACAAAGAGACCACGGGGATGGGGAGTAACGAAGCGGCATCACAACATGAATGCTAACTTCTTCTGGCGCACACTACGATTGCAGGAGTGAGTGAACCACTCAGGTTGTAGTTTGCCAGACCCCGTAGTGTGATATGAGAAGAAGTATATCTTGGACAACAGTCTCAGTAGGGTTTGAAACAGAGGTAGAAAGATCAGAAATAAAGCAACAAACACTCCAGGTATACGAGACTAGAAGATAACGAACACCATTCGAGTTGGCTGAATCGTAACGACAAAAGGGGCGTCTGGAGTAGCATATAGAAACTGGGCGAGAAAATATTGGTGGAGGAGATAAAACAGTGGTCTGATGAGCCGAATGGAGAAAGAAAAGTAATGTCAGATAATAAAGAGGGAAAGGAAGTGAGAAGGTCAAAATCATGTGCTTAGTCTCCGGCCCGATCGGAGATGCATGTGGGGAAATCAACGAGTTGACTCAGATTGTTGACCAGAGCGAAAGCTCCAGCTTCGCGTCCTGCAGCCGCTGTGTCAGAAGAGTGCAAAAGCCAGTTCTTATTCTGTACAATAAAGTCACTAAGAATCGCTACTCGGCAGTTAGGGTCTGACGTGTGAGTACCGAGAGTGAATATTCAAATAGTGCACAGCTAAGGAACTTGTTTTTTGCTCTGGACTGGCATCACTTGATCACTTTCACACGGAACGGAAGCATACGGCTTACCGAGATCTGAAGGGCAGTCCAGAATATATATGTGGGATGCATCCACGGTATAGGCAGCTAGATAATTTACTTTCGATGACTGAATCAAACACCTCATTTAATAAAGCAGCTGTCAGGGAGCGAAAGGTGCCCGGCTTGCGGAATAGAATTTTAAATACCATAAATTTAAATGTAATTTCCATCCGGTATAGCATCTTGTGCTTCGTTCCATTTGTAAATTTCACGCATGTATATAGCGTACATTAATTTGTGACCGGGATATCACACTTCAATGCTATACGTGGTCAGCTGGATTCAAATCTGACAAAGTCTCCACGACACAGTCAGTTTTTTCCAACACATTTAGAAGGGTCCAGCCAGAGTGATTGGAATTATCTAGTCTTGAATTAACCAATATCATGTAGTCACATTTTTTATTTGCACATTAAATAAGCTATCCGAATGGTGTTTTATGGCCAATTATTTCTCATATCTTACACGTATGGCAAACAGCTCATGACAATGTTAATGGGCGATGTCAGTAATTTTTTCAGTTACAATTTTCTGCTCACTTTACTCCTGTAAACACATCACCCAAGTTAATGCTGAGGTTTAATCCTAGTTGCATATTGTTTTTCAAATAACATTCATTGGGAAATACACTCCGTTCGTGGGATAGCTCGTCGTACAGATCATGCGCAAAACAACCACCTGAATAACGTACGTTTTTGTTCTAGCAAGAAATAACAATGATCTTCGAAGAGATAAGATTTCGAAAAATTCCACACAATACACTTACAGAGAAATCAACGGGAGATAGCAGGGTAAAGTTCTACTTAAAATGGGCAAAACATTCACATAAATTTCTCATTCTGGGTTGTAATTATGATTAGTCATTGCTTCAGTGAAACTGGATTGTTTGATGCTTAGCTGGCGGCATCTATTTTCTGAGGGCAAAAGGAATAGAAGTATGAAGTGGAATAGAACGGAAAACGACACGATACCTAGCCACATCACTTATTGTCTCCAACAGCGTGGTAGGCCGGTCTCGTGGACTCCCGTCGGAGGGTCTAACACGTCTCACGTAGCCTAGTCCAGTGGTCAACGTTTGCATAACCTTTTGCTGAGTTACGGACTGACCACCCACCTTTCAGCCATTACCTGCCCTGGAGAATAGCGTTCACCTAGAAAGCCTATCGGTGAGCATGCATGAAGCGAGTCCCAGCCATCTAAACATGTTCAAGTTTTGTACTTGTTGCAGTGACTAACCAATGGTTTTCATCGCGATACGCGCAAACCCAGCACTGCTGATCCGGTCCTCCCAACTTATTCGAGCAGTACTACAGAGACACCGATGCGCAAACACCGGCAGTCATCACCTATCTCCC
Organism: Fasciola hepatica; assembly: GCA_948099385.1. Taxonomy (NCBI): domain Eukaryota; kingdom Metazoa; phylum Platyhelminthes; class Trematoda; order Plagiorchiida; family Fasciolidae; genus Fasciola; species Fasciola hepatica. The sequence continues at coordinate 11,803,576 of CANUEZ040000182.1, forward strand.
TAGCCCTAACAGCCATGTTTCTGAGCTGCATAAAGGGCCGGACTGTATTAGATTACGAAAAAGTCAAACATAACGACCATTTCAGTTAGTCAGTGGGCTTAACTGACTGCAGACTGTCGGCGCTTGATAATCAACGGATTGAGTATAGTATAGCTTTAAGGCAACCACAGTCTTTAGGTGTTTTTTAAACTACACAATTTTGTTCAGTCCGGTTTACGAAGTCGGCTTGATGATAAAATTGATCCGCATGGTACTTTCAGATATCACATAATGTGGGATATGCAAGTAAGGCCATGTGATCAAATGGATAGCCAATTACATCCATTTGTTGTCAATCGAGGGTTCTACTGCAAATGCAGTGACTGATGCACATGGCTACTGGCCTAAAAGGGTTATGATATGCATGATTCACTTAAATACAGAAGCCGTTGACCGAGGAGAGAAGTATGTTCAAACAAAAATGAAAGACGCACCATTAGGAGCAAGCTTCATGATTCTCATAATATTGTACTCCACTTGGATTTGAGACTTCGTTTGAACTTGGTTTGTTTCATGAAGTGTGTTTCACACAGATCATGCATAATGACTTGTTTTCCAAGAAGTGAAGAATTTCAGTGTATGCTTTTCTCAGAATTTCAAATACATTAGGATAATCTCAGTGGTCTGTTGCTGCAGAATGGAGCACAAATTTAAATGGACCTACTAATCAGATCAAGTGGCTATGAATGAATCATCATAGTTCACTGTCCAAGTGTAAAATCAAATCTTCACGTGTATGTTTGCCTGTCTGTATTTCCAAAGGAATACCTTTACAATTGCCCATATATGAAGTATTTGGCTTGATGATAATTTACAACAACTTCCTGCTGCGTATGAATACCACGATATTTGGTGCACTCCGTTGAAACGCATCCTCAGCGTAGCATATAGCTGTGTTGGTATATGAATATCGTGAGTCGGTTCTCCGACTATCCTAGTTTCAGCAGAACATAAATGGAAACTAGCCACAATATTGAGAGCACACTGACTGCATGATCACGTAATGCTAGAGATATCGTTGTTGATCCTAGCAAGGTCCTCCAACCTAGGTCGTTCTGCCTAAATAACCACACGTAATCCTTTGGTAGACCCATTTAGGGTCGTGGTCTATGATCTTCTTCTAGTGGCATCGTTGGCATCTACCAATGTAATTGTACTCACTGCTAAACGACCACAATTTATTGTGTATTTTTTTCTAGTGCAAACCGGTTCAGATTGTCTGAGGGATAAAACAATAATTTCCCTTAAAGTCATAAGGGTCTGCTACAAGGCTTACTGCTGAAAAGACCAACTAACTTACTGGGATAGCAGCTGAGCTCTCAAATCGCTCTCTGCGAAACAAAAGTTTGTTTTCAAAAGTAAATTCACATCATGGTTATGTATAATTCAATACAAAATGGGAACACGGCAGAGTACTGTTGTCTAATTTGTATGCGAGTTTTTGTACTCGAAACTCAAACCGACAATCAATGTCACCGAACCCGTCCCTGATTTACACACACGGTAGATACCTCTCCGCCGCTGGTAAACAACCGTTACCATTTCAAACAAATCCACACTTCCTAACCATGTTCATGTGCAGGTGTTCGGCCACCTACCCACATCGAATTAAACGGTAGATTTCAATGAGAACGACCGAAAATATCCCAAGTTGGATGAATATCTACGTCAACGAATGGGAAGCATATGCAAAAGGTCACGGACCAGGTACTTACCAGAATCTTATATTGCACTTCATTTGCTGGACGCCCAGCATTTGGTCCACAGCATAACTGCGTTCTCTGTGGTTTTCTCTGTCAACAATTCAATCCACTACAGTTTAGAAAACTGTTTCAATCAAAAAAGGAAGCCTACTCTGTTCAAGCAAAAAAGCCTTTTCTTTTTCCCCGGTGAGCCTATCACCGGTAATGTCATCCTTCCAATTGTATTGATTATTATTCTCTCTGTTATATGCACCAAAAGAGATACAGAGACATCTATCCAGGTACAAGTTGTGCAACATTACTCCACTGCTTCCTCTTTTAAAGCTAATCTCAGGAAAATGTTGTTTCTTGAACCACCTTTACGCGCAGTGTACTTGATCTCCACGCATTTGAAATGATCCAGTGAAAATAGCCGCATAAATTGTCACACCCTCTTGTTTCTCTCCTTTTCCTGATTTCCAGACGGGTGTTCTGCTATCCTCACCTTACCTGTGAAGATCACACTACCGCGCAACATGAAATATGACCAGCAGTTTGGTTTTTGTTACTGGAAGGTGAAATCTTTGATAGACATGAAGGGAATAGACGTAAAACTACAGTTGCCCCAAGTACGTAATCAAAAGGTGACCACAGCATTCATATTGATCCGTTATAGTGTATTGTACTCGCACCAACTCTCATGACATGGGGTTTCCAGAGGTTGAGTGACTTATTTCCACACCACTTCTGGTTAATTTCACGACGAATAGTTTTCGGTTCTAGGGATTACACGTCTACTGGTGGAGCAATATCCTGCATACTGTTGTGTAACTGAGTGCATACCCCGTCTGGTTCCTCTTCATCAATTGAGTGCACGTCCAAGTAATAAAATGTTGACAACGGAATAAAACTTCTGAGCATTACATTCTTAGTTCTCGTTGGAAGTGACAAACCACAGTACCAACTGAGGTCTGTGTAGTACCAACTGAGATTAGTGACATGTTTACTGACACTAGAAGTAGAGAGGTATAGCAAAGAACCGGATAGTGTTTCTTCATGTGGTAACCCACTGACTTAATCACATAATACCATCATCGTCAACGTCCCGATAGTCATAGCCCCCGTTCAGCATCAGTCAAGCCACTAGTCGATGCCTTAATCATGCACTGCCATGAGGTCCGAAATGCCAGTTAGCATTGGGACAATGCGGTATTCCTACTCACAGAGCAAGCTCCGGTGAAAAGTAGAGAATTCAAAATATACGGATGAAAAAATATGATCATCAGGACAAGATGTAGCCATATCTGCATTGAGAAAAGTGTACAGAGTACACACCGGAACTTGAAGCAGAGGTGAATGATGGTGAGTCGAACACCAAATGAACGGGCCACTCGGAATGACTCTCGCCAAAACCACTGACTCCACGTGTCACTGGCTGTTTCTTCGCACGATACCAATCCACTGCCTTCTCAACGATCAGTTCCGTCAGAACAAAAGCATTGTGTTTCCAACAAACTGCAGAGTTAGGTCTCTTCCTGAGCATAAGTAGTAAGAGATTCGATTCACATATAATATGAATAATACTGAAGTACCGATTTCCAAATCAGTCAGTGAAGATAATATCACTGTACACATTGTACTGAGAGGAACTAGACACTTTCTTCCGTTTCTTTAAAATAAATACACCAGTGAGTATGCAGCACAAAATACAGCGATCAATACTCTTGTCTAACATGATGACTTGAAGTGTCACGTGACTAAGACATGGTTCTCTGAAGTTCTTTCTTAGCTGACGTTGATGGTTTTCGTGAACTTGTGATCCCTGAGTCTGGTCGGCTGCTCACAAACCTATTCTGCACAGAAGCTGACGTGAATATTTCCTTTATTTTTGATATTGCAACACTCTGACAACAGTGAAATTTCGTGGATGGGAAATTACTCTTTTGCGGTCACTTCTAAATTCAGAAACTTGACATGCTTTCCTTCATGTTTAATCATAAGAAAATGAGTGAACTTTTATCGACGTCAGAACAAGATTATGAAAACATTCAAGAGAATGAATATGATTAATAAGGTAATACTCATAAGCAGATATGCACTATTTATATGCATATATATGCATATATATGCATATATATATATATTCAATAGGACCTACTTTGGATAGTCTGGAGTGTGAATGGATGCTTGTCAGTGAAGTGTCTACAAATGAACCACAACAATGTTTTCTGCAAGTTACACACATCAACTTTTTATTCTCTGTCATTATGAAAGATTGCATATGCAGCCTCGTTGTTTTTTTTGGGGTGAACGGTGACTGGGACTCGCGCGCCTTTGCTTTTGCCTTCAGTCTCCTGACAACGTTGGATTTCTGACATATAAATGATCAACTTGAGTAAATTATGCACTGGTGAAGGTTCACCTAAAACGTCTGGAATGCGTGGTGCCATCTAATGATATTGACTGATCGTTGGCATTCCCGCCTAATGAAATTTGCAATTTTTGTCTCCCTCCAACATTTCTTCCACCAAAAACCATTTTGCGCACTGCACGGGATTCGCTTGCTCAAGTGTCCACCTGAAGACGAAAAGAACTGCTATCTCAAATTTTTGCGAATATTTGATGGTGCAGGTACAAAACGAATACGAATGAATGGGAACTTTGACACATCGCAGACAATCTACGGGTTTACTCAAAAGGTTATTGTGCTGGAATACTTCGGTCCTCCTGTGGATAAAGAAATGCAGTTGGCATTGGACTTTTTCTTCTGATACAAAATCAGTAACTTTGATCTCCTCGTTTTGTTTTGTTGCAGTTATTTGAAGTGTTCAATAGAGTCGATATCCAATCGCATTCATTTCTATAAAGCTACAATTTTGGGAACACCTATGTTACCAATGCGAACAGCAAATCTGATCCTCCGATATATTTTCCATAAACATTGTATCTACCAGCACGGTTCTCCGTAACCCAACTTATTGTTTGTAGTGCATTTCATTTGGGAAGTCCATATTTTGAAAACCTGTCAGTGAAGTTCATACAGGACCGTGGGTTACCTACCAGTAGTCAGCCGCGTGCAATATCAAAATTCCGTTAATCTTTAGTACAAGAACCGGATAGTCACAAGGTCAATGGAGCAGACAACGTTTAACCATGGAGATACGCATCACACCTGGTTCATAAGCTACTTCTAGAATCTTTGCCCTCTCGCCTGTTGATAATTTCCCGTTTATGGTTCCGCAATGAGAAGCCCCACTGATTTCCGAGGGGCATAAACTCCTCGTCTTTTTCGCTTCTTCGGTGATTGCTAGTAAATTACTTCATTGGTCAGACTAACAGTTTATTTATCATAACCAATCGCGTGTGAGAGCTGTGGCCGATTGAGTGCTACCTGTTGGAGACCCAATGGAAACATGGGCTTGGGATGGGGTTTTGCAAAGTTCGTGAACATTTTGCAAACTGCTACTTCGATAGTGCCCAAAAGCTGACCACTGGAGAGTGGCTAGCTTAGAAAAGAAAACGGAAATACTTTTCTATTTTCTAATAATTTCAGTTTTGTTTTACATTCAAAGAAGTTTGCTTGAGGTAGAATACTAGATTGTTGTCAATCCAACTAAGTGGGAGTGAAAATACACACGAATCACTGTCAAAACCTAAGAGAGTACTGACTGGTTCGGAACCAGCAGCAACCCACCTTCTCTAACAGATCGTCATAGGACGTCATACGACAACGATGTTTAGTAGTTTGGTCAAGGCTCGAGTCAGCAGAATAGCTAGAGACAGAACAGCGAATCAATAATGTGGATTTTAAGGATTAGAAAAGATTCCTCCCAAGAGCTGTTTGGCTGTTGCACCAGCCAGTCTTACGAGACTGTGACATACAGCAGCTGAACCAATTGGTTCTGGTGCTTCGATTGGCTACGGTGACTAACCCCCTATATCGACAGTGGTCTGCACCGATAAACTAAGATAGTTCAGAATTGGAGAATTCTTCTTCCTAGGTCTGGTGGGAAAGTTCAGAACAAAACCTGTGACTGACAACGCGCTATAATAGAGTCAAGCTAATATGAAACCATCGTGTTGGAAACATCACTGGATACCAGAGAAATATTCAGATGATCGTGAATAGGAAACCGTGAAAAGAATAAATGTGCTTACTTAGTTAGTGCAAGTGTGATTTCAACTGCGTTCATATATTAGTTGGTCATAAATTGCCAAAGATGGCGACTATTGGTAGATTTTATTGATAAGAAGTAAGTGAATAATTATATAAGTCCTATCAATCACAAACAGTGAGGTGTCTAGCCCACTAAATCGTATTCAAAGGCAATCAAAAGATTGGGCATCCTTCAGATGCAGAAAATGAAATGGAGATTCGCAACGTACCAGCGAATAGATGACAAGACAGCGCACGAATGACCAGCACGGAGAAACCAGAAGAAGTGTGACCAGAAACAGTTCACTAGCCAGAGGGAAAGACCAATTGGTCAGGGTAATCAATAAGCACACGAGGGACAAGTTGCATGACCGTCTGTCTCCAACAAAGACTGGGGTATGAATATGGCCAGGGCTGTCAACGTAATTCGGCCAGTTAGTCGACAGACAACGGAGTTCCGGGTTAGGCTGAAAGTACAGTACTGGAAAGACCAAATAAACTATCGCGATAAGAATGGACTACACACTGGAATTCGCAGTCCACGCGCACCGTTAATGGATTAGAAGAAATCAGGGGAACCTTAAAATTATACTAGTCAAATGCGTAGTGTGAATAAACAATAAGGTGGTTGTAGAAAAAGCCCGATATTCTTATCAGTAGAAAGCAAGTATGGACCTCAGGAAGAATGATACAACCATTGGTGTGTAAAGTTCAACTGGTTCCGAGGAATGGTACAAAACACAGAGCAGTTCCAATGCTTTGTTGGCTGCTTTCATTGGCACTATCCTCTTCCAATGGGGATGGGTTGCCCGATGCCGAATTGCAGCGTGTTAAGATTTTCCAACTTGAGACCAAACAAACTCACGTAGCAGCATGAAAGTATCCGGACAGCACTGAGATTTTAAAAAATTGTGTAGGCGCACCCAACGACCGAACCAGGGTTGTTGAGTTCATGAAAGTCGTAAAATTTGTCAACGTTGGGGGTGTTTGAACAAATCGCGTGTGCTTTCTTTTTACTGGAGCACGGCTTGTTTCCTACAAGCTGCATCATGAGACCGCATTCTGATGGTAGTGCATCTTTCCCGAATCGGACACACTGGGCAGACCGAATGCTTGCAGTTAGTTGGTCAACGTCCGCACATACTTGAGGATATACTACCTGTTTTCACATAAACTATTCTTACCTTGGATTTTCGTTGCGTGCTACAAAGAAAATCTGTACATACATGAAAAAATATGATATGAATATGATTGCCTACCGCATAGCTGTCTGACATACATGGATTTAACAGATGAAAAACGTTTGCGACCACAGTGTGGTAATGAAAGTCAAACATATGGCTGTGTGTTCTCTTCAACTGAATGGCTTTCAAGCTTGTAAATCGAATATCTGCATACTTCACTGATTTTATTCTTCTCCTATGTTTCCGATTTCGCAGAAGAACTGATTGTCAAAACAAAACAGAAGAGCTATTAGTTCGTTCCATTGGACCACATATTGGTTGTAATAATTGGCTGCCATTTCACTGCTATTCATTTGCTCATAGGCTCACTTTTGTTATGCTCCATTTTGGTTCCTGTTTGGAAAAGCCATCGACCGTGATCAATTAGCACAGCCTCACAACTTGGCATCAAGTATGATAGTTTTTCACAATGCTGAACCCACTAGGGATTTTATTATTTCGTTAGTCAACAAAACTGAAGTAACTTTCCGTGCACTTTTGGTAAAATACGAGCAATTCGTTCTGATGGACAACCGATTGCACAGAATCTAACTCGACTACATGAATTCTTCATTTTTAAACAAACCAAATCTTTAGAATTCTTGCTAAAATTGCAGCATATAAAATAAATTGAATACGTTTGTGAAACATTTCAAAGATTGTGAGTTCAAAGCAATCTGAAGTACGCTCACAGCTTAGCAACTATTAATTGGTACATAGTAGTTATCATAACTACCCACGGGAAGATTGGCAAGAAACTAAACTACCTGAACATTGGAATTATCGGACTATCGGACGACAAGCAACATCAATCACACTATGGCGATATGGTGACTGTTGTATTTGCGTTGAAACAGTTCAGACCGGAATTTCACAGGAAATTGCTAAGGCAACCTCTTTCTCTAAACAGTTCACTGTTCATGAATATTGAATTTTGTGTAATCCAAAAATAAAGCTTAACATGTGATGGGAATATGAGAAAAAATTCGGCCACACAATCAGTCATCAGTATAGGAGTTGCCGTGAAGGTCAGCTCTAATAAGGTCCTTCTTTAAGCAGAAGAACAAGCGAAGAACAAATTACGCCAAGGAACCTAGAAGGCAAGCTACCTGCCCTCACTTCATCCATGCTAACCTATTCCTTTGTTTACTCATGTTCGACAATCTATATAGATAGAGCTACCTGGCACCTATCACAAAGGATCAAATTGCATATACCTGCTTGGCTGTGGACGGAAAAGAGAAAATTCATCACCAGTGCAAAGGTAGCGCTCTCATGGGACAGTAAACACTACATAAATGACCACGTTTTCCAAACAGTTTATAGAGTTTCAAATGACGCACCGAAATTTGCTCGAAAACAACATTTAGCAACGGCGGAGGCTGTAGCCACCAGATTATTCGGTTTATGCATCTCTCCTTAAAAGCTTTTCCCTAAAGCTCTCAATTTGCCCTGGACGCGATCAGAGACCCACCCTGGAACTCAAAGAGACCTAAACGATAATCTTTTGCTTGAAACCAGAAAAGGATAACCCCTGCAACCCATCTTCATTGTTCAACTTGTCCTTTTCCCGACCACGAAACAACAACATTTCCCTTCTAAGTACGCAACTCCAATTTGGAAGAATAACCAGTCACACATCGGAAATGATCAAAATTTATGCATTTCTTACCTACAAATGCATTTGTTTTAGCCACGAGTTTGATGTTAACGAACACAAGCCAGCTCGCCATCCGTGTTTCTTGTATAAAATGAGATGGGATTATTCAGTGAACTAGCTCCTTAGATAGAATAGCAAGTTGCTTTCCATTTCATCTTCGTGTTTTCAACACTTCCGCATTAGATAACATTGTGAGGACAGGAAAATTGTCAAACAAGAGTCACATAAATTAAGCGAGATTCCTCACTGAACTACAGTAAGCCACTACGAGGTAAAAGATTTCCTTGAATATTCTAACCATATGGTTATGAAAATTTCCCTGATTTGAATATCCAATGGAAACTCCAACTTTGCTTTCACCAGTTTCGTCACTGACAATCGGAATCAGTTCGTGCTTGGTACAAGAATTCAACTGAGGTTATTATCGGACCGCCTTCTTGTTTATTTTTTCATTTGAAACGTTTCTTTAAGTGACGTGATGCTTGTTTTCATCTCACTTCCAACTGACTGATTCATCAAGCTAGTAACCAAAACCGTTGCATTAAAATGCACGACTGTTCTGATAAAGCTACTCGGTTCAACTTGCGATAATCTAGCCTAGCTGAAAGATGGCAATTATGCAGTCATGCTCACACTCACGCGAGACACAGGATCTGCAGCCCTACACAAACAAATACCAACTCACACCCAGTTTTCGCAGTTCTCATTTCTCCACAGAAGCAAATTATCCTTCGTCCAGAATATCATGTTCTTATTGATCTTGATGGTAATCAAATGTCGATATCTATTCGTGGCACAGCAAAATGAACTGCTGATAATTAACTGCAAACGCTACTCTCCATGATCAACATTAAAATGTCAGTGAGAAATCCGAATTTTTCAATTTTATTAGACGACTCTCTTTTTTACACCTCACAATAACTTGTGCTTCGAAATCTTACTTGTGTGAAAAGAGACGATTTGTCAGCAAACAACTCATCAACTGATTTATATTCCACCAGCCTACCCCGGTTTCCTGTAAACACGTGCACATACGGTTTGATTGGTGTTTGGACCTCAGCAACACAATAAATATAAAAGGATACTGATTCATTACCCACCTGCTGAATGGGTAAGGCGTACACCAAATGCTTCTGGGCTCACAGGCCTTCAGGTGTCTCATCTACCTGTCATGCGCTGTTGTTGCTGTTGGTGAGTTTGAAGTATTTTCTACAAAATGTTGCCTTCTTGATTTCCCATCTGAAATTTATTTGAATATGGTAATCAGTTGCTTATTCAACTAATAACCAGTGTGGTTTATTTGAGCCAATTGATAATGACAATAATGAAATGGCACTCCCATCCGTTACTGGCTTTGAGCAGTGAAAGCACGCTGTCTGCACAGCGATCGACTACTGTGATTGAGACTTGTCCGGGAGCCCTAATTACAACGAATGCATGCACATTAGTTACAACCTGCACAGCTCAAGTACCATGTTCATCTAAGGAGATTAGTTTTGCGTAATATTCTAACAAGGATGACAAGGCGGGCTATGACACTTGTATTTCAACGGCCAAACAAGTCAAGTCCATGAAACACATACCATCGTTCATATAGTCCCTTTTTTAGACCGCGCGGCACCGACATTGCTCTTGCTGCTACTCGAGTGTTTTGGCTGCGTTCTGACCAGTTGCTCGTAGGCGATAGCTTATTTCTCATGGGCATCATTTCTGTTCGGCTGTTCCAATCGTCCCAGTTGATGGCTTGGTCGGCAGCCCCTCATCTGGGCTATATTGCTGGTTGCCCGAGATCCCGCTGCTTCCCCTCTGCTAGTCCGCATGCCTCCTTTCGTCTGCTTCGGGAAGTCTTCGACATATTCGCTGTCTGTTCTTTTGCCTGTGGCTCTCGGGTGGTTGGTCCGTTTGATTTGATATTCACGTCGTTCCTTTACACCAGCATCTCCGACTACAGTATGGTTGATCATGTAAGGCCAACCCCGTTAGACTGGCGGTCAGATTTCCGACTTACAATCGTTTACCATTACATCGAGTCCCAATGGGTGTAATGCAACAGGAGTGAGACAGCCGCCTCAACGGTTCGCTGAGCCGTTATACTACATATAATACTACACATCATGCAAGCTTAATCCCGCTTTACCCACATGTAAGCAATAATAATAACGATAATCGTTTTAATTACGATGAGAGGCTAGTGACATTTTGTGCAATAATACTAGCTGGTCATAGATTTTCTGAAGCAAGTGATGAACATGGTTTTATTGGAATGGATTAATCCTATAACACAAAGACGTAATGTACAGCAAGGATCCTGTCCCGGAAACAACCACTGAATTGGTCGTTGTGTTGTACTCTGTCGGTGGAAAGTATGTTGTGCCAATCCTAAAGACTGTTGTTTACAATTCATACAAATCTTGTACGGACCGATGTACCGTTTACAGCCCAGTTTTCGTTGAATATTGGCATTTAGTTGGAACGTGGGACATGTCACATAAACAAAGTCAACCAAGTACATACTGGGTTAAGTTGAATATCTCCTGCCTACATACTCGAACTGTCTGAATTGGACGAAAATATAACTCACGTGCTTGTGTCAAAAACATACCCAATAGCCGAGATTTTGAAGTAATTGAGAACTGGTTCCCTGTTCCGAAGAGTGAAGTCAGGAGGCTACCCCCGCACTAGCTGTTGATATCGAAAATGGAACAAGTTATGGCGAATTAGATGGAGAATTATTTTATAACCAACTTAGTGGACTTTATGAAAACAAGGTGATAGACCCTGAAGAATGAAGGTGAACCCTAGAGATAATATTGTGCATGAATGTTTCGTTTTCATTTACATGTGGGTTACTTTAATGTAAATAAACTTTGTTTTGCTCTCGCTCAAAGGCTCACATTCCGTCATGGTCGTGACCTACTGGCTTTGGAAACAAACGGTTTCGTCTGAATTTTGAGAATTAGCACGCGCCGGATTAAAGCCAACCGCAAGACTCATTTTACTAGAGCGTAGCCGCTATATGCAAGTTATTGTCATATACGAGAACAAATTGTGCATATAAGTGCCCTTCTCTATGAGTTTCGAGTACATTTTCAAGGTAAAATTTTGCACACTTGTTCTGTATTTTCAATCTACTGCTAACCAACTGACATCTGGAAACCACGGAAACATAGTAGAGCTATTTCATTCCTCTCTAGAAATCATTGGTTTTGGCGTGTGTACGTCGGGTTCTAAATAAGACTTAAACCTGGAATGCCGGATGGTTCCCACCAAAGATGGCACGGTTGTGTAATGTTTCTTAGTTATTTATTCACGAACTGTGTTATTACCGAGTGTTTGCACCCTAACGTCAACAGGCGATTCAAGGCTCGCGTGATGTAAGCAGGGAGTCTTATTCTAAGAAATCGGAAACTTTGTGTCACCTTAATCCATTCCATCAAAACAGACAGAAGACGTAAATTGGGAGATCCTAGCATTTCTTCGAATCTTCTCTGTTGCGTACGTAAAACAAGCGGATTCGTGTTCGAATTGGGCACAGAGCAGCATAATGGTATACAGGGTGTCAAACGAAATTAGGAAACTGTCCGGTAAACCTGATTGGTTACCGCCACGACCAACACATTGTGGACCAAAAGTTTCTGTGCACACAGTTACTCTAGTGCCATAATTTAATAGAGGATCACCTGTTCAATCGGATTAGTCAAGCTCATTTGAACTGTGTCACGAACTCTAGTGCCTCTCACGTCATTCATCAGTTCACCTGCAGCTGCGGTGACACCTACATAGGCAGAACGGATTGGTGTCTCGGTCAAAGAATGGGGGAGCATGTATTAAAGCGGCCAGTGCAGGGGATGACCCATCCTTCGCACGGACAACAAAGGACCACGACAAACCCTGCTTCATTGATCGCGAAACCCTTGTGACCTTTCGTCATCAGATTGACCCAGGTCAGGCACCCCGAGCGATTGCACGGAATCGGAACCCCAAAGCTCCTAGTCTCTTGTGAAGCTGTGTTGATAAGTTGATTGGACCTCCAGTGTGTGCACAGAAACTTTTATCCCACAATATGTGTTTGCCCTGGAGGTAGCCAATCAGGTTTACCGGACCGTTTCCTAATTTCGTTTGACACTGTCTATTTGTCAGAAACTCTCCAGCCCAATTAGTATTTTCTAGGACATTTTAAATAATCGGACTTGACTGACTGGAGTTGTCTGGCATAGAAACAACGAATACCATGTTATATTGCATGATGTTTTCAGAAAAAAGTGAATAAATCGAAGCTTATTTCTATCGTCACTTGTTTCGCCCATTTTTGCGCGTACTTTGAACAGATTATGAAACAACGTGGAGCTTGTTCGCCACGTTGTTTATTCTCAATGTGTTCTGTGGGATTTTTCAGACAGATTATGAAACCTTTTACGGCCAACTTGAGTATTTTTTTGGATTGGCCAGATTCTGTCACATTCTTTCCTATTTACCTTTCGCTCAGCTCGATGTTAAGGCACAATTCAAACAACACAATTCAAGTGAAATACTATCAGTCAAACAACACTCCTTGGGCATTGACCATCGTTCACAAGAGAGAATCGACTTGTGGACAATGAACCCAATAACATTTTGTTATATCTTAAAAATAATTGACTTTGTTCTGGTCAGAACTAAGCGGAATTTGAAAGGAATGAAGATGCAAACAGATTCACATATTGTAACAGGGAATGCTGGGGCGACGGAACGGCGGGAACATCGAGGCGAACGAACGAACCAAACGAGGGCCACCGACAAAAGAACAGGTGGTGAATATGTCGGAATCTTCCCGAAGCACGCAAAAGGAGGCATATAGACGACCAGAGAGGAAGCAGAGGGATCTCCGGCAACCAACAAGATAGCTCAGGTGAAGGGCTGCCGGTTGGGCCGTCAACTGAGGCAGTCGGATCAACCGAAGGGAAATGACGGTCAAGAGAAGCAAGCCATCGACCACAGGCAACTGGACAGAACGCAGCCGAAGCCCTCAAGCAGCGGCAATGGCAATCTTGGTGCCGCGCAGTCTGGGAAAAGGCCTATATAAACGACTGTATGTGTTCCATGACTTGACTTGTTTGACCGGTGAAATACAAGTATTCTGTCGTGTGTTGTCGTCCTTTTTAAAACATCATATCTCTCAGAAAGATCAAGTGGAGATAGTAAGTTGATGTTCCAAGCGAAATCGGATAACAACTGACACAGCAGCCATTGTTCAGGGTTGTTAAAATATATCGAAATGTTAGGTATCCCTTTCGTTGATAATGCCATCGTTGAACATACGTGTCCCATAGATATTTTATAACCCAGATGCTGTCTGTGCGGCTATTTTTGACGATTTGGCTATCCCTCTGTCCTGTGTATATGCATCACTCATTGCGTATCTCAGGATTCGAGCATTAGTCGTACTTAACTGTACAGATCACATTGGTATACAAAGTCAGCTTCATCATAAGGTCAGTTCACACGGTACTTCTAGTTATCACATGTGAAGCATTTGACAGTCAAGACGAGTGCTAAAGAACGACTGATGAATTTCTCGTACCATTCGGCTTTCTGGAGGCCCAGGGTGTGTTTGAATGTGGTGTACCTTTGGTTGCAAAAATTAAGTTGCACAAGGTCTCTCTCTCATACACAGCACAGAATAGGAATGATTAAATAGCGAATGAAGTCTTTAGCAATATGTTAGAAAACAACGGTCGTTACTTTCTAAGATTGATGAACTCGCAACACAGCAGTAAAGTTTCACTCGTTTCCGTTGATCCACGGAAGTAGCGAACATGTTGCTTGTTAGCAACTTTGCCGTGGCAAATTGGAATGACCTATCACTCATTCGTGGATGATGGCATTTATGGGATGGACTGAAAATACAATATTTTCATTGGACGGCTTGGAATGAGAATCTGAGGTTCATAAATATTTTACCGCCTTTAACTCTCGTCGTCTAAATTTCCTGACACATTCATCTACCATTACTCAAATTGTATGATTGCAAATCCATCCAGCATGCATCTTCATGTGTGGGGTTTTATGCAAGTGTTTACATAGAAATATTACACCCCTATGGCTACTGTGAATATAGCCAACCTCCCAGGCAGTAAAATGCATTTACATACTGTCGTTTGTCTGTCGAAATTCCCGTTTTGGAGAAACACAGAAAATAGCAAATAGGTTCCCACAGTGTGTGCTTGCTTGATTATCGTCATCAACACGAGCATGTAAAATTTCATCTGAAAGAGGAGCTATTGATGGCATAAGTGCATCGTAGAAGCAACTGTTATCTGATTGTGAGCAAGAAGAGGAGACATAAATTTTGGCATAAGTGTACTACAAAACAAGCAAATTTCGGAAAACGCTGAATAGATAAACAGTCTATAACGTGTGAAGAGTATTGAAACAGAACGGTAGACTTGCCACTTGATGATGAGTTTAAGTAGATTGTCACACCTCTATATATGCGTTCCAAAGAGTTTCCGACATTCACGTTCAGCCACGATTCTTGAACACAAACTGCACCTGTATGAAGATGAATTCACGTATTCAAGTCAAGTCAAGTCAAGTATTTGTTTTATACACCTTGGTGGGTGAATATTCAGCAGTACATAGCTAAACTCCCAGCGATTACACACAAATGAAAGCAGCACTCACAACAACAAGAAAAACAATGATAAGAGGTGATTGAGGAACTAAGACACTAAACATTGTCTAACCTCAGCGCTGATGTTTTCAGGACTAAATACGAATCGAGCAAGGTAAGGGACAATAGAGAACCGGTAGGCAGCCGTGCTCGCACAAATCATTTTATAATTGTTGCGGGTGGAATAAGAGGAAGCACATGGGCTGAGGTCCCTGCGAAGCTGGTAAAGTGAGTTGTTAAGGATGCTCTAGACAAATTTTTAGCATATTTTATGATGTTGGGATGCGATGGAGTCTGAGATCTTCACGGGGTATGTCTTTCGCACAAGATAAGTGCTTGAGAAATATTTTACTAAGGCGTAGCTCTTGGCTTGTCGTTCAGCGAAGAAAATGAGAGAAGAGTACCATCAGTGAGGTTATACGCATGACAGGACGAGACCCTGAATGATGTAAAGAGGTACAAACATGGTTTTAAGACGCAAAACATAGTAGGTTAGTCTTTCCATTTCTGTGAAAACGAAGGCAACGTGTACAGTCCAACAAATATTATGGGTGATCATTACCCCAGGGTATCTGGCCGATAGTTGACGATCAACAGGGATGTTTCCTACGAGAATGTCTAATCAGGAATTAAAAACATTCCAGTAATTACTGCCTTTGAGAAAAGCAAAAACAACATTGGGTCTTTTACGGGGGTTTTGATTTTCGGGCCCATTGGAAACATCTGAGAATATAGAGGAGTTCAAGTTAGCTGATGCACCAGGATAGGGTGACCGGAGTGCAATTGAAATCAGTCATCCCTCTTGAAATTTGTGAAAGTTTGATAGGCATGACCACGTTTCCTTGCACTGGACCATATTCTGTGTTGTTTTTTGAAACTTCCTCCCAGGAGAGAACACCGATCCAGAAGGTGCTCGCTCGGAGGGAAGAACATTTCTCTTCAACAAACAACTGAAACACCCTGAAGAACATGTTCTCGGACGCTCCTTTCATGTAAACCCGAAAGCTTCGTAGTCTCGGAAACAGTCAATCAAGATTAGTGTGTACTTTTCCGTAGATACAAGACTTCGTATATTTAAATGGCTGCATTCATCCAATAATGCATTTTTCTCCATTTAAGAGGAAGTAATGTATCAAACAGTTAATTAAGCTTACCGGTACTACAATTCTCAGCCTTTCTTGCTTTTCAAGTACCCATCAATTAGCAAACTACAGCGCAGCGAAAGCCCGACAAACTGAACTATTACAAAATCTGCCCATATCTGTGGTTTCAGGGGAGAGTTACTCTAGGTGTAAACGGGTGATTCACAGATTGACGACGCAGTAGTTCTCACTGTTTCCACTACCGGTGGTCAAATATTCCATGGAAGTAAAACCTCTCACAAAAGATATTATTTCCCAGAAACTAAGAAACAAGGTAATAGCAAGAAATACGGTTAGTTTGTGAGCAACTAAACACTCACATTCAAGCCGTGTGATTGAATGGGCTGGATGGAGTTTAGGGACACTTTTGTTGTACACCGTAGTTACTGGATACCGTGGCAGCGGCCTCTGACAATGGAATATATTTTATTCGATTAGGCCATTCAAGGAAGTAATACGCAGAATGACGTATTTTTTCAGTCAGTGACGAGATTCTACCTTCCGGAGGAGAATGTCGATGGTGGTCCATGATAGTTCGTTCACTATCTAACTGATCGTTTACCGGTTGAGTGTCGTATATTTTGGTTTACTACTTTGCTATTATACTACACAAATTTGGTATTGCTGTGGTCAAAGCAAAACTGATGAGCCAGTTGGATTGTACTGAATGAAATGGAAGGATGAATTTGAAACTAAGAAATTCAATTTTGCAGCGACATAGCAAAAATCACTTTATTTCCTTTCCCATTCGGCCAATTTAACCAAGTTAACGCCAACAGACACTCATTAGCTCTGATGGACTTGAATTCTGCTTGAACTTTGTAGACTAAGTAATCAGTATAGAATGTATAGCCGTACCAGACCTCTCATAAGCCATCCAGACCCGGAAACACAGACGACTGTCGAAGGACACGAGACTCAAATTCAGTTCAAGTTCGGTTTGTATTATTTATTGTTGTCTCATGATTGGTGTCGACAGGGAGTGACCTAACGTCCCCTAAAATAGAACGGTACAACTAAGCATATCATTATGTTATACTCTATTGACTAAGTAATTCTACTGTGGCCTGTTTGGTCATGACTGGTTTTATATTTCGGACAAACTTGTGTGGAGATTAGGAAAGCGGCACACACACAATCAAATACAAACACAAAACAAAACAAAACTGATTTTTAAAAGCGAACAACATAGAGTGGCAATACATTGTTGAGCCTTTGTTGTAAAGAGCTCCCGTATATCTATGAAGGTAAAGCAACAACGAAAAATCACTCATATTAAAGGTATTGAAAAGGCTTCCATTGTTTAATAGCAGTTTTGTCGGCAAACTCGATAAGTTGCTTTGTTTTTTGTGCAGAAAAGGGCTTTCTGAGGACTGTGAACACTCTTATTGGATGTCCAGTTCCCACTCAGTTGTGAGCAATCGATGATGCCTGTCTACAAATTTGGATTGTTTATACGGTCCTCGAAGGAAGGTAGTAACACCGACTTCACTTGGAAGTGGATAAATGGTAAAGTAGTATAACGTTTATTGAATGCCTGGCTTCTATTTCACGTCAATGCTCTCCTTGAATCTGTTACAAGAGCATTATGCTCTAAGAGGCTTATTTTTGTTACTGCTAGTGCCAGTATATCACACACGCACACTCATCGATGATTCGCGTAAGGTTTTCGTACATGCCTCCTTCGATTATTCCCAAGTACAAACTACCCGCAGCTCCTTGCTTTTTTCACATCTTCGTTTCTCTCACCTATCTTTGTGCCAGTTCGGCACAGATTTCACACATACTGTCGAGCACACCAGGGATAAGGATCAATAAGTTCCAGTATTTTGTCAAGTTACCAGGTTTGTTACACAATCACTCACGTACGGCTACCCATAATTGTACATACACCCTACATTACCCAGTATTATATATTCAAATGCCTGTGGTGGTACGTTGAAAGTAAATTTCGTTACAAGCATCTCTGACAGATGGCACGGTTGGCCTTAGCCACAAATTCACAGGTTCAGATTGGGCGACATCATCTGCTTTCGGGTCTCCACGCAGCAGACACACTTTAGGAATGTCCAAGCTGATGAGCTTGCCCTTTGGGAAAATGGACACCAGTCTGCTTTAGGTTCGTTGTTGCTTATTGAAAACGTCTGGTTAAAAAATCACCAAACCACCAGCCTTCGAGTTTCAGATTTTTTATATCCCTTGTCTTTTTTGATTCTAAAAATGGACTCTCCGTCCATGCACACCCCACACCAAGATCAGGTGTATGATTTGTCGCCATCGCTTAGTAAACATACCTCTATGACCACTTCCAGGACAAAAACCGAGATTTTCTCAGATTAGCCAGAAATGGATCGTCAACAAGACATTACTTTTTTGTTATGAAACATTTCTGGGACCAGTGACTTGTTGGTCAACCTCCTCTGTTTAGTCTTTGACGGCACTGGGAGTTTCATCTGAAAGCATTTTTGCTTGTGGAAGTATAAATCAGAAAACACGACGACAGGCCTAATCCTAATTTCACAAACTCGTCCATGGTCGTGCACTGACGAGGCCTGAAATATCACCCAGGCACCTCGCAAAGTCAACAGTTGTCAAATTATTATTCATTTTTACTCACATATGCAGGCCGAATTTCCCTCAGCAGCACCCACTATTTGAGTTGCATTGTCGCCGTGGATATCGCTCGGTCAGCCGATCCTGGAGGTGGGTCTGGTAAGAGCCGGGATAAGAGCAAGAGTATGAGCACGATAAATGTGGACAGCTTTAGTCTAAATACAAGAGTATTTGCAATCGTCACACTTTCCAGACTATGGACCACATTCACTCAGGATAGACACACATTGATCCACTCCAATCTCGTAGAAGGAGTACCATCCGGCCTCCAATATCGTGGGTTGAATGGGTGCGATGTGTTTTTGTAATCTCCTAATATGCTTTCATCATATGGTGGTGTGAACGAGTACTGTTTGAGCATTATGGCAGAAAGTTTGTACCTCACATGGTGTTCAGAATATTTGAGCCCTCAACTAACGAAATAAGTTTCATTTACATGCCTTAGACATAATGTCGACACCTTTGAGGCGATAAGCCCCTGAAGTTTTGACTGATTTACTATTCAATTTGCGAACCTCAGCACACCTTCAAACGCACTTGGTTGAAACTCATAGCTTCTTCGATTTATGTGAGCTTCATAAACAGAACTGTCTTATGACCGATTATTCTACCAATGTTTGAAACATTGGGTCCCCTTGATTCAGTTCATCAAAACGGATAGAATACATAAATTGCGAGATGCAAGCATTTAAAGAAGATCATTTGTTCAGTCGGATTAGCGAAAATCTAAAGTGTGCGCTAACGTGCACCAACTTGGCAGCTGAATTGCAGATTTCGCAAACCACCAAAATTATTAAAATTACAAGCCCATTCGAACAGTGTCATGAACCTGAATGCCGCCCACATTATTCTACCAATGGCCTGAAGATTACAAATCATTAGGGTCATTTAGTGGTTTCGCAAAGAAAGTGCTGAATCAAGCACTTGTATTTTTCTATGTAATACAGTATTATCAACCAATTCACCCCGATGGTTTCTACAAGTACTCAATTGTTGGGTCCTTGTTTACGACCGTTTCTGATTCATAGGTGGCCAATGCACATGGCCGTCTCATTGTTCTTGTCACGAGTACCTGCTCTCCATTCTCCCGCACGACCCAAGTTCATCTCACAGTCTGAACAATCACATCCCTGCTCGAACACGCGTCGACTGCATCAACAATAGGCTACTTCGTTGACGTTTGAGCTCAGATTTTTCGTTGGCCTGCGACCGTGATCGCCATGTTCTACCTACAATACAAGTACTATTCGACTGTCATTGTGCTTATTCTGAGTGGTTTGTTTTACTTCACGGGAAGTTTATGTGATTACCTAAGAGGCGACTTATTCTAGTCTCGGTATGATAGCAGACTTCCATGCTGTTACTCTTGACTTGATTATTAAGATAGAGTAGGCTATTAAAGTATAAATATCCATAGAACCTGCATATGGTACTGTTCTTTGACCATTCTGTACAGGTTCCTTCTCAACGAGCCCACATGGACTCGGGGTTCAGCTCTCGGTACTAGTATCTTCTGTATTGCTATGGTTGATTTCCTAAACACCTTTGTGGTGAGCATTGGGACTTGCACTGATTACCTGATTGTACTGAATACAAATTCTCAAACATTGGAGTCAGTCTTTGACTCAGATAATATAAGTCAGTGGAATGGAGTTAAACAATTACCGACGAACGATCAAGGAGCATGTCTGAGAGTGCTACGAATCAGCCCCTTTGTACTCATTTATATGCAAAGAGAGGTCAGCGCATTGTTTTACAAATCAAATACCTCTCAATATCCAGCAATACGTAGTTCTAGGCCTTGAATCCCAGACCTAAGTTAAGGCAATTATAATCCAATTCAAACAACCACAAAGCAGGCTTTGGATACGGTGGCTTTGGTGGCTATCTCCCACCGGCATCTTTATTCGGAAAAAATGAATATAACAAGAATAGAAAAGGGTAAGTGGGAGTACCACACTTACTGGCATCAACCCGACACAAAAAGATTGTGGATACAACAGCGCCATTGATCGAGGTGCCTAATCCTTTCCTTCGATGGATCTAACGATAGAGTTGGAGGGCCTCTTGGACCCCACGCAGAAAGTCTAACAAGCTCTACATGGCCAAGTCTTCTGTTTAGGCTTTTCATAATTTACGACGCAGAATCCTCAATAATATCACTGTCAGTGTTATTGCAAGTTCCATTCAATAGAGTGCAAACTCAATATAACAATAGAAAATCAGACTGAATTAAGCAAGTACGTGAACAGTAAAGAAACAAGGAAGTGCTGATTGTTTCGCATTTCGCTACAAGCACCTGGCAACAATCCGTAAGCATTCAGCACATGACTGACGAGACAGTGAGCGGTTGCGATCCTCATAACATTTATCGATCGATCTATACATCAATCTATCTATCTATCCATTTATATATATATATATATATATATATATATATATATATATATATATCGCTATCTCGCTATCTATATATACGTCCATCTATCTGAAAATTATAATATGTATCTATTTAAGTATCTATATTTCTGTCTATCTATCACACTTTCTATCATACTCTCTAAATATCCATCTAACTATCTATCTATCTATCTATCTATCTATCTATCTATCTATCTATCTATCTATCTATCTATCTATCTATCTATCTATCTATCTATCTATCTATCTATCTATATATCTATCTATCTATATATCTATCTATCTATCTATCTATCTATCTATCTATCTATCTATCTATCTATCTATCTATCTATCTATCTATCTATCTATCTATCTATCTATCTATCTATCTATCTATCTATCTATCTATCTATCTATCTATCTATCTATCTATCTATCTATCTATCTACCTATCTATCTAACTATCTATCTATCTATCTATCTATCTATCTATGTATCTATCTATCTAGATATCTATCTATCTATCTATCTATCTATCTATCTATCTATCTATCTATCTATCTATCTATCTATCTATCTATCTATCTATCTATCTATCTATCTATCTATCTATCTATCTATCTATCTATCTATCTATCTATCTATCTATCTATCTATCTATCTATCTATCTATCTATCTATCTATCTATCTATCTATCTATCTATCTATCTATCTATCTATCTATCTATCTATCTATCTATCTGGCTATCTATCTACCTTTTTTGCGACGGTGACGTGTACAGGTGAATATCTGGAATTAGTCCGATGATGTGAATAAAACAAGTCATTCACTATGCATCTCTAGTTTTCCTATCGAGTGATATGTTTGACTATCACTAAAAAGGTAAATGTGTTGTCCTACTTCGCACAAAATATCCGAAATTCGCGTGTTTGCAGACAGATGAATATTTTCAAGATAGTGTCGTCAGTTGAGCGTGATTCGAGGGTCCATGGAGTGACCTAGGATTCACGGCATTCATTTATTCGTTTCAGTTGATTTCCTACGGTGAACCCCATCCTGATCCTCTTTCAATCTCAATGGCTGAGCTCTGTAAATGTGCTTCAATTTTTCTCACTGATTCCTAATAACTTGGACCTACAGAACGTACTTCTTTGGGACCAAATACATTTTTTTCTGTCTTCGGTCCAGAGTGTACCTTTAGGTTTGCACATTTCTTTTCAGTTTTTCATCTTTTCTTGACACGAACCTAAATTGTGGCCCTTTTGGTTCAAGAATTCGAAATTGGTGCGACACTGTCCAACTTCTACTTCGCCTTTCTGAAAAGCTTCCTAGTGTGAAGCATAGATGTGATAAACTGGTTCTTGCAGGGCTGTCCCCTGGCGCGATTTCCAAATACACAGTAGATTGTCAGGCAATGCGATTCATTCCTTTTAACTTGACTCGCGTTCGAAATGTTACAGAAATACGCCAGTCATCATTCATGTTGCACAAAACATGATTTCCATTTCCTCTTAGTCTGCTGAGTTCTCTGAATGGTTGCACGGCTAATAAAATGGATAAGAAGATTATTATTATTGTTTTTATTAATGTGATCAGCTTTATAGAAAAACCATTTGACAGCCGGTGACCATGTTCAGGAAAATCAGATAGAAGAAAAAACTTTTCGGGATAAACACTAACCATTACAAATGCATCTACTCAGTACGAAAAAACGAATAAAACAATTCAAGGCCTACGAAATTAGTGTCCATTAGTTTTAATTTGACATATTCCAGTAGGTGCTTAGTGATTTATGTCTCCTTCATATGTATTGTCTTGTTTGGGAACAACTCGAAAACCAGTCCGCCTGCGCGCTTGTGTTCATAGGCAACCAGATTAGTTTTGATAGAACACAATACGCTTGTTGAATTATACATGCAGCCGAACTGTCTGAACTGTTCCGGGCAAGGCCTCAAAACACAATTCCTTACTAAGTGTGAAAACACCAAGAGTCAAACTGTTCAAGTCGACGAGGCTGATCTCTCACCCAGTACGTGAGGTGTAGCACTGAGATTAGAGCTGGCAAATAATCAACTATAGTACGATGACCGCCGCACGACGGCTGGATATCAGCTATTACTAGTCGTCAATATTGTCACCGACAAAATATTCAGTCATTCAAGTCTGTCCCATTTCAACCATGCACTGATAAATTGCAGCTAACTCGAACAGTGTCGCGGTCCACGAGAAAAATTTAGTCCTTTCTTTCATCGAGATTGCTCTTCATTTCCAAGGTCTTGGTTACTGCCTTGATCTATCAATAAGCCAGAAATGGAACACGAATAAAAATCTCAATTTTCTGTAAGGTAACGGTAAGCAAGTTCAAAGTCGTGTAAGCGAAAACGAGAACACGAGTTTGAATGCGCCCCTGATGACGACACATCACAGACACCGCCATTCAACAACAATCCGGTGTGAGCGGATTTTATTGAACTCAAACCGTAAACACAACAAAACATTTATGAAAAACCACTACCTAATGCCTTCACAATCCCCATTCTGTTCTCGTCTGCCTTGAAAACAACGCCCACCGGATAACTCTAATTGTAGGCAAGCTTAAAACCTGTGTCTACTATCCTACCCTTTCAAAATTGTCACGGACCGCAGACCTACGATCTGTCTCCAGCTCTCTACACCGAAACGTGACAACGCTGATGGGACAATAAAGAGTGTACGCAAGTGCCCAGGTGTGAACTTTAGGCACAACTGTTGTAAAAGTAATCACGTAACATGAAGATTCACTCAGCTATGAAGAAAGAAAGAGAAACACAGGTCAAAGCTATGGATGGCTGAGTGGTGACAGATATACAGTCCCCAATGATGCCTGAAAGGATAACAATGACCAGCGGATGAAACAAAGTTGTCCTGATTAAAATTAAGGTGGAGTGAGGCATATCCCGTTCCGAAGTAGATAGTGTTGTTGTGTTGTCACACCAGTGTTCAGTGTGTTAGCCTGCGAGCTACATCAGTCATCAATCTGAGGCAGGAAATTGATGTTCTCCTCGAGAATGAAGTGATTCAACTGTTCTACCATGAGAATCATGCTGGTTCCAGAAATGGGTCAAATTAAAATATACGAAAGAATATACAGAAGCCATATCGAAGACACTTGATTTCTGTTGATTAAATCGGGTGGACGATACTATTAGGCAAGAATCTGCTAGCAAAATTCATACACGGTGATTGAAAGATTGACATCCTGTAACAGAGAGCAGCGTTTTCGATTGACGTACCAAACACTTTCCGTTAAAACCTAGCATGACGGTACCACAAAGAGGGGTAATTCTTCATTCCACTATGTATCCTAGGCTAAAGAATTGATAAATAAAACGTGACTGAACATACGTACGTAAGTTTGACATACTCCTGGCTACCGACGGACACCAACACAAACAGATTTGTTTCCACTTGGTTCCCACAAGTTTACTTATCACCGATTTTTAAATTAATGACTCGGTTTACCAATGGCTTCACAATTTATTCCAGCCCTAATAAATTTTCCAAGTAATACCGATTATCTTCGCCACTCTAGTGTCGCACTTTGATTTTCATTCCTACGTACAGCAGAAAGTTAATCCCACGGTCCTTTAGTCCATGACGGTTTTCGATAGTTCTTATGACCCCATAATTTGATCGGGTTATTATCAGTTTACAATTTGTGGGGCTTCATCGAACCGTGATCAGCTTTCACTTGGGTTCCGTGTATTGGACTTAATCAATAGGGAGTTTCAAGTTCCACCTAGGAAGTAAATCACTGTTCGTTCTCAAGGAGAGATTTGTGGATTGGGGTATTTATGTGGTGGAGACTATAGGTGCAACGTAAACAAAAGCGAACACATCTCCGGACGTGATCTTGGCCAATTGGCACGGGTCAGAATAGTTCACCTATATCAAAATCTGCGGATGACAGTTGTGAATTCAACTGTTTTACAAAATACGTAGGTGGCAAGAAAATAGCCACATCGGATGGTCTTTGCTGTTAGTTTGGATTCATGGAGTGGGAAACTAACTGGACGACTCTTCTTTATATCATCCAAGTATCCAAGGTGAACGCTGAGGTTGTCAGCTATGCGTGTAATGTTCGTGCAATGATCTCCTCGAATCAGTTGAGAAATATCCCAGCGTAATTGTTTTTCTGCATAGAGGACTTGCAGTCCTTAGGACGAACTAACATTGTTTCAGTTTGCTGGCCTTAGTAATCATGAATGGTTCAATATAACGGAACCACACCGAACTGAAACTATCTCAGGTCCGGTTTAATCACCAGCTCTCGCAATTTTAAAACAAATAGAGAAATCCAAAACCAATGTCATATACGAGATCGAATTTATGACGCGATTATGATTGAATGTGGACCTTTACCGTCACCAGACGAGCTTGAAGACTAATTAGTTTCACTGTTGTTATAAATTGAAGTTGTTGACTTTTCAGGTATTTGGACCAATGCACATCTCGTTTTCGAGGTTTTCACGGATCTCAGAGGAGGTAGCCCATTGTCATATCTAGCGTTGTGTGCAAACTTTCAAGACGACCAAGTGACATGGAAATTTTTAATTGAGAAATCTGTTGAATAGTCGGTCTTCGTTTATACAACCGTTATTTTTTATCTTTAGTCATAGTTATGCGCGATGTCTCATAATGATCCAAGGACATTGGGGAAGTAGAAATGACCTCTCCACAAAGAAAATGGAAGTTCTGGAGTTAAACCGCGTACTTCGCCTGTGTTGAAACTGCTATACATATTGTTCATAGCAATCCAAGCCAATACGGTAAGCCTGACACGTATGAATGTTTGGCAATCCTATAACGTGAGATGTCGATCGAATCAACCATGGGGAATCTTCGTCGAGCTTATCACACATGATCTAGATATTTCGAGTCTCGTTTCGTCTTCGGATTTAGTTTATTCTCACAAGTTTGCTGAGTACTATCTTCAGGTTGTGCTTTGACAGGAACGCTTTAAATATGTTCAGCTCGTTTTGTCATTTGCATACCTCGATCAATGCGCTTGCACTTGATTCTGACAGCCTATCATTTCGGCTCGTTCCCACGTCCTTATGCACAGACTCGATGCACACAATACTTGTGTCGCTTATAATTCGGGCTTTGCACGAGAGTTACAGGCTTGGAGTTTTCCGCGTTTGTTTTGTCCAAGAGCTCGGGTACATTTTGGATAGGATTCTACAACAAGCATCATGCACCCACAGGAGCCAGCAGAAAGCGGCTGCATCTTTCAGCTGTATGCAGCATTGCTTTGGGGAGCAATGTACACTTTCTAGGTTCATTGATTTTTCTATCGTCAAAGGATTCTCCAGATGATCTTTTATTCGGCAACCAGTCTCCGCCTGGGATCATTCTCGCGAATGACTTCTCCGAAGTTAAGATATCCAGAATTTAATCTCGGATATAACTGATTTATTCCTATCGTTCAGAGCTTTACATAGTCGACTTTGCCGAAACACCCAAAGAGCTTATCGGCTGATATGCATGGAGGCGTAATTTTGCTGTTGGTTTAGGACAAGAAATTCCCCGTTTGGAGGTTTGATAATGACTTGTATAATGCTGAGGCCACGGGAAAGTTAATCAGTATCATTTTCACTAGCAATCCGAATGGATGTGAGTTGATGGTCTCATAACGAGGGCATGTTTGTTAGTTGTATCGTGGTATGAGAACTGATATAATATGTCAAAGAAATATAACCAAGCATTTTAGAGATAAAACATGAAGAAAGTTAGCAGAAATCACAGTACTGATATGTTTTTTGTTGAGAAGGAGCATCATTTGCCAATTATCGAGAATTAGTACAGTGGCTAAGAAAGCGATGAAACGATGCTTTCGCACTTATCATATTTCCTTAAAGATTGATCGGTGCACATGGTAGTATCAGGTTTGCCAATTACAAAATTTGCAGTCTGCTATACATCGAGTTGAAAGACTAACTTTCTACGGCAATAATCCAATGGTAACTCAGTTAAACATAAAGAGTCTACTTAACTCATCAATAATAACACTAGTTTCAAAACAGAACATAGTACGAACTTCGTTGATGTTGTCTATTCTAATTATTTTGTTGTGACTTCATTCGAAATCTAGATAATTGCTAAGGTCGAAGAGCAGAACCAAGTTCAGAATTCGTCTGTGATCCCGTTCATTAGATGCAATTTTTTGAACACATACGAGTGTGTGTATTGAATAAATAGATCAATGTAGTGTACGATTTGTGCTCAATTCATTGAAGAATGTTTTTGACAGACATCAAATATATATATATATATATATATATATATATATATGTGTGTGTGTGTTCGAGGTTAAAGCGGGTCTAGCATGTTGTTTTCCAAACTTCATGTAGTACAATCGATCTTAAACGGCTATCCTTCTCAGTTAGCTAGTCGTACTTGAGGTCGACAAAATTAAAGCACGATAACATTTTATATCATTGACCGATGAATCGGTGGTTTAATTTCATAAGAATGCTGGAACAGCGGTTGGCGCACGAATTTAACCTAAGTCTATGGTTGCGGTATCGATGAGATATTCTGTCGTCTGTGTGAATAATCTCACTAGTTGGTAGCCTATCATGATCTGATCTGTCTACACTAAACTCGGTCTTTTCAATCTGCTGAGGACCGAATTTTTCTCGGCATAGAACCACAAATTCAAGGTACTCGGGGGACGATATATGCATAGGTCTGCAGTTTAATGACCCAAACCCATTGTGAAAAAGCTTGTAGTTCTGAAATGTTTGGTAGTCCCACAACAAAATATTTTGAGACATCAATTACTGAACGAAAGTAAGAAGTAACTGACATGATTTGGTACCAGACATTATTCTCCTCCATGGAGACATAACTGAAGAAGAATATGGAAGAACGTGATTGTAGATGTTGGAAAAGGTTTTTGACTTATTAGTAGTGAGGTTTCTTATCCTGGACTGAAGAATTTTGAAAAACGACCGTCTCGAATTGTTTTCCGATAAATACTACATTTCCACGTCGCATTCGGACGCCTAGTTTTAAGACCGTCTGGAAGAGGTAGCTTTTTGCCACATTCGTTTTCGTGAGTAACGGAGAGTGTTCAGTTCAGCCTATTTTACTTTAACATGTCTCTCGCTGGATGACATATAAACTGAAATGTTGTACCTAACCGTTAGAAAAGAGCAAACGAGGTGCTTACATCTGACTACTTTCTTCTTTTTGCTCTATTAATCTTACGCAGATGGAAAACAACGATTAGTTATGCCGGATACGGTACAGAATAGTGCAACCACACATTACTTTAGCACAATCTGCAATATCCCATCAAAGCCACGTGTTTTCTGAGGGTGAAGTTGGGACAATTTTTTAAACGTTACAAACCACCGATTGCATCAAAGCTCAAGGCAGAGGCTGTCTTTGTAATTGATGGAGTTCCAGTGTAGTTCTCCAATGTCTACCTCTAATGATAATTTTTAGGAATTTGTCACTCCTCTGTGGGAGGGACTCCCAGGTATCGTGGACGCTTTTATTTGTCCACAGTGTCCGAACGTACATAAAAATCATTGTTTATACTGTGACTGTGAATAACTTGAATAGAGTTCTGAACAATGGATAACTTTTAGTGTTTATTCATATCCACTTTTACCATCCAACCGTTTGAGAAGTGAAGATGGAAACGTATTTGCCCGAAAATGTACGGTTTCCATTGGGCAAAACAAATAAAAGCGGAAACTGTCCGATCCATGAGGCACTTATCTAAAATTACGGATACACCTTGTAATCAGTGAAGTAAGTTTGTTATGTGCCAACACCACAATTCTTGTGCACAGTTCCCTCGTCGAATACAGCCTGTCCATTTGAATTCTCTTAACCCTAATCTCCATGGATTTATTTCTGGAGTATTCGAACGATCCCCGTATAAATACCTGTATTTTTGTGGCAAGACCAACAAATCCTTCACAGTAATACATCCCACCCGTTTTCTGTCTAACCGTGGTACCATCACTGCAGAACTGAACTCAATGCTGAGTTACAATTTTATTTCACCCGAAGTATTATTTTGTGATTCCAACTGATTTTGTAGCCCCTGAATAGTCACCTTCGGCTGTGAACAACATTTATCTGACTTGATCGCTGTGCGGGCAACCGGTTGTTGCTGTCCCAAGTCAGTGCCGGAGAGCTCACTACTCATATATGTCAACAACCCACCTCCTTCTAGCCATTGTGGGGTTTTATTGAAGTATCCTGTTGATCTACTTATTGTAATCAAACCTGGTGTTATCAGAGTGACACTTCTGGAGTATGGTCCTACGGGAAAATTTCAAACCTTCCTCACGTTGCATCCATTGTGCATTCTGTAGTTTCATGAAGCCATTCATACGAGAACTATTTTGTTTGGGGAATGAGAGCTGCAATCCAGATACTTGCAGAATGAAAATGCAGTATGAATATTCAGTGCAAGTTCTTGTGTAAGAAGGCTGCTGAAGAGCCGAGATTTCTGCAACAAATGCTAGTTGTGAACGCCGTTGATTAGAGCCCAGTATGAAAGCAAGACAGAGCCTACATAGTCCGTTTACCATCAATGGTTACAAGAGTAGATTTTATGAAGCATACGAGGAAGCGGCAAATCCGAACTGACCATCAGTTGCCATAAACAGTTTACTCACAATAGAGATTAAGATGGAGGCCTCGGAGTTTGGTGTGCCAAAGAGCGCAAATGTATTCGGACACAGCCGAATGTCAAATGCCGAATCATGCTCACCTACGGAATATGTTGGACTATTGAGTAACTGATGTAAAATGTTATTCTTTTCTAATGTACATAGTGGGTATAAGATATACAAAGGCGAACTCTGTTTACCGTTGATATGGTTGAGGCAAAGACATACTCTTCTTCCAACACTGATCATCCTGAGCATAAAAAGTGAGGTCGTAAAGAAATTCGTGTTGGTTTTGGGGGTGAAATATAGGTCTCTCGCCAGAATAGTTTTCATCTGAACTTGATTTTTTTGCATGGTCCTGTGGTGAGTGTGAAAGATGTATCCGAGTGTGCAGGCACATCTCTACGACCCTGTTTTTTCAACATTTTCGACACTGTACTTTCAATCTGACCCCAAATGCCGTTTTAATTTGCCTGAATTATATAACCTCAGTCTACACACAGATAGACACACAGAAACAAGTTCCTATTTAACCAGCGGCCGACTCATCCCTACATGAATACCATTAGTAAGAAATATAAGTATTTTGTGATATGACTATTCATGTAGTATGAAAGCTTGACTCACTACTGAAAACCACTCAAACATCTAATCCTCAGATTGTGCTGACCGGCTATCATCATTTTGTGGACCATTATCCCCACTAGGTATATCAACTTTTCGTCACTGGCTTTAAATGGTAACAACTCGCTGACTGCCAAGCGATCAACTTCTGTGGTCAATGACTTTTACGCAGAAGCCATACCCAAAGAAGGCATTCCGTTATGAACAGCCTATCAAATGTGATCCATACGTAAAAATAAGTGTTAGGAGATTATTTGTATATAGATTGATTGATTATGCAATATCGATGTCCAGTTTGCCATTTAAATTCAAGGACTACATGTAGTTGATTGGTTGCCTTGACCGATGGGTTTTTTCCTCTGATCCGTGTACCTGGGCAAAGACGCTAATGGACGGCCAAACCTCTTGCTGTCGCAAGCCTTCAACACGTGTTGTCCTGTTAGTATCCGAGAGATTGTGAGTTTCCACTCCAGTTCGTACATCCAAATGATGTTCCGTCTTTGTGGAGACTAGGAGGAAATATTGTTAAGCCCAGACGCTTCCCGATTATAAGTTCATATACTTCACTGAATTAAACATTTACTGTGTATCCATAGCAACATATCACAGGATAGTCCCGTTTTCCATTATTTCGAAATGGGAATTTATGCGTCACTCAAGTGTACAGTGTTAACCAGGGATAGCAATGACTTGTCTGGATTCCGTATGTGGGATCTATCGCAATCGTGCTATCCTGCTGAAACTGGTCAAATCTTGCATGACAGGTGTTTAAAAATATCCATATCCCCCATAAAATTCCTCAATGGAGATTCACAGCTGATCTCAAGCTTTCGGTTAGGCTGTTTTATCTGTGACTCGAAACCCCACACGTGAATTTTTTATGTCCATTAGTTATTTCTACCCCAAATTGACGATTATGATAAAAACAAATTGTTAGTGATTCTGAGTGACTGAGAACTACGTGTGGATGGGCAGGCTGCAGTCAAATGTGTTTATGTATTCTGAATAATTTTCAAATCGTCATGAAATCCCTTCTGGTCCTGAACAATCTGAAGGCAGCACGTCATAATCCATTCAGCTGAATCACTTATTTGCATCTAATTTCAGTTATGTTTACATGTGCACCGCAGTGAATCATGTTTTCTACTGGTTTGTTTTGTTTAACAGGTGAAGCCTGCATGCATTTCCACTACCACGTCCATTTTACAAGTGAAAAGAGATTGCTAACAAGTCTCAGGTAGTCGAACAGTAGAATTACAGGTTTAGCCAAAATTTGTTGAATGAAATATCTTCCCTGTAATTAGTTCTTCTATCTTGAACGTTTACCTCCAAAACATTAGGCAATAACGAAGTAACGAATTCCGCAGAACTCGATGTCAGTCCCGTCAGTTCTACTGCGGGCAGCTGACAATTAAAACTGCGTGACCTTGATCATCATAACTGACTAATCTGAAGTTCAGAAGTGCGAAAATCAGTTAAATACTAAATACGGCTTATTGGTTAACCAATGAATGTGAAATACAACATGAGTAGATTTTGTCAGTGATGAATAGATGCTGGTCTTACCAGGCATGTCATTTTTTGTCATGTCTCTGTCTCACAGAAAGAAGTACAAATAGAAGAAAATTATTCAGGGAACCTTAAGTATTGTAACAAATCAACAGCCAACTCAAGGCTAATGGTATCATCACCGGAGGAAAACCATCGGCTTATAACGCATGCCTCGCCTGGATTTCAAGTTCTTATGAGCGTTGCTCGTTGGACGTTTACTTTTGTTTTCACAGCATTCAAGAAACTTTCATTGAAAACCAGAAAAGTTTGCTACATTTTTAGAGAAGATAGGGATAACATTATTCGAGCCCATGAAACATATGTTCCTGTATTCCATTTAATCTACACGGTTCTACCAGGCCGCCATCTGGTATCTTGGAGATTGGTCATCTCGAAAACTCCTGACCCTCGGATAATTTTGACTGCATTTGTGGATAGAAATTTTCCTGAAAATTCTAACTACGCATATTTGATTGCTGGCAACCAGAAAGAAATTAGAGCAGTAGGAGTTCGCAGAGGCCGTGCTTAACAAAGGCAGGTGAGATCATGACATGATACCAATTATTGGTGGTTGTTCTTACAGAACACGGAGTAATTCGCTGAAGGAACAACTGAGGTAAATAATAAAATTCCTTAGCCCAATAATGTTGGTGCATTCTGACAAAATTAAACCATATTTGAACAACTATTTCAAAAAAATCATCTTACAACACCCTTTATCTATTAAAAGGAATATTAAAATGTTGAGGACAATAGTCGACCAGAATACATTGATTTGCATTTAGTAAGAAAACTATCATACAAAATCTTATTTTATCTTACTTGATACACCGATAGTTTTAATAATGCTTTGTGCATATCAACAATGTGTCTCTCTCGTTTCTGAGTGACAAGCTTGCAACACATTGACCTATATTACATATACTGCTTCTGATGAACGAGGTCACTGTTGACTTCTTCAACTTATCTGGCTTTATCTTCACCATGATTAAAATTGTGATAGCAAATTCCGAACAGGTTTAGTCAAAGCACTTCACAATATGCTGACTGTTGTCACATTTCGTTTGGGTTTTTAGTGAACCATCATGAAATACGCCTAACAAACCGTCGACAGTCTGTATTCCTAACTGCTGCCCTGATTCTCGGTATGGCGAATGAAGTTCTATGTATTCAAAGCCTGAAATTTATCGAATCCATGTTTCATGCTGACGATCTCGATAGTTACCACATTCTCAAATGCTTGAACTAGTTTCAGTAACAGAAAAATCCACCGACACTCATACCACGCTACAAGGCCAACTGGAAGAACACACGTCCTTTTTGTAGAAAATATTTACACCCGCAACTGCTTGAGTTCCCAGTGTGAATGATACATATATTTAGTTTCTGCTACCTTCCAGATTACACAAATCATTACCAAGCGTCCAAATGAGAAAATTTCTGTGCCAACTCCAACATCAAATGCTTACCACCGTGCATCTGAATCTGGGTAATCAAGATACCTCATAATGTGTGTTTGAGCAAAAGTTTCTAACTGATAAATCTGCCAGAATTTAGTCGACAATATTTAAGGTTGGATTCTGCACATCATAACTTCGGATAGCTCACTCCCAAGAACAACCATCAAGCGAAACTGCCTACCGCTGAGAAAAGTGTCTGGGGATTATCTGGACCATGGGACGGCCTACCACACTTTGAATACTAGCTATTGTCTCGCAGAATAGAACAGTCATGAGCCTAAAAGTTGCTGCCACATTTGACTGACTCGACCGGCTGAATAAAACTCGTTATGGAAACGCATCCCCAAGATACCTCGATGACTAAGCGGGACCTTCACAGAAGAACACCGGATCCGTGCATCACGTGCATTTTCTGCATTATGGTTTGAGCTCCCACATGTGTTGATCAGTATTGGAACAGCCACAAATTAAGCAGTTTTACTCAACAGCACCTAACCCTTCTGAGAATTGATCCTCTCTATTTTCCATATATGATCTTAACTCAGTGTCAGATGTTACTTACAAACATAACTAAAGCAAAACGACAGCATTTATTCATTCAAAGAACAAATATTCATGGCATTTCTCAATTTAAAATTTGCATGCTATTCACTTTTCTTCAACGTTTGCACACAATGCCACATAGCACAATGGACTGTCTACTACAAGATTGTGAACACCTCAGAATCAAAGTTTGCCTTGCTCCACTAACTTCTCACTTCATCATTCGCACTTTTTAGCAGAAAAGGAACTGCTAAGGCCGTGGCCTTAATAGTTATTATTATCGGTGACCCATTTCATTCCCATAACCATTCGGGTCGGTGATGATCAAATACCGCTGACTTCAAAGAAGAAAACACGAGGGGATAAGAAGTGCGTCGAAAGAGGATCAATTATTTCGAGGTGGGAAAATTGTGAAAAACTGTGTCACGTAGATTATCTGGTTTGCACTCCACATGGCAAATACAAGTACTGCCTGTTCATGTTTTGGTCTTTCTAAAGACCTCGAGTTCTCTGATAATACTGAAGCACTTAAGGAGACCACATGTATCTTGTACTGGAGCCCGATTAAACACCTGCTATTACTTCCCCCAAGCATTCAACCTTGATCTCAAACCCAATGATTTGCTTTGAATTTGCAAAGCCTGATGGTATTGTTGGATCTGAGGCCACTGAGTATATGCAACATTGCTACTCTCGTGGTATAACTATATTGTACGTCCGTTACTTTTACTGTAAAGGCCCAACCTCCGTTATATGCTATCCACCGGACATTCATAAGGGACTGGAGCTCCATGAATATTCTCCCTTGTTTTGCTATCACTGGGTCTTCTTTTACCTAGGATAACTAGCAAGCAGTCAGTGAACATCTTGTTGGACATCGGCCCACTAACAGCTTATCAAATACTCATCCAGCTTCTCTCCCAGATTCGCTTTGGCCACCAAAAGTGGCTCGCAACCAGAGTGGAGTGGAATAGTTTCACTCATCTCAGCGAGGTTCGATACCGTTGAGTATATTTGAGTTTCGACGCTAATAGACTGAAAGGAAGATGAGACATCATCCTTTGGAATGCGATTCCTCTGCGATAAAGAAGAACCCCACCGAGACAACTTCCAGTTGATTTCAGGACATAGTTGGTTGGATGTTTCGGGTTTTGCTGACTTCTTAGGCCTTCCACTTGGAATATATCTGAAAGATAAAAGGAGCATTATAGAAGGGTTCTTTATCACCCCTAAATACGAAACCAATGGGAACAACTTTCTTGTTTGGTTGTTTTCTTATCGCTCATATATTCTCTAAAATACTTGAATTCGCAACTGGTACACCATAGTATTCGGCTACTATAAAATCTTGCTTTTACAGGTTGAAAGTGACATGGGTCCAACCGGGAATGTGGCTCATTCTGATCCGTGCTCATTGGGTAAGATCACAGTTGGGAATTTGTCCACCCTCGTTCACTTCGCACCTGTGGTCTCAACAACATGAACGGCATGCCCAGTACATCGCGACTTGGAGACAACCGATGACTAACTTTCTGAGTGGAGCAGTGAAGCCACCATCGGTTAAACTCAATGTACAAAACGTGAGTGAAGGCTCATTCTAACTAAAAGGAGCTTTATTCGGCACTGCTGCTTAGATCACGGAAAACTTCTGCTTCACTAGATTGCATACCCGACGGTCCTTTCCGAGGTATGTTGCTATCTTAAATGTACTTAGGTTGCAACAATGAACATAGGAAAATTACCCACTGTCAAATTGACAGTTCCGTCGATTAGGATATGAGATGGAGAACTCATATCTAAATTCATTTTGGATTCGTTGACCGAAGGATTTTTCTCCATTATTACAAGTATGTGATGTGGTTACAAAAATGCTCAGCTTTGTTTAGTTAAATCACTACAGTGCAATATTAGCTTGTAAAATGATCATTGAACCTTCTCATCAAGGTACAAATTGGTGGAAAGCAAACTTGAGAGGACTGAACGGGAAAAAGCTAAGCACCCAATATGCCTGCTAGTTTTGGTCTCCAACAATGATTCTCCGTATTGCTGACACAGAGGTAAGTTGCATTTCTCACCGGGATTGTAACCAACCATTATTTAGCCCAACACAGATATCTTCTTCGTGCAGGTATATCTCCGTCTAACGCGAAAAACCTTGGTGGCTGGGTCGACTACACTGTTCACATTCTTAGCTAATCAACCTATTGTTCTTTGAATGTACACAGCTGAAGATAGCTTCATGCTTAGGAATATTTTACAACCCAGCTGATCACGGAAAATGGCGTATCTCTGTAGTGACACCAACAAATTATTCGTGTTTCATTTGAGACCACTCTGCAAGTGGTGAAATCGTCAGGCTAGAATAGTGGTACTGCCTCATGTTCAAAAATAAAACGAATTTTCTACTTCTGACTAAGGACTGTTGCTGGTTTCAACCTGTGCCACACATATTGATTACTCGTGGGACAAATTTCTAATCGTTTTTCATCTGTGCAGAGTGAAACCCTGATTCTAATCTGCAGTTGTTCATTTCGAAATCTAAATATAACCTGGTGCTTTAAAGTTCACCCGATTGTCATTTTTGTCTTATTAAGCACCATTGAAGACTGGTTGCTCAGTGGATTTCTGAATAAATCAGGTGTCTGTGAGGTGTCGAGCTTAGGGGGGCTTTGAAATTCGAGCTATCATATTTATCTACACGAGGTTTGATAAATGTGCTTTTACTGCCCGTGTTTATTTATATTCCCCTTCCAACCGTTTCATATTACAAATTAGTAACCCAACCATTGCACTGAATTACAAGATCGACGGGAAAATGATTTGTTCTGTACAAAACCGATTTGTGTAATGCGTGAGAATCTATTCAAGGTGGGTAAACTTTAGCCAACCAATAGATGATTGAAGTGATTCAGACTACGATGATGGAATATCTGCTGTTCTACCCACCCCCCCCCCCACACACACACACACCAACACCCATGAGACTACTCATTTCATCACAATAGCAAAACAAATGGGTTTCAAAAGCCTTCTTCTTGGCATTGCTGAAGTGTCGCATCGTAACATCAATTCAACTGTAGCTAGTTATATAGCAGCTGACCTTCATGCTTTGCTTTAAAACTAACTGCAAATCACAGATATGGATTTTTGCTTGTTGGCCCCGTCGTTATTTCAACTGATGATAATTTGTGTGTTTGACACCTTACCCTTGGTAGGTCAGACAGTTAGTCTGCAACCACAATTTATCAAACATATGGTGCCGCACGCATTAGTTTGTGTTTTTACCCCAAAAGGACAATAGATATAAAGCAGACCTGATGCGAAAACCCATGTACTCCGATGAATCTCGTGTGCAACGATATGCTGATAACCACATGTACATTGATTTGTTTCATTTATTTCTGGTGCAGTGTTGATGCACGCGGTGAGTTTGATGTTTTCGTCCATGTGTTTTGCTTTTTTTGACTCATCCGAAGTGATTTTTCTGAACATCTCAATCGACTATCTAATTTGACTGATAACCAGTACTAGTTTGTGATAATTCGGTGGATCAAGTTAAGGAGCCACTTAGTAGTAATTATACATTGTTATCAATAATATTAGTTCATCTATTCGATTTCTGGAAAAATTCCTTGAGCCCGAAAGCCTTATGGATGTGGAAATTACGTTTTTTGCAACGTCTCTGTTCAATCTGAAATTTAAAAATTAGCAAAATGAAATACTTCGTAGGGAATCCAATGAGCTCGAAATTAGAACAATTTTTCTCACAAACTGATCTGTGTTCACTCGTGACCGATGACCGAAGTCGGTGGAAATCAAGATCACGGAAACAAGCTTCTGAGAATAGAATTTGGGTAATACCGTTGAACGAGAGATAGCGGAGTAAATATTTGCCTTACCAGCTGATGAAATAAGTGACGGCCAAATTTACCACTTTGGTAATTGATAGCTTGACTAACGGGGGTTATGGAAACGTAGAGGGTAATGCGTGGAAGCGAAATGAGAGGGTATATCCAGTTAAGAACTCGGTAAAGCCATACACAATCGTCCTTCAATTTATAATCTAGTTTAACTTTGAGATTACTTACTTATGTAGACTTGAGAGAAGGAAGCATTCTGAATTTCGAGCTCATGGAATTGTGAAAAATGCGCTGAAGAACCGCAGTCAGGATACCTGTTTACTGTCGTGTGATATTCTAAATTTGTCAGATACATCAAAAATCTTGGCAACGATGAATTTGGTATGAATGTCTTTGTTATTGTCGCCGCAACAATAAAACTCTTTCATGGACTCGGTGAACCGATCTTTTGCAAAGTAAACCAAAAAACTACAAAGAAACGATCATGCCAGTGAGGGAGAACTCAAGCGGTTACAAATCGAAGTATAACATTACTGACTGCTGTTTTTAGCTCGAACGATGAATAAACATTTTACAGCCGTTGATAAACACCATTGAGACATGGCAAGTCTAAAACTGATTGTGACTTGGAATGACCCCCAGGCAACGAGAGAAAGAAGCATTAAGATTACGTTGGTTACCAATAGAAAGTTCTGTACTGTAATCACAACCACTTGTTAACGTGCTTGTGGGGCACTCTAACACATTTTAATACTTTGGAGAACAGAGAATGGAGAGTTGGTCGGTAACAGAGTACATCGCTACTATTTTTGAAGAAAATGGAAGCTTTCGTGCATGTTGCGAATAAATCCAACCATATCATCGTCAGTGTGGTAACAGGCAGAGAGCTCGGGTGAAATCTGGATCTTACTAAAACCAAACATGGCGGTTTACCTGAGGATGTGAACAGTGGTTGTCGACACAGGAACTGAACTGAATGCGACTGAGTTAGATTCACAAAGGAGGTTCAACGTATGGCACAAAACTTCATTTTCGTGTAGAACATTCAAACAAGTACCACAGTGTTGAGATCTAATTGCGGTCGGGTAATTGAAAAAATTAGCCTTACAGTACATGCCACCCTGGTTGACAGCAGAAACAATGGATCAACCAATGTGGCCAACGTCACTGAGGGTTCAGAGAGAGGGTTTGTTACCTAAGTGTGTCTGCTCAGTGAGTGAAGTTGTGAAAACATACGACCGAGAAGCACATTTCCGAACACTTTCTTTGAAGCTTATGCACATGTTATCGGAAAATATTTATCGTGTCCTGTTTGGGTAAATCGATGAAGCGTATAGGTCACCGACAATCTGTAGTCACCTCAGAGCCATTGCAATGGTTGGAGATTAATTAAGAGGTTGTGAGTTCAAAAGAAAACGCTTTATTACAAACAGCTAAAACAAGTAGGGATCACCCGACTTACTTCACTGGACTTGCTGTGAAATGGTAAGAACATTCCGTTTTTACAGGGTTGGACAGGTGAGAGTCAACGTAATGCTGACGAAGTCAGCATGCATGGGTGTATACGGTATGCTGCTGGTGTCGTTCTGTGACGTCCAGTTTCATCTTGGGTTTGAGAGCTTCCCACATTTTACGGCAGGTCTTGTTACTCAGCAATGTGCCAGTATATGGATAATGCAGCGTATGCACTGACGAGGACTACGTGTCTAAAGGAGATAAGGGAAGGTGACTTACAGCGAATGGAAAAGTAACTGATCTTCAACACTTTAAATTTGAAGGTGAGATGAGCGGGTTTAAAAAACTGCGATAGAAAAACTAGTCGTTCAACCTCGGCAAAGTTTACCAGCTGACTACTCTGAAGATTTTATATCTATCAATGTCATCAGAAGTGTCCAAACGGTCATCATCGATGAATTCAGACAAGAACGATACGGGTTTGAATCCCGTCAACATCGGTTTATTCCCAGTTGACAGCCTTCCATTGGCTGATGCCCTCTGCCTGAATAAGATCGAAGTAAAAACACTATTTGATCTTAACAGATGAAACCATAATCACTTTCTTTGCACTGAGTACCGATTGTAATTGTCCCTACAGTTCTATATTCATTTTGCAAGTTCCTCCAGGAAGAATAAGAACTTTCGAGAACGATGTTTTCAGAATCACCATTAGGAAGCTCGTGTGATGCTTCGCAGCAGATATGAAACCAGAACTACCGTTTGCTGAGGGTTCCATAATATTTTAAAACAGTCATGCTTCACGACTGCCGACTTCACTCAGAAATTCATGGAGCCTCTTGTCCAACATGAGGAGCATAAGAAATCTGAAACTGAGCCCATACAGAATAGAACTTCATCTTCAACATTAGTTGAACGACCGAATCCAAATACGATCAATTGATTCTTTCACCGATTGATCCTGTTTCGCATAGATGAGTATATCTTCTTTTTTTAAATGTTTTGTTGTAACATTTCTCTTTATCCACAGTTGTTACTGATCAGAAGCAAATTCTTGGTGAGTTACTGAATCTTACTTCTCCGAATTTCTCGCTTTAGTTCATATTGACGGCGGCTGTTTCAGACGGCAAATTTCATGTCCAGTTTTGCGACTGAAGTTTATTTAGTAGTAGACTATTAGTATTTATAGTATCACTAATAGTTTGATTATTAATAATAGTAGTAGTAGCAGTATTAGCAGTAGTATTGAGGGTAGTATTGGTAATGGCAGTAGTAGTAGTACTACTAGTAGTAGTAGTAGTAGTACGATAACTATTATTATTGGTTGTAGTTGCAGCAGTATTAGTAGTATTATCATTGGTAGTAGTAGTATTCATAGTATCATTATCATTGTTAGTGTTAGTATTATTAGCGGTGTTAGAATTGGTAATATCGGTGGTAGTAGTAGTTGTTGTTGTTGGAGTCCGATGAGTATCTGTGCTACCAGCTGTAATGGGTACTGTACTGCTAAAAACAGTTATGAACCGCGGAGCAACAAGTAATTTCAGTACATCAGACTGCC
Source organism: Fasciola hepatica (assembly GCA_948099385.1). Lineage (NCBI taxonomy): Eukaryota > Metazoa > Platyhelminthes > Trematoda > Plagiorchiida > Fasciolidae > Fasciola > Fasciola hepatica. The sequence continues at coordinate 11,844,880 of CANUEZ040000182.1, forward strand.
CGAACCAAGTGCAATGAAGAAGGCATACGAATCACTTGATTCTATTTTTTTCCGAAAAGGACAGCATGAAATCGAGCTGGACATATTTGAAGCGAATAAGCAGTTTTTGATGTCTGAATGATGTTTGATGAAAGGTTGCTTCAGCTCGTCTCCTCTGAAACAGTAATGGTGGTAATGGCATTAGTTCTGTTACCAGCGGTACTGGTATTGGTAGTGCCAGTGATATTAAACCATGAATGTGCAGCATTTCTTCAAATGAGATGGTATCTAATTGAACGAGTCATGCGGCTTCCATTAATCTCATTGGTCACACAAGACTTTCGAGGCGTCCACAGTTGTAGATGATGTACACTGTTTGGATTCAACAAGTTAGTACTGTTTGACGTCTTGGTGACTACATCGCTTTCAGATAGAATGTGGTAATTAGATAGTGACGGTAAATGGTGACGAAAATCCATCGAACACGATATCTTGGCTTCGACATAATTCGGCCATTTCAAACAGTTCACACACTGAGCAGAATACCTGAGCAGCTGTTCTATCTGACTTGTTCTAGGTTAGTTGGTGTCAAACTGCATCTGAGTGCAGATATGACATCCCCTGAAAACCGCATATCATAATCCAGCCTAGCACGAAGTTTTATTTTCATACATTTTCTGTTTTGGTTGTTCCTCATGAAGACTTTGAGAAGGTTAATAATCTTTCCCTAACAATCCATCGGATTGTGTCGAAGGTGCACGCGATTCCACTGATTGTAGCTATTGAGACTGCAATATATCTCAGATGTGGTTGAGTAAACCTATCACTGACACGCACAGACACAGCGGTACATTGATTAGTGTTATTCGCACCACTGAACAACTCACTTACTAATCTTTGGTCACATGAGTCTTTCTGAACTATATCTGCCGAATGTCATTTAGTATTAGTTAATTTCAACAGCAGATTATTAAAAATCGAAAGAAGACTAGTTAGAAATCAATTTTGATCTCCTTCATCACAATAAGGTTTGTCTCAACCAGGGTGTTTAATAGAGGTCAATGTCGTTTTGACTTAGTTCTCTATTGATTATCACAATACTGGGTTAACATGCGTGAGAGTTCATTAGCTTCTCAGAGTAATCTGAACGAAAAGAGGGCTTTCTCTCGCTTCCTGCCGAGATACTTAAACTCGGATCGACATTTAGTGAACTATAGCTGAGATCGATGAAAGCTTACCCAAACTGTGGGTGTGACATTTATTCCATAGTTGATAGTTATCTTTCAAGAAAACAAGGAAATGGTTTTGGGAAGGATTCCAACGTAATCAACGAATGTAGCTAAGCTTTTGCATAGAAATGTCCCAAAAACTTGCTTGCTCATCATGATTTGATGATGCCACTCTGAGCTCGTTTTCCTCAGGTTCCAGCTGGTCGACATTGTAAATCTATTTTATGAATACGCTGAAAGGTGAACAAAATGCACATGGTATGATTCCTCATTTTTTCATGTCAGAACCCAGTCTATTCATTAAAATTTTGATTCATTCATGATTTCTCTTCGACTCTTAAATAACCGAGGATTCTTTAGCGGAAACAATCACAGACAACACCTAATGTAATGAATCAGGTCACTTGGAGATTTCATTTCATAATAAGTTTTGATCTGGTTTGTTACGATGAAGTGCAATTTTCGAATGCTGCTTGCCTCCCTCTGGTCAGTCTACCTTTCCCAAACAAGTGGTAGGGTTTGATTATTCTTTCCACAGAAAACACTGTGTAGACGATGGGAGGATTTGTGAAACCCCTCTTTCAAGTACATTTCCGGAATGGGAGTTTCAAGAAGCGGATTTCTTTTCATAATCTGCGTAAACATTTCCAGTTGCTTTTATCAGTGATATACGACGACTTGATTTCACTACTTCTCGAATTATGATAAAGTAGCCGGTCCTGAAACTGGTTCCCATAGAGCCTACATTTTGCAAAGAATATTTGAACTACAAACGAAAGGTCTATAAAAGCCGACTCGGTGGCGCACTTCTACAGTAGATCATATTAACCTACTCCTCAAACACAGGAAATAGGGTGGGCGGGTTTCAAGTTTGATTCCGCTGCCTGAGCACTGATGAGTGGTCAGCATGGTAAGGATGGCAATTAAAACGTTGATGGCATCAAACGTGCACAAGTCCGCGAAGTGCTTGGTGATTGGTTTTGGGTTACCGCAATGGACAATATTTTGCTTCTCGCTTTTGGTCACTTTGATCTGTTGTTTTTATCCTGGCTTATTTGCGTATGCATCTTATCATGTCAGTTTTGTAACTGTTTTATCGAGTCAAAATAAGCTTAAATTGGTCACTCACATTTCCTATCCGTTTGCTTCAGTTGGTATCGAAGATTTTGAAAGTGTGTTCTTTCAGCTATTTCCGTTCGTACTATTCCTTTGCATTCTTGTTTTTGCACGAAACCCTACAGTCGTACATTCACGAAAGCCAGGGTAGACACATTGTGCACGAACACTGAGAATGCGTGTGAACGCACTGCAGCTCTCTCGGAGTAAACGATCATTGGTATACGACATGATCTTTGTCCATTGTCTCATCTCACATTCAGAGTGATCTCATACAACACGTTTTTTGCACAATTATCTTCTGTCATAGATTTGCATGTCCACCGTTCAAACATTCACCACAGTGTTTCCCTGAGAAAACTCTATCTTATTCGTTTGAATAGTGTCACGTTTTTGATGCTTGTGAAAACTTTTGAGATCAGTAAATTTAATTGTCCGAATAAAGTATATTACTCAAATCTTGGAAAATAATATGCTTTAGAAGCAGAACCATTCATGATTCTCAACTTGCATCGCAGTACAAACTAAATGTGTCACACTAATGAAAAGTCGTAACTTTGGGGATTAATTATTCAATCAGTACAAGAGAATACACTATCAAATTTCATTGAAAATGAATGAGAATTCTTTCGGGTTTAATTCGACTCTTATTAACTGATGGATAATAATAATAATAATAATAATAATAATAATAATAATTATTATTATTATTATTATAATTCACAGAATGGTGGCTACTTGTTCTGGGGCTTCAACTCAATCATGTGAACTCACTCGTAGTATTCGACATATATATATATAGACCATACAAAGCAAAATGTATTGTCCCAATTTTCTGTTTACAGGGAATGTGTTACGTGCTACAGGTAAGTACACCATTGGTTGGTTTACCTTCAAGCAATTTTCATGTTCCCTCTATAATAGTACATGTTGATGTATTTTTACCATTTGGAAATAAAAATATTCGCTGATCATGCTGCTTTTCCATTCCCGTACAGGAAATTCTGGTGATGTTTACCGAGGTATGATTCTGTGGTTTACGGAGAATCCCAACCAATGACATATTTAGACGAATAATGACGAATATATGAAGTGAGCAAGGTTAGGCAAGTAAATTAGAATTAGCTGAAATAACAGTCATCATTCGTGAATATAGTAGGATTAACCATTCTGAGACATCCCTTCATTCATACATTCATGAATAATACACAGTTGAGCTGATTGTTTTCTTGTTGATAACAACCAAAACACATATTGGTTTACTCTCTCAAGGCATTGCACAAGGAAACAGTGAAATCTTTGAATTCGAAACTGCTTCACTGAGGCTATCTTCACTGTATTTTGATGGAAATATAATAGCCAAATCTGATCTAATGTATGATGCACAAGCCCCCGCATACCCTTGACCATCCTCATAGAAGTATTCAGAACGAATGACACAAATTGAAGAACGTAATTTGTCTGGTACAGGTTCGTAGTTTGTAATTTTACTGACAGGCTCGGAATTTCGCGATTCGTAAAATCTGTGAAGCCTGGGCATAAAAATAAATGTTTAATACACCGGTGGCCATGAAGTCTGGAACCACATATATCGTTGCTATTTTCAGCCTTCACTGCGAGTTTCATTTCCGCGAAAAATTAGTTCATGACAGTGAAGATTCGTTGTAATTCTGCTAACTTCATTGTTATCATGTGTCATTGTCCAACATTAGGCAGAGTTGAGGTTTGATACCAGGAAAGGCTGTTCTCTCCCGAGTCCGTATCTGAGATGAATTAGCCAAACCGGATATTGCTTACTGACATGAATGAACTGACTGTCTATGCGGATTGGAGTTATCTCGAATTAATAGGGAACAGCTACTATCGGATTAGAAATCATTCTCAGTTAAACTCTGTGTGTCCGGCAGTCTTTCTCGCTCTCCGCAGATATTTCTCTCTCCGTCTTATCGAATTCTTCATACAGAACCGACGGGCATCTTACAAGTATACAATGGTACGTATGCCCGTTTTCCTTTCACTTGTTAGTTTGCAAGCCCCTCCCAAAATCTTTTGTAAACTCTGCAGTAACAAAATACGAAAAATGAACGAACGAACTTTGGAAATGTTTTAATAACTTTAGAACTGCAGTGAGATAGAAGGAAGTTTGGTTGTGACAGAATACTGTCTAATCCGTTACCCTCATTTTATTTCGGTTTTCTTTGAATCATTCCAATTAGTTCTTATTTCTAGTGAGAAGATTTGTCTGTATTCGAACCATCTCGCATTATTTGCTAGAAACCAATATTTATATTTGGTACGAAACAGTCACTGTTGCCAGTAATTAGAGCACACACTGAGGGGTTCCAATTTCCATCGGGCAAACTCTCTTCGGATAGGTCGATTGGTGATAGGCTCAGCCACCAGGAGTTGACAGAAGCCTCTTCTCGTCGTATCGATCAGCCTCCACGGCGCTCGCGAATTAATTGACCCAAGCTTTGACCTGGATTTCGGAGAGGCACTGGTATGCGGAATGACAACGAGTTTTAACTGTCTGCTGGCATTAGGTTAGCCCATACACTCACAAGTATGATACGTCTACTGTGGGGTTACAAGAGCTTCATTATGCTTTGGCCATAAATGAATGGGTTTATCCGATAAGTTCCATTATAGACTTGTGGTCTTATTTCACAAACCGGTTCATATAAACACTGTCAAAATTGAAGGGTTCTTTCTATGGTCTACAGCGAAAGGCCTTAATTTCCAGATAAAAACTGGTACCATCTCGAGATAAATCATATCTGAGACCACCGTTCAGTGAGTACGCGTCTGGGTGAACAAATGGACGGATAACGCTCCCGACATTCAACGATTACAGTGAAGTCGGAATCCAACAAAGTTTAGCTGTTCATTGTCCGATAAAATGTGGTCATGAAACAGTCACTTAACCTCTCGTTTTTAACCTTTCCCAGCACGTATTGTTATTGGTAAAGTGTATTTTCTATGTCATGTGATTAATTAGCAGACCTATCCAAGCCAGGATTTGTGATGGTCATTGCTCCCATTTTATTCCATCCAATGTCACATTTTCCTGCACTGGTAACAGAACAGATAATTTTTCAGGTTGTTATAAAGCTGATGGTTCAAAATGTTTTGTTCACATCCAAAGAGGTATTTAAGTCATGACAAAAATTAGCAGACTTATCCAAGCCCATGTAAACTGCATTCCATATAGAACTGCTTTTATGCTAGTCAGTTGGCAAATTATCGAAAAACTCACTTGGGTTGTGAGCCTCAAGCCTGATTTCCTAGGCCATATATATATCGCATGTTGACGAAATTCTCGCCAATACAATCTGCCGGTAAACCAAGATAATCTACACATCAATACCAACACACAGTCGAGTCCTTGGGAGTCCAAAATCAGTTATTATAGTTTAGAGGTTATGAATTTAGTAGTCCAAATTGTATTTCGACGGTCTTGTGGTATGCTGTACAAGGTTAACGTTATTACATCTGATGCTTTTTAAACATATCTGTCAAATAATAAGAGTAATCTATCGCAGTAGTGAGAGAATAAGAAAATGTGGTCTGCATAGGAAGTTTAACACTACTTGAAGGCGTTTAGCATCACACTGCAATCGATTTCTGAAGTAAACAATTTTGAGTATTACGATTCACAATGTGAATCAGAGATTGTAGTCTCTCTAATGTAATTCTCTTTATGATATACTGTACTAGTTGAAGGCTGGGTGGTACTTCGGTCTTGAATAAACGCAAAAGCGGAGACACTTTTACCGTGCCATGCTTATACTGTACCGAAGAAGACAAGACGGATGAGCAACACCTGTACTTGAGCACCTAAGCACGTTCCGTCAGCAAAACATGTACAACCTTCTATATAGTCCATTTTCCAGACTGCGATGCAGCAACATTGGTCCTCTTGCTGTCCTGGTATTTCTACTCCGTTCTAGTCAGGCGCCTACAGGTTTTAGGTTGATTCTTTAGATCACCATTCCCGTTTGTTTGGTCCGATCGATTCGGTTAATTACCTTGTCGGTTTCCACTCAATTAGAATATTTTGCCAGTTGCCTCATGTCCATCTGAGTCCCACTAACGACTCCGATTAGCTCTTTTCGTCTGTCCTGAGACCCTTTCGATATATTCATTGTCAATTCTTTAGTCTGCGATTATCGATTGTTTGGCCTGATCTATTTGATGGTCATCTAATTCCGTTTCCACAGCATTCTCCGCTACAATATGACCTTGAATATTTGGTCATACATTCTAAATGACCAAAATGTTTCTCACTTTGCAAAAGCATTTAACTCATTCTTTCATGTTTAGGCTCTAGATTATTAGTTTCTCCATCTATGTTTAAATTGGTTTGGCTGATTCCGTCAGGCAGATGTGAGGTCGAATTTCCAGAAGAAGTAACTGCTGTTGATAAGATCAAAATATTTTCGTCGATGATAAATACTAACTCATGTGAATTCACTACCATAAAGCTGTAATCTCATTTGAGTCGTACGGAACGTGCATGGTCGAGGAGTCCAACTTTAGAATCACGCTGTGATTCTCGCAGTTATTTCGACAGTTACCAAGGCCGACCTTCGGGAGGAAAGCACGTGATTCCCAGTATGGGTACATGACATAAAATAGTATGGTATTGTACCTAGATGATGTGACAAAGTTCGCACGGAAGTACATGACCGGTTTCGCGGTTAACGATTCACCGTATGATTCTAAAGATGGAATTCTCGTCCGTGCACGGTCCGTACAATTCAAATGAGATTACAGGTGTAAACTGATAGTGGAGTGCTCAAACATAGAGATGATTGGGCAGAAGAGTACTGAGTACGTACACCTAGTGAGCAGCACCCACCACGAAACCGGGTTTTGTGCTTCCGGGAAAATTTTGTCCCGTCATCCAGATATAACACCAAAATACTCACATTGTAAATTAATACCATACTTTTTAAAATTAGCCATATTGAGAGTTTCAAGAATTTTGGACGTTTGAGATCCAAGCAAATTTATCTCAGTAATCGGAATCACAATTTCAACTGTCCACAGATCACACCAACTCTAGCGGTGAGGATGCCAATGCATTTATTATTTTTTATTCTACGTTATCAAAGAGGAACATATTTCATCCAGCCAATTTTGAAATCAGTTGTAATGTGTCAGTGGTAAATCTGAACTGAACCCAGGCCAGCGAAGAGTGACGCGCAAACCCCAGAAAAGGATTTGCAACTAGCACAGGTTTATAATCCGGTACTGTAACATTAATTTCAATAAAAAAACAATGGATAGCCGTTCAAACCTCAATTCGTGGCATCCACAGGGGAGTTTACATATCACTATTTCAGAGAACGCACGGAGATTGACAACGTCAAACTAAAGCCGAATGGCCAGAAAACAGACATCAATTCCGGCTACCGAACAGTGCCGTTTGGTTAGCCTGGACGTGAACACAGTTAAAGATCACACGATGTCTAATCAGAAAAGGGGATAGGAAATAGACACCGAGTGAAACAAGGACGAGATTTACCAAGGGCCTAAACAGAGGTCATTTCTGATCCAAACATGACTGTGCGGTCAAGAAATGTACAGTGCGTTGGGAGTATCCTTGTGTGTGAGGGGACGGGGTGCGTGTGTGGATGCATGTGTATCAGGACACAAACAAATGGATCCTGGAAAGCTGAATGTTAGCCGAGTAGAAACGAATTCGGCAAGTTGGCATGGTGGATTCAACTGTTAGTCAATAGTATTTGCTATCAGAGCTTAATCTTGGTAAGGTTTTATTTATATCATGCATTTACTTGAGAGTAGTGTGGGATTGTTTAATCTTTGTTTGGTTGACTGTCCTTTGGACTCCACGTTTTACGCGCAAACCTCAGGCCATCCGACAAACCTGCACTCGGAAGCACCAAACTCGAGTTTCTCTCTTGTTAGATATGCACCACTGATGAGCTCTAACAGGAGCGAAACTCGAGTCTGGTGCTTCCGAGTGCAGGTTGGTCGGATGGCCTGAGGTTTGCACATAAAACGTGAAGTCCAAAGGCCAGTCAACCAAACAAATGTTTTATTTACCTTCGGCAATTCCTCTGGACAATTGAAAGAAAGGCATATAACACCTTACACAGTGTACTGGTTTTTCTCAATTCCGTTTAAACTGTCATGAAATTTTGTTCATTTCTATGCAATAAATCTCTTCCAAATTAGCCTACGAAATTCGGTCAATAACGGACTTAGAAGACAAGCACGACTTGCACATTAGCCAACCAGGATTGTTCTACTGCAACCGTTGTTTGAAAAATTATCCACAAGATGTTTGCAATTTCGTCATCTTCCTTGGTCCTAAGACGTCTTTCATTCTTACCATTCGAGTGGATGGGGTGAGTTAACCAAGTGATATAAAGGAATCCATAGCTATGCATTAAATATTGCAAGCTAAACATTTCTCCGGGAAGACTATCAGTCGTAAAATCAAGCATGCCACGTGATCGACAGCACTGATTTTGAACGCGATCAAAGTACGCGGGTCAGTTTTGACAGATGCGTGTAAGTTATATCCGATACGACCGATGGAGATAGATAGTCGGATATCTTGCAGCAGCTTAGAATTTTGACAATGAAAACGGGGTTTCAAAAATTGAGTTAATTTTGTCTCTAGTGGAATATTCCGTCCACGGGGTTGGTCTTTTCAACAGACCAGCAGAAAGTCAGGAACCGCAAGCAGGATTACGACTGAAACCGCAAAAGAACTGCGGTAGTTTCAGTATACGAGTTAGTTAAAACTGAAGATCTTCAAAGAGTTACAGTCACAGTAAACATGCAAAATCGGAAACTGACCAGAGGAGATGAAAATCAAAGCTTGATTGTGAAATGATCCATCATTCAGGATAAGTGCTTAACTCTTCGTTGACAATCTTGGAAGTGCCGTATAATTTTGTCAACTTTTTTAGGATGAATCAGCAGTGCACTTCCTTTAGACCAACTCTAAGACTCAAACTCCGAGTGAATCCTTACGAATCAAAAAGTCTTCCATCAGACAATCCGATAGGGCTGATAACAACTTGTCTCACGTACACAACGTCCAATCTACTGTCTCTGGTTTTCAGTGGTAATAACATGTCACGTGCCCAGTGATCGATCCTAAAAATGAAATACTTCTCGTTAGGGATACTAGGGAAGTGAATGTATTCCACCAAAAACAACCTACATGAATTCGAAACTGAGTTATTTATCGAAATACAATGAGCAATAAGTTGACAGTTTCGCGGATTGAGGTTACCTCTATCTCGAGCGGCTGTCCACCGAAATATCCATTTACGGGGAACACTAACTCTGTGCATGAAACCCAGCATCTTCTACAAGTATCAACATTCTGCATAATAAATTCCCAATGGTGATACGGCATAGCTTACATCCGATCAGATATGATCCAGTATGAAGATAAACAGAAAGTCTAGGAGCTAAGCATAACAGAAATCTATAGCTGAGGTAGTTGACACAATAGTAGACGAATTTGTGTTGTCCACTACACATCCTGATCGTGAAGTTGACAGCCGGTGACAGACGGTCAGCATAGTGTACTTTGAAACCTTCTGTTCTGGGTTCCAGTTCGCTGTTTATATTCTTCAGCTGACAAGCCCTAATTGGCAACGAACCCCCTCATGAATTATTATGCTATCATTGTTGAATAGAAGCGAAATAATCGGAGAATGATAATAATAATAATAACTGGACACGTTCCCCTGGTACTTATAATTGTCAGACTCTTTAAAATAACTTTTCTGTCTGTAAAACAATTTGATGGTTTCATACACTCACGTGTGTTAGAAACGGGGTATTTTTGTCATAATCCTTTCACATCACCAGTTGGAAGAAAGTGATTGGCATATGACGGTTGGTCTTTATTCGTGGGACAGTGTATTTGTTCGATTTTTCGATTGTTTTCTGACTGATTCAGGACGGCGTTCTTCAACTACTGCACTTATACAACTACGTCCAACCTCAAAACCTGACAGTATTTGTCCTCGATATTTGCGGGCCAAAAAAGATATTGGAAGGAAAGTTTGAAAACTTGACCAGGATCACTCAGCAACACTGGTAAAAAATAAATGCGAAGCGTGAATAATCAAGATCGTGGAGGAAGGTTATTTCATGCCAGCTGCTGAATACACAGGAAGGAAACTCCACTCTCTGTATCTCTCCGAACTTGATTGAAGTTACCAAAGCGATGATAGTACATCGACTGGCCTTATGTGATTAGGAGGTTGTTGTCAGCAATGCGTATCGGTCTCGTGTTTTTGTTGATGTTCTAGTCCACAAATGGGGTGTTCTCAATGAGACTAATAAGCGGAGAATGAAAACGCCGTTCAAAATCTTTCGAGGAAAATGGTAATCAAGATAGTTAACTCACGAGTATTATTTTCGCGTTATTTTTTTATCGATTTCGCTCCCACCTTAGCACGTTTATGTATTGTCTGTACTAACGCTGGCAATATACACGTGTGTGTGCACATATACAAATATATGCGACTTTTCTGAGGTTTCGCTACTCAACTCATCACTGGAGACATTGAAGTCACACTTAAACCTGTTTTATTCTTGCCTGTAGCACTCGTTGACTTTAGCACTTGTCTTCTGGGTTCCAAACAGTATCCTAATCCAAAATCATGGGTGATTATTCACGCGGATAAAAGAGTTGTACAATGTTTCCAAGGTTTTCATTCTTCGATTGAGTGTATGATAGATCCCACTGTGAACATCAGAGATCTCTTTCTACTGAAGTTGATGTGTATGATTTATGTATATTCCGTGATACTTTTGAGGATTCTTTTTCCGTCAGGGCTTCAAACCAATCGAAATGATCGTAATGGATGGCGTTGAAGGTTATAACAAAATAGATATGAACATAACTGCACACGGTGACTATATGTTCACACCCTCCGGAAATGTGATGTATATTCGACTCGATGGCAGACGGGTGGATTTGACAAATTTACAATTCGGCTTCAGTATCAAACACGGTGGGTTGCGAGCTTGTATCCTTCCAATAAATCCACATATCATTCTGTCCGTATTACCTGCTTGTTTTATGACACATGAAGTGAATTGCAGTAAAAGAGGTATATCCATAGTCCGAAAACATAATGTATGTGGAGTCTTCAGATGACTCTCACGTCGAAACCAGTTTGCCGGTTGCACTTTTGAAGGGAGAAGGATTGTACCTTGGTGGAAAGAAGGAGAGCGGGAGGATGTTTCATAATTTAGTCCTACGGGGAAAAAATGACTTAGGGGTTGAGGTCCGATATCGAGCGACAGAAACTTGATAGGGGTAACCAGCCACCTATGTCGGGGATGAGCTTCGAGAAGTAATGAGAATAGGGACAGCCGAGGCAGAAACAAAGGTCGAAATAATAGCAGCAAAGAGGGGACAATGAAGCAGATTCCCGGCGATGGACAAGCGGCTGCGAATTGGATGTTTAAACTGGCTCAGCTACCGGACGAATGGCTTTACTTTGGACCCGGTAGAGGAAATATAAATAAGAAGACGAGGCTTCACTCCATACGTGACAACAGTATTGAAGTCTGGACGAGTTTGAACCTTTTTACAGTGAGAAAAATAGGGATGGTTTGAAGAAACCTCTGGAGCGGTACAGAAAACCATTCTTGCGGGCAGCACGAGAAACAAGCGAACATGCATATGAAGACTAAGATAGAGATAGAATGGTTGGAAGACCCAGGAAAGATACCAAGTTGGGGGAACGAAAGGGAAACGAATCGAAAGATAAGTGAGGATAAAAGGAATGATGTTAGGGAGAAATTGGGAGAAGAGTCGTTTAAGAAGCATCGAAGAGAACACGGTTTTGAGAGCACCAAAAGGAGATTTATTCAAGGTCCGAAGTGAGTGATATTACAAGGGCACAAAGGTTGAGGTCGATGTTGGCAGTGGCACAATGTGATGTAGGATACGAAAGGGAGTAGTTCAAGATGGCTTCAAAAGCAAAATCGTGGATGGGGTTCAAATTGGTGGATAGAAGATCATTATTAAATCCGGGAAGGGGCTGATTGAAGGTACAGAACCTTGGGGAACAACAGCTTTCACGGGAAAAGGCTGAAACCATGCCTCATCGACACGAAAAGCGATGGTCCGTTTACTGAGTTATCTCGACGTCCACAAGGCAAGGGCTTAAAGAAATCCAAAAGTGGCCAATTTAGAAAGTAAACTTTTGTGCTAGACACTGTCAAGAGCTTTCGATAAGTCTAATGAGATCAGATTTGTTTCTTCGTGGTTATCGAATATCACAGACTAGGAAAATAAGACCACTGCTTGTAGATCACCCGTGGAACGACGAGGTCAGAAACCGCATTGGCAACCGCTTAGCAGTCCTTCATGTTCAAGGAAAGATCGAAAGTGATCAGAAATTATGGTTTCCACGAGTTTTGCACGACAGAAGTTAGGGAAATAAGACGGCATTTGTTCGGGTCGGAGGAATCGCTGTGTATTGGAATAAGAAAAATTACGGCGAACGTACCAGATTGGAGAGAAAAGCAAAAAGATGATGTAAAGTTAGAATGAATTCTGAGGCACACATTTTCAGGACGATGAGTGGAATACCATCGGGGCCAAATGGTTTATTTTATTCGATTGAATTTAGGATCTGGTAGTCCTTTCTCGTTGTGATAAGAGGAAAAAAGTGTGAATAATAAGATTGGTTGGAGGTGGAAGTATTAGTGTCGTTAAGAGTGGAATAAGAGGCATAACGGGTAGCAAAATCCTCGGCTTTCTTATGGGATTTACAGACTAAAGAGCCAGAGGATTCACAGAATGGGGAGGAATTGGAAGAGCAAATGTTGGGGAGAACGGCCTCGATGAGAGACCAAGGTGATCGGCTCTCAGTAACAAAGGAAGCTGGAAGTTTGGCTTTGTCGAGGACAAAACGATCCTTGGAGTTCTGAATGGAAAGCGGGCATTTATTTCTGGTCTGCACAAAGAGACCACGGGACTGGGGAATAACGAAGCGGCTTCACAATATGAATGCTAACTTCTTCTGGCGCACACTACGATTGCAGGAATGAGTGAACCACTCAGGTTGTAGTTTGCCAGACCCCGTAGTGTGATATGGGAAGAAATATATCTAGGACAACAGTCTCAGTAAGGTTTGAAACAGAGGTAGAAAGATCAGAAATAAAGCAAAAAAAACTACAGGGATACGAGACTAGAAGATAACGAAAACCATTCGAGTTGGCTGAATCGTAACGACAAAAGGGGCGTGTGGATTTCCATATAGAAACTGGGCAAGGAAATGTTGGTGGAGGAGATAAGACAGTGGTGTGATGAGCCGAATGGAGGAAGAACGATAATGCTAAATAATAAAGAGGGAAAGGAAGTGAGAAGGTCAATATCATGTGCTTAGTCTCCGGCCCGATCGGAGATGCATGTGGGGAAATCAACGAGTTGACTCAGATTGTTGACCAGAGCGAAAGCTCCAGCTTCGCGTCCTGCAGCCACTTTGTCAGAAAAGTGCAAAAGCCAGTTCTTATTCTGTACAATAAAGTCACTAAGAATCGCTACTCGGCAGTTAGGGTCTGCTGCTTGAGTACCGAGAGTGAATAATCAAATGCTGCACAGAAAAGGAACTTCTTTTACGCATTGTATTGGCATCACCCGATCAGTTTCATACGAAATGGAAGCATATGGCTTAACAAGATCTGAAGGGCAGTCCTGAATATATATGTGGGATGCATCCACGGTATAGGCAGCTAGATCATTTGCTTTTGATGACTGAATCAAACACCTCATTTAATAAAGCAGCTGTCAGGGAGCGAAAGGTGCCCGGCTTGCGGAATAGAATTTTAAATACCATAAATTTAAATGTAATTTTCATCCGTTATAGCATCTTGTGCTTCGTTCCATTTGTAAATTTCACGCATGTATATAGCGTACATTATTTTGTGACCGGGATATCACACTTCAATGCTATATGTGGTCAGCTGGATTCAAATCTGAAAAAGTCTCCACGACACAGTCAGTTTTTTCCAACACATTTAGAAGGGTCCAGCCAGAGTGATTGGAATTATCTAGTCTTGAATTAACCAATATCATGTAGTCACATTTTTTATTTGCACATTAAATAAGCTATCCGAATGGTGTTTTATGGCCAATCATTTCTCATATCCTACACGTATGGCAAACAGCTCATGACAATGTTAATGGGCGATGTAAGTAATTTTTTCAGTTACAATTTTCTGCTCATTTTACTCCTGTAAACACATCACCCAAGTAAATGCTGAGGTTTAATCCTAGTTGCATATTGTTTTTCGAATAACATTTATTGGGAAATACACTTCGTTCGTGGGATAGCTCGTCGTACAGATCATGCGCAAAACAACCACCTGAATAACGTACGTTTTTGTTCTAGCAAGAAATAAGCAATGATCTTCGAAGAGATAAGATTTCGAAAAATTGAACACAATACACTTACAGAGAAATCAACAGGAGATAGCAGGGTGAATTTCTAATTAAAATGGGCAAAACACTCACATAAATTTCTCTATCTGGGTTGTAATTGTGATTAGTCATTGCTTCAGTGAAACTGGATTGTTCGATGCTTAGCTGGCGGCATCTTCTATCTGAGGGCAAGAGGAATATAAGCAAGCAATCGAGGGTTCTACTGCAAATGCAGTGACTGATGCACATGGCTACTGGCCTAAAAGGGTTATGATATGCATGATTCACTCAAATACAGAAGCCGTTGACCGAGCAGAGAAGTATGTTCAAACAAAAATGAAAGACGCACCATTAGGAGCAAGCTTCATGATTCTCATAATATTGTACTCCACTTGGATTTGAGACTTCGTTTGAACTTGGTTTGTTTCATGAAGTGTGTTTCACACAGATCATGCATAATGACTTGTTTTCCAAGAAATGAGGAATTTCAGTGTATGCTTTTCTCAGAATTTCAAATACATTAGGATAATCTCAGTGGTCTGTTGCTGCAGAATGGAGCACAAATTTAAATGGACCTACTAATCAGATCAAGTGGCTATGAATGAATCATCATAGTTCACTGTCCAAGTGTCAAATCAAATCTTCACGTGTATGTTTGCCTGTCTGTATTTCCAAAGGAATACCTTTACAATTGCCCATATATGAAGTATTTGGCTTGATGCTAGTTTACAACCATTTCCGGCTGCGTATGAATACCACGATATTTGGTGCACTCCGTTGAAACGCATCCTCAGCGTAGCATATAGCTGTGTTGGGATATGAATATCGTGAGTCGGTTCTCCGATTATCCTAGTTTCAGCAGAACATAAATGGAAACTGGCCACAATATTGAGAGCACACTGACTGCATGATCACGTAATGCTAGAGATATCGTTGTTGATCCTAGCAAGGTCCTCCAACCTAGGTCGTTCTGCCTAAATAACCACACGTAATCCTTTGGTAGACCCATTTAGGGTCGTGGTCTGTGATCTTCTTCTGGTGGCATCGTTGGCATCTACCAATGTAATTGTACTCACTGCTAAACGACCACAATTTAATGTGTATTTTTTTTCTAGTGCAAACCGGTTCAGATTGTCTGCGGGATGAAGCAATAAATTATCTTATAGTCATAAGGGTCTGCTACAAGAATCACTGCCTGAAAAGCCCAAATAACTTACTGGGATAGCAGCTGAGCTCTCAGATCGCTCTCTGCGAAACAAAAGTTTGTTTTCAAAAGTAAATTCACATCAAGGCTATGCATAATTCAATACAAAATTAGAACACGGCAGAGTACTGTTGTCTAATTTGTATGCGAGTTGTTGTACTCGAAACTCAAACCGACAATCAATGTCACCGAACCCGTCCCTGATTTACACACACAGTAGATACCCCTCCGCCGCTGGTAAACAACCGTTACCATTTCAAACAAATCCACACCTCCTAACCATGTTCATGTGCAGGTGTTCGGCCACCTACCCACATCGAATTAAACGGTAGATTTCAATGAGAACGACCGAAAGTATCCCAGGTTGGATGAATATCTACGTCAACGAAATGGGAAGCATATGCAAAAGGTCACGGACCAGGTAGTTACCAGAGTCTTATATTGCACTTCATTTGCTGGACGCCCAGCATTTGGTCCACAGCACAACTGCGTTCTCTGTGGTTTTCTCTGTCAACAATTTGGTCAACTACAGCTTAGCAAACTGTTTCAATCAAAAAAGGAAGCCTACTCTGTTCAAGCAAAAAAGCCTTTTCTTTTTTCCCGGTGAACCTATCACCGGTAATGTCATCCTTCCAATTGTATTGATTATTAATCTCTCTGTTGTATTCACCAAAAGAGATACAGAGACATCTATCCAGGTACAAGTTGTGCAACATTACTCCACTGCTTCCTCTTTTAAAGCTAATCTCAGGAAAATGTTGTTTCTTGAACCACATTTACGCGCAGGGTACTTGATCTCCACGCATTTGAAATTATCCAGTGAAAATAGCCGCATAAATTGTCACACCCTCTTGTTTCTCTCCTTTTTCTGATTTCCAGACGGGTGTTCTGCCATCTTCACCTTACCTGTGAAGATCACACTACCGCGCAACATGAAATATGACCAGCAGTTTGGTTTTTGTTACTGGAAGGTGAAATCTTTGATAGACATGAAGGGAATAGACGTAAAACTACAGTTGCCCCAAGTACGTAATCAAAAGGTGACCGCAGCTTTCATATTGATTCGTTATATTGTATTGTAGTCGCATCAACTCTCATGACATGGGGTTTCCAGAGGTTGAGTGACTTATTTCCACACCACTTCTGGTTAATTTCACGACGAATAGTTTTCGGTTCTAGGGATTACACGTCTACTGGTGGAGCAATATCCTGCATACTGTTGTGTAACTGAGTGCATACCCGATCTGGTTCCTCTTCATCAATTGAGTGCACGTCCAAGTAATAAAATGTTGACAACGGAATAAAACTTCTGAGCATTACATTCTCAGTTTTCGTACCGTTGGAAGTGACAAACGACAGTACCAACTGAGGTCTGTGTAGTACCAACTGAGATTAGTGACATGTTTACTGACACTAGAAGCAGAGAGGTATAACAAAGAACCGGATAGTGTTTCTTCGTGTGGTAACCCACTGACTTAATCACATAATACCATCATCGTCAACGTCCCGATAGTCATAGCCCCCGTTCAGCATCAGTCAAGCCACTAGTCAATGCCTTACTCACGCACTGCCATGAGGTCCGAAATGCCAGTTAGCATTGGGACAATGCGGTATTCCCACTCACAGAGCAAGCTCCGGTGAAAAGTAGAGAATTCAAAATATACGGATGAAAAAATATGATCATCGGGATAAGATGTAGCCATATCTGCATTGAGAAAAGTGTACAGAGTACACACCGGAACTTGAAGCAGAGGTGAATGATGGTGAGTCGAACACCAAATGAACGGGACACTCGGAATGACTCTCGCCAAAACAACTGACTCCACGTGTCACTGGCTGTTTCTTCGCACGATACCAATCCACTGCCTTCTCAACAATCAGTTCCGTCAGAACAAAAGCATTGTGTTTCCAACAAACTGCAGAGTTAGGTCACATTCTGAGAACAAGTAGTAAGAGATTCGATTCACATATAATATGAATAATACTGAAGTACCGATTTCCAAATCAGTCAGTGAAGATAATATCACTGTACACATTGTACTGAGAGGAACTAGACACTTTCTTCCGTTTCTTTAAAATAAATACACCAAAATAGTTTCGAAAATTCATTCAACACACTGCAGTTGTACAACTCACGGTCCATAGAGATTCATTGCTGCGAACCACAATGAAACAGAATCGGTAAGCTTGAAAGTAAGTTACTGAAATCCTACAATTTTCTGATCTATCTCGGAGAATGCAAAACAGTGAGTATGCAGCACAAAATACAGCGATCAATACTCTTGTCTAACATGATGACTTGAAGTGTCACGTGACTAAGACATGGTTCTCTGAAGTTCTTTCTTAGCTGACGTTGATGGTTTTCGTGAACTTGTGATCCCTGTGTCTGGTCGGCTGCTCACAAACCTATTCTGCACAGAAGCTGACGTGAATATTTCCTTTATTTTTTGATATTGCAACACTCTGACAACAGTGAAATTTCGTGGATGGGAAATTACTCTTTTGCGATCACTTCTAAATTCAGAAACTTGATATGCTTTCCTTCATGTTTAACCATAAAAAAATGAGTGAACTTTTATCGACGTCAGAACAAAATTATGAGAACATTCAAGAGAATGAATGGAAATGAGTAATTATGGAATACTCATGTGGGTGGAGCACATAAGCAGATATGCACTATTTATATGCATATATATGCATATATATATATATATATATATATATATATATATATATTCAATAGGACCTACTTTGGATAGTCTGGAGTGTGAATGGATGCTCGTCAGTGAAGTGTCTACAAATGAACCACAACAATGTTTTCTGCAAGTTACACACATTAACTTTTTATTCTCTGTCATTATGAAAGATTGCATATGCAGCCTCGTTGATTTTTTGGTGAACGGTGACTGGGACTCGTGCGCCTTTGCTTTTGCCTTCAGTCTCCTGACAACGTTGGATTTCTGACATATAAATGATCAACTTGAGTAAATTATGCACTGGTGAAGGTTCACCTAAAACGTCTGGAATGCGTGGTGCCATCTAATGATATTGACTGATCGTTGGCATTCCCGCCCAATGAAATTTGCAATTTTTGTCTCCCTCCAACATTTCATCCACCAAAAATCATTTTGCGCACTGCACGGGATTCGCTTGCTCAAGTGTCCACCTGAAGACGAAAAGAACTGCTATCTCAAATTTTTGCGAATATTTGATGGTGCAGGTACAAAACGAATACGAATGAATGGGAACTTTGACACATCGGAGACAATATACGGGTTTACTCAAAAGGTTATTGTGCTGGAATACTTCGGTCCTCCTGTGGATAAAGAAATGCAGTTGGCATTGGACTTTTTCTTCTGATACAAAATCAGTAACTTTGATTTCCTCGTTTTCTTTTGTTGCAGTTATTTGAAGTGTTCAATAGAGTCGATATCCAATCGCATTCATTTATATTATGCTACAATTTTGGGAACAGCTATGTTACCAATGCGAACAGCAAATCTGATCCTCCGATATATTTTCCATAAACATTGTATCTACCAGCACGGTTCTCCGTGACCCAACATATTGTTTGTAGTGCATTTCATTTGGGAAGTTCATATTTTGAAAACCTGTCAATTAAGTTCATACAGGACCGTGGGTTACCTACCAGTAGTCAGCCGCGTGCAATATCAAAATTCCGTTAATCTTTAGTACAAGAGCCTGATAGTCACAAGGTCAATGGGGCAGACAACGTTTAACCGTGGAGATCCGCATCACACCTGGTTCATGAGCTACCTCTGGAATTTTTGCCCTCTCGCCTGTTGATAATTTCCCGTTTATGGTTCCGCAATGAGAATCCCCACTGAATTCCGAGGGGCATAAACTCCTCGTCTTTTTCGCTTCTTCGGTGATAGCTAGTAAATTACTTCATTGGTCAGACCAACAGTTTATTTATCATGACCAATCGCGTGTGAGAGCTGTGGCCGATTGAGTGATACCTGTTGGAGACCCAATGGAAACATGGGCTTGGGATGGGGTTTTGCAAAGTTCGTGAACATTTTGCAAACTGCTACTTCGACAGTGCCCAAAAGCTGACCACTGGAGGGTGGCTAGCTTAGAAAAGAAAGTGGAAATACTTTTCTATGTTCTAATAATTCCAGTTTTGTTTTACATTCAAAGAAGTTTGCTTGAGGTAGAATACTAGATTGTTGTCAATCCAACTAAGTGGGAGTGAAAATACACACGAATCACTGTCAAAACCTGCGAGAGTACTGACTGTTTCGGAACCAGCAGCAATCCACCTTCTCTAACAGAT
This sequence comes from Fasciola hepatica, assembly GCA_948099385.1. Classification (NCBI taxonomy): domain Eukaryota; kingdom Metazoa; phylum Platyhelminthes; class Trematoda; order Plagiorchiida; family Fasciolidae; genus Fasciola; species Fasciola hepatica. The sequence continues at coordinate 11,865,147 of CANUEZ040000182.1, forward strand.
CATCATAGGACGTCATACGACAACGATGTTTAGTATTTTGGTCAAGGCTCGAGTCAGCACAATAGCTAGAGACAGAACAGCGAATCAATAATGTGGATTATAAGGATTAGAAACGATTCCTCCCAAGAGCTGGTCTTACGAGACTGTGACAGACAGCAGCTGAATCAATTAGTTCCGGTGCTTCGATTGGCTACGGTGACTAACCCCCTATATCGACAGTGGTCTGCACCGATAAACTAAGATAGTTCAGAATTGGAGAATTCTTCTTCCTAGGTCTGGTGGGAAAGTTCAGAACAAAACCTGTGACTGACAACGCGCTATAATAGAGTCAAGCTAATATGAAACCATCGTGTTGAAAACACTGTTGGATACGAGACAAATATTCAGATGATCGTGAATAGGAAACCGTGAAAAGAATAAATGTGCTTACTTAGTTAGTGCAAGTGTGATTTCGACTGCGTTCATATATTAGTTGGCCATAAATTGCCAAAGATGGCGACTATTGGTAGATTTTATTGATAAGAAGTAAGTGAATAATTATATAAGTCCTATCAATCACAAACAGTGAGGTGTCTAGCCCACTAAATCGTATTCAAATGCAATCAAAAGATTGGGCATCCTTCAGATGCAGAAAATGAAATGGAGATTCGCAACGTACCAGCGAATAGATGACAAGACAGCGCGCGAATGACCAGCACGGAGAAACCAGAAGAAGTGTGACCAGAAACAGTTCACTAGCCAGAGGGAAAGACCAATTGGTCAGGGTAATCAATAAGCACACGAGGGACAAGTTGCATGACCGTCTGTCTCCAACAAAGACTGACGTGTGAATATGGCCAGGGCTGTCAACGTAATTCGGCCAGTTAGTCGACAGACAACGGAGTTCCGGGTTAGGCTGAAAGTACAGTACTGGAAAGACCAAATAAACTATCGCGATAAGAATGGACTACACACTGGAATTCGCAGTCCACGCGCACCGTTAATGGATCAGAAGAAATCAGGTGCACCTTAAAATTATACTAGTCAAATGCGTAGTGTGAATAAACAACGAGGTGGTTGTAGAAAAAGCCCGATATTCTTATCAGTAGAAAGCGAGTATGGACCTCATGAAGAATGATACAACCATTGGTGGGTAAAGTTCAACTGGTTCCGAGGGAATGGTACAAAACACAGAGCAGTTCCAATGCTTTGTTGGCTGCTTTTATTGGCACTATCCTCTTCCAATGGGGATGAGTTGCCCAATGTCGAATTGCAGTGTGTTCAGGTTTTCTAACTTGAAACCAAACAAACTCACGTAGCAGCCTGAAAGTATCCCGACAGCACTGAGATTTTAAAAAATTGTGTAGGCGCACCCAACGACCGAACCAGGGTTGTTGAGTTCATGAAAGTCGTAAAATTTGTCAACGTTGGGGGTGTTTGACCAAATCGCGTGTGCTTTCTTTTTACTGTAGCACGGCTTGTTTCCTACAAGCTGCGTCATGAGACCGCATTCTGATGGTAGTGCATCTTTCCCGAATCGGTCACACTGGGCAGACCGAATGCTTGCAGTTAGTTGGTCAACGTCCGCACATACTTGAGGATATACTACCTGTTTTCACATAAACTATTCTTACCTTGGATTTTCGTTGCGTGCTACAAAGAAAATCTGTACATACATGAAAAAATATGATATGAATATGATTGCCTACCGCATAGCTGTCTGACATACATGGATTTAACAGATGAAAAACGTTTGCGACCACGGTGTGGTAATGAAAGTCAAACATATGGCTGTGTGTTCTCTTCAACTGAATGGCTTTCAAGCTTGTAAATTGAATATCTGCATACTTCACTGATTTTATTCTTCTCCTATGTTTCCGATTTCGCAGAAGAACTGATTGTCAAAACAAAACAGAAGAGCTATTAGTTCGTTCCATTGGACCACATATTGGTTGTAATAATTGGCTGCCATTTCACTGCTATTCATTTGCTCATAGGCTCACTTTTGTTATGCTCCATTTTGGTTCCTGTTTGGAGAAGCCATCGACCGTGATCAATTAGCACAGCCTCACAACTTGGCATCAAGTATGATAGTTTTTCACAATGCTGAACCCACTAGGGATTTTATTATTTCGTCAGTCAACAAAGCTGAAGTAACTTTCCGTGCACTTTTGGTAAACTACGAGCAATTCGTCCTGATGGACAACCAATTGCACAGAATCTAACTCGACTACATGAATTCTTCATTTTTAAACAGACCAAATCTTTAGAATTCTCGCTAAAATCGCAGCATATAAAATAAATTGAATACGTTTGTTAAACATTTCAAAGATTGTGAGTTCGAAGCAATCTGAAGTACGCTCACAGCTTAGCAACTATTAATTGGTACATAGTAGTTATCATAACTACCCACGGGAAGATTGGCAAGAAGCTAAACTACCTGAACATTGGAATTATCGGACTATCGGACGACAAGCAACAGCAATTACACTATGGCGATATGGTGACTGTTGTATTTGCGTTGAAACAGTTCAGACCGGAATTTCACAGGAAATTGCTAAGGCAACCTCTTTCTCTAAACAGTTCACTGTTCATGAATATTGAATTTTGTGTAATCCAAAAATAAAGCTTAACATGTGATGGGAATATGAGAAAAAATTCGGCCACACAATCAGTCATCAGTATAGGAGTAGCCGTGAATGTTAGCTTTAATGCGGTCTTTCTTTATGCTGAAGAACAAGCAAAGAACAAGTTACGCCAAGAAACCTAGAAGGCATGCTACCTGCCCTCACTTCATCCATGCTAACCTATTCCTTTGTTTACTCATGTTCGACAATCTATATAGATAGAGCTACCTGGCACCTATCACAAAGGATCAAATTGCATATACCTGCTTGGCTGTGGACGGAAAAGAGAAAATTCATCACCAGTGCAAAGGTAGCGCTCTCATGGGACAGTAAACACTACATAAATGACCACGTTTTCCAAACAGTTTATAGAGTTTCAAATGACGCACCGAAAGTTGCTCGAAAACAACATTTAGCAACGGCGGAGGCTGTAGCCACCAGATTATTCGGTTTATGCATCTCTCCTTAAAAGCTTTTCCCTAAAGCTCTCAATTTGCCCTGGACGCGATCGGAGACCCACCCTGGAACTCAAAGAGACCTGAACCATAATCCTTTGCTTGAAACCAGAAAAGGATAACCACTGCAACCCATCTTCATTGTTCAACTTGTCCTTTTCCCGACCACGAAACAACAACATTTCCCTTCCTATCCTTTCTAAGTACGCAACTCCAATTTGGATGAATAACCAGTCACACACCGGAAATGATCAAAATTTATGCATTTCTTACCTACAAATGCATTTGTTTTAGCCACGAGTTTGATGTTATTGAACACAAGCCAGCTCGTCATCCGTGTTTCCTGTATAAAATGAGATGGGATTATTCAGTGAACTAGCTCCTTAGATAGAATAGCAAGTTGCTTTCCATTTCATCTTCGTGTTTTCAACACTTCCGCATTAGATAACATTGTGATTACAGGAAAATTGTCAAACAAGAGTCACATAAATTAAGCGAGATTCCTCACTGAACTACAGAAAGCCACTACGAGGTAAAAGATTTCTTTGAGTATTCTAACCATTGGTCATGAAAATTTCCCTGATTTGAATATCCAATGGAAACTCCAACTTTGCTTTCACCAGTTTCGTCACTGACAATCGGAATCAGTTCGTGCTTGGTACAAGAATTCAACTGAGGTTATTATCGGACCGCCTTCTTGTTTATTTTTTCATTCGAAACGTTTCTTTAAGTGACGTGATGATTGTTTTCATCTCACTTCCAACTGACTGATTCATCAAGCTAGTAACCAAAACCGTTGCATTAAAATGCACGACTGTTCTGATAAAGCTACTCGGTTCAACTTGCGATAATCTAGCCTAGCTGAAAGATAGCAATTATGCAGCTATGCTCACACTCAAACGAGACACAGGATCTGCAGCCCTACACAAACAAATACCAACTCACACCCAGTTTTCGCAGTTCTCATTTCTCCACAGAAGCAAAACATCCTTCGTCCAGAATATCATGTTCTTATTGATCTTGATGGTAATCAAATGTCGATGTCTATTCGTGGCACAGCAAAATGAACTGCTGATAATTAACTGCAAACGCTACTCTCCATGATCAACATTAAAATGTCAGTGAGAAATTCTAATTTTCGAATTTTATTATACGACTCTCTTTTTACACCTCACGATAACTTGTGCTTCGACACCTTACTTGTGTGAAGTGAGACGATTTGTCAGCAAACAACTCATCAACTGATTTATATTCCACCAGCCTACCCCGGTTTCCTGTAAACGCGTGCACATACGGTTTGATTGGTGTTTGGACCTCAGCAACACAATAAATATAAAAGGATACTGATTCATTACCCACCTGCTGAATGGGTAAAGCGTACACCAAATGCTTCTGGGCTCGCAGGTCTTCAGTTGTCTCATCTACCTGTCATGCGCTGTTGTTGCTGTTGGTGAGTTTGAAGTATTTTCTACAAAATGCTGCCTTTTTGATTTCCTATCTGAAATTTATTTGAATACGGTAATCAGTTGCTTATTCAACTAATAACCAGTGTGGTTTATTTGAGCCAATTGATAATGACAATAATGAAATGGCACTCCCATCCGTTCATGGCTTTGAGCAGTGAAAGCCCGCTGTCTGCACAGCGATCGACTACTGTGATTGAGGACTTGTCCGGGGAGCCCTAATTACAACGAATGCATGCACATTAGTTACAACCTGCACAGCTCAAGTACCATGTTCATCTAAGGAGATTAGTTTTGCGTAATATTCTAACAAGGATGACAAGGCGGGCTATGGCACTTGTATTTCAACGGCCAAATAAGTCAAGTCCATGAAACACATACCATCGTTCATATAGTCCCTTTTTCAGACCGCGCGGCACCGACATTGCTCTTGCTGCTACTTGAGTGTTTTGGCTGCGTTCTGACCAGTTGCTCGTAGGTGATAGCTTATTTCTCATGGGCATCATTTCTGTTTTGCTGTTCCAATCATCCCAGTTGACGGCTTAATCGGCAGCCCCTCGCCTGGGCTATATTGCTGGTTGCCCGAGATCCCGCTGCTTCCCCTCTGCTAGTCCGCATGCCTCCTTTCGTCTGCTTCGGGAGGTCTTCGACATATTCGCTGTCTGTTCTTTTGCCTGTGGCTCTCGGGTGGTTGGTCCGTTCGATTTGATATTCACGTCGTTCCTTTACACCAGCATCTCCGACTACAGTATGGTTGATCATGTAAGGCCAACCCCGTTAGGCTGGCGGTCAGGTTTTCGACTCACAATCGTTTACCATTACCTCGAGTCCCAATGGGTGTAATGCAAAAGATTATCGACAAGAGTGAGACAGCCGCCTCAACGGTTCGCTGAGCCGTTATACTACATATAATACTACACATCATGCAAGCTTAATCCCACTTTACCCACATGTAAGCAATAATAATAACGATAATCGTTTTAAATACGATGAGATGCTAGTGACATTTTGTGCAATAATACTAGCTAGTCATTGATTTTCTGAAGCAAGTGATGAACATGGTTTTATTGGAATGGATTAATCCTATAACACAAAGACGTAATGTGCAGCAAGGATCCTGTCCCGGAAACAATCACTGGATTGGTCATTATGTTGTACTCTAAAGGTCCCCTTCTTCACAGTGGAAAGTATCTAGTGCCACTCCTAAAGACTGTTGTTTGCAATTCATACAGATCTTGTACGGACCGATGTACCGTTTACAGCCCAGTTTTCGTTGAATATTGGCATTTAGTTGGAACGTGGGACATGTCACATTACCTAAGTCAACCAAGTACATACTGGGTTAAGTTGAATATCTCTTACCTACATACTCGAACTGCCTGAATTGGACGAAAATATAACTCACGTGCTTGTGTCAAAAACATACCCAATAGCCGAGATTTTAAAGTAATTGAGAACGGGTTCCCTGTTCCGAAGAGTGAAGTCAGGAGGCTACCCCCGCACTAGCTGTTGATATCGAAAATGGAACAAGTGATGGAGAATTAGATGGAGAATTATTTTATAACCAACTTAGTGGACTTTATGAAAACAAGGTGATAGACCCTGAAGAATGAAGGTGAACCCTAGAGATAATATTGTGCATGAATGTTTTGTTTCCATTTACATGTGGGTTACTTTAATGTAAATAAACGTTGTTTTGCTTTCGCTCAAAGGCTCACATTCCGTCATGGTCGGGGCCGACCGGCTTTGGAAACAAACAGTTTCGTCTGAATTTTGAGAATTAGCAAGCGCCAGACTAAAGCCAACCGCAAGGCCCATTGTCCTAGAGCGTAGCCGCTATATGCAATTTATTGTCATATACGAGAACAAATTGTGCATATAAGCGCCCTTCTCTATGAGTTTCGAGTACATTTTCAAGGTAAAATTTTGCACACTTGTTCCGTATTTTCAATCAACTGCTAACCAACTGACATCTTGAAACCACGGAAACATAGTAGAGCTATTTCATTCCTCTCTAGAAATCGTTGGTTTTGGCGTGTGTCCGTCGGGTTCTAAATAAGACTTAAACCTGGAATGCCGGATCGTTCCCAACAAAGATGGTACGGTTGTGTAATGTTTATTTAGTTATTTATTCACGAACTGTGTTATTACCGAGTGTTTGCACCCTAACGTCAACAGGCGATTCAAGGCTCGCGTGATGTAAGCAGGGAGTCTTATTCTAAGAAATCGGAAACTTTGTGTCACCTTGATCCATTCCATCAAAACAGATAGAAGACGTAAATTGGGAGATCCTAGCATTTCTCCGAATCTTCTCTGTTGTGTACGTAAAACATACGGATTCGTGTTCGAATTGGGCACAGAGCAGCATAATGGTATGGAGGGTGTCAAACGAAATTAGGAAACTGTGCGGTAAACCTGATTGGTTACCGCCACGACCAACACATTGTGGACCAAAAGTTTCTGTGCACACAGTTACTCTAGTGCCATCATTTAAAAGGGGATCACCTGTTCAATCGGATTAGTCAAGCTCATTTGAACTGTGTCACGAACTCTAGTGCCTCTCACGTCATTCATCAGTTCACCTGCAGCTGCGGTGACACCTACATAGGCAGAACGGATTGTTGTCTCGGTCAAAGAATGGGGGAGCATGTATTAAAGTGGCCAGTGCAGGGGATGACCCATCCTTCGCACGGACAACAAAGGACCACGACAAACCCTGCTTCATTGATCGCGAAACCCCTTGTGACCTTTCGTCATTAGATTGACCCAGGTCAGGCACCCCGAGCGATTGCACGGAATCGGAACCCCAAAGCTCCTAGTCTCTTGTGAAGCTGTGTTGATAATTTGATTGGACCTCCAGTGTGTGCACAGAAACTTTTATCCCACAATATGTGTTTGCCGTGGAGGTAGCCAACCAGGTTTACCAGACCGTTTCCTAATTTCGTTTGACACTGTCTATTTGTCAGGAACTCTCTAGCCCAATTAGTATTTTCTGGAACGTTTTAAATAATCCGACTTGACTGACTGGAGTTGTCTGGCATTGAAACAACGAATAACATGTTATATTGCATGATGTTTTCACAAAAAAGTGAATAAATCGAAGCTCATTTCTATCGTCACTTGTTTCGCCCATTTTTGCGCGTACTTTGAACAGATTATGAAACCTTTTACGGCCAACTTGAGTATTTTTTGGATTGGCCAGTTTCTGTCACATTCTTTCATATTTACCTTTCGCTCAGCTCGATGTTAAGGCACAATTCAAACAACACAATTCAAGTGAAGTACTATCAGTCAAACAACACTCCTTGGGCATTGACCATCGTTCACAAGAGAGAATCGACTTGTGGACAATGAACCCAATAATATTTTGTTACATCTTAAAAATAATTGACTTTGTTGTGGGCAGAACTAAGCGGAATTTGAAAGAAATGAAGATGCAAACAGATTCACATATTGTAACAGGGAATGCTGGGGCGACGGAACGGCGGGAACATCGAGGCGAACGAACGAACCAAACGAGGGCCACCGACAAAAGAACAGGTGGTGAATATGTCGGAATCTTCCCGAAGCACGCAAAAGGAGGCATATAGACGACCAGAGAGGAAGCAGAGGGATCTCCGGCAACCAGCAAGATAGCTCAGGTGAAGGGCTGCCGATTGGGCCGTCAACTGAGGCAGTCGGACCAACCGAAGGGAAATGACGGTCAAGAGAAGCAAGCCATCGACCACAGGCAACTAGACAGAACGCAGCCGAAGCCCTCAAGCAGCGGCAATGGCAATCTTGGTGCCGCGCAGTCTGGGAAAAGGCCTATATAAACGACTGTATGTGTTCCATGACTTGACTTGTTTGACCGGTGAAATACAAGTATTCTGTCGTGTGTTGTCGTCTTTGTTAAAACATCATATCTCTCAGAAAGGTCACGTGGAGATAGTAAGTTGATGTTCCAAGCGAAATCGGATAACAACTGACACAGCAGCCATTGTTCGGGGTTGTTAAAATATTGAAATTTTAGGTATCCCTTTCGTTGATAATGCCATCGTTGAACATACGTGTCCCATAGATATTTTATAACCCAGATGCTGTCTGTGCGGCTATTTTTGACGATTTGGCTATCCCTCTGTCCTGTGTATATGCATCACTCATTGCGTGTCTTATGATTCGAGCATTAGTCGTACTTAACTGTACAGATCACATTGGTATACAGAGTCAGCTTCATCATAAGGTCAGTTCACACGGTACTTCTAGTTATCACATGTGAAGCATTTGACAGTCAAGACCAGTGTTGAAGAACGACTGATGAATTTCTCGTACCATTCAGCTTTCTGGAGGCCGAGGGTGTGTTTGAATGTGGTGTAATTTTGGTTGCAAAAATTTAGTTGCACGTGGTCTCTCTCTCATACACAGCACAGAATAGGAATGATTAAATAGCGAATGAAGTCTTTGGCAATATGTTAGAAAACAACGGTCGTTACTTTCTAAGATTAATGAACTCGTAACACAGCAGTAAAGTTTCACTCGTTTCCGTTAATCCACGGAAGTAGCGAACATGTTGCTTGTTAGCAACTTTGCTGTGGCAAATTGGAAAGACCTATCACTCATTCGTGGATAATGGCATTGATGGGATGAACTGAAAATACAATGTTTTCATTGGACGGCTTGGAATGAGAATCTGAGGTTCATAAATATTTTACCGCCTTTAACTCTCGTCGTCTAAATGTCCTGACACATTCATCTACCATTACTCAAATTGTATGATTGCAAATCCATCCAGCATGCATCTTCATGTGTGGGGTTTTATGCAAGTGTTTACATAGCAATATTACACCCCTATCGCTACTGTGAATATAGCCAACCTCCCAGGCAGTAAAATGCATTTACATACTGTTGTTTGTCTGTCGAAATTCCCGTTTTGGAGAAACACAGACAACAACAAAACGGTTCCCACAGTGTGTGCTTGCTTGATTACCGTCATCAATACGAGCATGTAAAATTCCATCTGAAAGAGGAGTTATTGATGGCATAAGTGCATCGTAGAAGCAACTGTTATCTGATTGTGAGCAAGAAGAGGAGACATAAATTTTGGCTGAAGTGTACTACAAAACAAGCAAATTTCGGAAAACGCTGAATAGATAAACAGTCTATAACGTTTGAAGAGTATTGAAACAGAACGGTAGACTTGCCGCTTCATGATGAGTTTAGGTAGATTGTCACACCTCTATATATGCGTTCCAAAGAGTTGTCAACATTCACGTTCAGCCACGATTCTTGAACACAAACTGCACCTGTATGAAGATGAATTCACGTATTCAAGTCAAGTCAAGTATTTGTTTTATACACCTTGGTGGGTGAATATTCAGCAGTACATAGCTAAACTCCGTAAGCATTCAGCACATGACTGACGAGACAGTGAGCGGTTGCGATCCTCATAACATTTATCGATCGATCTATACATCAATCTATCTATCTATCCATCTATATATATACATATATACATACATATATATATTATATATATATATATATATATATATATATATCGCTATCTCGCTATCTATATATACATCCATCTATCTGAAAATTATAATATGTATCTATTTAAGTATCTATATTTCTGGCTATCTGTCAAACTTTCTATCATACTCTCGAAATATCTATCTATCTATCTATCTATCTATCTATCTATCTATCTATCTATCTATCTATCTATCTATCTATCTATCTATCTATCTATCTATCTATCTATCTATCTATCTATCTATCTATCTATCTATCTATCTATCTATCTATCTATCTATCTATCTATCTATCTATCTATCTATCTATCTATCTATCTATCTATCTATCTATCTATCTATCTATCTATCTATCTATCTATCTATCTATCTATCTATCTATCTATCTATCTATCTATCTATCTATCTATCTATCTATCTATCTATCTATCTATCTATCTATCTATCTATCTATCTATCTATCTATCTATCTATCTATCTATCTATCTATCTATCTATCTATCTATCTATCTATCTGGCTATCTATTTACCTGGTTTGAGACGGTGACGTGTACAGGTGAATATCTGGAATTAGTCCGATGATGTGAATAAAACAAGTCATTCTCTATGCATCTCTAGTTTTCCTATCGAGTGATATGTTTGATTATCACTACAAGGTAAACGTGTTGTCCTACTTCGCACAAAATATCCGAAATTCGCGTGTTTGCAGACAGATGAATATTTTCAAGATATTGTCGTCAGTTGAGCGTGATTCGAGGGTCCATGGAGTGACCTAGGATTCACGGCATTTATTTATTCGTTTCAGTTGATTTCCTACGGTGAACTCCATCCTGATCCCCTTTCTATCGTCAATGGCTGAGCTCTGTATATGTGCTTCAATTTTTTCTCACTGATTCCTAATAACTTGGACCTACAGAACGTACTTCTTTGGGACCAAATACATTTTTTTCAGTCTTCGGTCCAGAGTGTACCTTTAGGTTTGCACATTTCATTTCAGTTTTTCATATTTTCTTGACACGAACCTAAATTGTGGCCCTTTTGGTTCAAGAATTCGAAATTGGTGCAACACTGTCCAACTTCTACTTCACCTTTCTGAAGAGCTTCCTAGTTTGAAGCATAGATGTGATAAACTGGTTCTTGCAGGGCTGTCCCCTGGCGCGATTCCCAAGTACATAGTAGATTGTCAGGCAATGCGATTTATTCCCTTCAACGTGGCTCGCGTTCGAAATGTTACAGAAATACGCCAGTCATCATTCATGTTGCACAAAACATGATTTCCATTTCTTCTTAGTCTGCTGAGTTCTCTGAATGGTTGCACGGCAAATAAAATGGATAAGAAGATTATTATTATTGTTTTTATTAATGTGATCAGCTTTATAGAAAAACCATTTGACAGCCGGTGACCATGTTCAGGAAAATCAGATAGAAGGAAACACCTTTCGGGATAAACACTAACCGTTACAAATGCATCGACCCAGTACGAAAAAACGAATAAGACAATTCAAGGCCTATGAAATTAGTGTCCATTTGTTTTAATTTTGCATATTCCAGTAGGTGCTTAGTGATTTATGTTTCCTTCATATGTATTGTCTTGTTTGGGAACAACTCGAAAACCAGTCGGCCTGCGCGCTTGTGTTCATAGGCAACCAGATTAGTTTTGATAGAATACAATACGGTTGTTGAATTATACTTGCAGCCGAACTGTCTGAACTGTTCCGGGCAAGGCCTCAAAACACAATTCCTTAGTAAGTGTGAAAACACCAAGAGTCAAACTGTTCAAGTCGACGAGGCTGATCTCTCACCCAGTACGTGAGGTGTAGCACTGAGATTAGAGCTGGCAAGTAATCAACTATAGTACGATGACCGCCGCACGACCGCTGGATATCAGCTATTACTAGTCGTCAATATTGTCACTGACAAAATATTCAGTCATTCAAGTCTGTCCCATTTCAACCATGCACTGATAAATTGCAGCTAACTCGAACAGTGTCGCGGTCCATGAGAAAAATTTAGTCCTTTCTTCCATCGAGATTGCTCTTCATTTCCAAGGTCTTGGTTACTGCCTTGATCTATCATTAAGCCAGAAATGGAACACGAATAAAAATCTCAATTTTCTGTAAGGTAAAGGCAAGCAAGTTCAAAGTCGTGTAAGCGAAAACGAGAACACGAGTTTAAATTCGCCCCTGATGACGACACTTCACAGACACCGCCATTCAACAACAATCCGGTGTGAGCGGATTTTATTGACCTCAGACTGTAAACACAACAAAACATTTATGAAAAACCACTACGCAGTGCCTTCACAATCCCCATTCTGACATCATCTGACAAACTTGGACCGTCTCCTGCCTTGAAGACAACACCCACCGGATAACTCTAATTGTAGGCAAGCGTAAAACCTGTGTCTACTATCCTACCCTTTCAAAATTGTCACGGACCGCAGATCTACGATCTGTCTCCCGCTCTCTACACCGAAACGTGGCAATGCTGATGGGACAATAAAGAGTAAACTCAAGTGCCCAGGTGTGAACTTTAGGCACAACTGTTGTAAAAGTAATCACGTAACATGAAGATTCACTCAGCTATGAAGAAAGAAAGAGAAACACAGGTCAAAGCTATGGATGGCTGAGTGGTGACAGATATACAGTCCCCAATGATGCCTGAAAGGATAACAATGACCAGCGGATGAAACAAAGTTGTCCCAATTAAAATTAAGGTGGAGTTAGGCATATCCCGTTCCGAAGTAGATAGTGTTGTTGTGTTGTCACACCAGTGTTCAGTGTGTTAGCCCGCGAGCTACATCAGTCATCAATCTGAGGCAGGAAATTGATGTTCTCCTCGAAAATGAAGTGATGCCACTGTTCTACCATGAGAATCATGCTGGTTCCAGAAATGTGTCAAATTAAAATATACGAAAGAATATACAGAAGCCATATCGAAGACACTTGATTTCTGTTGATTAAATCGGGTGGACGATACTATTAGGCAAGAATCTGCTAGCAAAATTCATACACGGTGATTGAAAGATTGACACCCTGTAACAGAGAGCAGCGTTTTCGATTAAGGTACCAAACACTTTCCGTTAAAACCTAGCATGACGGTACCACAAAGAGGGGTAATTCTTTATTCCACTATATATCCTAGGCTAAAGAATCCATAAATAAAACTTGACTGAACATGCGTACGTAAGTTTGACATACTCCTGGCTACTGACGGACACCATCGCAAACAGATTTGGTTCCACTTGGTTCCCACGAGTTTACTTATCACCGATTTTTAAACTGATGACTCGGTTCACCAATGGCTTCACAATTTATTCCAGCCCTAATAATTTTTCCAAATAATACCGATTATCTTCGCCACTCTAGTATCGCACTTTGATTTTCATCCCTATGTACAGCAGAAAGTTAATTCCACGGTCCTTTAGTCCATGACGGTTTTCGATAGTTCTTATGACCTCATAATTTGATCGGGTTATTATCATTTTACAATTTGTGGGGCTTCATCGAACCGTGATCAGCTTTCACTTGGGTTCCGTGTATTGGACTTAATCAATAGGGAGTTTCAAGTTCCACCTAGGAAGTAAATCACTGTTCGTTCTCAAGGAGAGATTTGTGGATTGCGGTATTCATGTGGTGGAGACTATAGGTGCAACGTAAACAAAAGCGAACACATCTCCGGACGTGATCTTGGCCAATTGGCACGGGTCAGAATAGTTCACCTATATCAAAATCTGCGGATGACAGTTGTGAATTCAACTGTTTTACAAAATACGTAGGTGGCAAGAAAATAGCCACATCGGACGGTCTTTGCTGTTAGTTTGGATTCATGGAGTGGGAAACTAACTGGGCGACTCTTCTTTATATCATCCAAGTATCCAAGGTGAACGCTGAGGTTGTCAGCTATGCGTGTAATGTTCGTGCAATGATCTCCTCGAATCAGTTGAGAAATATCCCAGCGTAATTGTTTTTCTGCATAGAGGACTTGCACTCCTTAGGACGAACTAACATCGTTTCAGTTTGCTGGCCTTAGTAATCATGAATGGTTCAATATAACGGAACCACACCGAACTGAAACTATCTCAGGTCCAGTTTATTCACCAGCTCTCGAAATTTTAAAACAAATAGAGAAATCCAAAACCAATGTCATATACGAGATCGAATTTATGACGCGATTATGATTGAATGTGGACCTTTACCGTCACCAGACGAGCTTGAAGACTAATTAGTTTCACTGTTGTTATAAATTGAAGTTGTTGACTTTTCAGGTATTTGGATCAATGCACACCTCGTTTTCGAGGTGTTCACGGATCTCAGAGGAGGTAGCCTATTGTCATATCTAGCGTTGTGTGAAAACTTTCAAGACGACCAAGTGACATGGAAATTTTTAATTGAGAAATCTGTTGAATAGTCGGTCTTCGTTTATACAACCGTTATTTTTTATCTTTAGTCATAGTTATGCGCGATGTCTCATAATGATCCAAGGACATTGGGGAAGTAGAAATGACCTCTCCACAAAGAAAATGGAAGTTCTGGAGTTAAACCGCGTACTTCGCCTGTGTTGAAACTGCTATACATATTGTTCATAGCAATCCAAGCCAATACGGTAAGCCTGACACGTATGAATGTTTGGCAATCATTCAACATGAGAAGTCGATCGAATCAACCATGGGGAATCTTCGTCGAGCTAATCACACATGATCTTGATATTTCGAGTCTCGTTTCGTCTTCGGATTTTGTTTATTCTCACAAGTTTGCTGAGTACTATCTTCAGGTTGTGCTTTGACAGGAATGCCTTAAATATGTTCAGCTCGTTTTGTCATTTGCATACCTCGATCAATGCGCTTGCACTTGATTCTGACAGCCTATCATTTCGGCTCGTTCCCACGTCCTTATGCAAAGACTCGTGTCCATTACTTTTAAAAAATCGATGCACACAATACTTGTGTCGCTTATAATTCGGGCTTTGCACGCGACTTACAGGCTTGGAGTTTTCCGCGTTTGTTTTGTCCAAGAGCTCGGGTACATTTTGGATAGGATTCTACAACAAGCATCATGCACCCACAGGAGCCAGCAGAAAGCGGCTGCATCTTTCAGCTGTATGCAGCATTGATTTGGGGAGCAATGTACACTTTCTAGGTTCATTGATTTTTCTATCGTCAAAGGATTCTCCTGATGATCTTTTATTCGGCAACCAGTCTCCGCCTGGGATCATTCTCGCGAATGACTTCTCCGAAGTTAAGATATTCAGAATTTAATCTTAGAAATGACTGATTTATTCCTATCGTTCAGAGCTTTACATAGTCGACTTTGCTTAAACACCCAAAGAGCTTACCGGCTGATATGCACGAAGGCGTAATTTTGCTGTTGGTTTAGGACAAGAAATTCCCCGTTTGGAGGTTTGATAATGACTTGTATAATGCGGAAGCCACGGGAAAGTTAATCAGTATCATTTTCACTAGCAATCCGAATGGATGTGAGTTGATGGTCTCATTACGAGGGCATGTTTGTTAGTTGTATCGTGGTATGAGAACTGATACAATATGTTGAAGAAATATAACCAAGCATTTTAGAGATAAAATATGAAGAAAGTCAGCAGAAATCACAGTACTGATATGTTTTTTGTTGAGAAGGAGCATCATTTGCCAATTATCGAGAACTAGTACAGTGGCTAAGAAAGCGATGAAACGATGCTTTCGCACTTATCATATTTCCTTAAGGATTGATCGGTGCACATGGTAGTATCAGGTTTGCCAATTACAAAATTTGCAGTCTGCTATACATCGAGTTGAAAGACTAACTTTCTACGGCAATAATCCAATGGTAACTCTGTTAAACATAAACAGTCTACTTAACTCATCAATAATAACCCTAGTTTCAATACAGAACATAGTACGAACTTCGTTGATGTTGTCTATTCTAATTATTTTGTTGTGACTTTATTCGAAATCTAGATAAGCGCTAAGGTCGAAGAGCAGAACCAAGTTCAGAATTCGTCTGTGATCCCGTTCATTAGATGCAATTTTTTGAACACATACGAGTGTGTGTATTGAATAAATAGATCAATGTAGTGTACGATTTGTGCTCAATTCATTAAAGAATGTTTTTGACAGACATCAAATATATATATACATATATATATATATATATATATGTGTTTGAGGTTAAAGCGGGTCTAGCATGTTGTTTTCCAAACTTCATGTAGTACAATCGATCTTAAACGGCCATCCTTCTCAGTTAGCTAGTCGTACTTGAGGTCGACAAAATTAAAGCACGATAACATTTTATATCATTGACCGATGAATCGGTGGTTTGATTTCGTAAGAATGCTAGAACAGCGGTTGGCGCACGAATTTAACCTAAGTCCATGGTTGCGGTATCGATGAGATATTCTGTCGTCTGTGTGAACAATCTCACTAGTTGATAGCCTATCATGATCTGATCTGTCTACACTAAACTCGGTCTTTTCAATCTGCTGAGGACCGAATTTCTCTCGGCATAGAACCACAAATTCAAGGTACTCGGGGAAGATATATGCAGAGGTCTGCAGTTTAATGACCCAAACCCATTGTGAGAAAGCATGTAGTTTTGAAATGTTTGATAGTCCCACAACAAAACATTTTGAGACATCAATTAATGAACGAAAGAAAGAAGTAACTGACATGATTTGGTACCAGAAATTATTCTCCTTCATGGAGACATAACTGAAGAAGAATATGGACGAATGTGATTGTAGATGTTGGAAAAGGTTTTTGACTTATTAGTAGTGAGGTTTCTTATCCAGGACTGAAGAATTTTGAAAAACGACCGTCTCGAATTGTTTTCCGATAAATACTACATTTCCACGTCGCATCCGGACGCCTAGTTTTAAGAACGTCTGGAAGAGGTAGCTTTTTGCCACATTCGTTTTCGTGAGTAACGGAGAGTGTTCAGTTCAGCCTATTTTACTTTAACATGCCTCTCGCTGGATGAAATATAAACTGAAATGTTGTACCTAACCGTTAGAAAAGAGCAAACGAGGTGCTTACATCTGACTACTTTCTTCTTTTTGTTCTATTAATCTTACGCAGATGGAAAACAACGATTAGTTATGCCGGATATGGTACAGAATAGTGCAACCACACATTACTTTAGCACAATCTGCAATATCCCATCAAAGCCACGTGTTTTCTGAGGGTGAAGTTGGGACAATTTTTTAAACGTTACAAACCACCGATTGCATCAAAGCTCAAGGCAGAGGCTGTCTTTGTAATTGATGGAGTTCCAGTGTAGTTCTCCAATGTCTACCTCCAATGATAATTTTTAGGAATTTGTCACTCCTCTGTGGGAGAGATTCCCAGGTATCGTGGACGCTTTTATTTGTCCACAGTGTCCGAACGTACATAAAAATCACTGTTTATACTGTGACTGTGAATAACTTGAAAAGAGTTCTGAACAATGGATAACTTTTAGTGTTTATTCATATCCACTTTTACCATCCAGCTGTTTGAGAAGTGAAGATGGAAACGTATTTGCCCGAAAATGTACGGTTTCCATTGGGCAAAACAAATAAAAGCGGAAACTATCCGATCCATGAGGCACTTATCTAAAATTACGGATACACCTTGTAATCAGTGAAGTAAGTTTGTTATGTGCCAACACCACAATTCTTGTGCACAGTTCCCTCGTCGAATACAGCCTGTCCATTTGAATTCTCTTAACCCTAATCTCCATGGATCTATTTCTAGAGTATTCAAACGATCCCCGTATAAATACCTGTATTTTTGTGGCAAGACCAACAAATCCTTCACAGTAATACATCCCACCCGTTTTCTGTCTAACCGTGGTACCATCACTGCAGAACTGAACTCAATGCTGAGTTACAATTTTATTTCACCCGAAGTATTATTTCTGTGATTCCAACTGATTTTGTAGCCCCTGAATAGTCACCATCGGCTGTGAACAACATTTACCTGACTTGATCTCTGTGCGGGCAACCGGTTGTTGCCGTCCCAAGTCAGTGACGGAGTGCTAACTACTCAAATATGTCAACAATCCACCTCCTTCTGACCATTGTGGGATTTTATTGAAGTATCCTGTTGATCTACTTATTGTAATCAAACCTGGTGTTATCAGAGTGACACTTCTGGAGTGTGGTCCTACGGGAAAATTTCAAACCTTCCTCACGTTGCATCCATTGTGCATTCTGTAGTTTCATGAAGCCATTCATACGAGAACTATTTTGTTTGGGGAATGAGAGCTGCAATCCAGATACTTGCAGAATGAAAATGCAGTATGAATATTCAGTGCAAGTTCTTGTGTAAGAAGGCTGCTGAAGAGCCGAGATTTCTGCAACAAATGCTGGTTGTGAACGCCGTTGATTAGAGCCCAGTATGAAAGCAAGACAGAGCCTACATAGTCCGTTTACCATCAACGGTTACAAAAGTAGATTTTATGAAGCATACGAGGAAGCGGCAAATCCCAACTGACCATCAGTTGCCATAAACAGTTTACTCACAATAGAGAATAAGATGGAGGCCTCGGAGTTTGATGTGCCAAAGAGCGCAAATGTATTCGGACACAGCCGAATGTCAAATGCCGAATCATGCTCACCTACGGAATATGTTGGACTATTGAGTAACTGATGTAAAATGTTATTCTTATCTAATGTACATAGTGGGTATAAGATATACAAAGGCGAACTCTGTTTACCGTTGATATGGTTGAAGCAAAGACATACTCTCCTTCCAACACTGATCATCCTGAGCATAAAAAGTGAGGTCGTAAGGAAATTCGTGTTGGTTTTGGGGGTGAAATATAGGTCTCTCGCCAGAATAGTTTTCATCTGAACTTGATCTTTTTGCATGGGCCTGTGTTGAGTGTGAAAGATGTATCCGAGTGTGCAGGCACATCTCTACGACCCTGTTTTTTCAACATTTTCGACACTGTACTTTCAATCTGACCCCAAATGCCGTTTTATTTTCCTGAATTATATAACATCAGTCTACACACAGATAGACACACACAAACAAGTTCCTATTTAACCAGCGGCCGACTCAGCCCTACATGAATACCATTAGTAAGAAATATAAGTATTTTGTGATATGACTATTCATGTAGTATAAAAGCTTGACTCACTAATGAAAACCACTCAAACATCTAATCCTCAGATTGTGCTGACCGGCTATCATCATTTTGTGGACCATTATCCCCACTAGGTATATCAACTTTTCGTCACTGGCTTTAAATGGTAACAACTCGCTGACTGCCAAGCGATCAACTTCTGTGGTCAATGACTTTTACGCAGAAGCCATACGCAAAGAAGACATTCCGTTATGAACAACCTACCATTTGTGATCCATGCATAAAAAATAAGTCTTAGGAGATTATTAGTATATAGATTGATTGATTATGCAATATCGATGTCCAGCTTGTCATTTAAACTCAAGGACTATATGTAGTTGATTGATTGTCTTGACTGATTGGTTTTTTTCTCTGGTCCGTGCACCTGAGCAAAGACGCTAATGGACGGCCAAACCTCTTGCTGTCGCAAGCATTCAACACGTGTTATCCTGTTAGTATCCCAGAGACTGTGAGCTTCTAATCCATTTCATATATCCAAAGATGTCCCGTCTGTGTGGAGACTAGGAGGAAATATTGTTTAGCCCAGACGCTTCCCGATTATAAGTTCGTATACTTCACTGAATTAAACATTTACTGTGTATCCATAGCACCATATCACAGGATAGTCCCGATTTCCATTATTTCGAAATGGGAATTTATGCGTCACTCAAGTGTACAGCGTTAACCAGGGATAGCAATGACTTGTCTGGATTCCGTACGTGGAATCTATCGCAATCGTGCTATCCTGCTGAAACTGGTCAAATCTTGCATGACAGGTGTTTAAAAATATCCACCTCCCCCATAAAATTCCTCAATGGAGATTCACAGCTGATCTCAAGCTTTCGGTTAGGCTGGTTTATCTGCTACTCAAAACTTCACACGTGAATTTTTTATGTCCATTAGTTATTTCTACCCCAAATTGACGATTATGATAAAAACAAATTGTTAGTGATTCTGAGTGACTGAGAACTACGTGTGGATGGGTAGGCTGCAGTCAAATGTGTTTATGTATTCTGAATAATTTTCAAATCGTCATGAAATTCCTTCTGGTCCTGAACAATCTGAAGGCAGCACGTCATAATCCATTCAGCTGAATCACTTATTTGCATCTAATTTCAGTTATGTTTACATGTGCACCGCAGTGAATCATGTTTTCTACTGGTTTGTTTTGTTTAACAGGTGAAGCCTGCAGCCATTTCCACCACCACGTCCATTTTACAAGTGAAAAGAGATTGCTAACAAGTCTCAGGTAGTCGAACAGTAGAATTACAGGTTTAGCCAAAATTTGTTGAATGAAATATCTTCGCTGTAATTAGTTCTTCTATCTTGAACGTTTACCTCCAAAACATTAGGCAATAACGAAGTAACGAATTCCGCAGAACTGGATGTCAGTCCCGTCAGTTCTACTGCAGGCAGCTGACAATTGAAACTCTGTGAACTTGATCATCATAATTGACTAATCTGAAGTTCAGAAGTGCGAAAATCAGTTAAATACTAAATACGGCTTATTGGTAAACCAATGAATGTGAAATACAACATGAGTAGATTTTGTCATTGATGAATAGATGCTGGTCTTACCAGGCATGTCATTTTTTGTCATGTCTCTGTCTAACAGAAAGAAGTACAAATAGAAGAAAATTATTCAGGGAACCTTAAGTATTGTAACAAATCAACAGCCAACTTAAGGCTAATGGTATCATCACCGGAGGAAAACCATCGGCTTATAACGCATGCCTCGCCTGGATTTCAAGTTCTTATGAGCGTTGCTCGTTGGATGTTTACTTTTGTTTTCACAGCATTCAAGAAACTTTCATTGAAAACCAGAAACGTTTGCTACATTTTTAGAGAAGATAGGGATAACATTATTCGAGCCCATGAAACATATGTTCCTGTATTCCATTTAATCCATACGGTTCTACCAGGCCGCCATCTGGTATCTTGGAGATTGGTCATCTCGAAAACTCCTGACGCTCGGATAATTTTGACTGCATTTGTGGATAGAAATTTTCCTAAAAATTCTAACTACGCATATTTGATTGCTGGCAACCAGAAAGAAATTAGAGCAGTAGGAGTTCGCAGAGGCCGTGCTTAACGTAGGCAGGTGAGATCATGAGATCATGACATGATACCAATTATTGGTGGTTGTTCTTACAGAACACGGAGTAATTCGCTGAAGGAACAACTGAGGTATATAATAGAATTCCTTAGCCCACAAATCTTGGTGCATTTTGACAAAATTAAACCACCATTTGAGCATTTATTGACAAAACTTATCTTACAACAGCCTTTATCCATTATGAGAAACATTCAAAATTTGAAGACAGTAGTCGACTAGAATAAATTGATTTGCATTTGTTTAGAAAACTATCATACAAAATCTTATTTTATCTTATTTGGATACACCGATAGTTTTAATAATGCTTTGTGCATATCAACAATGTGTCTCTCTCGTTTTTGAGTGACAACCTTACAACACACTGACCTACATTACAAGTAGAGATGTATATTTATGTGGGCACGTGCCACAGTACTGCTTCTGATGAATGAGGTCACTGTTGACTTCTTCAACTTATCTGGCTTTATCTTCACCATGATTAAAATTGTGATAGCAAATTCCGAACAGGTTTAGTCAAAGCACTTCATCATATGCTGACTATTGTCACTAGTGTTATGATGGATAAGTTACCCACAATCTTCATAGCTAACGGACTAATCTTTGAACTATTCGTGTGGGATGGTAATCTTCCAAATCACTGGAGCATAAAACTGGTGAAACCGCACATTTCTTTTGGGTTTTTAGTGAACCATCATGAAATACGCCTAACAAACCGTCGACAGTCTGTATTCCTAACTGCTGCCCTGATTCTCGATATGGCGAATAAAGTTCTATTTATTCAAAGCATGAAATTTATCGAATCCATGTTTCATGCTGACGATTTCGATAGTTTCCACATTCTCAAATGCTTGAACTAGTTTCAGTAACAGAAAAATACATCGACACTCATACCACGCTACAAGACAAACTGGAAGAACACACGTCCTTTTGGTAGAAAATATTTACACCCGCAACTGCTTCAGTTCCTAGTGTAAATGTTACATATATTTATTTTCTGCTACCTTCCAGATTACATAAATCATTACCAAGCGTCCAAATGAGAAATGTTCTGTGCCAACTCCAACATCAAAAGCTTACTACCGTGCATCTGAATCTGGGTAATCAAGATACCTCATAATGTGTGTTTGAGCAAAAGTGTCTAACTGATAAATCTGCCAGAATTTAGTCGACAATATTCAAGGTTGAATTCTGCACATCATAACTTCGGATAGCTCACTCCCAAGAACAACCATCGAGCGAAACTGCCTATCGCTGAGAAAAGTGTCTGGGGATTATCTGGACCGTGGGATGGCCTACCACACTTTGAATACTAGCTATTGTCTCGCAGAATAGAACAGTCATGAGCCTAACAATTGCTGCCACATTTGACTGACTCGACCGGTTGCGTAAAACTCGTTATGGAAACGCATCCCCAAGATACCTCGGTGACTAAGCGGGATCTTCACAGAAAAACACCGGATCCGTGCACCACGTGCATTTTCTGCATTATGGTTTGAGCTCCCACATGTGTTGATCAGTATTTGAACAGCCACAAATTGAGCAGTTTTACCCAACAGCACCTTACATTTCTGAGAATTGATCCTCTCTATTTTCCCAACATGATCTTAACTCAATGTCAGATGTCACTTACAGTTATAGCTAAAGAAAAACGACAGCATTTATTCATTCAAAGAACAAATATTCATGGCATTTCTCAATTTAAATTTGCATACCATTCACTTTTCTTCAAAGTTTGCACACAATGCCAAATAGCACAATAGACTGTCTACTACAAGATTGTGAACACCTCAGAATCAAAGTTTGCCTTGCTCCACTAACCTCTCACTTCATCATTCGCACTTTTTAGCAGAATAGTAACTACTAAGGCCGTGGCCTTACTAGTTATTATTATCGATGATCCATTTCATTCACATAACCATTCGGGTTGGTGATGATTAAATACCGTTGACTTCAAAGAAGAACACACGAGGGGATAAGAAGTGCGTCGGAAGAGGATCAATTATTTCGAGGTGGGAAAATTGTGAAAAACTGTGTCACGTAGATTGTCTGGTTTGCACTCCACATGGCAAATACAGGTACTGCCTGTTCATGTTTTGGTCTTTCTGAAGACCTCGAGTTCTCTGATAATACTGAAGCACTTAAGGAGACCACATGTATCTTGTACTGGAGTCCGATTAAACACTTGCTATTACTTCACCCAAGCATTCATCCTTGATCTCAAACCCAATGATTCGCTTTGAATTTGCAAAGCCTAATTGTAGTATTGCATCTGAGGCCACTGAGTATATAGAACATTGCTACTCTCGTGGTATAACTATATTGTACATCCGTTCCGTTTACTCTTTAGACCTAACGTCCGTTATATGCTATCCACCGAACCTTCATAAGAGACTGGACCTCCATGAACATTCTCCCTTGTTTTGCTATCACTGGGTCTTCTTTTACCTAGGATAACTAGCAAGCAGTCAGTGAACAGCTTGTTGGACATCGGCCCACTAACAGCTTATCAAATACTCATCCAGCTTCTCTCCCAGATTCGCTTTGGCCACCAAAAGTGGCTCGCAACCAGAGTGGAGTGGAATAGTTTCACTCATCTCAGCGAGGTTCGATACTGTTGAGTATATTTGAGTTTCGACGCTAATAGACTGAAAGAAAGATGAGACATCATCCTTTGGAATGCGATTCCTCTGCGATAAAGAAGAACCCCACCGAGACAACTTCCAGTTGATTTCAGGACATAGTTGGTTGGATGTTTCGGGTTTTGCTGACTTCTAAGGCCTTCCACTTGGAATATATCTGAAGGATAAAAGGAGCATTATAGAAGGGTTCTTTATCACCCCTAAATACGAAACCAATGGGAACAACTTTCTTGTTTAGTTGTTTTCTTATCGCTCATATATTCTCCGAAATACTTGAATTCGCAACTGGTATACCATAGTATTCGGCTAATATAAAATCTTGTTGTTACAGGTTGAAAGTGACATGGATCCGACCGAGAATGTGGCTCATTCTGATCCATGCTCATTGGGTAAGATCACAGTTGGGAATTTGTTCACCCTCGTTCACTTCGCACCTGTGGTCTCAACAACATGAACGACCTGCCCAGTACATCGCGACTTGGAGACAACCGATGACTAACTTTCTGAGTGGAACAGTGAAGCCACCATCGGCTAAACTCAATGTACAAAACGTGAGTGAAGGCTCATTCTAATTAAAAGGAGCTTTATTCGTCACCGCTGCTTAGATCACGGAAAACTTCTGCTTCACAAGATTGCATACCCGACGGTCATTTCCGATGTATGTTGCTATCTTAAATGTACTTAGGCTGCAACAATAAACATAGGAAAACTACCCACTGTCAAATTGACAGTTCCGTCGATCAGGGTATGAAATGGAGAACTCATATCTAAATTCATTTTGGATTCGTTGACCGAAAGATTTTTCTCCACTGTTTTCAAGTATGTGATATGGTTACAAAAATACTCAGCTTTGTTTAGTTGCATCACTACAGTGCAATATTAGGCTGTAAAATGGTCATCGAACCTTCTCATCAAGGTACAAATTGGTGGAAAGTAAACTTGAGAGGACTGAACGGGAGAAAGCTAAGCACCCAATCTGCCTGCTAGTTTTGGTCTCCAACAATGATTCTCCGTATGGCTGACACAGAAGTAAGTTGCATTTCTCACCGGGATTTTAACCAACCATTATTTAGCCCAAGACAGATATCTTCTTCCTTTAGGTATATCTCCGTCTAACGCGAAAAACCATGATGTCTGGGTCGACTACACTGTTCACATTCTTAGCTAATCAACCTATTGTTCTTTGAATGTACACAGCTGAAGATAGCTTCATGCTTAGGAATATTTTACAACCCAGGTGATCACGGAAAATGGCGTATCTCTGTAGTGACACCAATAAATTATTCGTGTTTCATTTGAGACCACTCTGCAAGTGGCGTAATCGTCAAGCTAGAATAGTGGCACTGCCTCATGTTCAAAAATGAAACGAATTTCCTACTTCTGACTAAGGACTGATGCTGGTTGCAACCTGCGCCACACAGATTGACTACTAGTGGGACAATTTTCTAATCGTTTTTCATCTATGCAGAGTGAAAACCTGATTCGAATCTGCAGTTGTTCATTTCGAAAACTAAGTTCACCCGATGGGCATGTTTGTCCTATTTAGCGCCATTGAAGACTGGTTTCTCAGTGGATATCTGAATAAACCAGGTGTCTGTGAGGTGTCGAGCTTAGGGGGGCTTTGAAATTCGAGCTCTCATATTTATCTACACGAGGTTTGATAAGTGTGCTTTTACTGCCCGTGTTTATTTATATTCCCCTTCCAACCGATTCATATTACAAGTTAGTAACCCAACCATTGCACTGAATTACAAGATCGAAGGGAAAATGAACTTTTCTGTACGAAACCGATTTGTGTAATGCGTGAGAATCTATTCAAGGTGAGTAAACTATAGCCAACCAATAGATGATTGAAGTGATTCAGACTACGATGATGGAATATCTGCTGTTCTACCCACCCTCACACATACAATCACACACACACCAGCACCCATGAGACTACTCATTTCATCAAAATAGCAAAACAAATGGGCTTCAAAAGCCTTCTTCTTGGCATTGCTGAAGTGTCACATCGTAACATCAATTCAACTGTAGTTAGTTATACAGTAGCTCCCCTTCATGCTTTACTTTGAAACCAAATGCACATCAGAGATATGGATTTTCGCTTGTTGGCCCCGTCGTTATTTCAACCGATGATAATATGTGTGTTTGACACCTTACCCTTGATAGGTCAGACAGTTAGTCTGCAACCACAATTTATCAAACATATTGTGCCGCACGCATTAGTTTGTGTTTTTACCCCAAAAGGACAATAGATATAAAGCAGACCTGATGCGAAAACCCATGTACTCCGATGAATCTCGTGTGCGACGATATGCTGATAACCACATGTACATTGATTTGTTTCATTTATTTCTGGTGCAGTGTTGATGCACGCGGTGAGTTTGATGTTTTCGCCCTTGTGTTTTGCTTTTTTGACTCCCCCTAAGTGATTTTTCTGAACATCTCAATCGACTATCTAATTTGACTGAAAACCAGTACTAGTTTGTGATAATTCGGTGGATCAAGTTAAGGAGCCACTTAGTAGTAGTTATAACATTGTTATCAATAATATTAGTTCATCTACTTGATTTTTGGAACAATTGCTTGGACCAGAAGGCCTTTAGGATGTGGAAAATACGTTTCTTGCAACGCCTCTGTTTAATCTGAAATTTAAAAATTAGAAAAATGAAATACTTCGTAGTAGATGAAATGAGCGCGAAATTAGAACAATTTTGTCACAAAACTGATCTTTGTTCGCTCGTGACGGATGACTGAAATCAGTGGAAATTAAGATCACGGAAACAAGCTTCTGAGAATAGAATTTGGGTAATACCGTTGAACAAGAGCAAGCGGAGTAAATATTTGCCTTACCAGCTGATGAAATAAGTGACGGCCAAATTTACCACATTTTTATGATTATTGCGATTGGCTGATTGATAGCTTGATTGAATCTTTGATTGAATGACTAGTTATCTGACGAAAAGATTGATTGTGGCACTTTTGTTAGACAGGTTTTCTAGATTCCAGATGTTTACCTTGCAACTGAATTAAAACGCTAGAGAGGGTTATGGAAACGTAGAGGGTATGGTGTGAAGCGAAATTAGAGGGTAAATGTAGTTAAGAACTCGGTAAAGCCATACACAATCGTCCTTCAATTTATAATCTAGTTAAACTTTGAGATTACTTTCTTATGTAGACTTGAGAGAAGGAAGCATTCTGAATGTCGAGCTCATGGAATTGTGAAAAATGCGCTGAAGAACCGCAGTCAGGATATCTGTTTACTGTCGTGTGATAATACAATAATAGATTTGTCGGATACATCAAAAATCTTGGCAACGATGAATTTGGTATGAATGTCTTTGTTATTGTCGCCGTAACAATAAATCTCTTTCATGGACTCGGTGAACCGATCTTTTGCAAAGTAAAACAAAAAATTACAAAGAAACGATCATGCCAGTGAGGGAGAACTCAAGCGGTTACAAATCGAAGTATAACATTACTGACTGCTGTTTTTAGCTCGAACGATGAATAAACATTTTACAGCCGTTGATAAACACCATTGAGACATGGCAAGTCTAAAACTGATTGTGACTTGGAATGACCCCCAGGCAATGAGAGAAAGAAGGATTAAGATTACGTTGGTTACCAATAGAAAGTTCTGGACTGTAATCACAACCACTTTTTAGCAAGCTTGTGGGGCACTCTAACACATTTTAATACTTTGGAGAACAGAGAATGGAGAGTTGGTCGGTAACAGAGTACATCGCTAATATTTTTGAAGAAAATGGAAGCTTTCGTGCATGTTGCGAATAAAACCAACTATATCATCGTCAGTGTAGTAACGGGCAGAGAGCTCGGGTGAAATCTGGATCTTACTAAAACCAAACATGACGGTTTACCTGAGGATGTGAAGAGTGGTTGTCGACACAGGAACTGAATTGTATGCGATTGGGCTAGATTCACAAAGGAGGTTCAACGTATGGCACAAAACTTCATTTTCGTGTAGAACATTCAAACAAGTACCACAGTGTTGAGATCTAATTGCGGTCGGGTAATTGAAAAAATTAGCCTTACAGTACATGCCACCCTGGTTGACAGCAGAAACAATGGATCAACCAATGTGGCCAACGTCACTGAGGGTTCAGAGAGAGGGTTTGTTACCTAAGTGTGTCGGCTCAGTGAGTGAAGTTGTGAGAGCGCTCGACCGAGAAGCACATTTCCGAACACTTTCTTTGAAGCTTATGCACATGATATCGGACAATATTTATCGTGTCCTGTTTGGGTAAATCGATGAAGCGTATAGGTCACCGACAATCTGTAGTCACCTCAGAACCATTGCAATGGTTGGGGATTAATTAAGAGGTTGTGAGTTCAAAAGAAAACGTTTTATTACAAACAGCTAAAACAAGTAGTGGTCATCCGACTTACTTCACTGGACTTGCTGTGAAATGGTAAGAACATTCCGTTTTGACAGGGTTGAACATGTGAGAGTTAACGTAATACTGAGGAAGTCGAGATGCATCGGTGTATATGGTGTGCTGCTGATGTCGTTCTGTGACGTCCAGTTTCATCTTGGGTTTGAGAGCTTCCCACATTTTACGGCAGGTCTTGTTACTCAGCAATGTGCCAGTATATGGATAATGGAGCATATGCACTGACGAGGACTACGTTTCTAAAGGAGATAAGGGAAGGTGACTTACAGCGAATGGAAAAGTAACTGATCTTCAACACTTTAAATTTGAAGGAGAGATGAGCGTGTTTGAACGAACTGCGATAGAAAAACTAGTCGTTCAACCTCGGCAAAGTTTACCAGCTGACTACGCTGAAGATATCATGTCCATCATCGCCATCAGAAGTGTCTAAACGATCATCATCGATGAATTCAGACAAGAACAATACGGGTTTGAATCCCGTCAACATCGGTTTATTCCCGTTCGACAGCCTTCCATTGGCTGATGCCCTCAGTGTGAATCGTAGAAATTTGTTGTGTGCTGAATAAGATAGATTTAAAAACACTATTTGATCTTAACATATGAAATCCTAATCATTTTCTTTGTACTGAGTACCGATTGGTATTGTCCCTACTGTTCTGTATTCGTTCTGTAAGTTCCTCCAACAAGAATAAGAACTTTCGAGAACGATGTTTTCAGAATCACCATTAGGAAGCTCGTGTGATGCTTCATAGCAGATATGAAACCAGAACTATCGCGTACTGAGGGCTTCATAATATTTTAAGACAGTCCTTCTTCACAACTGCCGACTTCACTCAGAAATTCATGGAGCCTCTTGTCCACCATGACGAGCATAAGAAATCTGAAACTGAGCCCATACAGAATAGAACTTCACTTTCAACATTAGTTGAACGACCGAATCCAAGTACGATCAATTGATTCTTTCACCGATTGATCCTGTTTCGCATAGATGAGTATATCTTCGTATTTTAAATGTTTTGCTGTAACATTTCTCTTTATCCACAGTTGTTACTGATCAGAAGCAAATTCTTGGTGAGTTACTGAATCTTACTTCTCCGAATTTCTCGCTTTAGTTCATATTGACGGCGGCTGTTTCCGTCGGAATTTTCACGTCCAGTTTTCTGCCCGAAGTTTACTTAGTAGTGGGCTATTAGTATTTGGAATAGTAATAATAGTATAATTATTAATAATAGTAGTAGTAGCAGTGATAGTAGTAGTAGTGAGGGTAGTATTGGTAATGGCAGTGGTAGGATTACTAATAGTAGTAGTAGCAGTAGTAGTACGATAACTATTATTATTGGTTGTAGTTGCAGCATTATTAGTAGTATTATCATTGGTAGTAGTAGTATTTATAGTATCATTATCATTGTTATTGTTAGTATTATTAGTGGTGTTAGAATTGGTAATATTGGTGGTAGTAGTAGTTGTTGTTGTTGGAGTCCGATGAGTATCTGTGCTACCAGCTGTAATGGGTACTGTACTGCTAAAAATAGTTATGAACCGCGGAGCAACAAGTAATTTCAGTACATCAGACTGCCCGAACCAAGTGCAATGAAGAAGGCATACGAATCACTTGATTCTATTTTTTTCCGAAAAGGACAGCATGAAATCGAGATGGACATATTTGAAGCGAATAAGCAGTTTTTGATGTCTGAATGATGTTTGATGAAAGGTTGCTTCAGCTCGTCTCCTCTGAAACAGTAATGGTGGTTATGGCATTAGTTCTGTTACCAGCGGTACTGGTATTGGTAGTGCCAGTGATATTAAACCATGAATGTGCAGCATTTCTTCAAATGAGATGGTATCTAATTGAACGAGTCATGCGGCTTCCATTAATCTCATTGGTCACACAAGAATTCCGAGGCGTCCACAGTTGTAGATGCTTCACACGGTTTAGATTCAACAAGCTAGTACTGTTTGACGTCTTGGTGACTACATCGCTTTCCGATAGAATGTATTAAATAGATAGTGACGGTAAATGGTGACGAAAATCCATCGAACACGATATCTTGGCTTCGACATAATTCGGCCATTTCAAACAGTTCACATACTGAGCAGAATACCTGAGCAGCTGTTCTATCTGACTTGTTCTAGGTTAGTTGGTGTCAAACTGCATCTGAGTGCAGATATGACATTCCCTGAAAACCACATATCATAATCCAGCCTAACACGAAGTTTTATTTTCATACATTTTCTGTTTTGGTTGTTCCTCATGAAGACTTTGAGAGTGTGAATAATCTTTTCCTAACAATCCATCGGATTGTGTCGAAGGTGCACGCGATTCCACTGATTGTAGCTATTGAGACTGCAATATATCTCAGATGTGGTTGAGTAAACCTATCACTGACACGCACAGACACAGCGGTACATTGATTAGTGTTATTCGCACCACTGAACAACTCACTTACTAATCTTTGGTCACATGAGTCTTTCTGAACTATATCTGCCGAATGTCATTTAGTATTAGTTAATTTCAACAGCAGATTATGAAAAATCGAAAGAAGACTAGTTAAAAATCAATTTTGATCTCCTTCATCACAATAAGGTTTGTCTCAACCAGGGTGTTTAATAGAGGTCAATGTCGTTTTGACTTAGTTCTCTATTGATTATCACAATACTGGGTTAACATGCGTGAGAGTTCATTAGCTTCTCAGGTTAATCTGAACGAAAAGAGGGCTTTCTCTCGCTTCCTGCCGAGATACTTAAACTCGGATCGACATTTAGTGAACTATAGCTGAGATCGATGAAAGCTTACCCAAACTGTGGGTGTGACATTTATTCCATAGTTGATAGTTATCTTTCGAGAAAACAAGGAAATGGTCTTGGGAAGGATTCCAACGTAATCAACGAATGTAGCTAAGCTTTTGCATAGAAATGCCCCAAAACTTGCTTGCTCATCATGATTTGATGATGCCACTCTGAGCTCGTTTTCCTCAGGTTCCAGCTGGTCGACATTGTAAATCTATTTTTTGAATACGCTGAAAGGTGAACAAAATCCACATGGTATGATTCCTCATTTTTTCATGTCAGAACCCAGTCTATTCATTAAAATTTTGATTCATTCATGATTTCTCTTCGACTCTTAAATAACCGAGGATTCTTTAGCGGAAACAATCACAGACAACACCTAATGTAATGAATCAGGTCACTTGGAGATTTCATTTCATAATAAGTTTTGATCTGGTTTGTTACGATGAAGTGCGATTTTCGAATGCTGCTTGCCTCCCTCTGGTCAGTCTACCTTTCCCAAACAAGTGGTAGGGTTTGATTATTATTCCCACAGAAAACACTGTGTAGACGATGGGAGGATTTGTGAAACCCTTCTTTCAAGTACATTTCCGGAATAGGAGTTTCAAGAAGCGGATTTCTTTTCATAATCTGCGTAAACATTTCCAGTTGCTTTTATCAGTGATATACGAAGACTTGATTTCACTACTTCTCGAATTATGATAAAGTAGCCGGTCCTGAAACCGGTTCCCATAGAGCCTACATTTTGCAAAGAATATTTGAACTACAAACGAAAGGTCTATAAAAGCCGACTCGGTGGCGCACTTCTACAGTAGATTATATTAACCTACTCCTCAAACACAGGAAACAGGGTGGGCGGGTTTCAAGTTTGATTCCGCTAGCTGAGCACTGATGAGTGGTCAGCATGGTAAGGATGGCAATTAAAACTTTGATGGCATCAAACGTGCACAAGTCCGCGAAGTGCTTGGTGATTGGTTTTGGGTTACCGCAATGGACAATATTTTGCTTCTCGCTTTTGGTCACTTTGATCTGTTGTTTTTATCCTGGCTTATTTGCGTATGCATCTTATCATGTCAGTTTTGTAACTGTTTTATCGAGTCAAAATAAGCTTAAATTGGTCACTCACATTTCCTATCCGTTTGTTTCAGTTGGTGTCGAAGATTTTGAAAGTGTGTTCTTCAAGCTATTTCCGTTCGTACTATTCCTTGCATTCGTGTTTTTGCACGAAACCCTTACAGTCGTACATTCACGAAAGCCAGGGTAGACACACTGTGCACGAACACCGAGAATGCGTGTGAACGCACTGCAGCTCTCTCGGAGTAAACGATCATTGGTATACGACATGATCTTTGTCCATTGTCTCATCTCACATTCAGAGTGATCTCATACAACACGTTTTTTGCACAATTATCTTCTGTCATAGATTTGCATGTCCACCGTTCAAACATTCACGACAGTGTTTCCCTGAGAAAACTCTATCTTATTCGTTTGAATAGTGTCACGTTTATGATGCTTGTGAAAACTTTTGAGATCAGTAAATTTAATTGTCCGAATAAAGTATATTACTCAAATCTTGGAAAATAATATGCTTTAGAAGCAGAACCATTCATGATTCTCAACTTGCATCGCGGTTCAAATTAAATGTGTCACACTAATGAAAAGTCGTAACTTTGGGGATTAATTATTCAATCAGTACAAGAGAATACACTATGAAATTTCATTGAAAATGAATGAGAATTCTTTCGGGTTTTATTCGACTCTTATTAACTGATGGATAGCATAGTGTAAAATCACTTTTTATGCCGTACCAACGCTCAACTCACTAGTGAAAACTATGGAAGCCCTGCACAGCTCTTCCATCCTTGTTCAGATTCTTTCGCAGTGCTTTGATACTGGATTATGAGTCCTGTTATGCAAACCAAATCTCTTACCAATCAAACGCATATAGTATACAGGTTCCGCAGATTGTTCCTAACAGAATCTGCTTGTTGGACTTATGTCCCTACACAGAACACATCCATCACAAGAGTCGATCGCTGTGCGGGAAGCAGGTTATAACTGTTCGAAATCAGTGACAGATAGGGAGCTATATATCCTGCAGTGTACATGTTCAGCAAACCGTTGAAAGCCAGCCCGGGATAGTCTTGTGGTTAGGTGTTTGACCCACAATCGTTCGACTCGGGTGCAAGCACTGGTGGAGATTCGGTGGATATGCACGGCTGATGATTCCTGAAGAGGATGATACAGCTGTACAGTGCTTCCATGGTTTTCAGTAGGGATTTGATCATTGATACTGCATAATCAATCGTACAGTGATCTACAGATCTAATCTTCTACTACTCAAATACGGATAGCATGGTATGAATTGAGGTCTCTTGGGACTGCAAACATTTGGAATATTGGGATGCGATCGGATAGGATGTGCATTCCCAAAATCTCTATACTGAGCAGTCAAATTCGCCTATTCGGTAACGTGTATACTTTGGACAATGGGTGGTAAATCAAACGATTCCATTTACAAATTGTTGATAAAATTGACTCCCACCAACTGACTGATGATAGTTTTACAATGATGTTTTTTCGTATCCACTGAACGGGATGCGAAGTGTACTACTGAGTAATTACAATTCACAAAACGGTGGCTACTTGTTCTGGGCCTTCAACTCAATCATGTGAACTCACTCGTAGTATTCGACATATATATAGACCATACAAAGCAAAATGTATTGTCCCAATTTTCTGTTTACAGGGAATGTGTTACGTGCTACAGGTAAGTACACCATTGGTTGGTTTACCTTCAAGCAATTTTCATGTTCCCTCTATAATAGTACATGTTGATGTATTTTTACCATTTGGAAATAAAATTATTCGCTGATCATGCTGCTTTTCCATTCCCGTACAGGAAATTCTGGTGATGTTTACCGAGGTATGATTCTGTGGTTTACGGAGAATCCCAACCAATGACATATTTAGACGAATAATGACGAATATATGAAGTGAGCAAGGTTAGGCAAGTAAATTACAATTAGCTGAAATAACAGTCAACTTTTGTGAATATAGTAGGATTAACCATTCTTAGACATCCCTTCATTCATACATTCATGAATATTACACAGTTGAGCTGCTTGTTCTCTTGCTGATAACAACCAAAACACATGTTTGTTTACTCTCTCAAGCTTCATTTCCGCGAAAAATTAATTCATGGCAGTGAAGATTCGTTGTAATTCTGCTAACTTCATTGTTATCATGTGTCATTGTCCAACATTAGGCAGAGTTGAGGTTTGATACCAGGAAAGGCTGTTCTCTCCCGAGTCCGTATCTGAGATGAATTAGCCAAACCGGATATTGCTTACTGACATGAATGAACTGACTGTCTATGCGGATTGGAGTTATCTCGAACGAATAGGTAACAGCTACTATCGGATTAGAAATCATTCTCAGTTAAACTCCGTGGGTCCCGCGGTCTCTCTCGATCTCCGCAGATATTTCTCTCTCCGTTTTATCGAATTCTTGATACAGAACCGACGGGCATCTTACAAGTATACAATGGTACGTATGCCCGTTTTCCTTTCACTTGTTAGTTTGCAAGCCCCTCCCAAAATCTTTTGTAAACTCTGCAGTAACAAAGTACGACAAATGAACGAATGAACTTTGGAAATGTTTTATTAACTTTAGAACTGCAGTGAGATAGAAGGAAGTTTGGTTGTGACAGAATACTGTCTAATCGGTTACCCTTATTTTATTTCGGTTTTCTTTGAATCATTCCTATTATTTCTTATTTCTAGTGAGAAGATTTGTCTGTATTCGAACCATCTTGCATTATTAGCTAGAATACATTGTTTATATTTGGTATAAAACCGTCACTGTTGCCAGTAATTAGAGCACACACTGAGGGGTTCCAATTTCCATCGGGCAAACTCTCTTCGGATAGGTCGATTGGTGATAGACTCAGCCACCAGGAGTTGATAGAAGTCTCTTCTCGTCGTATCGATCAGCCTCCACGGCGCTCGCGAATTAATTGACCCAAGCTTTGACCTGGATTTCGGAGAGGCACTGGCATGCGGAATGATAACGAGTTTTAGCTGTCTGCTGGCATTAGGTTAGCCCATACACTCACAAGTATGATACGTCTAGAGTGGTGGTACAAGGGCTTAATGATGCTTTGGCCATAAATGAATGGGTTTATCCGATAAGTTCCATTATAGACTTGTGGTCTTATTTCACAAACCGGTTCACATAAACACTTTTAAAATTGTAGGGTTCTTTCTATGATCTACAGCGAAAGGCCTAAATTTCCAGATAAATCTGGTACTATTTCGAGATAAATCATATCTAAGACCACCGTTCAGTGAGTACGCGTCTGGGTGAACAAATGGACGGATAACGCTCCCGACATTCAACGATTACAGTGAAGTCGGAATCCAACAAAGTTTAGCTGTTCATTGTCCGATAAATAGGACGAAATGTGGTCATGAAACAGTCAGTTAACCTCTCGTTTTTAACATTTCCCAGCACGTATTGTTATTGGTAAAGTGTGTTCTCTAGGTCATGTAAAATATTAGGAGACCTATCCAAGCCAGGATTTGTAATGGTCATTGCTCCCATTTTATTTCATCCAATATCACATTTTCCTGCACTGGTAACAGAACAGATAATTTTTCAGGTTGTTATAAAGCTGATGGTTCAAAATGTTTTGTTCACATCCAAAGAGGTATTTAGGTCATGACAAAAAATAGCAGACTTATCCAAGCCCATCTAAACTGCATTCCATATAGGACTGCTGTTATGCTAGTCAGTTGGCAAATTATCGAAAAATTCACTTGGGTTGTGAGCCTCAAGCCTGATTTCCTAGGCCATATATATATCGCATGTTGACGAAATTCTCGCCAATAAAATCTGCCGGTAAACCAAGATAATCGACTGATCAATACCAACACACAGTCGAGTCCTTGGGAGCCCAAAATGAGTTATTCTAGTTTGGAGGTCATGAATTCAGTAGTTCAAATTGTATTTCGACGGTCTTGTGGTATGCTGTACCAGGTTAACGTTATTACGTCTGATGCCTTTTAAACATATCTGTCAAACAATAAGTGTAATCTATCGCAATAGTGACAGAATAATAAAATGTGGTTTGCATAGGAAATTTAACACTACTAGAAGGCGTATAACATCACACTGCAATCGATCCCTGAAGTAAACAATTTTGAGTATTACGATTCACAATATGAATCAGAGATTGTAGTCTCTCTAATGTAATCCTCTTTATGATATACTGTACTAGTTGAAGGCTGGGTGGTACTTCGGTCTTGAATAAACGCAAACGCGGAGGTACTTTTACCGTGCCATGCTTATACTGTACCGAAGAAGACAAGACGGATGAGCAACACCTGTACTTGAGCACCTAAGCAAGTTCCGTCAGCAAAACATGTACAACCTTTTATATAGTCCATTTTCCAGACTGCGATGCAGCAACATTTGTCCTCTTGCTGTCCTGGTATTTCTACTCCGTTCTAGTCAGGCGCCTACAGGTTTTAGGTTGATTCTTTAGATCACCATTCCCGTTTGTTTGGTCCGATCGATTCGGTTAATTACCTTGTCGGTTTCCACTCAATTAGACTATTTTGCCAGTTACCTCATGTCCATCTGAGTCCCACTAACGACTCCGATTAGCTCTTTTCGTCTGTCCTGAGACCCTTTCGATATATTCATTGTCAATTCTTTAGTCTGCGATTATCGATTGGTTGGCCTGATCTACTTGATGGTCATCTTATTCCGTTTCCACAGCATTCTCCGCTACAATATGACCTTGAATATTTGGTCATACATTCTAAATAACCAAAATGTTTCTCACTTTGCAAAAGAATTTAACTCATTCTTTCATGTTTAAGCTCTAGATTATTAGTTTCTCCATCTATGTTTAAATTGGTTTGGCTGATTCCGTCAGGCAGATGTGAGGTCGAATTTCCAGAAGAAGTAACTGCTGTTGATGAGATCAAAATATTTTCGTCGATGATAAATACTAACTCATGTAAATTCACTACCATACAGCTGTTATCTCATTTGAGTCGTACGGAACGTGCATGGTCGAGGAGTCCAACTTTAGAATCACGCTGTGATTCTCGCAGTTATTTCGACACGGCTGACCTTCAGAAGGAAAGCACGTGATTCCCAGTATGGGTACATGACATAAAATAGTATGGTATTGTACCTAGATGATGTGACAAAGTTTGCACGGAAGTACATGACCGGTTTCGCGGTTAACGATTCACCGTATGATTCTAAAGATGGAATTCTCGTCCGTGCAAGGTCCGTACAATTCAAATGAGATAACAGGTGTAAACTGATAGTGGAGTGCTTAAGCATAGAGA
The DNA here is from genome assembly GCA_948099385.1 of Fasciola hepatica. Classification (NCBI taxonomy): domain Eukaryota; kingdom Metazoa; phylum Platyhelminthes; class Trematoda; order Plagiorchiida; family Fasciolidae; genus Fasciola; species Fasciola hepatica. Next base: position 11,902,610 of record CANUEZ040000182.1, read on the forward strand.
TGATTGGGCAGAAGAGTACTGAGTACGTACACCTAGTGAGCAGCACCCAGCACGAAACCGGGTTTTGTGCTTCCGGGAAAATTTTGTCCCGTCATCCAGATATAACACCAAAATACTCACATCGTAAATTAATACCATACTTTTTAAAATTAGCCATATTGAGAGTTTCAAGATTTTTGGACGTTTGAGATCCAAGCAAATTTATCTCGGTAATCGGAATCACAATTTCAACTGTCCACAGATCACACCAACTCTAGCGGTGAGGATGCCAATGCATTTATTATTTATTATTCTACGTTATCAAAGAGGAACATATTTCATCCAGCCAATTTTGAAATCAGTTGTAATGTGTCAGTGGTAAATCTGAACTGAACCCAGGCCAGCGAAGAGTGACGCGCAAACCCCAGAAAAGGATTTGCAACTAGCACAGGCTTATAATCCGGTACTGTAACATCGATTTCAATAAAAACAATGGATAGCCGTTCAAACCTCAATTCGTGGCATCCACAGGGGAGTTTTCATATCACTATTCTAGGGAACGCACAGAGATTGATAACGTCAAACTAAAGCCGAAAGGCCAGAAAACAGACATCAATTCCGGCTACCGAACAGTGCCATTTGGTTAGCCTGGACGTGAACACAGTTAAAGATCACACGATGTCTAATCAGAAAAGGGGATAGGAAATAGACACCGAGTGAAACAAGGAAGAGATTTACCAAGGGCCTAAACAGAGGTCATGTCTGACCCAAAGGTGTCTGTGCGGTCAAGAAATGTACAGTGCGTTGGGAATATCCTTGTGTGGGGGGGGGGGGGGCGGGGAGCGTGTGTGGATGCATGTGTATCAGGACACAAACAAATGGATCCTGGAAAGCTGAATGTTAGCCGAGTAGAAACGAATTGGGCAAGTTGGCATGGTGGATTCAACTGTTAGTCAAGAGTATTTGCTATCAGAGCTTAATCTTGGTAAGGTTTTATTTATATCACGCATTTACTTGCGAGTAGTGTGGGATTGTTTAATCTTTGTTTGGTTGACTGTCCTTTGGACTCCACGTTTTACGCGCAAACCTCAGGCCATCCGACCAACCTGCACTCGGAAGCACCAAACTCGAGTTTCTCTCTTGTTAGATATGCACCACTGATGAGCTCTAACAAGAGCGAAACTCGAGTCTGGTGCTTCCGAGTGCAGGTTGGTCGGATGGCCTGAGGTTTGCACATAAAACGTGAAGTCCAAAGGTCAGTCAACCAAACAAAGGTTTTATTTACCTTCGGCAACTCTTCTGGACAATTGAAAGAAAGGCATATTACAAATTACACAGTGTACTGGTTTTTCTCAATTCCGTTTAAACTGTTATGAAATTTTGTTCATTTCTATGCAATAAATCTCTTTCAAATTAGCCTACGAAATTCGGCCAATAACGGATTTAGAAGACAAGCACGACTTGCACATTAGCCAACCAGGATTGTTCTACTGCAACCGTTGTTTGAAAAATTATCCACAAGATGTTTGCAATTTCGTCATCTTCTCCGGGTAGACTATCAGTCGTAAAATCAAGCATGCCACGTGATCGACAGCACTGATTTTGAACGCGATCAAAGTACGCGGGTCAGTTTTGACAGATGCGTGTAAGTTATATCCCATACGACCGATGGAGATAGATAGTCGGATATCTTGCAGCAACTCAGACCTTTTGACAACAAGTCTCTGATAAAAAAACGGGATTTCAAAAATCGAGTTACTTTTGTCTCTAGTGGAATATTCCGTCCACGGGGTTGGTCTTTCCAACAGACCAGCAGAAAGTCAGGAACCGCAAGCAGGATTACGACCGAAACCGCAAAAGAACTGCGGTAGTTTCAGTGTACGAGTTGGTTAAATCTTAGGAGTTCCAAAGAGTTACAGTCATAGTACACATGCAAAATCGGAAACTGACCAGAGGAGATAATAATCAACGCTTGATTGTGAAATGATCCATCATTTAGGATAAGTGCTTAACTCTTCGTTGACAACCTTGGAAGTGCCGTATAAGTTTGTCAGCTTTATTATGGTGAATCAGCAGTGCACTTCCTTTAGACCAACTCTAAGACTCAAACTCCGAGTGAATCCTAACGAATCAAAAACTCTTCCATCAGGCAATCCAATATAGCTGATAACGACTTGTCTCACGTACACAACGCTCAATCTACTGTCTCTGGTTATCAATGGTAATAACATGTCACGTGCCCAGTGATCGATCCTAAGAATGAAATACTTCTCGTTAGGGATACTAGGGAAGTGAATGTATTCCACCAAAAACAACCTACATGAATTCGAAACTGAGTTATTTATCGAAATACAATGAGCAATAAGTTGACAGTTTCGCGGATTGAGGTTACCTCTATCTCGAGCGGCTGTCCACCGAAATATCCATTTACGGGGAACACTAACTCTGTGCATGCAACCCAGCATCTTCTACAAGTATCAACATTCTGCATAATAAATTCCCAATGGTGATACAGCATAGCTTACATCCGATCAGAAATGATCCAGTATGAAGATAAACAGAAAGTCTAGGAGCTAAGCATAACAGAAATCTATAGCTGAGGTAGTTGACACAATAGTAAACGAATTTGTGTTATCCAATACACATCCTGATCGTGAAGCTGACAGCCGGTGACAGACGGTCAGCATAGTGTACTTTGAAACCTTCTGTTCTGGGTTCCAGTTCGCTGTTTATATTCTTCAGCTGGCAAGCCCTAATTGGCAACGAACCCCCTCATGAATTATCATGCTATCATTGTTGAATAAGAACGGAGAATGATAATAATAATATAAACTGGACACGTTCCCCTGGTACTTATAATTGTCAGACTCTTTAAAATAACGTTTCTGTCTGTAAAACACTTTGATGGTTTCATACACTCACGTGTGTTAGAAACGGGGTATTTATGTCATAATCCCTTCACATCACCAGTTGGAAGAAAGTGATTGGCATATGACGGTTGGTCTTTATTCGTGGGACAGTGTATTTGTTCGATTTTTCGATTGTTTTCTGACTGATTCAGGACGGCGTTCTTCAACTACTGCACTTATACAACTACGTCCAACCTGAAAACCTGACAGTATTTGTCCTCGATATTTGCGAGCCAAAAAAGATATTGGAAGGAAAGTTTGAAAACTTGACCAGGATCACTCAGCAACACTGGTAAATAATCAATGCGAAGCGTGAATAATCAAGATCGTGGAGGAAAGTAATTTCATGCCAGCTGCTGAATACGCAGGAAGAAAACTCCACTCTCTGTATCTCTCCGAACTTGATTGAAGTTACCAAAGCGGTGATCGTACATCGACTGGCTTTATGTGATTAGGTGGTTGTTGTCAGCAATGTGTATCGGTCTCGTGTTTTTGTTGATGTTCTAGTCCACAAATGGGGTGTTCTTAATGAGACTAATAAGCGGAGAATGAAAACGCCGATCAAAATCTTTCGAGGAAAATGGTAATCAAGATAGTTTACTCACGAGTATTATTTTCGCGTTATTTTTTTATCGATTTCGCTCCCACCTTAGCACGTTTATGTATTGTCTGTACTAACGCTGGCAATATACACGTGTGTGTGCACATATACAAATATATGCGACTTTTCTGAGGTTTCGCTACTCAACTCATCACTGGAGATATTGAAGTCACACTTAAACCTGTTTCATTCTTGCCTGTAGCACTCGTTGACTTTAGCACTTGTCTTCTGAGTTCAACACAGGACCCTAATCCCAAATCAAGGATGGTTCTTAACGAGCATGAAAGAGTTGTGCAATGTTTCCAAGGTTTTCAGTCTTCGATGAATGTATGATAGATCCCACAGTGAACAACAGAGATCTCTTTCTATCGGAGTCGATCTGTATGATTGGTGTGTATTCCATGATACTTTTGAGGTTTCTTTTTTCGTCAGGGGTTCAAACCAATCGAAATGATCGTAATGGATGGCGTTGAAGGTTATAACAAAATAGATATGAACATAACTGCACACGGTGACTATATGTTCACACCCTCCGGAAATGTGATGTATATTCGACTCGATGGCAGACGGGTGGATTTGACAAATTTACAATTCGGCTTCAGTATCAAACACGGTGAGTTGCGAGCTTGTATCCTTTCGATAAATTCACGTGTCATTCTGTCCGTATTACCTGCTTGTTTTATTACACATGAAGTGAATTGCAGTAAAAGAGGTATATCCATAGTCCGAAAACATAATGTATGTGGAGTCTTCAGATGACTCTCACGTCGAAACCAGTTTGCCGGTTGCGCTTTTGAAGGGAAAAAGATTGTACTTTGGTGGAAAGAAGGAGAGGGGAGGATGTTTCATAATTTAGTCCTACGGAGAAAAAGTGACTTAGGGGTTGAGGTCCGATGTCGAGCGACAGAAACTTGATAGGGGTAACCAGCCACCTATGTCGGGGATAAGCTTTGAGAAGTAATGAGAATAGGGACAGCCGAGGCAGAAACAAAGGTCGAAATAATAGCAGCAAGGAGGGGACAATGAAGCAGATGCCCAGCGTTGGACAAGCGGCTGCGAATTGGATGTTTAAACTGACTCAGCTACCGGACGACGGGCTTAACTTTGGACCCGGTAGAGAAAAGATAAATAAGAAAACCAGGCTTCACTCCATACGTGACAACAGTATTGAAGTCTGGACGAGTTTGAACCTTTTTACAGTGAGAAAAGTAGAGATGGTTTGAAGAAACCTCTGGAGCGGAACAGAAAACCATTCTTGCGGGCAGCACGAGAAACAAGCGAACATGCATATGAAGACTAAGATAGAGATAGAATGGTTGGAAGACCCAGGAAAGATATCGAATTGGGGGAACGAATAGGAAGCGAATCGCAAGATAAGTGAGGATAAAAGGAATGATGTTTGGGAGAAATTGGGAGAAGAGTCGTTTAGGAAGCATCGAAGAGAACACGGTTTTGAAAGCACCAACAGGAGATTTATTCAGGGTCCGAAGTGAGTGATATTACGAGGGCACAAAGGTTGAGGTCGATGTTGGCAGTGGCACAATGTGATGTAGGATACGAAAGGGAGTAGTGTAGGGTGGCTTCAAAAGCAAAATCGTGGATGGGGTTAGAATTGGTGGATAAGAGGTCAATAGTAAAAACCGGGAAGGGGTTGATAGAAGGTGCAGAACCTTGGGGAACGACAGCTTTCACGGGAAAAGGCTGCAATCATGCCCCCTAGACACGAAAAACGATGGTCCGTTTACTGAGTTTTCACGACGTCCACAAGGCAAGGGCTTGAAGAAACCCAAAAGTGGCCAATTTTGAAGGCAAACTTTTGTGCTAGACACGGTCAAGAGCTTTCGATAAGTCTAATGAGATCAGATTTGTTTCTCCGTGGTTATCGAGTATCACAGACTAGGAATATGAGACCACTGCTTGTAGATCACCCGTGGAACGACGAGGTCAGAAACCGCATTGGCAACCGCTTAGCAGTCCTTCATGTTCAAGGAACGATCGAAAGTGATCAGAAATTATGGTTTCCACGAGTTTTGCACGACAGAAATAAGACGGTATTTGTTCGGGTCAGAGGAATCGCTGTGTTTTGCAATAAGAGAAATTACGGTGAACATACCAGATTGGAGAGAAAAGCAAAAAGATGATGTAAAGTTAGAAGGAATTCTGAGGCACACATTTTCAGAACGATGAGTGGAATGCCATTAAGGCCAAGTGGTTTATTTTATTCGATTGAATTTTGGGTCTGGTAAGCCTTTCTCGTTGTGATAAGATTGGTTGGAGGTGGAAGAATTAAAGTGTCGGTAAAAGTGGAATGAGAGGCATACCGGGTAGCAAAATCCTCGGCTTTCTTATGAGGCTCACAGACTAAAGAGCCAGAGGATTCACAGAATGGGGAGGAATTGGAAGAGCAAATGTTGGGGAAAACGGCCTCGATGAGAGACCAAGGTGATCGGCTCTCAGTAACAAAGGGAGCTGGAAGTTTGGCTTTGTCGAGGACAAAACGATCCTTGGAGTTCTGAATGGAAAGCGGGCATTTATTTCTGGTCTGCACAAAGAGACCACGGGACTGGGGAGTAACGAAGCGGCATCACAACTTGAATGCTAACTTCTACTGGCGCACACTACGATTGCAGGAGTGAGTGAACCACTCAGGTTGTAGTTTGGCAGACCCCGTAGTGTGATATGGGAAGAAGTATATCTTGGACAACAGTCTCAGTAAGGTTTGAAACAGAAGTAGAAAGATCAGAAATAAAGCAACAAACACTCCAGGGATACGAGACTAGAAGATAACGAAAACCATTCGAGTTGGCCGAATCGTAACGACAAAAAGGGCGTCTGGAGTAGCACATAGAAACTGGGCAAGGAAATGTTGGTGGAGGAGATAAAACAGTGGTCTGATGAGCCGAATGGAGGAAGAACGATAATGCTAAAGAATAAAGGGGGAAAGGAAGTGAGAAGGTCAAAATCATGTGCTTAGTCTCCGGCCCGATCGGAGATGCATGTGGGGAAATCAACGAGTTGACTCAGATTGTTGACCAGAGCGAAAGCTCCAGCTTCGCGTCCTGCAGCCGCTGTGTCAGAAGAGTGCAAAAGCCAGTTCTTATTCTGTACAATAAAGTCACTAAGAATCGCTACTCGGCAGTTAGGGTCTGACGTGTGAGTACCGAGAGTGAATATTCAAATAGTGCACAGCTAAGGAACTTGTTTTTTGCTCTGGACTGGCATCACTTGATCACTTTCACACGGAACGGAAGCATACGGCTTACCGAGATCTGAAGGGCAGTCCTGAATATATATGTGGGATGCATCCACGGTATAGGCAGCTAGATAATTTACTTTCGATGACTGAATCAAACACCTCATTTAACAAAGCAGCTGTCAGGGAGCGAAAGGTGCCCGGCTTGCGGAATAGAATTTTAAATACCATAAATTTAAATGTAATTTTCATCTGGTATAGCATCTTGTGCTTCGTTCCATTTGTAAATTTCACGCATGTATATAGCGTACATTATTTTGTAACCGGGATATCACACTTCAATGTTATCTGTGGTCAGCTGGATTCAAATCTGACAAAGTCTCCACGACACAGTCAGTTTTTTCCAACACATTTAGAAGGGTCCAGCCAGAGTGATTGGAATTATCTAGTCTTGAATTAACCAATATCATGTAGTCACATTTTTTATTTGCACATTAAATAAGCTATCCGAATGGTGTTTTATGGCCAATTATTTCTCATATCTTACACGTATGGCAAACAGCTCATGACAATGTTAATGGGCGATGTAAGTAATTTTTTCAGTTACAATTTTCTGCTCACTTTACTCCTGTAAACACATCACCCAAGTTAATGCTGAGGTTTAATCCTAGTTGCATATTGTTTTTCAAATAACATTCGTTGGTAAATACACTCCGTTCGTGGGATAGCTCATCGTACAGATCATGCGCAAAACAACCACCTGAATAACGTACGTTTTTGTTCTAACAAGAAATAAGCAACGATCTTCGAAGAGATAAGATTTCGAAACATTTCACACAATACACTTACATAGAAATCAACGGGAGATAGCACGGTAAAGTTCTACTTAAAATGGGCCAAACATTCACATAAATTTCTCTATCTGGGTTGTAATTATGATTAGTCATTGCTTCAGTGAACCTGGATTGTTCGATGCTTAGCTGGCGGCATCTATTTTCTGAGGGCAAAAGGAATAAAAGTATGAAGTGGAATAGAACGGAAAACGACACGATACCTAGCCACATCACTTATTGTCTCCAACAGCGTGGTAGTCCGGTCTCGTGGACTCCCGTCGGAGGGTCTAACACGTCTCACGTAGCCTAGTCCAGTGGTCAACGTTTGCATAACCTTTTGCTGAGTTACAGACTGACCACCCACCTTTCAGCCATTACCTGCCCTGGAGAATAGCGTTCACCTAGAAAGCCTATCGGTGAGCATGCATGAAGCGAGTCCCAGCCATCTAAACATGTTCAAGTTTTGTACTTGTTGCAGTGACTAACCAATAGTTTTCATCGCGATACGCGCAAACCCAGCACTGCTGATCCGGTCTCCCCAACTTATTCGAGCACTACTACAGAGACACCGATGCGCAAACACCGGCAGTCATCACCTATCTCCTTAGCCCTAACAGCCATGTTTCTGAGCTGCATAAAGGGCCGGACTGTATTAGATTACGAAAATGTCAAACATAACGACCATTTCGGTTAGTCAGTGGGCTTAACTGACTGCAGACTGTCAGCGCTTGATAATCAACGGATTGAGTATAGTATAGCTTTAAGTCAACCACAGTCTTTAGGTGTTTTTTAAACTACACAATTTTGTTCAGTCCGGTTTACGAAGTCGGCTTGATGATAAAATTGATCCGTATGGTACTTTCAGATATCACATAATGTGGGATATGCAAGTAAGGCCATGTGATCAAATGGATAGCCAATTACATCCATTTGTTGTCAATCGAGGGTTCTACTGCAAATGCAGTGACTGATGCACATGGCTACTGGCCTAAAAGGGTTATGATATGCATGATTCACTCAAATACAGAATCCGTTGACCGAGCAGAGAAGTATGTTCAAACAAAAATGAAAGACGCACCATTAGGAGCAAGCTTTATGATTCTCATAATATTGTACTCCACTTGGATTTGAGACTTCGTTTGAACTTGGTTTGTTTCATGAAGTGTGTTTCACACAGATCATGCATGATGACTTGTTTTCCAAGAAGTGAGAAATTTCAGTGTATGCTTTTCTCAGAATTTCAAATACATTAGAATAATCTCAGTGGTCTGTTGCTGCAGAATGGAGCACAAATTTAAATGGACCTACTAATCAGATCTAGTGGCTATGAATGAATCATCACCATAGTTCACTGTCCAAGTGTCAAATCAAATCTTCACGTGTATGTTTGCCTGTCTGTATTTCCAAAGGAATACCTTTACAATTGCCCACATATGAAGTATTTGGATTATTGCTAGTTTACAACCATTTCCGGCTGCGTATGAATACCACGATATTTGGTGCACTCCGTTGAAACGCATCCTCAGCGTAGCATATAGCTGTGTTGGGATATGAATATCGTGAGTCGGTTCTCCGATTATCCTAGTTTCAGCAGAACATAAATGGAAACTAGCCACAATATTGAGAGCACACTGACTGCATGATCACGTAATGCTAGAGATATCGTTGTTGATCCCGGCAAGGTCCTCCAACCTAGGTCGTTCTGCCTAAATGACCACACGTAATCATTTGGTAGACCCATTTAGGGTCGTGGTCTATGATCTTCTTCTGGTGGCATCGTTGGCATCTACCAATGTAATTGTACTCACTGCTAAACGACCACAATTTATTGTGTATTTTTTTCTAGTGCAAGCCGGTTCATATTGTCTGAGGGATAAAACAATAATTTCCCTTAAAGTCATAAGGGTCTGCTACAAGAATCACTGCTGAACAGCCCAACTAACTTACTGGGATAGCAGCTGAGCTCTCAAATTGCTCTCTGCGAAACAAAAGTTTGTTTTCAAAAGTAAATTCACATCATGGTTATGTATAATTCAATACAAAATGGGAACACGGCAGAGTACGGTTGTCTAATTTGTATGCGAGTTGTTGTACTCGAAACTCAAACCGACAATCAATGTCACCGAACCCGTCCTAATTTACACACACAGTAGATACCCCCTCGATCCGGGTGAAACAACCGTTACCATTTCAAACAAATCCACACTTCCTAACCATGTTCATGTGCAGGTGTTCGGCCGCCTACCCACATCGAATTAAACGGTAGATTTCAATGAAAACGACCGAAAGTATCCCAAGTTGGATGAATATCTACGTCAACGAATGGGAAGCATATGCAAAAGGTCACGGACCAGGTAGTTACCAGAGTCTTATATTGCACTTCATTTGCTGGACGCACAGCATTTGGTCCACAGCATAACTGCGTTCTCTGTGGTTTTCTCTGTCAGCAATTTAGTCCACTACAGTTTACCAAACGGTTTCACTCAAAAAAAGGAAGCCTACTCTGTTCAAGCAAAAAAGCCTTCTCTTTTTCCCCGGTGAACCTATCACCGGTAATGTCATCCTTCCAATTGTATTGATTATTAATCTCTCTGTTATATGCACCAAAAGAGATACAGAGACATCTATCCAGGTACAAGTTGGGCAACATTACTCCACTGCTTCCTCTTTTAAAGCTAATCTCAGGAAAATGTTGTTTCTTGAACCACATTTACGCGCAGTGTACTTGATCTCCACGCATTTGAAATGATCCAGTGAAAATAGCCGCATAAATTGTCACACCCTCTTGTTTCTCTCCTTTTCCTGATTTCCAGACGGGTGTTCTGCCATCCTCACCTTACCTGTGAAGATCACACTACCGCGCAACATGAAATATGACCAGCAGTTTGGTTTTTGTTACTGGAAGGTGAAATCTTTGATAGACATGAAGGGAATAGACGTAAAACTACAGTTGCCTCAAGTACGTAATCAAAAGGTGACCGCAGCATTCATATTGATCCGATATTTTGTATTGTACTCGCATCAACTCTCATGACATGGGGTTTTCAGAGGTTGAGTGACTTATTTCCACACCACTTCTGGTTAATTTCACGACGAATAGTTTTCGGTTCTAGGGATTACACGTCTACTGGTGAAGCAATATCCTGTATACTGTTGTGTAACTGAGTGCATACCCGATCTGGTTCCTCTTCATCAATTGAGTGCACGTCCAAGTAATAAAATGTTGACAACGGAATAAAACTTCTGAGCATTACATTCTTAGTTCTCGTTGGAAGTGACAAACAACAGTACCAACTGAGGTCTGTGTAGTACCTACTGAGATTAGTGACATGTTTACTGACACTAGAAGTAGAGAGGTATAGCAAAGAACCGGATAGTGTTTCTTCATGTGGTAACCCACTGACTTATTCACATAATACCATCATCGTCAACGTCCCGATAGTCATAGCCCCCGTTCAGCATCAGTCAAGCCACTAGTCGATGCCTTACTCACGCACTGCCATGAGGTCCGAAATGCCAGTTAGCATTGGGACAATGCGGTATTCCTACTCACAGAGCAAGCTCCGGTGAAAAGTAGAGAATTCAAAATATACGGATGAAAAAATATGATCATCAGGACAAGATGTAGCCATATCTGCATTGAGAAAAGTGTACAGAGTACACACCGGAACTTGAAGCAGAGGTGAATGATGGTGAGTCGAACACCAAATGAACGGGCCACTCGGAATGACTCTCGCCAAAACCACTGACTCCACGTGTCACTGGCTGTTTCTTCGCACGATACCAATCCACTGCCTTCTCAACGATCAGTCCCGTCAGAACAAAATCATTGTGTTTCCAACAAACTGCAGAGTTAGGTCTCTTCCTGAGCATAAGTAGTAAGAGATTCGATTCACATATAATATGAATAATACTTAAGTACCGATTTCCAAATCAGTCAGTGAAGATAATATCACTGTACACATTGTACTGAGAGGAACTAGACACTTTCTTCCGTTTCTTTAAAATAAATACACCAAATTAGTTTCGAAAATTCATTCAACACACTGCAGTTGTACAACTCACGGTCCATAGCGATTCATTGCTGCGAACCACAATGAAACTGAATCGGTAAACTTGAAAGTAAGTTACTGAAATCCTATAATTTTCTGATCTATCTCGGAGAATGCAAAACAGTGAGTATGCAACACAAAATACAGCGAGCAATACTCTTGTCTAACATGATGACTTGAAGTGTCACGTGACTAAGACATGGTTCTCTGAAGTTCTTTCTTAGCTGACGTTGATGGTTTTCGTGAACTTGTGATCCCTGAGTCTGGTCGGCTGCTCACAAACCTATTCTGCACAGAAGCTGACGTGAATATTTCCTTTATTTTTGATATTGCAACACTCTGATAACAGTGAAATTTCGTGGATGGGAAATTACTCTTTTGCGATCACTTCTAAATTCAGAAACTTGACATGCTTTCCTTCATGTTTAACCATAAGAAAATGAGTGAACTTTTATCGACGTCAGAACAAATTATGAGAACATTCAAGAGAATGAATGGAAATGAGTAATTATGGAATACTCATGTGGGTGGAGCACATAAGCAGATATGCACTATTTATATGCATATATATGCATATATATATACATATATATATATATATTCAATAGGACCTACTTTGGATAGTCTGGAGTGTGAATGGATGCTCGTCAGTGAAGTGTCTACAAATGAACCACAACAGTGTTTTCTGCTAGTTTACACACATCAACTCTCTATTCTCTATCGTTATGAAAGCTTGCATATGCAGCCTCGTTGTTTTTTTGGGTGAACGGTGACTGGGACTCGCGCGCCTTTGCTTTTGCCTTCAGCCTCCTGACAACGTTGGATTTCTGACATATAAATGATCAACTTGAGTAAATTATGCACTGGTGAAGGTTCACCGAAAACGTCTGGAATGCGTGGTGCCATCTAATGATATTGACTGATCATTGACATTCCCGCCTAATCAAATTTGTAATACCTGTCACCCTCCAACATTTTTTCCACCAAAAACCATTTTGCGCACTGCACGTGATTCGCTTGCTCAAGTGTCCACCTGAAGACGAAAAGAACTGCTATCTCAAATTTTTGCGAATATTTGATGGTGCAGGTACAAAACGAATACGAATGAATGGGAACTTTGACACATCGGAGACAATCTACGGGTTTACTCAAAAGGTTATTGTGCTGGAATACTTCGGTCCTCCTGTGGACAAAGAAATGCAGTTGGCATTGGACTTTTTCTTCTGATACAAAATCAGTAACTTTGATTTCTTCGTTTTCTTTTGTTGCAGTTATTTGAAGTGTTCAATAGAGTGGATATCCAATCGCATTCATTTCTATAAAGCTACAATTTTGGGAACACCTATGTTACCAATGCGAACAGCAAATCTGATCCTCCGATATATTTTCCATAAACATTGTATCTAACAGCACGGTTCTCCGTAACCCAACATATTGTTTATAGTGCATTTCATTTGGGAAGTTCATATTTTGAAAACCTGTCAATGAAGTTCATACAGGACCGTGGGTTACCTACCAGTAGTCAGCCGCGTGTAATATCAAAATTCCGTTAATCTTTAGTACAAGAGCCTGATAGTCACAAGGTCAATGGAGCAGACAACGTTTAACCGTGGAGATCCGCATCACACCTGGTTCATGAGCTACCTCTAGAATTTTTGCCCTCTCGCCTGTTGATAATTTCCCGTTTATGGTTCCGCAATGAGAATCCCCACTGATTTCCGAGGGGCATAAACTCCTCGTCTTTTTCGCTTCTTCGGTGATTGCTAGTAAATTACTTCATTGGTCAGACCAACAGTTTATTTATCATAACCAATCGCGTGTGAGAGCTGTGGCCGATTGAGTGATACCTGTTGGAGACCCAATGGAAACATGGGCTTGGGATGGGGTTTTGCAAAGTTCGTGAACATTTTGCAAACTGCTACTTCGATAGTGCCCAAAAGCTAACCACTGGAGAGTGGCCAGCTTAGAAACGAAAGTGGAAATACTTTTCTATTTTCTAATAATTTCAGTTTTGTTTTACATTCAAAGAAGTTTGCTTGAGGTAGAATACTAGATTGTTGTCAATCCAACTAAGTGGGAGTGAAAATACACACGAATCACTGTCAAAACCTGCGAGAGTACTGACTGGTTCGGAACCAGCAGCAACCCACCCTCTCTAACAGATCATCATAGGACGTCATACGACAACGACGTTTAGTAGTTTGGTCAAGGCTCGAGTCAGCAGAATAGCTAGAGACAGAACAGCGAATCACTAATGTGGATTTTAAGGATTAGAAACGATTCCTCCCAAGAGCTGTTTGGCTGTCGCACCAGCCAGCCTTACGAGACTGTGACAGACAGCAGCTGAACCAATTAGTTCCGGTGCTTCGATTGGCTACGGTGACTAACCCCCTATATCGACAGTGGTCTGCACCGATAAACTAAGATAGTTCAGAATTGGAGAATTCTCCTTCCTAGGTCTGGTGGGAAAGTTCAGAACAAAACCTGTGACTGACAACGCGCTATAATAGAGTCAAGCTAATATGAAACCATCGTGTTGGAAACATCACTGGATACCAGAGAAATATTCAGATGATCGTGAATAGGAAACCGTGAAAAGAATAAATGTGCTTACTTAGTTAGTGCAAGTGTGATTTCGACTGCGTTCATATATTAGTTGGCCATAAATTGCCAAAGATGGCGACTATTGGTAGATTTTATTGATAAGAAGTAAGTGAATAATTATATAAGTCCTATCAATCACAAACAGTGGGGTGTCTAGCCCACTAAATCGTTTTCAAAGGCAATCAAAAGATAAGGCATCCTTCAGATGCAGAAAATGAAATGGAGATTCGCAACGTACCAGCGAATAGATGACAAGACAGCGCGCGAATGACCAGCACGGAGAAACCAGAAGAAGTGTGACCAGAAACAGTTCACTAGCCAGAGGGAAAGACCAATTGGTCAGGGTAATCAATAAGCACACGAGGGACAAGTTGCATGACCGTCTGTCTCCAACAAAGACTGGGGTATGAATATGGCCAGGGCTGTCAACGTAATTCGGCCAGTTAGTCGACAGACAACGGAGTTCCGGGTTAGGCTCAAAGTACAGTACTGGAAAGACCAAGTAAACTATCGCGATAAGAATGGACTACACACTGGAATTCGCAGTCCACGCGCACCGTTAATGGATCAGAAGAAATCAGGTGCACCTTAAAATTATACTAGTCAAATGCGTAGTGTGGATAAACAATAAGGTGGTTGTAGAAAAAGCCCGATATTCTTATCAGTAGAAAGCAAGTATGGACCTCAGGAAGAATGATACAACCATTGCTGGGTAAAGTTCAACTGGTTCCGAGGGACTGGTACAAAACACAGAGCAGTTCCAATGCTTTGTTGGCTGCTTTCATTGGCACTATCCTCTTCCAATGGGGATGGGTTGCCCGATGCCGAATTGCAGCGTGTTCAGATTTTCCAACTTGAGACCAAACAAACTCACGTAGCAGCATGAAAGTATCCGGACAGCACTGAGATTTTAAAAAAATTGTGTAGGCGCACCCAACGACCGAACCAGGGTTGTTGAGTTCATGAAAGTCTTGAAATTTTCAACGTTGGGGGTGTTTAACCAAATCGCGTGTGCTTTCTTTTTACTGGAGCACGGCTTGTTTCCTACAAGCTGCGTCATGAGACCGCATTCTGATGGTAGTGCATCTTTCCCGAATCGGTCACACTGGGCAGACCGAATGCTTGCAGTTAGTTGGTCATGGTCTTCACATACTTGAGGATATACTACCTGTTTTCACATAAACTATTCTTACCTTGGATTTTCGTTGCGTGCTACAAAGAAAATCTGTACATACATGAAAAAATATGATATGAATATGATTGCCTACCGCATAGCTGTCTGACATACATGGATTTAACAGATGAAAAACGTTTGCGACCACGGTGTGGTAATGAAAGTCAAACATATGGCTGTGTGTTCTCTTCAACTGAATGGCTTTCAAGCTTGTAAATTGAATATCTGCATACTTCACTGATTTTATTCTTCTCCTATGTTTCCGATTTCGCAGAAGAACTGATTGTCAAAACAAAACAGAAGAGCTATTAGTTCGTTCCATTGGACCACATATTGGTTGTAATAATTGGCTGCCATTTCACTGCTATTCATCTGCTCATAGGCTCACTTTTGTTATGCTCCATTTTGGTTCCTGTTTGGAGAAGCCATCGACCGTGATCAATTAGCACAGCCTCGCAACTTGGCATCAAGTATGATAGTTTTTCACAATGCTGAACCCACTAGGGATTTTATTATTTCGTTAGTCAACAAAACTGAAGTAATTTTCCGTGCACTTTTGGTAAAATACGAGCAATTAGTTCTGATGGACAACCGATTGCACAGAATCGAACTCGACTACATGAATTCTTCATTTTTAAACAAACCAAATCTTTAGAATTCTCGCTAAAATCGCAGCATATAAAATAAATTGAATACGTTTGTGAAACATTTCAAAGATTGTGAGTTCAAAGCAATCTGAAGTACGCTCACAACTTAGCAACTATTAATTGGTACATAGTAGTTATCATAACTACCCACGGGAAGATTGGCAAGAAACTAAACTACCTGAACATTGGAATTATCGGACTATCGGACGACAAGCAACAGCAATTACACTATGGCGATATGGTGACTGTTGTATTTGCGTTGAAACAGTTCAGACCGGAATTTCACAGGAAATTGCTAAGGCAACCTCTTTCTCTAAACAGTTCACTGTTCATGAACATTGAATTTTGTGTAATCCAAAAATAAAGCTTAACATGTGATGGGAATATGAGAAAAAATTCGGCCACACAATCAGTCATCAGTATAGGAGTAGCCGTGAATGTTAGCTTTAATGCGGTCTTTCTTTATGCTGAAGAACAAGCAAAGAACAAGTTACGCCAAGAAACCTAGAAGGCATGCTACCTGCCCTCACTTCATCCATGCTAACCTATTCCTTTGTTTACTCGTTCGGCAATCTATATAGATAGAGCTACCTGGCACCTACCACAAAGGATCAAATTGCATATACCTGCTTGGCTGTGGACGGAAAAGAGAAAATTCATCACCAGTGCAAAGGTAGCGCTCTCATGGGACAGTAAACACTACATAAATGACCACGATTTCCAAACAGTTTATAGAGTTTCAAATGACGTACCGAAAGTTGCTCGAAAACAACATTTAGCAACGGCGGAGGCTGTAGCCACCAGATTATTCGGTTAATGCATCTCTCCTTAAAAGCTTTTCCCTAAAGCTCTCAATTTGCCCTGGACGCGATCAGAGACCCACCCTGGAACTCAAAGAGACCTGAACCATAATCCTTTGCTTGAAACCAGAAAAGGATAACCACTGCAACCCATCTTCATTGTTTTACTTGTCCTTTTCCCGACCACGAAACAACAACATTTCCCTTCCTATCCTTTCTAAGTACACAAGCCCAATTTGGAAGAATAACCAGTCACATTTTAACACACCGGAAATGATCAAAATTTATGCATTTCTTACCTACAAATGCATTTGTTTTAGCCACGAGTTTGATGTTATTGAACACAAGCCAGCTCGCCATCCGTGTTTCCTGTATAAAATGAGATAGGATTATTCAGTGAACAAGCTCCTTAGATAGAATAGCAAGTTGCTTTCCATTTCATCTTCGTGTTTTCAACACTTCCGCATTAGACAACATTGTGATTACAGGAAAATTGTCAAACAAGAGTCACATAAATTAAGCGAGATTCCTCACTGAACTACAGTAAGCCACTACGAGGTAAAAGATTTCTTTGAGTATTCTAACCATATGGTCATGAAAATTTCCCTGATTTGAATATCCAATGGAAACTCCCACTTTTGCTGTCACCAGTTTCGTCACTGACAATCGGAATCAATTCGTGCTTGGTACAAGAATTCAACTGAGGTTATTATCGGACCGCCTTCTTGTTTATTTTTTCATTTGAAACGTTTCTTTAAGTGACGTGATGATTGTTTTCATCTCACTTCCAACTGACTGATTCATCAAGCTAGTAACCAAAACCGTTGCATTAAAATGCACGACTGTTCTGATAAAGCTACTCGGTTCAACTTGCGATAATCTAGCCTAGCTGAAAGATAGCAATTATGCAGCTATGCTCACACTCAAACGAGACACAGGATCTGCAGCCCTACACAAACAAATACCAACTCACACCCAGTTTTCGCAGTTCTCATTTCTCCACAGAAGTAAAACATCCTTCGTCCAGAATATCATGTTCTTATTGATCTTGATGGTAATCAAATGTCGATGTCTATTCGTGGCACAGCAAAATGAACTGCTGATAATTAACTGCAAACGCTACTCTCCATGATCAACATTAAAATGTCAGTGAGAAATCCGAATTTTTTTTAATTTTATTAGATGACTCTCTTTTTACACCTCACGATAACTTGTGCTTCGAAACCCTACTTGTGTGAAGTGAGACGATTTGTCAGCAAACAACTCATCAACTGATTTATATTCCACCAGCCTACCCCGGTTTCCTGTAAACGCGTGCACATACGGTTTGATTGGTGTTTGGACTCCAACAAGATAATAAATATAAAAGGAAACTGATTCATTACCCACCTGCTGAATGGGTAACGCGTACACCAAATGCTTCTGGGCTCGCAGGTCTTCAGGTGTCTCATCTACCTGTCATGCGCTGTTGTTGCTGTTGGTGAGTTTGAAGTATTTTCTACAAAATGCTGCCTTTTTGATTTCCTATCTGAAATTTATTTGAATACGGTAATCAGTTGCTTATTCAACTAATAACCAGTGTGGTTTATTTGAGCCAATTGATAATGACAATAATGAAATGGCACTCCCATCCGTTCATGGCTTTGAGCAGTGAAAGCCCGCTGTCTGCACAGCGATCGACTACTGTGATTGAGGACTTGTCCGGGGAGCCCTAATTACAACGAATGCATGCACATTAGTTACAACCTGCACAGCTCAAGTACCATGTTCATCTAAGGAGATTAGTTTTGCGTAATATTCTAACAAGGATGACAAGGCGGGCTATGACACTTGTATTTCAACGGCCAAACAAGTCCAGTCCATGAAACACATACCATCGTTCATATAGTCCCTTTTTCAGACCGCGCGGCACCGACATTGCTCTTGCTGCTACTTGAGTGTTTTGACTGCGTTCTGACCAGTTGCTCGTAGGCGATAGCTTATTTCTCATGGGCATCATTTCTGTTCGGCTGTTCCAATCGTCCCAGTTGACGGCTTAATCGGCAGCCCCTCGCCTGGGCTATATTGCTGGTTGCCCGAGATCCCGCTGCTTCCCCTCTGCTAGTCCGCATGCCTCCTTTCGTCTGCTTCGGGAGGTCTTCGACATATTCGCTGTCTGTTCTTTTGCCTGTGGCTCTCGGGTGGTTGGTCCGTTCGATTTGATATTCACGTCGTTCCTTTACACCAGCATCTCCGACTACAGTATGGTTGATCATGTAAGGCCAACCCCGTTCGACTGGCGGTCAGATTTCCGACTTACAATCGTTTACCATTACCTCGAGTCCCAATGGGTGTAATGCAAAAGATTATCGACAAGAGTGAGACAGCCGCCTCAACGGTTCGCTGAGCCATTATACTACATGTAATACTACACATCATGCAAGCTTAATCCCACTTTACCCACATGTAAGCAATAATAATAACGATAATCGTTTTAAATACGATGAGATGCTAGTGACATTTTGTGCAATAATACTAGCTGGTCATAGATTTTCTGAAGCAAGCGATGAACATGGTTTTATTGGAATGGATTAATCCTATAACACAAAGACGTAATGTACAGCAACGATCCTGTCCCGGAAACAATCACTGGATTGGTCATTGTGTTGTACTCTAACGGTCCCCTTCTTCACCGTGGAAAGTATCTAGTGCCACTCCTAAAGACTGTTGTTTGCAATTCATACAGATCTTGTACGGACCGATGTACCGTTTACAGCCCAGTTTTCGTTGAATATTGGCATTTAGTTGGAACGCGGGACTTGTCACATAAACAAAGTCAACCAAGTACATACTGGGTTAAGTCGAATATCTCCTGCCTACATACTCGAACTGCCTGAATTGAACGAAAATATAACTCACGTGCTTGTGTCAAAAACATACCCAATAGCCGGGATTTTAAAGTAATTGAGAACGGGTTCCCTGTTCCGAAGAATGAAGTCAGGAGGTTGCCCCCGCACTAGCTGTTGATATCGAAAATGGAACAAGTGATGGAGATTTAGATGGAGAATTATTTTATAACCAACTTAGTGGACTTTATGAAAACAAGGTGATAGACCCTGAAGAATGAAGGTGAACCCTAGAGATAATATTGTGCATGAATGTTTCGTTTTCATTTACATGTGGGTTACTTTAATGTAAATAAACGTTGTTTTGCTTTCGCTCAAAGGCTCACATTCCGTCATGGTCGTGGTCGACCGGCTTTGGAAACAAACGGTTTCGTCTGAATTTTGAGAATTAGCACGCGCCTGATTAAAGCCAACCGCAAGGCCCATTGTCCTGGAGCGCAGCCGCTATATGCAAGTTATTGTCATATACGAGAACAAATTGTGCATATAAGCGCCCTTCTCTATGAGTTTCGAGTACATTTTCAAGGTAAAATTTTGCACACTTGTTCTGTATTTTCAATCTATTGCTAACTAACTGACATCTGGAAACCACGGAAACATAGTAGAGCTATTTCATTCCTCTCTAGAAATCGTTGGTTTTGGCGTGTGTCCGTCGGGTTCTAAATAAGATTTAAACCTGGAATGCCGGACCGTTCCCACCAAAGATGGCACGGTTGTGTAATGTTTATTTAGTTATTTATTCACGAACTGTGTTATTACCGAGTGTTTGCACCCTAACGTCAACAGGCGATTCAAGGCTCGCGTGATGTAAGCAGGGAGTCTTATTCTAAGAAATCGGAAACTTTGTGTCACCTTGATCCATTCCATCAAAACAGATAGAAGACGTAAATTGGGAGATCCTAGCATTTCTCCGAATCTTCTCTGTTGCGTACGTAAAACATACGGATTCGTGTTCGAATTGGGTACAGAGCAGCATAATGGTATACAGGGTGTCAAACGAAATTAGGAAACTGTCCGGTGAACCCGTTTGGCTACCGCCACGACCAACACATTGTGGACCAAACGTTTCTGTGCACACAGTTACTCTAGTGCCCCCATTTAAAGGGGGATCACCTGTTCAATCGGATTAGTCAAGCTCATTTGAACCGTGTCACGAATTCTAGTGCCTCTCACGTCATTCATCAATTCACTTGCAGCTGCGGTGACACCTACATAGGCAGAACGGATTGGTGTCTCGGTCAAAGAATGGGGGAGCATGTATTAAAGTGGCCAGTGCAGGGGATGACCCATCCTTCGCACGGACAACAAAGGACCACGACAAACCCTGCTTCATTGATCGCGAAACCCCTTGTGACCTTTCGTCATTAGATTGACCCAGGTCAGGCACCCCGAGCGATTGCACGGAATCGGAACCCCAAAGCTCCTAGTCTCTTGTGAAGCTGTGTTGATAAGTTGATTGGACCTCCAGTGTGTGCACAGAAACTTTTATCCCACAATATGTGTTTGCCCTGGAGGTAGCCAATCAGGTTTACCGGACCGTTTCCTAATTTCGTTTGACACTGTCTATTTGTCAGAAACTCTCCAGCCCAATTAGTATTTTCTGGAACGTTTTAAATAATCCGACTTGACTGACTGGAGTTGTCTGGCATTGAAACAACGAATAACATGTTATTGCGTTGTGTTTTCACAAAAAAGTGAATAAATCGAAGCTTATTTCTATCGTCACTTGTTTCGCCTATTTTTGCGCGTACTTTGAACAGATTATGAAACCTTTTACGGCCAACTTGAGTACATTTTGGATTGGCCAGATTCGGTCACATTCTTTCCTATTTACCTTTCGCTCAGCTCGATGTTAAGGCACAATTCAAACAACACAATTCAAGTGAAATACTATCAGTCAAACAACACTCCTTGGGCATTGACCATCGTTCACAAGTGAGAATCGACTTGTGGACAATGAACCCAATAATATTTTGTTATATCTTAAAAATAATTGACTTTGTTCTGGGCAGAACTAAGCGGAATTTGAAAGAAATGAAGATGCAAACAGATTCACATATTGTAACAGGGAATGCAGAGGCGACGGAACGGCGGGAACATCGAGGCGAACGAACCAACCAAACGAGGGCCACCGACAAAAGAACAGGTGGTGAATATGTCAGAATCTTCCCAAAGCACGCAAAAGGAGGCACACAGACGACCAGAGAGGAAACAGAGGGATCTCCGGTAACCAGCAAGATAGCTCAGGTGAAGGGCTGCCGATTGGGCCGTCAACTGAGGCAGTCGGACCAACCGAAGGGAAATGACGGTCAAGAGAAGAAAGCCATCGGCCACAGGCAACTGGACAGAACGCAGCCGAAGCCCTCAAGCAGCGGCAATGGCAATCTTGGTGCCGCGCAGTCTGGGAAAAGGCCTATATAAACGACTGTATGTGTTCCATGACTTGATTTGTTTGACCGGTGAAATACAAGTATCCTGTCGTGTGTTGTCGTCCTTGTTAAAACATCATATCTCTCAGAAAGGTCACGTGGAGATAGTAAGTTGATGTTCCAAGCGAAATCGGGTAACAACTGACACAGCAGCCATTGTTCAGGGTTGGTAAAATATATCGAAATGTTAGGTATCCCTTTCGTTGATAATGCCATCGTTGAACATACGTGTCCCATAGATATTTCATAACCCAGATGCTGTCTGTGCGGCTATTTTTGACGATTTGGCTATCC
This sequence comes from Fasciola hepatica, assembly GCA_948099385.1. Classification (NCBI taxonomy): domain Eukaryota; kingdom Metazoa; phylum Platyhelminthes; class Trematoda; order Plagiorchiida; family Fasciolidae; genus Fasciola; species Fasciola hepatica. The sequence goes on from CANUEZ040000182.1 coordinate 11,925,010, forward strand.
CTCTGTCCTGTGTATATACATCACTCATTGCGTATCTCATGATTTGAGCATTAGTCGTACTTACCTGTACAGATCACATTGGTATACAAAGTCAGCTTCATCATAAGGTCAGTTCACACGGTACTTCTAGTTATCACATGTGAAGCATTTGACAGTCAAGACGAGTGCTAAAGAACGACTGATGAATTTCTCGTACCATTCGGCTTTCTGGAGGCCCAGGGTGTGTTTGAATGTGGTGTACTTTTGGTTGCAAAAATTAAGTTGCACAAGGTCTCTCTCTCATACACAGCACAGAATAGGAATGATTAAATAGCGAATGAAGTCTTTAGCAATATGTTAGAGAACAATTGTCGTCACTTTCTAAGATTGATGAACTCGCAACACAGCAGTAAAGTTTCACTCGTTTCCGTTGATCCACGGAAGTAGCGAACATGTTGCTTGTTAGCAACTTTGCCGTGGCAAATTGGAATGACCTATCACTCATTCGTGGATGATGGCATTTATGGGATGGACTGAAAATACAATATTTTCATTGGACGGCTTGGAATGAGAATCTGAGGTTCATAAATATTTTACCGCCTTTAACTCTCGTCGTCTAAATGTCCTGACACATTCATCTACCATTACTCAAATTGTATGATTGCAAATCCATCCAGCATGCATCTTCATGTGTGGGGTTTTATGCAAGTGTTTGCATAGAAATATTACACCCCTATGGCTACTGTGAATATAGCCAACCTCCCAGGCAGTAAAATGCATTTACATACTGTTGTTTGTCTGTCGAAATTCCCGTTTTGGAGAAACACAGACAACAACAAAACGGTTCCCACAGTGTGTGCTTGCTTGATTACCGTCATCAACACGAGCATGTAAAATTTCATCTGAAAGAGGAGTTATTGATGGCATAAGTGCATCGTAGAAGCAACTGTTATCTGATTGTGAGCAAGAAGAGGAGACATAAATTTTGGCATAAGTGTACTACAAAACAAGGAAATTTCGGAAAACGTTGAATAGATAAACAGTCTATAACGTTTGAAGAGTATTGAAACAGAACGGTAGACTTGCCACTTCATGATGAGTTTAAGTAGATTGTCACACCTCTATATATGCGTTCCAAAGAGTTGTCAACAGTCACGTTCAGCCACGATTCTTGAACACAGACTGCACCTGTATGAAGATGAATTCACGTATTCAAGTCAAGTCAAGTATTTGTTTTATACACCTTGGTGGGTGAATATTCAGCAGTACATAGCTAAACTCCCAGCGATTACACACAAATGAAACCAGCACTCACAACAACAAGAAAAACAATGATAAGAGGTGATTAAGAAACTAAGGCACTAAACATTGTCCAACCTCAGCGCTGATGTTTTCAGGACTAAAAACGAATCGAGCAAGGTAAGGGACAATAGAGAACCGGTAGGCAGCCGTGCTTGCATAAATCATTTTATAGTTGTTGCGGGTGGAAGAGGAGGAAGCACATGGGCTGAGGTCCCTGTGAAGCTGGTAAAGTGAGTTGTTAAGGATTCTCTAGACAAATTTTTAGCACATTTTATGATGTTGGGATGCGACGGAGTCTGAGATCTTCACGGGGTATGTCTTTCGCACAAGATAAGTGCTTGAGAAATACTTTACTAAGGCGTAGCTCTTGGCTTGTCGTTCAGCGAAGAAAATGAGAGAAGAGTACCATCAGTGAGGTTATACGCATGACAGGACGAGACCCTGAATGATGTAAAGAGGTACAAACATGGTTTTAAGACGCAAAACATAGTAGGTTAGTCTTTCCACTTCTGTGAAAACGAAGGCAACATGTACAGTCCAACAAATATTATGGGTGATCATTACCCCAGGGTATCTGGCCGATGGTTGACGATCAACGGGGATGTTTCCTACGAGAATGTCTAATCAGGAATTAAAAACATTCCAGTAATTACTGCCTTTGAGAAAACCAAAAACAACATTGGGTCTTTTACGGGGGTTTTGATTTTCGGGCCCATTGGAAACATCTGAGAATATAGAGGAGTTCAAGTTAGCTGATGCATCAGGATAGGGTGACCGGAGTACAATTGAAATCAGTCATCCTTCTTGAAATTTTTGAAAGTTTGATAGGCCTGTCCATTTTTCCTTGCACTAGACCATATTCTGTGTTGTTTTTTGAAACTTCCTCCCAGGAGAGAACACCGATCCAGAAGGTGCTCGCTCCGAGGGAAGAACATTTCTCGTCAACAAACAACTGAAACACCCTGAAGAACATGTTCTCGGACGCTCCTTTCATGTAAACCCGAAAGCTTCGTAGTCTCGGAAACAGTCAATCAAGATTAGTGTGTACTTTTCCGTAGATACAAGACTTCGTATATTTAAATGGCTGCATTCATCCAATAATGCATTTTTCTCCATTTAAGAGGAAGTAATGTATCAAAGAGTTAATTGAACTTACTGGTACTACAATTCTCAGCCTTTCTTGCTTTTCAATTACCCATCAATTAGCAAACTACAGCGCAGCGAAAGCCCGACAAACTGAACTATTACGAAATCTGCCCATATCTGTAGTCTCACGCGAGAGTTACGCTAGGTGTAAACGGGTGATTCACAGATTGATGACGCAGTAGTTTTCACTGTTTCCACTACCGGTGGTCAAATATTCCATGGAAGTAAAACCTCTCACAAAAGATATCATTTCCCAGAAACTAAGAAACAAGGTAATAGCAAGAAATACGGTTAGTTTGTGAGCAACTAAACACCCACATTCAAGCCGTATGATTGAATGGGCTGGATGGAGTTTACGGGCACTTTTGTTGTATACCATAGTTACTGGATAACGTGACAGCGGCCTCTGACAATGGAATATATTTTATTCGATTAGGCCATTCAAGGAAGTAATATGCAGAATGACGTATTTTCTCAGTCAGTCGCGAGATTCTACCTTCTGGAGGAGAATGTCGATGGTGGTCCATGATAGTTCGTTCACTATCTAACTGATCGTTTACCTGTTGAGTGTCGTATATTTTGGTTTTCTACTTATACTACTTATACTACACAAATTTGATATTGCTGTGGTCAAAGCAAAACTGATGAGCCAGTTGGATTGTACTGAATGAAATGGAAGGATGAATTTGAAACTAAGAAATTCAATTTTGCAGAGACATAGCAAAAATCACTTTATTTCCTTTTCCATTCGGCCAATTTAACCAAGTTAACGCCAACAGACACTCATTAGCTCTGATGGACTTGAATTCTACTTGAACTTTGTAGACTAAGTAATCAGTATAGAATGTATAGCCGTACCAGACCTCTCATAAGCCATCCAGACCCGGAAACACAGACGACTGTCGAAGGACACGAGATTCAAATTCAGTTCAAGTTCGGTTTGTATTATTTATTGTTGTCTCATGATTGGTGTCGACAGGGAGTGACCTAACGTCCCCTAAAATAGAACGGTACAACTAAGCATACCATTGTGTTATACTCTATTGACTAAGTAATTCTACTGTGGCCTGTTTGGTCATGACTGGTTTTATATTTCGGACAAACTTTTGTGGAGATTAGGAAAGCGGCACACACACAATCAAATACAAACACAAAACAAAACAAAACTGATTTTTAAAAGCGAACAAGATAGAGTGGCAATACATTGTTGAGCCTTTGTTGTAAAGAGCTCCCGTATATCTATGAAGGTAAAGCAACAACGAAAAATCACTCATATTAAAGGTATTGAAAAGGCTTCCATTGTTTAATAGCAGTTTTGTCGGCAAACTCGATAAGTTGCTTTGTTTTTGTGCAGAAAAGGGCTTTCTGAGGACTGTGAACACTCTTGTTGGATGTCCAGTTCCCACTCAGTTGTGAGCAATCGATGATGCCTGTCTACAAATTTGGATTGTTCATACGGTCCTCGAAGGAAGGTAGTAACACCGACTTCACTTGGAAGTGGATAAATGGTAAAGTAGTATAACGTTTATTGAATGCCTGGCTTCTATTTCACGTCAATGTTCTCCTTGAATCTGTTACAAGAGCATTATGCTCTAAGAGGCTTATTTTTGTTACTGCTAGTGCCAGTATATCACACACGCACACTCCACGATGATTCGCGTACGGTTTTCGCACATGCCTCCTTCGATTATTCCCAAGTACAAACTACCCGCAGCTCCTTGATTTTTTCACATCTTCGTTTCTCTCACCTATCTTTGTGCCAGTTCGGCACAGATTTCACACATACTGTCGAGCACACCAGGGATAAGGATCAATAAGTTCCAGTATTTTGTCAAGTTACCGGGTTTGTTACACAATCACTCACGTACGGCTACCCATAACTGTACATACACCATATATTACCCAGTATTATATATTCAAATGCCTGTGGTGGTACGTTGAAAGTAAATTAAGTTACAAGCATCTCTGACAGATGGCACGGTTGGCCTTAGCCACAAATTCACAGGTTCAGATTGGGCGACATCATCTGCTTTCGGGTCTCCACGCAGCAGACACACTTTAGGAATGTCCAAGCTGATGAGCTTGCCCTTTGGGAAAATGGACACCAGCCTGATTTAGGTTCGTTGTTGCTTATTGAAAACGTCTGGTTAAAACATCACCAAACCACCAGCCTTCGAGTTTCAGATTTTTTATATCCCTTGTCTTTTTTGATTCTAAAAATGGACTCTCCGTCCATGCACGCCCCACACCAAGATCAGGTGTATGATTTGTCGTCATCGCTTAGTAAACATACCTCTATGACCACTTCCAGGACCAAAACCGAGGTTTTCTCAGATTAGTCAAAAATGGATCGTCAACAAGACATAACTGTTTTTGTTATGAAACATTTCTGGGACCAGTGACTTGTTGGTCAACCTCTTCTCTGTTTAGTCTTTGACGGCACTGGGAGTTTCATCCGAAAGCATTTTTGTTTGTGGAAGTATAAATCAGAAAACACGACGACAGGCCTAATCCTAATTTCACAAACTCGTCCATGGTCGTGCACTGACGAGGCCTGAAATATCACCCAGGCACCTCGCAAAGTCAACAGTTGTCAAATTATTATTCATTTTCACTCACATATGCAGGTTCAATTTTTCCTCAACAGCACCCACTATTTGAGTTGCATTGTCGCCGTGGATATCGCTCGGTCAGCCGCTCCTGGAGATGGGTCTGGTAAGAGCCGGGATAAGAGCAAGAGTATGAGCACGATAAATGTGGACAGCTTTAGTCTAAATACAAGAGTATTTGCAATCGTCACACTTTCCAGACTATGGACAACATTCACTCAGGATAGACACACATTGATCCACTCTAATATCGTAGAAGGAGTACCATCCAGCCTCCAATATCGTGGGTTGAATGGGTGCGATGTGTTTTGTAATCTCCTAACATGCTTTCATCATATGGTGGTGTGAACGAGTACTGTTTGAGCATTATGGCAGAACGTTTGTACCTCACATGGTGTTCAGAATTTTTGAGCCCTCAACTAACGAAATAAGTTTCATTTGCATGCCTTAGACATAATGCCGACACCTTTGAGGCGATAAGCCCCTGAAGTTTTGACTGATTTACTATTCAATTTGCGAACCTCAGCACACCTTCAAACCCACTTGGTTGCAACTCATAGCTTCTTCGATTTATGTGAGCTTCATAAACAGAACTGTCTTATGACCGATTATTCTACCAATGTTTGAAACATTGGGTCCCCTTGATTCAGTTCATCAAAACGGATTTTTCTATGTAATACAGTATTATCAACCAATTCACCCCGATGGTTACTACAAGTACTCAATTGTTGGGTCCTTGTTTACGACCGTTTCTGATTCATAGGTGGCCAATGCACATGGCCGTCTCATTATCTTGTCACGAGTACCTGCGCGCCATTCTCCCGCACGACCTAAGTTCATCTCACAGACTGAACAATCACATCCCTGCTCGAACACGCGTCGACTGCATTAACAATAGGCTTCTTCGTTGACGTTTGAGCTCAGATTTTTCGTTGACCTGCGACCGTGATCGCCATGTTCTACCTACAATACAAATACTATTCGACTGTCATTGTGCTTACTTCTGAGTGGTTTGTTTTACTTCACGGGAAGTTTATGTGATTACCTAAGAGGCGACTTATTCTGATTGTACTGAATACAAATTCTCAAACATTGGAGTCAGTCTTTGACTCAGATAATATAAGTCAGTGGAATGGAGTTAAACAATTACCGACGAACGATCAAGGAGCATGTCTGAGAGTGCTACGGATCAGCCCCTTAGTACCCATCTATATGCAAAGAGAGGTCAGCGCATTGTTTTACAAATTTCTCAGTTTTTGTTGTGTTCTAGAATTTTACTCACATTTCACCAACAGAAAACCAGTATGCAAGCCTTCCGAGCAGTGCGGCTGATCAGCTGCCATGTCACTAAGACGGAATCACCAATGGCGAATCCAAATAGGGGATATGACAGTCAAATAATAATCACTGGCTTCGTGAGAGACCGCGACGTGCTTGTGTTGATCTAGCAAAATGTCATTTGGCCAGGAAATGCATTTCCACCTAACCCATACTCAATCCGCCTCACTGTTCTCGTTTTATTCCCTATCCACTCGTACCAGGAAAGATAGGCCAGATTTCAGTGCACCTAGGCCCAAAAAGCCTTGCAAGAATAAAATCACAAAGCATCAGTTTCAGTAGTCTTCCGGGCTTCATAAATTAGCCCTTATTTCATTTTATTGCAGAGATCTGGTCCAAGGGATGTTAGACACTATTGTCAAGATGATATTTGGGGCTAGTGCAGACAACCACTTAGGGGTTCATCTAATCCATCATTGAAATCGTCCTCTTCATTCAATACCGAAAAGGATTGTTTCCATCTACTTATTTTATCTGCCCAATTTGTTGTTAAGTTGCTTTAAAATCAATACTGAAAAAGAAACTCACAAATTTTTCATTGATCATCTTTTCACTGTGAGCATCTGTGGATATCGTATAATTGCACACCCAACATTCTACTCACCGACGCATTCATTATAAGATAGCAAACTTCATTTTTAAAGACTGATTAATGCTGATGTACCTTATTGATTGCCTGCACTAGTAGGCCACAGGTTATTTCCGAATTCCGGAAAACTTAGAAAATCAAATACCTCCCAATATTCAGCAATACTTAGTTCTAGGCCTTGAATCCCAGACCTAAGTTAAGGCAATTATAATCCAATTCAAACAACCACAAAGCAGGCTTTGGATACGGTGGCTTTGGTGGCTATCTCCCATCGGCATCTTTATTCGGAAAAAATGAATATAACAAGAATGGAAAAGGGTAAGTGGGAGTACTACACTTACTGGCATCCCGCCGACACAAAACTTTTGTGGATACAACAGTGCCATTGATCGAGGTGCCTAATCCTTTCCTTCGATGGATCTAACGATAGAGTTGGAGGGCCTCTTGGACCCCACGCAGGAAGTCTAACAAGCTCTACATGGCCAAGTCTTCTGTTTAGGCTTTTCATAATTTACGACGCAGAATCCTCAATAATTTCACTGTCAGTGTTATTGCAAGTTCCATTCAATAGAGTGCAAACTCAATATAACAATAGAAAATCAGACTGAATTAGGCAAGTACGTGAACAGTAAAGAAACAAGGAACCACTGATTGTTTCGCATTTCGCTACAAGCACCTGGCAACAATCCGTAAGCATTCAGCACATGACTGACGAGACAGTGAGCGGTTGCGATCCTTATCGATCTATACATCGATCTATCTATCTGTCCATATATATATATATATATATATATATATATATATATATATATATATCACTATCTCGCTATCTATATATACATCCATCTATCTGAAAATTATAATATGTATCTATTTAAGTATCTATATTTCTGTCTATCTATCAAACTTTCTATCATACTCTCTAAATATCCATCTAACTATCTCTATCTATCTATCTATCTATCTATCTATCTATCTATCTATCTATCTATCTATCTATCTATCTATCTATCTATCTATCTATCTATCTATCTGTCCATCTATCTATCTACCTGGTTTGAGACGGTCACGTGTACAGGTGAATATCTGGAAACAGTCCGATGATGTGAATGAAACAAGTCATTCATTATGCATCTCTAGTTTTCCTATCGAGTGATATGTTTGATTATCACTAAAAAGGTAAATGTGTTGTCCTACTTCGCACAAAATATCCGAAATTCGCGTGTTTGCAGACAAATGAATATTTTCAAGATATTGTCGTCAGTTGAGCGTGATTCGAGGGTCCATGGAGTGACCTAGGATTCACGGCATTTATTTATTCGTTTCAGTTGATTTCCTACGGTGAACCCCATCCTGATCCCCTTTCTATCGTCAATGGCTGAGCTCTGTAAATGTGCTTCACTTTTTCTCACTGATTCCTAATAACTTGGACCTACAGAACGTACTTCTTTGGGACCAAATACATTTTTTTCAGTCTTCGATCCAGAGTGTACCTTTAGGTTTGCACATTTCTTTTCAGTTTTTCATATTTTCTTGACACGAACCTAAATTGTGGCCCTTTTGGTTCAAGAATTCGAAATTGGTGCAACACTGTCCAACTTCTACTTCACCTTTCTGAAGAGCTTCCTAGTTTGAAGCATAGATGTGATATACTGGTTCTTGCAGGGCTGTCCCCTGGCGCGATTCCCAAGTACATAGTAGATTGTCAGGCAATGCGATTTATTCCCTTCAACGTGGCTCGCGTTCGAAATGTTACAGAAATACGCCAGTCATCATTCATGTTGCACAAAACATGATTTCCATTTCTTCTTAGTCTGCTGAGTTCTCTGAATGGTTGCACGGCAAATAAAATGGATAAGAAGATTATTATTATTGTTTTTATTAATGTGATCAGCTTTATAGAAAAACCATTTGACAGCCGGTGACCATGTTCAGGAAAATCACATAGAAGGAAAAACTTTTCGGGATAAACACTAACCATTACAAATGCATCTACCCAGTACGAAAAAAAGGAATAAGACAATTCAAGGCCTACGAAATTAGTGTCCATTAGTTTTAATTTGACATATTCCAGTAGGTGCTTAGCGATTTATGTTTCCTTCATATGTATTGTCTTGTTTGGGAACAACTCGAAAACCAGTCGGCCTGTGCGCTTGTGTTCATAGGCAACCAGATTAGTTTTGATAGAACACAATACGGTTGCTGAATTATACTTGCAGCCGAACTGTCTGAACTGTTCCGGGCAAGGCCTCAACGCACAATTCCTTACTAAGTGTGAAAACACCAAGAGTCAAACTGTTCAAGTCGACAAGGCTGATCTCTCACCCAGTACGTGAGGTGTAGCACTGAGATTAGAGCTGGCAAGTAATCAACTATAGTACGATGACCGCCGCACGACGGCTGGATATCAGCTATTACTAGTCGTCAATATTGTCACCGACAAAATATTCAGTCATTCAAGTCTGTCCCATTTCAACCATGCACTGATAAATTGCAGCTAACTCGAACAGTGTCGCGGTCCATGAGAAAAATTTAGTCCTTTCTTCCATCGAGATTGCTCTTCATTTCCAAGGTCTTGGTTACTGCCTTGATCTATCAACAAGCCAGAAATGGAACACGAATAAAAATCTCAATTTTCTGTAAGGTAACGGTAAGCAAGTTCAAAGTCGTGTAAGCGAAAACAAGAACACGAGTTTAAATGCGCCCCTGATGACGACACTTCATAGACACCGCCATTCACCTACAATCCGGTGTGAGCGGATTTTATTGACCTCAAACCGTAAACACAACAAGTCATTTATGAAAAACCACTACCTAATGCCTTCACAATCCCCATTCTGTTCTCGTCTGCCTTGAAAACAACGCCCACCGGATAACTCTAATTGTAGGCAAGCTTAAAACCTGTGTCTACTATCCTACCCTTTCAAAATTGTCACGGACCACAGACCTACGATCTGTCTCCAGCTCTCTACACCGAAACGTGACAATGCTGATGGGACAATAAAGAGTGTACGCAAGTGCCCAGGTGTGAACTTTAGGCACAACTGTTGTAAAAGTAATCACGTAACATGAAGATTCACTCAGATATGAAGAAAGAAAGAGAAACACAGGTCAAAGCTATGGATGGCTGAGTGGTGACAGATATACAGTCCCCAATGATGCCTGGAAGGATAACAATGACCAGCGGATGAAACAAAGTTGTCCCAATTAAAATTAAAATGGAGTGAGACATATCCGGTTCCGAAGTAGATAGTGTTGTTGTGTTGTCACACCAGTGTTCAGTGTGTTAGCCTGCGAGCTACATCAGTCATCAATCTGAGGCAGGAAATTGATGTTCTCCTCGAGAATGAAGTGATGCAACTGTTCTACCATGAGAATCTTGCTGGTTCCAGAAATGGGTCAAATTAAAATATACGAAAGAATATACAGAAGCCATATCGAAGACACTTCATTTCTGTTGATTAAATCGGGTGGACGATACTATTAGGCAAAAATCTGCTTGCAAAATTCATACACGGCGATTGAAAGATTGACATCCTGTAACAGAGAGCAGCGTTTTCGATTGAGGTACCAAACACTTTCCGTTAAAACCTAGCATGACGGTACCACAGAGAGGGGTAATTCTTTATTCCACTATATATCCTAGGCTAACGAATTGATAAATAAAACTTGACTGAACATACGTACGTAAGTTTGACATACTCCTGGCTACCGACGGACACCAACACACACAGATTTGTTTCCACTTGGTTCCCACAAGTTCACTTATCACCGATTTTTAAATTAATGACTTGGTTTACCAATGGCTTCACAATTTATTCCAGCCCTAATAAATTTTCCAAATAATACCGATTATCTTCGCCACTCTAGTGTCGCACTTTGATTTTCATTCCTACGTACAGCAGAAAGTTAATCCCACGGTCCTTCAGTCCATGACGGTTTTCGATAGTTCTTATGACCCCATAATTTGATCGGGTTATTATCATTTTACAATTTGTGGGGCTTCATCGAACCGTGATCAGCTTTCACTTGGGTTCCGTGTATTGGACTTAATCAATAGGGAGTTTCAAGTTCCACCTAGGAAGTAAATCACTGTTCGTTCTCAAGGAGAGATTTGTGGATTGTGGTATTCATGTGGTGGAGACTATAGGTGCAACGTAAACAAAAGTGAACACATCTCCGGACGTGATCTTGGCCAATTGGCACGGGTCAGAATAGTTCACCTAAATCAAACTCTGCGGATGACAGTTGTGAATTCAACTGTTTTACAAAATACGTAGGTGGCAAGAAAATAACCACATCGGATGGTCTTTGCTGTTAGTTTGGATTCATGGAGTGGGAAACTAACTGGGCGACTCTTCTTTATATCATCCAAGTATCCAAGGTAAACGCTGAGGTTGTCAGCTATGCGTGTAATGTTCGTGCAATGATCTCCTCGAATCAGTTGAGAAATATCCCAGCGTAATTGTTTTTCTGCATAGAGGACTTGCAGTCCTTAGGACGAACTAACCTCGTTTCAGTTTGCTGGCCTTAGTAATCATGAATGGTTCAATATAACGGAACCACACCGAACTGAAACTATCTCAGGTTAAGTTTAATCACCAGCTCTCGCAATTTTAAAACAAATAGAGAAATCCAAAACCAATGTCATATACGAGATCGAATTTATGACGCGATTATGATTGAATGTGGACCTTTACCGTCACCAGACGAGCTTGAAGACTAATTAGTTTCACTGTTGTTATAAATTGAAGTTGTTGACTTTTCAGGTATTTGGATCAATGCACACCTCGTTTTCGAGGTGTTCACGGATCTCAGAGGAGGTAGCCCATTGTCATATCTAGCGTTGTGTGCAAACTTTCAAGACGACCAAGTGACATGGAAATTTTTAATTGAGAAATCTGTTGAATAGTCGGTCTTCGTTTATACAACCGTTATTTTTTATCTTTAGTCATAGTTATGCGCGATGTCTCATAATGATCCAAGGACATTGGGGAAGTAGAAATGACCTCTCCACAAAGAAAATGGAAGTTCTGGAGTTAAACCGCGTACTTCGCCTGTGTTGAAACTGCTATACATATTGTTCATAGCAATCCAAGCCAATACGGTAAGCCTGACACGTATGAATGTTTGGCAATCCTATAACGTGAGATGTCGATCGAATCAACCATGGGGAATCTTCGTCGAGCTTATCACACATGATCTAGATATTTCGAGTCTCGTTTCGTCTTCGGATTTAGTTTATTCTCACAAGTTTGCTGAGTACTATCTTCAGGTTGTGCTTTGACAGGAACGCTTTAAATATGTTCAGCTCGTTTTGTCATTTGCATACCTCGATCAATGCGCTTGCACTTGCTTCTGACAGCCTATCATTTCGGCTCGTTCCCACGTCCTTATGCACAGACTCGTGTCCATTAATTTTAAAAAATCGATGCACACAATACTTGTGTCGCTTATAATTCGGGCTTTGCACGCGACTTACAGGCTTGGAGTTTTCCGCGTTTGTTTTGTCCAAGAGCTCGGGTACATTTTGGATGGGGTTCTACAACAAGCATCATGCACCCACAGGAGCCAGCAGAAAGCGGCTGCATCTTTCAGCTGTATGCAGCATTGCTTTCGGGAGCAATGTACACTTTCTAGGTTCATTGATTTTTCCATCGTCAAAGGATTCTCCAGATGATCTTTTATTCGGCAACCAGTCTCCGCCTGGGATCATTCTCGCGAATAACTTCTCCGAAGTTAAGATATCCAGAATTTAATCTTAGATATGACTGATTTATTCCTATCGTTCAGAGGTTTACATAGTCGACTTTGCTGAAACACCCAAAGAGCTTATCGGCTGATATGCATGGAGGCGTAATTTTGCTGTTGGTTTAGGACAAGAAATTCCCCGTTTGGAGGTTTGATAATGACTTGAATGATGCGGAGGCCACGGGAAAGTTAATCAGTATCATTTTCACTAGCAATCCGAATGGATGTGAGTTGATGGTCTCATTACGAGGGCATGTTTGTTAGTTGTATCGTGGTATGAGAACTGATCTAATATGTCAAAGAAATATGACCAAGCATTGTAGAGATAAAACATGAAGAAAGTTAGCAGAAATCACAGTACTGATATGTTTTTTGTTGAGAAGGAGCATCATTTACCAATTATCGAGAATTAGTACAGTGGCTAAGAAAGCGATGGAACGATGCTTTCGCACTTATCATATTTCCTTAAGGATTGATCGGTGCACATGGTAGTATCAGGTTTGCCAATTACAAAATTTGCAGTCTGCTATACATCGAGTTGAAAGACTAACTTTCTACGGCAATAATCCAATGGTAACTCAGTTAAACATAAAGAGTCTACTTAACTCATCAATAATAACACTAGTTTCAATACAGAACATAGTACGAACTTCGTTGATGTTGTCTATTCTAATAATTTTGTTGTGACTTTATTCAAAATCTAGATAAGTGCTAAGGTCGAAGAGCAGAACCAAGTTCAGAATTCGTCTGTGATCCCGTTCATTAGATGCAATTTTTTGAACACATATGAGTGTAAGTATTGAATAAATAGATCAATGTAGTGTACAATTTGTGCTCAATTCATTGAAGAATGTTGTTGACAGACACCAAATATATATATATATATATATATATGTGTGTGTGTTCGAGGTTAAAGCGGGTCTAGCATGTTGTTTTCCAAACTTCAAGAAGTACAATCGATCTTAAACGGCTATCCTTCTTAGTTAGCTAGTCGTACTTGAGGTCGACAAAATTATATCATTAACCGATGAATCGGTGGTTTAATTTCGTGAGAATGCTGGAACAGCAGTTGGCGCACGAATTTGACCTAAGTCTATGGTTGCGGTATCGATGAGATATTCTGTCGTCTGTGTGAATAATCTCACTAGTTGGTAGCCTATCATGATCTGATCAGTCTACACTAAACTCCGTCTTTTCAATCTGCTGAGGACCGAATTTCTCTCAAATTCAAGGTACTCGGGGGACGATATATGCATAGGTCTGCAGTTTAATGACCCAAACCCATTGTGAGAAAGCATGTAGTTGTGAAATGTTTGATAGTCCCACAACAAAATATTTTGAGACATCAATTACTGAACGAAAGTAAGAAGTAACTGACATGATTTGGTACCAGACATTATTCTCCTTCATGGAGACATAACTGAAGAAGAATATGGACGAATGTGATTGTAGATGTTGGAAAAGGTTTTTGACTTATTAGTAGTGAGGTTTCTTATCCAGGACTGAAGAATTTTGAAAAACGACCGTCTCGAATTGTTTTCGATAAATACTACATTTCCACGTCGCATACGGACGCCTAGTTTTAAGAACGTCTGGAAGAGGTAGCTTTTTGCCACATTCGTTTTCGTGAGTAACGGAGAGTGTTCAGTTCAGCCTATTTTACTTTAACATGCCTCTCGCTGGATGAAATATAAACTGAAATGTTGTACCTAACCGTTAGAAAAGAGCAAACGAGGTGCTTACATCTGACTACTTTCTTCTTTTTGCCCTACTAATCTTACGCAGATGGAAAACAACGATTAGTTATGCCGGATATGGTACAGAATAGTGCAACCACACATCACTTAAGCACAATCTGCAATATTCCATCGAGGCCACGTGTTTTCTGAGGGTGAAGTTGGGACAATTTTTTAAACGTTACAAACCACCGATTGCATCAAAGCTCAAGGCAGAGGCTGTCTTTGTAATTGATGGAGTTCCAGTGTAGTTCTCCAATGTCTACCTCTAATGATAATTTTCAGGAATTTGTCACTCCTCTGTGGGAGAGACTCCCAGGTATCGTGGACGCTTTTATTTGTCCACAGTGTCCGAACGTACATGAAGATCAGTGTTTATACTGTGACTGTGAATAACTTGTATAGAGTTGTGAACAACGGATAATTTTTAGTGTTTATTCATATTCACTTTTACCGTCCAACTGTTTGAGAAGTGAAGATGGAAACGTATTTGCCCAAAAATGTACGGTTTTCATTGGGCAAAACAAATAAAAGCGGAAACTGTCCGATCCATGAGGCACTTATCTAAAATTACGGATACACCTTGTAATCAGTGAAGTAAGTTTGTTATGTGCCAACACCACAATTCTTGTGCACAGTTCCCTCGTCGAATACAGCCTGTCCATTTGCATTCTCTTAACCCTAATCTCCATGGATTTATTTCTGGAGTATTCACACGATCTCCGTATAAATACCTGTATTTTCGTGTCAAAACCAACAAATCCTTCACAGTAATACATCCCACCCGTTTTCTGTCTAACCGTGGTACCATCACTGCAGAACTGAACTCAATGCTGAGTTACAATTTTATTTCACCCGAGGTATTATTTTGTGATTCCAACTGATTTTGTAGCCCCTGAATAGTCACCATCGGCTGTGAACAACATTTATCTGACTTGATCGCTGTGCGGGCAACCGGTTGTTGCCGTCCCAAGTCAGTGACGGAGAGCTAACTACTCAAATATGTCAACAATCCACCTCCTTCTGACCATTGTGGGGTTTTATTGAAGTATCCTGTTGATCTAATTATTGTAATCAAACCTGGTGTTATCAGAGTGATACTTCTGGAGTATGGTCCTACGGGAAAATTTCAAACCTTCCTCACGTTGCATCCATTGTGCATTCTGTAGTTTCATGAAGCCATTCATACGAGAACTATTTTGTTTGGGGAATGAGAGCTGCAATCCAGATACTTGCAGAATGAAAATGCAGTATGAATTTTCAGTGCAAGTTCTTGTGTAAGAAGGCTGCTGAAGAGCCGAGATTTCTGCAACAAATGCTGGTTGTGAACGCCGTTGATTAGAGCCCAGTATGAAAGCAAGGCAGAGCCTACATAGTCCGTTTACCATCAACGGTTACAAGAGTAGATTTTATGAAGCATACGAGGAAGCGGCAAATCCGAACTGACCATCAGTTGCCATAAACAGATAGAGATTAAGATGGAGGCCTCGGAGTTTGATGTGCCAAAGAGCGCAAATGTATTCGGACACAGCCGAATATCAAATGCCGAATCATGCTCACCTACGGAATATGTTGGACTATTGAGTAACTGATTTAAAATGTTATTCTTATCTAATGTACATAGTGGGTATAAGATATACAAAGGCGAACTCTGTTTACCGTTGATATGGTTGAGGCAAAGACATACTCTTCTTCCAACACTGATCATCCTGAGCATAAAAAGTGAGGTCGTAAGGAAATTCGTGTTGGTTTTGGGGGTGAAATATAGGTCTCTCGCCAGAATAGTTTTCATCTGAACTTGATTTTTTTGCATGGGCCTTCGGTGAGTGTGAAAGATGTATCCGAGTGTGCAGGCACATCTCTACGACCCTGTTTTTTTCAACATTTTCGACACTGTACTTTCAATCTGACCCCAAATGCCGTTTTATTTTCCTGAATTATATAACATCAGTCTACACACAGATAGACACACACAAACAAGTTCCTATTTAACCAGCGGCCGACTCAGCCCTACATGAATACCATTAGTAATGAATATAAGTATTTTGTGATATGACTATTCATGTAGTATGCAAGCCTGACTCACTACTGAAAACCACTCAAACATCTAATCCTCAGATTGTGCTGACCGGCTATCATCATTTTGTGGACCATTATCCCCACTAGGTATATCAACTTCTCGTCACTGGCTTTAAATGGTAACAACTCGCTGACTGCCAAGCGATCAACTTCTGTGGTCAATGACTTTTACGCAGAAGCCATACACAAAGAAGACATTCCGTTATGAACAACCTACCATTTGTGATCCATACGTAAAAATAAGTGTTAGGAGATTATTAGTATATAGATTGATTGATTATGCAATATCGATGTCCAGTTTGCCATTTAAATTCAAGGACTACATGTAGTTGATTGGTTGCCTTGACCGATGGGTTTTTTCCTCTGATCCGTGTACCTGAGCAAAGACGCTAATGGACGGCCAAACCTCTTGCTGTCGCAAGCATTCAACACGTGTTATCCTGTTAGTATCCGAGGGATTGTGAGCTTCCAATCCATTTCATACATCCAAATGATGTCCCGTCTTTGTGGAGAATAGGAGGAAATATTGTTAAGCCCAGACGCTTCCCGATTATAAGTTCGTATACTTCACTGAATTAAACATTTACTGTGTATCCATAGCACCATATCACAGGATGGTCCCGATTTCCATTATTTCGAAATGGGAATTTATGCGTCACTCAAGTGTACAGCGTTAACCAGGGATAGCAATGACTTGTCTGGACTCCGTACGTGGAATCTATCGCAATCGTGCTATCCTGCTGAAACTGGTCAAATCTTGCATGACAGGTGTTTAAAAATATCCATATCCCCCATAAAATTCCTCAATGGAGATTCACAGCTGATCTCAAGCTTTCGGTTAGGCTGTTTTATCTGCGACTCAAAACCCCACACGTGAATTTTTATGTCCATTAGTTATTTCTACCCCAAATTGACGATTATGATAAAAACAAATTGTTAGTGATTCTGAGTGACTGAGAACTACGTGTGGATGGGCAGGCTGCAGTCAAATGTGTTTATGTATTCTGAATAATTTTCAAATCGTCATGAAATTCCTTCTGGTCCTGAACAATCTGAAGGCAGCACGTCATAATCCATTCAGCTGAATCACTTATTTGCATCTAATTTCAGTTATGTTTACATGTGCACCGCAGTGAATCATGTTTTCTACTGGTTTGTTTTGTTTAACAGGTGAAGCCTGCAGCCATTTCCACCACCACGTCCATTTTACAAGTGAAAAGAGATTGCTAACAAGTCTCAGGTAGTCGAACAGTAGAATTACAGGTTTAGCCAAAATTTGTTGAATGAAATATCTTCGCTGTAATTAGTTCTTCTATCTTGAACGTTTACCTCCAAAACATTAGGCAATAACGAAGTAACGAATTCCGCAGAACTGGATGTCAGTCCCGTCAGTTCTACTGCAGGCAGCTGACAATTGAAACTCTGTGACCTTGATCATCATAATTGAATAATCTGAAGTTCAGAAGTGCGAAAATCAGTTAAATACCAAATACGGCTTATTGGTAAACCAATGAAGGCGAAATACAACATGAGTAGATTTTGTCATTGATTAATAGATGCTGGTCTTACCAGGCATGTCATTTTTTGTCATGTCTCTGTCTAACAGAAAGAAGTACAAATAGAAGAAAATTATTCAGGGAACCTTAAGTATTGTAACAAATCAACAGCCAACTCAAGGCTAATGGTATTATCACCGGAGGAAAACCATCGGCTTATAAAGAATGCCTCGCCTGGATTTCAAGTTCTTATGAGCGTTGCTCGTTGGACGTTTACTTTTGTTTTCGCAGCATTCAAGAAACTTTCATTGAAAACCAGAAAAGTTTGCTACATTTTTAGAGAAGATAGGGATAACATTATTCGAGCCCATGAAACATATGTTCCTGTATTCCATTTAATCTACACGGTTCTACCAGGCCGCCATCTGGTATCTTGGAAATTGGTCATCTCGAAAACTCCTGACGCTCGGATAATTTTGACTGCATTTGTGGATGGAAATTTTCCTGAAAATTCTAACTAGGCATATTTGATTGCTGGCAACCAGAAAGAAATTAGAGCAGTAGGAGTTCGCAGAGGCCGTGCTTAACGTAGGCAGGTGAGATCATGAGATCATGACATGATACCAATTATTGGTGGTTGTTCTTACAGAACACGGAGTAATTCGCTGAAGGAACAACTGAGGTATATAATAGAATTCCTCAGCCCACAAATCTTGGTGCATTTTGACAAAATTAAACCACCATTTGAGCATTTATTGACAAAACGTATCTTACAACAGCCTTTATCCATTATGGGAAACATTCAAAATTTGAGGACAGTAGACGACTAGAATAAATTGATTTGCATTTGGTTAGAAAACTATCATACAAAATCTTATTTTATCTTATTTGATACACCGATAGTTTTAATAATGCTTTGTGCATATCAACAATGTGTCTCTCTCGTTTTTGAGTGACAACCTTACAACACACTGACCTACATTACAAGTAGAGATGTATATTTATGTGGGCACGTGCCACAGTACTGCTTCTGATGAATGAGGTCACTGTTGACTTATTCAACTTATCTGGCTTTATCTTCACCAAGATTAAAATTGTGATAGCAAATACCGAACAGGTTTAGTCAAAGCACTTCATCATATGCTGACTATTGTCACTAGTGTTAT
The DNA here is from genome assembly GCA_948099385.1 of Fasciola hepatica. Lineage (NCBI taxonomy): Eukaryota > Metazoa > Platyhelminthes > Trematoda > Plagiorchiida > Fasciolidae > Fasciola > Fasciola hepatica. Next base: position 11,944,201 of record CANUEZ040000182.1, read on the forward strand.
GATGGATAAGTTACCCACAATCTTCATAGCTAACGGACTAATCTTTGAACTATTCGTGTGGGATGGTAATCTTCCAAATCACTGGAGCATAAAACTGGTGAAACCGCACATTTCTTTTGGGTTTTTAGTGAACCATCATGAAATACGCCTAAAAAACCGTCGACAGTCTGTATTCCTAACTGCTGCCCTGATTCTCGGTATGGTGAATGAAGTTCTATTTATTCAAAGCCTGAAATTTATCGAATCCATGTTTCATGCTGACGATTTCGATAGTTACCACATTCTCAAATGCTTGAACTAGTTTCAGTAACAGAAAAATACATCGACACTCATACCACACTACAAGACAAACTGGAAGAACACACGTCCTTTTGGTAGAAAATATTTACACCCGCAACTGCTTGAGTTCTCAGTGTAAATGATACATATATTTATTTTCTGCTACTTTCCAGATTACACAAATCATTACCAAGCGTCCAAATGAGAAAATTTATGTGCCAACTCCAACATCAAAAGCTTACTACCGTGCATCTGAATCTGGGTAATCAAGATACCTCATAATGTGTGTTTGAGCAAAAGTTTCTAACTGATAAATCCGCCAGAATTTAGTCGACAATATTTAAGGTTGAATTCTGCACATCATAACTTCGGATAGCTCACTCCCAAGAACAACCATCGAGCGAAACTGCCTACCGCTGAGAAGAGTGTCTGGAGATTATCTGGACCATGGGACGGCCTACCACACTTTGAATACTAGCTATTGTCTCGCAGAATAGAACAGTCATGAGCCTAACAATTGCTGCCACATTTGACTGACTCGACCGGTTGCGTAAAACTCGTTATGGAAACGCATCCCCAAGATACCTCGGTGACTAAGCGGGATCTTCACAGAAAAACACCGGATCCGTGCACCACGTGCATTTTCTGCATTATGGTTTGAGCTCCCACATGTGTTGATCAGTATTGGAACAGCCACAAATTAAGCAGTTTTACTCAACAGCACCTAACCCTTCTGAGAATTGATCCTCTCTATTTTCCATATATGATCTTAACTCAGTGTCAGATGTTACTTACAAACATAACTAAAGCAAAACGACAGCATTTATTCATTCAAAGAACAAATATTCATGGCATTTCTCAATTTAAAATTTGCATGCCATTCACTTTTCTTCAACGTTTGCACACAATGCCACATAGCACAATAGACTGACTACTACAAGATTGTGAACACCTCAGAATCAAAGTTTGCCTTGCTCCACTAACCTCTCACTTCATCATTCGCACTTTTTAGCAGAAAAGGAACTGCTAAGGCCGTGGCCTTAATAGTTACTATTATCGGTGATACATTTCATTCACATAACCATTCGGGTCGGTGATGATCAAACACCGCTGACTTGAAAGAAAAACACACGAGGGGATAAGAAGTGCGTCGAAAGAGGATCAATTATTTCGAGGTGGGAAAATTGTGAAAAACTGTGTCACGTAGATTGTCTGGTTTGCACTCCACATGGCAAATACAGGTACTGCCTGTTCATGTTTTGGTCTTTCTAAAAATCTCGAGTTCTCTGGTAATACTGAAGCACTTAAGGAGACCACATGTATCTTGTACTGGAGTCCTTAAAACACTTGCTATTACTTCCCCCACGTATTCATCCTTGATCTCAAACCCAATGATTCGCTTTGAATTTGCAAAGCCTAATTGTAGTATTGGATCTGAGGCCACTGAGTATATAGGACATTGCTACTCTCGTGGTATAACTATATTGTACGTCCGTTACTTTTACTGTAAAGGCCCAACCTCCGTTATATGCTACCCACCGGACCTTCATAAGGGACTGGACCTCCATGAACATTCTCCCTTGTTTTCCTATCACTGGGTCTTCTTTTACCTAGGATAACTAGCAAGCAGTCAGTGAACAGCTTGTTGGACATCGGCCCACTAACAGCTTATCAAATACTCATCCAGCGTCTCTCCCAGGTTCGCTTTGGCCAACAAAAGTGGCTCGCAACCAGAGTGGAGTGGAATAGTTTCACTCATCTCAGCGAGGTTCGATACTGTTGAGTACATCTGAGTTTCGACGCTAATAGACTGAAAGAAAGATGAGACATCATCCTTTGGAATGCGATTCCTCTGCGATAAAGAAGAACCCCACCGAGACAACTTCCAGTTGATTTCAGGACATAAATGGTTGGATGTTTCGGGTTTTGTTGACTTCTTAGGCCTTTCAATGGAATATATCTGAAAGATAAAAGGAGTATTATAGAAGGGTTCTTTATCACCCCTTAATACGAAACCAATGGGAACAACCTTCTTGTTTGGTTGTTTTCTTATCGCACATATATTCTCTAAAATACTTGAATTCGCAACTGGTACACCATAGTATTCGGTTTTTATGAAATCTTGTTGTTACAGGTTGAAAGTGACATGGATCTGACCGAGAATGTGGCTCATTCTGATCCGTGCTCATTGGGTAAGATCACAGTTGGGAATTCGTCCACCCTCGTTCACTTCGCACCTGTGGTCTCAACAACATGAACGACCTGCCCAGTACATCGCGACTTGGAGACAACCGATGACTCACTTTCTGAGTGGAGCAGTGAAGCCACCATCGGCTCATCTCAATGTACAAAACGTGAGTGAAGGCTCATTCTAACTAAAAGGAGCTTTATTCGTCACTGCTGCTTAGATCACGGAAAACTTCTGCTTCACTATATTGCATGGCCGACGGTCGTTTCCGAGGTATGTTGCTATCCTAAATGTACTTAGGCTGCAACAATAAACATAGGAAAATTACCCACTGTCAAATTGACAGTTCCGTCGATCAGGGTATGAGATGGAGAACTCATACCTAAATTCATTTTGGATTCGTTGACCGAAAGATTTTTCTCCATTATTACAAGTATGTGATGTGGTTACAAAAATGCTCAGCTTTGTTTAGTTAAATCACTACAGTGCAATATTAGGCTGTAAAATAATCATTGAATCTTCTTATCAACGTACAAATTGGTGGAAAGCAAACTTGAGAGGACTGAACGGGAGAAAGCTAAGCACCCAATATGCCTGCTGGTTTTAGTCTCCAATAATGATTCTCCGTATTGCTGACACAGAAGTAAGTTGCATTTCTCACCGGGATTGTAACCAACCATTATTTAGCCCAAGACAGATATCTTCTTCCTGTAGGTATATCTCCGTCTAACGCGAAAAGCCATGATGTCTAGGTCGACAACACTGTTCACATTCTTAGCTAATCAACCATTTGTTCTTTGAATGTACACAGCTGAAGATAGCTTCATGCTTAGGAATATTTTACAACCCAGCTGATCACGGAAAATGGCGTATCTCTGTAGTGACACCAACAAATTATTCGTGTTTCATTTGAGACCACTCTGCAAGTGGTGAAATCGTCAGGCTAGAATAGTGGCACTGCCTCCTGTTCAAAAATAGAACGAATTTTCTACTTCTGACTAAGGACTGATGCTGGTTGCTACCTGTGCCACACAGATTGACTACTAGTGGGACAATTTTCTAACCGTTTTGCATCTGTGCAGAGTGAAAACCTGATTCGAATCTGCAGTTGTTCATTTCGAAATCTAAATATAACCTGGTGCGTTTAAGTTCATCCGGTTGTCATGTTTGTCTTATTAAGCGCGATTGAAGACTGGTTGCTCAGTGGATTTCTGAATAAATCAGGTGTCTGTGAGGTGTCGAGCTTAGGGGGGCCTTGGAATTCGAGCTCTCATATTTATCTACACGAGGTTTGATAAATGTGCTTTTACTGCCCGTGTTTATTTATATTCCCCTTCCAACCGTTTCATATTACAAGTTAGTAACCCAACCATTGCACTGAATTACAAGATCGAGGGGAAAATGAACTTTTCTGTACGAAACCGATTTGTGTAATGCGTGAGAATCTATTCAAGGTGGGTAAACTATAGCCAACCAATAGATGATTGAAGTGATTCAGACTACGGTGATGGAATATCTGCTGTTCTACCCATCCTCACACACACACACACACACACACCAACACCCATGAGACTACTCATCTCATCACAATAGCAAAACAAATGGGCTTCAAAAGCCTTATTCTTGGCATTGCTGATTTGTCACATCGTAACATCAATTCAACTGTTGCTAGTTATATAGTAGCTCCCCTTCATGCTTTGCTTTAAAACTAACTGCAAATCACAGATATGGATTTTTGCTTGTTGGCCCCGTCGTTATTTCAACTGATGATAATATGTGTGTTTGACACCTTACCCTTGATAGGTCAGACAGTTAGTCTGCAACCACAATTTATCAAACATATCGTGCAACACGCATTAGTTTGTGTTTTTGCCCCAAAAGGACAATAGATATAAAGCAGACCTGATGCGAAAATCCATGTACTCCGATGAATCTCGTGTGCGACGATATGCTGATAACCAAATGTTCATTGATTTGTTTCATTTATTTTTGGTGCAGTGTTGATGCACGCGGTGAGTTTGATGTTTTCGCCCTTGTGTTTTGCTTTTTTGACTCCTCCTAAGTGATTTTTCTGAACATCTCGATCGACTATCTAATTTGACTGATAACCAGTACTAGTTTGTGATAATTCGGTGGATCAAATTAAGGAGCCACTTAGTAGTAATTATAACATTGTTATCAATAATATTAGTTCATCTATTCAATTTCTGGAACAATTCCTTGAGCTCGAAAGCTTTAAGGATGTGGAAGTTACGTTTTTTGCAACGTCTCTGTTCAATCTGAAATTTAAAAATTAGAAAAATGAAATACTTCGTAGTGGATCCCATGAGCTTGAAATTAGAACAATTTTGTCACAAAACTAATCTGTGTTCGCTCGTGACGGATGACTGAAATCAGTGGAAATTAAGATCACGGAAACAAGCTTCTGAGAATAGAATTTGGGTAATACCGTTGAACGAGAGCAAGCAGAGTAAATATTTGCCCCACCAGCTGATGAAATAAGTGACGGCCAAATTTACTTTTTTATGATTATTGACAGTTGCTGATTGATAGCTTGATTGAATCTTTGATTGAATGACTAATTATCTGACGAAAAGATTGATTGTGGCACTTGTGATAGATGAGTTCTTTAGATTCCATAGGTTTACATTGCAACTGAATTAAAACGATAACGGGGGTCATGGAAATGTAGAGGGTAATGCGTGGAAGCGAAATGAGAGGGTATATCCAGTTAAGAACTCGGTAAAGTCATACACAATCGTCCTTCAGTTTATAATCTAGTTAAATTTTGAGATTACTTCCTTATGTAGACTTGAAAGAAGGAAGCATTCTGAATTTCGAGCTCATGGAATTGTGAAAAATGCGCTGAAGAACCGCAGTCAGGATACCTGTTTACTGTCGTGTGATATTCTAAATTTGTCAGATACATCCGAAATCTTGGTAACGATGAATTTGGTATGAATGTCTTTGTTATTGTCGCCGTAACAATAAATCTCTCTCATGGACTCGGTGAACCGATCTTTTGCAAAGTAAACCAAAATATTACAAGGAAACAATCATGTTAGTGAGGGAGAACGCAAACGGTTACAAATCGAAGTATAACATTACTGACTGCTGTTTTTAGCCTGAACTATAAATGAACCTTTTGCAGCCATTGATAAATATCCTTAAGATATGGCAAGTCCAAAACTGATTGTGACTTGGAATGACCCCCAGGCAACGAGAGAAAGAAGCATTAAGATTACGTTGGTTACCAATAGAAAGTTCTGTACTGTAATCACAACCACTTTTTAGCAAGCATGTGGGGCACTCTAACACATTTTAATACTTTGGAGAACAGAGAATGGAGAGTTGGTCGGTAACAGAGTACATCGCTACTATTTTTGAAGAAAATGGAAGCTTTCATGCATGTTGCGAATAAATCCAACTATATCATCGTCGGTGTGGTAACAGGCAGAGAGCTCGGGTGAAATCTGGATCTTACTAAAACCAAACATGGCGGTTTACCTGAGGATGTGAAGAGCGGTTGTCGACACAGGAACTGAATTGTATGCGATTGGGCTAGATTCACAAAGGAGGTTCAACGTATGGCACAAAACTTCATTTTCGTGTAGAACATTCAAACAAGTACCACAGTGTTGAGATCTAATTGCGGTCGGGTAATGGAAAAAATTAGCCTTACAGTACATGCCACCCTGGTTGACAGCAGAAACAATGGATCAACCAATGTGGCCAACGTCAATGAGGGTTCAGAGAGAGGGTTTGTTACCTAAGTGTGTCTGCTCAGTGAGTGAAGTTGTGAAAACATACGACCGAGAAGCACATTTCCGAATACTTTCTTTGAAGCTTATGCACATGATATCGGAAAATATTTATCGTGTCCTGTTTGGGTAAATCGATGAAGCGCATAGGTCACCGACAATCTGTAGTCACCTCAGAACCATTGCAATGGTTGGGGATTAATTAAGAGGTTGTGAGTTCAAAAGAAAACGGTTTATTACAAACAGCTAAAACAAGTAGGGGTCATCCGACTTACTTCACTGGACTTGCTATGAAATGGTAAGAACATTCCGTTTTTACAGGGTTGGACAGGTGAGAGTCAACGTAATGCTGACGAAGTCAGCATGCATGGGTGTATACGGTATGCTGCTGGTGTCGTTCTGTGACGTCCAGTTTCATCTTGGGTTTGAGAGCTTCCCACATTTTACGGCAGGTCTTGTTACTCAGCAATGTGCCAGTATATGGATAATGCAGCGTATGCACTGACGAGGACTACGTGTCTAAAGGAGATAAGGGAAGGTGACTTACAGCGAATGGAAAAGTAACTGATCTTCAACACTTTAAATTTGAAGGAGAGATGAGCGGGTTTGAACGAACTGCGATAGAAAAACTAGTCGTTCAACCTCGGCAAAGTTTACCAGCTGACTACTCTAAAGATTTTATATCTGTCATCGTCATCAGAAGTGTCCAAACGGTCATCATCGATGAATTCAGACAAGAACGATACGGGTTTGAATCCCGTCAACATCGGTTTATTCCCGTTCGACAGCCTTCCATTGGCTGATGCCCTCTACCTGAATCGTAGAAATTTGTTGTGTGCTGAATAAGATAGATGTAAAAACACTATTTGATCTTAACATATGAAATCCTAATCATTTTCTTTGTACTGAGTACCGATTGGTATTGTCCCTACTGTTCTGTATTCGTTCTGTAAGTTCCTCCAACAAGAATAAGAACTTTCGAGAACGATGTTTTCAGAATCACCATTAGGAAGCTCGTGTGATGCTTCATAGCAGATATGAAACCAGAACCATCGTTTGCTGAGGGCTTCATAATATTTTAAGACAGTCATTCTTCACAACTGCCGACTTCACTCAGAAATTCATGGAGCCTCTTGTCCACCATGACGAGCATAAGAAATCTGAAACTGAGCCCATACAGAATAGAACTTCATTTTCAACATTAGTTGAACGACCGAATCCAAATACGATCAATTAATTCTTTCACCGATTGATCCTGTTTCGCATAGATGAGTATATCTTCGTATTTTAAATGTTTTGCTGTAACATTTCTCTTTATCCACAGTTGTTACTGATCAGAAGCAAATTCTTGGTGAGTTACTGAATCTTACTTCTCCGAATTTCTCGCTTTAGTTCATATTGACGGCGGCTGTTTCAGACGGCATTTTCACGTCCAGTTTTCTGCCCGAAGTTTACTTAGTAGTGGGCTATTAGTATTTGGAATAGTAATAATAGTATAATTATTAATAATAGTAGTAGTAGCAGTGATAGCAGTAGTAGTGAGGGTAGTATTGGTAATAGCAGTGGTAGTATTACTAATAGTAGTAGTAGCAGTAGTAGTACGATAACTATTATTATTGGTTGTAGTTGCAGCAGTATTAGTAGTATTATCATTGGTAGTAGTAGTATTCATAGTATCATTATCATTGTTAGTGTTAGTATTATTAGTGGTGTTAGAATTGGTAATATTGGTGGAAGTAGTAGTTGTTGTTGTTGGAGTCCGATGAGTATCTGTGCTACCAGCTGTAATGGGTACTGTACTGCTAAAAATAGTTATGAACCGCGTAGCAACAAGTAATTTCAGTACATCAGACTGCCCGAACCAAGTGCAATGAAGAAGGCATACGAATCACTTGATTCTATTTTTTTCCGAAAAGGACAGCATGAAATCGAGCTGGACATATTTGAAGCGAATAAGCAGTTTTTGATGTCTGAATGATGTTTGATGAAAGGTTGCTTCAGCTCGTCTCCTCTGAAACAGTAATGGTGGTAATGGCATTAGTTCTGTTACCAGCGGTACTGGTATTGGTAGTGCCAGTGATATTAAACCATGAATGTGCAGCATTTCTTCAAATGAGATGGTATCTAATTGAACGAGTCATGCGGCTTCCATTAATCTCATTGGTCACACAAGACTTTCGAGGCGTCCACAGTTGTAGATGCTTCACACGGTTTGGATTCAACAAGCTAGTACTGTTTGACGTCTTGGTGACTACATCGCTTTCCGATAGAATGTATTAAATAGATAGTGACGGTAAATGGTAACGAAAATCCATCGAACACGATATCTTGGCTTCGACATAATTCGGCCATTTCAAACAGTTCACATACTGAGCAGAATACCTGAGCAGCTGTTCTATCTGACTTGTTCTAGGTTAGTTGGTGTCAAACTGCATCTGAGTGCAAATATGACATTCCCTGAAAACCGCATATCATAATCCAGCCTAGCACGAAGTTTTATTTTCATACATTTTCTGCTTTGTTTGTTCCTCATGAAGACTTTGAGAGTGTGAATAATCTTTTCCTAACAATCCATCGGATTGTGTCGAAGGTGCACGCGATTCCACTGATTGTAGCTTATGAGACTGCAAGATATCTCAGATGTGGTTGAGTAAACCTATCACTGACACGCACAGACACAGCGGTACATTGATAAGTGTTATTCGCACCACTGAACAACTCACTTACTAATCTTTGGTCACATGAGTCTTTCTGAACTATATCTGCCGAATGTCATTTAGTATTAGTTAATTTCAACAGCAGATTATGAAAAATCGAAAGAAGACTAGTTAGAAATCAATTTTGATCTCCTTCATCACAATTAGGTTTGTCTCAGTCAGGGTGTTTAATAGAGGTCAATGTCGTTTTGACTTAGTTCTCCATTTATTATCACAATACTGGGTTAACATGCGTGAGAGTTCATTAGCTTCTCAGGTTAATCTGAACGAAAAGAGGGCTTTCTCTCGCTTCCTGCCGAGATACTTAAACTCGGATCGACATTTAGTGAACTATAGCTGAGATCGATGAAAGCTTACCCAAACTGTGGGTGTGACATTTATTCCATAGTTGATAGTTATCTTTCGAGAAAACAAAGAAATGGTTTTGGGAAGGATTCCAACGTAATCAACGAATGTAGCTAAGCTTTTGCATAGAAATGCCCCAAAACTTGCTTGCTCATCAGGATTTGATGATGCCACACTGAGCTCGTTTTCCTCAGGTTCCAGCTGGTCGATATTGTAAATCTATTTTATGAATACGCTGAAATGTGAACAAAATCCACATGGTATGATTCCTCATTTTTTCATGTCAGAACCCAGTCTATTCATTAAAATTTTGATTCATTCATGATTTCTCTTCGACTCTTAAATAACCGAGGATTCTTTAGCGGAAACAATCACAGACAACACCTAATGTAATGAATCAGGTCACTTGGAGATTTCATTTCATAATAAGTTTCAATCTGGTTTGTTACGATGAAGTGCAATTTTCGAATGCTGCTTGCCTCCCTCTGGTCAGTCTACCTTTCCCAAACAAGTGGTAGGGTTTGATTATTATTCCCACAGAAAACACTGTGTAGACGATGGGAGGATTTGTGAAACCCCTCTTTCAAGTACATTTCCGGAATAGGAGTTTCAAGAAGCGGATTTCTTTTCATAATCTGCGTAAACATTTCCAGTTGCTTTTATCAGTGATATACGACGACTTGATTTCACTACTTCTCGAATTATGATAAAGTAGCCGGTCCTGAAACCGGTTCCCATAGAGCCTACATTTTGCAAAGAATATTTGAACTACAAACGAAAGGTCTATAAAAGCCGACTCGGTGGCGCACTTCTACAGTAGATTATATCAACCTACTCCTCAAACACAGGAAACATGGTGGGCGGGTTTCAAGTTTGATTCCGCTGCCTGAGCACTGATGAGTGGTCAGCATGGTAAGGATGGCAATTAAAACGTTGATGGCATCAAACGTGCACAAGTCCGCGAAGTGCTTGGTGATTGGTTTTGGGTTACCGCAATGGACAATATTTTGCTTCTCGCTTTTGGTCACTTTGATCTGTTGTTTATAACCTAGCTTATTTGCGTATGCATCTTATCATGTCAGTTTTGTAACTGGTTTATCGAGTCAAAATAAGCTTAAATTGGTCACTCACATTTCCTATCCGTTTGCTTCAGTTGGTATCGAAGATTTTGAAAGTGTGTTCTTTCAGCTATTTCCGTTCGTACTATTCCTTGCATTCTTGTTTTTGCACGAAACCCTACAGTCGTACATTCACGAAAGCCAGGGTAGACACATTGTGCACGAACACTGAGAATGCGTGTGAACGCACTGCAGCTCTCTCGGAGTAAACGATCATTGGTATACGACATGATCTTTGTCCATTGTCTCATCTCACATTCAGAGTGATCTCATACAACACGTTTTTTGCACAATTATCTTCTGTCATAGATTTGCATGTCCACCGTTCAAACATTCACGACAGTGTTTCCCTGAGAAAACTCTATCTTATTCGTTTTGAATGGTGTCACATTTATGATGCTTGTGAAAACCTTTGAGATCAGTAAATTTAATTGTCCGAATAAAGTATATTACTCAAATCTTGGAAAATAATATGTTTTAGAAGCAGAACCATTCATGATTCTCAACTTGCATCGCAGTACAAACTAAATGTGTCACTACTGAAAAGTCGTAACTTTGAAGATTAATTATTCAATCAGTACAAGAGAATACACTATCAAGTTTTATTGGAAATGAGTGAGAAATCTTTCGGGTTTAATTCGGTTTTTAATAATTGATGGATAGCATAGTATAAAATCACTTATTATGCCGTATCAATGCTCAACTCACTAGTGAAAACTATGGAAGCCCTGCACAGCTCTTCCATCCTTGTTCAGATTCTTTCGCAGTGCTTTGATACTGGATTATGAGTCATGTTATGCAAACCCAATCTCTTACCAATCAAACGCATATAGTATACAAGTTCCGCAGGTTGTTCTTAACAGAATATGCTTGTTGAACTTATGTCCCTACACAGAACACATCCATCACAAGAGTCGATCGCTGTGCGGGAAGCAGGTTATAACTGTTCGAAATCAGTGACAGATAGGAAGCTATATATCCTGCAGTGTACATGTTCAGCAAACCGTTGAAAGCCAGCCCGGGATAGTCTTGTGGTTAGGTGTTTGACCCACAATCGTTCGACTCGGGGGTAAGCACTCATGGAGATTCGGTGGATATGCACGGCTGATGATTCCTGAACAGGATGATAAAGCTGTACAGTGCTTCTATGGTTTTCAGTAGGGATTTGATCATTGATACTGCATGATCAATCGTACAGTGATCTACAGATCTAATCTTCTACTACTCAAATACGGATAGCATGGTATAAGTTGAGGTCTCTTGGGACTGCAAACATTTGGAATATTGGGATGCGATCGGATAGGATGTGCATTCCCAAAATCTCCATACTGAGCAGTCAAATTCGCCAATTCGGTAACGTCTATACTTTGGACAATGGGTGGTAAATCAAACGATTCCACTTACAAATTGTTGATAAAATTGACTCCCACCAACTGGCTGAGGATAGTTTTACAATGACGTTTTTTCATATCCACTGAACGGGATGCGAAGTGTACTGCTGAGTAATTACAATTCACAAAACGGTGGCTACTTGTTCTGGGCCTTCAACTCAATCATGTGAACTCACTCGTAGTATTCGACATATATACAGACCATACAAAGCAAAATGTATTGTCCCAATTTTCTGTTTACAGGGAATGTGTTACGTGCTACGGGTTAGTACACCATTGGTTGGTTTACCTTCAAGCAATTTTCATGTTCCCTCTATAATAGTACATGTTGATGTATTTTTACCATTTGGGAATAAATTTATACTCTTATCAATCTGCTTTTCCATTCCCGTACAGGAATTTCTGGTGATGTTTACCGAGGTATGATTCTGCGGTTTACGGAGAATCCCAACCAATAACATATTGAGACGAATAATTACGAATATATGAAGTGAGCAAGGTTAGGCAAGTAAATTACAATTAGCTGAAATAACAGTCATTTTTTGTGAATATAGTAGGATTAACCATTCTTAGACATCCCTTCATTCATACATTCATGAATATTACACAGTTGAGCTGATTGTTTTCTTGGTAATACCAACCAAAACACATATTGGTTTACTCTCTCAAGGCATTGCACAAGGAAACAGTGAAATCTTTGAATTCGAAACTGCTTCACTGAGGCTATCTTCACTGTATTTTGATGGAAATATAATAGCCAAATCTGATCTAATGTATGATGCACAAGCCCCCGCATACCCTTGACCATCCTCATAGAAGTATTCAGAACGAATGACACAAATTGAAGAACGTAATTTGTCTGGTACCGGTTCGTAGTTTGTAATTTTACTGACAGGCTCGGAATTTCGCGATTCGTATAATCTGTGAAGCCTGGGCATAAAAATAAATGTTTAATACACCGGTGGCCATGAAGTCTGGAACCATGTATTTCGTTGCTATTTTCAGCCTTCACTGCGAGTTTCATTTCCGCGAAAAATTAGTTCATGGCAGTGAAGATTCGTTGTAATTCTGCTAACTTCATTGTTATCATGTGTCATTGTCCAACATTAGGCAGAGTTGAGGTTTGATACCAGGAAAGGCTGTTCTCTCCCGAGTCCGTATCTGAGATGAATTAGCCAAACTGGATATTGCTTACTGACATGAATGAACTGACTGTCTATGCGGATTGGAGTTATCTCGAATTAATAGGGAACAGCTACCATCGGATTAGAAATCATTCTCAGTTAAACTCTGTGTGTCCCGCGGTCTCTCTCGCTCTCGGCAGATATTTCTCTCTCCGTTTTATCGAATTCTTCATACAGAACCGACGGGCATCTTACAAGTATACAATGGTACGTATGCCCGTTTTCCTTTCACTTGTTAGTTTGCAAGCCCCTCCCAAAATCTTTTGTAAACTCTGCAGTAACAAATTACGAAAAATGAACGAACGAACTTTGGAAATGTTTTAATAACTTTAGAACTGCAGTGAGATAGAAGGAAGTTTGGTTGTGACAGAATATTGTCTAATCCGTTACCCTAATTTTATTTCGGTTTTCTTTGAATCATTCCTATTATTTCTTATTTCTAGTGAGAAGATTTGTCTGTATTCGAACCATCTCGCATTATTTGCTAGAATACAATATTTATATTTGGTACGAAACAGTCACTGTTGCCAGTAATTAGAGCACACACTGAGGGGTTCCAATTTCCATCGGGCAAACTCTCTTCGGATAGGTCGATTGGTGATAGACTCAGCCAACAGGAGTTGATAGAAGTCTCTTCTCGTCGTATCGATCAGCCTCCACGGCGCTCGCGAATTAATTGACCCAAGCTTTGACCTGGATTTCGGAGAGGCACTGGCATGCGGAATGACAACGAGTTTTAACTGTCTGCTGGCATTAGGTTAGCCCATACACTCACAAGTATGATACGTCTAGAGTGGTGTTACAAGGGCTTAATGATGCTTTGGCCATAAATGAATGGGTTTATCCGATAAGTTCCATTATAGACTTGTGGTCTCATTTCACAAACCGGTTCACATAAACACTTTTAAAATTGTAGGGTTCTTTCTATGGTCTACAGCGAAAGGCCTAAATTTCCAGATAAATCTGGTACTATTTCGAGATAAATCATATCTGAGACCACCGTTCAGTGAGTACGCGTCTGGGTGAACAAATGGACGGATAACGCTCCCGACATTCAACGATTACAGTGAAGTCGGAATCCAACAAAGTTTAGCTGTTCATTGTCCGATAAATAGGACGAAATGTGGTCATGAAACAGTCACTTAACCTCTCGTTTTTAACCTTTCCCAACACGTATTGTTATTGGTAAAGTGCGTTCTCTAGGTCATGTAAATAATTAGCAGACTTATCCAAGCCAGGATTTGTAATGGTCATTGCTCCCATTTTATTTCATCCAATATCACATTTTCCTGCACTGGTAACAGAACAGATAATTTTTCAGGTTGTTATAAAGCTGATGGTTCAAAATGTTTTGTTCACATCCAAAGAGGTATTTAAGTCATGACAAAAATTAGCAGACTTATCCAAGCCCATCTAAACTGCATTCCATATAGGACTGCTTTTATGCTAGTCAGTTGGCAAATTATCGAAAAACTCACTTGGGTTGTGAGCCTCAAGCCTGACTGCCAAGGCCATATATATATTGCATGTTGACGAAATTCTCGCCAATAAAATCTGACGCTAAACCAAGATAATCGACACATCAATACCAACACACAGTCGAGTCCTTGGGAGCCCAAAATGAGTTATTCTAGTTTGGAGGTCAAGAATTCAATAGTTCAAATTGTATTTCGACGGTCTTGTGGTATGCTGCACCAGGTTAACGTTATTACATCTGATGCTTTTTAAACATATCTGTCAAACAATAAGTGTAATCTATCGCAATAGTGACAGAATAATAAAATGTGGTTTGCATAGGAAATTTAACACTACTTGAGGGCGTTTAGCATCACACTGCAATCGATCCCTGAAGTAAACAATTTTGAGTATTACGATTCACAATATGAATCAGAGATTGTAGTCTCTCTAATGTAATCCTCTTTATGATATACTGTACTAGTTGAAGGCTGGGTGGTACTTCGGTCTTGAATAAACGCAAACGCGAAGGTACTTTTACCGTGCCATGCTTATACTGTACCGAAGAAAACAAGACGGATGAGCAACACCTGTACTTGAGCACCTAAGCAAGTTCCGTCAGCAAACCATGTACAACCTTTTATATAGTCCATTTTCCAGACTGCGATGCAGCAACATTGGTCCTCTTGCTGTCCTGGTATTTCTACTCCGTTCTAGTCAGGCGCCTACCGGTTTTAGGTTGATTCTTTAGATCACCATTCCCGTTTGTTTGGTCCGATCGATTCGGTTAATTACCTTGTCGGTTTCCACTCAATTAGACTATTTTGCCAGTTACCTCATGTCCATCTGAGTCACTCTAACGACTCCGATTACCTCTTTTCGTCTGTCCTGAGACCCTTTCGATACATTCATTGTCAATTCTTTAGTCTGCGATTATCGATTGGTTGGCCTGATCTATTTGATGGTCATCTTATTCCGTTTCCACAGCATTCTCCGCTACAATATGACCTTGAATATTTGGTCATACATTCTAAATAACCAAAATGTTTCTCACTTTGCAAAAGCATTTAACTCATTCTTTCATGTTTAGGCTCTAGATTATTAGTTTCTCCATCTATGTTTAAATTGGTTTGGCTGATTCCGTCAGGCAGATGTGAGGTCGAATTTCCAGAAGAAGTAACTGCTGTTGATAAGATCAAAATATTTTCGTCGATGATAAATACGAACTCATGTGAATTCACTACCATACAGCTGTTATCTCATTTGAGTCGTACGGAACGTGCATGGTCGAGGAGTCCAACTTTAGAATCACGCTGTGATTCTCGCAGTTATTTCGACACGGCTGACCTTCAGAATTAAAGCACGTGATTCCCAGTATGGGTACATGACATAAAATAGTATGGTATTGTACCTAGATGATGTGACAAAGTTCGCACGGAAGTACATGACCGGTTTCGCGGTTAACGATTCACCGTATGATTCTAAAGATGGAATTCTCGTCCGTGCACGGTCCGTACAATTCAAATGAGGTTACAGGTGTAAACTGATAGTGGAGTGCTTAAGCACAGAGATGATTGGGCAGAAGAGTACTGAGTACGTACACCTAGTGAGCAGCACCCACCACGAAACCGGGTTTTGTGCTTCCGGGAAAATTTTGTCCCGTCATCCACATATAACACCAAAATACTCACATCGTAAACTAATACCATACTTTTTAAAATTAGCCATATTGAGAGTTTCAAGAATTTTGGACGTTTGAGATCCAAGCAAATTTATCTCGGTAATCGGAATCACAATTTCAACTGTCCACAGATCACACTAACTCAAGCGGTGAGGATGCCAATGCATTTATTATTTATTATTCTACGTTATCAAAGAGGAACATATTTCATCCAGCCAATTTTGAAATCAGTTGTAATGTGTCAGTGGTAAATCTGAACTGAACCCAGGCCAGCGAAGAGTGACGCGCAAACCACAGAAAAGGATTTGCAACTAGCACAGGTTTATAATCAGGTACTGTAACATCGATTTCAATAAAAACAATGGATAGCCGTTCAAACCTCAATTCGTGGCATCCACAGGGGAGTTTACATATCACTATTCCAGAGAACGCACAGAGATTGACAACGTCAAACTAAAGCCGAATGGCCAGAAAACAGACATCAATTCCGGCTACCGAACAGTGCCATTTGGTTAGCCTGGATGTGAACACAGTTAAAGATCACACGATGTCTAATCAGAAAAGGGGATAGGAAATAGACACCGAGTGAAACAAGGAAGAGATTTACCAAGGGCCTAAACAGAGGTCATGTCTGACCCAAAGGTGACTGTGCGGTCAAGAAATGTACAGTGCGTTGGGAGTATCTTTGTGTGTGGGGGGGCGGGGAGCTTGTGTGGATGCATGTGTATCAGGACACAAACAAATGGATCCTGGAAAGCTGAATGTTAGCCGAGTAGAAACGAATTCGGCAAGTTGGCATGGTGGATTCAACTGTTAGTCAATAGTATTTGCTATCAGAGCTTAATCTTGGTAAGGTTTTATTTATATCACGCATTTACTTGCGAGTAGTGTGGGATTGTTTAATCTTTGTTTGGTTGACTGTCCTTGGGACTCCACGTTTTACGCGCAAACCTCAGGCCATTCGACCAACCTGCACTCGGAAGCACCAAACTCGAGTTTCTCTCTTGTTAGATATGCACCACTGATGAGCTCTAACAAGAGCGAAACTCGAGTCTGGTGCTTCCGAGTGCAGGTTGGTCGGATGGCCTGAGGTTTGCACATAAAACGTGAAGTCCAAAGGCCAGTCAACCAAACAAAGGTTTTATTTACCTTCGGCAACTCTTCTGGACAATTGAAAGAAAGGCATATAACACCTTACACAGTGTACTGGTTTTTCTCAATTCCGTTTAAACTGTTATAAAATTTTGTTCATTTCTATGCAATAAATCTCTTCCAAATTAGCCTACGAAATTCGGTCAATAACGGATTTGGAAGACAAGCACGACTTGCACATTAGCCAACCAGGATTGTTCTACTGCAACCGTTGTTTGAAAAATTATTCACAAGATGTTTGCAATTTCGTCATCTTCCTTGGTCCTAAGACGTCTTTCATTCTTACCATTCAAGTGGATGGGGTGAGTTAACCAAGTGATATAAAGGAATCCATAGCTATGCATTAAATATTGCAAGCTAAACATTTCTCCGGGTAGACTAGCAGTCGTAAAATCAAGCATGCCACGTGATCGACAGCACTGATTTTGACCGCGACCAAACTACGTCGGTCAGTTTTGACAGATGCGTGTAAGTTATATCCGATACGACCGATGGAGATAGATAGTCGGATATCTTGCAGCAGCTCAGAATTTTGACAATGAAAACGGGGTTTCAAAAATTGAGTTACTTTTGGTCTCTAGTGGAATATTCCGTCCAAGGGGTTGGTCTTTTCAACAGACCAGCAGAAAGTCAGGAACCGCAAGCAAGATTACGACTGAAACCGCAAAAGAACTGCGGTAGTTTCAGTATACGAGTTAGTTAAAACTGAAGATCTTCAAAGAGTTACAGTCACAGTAAACATGCAAAATCGGAAACTGACCAGAGGAGATAATAATCAACGCTTGATTGTGAAATGATCCATCATTTAGGATAAGTGCTTAACTCTTCGTTGACAACCTTGGAAGTGCCGTATAAGTTTGTCAGCTTTATTATGGTGAATCAGCAGTGCACTTCCTTTAGACCAACTCTAAGACTCAAACTCCGAGTGAATCCTAACGAATCAAAAACTCTTCCATCAGACAATCCAATATAGCTGATAACGACTTGTCTCACGTACACAACGCCCAATCTACTGTCTCTGGTTTTCAGTGGTATTAACATGTCACGTGCTTAGTGGTCGATCCTAATGATGAAATACTTCTTGGTAGAGATACTAGGTAAATGAAGATATTCCACCAAAAACAACCTACATTAATTCGAAACTGAGTTATTTAACGAAATACAATGAGCAATAAGTTGACAGTTTCGCGGATTGAGGTTACCTCTATCTCGAGCGGCTGTCCACCGAAATATCCATTTACGGGGAATACTAACTCTGTGCATGCAACCCAGCATCTTCTACAAGTATCGACATTCTGCATAATAAATTCCCAATGGTGATACAGCATAGCTTACATCCGATCAGATATGATCCAGTATGAAGATAAACAGAAAGTCTAGGAGCTAAGCATAACAGAAATCTATAGCTGAGGTAGTTGACACAATAATAAAACGAATTTGTGTTGTCCAATACACATCCTGATCGTGAAGCTGACAGCCGGTGACAGACGGTCAGCATAGTGTACTTTGAAACCTTCTGTTCTGGGTTCCAGTTCGCTGTTTATATTCTTCAGCTGACAAGCCCTAATTGACAACGAACCCCTTCATGAATTATTATACTATCATTGTTGAATAGAAGCGAAATAATCGGAGAATGATAATAATAATAAAAACTCGACACGTTCCCCTGGTACTTATAATTGTCAGACTCTTTAAAATAACGTTTCTGTCTGTAAAACAATTTGATGGTTTCATACACTCACGTGTGTTAGAAACGGGGTATTTATGTCATAATCCCTTCACATCACCAGTTGGAAGAAAGTAATTGGCATATGACGGTTGGTCTTTATTCGTGGGACAGTGTGTTTGTTCGATTTTTCGATTGTTTTCTGACTGATTCAGGACGGCGTTCTTCAACTACTGCACTTATACAACTACGTCCAACCTCAAAACCTGACAGTATTTGTCCTCGATATTTGCGGGCCAAAAAAGATATTGGAAGGAAAGTTTGAAAACTTGACCAGGATCACTCAGCAACACTGGTAAATAATCAATGCGAAGCGTGAATAATCAAGATCGTGGAGGAAAGTAATTTCATGCCAGCTGCTGAATACGCAGGAAGAAAACTCCACTCTCTGTATCTCTCCGAACTTGATTGAAGTTACCAAAGCGGTGATCGTACATCGACTGGCTTTATGTGATTAGGTGATTGTTGTCAGCAATGCGTATCGGTCTCGTGTTTTTGTTGATGTTCTAGTCCACAAATGGGGTGTTCTTAATGAGACTTATAAGCGGAGAATGAAAACGCCGTTCAAAATCTTTCGAGGAAAATGGTAATCAAGATAGTTTACTCACGAGTATTATTTTCGCGTTATTTTTTTATCGATTTCGCTCCCACCTTAGCACGTTTATGTATTGTCTGTACTAACGCTGGCAATATATACGTGTGTGTGCACATATGCAAATACATGCGACTTTTCTGAGGTTTCGCTACTCAACTCATCACTGGAGACATTGAAGTCACACTTAAACCTGTTTCATTCTTGCCTGTGGCACTCGTTGACTTTAGCACTTGTCTTCTGGGTTCCAAACAGTATCCTAATCCAAAATCATGGATGAATATTCACGAGGATAAAAGAGTTGTACAATGTTTCCAAGGTTTTCATTCTTCGATTGAGTGTATGATAGATCCCACTGTGAACATCAGAGATCTCTTTCTATCGGAGTCGATCTGTATGATTGGTGTGTACTCCATGATACTTTTGAGGTTTCTTTTTTCGTCAGGGGTTCAAACCAATCGAAATGATCGTGATGGATGGCGTTGAAGGTTATAACAAAATAGATATGAACATAACTGCACACGGTGACTATATGTTCACACCCTCCGGAAATGTGATGTATATTCGACTCGATGGCAGACGGGTGGATTTGACAAATTTACAATTCGGCTTCAGTATCAAACACGGTGAGTTGCGAGCTTGTATCCTTTCGATCAATCCACGTGTCATTCTGTCCGTATTACCTGCTTGTTTTATTACACATGAAGTGAATTGCAGTAAAAGAGGTATATCCATAGTCCGAAAACATAATGTATGTGGAGTCTTCAGATGACTCTCACGTCGAAACCAGTTTGCCGGTTGCGCTTTTGAAGGGAAAAAGATTGTACCTTGGTGGAAAGAAGGAGAGGGGAGGATGTTTCATAATTTAGTTCTACGGAGAAAAAATGACTTAGGGGTTGAGGTCCGATATCGAGCGACAGAAACTTGATAAGGGTAAACAGCCACCTATGTCTTGGATAAGCTTTGAGAAGTAATGAGAATAGGGACAGTCGAGGCAGAAACAAAGGTCGAAATAATAGCAGCAAGGAGGGGACAATGAAGCAGATGCCCGGCGATGGACAAGCGGCTGCGAATTGGATGTTTAAACTGGCTCAGCTACCGGACGAATGGCTTTACTTTGGGCCCGGTAGAGGAAATATAAATAAGAAAACGAGGCTTCACTCCATACGTGACAACAGTATTGAAGTCTGGACGAGTTTGAGCCTTTTTACAGTGAGAAAAGTAGGGATGGTTTGAAGAAACCTCTGGAGCGGAACAGAAAACCATTCTTGCGGGCAGCACGAGAAACAAGCGAACATGCATATGAAGACTAAGATGGAGATAGAATGGTTGGAAGACCCAGAAAAGATATCGAATTGGGGAAACGAATAGGAAGACGAATCGCAAGATAAGTGAGGATAAAAGGAATGATGTTTGGGAGAAATTGGGAGAAGAGTCGTTTAGGAAGCATCGAAGAGAACACGGTTTTGAGAGCACCAACAGGAGATTTATTCAAGGTCCGAAGTGAGTGATATTACAAGGGCACAGCGGTTGAGGTCGATGTTGGCAGTGGCACAATGTGATGTAGGATACGAAAGGGAGTAGTTCAGGATGGCTTCAAAAGCAAAATCGTGGATGGGGTTCAAATTGGTGGATAGAAGATCATTATTAAATCCGGGAAGGGGCTGATTGAAGGTACAGAACCTTGGGGAACGACAGCTTTCACGGGAAAAGGCTGCAACCATGCCCCATCGACAAGAAAAACGATGGTCCGTTTACTAAGTTATCTCGACGTCCACAAGGCAAGGGCTTAAAGAAATCCAAAAGTGGCCAATTTAGAAAGTAAACTTTTGTGCTAGACACTGTCAAGAGCTTTCGATAAGTCTAATGAGATCAGATTTGTTTCTTCGTGGTTATCGAATATCACAGACTAGGAAAATAAGACCACTGCTTGTAGATCACCCGTGGAACGACGAGGTCAGAAACCGCATTGGCAACCGCTTAGCAGTCCTTCATGTTCAAGGAAAGATCTAAACTGATCAGAAATTATGGTTTCCACGAGCTTTGCACGACAGAAGTTAAGGAAATAAGACGGTATTTGTTCGGGTCGGAGGAATCGCTGTGTATTGGAATAAGAGAAATTACGGTGAACATACCAGATTGGAGAGAAGCAAAAAGATGATGTAAAGTTAGAAGGAATTCTGAGGCACACATTTTCAGAACGATGAGTGGAATACCATTGGGGCCAAATGGTTTATTTTATTCGATTGAATTTTGGGTCTGGTAAGCCTTTCTCGTTGTGATAAGATTGGTTGGAGGTGGAAGAATTAAAGTGTCGGTAAAAGTGGAATGAGAGGCATACCGGGTAGCAAAATCCTCGGCTTTCTTATGAGGCTCACAGACTAAAGAGCCAGAGGATTCACAGAATGGGGAGGAATTGGAAGAGCAAATGTTGCGGAGAACGGCCTCGATGAGAGACCAAGGTGATCGGCTCTCAGTTACAAAGGGAGCTGGAAGTTTGGCTTTGTCGAGGACAAAACGATCCTTGGAGTTCTGAATGGAAAGCGCGCATTTATTTCTGGTCTGCACAAAGAGACCACGGGAATGGGGAGTAACGAAGCGGCATCACAACTTGAATGCTAACTTCTTCTGGCGCACACTACGATTGCAGGAGTGAGTGAACCACTCAGGTTGTAGTTTGCCGGACCCCGTAGTATGATATGAGAAGAAGTATATCTTGGACAACAGTCTCAGTAAGGTTTAAAACAGAAGTAGAAAGATCAGAAATAAAGCAACAAACACTCCAGGGATACGAGACTAGAAGATAACGAACACCATTCGAGTTGGCTGAATCGTAACGACAAAAGGGGCGTCTGGAGTAGCATATAGAAACTGGGCAAGAAAATATTGGTAAAGGAGATAAAACAGTGGTCTGATGAGCCGAATGGAGGAAGAACGATAATGCTAAAGAATAAAGGGGGAAAGGAAGTGAGAAGGTCAAAATCATGTGCTTAGTCTCCGGCCCGGTCGGAGATGCATGTGGGGAAATCAACGAGTTGACTCAGATTGTTGACCAGAGCGAAAGCTCCAGCTTCGCATCCTGCAGCCGCTGTGTCAGAAGAGTGCAAAAGCCAGTTCTTATTCTGTACAATAAAGTCACTAAGAATCGCTACTCGGCAGTTAGGGTCTGACGTGTGAGTACCGAGACTGAATATTCAAATAGTGCACAACAAAGGAACTTGTTTTTTGCTCTGGACTGGCATCACTTGATCACTTTCACACGAAACGGAAGCATACGGCTTACCGAGATCTGAAGGGCAGTCCTGAATATATATGTGGGATGCATCCACGGTATAGGCAGTTAGATCATTTACTTTCGATGACTGAATCAAACACCTCATTTAATAAAGCAGCTGTCAGGGAGCGAAAGGTGCCCGGCTTGCGGAATAGAATTTTAAATACCATAAATTTAAATGTAATTTCCATCCGGTATAGCATCTTGTGCTTCGTTCCATTTGTAAATTTCACGCATGTATATAGCGTACATTTTTTTGTGACCGGGATATCACACTTCAATGCTATATGTGGTCAGCTGGATTCAAATCTGACAAAGTCTCCACGACACAGTCAGTTTTTTCCAACACATTTAGAAGGGTACAGCCAGAGTGATTGGAATTATCTAGTCTTGAATTAACCAATATCATGTAGTCACATTTTTTATTTGCACATTAAATAAGCTATCCGAATGGTGTTTTATGGCCAATTATTTCTCATATCTTACACGTATGGCAAACAGCTCATGACAATGGTAATGGGCGATGTAAGTAATTTTTTCAGTTACAATTTTCTGCTCACTTTACTCCTGTAAACACATCACCCAAGTTAATGCTGAGGTTTAATCCTAGTTGCATATTGTTTTTCAAATAACATTCATTGGGAAATACACTCCGTTCGTGGGATAGCTCGTCGTACAGATCATGCGCAAAACAACCACCTGAATAACGTACGTTTTTGTTCTAGCAAGAAATAAGCAATGATCTTCGAAGAGATAAGATTTCGAAAAATTCCACACAATACACTTACAGAGAAATCAACAGGAGATAGCAGGGTAAAGTTCTACTTAAAATGGGCAAATCAATCACATAAATTTCTCAATCTGGGTTGTAATTATGATTAGTCATTGCTTCAGTGAAACTGGATTGTTTGATGCTTAGCTGGCGGCATCTATTTTCTGAAGGCAAAAGGAATAGAAGTATGAAGTGGAATATAACGGAAAACGACACGATACCTAGCCACATCACTTATTGTCTCCAACAGCGTGGTAGTCCGATCTCGTGGACTCCCGTCGGAGGGTCTAACACGTCTCACGTAGCCTAGTCCAGTGGTCAACGTTTGCATAACCTTTTGCTGAGTTACGGACTGACCACCCACCTTTCAGCCATTACCTGCCCTGGAGAATAGCGTTCACCTAGAAAGCCTATCGGTGAGCATGAATGAAGCGAGTCCCAGCCACCTAAACATGTTCAAGTTTTGTACTTGTTGCAGTGACTAACCAATGGTTTTCATCGCGATACGCGCAAACCCAGCACTGCTGATCCGGTCCTCCCAACTTATTCGAGCAGTACTACAGAGACACCGATGCGCAAACCCCGGCAGTCATCACCTATCTCCCAAGCCCTAACAGCCATGTTTCTGAGCTGCATAAAGGGCCGGACTGTATTAGATTACGAAAAAGTCAAACATAACGACCATTTCAGTTAGTCAGTGGGCTTAACTGACTGCAGACTGTCGGCGCTTGATAATCAACGGATTGAGTATAGTATAGCTTTAAGTCAACCACAGTCTTTAGGTGTTTTTTAAACTACACAATTTTGTTCAGTCCGGTTTACGAAGTCGGCTTGATGATAAAATTGATCCGCATGGTACTTTCAGATATCACATAATGTGGGATATGCAAGTAAGGCCATGTGATCAAATGGATAGCCAATTACATCCATTTGTTGTCAATCGAGGCTTCTACTGCAAATGCAGTGACTGATGCACATGGCTACTGGCCTAAAAGGGTTATGATATGCATGATTCACTCAAATACAGAAGCCGATGACCGAGGAGAGAAGTATGTTCAAACAAAAATGAAAGACGCACCATTAGGAGCAAGCTTCATGATTCTCATAATATTGTACTCCACTTGGATTTGAGACTTCGTTTGAACTTGGTTTGTTTCATGAAGTGTGTTTCACACAGATCATGCATAATGACTTGTTTTCCAAGAAGTGAGGAATTTCGGTGTATGCTTTTCTCAGAATTTCAAATACATTAGGATAATCTCAGTGGTCTGTTGCTGCAGAATGGAGCACAAATTTAAATGGACCTACTAATCAGATCAAGTGGCTATGAATGAATCATCATAGTTCACTGTCCAAGTGTAAAATCAAATCTTCACGTGTATGTTTGCCTGTCTGTATTTCCAAAGGAATACCTTTACAATTGCCCATATATGAAGTCTTTGGCTTGATGATAATTTACAACAACTTCCTGCTGCGTATGAATACCACGATATTTGGTGCACTCCGTTGAAACGCATCCTCAGCGTAGCATATAGCTGTGTTGGGATATGAATATCGTGAGTCGGTTCTCCGATTATCCTAGTTTCAGCAGAACATAAATGGAAACTAGCCACAATATTGAGAGCACACTGACTGCATGATCACGTAATGCTAGAGATATCGTTGTTGATCCTAGCAAGGTCCTCCAACCTAGGTCGTTCTGCCTAAATAACCACACGTAATCCTTTGGTAGACCCATTTAGGGTCGTGGTCTATGATCTTCTTCTAGTGGCATCGTTGGCATCTACCAATGTAATTGTACTCACTGCTAAACGACCACAATTTATTGTGTATTTTTTTCTAGTGCAAACCGGTTCAGATTGTCTGAGTGATAAAACAATAATTTCCCTTAAAGTCATAAGGGTCTGCTACAAGGCTTACTGCTGAAAAGACCAACTAACTTACTGGGATAGCAGCTGAGCTCTCAAATCGCTCTCTGCGAAACGAAAGTTTGTTTTCAAAAGTAAATTCACATCATGGTTATGTATAATTCAATACAAAATGGGAACACGGCAGAGTACTGTTGTCTAATTTGTATGCGAGTTGTTGTACTCGAAACTCAAACCGACAATCAATGTCACCGAACCCGTCCCTGATTTACACACACAGTAGATACCCCTCCGCCGCTGGTAAACAACCGTTACCATTTCAAACAAATCCACAGTTCCTAACCATGTTCATGTGCAGGTGTTCGGCCACCTACCCACATCGAATTAAACGGTAGATTTCAATGAGAACGACCGAAAGTATCCCAGGTTGGATGAATATCTACGTCAACGAATGGGAAGCATATGCAAAAGGTCACGGACCAGGTACTTACCAGTCTTATATTGCACTTCATTTGCTGGACGCCCAGCATTTGGTCCACAGCATAACTGCGTTCTCTGTGGTTTTCTCTGTCAACAATTCAATCCACTACAGTTTAGAAAACTGTTTCAATCAAAAAAGGAAGCCTACTCTGTTCAAGCAAAAAAGCCTTTTCTTTTTCCCCGGTGAGCCTATCACCGGTAATGTCATCCTTCCAATTGTATTGATTATTATTCTCTCTGTTATATGCACCAAAAGGGATACAGCGACATCTATCCAGGTACAAGTTGTGCAACATTACTCCACTGCTTCCTCTTTTAAAGCTTATCTCAGGAAAATGTTGTTTCTTGAACCACCTTTACGCGCAGTGTACTTGATCTCCACGCATTTGATATGATCCAGTGAAAATAGCCGCATAAATTGTCACACCCTCTTGTTTCTCTCCTTTTCCTGATTTCCAGACGGGTGTTCTGCCATCCTCACCTTACCTGTGAAGATCACACTACCGCGCAACATGAAATATGACCAGCAGTTTGGTTTTTGTTACTGGAAGGTGAAATCTTTGATAGACATGAAGGGAATAGACGTAAAACTACAGTTGCCCCAAGTACGTAATCAAAAGGTGACCACAGCATTCATATTGATCCGTTATAGTGTATTGTACTCGCACCAACTCTCATGACATGGGGTTTCCAGAGGTTGAGTGACTTATTTCCACACCACTTCTGGTTAATTTCACGACGAATAGTTTTCGGTTCTAGGGATTACACGTCTACTGGTGGAGCAATATCCTGCATACTGTTGTGTAACTGAGTGCATACCCCGTCTGGTTCCTCTTCATCAATTGAGTGCACGTCCAAGTAATAAAATGTTGACAACGGAATAAAACTTCTGAGAATTACATTCTTATTTCTCGTTGGAAGTGACAAACCACAGTACCAACTGAGGTCTGTGTAGTACCTACTGAGATTAGTGACATGTTTACTGACACTAGAAGCAGAGAGGTATAGCAAAGAACCGGATAGTGTTTCTTCATGTGGTAACCCATTGACTTAATCACATAATACCATCATCGTCAACGTCCCGATAGTCATAGCCCCCGTTCAGCATCAGTCAAGCCACTAGTCGATGCCTTACTCACGCACTGCCATGAGGTCCGAAATGCCAGTTAGCATTGGGACAATGCGGTATTCCCACTCACAGAGCAAGCTCCGGTGAAAAGTAGAGAATTCAAAATATACGGATGAAAAAATATGATCATCAGGACAAGATGTAGCCATATCTGCATTGAGAAAAGTGTACAGAGTACACACCGGAACTTGAAGCAGAGGTGAATGATGGTGAGTCGAACACCAAATGAACGGGCCACTCGGAATGACTCTCGCCAAAACCACTGACTCCACGTGTCACTGGCTGTTTCTTCGCACGATACCAATCCACTGCCTTCTCAACGATCAGTTCCGTCAGAACAAAATCATTGTGTTTCCAACAAACTGCAGAGTTAGGTCTCTTCCTGAGCATAAGTAGTAAGAGATTCGATTCACATATAATATGAATAATACTGAAGTACCGATTTCCAAATCAGTCAGTGAAGATAATATCACTGTACACATTGTACTGAGAGGAACTAGACACTTTCTTCCGTTTCTTTAAAATAAATACACCAGTGAGTATGCAGCACAAAATACAGCGATCAATACTCTTGTCTAACATGATGACTTGAAGTGTCACGTGACTTAGACATGGTTCTCTGAAGTTCTTTCTTAGCTGACGTTGATGGTTTTCGTGAACTTGTGATCCCTGAGTCTGGTCGGCTGCTCACAAACCTATTCTGCACAGAAGCTGACGTGAATATTTCCTTTATTTTTGATATTGCAACACTCTGACAACAGTGAAATTTCGTGGATGGGAAATTACTCTTTTGCGATCACTTCTAAATTCAGAAACTGGACATGCTTTCCTTCATGTTTAATCATAAGAAAATGAGTGAACTTTTATCGACGTCAGAACAAGATTATGAAAACATTCAAGAGAATGAATATGATTAATAAGGTAATACTCATAAGCAGATATGAACTATTTATATGCATATATAAGCATATATATATATATATATATATATATATATATATATATATATATATATATTCAATAGGACCTACTTTGGATAGTCTGGAGTGTGAATGGATGCTTGTCAGTGAAGTGTCTACAAATGAACCACAACAATGTTTTCTGCAAGTTACACACATCAACTTTTTATTCTCTGTCATTATGAAAGATTGCATATGCAGCCTCGTTGTTTTTTTTGGTGAACGGTGACTGGGACTCGCGCGCCTTTGCTTTTGCCTTCAGCCTCCTGACAACGTTGGATTTCTGACATATAAATGATCAACTTGATTAAATTATGCACTGGTGAAGGTTCACCGAAATCGTCTGGAATGCGTGGTGCCATCTAATGATATTGACTGATCGTTGGCATTCCCGCCTAATGAAATTTGCAATTTTTGTCTCCCTCCAACATTTCTTCCACCAAAAACCATTTTGCGCACTGCACGGGATTCGCTTGCTCAAGTGTCCACCTGAAGACGAAAAGAACTGCTATCTCAAATTTTTGCGAATATTTGATGGTGCAGGTACAAAACGAATACGAATGAATGGGAACTTTGACACATCGGAGACAATATACGGGTTTACTCAAAAGGTTATTGTGCTGGAATACTTCGGTCCTCCTGTGGATAAAGAAATGCAGTTGGCATTGGACTTTTTCTTCTGATACAAAATCAGTAACTTTGATTTCCTCGTTTTCTTTTGTTGCAGTTATTTGAAGTGTTCAATAGAGTCGATGTCCAATCGCATTCATTTCTATAAAGCTACAATTTTGGGAACACCTGTTTACCAATGCGAACAGCAAATCTGATCCTCCGATATATTTTCCATAAACATTGTATCTACCAGCACGGTTCTCCGTAACCCAACATATTGTTTGTAGTGCATTCCATTTGGGAAGTCCATATTTTGAAAACCTGTCAATGAAGTTCATACAGGACCGTGGGTTACCTACCAGTAGTCAGCCGCGTGCAATATCAAAATTCCGTTAATCTTTAGTACAAGAACCGGATAGTCACAAGGTCAATGGAGCAGACAACGTTTAACCGTGGAGATCCGCATCACACCTGGTTCATGAGCTACCTCTAGAATTTTTGCCCTCTCGCCTGTTGATAATTTCCCGTTTATGGTTCCGCAATGAGAATCCCCACTGATTTCCGAGGGGCATAAACTCCTCGTCTTTTTCGCTTCTTCGGTGATAGCTAGTAAATTACTTCATTGGTCAGACCAACAGTTTATTTATCATGATCAATCGCGTGTGAGAGCTGTGGCCGATTGAGTGCTACCTGTTGGAGACCCAATGGAAACATGGGCTTGGGATGGGGTTTTGCAAAGTTCGTGAACATTTTGCAAACTGCTACTTCGATAGTGCCCAAAAGCTGACCACTGGAGAGTGGCTAGCTTAGAAAAGAAAATGGAAATACTTTTCTATTTTCTAATAATTTCAGTTTTGTTTTACATTCAAAGAAGTTTGCTTGAGGTAGAATACTAGATTGTTGTCAATCCAACTAAGTGGGAGTGAAAATACACACGAATCACTGTCAAAACCTGCGAGAGTACTGACTGTTTCGGAACCAGCAGCAACCCACCTTCTCTAACAGATCATCATAGGACGTCATACGACAACGATGTTTAGTAGTTTGGTCAAGGCTCGAGTCAGCACAATAGCTAGAGACAGAACAGCGAATCAATAATGTGGATTTTAAGGATTAGAAAAGATTCCTCCCAAGAGCTGTTTGGCTGTTGCACCAGCCAGTCTTACGAGACTGTGACAGACAGCAGCTGAACCAATTAGTTCTGGTGCTTCGATTGGCTACGGTGACTAACCCCCTATATCGACAGTGGTCTGCACCGATAAACTAAGATAGTTCAGAATTGGAGAATTCTTCTTCCTAGGTCTGGTGGGAAAGTTCAGAACAAAACCTGTGACTGACAACGCGCTATAATAGAGTCAAGCTAATATGAAACCATCGTGTTGGAAACATCACTGGATACCAGAGAAATATTCAGATGATCGTGAATAGGAAACCGTGAAAAGAATAAATGTGCTTACTTAGTTAGTGCAAGTGTGATTTCAACTGCGTTCATATATTAGTTGGCCATAAATTGCCAAAGATGGCGACTATTGGTAGATTGTATTGATAAGAAGTAAGTGAATAATTATATAAGTCCTATCAATCACAAACAGTGAGGTGTCTAGCCCACTAAATCGTATTCAAAGGCAATCAAAAGAATGGGCATCTTTCAGATGCATAAAATGAAATGGGAATTCGTAACGTAACAGCGAATAGATGACAAGACAGCGCGCGAATGACCAGCGCGGAGAAACCAGAAGAAGTGTGACCAGAAACAGTTCACTAGCCAGAGGGAAAAGACCAATTGGTCAGGGTAATCAATAAGCACACGAGGGACAAGTTGCACGACCGTCTGTCTCCAACAAAGACTGGGGTATGAATATGGCCAGGGCTGTCAACGTAATTCGGCCAGTTAGTCGACAGACAACGGAGTTCCGGGTTAGGCTGAAAGTACAGTACTGGAAAGACCAAATAAACTATCGCGATAAGAATGGACTACACACTGGAATTCGCAGTCCACGCTCACCGTTATTGGATCAGAAGAAATCAGGGGAACCTTAAAATTATACTAGTCAAATGCGTAGTGTGAATAAACAATAAGGTGGTTGTAGAAAAAGCCCGATATTCTTATCAGTAGAAAGCAAGTATGGACCTCAGGAAGAATGATACAACCATTGGTGTGTAAAGTTCAACTGGTTCCGAGGGAATGGTACAAAACACAGAGCAGTTCCAATGCTTTGTTGGCTGCTTTCATTGGCACTATCCTCTTCCAATGGGGATGGGTTGCCCAATGTCGAATTGCAGTGTGTTCAGATTTTCTAACTTGAAACCAAACAAACTCACGTAGCAGCATGAAAGTATCCGGACAGCACTGAGATTTTAAAAAATTGTGTAGGCGCACCCAACGACCGAACCAGGGTTGTTGAGTTCATGAAAGTCGTAAAATTTGTCAACGTTGGGGGTGTTTGAACAAATCGCGTGTGCTTTCTTTTTACTGGAGCACGGCTTGTTTCCTACAAGCTGCATCATGAGACCGCATTCTGATGGTAGTGCATCTTTCCCGAATCGGACACACTGGGCAGACCGAATGCTTGCAGTTAGTTGGTCAACGTCCGCACATACTTGAGGATATACTACCTGTTTTCACATAAACTATTCTTACCTTGGATTTTCGTTGCGTGCTACAAAGAAAATCTGTACACACATGAAAAATATGATATGAATATGATTGCCTACCGCATAGCTGTCTGACATACATGGATTTAACAGATGAAAAACGTTTGCGACCACGGTGTGGTAATGGAAGTCAAACATATGGCTGTGTGTTCTCTTCAACTGAATGGCTTTCAAGCTTGTAAATCGAATATCTGCATACTTCACTGATTTTATTCTTCTCCTATGTTTCCGATTTCGCAGAAGAACTGATTGTCAAAACAAAACAGAAAGCTATTAGTTCGTTCCATTGGACCACATATTGGTTGTAATAATTGGCTGCCATTTCACTGCTATTCATCTGCTCATAGGCTCACTTTTCTCACGTTTCATTTTGGTTCCTGTTTGGAGAAGCCATCGACCGTGATCAATTAGCACAGTCTCACAACTTGGCATCAAGTATGATAGTTTTTCACAATGCTGAACCCACTAGGAACTTTATTATTTCGTTAGTCAACAAAACTGAAGTAACTTTCCGTGCACTTTTGGTAAAATACGAGCAATTCGTCCTAATGGACAACCGATTGCACAGAATCGAACTCGACTACATGAATTCTTCATTTTTAAACAAACCAAATCTTTAGAATTCTCGCTAAAATCGCAGCATATGAAATAAATTGAATACGTTTGTGAAACATTTCAAAGATTGTGAGTTCAAAGCAATCTGAAGTACGCTCACAGCTTAGCAACTATTAATTGGTACATAGTAGTTATCATAACTACCCACGGGAAGATTGGCAAGAAACTAAACTACCTGAACATTGGAATTATCGGACTATCGGACGACAAGCAACAGCAATTACACTATGGCGATATGGTGACTGTTGTATTTGCGTTGAAACAGTTCAGACCGGAATTTCACAGGAAATTGCTAAGGCAACCTCTTTCTCTAAACAGTTTACTGTTCATGAATATTGAATTTTGTGTAATCCAAAAATAAAGCTTAACATGTGATGGGAATATGAGAAAAAATTCGGCCACACAATCAGTCATCAGTATAGGGTTGCCGTGAAGGTCAGCTCTAATAAGGTCCTTCTTTAAGCAGAAGAACAAGCGAAGAACAAATTACGCCAAGGAACCTAGAAGGCAAGCTACCTGTCCTCACTTCATCCATGCTAACCTATTCCTTTGTTTACTCGTTCGGCAATCTATATAGATAGAGCTACCTGGCACCTATCACAAAGGATCAAATTGCATATACCTGCTTGGCTGTGGACGGAAAAGAGAAAATTCATCACCAGTGCAAATGTAGCGCTCTCATGGGACAGTAAACACTACATAAATGACCACGTTTTCCAAACAGTTTATAGAGTTTCAAATGACGCACCGAAAGTTGCTCGAAAACAACATTTAGCAACGGCGGAGGCTGTAGCCACCAGATTATTCAGTTTATGCATCTCTCCTTAAAAGCTTTTCCCTAAGGCTCTCAATTTGCCCTGGACGCGATCAGAGACCCACCCTGGAACTCAAAGAGACCTAAACGATAATCCTTTGCTTGAAACCAGAAAAGGATAACCCCTGCAACCCATCTTCATTGTTCAACTTGTCCTTTTCCCGACCACGAAACAACAACATTTCCCTTCCTATCCTTTCTATGTACGCAACTCCAATTTGGAAGAATAACCAGTCACACACCGGAAATGATCAAAATGTATGCATTTCTTACCTACAAATGCATTTGTTTTAGCCACGAGTTTGATGTTATTGAACACAAGCCAGCTCGCCATCCGTGTTTCCTGTATAAAATGAGATAGGATTATTCAGTGAACAAGCTCCTTAGATAGAATAGCAAGTTGCTTTCCATTTCATCTTCGTGTTTTCAACACTTCCGCATTAGATAACATTGTGATTACAGGAAAATTGTCAAACAAGTGTCACATAAATTAAGCGAGATTCCTCACTGAACTACAGTAAGCCACTACGAGGTAAAAGATTTCCTTGAATATTCTAACCATATGGTCATGAAAATTTCCCTGATTTGAATATCCAATGGAAACTCCAACTTTGCTTTCACCAGTTTCGTCACTGACAATCGGAATCAGTTCGTGCTTGGTACAAGAATTCAACTGAGGTTATTATCGGACCGCCTTCTTGTTTATTTTTTCATTTGAAACGTTTCTTTAAGTGACGTGATGATTGTTTTCATCTCACTTCCAACTGACTGATTCATCAAGCTAGTAACCAAAACCGTTGCATTAAAATGCACGACTGTTCTGATAAAGCTACTCGGTTCAACTTGCGATAATCTAGCCTAGCTGAAAGATAGCAATTATGCAGTTATGCTCACACTCACACGAGACACAGGATCTGCAGCCCTCCACAACCAAATACCAACTCACACCCAGTTTTCGCAGTTCTCATTTCTCCACAGAAGCAAAACATCCTTCGTCCAGAATATCATGTTCTTATTGATCTTGATGGTAATCAAATGTCGATGTCTATTCGTGGCACAGCAAAATGAACTGCTGATAATTAACTGCAAACGCTACTCTCCATGCACAACATTAAAATGTCAGTGAGAAATCCGAATTTTTTTAATTTTATTAGACGACTCTCTTTTTACACCTCACGATAACTTGTGCTTCGAAACCTTACTTGTGTGAAGTGAGACGATTTGTCAGCAAACAACTCATCAACTGAATTATATTCCACCAGCCTACCCCCGTTTCCTGTAAACGCGTGCACATACGGTTTGATTGGTGTTTGGACTCCAACAAGATAATAAATATAAAAAGGATACTGATTCATTACCCATCTGCTGAATGGGTAAAGCGTACACCAAATGCTTCTGGGCTCGCAGGTCTTCAGTTGTCTCATCTACCTGTCATGCGCTGTTGTTGCTGTTGGTGAGTTTGATAAATTTTCTACAAAATGCTGCCTTTTTGATTTCCCATCTGAAATTTATTTGAATATGGTAATCAGTTGCTTATTTAACTAATAACCAGTGTGGTTTATTTGAGCCAATTGATAATGACAATAATGAAATGGCACTCCCATCCGTTCATGGCTTTGAGCAGTGAAAGCCCGCTGTCTGCACAGCGATCGACTACTGTGATTGAGGACTTGTCCGGGGAGCCCTAATTACAACGAATGCATGCACATTAGTTACAACCTGCACAGCTCAAGTACCATGTTCATCTAAGGAGATTAGTTTTGCGTAATATTCTAACAAGGATGACAAGGCGGGCTATGACACTTGTATTTCAACGGCCAAACAAGTCCAGTCCATGAAACACATACCATCATTCATATAGTCCCTTTTTCAGACCGCGCGGCACCGACATTGCTCTTGCTGCTACTTGAGTGTTTCGACTGCGTTCCGACCAGTTGCTCGTAGGCGATAGCTTATTTAATATGATTCATCATGCAGCTTGAACGCTCAACTCACCATTGAAAACCATGGAAGCACTGTACAGCTGTTTCATCCTTGTTGGGAATCATCAGCAGTGCACATCCACCGAGCCCCCACGGGGACTCGAACCCGGGGTGAACGATTATGAATCGAACACCTTAACCGCAAGGCTATCCGGGCTGGCTCTCAACGGTTTTTTGAACATCTACACTACATGATATAGCACCCTTCCGTCACTGGCTTTTGAACGGTAACAACTCGCTTCCCACACAGCGATCGACTCCTATGATGGATGACTTCTCTGTAGGGGCCTAAGTACAACGAAGGCATTCCGTTATGAACAACCTACAGAGCTTGGTTACTATTTGCAAGTGAGTAGTAGGAGATTAGATTTGTATATAATATGATTCATCATGCAGCTTGAACGCTCAACTCACCACTGAAAACCATGGAAGCACTGTACAGCTGTTTCATCCTTGTTGGGAATCATCAGCAGTGCACATCCACCGAGCCCCCACGGGGACTCGAACCCGGGGTGAACGATTATGAATCGAACACCTTAACCGCAAGGCTATCCGGGCTGGGTCTCAACGGTTTGTTGAACATCTACACTACATGATATAGCACCCTTCCGTCACTGGCTTTTGAACGGTAACAACTCGCTTCCCACACAGCGATCGACTCATATGATGGATGACTTCTCTGTAGGGGCCTAAGTACAACGAAGGCATTCCGTTATGAACAACCTACAGAGCTTGGTTACTATTTGCAAGTGAGTAGTAGGAGATTAGATTTGTATATAATATGATTCATCATGCAGCTTGAACGCTCAACTTACCATTGAAAACCATGGAAGCACTGTACAGCTGTTTCATCCTTGTTGGGAATCATCAGCAGTGCACATCCACCGAGCCCCCACGGGGACTCGAACCCGGGGTGAACGATTATGAATCGAACACCTTAACCGCAAGGCTATCCGGGCTGGGTCTCAACGGTTTGTTGAACATCTACACTACATGATATAGCACCCTTCCGTCACTGGCTTTTGAACGGTAACAACCCGCTTCCCACACAGCGATCGACTCCTATGATGGATGACTTCTCTGTAGGGGCCTAAGTACAACGAAGGCATTCCGTTATGAACAACCTACAGAGCTTGGTTACTATTTGCAAGTGAGTAGTAGGAGATTAGATTTGTATATAATATGATTCATCATGCAGCTTGAACGCTCAACTCACCATTGAAAACCATGGAAGCACTGTACAGCTGTTTCATCCTTGTTGGGAATCATCAGCAGTGCACATCCACCGAGCCCCCACGGGGACTCGAACCCGGGGTGAACGATTATGAATCGAACACCTTAACCACAAGGCTATCCGGGCTGGCTCTCAACGGTTTGTTGAACATCTACACTACATGATATAGCACCCTTCCGTCGCTGGCTTTTGAACGGTAACAACCCGCTTCCCACACAGCGATCGACTCATATGATGGATGACTTCTGTAATTTTGATGGTTTCAACTGCTTGGTGATGTTCAGCTGACTAACACCTGTTTCATGTCGCTGTCGAATCCAAAAACAAAACCGCCTCAACCAAGCAATCTGTCGCAGCAAGCCTATCCAAGATTTGGCATTGCAGAATCTTTGTATCCAGCCGACTGTATCTGATGTTTGCATTGCGTTCACGCGAACCGTTTTGACCAATTCGATATGAGTGGATACGGTGGGACTAGGCTGTGCAGACCACGAAGACACATTCTGCAAGAGAAATCGTGGGTCATTAAACCAAAGTGCATTTAGCGGCCTTCTCGGGCTGGTACCTCTCGAAGCTAAATCAGCTGGATTGTCTTTGCTGTTCACGTGGACCCACTGTTCAGGTTCCGAAAGTTCACGGATCACCGCCAGACGGTTGGCCAGAAAGGTTTCGAAACGAGACTTGGTATTTCGTATCGACTGCAAAACAATTAGCGAGTCTGTCCAGAACGTAGTCGAGCAGATAGGTACGGAAAGTTCTTCTTCGGCAAAGGCGAATTGAATGTATTTCTCTTCTCTTTTGCTCACTTTTCCTACACATCCCACTATATAGAATCACATATCCGTCAAGCATATTAGTGTTAGCCTAGAAACCAATCTCCGACAAACATCCCGCATTCATTAGTGTCGTAAAGTGCGTTGCCTACCTTTTCAATTTGGAAAACCCAGGCAAATTTGTAAACCATCACCGATTGTCTCCAAATTTGCTTCTCAATATGCTCTTCCGGTCCTGTTGCATTGTACACCCATAATTTTCTCCGGCGTTCTAGCTTACCTCTCTGTCATTCAACATCTTACTTACAGAATTAACCTGAACGAAAACTCCCTGGGACCTATCTTGCGCGAGTTCTGACCAACACAGACAAGAGCAAAACGGAATTACTTTTGAAATTTTGTCGATGTTTTCTTTTCCTTTTTTACTCTCGTGTACATTTGGCGCCCAAATATGTCAAAGCATTCTGACTGGAATTTGAGCATGCCACTTGCATACAAAATTACAAATCAAATAAGGATCCTTGAAGGTTGTTTGCGAGCTCATTATATATATATATATATATATATATATATATATATATATATATATATATATATTCTGGTCTGATGGAATACAAACTAGTGTGGTTTGACGCAATCCAATATTCGAAAATTGCGATGTTTCCACGTGCACTACCTTGAAGGTAAATCAACATGTTTTCTGGTGGCTACCATGCAGGAACGGATAAGCTCATGTGACCAATTGGCACCATCGATCCAACTCGTATTAGTTGGGTATGTGCGAATAAGGGAGGGCTTTCGAGAATAATTCAGTCGTATTTTCACGACCCAGTTTCGGTTCGTCTTATTATAGCATTTAAGATTGTATTGATATGGTAGTTGCTTGGAACTACTCATTTTGTTCTATCTTGACCAATTGTTTCATTGTATGATTTGGTGATTTTTCCATAAGTACAATATAAAAATACCTCTGGTGACATCAGCAGCATTACCTAAATGAAGACGGAAAATGTCAGCGTAAGCAACGTTTACCCCACCCCCGAGAGGCTGTGGAAAATCAGGGTTTTTTTAATACATGCATACGCGTGAGTAAATTAGAAGTAGCTTTTAACTCGTAGCAGCGAAGGTCCACTACCTTATCAAGTATAACGCTGGGATTTGGAGTGGAGAATTACATAAGGTCCTCATAGGTCATGTGTGGTAACGATCTGGACGACGGAGGGTTACTGTCTACCACCAAAGTAACCGGTGATTGCGGGGATTCGAACCTCAAACCTCAGGTGTAGAAAGCAAACTCTCTAAACCACTCGACCACCGCCGGTTGCAGGGCATCGTAAAATTATTCCTTGAGGCGCTTTTGTTTGTGACTTCATATTGTTTGAGAACCGATATTCTTGTGCAGTATATTTTAGGCTGCGAATATGCCACTGAAACATTTTCCGACAACAGGTACATTCCACGTGCCTTTGGATTCATTGTCACGAGATATTAAACGTGCCTTCGGAAAAAACATAGAAGTTTTGTTTGTGCTTTGAGTATAAACACTACATCAATACAAAACAACTAATGAGGAATAAACTTGTAGCACGATAGACCTCCTCTTTAAACAGCAGATACTGCCACTCTCAATCAGCTTTGAATGATTCATTTATCGAATACAACAATTGAGTCCACGTGATTTGCCTAAAGCAGAGAATTTGCAGCTGTTTCATGGACTTCTAATGCTCAGCACTACACTTCTCCACTTGATTAGAGGAGAAGAGAATAATTTCCATGATACTCCCCTGAAATGAGCGCTACACATTACTTTTTGTTTGCGAAAACTCCTCTTTACCACCACTTTTCGGAAGGGTACACTTCGAAGTATTGATGTGATTTACAGACCAAATTAAAGTCGAAAGCCTACTTGTTGATTCTACCGGTTTATTTGAAATTCACTCGCACAGGAGACTGAACTCGGATTGCCTTTCATCCCCGAACTCGTCCCCATCAACCTAATTCATTCAACCCAACGAGAAACTATTCGATACTACGGAGAAGACTATTCTGCCTACGAACCATCTTGCTTTGTTGGCGTAAAACGTAATGATTACATCAAGAGATAGTCATTGTATCCAGTCTTTGCACAGGTGACTGGTGTTGAGGCTAACCACAGCTTGACTGTATTTATCTCTTATTCTATCAACGCACACCATCTATCCTCTGTCCTATCATTCGTGGTTGGATTCTTTCAAGCCTTCACCTCGATACTGGTCAAGCTCTACTTGAGCATCCCCATGAGTCATCGCGATGACGCAAGTCTGCTAGTGAGGGCGGACTGCCTGCTGACCACGCATCAACCTTCGCACTATGCTATCCATTAGTCAACAGAAATCACCACGGTCGTTCTCGTTCAATTACTTAGCTGCGAAAGCAGTTCAAACAAAAGGCGAAGCTCCCTTGACCAACCTCCTAACACAAAAAGAGCGAATATCCGTTGATAAGATTCATTAAACCAAAGACACCAACGACACCTACTAGTGGCTCAGAAATGGACCTGGATCACGAGTGTGAAGCTTTGTGTTCTCACACGTTTTACGTCTGATCGATCCACCTATCTTCCGTTTTGTTTATTTCACTTGACATTGTCAAACGGTCGTAGTACCTGTTCAACAGATCTTGTTCGGTAACCATACATCGTAATAATAATTCTGTAAGTAAGATGTTGAATGACAGAGAGGTAAGCTAGAACGCCGGAGAAAATTATGGGTGTACAATGCAACAGGACCGGAAGAGCATATTGAGAAGCAAATTTGGAGACAATCGGTGATGGTTTACAAATTTGCCTGGGTTTTCCAAATTGAAAAGGTAGGCAACGCACTTTACGACACTAATGAATGCGGGATGTTTGTCGGAGATTGGTTTCTAGGCTAACACTAATATGCTTGACGGATATGTGATTCTATATAGTGGGATGTGTAGGAAAAGTGAGCAAAAGAGAAGAGAAATACATTCAATTCGCCTTTGCCGAAGAAGAACTTTCCGTACCTATCTGCTCGACTACGTTCTGGACAGACTCGCTAATTGTTTTGCAGTCGATACGAAATACCAAGTCTCGTTTCGAAACCTTTCTGGCCAACCGTCTGGCGGTGATCCGTGAACTTTCGGAACCTGAACAGTGGGTCCACGTGAACAGCAAAGACAATCCAGCTGATTTAGCTTCGAGAGGTACCAGCCCGAGAAGGCCGCTAAATGCACTTTGGTTTAATGACCCACGATTTCTCTTGCAGAATGTGTCTTCGTGGTCTGCACAGCCTAGTCCCACCGTATCCACTCATATCGAATTGGTCAAAACGGTTCGCGTGAACGCAATGCAAACATCAGATACAGTCGGCTGGATACAAAGATTCTGCAATGCCAAATCTTGGATAGGCTTGCTGCGACAGATTGCTTGGTTGAGGCGGTTTTGTTTTTGGATTCGACAGCGACATGAAACAGGTGTTAGTCAGCTGAACATCACCAAGCAGTTGAAACCATCAAAATTACAGAAGTCATCCATCATATGAGTCGATCGCTGTGTGGGAAGCGGGTTGTTACCGTTCAAAAGCCAGTGACGGAAGGGTGCTATATCATGTAGTGTAGATGTTCAACAAACCGTTGAGACCCAGCCCGGATAGCCTTGCGGTTAAGGTGTTCGATTCATAATCGTTCACCCCGGGTTCGAGTCCCCGTGGGGGCTCGATGGATGTGCACTGCTGATGATTCCCAACAAGGATGAAACAGCTGTACAGTGCTTCCATGGTTTTCAATGGTGAGTTGAGCGTTCGAGCTGCATGATGAATCATATTATATACAAATCTAATCTCCTACTACTCACTTGCAGATAGCTTATTTCTCATGGGCATCATTTCTGTTTGGCTGTTCCAATCGTCCCAGTTGACGGCTCAATCGGCAGCCCCTCGCCTGGGCTATATTGCTGGTTGCCCGAGATCCCGCTGCTTCCCCTCTGCTAGTCCGCATGCCTCCTTTCGTCTGCTTCGGGAAGTCTTCGACATATTCGCTGTCTGTTCTTTTGCCTGTGGCTCTCGGGTGGTTGGTCCGTTTGATTTGATATTCACGTCGTTCCTTTACACCAGCATCTCCGACTACAGTATGGTTGATCATGTAAGGCCAACCCCGTTAGACTGGCGGTCAGATTTCCGACTTACAATCGTTTACCATTACATCGAGTCCCAATGGGTGTAATGCAACAGGAGTGAGACAGCCGCCTCAACGTTTCGCTGAGCCGTTATACTACATATAATACTACACATCATGCAAGCTTAATCCCACTTTACCCACATGTAAGCAATAATAATAACGATAATCGTTTTAAATACGATGAGATGCTAGTGACATTTTGTGCAATAATACTAGCTGGTCATAGATTTTCTGAAGCAAGTGATGAACATGGTTTCATTGGAATGGATAAATCCTATAACACAAAGACGTAA
Source organism: Fasciola hepatica (assembly GCA_948099385.1). NCBI lineage: Eukaryota > Metazoa > Platyhelminthes > Trematoda > Plagiorchiida > Fasciolidae > Fasciola > Fasciola hepatica. The sequence goes on from CANUEZ040000182.1 coordinate 11,985,429, forward strand.
TGTACAGCAAGGATCCTGTCCCGGAAACAATCACTGAATTGGTCGTTGTGTTGTACTCTGTCGGTGGAAAGTATGTTGTGCCAATCCTAAAGACTGTTGTTTGCAATTCAAACAGATCTTGTACGGACCGATGTACCGTTTACAGCCCAGTTTTCGTTGAATATTGGCATTTAGTTGGAACGTGGGACATGTCACATAACCAAAGTCAACCAAGTACATACTGGGCTAAGTTGAATATCTCCTGCCTACATACTCGAACTGTCTGAATTGGACGAAAATATAACTCACGTGCTTGTGTCAAAAACATACCCAATAGCCGAGATTTTAAAGTAATTGAGAACGGGTTCCCTGTTCCGAAGAGTGAAGTCAGGAGGCTACCCCCGCACTAGCTGTTGATATCGAAAATGGAACAAGTTATGGCGAATTAGATGGAGAATTATTTTATAACCAACTTAGTGGACTTTATGAAAACAAGGTGATAGACCCTGAAGAATGAAGGTGAACCCTAGAGATAATATTGTGCATGAATGTTTCGTTTTCATTTACATGTGGGTTACTTTAATGTAAATAAACGTTGTTTTGCTTTCGCTCAAAGGCTCACATTCCGTCATGGTCGTGGTCGACCGGCTTTGGAAACAAAGGGTTTCGTCTGAATTTTGAGAATTAGCACGCGCCGGATTAAAGCCAACCGCAAGACTCATTTTACTAGAGCGTAGCCGCTATATGCAAGTTATTGTCATATACGAGAACAAATTGTGCATATAAGCGCCCTTCTCTATGAGTTTCGAGTACATTTTCAAGGTAAAATTTTGCACACTTGTTCTGTATTTTCAATCTACTGCTAACCAACTGACATCTGGAAACCACGGAAACATAGTAGAGCTATTTCATTCCTCTCTAGAAATCATTGGTTTTGGCGTGTGTCCGTCGGGTTCTAAATAAAACTTGAACCTGGAATGCCGGATCGTTCCCAACAAAGATGGCACGGTTGTGTAATGTTTATTTAGTTATTTATTCACGAACTGTGTTATTACCGAGTGTTTGCACCCTAACGTCAACTGGAGATTCAAGGCTCGCGTGATGTAAGCAGGGAGTCTTATTCTAAGAAATCGGAAACTTTGTGTCACCTTGATCCATTCCATCAAAACAGACAGAAGACGTAAATTGGGAGATCCTAGCATTTCTTCGAATCTTCTCTGTTGCGTACGTAAAACAAGCGGATTCGTGTTCGAATTGGGCACAGAGCAGCATAATGGTATGGAGGGTGTCAAACGAAATTAGGAAACTGTCCGGTAAACCTGATTGGTTACCGCCACGACCAACACATTGTGGACCAAAAGGTTCTGTGCACACAGTTACTCTAGTGCCATCATTTAAAAGAGGATCACCTGTTCAATCGGATTAGTCAAGCTCATTTGAACTGTGTCACGAACTCTAGTGCCTCTCACGTCATTCATCAATTCACCTGCAGCTGCGGTGACACCTACATAGGCAGAACGGATTGGCGTCTCGGTCAAAGAATGGGGGAGCATGTATTAAAGTGGCCAGTGCAGGGGATGACCCATCCTTCGCACGGACAACAAAGGACCACGACAAACCCTGCTTCATTGATCGCGAAACCCTTGTGACCTTTCGTCATTGGATTGACCCAGGTCAGGCACCCCGAGCGATTGCACGGAATCGGAACCCCAAAGCTCCTAGTCTCTTGTGAAGCTGTGTTGATAAGTTGATTGGACCTCCAGTGTGTGCACAGAAACTTTTATCCCACAATATGTGTTTGCCGTGGAGGTAGCCAATCAGGTTTACCGGACCGTTTCCTAATTTCGTTTGACACTGTCTATTTGTCAGAAACTCTCCAGCCCAATTAGTATTTTCTGGACTTGACTGACTGGAGTTGTCTGGCATTGAAACAACGATTAATATGTTTTTTGCATGATGTTTTCACAAAAAAGTGAATAAATCGAAGCTTATTTCTATCGTCACTTGTTTCGCCCATTTTTGCGCGTACTTTGAACAGATTATGAAACCTTTTACGGCCAACTTGAGTATTTTTTGGATTGGCCAGTTTCTGTCACATTCTTTCCTATTTACCTTTCGCTCAGCTCGATGTTAAGGCACAATTCAAACAACACAATTCAAGTGAAATACTATCAGTCAAACAACACTCCTTGGGCATTGACCATCGTTCACAAGTGAGAATCGACTTGTGGACAATGAACCCAATAACATTTTGTTATATCTTAAAAATAATTGACTTTGTTCTGGTCAGAACTAAGCGGAATTTGAAAGGAATGAAGATGCAAACAGATTCACATATTGTAACAGGGAATGCTGGGGCGACGGAACGGCGGGAACATCGAGGCGAACGAACGAACCAAACGAGGGCCACCGACAAAAGAACAGGTGATGAAAATGTCGGAATCTTCCCGAAGCACGCAAAAGGAGGCATATAGACGACCAGAGGGGAAGCAGAGGGATCTCCGGCAACCAGCAAGATAGCTCAGGTGAAGGGCTGCCGATTGGGCCGTCAACGGAGGCAGTCGGACCAACCGAAGGGAAATGACGGTCAAGAGAAGCAAGCCATCGACCACAGGCAACTGGACAGAACGCAGCCGAAGCCCTCAAGCAGCGGCAATGGCAATCTTGGTGCCGCGCAGTCTGGGAAAAGGCCTATATAAACGACTGTATGTGTTCCATGACTTGACTTGTTTGACCGGTGAAATACAAGTATCCTGTCGTGTGTTGTCGTCCTTTTTAAAACATCATATCTCTCAGAAAGGTCACGTGGAGATAGTAAGTTGATGTTCCAAGCGAAATCGGATAACAACTGACACAGCAGCCATTGTTCGGGGTTGGTAAAATATCGAAATGTTAGGTATCCCTTTCGTTGATAATGCCATCGTTGAACATACGTGTCCCATAGATATTTTATAACCCAGATGCTGTCTGTGCAGCTATTTTTGACGATTTGGCTATCCCTCTGTCCTGTGTATATGCATCACTCATTGCGTATCTCAGGATTCGAGCATTAGTCGTACTTAACTGTACAGATCACATTGGTATACAAAGTCAGCTTCATCATAAGGTCAGTTCACACGGTACTTCTAGTTATCACATGTGAAGCATTTGACAGTCAAGACGGGTGTTGAAGAACGACTGATGAATTTCTCGTACCATTCGGCTTTCTGGAGGCCCAGGGTGTGTTTGAATGTGGTGTACCTTTGGTTGCAAAAATTAAGTTGCACAAGGTCTCTCTCTCATACACAGCACAGAATAGGAATGATTAAATAGCGAATGAAGTCTTTAGCAATATGTTAGAAAACAACGGTCGTTACTTTCTAAGATTGATGAACTCGCAACACAGCAGTAAGGTTTCACTCGTTTCCGTTGATCCACGGAAGTAGCGAACATGTTGCTTGTTAGCAACTTTGCCGTGGCAAATTGGAATGACCTATCACTCATTCGTGGATGATGGCATTTATGGGATGGACTGAAAATACAATATTTTCATTGGACGGCTTGGAATGAGAATCTGAGGTTCATAAATATTTTACCGCCTTTAACTCTCGTCGTCTAAATGTCCTGACACATTCATCTACCATTACTCAAATTGTATGATTGCAAATCCATCCAGCATGCATCTTCATGTGTGGGGTTTTATGCAAGTGTTTACACAGAATTATTACACCCCTATGGCTACTGTGAATATAGCCAACCTCCCAGGCAGTAAAATGCATTTACATACTGTTGTTTGCCTGTCGAAATTCCCGTTTTGGAGACAGACAACAACAAAACGGTTCCCACAGTGTGTGCTTGCTTGATTACCGTCATCAACACGAGCATGTAAAATTTCATCTGAAAGAGGAGTTATTGATGGCATAAGTGCATCGTAGAAGCAACTGTTATCTGATTGTGAGCAAGAAGAGGAGACATAAATTTTGGCATAAGTGTACTACAAAACAAGCAAATTTCGGAAAACGCTGAATAGATAAACAGTCTATAACGTTTGAAGAGTATTGAAGCAGAACGGTAGACTTGCCGCTTCATGATGAGTTTATGTAGATTGTCACACCTCTATATATGCGTTCCAAAGAGTTGTCAACAGTCACGTTCAGCCACGATTCTTGAACACAAACTGCACCTGTATGAAGATGAATTCACGTATTCAAGTCAAGTCAAGTATTTGTTTTATACACCTTGGTGGGTGAATATTCAGCAGTACATAGCTAAACTCCCAGCGATTACACACAAATGAAACCAGCACTCACAACAACAACAAAAACAATGATAAGAGGTGATTAAGAAACTAAGGCACTAAACATTGTCCAACCTCAGCGCTGATGTTTTCAGGACTAAATACGAATCGAGCAAGGTAAGGGACAATAGAGAACCGGTAGGCAGCCGTACTTTCATAAATCATTTTATAGTTGTTGCGGGTGGAAGAGGAGGAAGCACATGGGCTGAGGTCCCTGCAAAGCTGGTAAAGTGAGTTGTTAAGGATTCTCTAGACAAATTTTTAGCACATTTTATGATGTTGGGATGCGATGGAGTCTGAGATCTTCACGGGGTATGTCTTTCGCACAAGATAAGTGCTTGAGAAAAATATTTTACTAAGGTGAAGCTCTTGGCTTGTCGTTCAGCGAAGAAAATGGGAGAAGAGTACCATCAGTGAGGTTATACGCATGACAGGACGAGACCCTGAATGATGTAAAGAGGTACAAACATGGTTTTAAGACGCAAAACATAGTAGGTTAGTCTTTCCACTTCTGTGAAAACGAAGGCAACATGTACAGTCCAACAAATATTATGGGTGATCATTACCCCAGGGTATCTGGCCGCTAGATGAAGATCAACGGGGATGTTTCCTACGAGAATGTCTAACCAGGAATTCAAAACATTCCAATAATTACTGCCTTTGAGAAAACCAAAAACAACATTGGGTCTTTTACGGGGGTTTTGATTTTCGGGCCCATTGGAAATATCTGAGAATATAGAGGATTTCAAGTTAGTTGATGCATCAGGATAGGGTGACCGGAGTACAATTGAAAGCAGTCATCCCTCTTGAAATTTGTGAAAGTTTGATAGGCATGACCACGTTTCCTTGCACTAGACCATATTGTGTGTTGTTTTTTGAAACTTTCTCCCAGGAGAGAACACCGATCCAGAAGGTGCTCGCTCCGAGGGAAGAACATTTCTCGTCAACAAACAACTGAAACACCCTGAAGAACATGTTCTCGGACGCTCCTTTCATGTAAACCCGAAAGCTTCGTAGTCTCGGAAACAGTCAATCAAGATTAGTGTGTACTTTTCCGTAGATACAAGACTTCGTATATTTAAATGGCTGCATTCATCCAATAATGCATTTTTCTCCATTTAAGAGGAAGTAATGTATCAAAGAGTTAATTAAACTTACCGGTACTACAATTCTCAGCCGTTCTTGTGTTTCAAGTACCCATCAATTAGCAAACTACAGCGCAGCGAAAGCCCGACAAACTGAACTATTACAAAATCTGCCCATATCTGTGGTTTCAGGGGAGAGTTACTCTAGGTGTAAACGGGTGATTCACAGATTGATGACGCAGTAGTTTTCACTGTTTCCACTACCGGTGGTCAAATATTCCATGGAAGTAAAACCTCTCACAAAAGATATTATTTCCCAGAAACTAAGAAACAAGGTAATAACAAGAAATACGGTTAGTTTGTGAGCAACTAAAACACTCACATTCAAGCCGTGTGATTGAATGGGTTGGATGGAGTTTAGGGACACTTTTGTTGTACACCGTAGTTACTGGATACCATGACAGCGGCCTCTGACAATGGAATATATTTTATTCGATTAGGCCATTCAAGGAAGTAATATGCAGAATGACGTATTTTCTCAGTCAGTCACGAGATTCTACCTTCCGGAGGAGAATGTCGATGGTGGTCCATGATAGTTCGTTCACTATCTAACTGATCGTTTACCTGTTGAGTGTCGTATATTTTGGTTTTCTACTTTGCTATTATACTACACAAATTTGGTATTGCTGTGGTCAAAGCAAAACTGATGAGCCAGTTGGATTGTACTGAATGAAATGGAAGGATGAATTTGAAACTAAGAAATTCAATTTTGCAGCGACATAGCAAAAATCACTTTATTTCCTTTCCCATTCGGCCAATTTAACCAAGTTAACGCCAACAGACACTCATTAGCTCTGATGGACTTGAATTCTGCTTGAACTTTGTAGACTAAGTAATCAGTATAGAATGTATAGCCGTACCAGACCTCTCATAAGCCATCCAGACCCGGAAACACAGACGACTGTCGAAGGACACGAGACTCAAATTCAGTTCAAGTTCTGTCTGCATTATTTATTTTTGTCTCATGATTGGTGTCGACAGGGAGTGACCTAACGTCCCCTAAAATAGAACGGTACAACTAAGCATATCATTATGTTATACTCTATTGACTAAGTAGTTCTACTGTGGCCTGTTTGGTCATGACTGGTTTTATATTTCGGACAAACTTGTGTAGAGATTAGGAAAGCGGCACACACACAATCAAATACAAACACAAAACAAAAAAAACTGATTTTTAAAAGCGAACAACATAGAGTGGCAATACATTGTTGAGCCTTTGTTGTAAAGAGCTCCCGTATATCTATGAAGGTAAAGCAACAACGAAAAATCACTCATATTAAAGGTATTGAAAAGGCTTCCATTGTTTAATAGCAGTTTTGTCGGCAAACTCGATAAGTTGCTTTGTTTTTGTGCAGAAAAGGGCTTTCTGAGGACTGTGAACACTCTTTTTGAATGTCCAGTTCCCACTCAGTTGTGAGCAATCCATGATGACTGTCTACAAATTTGGATTGTTCATACGGTCCTCGAAGGAAGGTAGTAACACCGACTTCACTTGGAAGTGGATAAATGGTAAAGTAGTATAACGTTTATTGAATGCCTGGCTTCTATTTTACGTCAATGTTCTCCTTGAATCTGTTACAAGAGCATTATGCTCTAAGAGGCTTATTTTTGTTACTGCTAGTGCCAGTATATCACACACGCACACTCCACGATGATTCGCGTAAGGTTTTCGCACATGCCTCCTTCGATTATTCCCAAGTACAAACTACCCGCAGCTCCTTGATTTTTTCACATCTTCGTTTCTCTAACCTTTCTTTGTGCCAGTTCGGCACAGATTTCACACATACTGTCGAGCACACCAGGGATAAGGATCAATAAGTTCCAGTATTTTGTCAAGTTACCAGGTTTGTTACACAATCACTCACGTACGGCTACCCATAACTGTACATACACCCTACATTACCCAGTATTATATATTCAAATGCCTGTGGTGGTACGTTGAAAGTAAATTTCGTTACAAGCATCTCTGACAGATGGCACGGTTGGCCTTAGCCACAAATTCACAGGTTCAGATTGGGCGACATCATCTGCTTTCGGGTCTCCACGCAGCAGACACACTTTAGGAATGTCCAAGCTGATGAGCTTGCCCTTTGGGAAAATGGACACCAGTCTGCTTTAGGTTCGTTGTTGCTTATTGAAAACGTCTGGTTAAAAAATCACCAAACCACCAGCCTTCGAGTTTCAAATTTTTTATATCCCTTGTCTTTTTTGATTCTAAAAATAGTCTTCCAGTCCATGCACGCCCCTCACCAAGATCAGGTGTATGATTTGTCGCCATCGCTTAGTAAACATACCTCTATGACCACTTCCAGGACCAAAACCGAGGTTTTCTCAGATTAGTCAGAGATGGATCGTCAACAAGACATAACTATTTTTGTTATGAAACATTTCTGGGACCAGTGACTTGTTGGTCAACCTCCTCTCTGTTTAGTCTTTCACGGCACTGGGAGTTTCATCCGAAAGCATTTTTGTTTGTGGAAGTATAAATCAGAAAACACGACGACAGGTCTAATTCTAATTTCACAAACTCGTCCACAGTCGTGCACTGACGAGGCCTGAAATATCACCCAGGCACCTCGCAAAGTCAACAGTTGTCAAATTATTATTCATTTTCACTCACATATGCAGGTTCAATTTTTCCTCAGCAGCACCCACTATTTGAGTTGCATTGTCGCCGTGGATATTGCTCGGTCAGGCGCTCCAGGCGGTGGGTCTGGTAAGAGCCGGGGTAAGAGCAAGAGTATGAGCACGATAAATGTGGACAGCTTTAGTCTAAAAACAAGAGTATTTGCAATCGTCACACTTTCCAGACTATGGACAACATTCACTCAGGATAGACACACATTGATCCACTCTAATCTCGTTGAAGGAGTACCATCCAGCCTCCAATATCGTGAGTTGAATGGGTGCGATGTGTTTTTGTAATCTCCTAATATGCTTTCATCATATGGTGGTGTGAACGAGTACTGTTTGAGCATTATGGCAGAAAGTTTGTACCTCACATGGTGTTTAGAATATTTGAGCCCTTAATTAACGAAATAAGTTTCATTTACATGCCTTAGACATAATGTCGACACCTTTGAGGCGATAAGCCCCTGAAGTTTTGACTGATTTACTATTCAATTTGCGAACCTCAGCACACCTTCAAACCCACTTGGTTGCAACTCATAGCTTCTTCGATTTATGTGAGCTTCATAAACAGAACTGTCTTATGACCGATTATTCTACCAATGTTTGAAACATTGGGTCCTCTTGATTCAGTTCATCAAAACGGATTTTTCTATGTAATACAGTATTATCAACCAATTCACCCCGATGGTTACTACAAGTACTCAATTGTTGGGTCCTTGTTTACGACCGTTTCTGATTCATAGGTGGCCAATGCACATGGCCGTCTCATTATCTTGTCACGAGTACCTGCTCTCCATTCTCCCGCACGACCTAAGTTCATCTCACAGACTGAACAATCACATCCCTGCTCGAACACGCGTCGACTGCATTAACAATAGGCTTCTTCGTTGACGTTTGAGCTCAGATTTTTCGTTGGCCTGCGACCGTGATCGCCATGTTCTACCTACAATACAAGTAATATTCGACTGTCATTGTGCTTACTTCTGAGTGGTTTGTTTTACTTCACGGGAAGTTTATGTGATTACCTAAGAGGCGACTTATTCTAGTCTCGGTATGATAGCAGTCTTCCATGTTGTAACTCCTAACTTGATTATTAAGATAGAGCAGGCCAATAAAGCAGCAACATTCACAAAACCTGCGTATGATACTTTTCTTTGGCCATTCTGTTCAAGTTCCTTCTCAACGAGCCCACATGGACTCGGGGTTCAGCTCTCGGTACTAGTATCTTCTGTATTGCTATGGTTGATTTCCTAAACACCTTTGTGGTGAGCATTGGGACTTGCACTGATTACCTGATTGTACTGAATACAAATTCTCAAACATTGGAGTCAGTCTTTGACTCAGATAATATAAGTCAGTGGAATGGAGTTAAACAATTACCGACGAACGATCAAGGAGCATGTCTGAGAGTGCTACGGATCAGCCCCTTAGTACCCATTTATATGCAAAGAGAGGTCAGCGTATTGTTTTACAAATTTCTCAGTTTTTGTTGTGTTCTAGAATTTTACTCACATTTCACCAACAGAAAACCAGATTAGTTCTAGGCCTTGAATCCCAGACCTAAGTTAAGGCAATTATAATCCAATTCAAACAACCACAAAGCAGGCTTTGGATATGGTGGCTTTGGTGGCTATCTCCCACCGGCATCTTTATTCGGAAAAAATGAATATAACAAGAATGGAAAAGGGTAAGTGGGAGTACTACACTTACTGGCATCCCGCCGACACAACACTTTTGTGGATACAACAGTGCCATTGATCGAGGTGCCTAATCCTTTCCTTCGATGGATCTAACGATAGAGTTGGAGGGCCTCTTGGACCCCACGCAGGAAGTCTAACAAGCTCTACATGGCCAAGTCTTCTGTTTAGGCTTTTCATAATTTACGACACAGAATCCTCAATAATATCACTGTCAGTGTTATTGCAAGTTCCATTCAATAGAGTGCAAACTCAATATAACAATAGAAAATCAGACTGAATTAAGCAAGTACGTGAACAGTAAAGAAACAAGGAACCACTGATTGTTTCGCATTTCGCTACAAGCACCTGGCAACAATCCGTAAGCATTCAGCACATGACTGACGAGACAGTGAGCGGTTGCGATCCTTATCGATCTATACATCGATCTATCTATCTGTCCATATATATATATATATATATATATATATATATATATCACTATCTCACTATCTATATATACATCCATCTATCTGAAAATTATAATATGTATCTATTTAAGTATCTATATTTCTGTCTATCTATCAAACTTTCTATCATACTCTCTAAATATCCATCTAACTATCTCTATCTATCTATCTATCTATCTATCTATCTATCTATCTATCTATCTATCTATCTATCTATCTATCTATCTATCTATCTATCTATCTATCTGGCTATCTATCTACCTGGTTTGAGACGGTGACATGTACAGGTGAATATCTGGAAACAGTCCGATGATGTGAATGAAACAAGTCATTCATTATGCATCTCTAGTTTTCCTATCGAGTGATATGTTTGATTATCACTAAAAAGGTAAATGTGTTGTCCTACTTCGCACAAAATATCCGAAATTCGCGTGTTTGCAGACAAATGAATATTTTCAAGATATTGTCGTCAGTTGAGCGTGATTCGAGGGTCCATGGAGTGACCTAGGATTCACGGCATTTATTTATTCGTTTCAGTTGATTTCCTACGGTGAACCCCATCCTGATCCCCTTTCTATCGTCAATGGCTGAGCTCTGTAAATGTGCTTCAATTTTTCTCACTGATTCCTAATAACTTGGACCTACAGAACGTACTTCTTTGGGACCAAATACATTTTTTTCAGTCTTCGATCCAGAGTGTACCTTTAGGTTTGCACATTTCTTTTCAGTTTTTCATATTTTCTTGACACGAACCTAAATTGTGGCCCTTTTGGTTCAAGAATTCCAAATTGGTGCAACACTGTCCAACTTCTACTTTACCTTTCTGAAGAGCTTCCTAGTTTGAAGCATAGATGTGATAAACTGGTTCTTGCAGGGCTGTCCCCTTTCACGATTCCCAAACACATAGTAGATTGTCAGGCAATGAGATTTATTCCTTTTAACTTGACTCGCGTTCGAAATGTTACAGAAATACGCCAGTCATCATTCATGTTGCACAAAACATGATTTCCATTTCCGCTTAGTCTGCTGAGTTCTCTGAATGGTTGCACGGCAAATAAAATGGATAAGAAGATTATTATTATTGTTTTTATTAATGTGATCAGCTTTATAGAAAAACCATTTGACAGCCGGTGACCATGTTTAGGAAAATCAGATAGAAGGAAAAACTTTTCGGGATAAACACTAACCATTACAAATGCATCTACCCAGTACAAAAAAACGAATAAGACAATTCAAGGCCTACGAAATTAGTGTCCATTAGTTTTAATTTGACATATTCCAGTAGGTGCTTAGTGATTTATGTTTCCTTCATATGTATTGTCTTGTTTGGGAACAACTCGAAAACCAGTCGGCCTGCGCGCTTGTGTTCATAGGCAACCACTACCTAATGCCTTCACAATCCCCATTCTGTTCTCGTCTGCCTTGAAAACAACGCCCACCGGATAACTCTAATTGTAGGCAAGCTTAAAACCTGTGTCTACTATCCTACCCTTTCAAAATTGTCACGGACCACAGACCTACGATCTGTCTCCAGCTCTCTACACCGAAACGTGACAATGCTGATGGGACAATAAAGAGTGTACGCAAGTGCCCAGGTGTGAACTTTAAGCACAACTGTTGTAAAAGTAATCACGTAACATGAAGATTCACTCAGATATGAAGAAAGAAAGAGAAACACAGGTCAAAGCTATGGATGGCTGAGTGGTGACAGATATACAGTCCCCAATGATGCCTGAAAGGATAACAATGACCAGCGGATGAAACAAAGTTGTCCCAATTAAAATTAAGGTGGAGTTAGGCATATCCCGTTCCGAAGTAGATAGTGTTGTTGTGTTGTCACACCAGTGTTCAGTGTGTTAGCCTGCGAGCTACATCAGTCATCAATCTGAGGCAGGAAATTGATGTTCTCCTCGAGAATGAAGTGATGCAACTGTTCTACCATGAGAATCTTGCTGGTTCCAGAAATGGGTCAAATTAAAATATACGAAAGAATATACAGAAGCCATATCGAAGACACTTGATTTCTGTTGATTAAATCGGGTGGACGATACTATTAGGCAAAAATCTGCTTGCAAAATTCATACACGGTGGTTGAAAGATTGACATCCTGTAACAGAGAGCAGCGTTTTCGATTGAGGTACCAAACACTTTCCGTTAAAACCTAGCATGACGGTACCACAAAGAGGGGTAATTCTTTATTCCACTATATATCCTAGGCTAAAGAATCCATAAATAAAACTTGACTGAACATGCGTACGTAAGTTTGACATACTCCTGGCTACTGACGGACACCAACACACACAGATTTGTTTCCACTTGGTTCCCACAAGTTCACTTATCACCGATTTTTAAATTAATGACTTGGTTTACCAATGGCTTCACAATTTATTCCAGCCCTAATAAATTTTCCAAATAATACCGATTATCTTCGCCACTCTAGTATCGCACTTTGATTTTCGTTCCTACGTACAGCAGAAAGTTAATCCCACGGTCCTTCAGTCCATGACGGTTTTCGATAGTTCTTATGACCCCATAATTTGATCGGGTTATTATCATTTTACAATTTGTGGGGCTTCATCGAACCGTGATCAGCTTTCACTTGGGTTCCGTGTATTGGACTTAATCAATAGGGAGTTTCAAGTTCCACCTAGGAAGTAAATCACTGTTCGTTCTCAAGGAGAGATTTGTGGATTGTGGTATTCATGTGGTGGAGACTATAAGTGCAACGTAAACAAAAGTGAACACATCTCCGGACGTGATCTTGGCCAATTGGCACGGGTCAGAATAGTTCACCTAAATCAAACTTTGCGGATGACAGTTGTGAATTCAACTGTTTTACAAAATACGTAGGTGGCAAGAAAATAACCACATCGGATGGTCTTTGCTGTTAGTTTGGATTCATGGAGTGGGAAACTAACTGGGCGACTCTTCTTTATATCATCCAAGTATCCAAGGTAAACGCTGAGGTTGTCAGCTATGCGTGTAATGTTCGTGCAATGATCTCCTCGAATCAGTTGAGAAATATCCCAGCGTAATTGTTTTTCTGCATAGAGGACTTGCAGTCCTTAGGACGAACTAACCTCGTTTCAGTTTGCTGGCCTTAGTAATCATGAATGGTTCAATATAACGGAACCACACCGAACTGAAACTATCTCAGGTCCGGTTTAATCACCAGCTCTCGCAATTTTAAAACAAATAGAGAAATCCAAAACCGATGTCATATACGAGATCGAATTTATGACGCGATTATGATTGAATGTGGACCTTTACCGTCACCAGACGAGCTTGAAGACTAATTAGTTTCACTGTTGTTATAAATTGAAGTTGTTGACTTTTCAGGTATTTGGATCAATGCACACCTCGTTTTCGAGGTGTTCACGGATCTCAGAGGAGGTAGCCCATTGTCATATCTAGCGTTGTGTGCAAACTTTCAAGACGACCAAGTGACATGGAAATTTTTAATTGAGAAATCTGTTGAATAGTCGGTCTTCGTTCATACAACCGTTATTTTTTATCTTTAGTCATAGTTATGCGCGATGTCTCATAATGATCCAAGGACATTGGGGAAGTAGAAATGACCTCTCCACAAAGAAAATGGAAGTTCTGGAGTTAAACCGCGTACTTAGCCTGTGTTGAAACTGCTATACATATTGTTCATAGCAATCCAAGCCAATACGGTATGCCTGACACGTATGAATGTTTGGCAATCCTATAACGTGAGATGTCGATCGAATCAACCATGGGGAATCTTCGTCGAGCTTATCACACATGATCTTGATATTTCGAGTCTCGTTTCGTCTTCGGATTTTGTTTATTCTCACAAGTTTGCTCAGTACCATCTTCAGGTTGTGCTTTGACAGGAATGCCTTAAATATGTTCAGCTCGTTTTGTCATTTGCATACCTCGATCAATGCGCTTGCACTTGATTCTGACAGCCTATCATTTCGGCTCGTTCCCATGTCCTTATGCATAGACTCGTGTCCATTACTTTTAAAAAATCGATGCACACAATACTTGTGTCGCTTATAATTCGGGCTTTGCACGCGACTTACAGGCTTGGAGTTTTCCGCGTTTGTTTTATCCAAGAGCTCGGGTACATTTTGGATAGGATTCTACAACAAGCATCATGCACCCACAGGAGCCAGCAGAAAGCGGCTGCATCTTTCAGCTGTATGCAGCATTGCTTTGGGGAGCAATGTACACTTTCTAGATTCATTGATTTTTCTATCGTCAAAGGATTCTCCAGATGATCTTTTATTCGGCAACCAGTCTCCGCCTGGGATCATTCTCGCGAATGACTTCTCCGAAGTTAAGATATCCAGAATTTAATCTTAGATATGACTGATTTATTCCTATCGTTCAGAGGTTTACATAGTCGACTTTGCTGAAACACCCAAAGAGCTTATCGGCTGATATGCATGGAGGCGTAATTTTGCTGTTGGTTTAGGACAAGAAATTCCCCGTTTGGAGGTTTGATAATGAAGTGTATAATGCTGAGGCCACGGGAAGTTAATCAGTATCATTTTCACTAGCAATCCGAATGGATGTGAGTTGATGGTCTCATTACGAGGGCATGTTTGTTAGTTGTATCGTGGTATGAGAACTGATCTAATATGTCAAAGAAATATGACCAAGCATTGTAGAGATAAAATATGAAGAAAGTCAGCAGAAATCACAGTACTGATATGTTTTTTGTTGAGAAGGAGCATCATTTGCCAATTATCGAGAATTAGTACAGTGGCTAAGAAAGCGATGAAACTATGCTTTCGCACTTATCATATTTCCTTAAGGATTGATCGGTGCACATGGTAGTATCAGGTTTGCCAATTACAAAATTTGCAGTCTGCTATACATCGAGTTGAAAGACTAACTTTCTACGGCAATAATCCAATGGTAACTCTGTTAAACATAAACAGTCTACTTAACTCATCAATAATAACCCTAGTTTCAATACAGAAAATAGTACGAACTTCGTTGATGTTGTCTATTCTAATTATTTTGTTGTGACTTTATTCGAAATCTAGATAAGCGCTAAGGTCGAAGAGCAGAACCAAGTTCAGAATTCGTCTGTGATCCCGTTCATTAGATGCAATTTTTTGAACACATATGAGTGTAAGTATTGAATAAATAGATCAATGTAGTGTACGAAAATTAAAGCTCGATAACATTTTATATCACTGACTGATGAATCGGTGGCTTAATTTCGTGAGAATGCTGCAACAGCAGTTGGCGCACGAATTTGACCTAAGTCTATGGTTGCGGTATCGATGAGATATTCTGTCGTCTGTGTGAATAATCTCACTAGTTGGTAGCCTATCATGATCTGATCAGTCTACACTAAACTCCGTCTTTTCAATCTGCTGAGGACCGAATTTCTCTCAAATTCAAGGTACTCGGGGGACGATATATGCATAGGTCTGCAGTTTAATGACTCAAACCCATTGTGAGAAAGCATGTAGTTGTGAAATGTTTGATAGTCCCACAACAAAACATTTTGAGACATCAATTACCGAACGAAAGAAACAAATAGCTGACATGATTTGGTGCCAGACATTCTTCTCCTTCATGGAGACATAACTGAAGATGAATACGAACGAACGTAATTGTAGATGTTGGAAAAGATTTTTGACTTATTAATAGTGAGGTTTCTTGTCTTGAACCGAATAATTTTGAGAAACGACCATCCCGAATTGTTTTCTGATAAATACTACATTTCCACGTCGCATTCGGACGTCTAGTTTTAAGAACGTCTGGATGAGGTAGCTTTTTGCCACATTCGTTTTCGTGAGTAACGGAGAGTGTTCAGGTCAGCCTATTTAACTTCAACGTGTCTCCCGCTGGATGACATATAAACTGAAATGTTGTACCTAACCGTTAGAAAAGAGCTAACGAGGTGCTTACATGTGACTACTTTCTTCTCTTTGCCCTACTAATCTTACGCAGATGGAAAACAACGATTAGTTATGCCGGATATGGTACAGAATAGTGCAGCCACACATCACTTTAGCACAATCTGCAATATCCCATCAAGGCCATGTGCTTTGTGAGGGTGAAGTTGAGACAATTTTTTAAACGTTACAAACCACCGATTGCATCAAAGCTCAAGGCAGAGCCTGTCTTTGTCATTGATGAAGTTCCAGTGTAGTTCTCCAATGTCTACTTCTAATGATTATTTTTTAAGAATTTGTCACTCCTCTGTGGGAGAGACTCCCAGGTATCTTGGACGCTTTTATTTGTCCACAGTGTCCGAACGTACATGAAGATCAGTGTTTATACTGTGACTGTGAATAACTTGAATAGAGTTGTGAACAACGGATAATTTTTAGTGTTTATTCATATTCACTTTTACCGTCCAACTGTTTGAGAAGTGAAGATGGAAACGTATTTGCCCGAAAATGTACGGTTTTCACTGGGCAGAACATATAAAAGCGGAAACTGTCCGATCCATGAGGCACTTATCTAAAATTACGGATACACCATTTGCATTCACTTAACCCTAATCTCCATGAATTTATTTCTGGAGTATTCACACGATTTCCGTATAAATACCTGTATTTTCATGGCAAAACCAACAAATCCTTCACAGTAATACATCCCACCCGTTTTCTGTCTAACCGTGGTACCATCACTGCAGAACTGAACTCAATGCTGAGTTACAATTTTATTTCGCCCGAAGTATTATTTTGTGATTCTGACTGATTTTGTAGCCCCTGAATAGTCACCTTCGGCTGTGAACAACATTTATCTGACTTGATCGCTGTACGGGCAACCGGTTGTTGCTGTCCCAAGTCAGTGACGGAAAGCTAACTACTCATATATGTCAACAATCCACTTCTTTCTGACCATTGTGGGGTTTTATTGAAGTATCCTGTTGATCTACTTATTGTAATCAAACCCGGTGTTATCAGAGTGACACTTCTGGAGTATGGTCCTACGGGAAAATCTCAAACCTTTCTCACGTTGCATCCATTGTGCATTCTGTAGTTTCATGAAGCCATTCATACGAGAACCATTTTGTTTGGGGAATGAGAGCTGCAATCCAGATACTTGCAGAATGAAAATGCAGTATGAATATTCAGTGCAAGTTCTTGTGTAGGAGGGCTACTGTGGGGCCGAGACTTCTGCAACAAATGCTGGTTGTGAACGCCGTTGATTAGAGCCCAGTATGAAAGCAAGACAGAGCCTACATAGTCCGTTTACCATCAACAATTACAAGAGTAGGTTGTTTGAAGCATACGAGGAAGCAGCAAATTCGAACTGACCATCAGTTGCCATAAACAGTTTACTCACAATAGAGAGATTAGGATGGAGGCCTCGGAGTTTGATGTGCCAAAGAGCGCAAATGTATTCGGACACAGCCGAATATCAAATGCCGAATCATGCTCACCTACGGAATATGTTGGACTATTGAGTAACTGATTTAAAATGTTATTCTTATCTAATGTGCATAGTTGGTATAAGACATACAGAGGCAAACTCTGCTTACCGTTGATATGGTTGAGGCAAAGACATACTCTCCTTCCAACACTGATCATCCTGAGCATAAAAAGTGAGGTCGTAAAGAAATTCATGTTGGTTTTGGGGGTGGAAGATTGGTCTCTCACCAGGATAGTCTTGATCTGAACTTGATTTTTTTGCATGGGCCTTTGGTGAGTGTGAAAGATGTATCCGAGTGTGCAGGCACATCTCTACGACCCTGTTTTTTTTCAACATTTTCGACACTGTACTTTCAATCTGACCCCAAATGCCATTTTAATTTGCCTGAATTACATAAAGTCAGTCTGCACACAGATAGACACACACAAACAAGTTCCTATTTAACCAGCGGCCGACTCAGCCCTACATGAATACCATTAGTAATGAATATAAGTATTTTGTGATAGGACTATTCATGTAGTATGCAAGCCTGACTCACTACTGAAAACCACTCAAACATCTAATCCTCAGATTGTGCTGACCGGCTATCATCATTTTGTGGACCATTATCCCCACTAGGTATATCAACTTCTCGTCACTGGCTTTAAATGGTAACAACTCGCTGACTGCCAAGCTATCAACTTCTGTGGTCAATGACTTCTACACAGAAGCTATACCCAAAGAAGGCATTCTGTTATGAACAACCTACCATTTGTGATCCATACGTAAAAATAAGAGTTAGGAGATTATTAGTATACAGATTGATTGATTATGCAATATCGATGTCCAGCTTGTCATTTAAATTCAAGGACTACATGTAGTTGATTGGTTGCCTTGACCGATGGGTTTTTTCCTCTGATCCGTGTACCTGAGCAAAGACGCTAATGGACGGCCAAACCTCTTGCTGTCGCAAGCATTCAACACGTGTTATCCTGTTAGTATCCGAGAGATTGTGAGCTTCCACTCCAGTTCATACATCCAAATGATGTTCCGTCTTAGTGGAGACTAGGAGGAAATATTGTTTAGCCCAGACGCTTCCCGATTATAAGTTCGTATACTTCACTGAATTAAACATTTACTGTGTATCCATAGCACCATATCACAGGATAGTCCCGATTTCCATTATTTCGAAATGGGAATTTATGCGTCACTCAAGTGTACAGCGTTAACCAGGGATAGCAATGACTTGTCTGGATTCCGTATGTGGAATCTATCGCAATCGTGCTATCCTGCTGAAACTGGTCAAATCTTGAATGACAGGTGTTTAAAAATATCCATATCCCCCATAAAATTCCTCAATGGAGATTCACAGCTGATCTCAAGCTTTCGGTTAGGCTGTTTTATCTGCGACTCAAAACCCCACACGTGAATTTTTTATGTCCATTAGTTATTTCTACCCCAAATTGACGATTATGATAAAAACAAATTGTTAGTGATTCTGAGTGACTGAGAACTACGTGTGGATGGGCAGGCTGCAGTCAAATGTGTTTATGTATTCTGAATAATTTTCAAATCGTCATGAAATTCCTTCTGGTCCTGAACAATCTGAAGGCAGCACGTCATAATCCATTCAGCTGAATCACTTATTTGCATCTAATTTCAGTTATGTTTACATGTGCACCGCAGTGAATCATGTTTTCTACTGGTTTGTTTTGTTTAACAGGTGAAGCCTGCAGGCATTTCCACTACCACGTCCATTTTACAAGTGAAAAGAGATTGCTAACAAGTCTCAGGTAGTCGAACAGTAGAATTACAGGTTTAGCCAAAACTTGTTGAATGAAATATCTTCGCTGTAATTAGTTCTTCTATCTTGAACGTTTACCTCCAAAACATTAGGCAATAACGAAGTAACGAATTCCGCAGAACTCGATGTCAGTCCCGTCAGTTCTACTGCAGGCAGCTGACAATTGAAACTCTGTGACCTTGATCATCATAATTGAATAATCTGAAGTTCAGAAAAGCGAAAATCAGTTAAATACCAAATACGGCTTATTGGTAAACCAATGAAGGTGAAATACAACATGAGTAGATTTTGTCATTGATTAATAGATGCTGGTCTTACCAGGCATGTCATTTTTTGTCATGTCCCTGTCTAACAGAAAGAAGTACAAATAGAAGAAAATTATTCAGGGAACCTAAAGTATTGTAACAAATCGACAGCCAACTCAAGGCTAATGGTATTATCACCGGAGGAAAACCATCGGCTTATAAGGAATGCCTCGCCTGGATTTCAAGTTCTTATGAGCGTTGCTCGTTGGACGTTTACTTTTGTTTTCGCAGCATTCAAGAAACTTTCATTGAAAACCAGAAAAGTTTGCTACATTTTTAGAGAAGATAGGGATAACATTATTCGAGCCCATGAAACATATGTTCCTGTATTCCATTTAATCTACACGGTTCTACCAGGCCGCCATCTGGTATCTTGGAAATTGGTCATCTCGAAAACTCCTGACGCTCGGATAATTTTGACTGCATTTGTGGATAGAAATTTTCCTGAAAATTCTAACTACGCATATTTGATTGCTGGCAACCAGAAAGAAATTAGAGCAGTAGGAGTTCGCAGAGGCCGTGCTTAACGTAGGCAGGTGAGATCATGACATGATACCAATTATTGATGGTTGTTCTTACAGAACACGGAGTAATTCGCTGAAGGAACAACTGAGGTATATAATAGAATTCCTCAGCCCACAAATCTTGGTGCATTTTGACAAAATTAAACCACCATTTGAGCATTTATTGACAAAACTTATCTTACAACAGCCTTTATCCATTATGGGAAACATTCAAAATTTGAGGACAGTAGTCGACTAGAATAAATTGATTTGCATTTGGTTAGAAAACTATCATACAAAATCTTATTTTATCTTATTTGATACACCGATAGTTTTAATAATGCTTTGTGCATATCAACAATGTGTCTCTCTCGTTTTTGAGTGACAACCTTACAACACACTGACCTACATTACAAGTAGAGATGTATATTTATGTGGGCACGTGCCACAGTACTGCTTCTGATGAATGAGGTCACTGTTGACTTATTCAACTTATCTGGCTTTATCTTCACCATGATTAAAATTGTGATAGCAAATACCGAACAGGTTTAGTCAAAGCACTTCATCATATGCTGACTATTGTCACTAGTGTTATGATGGATAAGTTACCCACAATCTTCATAGCTAACGGACTAATCTTTGAACTATTCGTGTGGGATGGTAATCTTCCAAATCACTGGAGCATAAAACTGGTGAAACCGCACATTTCTTTTGGGTTTTTAGTGAACCATCATGAAATATGCCTAACAAACCGTCGACAGTCTGTATTCCTAACTGCTGCCCTGATTCTCGGTATGGTGAATGAAGTTCTATTTATTCAAAGCATGAAATTTATCAAATCCATGTTTCATGCTGACGATTTCGATAGTTTCCACATTCTCAAATGCTTGAACTAGTTTCAGTAACAGAAAAAAACATCGACACACATACCACACTACAAGACAAACTGGAAGAACACACGTCCTTTTGGTAGAAAATATTTACACCCGCAACTGCTTCAGTTCCTAGTGTAAATGATACATATATTTATTTTCTGCTACTTTCCAGATTACACAAATCATTACCAAGCGTCCAAATGAGAAAATTTCTGTGCCAACTCCATTATCAAAAGCTTACTACCGTGCATCTGAATCTGGGTAATCAAGATACCTCATAATGTGTGTTTGAGCAAAAGTTTCTAACTGATAAATCTGTCAGAATTTATTCGACAATATTTAAGGTTGGATTCTGCACATCATAACTTCGGATAGCTCACTCCCAAGAACAACCATCGAGCGAAACTGCCTACCGCTGAGAAGAGTGTCTGGGGATTATCTGGACCATGGGATGGCCTACCACACTTTGAATACTAGCTATTGTCTCGCAGAATAGAACAGTCATGAGCCTAAAAGTTGCTGCCACATTTGACTGACTCGACCGGTTGCGTAAAACTCGTTATGGAAACGCATCCCCAAGATACCTCGGTGACTAAGCGGGATCTTCACAGAAAAACACCGGATCCGTGCACCACGTGCATTTTCTGCATTATGGTTTGAGCTCCCACATGTGTTGATCAGTATTGGAACAGCCACAAATTAAGCAGTTTTACTCAACAGCACCTAACCCTTCTGAGAATTGATCCTCTCTATTTTCCATATATGATCTTAACTCAGTGTCAGATGTTACTTACAAACATAACTAAAGCAAAACGACAGCATTTATTCATTCAAAGAACAAATATTCATGGCATTTCTCAATTTAAAATTTGCATGCCATTCACTTTTCTTCAACGTTTGCACACAATGCCACATAGCACAATAGACTGACTACTACAAGATTGTGAACACCTCAGAATCAAAGTTTGCCTTGCTCCACTAACCTCTCACTTCATCATTCGCACTTTTTAGCAGAAAAGGAACTGCTAAGGCCGTGGCCTTAATAGTTACTATTATCGGTGATACATTTCATTCACATAACCATTCGGGTCGGTGATGATCAAACACCGCTGACTTGAAAGAAAAACACACGAGGGGATAAGAAGTGCGTCGAAAGAGGATCAATTATTTCGAGGTGGGAAAATTGTGAAAAACTGTGTCACGTAGATTGTCTGGTTTGCACTCCACATGGCAAATACAGGTACTGCCTGTTCATGTTTTGGTCTTTCTAAAAATCTCGAGTTCTCTGGTAATACTGAAGCACTTAAGGAGACCACATGTATCTTGTACTGGAGTCCTTAAAACACTTGCTATTACTTCCCCCACGTATTCATCCTTGATCTCAAACCCAATGATTCGCTTTGAATTTGCAAAGCCTAATTGTAGTATTGGATCTGAGGCCACTGAGTATATAGGACATTGCTACTCTCGTGGTATAACTATATTGTACGTCCGTTACTTTTACTGTAAAGGCCCAACCTCCGTTATATGCTATCCACCGGACCTTCATAAGGGACTGGAGCTCCATGAACATTCTCCCTTGTTTTCCTATCACTGGGTCTTCTTTTACCTAGGATAACTAGCAAGCAGTCAGTGAACAGCTTGTTGGACATCGGCCCACTAACAGCTTATCAAATACTCATCCAGCGTCTCTCCCAGGTTCGCTTTGGCCAACAAAAGTGGCTCGCAACCAGAGTGGAGTGGAATAGTTTCACTCATCTCAGCGAGGTTCGATACTGTTGAGTACATCTGAGTTTCGACGCTAATAGACTGAAAGAAAGATGAGACATCATCCTTTGGAATGCGATTCCTCTGCGATGAAGAAGAACCCCACCGAGACAACTTCCAGTTGATTTCAGGACATAGTTGGTTGGATGTTTCGGGTTTTGTTGACTTCTTAGGCCTTTCAATGGAATATATCTGAAAGATAAAAGGAGTATTATAGAAGGGTTCTTTATCACCCCTTAATACGAAACCAATGGGAACAACCTTCTTGTTTGGTTGTTTTATTATCGCACATATATTCTCTAAAATACTTGAATTCGCAACTGGTACACCATAGTATTCGGCTAATATAAAATCTTGTTGTTACAGGTTGAAAGTGACATGGGTCGGACCGGGAATGTGGCTCATTCTAATCCATGCTCATTGGGTAAGATCACCGTTGGGAATTTGTTCACCCTCGTTCACTTCGCACCTGTGGTCTCAACAACATGAACGACCTGCCCAGTACATCGCGACTTGGAGACAACCGATGACTCACTTTCTGAGTGGAGCAGTGAAGCCACCATCGGCTAAACTCAATGTACAAAACGTGAGTGAAGGCTCATTCTAACTAAAAGGAGCTTTATTCGTCACTGCTGCTTAGATCACGGAAAACTTCTGTTTCACTAGATTGCATACCCGACGGTCCTTTCCGAGGTATGTTGCTATCTTAAATGTACTTAGGCTGCAACAATGAACATAGGAAAATTACCCACTGTCAAATTGACAGTTCCGTCGATCAGGGTATGAAATGGAGAACTCATATCTAAATTCATTTTGGATTCGTTGACCGAAAGATTTTTCTCCACTGTTTTCAAGTACGTGATGTGAATACAAAAATACTCAGCTTTGTTTAGTTGCATCACTACAGTGCAATATTAGGCTGTAAAATGATCATCGAACCTTCTCATCAAGGTACAAATTGGTGGAAAGTAAACTTGAGAGGACTGAACGGGAGAAAGCTAAGCACCCAATCTGCCTGCTAGTTTTGGTCTCCAACAATGATTCTCCGTATTGCCGACACAGAAGCAAGTTGCATTTCTCACCGGGATTTTAACCAACCATTATTTAGCCCAAGACAGATATCTTCTTCCTGTAGGTATATCTCCGTCTAACGCGAAAAGCCATGATGTCTAGGTCGACAACACTGTTCACATTCTTAGCTAATCAACCATTTGTTCTTTGAATGTACACAGCTGAAGATAGCTTCATGCTTAGGAATATTTTACAACCCAGCTGATCACGGAAAATGGCGTATCTCTGTAGTGACACCAACAAATTATTCGTGTTTCATTTGAGACCACTCTGCAAGTGGTGAAATCGTCAGGCTAGAATAGTGGTACTGCCTCGTGTTCAAAAATAAAACGAATTTTCTACTTCTGACTAAGGACTGATGTTGGTTGCAACCTGCGCCACACAGATTGACTACTAGTGGGACAATTTTCTAACCGTTTTGCATCTGTGCAGAGTGAAAACCTGATTCGAATCTGCAGTTGTTCATTTCGAAATCTAAATATAACCTGGTGCGTTTAAGTTCACCCGATTGTCATGTTTGTCTTATTAAGCACGATTGAAGACTGGTTGCTCAGTGGATTTCTGAATAAATCAGGTGTCTGTGAGGTGTCAAGCTTAGGGGGGCTTTGGAATTCGAGCTCTCATATTTATCTACACGAGGTTTGATAAGTGTGCTTTTACTGCCCGTGTTTATTTATATTCCCCTTCCAACCGTTTCATATTACAAGTTAGTAACCCAACCATTGCACTGAATTACAAGATCGAAGGGAAAATGAACTTTTCTGTACGAAACCGATTTGTGTAATGCGTGAGAATCTATTCAAGGTGGGTAAACTTTAGCCAACCAATAGATGATTGAAGTGATTCAGACTACGGTGATGGAATATCTGCTGTTCTACCCATCCTCACACACACAGACACCAACACCCATGAGACTACTCATTTCATCACAATAGCAAAACAAATGGGCTTCAAAAGCCTTATTCTTGGCATTGCTGATGTGTCACATCGTAACATCAATTCAACTGTTGCTAGTTGTATAGTAGCTGACCTTCATGCTTTGCTTTAAAACTAACTGCAAATCACAGATATGGATTTTTGCTTGTTGGCCCCGTCGTTATTTCAACTGATGATAATATGTGTGTTTGACACCTTACCCTTGATAGGTCAGACAGTTAGTCTGCAACCACAATTTATCAAACATATCGTGCCGCACGCATTAGTTTGTGTTTTTACCCCAAAAGGACAATAGATATAAAGCAGACCTGATGCGAAAACCCATGTACTCCGATGAATCTCGTGTGCGACGATATGCTGATAACCACATGTACATTGATTTGTTTCATTTATTTTTGGTGCAGTGTTGATGCACGCGGTGAGTTTGATGTTTTCGCCCTTGTGTTTTGCTTTTTTGACTCCTCCTAAGTGATTTTTCTGAACATCTCGATCGACTATCTAATTTGACTGATAACCAGTACTAGTTTGTGATAATTCGGTGGATCAAATTAAGGAGCCACTTAGTAGTAATTATAACATTGTTATCAATAATATTAGTTCATCTATTCAATTTCTGGAACAATTCCTTGAGCTCGAAAGCTTTAAGGATGTGGAAGTTACGTTTTTTGCAACGTCTCTGTTCAATCTGAAATTTAAAAATTAGAAAAATGAAATACTTCGTAGTGGATCCCATGAGCTTGAAATTAGAACAATTTTGTCACAAAACTGATCTTTGTTCGCTCGTGACGGATGACTGAAATCAGTGGAAATTAAGATCACGGAAACAAGCTTCTGAGAATAGAATTTGGGTAATACCGTTGAACGAGAGCAAGCAGAGTAAATATTTGCCCCACCAGCTGATGAAATAAGTGACGGCCAAATTTACTTTTTTATGATTATTGACAGTTGCTGATTGATAGCTTGATTGAATCTTTGATTGAATGACTAATTATCTGACGAAAAGATTGATTGTGGCACTTGTGATAGATGAGTTCTTTAGATTCCAGAGGTTTACATTGCAACTGAATTAAAACGATACAGGGGGTTATGGAAACGTAGAGGGTAATGCGTGGAAGCGAAATGAGAGGGTATATCCAGTTAAGAACTCGGTAAAGTCATACACAATCGTCCTTCAATTTATAATCTAGTTAAACTTTGAGATTAATTCCTTATGTAGACTTGAGAGAAGGAAGCATTCTGAATTTCGAGCTCATGGAATTGTGAAAAATGCGCTGAAGAACCGCAGTCAGGATACCTGTTTACTGTCGTGTGATATTCTAAATGTGTCAGATACATCAAAAATCTTGGTAACGATGAATTTGGTATGAATGTCTTTGTTATTGTCGCCGTAACAATAAAACTCTTTCATGGACTCGGTGAACCGATCTTTTGCAAAGTAAAACAAAAAATTACAAAGAAACGATCATGCCAGTGAGGGAGAACTCAAGCGGTTACAAATCGAAGTATAACATTACTGACTGCTGTTTTTAGCTCGAACGATGAATAAACATTTTACAGCCGTTGATAAACACCATTGAGACATGGCAAGTCTAAAACTGATTGTGACTTGGAATGACCCCCAGGCAACGAGAGAAAGAAGCATTAAGATTACGTTGGTTACCAATAGAAAGTTCTGTACTGTAATCACAACCACTTTTTAGCAAGCTTGTGGGGCACTCTAAAATATTTTAATACTTTGGAGAAGAGAGAATGGAGAGTTGGTCGGTAACAGAGTACATCGCTACTATTTTTGAAGAAAATGGAAGCTTTCATGCATGTTGCGAATAAATCCAACTATATCATCGTCGGTGTGGTAACAGGCAGAGAGCTCGGGTGAAATCTGGATCTTACTAAAACCAAACATGACGGTTTACCTGAGGATGTGAAGAGCGGTTGTCGACACAGGAACTGAATTGTATGCGATTGGGCTAGATTCACAAAGGAGGTTCAACGTATGGCACAAAACTTCATTTTCGTGTAGAACATTCAAACAAGTACCACAGTGTTGAGATCTAATTGCGGTCGGGTAATTGAAAAAATTAGCCTTACAGTACATGCCACCCTGGTTGACAGCAGAAACAATGGATCAACCAATGTGGCCAACGTCACTGAGGGTTCAGAGAGAGGGTTTGTTACCTAAGTGTGTCTGCTCAGTGAGTGAAGTTGTGAAAACATACGACCGAGAAGCACATTTCCGAATACTTTCTTTGAAGCTTATGCACATGATATCGGAAAATATTTATCGTGTCCTGTTTGGGTAAATCGATGAAGCGCATAGGTCACCGACAATCTGTAGTCACCTCAGAACCATTGCAATGGTTGGGGATTAATTAAGAGGTTGTGAGTTCAAAAGAAAACGGTTTATTACAAACAGCTAAAACAAGTAGGGGTCATCCGACTTACTTCACTGGACTTGCTATGAAATGGTAAGAACATTCCGTTTTTACAGGGTTGGACAGGTGAGAGTCAACGTAATGCTGACGAAGTAAGCATGCATGGGTGTATACGGTATGCTGCTGGTGTCGTTCTGTGACGTCCAGTTTCATCTTGGGTTTGAGAGCTTCCCACATTTTACGGCAGGTCTTGTTACTCAGCAATGTGCCAGTATATGGATAATGCAGCGTATGCACTGACGAGGACTACGTGTCTAAAGGAGATAAGGGAAGGTGACTTACAGCGAATGGAAAAGTAACTGATCTTCAACACTTTAAATTTGAAGGAGAGATGAGCGGGTTTGAACGAACTGCGATAGAAAAACTAGTCGTTCAACCTCGGCAAAGTTTACCAGCTGACTACTCTAAAGATTTTATATCTGTCATCGTCATCAGAAGTGTCCAAACGGTCATCATCGATGAATTCAGACAAGAACGATACGGGTTTGAATCCCGTCAACATCGGTTTATTCCCGTTCGACAGCCTTCCATTGGCTGATGCCCTCTACCTGAATCGTAGAAATTTGTTGTGTGCTGAATAAGATAGATGTAAAAACACTATTTGATCTTAACATATGAAATCCTAATCATTTTCTTTGTACTGAGTACCGATTGGTATTGTCCCTACTGTTCTGTATTCGTTCTGTAAGTTCCTCCAAGAAGAATAAGAACTTTCGAGAACGATGTTTTCAGAATCACCATTAGGAAGCTCGTGTGATGCTTCATAGCAGATATGAAACCAGAACTATCGCGTACTGAGGGCTTCATAATATTTTAAGACAGTCCTTCTTCACAACTGCCGACTTCACTCAGAAATTCATGGAGCCTCTTGTCCACCATGACGAGCATAAGAAATCTGAAACTGAGCCCATACAGAATAGAACTTCATTTTCAACATTAGTTGAACGACCGAATCCAAATTCGATCAATTGATTCTTTCACCGATTGATCCTGTTTCGCATAGATGAGTATATCTTCGTATTTTAAATGTTTTGCTGTAACATTTCTCTTTATCCACAGTTGTTACTGATCAGAAGCAAATTCTTGGTGAGTTACTGAATCTTACTTCTCCGAATTTCTCGCTTTAGTTCATATTGACGGCGGCTGTTTCAGACGGCATTTTCACGTCCAGTTTTCTGCCCGAAGTTTACTTAGTAGTGGGCTATTAGTATTTGGAATAGTAATAATAGTATAATTATTAATAATAGTAGTAGTAGCAGTGATAGCAGTAGTAGTGAGGGTAGTATTGGTAATAGCAGTGGTAGTATTACTAATAGTAGTAGTAGCAGTAGTAGTACGATAACTATTATTATTGGTTGTAGTTGCAGCAGTATTAGTAGTATTATCATTTTTAGTAGTAGTATTCATTGTATCATTATCATTGTTAGTGTTAGTATTATTAGTGGTGTTAGAATTGGTAATATTGGTGGAAGTAGTAGTTGTTGTTGTTGGAGTCCGATGAGTATCTGTGCTACCAGCTGTAATGGGTACTGTACTGCTAAAAACAGTTATGAACCGCGGAGCCACAAGTAATTTCAGTACATCAGACTGCCCGAACCAAGTGCAATGAAGAAGGCATACGAATCACTTGATTCTATTTTTTTCCGAAAAGGACAGCATGAAATCGAGCTGGACATATTTGAAGCGAATAAGCAGTTTTTGATGTCTGAATGATGTTTGATGAAAGGTTGCTTCAGCTCGTCTCCTCTGAAACAGTAATGGTGGTAATGGCATTAGTTCTGTTACCAGCGGTACTGGTATTGGTAGTGCCAGTGATATTAAACCATGAACGTGCAGCATTTCTTCAAATGAGGTGGTATCTAATTGAAAGAGTCATGCGGCTTCCATTAATCTCATTGGTCACACATGACTTTCGAGGCGTCCACAGTTGTAGATGATGTACACTGTTTGGATTCAACAAGTCAGTACTGCTTGACGTCTTGGTGACTACATCGCTTTCCGATAGAATGTGTTAAGTAGATAGTGACGGTAAATGGTGACGAAAATCCATCGAACAGCATATCTTGGCTTCGACATAATTCGGCCATTTCAAACAGTTCACATACTGAGCAGAATACCTGAGCAGCTGTTCTATCTGACTTGTTCTAGGTTAGTTGGTGTCAAACTGCATCTGAGTGCAAATATGACATTCCCTGAAAACCGCATATCATAATCCAGCCTAGCACGAAGTTTTATTTTCATACATTTTCTGCTTTGTTTGTTCCTCATGAAGACTTTGAGAGTGTGAATAATCTTTTCCTAACAATCCATCGGATTGTGTCGAAGGTGCACGCGATTCCACTGATTGTAGCTTATGAGACTGCAAGATATCTCAGATGTGGTTGAGTAAACCTATCACTGACACGCACAGACACAGCGGTACATTGATAAGTGTTATTCGCACCACTGAACAACTCACTTACTAATCTTTGGTCACATGAGTCTTTCTGAACTATATCTGCCGAATGTCATTTAGTATTAGTTAATTTCAATAGCAGATTATTAAAAATCGAAAGAAGACTAGTTAAAAATCAATTTTGATCTCCTTCATCACAATTAGGTTTGTCTCAGTCAGGGTGTTTAATAGAGGTCAATGTCGTTTTGACTTAGTTCTCCATTTATTATCACAATACTGGGTTAACATGCGTGAGAGTTCATTAGCTTCTCAGGTTAATCTGAACGAAAAGAGGGCTTTCTCTCGCTTCCTGCCGAGATACTTAAACTCGGATCGACATTTAGTGAACTATAGCTGAGATCGATGAAAGCTTACCCAAACTGTGGGTGTGACATTTATTCCATAGTTGATAGTTATCTTTCGAGAAAACAAAGAAATGGTTTTGGGAAGGATTCCAACGTAATCAACGAATGTAGCTAAGCTTTTGCATAGAAATGCCCCAAAAACTTGCTTGCTCATCAGGATTTGATAAAGCCACTCTGAGCTCGTTTTCCTCAGGTTCCAGCTGGTCGACATTGTAAATCTATTTTATGAATACGCTGAAATGTGAACAAAATCCACATGGTGTGATTCCTCTATTTTTCATGTCAGAACCCAGTCTATTCATTAAAATTTTGATTCATTCATGATTTCTCATCGACTCTTAAATAACCGAGGATTCTTTAGCGGAAACAATCACAGACAACACCTAATGTAATGAATCAGGTCACTTGGAGATTTCATTTCATAATAAGTTTTGATCTGGTTTGTTCCGATGAAGTGCAATTTTCGAATGCTGCTTGCCTCCCTCTGGTCAGTCTACCTTTCCCAAACAAGTGGTAGGGTTTGATTATTCTTCCCACAGAAAACACTGTGTAGACGATGGGAGGATTTGTGAAACCCTTCTTTCAAGTACATTTCCGGAATAGGAGTTTCAAGAAGCGGATTTCTTTTCATAATCTGCGTAAACATTTCCAGTTGCTTTTATCAGTGATATACGACGACTTGATTTCACTACTTCTCGAATTATGATAAAGTAGCCGGTCCTGAAACCGGTTCCCATAGAGCCTACATTTTGCAAAGAATATTTGAACTGCAAACGAAAGGTCTATAAAAGCCGACTCGGTGGCGCACTTCTACAGTAGATTATATCAACCTACTCCTCAAACACAGGAAATAAGGTGGGCGGGTTTCAAGTTTGATTCCGCTGCCTGAGCACTGATGAGTGGTCAGCATGGTAAGGATGGCAATTAAAACGTTGATGGCATCAAACGTGCGCAAGTGCGCGAAGTGCTTGGTGATTGGTTTTGGGTTACCGCAATGGACAATATTTTGCTTCTCACTTTTGGTCACTTTGATCTGTTGTTTATAACCTAGCTTATTTGTATATGCATCTTATCATGTCAGTTTTGTAACTGTTTTATCGAGTCAAAATAAGCTTAAATTGGTCACTCACATTTCCTATCCGTTTGCTTCAGTTGGTATCGAAGATTTTGAAAGTGTGTTCTTCAAGCTATTTCCGTTCGTACTATTCCTTGCATTCTTGTTTTTGCACGAAACCCTTACAGTCGTACATTCACGAAAGCCAGGGTAGACACACTGTGCACGAACACCGAGAATGCGTGTGAACGCACTGCAGCTCTCTCGGAGTAAACGATCATTGGTATACGACATGATCTTTGTCCATTGTCTCATCTCACATTCAGAGTGATCTCATACAACACGTTTTTTGCACAATTATCTTCTGTCATCGATTTGCATGTCCACCGTTCAAACATTCACGACAGTGTTTCCCTGAGAAAACTCTATCTTATTCGTTTTGAATGGTGTCACATTTATGATGCTTGTGAAAACCTTTGAGATCAGTAAATTTAATTGTCCGAATAAAGTATATTACTCAAATCTTGGAAAATAATATGTTTTAGAAGCAGAACCATTCATGATTCTCAACTTGCATCGCAGTACAAACTAAATGTGTCACTACTGAAAAGTCGTAACTTTGAAGATTAATTATTCAATCAGTACAAGAGAATACACTATCAAGTTTTATTGGAAATGAGTGAGAAATCTTTCGGGTTTAATTCGGTTTTTAATAATTGATGGATAGCATAGTATAAAATCACTTATTATGCCGTATCAATGCTCAACTCACTAGTGAAAACTATGGAAGCCCTGCACAGCTCTTCCATCCTTGTTCAGATTCTTTCGCAGTGGTTTGATACTGGATTATGAGTCATGTTATGCAAACCCAATCTCTTACCAATCAAACGCATATAGTATACAAGTTCCGCAGATTGTTCCTAACAGAATCTGCTTGTTGGACTTATGTCCCTACACAGAACACATCCATCACAAGAGTCGATCGCTGTGCGGGAAGCAGGTTATAACTGTTCGAAATCAGTGACAGATAGGGAGCTATATATCCTGCAGTGTACATGTTCAGCAAACCGTTGAAAGCCAGCCCGGGATAGTCTTGTGGTTAGGTGTTTGACCCACAATCGTTCGACTCGGGTGCAAGCATTGGTGGAGATTCGGTGGATATGCACGGCTGATGATTCCTGAACAGGATGATACAGCTGTACAGTGCTTCTATGGTTTTCAGTAGGGATTTGATCATTGATACTGCATGATCAATCGTACAGTGATCTACAGATCTAATCTTCTACTACTCAAATACGGATAGCATGGTATGAATTGAGGTCTCTTGGGACTGCAAACATTTGGAATATTGGGATGCGATCGGATAGGATGTGCATTCCCAAAATCTCCATACTGAGCAGTCAAATTCGCCAATTCGGTAACGTCTATACTTTGGACAATGGGTGGTAAATCAAACGATTCTACTTACAAATTGTTGATAAAATTGACTCCCACCAACTGGCTGATGATAGTTTTACAATGACGTTTTTTCGTATCCACTGAACGGGATGCGAAGTGTACTACTGAGTAATTACAATTCACAGAACGGTGGCTACTTGTTCTGGGCCTTCAACTCAATCATGTGAACTCACTCGTAGTATTCGACATATATACAGACCATACAAAGCAAAATGTATTGTCCCAATTTTCTGTTTACAGGGAATGTGTTACGTGCTACGGGTTAGTACACCATTGGTTGGTTTACCTTCAAGCAATTTTCATGTTCCCTCTATAATAGTACATGTTGATGTATTTTTACCATTTGGGAATAAATTTATACTCTTATCAATCTGCTTTTCCATTCCCGTACAGGAAATTCTGGTGATGTTTACCGAGGTATGATTCTGCGGTTTACGGAGAATCCCAACCAATAACATATTGAGACGAATAATTACGAATATATGAAGTGAGCAAGGTTAGGCAAGTAATTTACAATTAGCTGAAATAACAGTCATTTTTTGTGAATATAGTAGGATTAACCATTCTTAGACATCCCTTCATTCATACATTCATGAATATTACACAGTTGAGCTGATTGTTTTCTTGGTAATACCAACCAAAACACATATTGGTTTACTCTCTCAAGGCATTGCACAAGGAAACAGTGAAATCTTTGAATTCGAAACTGCTTCACTGAGGCTATCTTCACTGTATTTTGATGGAAATATAATAGCCAAATCTGATCTAATGTATGATGCACAAGCCCCCGCATACCCTTGACCATCCTCATAGAAGTATTCAGAACGAATGACACAAATTGAAGAACGTAATTTGTCTGGTACCGGTTCGTAGTTTGTAATTTTACTGACAGGCTCGGAATTTCGCGATTCGTATAATCTGTGAAGCCTGGGCATAAAAATAAATGTTTAATACACCGGTGGCCATGAAGTCTGGAACCATGTATTTCGTTGCTATTTTCAGCCTTCACTGCGAGTTTCATTTCCGCGAAAAATTAGTTCATGGCAGTGAAGATTCGTTGTAATTCTGCTAACTTCATTGTTATCATGTGTCATTGTCCAACATTAGGCAGAGTTGAGGTTTGATACCAGGAAAGGCTGTTCTCTCCCGAGTCCGTATCTGAGATGAATTAGCCAAACTGGATATTGCTTACTGACATGAATGAACTGACTGTCTATGCGGATTGGAGTTATCTCGAATTAATAGGGAACAGCTACCATCGGATTAGAAATCATTCTCAGTTAAACTCTGTGTGTCCCGCGGTCTCTCTCGCTCTCGGCAGATATTTCTCTCTCCGTTTTATCGAATTCTTCATACAGAACCGACGGGCATCTTACAAGTATACAATGGTACGTATGCCCGTTTTCCTTTCACTTGTTAGTTTGCAAGCCCCTCCCAAAATCTTTTGTAAACTCTGCAGTAACAAATTACGAAAAATGAACGAACGAACTTTGGAAATGTTTTAATAACTTTAGAACTGCAGTGAGATAGAAGGAAGTTTGGTTGTGACAGAATATTGTCTAATCCGTTACCCTAATTTTATTTCGGTTTTCTTTGAATCATTCCTATTATTTCTTATTTCTAGTGAGAAGATTTGTCTGTATTCGAACCATCTCGCATTATTTGCTAGAATACAATATTTATATTTGGTACGAAACAGTCACTGTTGCCAGTAATTAGAGCACACACTGAGGGGTTCCAATTTCCATCGGGCAAACTCTCTTCGGATAGGTCGATTGGTGATAGACTCAGGCAACAGGAGTTGATAGAAGTCTCTTCTCGTCGTATCGATCAGCCTCCACGGCGCTCGCGAATTAATTGACCCAAGCTTTGACCTGGATTTCGGAGAGGCACTGGCATGCGGAATGACAACGAGTTTTAACTGTCTGCTGGCATTAGGTTAGCCCATACACTCACAAGTATGATACGTCTAGAGTGGTGTTACAATAGCTTCATCATGCTTTGGCCATAAATGAATGGGTTTATCCGATAAGTTCCATTATAGACTTGTGGTCTCATTTCACAAACCGGTTCACATAAACACTTTTAAAATTGTAGGGTTCTTTCTATGGTCTACAGCGAAAGGCCTAAATTTCCAGATAAATCTGGTACTATTTCGAGATAAATCATATCTGAGACCACCGTTCAGTGAGTACGCGTCTGGGTGAACAAATGGACGGATAACGCTCCCGACATTCAACGATTACAGTGAAGTCGGAATCCAACAAAGTTTAGCTGTTCATTGTCCGATAAATAGGACGAAATGTGGTCATGAAACAGTCACTTAACCTCTCGTTTTTAACCTTTCCCAACACGTATTGTTATTGGTAAAGTGCGTTCTCTAGGTCATGTAAATAATTAGCAGACTTATCCAAGCCAGGATTTGTAATGGTCATTGCTCCCATTTTATTTCATCCAATATCACATTTTCCTGCACTGGTAACAGAACAGATAATTTTTCAGGTTGTTATAAAGCTGATGGTTCAAAATGTTTTGTTCACATCCAAAGAGGTATTTAAGTCATGACAAAAATTAGCAGACTTATCCAAGCCCATCTAAACTGCATTCCACATTGGACTGCTTTTATGCTAGTCAGTTGGCAAATTATCGAAAAACTCACTTGGGTTGTGAGCCTCAAGCCTGATTTCCTAGGCCATATATATATTGCATGTTGACGAAATTCTCGCCAATACAATCTGCCGGTAAAACAAGATAATCGACGGATCAATACCAACACACAGTCGAGTCCTTGGGAGCCCAAAATGAGTTATTCTAGTTTGGAGGTCAAGAATTCAGTAGTTCAAATTGTATTTCGACGGTCTTGTGGTATGCTGTACCAGGTAAACGTTATCACGTCTGATGCCTTTTAAACATATCTGTCAAACAATAAGTGTAATCTATCGCAATAGTGACAGAATAATAAAATGTGGTTTGCATAGGAAATTTAACACTACTTGAAGGCGTTTAGCATCACACTGCAATCGATCCCTGAAGTAAACAATTTTGAGTATTACGATTCACAATGTGAATCAGAGATTGTAGTCTCTCTAATGTAATCCTCTTTATGATATACTGTACTAGTTGAAGGCTGGGTGGTACTTCGGTCTTGAATAAACGCAAAAGCGGAGGTACTTTTACCGTGCCATGCTTATACTGTACCGAAGAAAACCTAGTGAGCAGCACCCACCACGAAACCGGGTTTTGTGCTTCCGGGAAAATTTTGTCCCGTCATCCACATATAACACCAAAATACTCACATCGTAAACTAATACCATACTTTTTAAAATTAGCCATATTGAGAGTTTCAAGAATTTTGGACGTTTGAGATCCAAGCAAATTTATCTCGGTAATCGGAATCACAATTTCAACTGTCCACAGATCACACTAACTCAAGCGGTGAGGATGCCAATGCATTTATTATTTATTATTCTACGTTATCAAAGAGGAACATATTTCATCCAGCCAATTTTGAAATCAGTTGTAATGTGTCAGTGGTAAATCTGAACTGAACCCAGGCCAGCGAAGAGTGACACGCAAACCCCAGAAAAGGATTTGCAACTAGCACAGGTTTATAATCCGGTACTGTAACATCGATTTCAATAAAAACAATGGATAGCCGTTCAAACCTCAATTCGTGGCATCCACAGGGGAGTTTACATATCACTATTCCAGAGAACGCACAGAGATTGACAACGTCAAACTAAAGCCGAATGGCCAGAAAACAGACATCAATTCCGGCTACCGAACAGTGCCATTTGGTTAGCCTGGATGTGAACACAGTTAAAGATCACACGATGTCTAATCAGAAAAGGGGATAGGAAATAGACACCGAGTGAAACAAGGAAGAGATTTACCAAGGGCCTAAACAGAGGTCATGTCTGACCCAAAGGTGACTGTGCGGTCAAGAAATGTACAGTGCGTTGGGAGTATCTTTGTGTGTGGGGGGGGGGGGGGGGCGGGGAGCTTGTGTGGATGCATGTGTATCAGGACACAAACAAATGGATCCTGGAAAGCTGAATGTTAGCCGAGTAGAAACGAATTCGGCAAGTTGGCATGGTGGATTCAACTGTTAGTCAATAGTATTTGCTATCAGAGCTTAATCTTGGTAAGGTTTTATTTATATCATGCATTTACTTGCGAGTAGTGTGGGATTGTTTAATCTTTGTTTGGTTGACTGTCCTTGGGACTCCACGTTTTACGCGCAAACCTCAGGCCATTCGACCAACCTGCACTCGGAAGCACCAAACTCGAGTTTCTCTCTTGTTAGATATGCACCACTGATGAGCTCTAACAAGAGCGAAACTCGAGTCTGGTGCTTCCGAGTGCAGGTTGGTCGGATGGCCTGAGGTTTGCACATAAAACGTGAAGTCCAAAGGCCAGTCAACCAAACAAAGGTTTTATTTACCTTCGGCAACTCTTCTGGACAATTGAAAGAAAGGCATATAACACCTTACACAGTGTACTGGTTTTTCTCAATTCCGTTTAAACTGTTATGAAATTTTGTTCATTTCTATGCAATAAATCTCTTCCAAATTAGCCTACAAAATTCGGTCAATAACGGATTTAGAAGACAAGCACGACTTGCACATTAGCCAACCAGGATTGTTCTACTGCAACCGTTGTTTGAAAAATTATTCACAAGATGTTTGCAATTTCGTCATCTTCCTTGGTCCTAAGACGTCTTTCATTCTTACCATTCGAGTGGATGGGGTGAGTTAACCAAGTGATATAAAGGAATCCATAGCTATGCATTAAATATTGCAAGCTAAACATTTCTCCGGGTAGACTAGCAGTCGTAAAATCAAGCATGCCACGTGATCGACAGCACTGATTTTGACCGCGACCAAACTACGTCGGTCAGTTTTGACAGATGC
Source organism: Fasciola hepatica (assembly GCA_948099385.1). Classification (NCBI taxonomy): domain Eukaryota; kingdom Metazoa; phylum Platyhelminthes; class Trematoda; order Plagiorchiida; family Fasciolidae; genus Fasciola; species Fasciola hepatica. The sequence goes on from CANUEZ040000182.1 coordinate 12,022,879, forward strand.
GTGTAAGTTATATCCGATACGACCGATGGAGATAGATAGTCGGATATCTTGCAGCAGCTCAGAATTTTGACAATGAAAACGGGGTTTCAAAAATTGAGTTACTTTTGGTCTCTAGTGGAATATTCCGTCCAAGGGGTTGGTCTTTTCAACAGACCAGCAGAAAGTCAGGAACCGCAAGCAAGATTACGACTGAAACCGCAAAAGAACTGCGGTAGTTTCAGTATACGAGTTAGTTAAAACTGAAGATCTTCAAAGAGTTACAGTCACAGTAAACATGCAAAATCGGAAACTGACCAGAGGAGATGAAAATCAAAGCTTGATTGTGAAATGATCCATCATTTAGGATAAGTGCTTAACTCTTCGTTGACAACCTTGGAAGTGCCGTATAAGTTTGTCAGCTTTATTATGGTGAATCAGCAGTGCACTTCCTTTAGACCAACTCTAAGACTCAAACTCCGAGTGAATCCTAACGAATCAAAACTCTTCCATCAGACAATCCAATATAGCTGATAACGACTTGTCTCACGTACACAACGCCCAATCTACTGTCTCTGGTTTTCAGTGGTATTAACATGTCACGTGCTTAGTGGTCGATCCTAATGATGAAATACTTCTTGGTAGAGATACTAGGTAAATGAAGATATTCCACCAAAAACAACCTACATTAATTCGAAACTGAGTTATTTATCGAAATACAATGAGCAATAAGTTGACAGTTTCGCGGATTGAGGTTAACTCTATCTCGAGCGGCTGTCCACCGAAATATCCATTTACGGGGAATACTAACTCTGTGCATGCAACCCAGCATCTTCTACAAGTATCGACATTTTGCATAATAAATTCCCAATGGTGATACAGCATAGCTTACATCCGATCAGATATGATCCAGTATGAAGATAAACAGAAAGTCTAGGAGCTAAGCATAACAGAAATCTATAGCTGAGGTAGTTGACACAATAATAAAACGAATTTGTGTTGTCCAATACACATCCTGATCGTGAAGCTGACAGCCGGTGACAGACGGTCAGCATAGTGTACTTTGAAACCTTCTGTTCTGGGTTCCAGTTCGCTGTTTATATTCTTCAGCTGACAAGCCCTAATTGACAACGAACCCCTTCATGAATTATTATACTATCATTGTTGAATAGAAACAAAATAATCGGAGAATGATAATGATAATAAAACCTGGACACGTTCCCCTGGTACTTATAATTGTCAGACTCTTTAAAATAACGTTTCTGTCTGTAAAACACTTTGATGGTTTCATACACTCACGTGTGTTAGAAACGGGGTATTTATGTCATAATCCCTTCACATCACCAGTTGGAAGAAAGTAATTGGCATATGACGGTTGGTCTTTGTTCGTGGGACAGTGTGTTTGTTCGATTTTTCGATTGTTTTCTGACTGATTCAGGACGGCGTTCTTCAACTACTGCACTTATACAACTACGTCCAACCTCAAAACCTGACAGTATTTGTCCTCGATATTTGCGGGCCAAAAAAGACATTGGAAGGAAAGTTTGAAAACTTGACCAGGATCACTCAGCAACACTGGTAAATAACCAATGCGAAGCGTGAATAATCAAGATCGTGGAGGAAAGTAATTTCATGCCAGCTGCTGAATACACAGGAAGGAAACTCCACTCTCTGTATCTCTCCGAACTTGATTGAAGTTACCAAAGCGATGATCGTACATCGACTGGCTTTATGTGATTAGGTGATTGTTGTCAGCAATGCGTATCGGTCTCGTGTTTTTGTTGATGTTCTAGTCCACAATTGGAGTGTTCTCAATGAGACTAATAAGCGGAGAATGAAAACGCCGTTCAAAATCTTTCGAGAAAAATGGTAATCAAGATAGTTAACTCACGAATATCATTTTCGCGTTATTTTTTATCGATTTCGCTCCCACCCTAGCACGTTTATGTATTGTCTGTACTAACGCTGGCAATATACACGTGTGTGTGCACATATACAAATATATGCGACTTTTCTGAGGTTTCGCTACTCAACTCATCACTGGAGATATTGAAGTCACACTTAAACCTGTTTTATTCTTGCCTGTGGCACTCGTTGACTTTAGCACTTGTCTTCTGGGTTCCAAACAGTATCCTAATCCAAAATCATGGATGAATATTCACGAGGATAAAAGAGTTGTACAATGTTTCCAAGGTTTTCATTCTTCGATTGAGTGTATGATAGATCCCACTGTGAACATCAGAGATCTCTTTCTACTGAAGTTGATTTGTATGATTTATGTATATTCTGTGATACTTTTGAGGTTTCTTTTTTCGTCAGGGCTTCAAACCAATCGAAATGATCGTAATGGATGGCGTTGAAGGTTATAACAAAATAGATATGAACATAACTGCACACGGTGACTATATGTTCACACCCTCCGGAAATGTGATGTATATTCGACTCGATGGCAGACGGGTGGATTTGACAAATTTACAATTCGGCTTCAGTATCAAACACGGTGAGTTGCGAGCTTGTATCCTTTCGATCAATCCACGTGTCATTCTGTCCGTATTACCTGCTTGTTTTATTACACATGAAGTGAATTGCAGTAAAAGAGGTATATCCATAGTCCGAAAACATAATGTATGTGGAGTCTTCAGATGACTCTCACGTCGAAACCAGTTTGCCGGTTGCGCTTTTGAAGGGAAAAAGATTGTACCTTGGTGGAAATAAGGAGAGGGGAGGATGTTTCATAATTTAGCCCTACGGGGAAAAATGACTTAGGGGTTGAGGTCCGATATCGAGCGACAGAAACTTGATAAGGGTAAACAGCCACCTATGTCTTGGATAAGCTTTGAGAAGTAATGAGAATAGGGACAGTCGAGGCAGAAACAAAGGTCGAAATAATAGCAGCAAGGAGGGGACAATAAAGCAGATGCCCGGCGATGGACAAGCGGCTGCGAATTGGATGTTTAAACTGGCTCAGCTACCGGACGGCGGGCTTAACTTTGGACCCGGTAGAGGAAATATAAATAAGAAGACGAGGCTTCACTCCATACGTGACAACAGTATTGAAGTCTGGACGAGTTTGAACCTTTTTACAGTGAGAAAAGTAGGGATGGTTTGAAGAAACCTCTGGAGCGGAACAGAAAACCATTCTTGCGGGCAGCACGAGAAACAAGCGAACATGCATATGAAGACTAAGATGGACCTAGAATGGTTGGAAGACCCAGGAAAGATATCGAATTGGGGGAACGTATAGGAAGCGAATCGAAAGATAAGTGAGGATAAAAGGAATGATGTTTGGGAGAAATTGGGAGAAGAGTCGTTTAGGAAGCATCGGAGAGAACACGGTTTTGAGAGCACCAACAGGAGATTTATTCAGGGTCCGAAGTGAGTGATATTACGAGGGCACAGCGGTTGAGTTCGATGTTGGCAGTGGCACAATGTGATGTAGGATACGAAAGGGAGTAGTGTAGGGTGGCTTCAAAGGCAAAATCGTGGATGGGGTTAGAATTGGTGGATAAGAGATCAATAGTAAAAACCGGGAAGGGGTTGATAGAAGGTGCAGAACCTTGGGGAACGACAGCTTTCACGGGAAAAGGCTGCAATCATGCCCCCTAGACACGAAAAACGATGGTCCGTTTACTGAGTTATCTCGACGTGCACAAGGCAAGGGCTTGAAGAAACCCAAAAGTGGCCAATTTTGAAGGCAAACGTTTATGCTAGACACGGTCAAGAGCTTTCGATAAGTCTAATGAGATCAGATTTGTTTCTTCGTGGTTATCGAATATCACAGACTAGGAAAATAAGACCACTGCTTGTAGATCACCCGTGGAACGACGAGGTCAGAAACCGCATTGGCAACCGCTTAGCAGTCCTTCATGTTCAAGGAACGATCGAAAGTGATCAGAAATTATGGTTTCCACGAGCTTTGCACGACAGAAGTTAGGGAAATAAGACGGTATTTGTTCGGGTCGGAGGAATCGCTGTGTTTTGGAATAAGAGAAATTACGGTGAACATACCAGATTGGAGAGAAGCAAAAAGATGATGTAAAGTTAGAAGGAATTCTGAGGCACACATTTTCAGAACGATGAGTGGAATACCATTGGGGCCAAATGGTTTATTTTATTCGATTGAATTTTGGGTCTGGTAAGCCTTTCTCGTTGTGATAAGATTGGTTGGAGGTGGAAGAATTAAAGTGTCGGTAAAAGTGGAATGAGAGGCATACCGGGTAGCAAAATCCTCGGCTTTCTTATGAGGCTCACAGACTAAAGAGCCAGAGGATTCACAGAATGGGGAGGAATTGGAAGAGCAAATGTTGGGGAGAACGGCCTCGATGAGAGACCAAGGTGATCGGCTCTCAGTAACAAAGGGAGCTGGAAGTTTGGCTTTGTCGAGGACAAAACGATCCTTGGAGTTCTGAATGGAAAGCGCGCATTTATTTCTGGTCTGCACAAAGAGACCACGGGAATGGGGAGTAACGAAGCGGCATCACAACTTGAATGCTAACTTCTTCTGGCGCACACTACGATTGCAGGAGTGAGTGAACCACTCAGGTTGTAGTTTGCCGGACCCCGTAGTATGATATGAGAAGAAGTATATCTTGGACAACAGTCTCAGTAAGGTTTAAAACAGAAGTAGAAAGATCAGAAATAAAGCAACAAACACTCCAGGGATACGAGACTAGAAGATAACGAACACCATTCGAGTTGGCTGAATCGTAACGACAAAAGGGGCGTCTGGAGTAGCATATAGAAACTGGGCAAGAAAATATTGGTAAAGGAGATAAAACAGTGGTCTGATGAGCCGAATGGAGGAAGAACGATAATGCTAAAGAATAAAGGGGGAAAGGAAGTGAGAAGGTCAAAATCATGTGCTTAGTCTCCGGCCCGGTCGGAGATGCATGTGGGGAAATCAACGAGTTGACTCAGATTGTTGACCAGAGCGAAAGCTCCAGCTTCGCATCCTGCAGCCGCTGTGTCAGAAGAGTGCAAAAGCCAGTTCTTATTCTGTACAATAAAGTCACTAAGAATCGCTACTCGGCAGTTAGGGTCTGACGTGTGGGTACCGAGAGTGAATATTCAAATAGTGCACAACAAAGGAACTTGTTTTTTGCTCTGGACTGGCATCACTTGATCACTTTCACACGAAACGGAAGCATACGGCTTACCGAGATCTGAAGGGCAGTCCTGAATATATATGTGGGATGCATCCACGGTATAGGCAGCTGGATCATTTGCTTTCGATGACTGAATCAAACACCTCATTTAATAAAGCAGCTGTCAGGGAGCGAAAGGTGCCCGGCTTGCGGAATAGAATTTTGAATACCATAAATTTAAATGTAATTTTCATCCGGTATAGCATCTTGTGCTTCGTTCCATTTGTAAATTTCACGCATGTATATAGCGTACATTTTTTTGTGACCGGGATATCACACTTCAATGCTATATGTGGTCAGCTGGATTCAAATCTGACAAAGTCTCCACGACACAGTCAGTTTTTTCCAACACATTTAGAAGGGTCCAGCCAGAGTGATTGGAATTATCTAGTCTTGAATTAACCAATATCATGTAGTCACATTTTTTATTTGCACATTAAATAAGCTATCCGAATGGTGTTTTATGGTCAATTATTTCTCATATCTTACACGTATGGCAAACAGCTCATGACAATGTTAATGGGCGATGTAAGTAATTTTTTCAGTTACAATTTTCTGCTCACTTTACTCCTGTAAACACATCACCCAAGTTAATGCTGAGGTTTAATCCTAGTTGCATATTGTTTTTCAAATAACATTCGTTGGGAAATACACTCCGTTCGTGGGATAGCTCGTCGTACAGATCATGCGCAAAACAACCACCTGAATAACGTACGTTTTTGTTCTAGCAAGAAATAAGCAATGATCTTCGAAGAGATAAGATTGCGAAAAATTCCACACAATACACTTACAGAGAAATCAACAGGAGATAGCAGGGTAAAGTTCTACTTAAAATGGGCAAAACATTCACATAAATTTCTCAATCTGGGTTGTAATTATGATTAGTCATTGCTTCAGTGAAACTGGATTGTTCGATGCTTAGCTGGCGGCATCTATTTTCTGAAGGCAAAAGGAATAGAAGTATGAAGTGGAATATAACGGAAAACGACACGATACCTAGCCACATCACTTATTGTCTCCAACAGCGTGGTAGTCCGGTCTCGTGGACTCCCGTCGGAGGGTCTAACACGTCTCACGTAGCCTAGTCCAGTGGTCAACGTTTGCATAACCTTTTGCTGAGTTACGGACTGACCACCCACCTTTCAGCCATTACCTGCCCTGGAGAATAGCGTTCACCTAGAAAGCCTATCGGTGAGCATGAATGAAGCGAGTCCCAGCCATCTAAACATGTTCAAGTTTTGTACTTGTTGCAGTGACTAACCAATGGTTTTCATCGCGATACGCGCAAACCCAGCACTGCTGATCCGGTCCTCCCAACTTATTCGAGCAATACTACAGAGACACCGATGCGCAAACACCGGCAGTCATCACCTATCTCCCTAGCCCTAACAGCCATGTTTCTGAGCTGCATAAAGGGCCGGACTGTATTAGATTACGAAAAAGTCAAACATAACGACCATTTCAGTTAGTCAGTGGGCTTAACTGACTGCAGACTGTCGGCGCTTGATAATCAACGGATTGAGTATAGTATAGCTTTAAGGCAACCACAGTCTTTAGGTGTTTTTTAAACTACACAATTTTGTTCAGTCCGGTTTACGAAGTCGGCTTGATGATAAAATTGATCCGCATGGTACTTTCAGATATCACATAATGTGGGATATGCAAGTAAGGCCATGTGATCAAATGGATAGCCAATTACATCCATTTGTTGTCAATCGAGGGTTCTACTGCAAATGCAGTGACTGATGCACATGGCTACTGGCCTAAAAGGGTTATGATATGCATGATTCACTCAAATACAGAAGCCGTTGACCGAGCAGAGAAGTATGTTCAAACAAAAATGAAAGACGCACCATTAGGAGCAAGCTTCATGATTCTCATAATATTGTACTCCACTTGGATTTGAAACTTCGTTTGAACTTGGTTTGTTTCATGAAGTGTGTTTCACACAGATCATGCATAATGACTTGTTTTCCAAGAAGTGAAGAATTTCAGTGTATGCTTTTCTCAGAATTTCAAATACATTAGGATAATCTCAGTGGTCTGTTGCTGCAGAATGGAGCACAAATTTAAATGGACCTACTAATCAGATCAAGTGGCTATGAATGAATCATCATAGTTCACTGTCCAAGTGTAAAATCAAATCTTCACGTGTATGTTTGCCTGTCTGTATTTCCAAAGGAATACCTTTACAATTGCCCATATATGAAGTCTTTGGCTTGATGATAATTTACAACAACTTCCTGCTGCGTATGAATACCACGATATTTGGTGCACTCCGTTGAAACGCATCCTCAGCGTAGCATATAGCTGTGTTGGGATATGAATATCGTGAGTCGGTTCTCCGATTATCCTAGTTTCAGCAGAACATAAATGGAAACTAGCCACAATATTGAGAGCACACTGACTGCATGATCACGTAATGCTAGAGATATCGTTGTTGATCCTAGCAAGGTCCTCCAACCTAGGTCGTTCTGCCTAAATAACCACACGTAATCCTTTGGTAGACCCATTTAGGGTCGTGGTCTATGATCTTCTTCTAGTGGCATCGTTGGCATCTACCAATGTAATTGTACTCACTGCTAAACGACCACAATTTATTGTGTATTTTTTTTCTAGTGCAAACCGGTTCAGATTGTCTGAGGGATAAAACAATAATTTCCCTTAAAGTCATAAGGGTCTGCTACAAGGCTTACTGCTGAAAATACCAACTAACTTACTGGGATAGCAGCTGAGCTCTCAAATCGCTCTCTGCGAAACGAAAGTTTGTTTTCAAAAGTAAATTCACATCATGGTTATGTATAATTCAATACAAAATGGGAACACGGCAGAGTACGGTTGTCTTATTTGTATGCGAGTTGTTGTACTCGAAACTCAAACCGACAATCAATGTCACCGAACCCGTCCCTGATTTACACACACAGTAGATACCCCTCCGCCGCTGGTAAACAACCGTTACCATTTCAAACAAATCCACACTTCCTAACCATGTTCATGTGCAGGTGTTCGGCCACCTACCCACATCGAATTAAACGGTAGATTTCAATGAGAACGACCGAAAGTATCCCAAGTTGGATGAATATCTACGTCAACGAATGGGAAGCATATGCAAAAGGTCACGGACCAGGTACTTACCAGTCTTATATTGCACTTCATTTGCTGGACGCCCAGCATTTGGTCCACAGCATAACTGCGTTCTCTGTGGTTTTCTCTGTCAACAATTCAATCCACTACAGTTTAGAAAACTGTTTCAATCAAAAAAGGAAGCCTACTCTGTTCAAGCAAAAAAGCTATTTCTTTTTCCCCGGTGAGCCTATCACCGGTAATGTCATCCTTCCAATTGTATTGATTATTATTCTCTCTGTTATATGCACCAAAAGGGATACAGCGACATCTATCCAGGTACAAGTTGTGCAACATTACTCCACTGCTTCCTCTTTTAAAGCTTATCTCGGGAAAATGTTGTTTCTTGAACCACCTTTACGCGCAGTGTACTTGATCTCCACGCATTTGATATGATCCAGTGAAAATAGCCGCATAAATTGTCACACCCTCTTGTTTCTCTCCTTTTCCTGATTTCCAGACGGGTGTTCTGCCATCCTCACCTTACCTGTGAAGATCACACTACCGCGCAACATGAAATATGACCAGCAGTTTGGTTTTTGTTACTGGAAGGTGAAATCTTTGATAGACATGAAGGGAATAGACGTAAAACTACAGTTGCCCCAAGTACGTAATCAAAAGGTGACCACAGCATTCATATTGATTCGTTATAGTGTATTGTACTCGCACCAACTCTCATGACATGGGGTTTCCAGAGGTTGAGTGACTTATTTCCACACCACTTCTGGTTAATTTCACGACGAATAGTTTTCGGTTCTAGGGATTACACGTCTACTGGTGGAGCAATATCCTGCATACTGTTGTGTAACTGAGTGCATACCCCGTCTGGTTCCTCTTCATCAATTGAGTGCACGTCCAAGTAATAAAATGTTGACAACGGAATAAAACTTCTGAGAATTACATTCTTATTTCTCGTTGGAAGTGACAAACCACAGTACCAACTGAGGTCTGTGTAGTACCTACTGAGATTAGTGACATGTTTACTGACACTAGAAGCAGAGAGGTATAGCAAAGAACCGGATAGTGTTTCTTCATGTGGTAACCCACTGACTTAATCACATAATACCATCATCGTCAACGTCCCGATAGTCATAGCCCCCGTTCAGCATCAGTCAAGCCACTAGTCGATGCCTTACTCATGCACTGCCATGAGGTCCGAAATGCCAGTTAGCATTGGGACAATGCGGTATTCCTACTCACAGAGCAAGCTCCGGTGAAAAGTAGAGAATTCAAAATATACGGATGAAAAAATATGATCATCAGGACAAGATGTAGCCATATCTGCATTGAGAAAAGTGTACAGAGTACACACCGGAACTTGAAGCAGAGGTGAATGATGGTGAGTCGAACACCAAATGAACGGGCCACTCGGAATGACTCTCGCCAAAATCACTGACTCCACGTGTCACTGGCTGTTTCTTCGCACGATACCAATCCACTGCCTTCTCAACGATCAGTTCCGTCAGAACAAAATCATTGTGTTTCCAACAAACTGCAGAGTTAGGTCTCTTCCTGAGCATAAGTAGTAAGAGATTCGATTCACATATAATATGAATAATACTGAAGTACCGATTTCCAAATCAGTCAGTGAAGATAATATCACTGTACACATTGTACTGAGAGGAACTAGACACTTTCTTCCGTTTCTTTAAAATAAATACACCAGTGAGTATGCAGCACAAAATACAGCGATCAATACTCTTGTCTAACATGATGACTTGAAGTGTCACGTGACTAAGACATGGTTCTCTGAAGTTCTTTCTTAGCTGACGTTGATGGTTTTCGTGAACTTGTGATCCCTGAGTCTGGTCGGCTGCTCACAAACCTATTCTGCACAGAAGCTGACGTGAATATTTCCTTTATTTTTGATATTGCAACACTCTGACAACAGTGAAATTTCGTGGATGGGAAATTACTCTTTTGCGATCACTTCTAAATTCAGAAACTTGACATGCTTTCCTTCATGTTTAACCATAAGAAAATGAGTGAACTTTTATCGACGTCAGAACAAGATTATGAAAACATTCAAGAGAATGAATATGATTAATAAGGTAATACTCATAAGCAGATATGCACTATTTATATGCATATATATGCATATATATATACATATATATATATATATTCAATAGGACCTACTTTGGATAGTCTGGAGTGTGAATGGATGCTCGTCAGTGAAGTGTCTACAAATGAACCACAACAATGTTTTCTGCAAGTTACACACATCAACTTTTTATTCTCTGTCATTATGAAAGATTGCATATGCAGCCTCGTTGTTTTTTTTTTGGGGTGAACGGTGACTGGGACTCGCGCGCCTTTGCTTTTGCCTTCAGTCTCCTGACAACGTTGGATTTCTGACATATAAATGATCAACTTGAGTAAATTATGCACTGCTGAAGGTTCACCGAAAACGTCTGGAATGCGTGGTGCCATCTAATGATATTGACTGATCGTTGGCATTCCCGCCTAATGAAATTTGCAATTTTTGTCTCCCTCCAACATTTCTTCCACCAAAAACCATTTTACGCACTGCACGGGATTCGCTTGCTCAAGTGTCCACCTGAAGAAGAAAAGAACTGCTATCTCAAATTTTTGCGAATATTTGATGGTGCAGGTACAAAACGAATACGAATGAATGGGAACTTTGACACATCGCAGACAATATACGGGTTTACTCAAAAGGTTATTGTGCTGGAATACTTCGGTCCTCCTGTGGATAAAGAAATGCAGTTGGCATTGGACTTTTTCTTCTGATACAAAATCAGTAACTTTGATTTCCTCGTTTTCTTTTGTTGCAGTTATTTGAAGTGTTCAATAGAGTCGATGTCCAATCGCATTCATTTCTATAAAGCTACAATTTTGGGAACACCTGTTTACCAATGCGAACAGCAAATCTGATCCTCCGATATATTTTCCATAAACATTGTATCTACCAGCACGGTTCTCCGTAACCCAACTTATTGTTTGTAGTGCATTTCATTTGGGAAGTCCATATTTTGAAAACCTGTCAATGAAGTTCATACAGGACCGTGGGTTACCTACCAGTAGTCAGCCGCGTGCAATATCAAAATTCCGTTAATCTTTAGTACAAGAGCCTGATAGTTACAAGGTCAATGGAGCAGACAACGTTTAACCGTGGAGATCCGAATCACACCTGGTTCATGAGCTACCTCTAGAATTTTTGCCCTCTCGCCTGTTGATAATTTCCCGTTTATGGTTCCGCAATGACAATCCCCACTGATTTCCGAGGGGCATAAACTCCTCGTCTTTTTCGCTTCTTCGGTGATAGCTAGTAAATTACTTCATTGGTCAGACCAACAGTTTATTTATCATGATCAATCGCGTGTGAGAGCTGTGGCCGATTGAGTGCTACCTGTTGGAGACCCAATGGAAACATGGGCTTGGGATGGGGTTTTGCAAAGTTCGTGAACATTTTGCAAACTGCTACTTCGATAGTGCCCAAAAGCTGACCACTGGAGAGTGGCTAGCTTAGAAAAGAAAATGGAAATACTTTTCTATTTTCTAATAATTTCAGTTTTGTTTTACATTCAAAGAAGTTTGCTTGAGGTAGAATGCTAGATTGTTGTCAATCCAACTAAGTGGGAGTGAAAATACACACGAATCACTGTCAAAACCTGCGAGAGTACTGACTGGTTCGGAACCAGCAGCAACCCACCTTCTCTAACAGATCATCATAGGACGTCATACGACAACGATGTTTAGTAGTTTGGTCAAGGCTCGAGTCAGCACAATAGCTAGAGACAGAACAGCGAATCAATAATGTGGATTTTAAGGATTAGAAAAGATTCCTCCCAAAAGCTGTTTGGCTGTTGCACCAGCCAGTCTTACGAGACTGTGACAGACAGCAGCTGAACCAATTAGTTCCGGTGCTTCGATTGGCTACGGTGACTAACCCCCTATATCGACAGTGGTCTGCACCGATAAACTAAGATAGTTCAGAATTGGAGAATTCTTCTTCCTAGGTCTGGTGGGAAAGTTCAGAACAAAACCTGTGACTGACAACGCGCTATAATAGAGTCAAGCTAAAATGAAACCATCGTGTTGGAAACATCACTGGATACCAGAGAAATATTCAGATGATCGTGAATAGGAAACCGTGAAAAGAATAAATGTGCTTACTTAGTTAGTGCAAGTGTGATTTCAACTGCGTTCATATATTAGTTGGCCATAAATTGCCAAAGATGGCGACTATTGGTAGATTGTATTGATAAGAAGTAAGTGAATAATTATATAAGTCCTATCAATCACAAACAGTGAGGTGTCTAGCCCACTAAATCGTATTCAGAGGCAATCAAAAGATTGGGCATCCTTCAGATGCAGAAAATGAAATGGAGATTCGCAACGTACCAGCGAATAGATGACAAGACAGCGCGCGAATGACCAGCACGGAGAAACCAGAAGAAGTGTGACCAGAAACAGTTCACTAGCCAGAGGGAAAGACCAATTGGTCAGGGTAATCAATAAGCACACGAGGGACAAGTTTCATGACCGTCTGTCTCCAACAAAGACTGGGGTATGAATATGGCCAGGGCTGTCAACGTAATTCGGCCAGTTAGTCGACAGACAACGGAGTTCCGGGTTAGGCTGAAAGTACAGTACTGGAAAGACCAAGTAAACTATCGCGATAAGAATGGACTACACACTGGAATTCGCAGTCCACGCGCACCGTTAATGGATCAGAAGAAATCAGGTGCACCTTAAAATTATACTAGTCAAATGCGTAGTGTGAATAAACAACGAGGTGGTTGTAGAAAAAGCCCGATATTCTTATCAGTAGAAAGCAAGTATGGACCTCAGGAAGAGTGATACAATCATTGTTGGGTAATGTTCAACTGGTTCCGAGGGAATGGTACAAAACACAGAGCAGTTCCAATGCTTTGTTGGCTGCTTTCATTGGCACTATCCTCTTCCAATGGGGATGGGTTGCCCGATGCCGAATTGCAGCGTGTTCAGATTTTCCAACTTGAGACCAAACAAACTCACGTAGCAGCATGAAAGTATCCGGACAGCACTGAGATTTTAAAAAATTGTGTAGGCGCACCCAACGACCGAACCAGGGTTGTTGAGTTCATGAAAGTCGTAAAATTTGTCAACGTTGGGGTTGTTTGAACAAATCGCGTGTGCTTTCTTTTTACTGGAGCACGGCTTGTTTCCTACAAGCTGCATCATGAGACCGCATTCTGATGGTAGTGCATCTTTCCCGAATCGGTCACACTGGGCAGACCGAATGCTTGCAGTTAGTTGGTCAACGTCCGCACATACTTGAGGATATACTACCTGTTTTCACATAAACTATTCTTACCTTGGATTTTCGTTGCGTGCTACAAAGAAAATCTGTACATACATGAAAAAATATGATATGAATATGATTGCCTACCGCATAGCTGTCTGACATACATGGATTTAACAGATGAAAAACGTTTGCGACCACGGTGTGGTAATGAAAGTCAAACATATGGCTGTGTGTTATCTTCAACTGAATGGCTTTCAAGCTTGTAAATCGAATATCTGCATACTTCACTGATTTTATTCTTCTCGTATGTTTCCGATTTCGCAGAAGAACTGATTGTCAAAACAAAACAGAAGAGCTATTAGTTCGTTCCATTGGACCACATATTGGTTGTAATAATTGGCTGCCATTTCACTGCTATTCATCTGCTCATAGGCTCACTTTTGTTATGCTCCATTTTGGTTCCTGTTTGGAGAAGCCATCGACCGTGATCAATTAGCACAGCCTCACAACTTGGCATCAAGTATGATAGTTTTTCACAATGCTGAACCCACTAGGGATTTTATTATTTCGTTAGTCAACAAAACTGAAGTAACTTTCCGTGCACTTTTGGTAAAATACGAGCAATTAGTTCTGATGGACAACCGATTGCACAGAATCTAACTCGACTACATGAATTCTTCATTTTTAAACAGACCAAATCTTTAGAATTCTTGCTAAAATTGCAGCATATAAAATAAATTGAATACGTTTGTGAAACATTTCAAAGATTGTGAGTTCAAAGCAATCTGAAGTACGCTCACAGCTTAGCAACTATTAATTGGTACATAGTAGTTATCATAACTACCCACGGGAAGATTGGCAAGAAACTAAACTACCTGAACATTGGAATTATCGGACTATCGGACGACAAGCAACAGCAATTACACTATGGCGATATGGTGACTGTTGTATTTGCGTTGAAACAGTTCAGACCGGAATTTCACAGGAAATTGCTAAGGCAACCTCTTTCTCTAAACAGTTCACTGTTCATGAATATTGAATTTTGTGTAATCCAAAAATAAAGCTTAACATGTGATGGGAATATGAGAAAAAATTCGGCCACACAATCAGTCATCAGTATAGGAGTTGCCGTGAAGGTCAGCTCTAATAAGGTCCTTCTTTAAGCAGAAGAACAAGCGAAGAACAAATTACGCCAAGGAACCTAGAAGGCAAGCTACCTGTCCTCACTTCATCCATGCTAACCTATTCCTTTGTTTACTCGTTCGGCAATCTATATAGATAGAGCTACCTGGCACCTACCACAAAGGATCAAATTGCATATACCTGCTTGGCTGTGGACGGAAAAGAGAAAATTCATCACCAGTGCAAAGGTAGCGCTCTCATGGGACAGTAAACACTACATAAATGACCACGTTTTCCAAACAGTTTATAGAGTTTCAAATGACGCACCGAAAGTTGCTCGAAAACAACATTTAGCAACGGCGGAGGCTGTAGCCACCAGATTATTCGGTTTATGCATCTCTCCTTAAAAGCTTTTCCCTAAAGCTCTCAATTTGCCCTGGACGCGATCAGAGACCCACCCTTGAACTCAAAGAGACCTAAACGATAATCCTTTGCTTGAAACCAGAAAAGGATAACCCCTGCAACCCATCTTCATTGTTCAACTTGTCCTTTTCCCGACCACGAAACAACAACATTTCCCTTCCTATCCTTTCTAAGTACGCAACCCCAATTTGGATGAATAACCAGTCAAACACCGGAAATGATCAAAATGTATGCATTTCTTACTTACAAATGCATTTGTTTTAGCCACGAGTTTGATGTTAACGAACACAAGCCAGCTCGCCATCCGTGTTTCCTGTATAAAATGAGATGGGATTATTCAGTGAACAAGCTCCTTAGATAGAATAGCAAGTTGCTTTCCATTTCATCTTCGTGTTTTCAACACTTCCGCATTAGATAACATTGTGATTACAGGAAAATTGTCAAACAAGTGTCACATAAATTAAGCGAGATTCCTCACTGAACTACAGTAAGCCACTACGAGGTAAAAGATTTCCTTGAATATTCTAACCATATGGTCATGAAAATTTCCCTGATTTGAATATCCAATGGAAACTCCAACTTTGCTTTCACCAGTTTCGTCACTGACAATCGGAATCAGTTCGTGCTTGGTACAAGAATTCAACTGAGGTTATTATCGGACCGCCTTCTTGTTTATTTTTTCATTTGAAACGTTTCTTTAAGTGACGTGATGCTTGTTTTCATCTCACTTCCAACTAACTGATTCATCAAGCTAGTAACTAAAACCGTTGCATTAAAATGCACGACTGTTCTGATAAAGCTACTCGGTTCAACTTGCGATAATCTAGCCTAGCTGAAAGATGGCAATTATGCAGTTATGCTCACACTCACGCGAGACACAGGATCTGCAGCCCTACACAAACAAATACCAACTCACACCCAGTTTTCGCAGTTCTCATTTCTCCACAGAAGCAAAACATCCTTCGTCCAGAAAACCATGTTCTTATTGATCTTGATGGTAATCAAATGTCGATGTCTATTCATGGCACAGCAAAATGAACTGCTGATAATTAACTGCAAACGCTACTCTCCATGATCAACATTAAAATGTCAGTGAGAAATCCGAATTTTTTAATTTTATTAGACGACTCTCTTTTTACACCTCACGATAACTTGTGCTTCGAAACCTTACTTGTGTGAAGGGAGATGATTTGTCAGCAAACAACTCATCAACTGATTTATATTCCACCAGCCTACCCCCGTTTCCTGTAAACGCGTGCACATACGGTTTGATTGGTGTTTGGACCTCAGCAACACAATAAATATAAAAGGATACTGATTCATTACCCACCTGCTGAATGGGTAAAGCGTACACCAAATGCTTCTGGGCTCGCAGGTCTTCAGGTGTCTCATCTACCTGTCATGCGCTGTTGTTGCTGTTGGTGAGTTTGAAGTATTTTCTGCAAAATGCTGCCTTTTTGATTTCCTATCTGAAATTTATTTGAATATGGTAATCAGTTGCTTATTTAACTAATAACCAGTGTGGTTTATTTGAGCCAATTGATAATGACAATAATGAAATGGCACTCCCATCCGTTCATGGCTTTGAGCAGTGAAAGCACGCTGTCTGCACAGCGATCGACTACTGTGATTGAGGACTTGTCCGGGGAGCCCTAATTACAACGAATGCATGCACATTAGTTGCAACCTGCACAGCTCGGGTACCATGTTCATCTAAGGAGATTAGTTTTGCGTAATATTCTAACAAGGATGACAAGGCGGGCTATGACACTTGTATTTCAACGGCCAAATAAGTCAAGTCCATGAAACACATACCATCGTTCATATAGTCCCTTTTTCAGACCGCGCGGCACCGACATTGCTCTTGCTGCTACTTGAGTGTTTTGACTGCGTTCTGACCAGTTGCTCGTAGGCGATAGCTTATTTCTCATGGGCATCATTTCTGTTTGGCTGTTCCAATCGTCCCAGTTGACGGCTTAATCGGCAGCCACTCGCCTGGGCTATATTGCTGGTTGCCCGAGATCCCGCTGCTTCCCCTCTGCTAGTCCGCATGCCTCCTTTCGTCTGCTTCGGGAAGTCTTCGACATATTCGCTGTCTGTTCTTTTGCCTATGGCTCTCGGGTGGTTGGTCCGTTTGATTTGATATTCACGTCGTTACTTTATACCAGCATCTCCGACTACAGTATGGTTGATCATGTAAGGCCAACCCCGTTAGACTGGCGGTCAGATTTCCGACTTACAATCGTTTACCATTACCTCGAGTCCCAATGGGTGTAATGCGAAAGATTATCGACAAGAGTGAGACAGCCGCCTCAACGGTTCGCTGAGCCGTTATACTACATATAATACTACACATCATGCAAGCTTAATCCCGCTTTACCCACATGTAAGCAAAAATAATAACGATAATCGTTTTAAATACGATGAGATGCTAGTGACATTTTGTGCAATAATACTAGCTGGTCATAGATTTTCTGAAGCAAGCGATGAACATGGTTTTATTGGAATGGATTAATCCTATAACACAAAGACGTAATGTACAGCAACGATCCTGTCCCGGAAACAACCACTGGATTGGTCATTGTGTTGTACTCTAACGGTCCCCTTCTTCACCGTGGAAAGTATCTAGTGCCACTCCTAAAGACTGTTGTTTACAATTCATACAAATCTTGTACGGACCGATGTACCGTTTACAGCCCAGTTTTCGTTGAATATTGGCATTTAGTTGGAACGTGGGACGTCACATAACCAAAGTCAACCAAGTACATACTGGGCTAAGTTGAATATCTCCTGCCTACATACTCGAACTGCCTGAATTGGACGAATATATAACTCACGTGCTTGTGTCAAAAACATACCCAATAGCCGAGATTTTGAAGTAATTGAGAACGGGTTCCCTGTTCCGAAGAGTGAAGTCAGGAGGCTACCCCCGCACTAGCTGTTGATATCGAAAATGGAACAAGTGATGGAGAATTAGATGGAGAATTATTTTATAACCAACTTAGTGGACTTTATGAAAACAAGGTGATAGACCCTGAAGAATGAAGGTGAACCCTAGAGATAATATTGTGCATGAATGTTTCGTTTTCATTTACATGTGGGTTACTTTAATGTAAATAAACGTTGTTTTGCTTTCGCTCAAAGGCTCACATTCCGTCATGGTCGTGGTCGACCGGCTTTGGAAACAAGCGGTTTCGTCTGAATTTTGAGATTTACTACGCGCCAGACTAAAGCCAACCGCAAGGTTCATTGTCCTAGAGCGTAGCCGCTATATGCAAGTTATTGTCATATACGAGAACAAATTGTGCATATAAGCGCCCTTCTCTATGAGTTTCGAGTACATTTTCAAGGTAAAATTTTGCACACTTGTTCTGTATTTTCAATCTACTGCTAACCAACTGACATCTGGAAACCACGGAAACATAGTAGAGCTATTTCATTCCTCTCTAGAAATCATTGGTTTTGGCGTGTGTACATCGGGTTCTAAATAGGACTTGAACCTGGAATGCCGGATCGTTCCCAACAAAGATGGCACGGTTGTGTAATGTTTATTTAGTTATTTATTCACGAACTGTGTTATTACCGAGTGTTTGCACCCTAACGTCAACTGGAGATTCAAGGCTCGCGTGATGTAAGCAGGGAGTCTTATTCTAAGAAATCGGAAACTTTGTGTCACCTTAATCCATTCCATCAAAACAGACAGAAGACGTAAATTGGGAGATCCTAGCATTTCTTCGAATCTTCTCTGTTGTGTACGTAAAACAAGCGGATTCGTGTTCGAATTGGGCACAGAGCAGCATAATGGTATGGAGGGTGTCAAACGAAATTAGGAAACTGTCCGGTGAACCCGTTTGGCTACCGCCACGACCAACACATTGTGGACCAAAAGTTTCTGTGCTCACAGTTACTCTAGTGCCCCCATTTAAAGGGGGATCACCTGTTCAATCGGATTAGTCAAGCTCATTTGAACCGTGTCACGAACTCTAGTGCCTCTCACGTCATTCATCAATTCACCTGCAGCTGCGGTGACACCTACATAGGCAGAACGGATTGGTGTCTCGGTCAAAGAATGGGGGAGCATGTATTAAAGTGGCCAGTGCAGGGGATGACCCATCCTTCGCACGGACAACAAAGGACCACGACAAACCGTGCTTCATTGATCGCGAAACCCCTTCTGACCTTTCGTCATTAGATTGACCCAGGTCAGGCACCCCGAGCGATTGCACGGAATCGGAACCCCAAAGCTCCTAGTCTCTTGTGAAGCTGTGTTGATAAGTTGATTGGACCTCCAGTGTGTGCACAGAAACTTTTATCCCACAATATGTGTTTGCCGTGGAGGTAGCCAATCAGGTTTACCGGACCGTTTCCTAATTTCGTTTGACACTGTCTATTTGTCAGAAACTCTCCAGCCCAATTAGTATTTTCTGGACTTGACTGACTGGAGTTGTCTGGCATTGAAACAACGATTAATATGTTTTTTGCATGATGTTTTCACAAAAAAGTGAATAAATCGAAGCTTATTTCTATCGTCACTTGTTTCGCCCATTTTTGCGCGTACTTTGAACAGATTATGAAACCTTTTACGGCCAACTTGAGTATTTTTTGGATTGGCCAGTTTCTGTCACATTCTTTCCTATTTACCTTTCGCTCAGCTCGATGTTAAGGCACAATTCAAACAACACAATTCAAGTGAAATACTATCAGTCAAACAACACTCCTTGGGCATTGACCATCGTTCACAAGTGAGAATCGACTTGTGGACAATGAACCCAATAACATTTTGTTATATCTCAAAAATAATTGACTTTGTTCTGGTCAGAACTAAGCGGAATTTGAAAGGAATGAAGATGCAAACAGATTCACATATTGTAACAGGGAATGCTGGGGCGACGGAACGGCGGGAACATCGAGGCGAACGAACGAACCAAACGAGGGCCACCGACAAAAGAACAGATGGTGAATATGTCGGAATCTTCCCGAAGCACGCAAAAGGAGGCATATAGACGACCAGAGGGGAAGCAGAGGGATCTCCGGTAACCAGCAAGATAGCTCAGGTGAAGGGCTGCCGATTGGGCCGTCAACTGAGGCAGTCGGACCAACCGAAGGGAAATGACGGTCAAGAGAAGCAAGCCATCGACCACAGGCAACTAGACAGAACGCAGCCGAAGCCCTCAAGCAGCGGCAATGGCAATCTTGGTGCCGCGCAGTCTGGGAAAAGGCCTATATAAACGACTGTATGTGTTCCATGACTTGACTTGTTTGACCGGTGAAATACAAGTATTCTGTCGTGTGTTGTCGTCTTTGTTAAAACATCATATCTCTCAGAAAGGTCACGTGGAGATAGTAAGTTGATGTTCCAAGCGAAATCGGATAACAACTGACACAGCAGCCATTGTTCGGGGTTGGTAAAATATCGAAATGTTAGGTATCCCTTTCGTTGATAATGCCATCGTTGAACATACGTGTCCCATAGATATTTTATAACCCAGATGCTGTCTGTGCAGCTATTTTTGACGATTTGGCTATCCCTCTGTCCTGTGTATATACATCACTCATTGCGTATCTTATGATTCGAGCATTAGTCGTACTTAACTGTACAGATCACATTGGTATACAAAGTCAGCTTCATCATAAGGTCAGTTCACACGGTACTTCTAGTTATCACATGTGAAGCATTTGACAGTCAAGACGGGTGTTGAAGAACGACTGATGAATTTCTCGTACCATTCAGCTTTCTGGAGGCCCAGGGTGTGTTTGAATGTGGTGTACCTTTGGTTGCAAAAATTAAGTTGCACAAGGTCTCTCTCTCATACACAGCACAGAATAGGAATGATTAAATAGCGAATGAAGTCTTTAGCAATATGTTAGAAAACAACGGTCGTTACTTTCTAAGATTGATGAACTCGCAACACAGCAGTAAAGTTTCACTCGTTTCCGTTAATCCACGGAAGTAGCGAACATGTTGCTTGTTAGCAACTTTGCTGTGGCAAATTGGAAAGACCTATCACTCATTCGTGGATGACGGCATTGATGGGATGAACTGAAAATACAATGTTTTCATTGGACGGCTTGGAATGAGAATCTGAGGTTCATAAATATTTTACCGCCTTTAACTCTCGTCGTCTAAATGTCCTGACACATTCATTTACCATTACTCAAATTGTATGATTGCAAATCCATCCAGCATGCATCTTCATGTGTGGGGTTTTATGCAAGTGTTTACATAGCAATATTACACCCCTATCGCTACTGTGAATATAGCCAACCTCCCAGGCAGTAAAATGCATTTACATACTGTTGTTTGTCTGTCGAAATTCCCGTTTTGGAGAAACACAGAAAATAGCAAAAAGGTTCCCACAGTGTGTGCTTGCTTGATTACCGTCATCAACATGAGCATGCAAAATTTCATCTGAAAGAGGAGTTATTGATGGCATAAGTGCATCGTAGAAGCAACTGTTATCTGATTGTGAGCAAGAAGAGGAGACATAAATTTTGGCTGAAGTGTACTACAAAACAAGCAAATTTCGGAAAACGCTGAATAGATAAACAGTCTATAACGTTTGAAGAGCATTGAAACAGAACGGTAGACTTGCCGCTTCATGATGAGTTTAAGTAGATTGTCACACCTCTATATATGCGTTCCAAAGAGTTGTTAACATTCACGTTCAGCCACAATTCTTGAACACAAACTGCACCTGTATGAAGATGAATTCACGTATTCAAGTCAAGTCGAGTCAAGTATTTGTTTTATACACCTTGGTGGGTGAATATTCAGCAGTACATAGCTAAACTCCCAGCGATTACACACAAATGAAACCAGCACTCACAACAACAAGAAAAAACAATGATAAGAGGTGATTAAGAAACTAAGGCACTAAACATTGTCCAACCTCAGCGCTGATGTTTTCAGGACTAAAAACGAATCGAGCAAGGTAAGGGACAATAGAGAACCGGTAGGCAGCCGTACTTTCATAAATCATTTTATAGTTGTCGCGGGTGGAAGAGGAGGAAGCACATGGGCTGAGGTCCCTGCAAAGCTGGTAAAGTGAGTTGTTAAGGATTCTCTAGACAAATTTTTAGCACATTTTATGATGTTGGGATGCGATGGAGTCTGAGATCTTCACGGGGTATGTCTTTCGCACAAGATAAGTGCTTGAGAAAAATATTTTACTAAGGCGTAGCTCTTGGCTTGTAGTTCAGCGAAGAAAATGGGAGAAAAGTACCATCAGTGAGGTTATACGCATGACAGGACGAGACCCTGAATGATGTAAAGAGGTACAAACATGGTTTTAAGACGCAAAACATAGTAGGTTAGTCTTTCCATTTCTGTGAAAACGAAGGCAACATGTACAGTCCAACAAATATTATGGGTGATCATTACCCCAGGGTATCTGGCCGATAGTTGACGATCAACGGGGATGTTTCCTACAAGAATGCCTAATCAGGAATTCAAAACATTCCAGTAATTACTGCCTTTGAGAAAAGCAAAAATAACATTGGGTCTTTTACGGGGGTTTTGATTTTCGGGCCCATTGGAAACATCTGAGACCATAAAGGAATTCAAATTAGCTGATGCATCAGGATAGGGTGACCGGAGTGCAAATGAAACCAGTCATCCTTCTTGAAATTTGTGAAAGTTTGATAGGCCTGTCCACGTTTCCTTGCACTAGACCATATTGTGTGTTGTTTTTTGAAACTTCCTCCCAGGAGAGAACACCGATCCAGAAGGTGCTCGCTCCGAGGGAAGAACATTTCTCGTCAACAAACAACTGAAACACCCTGAAGAACATGTTCTCGGACGCTCCTTTCATGTAAACCCGAAAGCTTCGTAGTCTCGGAAACAGTCAATCAAGATTAGTGTGTACTTTTCCGTAGATACAAGACTTCGTATATTTAAATGGCTGCATTCATCCAATAATGCATTTTTCTCCATTTAAGAGGAAGTAATGTATCAAAGAGTTAAATAAACTTACCGGTACTACAATTCTCAGCCGTTCTTGCGTTTCAAGTACCCATCAATTAGCTGACTACAGCGCAGCGAAAGCCCGACAAACTGAACTATTACGAAATCTGCCCATATCTGTAGTCTCACGCGAGAGTTACGCTAGGTGTAAACGGGTGATTCACAGATTGATGACACAGTAGTTCTCACTGTTTCCACTACCAGTGGTCAAATATTCCATGGAAGTAAAACCTCTCACAAAAGATATCATTTCCCAGAAACTAAGAAACAAGGTAATATCAAGAAATACGGTTAGTTTGTGAGCAACAAACACCCACATTCAAGCCGTATGATTGAATGGGTTGGATGGAGTTTACGGGCACTTTTGTTGTATACCATAGTTACTGGATACCGTGACAGCGGCCTCTGACAATGGAATATATTTTATTCGATAAGGCCATTCAAGGAAGTAATATGCAGAATGACGTATTTTCTCAGTCAGTCACGAGATTCTACCTTCCGGAGGAGAATGTCGATGGTGGTCCATGATAGTTCGTTCACTATCTAACTGATCGTTTACCTGTTGAGTGTCGTATATTTTGGTTTCCTACTTTGCTATTATACTACACAAATTTGATATTGCTGTGGTCAAAGCAAAACTGATGAGCCAGTTGGATTGTACTGAATGAAATGGAAGGATGAATTTGAAACTAAGAAATTCAATTTTGCAGCAACATAGCAAAAATCACCTTATTTCCTTTCCCATTCGGCCAATTTAACCAAGTTAACGCCAACAGACACTCATTAGCTCCGATGGACTTGAATTCTACTTGAACTTTGTAGACTAAGTAATCAGTATAGAATGTATAGCCGTACCAGACCTCTCATAAGCCATCCAGACCCGGAAACACAGACGACTGTCGAAGGACACGAGACTCAAATTCAGTTCAAGTTCTGTTTGTATTATTTATTGTTGTCTCATGATTGGTGTCGACAGGGAGTGACCTAACGTCCCCTAAAATAGAACGATACAACTAAGCATACCATTGTGTTATACTCTATTGACTAAGTAATTCTACTGTGGCCTGTTTGGTCATGACTGGTTTTATATTTCGGACAAACTTGTGTGGAGATTAGGAAAGTGGCACACACACAATCAAATACAAACACAAAACAAAACAAAACTGATTTTTAAAAGCGAACAACATAGAGTGGCAATACATTGTTGAGCCTTTGTTGTAAAGAGCTCCCGTATATCTATGAAGGTAAAGCAACAACGAAAAATCACTCCTATTAAAGGTATTGAAAAGGCTTCCATTGTTTAATAGCAGTTTTGTCGGCAAACTCGATAAGTTGCTTTGTTTTTGTGCAGAAAAGGGCTTTCTGAGGACTGTGAACCCTCTTATTGAATGTCCAGTTCCCACTCAGTTGTGAGCAATCGATGATGCCTGTCTACAAATTTGGATTGTTCATACGGTCCTCGAAGGAAGGTAGTAACACCGACTTCACTTGGAAGTGGATAAATGGTAAAGTAGTATAACGTTTATTGAATGCCTGGCTTCTATTTCACGTCAATGTCCACCTTGAATCTGTTCCAAGAGCATTATGCTCTAAGAGGCTTATTTTTGTTACTGCTAGTGCCAGTATATCACACACGCACACTCCACGATGATTCGCGTACGGTTTTCGCACATGCCTCCTTCGATTATTCCCAAGTACAAACTACCCGCAGCTCCTTGATTTTTTCACATCTTCGTTTCTCTAACCTTTCTTTGTGCCAGTTTGGCACAGATTTCACACATACTGTCGAGCACACCAGGGATAAGGATCAATAAGTTCCAGTATTTTGTCAAGTTACCGGGTTTGTTACACAATCACTCACGTACGGCTACCCATAACTGTACATACACCCTATATTACCCAGTATTATATATTCAAATGCCTGTGGTGGTACGTTGAAAGTAAATTTCGTTACAAGCATCTCTGACAGATGGCACGGTTGGCCTTAGCCACAAATTCACAGGTTCAGATTGGGCGACATTATCTGCTTTCGGGTCTCCACGCAGCAGACACACTTTAGGAATGTCCAAGCTGATGAGCTTGCCCTTTGGGAAAATGGACACCAGTCTGCTTAAGGTTCGTTGTTGCTTATTGAAAACGTCTGGTTAAAACATCACCAAACCACCAGCCTTCGAGTTTCAGATTTTTTATATCCCTTGTCTTTTTTGATTCTAAAAATGGACTCTCCGTCCATGCACGCCCCTCACCAAGATCAGGTGTATGATTTGTCGTCATCGCTTAGTAAACATACCTCTATGACCACTTCCAGGACCAAAACCGAGGTTTTCTCAGATTAGTCAGAAATGGATCGTCAACAAGACATTACTTTTTTGTTATTAAACATTTCTGGGACCAGTGACTTGTTGGTCAACCTCCTCTCTGTTTAGTCTTTCACGGCACTGGGAGTTTCATCCGAAAGCATTTTTGTTTGTGGAAGTATAAATCAGAAAACACGACGACAGGTCTAATCCTAATTTCACAAACTCTTCCACAGTCGTGCACTGACGAGGCCTGAAATATCACCCAGGCACCTTGCAAAGTCAACAGTTGTCAAATTATTATTCATTTTCACTCACATATGCAGGTTCAATTTTCCTCAGCAGCACCCACTATTTGAGTTACATTGTCGCCGTGGATATCGCTCGGTCAGCCGCTCCAGGCGGTGGGTCTGGTAAGAGCCGGGATAAGAGCAAGATTATGAACACGATAAATGTGGACAGCATTAGTTTAAATACAAGAGCATTTGCAATCGTCACACTTTCCAGACTATGGACAACATTCACTCAGGATAGACACACATTGATCCACTCTAATATCGTAGAAGGAGTACCATCCAGCCTCCAATATCGTGGGTTGAATGGGTGCGATGTGTTTTTGTAATCTCCTAACATGCTTTCATCATATGGTGGTGTGAACGAGTACTGTTTGAGCATTATGGCAGAAAGTTTGTACCTCACATGGTGTTTAGAATATTTGAGCCCTCAACTAACGAAATAAGTTTCATTTACATGCCTTAGACATAATGTCGACACCTTTGAGGCGATAAGCCCCTGAAGTTTTGACTGATTTACTGTTCAATTTGCGAACCTCAGCACACCTTCAAACCCACTTGGTTGAAACTCATTCGATTTATGTGAGCTTCATAAACAGAACTGTCTTATGACCGATTATTCTACCAACGTTTGAAACATTGGGTCCCCTTGATCCAGTTCATCAAAACGGATAGAAGACATAAATTGCGAGATGCAAGCATTTAAAGAAGATCATTTGTTCAGTCGGATTAGCGAAAATCTAAAGTGTGCGCTAACGTGCACCAACTTGGCAGCTGAATTGCAGATTTCGCAAACCACCAAAATTATTAAAATTACAAGCCCATTCGAACAGTATCATGAACCTGAATGCCGCCCACATTATTCTACCAATGGCCTGAAGATTACAAATCATTAGGGTCGTTTAGTGGTTTCGCAAAGAAAGTGCTGAATCAAGTACTTGTATTTTTCTATGTAATACAGTATTATCAACCAATTCACCCCGATGGTTACTACAAGTACTCAATTGTTGGGTCCTTGTTTACGACCGTTTCTGATTCATAGGTGGCCAATGCACATGGCCGTCTCATTGTTTTTGTCACGAGTACCTGCGCGCCACTCTCCCGCACGACCTAAGTTCATCTCACAGACTAAACAATCATATCCCTGCTCGAACACGCGTCGACTGCATTGACTATAGGCTTCTTCGTTGACGTTTGAGCTCAGATTTTTCGTTGGCCTGCGACCGTGATCGACATGTTCTACCTACAATACAAGTAATATTCGACTGTCATTGTGCTTACTTCTGAGTGGTTTGTTTTACTTCACGGGAAGTTTATGTGATTACCTAAGAGGCGACTTATTCTAGTCTCGGTATGATAGCAGTCTTCCATGTTGTAACTCTTAACTTGATTATTAAGATAGAGAAGGCCAATAAAGCAGCAACATTCACAAAACCTGCGTATGATACTTTTCTTTGGCCATTCTGTTCAAGTTCCTTCTCAACGAGCCCACATGGACTCGGGGTTCAGCTCTCGGTACTAGTATCTTCTGTATTGCTATGGTTGATTTCCTAAACACCTTTGTGGTGAGCATTGGGACTTGCACTGATTACCTGATTGTACTGAATACAAATTCTCAAACATTGGAGTCAGTCTTTGACTCAGATAATATAAGTCAGTGGAATGGAGTTAAACAATTACCGACGAACGATCAAGGAGCATGTCTGAGAGTGCTACGGATCAGCCCCTTAGTACCCATCTATATGCAAAGAGAGGTCAGTGCATTGTTTTACAAATTTCTCAGTTTTTGTTGTGTTCTAGAATTTTACTCACATTTCACCAACAGAAAACCAGTATGCAAGCCTTCCGAGCAGTGCGGCTGATCAGCTGCCATGTCACTAAGACGGGATCATCAATGGCGAATCCAAATTGGGGATATGACAGTCAAATAATAATCACTGGCTTCGTGAGAGACCGCGACGTGCTTGTGTTGATCTAGCAAAATGTCATTTGGCCAGGAAATGCATTGCCATCTAACCCATACTCAATCCGCCTCACTGTTCTCGTTTTATTCCCTATCCACTCGTACCAGGCAAGATAGGCCAGATTTCGGTGCACCTAGGCCCAAAAAGCCTTGCAAGAATAAAATCACAAAGCATCAGTTTCAGTAGTCTTCCGGGCTTCATAAATTAGCCCTTATTTTATTTTGTGCAGAGATCTGGTCCAAGGCATGTTAGACACTATTGTCAAGATGATATTTGGGGCTAGTGCAGACAACCACTTAGGGGTTCATCTAATCCATCATTGAAATTATCCTCTTCATTCAATACCGGAAAGGATTGTTTCCATCTACCTATTTTATCTGCCCAATTTGTTGTTAAGTTGCTTTAAAATCAATATTGAAAAAGAAACTCACAAATTTTTCATTGATCATCTTTTCACTGTGAGCATCTGTGGATATCGTATAATTGCACACCCAACATTCTACTCACCGACGCATTCATTATAAGATAGCAAACTTCATTTTTAAAGACTGATTAATGCTGATGTACCTTTATGATTGCCTGCACTAGTAGGCTACAGGTTATTTCCGAAATCCGGAAAAATTAGAAAATCAAATACCTCCCAATATCGAGCAAAGATTAGTTGTAGGCCTTGAATCCCAGACCTAAGTTAAAGCAATTATAATCCAGTTCAAACAACCACAAAGCAGGCTTTGGATACGGTGGCTTTGGTGGCTATCTCCCACCGGCATCTTTATTCGGAAAAAATGAATATAACAAGAATGGAAAAGGGTAAGTGGGAGTACTACACTTACTGGCATCTCGCCGACACAACACTTTTGTGGATACAACAGTGCCATTGATTGAGGTGCCTAATCCTTTCCTTCGATGGATCTAACGATAGAGTTGGAGGGCCTCTTGGACCCCACGCAGGAAGTCTAACAAGCTCTACATGGCCAAGTCTTCTGTTTAGGCTTTTCATAATTTACGACGCAGAATCCTCAATAATTTCACTGTCAGTGTTATTGCAAGTTCCATTCAATAGAGTGCAAACTCAATATAACAATAGAAAATCAGACTGAGTTAAGCAAGTACGTGAACAGTAAAGAAACAAGAAAGTGCTGATTGTTTCGCATTTCGCTACAAGCACCTGGCAACAATCCGTAAGCATTCAGCACATGACTGACGAGACAGTGAGCGGTTGCGATCCTCATGACATTTATCAATTGATCTATACATCAATCTATCTATCTATCCATCTATATATATACATATATACATACATATATATATATTATATATGTATATATATCGCTATCTCGCTATCTATATATACATCCATCTATCTGAAAATTATAATATGTATCTATATAAGTATCTATATTTCTGTCTATCTATCAAACGTTTTATCATACTCTCTAAATATCCATCTAACTATCTGTCTATCTATCTATCTATCTATCTATCTATCTATCTATCTATCTATCTATCTATCTATCTATCTATCTATCTATCTATCTATCTATCTATCTATCTATCTATCTATCTATCTATCTATCTATCTATCTATCTATCTATCTATCTATCTATCTATCTATCTATCTATCTATCTATCTATCTATCTATCTATCTATCTATCTATCTATCTATCTATCTATCTGTCTATCTATCTATCTATCTATCTATCTATCTATCTATCTATCTATCTATCTATCTATCTATCTATCTATCTATCTATCTATCTATCTATCTATCTATCTATCTATCTATCTATCTATCTATCTATCTATCTATCTATCTATCTATCTATCTATCTATCTATCTATCTATCTATCTATCTATCTATCTATCTGGCTATCTATCTACCTGGTTTGAGACGGTGACATGTACAGGTGAATATCTGGAAACAGTCCGATAATGTGAATAAAACAAGTCATTCATTATGCATCTCTAGTTTTCCTATCGAGTGATATGTTTGATTATCACTAAAAAGGTAAATGTGTTGTCCTACTTCGCACAAAATATCCGAAATTCGCGTGTTGGCAGAGAGATGAATATTTTCAAGATAGTGTCGTCAGTTGAGCGTGATTCGATGGTTTAGAAGTGACCTAGGATTCACGGCATTTATTTATTCGTTTCAGTTGATTTCCTACGGTGAACCCCATCCTGATCCCCTTTCTATCGTCAATGGCTGAGCTCTGTAAATGTGCTTCAATTTTTTCTCATTGATTCCTAATAACTTGGACCTACAGAACGTACTTCTTTGGGACCAAATACATTTTTTTTCAGTCTTCGGTCCAGAG
Source organism: Fasciola hepatica (assembly GCA_948099385.1). Taxonomy (NCBI): domain Eukaryota; kingdom Metazoa; phylum Platyhelminthes; class Trematoda; order Plagiorchiida; family Fasciolidae; genus Fasciola; species Fasciola hepatica. Next base: position 12,052,759 of record CANUEZ040000182.1, read on the forward strand.
TGTACCTTTAGGTTTGCACATTTCATTTCAGTTTTACATATTTTCTTGACACGAACCTAAATTGTGGCCCTTCTGGTTCAAGAATTCGAAATTGGTGCAACACTGTCCAACTTCTACTTCACCTTTCTGAAAAGCTTCCTAGTTTGAAGCATAGATGTGATAAACTGGTTCTTGCAGGGCTGTCCCCTTTCACGATTCCCAAATACATAGTAGATTGTCAGGCAATGCGATTTATTCCCTTCAACGTGGCTCGCGTTCGAAATGTTACAGATCTACGCCAGTCATCATTCATGTTGCACAAAACATGATTTCCATTTCCTCTTAGTCTGCTGAGTTCTCTGAATTGTTGCACGGCAAATAAAATGGATAAGAAGATTATTATTATTGTTTTTATTAATGTGATCAGCTTTATAGAAAAAACCATTTGACAGCCGGTGACCATGTTCAGGAAAATCAGATAGAAGAAAACACCTTTCGGGATAAACACTAACCATTACAAATGCATCTACCCAGTACGAAAAGACGAATAAAACAATTCAAGGCCTACGAAATTAGTGTCCATTAGTTTTAATTTGACATATTCCAGTAGGTGCTTAGTGATTTATGTTTCCTTCATATGTATTGTCTTGTTTGGGAACAACTCGAAAACCAGTCGGCCTGCGTGCTTGTGTTCATAGGCAACCAGATTAGTTTTGATAGAATACAATACGGTTGTTGAATTATACTTGCAGCCGAACTGTCTGAACTGTTCCGGGCAAGGCCTCAACGCACAATTCCTTACTAAGTGTGAAAACACCAAGAGTCAAACTGTTCAAGTCGACAAGGCTGATCTCTCACCCAGTACGTGAGGTGTAGCACTGAGATTAGAGCTGGCAAGTAATCAACTATAGTACGATGACCGCCGCACGACCGCTGGATATCAGCTATTACTAGTCGTCAATATTGTCACCGACAAAATATTCAGTCATTCAAGTCTGTCCCATTTCAACCATGCACTGATAAATTGCAGCTAACTCGAACAGTGTCACGGTCCATGAGAAAAATTTAGTCCTTTCTTCCATCGAGATTGCTCTTCATTTCCAAGGTCTTGGTTACTGCCTTGATCTATCAATAAGCCAGAAATGGAACACGAATAAAAATCTCAATTTTCTGTAAGGTAAAGGTAAGCAAGTTCAAAGTCGTGTAAGCGAAAACGAGAACACGAGTTTAAATGCGCCCCTGATGACGACACTTCACAGACACCGCCATTCAACAACAATCCGGTGTGAGCGGATTTTATTGAACTCAAACCGTAAACACAACAAGTCATTTATGAAAAACCACTATCTAATGCCTTCACAATCCCCATTCTGTTCTCGTCTGCCTTGAAAACAACGCCCACCGGATAACTCTAATTGTAGGCAAGCTTAAAACCTGTGTCTACTATCCTACCCTTTCAAAATTGTCACGGACCACAGACCTACGATCTGTCTCCAGCTCTCTACACCGAAACGTGACAATGCTGATGGGACATTAAAGAGTGTACGCAAGTGCCCAGGTGTGAAATTTAGGCACAACTGTTGTAAAAGTAATCACGTAACATGAAGATTCACTCAGCTATGAAGAAAGAAAGAGAAACACAGGTCAAAGCTATGGATGGCTGAGTGGTGACAGATATACAGTCCCCAATGATGCCTGGAAGGATAACAATGACCAGCGGATGAAACAAAGTTGTCCCAATTAAAATTAAGGTGGAGTGAGGCATATCCCGTTCCGAAGTAGATAGTGTTGTTGTGTTGTCACACCAGTGTTCAGTGTGTTAGCCTGCGAGCTACATCAGTCATCAATCTGAGGCCGGAAATTGATGTTCTCCTCGAGAATGAAGTGATGCAACTGTTCTACCATGAGAATCATGATTAAATCGGGTGGACGATACTATTAGGCAAGAATCTGCCAGCAAAATTCATACACGGTGATTGAAAGATTGACATCCTGTAACAGAGAGCAGCGTTTTCGATTGAGGTACCAAACACTTTCCGTTAAAACCTAGCATGACGGTACCACAAAGAGGGGTAATTCTTCATTCCACTATATATCCTAGGCTAAAGAATCGATAAATAAAACGTGACTGAACGTACGTACGTAAGTTTGACATACTCCTGGCTACCGACGGACACCAACACACACAGATTTGTTTCCACTTGGTTCCCACAAGTTTACTTATCACCGATTTTTAAATTAATGACTCGGTTTACCAATGGCTTCACAATTTATTCCAGCCCTAATAAATTTTCCAAATAATACCGGTTATCTTCGCCACTCTAGTGTCGCACTTTGATTTTCATTCCTACGTACAGCAGAAAGTTAATCCCACGGTCCTTCAGTCCATGACGGTTTTCGATAGTTCTTATGACCTCATAATTTGATCGGGTTATTATCATTTTACAATTTGTGGGGCTTCATCGAACCGTGATCAGCTTCCACTTGGGTTCCGTGTATCGGACTTAATCAATAGGGAGTTTCAAGTTCCAACTAGGAAGTAAATCACTGTTCGTTCTCAAGGAGAGATTTGTGGATTGCGGTATTCATGTGGTGGAGACTATAGGTGCAACGTAAACAAAAGTGAACACATCTCCGGACGTGATCTTGGCCAATCGGCACGGGTCAGAATAGTTCACCTAAATCGAACTCTGCGGATGACAGTTGTGAATTCAACTGTTTTACAAAATACGAGATCGAATTTATGACGCGATTACGATTGAATGTGGACCTTTACCGTCACCAGACGAGCTTGAAGACTAATTAGTTTCACTGTTGTTATAAATTGAAGTTGTTGACTTTTCAGGTATTTGGATCAATGCACACCTCGTTTTCGAGGTGTTCACGGATCTCAGAGGAGGTAGCCCATTGTCATATCTAGCGTTGTGTGCAAACTTTCAAGACGACCAAGTGACATGGAAATTTTTAATTGAGAAATCTGTTGAATAGTCGGTCTTCGTTCATACAACCGTTATTTTTTATCTTTAGTCATAGTTATGCGCGATGTCTCATAATGATCCAAGGACATTGGGGAAGTAGAAATGACCTCTCCACAAAGAAAATGGAAGTTCTGGAGTTAAACCGCGTACTTAGCCTGTGTTGAAACTGCTATACATATTGTTCATAGCAATCCAAGCCAATACGGTAAGCCTGACACGTATGAATGTTTGGCAATCCTATAACGTGAGATGTCGATCGAATCAACCATGGGGAATCTTCGTCGAGCTAATCACACATGATCTTGATATTTCGAGTCTCGTTTCGTCTTCGGATTTTGTTTATTCTCACAAGTTTGCTCAGTACCATCTTCAGGTTGTGCTTTGACAGGAATGCCTTAAATATGTTCAGCTCGTTTTGTCATTTGCATACCTCGATCAATGCGCTTGCACTTGATTCTGACAGCCTATCATTTCGGCTCGTTCCCACGTCCTTATGCACAGACTCGTGTCCATTACTTTTAAAAAATCGATGCACACAATACTTGTGTCGCTTATAATTCGGGCTTTGCACGCGACTTACAGGCTTGGAGTTTTCCGCGTTTGTTTTGTCCAAGAGCTCGGGTACATTTTGGATAGGATTCTACAACAAGCATCATGCACCCACATGAGCCAGCAGAAAGCGGCTGCATCTTTCAGCTGTATGCAGCATTGCTTTGGGGAGCAATGTACACTTTCTAGATTCATTGATTTTTCTATCGTCAAAGGATTCTCCAGATGATCTTTTATTCGGCAACCAGTCTCCGCCTGGGATCATTCTCGCGAATGACTTCTCCGAAGTTAAGATATCCAGAATTTAATCTTAGATATGACTGATTTATTCCTATCGTTCAGAGCTTTACATAGTCGACTTTGCTGAAACACCCAAAGAGCTTATCGGCTGATATGCACAAAGGCGTAATTTTGCTGTTGGTTTAGGACAAAAAATTCCCCGTTTGGAGGTTTGATAATGACTTGTATAATGCTGAGGCCACGGGAAAGTTAATCAGTATCATTTTCACTAGCAATCCGAATGGATGTGAGTTGATGGTCTCATTACGAGGGCATGTTTGTTAGTTGTATCGTGGTAAGAGAACTGATACAATATGTTGAAGAAATATAACCAAGCATTTTAGAGATAAAATATGAAGAAAGTCAGCAGAAATCACAGTACTGATATGTTTTTTGTTGAGAAGGAGCATCATTTGCCAATTATCGAGAATTAGTACAGTGGCTAAGAAAGCGATGAAACTATGCTTTCGCACTTATCATATTTCCTTAAGGATTGATCGGTGCACATGGTAGTATCAGGTTTGCCAATTACAAAATTTGCAGTCTGCTATACATCGAGTTGAAAGACTAACTTTCTACGGCAATAATCCAATGGTAACTCAGTTAAACATAAAGAGTCTACTTAACTCATCAATAATCTCATCAATAATAACACTAGTTTCAATACAGAACATAGTACGAACTTCGTTGATGTTGTCTATTCTAATTATTTTGTTGTGACTTTATTCGAAATCTAGATAAGTGCTAAGGTCGAAGAGCAGAACCAAGTTCAGAATTCGTCTGTGATCCCGTTCATTAGATGCAATTTTTTGAACACATACGAGTGTAAGTATTGAATAAATAGATCAATGTAGTGTACGATTTGTGCTCAATTCATTAAAGAATGTTTTTGACAGACATTAAATATATATATACATATATATATATATATATATATATATATATATATGTGTGTGTGTGTGTTTGATGTTAAAGCGGGTCTAGCATGTTGTTTTCCAAACTTCAAGAAGTACAATCGATCTTAAACGGCTATCCTTCTTAGTTAGCTAGTCGTACTTGAGGTCGACAAAATTATATCATTAACCGATGAATCGGTGGTTTAATTTCGTGAGAATGCTGGAACAGCAGTTGGCGCACGAATTTGACCTAAGTCTATGGTTGCGGTATCGATGAGATATTCTGTCGTCTGTGTGAATAATCTCACTAGTTGGTATCCTATCATGATCTGATCAGTCTACACTAAACTCGGTCTTTTCAATCTGCTGAGGACCGAATTTCTCTCAAATTCAAGGTACTCGGGGGACGATATATGCATAGGTCTGCAGTTTAATGACTCAAACCCATTGTGAGAAAGCATGTAGTTGTGAAATGTTTGATAGTCTCACAACAAAATATTTTGAGACATCAATTACTGAACGAAAGTAAGAAGTAACTGACATGATTTGGTACCAGACATTATTCTCCTTCATGGAGACATAACTGAAGAAGAATATGGACGAACGTGATTGTAGATGTTGGAAAAGGTTTTTGACTTATTAGTAGTGAGGTTTCTTATCCTGGACTGAAGAATTTTGAAAAACGACCGTCTCGAATTGTTTTCGATAAATACTACATTTCCACGTCGCATCCGGACGCCTAGTTTCAAGAACGTCTGGATGAGGTAGCTTGTTTCCACATTCGTTTTCGTGAGTAACGGAGAGTGTTTAGGTCAGCCTATTTAACTTCAACGTGTCTCCCGCTGGATGACATATAAACTGAAATGTTGTACCTAACCGTTAGAAAAGAGCAAACGAGGTGCTTACATCTGACTACTTTCTTCTTTTTGTTCTATTAATCTTACGCAGATGGAAAACAACGATTAGTTATGCCGGATATGGTACAGAATAGTGCAACCACACATTACTTTAGCACAATCTGCAATATCCCATTAAAGCCACGTGTTTTCTGAGGGTGAAGTTGGGACAATTTTTTAAACGTTACAAACCACCGATTGCATCAAAGCTCAAGGCAGAGGCTGTCTTTGTAATTGATGGAGTTCCAGTGTAGTTCTCCAAAGTCTACCTCTAATGATAATTTTTAGGAATTTGTCACTCCTCTGTGGGAGAGATTCCCAGGTATCGTGGACGCTTTTATTTGTCCACAGAGTCCGAACGTACATAAAAATCAGTGTTCATACTGTGACTGCGAATAACTTGAATAGAGTTGTGAACAACGGATAACTTTTGGTGTTTATTCATATTCACTTTTACCATCCAACTGTTTGAGAAGTGAAGATGGAAACGTATTTGCCCAAAAATGTACGGTTTTCATTGGGCAAAACAAATAAAAGCGGAAACTGTCCGATCCATGAGGCACTTATCTAAAATTACGGATACACCTTGTAATCAGTGAAGTAAGTTTGTTATGTGCCAACACCACAATTCTTGTGCACAGTTCCCTCGTCGAATACAGCCTGTCCATTTGCATTCTCTTAACCCTAATCTCCATGGATTTATTTCTAGAGTATTCACACGATCCCCGTATAAATACCTGTATTTTCGTGGCAAGACCAACAAACCCTTCACAGTAATACATCCCACCCGTTTTTTGTCTAACCGTGGTACCATCACTGCAGAACTGAACTCAATGCTGTGTTACAATTTTATTTCACCCGAAGTATTATTTTGTGATTCCAACTGATTTTGTAGCCCCTGAATAGTCACCATCGGCTGTGAACAACATTTACCTGACTTGATCGCTGTGCGGGCAACCGGTTGTTGCCGTCCCAAGTCAGTGACGGAGAGCTAACTACTCATATATGTCAACAATCCACCTCCTTCTGACCATTGTGGGATTTTATTGAAGTATCCTGTTGATCTAATTATTGTAATCAAACCTGGTGTTATCAGAGTGACACTTCTGGAGTATGGTACTACGGGAAACTTTCAAACCTTCCTCACGTTGCATCCATTGTGCATTCTGTAGTTTCATGAAGCCATTCATACGAGAACTATTTTGTTTGGGGAATGAGAGCTGCAATCCAGATACTTGCAGAATGAAAATGCAGTATGAATATTCAGTGCAAGTTCTTGTGTAAGACGGCTGCTGAAGAGCCGAGATTTCTGCAACAAATGCTGGTTGTGAACGCCGTTGATTAGAGCCCAGTATGAAAGCAAGACAGAGCCTACATAGTCCGTTTACCATCAACGGTTACAAGAGTAGATTTTATGAAGCATACGAGGAAGCGGCAAATCCGAACTGACCATCAGTTGTCATAAACAGTTTACTCGCAACAGAGAGATTAGGATGGAGGCCTCGGAGTTTGATGTGCCAAAGAGCGCAAATGTATTCGGACACAGCCGAATGTCAAATGCCGAATCATGCTCACCTACGGAATATGTTGGACTATTGAGTAACTGATGTAAAATGTTATTCTTATCTAATGTACATAGTGGGTATAAGATATACAAAGGCAAACTCTGTTTACCGTTGATATGGTTGAGGCAAAGACATACTCTTCTTCCAACACTGATCATCCTGAGCATAAAAAGTGAGGTCGTAAGGAAATTCGTGTTGGTTTTGGGGGTGAAATATAGGTCTCTCACCAGGATAGTCTTGATCTGAACTTGATCTTTTTGCATGGGTCTGTGGTGAGTGTGAAAGATGTATCCGAGTGTGCAGGCACATCTCTACGACCCTGTTTTTTTTCAACATTTTCGACACTGTACTTTCAATCTGACCCCAAATGCCGTTTTAATTTGCCTGAATTACATAAAATCAGTCTACACACAGATAGACACACACAAACAAGTTCCTATTTAACCAGCGGCCGACTCAGCCCTACATGAATACCATTAGTAAGAAATATAAGTATTTTGTGATATGACTATTCATGTAGTATGCAAGCTTGACTCACTACTGAAAACCACTCAAACATCTAATCCTCAGATTGTGCTGACCGGCTATCATCATTTTGTGGACCATTATCCCCACTAGGTATATCATATTTTCGTCACTGGCTTTAAATGGTAACAACTCGCTGACTGTCAAGCGATCAACTTCTGCTTTCGATGGCACCTCCGCAGGAGCCCATACGCAAATAAGGGATCCCGTTATGAACAACCTACCATTTGTGATCCATACGTAAAAATAAGAGTTAGGAGATTATTAGTATACAGATTGATTGATTATGCAATATCGATGTCCAGCTTGTCATTTAAATTCAAGGACTACATGTAGTTGATTGGTTGCCTTGACCGATGGGTTTTTTCCTCTGATCCGTGTACCTGAGCAAAGACGCTAATGGACGGCCAAACCTCTTGCTGTCGCAAGCATTCAACACGTGTTATCCTGTTAGTATCCCAGAGACTGTGAGCTTCTAATCCATTTCATATATCCAAAGATGTCCCGTCTGTGTGGAGACTAGGAGGAAATATTGTTTAGCCCAGACGCTTCCCGATTATAAGTTCGTATACTTCACTGAATTAAACATTTACTGTGTATCCATAGCACCATATCACAGGATAGTCCCGATTTCCATTATTTCGAAATGGGAATTTATGCGTCACTCAAGTGTACAGCGTTAACCAGGGATAGCAATGACTTGTCTGGATTCCGTATGTGGAATCTATCGCAATCGTGCTATCCTGCTGAAACTGGTCAAATCTTGAATGACAGGTGTTTAAAAATATCCATATCCCCCATAAAATTCCTCAATGGAGATTCACAGCTGATCTCAAGCTTTCGGTTAGGCTGTTTTATCTGTGACTCAAAACCCCACACGTGAATTTTTTATGCCCATTAGTTATTTCTACCCCAAATTGACGATTATGATAAAAACAAATTCTTAGTGATTCTGAGTGACTGAGAACTACGTGTGGATGGGCAGGCTGCAGTCAAATGTGTTTATGTATTCTGAATAATTTTCAAATCGTCATGAAATTCCTTCTGGTCCTGAACAATCTGAAGGCAGCACGTCATAATCCATTCAGCTGAATCACTTATTTGCATCTAATTTCAGTTATGTTTACATGTGCACCGCAGTGAATCGTGTTTTCTACTGGTTTGTTTTGTTTAACAGGTGAAGCCTGCAGCCATTTCCACCACCACGTCCATTTTACAAGTGAAAAGAGATTGCTAACAAGTCTCAGGTAGTCGAACAGTAGAATTACAGGTTTAGCCAAAATTTGTTGAATGAAATATCTTCGCTGTAATTAGTTCTTCTATCTTGAACGTTTACCTCCAAAACATCAGGCAATAACGAAGTAACGAATTCCGCAGAACTCGATGTCAGTCCCGTCAGTTCTACTGCAGGCAGCTGACAATTGAAACTCTGTGACCTTGATCATCATAATTGAATAATCTGAAGTTCAGAAGTGCGAAAATCAGTTAAATACTAAATACGGCTTATTGGTTAACCAATGAAGGCGAAATACAACATGAGTAGATTTTGTCATTGATGAATAGATGCTGGTCTTACCAGGCATGTCATTTTTTGTCATGTCTCTGTCTAACAGAAAGAAGTACAAATAGAAGAAAATTATTCAGGGAACCTTAAGTATTGTAACAAATCAACAGCCAACTCAAGGCTAATGGTATCATCACCGGAGGAAAACCATCGGCTTATAACGCATGCCTCGCCTGGATTTCAAGTTCTAATGAGCGTTGCTCGTTTGGATGTTTACTTTTGTTTTCGCAGCATTCAAGAAACTTTCATTGAAAACCAGAAAAGTTTGCTACATTTTTAGAGAAGATAGGGATAACATTATTCGAGCCCATGAAACATATGTTCCTGTATTCCATTTAATCTACACGGTTCTACCAGGCCGCCATCTGGTATCTTGGAAATTGGTCATCTCGAAAACTCCTGACGCTCGGATAATTTTGACTGCATTTGTGGATAGAAATTTTCCTGAAAATTCTAACTATGCATATTTGATTGCTGGCAACCAGAAAGAAATTAGAGCAGTAGGAGTTCGCAGAGGCCGTGCTTAACGTAGGCAGGTGAGATCATGACATGATACCAACTATTGGTGGTTGTTCTTACAGAACACGGAGTAATTCGCTGAAGGAACAACTGAGGTATATAATAAAATTCCTCAGCCCACAAATCTTGGTGCATTTTGACAAAACTAAACCACCATTTGAGCATTTATTGACAAAACTTATCTTACAACAGCCCTTATCCATTATGAGAAACATTCAAAATTTGAGGACAGTAGACGACTAGAATAAATTGATTTGCATTTGTTTAGAAAACTACCATACAAAATCTTATTTTATCTTATTTGGATACACCGATAGTTTTAATAATGCTTTGTGCATATCAACAATGTGTCTCTCTCGTTTTTGAGTGACAACCTTACAACACACTGACCTACATTACAAGTAGAGATGTATATTTATGTGGGCACGTGCCACAGTACTGCTTCTGATGAATGAGGTCACTGTTGACTTATTCAACTTATCTGGCTTTATCTTCACCAAGATTAAAATTGTGATAGCAAATTCCGAACAGGTTTAGTCAAAGCACTTCATCATATGCTGACTATTGTCACTAGTGTTATGATGGATAAGTTACCCACAATCTTCATAGTTAACGGACTAATCTTTGAACTATTCGTGTGGGATGGTAATCTTCCAAATCACTGGAGCATAAAGCTGGTGAAACCGCACATTTCTTTTGGGTTTTCAGTGAACCATCATGAAATATGCATAACAAACCGTCGACAGTCTGTATTCCTAACTGCTGCCCTGATTCTCGGTATGGCGAATAAAGTTCTATTTATTCAAAGCCTGAAATTTATCGAATCCATGTTTCATGCTGACGATTTCGATAGTTTCCACATTCTCAAATGCTTGAACTAGTTTCAGTAACAGAAAAATACATCGACACTCATACCACGCTACAAGGCTAACTAGAAGAACACACGTCCTTTTTGTAGAAAATATTTACACCCGCAACTGCTTGAGTTCCCAGTGTAAATGATACATATATTTATTTTCTGCTACCTTCCAGATTACACAAATCATTACCAAGCGTCCAAATGAGAAAATTTCTGTGCCAACTCCAACATCAAAAGCTTACTACCGTGCATCTGAATCTGGGTAATCAAGATACTTCATAATGTGTGTTTGAGCAAAAGTTTCTAACTGATAAATCTGCCAGAATTTATTCGACAATATTTAAGGTTGAATTCTGCACATCATAACTTCGGATAGCTCACTCCCAAGAACAACCATCGAGCGAAACTGCCTACCGCTGAGAAAAGTGTCTGGAGATTATCTGGACCATGGGACGGCCTACCACACTTTGAATACTAGCTATTGTCTCTCAGAACAGAACAGTCATGAGCCTAAAAGTTGCTGCCACATTTGACTGACTCGACCGGTTGCGTAAAACTCGTTATGGAAACGCATCCCCAAGATACCTCGGTGACTAAGCGGGATCTTCACAGAAAAACACCGGATCCGTGCACCACGTGCATTTTCTGCATTATGGTTTGAGCTCCCACATGTGTTGATCAGTATTGGAACAGCCACAAATTGAGCAGTTTTACCCAACAGCACCTAACCCTTCTGAGAATTGATCCTCTCTATTTTCCCAACATGATCTTAACTCAATGTCAGATGTCACTTACAGTTATAACTAAAGAAAAACGACAGCATTTATTCATTCAAAGAACAAATATTCATGGCATTTCTCAATTTAAATTTGCATACCATTCACTTTTCTTCAAAGTTTGCACACAATGCCACATAGCACAACAGACTGTCTACTACAAGATTGTGAACACCCCAGAATCAAAGTTTGCCTTGCTTCACCCCAGCATTCATCCTTGATCTCTAACCCAATGATTCGCTTTGAATTTGCAAAGCCTAATTGTAGTATTGGATCTGAGGCCGCTGAATATATGCAACATTGCTACTCTCGTGGTATAACTATATTGTACGTCCCTTCCGTTTACTCTTTAGACCTAACGTCCGTTATATGCTATCCACCGAACCTTCATAAGGGACTGGACCTCCATGAACATTCTTCCTTGTTTTGGTATCACTGGGTCTTCTTTTACCTAGGATAACTAGCAAGCAGTCAGTGAACAGCTTGTTGGACATCGGCCCACTAACAGCTTATCAAATACTCATCCAGCTTCTCTCCCAGATTCGCCTTGGCCATCAAAAATGGTTCGCAACCAGAGTGGAGTGGAATAGTTTCACTCATCTCAGCGAGGTTCGATACTGTTGAGTACATCTGAGTTTCGACGCTAATAGACTGAAAGAAAGATGAGACATCATCCTTTGGAATGCGGTTCCTCTGCGATAAATAAGAACCCCACCGAGACAACTTCCAGTTGATTTCAGGACATAGTTGGTTGGATGTTTCGGGTTTTGCTGACTTCTTAGGCCTTCCACTTGGAATATATCTGAAGGATAAAAGGAGCATTATAGAAGGGTTCTTTATCACCCCTGTATACGAAACCAATAAGAACAACTTTCTTGTTTAGTTGTTTTCTTATCGCTCATATATTCTCTAAAATACTTGAATTCGCAACTGGTACACCATAGTATTCGGCTACTATAAAATCTTGTTGTTACAGGTTGAAAGTGACATGGGTCCGACCGAGAATGTGGCTCATTCTGATCCATGCTCATTGGGTAAGATCACAGTTGGGAATTTGTTCACCCTCGTTCACTTCGCACCTGTGGTCTCAACAACATGAACGACCTGCCCAGTACATCGCGACTTGGAGACAACCGATGACTAACTTTCTGAGTGGAACAGTGAAGCCACCATCGGCTAAACTCAATGTACAAAACGTGAGTGAAGGCTCATTCCAATTAAAAGGAACTTTATTCGTCACTGCTGATTAGATCACGGAAAACGTCTGTTTCACTAGATTGCATACCCGACGGTCCTTTCCGAGGTATGTTGCTATCTTAAATGTACTTAGGCTGCAACAATGAACATAGGAAAATTACCCACTGTCAAATTGACAGTTCCGTCGATCAGGGTATGAAATGGAGAACTCATATCTAAATTCATTTTGGATTCGTTGACCGAAAGATTTTTCTCCACTGTTTTCAAGTACGTTATATGGTTACAAAAATACTCAGCTTTGTTTAGTTAAATCACTACAGTGCAATATTAGGCTGTAAAATGGTCATCGAACCTTCTCATCAAGGTACAAATTGGTGGAAAGCAAACTTGAGAGGACTGAACGGGAGAAAGCTAAGCACCCAATCTGCCTGCTAGTTTTGGTCTCCAACAATGATTCTCCGTATGGCTGACACAGAAGTAAGTTGCATTTCTCACCGGGATTTTAACCAACCATTATTTAGCCCAAGACAGATATCTTCTTCCTGTAGGTATATCTCCGTCTAACGCGAAAAACCATGATGTCTGGGTCGACTACACTGTTCACATTCTTAGCTAATCAACCTATTGTTCTTTGAATGTACACAGCTGAAGATAGCTTCATGCTTAGGAATATTTTACAACCCAGGTGATCACGGAAAATGGCGTATCTCTGTAGTGACACCAATAAATTATTCGTGTTTCATTTGAGACCACTCTGCAAGTGGTGAAATCGTCAAGCTAGAATAGTGGCACTGCCTCATGTTCAAAAAGAAAACGAATTTTCTACTTCTGACTAAGGACTGATGCTGGTTGCAACCTGCGCCACACAGATTGACTACTAGTGGGACAATTGTCTAACCGTTTCGCATCTATGCAGAGTGAAAACCTGATTCGAATCTGCAGTTGTTCATTTCGAAATCTAAATATAACCTGGTACGTTTAAGTTCACCCGATTTGCATGTTTGTCCTATTTAGCGCGATTGAAGACTGGTTGCTCAGTGGATTTCTGAATAAATCAGGTGTCTGTGAGGTGTCGAGCTTAGTGGGGCTTTGAAATTCGAGCTCTCATAATTATCTACACGAGGTTTGATAAGTGTGCTTTTACTGCCCGTGTTTATTTATATTCCCCTTCCAACCGTTTCATGTTACAAGTTAGTAACCCAACCATTGCACTGAATTACAAGATCGAGGGGAAAATGAACTTTTCTGTACGAAACCGATTTGTGTAATGCGTGAGAATCTATTCAAGGTGAGTAAACTATAGCCAACCAATAGATGATTGAAGTGATTCAGACTACGATGATGGAATATCTGCTGTTCTACCCACCCTCACACATACAATCACACACACACACCAGCACCCATGAGACTACTCATTTCATCAAAATAGCAAAACAAATGAGCTTCAAAAGCCTTCTTCTTGGCATTGCTGAAGTGTCACATCGTAACATCAATTCAACTGTTGCTAGTTATATAGTAGCTGACCTTCATGCTTTGCTTTAAAACTAACTGCAAATCACAGATATGGATTTTTGCTTGTTGGCCCCGTCGTTATTTCAACTGATGATAATATGTGTGTTTGACACCTTACCCTTGATAGGTCAGACAGTTAGTCTGCAACCACAATTTATCAAACATATCGTGCCGCACGCATTAGTTTGTGTTTTTACCCCAAAAGGACAATAGATATAAAGCAGACCTGATGCGAAAACCCATGTACTCCGATGAATCTCGTGTGCGACGATATGCTGATAACCACATGCACATTGATTTGTTTCAATTATTTTTGGTGCAGTGTTGATGCACTCGGTGAGTTTGATGTTTTCGCCCATGTGTTTTGCTTTTTGACTCCCCCCAAGTGATTTTTCTGAACATCTCGATCGACTATCTAATTTGACTGATAACCAGTACTAGTTTGTGATAATTCGGTGGATCAAATTAAGGAGCCACTTAGTAATTATAACATTGTTATCAATAATATTAGTTCATCTATTCAATTTTTGGAACAATTGCTTGGACCAAAAAGCATTTGGGATGTGGAAAATACGTTTCTTGCAAAGCCTCTTTTTAATTTGAAATTTAAAAATTAGAAAAGTGAAATGCTTCTTAGGGAATCCAATGAGCTCGAAATTAGAACAATATTGTCAAAAAACCGATCTTTGTTCGCTCGTGACGGATGACTGAAATCAGTGGAAATTAAGATCACGGAAACAAGCTTCTGAGAAAACAATTCGGGTAATAACGGTGAACGAGAGCAAGCAGAGTAAATATTTGCCTTACCAGCTGATGGAATAAGCAAAGATCAAACTAACCACATTTTTGTGATCATTGCGATTGGCTGATTGATAGCTTGATTGAATCTTTGATTGAATGACTGATTATCTGACGAGAAGATTGATTGTGGCACTTGTGATAGATGAGTTCTTTAGATTCCATAGGTTTACATTGCAACTGAATTAAAACGATAACGGGGGTCATGGAAATGTAGAGGGTAATGCGTGGAAGCGAAATGAGAGGGTATATCCAGTTAAGAACTCGGTAAAGTCATACACAATCGTCCTTCAATTTATAATCTAGTTAAACTTTGAGATTACTTCCTTATGTAGACTTGAGAGAAGGAAGCATTCTGAATGTCGAGCTCATGGAATTGTGAAAAATGCGCTGAAGAACTGCAGTCAGGATACCTGTTTACTGTCGTGTGATATTCTAAATTTGTCAGATACATCAAAAATCTTGGTAACGATGAATTTGGTATGAATGTCTTTGTTATTGTCGCCGTAACAATAAATCTCTTTCATGGACTCGGTGAACCGATCTTTTGCAAAGTAAAACAAAAAATTACAAGGAAACAATCATGCCAGTGAGGGAGAACTCAAGCGGTTACAAATCGAAGTATAACATCACTGACTGCTGTTTTCATCCCGAACAATTGATAAACCTTGTACAGCCATTGATAAACATTATTGAGACATGGCAAGTCCAAAACTGATTGTGACTTGGAATGACCTCCAATTAACGGGCGGAAGAAGCATTAAGATTACGTTGGTTACCAATAGAAAGTTCTGGACTGTAATCACAACCACTTTTTAGCAAGCTTGTGGGGCACTCTAACACATTTTAATACTTTGGAGAACAGAGAATGGAGAGTTGGTCGGTAACAGAGTACATCGCTAATATTTTTGAAGAAAATGGAAGCTTTCGTGCATGTTGCGAATCAATCCAACCATATCATCGTCAGTGTGGTAACAGGCAGAGAGCTCGGGTGAAATCTGGATCTTACTAAAACCAAACATGGCGGTTTACCTGAGGATGTGAAGAGTGGTTGTCGACACAGGAACTGAACTGAATGCGATTGGGCTAGATTCACAAAGGAGGTTCAACGTATGGCACAAAACTTCATTTTCGTGTAGAACATTCAAACAAGTACCACAGTGTTGAGATCTAATTGCGGTCGGGTAATTGAAAAAATTAGCCTTACAGTACATGCCACCCTGGTTGACAGCAGAAACAATGGATCAACCAATGTGGCCAACGTCACTGAGGGTTCAGAGAGAGGGTTTGTTACCTAAGTGTGTCTGCTCAGTGAGTGAAGTTGTGAAAACATACGACCGAGAAGCACATTTCCGAATACTTTCTTTGAAGCTTATGCACATGATATCGGAAAATATTTATCGTGTCCTGTTTGGGTAAATCGATGAAGCGTATAGGTCTCCGACAATCTGTAGTCACCTCAGAACCATTGCAATGGTTGGGGATTAATTAAGAGGCTGTGAGTTCAAAAGAAAACGGTTTATTACAAACAGCTAAAACAAGTAAGGGTCATCCGACCTACTTCACTGGACTTGCTATGAAATGGTAAGAACATTCCGTTTTTACAGGGTTGGACAGGTGAGAGTCAACGTAATGCTGACGAAGTAAGCATGCATGGGTGTATACGGTATGCTGCTGGTGTCGTTCTGTGACGTCCAGTTTCATCTTGGGTTTGAGAGCTTCCCACATTTTACGGCAGGTCTTGTTACTCAGCAATGTGCCAGTAGATGGATAATGCAGCATATGCACTGACGAGGACTACGTGTCTAAAGGAGATAAGGGAAGGTGACTTACAGCGAATGGAAAAGTAACTGATCTTCATCACTCTAAATTTGAAGGAGAGATGAGCGGGTTTGAACGAACTGCGATAGAAAAACTAGTCGTTCAACCTCGGCAAAGTTTACCAGCTGACTACTCTGAAGATATCATATCCATCATTGCCATCAGAAGTGTCTAAACGATCATCATCGATGAATTCAGACAAGAACAATACGGGTTTCAATCCCGTCAACATCGGTTTATTCCCGTTCGACAGCCTTCCATTGGCTGATGCCCTCTACCTGAATCGTAGAAATTTGTTGTGTGCTGAATAAGATAGATGTAAAAACACTATTTGATCTTAACATATGAAATCCTAATCATTTTCTTTGTACTGAGTACCGATTGGTATTGTCCCTACTGTTCTGTATTCGTTCTGTAAGTTCCTCCAAGAAGAATAAGAACTTTCGAGAACGATGTTTTCAGAATCACCATTAGGAAGCTCGTGTGATGCTTCATAGCAGATATGAAACCAGAACCATCGTTTGCTGAGGGCTTCATAATATTTTAAGACAGTCCTTCTTCACAACTGCCGACTTCACTCAGAAATTCATGGAGCCTCTTGTCCACCATGACGAGCATAAGAAATCTGAAACTGAGCCCATACAGAATAGAACTTCATTTTCAACATTAGTTGAACGACCGAATCCAAGTACGATCAATTGATTCTTTCACCGATTGATCCTGTTTCGCTTAGATGAGTATATCTTCGTATTTTAAATGTTTTGCTGTAACATTTCTCTTTATCCACAGTTGTTACTGATCAGAAGCAAATTCTTGGTGAGTTACTGAATCTTACTTCTCCGAATTTCTCGCTTTAGTTCATATTGACGGCGGCTGTTTCCGTCGGAATTTTCACGTCCAGTTTTCTGCCCGAAGTTTACTTAGTAGTGGGCTATTAGTATTTGGAATAGTATTAATAGTATAATTATTAATAATAGTAGTAGTAGCAGTGATAGTAGTAGTAGTGAGGGTAGTATTGGTATTGGCAGTGGTAGTATTACTAATAGTAGTAGTAGCAGTAGTAGTACGATAACTATTATTATTGGTTGTAGTTGCAGCAGTATTAGTAGTATTATCATTGGTAGTAGTAGTATTCATAGTATCATTATCATTGTTAGTGTTAGTATTATTAGTGGTGTTAGAATTGGTAATATTGGTGGTAGTAGTAGTTGTTGTTGTTGGAGTCCGATGAGTATCTGTGCTACCAGCTGTAATGGGTACTGTACTGCTAAAAACAGTTATGAACCGCGGAGCCACAAGTAATTTCAGTACATCAGACTGCCCGAACCAAGTGCAATGAAGAAGGCATACGAATCACTTGATTCTATTTTTTTCCGAAAAGGACAGCATGAAATCGAGCTGGACATAACTGAAACAAATAATCAGTTTTGTGATGTCTGGATGATGTTTGACGGAAGGTTGCTTCAGCTCGTCTCCTCTGAAACAGTAATGGTGGTAATGGCATTAGTTCTGTTACCAGCGGTACTGGTATTGGTAGTGCCAGTGATATTAAACCATGAATGTGCAGCATTTCTTCAAATGAGATGGTATCTAATTGAACGAGTCATGCGGCTTCCATTGATCTCATTGGTCACACAAGACTTTCGAGGCGTCCACAGTTGTAGATGATGTACACTGTTTGGATTCAACAAGTTAGTACTGTTTGACGTCTTGGTGACTACATCGCTTTCCGATCGAATGTGTTAATTAGATAGTGACGGTAAATGGTGACGAAAATCCATCGAACACGATATCTTGGCTTCGCCATAATTCGGCTATTTCAAACAGTTCACACACTGAGCAGAATACCTGAGCAGCTGTTCTATCTGACTTGTTCTAGGTTAGTTGGTGTCAAACTGCATCTGAGTGCAGATATGACATTCCCTGAAAACCGCATATCATAATCCAGCCTAGCACGAAGTTTTATTTTCATACATTTTCTGTTTTGGTTGTTCCTCATGAAGACTTTGAGAAGGTGAATAATCTTTCCCTAACAATCCATCGGATTGTGTCGAAGGTGCACGCGATTCCACTGATTGTAGCTTATGAGACTGCAAGATATCTCAGATGTGGTTGAGTAAACCTATCACTGACACGCACAGACACAGCGGTACATTGATAAGTGTTATTCGCACCACTGAACAACTCACTTACTAATCTTTGGTCACATGAGTCTTTCTGAACTATATCTGCCGAATGTCATTTAGTATTAGTTAATTTCAATAGCAGATTATTAAAAATCGAAAGAAGACTAGTTAAAAATCAATTTTGATCTCCTTCATCACAATTAGGTTTGTCTCAGTCAGGGTGTGTAATAGAGGTCAATGTCGTTTTGACTTAGTTCTCTATTTATTATCACAATACTGGGTTAACATGCGTGAAAGCTCATTAGCTTCTCAGGTTAATCTGAACGGAAAGAGAGCTTTCTCTTGCTTCCTGCCGAGATACTTAAACTCGGATCGACATTTAGTGAACTATAGCTGAGATCGATGAAAGCTTACCCAAACTGTGGGTGTGACATTTATTCCATAGTTGATAGTTATCTTTCGAGAAAACAAAGAAATGGTTTTGGGAAGGATTCCAACGTAATCAACGAATGTAGCTAAGCTTTTGCATAGAAATGTCCCAAAAACTTGCTTGCTCATCAGGATTTGATGATGCCACTCTGAGCTCGTTTTCCTCAGGTTCCAGCTGGTCGACATTGTAAACTTATTTTATGAATACGCTGAAATGTGAACAAAATCCACATGGTATGATTCCTCATTTTTTCATGTCAGAACCCAGTCTATTCATTAAAATTTTGATTCATTCATGATTTCCCTTCGACTCTTAAATAACCGAGGATTCTTTAGCGGAAACAATCACAGACAACACCTAATGTAATGAATCAGGTCACTTGGAGATTTCATTTCATAATAAGTTTTGATCTGGTTTGTTCCGATGAAGTGCAATTTTCGAATGCTGCTTGCCTCCCTCTGGTCAGTCTACCTTTCCCAAACAAGTGGTAGGGTTTGATTATTCTTCCCACAGAAAACACTGTGTAGACGATGGGAGGATTTGTGAAACCCTTCTTTCAAGTACATTTCCGGAATAGGAGTTTCAAGAAGCGGATTTCTTTTCATAATCTGCGTAAACATTTCCAGTTGCTTTTATCAGTGATATACGACGACTTGATTTCACTACTTCTCGAATTATGATAAAGTAGCCGGTCCTGAAACCGGTTCCCATAGAGCCTACATTTTGCAAAGAATATTTGAACTACAAACGAAAGGCCTATAAAAGCCGACTCGGTGGCGCACTTCTACAGTAGATTATACTAACCCACCCCTCGAACACAGGAAACATGGTGGGCGGGTTTCAAGTTTGATTCCGCTGGCTGAGCACTGATGAGTGGTCAGCATGGTAAGGATGGCAATTAAAACGTTGATGGCATCAAACGTGCGCAAGTGCGCGAAGTGCTTGGTGATTGGTTTTGGGTTACCGCAATGGACAATATTTTGCTTCTCGCTTTTGGTCACTTTGATCTGTTGTTTACACCCTGGCTTATTTGTATATGTATCTTATCATGTCAGTTTTGTAACTGTTTTATCGAGTCAGAATAAGCTTAAATTGGTCACTCACATTACTTATTCGTTTGTTTCAGTTGGTGTCGAAGATTTTGAAAGTGTGTTCTTCAAGCTATTTCCGTTCGTACTATTCCTTGCATTCTTGTTTTTGCACGAAACCCTTACAGTCGTACATTCACGAAAGCCAGGGTAGACACACTGTGCACGAACACCGAGAATGCGTGTGAACGCACTGCAGCTCTCTCGGGTAAACGATCATTGGTATACGACATGATCTTTGTCCATTGTCTCATCTCACATTCAGAGTGATCTCATACAACACGTTTTTTGCACAATTATCTTCTGTCATAGATTGGTATGTCCAACGTTCAAGCATTCACCACAGTGTTTCCCTGAGAAAACTCTATCTTATTCGTTTGAATAGTGTCACGTTTATGATGCTTGTGAAAACTTTTGAGATCAGTAAATTTAATTGTCCGAATAAAGAATATTACTCAATTCTTGGAAAATAATATGCTTTAGAAGCAGAACCATTCATGATTCTCAACTTGCATCGCAGTTCAAATTAAATGTGTCACACTACTGAAAAGTCGTAACTTTGGGGATTAATTATTCAATCAGTACAAGAGAATACACTATCAAATTTCATTGAAAATAAATGAGAATTCTTTCGGGTTTAATTCGACTCTTATTAACTGATGGATAGCATAGTGTAAAATCACTTATTATGCCGTACCAACGCTCAACTCACTAGTGAAAACTATGGAAGCCCTGCACAGCTCTTCCATCCTTGTTCAGATTCTTTCGCAGTGCTTCGATACTGTTTGATGAATCATATTATGCAAACCAAATCTCTTACCACTCAAACGCATATAGTATACAGGTTCCGCAGATTGTTCTTAACAGAATGTGCTTGTTGGACTTATGTCCCTACACAGAACACATCCATCACAAGAGTCGATCGCTGTGCGGGAAGCAGGTTATAACTGTTCGAAATCAGTGACAGATAGGGAGCTATATATCCTGCAGTGTACATGTTCAGCAAACCGTTGAAAGCCAGCCCGGGATAGTCTGGTGGTTAGGTGTTTGACCCACAATCGTTCGACTCGGGTGCAAGCATTGGTGGAGATTCGGTGGATATGCACGGCTGATGATTCCTGAACAGGATGATACAGCTGTACAGTGCTTCTATGGTTTTCAGTAGGGATTTGATCATTGATACTGCATGATCAATCGTACAGTGATCTACAGATCTAATCTTCTACTACTCAAATACGGATAGCATGGTATAAGTTGAGGTCTCTTGGGACTGCAAACATTTGGAATATTGGGATGCGATCGGATAGGATGTGCATTCCCAAAATCTCCATACTGAGCAGTCAAATTCGCCAATTTGGTAACGTCTATACTTTGGACAATGGGTGGTAAATCAAACGATTCTACTTACAAATTGTTGATAAAATTGACTCCCACCAACTGGCTGAGGATAGTTTTACAATGACGTTTTTTCGTATCCACTGAACGGGATGCGAAGTGTAATACTGAGTAATTACAATTCACAGAACGGTGGCTACTTGTTCTGGGGCTTCAACTCAATCATGTGAACTCACTCGTAGTATCCGATATATATATAGACCATACAAAGCAAAATGTATTGTCCCAATTTTCTATTTACAGGGAATGTGTTACGTGCTACGGGTTAGTACACCATTGGTTGGTTTACCTTCAAGCAATTTTCATGTTCTCTCTATAATAGTACATGTTGATGTATTTTTACCATTTGGAAATAAAATTATTCGCTGATCATGCTGCTTTTCCATTCCCGTACAGGAAGTTCTGGTGATGTTTACCGAGGTATGATTCTGCGGTTTACGGAGAATCCCAACCAATAACATATTGAGACGAATAATTACGAATATATGAAGTGAGCAAGGTTAGGCAAGTAAATTACAATTAGCTGAAATAACAGTCATTTTTTGTGGATATAGTAGGATTAACCATTCTTAGACATCCCTTCATTCATACATTCATGAATATTACACAGTTGAGCTGATTGTTTTCTTGTTGATAACAACCAAAACACATATTGGTTTACTCTCTCAAGGCTTTGCACACGGAAACAGTGAAATCTTTGAATTCGAAACTGTTTCACTGAGGCTATCTTCACTGTATTTTGATGGAAATATAATAGCCAAATCTAATCTAATGTATGATGCACAAGCCCCCGCATACCCTTGACCATCCTCATAGAAGTATTCAGAACGAATGACACAAACTGAAGAACGCAATTTGTCTGGTACCGGTTCGTAGTTTGTAATTTCACTGACAGGCTCGGAATTTCGCGATTCGTAAAATCTGTGAAGCCTGGGCATAAAAATAAATGTTTAATACACCGGTGGCCATGAAGTCTGGAACCATGTATTTCGTTGCTATTTTCTGCCTTCACTGCGAGTTTCATTTCCGCGAAAAATTTGTTCATGGCAGTGAAGATTCGTTGTAATTCTGGTAACTTCATTGTTATCATGTGTCATTGTCCAACATTAGGCAGAGTTGAGGTTTGATACCAGGAAAGGCTGTTCTCTCCCGAGTCCGTATCTGAGATGAATTAGCCAAACCGGATATTGCTTACTGACATGAATGAACTGACTGTCTATGCGGATTGGAGTTATCTCGAACGAATAGGGAACAGCTACTATCGGATTAGAAATCATTCTCAGTTAAACTCTGTGTGTCCCGCAGTCTCTCTCGCTCTCCGCAGATATTTCTCTCTCCGTCTTATCGAATTCTTCATACAGAACCGACGGGCATCTTACAAGTATACAATGGTACGTATGCCCGTTTTCCTTTCACTTGTTAGTTTGCAAGCCCCTCCCAAAATCTTTTGTAAACTCTGCAGTAACAAATTACGAAAAATGAACGAACGAACTTTGGAAATGTTTTAATAACTTTAGAACTGCAGTGAGATAGAAGGAAGTTTGGTTGTGACAGAATATTGTCTAATCCGTTACCCTAATTTTATTTCGGTTTTCTTTGAATCATTCCTATTATTTCTTATTTCTAGTGAGAAGATTTGTCTGTATTCGAACCATCTCGCATTATTAGTTAGAAAACATTGTTTATATTTGGTATAAAACCGTCACTGTTGCCAGTAATTAGAGCACACACTGAGGGGTTCCAATTTCCATCGAGCAAACTCTCTTCGGATAGGTCGATTGGTGATAGACTCAGCCAGCAGTTGATATAAGTCTCTTCTCGTCGTATCGATCAGCCTCCACGGCGCTCGCGAATTAATTGACCCAAGCTTTGACCTGGATTTCGGAGAGGCACTGGCATGCGGAATGACAACGAGTTTTAACTGTCTGCTGGCATTAGGTTAGCCCATACACTCACAAGTATGATACGTCTAGAGTGGTGTTACAATAGCTTCATCATGCTTTGGCCATAAATGAATGGGTTTATCCGATAAGTTCCATTATAGACTTGTGGTCTTATTTCACAAACCGGTTCACATAAACACTTTTAAAATTGTAGGGTTCTTTCTATGATCTACAGCGAAAGGCCTAAATTTCCAGATAAAAACTGGTACTATTTCGAGATAAATCATATCTAAGACCACCGTTTAGTGAATACTTGTCTGGGTGAACAAATGGACGGATAACGCTCCCGACATTCAACGATTACAGTGAAGTCGGAATCCAACAAAGTTTAGCTGTTCATTGTCCAATAAATAGGACGAAATGTGGTCATGAAACAGTCAGTTAACCTCTCGTTTTTAACATTTCCCAGCACGTATTGTTATTGGTAAAGTGTGTTCTCCAGGTCATGTAAAAAATTAGGAGACCTATCCAAGCCAGGATTTGTAATGGTCATTGCTCCCATTTTATTTCATCCAATATCACATTTTCCTGCACTGGTAACAGAACAGATAATTTTTCAGGTTGTTATAAAGCTGATGGTTCAAAATGTTTTGTTCACATCCAAAGAGGTATTTAAGTCATGACAAAAATTAGCAGACTCATCCAAGCCCATCTAAACTGCATTCCACATTGGACTTCTTTTATGCTAGTCAGTTGGCAAATTATCGAAAAACTCACTTGGGTTGTGAGCCTCAAGCCTGATTTCCTAGGCCATATATATATCGCATGTTGACGAAATTCTCGCCAATAAAATCTGCCGGTAAAACAAGATAATCGACACATCAATACCAACACACAGTCGAGTCCTTGGGAGCCCAAAATGAGTTACTCTAGTCTGTAGGTCATGAATTCAGTAGTTCAAATTGTATTTCGACGGTCTTGTGGTATGCTGCACCAGGTTAACGTTATCACGTCTGATGCCTTTTAAACATATCTGTCAAACAATAAGAGTAATCTATCGCAGTAGTGAGAGAATAAGAAAATGTGGTCTGCATAGGAAATCTTACACTACTAGAAGGCGTATAACATCACACTGCAATCTATCCCTGAAGTAAACAATTTTGAGTATTACGATTCACAATGTGAATCAGAGATTGTAGTCTCTCTAATGTAATCCTCTTTATGATATACTGTACTAGTTGAAGGCTGGGTGGTACTTCGGTCTTGAATAAACGCAAAAGCGGAGGTACTTTTACCGTGCCATGCTTATACTGTACCGAAGAAAACAAGACGGATGAGCAACACTTGTACTTGAGCACCTAAGCACGTTCCGTCAGCAAACCATGTACAACCTTTTATATAGTCCGTTTTCCAGACCGCGATGCAGCAACATTGGTCCTCTTGCTGTCCTGGTATTTCTACTCCGTTCTAGTCAGGCGCCTACCGGTTTCAAGTTGATTCTTCAGATCACCATTCCCGTTTGTTTGGTCCGATCGATTTGGTTAATTACCTTGTCGGTTTCCACTCAATTAGACTATTTTGCCAGTTACCTCATGTCCATCTGAGTCCCACTAACGACTTCGATTAGCTCTTTTCGTCTGTCCTGAGACCCTTTCGATATATTCATTGTCAATTCTTTAGTCTGCGATTATCGATTGGTTGGCCTGATCTATTTGATGGTCATCTTATTCCGTTTCCACAGCATTCTCCGCTACAATATGACCTTGAATATTTGGTCATACATTCTAAATGACCAAAATGTTTCTCACTTTGCAAAAGCATTTAACTCATTCTTTCATGTTTACGCTCTAGATTATTAGTTTCTCCATCTATGTTTAAATTGGTTTGGCTGATTCCGTCAGGCAGATGTGAGGTCGAATTTCCAGAAGAAGTAACTGCTGTTGATGAGATCAAAATATTTTCGTCGATGATAAATACTAACTCATGTGAATTCACTACCATACAGCTGTAATCTCATTTGAGTCGTACGGAACGTGCATGGTCGAGGAGTCCAACTTTAGAATCACGCTGTGATTCTCGCAGTTATTTCGACAGTTACCAAGGCCGACCTTCAGGAGGAAAGCACGTGATTCCCGGTATGGGTACATGACATAAAATAGTATGGTATTGTACCTAGATGATGTGACAAAGTTCGCACGGGAGTACATGACCGGTTTCGCGGTTAACGATTCACCGTATGATTCTAAAGATGGAATTTTCGTCCGCGCACGGTCCGTACAATTCAAATGAGATAACAGGTGTAAACTGATAGTGGAGTGCTTAAGCATAGAGATGATTGGGCAGAAGAGTACTGAGTACGTACACCTAGTGAGCAGCACCCACCACGAAACCGGGTTTTGTGCTTCCGGGAAAATTTTGTCCCGTCATCCAGATATAACACCAAAATACTCACATCGCAAACTAATACCATACTTTTTAAAATTAGCCATATTGAGAGTTTCAAGAATTTTGGACGTTTGAGATCCAAGCAAATTTATCTCGGTAATCGGAATCACAATTTCAACTGTCCACAGATCACACCAACTCTAGCGGTGAGGATGCCAATGCATTTATTATTTATTATTCTACGTTATCAAAGAGGAACATATTTCATCCAGCCAATTTTGAAATCAGTTGTAATGTGTCAGTGGTAAATCTGAACTGAACCCAGGCCAGCGAAGAGTGACACGCAAACCCCAGAAAAGGATTTGCAACTAGCACAGGTTTATAATCCGGTACTGTAACATCGATTTCAATAAAAACAATGGATAGCCGTTCAAACCTCAATTCGTGGCATCCACAGGGGAGTTTATATATCACTATTCCAGAGAACGCACGGAGATTGACAACGTCAAACTAAAGCCGAATGGCCAGAAAACAGACATCAATTCCGGCTACCGAACAGTGCCATTTGGTTAGCCTGGATGTGAACACAGTTAAAGATCACACGATGTCTAATCAGAAAAGGGGATAGGAAATAGACACCGAGTGAAACAAGGAAGAGATTTACCAAGGGCCTAAACAGAGGTCATGTCTGACCCAAAGGTGACTGTGCGGTCAAGAAATGTACAGTGCGTTGGGAGTATCTTTGTGTGTGGGGGGGCGGAGAGCTTGTGTGAATGCATGTGTATCAGGACACAAACAAATGGATCCTGGAAAGCTGAATGTTAGCCGAGTAGAAACGAATTCGGCAAGTTGGCATGTTGGATTCAACTGTTAGTCAATAGTATTTGCTATCAGAGCTTAATCTTGGTAAGGTTTTATTTATATCATGCATTTACTTGCGAGTAGTGTGGGATTGTTTAATCTTTGTTTGGTTGACTGTCCTTGGGACTCCACGTTTTACGCGCAAACCTCAGGCCATTCGACCAACCTGCACTCGGAAGCACCAAACTCGAGTTTCTCTCTTGTTAGATATGCACCACTGATGAGCTCTAACAAGAGCGAAACTCGAGTCTGGTGCTTCCGAGTGCAGGTTGGTCGGATGGCCTGAGGTTTGCACATAAAACGTGAAGTCCAAAGGCCAGTCAACCAAACAAATGTTTTATTTACCTTCGGCAACTCTTCTGGACAATTGAAAGAAAGGCATATTACACCTTAAACAGTGTACTGGTTTTTCTCAATTCCCTTTAAACTGTTATGAAATTTTGTTCATTTCTATGCAATAAATCTCTTCCAAATTAGCCTACGAAATTCGGTCAATAACGGATTTAGAAGACAAGCACGACTTGCACATTAGCCAACCAGGATTGTTCTACTGCAACCGTTGTTTGAAAAATTATTCACAAGATGTTTGCAATTTCGTCATCTTCCTTGGTCCTAAGACGTCTTTCATTCTTACCATTCGAGTGGATGGGGTGAGTTAACCAAGTGATACAAAGGAATCCATAGCTATGCATTAAATATTGCAAGCTAAACATTTCTCCGGGTAGACTAGCAGTCGTAAAATCAAGCATGCCACGTGATCGACAGCACTGATTTTGACCGCGACCAAACTACGTCGGTCAGTTTTGACAGATGCGTGTAAGTTATATCCGATACGACCGATGGAGATAGATAGTCGGATATCTTGCAGCAGCTCAGAATTTTGACAATGAAAACGAGGTTTCAAAAATTGAGTTACTTTTGGTCTCTAGTGGAATATTCCGTCCACGGGGTTGGTCTTTTCAACAGACCAGCAGAAAGTCAGGAACCGCAAGCAGGATTACGACTGAAACCGCAAAAGAACTGCGGTAGTTTCAGTATACGAGTTAGTTAAAACTGAAGATCTTCAAAGAGTTACAGTCACAGTAAACATGCAAAATCGGAAACTGACCAGAGGAGATGA
This sequence comes from Fasciola hepatica, assembly GCA_948099385.1. Classification (NCBI taxonomy): domain Eukaryota; kingdom Metazoa; phylum Platyhelminthes; class Trematoda; order Plagiorchiida; family Fasciolidae; genus Fasciola; species Fasciola hepatica. The sequence goes on from CANUEZ040000182.1 coordinate 12,080,760, forward strand.
AAATCGATGCTTGATTGTGAAATGATCCATCATTTAGGATAAGTGCTTAACTCTTCGTTGACAACCTTGGAAGTGCCGTATAAGTTTGTCAGCTTTATTATGGTGAATCAGCAGTGCACTTCCTTTAGACCAACTCTAAGACTCAAACTCCGAGTGAATCCTAACGAATCAAAAACTCTTCCATCAGGCAATCCAATATAGCTGATAACGACTTGTCTCACGTACACAACGCCCAATCTACTGTCTCTGGTTTTCAGTGGTATTAACATGTCACGTGCTTAGTGGTCGATCCTAATGATGAAATACTTCTTGGTAGAGATACTAAGTAAATGAAGGTATTCCACCAAAAACAACCTACATGAATTCGAAACTGAGTTATTTAACGAAATACAATGAGCAATAAGTTGACAGTTTCGCGGATTGAGGTTACCTCTATCTCGAGCGGCTGTCCACCGAAATATCCATTTACGGGGAATACTAACTCTGTGCATGCAACCCAGCATCTTCTACAAGTATCGACATTCTGCATAATAAATTCCCAATGGTGATACGGCATAGCTTACAGCCGATCAGATATGATCCAGTATGAAGATAAACAGAAAGTCTAGGAGCTAAGCATAACAGAAATCTATAGCTGAGGTAGTTGACACAATGGTAAACGAATTTGTGTTGTCCAATACACATCCTGATCGTGAAGCTGACAGCCGGTGACAGACGGTCAGCATAGTGTACTTTGAAACCTTCTGTTCTGGGTTCCAGTTCGCTGTTTATATTCTTCAGCTGACAAGCCCTAATTGACAACGAACCCCTTCATGAATTATTATACTATCATTGTTGAATAGAAGCGAAATAATTGGAGAATGATAATAATAATAAAACCTGGACACGTTCCCCTGGTACTTATAACTGTCAGACTCTTTAAAATAACTTTTCTGTCTGTAAAACAATTTGATGGTTTCATACACTCACGTGTGTTTGAAACGGGGTATTTGTGTCATAATCCTTTCACATCACCAGTTGGAAGAAAGTAATTGGCATATGACGGTTGGACTTTATTCGTGGGACAGTGTATTTGTTCGATTTTTCGATTGTTTTCTGACTGATTCAGGACGGCGTTCTTCAACTACTGCACTTATGCAACTACGTCCAACCTCAAAACCTGACAGTATTTGTCCTCGATATTTGCGAGCCAAAAATGATATTAGAAGGAAAGTTTGAAAACTTGACCAGGATCACTCAGCAACACTGGTAAATAATCAATGCGAAGCGTGAATAATCAAGATCGTGGAGGAAAGTAATTTCATGCCAGCTGCTGAATACACAGGAAGGAAACTCCACTCTCTGTATCTCTCCGAACTTGATTGAAGTTACCAAAGCGGTGATCGTACATCGACTGGCTTTATGTGATTAGGTGGTTGTTGTCAGCAATGCGTATCGGTCTCGTGTTTTTGTTGATGTTCTAGTCCACAAATGGGGTGTTCTTAATGAGACTTATAAGCGGAGAATGAAAACGCCGTTCAAAATCTTTCGAGGAAAATGGTAATCAAGATAGTTAACTCACGAGTATTATTTTCGCGTTATTTTTTTATCGATTTCGCTCCCACCTTAGCACGTTTATGTATTGTCTGTACTAACGCTGGCAATATACACGTGTGTGTGCACATATGCAAATATATGCGACTTTTCTGAGGTTTCGCTACTCAACTCATCACTGGAGATATTGAAGTCACACTTAAACCTGTTTCATTCTTGCCTGTAGCACTCGTTGACTTTAGCACTTGTCTTCTGAGTTCAACACAGGACCCTAATCCCAAATCAAGGATGGTTCTTAACGAGCATGAAAGAGTTGTGCAATGTTTCCAAGGTTTTCAGTCTTCGATGAATGTATGATAGATCCCACAGTGAACAACAGAGATCTCTTTCTATCGGAGTCGATCTGTATGATTGGTGTGTACTCCATGATACTTTTGAGGTTTCTTTTTTCGTCAGGGGTTCAAACCAATCGAAATGATCGTAATGGATGGTGTTAAAGGTTATAACAAAATAGATATGAACATAACTGCACACGGTGACTATATGTTCACACCCTCCGGAAATGTGATGTATATTCGACTCGATGGCAGACGGGTGGATTTGACAAATTTACAATTCGGCTTCAGTATCAAACACGGTGAGTTGCGAGCTTGTATCCTTTCGATCAATCCACGTGTCATTCTGTCCGTATTACCTGCTTGTTTTATTACACATGAAGTGAATTGCAGTAAAAGAGGTATATCCATAGTCCGAAAACATAATGTATGTGGAGTCTTCAGATGACTCTCACGTCGAAACCAGTTTGCCAGTTGCACTTTTGAAGGGAGAAAGATTGTACCTCGGTAGAAAGAAGGAGAGGGGGAGGATGTTTCATAATTTAGCCCTACGGGGAAAAATGACTTAGGGGTTGAGGTCCGATATCGAGCGACAGAAACTTGATATGGGTAACCAGCCACCTATGTCGGGGATAAGCTTTGAGAAGTAATGAGAATAGGGACAGTCGAGGCAGAAACAAAGGTCGAAATAATAGCAGCAAGGTGGGGACAATGAAGCAAATGCCCGGCGATGGACAAGCGGCTGCGAATTGGATGTTTAAACTGACTCAGCTACCGGACGAATGGCTTTACTTTGGACCCGGTAGAGGAAATATAAATAAGAAAACGAGGCTTCACTCCATACGTGACAACAGTATTGAAGTCTGGACGAGTTTGAACCTTTTTACAGTGAGAAAAGTAGGGATGGTTTGAAGAAACCTCTGGAGCGGAACAGAAAACCATTCTTGCGGGCAGCACGAGAAACAAGCGAACATGCATATGAAGACTAAGATGGAGATAGAATGGTTGGAAGACCCAGGAAAGATATCGAATTGGGGGAACGAATAGGAAGCGAATCGCAAGATAAGTGAGGATAAAAGGAATGATGTTTGGGAGAAATTGGGAGAAGAGTCGTTTAGGAAGCATCGAAGAGAACACGGTTTTGAGAGCACCAACAGGAGATTTATTCAAGGTCCGAAGTCAGTGATATTACGAGGGCACAGCGGTTGAGGTCGATGTTGGCAGTGGCAACATTGTGATGTAAGATACGAAAGGGAGTAGTGTAGGGTGGCTTCAAAGGCAAAATCGTGGATGGGGTTCGTAGTGGTGGATAAGAGGTCAATAGTAAAAACCGGGAAGGGGTTGATAGAAGGTGCAGAACCTTGGGGAACGACAGCTTTCACGGGAAAAGGCTGCAATCATGCCCCATTGACAAGAAAAACGATGGTCCGTTTACTGAGTTTTCTCGACGTCCACAAGGCAAGGGCTTAAAGAAACCCAAAAGTGGCCAATTTAGAAGGCAAACTTTTGTGCTAGACACTGTCAAGAGCTTTCGATAAGTCTAATGAGATCAGATTTGTTTTTCCGTAGTTATCGAGTATCACAGACTAGGAATATGAGACCACTGCTTGTAGATCACCCGTGGAACGACGAGGTCAGAAACAGCATTGTCAACCGCTTAGCAGTCCTTTATGTTCAAAGAACGATCGAAAGTGATCAGAAATTATGGTTTCCACGAGTTTTGCACGACAGAAGTTAGGGAAATAAGACGGTATTTGTTCGGGTCGGAGGAATCGCTGTGTTTTGGAATAAGAAAAATTACGGTGAACGTACCAGATTGGAGAGAAGCAAAAAGATGATGTAAAGTTAGAAGGAATTCTGAGGCACACATTTTCAGAACGATGAGTGGAATACCATTGGGGCCAAATGGTTTATTTTATTCGATTGAATTTTGGGTCTGGTAAGCCTTTCTCGTTGTGATAAGATTGGTTGGAGGTGGAAGAATTAAAGTGTCGGTAAAAGTGGAATGAGAGGCATACCGGGTAGCAAAATCCTCGGCTTTCTTATGAGGCTCACAGACTAAAGAGCCAGAGGATTCACAGAATGGGGAGGAATTGGAAGAGCAAATGTTGGGGAGAACGGCCTCGATGAGAGACCAAGGTGATCGGCTCTCAGTAACAAAGGGAGCTGGAAGTTTGACTTTGTCGAGGACAAAACGATCCTTGGAGTTCTGAATGGAAAGCGCGCATTTATTTCTGGTCTGCACAAAGAGACCACGGGAATGGGGAGTAACGAAGCGGCATCACAATATGAATGCTAACTTCTTCTGGCGCACACTACGATTGCAGGAGTGAGTGAACCACTCAGGTTGTAGTTTGCCGGACCCCGTAGTATGATATGAGAAGAAGTATATCTTGGACAACAGTCTCAGTAAGGTTTAAAACAGAAGTAGAAAGATCAGAAATAAAGCAACAAACACTCCAGGGATACGAGACTAGAAGATAACGAACACCATTCGAGTTGGCTGAATCGTAACGACAAAAGGGGCGTCTGGAGTAGCATATAGAAACTGGGCAAGAAAATATTGGTAAAGGAGATAAAACAGTGGTCTGATGAGCCGAATGGAGGAAGAACGATAATGCTAAAGAATAAAGGGGGAAAGGAAGTGAGAAGGTCAATATCATGTGCTTAGTCTCCGGCCCGATTGGAGATGCATGTGGGGAAATCAACGAGTTGACTCAGATTGTTGACCAGAGCGAAAGCTCCAGCTTCGCATCCTGCAGCCGCTGTGTCAGAAGAGTGCAAAAGCCAGTTCTTATTCTGTTCAATAAAGTCACTAAGAATCGCTACTCGGCAGTTAGGGTCTGACGTGTGGGTACCGAGAGTGAATATTCAAGTAGTGCACAACAAAGGAACTTGTTTTTTGCTCTGGAATGGCATCACTTGATCACTTTCACACGGAACGGAAGCATACGGCTTACCGAGATCTGAAGGGCAGTCCTGAATATATATGTGGGATGCATCCACGGTATAGGCAGCTGGATCATTTGCTTTCGATGACTGAATCAAACACCTCATTTAATAAAGCAGCTGTCAGGGAGCGAAAGGTGCCCGGCTTGCGGAATAGAATTTTGAATACCATAAATTTAAATGTAATTTTCATCCGGTATAGCATCTTGTGCTTCGTTCCATTTGTAAATTTCACGCATGTATATAGCGTACATTTTTTTGTGACCGGGATATCACACTTCAATGCTATATGTGGTCAGCTGGATTCAAATCTGACAAAGTCTCCACGACACAGTCAGTTTTTTCCAACACATTTAGAAGGGTCCAGCCAGAGTGATTGGAATTATCTAGTCTTGAATTAACCAATATCATGTAGTCACATTTTTTATTTGCACATTAAATAAGCTATCCGAATGGTGTTTTATGGTCAATTATTTCTCATATCTTACACGTATGGCAAACAGCTCATGACAATGTTAATGGGCGATGTAAGTAATTTTTTCAGTTACAATTTTCTGCTCACTTTACTCCTGTAAACACATCACCCAAGTTAATGCTGAGGTTTAATCCTAGTTGCATATTGTTTTTCAAATAACATTCGTTGGGAAATACACTCCGTTCGTGGGATAGCTCGTCGTACAGATCATGCGCAAAACAACCACCTGAATAACGTACGTTTTTGTTCAAGCAAGAAATAAGCAATGATCTTCGAAGAGATAAGATTTCGAAAAATTCCACACAATACACTTACAGAGAAATCAACAGGAGATAGCAGGGTAAAGTTCTACTTAAAATGGGCAAAACATTCACATAAATTTCTCAATCTGGGTTGTAATTATGATTAGTCATTGCTTCAGTGAAACTGGATTGTTCGATGCTTAGCTGGCGGCATCTATTTTCTGAAGGCAAAAGGAATAGAAGTATGAAGTGGAATATAACGGAAAACGACACGATACCTAGCCACATCACTTATTGTCTCCAACAGCGTGGTAGTCCGATCTCGTGGACTCCCGTCGGAGGGTCTAACACGTCTCACGTAGCCTAGTCCAGTGGTCAACGTTTGCATAACCTTTTGCTGAGTTACGGACTGACCACCCACCTTTCAGCCATTACCTGCCCTGGAGAATAGCGTTCACCTAGAAAGCCTATCGGTGAGCATGCATGAAGCGAGTCCCAGCCATCTAAACATGTTCAAGTTTTGTACTTGTTGCAGTGACTAACCAATGGTTTTCATCGCGATACGCGCAAACCCAGCACTGCTGATCCGGTCCTCCCAACTTATTCGAGCAGTACTACAGAGACACCGATGCGCAAACACCGGCAGTCATCACCTATCTCCCTAGCCCTAACAGCCATGTTTCTGAGCTGCATAAAGGGCCGGACTGTATTAGATTACGAAAAAGTCAAACATAACGACCATTTCAGTTAGTCAGTGGGCTTAACTGACTGCAGACTGTCGGCGCTTGATAATCAACGGATTGAGTATAGTATAGCTTTAAGGCAACCACAGTCTTTAGGTGTTTTTTAAACTACACAATTTTGTTCAGTCCGGTTTACGAAGTCGGCTTGATGATAAAATTGATCCGCATGGTACTTTCAGATATCACATAATGTGGGATATGCAAGTAAGGCCATGTGATCAAATGGATAGCCAATTACATCCATTTGTTGTCAATCGAGGGTTCTACTGCAAATGCAGTGACTGATGCACATGGCTACTGGCCTAAAAGGGTTATGATATGCATGATTCACTCAAATACAGAAGCCGTTGACCGAGCAGAGAAGTATGTTCAAACAAAAATGAAAGACGCACCATTAGGAGCAAGCTTCATGATTCTCATAATATTGTACTCCACTTGGATTTGAAACTTCGTTTGAACTTGGTTTGTTTCATGAAGTGTGTTTCACACAGATCATGCATAATGACTTGTTTTCCAAGAAGTGAAGAATTTCAGTGTATGCTTTTCTCAGAATTTCAAATACATTAGTATAATCTCAGTGGTCTGTTGCTGCAGAATGGAGCACAAATTTAAATGGACCTACTAATCAGATCAAGTGGCTATGAATGAATCATCATAGTTCACTGTCCAAGTGTAAAATCAAATCTTCACGTGTATGTTTGCCTGTCTGTATTTCCAAAGGAATACCTTTACAATTGCCCATATATGAAGTCTTTGGCTTGATGATAATTTACAACAACTTCCTGCTGCGTATGAATACCACGATATTTGGTGCACTCCGTTGAAACGCATCCTCAGCGTAGCATATAGCTGTGTTGGGATATGAATATCGTGAGTCGGTTCTCCGATTATCCTAGTTTCAGCAGAACATAAATGGAAACTAGCCACAATATTGAGAGCACACTGACTGCATGATCACGTAATGCTAGAGATATCGTTGTTGATCCTAGCAAGGTCCTCCAACCTAGGTCGTTCTGCCTAAATAACCACACGTAATCCTTTGGTAGACCCATTTAGGGTCGTGGTCTATGATCTTCTTCTAGTGGCATCGTTGGCATCTACCAATGTAATTGTACTCACTGCTAAACGACCACAATTTATTGTGTATTTTTTTTCTAGTGCAAACCGGTTCAGATTGTCTGAGGGATAAAACAATAATTTCCCTTAAAGTCATAAGGGTCTGCTACAAGGCTTACTGCTGAAAATACCAACTAACTTACTGGGATAGCAGCTGAGCTCTCAAATCGCTCTCTGCGAAACGAAAGTTTGTTTTCAAAAGTAAATTCACAGCATGGTTATGTATAATTCAATACAAAATGGGAACACGGCAGAGTACGGTTGTCTTATTTGTATGCGAGTTGTTGTACTCGAAACTCAAACCGACAATCAATGTCACCGAACCCGTCCTAATTTACACACACAGTAGATACCCCTCCGCCGCTGGTAAACAACCGTTACCATTTCAAACAAATCCACACTTCCTAACCATGTTCATGTGCAGGTGTTCGGCCACCTACCCACATCGAATTAAACGGTAGATTTCAATGAGAACGACCGAAAGTATCCCAAGTTGGATGAATATCTACGTCAACGAATGGGAAGCATATGCAAAAGGTCACGGACCAGGTACTTACCAGTCTTATATTGCACTTCATTTGCTGGACGCCCAGCATTTGGTCCACAGCATAACTGCGTTCTCTGTGGTTTTCTCTGTCAACAATTCAATCCACTACAGTTTAGAAAACTGTTTCAATCAAAAAAGGAAGCCTACTCTGTTCAAGCAAAAAAGCCTTTTCTTTTTCCCCGGTGAGCCTATCACCGGTAATGTCATCCTTCCAATTGTATTGATTATTATTCTCTCTGTTATATGCACCAAAAGGGATACAGCGACATCTATCCAGGTACAAGTTGTGCAACATTACTCCACTGCTTCCTCTTTTAAAGCTTATCTCAGGAAAATGTTGTTTCTTGAACCACCTTTACGCGCAGTGTACTTGATCTCCACGCATTTGATATGATCCAGTGAAAATAGCCGCATAAATTGTCACACCCTCTTGTTTCTCTCCTTTTCCTGATTTCCAGACGGGTGTTCTGCCATCTTCACCTTACCTGTGAAGATCACACTACCGCGCAACATGAAATATGACCAGCAGTTTGGTTTTTGTTACTGGAAGGTGAAATCTTTGATAGACATGAAGGGAATAGACGTAAAACTACAGTTGCCCCAAGTACGTAATCAAAAGGTGACCGCAGCATTCATATTGATCCGTTATAGTGTATTGTACTCGCACCAACTCTCATGACATGGGGTTTCCAGAGGTTGAGTGACTTATTTCCACACCACTTCTGGTTAATTTCACGACGAATAGTTTTCGGTTCTAGGGATTACACGTCTACTGGTGGAGCAATATCCTGCACACTGTTGTGTAACTGAGTGCATACCCGATCTGGTTCCTCTTCATCAATTGAGTGCACGTCCAAGTAATAAAATGTTGACAACGGAATAAAACTTCTGAGCATTACATTCTTAGTTCTCGTTGGAAGTGACAAACCACAGTACCAACTGAGGTCTGTGTAGTACCTACTGAGATTAGTGACATGTTTACTGACACTAGAAGCAGAGAGGTATAGCAAAGAACCGGATAGTGTTTCTTCATGTGGTAACCCACTGACTTATTCACATAATACCATCATCGTCAACGTCCCGATAGTCATAGCCCCCGTTCAGCATCAGTCAAGCCACTAGTCGATGCCTTACTCATGCACTGCCATGAGGTGCGAAATGCCAGTTAGCATTGGGACAATGCGGTATTCCTACTCACAGAGCAAGCTCCGGTGAAAAGTAGAGAATTCAAAATATACGGATGAAAACATATGATCATCAGGACAAGATGTAGCCATATCTGCATTGAGAAAAGTGTACAGAGTACACACCGGAACTTGAAGCAGAGGTGAATGATGGTGAGTCGAACACCAAATGAACGGGCCACTCGGAATGACTCTCGCCAAAATCACTGACTCCACGTGTCACTGGCTGTTTCTTCGCACGATACCAATCCACTGCCTTCTCAACGATCAGTTCCGTCAGAACAAAAGCATTGTGTTTCCAACAAACTGCAGAGTTAGGTCACATTCTGAGTACAAGTAGTAAGAGATTCGATTCACATATAATATGAATAATACTGAAGTACCGATTTCCAAATCAGCCAGTGAAGATAATATCACTGTACACATTGTACTGAGAGGAACTAGACACTTTCTTCCGTTTCTTTAAAATAAATACACCAAAATAGTTTCGAAAATTCATTCAACACACTACAGTTGTACAACTCACGGTCCATAGAGATTCATTGCTGCGAACCACAATGAAACAGAATCGGTAAGCTTGAAAGTAAGTTACTGAAATCCTACAATTTTCTGATCTATCTCGGAGAATGCAAAACAGTGAGTATGCAGCACAAAATACAGCGATCAATACTCTTGTCTAACATGATGACTTGAAGTGTCACGTGACTAAGACATGGTTCTCTGAAGTTCTTTCTTAGCTGACGTTGATGGTTTTCGTGAACTTGTGATCCCTGAGTCTGGTCGGCTGCTCACAAACCTATTCTGCACAGAAGCTGACGTGAATATTTCCTTTGCTTTTGATATTGCAACACTCTGACAACAGTGAAATTTCGTGGATGGGAAATTACTCTTTTGCGATCACTTCTAAATTCAGAAACTTGACATGCTTTCCTTCATGTTTAATCATAATAAAATGAGTGAACTTTTATCGACGTCAGAACAAGATTATGAAAACATTCAAAAGAATGAATATGATTAATAAGGTAATACTCATAAGCAGATATGCACTATTTATATGCATATATATGCATATATATATATATATATATATTCAATAGGACCTACTTTGGATAGTCTGGAGTGTGAATGGATGCTCGTCAGTGAAGTGTCTACAAATGAACCACAACGGTGTTTTCTGCTAGTTTACACACATCAACTCTCTATTCTCTATCGTTATGAAAGCTTGCATATGCAGCCTCGTTGTTTTTTTGGGTGAACGGTGACTGGGACTCGCGCGCCTTTGCTTTTGCCTTCAGTCTCCTGACAACGTTGGATTTCTGACTTATAAATGATCATCTTGAGTAAATTATGCACTGGTGAAGGTTCACCGAAAACGTCTGGAATGCGTGGTGCCATCTAATGATATTGACTGATCGTTGGCATTCCCGCCTAATGAAATTTGCAATTTTTGTCTCCCTCCAACATTTCTTCCACCAAAAACCATTTTACGCACTGCACGGGATTCGCTTGCTCAAGTGTCCACCTGAAGAAGAAAAGAACTGCTATCTCAAATTTTTGCGAATATTTGATGGTGCAGGTACAAAACGAATACGAATGAATGGGAACTTTGACACATCGCAGACAATATACGGGTTTACTCAAAAAGTTATTGTGCTGGAATACTTCGGTCCTCCTGTGGATAAAGAAATGCAGTTGGCATTGGACTTTTTCTTCTGATACAAAATCAGTAACTTTGATTTCCTCGTTTTCTTTTGTTGCAGTTATTTGAAGTGTTCAATAGAGTCGATATCCAATCGCATTCATTTCTATAAAGCTACAATTTTGGGAACACCTATGTTACCAATGCGAACAGCAAATCTGATCCTCCGATATATTTTCCATAAACATTGTATCTACCAGCACGGTTCTCCGTAACCCAACATATTGTTTGTAGTGCATTTCATTTGGGAAGTTCATATTTTGAAAACCTGTCAATGAAGTTCATACAGGACCGTGGGTTACCTACCAGTAGTCAGCCGCGTGCAATATCAAAATTCCGTTAATCTTTAGTACAAAAACCTGATAGTCACAAGGTCAATGGAGCAGACAACGTTTAACCGTGGAGACTCGCATCACACCTGGTTCATGAGCCACCTCTAGAATTTTTGCCCTCTCGCCTGTTGATAATTTCCCGTTTATGGTTCCGCAATGAGAATCCCCACTGATTTCCGAGGGGCATAAACTCCTCGTCTTTTTCGCTTCTTCGGTGATAGCTAGTAAATTACTTCATTGGTCAGACTAACAGTTTATTTATCATGACCAATCGCGTGTGAGAGCTGTGGCCGATTGAGTGCTACCTGTTGGAGACCCAATGGAAACATGGGCTTGGGATGGGGTTTTGCAAAGTCCGTGAACATTTTGCAAACTGCTACTTTGATAGTGCCCAAAAGCTGACCACTGGAGAGTGGCTAGCTTAGAAAAGAAAGTGGAAATACTTTTCTATTTTCTAATAATTTCAGTTTTTTTTACATTCAAAGAAGTTTGCTTGAGGTAGAATACTAGATTGTTGTCAATCCAACTAAGTCGGAGTGAAAATACACACGAATCACTGTCAAAACCTGCAAGAGTACTGACTGGTTCGGAACCAGCAGCAACCCACCTTCTCTAACAGATCATCATAGGACGTCATACGACAACGATGTTTAGTAGTTTGGTCAAGGCTCGAGTCAGCAGAATAGCTAGAGACAGAACAGCGAATCACTAATGTGGATTTTAGGGATTAGAAAAGATTCCTCCCAAGAGCTGTTTGGCTGTTGCACCAGCCAGTCTTACGAGACTGTGACAGACAGCAGCTGAACCAATTAGTTCCGGTGCTTCGATTGGCTACGGTGACTAACCCCCTATATCGACAGTGGTCTGCACCGATAAACTAAGATAGTTCAGAATTGGAGAATTCTTCTTCCTAGGTCTGGTGGGAAAGTTCAGAACAAAACCTGTGACTGACAACGCGCTATAATAGAGTCAAGCTAATATGAAACCATCGTGTTGGAAACATCACTGGATACCAGAGAAATATTCAGATGATCGTGAATAGGAAACCGTGAAAAGAATAAATGTGCTTACTTAGTTAGTGCAAGTGTGATTTCGACTGCGTTCAAATATTAGTTGGCCATAAATTGCCAAAGATGGCGACTATTGGTAGATTGTATTGATAAGAAGTAAGTGAATAATTATATAAGTCCTATCAATCACAAACAGTGAGGTGTCTAGCCCACTAAATCGTATTCAGAGGCAATCAAAAGATTGGGCATCCTTCAGATGCAGAAAATGAAATGGAGATTCGCAACGTACCAGCGAATATAGATGACAAGACAGCGCGCAAATGACCAGCACGGAGAAACCAGAAGAAGTGTGACCAGAAACAGTTCACTAGCCAGAGGGAAAGACCAATTGGTCCGGGTAATCAATAAGCACACGAGGGACAAGTTTCATGACCGTCTGTCTCCAACAAAGACTGGGGTATGAATATGGCCAGGGCTGTCAACGTAATTCGGCCAGTTAGTCGACAGACAACGGAGTTCCGGGTTAGGCTGAAAGTACAGTACTGGAAAGACCAAATAAACTATCGCGATAAGAATGGACTACACACTGGAATTCGCAGTCCACGCGCACCGTTAATGGATCAGAAGAAATCAGGTGCACCTTAAAATTATACTAGTCAAATGCGTAGTGTGAATAAACAACGAGGTGGTTGTAGAAAAAGCCCGATATTCTTATCAGTAGAAAGCGAGTATGGACCTCATGAAGAATGATACAACCATTGGTGTGTAAAGTTCAACTGGTTCCGAGGGAATGGTGCAAAACACAGAGCAGTTCCAATGCTTTGTTGGCTGCTTTCATTGGCACTATCCTCTTCCAATGGGGATGGGTTGCCCGATGCCGAATTGCAGCGTGTTCAGATTTTCCAACTTGAGACCAAACAAACTCACGTAGCAGCATGAAAGTATCCGGACAGCACTGAGATTTTTAAAAAAATTGTGTAGGCGCACCCAACGACCGAACCAGGGTTGTTGAGTTCATGAAAGTCGTAAAATTTGTCAACGTTGGGGGTGTTTGACCAAATCGCGTGTGCTTTCTTTTTACTGTAGCACGGTTTGTTTCCTACAAGCTGCGTCATGAGACCGCATTCTGATGGTAGTGCATCTTTCCCGAATCGGTCACACTGGGCAGACCGAATGCTTGCAGTTAGTTGGTCAACGTCCGCACATACTTGAGGATATACTACCTGTTTTCACATAAACTATTCTTACCTTGGATTTTCGTTGCGTGCTACAAAGAAAATCTGTACATACATGAAAAAATATGATATGAATATGATTGCCTACCGCATAGCTGTCTGACATACATGGATTTAACAGATGAAAAACGTTTGCGACCACGGTGTGGTAATGAAAGTCAAACATATGGCTGTGTGTTATCTTCAACTGAATGGCTTTCAAGCTTGTAAATCGAATATCTGCATACTTCACTGATTTTATTCTTCTCCTCTATTTCCGATTTCGCAGAAGAACTGATTGTCAAAACAAAACAGAAGAGCTATTAGTTCGTTCCATTGGACCTCATATTGGTTGTAATAATTGGCTGCCATTTCACTGCTATTCATCTGCTCATAGGCTCACTTTTGTTATGCTCCATTTTGGTTCCTGTTTGGAAAAGCCATCGACCGTGATCAATTAGCACAGCCTCACAACTTGGTATCAAGTATGATAGTTTTTCACAATGCTGAACCCACTAGGGATTTTATTATTTCGTTAGTCAACAAAGCTGAAGTAACTTTCCGTGCACTTTTGGTAAAATACGAGCAATTCGTCCTGATGGACAACCGATTGCACAGAATCTAACTCGACTACATGAATTCTTCATTTTTAAACAGACCAAATCTTTAGAATTCTTGCTAAAATTGCAGCATATAAAATAAATTGAATACGTTTGTGAAACATTTCAAAGATTGTGAGTTCAAAGCAATCTGAAGTACGCTCACAGCTTAGCAACTATTAATTGGTACATAGTAGTTATCATAACTACCCACGGGAAGATTGGCAAGAAACTAAACTACCTGAACATTGGAATTATCGGACTATCGGACGACAAGCAACAGCAATTACACTATGGCGATATGGTGACTGTTGTATTTGCGTTGAAACAGTTCAGACCGGAATTTCACAGGAAATTGCTAAGGCAACCTCTTTCTCTAAACAGTTCACTGTTCATGAACATTGAATTTTGTGTAATCCAAAAATAAAGCTTAGCATGTGATGGGAATATGAGAAAAAATTCGGCCACACAATCAGTCATCAGTATAGGAGTAGCCGTGAATGTTAGCTTTAATGCGGTCTTTCTTTATGCAGAAGAACAAGCAAAGAACAAGTTACGCCAAGAAACCGAGAAGGCATGCTACCTGCCCTCACTTCATCCATGCTAACCTATTCCTTTGTTTACTCATGTTCGACAATCTATATAGATAGAGCTACCTGGCACCTATCACAAAGGATCAAATTGCATATACCTGCTTGGCTGTGGACGGAAAAGAGAAAATTCATCACCAGTGCAAATGTAGCGCTCGCATGGGACAGTAAACACTGCATAAATGACCACGTTTTCCAAACAGTTTATAGAGTTTCAAATGACGCACCGAAAGTTGCTCGAAAACAACATTTAGCAACGGCGGAGGCTGCAGCCACCAGATTATTCGGTTTATGCATCTCTCCGTAAAAGCTTTTCCCTAAAGCTCTCAATTTGCCCTGGACGCGATCCGAGACCCACCCTGGAACTCAAAGAGACCTAAACGATAATCCTTTGCTTGAAACCAGAAAAGGATAACCACTGCAACCCATCTTCATTGTTTCACTTGTCCTTTTCCCGACCACGAAACAACAACATTTCCCTTCCTATCCTTTCTAAGTACACAAGCCCAATTTGGATGAATAACCAGTCACACACCGGGAATGATCAAAATTTATGCATTTCTTACCTACAAATGCATTTGTTTTAGCCACGAGTTTGATGTTATTGAACACAAGCCAGCTCGCCATCCGTGTTTCCTGTATAAAATGAGATGGGATTATTCAGTGAACTAGCTCCTTAGATAGAATAGCAAGTTGCTTTCCATTTCATCTTCGTGTTTTCAACACTTCCGCATTAGATAACATTGTGATTACAGGAAAATTGTCAAACAAGAGTCACATAAATTAAGCGAGATTCCTCACTGAACTACAGTAAGCCACTACGAGGTAAAAGATTTCTTTGAGTATTCTAACCATATGGTCATGAAAATTTCCCTGATTTGAATATCCAATGGAAACTCCAACTTTGCTTTCACCAGTTTCGTCACTGACAATCGGAATCAGTTCGTGCTTGGTACAAGAATTCAACTGAGGTTATTATCGGACCGCCTTCTTGTTTATTTTTTCATTTGAAACGTTTCTTTAAGTGACATGATGCTTGTTTTCATCTCACTTCCAACTGACTGATTCATCAAGCTAGTAACCAAAACCATTGCATTAAAATGCACGACTGTTCTGATAAAGCTACTCGGTTCAACTTGCGATAATCTAGCCTAGCTAAAAGATGGCAATTATGCAGTTATGCTCACACTCACACGAGACACAGGATCTGCAGCCCTACACAAACAAATACCAACTCACACCCAGTTTTCGCAGTTCTCATTTCTCCACAGAAGCAAAACATCCTTCGTCCAGAAAACCATGTTCTTATTGATCTTGATGGTAATCAAATGTCGATGTCTATTCGTGGCACAGCAAAATGAACTGCTGATAATTAACTGCAAACGCTACTCTCCATGATCAACATTAAAATGTCAGTGAGAAATCCGAATTTTTCAGTTTTATTAGACGACTCTCTTTTTTACACCTCACGATAACTTGTGCTTCGAAACCTTACTTGTGTGAAGGGAGATGATTTGTCAGCAAACAACTCATCAACTGATTTATATTCCACCAGCCTACCCCGGTTTCCTGTAAACGCGTGCACATACGGTTTGATTGGTGTTTGGACTCCAACAAGATAATAAATATAAAAGGATACTGATTCATTACCCATCTGCTGAATGGGTAAAGCGTACACCAAATGCTTCTGGGCTCGCAGGTCTTCAGGTGTCTCATCTACCTGTCATGCGCTGTTGTTGCTGTTGGTGAGTTTGAAGTATTTTCTGCAAAATGCTGCCTTTTTGATTTCCTATCTGAAATTTATTTGAAAATGGTAATCAGTTGCTTATTCAACTAATAACCAGTGTGGTTTATTTGAGCCAATTGATAATGACAATAATGAAATGGCACTCCCATCCGTTCATGGCTTTGAGCAGTGAAAGCCCGCTGTCTGCACAGCGATCGACTACTGTGATTGAGGACTTGTCCGGGGAGCCCTAATTACAACGAATGCATGCACATTAGTTACAACCTGCACAGCTCAAGTACCATGTTCATCTAAGGAGATTAGTTTTGCGTAATATTCTAACAAGGATGACAAGGCGGGCTATGACACTTGTATTTCAACGGCCAAACAAGTCCAGTCCATGAAACACATACCATCGTTCATATAGTCCCTTTTTCAGACCGCGCGGCACCGACATTGCTCTTGCTGCTACTTGAGTGTTTTGACTGCGTTCTGACCAGTTGCTCGTAGGCGATAGCTTATTTCTCATGGGCATCATTTCTGTTTGGCTGTTCCAATCGTCCCAGTTGACGGCTTAATCGGCAGCCCCTCGCCTGGGCTATATTGCTGGTTGCCCGAGATCCCGCTGCTTCCCCTCTGCTAGTCCGCATGCCTCCTTTCGTCTGCTTCGGGAAGTCTTCGACATATTCGCTGTCTGTTCTTTTGCCTATGGCTCTCGGGTGGTTGGTCCGTTTGATTTGATATTCACGTCGTTCCTTTACACCAGCATCTCCGACTACAGTATGGTTGATCATGTAAGGCCAACCCCGTTAGGCTGGCGGTCAGATTTCCGACTTACAATCGTTTACCATTACATCGAGTCCCAATGGGTGTAATGCAAAAGATTATCGACAAGAGTGAGACAGCCGCCTCAACGGTTCGCTGAGCCGTTATACTACATATAATACTACACATCATGCAAGCTTAATCCCACTTTACCCACATGTAAGCAATAATAATAACGATAATCGTTTTAAATACGATGAGATGCTAGTGACATTTTGTGCAATAATACTAGCTGGTCATAGATTTTCTGAAGCAAGTGATGAACATGGTTTTATTGGAATGGATTAATCCTATAACACAAAGACGTAATGTACAGCAAGGATCCTGTCCCGGAAACAACCACTGGATTGGTCATTGTGTTGTACTCTAACGGTCCCCTTCTTCACCGTGGAAAGTATCTAGTGCCACTCCTAAAGACTGTTGTTTGCAATTCATACAGATCTTGTACGGACCGATGTACCGTTTACAGCCCAGTTTTCGTTGAATATTGGCACTTAGTTGGAACGTGGGACATGTCACATAACCAAAGTCAACCAAGTACATACTGGGTTAAGTCGAATATCTCCTGCCTACATACTCGAACTGCCTGAATTGGACGAAAATATAACTCACGTGCTTGTGTCAAAAACATACCCAATAGCCGAGATTTTAAAGTAATTGAGAACGGGTTCCCTGTTCCGAAGAGTGAAGTCAGGAGGCTACCCCCGTACTAGCTGTTGATATCGAAAATGGAACAAGTGATGGAGAATTAGATGGAGAATTATTTTATAACCAACTTAGTGGACTTTATGAAAACAAGGTGATAGACCCTGAAGAATGAAGGTGAACCCTAGAAATAATGTTGTGCATGAATGTTTCGTTTTCATTTACATGTGGGTTACTTTGTTGTAAATAAGCGTTGTTTTGCTTTCGATCAAAGGCTCACATTCCGTCATGGTCGTGGTCGACCGGCTTTGGAAACAAACGGTTTCGTCTGAATTTTGAGAATTAGCACGCGCCTGATTAAAGCCAACCGCAAGGCCCATTGTCCTGGAGCGCAGCCGCTATATGCAAGTTATTGTCATATACGAGAACAAATTGTGCATATAAGCGCCCTTCTCTATGAGTTTCGAGTACATTTTCAAGGTAAAATTTTGCACACTTGTTCTGTATTTTCAATCTATTGCTAACCAACTGACATCTGGAAACCACGGAAACATAGTAGAGCTATTTCATTCCTCTCTAGAAACCGTTGGTTTTGGCCGTCGGGTTCTAAATAAGACTTAAACCTGGAATGCCGGATCGTTCCCAACAAAGATGGCACGGTTGTGTAATGTTTATTTAGTTATTTATTCACGGACTGTGTTATTACCGAGTGTTTGCACCCTAACGTCAACAGGCGATTCAAGGCTCGCGTGATGTAAGCAGGGAGTCTTATTCTAAGAAATCGGAAACTTTGTGTCACCTTGATCCATTCCATCAAAACAGATAGAAGACGTAAATTGGGAGATCCTAGCATTTCTCCGAATCTTCTCTGTTGCGTACGTAAAACAAGCGGATTAGTGTTCGAATTGGGCACAGAGCAGCATAATGGTATGGAGGGTGTCAAACGAAATTAGGAAACTGTCCGGTGAACCCGTTTGGCTACCGCCACGACCAACACATTGTGGACCAAAAGTTTCTGTGCACACAGTTACTCTAGTGCCCCCATTTAAAGGGGGATCACCTGTTCAGTCGGATTAGTCAAGCTCATTTGAACCGTGTCACGAACTCTAGTGCCTCTCACGTCATTCATCAATTCACCTGCAGCTGCGGTGACACCTACATAGGCAGAACGGATTGGCGTCTCGGTCAAAGAATGGGGGAGCATGTATTAAAGTGGCCAGTGCAGGGGATGACCCATCCTTCGCACGGACAACAAAGGACCACGACAAACCGTGCTTCATTGATCGCGAAACCCCTTGTGACCTTTCGTCATTAGATTGACCCAGGTCAGGCACCCCGAGCGATTGCACGGAATCGGAACCCCAAAGCTCCTAGTCTCTTGTGAAGCTGTGTTGATAATTTGATTGGACCTCCAGTGTGTGCACAGAAACTTTTATCCCACAATATGTGTTTGCCGTGGAGGTAGCCAACCAGGTTTACCAGACCGTTTCCTAATTTCGTTTGACACTGTCTATTTGTCAGGAACTCTCTAGCCCAATTAGTATTTTCTGGAACGTTTTAAATAATCCGACTTGACTGACTGGAGTTGTCTGGCATTGAAACAACGATTGATATGTTTTTGCATGATATTTTCACAAAAAAGTGAATAAATCGAAGCTTATTTCTATCGTCACTTGTTTCGCCTATTTTTGCGCGTACTTTGAACAGATTATGAAACCTTTTACGGCCAACTTGAGTATATTTTCGATTGGCCAGTTTCTGTCACATTCTTTCCTATTTACCTTTCGCTCAGCTCGATGTTAAGGCACAATTCAAACAACACAATTCAAGTGAAATACTATCAGTCAAACAACACTCCTTGGGCATTGACCATCGTTCACAAGTGAGAATCGACTTGTGGACAATGAACCCAATAACATTTTGTTATATCTTAAAAATAATTGACTTTGTTGTGGGCAGAACTAAGCGGAATTTGAAAGAAATGAAGATGCAAACAGATTCACATATTGTAACAGAGAATGCTGGGGCAACGGAACGGCGGGAACATCGAGGCGAACGAACGAACCAAACGAGGGCCACCGACAAAAGAACAGGTGGTGAATATGTCAGAATCTTCCCGAAGCACGCAAAAGGAGGCATACAGACGACCAGAGAGGAAGCAGAGGGATCTCCGGTAACCAGCAAGATAGCTCAGGTGAAGGGCTGCCGATTGGGCCGTCAACTGAGGCAGTCGGACCAACCGAAGGGAAATGACGGTCAAGAGAAGCAAGCCATCGACCACAGGCAACTGGACAGAACGCAGCCGAAGCCCTCAAGCAGCGGCAATGGCAATCTTGGTGCCGCGCAGTCTGGGAAAAGGCCTATATAAACGACTGTATGTGTTTCATGACTTGACTTGTTTGACCGGTGAAATACAAGTATTCTGTCGTATGTTTTCGTCCTTGTTAAAACATCATATCTCTCAGAAAGGTCACGTGGAGATAGTAAGTTGATGTTCCAAGCGAAATCGGATAACAACTGAGACAGCAGCCATTGTTCGTGGTTGTTAAAATATATCGAAATGTTAGGTATCCCTTTCGTTGATAATGCCATCGTTGAACATACGTGTCCCATAGATATTTTATAACCCAGATGCTGTCTGTGCGGCTATTTTTGACGATTTGGCTATCCCTCTGTCCTGTGTATATGCATCACTCATTGCGTATCTCAGGATTCGAGCATTAGTCGTACTTAACTGTACAGATCACATTGGTATACAAAGTCAGCTTCATCATAAGGTCAGTTCACACGGTACTTCTAGTTATCACATGTGAAGCATTTGACAGTCAAGACGAGTGCTAAAGAACGACTGATGAATTTCTCGTACCATTCGGCTTTCTGGAGGCCCAGGGTGTGTTTGAATGTGGTGTAATTTTGGTTGCAAAAATTAAGTTGCACAAGGTCTCTCTCTCATACACAGCACAGAATAGGAATGATTAAATAGCGAATGAAGTCTTTAGCAATATGTTAGAAAACAACGGTCGTTACTTTCTAAGATTGATGAACTCGCAACACAGCAGTAAAGTTTCACTCGTTTCCGTTGATCCACGGAAGTAGCGAACATGTTGCTTGTTAGCAACTTTGCCGTAGCAAATTGGAAAGACCTATCACTCATTCGTGGATGATGGCATTTATGAGATGGACTGAAAATAAAATGTTTTCATTGGACGGCTTGGAATGAGAATCTGAGGTTCATAAATATTTTACCGCCTTTAACTCTCGTCGTCTAAATGTCCTGACACATTCATCTACCATTACTCAAATTGTATGATTGCAAATCCATCCAGCATGCATCTTCATGTGTGGGGTTTTATGCAAGTGTTTACATAGAAATATTACACCCCTATGGCTACTGTGAATATAGCCAACCTCCCAGGCAGTAAAATGCATTTACATACTGTTGTTTGTCTGTCGAAATTCCCGTTTTGGAGAAACACAGACAACAACAAAACGGTTCCCACAGTGTGTGCTTGCTTGATTACCGTCATCAACATGAGCATGTAAAATTTCATCTGAAAGAGGAGTTATTGATGGCATAAATGCATCGTAGAAGCAACTGTTATCTGATTGTGAGCAAGAAGAGGAGACAAATTTTGGCATAAGTGTACTAAAAAACAAGCAAATTTCGGAAAACGCTGAATAGATAAACAGTCTATAACGTTTGAAGAGTATTGAAACAGAACGGTAGACTTGCCGCTTCATGATGAGTTTAGGTAGATTGTCACACCTCTATATATGCGTTCCAAAGAGTTGTCAACATTCACGTTCAGCCACGATTCTTGAACACAAACTGCACCTGTATGAAGATGAATTCACGTATTCAAGTCAAGTCAAGTATTTGTTTTATACACCTTGGTGGGTGAATATTCAGCAGTACATAGTAGGTTAGTCTTTCCATTTCTGTGAAAACGAAGGCAACGTGTACAGTCCAACAAATATTATGGGTGATCATTACCCCAGGGTATCTGGCCGATGGTTGACGATCAACGGGGATGTTTCCTACGAGAATGTCTAATCAGGAATTAAAAACATTCCAGTAATTACTGCCTTTGAGAAAACCAAAAACAACATTGGGTCTTTTACGGGGGTTTTGATTTTCGGGCCCATTGGAAACATCTGAGAATATAGAGGAGTTCAAGTTAGCTGATGCATCAGGATAGGGTGACCGGAGTGCAATTGAAACCAGTCATCCCTCTTGAAATTTGTGAAAGTTTGATAGGCATGACCACGTTTCCTTGCACTAGACCATATTCTGTGTTATTTTTTGAAACTTCCTCCCAGGAGAGAACACCGATCCAGAAGGTGCTCGCTCCGAGGGAAGAACATTTCTCGTCAACAAACAACTGAAACACCCTGAAGAACATGTTCTCGGACGCTCCTTTCATGTAAACCCGAAAGCTTCGTAGTCTCGGAAACAGTCAATCAAGATTAGTGTGTACTTTTCCGTAGATACAAGACTTCGTATATTTAAATGGCTGCATTCATCCAATAATGCATTTTTCTCCATTTAAGAGGAAGTAATGTATCAAAGAGTTAATTGAACTTACTGGTACTACAATTCTCAGCCGTTCTTGCTTTTCAAGTACCCATCAATTAGCTGACTACAGCGCAGCGGAAGCCTGACAAACTGAACTCTAGGTGTAAACGGGTGATTCACAGATTGACGACGCAGTAGTTCTCACTGTTTCCACTACCGGTGGTCAAGTATTCCATGGAAGTAAAACCTCTCACAAAAGATATCATTTCCCAGAAACTGAGAAACAAGGTATTAGCAAGAAATGCGGTTAGTTTGTGAGCAACTAAAACACTCACATTCAAGCCGTGTGATTGAATGGGTTGGATGGAGTTTACGGGCACTTTTGTTGTATACCATAGTTACTGGATACCGTGACAGCGGCCTCTGACAATGGAATATCTTTTATTCGGTTAGGCCATTCAAGGAAGTAATATGCAGAATGACGTATTTTCTCATAAAAGTCAGTTGCAAGATTCTACCTTCCGGAGGAGAATGTCGATGGTGGTCCATGATAGTTCGTTCATTGTCTAACTGATCGTTTACCTGTTGAGTGTTGTATATTTTGGTTTTCAACTTTGCTATTATACTACACAAATTTGATATTGCTGTGGTCAAAGCAAAACTGATGAGCCAGTTGGATTGTACTGAATGAAACGGAAGAAAGAACTTGAAACTAAGAAATTCAATTTTGCAGCGACATAGCAAAAATCACTTTATTTCCTTTCCCATTCGGCCAATTTAACCAAGTTAACGCCAACAGACACTCATTAGCTCTGATGGACTTGAATTCTGCTTGAACTTTGTACACTAAGTAATCAGTATAGAATGTATAGCCGTACCAGACCTATCATAAGCCATCCAGGCCAGGAAACACAGACGACTGTCGAAGGACACGAGACTCAAATTCAGTTCAAGTTCTGTTTGTATTATTTATTGTTGTCTCATGATTGGTGTCGACAGGGAGTGACCTAACGTCCCCTAAAATAGAACGGTACAACTAAGCATACCATTGTGTTATACTCTATTGACTAAGTAGTTCTACTGTGGCCTGTTTGGTCATGACTGGTTTTATATTTCGGACAAACTTGTGTAGAGATTAGGAAAGCGGCACACACACAATCAAATACAAACACAAAACAAAACAAAACTGATTTTTAAAAGCGAACAACATAGAGTGGCAATACATTGTTGAGCCTTTGTTGTAAAGAGCTCCCATATATCTATGAAGGTAAAGCAACAACGAAAAATCACTCCTATTAAAGGTATTGAAAAGGCTTCCATTGTTTAATAGCAGTTTTGTCGGCAAACTCGATAAGTTGCTTTGTTTTTGTGCAGAAAAGGGCTTTCTGAGGACTGTGAACACTCTTATTGGATGTCCAGTTCCCACTCAGTTGTGAGCAATCGATGATGCCTGTCTACAAATTTGGATTGTTCATACAGTCCTCGAAGGAATGTAGTAACACCGACTTCACTTGGAAGTGGATAAATGGTAAAGTAGTATAACGTTTATTGAATGCCTGGCTTCTATTTCACGTCAATGTTCTCCTTGAATCTGTTACAAAAGCATTATGCTCTAAGAGGCTTATTTTTGTTACTGCTAGTGCCAGTATATCACACACGCACACTCATCGATGATTCGCGTACGGTTTTCGTACATGCCTCCTTCGATTATTCCCAAGTACAAACTACCCGCAGCTCCTTGATTTTTTCACACCTTCGTTTCTCTCACCTATCTTTGTGCCAGTTCGGCACAGATTTCACACATACTGTCGAGCACACCAGGGATAAGGATCAATAAGTTCCAGTATTTTGTCAAGTTACCGGGTTTGTTACACAATCACTCACGTACGGCTACCCATAACTGTACATACACCCTATATTACCCAGTATTGTATATTCAAATGCCTGTGGTGGTACGTTGAAAGTAAATTTCGTTGCAAGCATCTCTGACAGATGGCACGGTTGGCCTTAGCCACAAATTCACAGGTTCAGATTGGGCGACATTATCTGCTTTCGGGTCTCCACGCAGCAGACACACTTTAGGAATGTCCAAGCTGATGAGCTTGCCCTTTGGGAAAATGGACACCAGTCTGCTTTAGGTTCGTTGTTGCTTATTGAAAACGTCTGGTTAAAAAATCACCAAACCACCAGCCTTCGAGTTTCAAATTTTTTATATCCCTTGTCTTTTTTGATTCTAAAAATAGTCTTCCAGTCCATGCACGCCCCTCACCAAGATCAGGTGTATGATTTGTCGCCATCGCTTAGTAAACATACCTCTATGACCACTTCCAGGACCACAACCGAGGTTTTCTCAGATTAGCCAGAAATGGATCGTCAACAAGACATAACTATTTTTGTTATGAAACATTTCTGGGACCAGTGACTTGTTGGTCAACCTCCTCTCTGTTTAGTCTTTGACGGTTCTGGGAGTTTCATCCGAAAGCATTTTTGTTTGTGGAAGTATAAATCAGAAAACACGACGACAGGTCTAATCCTAATTTCACAAACTCGTCCATGGTCGTGCACTGACGAGGCCTGAAATATCACCCAGGCACCTCGCAAAGTCAACAGTTGTCAAATTAGTATTCGTTTTCACTCACATATGCAGGTTCAATTTTTCCTCAGCAGCACCCCCTATTTGAGTTGCAGTGTCGCCGTGGATATTGCTCGGTCAGGCGCTCCAGGCGGTGGGTCTGGTAAGAGCCGGGATAAGAGCAAGAGCATGAGCACGATAAATGTGGACAGCTTTAGTCTAAATACAAGAGTATTTGCAATCGTCACACTTTCCAGACTATGGACAACATTCACTCAGGATAGACACACATTGATCCACTCTAATCTCGTAGAAGGAGTGCCATCCGGCCTCCAATATCGTGGGTTGAATGGGTGCGATGTGTTTTTGTAATCTCCTAATATGCTTTCATCATATGGTGGTGTGAACGAGTACTGTTTGAGCATTATGGCAGAACGTTTGTACCTCACATGGTGTTTAGAATATTTGAGCCCTCAACTAACGAAATAAGTTTCATTTACATGCCTTAGACATAATGTCGACACCTTTGAGGCGATAAGCCCCTGAAGTTTTGACTGATTTACTATTCAATTTGCGAACCTCAGCACACCTTCAAACCCACTTGGTTGCAACTCATAGCTTCTTCGATTTATGTGAGCTTCATAAACAGAACTGTCTTATGACCGATTATTCTACCAATGTTTGAAACATTGGGTCCTCTTGATTCAGTTCATCAAAACAGATAGAAGACATAAATTGCGAGATGCAAGCATTTAAAGAAGATCATTTGTTCAGTCGGATTAGCGAAAATCTAAATTGTGCGCTAACGTGCACCAACTTGGCAGCTGAATTGCAGATTTCGCAAACCACCAAAATTATTAAAATTACAAGCCCATTCGAACAGTATCATGAACCTGAATGCCGCCTACATTATTCTACCAATGGCCTGAAGATTATAAATCATTAGGGTCATTTAGTGGTTTCGCAAAGAAAGTGCTGAATCAAGCACTTGTATTTTTCTATGTAATACAGTATTATCAACCAATTCACCCAGATGGTTTCTACAAGTACTCAATTGTTGGGTCCTTGTTTACGTCCGTTTCTGATTCATAGGTGGCCAATGCACATGGCCGTCTCATTGTTCTTGTCACGAGTACCTGCTCTCCATTCTCCCGCACGACCTAAGTTCATCTCACAGACTGAACAATCACATCCCTGCTCGAACACGCGTCGACTGCATTGACTATAGGCTTCTTCGTTGACGTTTGAGCTCAGATTTTTCGTTGGCCTGCGACCGTGATCGACATGTTCTACCTACAATACAAATACTATTCGACTGTCATTGTGCTTACTTCTGAGTGGTTTGTTTTACTTCACGGGAAGTTTATGTGATTACCTAAGAGGCGACTTATTCTAGTCTCGGTATGATAGCAGACTTCCATGTTGTAACTCTTGACTTGATTATTAAGATGGAGCAGGCCGTTAAAGCAGCATCATTCACAAAACCTGCGTATGATACTTTTCTTTGGCCATTCTGTTCAAGTTCCTTCTCAACGAGCCCGCATGGACTCGGGGTTCAGCTCTCGGTACTAGTATCTTCTGTATTGCTATGGTTGATTTCCTAAACACCTTTGTGGTGAGCATTGGGACTTGCACTGATTACCTGATTGTACTGAATACAAATTCTCAAACAGTGGAGTCAGTCTTTGACTCAGATAATATAAGTCAGTGGAATGGAGTTAAACAATTACCGACGAACGATCAAGGAGCATGTCTGAGAGTGCTACGGATCAGCCCCTTTGTACCCATTTATATGCAAAGGTAGGTCAGCACATTGTTTTGCAAATTTCTCAGTTTTTGTGCTGTTCTAGAATTTTACTCACATTTCACCAACAGAAAACCAGTATGCAAGCCTTCCGAGCAGTGCGGCTGATCAGCTGCCATGTCACTAAGACGGGATCATCAATGGCGAATCCAAATTGGGTATATGGCAGTCAAATAATCACCACTGGCTTCGTGAGAGACCGCGACGTGCTTGTGTTGATCTAGCAAAATGTCATTTGGCCAGGAAATGCATTGCCACCTAACCCATACTCAATCCGCCTCACTGTTCTCGTTTTATTCCCAATCCACTCGTACCAGGCAAGATAGGCCAGATTTCGGTGCACCTAGGCCCAAAAAGCCTTGCAAGAATAAAATCACAAAGCATCAGTTTCAGTAGTCTTCTAGGCTTCATAAATTAGCCCTTATTTTATTTTGTGCAGAGATCTGGTCCAAGGCATGTTAGACACTATTGTCAAGATGATATTTGGGGCTAGTGCAGACAACCACTTAGGGGTTCATCTAATCCATCATTGAAATTATCCTCTTCATTCAATACCGGAAAGGATTGTTTCCATCTACCTATTTTATCTGCCTAATTTGTTGTTAAGTTGCTTTAAAATCAATATTGAAAAAGAAACTCCCAAGTTTTCCATTGATCATCTTTTCACTATGAGTATCTGTGGATATCGTATAATTGCACACCCAACATTCTACTCACCGACGCATTCATTATAAGATAGCAAACTTCATTTTTAAAGACTGATTAATGCTGATGTACCTTAATGATTGCCTGCACTAGTAGGCTACAGGTTATTTCCGAATTCCGGAAAACTTAGAAAATCAAATACCTCCCAATATCCAGCAATGATTAGTTCTAGGCCTTGAATCCCAGACCTAAGTTAAGGCAATTATAATCCAATTCAAACAACCACAAAGCAGGCTTTGGATACGGTGGCTTTGGTGGCTATCTCCCACCGGCATCTTTATTCGGAAAAAATGAATATAACAAGAATGGAAAAGGGTAAGTGGGAGTACTACACTTACTGGCATCACGCCGACACAAAACTTTTGTGGATACAACAGCGCCATTGATCGAGGTGCCTATTCCTTTCCTCCGATGGATCTAACGATAGAGTTAGAGGGCCTCTTGGACCCTACGCAGAAAGTCTAACAAGCTCTACATGGCCAAGTCTTCTGTTTAGGCTTTTCATAATTTACGACACAGAATCCTCAATAATATCACTGTCAGTGTTATTGCAAGTTCCATTCAATAGGGTGCAAACTCAATATAACAATAGAAAATCAGACTGAATTAAGCAAGTACGTGAACAGTAAAGAAACAAGGAAGCACTGATTGTTTCGCATTTCGCTACAAGCACCTGGCAACAATCCGTAAGCATTCAGCACATGACTGACGAGACAGTGAGCGGTTGCGATCCTCATAACATTTATCAATCGATCTATACATCAATCTATCTATCTATCCATTTATATATATATATATATGTATATAAATATATCACTATCTCGCTATCTATATATACATCCATCTATCTGAAAATTATAATATGTATCTATTTAAGTATCTATATTTCTGTCTATCTATCAAACTTTCTATCATGCTCTCTAAATATCCATCTAACTATCTCTCTCTCTTTCTATCTATCTATCTATCTATCTATCTATCTATCTATCTATCTATCTATCTATCTATCTATCTATCTATCTACCTGGTTTGAGACGGTCACGTGTACAGGTGAATATCTGGAAACAGTCCGATAATGTGAATAAAACAAGTCATTCATTATGCATCTCTAGTTTTCCTATCGAGTGATATGTTTGATTATCACTAAAAAGGTAAATGTGTTGTCCTACTTCGCACAAAATATCCGAAATTCGCGTGTTGGCAGACAGATGAATATTTTCAAGATATTGTCGTCAGTTGAGCGTGATTCGAGGGTCCATGGAGTGACCTAGGATTCACGGCATTTATTTATTCGTTTCAGTTGATTTCCTACGGTGAACTCCATCCTGATCCCCTTTCAATCTCAATGGCTGAGCTCTGTATATGTGCTTCAATTTTTTCTCATTGATTCCTAATAACTTGGACCTACAGAACGTACTTCTTTGGGACCAAATACATTTTTTTCAGTCTTCGGTCCAGAGTGTACCTTTAGGTTTGCACATTTCTTTTCAGTTTTTCATATTTTCTTGACACGAACCTAAATTGTGGCCCTTTTGGTTCAAGAATTCGGAATTGGTGCATCACTGTCCAACTTCTACTTCGACTTTCTGAAAAGCTTCCTAGTTTGAAGCATAGATGTGATAAACTGGTTCTTGCAGGGCTGTCCCCTGGCGCGATTCCCAAATACATAGTAGATTGTCAGGCAATGCGATTTATTCCCTTCAACGTGGCTCGCGTTCGAAATGTTACAGATCTACGCCAGACATCATTCATGTTGCACAAAACATGATTTCCATTTCCTCTTAGTCTGCTGAGTTCTCTGAATGGTTGCACGGCAAATAAAATGGATAAGAAGATTATTATTATTGTTTTTATTAATGTGATCAGCTTTATAGAAAAAACCATTTGACAGCCGGTGACCATGTTCAGGAAAATCGGATAGAAGAAAACACCTTTCGGGATAAACACTAACCATTACAAATGCATCTACCCAGTACGAAAAAACGAATAAGACAATTCAAGGCCTACGAAATTAGTGTCCATTAGTTTTAATTTTACATATTCCAGTAGGTGCTTAGTGATTTATGTTTCCTTCATATGTATTGTCTTGTTTGGGAACAACTCGAAAACCAGTCGGCCTGCGCGCTTGTGTTCATAGGCAACCAGATTAGTTTTGATAGAATACAATACGGTTGTTGAATTATACTTGCAGCCGAACTGTCTGAACTGTTCCGGGCAAGGCCTCAACGCACAATTCCTTACTAAGTGTGAAAACACCAAGAGTCAAACTGTTCAAGTCGACAAGGCTGATCTCTCACCCAGTACGTGAGGTGTAGCACTGAGATTAGAGCTGGCAAGTAATCAACTATAGTACGATGACCGCCGCACGACGGCTGGATATCAGCTATTACTAGTCGTCAATATCGTCACTGACAAAATATTCAGTCATTCAAGTCTGTCCCATTTCAACCATGCACTGATAAATTGCAGCTAACTCGAACAGTGTCACGGTCCATGAGAAAAATTTAGTCCTTTCTTCCATCGAGATTGCTTTTCATTTCCAAGGTCTTGGTTACTGCCTTGATCTATCAATAAGCCAGACGTGGAACACGAATAAAAATCTCAATTTTCTGTAAGGTAATGGTAAGCAAGTTCAAAGTCGTGTAAGCGAAAACGAGAACACGAGTTTAAATGCGCCCCTGATGACGACACTTCACAGACACCGCCATTCAACAACAATCCGGTGTGAGCGGATTTTATTGAACTCAAACCGTAAACACAACAAGTCATTTATGAAAAACCACTACCTAATGCCTTCACAATCCCCATTCTGTTCTCGTCTGCCTTGAAAACAACACCCACCGGATAACTCTAATTGTAGGCAAGCTTAAAACCTGTGTCTACTATCCTACCCTTTCAAAATTGTCACGGACCGCAGACCTACGATCTGTCTCCAGCTCTCTACACCGAAACGTGACAATGCTGATGGGACAATAAAGAGTGTACGCAAGTGCCCAGGTGTGAACTTTAGGCATAACTGTTGTAAAAGTAATCACGTAACATGAAGATTCACTCAGCTATGAAGAAAGAAAGAGAAACACAGGTCAAAGCTATGGATGGCTGAGTGGTGACAGATATACAGTCCCCAATGATGCCTGAAAGGATAACAATGACCAGCGGATGAAACAAAGTTGTCCCAATTAAAATTAAGGTGGAGTTAGGCATATCCGGTTCCGAAGTAAATAGTGTTGTTGTGTTGTCACACCAGTGTTCAGTGTGTTAGCCCGCGAGCTACATCAGTCATCAATCTGAGGCAGGAAATTGATGTTCTCCTCGAGAATGAAGTGATGCAACTGTTCTACCATGAGAATCATGCTGGTTCCAGAAATGGGTCAAATTAAAATATACGAAAGAATATACAGAAGCCATATCGAAGACACTTGATTTCTGTTGATTAAATCGGGTGGACGATACTATTAGGCAAGAATCTGCTTGCAAAATTCATACACGGCGATTGAAAGATTGACATCCTGTAACAGAGAGCAGCGTTTTCGATTGAGGTACCAAACACTTTCCGTTAAAACCTAGCATGACGGTACCACAAAGAGGGGTAATTCTTTATTCCACTATGTATCCTAGGCTAAAGAATCGATAAATAAAACGTGACTGAACGTACGTACGTAAGTTTGACATACTCCTGGCTACCGACGGACACCAACACACACAGATTTGTTTCCACTTGGTTCCCACAAGTTTAATTATCACCGATTTTTAAATTAATGACTCGGTTTACCAATGGCTTCACAATTTATTCCAGCCCTAATAAATTTTCCAAATAATACCGATTATCTTCGCCACTCTAGTGTCGCACTTTGATTTTCATTCCTACGTACAGCAGAAAGTTAATCCCACGGTCCTTCAGTCCATGATGGTTTTCGATAGTTCTTATGACCCCATAATTTGATCGGGTTGTTATCATTTTACAATTTGTGGGGCTTCATCAAACCGTGATCAGCTTTCACTTGGGTTCCGTGTATTGGACTTAATCAATAGGGAGTTTCAAGTTCCACCTAGGAAGTAAATCACTGTTCGTTCTCAAGGAGAGATTTGTGGATTGTGGTATTCATGTGGTGGAGACTATAGGTGCAACGTAAACAAAAGCGAACACATCTCCGGACGTGATCTTGGCCAATTGGCACGGGTCAGAATAGTTCACCTAAATCAAACTCTGCGGATGACAGTTGTGAATTCAACTGTTTTACAAAATACGTAGGTGGCAAGAAAATAGCCACATCGGATGGTCTTTGCTGTTAGTTTGGATTCATGGAGTGGGAAACTAACTGGGCGACTCTTCTTTATATCATCCAAGTATCCAAGGTGAACGCTGAGGTTGTCAGCTATGCGTGTAATGTTCGTGCAATGATCTCCTCGAATCAGTTGAGAAATATCCCAGCGTAATTGTTTTTCTGCATAGAGGACTTGCAGTCCTTAGGACGAACTAACCTCGTTTCAGTTTGCTGGCCTTAGTAATCATGAATGGTTCAATATAACGGAACCACACCGAACTGAAACTATCTCAGGTCCGGTTTAATCACCAGCTCTCGCAATTTTAAAACAAATAGAGAAATCCAAAACCGATGTCATATACGAGATCAAATTTATGACGCGATTATGATTGAATGTGGACCTTTACCGTCACCAGACGAGCTTCAAGACTACTTAGTTTCACTGTTGTTATAAATTGAAGTTGTTGACTTTTCAGGTATTTGGATCAATTCACACCTCGTTTTCAAGGTGTTCACGGATCTCAGAAGAGGTAGCCCATTGTCTTATCTAGCGTTGTGTGCAAACTTTCAAGACGACCAAGTGACATGGAAATTGTTAATTGAGAAATCTGTTGAATAGTCGGTCTTCGTTCATACAACCTTTATTTTTTATCTTTAGTCATAGTTATGCGCGATGTTTTATAATGATCCAAGGACATTGGGGAAGTAGAAATGACCTCTCCACAAAGAAAATGGAAGTTCTGGAGTTAAACCGCGTACTTCGCCTGTGTTGAAACTGCTATACATATTGTTCATAGCAATCCAAGCCAATACGGTAAGCCTGACACGTATGAATGTTTGGCAATCCTATAACGTGAGATGTCGATCGAATCAACCATGGGGAATCTTAGTCGAGCTAATCACACATGATCTTGATATTTCGAGTCTCGTTTCGTCTTCAGATTTTGTTTATTCTCACAAGTTTGCTGAGTACTATCCTCAGGTTGTGCTTTGACAGAAATGCTTTAAATATGTTCAGCTCGTTTTGTCATTTGCATACCTCGATCAATGCGCTTGCACTTGATTCTGACAGCCTATCATTTCGGCTCGTTCCCACGTCCTTATGCAAAGACTCGTGTCCATTACTTTTAAAAAATCGATGCACACAATACTTGTGTCGCTTATAATTCGGGCTTTGCACGCGACTTACAGGCTTGGAGTTTTCCGCGTTTGTTTTGTCCAAGAGCTCGGGTACATTTTGGATGGGGTTCTACAACAAGCATCATGCACCCACAGGAGCCAGCAGAAAGCGGCTGCATCTTTCAGCTGTATGCAGCATTGCTTTGGGGAGCAATGTACACTTTCTAGGTTCATTGATTTTTCCATCGTCAAAGGATTCTCCAGATGATCTTTTATTCGGCAACCAGTCTCCGCCTGGGATCATTCTCGCGAATAACTTCTCCGAAGTTAAGATATTCAGAACTTAATCTTAGATATGACTGATTTATTCCTATCGTTCAGAGCTTTACATAGTCGACTTTGCTTAAACACCCAAAGAGCTTACCGGCTGATATGCACGAAGGCGTAATTTTGCTGTTGGTTTAGGACAAGAAATTCCCCGTTTGGAGGTTTGATAATGACTTGTATAATGCGGAAGCCACGGGAAAGTTAATCAGTATCATTTTCACTAGCAATCCGAATGGATGTGAGTTGATGGTCTCATTACGAGGGCATGTTTGTTAGTTGTATCGTGGTATGAGAACTGATACAATATGTCAAAGAAATATAACCAAGCATTTTAGAGATAAAATATGAAGAAAGTCAGCAGAAATCACAGTACTGATATGTTTTTTGTTGAGAAGGAGCATCATTTGCCAATTATCGAGAATTAGTACAGTGGCTAAGAAAACGATGAAACGATGCTTTCGCACTTATCATATTTCCCTAAGGATTGATCTGTGCACACGGTAGTATCAGGTTTGCCAATTACAAATTTGCAATCTGCTATGCGTCGAGTTGAAAGATCAACCCTCTACGGCAATAATCCAATGGTAGCTCAGTTAGACATAAAGAGTCTACTTAACTCATCAATAATAACACCAGTTTCAATACAGAACATAGAACGAACTTCGTTGATGTTGTCTATTCTAATTATTTTGTTGTGACTTTTTTCATATTCTAAGGTCGAAGAGCAGAACCAAGTTCAGAATTCGTCTGTGATCCCGTTCATTAGATGCAATTTTTTGAACACATACGAGTGTGTGTATTGAATAAATAGATCAATGTAGTGTACGATTTGTGCTCAATTCATTGAAGAACGTTGTTGATAGACATCAGATGTGAATGGGAGCACTATATATATATATATATATATATATATATATATATATATATATATATATATATATATATATATATATATGCGTGTTCGAGGTTAAAGCGGGTCTAGCATGTTGTTTTCCAAACTTCATGCAGTACAATCGATTTTAAACGACTATCGTTCTCAGCTAGCTAGTCGTACTTGAGGTCGACAAAAATTAAAGCTCGATAACATTTTATATCACTGACTGATGAATCGGTGGCTTAATTTCGTGAGAATGCTGGAACAGCAGTTGGCGCACGAATTTAACCTAAGTCTATGGTTGCGGTATCGATGAGATATTCTGTCGTCTGTGAGAATAACCTCACTAGTTGATAGCCTGTCATGATCTGATCTGTCTACACTAAACTCAGTCTTTTCACTCTGCTGAGGATCGAATATCTCTCGGCATAGAACCACAAATTCAAGGTACTCGGGGGACGATATATGCATAGGTCTGCAGTTACATCTCACTACTTTCTTCTCTTTGCCCTACAATTGTTACGCAGATGGAAAACAACGATTAGTTATGCCGGATATGGTACAGAATAGTGCAACCACACATTACTTTAGCACAATCTGCAATATCCCATCAAAGCCACGTGTTTTCTGAGGGTGAAGTGGAGACAATGTTTTAAAGGTTACAAACCACCGATTGCATCAAAGCTCAAGGCAGAGGCTGTCTTTGTAATTGATGGAGTTCCAGTGTAGTTCTCCAATGTCTACCTCTAATGATAATTTTTAGGAATTTGTCACTCCTCTGTGGGAGAGATTCCCAGGTATCGTGGACGCTTTTATTTGTCCACAGAGTCCGAACGTACATAAAAATCAGTGTTCATACTGTGACTGCGAATAACTTGAATAGAGTTGTGAACAACGGATAACTTTTGGTGTTTATTCATATTCACTTTTACCATCCAACTGTTTGAGAAGTGAAGATGGAAACGTATTTGCCCAAAAATGTACGGTTTTCATTGGGCAAAACAAATAAAAGCGGAAACTGTCCGATCCATGAGGCACTTATCTAAAATTACGGATACACCTTGTAATCAGTGAAGTAAGTTTGTTATGTGCCAACACCACAATTCTTGTGCACAGTTCCCTCGTCGAATACAGCCTGTCCATTTGCATTCTCTTAACCCTAATCTCCATGGATTTATTTCTAGAGTATTCACACGATCCCCGTATAAATACCTGTATTTTCGTGGCAAGACCAACAAACCCTTCACAGTAATACATCCCACCCGTTTTCTGTCTAACCGTGGTACCATCACTGCAGAACTGAACTCAATGCTGAGTTACAATTTTATTTCACCCGAAGTATTATTTCTGTGATTCCAACTGATTTTGTAGCCCCTGAATAGTCACCATCGGCTGTGAACAACATTTATCTGACTTGATCGCTGTACGGGCAACCGGTTGTTGCCGTCCCAAGTCAGTGACGGAGAGCTAACTACTCATATATGTCAACAACCCACCTCCTTCTAGCCATTGTGGGGTTTTATTGAAGTATGCTGTTGATGTACTTATTGTAATCAAACCTGGTGTTGTCAGAGTGATACTTCTGGAGTATGGTCCTACGGGAAAATCTCAAACCTTCCTCACGTTGCATCCATTGTGCATTCTGTAGTTTCATGAAGCCATTCATACGAGAACTATTTTGTTTGGGGAATGAGAGCTGCAATCCAGATACTTGCAGAATGAAAATGCAGTATGAATATTCAGTGCAAGTTCTTGTGTAGGAGGGCTACTGTAGGGCCGAGATTTCTGCAACAAATGCTGGTTGTGAACGCCGTTGATTAGAGCCCAGTATGAAAGCAAGACAGAGCCTACATAGTCCGTTTACCATCAACGGTTACAAAAGTAGATTTTATGAAGCATACGAGGAAGCAGCAAATCCGAACTGACCATCAGTTGCCATAAACAGTTTACTCGCAACAGAGAGAATAGGATGGAGGCCTCGGAGTTTGATGTGTTAAAGAGCGCAAATGTATTCGGATACAGCCGAGTGTCAAGTGCCAAATCATGCTCACTTACGGAATATGTTGGATCATTGAGTAACTGATGTAAAATGTTACTCTTCTCTATATACATAGTGGGTATAAGATATACAAAGGCAAACTCTGTTTACCGTTGATATGGTTGAGGCAAAGACATACTCTTCTTCCAACACTGATCATCCTGAGCATAAAACGTGAGGTCATAAAGAAATTCATTTTGGTTTTGGGGGTGGAAGATTGGTCTCTCACCAGGATAATGTTGATCTGAACTTGACTTTTTTGCATGGGCCTGTGGTGAGTGTGAAAGATGTATCCGAGTGTGCAGGCACATCTCTACGACCCTGTTTTTCAACATTTTCGACACTGTACTTTCAATCTGACCCTAAATTCCGTTATAACTTGCCTGAATTATATAACATCAGTCTACACACAGATAGACACACAGAAACAAGTTCCTATTTAACCAGCGGCCGACTCAGCCCTGCATGAATACCATTAGTAAGAAATATAAGTATTTTGTGATATGACTACTCATGTAGTATGAAAGCTTGCCTCACTACTGAAAACCACTCAAGCATCTAATCCTCAGATTGTGCTGACCGGCTATCATCATTTTGTGGACCATTATCCCCACTACGTATATCAACTTTTCGTCCCTGGCTTTAAATGGTAACAACTCGCTGACTGCCAAGCGATCAACTTCTGCTTTCGATGACACCTCCGCAGGAGCCCATACACAAATAAGGGATCCCGTTATGAACAACCTACCATTTGTGATCCATACATAAAAATAAGTGTTAGGAGAATATTAGTATATAGATTGATTGATTATGCAATATCGATGTCCAGCTTGTCATTTAAACTCAAGGACCACATGTAGTTGATTGATTGTCTTGACCGATGGGTTTTTTCTCTCTGATCCGTGTACCTCAGCAAAGACGCTAATGGACGGCCAAACCTCTTGCCGTCGCAAGCCTTCAACACGTGTTGTCCTGTTAGTATCCGAGAGACTGTGAGTTTCCACTCCATTTCATACATCCAAAGATGTCCCGTCATTGCGGAGACTGGGGGGAAATATTGTTAAGCCCAGACGCTTATCGATTATATGTTCGTATAATTCATTGAATTAAACATTTAATGTGTATCCGTAGCACAATACCACAGGAAAGACTCGATTTCCGTTAGTTTGAAACTGGAATTTACGCGTCACTCAGGTGTACAATTTTGATCAAGGATAGCAGTTGCTTATCTGGATTCCGTGTGTAGAATCTATAGTCACAATGTATCATTCAAAAGGGGATTTATTGTATGCCGGACAACGAGCCATCCAGAAGTTAGAAAAATCGACAGGGAGTAGTGAAGAAACATTCGAGGCAACATGTTTTCACTTGTGATGTACGAGTTCAATCCTCGGATGCCGATGAAAGATATCGGCGATGACCAGCGGGAGACTCCGCATCACTTGTATTACTAGTGAGTTCTGAGGTAACGCAACCTTAATTGTGACATGCTCCGAATCTATTGTATGCACTGTATGGTTTTAACCTCGCAGTAGAAAGCGCGTACTAAGTAGAATAAGTAAGCAAAACTTACTCGGTGGTAAACAATGCTTACTGTCCATCTGTGAGTAGGTTCTGTGTCGTCTGGAATCTGTTTTGCTTTAGTGTACTGAATAGTATAAACGAAGGTGGAACAATGTGAATGAATTCCGAAACAAACATTGCGCGGTACTAGCGGACTTTACCAATAAGGATTCACATCAGGGGTTGTGATCTGCAATTGCAATGGTCCAATAGTTCAATCGTGCTGAAACTGGTCAAATCTTACCAGGAAGCTGTTTTAAAACCTCACAAAATTCCTCGAAAGGAGATTCTTCACTGATTTTGAGCTTTCGGTTAGGCTGTTTCATTTTGGAATCACAAACCTACACGTGAATTTCTTATGTCCTTCACTTGTATCTACCGTGACTTGACGTGCACGATAACACAGAATGTTAGTGACTTTGAATGATTGGGAACTGTGTGTGTAGGTGCAGATAGCAATAAAGTAAGTTTGCATATTCTGAGTAATTTTCAAATAGCCTCAAAATTCTTCCTGGTTCTGAACGACCTTGAGTCAGCACGTCATAATCCATTCAGCTGATTCACTTATTTGCATCTAATTTCAGTTACGTTGACATGTGAGGGACTAGTGTACAGCAGTGAATTATGTCGTCTACTGTTTTGTTTTGTTTAAAAGTTGACGCCTGCTGTCATTTCCACAACCAAGTGCATTTCACAAGTGAACCGGTTTTGTTAACAAGCCTCGGGTAGTGGAACTGTAAAACCACAGATTTTGCAAACTTTTTAGACGGACTATCTTCTTTGTAATTACTTCCTCTTTCCTAAATGTTTGGCTGTATAGCATAATGCAAAGCTGACGTAACGAACTCCGCAGAACTGGAGGCCATTCACATCAGTTCTACTGCAGACAGCTGATAATTAAAACTGTGTGACCTTGATCATCATAACTGACTAATCTGAAGTTCAGAAATTCAAAAATCAGCTAAATACTAAATACGGCTTATTGGTAAACCAATGAAGGTGAAATACAACATGAGTAGATTTTGTCATTGTTGAATACATGTTGATCTTACCAGGCATGTGTCTTTTTTCTGTCATGTCTCTGTCTAACAGAAAGAAGTACAAATAGAAGAAAATTATTCAGGGAAAACTACGTGTCTAAACAAACCAACAGCCAACTTACGGCTTATGGTAGCATCGCCAGAGGATTTCAAGGTCTCATGAGCGTTGCTTGTCGGATGTTCACTTTGCTTTCGCTACGTTCAAGAAATGTTTATTGAAACCCAGAAAATGTTGCTACCTTATTAAAGAAAACAGGGATGACATTGTCCGAGCCCATGGAACACACGTTCCTGTGGTGGAGAAGTTTCCCACTCCTTTTTGCACAACAGCGTGTTTTTCCCCAGTATTCACGTAAGAATTGGTGTCATAACAAGATGTGGTGGGTGAAAAAAATATCCAAGATTGGTAGTGATAATTGTTGCATTGGGATAAAAATAACAGCCAGAGAACAATAGGTATATATTCTGGAAGATGATTTGATTAGAAAAAGTTCCATGTGCCCTTGAAAACAAGGGTAGAGAACATTCAGATGCATTAGCCTTCAGCCGATGAAAAAACCAGCCATATTCACACGAATAACAACGGGGACTTAGTGTTG
This sequence comes from Fasciola hepatica, assembly GCA_948099385.1. Lineage (NCBI taxonomy): Eukaryota > Metazoa > Platyhelminthes > Trematoda > Plagiorchiida > Fasciolidae > Fasciola > Fasciola hepatica. The sequence goes on from CANUEZ040000182.1 coordinate 12,119,946, forward strand.
TAACCACGAAAATATCCTAATCGTATCAGAAATCGCTTTGACCACTGACTTACTTTGAATGAACCGAGGTGAGAATTAGATGGCCCATCGATACGTCCATCCTTACAAGAAATTTACGATGGAAATCATTATAGTGATATTGTTGTTGCACGAGACACCATTCTGATTGACGGGGCTGTGAATACTTGCAATCAACCATGCTGATGTGGCATCAATGAAGATATTCTGAACAATGCTGAATTTACCGTGTTCGAGGCTGTAAAGTTCCCTGTCTGTTAAATCAGAATTTATTCTAGAAAAACTGTCTTATTGTAAAATCAAGCTCCACGTCATGTCCCACTCGAGGCCGGACAATTCTATCTATTTGTTGTACAATTTCACATCAAAAAGCTATTGAAAAATCCAGTTATTTTATTTTCACAATTTCCTGCCAGGTGTTACGCTTGATTAAAATTGGGAAATTATTCCTTGTGTGCAAGAAAGAAGTTGTGGCATATGGTTCATTTGATCTATGCAATTTTACGAGGGCGCAATCTCGTATGTTGGAGATTGACCAACTCAAAGAATTCTGAAGCTCAGATAATTTCGACAGTACTCGTGGATATACGTACGTCGAAAATCTCAACCATGCAGATTTGTTTCCCTGGCCATAAGGGGTAAACGAGATATTTGAGCAATAAGTGTTTGCAGAGACCGTGTTTACCGTAGACAGGTAAGATCATGACAGGCTACCAATTATTGGTGGTTGTTCTTACAGAACACGGAGTAATTCGCTGAAGGAACAACTGAGGTATGTAATAAAATTCCTTCGCCCACTAATGTTGGTGCATTCTGAAGTAATTAAACCACCATTTGAACAACTATTGACAAAGTTTGTCTTACAACAATATTTATCTATTATAAACAACATTCACAAGTTGGGGACAAAAGTCGACTGGAATCGATTAATTTTGCATTTTCTTAGAAAAATATCATACGAGGTCTAATTTTATTTGATTTGAATGTACCAATAGTTTCAATAATACTTTAAGCACATCAAAAATATGTCTTTCTCATTCTGAGTAGAAACTGTACCATACATTGACCTACATTAAAAGTAGAGATGTATGTATATGTGGGCATGTGCCACAGTACTGCTTCAGATGAACGAGGTCATTATTGATTTATCCAACTTATCTATCTTTATCTTCACCATGATTAAAGTTAAGATAGTAAGTTTAGCTCAGGTTCAGTCGCAGTTGTTCACCACATTCTGACTACTGTCACTGGTGTTATGATGGATTAGTTAACCACAATCTTTATAGTTAACAGATTCATCTGTGAACTGCAGGTGTACGATGTCAACTTTCAACTTACTGGTGCATAAACCTGGTGGAACCGCATACATCTTTAGGTTTTTAGTGAACTACAGTGAAATATACATTATAAACCGTCGCTTATTTGTCTTTCTAACTACTGTCCTGATTCTCGATATGGCGAATAAAGTTCTATTTATTCAAAGCTTGAAATTTATCAAATCTATGTTTCATGCTGACGATCTCGATAGTTTCCACATTCTCAAATGCTTGAACTAGTTTCAGTAACAGAAAAATACATCGACACTCATACCACGCTACAAGGCAAACTGGAAGAACACACGTCCTTTTGGTAGAAAATATTTACACCCGCAACTGCTTGAGTTCCCAGTGTAAATGATACATATATTTAGTTTCTGCTACCTTCCAGATTACACAAATCATTACCAAGCGTCCAAATGAGAAAATTTCTGTGTCAACTCCAACATCAAATGCTTACCACCGTGCATCTGAATCTGGGTAATCAAGATACCTCATAATGTGTGTTTGAGCAAACGTTTCTAACTGATAAATCTGCCAGAATTTAGTCGACAATATTCAAGGTTGGATTCTGCACATCATAACTTCGGATAGCTCACTCCCAAGAACAACCATCAAGCAAAACTGCCTACCGCTGAGAAGAGTGTCTGGGGATTATCTGGACCGTGGGATGGCCTACCACACTTTGAATACTAGCTATTGTCTCGCAGAATAGAACAGTCATGAGCCTAAAAGTTGCTGCCACATTTGACTGACTCGACCGGTTGCGTAAAACTCGTTATGGAAACGCATCCCCAAGATACCTCGCTGACTAAGCGGGATCTTCACAGAAAAACACCGGATCCGTGCACCACGTGCATTTTCTGCATTATGGTTTGAGCTCCCACATGTGTTGATCAGTATTGGAACAGCCACAAATTGAGCAGTTTTACCCAACAGCACCTAACCCTTCTGAGAATTGATCCTCTCTATTTTCCATATATGATACTAACTCAGTGTTAGATGTCAATTACAACTATGACTAAAGAAAAACGACAGCATTTATTCATTCAAAGAACAAATATTCATGGCATTTCTCAATTTAAAATTGGCATACCATTCACTTTTCTTCAAAGTTTGCACACAATGCCACATAGCACAATAGACTGTCTACTACAAGATTGTGAACACCTCAGAATCAAAGTTTGCCTTGCTCCACTAACCTCTCACTTCATCATTCGCACTTTTTAGCAGAATAGTAACTACTAAGGCCGTGGCCTTACTAGTTACTATTATCGATGATCCATTTCATTCACATAACCATTCGGGTTGGTGATGATTAAATACCGTTGACTTCAAAGAAAAACACACGAGGGGATAAGAAGTGCGTCGGAAGAGGATCAATTATTTCGAGGTGGGAAAATTGTGAAAAACTGTGTCACGTAGATTGTCTGGTTTGCACTCCACATGGCAAATACAGGTACTGCCTGTTCATGTTTTGGTCTTTCTAAAAATCTCGAGTTCTCTGGTAATACTGAAGCACTTAAGGAGACCACATATTTCGTGTATCATATACTGGAGTCCGACTAAAAACTTGCTATTACTTCACCCAAGCATTCAACCTTGATCTCAAACCCAATGATTTGCTTTGAATTTGCAAAGCCTAATGGTAGTATTGGATCTGAGGCCACTGAGTATATAGGACATTGCTACTCTCGTGGTATAACTATATTGTACATCCGTTACTTTTATTGTAAAGGCCCAACCTCCGTTATATGCTATCCACCGGACCTTCATAAGGGACTGGATCTCCATGAACATTCTCCCTTGTTTTCCTATCACTGGGTCTTCTTTTACCTAGGATAACTAGCAAGCAGTCAGTGAACATCTTGTTGGACATCGGCCCACTGACAGCTTATCAAATACTCATCCAGTTTCTCTCCCAGATTCGCTTTGGCCACCAAAAATGGTTCGCAACCAGAGTGGAGTGGAATAGTTTCACTCATCTCAGCGAGGTTCGATACTGTTGAGTATATTTGAGTTTCGACGCTAATAGACTGAAAGGGAGATGAGACATCATCCTTTGGAATGCGATTCCTCTGCGATAAAGAAGAACCCCACCGAGACAACTTCCAGTTGATTTCAGGACATAGTTGGTTGGATGTTTCGGGTTTTGCTGACTTCTTAGGCCTTCCACTTGGAATATATCTGAAAGATAAAAGGAGCATTATAGAAGGGTTCTTTATCACCCCTAAATACGAAACCAATGGGAACAACTTTCTTGTTTGGTTGTTTTCTTATCGCTCATATATTCTCTAAAATACTTGAATTCGCAACTGGTACACCATAGTATTCGGCTAATATAAAATCTTGTTGATACAGGTTGGAAGTGACATGGATCCGACCGAGAATGTGGCTCATTCTGATCCGTGCTCATTGGATAAGATCACAGTTGGGAATTTGTTCACCCTCGTTCACTTCGCACCTGTGGTCTCAACAACATGAACGACCTGCCCAGTACATCGCGACTTGGAGACAACCGATGACTAACTTTCTGAGTGGAACAGTGAAGCCACCATCGGCTAAACTCAATGTACAAAACGTGAGTGAAGGCTCATTCTAATTAAAAGGAACTTTATTCGTCACTGCTGATTAGATCACGGAAAACGTCTGTTTCACTAGATTGCATACCCGACGGTCCTTTCCGAGGTATGTTGCTATCTTAAATGTACTTAGGCTGCAACAATGAACATAGGAAAATTACCCACTGTCAAATTGACAGTTCCGTCGATCAGGGTATGAGATGGAGAACTCATATCTAAATTCATTTTGGATTCGTTGACCGAAATATTTTTCTCCATTATTACAAGTACGTGTTGTGGTTACAAAAATGCTCAGCTTTGTTTAGTTAAATCACTACAGTGCAATATTAGGCTGTAAAATGATCATTGCACGTTCTCATCAAGGTACAAATTGGTGGAAAGTAAACTTGAGAGAACTGAACGGGAGAAAGCTAAGCACCCAATCTGCCTGCTAGTTTTGGTCTCCAACAATGATTCTCCGTATGGCTGACACAGAAGTAAGTTGCATTTCTCACCGGGATTTTAACCAACCATTATTTAGCCCAAGACAGATATCTTCTTCCTGTAGGTATATCTCCGTCTAACGCGAAAAAACCTTGGTGGCTGGGTCGACTACACTGTTCACATTCTTAGCTAATCAACCTATTATTCTTTGAATGTACACAGCTGAAGATAGCTTCATGCTTAGGAATATTTTACAACCCAGCTGATCACGGAAAATGACGTATCTCTGTAGTGACGCCAACAAATTATTCGTGTTTCATTTGAGACCACTCCGCAAGTGGCGTAATCGTCAAGCTAGAATAGTGGTACTGCCTCATGTTCAAAAAGAAAACGAATTTTCTACTTCTGACTAAGGACTGATGCTGGTTGCAACCTGCGCCACACAGATTGACTACTAGTGGGACAATTTTCTAACCGTTTTGCATCTGTGCAGATTGAAACCCTGATTCGGAACTGCAGTTGTTCATTTCGAAATCTAAATATAACCTGGTACGTTTCAGTTCACCCGATTGTCATGTTTGTCTTATTAAGCGCCATTGAAGACTGGTTGGCTCCTACCATGTAGAGCCTCTGAAGGGTTAGACTTGATATCCACCTCTTAGTCAAGAATGAAATGCACTTTTTGTCTGTACGATTAGTTTCACAGAGACCGCTCGTAAAATAATCACTCTAAGACCATAGGTATTCAGGCACTCATGTTTTCGCGCCACTGCTCGATTGCAGTGGACACATCGTGGAGGCAGTGAGTTATTTGTGTAGAGTACTGGAGACAAGAGGCTGTTCTCTGGTTTCGGGAAATTTTTTAAAGAGTAAAATGGATGGGACATGTTTCACGCACGTTCACAGGTACACTTCTTCGATGTGTTCATTTTTCTTCACTGCTGGTAACTTTTGTGAGAAAACCTCGAGGTGGTTAGTCGACAAGAGAACGGGCATCGTGAAAGCAGCTAGCTGTAGTTTGGTTGTGTAAGACATGTTCCATTTGCAACAAGAGTTCACTTAATTTTGCTCAGTGGATTTATGAATAAATCAGGTGTCTGTGGGGTGTCAAGCTTAGTGGAGCTTTGGAATTCGAGCTCTCATATTTATCTACACGAGGTTAGATAAATGTGCTTTTACTGCCCGTGTTTATTTATATTCCCCTTCCAACCGATTCATATTACAAGTTAGTAACCCAACCATTGCACTGAATTACAAGATCGAGGGGAAAATGAACTTTTCTGTACGAAACCGATTTGTGTAATGCGTGAGAATCTATTCAAGGTGGGTAAACTTTAGCCAACCAATAGATGATTGAAGTGATTCAGACTACGGTGATGGAATATCTGCTGTTCTACCCATCCTCACACACACACACACACACACACACACACCAACACCCATGAGACTACTCATTTCATCACAATAGCAAAACAAATGGGCTTCAAAAGCCTTCTTCTTGGCATTGCTGAAGTGTCACATCGTAACATCAATTCAACTGTTGCTAGTTATATAGTAGCTCCCCTTCATGTTTTACTTTAAAACTAACTGCACATCAGAGATATGGATTTTTGCTTGTTGGCCCCGTCGTTATTTCAACTGATGATAATTTATGTGTTTGACACCTTACCCTTGATAGGTCAGACAGTTAGTCTGCAACTACAATTTATCAAATATATCGTGCCGCACGCATTAATTTGTGTTTTCACACCAGAAGGGTAATAGATATAAAGCAGACCTGATCCGAAAACCCATGTACTCCGATGAATCTCGTGTGCGACGATATGCTGATAACCACATGTACAATGATTTGTTTTATTTATTTTTGGTGCAATGTGGATGCACGCGGTGAGTTTGATGTTTTCGCCCTTGTGTTTTGCTTTTTTGACTCCTCCTAAGTGATTTTTCTGAACATCTCGATCGACTATCTAATTTGACTGATAATCAGTACTAGATTGTTTATAATTCGGTAAATCAAATCATGGAGCCACTTAGTAGTAATTATAACATTGTTATCAATAATATTATTTCATCTACTCGATTTTTGCAACAATTGCTTGAACCAGAAAGCCTTTAGGATGTGGAAAATACGTTTCTTGCAACGCCTCTGTTTAATCTGAAATTTAAAAATTAGCAAAATGAAATACTTCGTAGTGGATCCAATGAGCTAGAAATTAGAACAATTTTGTCACAAAACTAATCTGTGTTCGCTCGTGACGGATGACTGAAATCAGTGGAAATTAAGATCACGGAAACAAGCTTCTGAGAAAAGAATCCGGGTAATAACGGTGAACGAGAGCAAGCGGAGTAAATGTTTGCCTTACCAGCTGATGGAATAAGTGACGGCCAAATTTACCACTTTTTTATGATTATTGCGATTGGCTGATTGATAGCTTGATTGAATCTTTGATTGAATGACTAATTATCTGACGAAAGGATTGATTGTGGCACTTGTGATAGATGAGTTCTTTAGATTCCAGAGGTTTACATTGCAACTGAATTAAAACGATAACGGGGGTTATGGAAACGTAGAGGGTAATGCGTGGAAGCGAAATGAGAGGGTATATCCAGTTAAGAACTCGGTAAAGTCATACACAATCGTCCTTCAATTTATAATCTAGTTAAACTTTGAGATTACTTTCTTATGTAGACTTGAGAGAAGGAAGCATTCTGAATGCCGAGCTCATGGAATTGTGAAAAATGCGCTGAAGAACTGCAGTCAGGATACCTGTTTACTGTCGTGTGATATTCTAAATTTGTCAGATACATCAAAAATCTTGACAACGATGAATTTGGTATGAATGTCTTTGTTATTGTCGCCGTAACAATAAAACTCTTTCATGGACTCGGTGAACCTATCTTTTGCAAAGTAAAACAAAAAATTACAAAGAAACGATCATGCCAGTGAGGGAGAACTCAAGCGGTTACAAATCGAAGTATAACATTACTGACTGCTGTTTTTAGCTCGAACGATGAATAAACATTTTACAGCCGTTGATAAACACCATTGAGACATGGCAAGTCTAAAACTGATTGTGACTTGGAATGACCCCCAGGCAATGAGAGAAAGAAGCATTAAGATTACGTTGGTTACCAATAGAAAGTTCTGTACTGTAATCACAACCACTTGTTAACGTGCTTGTGGGGCACTCCAACACATTTCAAAACCTTGGAGAAGAGAGAATGGAGAGTTGGTCGGTAACATAGTACATCGCTACTATTTTTTGAAGAAAATGGAAGCTTTCGTGCATGTTGCGAATCAATCCAACCATATCATCATCAGTGTGGTAACAGGCAGAGAGCTCGGGTGAAATCTGGATCTTACTAAAACCAAACATGACGGTTTACCTGAGGATGTGAAGAGTGGTTGTCGACACAGGAACTGAATTGTATGCGATTGGGCTAGATTCACAAAGGAGGTTCAACGTATAGCACAAAACTTCATTTTCGTGTAGAACACTCAAACAAGCGCCACAATGATGAGATCTAATTGCGGTCTGGTAATTGAAAAAATTAGCCTTACAGTACACGCCACCCTGGTTGACAGCAGAAACAATGGATCAACCAATGTGGCCAACGTCACTGAGGGTTCAGAGAGAGGGTTTGTTACCTAAGTGTGTCTGCTCAGTGAGTGAAGTTGTGAAAACATACGACCGAGAAGCACATTTCCGAATACATTGTTTGAAGCTTATGCACATGATATCGGAAAATATTTATCGTGTCCTGTTTGGGCAAATCGATGAAGGGTATAAGTCACCGACAATCTGTAGTCACCTCAGAACCATTGCAATGGTTGGGGATTAATTAAGAGGTTGTGAGTTCAAAAGAAAACGGTTTATTACAAACAGCTAAAACAAGTAGTGGTCATCCGACTTACTTCACTGGACTTGCTGTGAAATGGTAAGAACATTCCGTTTTGACAGGGTTGAACATGTGAGAGTTAACGTAATACTGAGGAAGTCGAGATGCATCGGTGTATACGGTGTGCTGCTGATGTCGTTCTGTGACGTCCAGTTTCATCTTGGGTTTGAGAGCTTCCCACATTTTACGGCAGGCTTTGTTACTCAGCAGTGTGCCAGTATATGGATAATGCAGCATATGCACTGACGAAGACTACGTGTCTAAAGGAGATAAGGGAAGGTGACTTACAGCGAATGGCGAAGTAGCTGATCTTCAACATTTTGAATCTGAGAGAGAGATGAGCGTGTTTGAACGAACTGCGATAGATAAAACTGGTTTTTCAACCTCAGCAATGTTTCCCCGGTGATTGCTCTGAAGATGTCATATCCATCACCATCATCAGGAGTGTCCAAACAGTCATCACCGATGAATTCGGACAAGAACGATACGGGTTTGAATCCCGCCAACATCGGTTTTTTCCTATTTGACAGCCTTTCATTGGCTGATTCCCTCTGTCTGACGCGTAGAAATTTGTTGTGCTAAATAAAATAGATGTAAAAAGACTATCAGATTTTTACGGATGAAATCGTAATCACTTTCTTTGCACTGTCTAGTCCCCCAGAATAGAATCGTTTTAATGATTTTATATTCATTTCGCAAGTACCTCCACGAAGAATAGGAACATTTAAGAACAATAGTGTCAGAATTACCCTTATGAAAACTTTGTACTGCTTCAAAGCAGATCTGCAACCAGAACCATCTTTTACTGAGGGCTCATCAGTCTTTCAAAACAGCCGTTTTACAAGACTACTGATCTCACTCAAAAGTTCATGAAACTTCCTTTCCAGCATGAGGAAAAATAGGAAGTTTGAAAATGAGCCGACGCAGGATAAGGCTTCATTTTTCAACTTTAGTTAAAATTCCAAATCTAAATATGGGTTAGAATTCCTTGAGAAATAATCAACGACACAATGATAGTATTTATAAGAAGGGCAGATACTCAAAGACACCACTGTTCACTGACTGAATGATCTATTGATTTTTGTTGATTGGTTCTGTCTTGTGCAGATGAGTATATTCTCATATTTCATTTATTATATTGTAACATTTCCCTTTATCCACAGTCATTGACAGTCAGAGACAAATTCTTAGTGAGTTACTGAATCTGACCTCCAAATTTCGCGCTTTGGTTCATATTGACGGCGGCTGTTGCAATCGGAATTCACGTCCAGTTCCGTGGCCGAAGAGTAGTTAGTAGTAGGCTTTTAGTGTGTGTAATAGTAGTAGCAGTAGTAGTAGTAGTAGTAGTAGTCCGGTGAGTATCTGTACTACCGGTTGTGATGAATACTATACTGCTAAAAACAGTTATGAAATGCACAGCTACAATTAACTTGAGTACATCAGGATGCCTGAACATAGTGTAATGAAGGAAGGCATGCTAACCACGTGATTCTATTTTTTGATCGAAAAGGACAGCACAAAGTCGAGCTGAAGAGAATAAACAGTTTTTTGATGTCTGAATGACGTTTCATGAAAGGTTGTTTCAGCACTTCTCCTCTGAAACAGCAATAGTGGCAATAGCGTTAGTTCTACTGCCAGTAATATTGGTATTCGTAGTGTTAAGGGTATTGGACCGTGAATATGCAGCATTTCTTCAGACGGGAGGGTATCTAATTGAACGAGTCATGCGGCTTCCATTAATCTCATTGGTCACACAAGAATTCCGAGGCGTCCACAGTTGTAGATGCTTCACACGGTTTGGATTCAACAAGTTTGTACTGTTTGACGTCTTGGTGACTACATCGCTTTCCGATAGAATGTGTTAAGTAGATAGTGACGGTAAATGGTGACGAAAATCCATCGAACAGCATATCTTGGCTTCGACATAATTCGGCCATTTCAAACAGTTCACATACTGAGCAGAATACCTGAGCAGCTGTTCTATCTGACTTGTTCTAGGTTAGTTGGTGTCAAACTGCATCTGAGTGCAGATATGACATTCCCTGAAAACCGCATATCATAATCCAGCCTAGCACGAAGTTTTATTTTCATACATTTTCTGCTTTGTTTGTTCCTCATGAAGACTTTGAGAAGGTGAATAATCTTTTCCTAACAATCCATCGGATTGTGTCGAAGATGCACGCGATTCTACTAATTGTAGCTATTGAGACTGCAAGATATCTCAGATGTGGTCGAGCAAACCTATCACTGAAGCACCGAAGTGTAGTGGAATATCAGTTAGTTGTGACCGCACCAGTGAACAACTAACTTGCTAATCACTGACAGAGCGAGTGTTTCTGAATTATATTTGCAGAATGCCACTTTGTACTAGTTACCTAGGAAGATTCATCACGCTTTCTTTAGCAGCAGATGATAAAAGATCGAAAAAAGACTAGTTGAAAACCAATTTTGACCTCGTTCATCACAATTAGGTTTGTCTCACTCTGAGTTTGTAATAAAGGTCATCATTGTCTAGACTCAGTTCTCTAATTATTATCATATTATTTGGTTACCATGCATGGGAGCTCATTAGCGCCACAGGTTATTCTGAACGAAAAGAGAGCTTTGTCTCGTTTGCTGTCAAGAAACAAACTTGGATCGATCGATGCTAGAACCGGACCATTTGACATTCAGTGAACCATATTTGAGATCGATGAACGTTTTCTCAGAACAACGGGTATGGCATTTTTCCAAAGTCGGTAGTTATCTCTCGAGAACATAATCAGCGAGTGTTATAATAAAGCCTAACTAAGCTTTGCATAGAAATACCCCCAAACTCGCCTGCTCATCAGGGTTTGATGAAGCCGCCCTGCACCCGCTTTCCTCAGGCTCTGGCTGATCGACATTGAAAATCTGAACAAATATTTCGTAAAATTCGCTAGGTATGACTACTCATTTTGTCATATCATAACCTAGTCTCGACTTTTAATTTTGCTTCGTTCCTGATTTCCCATCCACACTTTTATTCAGACACGGATTCGTTAGGAAAGCACTTGATAATCCTATAGGTGAAACAATGGCAGACAACTCATAATGGATAGGTTTAGGTATTGGCTAAAAAGGTTAGATGTTTTAGGCTAAACTTCCCCTAGAAAGCGCATCCATACTCGCATAATCAATGCAGAAGAATGTATCACAGTAATTTGCTAGCTGGAATAGTAATCTTCCCCAAATAGTTAATGGTCTTCGGTCTGGAAGATATAAACACAGAATTTCCGCGAGCTCAAAGCTCGGTATTTGTCTAAACATGTTCCCTTATTAAAGTTAATATCATCGTGGCCTATAGCCATTCCATGACAGGGTAACTTGTTGAGTAATTACTAACCCCTCAACTGAGTCATAACTTGATAGCTGTGAAATCAATCAAAAAATAAGAATCGATGTGCACCAGTGGAATCAGTTCTTTTCTTTTCAATCCTGAGAATTTCCCGTTGCGCACTCCCAATTCTTCAGATTCGTCACACTGTGCTTCTGCACACACACATACGCCAGTTTTGAAGGAGAATAGGAGAGGGAGATCAGGAAATCACATGTAGATTATGAAGCATATTTACAACAGCTTCGATTAGTCCCCAGCATTAGTACCGAACAACCTGGGTGGCGTTCTGTGGAACCTTTCAGATTACTTTCGAGGGGCTCTATGAAATACTTCACACTTTCCGGTCTGTTTCTCGGGAATCAAACGAAAGTCATTCACTCTGGTTCAGGTGATCCGCCTGAGTAAATTTATTATTTTATGATCATTCCCTGTCATAAATTCAGCCATCGTTAATCTAGATAGGCCTACTGTGTTTTGTTCCGTCCCACTAACTCTAGTGAGAAGTCTATTTCGCCCTTAAATCAGCTCGTTTTATTATCAAGAAACACAGTTTATATGGGAAGAAACAATCACAGACGCTAATCGTTGCAACGCAGACCAACTGGTTCTTACTGGCATCAAGTAGCCTGTCTTCTGATTGGTTGATTGGCCACTTGACCACTTGCCGGGACTCCTTTCGCATCTCATCGATTCGCTGCCTTGTCACTTGCGCATCCGCTGGCAGAAGCACTGACTTGGATTTCGGACAGGCGCTGACACGCCGACTGCTGACGGGACATGGCTGGATACCGACCATGAGTCAGTACATACTCTCGCAAGTGGATCTGGTGGATAATACATTTGGAAATAGGTATCACCGTTGTACGTAGATCGAGGTTTTTGTTTGGGTATGGTCCGGACAGCTCGGTGCTTAGTAGTTCATTGAAGGTGAAACCTTTTCTTGGGCCAAAATGTTCCACACTTCGAGTCACTTGGAGATTTCATTTCATAATAAGCTTCGATCTGGTTCGTTCCGGTGAAGTGCAATTTCCGAATTCTGCCTGCCGCTCAATGGTCTGTTTACCTTTCGCAAACAAGTGGTCAGATTTGATTATTCTCCTCACAGAAAACACTGTGAGGAGTGCATTTTTGGAATAGGTGTTGCAAGCTACGGCTTTCCACTCACGATCTGCTTACACTTTTCCAGTTGGGTTTATCAGTGATGCATGTTGATCTGGTTTCACCACTTGTCGGATCGAAAGATTATTTTCTGGTAATTATGATAACGTAGTTGGTCTTGAAACCCGATGCGATGAAGCCTACATTTTTCCAAGAAAATCTAATCTACAAACGAAAGGTTTACAAAAGCCGACTCGGTGGCGCACTTCTATAGTAGATTATATTAACCTACCCCTCAAACACAAGAAACAGGGTGAGCGGGGTTCCAAGTTCTTTCCGTTGCCTGAGCATTGATGAGTGGTACACAAGGTAAGCATGGCAACGAAAAAGCTGATGGCTTCAAATGTGCTCAAGTCTGCGAAGTGCTTGGTGATTGGTTTTGAGTTACCGCAATGGACAATATTTTGCTTCTCGCTTTTGGTCACTTTGATCTGTTGTTTTTATCCTGGCTTGTTTGCGTATGCATCTTATCATGTCAGTTTTGTAACTGTTTTATCGAGTCACAATAAGCCGAAATTGGTCACTCACATTTCCTATCCGTTTGTTTCAGTTGGTGTCGAAGATTTTGAAAGTGTGTTCTTCAAGCTATTTCCGTTCGTACTATTTCTTGCATTCTTGTTTTTGCACGAAATCCTTACAGTCGTACATTCACGAAAGCCAGGGTAGACACATTGTGCACGAACACCGATATTGCGAGTGAACGTACTGCAGCACACTCGGCGCAAACGATCATTGGTGTACGATATGATCTTTGCTGATTGTCTCACCCTCAGCGTGATCTCCTGCAATAAATGTATTTTCCACCATAACCTTCTGTCACAGATTTGCATATGCACCGTTCAAGCACTCACGACCTGAAAATCCTTTAGGCGGACAAACTGCCCACTCCCGAGTTCTCCCGTGAGAATTCGATCTCATCCCTTTGAATAGTATCACATTTGCGACCATTGTGAAAACTTCTAAGATCAGCAAGTTGAACCGTCCGAATAAAGAATAATATTCAAACCTTAGAAAGTAAAATAATTAGGAGGCAGAACCATTGATGATTCTCACTGTACGTAGAGATGCAAACTGAATGAGTTACACTAGTGAGATGTCGTAAATTTTGGGAATAATTATTCGATCAGTAAAAGAGAATACACTATCAAGTTTTATTGGAAATGAGTGAGAAGTCAAGCGGGTGTAATTCGATTTTTATTAACTGATGGGCAGTATAGTATAATATGATTTATCATGCCGTATCAAGGATCAGTTTTACTAGTGAAAACTATAGAAGCCTTGCACAGCTATTTCATCCTTCTTAGGATTCATTTGCAGTGCTTTGATACTGCATGATGAATCATGTTATGTGAGTTCAATCTCCTACCACTCAAACGCATATAGTACACAAGTTCCGCAGGTTGTTCTTAACAGAATGTGCTTGTTGAACTTATGTCCCTACACAGAAAACATCCATCACAAGAGTTGATCTCTGTACAGGAAGCAGGTTATAACTGTTTGAAATCAGTGACAGATAGGGGGCTATATATCCTGCAGTGTACATGTTCAGCAAACCGTTGAAAGCCAGCCCGGGATAGTCTGGTGGTTAGGTGTTTGGCCCGCAATCGTTCGACTCGGGGGTAAGCACTGGTGGAGATCCGGTGGATATGCACGGCTGATGATTCCTGAAGAGGATGAAACAGCTGTACAGTGCTTCTATGGTTTTCAGTAGGGATTTGATCATCGACACTGCACCACGAATCGTACGCAGATTTACTCTCCTTCTACTCAGATACAGATAGCATAGTATGGAGTGAGATCTCATTGGACTGAACATCTTTCTCATACTGGTATGCTGTGAGATGTGATGTGCATTCTCAAAATTTTTAGCCTGAGCAGTAAAATTTGCCCATTTGTTTAGTTGTACGCTTTAAACAATGGGTGTTAAATACAGAGTTTTTACTTACAAATTGTAGATAAAAATAATCTTTACCAACCAGCTGAGGGCAATTTTACAGTGACGTTTTTTCGTATCCGCTGAACGGGACGCTAAATGTACTGCTGAGTGATTACAGTTTATAGAACGGTGACAATTTTTTCTGGGGCTTCAACTTAATCATGTAAACTCGTTCATGCATTGCTTCAATTTTCTGTTTAAAGACGATGTGTTACGTGCTACAGGTTAGTACACCATTGGTTAGTTTGTCTTGAAGCAGCTTACATCCTCCAAGCTTACCAAAACCTTGTGTTCTTTCTAAGTATTAGAGTGGCATGAATATTGTTTCCCGAAAATGAACAAAACCACGTCACGGATTGCGATGAATGGATAATTCATTTAAACGTGTTTCTTGGACCAAGGTGCAGACCAACACTTGGTAAACCAGATGATGGACCCCGAAATTCTTCAGCGTAAAAGATGCCCCCAGTCTCTCTCTCTCTCCATAATACTGAGTGCCTGGGATTTTGTAGAATTTTGGAAGAAAGTCATACACTGATTATGCTGCTTATTATTCCCGTACAGGAAATACTGGTGATGTTTACCAAGGTAAGATTCTCTATGATTCTGCAAAGTAGATCAAGTAAACACTATAATGTCACTTACGATTAGCGGAAATAACAGTCAACTTTTGTGAATGTAGTAGGATTAACCATTCTTAGACATCCGTTCATTCATACATTCATGAATATTACACAGTTAAGTTGCCTGTTCTCTTATTGGTAACAACCAAAACACGTGTTGGTTTACTCTCTCAAAGCATTGCACAAGAAAACAGTGAAACCTGTGAAAACGAAACTACTTCGCTGAGGCTTTCGTCAGTATTTTGATGCAAATACACTAGCCAAATCTGACCTACTGTATGATGCACAAGCCCCCGCATACCCCCGACCATTCTCATAGAAGTATTGAGAAAGAATGACACAAATTGAAGAACGTAATTTGTCTGGTACCAGTTTGTAGTTTGTAATCTTACTGACAGGCTAGGAATTTTTCCATTCATATAATCTGTGAAGCCTGGGCATAATAATAAATGTTTAATACACCGGTGGCCATAAAGTCTGGAACCACATATATCGTTGTTATTTTCTGCCTTCAATGCAAGCTTCATTTCCGCGAAAAATTATTTCTTGGCAATGAGTATTCGTTGTTATTCTGGTCATTTGATTGTTATCACGTGTCACTGTAAAACACTAGTCAGGGTTTTGGTTTGATACCGGGATAAGCGGTTCTCTCCAGGGTCTGTATCAGAGATGTATTAGCCAAACCGGATAATGTTTACTGAAATAACATGAGAATCCTCCTGAATGAACTGACATCTATGTCGATTGTGATTTTCTCAAACGAAAGTGAGACAACTACAGTCGGATTAGAAGTCGTTCTCAGTTTAATTCTCGCACAGCCTGTCTGTCTGTCAACGTCATTTCCTCTCGGCATACCGTTTTCTCTCTATTTTGACATCAGAACACGTTTTCAGGGACAAACAATTGTTTTCAATCATTCATTCTCAAGTCTTTACAAATCATGTAGGAGATGGTTGTGCTGAAATGGTCAAGGGTCTTTCGGATTGGATATATTTTGTGGGGACGGGGGACGGGTTGGAGTTAGATTGACGTGTCGATCCACATGACTAGGTCGTGATGGTCACATGGTTCGGAGCCGAATGACTGGGGTGGAGGTGGTCTACTTGCAGCCAGGGTAATTGGAGGGCTTGGACGAACTTCTTCTGTGTATACAGAGCAGGTGCGAAAAGACGGATGCTAATCACCTCTGCGGTGGCCAGTGTGTGTAAGCGGATGTGTTTGTGAGGATTGGGGGGAACTCGATAGACGATTTTAAGTGCTGAATCTGTGCTCATTTGATGATCTGAGTCTACCAGATGCCCGAGAATGGCACTCCCTATGGTTCCTGCTCCCCATGTTGTAGCCACCGTGGACAATGTTCTTTAATTCTTTGGGATAGTTGCCTTGCCGTTCGTCCAATGTAGGTTGCATTACATTTGAACCTGAACAAATAGATTACCACTGAGGTTGCCAGCATTGGCAACACATCCTTATTAGGATTTCAGATAATCGGAGAGCTTGCGAATACACAAGCAATACGCGATGAGTTGAATGTCCCACTCACCGCACGTGTTAAACGTCTGTTGACAAGGTCCGATATAGCGTCTCCTTTGAAAGGCATACGGATAAACAGTTTCTTCTTGGGGACGTCATAACTTTGAGCACATTTGGGTCTCTCAGCCTTTGTTTTATAAGGCTCTTAGGGTAACCGTTTTCCCTGAGAGTCTTTTTAACTAAACGCAGTTTTTCTTCTATGGTCTCCTGTGAGCATAACTTTCTTACTCGCTAGGCTAAGCATTGGACTAGGTTTCTTTTATGTCGTATGGGTACAAAACTGAGAAAGTTGGTGTACTGTCCAGTCCATGTTTGCTTTCTAAGTATCCTTCTTTCGACTTTTCCATTGGTGCTCCTGCGTCTGGAGACATCCAGAGAGGCCAACGCGTCGTTCTTCTCGGTCTCCACCGTGAACTGAATGGCTTTATGATCATTGTTGAACGCCTGTTTCGTCTTTCCTACATGGGTTTCTTTATTTTTAAGGCAGAAAATATCATCCACGTACCGCCGATATAAGTTCCTTTCTTGTATCTCCTCTTTCAATGTCGTGCTCTCTAGTTTTGCCATGAATAAGTCCGCTAAGACTGGGCCTAACGGTGATCCATGGCTACACCATCACATTGACGATACAGCTTTCCGTTAAACAGAACTTGGACGTCAAAGATACATCTGAGAAGAAGTTTTTTCAGGTCCTTCCGTAGTATGGTTATTGGCGCTTGACTAGTTTCAGTGTAGTTACAAACGAAATCATGGAGGAACAGGAACCATAGGGAGTGCCATTCTCGGGCATCTGGTAGACTCAGATCATCAAATGAGCACAGATTCAGCACTTAAAATCGTCTATCGAGTTCCCCCCAATCCTCACAAACACATCCGCTTACACACACTGGCCACCGCAGAGGTGATTAGCATCCGTCTTTTCGCACCTGCTCTGTATACACAGAAGAAGTTCGTCCAAGCCCTCCAATTACCCTGGCTGCAAGTAGACCACCTCCACCCCAGTCATTCGGCTCCGAACCATGTGACCATCACGACCTAGTCATGTGGATCGACACGTCAATCTAACTCCAACCCGTCCCCCGTCCCCACAAAATATATCCAATCCGAAAGACCCTTGACCATTTCAGCACAACCATCTCCTACATGATTTGTAAAGACTTGAGAATGAATGATTGAAAACAATTGTTTGTCCCTGAAAACGTGTTCTGATGTCACAATGTGCACATTCCGGAATCTCTCCATTTGATTGAATTCTTGTTACAGAACCAACAGGCATCTTACAAGTATACAATGGTACGTATGCCCGTTTTCCTTTCGCTTGTTAGTTTGCAAGCCGTCTCAACAAATGAATGAATGAACACTGCAAGTGTAATATTTACATGAGAACTGCAGTTAGATAGAGCGAGATTAAATTGTGATAGGATATTTTCTAATCCGTTATCCCTATCTGATTTCAGTTTTGTTTGAATCCTTTCTACTATTTCCTATTTCTAGTGAGATTTGTCTGTATTCGAACCATCTCCCATTATTAGCTAGGACAAATTCTTTGTATTTGGTGGGAAACAGCTAGTGTTGCTAGTAATTAGAACACATACTAACTGGTTCCAAATTCCATGTGGTGAACTCTGTTCTGTTTGGTCTATGGGTGATAGACTCAGCCAGCAGTTGATAGAAATCTGTTCTCGTCGTATCGATCCGCCTCCACGGCGCTCGAGAATACATTGACCCAAGCGTTGACCTGGATTTCGGAGAGGCACTGGCATGCGGAATGATAACGAATTTTATCTGTCTGTTGGTATTACATTGGCCCATAATCTCACAAGTACGATACGTCTAGAGTGGTATTACAAGGGCTTCATTATGCTTTGGCCATAAATGAATGGGTTTTTCCGATAAGTTCCATTGTAGACTTGTGGTATTATTTCACAATCCGGTTCACATAAACACTTAAAATTGTAGGATTCTTTCTATGATCTACAGCGATGAGCTCAAATTTCCAGATAAAAAATGGTACTACGTCGAGCCGAATCATATCTAAGACCACCGTTCACTCAGTACGTGTCGGAGTGAAAAAAAGAACGAATAACGCCTCCGTCAATCTATGATAACGATGAAGTTGAAATTCAAAAAGTCCAAAAGATTAATTAAACCAAACAGAAGGAGATACAGAATTAGTCATTTTAACCGTCGTTTGTAGTACTTCCCGGCACGTTCTTTTATTGGTAGTGTTTTTATGTCAGGAAAAAATTTGCAGACTTATCCAAGTCCATCTAAACTGCATTCCACTCAGGACTGCTTTTATGATGATCAGTTGGCAAATTATCGAAAAATTCTCTTGGATTGTGAGCCTCAAGCCTGATTCCCTGGGCCACATATACTGAATGCTGACAAAATTCTCGTCAGTAAAAGTTACCGTAAAACTAAGGTAATCGACGGATAAATACCAACATGCAGTCGATTCTTCTAAAGTCCGCAATGAGTTGATCTAACCTAAAGGTTATGAAGTCAGTGGTCCGAATTACATTTCGATAGTATTATTGCTTACGGTAGGTAGTTAGCTTTATCAACACCAATCCCGCGTGAATGTGCCGGACAATAAGGAACTTGAATCCGTAGAGCTAGTGGAGGAATGAAAAACCTGGTCCGTAGGATGCATATAGATAGCTTGATAATGCCTTTTAAGTATAGCTATTGCAATCATGAGACCAAACACATACATACACAAAACCCGTAGTCGGATTATAGGTGTTGATTTGGCTAATTAATCGAAGGCATATCCAAGTGAAAAACCCCGTGGTATGTGTCAAATTGAACGACGATGTGGAAAACCTGTCACCTGTCCAAGTTTTAGGCGGTGTTAAATGCCGAAAAGGAGGAGGAACTGCGCATACAGCAGCAACTAGCAGAAGATAATCGGAGGAGAATAACTCGGACGATAATGAAGACACTCCGGTTGTAGTTCGACATTTTGACCACTGAACTTTGAACATAACTGATCCCAAAGAAACAGAAAGTCAGATAAAGCTCTCTGTTTTCGGGAAGTCTCATCAGTCCAATGAAATGCAGATAGAACGATTTAGAAATGTCCTCAAATTTAAACATCAACATTTAGCAGATAGACACGGCACCGAGTGTAATTCTGTTTCTGATATTCTTCTGTAGTGGAAAGCTATGTGGTACTTAGGTCTTTAATAAACACAAACGCAAAAGTACATTGAAAAGATCATGCCTATACTGTAACGAAGAAGACAAGACGGATATGCAACACCTGTACTTGAGCAGCTAAGAAAGTTCAGTCGGTAAAACGTACAACCGTTTATACGGTCGGTTTCCTAGACATTGGTCCTCTTTCTGCCTGAGTATTTCTACTCCGTTCTGGTCAGGCGCCTATCGTTTTTAGGCTGTTTCTTTTGGCCACCATTCCTGTTCGGCTGGTTCGAATGATCCGTTTAACGGCTTGATCGGTAGCCACTCACCTGAGCTATCTTGTCAATTGCCTCAGATCCTGCTGAGTCCCATTGACGAGTCCGTATCTCTCTTTTCGACTGTTATGAGACCCTTCCGACATACTCCATATCTGTTCTCTGATCAGCAGTTGTTGACTGGTTGGCCTGATCAATTTGATGGTCATCTTATTCCGTTTCCACAGCATTCTCCGCTATAATATGACCTTGAAAACTGGGTCATACATTCTAAATGACCAAAATGTTTCTCACTTTTAAAATCTTTTAACTAATTCTTTGATATTTAGGCTCTAGCTTATATAGTTTCTCCACCTGTGTTCAAATTGGTTTGGATGTTTCTGTCGGGCAGATGTGAGGTCGAATTTCCAGGAGAAGTAACTGCTGTTGATAAGATCAAAATTTTTTCGTCGATGATAAATACTAACTCATGTGAATTCACTACCATACAGCTGTAATCTCATTTGAATCGTACGGAAAATGTATGAACAAGCAGTCCGATTTTAGAATCACGCTGTGATTGTGGCAGTTATTTCGACAGTTAACACGGCTGACCTTCAGGAGGAGGGCATGTGGTTACAAGTATGGATATATGACATGAGTAGTATGATATTGTACCAGGATGATATGACAAAATTTTCCCGGATGTACTCAACTGGTTTCGCGGTTGATGACTCACTGTCTGTGCAAGGTCCGTATAATTCAAATGAGATTGCAGGTGTAAACTGATAGTGGAGTGCTAAAGCATAGAGATGATTGGGCAGAAGAGTACTAAGTACGCACACCTAGTGTGCGGCACCCGCCGCAAAAACGTGCGTGTGTTTCCATGGAACTTTCGTCTCTTCATCCAGATATAATACCAAACTACTCACATCGTAAATTAATACCATACGTTTTGAAATTAGCCATACTGGGCATTTCATGATTTTTGGACGTTTGGGGTTCCAGCAAGTTTATCTCGGTAATCGTAATCACAAAATTTCAACCGCCCACAGATCGCACCAACTTCGACGGTGAGAATACCGATGCATTTATTATTTATTATTTTACATTATCAAAGAAGGACATATTTCATCTAGACAATTTTGAAGTCACTTGTAATATGTTTTGGTCAGTGTTAAATCTGAACTGAACCCAGGCCAGCAAAGAATGATGTACAATCTTTAGAAAACGAATTTCAACTAGCTCAGGTTTATTATGCTGCACTGTAGCACAAATTTCAATGAAAATAATGGAAAAACATTCAAAACTCAATTCGTGGCGTCCACGGGGAGTTTACATATCACTATTCCAGAGAATGCACGAGGATTGACAACGTCAAACTAAAGCCAAATGGCCAGAAAACAGACATCAATTCCGGCTACCGAACAGTGCCATTTGGTTAGCCTGGACGTGAACACAGTTAAATATCACACGGTGTCTAATCAGAAAAGGGGATAGGAAATAGACACCGAGTGAAACAAGGACGAGATTTACCAAGGACCTAAACAGAGGTCATGTCTGACCCAAAGGTGACTGTGCGGTCAAGAAATGTACAGTGCGTTGGGAGTATCCTTGTGTATGGGGGCGGTGGGGTGCGTGTGTGGATGCATGTGTATTAGGAGTGTGGCCACAAAGAAATTGATCCTGGTGGGCTGAATGTCAGTTGAGTGAAAGCAACGAAATGGTCCGGCACTGAGACATGGCAAATTCAACAGTCAGTCAGTAGCAATCGTTACCTGAGCTTAATTTAGCCAAGGTTCTATTTACCGCTGGCTACCCTAGGAACTTGAGAGAAAGACATATAACACCTTATACAGTGTATTGGTTTTTCTCAGTTCCGTTTAAACAGTAATGAAACTTTTGTTCATTTCCTTTCAACACATCGTTCCCAAATTAGCCTACGAAATCCGGTCAATAACGGACTTAGAAGATAAGTATGACTTGCACATTAACCAGCCAGGATTGTTCTACTGCAACCGTTGTTTGAAAAATTATTCACAAGATGTTTGCAATTTCGTCATCTTCCTTGGTCCTAAGACGTCTTTCCTTCTGACCATTCGAGTGGATGGGGTGAGTCAACCAAGTGATTTAAAGGAATCCATATCTGTGCTTTGAAAATCGCAAACTGAAGGTTTCTCCAAGTAGGCGGGCAACCGCAAAATCAAGTATGTAACGTGATCGACAGACCTGATTTTGACCGCAAACAAACTGAGCGCGTGATTTTTGACAGATGCGTGTAAGTTACATCCGATCCAATCAATGGAAATAAATAGTCGGATACCTTACAGTGGCTCGGACATTCTGACTACAAGTCTTCAGTAAAATACCGTCATTCATGAGAACAAAATTTCTAAAATTAAATTACTTTTTGTCTCCGGTGAAATAGTCCGTCCACTGTACCAGCTGACCCGATGTGCGACTCACTCACTCTCCATTCCAGTGACTGGATGAAGTTGATGGGGGTTTGTCTCAACAACAGGTACCGAATGCTCTGTCAGAGCAAGAGAAAGTCGGGAGCCTAGAGGATGATAACGACTGAAATTGGTGGAAACCGCAATAGGACTCCGGCAATTTTAGTGTGAGAAAAGACCAAAGGCCAGCACACTAATCAACATTACGTTATTCGGAAGAATTGGCCGGGTGAAAATTCAAGTTTCCAAGTTTGGCGTTGTTAAACCTCAATTTTAATCGATTAGCGCCAGAGAATTGACGAAAAAATTCACCAAAACACATTTTCTGGTAAAAGGGCAATTTGAGTTTCTTTCCCATGGGTCAAAAGTTCGTTTCATTCGGTAAATCTTACATGAAATTGGTGGAGAATTGACATCTTATATCAAGATAAGTGAAGTTCGGGTACATTTATCTTGTGCATTCTTAATGATGTTATCTTTCACGGGACTGCCAATCAGAATTAGTAACATTTGAGTTGGTCGTCTACAAGAACAGGGGAAAGTGGATTGATATGTGATGTTTTCCCTAAGTGTACTTATTTCAGTCGTAGGGTGCATCACTCTTGTCTTATCATTTGTCACACTCATTCAGAATTGGTAATACTGATTAGAATCTTAGGTTGAGAAATGTGCTGGATTAGATTCTTTCGAGGAATGGGCTCGTTGACCGTTAGTTGCTAAATACGAACTTTCTTTCTATCAAGAAAATTTGACCCATACATCCCGACCAACTACCCCGTGGTAACTTGACCAAACATTCTGCCTGGTATTTTGGACACAAATCATAGCAAAATATATCGCCCTTATTCCGTTCCTGAATGACAAGTGATCGACATTTGCTATTCATCCTCCAAAACTACTTATTTAAAACTGGCAACCGCACCAGCATTTTGACTAGAAAAAACCAACCTGCTATGAAACTCACTCCTGGAAAACCCAAAGTCAAGTAGCCCTATACCACTACGTTCCAAGATGTGTGAGCACATGGAATTGCTCTTTGGCAATACGCATTCGCTCACCGAAAACTTCACAATAATGAGCGGATTAAGGCGTATACCCAGAGTTCCAGTTGATACTCCAACTCGAAAAGCATGCATTTGCTCCACACACACACACACACACACACACACACACACACACACACATTTAAGTTAAGCTACTGAGGGTGGGACTCAGCGGTTTCCCTTGCATGAACTCCGAACCTCCATGCACCTAACAGTGATCGGCTATATGCAAGTTAAAAAATCTTCCTTCGTACAGCTATGTACTCCTATGATACATCAAACTGAATTAAATTAAACTAAATCTACGAAAAATTTCGCAGTGCAACAGAGCTCATATCATGCAATATAAAAATAAAACAGTAATAGCCATCCCAAATGATCTTATGGTAAAGTGTGTGACCCACTGCTATCAACATCGGGATAGAATGCCATTCCCCACTTGATGGATTTTTGCTACAGCCACACTTTTCACATGGGGTAGAACACCTGAACAGATTTGTGTAGGCTTCTGAAAATGATTTCGTTGTTGATATTGCTATTGATCACAAACAGAGTTCTTAGGTCACCGACCGTTTGTGTTTCCAGAGCGTTTTCATTTTCTTACATTCAGAAAAGAATCAGAAGATTGAATACGTATACAATTCCTGTAAATAATAATATTATTAATAATAATAATAATAACTGAACACTTTTCCCTGGTGCTTTCATTTGTCACCAAACTTGAATAACACTTCTGTTTGTAATACAATTTGATGGCTTTCATATACTCATGTTTGTTTGAACGGGCGTTTTTATGCCATAATCCTTTCACATCACCAGTTAAGGCGAAGGAATTAACATGTGACTGATGGTCTTCATTCACTGCAATTGAATATGTATTCAATTTTCTGATTCTTTTCTGACCATTCCCAGGATAGCTTTCTCCAACTACTGCTTACTTATAGGACTACGTCCAATCTCAAAACGTGACTGTATTTGTCTTCGATATTTGCGGGCTGTAAATGATATTCGAAGCAGAATTGGAAAAATGGGTAGGTATCACACAGCAACACTCGTAAACAATCAATGCGAAGGGTGAATAATGACGATCGTGGAGGCCAAGAATTTCATGCATCAAAAGGCGTTGTTCTGTAAACTACTGAATATGCTGGCTGGAAACTCTCTTCTCTCTATCGCACTGAGCTTGACTGAGAAACCAAAGCGGTAATCATGCATTGAATGACTCCATGTGAGTAGGAAGCTGTTCTCAGCAATGCGCATTGGTCGTGTCTCTGTTGATTTTCTTGTCCACAGTCGGGGTATTCTGAATGTGACTAAGTGGTGTGGAGAAAACAGTAATTCAAAATCTTTCGACGAAAATGGACAGCAGCAAAGTAAACGCGAGCGCTTTCTTTGTCATGTTAGTTCTGCTTGATTTGCTTCTATCTTAGCATATTTATATGAGATCTGTACCAAAGCTGACAATTTAAACATTATATATATATATATATATATGCGACTTCTAGTGAAGTTTTACTAATCAACTTGTCACTGGAGATATTGAAGTCACACTTAAACCTGTTTTATTCTTGCCTGTAGCACTCGTTGACTTTAGCACTTGTCTTCTGGGTTCCAAACAGTATCCTAATCCAAAATCATGGATGATTATTCACGAGGATAAAAGAGTTGTACAATGTTCCCAGGGTTTTCAGTCTTCTATTGAGTGTATGATAGATCCCACTGTGAACATCAGAGATCTCTTTCTACTGAAGTTGATGTGTGTGATTTATGTATATTCCGTGATACTTTTGAGGTTTCTTTTTTCGTCAGGGCTTCAAACCAATCGAAATGATCGTAATGGATGGCGTTGAAGGTTATAACAAGATAGATATGAACATAACTGCACACGGTGACCATTATTTTTTACCCACCGGAAATATGATGTATATTCGACTCGATGGCAGACGGGTGGATTTGACAAATTTACAATTCGGGTTCAGTATCAAACACGGTGAGTTGCGTGCTTGTATCCTTTCGATAAATTCACGTATCAGTCTGTCCGTATTCCCTGCTTGTTTCATTACACACAAAGTGAGTTACAGTGAAAAGGATATATCGATAGTCCGAAAACATAATGTATGAGAAGTCTGTATGTAGCCCTCTCATCGAAACCAGTTTGTTGATTCTCCTATTGAAAGGAGAATGGTCGTAGATTTGGAGAGGGACAGAGAGAGAAAGGGTATTTCACAATTTAACTTTCCGGGGGAAGAACGAAGAGTTAAAGGTTTAGGTCCGAAATCGACCGACCGAAACTTGATAAGGGTAACTAGCTGCCTGTGCTCGGGATTGGCGTTGAAAAGTAATGGGAATAGGGACAGCCGAGACAAGCTCGGAGGAACAAAGCCCAAAATCGTAGCCGTAGAATAGGGGCAATGATATAACTGCCCGGCCATGAGCAAGCGACTGCTAATTGGATGTTAAAACTTTGTCATCTACAAGACGAATAGCTTATCGTTGAGGCCGGTAAAGAAAAGACAAAGAAGAAGACGAAGCTCCACCCCACACTTGACAACAGTATTCAAGTGCGCGGCGAACCTGTGCTTTGTACAGTAAGACGGGCTAGATTGGTTTGAAGAAACTTTCGGCGCGTAATAGAAAACAAATCTTGCGAGCAGCACGAGAAGCAAGCTAACATGTGTACGAAGACCAAGATAGAGAGGACCCGATCGAAAGACCCAGGAAAGGTGTCGAGTTGGAAGAAAGAAGAGGAACCGAATAAAATTTGGATGTGGAGGAAGGAAGTGGTGGAGCGGAGTGGCGTCGCGGATGAAACTATCCTTGGATTTCTTAGTGCAAAGCGCGCACTTATTTCTGGTCTGCACAAAGAGACTACGAGATTGAGGAGTAGCGGAGAGGCACCACCAGCTGAGCACTAAATCCTTCTAGCACACAGCACGATTGTAGGTATGGATAAACCACTCAGTCGTTGCTTGCCGGACATCGATGTGTGAATTGAAAGGGAGCATGTCCTAAAGAACAGTCTTAGAAAGGTTTGAAAAGGGAGTAGAAAGATCAGAGATATAGAATAGGTTACTCCGAGGATATGAGGCTAGAAAATCATGAAAACCATTCTAGTCACCGGATCACAAAGCTCAAAGGTGCATCTGGAGTTGAACATAGAAACTGTGCCAGAAAAGGTGGTAGAGGAGATATGACAGTAGTAGTTCGATGAGCCAAATGAGGGAAGGAAGTTGATATCAAAAAATGAAGAGGGAAAGGAAATGAGAAGATCAAAGGCAAGTGCTCGAGCACCAGTCCGATCGAGAATACGTGTAGGAAAGTGAACAAGTCGACCTAAATTGTTGATTAAAGTGAAAGCTTCTGCTTCCAGCTCCACAACGGTAATGACAGAAGAGCGCAAAAGCTAGTTCTTATTGTTTATACTGAGGTCCCCCAGAACGGTAACCTGGCATTTTGAGATTGATGCAAACAAGCTCTCAATACCAAAAGACAATAAATCACAAACCGAGGGATCGCCACTCTTGGGAGAGCCATAAATGGAAGAGAAGGAATGAATAAAAGAATGGAGTCGATGTTTTAGCCGCATCAGCTCGAACTCGCGGTTAGAAAAGTTCTGGTGTAGGATAGGGGAGGTAGTGACCGACTGGTGGAAGTAGGCACAGACATCAGCTTTAGATGAAAATGAGGAACGGAAAAGTAGTTCGGAAAGTGGAAAGGGGGAGTATCTAACGAGGAAGAGATTTGCATTTTATTCAACATTAGAATAAGGTGAGAAAAATATATGAGGAAATAATGTACAGAATCAATATTGTGGTCCAAACCATGAATGTTGGTGAGAGCTGAGGGTTTTTCTCGTTGCGAATGCCGTGTAGACAATTGTGATCTCAGAAGACAAGCAGTATGAGAGCATCCGAATCACCGATTTAAGTTTGTCCAGATGTCGTCCCCTGTGACGTTCGCCCATCCTGTGAAGGAGACCCGATTTGGTGCTCGCGGAGGGGGGGGGGGCGCATTCATTTGGATTTAACGGGGCACTGACCGTGTCTCCATTCGAAGATGTCGGGCATTGCTAGCTGTCGCTGAGGACGAAATCTGAGCAAACTTAACTCGATGATTCGGATCAGCACGGATGGGAGCTAGGTGGCACAATAGTAACACACACGCCTTTCATGAGAAAAGGCTCGAGCTCAGACTCTGGGTGCGACAGAGGATTTGCACCACTGAGCGAAAGTCGGGTCCGGTGCTTCCGCGTGCAGGGTTGAGCGGATGAACTGAGGTTTGAGCTTGGAAGATGGAGTCCGCAGGATGGCGAGCGAAGCAAAAAATCTGAGTATTACTATGTGACGAAAACTAATATGAATAACTTCATCATTCATAGCGTCTTGAGCTTCATTCCATTTGTGAATTTCACGCATGCATACAGCATGCATTTTTTGTAACCGGGATATCACACTTCAACGTAATCAATGGTCCGCTGGATTCAAATCTGACAAAGCCTCAGCATCACAACCAGTTTTTTCCAATACATTTGGAATAGTCCAGCAACATCGATTGAACTTATCTGGTTATGAAATAACTAATATCATGTGGTCGCACTTTCAGTTTACAATTCAAATGAGTTAGTCCAATGGTATTTTTCTGTCATTTATTCTTATTTTTCTACACCTGTGGCAAACAGCTTATGACAATGTGGATGGCCAATGTAAGTAATTGTTTTCGTTTACAATTTTTTGCTCACTTCACTCTTGTAAACACATCACCTAAGTTGATGCTGAGGTTTAATTCTAGTTGCATATTGTTTTTCAAATAACATTCATCGGGAAATACACTCAGTTCGTGGGATAGCTTGTAGTAGGGATCATACACAAAACGCTCATCTGTATAATGTATTCATGACCATTTCACCGCATCTTTGAAAGTGGCTTTTGTAGTTACAGAAACTGTTCTAGTTCTGGCAAGAATTGAGCAGTCATTTAAAGAAAAGTCCAACTAACTTACTGGGATAGCAGCTGAGCTCTCAGATCGCTCTCTGCGAAACAAAAGTTTGTTTTCAAAAGTAAATTCACATCATGGTTAGGCATAATTCAGTACAAAAAGAGAACACGGCAGAGTACTGTTGTCTAGTTTGTATGCGAGTTTTTGTACTCGAGACTCAAACCGACAATCAATGTCACCGAACCCGTCCTAATTTACACACACAGTAGATACCCCCTCGATCCGGGTGAAACAACCGTTACCATTTCAAACAAATCCACACTTCCTAACCATCTTCATGTGCAGGTGTTCGGCCACCTATCCACACCGAATTAAAAGGCAGATTTCAATGAGAACGACCAAAAGTATCCCAAGTTGGATGAATATCTACGTCAACGAATAGGAAGCATTTGCAAAAGGTCACGGACCAGGTAGTTATCAAAGTCTTATATTGCACTTCATTTGCTAGACGCCCAGCATTTGGTCCACAGCACAACTGCGTTCTCTGTGGTTTTTTCTGTCAACAATTCAATCCACTACAGTTTACCAAGCGGTTTCAATCAAGAAGTAGAAGCCTTCTCTTTTCAGGCAAAGAAATCTTCTTTTTTTCCAGGTGAATTTGTCACTGGTAATTTTATTCTTTCAGTTGCATTGAATATTAATCTCCCTTTTGTATGCACCGAAAGAGATACAGCGACATCTGTCCGGTTACAGTTGGTGCATCATTACTTCACTGCTTCCTCTCTTTAATTCAGTCTCAGGAAAAGGTTGTTTTATGATTCATCTTGTGCTCAGTGTACTTATCCTCGACGCACTTCAGTTTATCCAGTAAAAATAACCACGTAATTACCCCTACTCTAATTTCTCTCCCGTTCCTTGATTCTCAGATGGGTGTTCTGCTATCTTGACTGCACCTGTGGAGATCGAACTACCACACAACATCGAATTTGATAGACAGTTTGGTTTTTGTTACTGGAAGGTGAAATCGCCGTCAGAGAAAGGAGAATTAGGCATGATATTGGAGATGCCCCAGGTAAGTAATCGAAGACGTCTGCAGCATTCAAACTGATCCGTTTTACAGTATTTTGTTCGCACCAACTCTCATGACACGGGGTTCCCAGAGGTTGACTGACATATTTTCACACCACTTCCGATTCATTTACGGCGAATCTTTCTCGGTTCTAGGGATTAGACGTCTACTGGTAGAGAGATATCCTGCATACTGTTGTGTAACTGAGTGCTTACCCGATCCGGTTTCTCTTCATCAACTGTGTGCACGTCCAAGTGATATGACGTTGACAACTGAATGAAACTTTCGAGCCTTATAGTGTCAGTTTTCGTACAGTTTAAAGTGACAAACCAATGTAGTAACTAAGGACTCTGTAATACTTACTGAGATTAGTAACATGTTTGCTGAAACTTGAAGCAGAGTTTCAGGAGAGGTATAGCAAAATACCGAAGAATGTGTCTTCATGTGTTAACCCACTAACTTTATCCCATAATACCGTCATCATCAACGTCCACATAGTCACATCCGCTTTTCGGCATCAGTCCTGCCACTAGTCGATACCTTACTCACGCACTGTCATGAAGTCCGAAATAACAGTTAGCATTGGAACGATGCGGTATTCCTACTCACAGAGCAAATGTCCCTAAAGTGTTAATATTTCCTAATATATGGACGGCAAAATATGATCATGAGGGCAAGACATAGCCATACCTGCAACGATAACAATTTGGTTTCACTGGAACCAGCTGAATATAACAACTTGTAACGAATATTGTAAATACAAAACAGCAAGTAGATTAGTAGTTCCACCGATCGGGTTTCTCTCAGTAAACATTGCGGGACCTCGCTTTGCAGTCAAAATTGAACTTTATTGTTTTCTTTCATAATAAAACTGTATAAATCTGCTTTGATTTTAACCTAATATCTGTGTGGGCATCACAATTCATCGTTGCACTGTAATATTGGCCTCCCAGCACTATCATCCAAACTAATTCACAGGTTTTTTGAACATCGTCGACATGTCAAGTTTCATCTCGGTATTGAAAAATTCGGTAATTTGTTCCATCCAAATTATGTCTACTTTTCTGCCCAACGGCAGGAATAGATTCCAAACACAGTATTATCACTATAATAGGCGTGAAATTTGATTTATTTATACTCTAATTCATGATGCCGTTTCAAAGCTCAACTTACCATTTACCGTGCATCAGTTTCGTGTGAGTTTCTACCAGTCGTCAGCAATGCACATTCACCGAGTGCACAGCGGAACTTGAACCAGAGGTGAATGGTTCTGAGTCGAACAACAAACTAACGGACTATTCGGATAGACTCTCAACAACATCACTGACCCCACATGTCACAGTTTCTGTTCATCCCTGGCTCCTTCTTTGCACAATAAAAATCTGTTGCCCTAGCAACGATCGTTTCTGTCAGAACAAAGGCATACTGTTTCCAAGACCTCTTCTGTGCATAAGTAGTAGGAGATTCGATTCGCATAAAAAATGCACTAATCTTTTTTTAGTTTTGAACGATAATTTGAAACGTCGCTACTTGATTCGTGCAAATTTCCGCATATATATATATATATATATATATATATATATATATATATATATATATATATATATATTCAACGGCTCAGACTGCATGTGTGGAAAATCATAATAGATCAACTGAATTTTATGCCACCCGTTGCCTGAGGTTCGGTAAATGGCACAAAGGTGATGAGAGCCAAATTTTACGCACTTTCTTGCACAAACATGGACTAGCCGTATGACGCGCCAATCCGCACTCACTGATGTGGAACTACTACGCCCAAGCAGGCCACCAGACCAAGATTGACAGTGGACAGTTAGTCACCCAAACTGAAAGGAAGTATAACAGCCTGACCTTCGACGTAATTCTCTCAATCAACTCATTTAGTTGATATTTTTGACTAGATAGAAATTAAGTCACCTGGGGAAGACCAGTGACGAGCAGTTGAGAAACACATAACGGGCAACATGCCAAAAACACTGAACACACTATCCGGTGCACCCACTCGATCACTGTCTTTTAATAACTAGTCTCTATTGGAATAGAAAAGTCACAATAACAAACAGGCAACAGCTCACTGTACTCCCTGACTTCCCAATTACATATATACACTTCGTTGTGCCATTATGTATGCATGAGATACCGCTTGCAAACACATAGGTATAGTATTTCATCATTCATCCATAAAAAGGCCAAGTTGGCGATCGGATAGTAGGCTTACGTATCACGTCTAAATAGAAGTTCTGTGTGTGAACTTCACTGGATCTGAATACTCTCAGAGAGCACAACTGCGACCTCATGAATGTCAAGCAAAGCAAGAATGTCACTGCTTCCAATGAGTGAGCTTATGGGCGAACTGCGATTCCAGCGTTATTTTATGGAGAACCACAGTGCAACTGTCACTTTCATTAACGTACTCTCATAGATTTCGTCAACGGTAAATGCGCGTTAAGCAATAATACTAAAATATATATGACTGTGTACTGATGTGGATACTGAGTATTTACTGAACGGAACACGGTTCAAAGTTGGTGTACGATGGTACCAAGGCTCTCGCAATCAGCCTAGATATTGTCCCTTTATATGTTTGGGAATCACATGATTAATTTCATAGCATACCTTAGACTTCTGCACAATCCGCTGGAATGCTTTTATCAGCCGTGTGAAAAGCACATGACAGTTATTCAGCCACCCTAATACTCATTAGGCTAGATATATCACACAATAACTCCTCGGGGGTAACTGTGCTGTTTGTCATACTTATTGCGTCACAAAGATCATTATTCCCTCTACAACCTCCCGGGTGAGAATCCATCGAAAGAAGAACCATCACCTTTCTACGCTAAGTCCAATTACATTCACCAATTCGAGTATGGGTGCTCAGCCACCTACACTGGCTTAAATGAATGACAGTTGCATGATAGAATGGTCGAACACGTTTCGGTTTGGCTACAAATGACCTATGAAAATCATCGAGCGCACACAGAACACTCAAGTCGTCCGTTAACTAGCACTCACGGGAGCATGGCCTTCACCATCACTTATGTCAGTAACAGTCAACCACAACTGAGATACACGCAGGCACCCAAGAATAACTGCCGTCAACCCCAAACTGTGCAAACAGAGAGCACGATTAATTATGTTAGCCTTGCCTCGGTAACCTTTTTCATTTGCTGTCATTTGTTGTGTGTGTATGTAGGTGGGTGCGTGAGTGTCCGCATGCGCCTTTGTCTTTGGTCTCGTGAGAACGTTCAATTTCTGATTTATAAGTGGTCACCTTGACTGCGTTATGCACTGGTGAAGATGCAGCGAAATGATCCGCAATACATCGTGCAATCGAATGCTATTGACTTTTGTGTGTAAATGTAATAGACTGATCTTTTGACTTTTCTGTCCCATCAAACTTGGTATTTTCGTCTCCCTCCAACATTTTATTCCACGAAAAACCACTTCACACACTGGATGGAATTCGCTTGCTCAAGTGTGCTCCTGAACACAAAAACAACTGCTATCTCAAATTTTTGCGAATATTCGATGGTGCAGGTACAAAACGAATACGAATGAATGAGAACTTTAACATATCGGTGACAACCTACAAGTTTACTCGAAATGCAATTGTTCTGGAATACTTCGGTCCTCCTGTGGATAAAAAAATGCATTTGATGGTGCTAATATAAAACTGATTCAAAATCAGTAACTTTGATCTCCTCGTTTCCTTTTGTTGCAATTATTTGAAGTGTTCAATAGAGTCGATATCCAATCGCATTCATTTCTATAAAGCTACAATTTTGGGAACACCTGTTTACCAATGCGAACAGCAAATCTGATCCTCCGCTATATTTTCCAAGAACATTGTATCTACCGGCACGGATCTCCGTAACCCAACATATTGTTTGTGGTGCATTTCATTTGTGAAGTTCATATTTTGAAAACCTGTCAGTGAAGTTCATACAGGGCCGTGGGTGACTTAACAGTAGTCAGCCGCGTGCAATATCAAAATTCCGTTAATCTTTAGTACAAGAGCCTGATAGTCACAAGGTCAATGGAGCAGACAACATTTCACCATGGAGATCCGCATTACACCTGGTTCATGAGCCACTTCTAGAATCTTTGCCTTCTCGCCTGTTGATAATCTCCCGTTTATGGTTCAATGCTAAGAATTCCCACTGATTCCCTAGGGTATAAACTATTTTGTCTTTTCATATCTTTGGTGGGAGTTAATATGTTTCTTCATTGGTCAAACCAACAACTGACTTATCACGAACAGGCTTGTGTGAGAGCTGTAGTCAATAAAATACCACCATTTGGAGACCCGATGGAAATATGGGCTTGGGATGGGGCTTTGCAAAATTCGTGAACATATTACATACTGCTACTTGAATAGTGCTCAAAATCTGACCACTGGAGCGTGGCTAGCTTAGGAAAAATCAGAAATACTTTCCCATATTCTAACAGCCCCGATTGCTCTGTATTCGAAAACGTTTGCTTGAGATGAAAGACTAAATTGTTATCAATGAAAGAAAATCGGAGTGAAAATACACACGAATCACTGTCAAGACCTGTGAGAGTATTGACTGATTCGTGGCTAGAAGCAGCTCGCCTTTTCTAGCAGACCATCATAGTAAGTTGTACGACAGGGATGTTTAGTATTTAGGTGGAGGCTTAAGTCAAGAGAACAGTGAATCAATAATGTGGATTTTAGGGATCAGAAACGATTCCTTCCAAGAGCTGGTTGGCTGTCGCACCAGCCAATCTTACGAGATTGTGACCGATAGCAGCTGAACCAATTAGTTTCGGTGCTTCGATTGGCTACCGTGAGAGAGAGAGAGTTCTTCCTGGGTCTAGTGGGAAAGTTGAGAACAAAACCTGTGGCTAACAATGCTTTATGATAGAGTCAAGCTAATATGAAATCATCGTGTTGGAAACGTTGTTGGATACCTGTCAAACATTCAGATGAGTTTCAAATAGGAAATAGTGAAAAGAATAGATGTGTTTACCCAATTAGTGCAATGGTGATTTCTACTGTGTTCAAAACTTATTTGGCCATAAATTGCCATAGATGTTCACCATTGGTAGATGCTATTGATAAGAAGTAAGTGAGTAATTAAATAAGTCCTATCAATCACGAACAGTGAGGTGTCTAGCCCACTAAATCGTATTCAAAGGCAATCAAAAGATTGTGCATCCTTCAGATACAGAAAATGAAATGGGAATTCGCAACGTACCAACAAAATGGATGACAAGACCGCAAGCGACTATGACCTGCACGGAGAAACCAGACGAAATGAGACCGAAAACATTTCACTAGCCAGAGGGAAAGACCAATTAGTCAGGGTAGACCGAGAGCTCGCAGTCAGTCAATATTCTCACATACTCGAGAGTGTACCACCTGTTTTCAGATAAGCTATTCTTGCTGCAAAGAAAATCTCCATATAAGACTATAAATGCGACTTTAAAGAATGGTTGCCAATCGCATAGCCATCTGACCTACGTGAATCTTACAATTAACCCGGGAACACTGAGATCGAATTCCAGCAGCATTTCGAAAAAATGTAACCTATAAAGTTTCAAAACAAACTGAGCATCAAAAATCGAAGAAATTAATGGCAAAATGATCTACTCCTTGTTCAGATTACTGAATGAGTGTATTTCAACTTGTAGACATGAAACAGAGAGTAAATGCAAATGCGTGTTGGCAAAATCGCGGATTGCCTTTGACAGGTACTGTATGATCGGATATTCTGGAGTACCTCTTATACAAACTGTAGCGTAAACAAATATGTCTGGGCGGTCAACGGGTGGTGATATTTTGGCCTACGAAGATGGCTGTTTTCTCGTTTGGCCCTTAAGAATTTCCATTTGTCGATAACTTCTGAGCTTAGTGTAAAAGCGTTCGTGTTAAAAATTAATGCCTGTTCAAATACGGGGTTTATAGTAAAACTATGTCACTCGGGTTGTTTACCAAGACTGATCTGTTGAGACCCCATATACTTCCCCACACAAAGTCTGTGTATCTCTGTAATCTTCAGGTACCAATTCCACAGAATTCACGCTCCGACATGGCAGAAAAATATCCACAGAATCATTTTTGTTTAATTTGTAATCAATTAAACAAACAGTCAACAAACAGAACGGCAGCATCATGGGCGTCAATCTGCATTAGGAGTGCATGTGACCAGTATGAGCATAAACAACTGACAATCAATAGACAACAAGGTCAACGTTAATGTGGTTTACTTAAGTCGCAACCGCTAATGAGGTTCTCGGTCACGGGAAGTAAAATATATGGATTTCTCTCAGTACTGAGAGGAATTGATGAACGATTCACCAATTGTTTACGATTCGTATCCACGTGACATGAAAGAAAAGCCCAGCAATCAGTAGCCGTTGAACAATCGTATCCATATTACAAATGATCGTCGTTCCGTCAGACCACTTGTTTCCGTTACTAAGCTTCATCTTGTAGGACGTAGCACTTTTACCATACTAATCTTGGCAATAATGTTAGTGCGCCCGGACAGCTGAGTTTCATCAACCATGAACACGAACTTGACCAGCTTCAAGAGGGCAAACTGAAACAGAGCACCATCATCGTGGCCTCTCAGATACCTTCAGGTTGTTATTCAGACCAATGCGATTCATCCCAATTCACTGACAAACTCAAAAGTATACTCCATATTCTCGATCCCCTCAACAGGGCGAGGAAGAACGCTTCGCTACTGGTGAACGACCTCGTTTTATTAGCGTTGATTCCCGTACTTAATAGTCGCACAAATCGTTTTGGTCTGATGGATAAGGATAACAAAGACTTCTAATGGGGCGCTTTTGAGGCCAGAGTCCCCATGACAGGATACATCTCTCTCTCTATCGATCCACACCTTTGAAGACCTATCCTGACGAAAGTGATTCTGTGTCTTGAGAATAGGGCTCGGTACCCGACAGGTGTTGACGAGGTGACTACAAACGAGACATGGCCGTCTACCAACGGTAGGTCAGCCAGTGTCCTCACACGCTGGTTGTCCGACTACTAATTTCCTATCATGTTTTGTCATTGATCGAGCACGGATATCAAGAGTACAAAGCTAGGGTTGAAACATAACGGCATTCTTCTAAAACGACGAAGTGCATGTGCAATAATTTGTCCTACTTTGAGGAATTGCTTCCACGATTCATTCGATAAGCAGAACGCATTTCAGGTGAAAGTCCAAACATCAAAATCATTGATTCGGAGGCAGAACACATGAAGAAGGAATAACTGTTGTGCATTAAGAATAAACAATGTGGAGAACAAGCTCGTTTCCAGTTATTCGTACTCATACCAACACATAACAATACATATGACTCACAAAATAAAAACGGCACTGATAGTCCCAAATCTGTCTGTGCACTTGCTTGTGTGTGGCTAAGATGTGACACTTGACAAGTCTTACTTGCTTTCCCGGACTTCGTAAATGGTGCTAGAAGCGTTTATCACCTCCACTGAGTGATCTGAATCGACAAGGTGTGAGCACACAGCACTCGTAATTGTCCTTATTGCTCCCGTGTTCATCCGGGCAGGGTGGTGTTCACGAACGCATTCGGATAAGCGCCGAGTCGTGCGACCAATGTACCTAGTTCCACAGGAACAAGTGAATGAGTACACACAAAATGTGCATTAAACAATTTTTGACTTTTAATAATCAAAGTGGTAATATTCAAATCGTGCACCCCACTATAGGTTTATCTGTCGCTTAGTAGCCAGTGAAGATCGTTTGTTAGCCACTCGGTTATTTAGCTACCACAGCCTACGGTAATGTGACCAAACATTTCAGATACATCGATTTAACACAAGGTCACATTCATTCCGAGGTACGGGGCATGGTGGCCTTGTACGAGTCACTAACCTGCATGCGTAGGGACTACAGAGAAAAATCTCCAAGTTATTTAACAAAAATTTTATCACTCAGAAAGGAAATCAGGTTTGCAAATCGGAATAAAGTTTGGAAGGTTGGATAAAAATGAGATAGTCTATCAAAGGCAGCATAAAATGAATGAAATACAACACATTGTTTGTTTGCATAACTTCATCATCATCCCGAATCTATTTCTTTTGGAGCGCAATGAATAAGAGAACAGTTGTTGTGTTTTGTCAAAGTGATTTGATAGTTCCTTTCAACACATTAAATACCCCCTCGGTCGGATTGTAGAATGGACCAAAGAAAGGAAGACACCAAAAGGCAAGCCCCGTTGATGGCTTTCATATACTCATGTTTGTTTGAACGGGCATTTTTATGTCATAATCCTTTCACATCACCAGTTAAGGCGAAGGAATTAGCATGTGACTGCTGGTCTTTATTCACTGCAATTGAATATGTATTCAATTTTCTGATTCTTTTCTGATAGCTTTCTCCAACTACTGCTTACTTATAGGACTACGTCCAATCTAAAAACTTGACTGTATTTGTCTTCGATATTTGCGGGC
Organism: Fasciola hepatica; assembly: GCA_948099385.1. Taxonomy (NCBI): domain Eukaryota; kingdom Metazoa; phylum Platyhelminthes; class Trematoda; order Plagiorchiida; family Fasciolidae; genus Fasciola; species Fasciola hepatica. The sequence goes on from CANUEZ040000182.1 coordinate 12,158,170, forward strand.
TGTAAAAGATATTCGAAGGAGAATTGGAAAAATGGGTAGGTATCACACAGCAACACTCGTAAACAATCAATGCGAAGGGTGAATAATGACGATCGTGGAGGCCAAGAATTTCATGCATCAAAAGGCGTTGTTCTGTAAACTACTGAATATGCTGGCTGGAAACTCTCTTCTCTCTATCGCACTGAGCTTGACTGAGAAACCAAAGCGGCAATCATGCATTGAATGACTCCATGTGAGTAGGAAGCTGTTCTCAGCAATGCGCATTGGTCGTGTCTCTGTTGATTTTCTTGTCCACAGTCGGGGTATTCTGAATGTGACTAAGTGGTGTGGAGAAAACAGTAATTCAAAATCTTGTGATGAAAATGGACAGCAGTACAATAAACACAAGCGCTTTCTTTGTCATGTTAGTTCTGCTTGATTTGCTTCTATCTTGGCATGTTTATATGAGATCTGCACTAATGCTGGTAATATAAATATATATATATATATCGATACATATAATTAAATACATATATATACGTTCTACTTCTAATGAAGTTTTACTACTCAACTCATCACTGGAGACAATGGAATCATGCTTGAAACAGTTTTATTCTCGCCTGTAGCACTCGTTGACTTTAACACTTGTCTTCTGGGTTCCAAACAGTATCCTAATCCAAAATCATGGATGATTCTTCACGAGGATGAAATAGTTGTGCAGTGTTTCCAAGGTTTTCATTCTTCGATTGAGTGCACGACAGATCCCACGGTGAATAACAGAGATCTCTTTCTACTGAAGTTGATGTGTATGATTGGTGTGTATTTCATGATACTTTTGAGGTTTCTTTTTTCGTCAGGGCTTCAAACCAATCGAAATGATCGTAATGGATGGCGTTGAAGGTTATAACAAAATAGATATGAACATAACTGCACACGGTGACCATTATTTTTTACCCACCGGAAATATGATGTATATTCGACTCGATGGCAGACGGGTGGATTTGACAAATTTACAATTCGGGTTCAGTATCAAACACGGTGAGTTGCGTGCTTGTGTCCTTCCAATAAATCCACGTATCATTCTGTCCGTATTCCCTGCTTGTTTCATTACACACAAAGTGAGTTACAGTGAAAAGGATATATCGATAGTCCGAAAACATAATGTATGAGAAGTCTGTATGTAGCCCTCACATCGAAACTAGTTTGTTGATTCTCCTATTGAAAGGAGAATGGTCGTAGATTTGGAGAGGGACAGAGAGAGAAAGGGTATTTCACAATTTAACTGTCCGGGGGAAGAACGAAGAGTTAAAGGTTTAGGTCCGAAATCGACCGACCGAAACTTGATAAGGGTAACTAGCTGCCTGTGCTCGGGATTGGCGTTGAAAAGTAATGGGAATAGGGACAGCCGAGACAAGCTCGGAGGAACAAAGCCAAAATCATAGCCGTAGAATAGGGACAATGATATAACTGCCCGGCCATGAGCAAGCGACTGCTAATTGGATGTTTAAACTCTGTCATCTACAAGACGAATAGCTTAACGTTGAGGCCGGTAAAGAAAAGATAAAGAAGAAGACGAAGCTCCACCCCACACGTGACAACAGTATTCAAGTGTTCGACGAACCTGTGCTTTGTACAGTAAGACGGGCTAGATTGGTTTGGAGAAACTTTCGGCGCGTAATAGAAAACCAATCTTGCGAGCAGCACGAGAAGCAAGCTAACATGTGTACGAAGACCAAGATAGAGAGGACCCGATCGAAAGACCCAGGAAAGGTGTCGAGTTGGAAGAAAGAAGAGGAACCGAATAAAATTTGGGTGTGGAGGAAAGGAATGGTATTTGAGAGAAGTCGTGATAAGAGATGTTCTAGGAGCATTGAAGAGAACACAATTTTGACAGCCTCAAGAGGAGATATGTTCAAGGTCCGAACTGAGTGATATTACAAGGGCACAACGGTTGAGGTCGATGTTGGCAGTGGCACAGTGTGATGTAGGATGTGAAAGAGAGTAGTGTGTGGTGGTGTCATCGGCAAAAAACGTGAATGGGGTTGAAATTGGTGGATAAGAGATCATTACTAAAATGCAGATCGGTGGTTGTCGAGTGGTTCAGAGAGTTTTCCTACCACATCGGACGTCCGAGGTTCGAATCCTCGCCATCACCGGTTACGCTGGTGGTAGACAGTAATCCACTGTCGTCCGGATCGTTACCCCACCTGACCTACTGGGAACTTGTATGGTTCTTCGCCACTCCAAATCTCAGAGTCTGGTTGCCGGTTATCCCCAACAGTGTCGTGGTCATTCATAGCTATGGGATATACCCCTACTACTCCACTCTTGTGTAAGCATTCAATAGAAAAGGACGGTATCTGAAAGTGCGTAACTTGGGGAACACAGCCTTCATTGGAAAACATTGTGTTTGCTCCCCATAAACTGTCACGAAGTTGGTCTGTTTACTGAGAAAACTCGACGTCCATCAGACAAGTACTGGAAGAAACCTAAGAGTGGGCTATTTAGGCAGTAAACTTCTGTTCCAGACGCAGTTAAAAGCCTTCCATATGTCTGGTGGGATCATGTGTGTTTCTCCGTGGTCATCGAGTACCGCTGACCAGGATTGCAAGACCACAGCTTGTAGATCCTCTATGGAACGACGGGGTCGGAACATGTATTGACGATAGTCTAGCTGTCCTTCACATTCAAGGAACGGTCACTACTTTTCGCAAATTATGGTTTCCATGATTTTCACATGACAGAATTTGGGGAAATAGGACAGTATTTGTTTGGGTTGGAGGAGTTGGCATGTTTTGGAATAGGAAAATTACGGCTTCTTTTCATGAGGTGGGGAACGTACCAGATTGGAGTGAAAATCCAATAAGATGATTTAAAATTGGTATGAATTCTGAAGCTCACATTTTCGGGATGGTGAATGCAATACCATGTGGACCAAGTGGTGTATTTTGTTCGGGAGACTTTAAGGTCTAGTGGACCATTCAGACTGTGACAATCGAAACGAAAGGCTACAAGTATTGGAAGAAGCTGGACCTTTGGCGTCACGGATGAAACTATCCTTGGATTTCTTAGTGCAAAGCGAGCACTTATTTCTGGTCTGCACAAAGAGACTACGAGATTGAGGAGTAGCGGAGCAACACCACCAGCTGAGTACTAAATCCTTCTAGCACACAGCACGATTGTAGGTATGGATAAACCACTCAGTCTTTGCTTGCTGGACATCGATGTGTGAATTGAAAGGCAGCATGTCCTAAAGAACAGTCTTAGAAAGGTTTGAAAAGGGAGTAGAAAGATCAGAGATATAGAATAGGTTACTCCAGGGTATGAGTCCAGAAAATCACGAAAACCATCCTAGTTATCTGAATCATAAAGCTCAAAGGTGCATCTGGAGTTGAACATAGAAACTGTGCCAGAAAAGGTGGTAGAGGAGATATGACAATAGCTCGATGAGCCAAATGAAGGAAGGAAGTTGATATCAGAAAATGAAGAGAGAAAGTAAGTGAGAAGATCAAAAGCAAGTGCTCGAGCACCAGCCCGATCGAGAATACGTGTAGGAAAGTGAACAAGTCGACCTAGATTGTTGACAAAGTGAAAGCTTCGGCTCCGAGCTCCACAACCGTAGTGTCACAGGAGAGTGCAAAAGCTAGTTCTTATTGTGTATACTGAAGTCCTCCAGAACGGTAACCTGTAATTTTGAGTTTGATGCAAACAAGCTCTCAATACCAAAAGACAATAAATCACAAACCGAGGGATCGCCACTCTTGGGAGAGCCATAAATGGAAGAGAAGGAATGAATAAAAGAATGGAGTCGATGTTTTAGCCGCATCAGCTCGAACTCGCGGTTAGAAAAGTTCTGGTGTAGGATAGGGGAGGTAGTGACCGACTGGTGGAAGTAGGCACAGACATCAGCTTTAGATGAAAATGAGAAACGGAAAAATAGTTCGGAAAGTGGAAAAGGGGAGTATCTAACGAGGAATAAATTTGCATTTTATTGAACGTTAGAATAAGGTGAGAAAAATATATGAGGAAATAATGTACAGGATCAATATTGTGATCCAAACCGTGAATGTTGGTGAGAGCTGAAGGTTTTTCTTTGCGAATGCCGTGTAGACAATTGTGATTTCAGAAGACAAGTAGTATGAGAGAATCCGAATCACCGAGTTAAGTTTGTCCAGATGTCGTCCTCTGTGACGTTCGCCCATCCTGTGAAGGAGACCCGATTTGGTGCTCGCGGAGGGGGGGGGGCGCATTCATTTGGACTTAACGGGGCACTGACCGTGTCTCCATTCGAAGATGTCGGGCATTGCTATCTGGCACTGAGGACGAAATCTGAGCAAACTTAACTCGATGATTCGGATCAGCACGGATGGGAGCTAGGTGGCACAATGGTAACACACACGCCTTTCATGAGAAAAGGCCCGAGCTCATTCTCTGGGTGCGGCAGAGGATTTGCACCACTGAGCCAAAGTCGGGTCCGGTGCTTCCGCGTGCAGGGTTGAGCGGATGAACTGAGGTTTGAGCTTGGAAGATGGAGTCCGCAGGATGGCGAGCGAAGCAAAAAATCTGAGTATTACTATGTAACGAGAGCTAATTTGAATAACTTCGAAAACTAGAGGCCATGCATTCATAACGTAGTAAACTTTTTCCAAATGGCTGCAAAGTACACCAGGGAGAAGACAGCCGCAATGGAAGGACAGACGAGGTTAATAAACGGCTGTCTGTGGCAAGCACCAGTATTCACATCGAAAATCCCTACAATCAAAGAGATTCAGAGAAAGCATCAAACGATTTCTATTCACTGAATCAGCAGGCGCATAAGACGAATGATTCGTATGAACCATCAATAAAATCAGGACAATTACGCCACAGGGGATATCTTTTGCTCAAAGTGCCACGATACGTCATTTTGTCCCCTTCCGTTCTAAACAAACGACTTTTCAACTCTAAACCATCAGATATGACAGATGCACCAACGAAAGATTTCGCTGATTTCCTTGTTTATGTTTATTATCTATATCGGGATGATAACTGAAGTATATGACTGTATTTTTGTGACTTCATAAACGACTCAATTACTTTGAACTCGATGAGACTCTTTTCCTTCAACAGTAGAAGTGTGGTGGAGTGTACATACTACTTACTGAATAAGTATTTAGTTGATTGCTCAAAGCGCAGCTGTGGACAGTTTTGGATTACAAACGAACACGGCTGTCAGAAGAACAAAGGCAATAAGGTAGAAGAAGGTATTCAAACCACACGATTCCGTCCTGCGGCTGGTAAGCAACTTCCTTCAAATGGATTGGACCACCGAAATGCAAGAACGTATTGTTCATCTATTTGAATAGCTTTGATGAATCATGAACTAGCGCTATTCTCTAGAAGCACGTCTTGTGTATTACAACAACTGGTGACGTGGTCAACATTTGGTAGCTAAGTTGGCCGGAACCATTCGAAGACAGAGACGTACGGAGCCTCCTGGAGGACGCGATGCGGTGGTTCAAGGCTGTCCAGCTAGAGTTTTCCTGAATACCTAACGAATGATTTCTTATATACAACCTCTTAACCATGCACGCTTTTTGGAACATACCAGAAGGGCTGCTTTGTGATTTGACAAGTTAGCATTCACAGATTTTGATATTCACTCGTTGGTTATTAGTCTATAGAGGTCTAGCGCTTAAACAGACACCTGTACACAATAAGCATCGCCCCAATATTCGTCCCAGCTGGAACTCAATAGTTTATTCCAGATCCAATTTTTGTTCCCCTTTAGCATTTCGGAGATCCCATTTGGAGTTATTAGGTTGATATTTCACTGTATGCCAGCTCTACTTTACCCATTTCCATACAAACATGAAATTAGTTTCTGAATACCGCGAATTGAATCTGACCACATGTGCAGCACAAAACACACAAAACTCACCTCGTTAGTTTCGTCTGCAATGATAATATAATAATAGTAATATGAAAAACATGAAATGGAACATAGCGATCACATGATTCAGTTGCAGTGCCGAAACATGTGCTTCTATTTTGTCCAACGCAATCAGTCAGTAGTATTATGTGCTATAAACTTTACCGAATCCCAGAAATGTATTATGAAACTACTCCGAACTAGGACGTCAAATGACCCATGATTATCAGTTGCAGATTTCAAATTGTAATAATCGAGACACTACCACCCAGCCCCTTCCACCGCAAATGCACACACACACACACACACACACACACACACACACACACACACACACACACACACACACACACACACACACACACATACCCACACATGGTGCAAAGTAAGTATGAACGCAGTGATCTATTTTAAAGTAGTACCCACTCACTGATTGTGTGGCAATATGTTGGCTATTTCCATAGCCACATGAACCGAACACACAATTATCACTGCACATTACACTTAGCACTTTTTCTGCAAGCTATATTGGTCAAACTACCAGGTACTTGGTCGACAACCTCCCGGAGCAACACCTTGGATGACTTGGCTGTGAAATAAAAAAGAGTAACATGGACAAATTATAGCTCACCTGGCCGACGCCAGTCATCTAGTTAATGTGTAGGAAGTATTTAGGCTCATCCACGCGGTCATGAAATTCCGATTAAATTAGGTCGAGTTTCGTCTGCTATCCACCGCTGACGCGCTGGCTATTCGATCAAATAACTCCACTCTTTGTGATCAAAACCTTCAGTCAGAGCCGTAGACCTATCCCAAACTTCTGTGGTAAACTCGGCTACGCAACACAAATGACGAGTCAATAGACTTTGACTGAGCTGATCGCGTGTCAATCAGCAGAGATATGTGTTCTCATATAGAAGTCCAAATCGGCGAAACAATTGCTTTTCAGTAATTCATTCTCAAGCCATTTACAGATTACATAGTAGACATTAGACAAAAGATCATGAACATAGACCTGGAATAAACACCAATCATGGGCAGGGGTTTGTCAGTCAAGTTATCCTTATCGTGTGATTGGTTTAAATAGCTGACGCTTTCTAGGTAACCGGACAGTAGATCCATGAGCGACAAAATAATGTTTTCGCTTGACGTCGAGTCTCTATTCACGAATGTACCACTAACAGAAACCATCGGCTTCGTGGTGAACTACATAAAAGAGAATATTATGAAAGTCGGTTTACCACTAGAAGGTTTGCGCGAGCTCTTGCTTCGATGCCCATTTAATGTTCAGTTCCTATTTCATGGAACTTTGTACAGACAACGGGACGGTGTGGCTATGAGATCACCACTAGGTCCATTTCTTGCCGACGCATTTCTAGCAAAGTTAGAAAGAACCAAGCTGAAATTTACAGTTGACAGCTTTGATAATTACTATCGTTGTGTGGATGACATATTTTGCGTGACTGACGTTGATTGTGACCTAGATTTTGTGCAAACAATATTTACTGGGGCACACAAAGCAATACGGTTTACAAATGAACGCGAAATAAACAATCAACTACCATTTCTCGATGTGACTCCCACGAGAGTGGAGGATGGTCGGATCCAGCGAAATGTGCACCGAAAACAAACGTGGAGCGGCCAGTATCCCAATTTCAACAGTTTTGTTAGTATGCAAGAGTGGCCAAACTTAGTGAAATACCTGGCCTTCAGAGCGAGAAAAATTTGTTCCGTAGAGAATTTAGATGACGAATTAATGCTTATAAGAAACACCCTACGTGAGAACAATTACCCGGATCGGTTTATCGAAAGAAATCTTATCGAAAGAGTGCCAAAAATCACCGTAGAAACCGTAAGGAAGAAGGATCTTTATATTAGTTCGCCATTTAAAGGCGATATTGTTAGTGAAATCTTAAACCGTCGACTGAGGAGAGAAATTCGAAATACTTTCAATGCCGCCACACTACGCTGTGTTCCGAGGTGCTCCTCTAATGCAGATTCAGAACAAGGATAGACCGCCGATGCTGACCCCATCAATTGTCGTATACTCTTTCAGATGTGTTTGTGACGCATCTTATGTAGGTCGGACGGCGCGACAGTTATGAACTCGGATTAAAGAGCATCATCCGCGCTGGTTGAGTCAAGGACAAACTGGATCGATAAATAGCGCAATCTTAGCGCATTTGGTCGACACTGGACATCAGGTGAATCCGGAAGCTGCTTTCAAAGTTCTTTATCGTGTTCCCCCAAACAAATGCAAAGGTGTTCAGTTGCGCACTCTAGCGATAGCCGAGGCAATCGGAATAAGGAAGTTGACCCCTGACTTGTGCGCCCAAAAGCGTTTGGTCCGTGCACTCCAACTCCCCTGGCCCAAGATTGACCAAGGCCGCATGAATCTACCGTCCGGTTACCTAGACGGCGTCAGCTATTTAAAGCAATCACACGATAAGGATAACTTGACTGACAAACCCCTGCCCATGATTGGTGTTTATTCCAGGTCTATGTTCATGATCTTTTGTCTAATGTCTACTATGTAATCTGTAAATGGCTTGAGAATGAATTACTGAAAAGCAATTGTTTCACCGATTTGGACTTCTATATGATGCAATGGGTATTTTTCAAACATATATGTTCTCCACAACCTCTCCAGAATTTACACATGTACCCAACCGAGTCACTTTCATTTACTCCTTTGTGTCAATATAAGTATGTGAATTTCCTCCAGTACCTTACAAGAGCTTATTTGCCAATCCGTCTTCGATTACTATCCCGCGAGCAATTTCTCCAACACTGTAAAATTCATCAGGCACTATGGATCAAATTATATCCACAATCATCTTTGTTCATTTCCTCGCAGTCTCCCATGTGTCTCATGATCACTACAATCTCAAGTGATGCAACAATCTGCTTTCCATATCCCGTCTGCTTTGCGTTGCAAATAATGGATGAGAATCATGGCCGATTTCAGTTTTCCAGTCAGTCTTGTCACTTCTTGCTTCATTCGTCATCATTAGACGACAAGCAACAGTATTCATACTAAGGAGTTATGATGACTGTTATAGTTGTTTTGAACCAGTTCAGACCGGAATTTCACAAGAAATTACCAAGGCAACCCCTTTCTCTAAACAATTTATTGTTCATGAACATTGGACTTTGTGTAATCAAAAAGATCACGCTTAACATATGATGAGAGTATAAGAAAAACTGTCATCCTAGCCATCATCAGTACAGAAGTTGCGGTTTAGGTTAGTTTCAATTCATTTCTTTTCTGTGCAGAAGAATAAGCGAGGAACCAGAGATCTCAAGGGACCAAGAAGACAAGCCACCTGTCCTCACTTCATCCATGCTAACCTATTCCTTTTTTCACTCATGTTTGGCAAGCTATATAGATAGAGCGACCTGGCAGCTATCTGAAGGGGTCAAAGAGCACAAACCACAGATACTAGCTGCTTTACATATCTTACAAAGTGATAAACAAAGTGGCCCGTGGAACCCAGACATGAAGTGGGACACTCAAGTGACTACAGTCGAGCTGGCCAGACCAGTTCTTATCATCTCAGAGGTCGTTCGATGCAATGGAATTCTTTGAACACACAAGTCCAGAGTATTAGATTACATGGTATATATTATCCAGGTAGTAAACACGCACTCGCACCAAGGATGCCACTCTAGCATAATCCAAGGTATTTCCACGGAAAAAAGCTGGTTGTATAAACATGTTACCCCTGAGGATGAAATGAGAGTAAATTCAGCTTGCACTCCTGGACCACCGACCTCATCACTTCATTAGTACACGCTTACGCTTAGAAGGAATATATCACCTATGAACTGTGTGAAGCTTAAAACTACTATTCGACAACAAATACCAGCCAAGTCCGCTAATTTGCATCCCTATCAACCAATTTTCGTGCACACTTTTGTTACTGATTTTATTATTTTGCGGCGCTTGACTCATTTTGCCTACTAACAAGCTTTTGAGTAGCAAAATTCGATCTCCCCAGGTTGTATACACATTTTTCGTCCACAGTTAACATGGGGAGCACGGAAACACTTTTATGCTGACATGAACTCAAGCATATTGCACATTATCTTTACATATTTACACATATTTAACACGTTTCGTGAGAAATAACATTTCAGGTTGGTAATTAAAAAACCTAACCATCTGTTTTCCAACACGGTGGAGATTCATGTTATTTCCTAAGTTAAAGTAATTCATATACTTTCATCTCTGCATCGTGTCTACTAACCGAATGCTGATATTATTCAGGAACTAATATCGCAACTCCGTCTACCGGATAGCCGAAATATTCTCGCCAACCCAAAGGCTTCTAAGGCAATGAGCCGTCGTTTCCGCTGATGGGTTGAGGACTATTTGGTTCTCTGGCTCATGACTCTAGTGATCCACGGATCAACGTCCATCCGTGAGCGCGACAAGCCGCGCAGCTGGGGTCTGTGCCATTTTTGTACGGAAATAGCGTGAGAAGGCACGGTAACAAAGGCCAGTTGTCGGCTACAGAGGCTTGGGGCCATTCGACCAATGGGATGCATTTTATCGATGCCACAACCAACTATTGAGTTCGGTTCTCAAATCAAACTTATAGCTTCCCAACTATGTGATAGTTTCTCAAATCAATCCTAAAATAGTATTGTGAACCGAAGTAATCAGGAGAAAAGACAGAGTGGGTCGGGTAATCCAAAGCCGTGGGTCAGCATCCGGATATAGAAGGAAAAGTACACCAAAGTGATAGACTGAGTCACAGAAAAATGTTCAGCCTCGTGCTTGAAGGACACTCCAGAAACAAGTAGAAACAAATCAAGAACCAAGGGTGACAATAAATACGTAAGTTATACAATGGTTTTTACTGGGTAAGGAGAAAACGTCTCCTAGGAAGGCGGACTGAATTTCCTTGTCCTTCCTTGATAAATCTTCACAGGACGAGTAATCTCCCTCTAACCGTCACCGTCCCTGTCAGGAGCATGAAAAGTTCGAAAACACCAGAATTACTGAAGACACTGTGCTGTATATTCTATATGAAATTACCTGAACAGAGGAACGCCCCAGGAGTCACGTACTTTCAGTGCCCAACTATTCATACGTCTGTGCGGATATCTGGCTGCGGAAATGGCTAACCTGGGAAGAGAACAGAGAGGCGCAAGCCTCCTGGTTTTGGGATTATGTGAGATCAGCCATAAAGATCGTCCTCGGGCTGCCGGGTTCTTGTAAGTGTAGAAACGTCGTTGATGCATTTAATAATCGAAAAGTTTTTTTCAATTTTTTTCTCATTCTGTGCGTTCTCAAATTGAATGCATGCAATCCTCTGCGGAAGAGTTTTCAACAAATCAACACTCGGCGTATTATCAATGGAAATTTGGGTCCTGAGCTAGGAACAGAGATTACCCTTCGCAATTGTGGTCGTACACCAAGCCACTCACTCACTCACACTAAAGAAGCAGCAACCTGTGTGTCTGTAATTTTTATTGTTTATCTCAAGCGGTAACGACTCTGTGAAACGTGCTGTTAACCTAGATGGAGAAGAGTCTGACGACCAACTATTCAAGCAAATGATGGACATCTTTCTGAAAAGGTAGCGACAGGAGACATGCCTGAGTTCATTTCGTAGAGCTGAGGTGACTGGAAATGCTCGGGACCTTTTCTTCTGTCTACGCAATAAAGAATTATTGAATGAATGAAGATAATAATGCAGTCTGATTACTGCTGAGTGATATTAGTTACCCTCTGATTATCAAGCCCGTATTATGGTCTATAAACCATTACCATTGGCGCACTTTATGATAGACAATATCCCTTGTCTCTCGAATCGTCACCACACCAGACCCCCTGGTTCCCTGCTCGAAGTGTCAGGATCACTGTTGCTCTGAATGCCCCACTGACCTCAGGCAGACAAACATCCTCAATCCAATACACTCATAAAATAACAAAACAAGAAAAGTACAATGAACTTTCTTTCACTATTTTACTTCACCGTTTTCATGGATGTTTTTCTGTATCAACATCTATCAGACAGGGACTACACATCAACAACACTTCCATACTAGTACCGCCAAAGAACCTCCAAAATAAAGGAATAGCAGAGAGCGCACATCATGTGTGATCTCAAATCCGTAACCTTCACCAATGACTACATGCCATCCGGAGGCAGCTTTCTGGTCCAACGTTTCTTTGATCAATCTTGCCGCAGTCTGAAATTACAAGAGGAAATCAGTGGATAACAAGTCTTACTTGAAAGTCTTTATAGCAGACAAATAAAGCTAATAATCAGTTCCGATAAAAGAAGATCTGCATTGTTTGTCAATTAGTTCATCACACGGTATCAACGTTCAGCTCATCATTGTTGAATACGCGCAAAAGCACTTTACACCTGTTCCGTCCCTTTTGAAATTACATAACCATCTGCAGTGTGTATCTCTGCATGCAATATAATTTGTTACCATCTAAAGTCAGCTCCACCTCACATGACGCTCATTGTGAGATCAAAATCACAAGTATTTGTTCGCATGCCGCGTGGTGTATCTGACCCAGGAACACTTGGGCTTCGGCCTCGAACCCTTGTACTACTTCAAGACTTAAAGACTATCGCAATCCAGAACGGTAACGTCCATGTGAAGCTGTGAAGCGTTTCCATGCAAACAAACAATTAATTTGAAGACAAAATTTGACCGTGTACTAATTTTTTGATGACAGTGATTCTGCATCAAATCACAGTCGTTTTCGACATCTCACAAAGGGGAAATAATCTGGTAGCCTGTAACCGTGAATGCATCGTATCTGTTTGTGTGAGGGTAAACTGATCGGATGAATTCAAGAATCTAAGAAGAACATGTGAACATTGTTTAGCAGAGCAGGCTTGAAAAAGAATAGGTATGAGATTGAATGTAGAAATGAGCTGAAGGTTTGTACAAGGGAATAAGACTGGAGCTTTCGGCTTTTACAGTCAGTCAAAACATTGACAGTTGCACTAGATTACGTTGTTTGCGTAATTGGGTCTTAAGGTATTATTCGCTATGGCTACAAATACAGTGAGAAATTGTTGAGAAGTTTGGGAGTTGCCAACAGCGTCCTGAAGGCCTTTGTGAGTTCAGTTTTAAACCCGTCATCGACCGTGTTATGGGACAGCGCCGGAAATGATTAGGACTGTACCCGTGCGAAGGGAGATCGAACAGTGTTTTGAGATTCTCTTGGACAGGCGCCTTGCCATGCGTCCGACATACTAAGCCCTACAACTGCAAATTAATGTTACAGACTTTGATGTCAACACATCCTTGATTTGGTGAACAATGAATGAATTTACTTTTGACAAAACCCTGACGTGCGCTACTGGGTAACACATTGTTAATGTTTCCAACGACTTGTTGTAAAAGGTAAATGCTTCCACCTCAATCCCTTGTATAGAACCTTGTAATGAACAGCATACTTAGCTTCACGCTTGTTCGTTTTGTCAAACATGCTCTGTTGGTCATTGTTCACATGGTCCCATGGACGCCTTTGGTCCACATGTTTCTGTTGAATCCTTGCTTTCATCCGATTAGTTGACTTTAACGGCAGCAAATTTCATGCCCTCGCTATTATAGACTATCACCTGAGCTGTACATTTGTTCCTGCTTATAAAACTTGTTGTATCTCCGAACGGACGCACCCAAGGTCGACAAGAAGAACGACCGTCGACGAAGCGGAAAACTGCACACTGACTTTAATTAACTGAAACAAGTGCAAACAGGAAATAATCAATAAGAAACTAAGCCAATGGATATCGGATTAGGAGAGAGCAATGAAAAGCAAGGTCAGCGTGATTGGGTGAGTGATGTTCTGTGGTATTCACCGTAGTTTAGAGCCTTGCGCCACAGTTTGAGAGCTGTAGATGGGAAACAGTGGACAAAGTACCGATCGAACATGCACGTGTGAAATACAACATCACGGTTCCTCTTAGTGAGACGATAGGCTGAATCAGAACAGATTTGATGGCACCGTTTTCCGAGCGGAACGTCGCATTATTGCTATTACTATTTCTCTTTTATGAATAAGCAAGGCTCACAATCATTCTTTCTACTACTGGTGAAAAGACGTTTCTCACTCACCACACAGCCTTCAGTCAACCTACTGTTAGGTACATGACCCGCAAGAACTGAAAAATATAACGGCATCGATAGCTTTGATTATACCCTGGATACTGCGTACTCTCCTAGACAAATAAATCTTCTGGTTGGATAGCTGCAGCAGTTTTCTCATATGTAACCTTGCATCAATGATGACACCGCACTGATCTCAACAGTCTGTCTCAAAGACTGAGTGTGCAGCGTTTAGTTTTATGCCAACAGAGATTCCCAGCAAAAGTCCCGCCGGTGTCTTGTTAGTTAGTCGGTGGGACGTGGTTTTGCATGTCCATAAAGAATTTAGAACGGCATTCTTACAGTTTTTGGCTGACAAACAAATTGTCCGGATGGATTCTTTAAATGTCCGAACAAGCCGTTCTATCATCTCATTCGATGCTGGATTGTGTGACAACGCTAGTGAATTTTCCAAGTTCCAAGCATGACATGAGTTCCACATTTGTAAACTGTGGGCTGTTGTCCGTGACCACCTTCTTGGGCAAACCAAAGCCACCAAACGATAGTCATTGTCTTTATCTCTCAGTAAAGATGAATTTCTGGCCAGTTGCCTTAGAAATGTGTTGCTTAAAGACAGATTTTTGATGAACAGGCACTAAGCTAAAGCAGCCCACGAGTTCAATAGCGATTTTTAGCCAGGGACATGTATGTTACATCCCAGGCCCCAAATCAGGCATAGTATCAATACCACAAATACAGAAGGGAGTCAAAGGAAGGAGGAACTGAAGGAGAACAATCAATTTTGGTTATTGTACTGCATGAACTTTTGCATTTGTTGAAATCACCATTCGATATGTATGATATCTGAGAGCCTCTTACGCACATCGCACAGCATTTGCAACACATTCTTCGGTTCTGAGCCATATCTATTAACTTTTTAATCCATGATAATCCCCATCACTTGGGCTCCAACCAGGCAGTTGGAACGTACCAAATGGGGTCAGCGCTGATTATCCTTCTTCATGCCCCTACGCCGAATCAAAGTCTGACCATAACCTCGCTTCTTCCAGTCATACTCAGGAAGCGTAAATAGCGCACCGAACGGTAGACGATGGACAGGTATGCGTAGAATGTGTCTAAGTCACAGGAGGCTGTGTAGGGTGTTTACGTATCTCATGGGCTGCTATCCACACTTCAGTTCAGTTCAGTCGGCCATTAACCATGCATTAGATGCAGCAGTTGTGACTGATATCTCTCAGTGAGAGCTTCAATCGGAAATTGAGAAACAAGCGTATGAAAAGGGTTAAAAGAGAACTACAAGTGGTGCCACCAAGTCAATAAAAATAAAAATAGTGAAAACAACAGTGCCACTTGGCTGGCCACACTCAACATGCGATGAAGAACTTTAACGTTGCTCAAACGGTGCTTCCATTAAGCCCGAAAAATTCTGCAGAGACACTGATTGTGAACAGAATACACAATCGGTTGTATTGGCGATGCCATTGATGTAGACCTCATCAGACATCTGGCATGGTTTGGCATTCCAGACCACCAGAACCACGATTCGGCTCTCCACTTGGTCCGCACGACATCAGAGTAGCGTACTGACCGAATATGCACGTGAAGTACCCGCCAAAACTCTATATGTAAATGCGTGGGGAGAGACCGACCGGGACATTCCACGTTCTAAATCACAAACCACTTTCTTCCTGGAACAAAATAGACTCCGCGACTATGTATCCTACATTCCTCCAATTTCGTACGTCTTCAAAACCTAGCAGTCGAGTGCGTATGTAAATACAAACTTCAGGGGCTTTTGAACACCAGTGTCTAAGGTATGTGATGCAAATTAACTAGTGAGACTGCATACAGAACTTCGAAGTTAACAAATTACGCCCTAATCCTGGGTGATCAACCTGGTCTCCATCTCAACGCCATCCCGAGTCTTTCAGTCGCACAGTTCGGCTAAACTTATAGGAAGGATCGTGCTTTGAATTGCATGACCGAAACGGAATTCTCTATATGTTGGTCAGCAAAAGACAAGGTGCTTCGGTTTGCATTTGTTGTCGATCCCCCCCCCCCCCCCCCCCCTAAGGAAATGTGTGTGATTTTCAGTGTGTCGACTTATCTCATTGTTGTGTGGCATCAGTCATACGATGCCGCAAGGCTTATCCATGCACCTTGAACATCCGATCGTCATTCCTTCCTGACCTGTTCGTCTTGCGCTTGCGCATCCATCTGTCTGTACCACGTTCTGTACTGCTCTATCCCACGAATTTCACGCAGCTTACTTCGTGCAAGACTGACATTGACTGATGGCTTTCATTTGCTCAAACATTCTTGTTCTTGCACTGATGCTCGTGCGTGCCGTTCGCTGATTCTGGTTACAGGTTCCTTGTGCATATGTGCTTCCGTTCTATCTACCGAATTTGGAACATAACACTCATGGTTGAATGTAACTACGGATTCCAGTGAATCTTCAACTTAAGGGTAGCGGAATATTCACGTAGGCGATTTATACAACCTTTACGAGTAAATAAATCTCTCTTATATCCAGTCTGATTGCCTGAGTTGAGTTATCAGCGAAAAATCGGTGATATACCCGTAGTATTGGAAACCTAGACTGACCGCTACCAACATCATCATCATTCTTGTTCGGCAAGAAACTGACGTTATGGAAAGCTACAATTCTAGCCACTGATAAAAAAGAGTCTTTGAAATGGAGTCTGTGTTTGACCACCGATATCTTCGTACTATTGCTCGAACATGATAGGAAAGCCATATCAACAATGCTGAGGTTAAGCATAGGGTTTTGAAATCCGAAGAATGATCATCATAGAAAGCAGCTAATCAAAACGCGCTAAGGTCTTCAGGCACATATTTCCGCCTATCGATTACCTCGGTGGGGATTGTTCTCCGCGGAAACTACGGGTTGGATAATGAGTCAAAGTGATCAGCGCATGACATACAAAAAGGTGCGAGAACCTTGATCGGCAGATTTGGCCGAGCAGCAGTTTTTAGGATTCTGGGTTGCGGTCTATTAGGCTGGCCTACCGAATGGCCGAAGTAACAGGGTTGGGTGTCGCACTTAGTTGCGTATTTGTTTCCGAGTTCTTTGTTCATCTGAATGATTTCCTCCCATGACTTTCTTCTCTGTGTGCCTCCTCTTTGGGTTTCTATTCATTCTGCTGTCGACTAGAAGATGCTCTGAACTAGCAACCTAAACCAGAACCCAGAAGAGCTGGTTGGGTGGCACTGGACAACTCAGATTCTAATGTGCATGACTATCCACCATTGTTAAGTGTGCAGTGGGTCCTCGTGGCTACAGACTACACTTCTTCTGCTTCTGAATGCTAAATATCGCTCTAATCTACGGCATACAATACTAATCTTGACCATATGAGCAGAAAATTCCACTACAATAATATGACGTGTTAAGAAATAGCTATAAGATCACAGGTGATTTTACCGATCATCGTAATATTTTTCAATATCCTTATCAATCCACCGATGACAGAATATTTTCAGTTAAATTCAGTTCAGTTTGGAGAACAATCAGCCATACACCGGGCGATGCAATCCTTTTCAGTACCCCTCAGAATCACTCGGCAACAACAAACATGTATTCTTAAGCACCCCTTCATGCTTTTTCGTAACAATATACGTCTAATTTCCTGGATTTGCGCTCAACTCGACACGTTTATTATACTGCAGCAGTTTGCCGACATGTGGAGTATTTTTTGACACTAATGAAGTCCACTTATTTGGGTATGATGAGATGGCTAATTTTTTGATGATATGCTAAACACGAGAAGCATTACATAACCATTAGTAAGTTCACTCTTCCTCTAAAAGATTGTTCTCAGTCGTGCAGCATCATCGATCATTCGGAGCCACAATGGACGCAAATTTTCACTTTCCGTGTGATATCAGATCAAACAGGCAACTACTTCATTTCACCTTGGGCTGATCGAGTATCGTATATGAGACCAGTTACCCACCACGAAATTACCTTACCATTCGCCACACAGCTGTATAGCCACGTGGTGACCAACTACAGTCAGGTTTCGCTCGTGAACATTCGCATGAAAACAATCACCATCAAAATCGAAAGGGGTGCACTAGACTTTAGGATGTGAAGCATGTGTCATACAGCACTTGTAAATCTGTCATATTGTTGAGATTTAGTAGGCAGTCCACGGGACACCTTGCGATGCAGCTCTGCGACCACATGCAATGAGGGTACTCAGTCCATCAAAACAGATACAACAAAAGCCGGCTGTGACTGGTCGACTTTGACCTTAAAAAATTATAGATAGATGAATCCTGAAATAAAATTGGCGCGCAACTCTGCAGCCTTGGTCTTCTGGCTATTTAGGCTCGCGTAGTTGTGAGTTGGAACGACTGCAAGACGTCTTTTCAGTCCAGATATTTCGAATATTACATACATTCACGTTTCGCATCCAACCGTGGTAAAAGAATCAGTATTTTAGAGCAGAATGTTTGAGTCCCGGGTTTGACTCTCGCCGACCCTGATAAACAATACACAATAGTGTATCAGTCCATCCCCAAAACTCATACACCGTATAACTACTGAGTCGGAAATATGATGGATTGTAACAAAAGAATAAAAAGCTGAATGTAACATTCAAACGACAGCTCATGAACTCAATGGCCAGACGTGAACAAGTGCCACAATTTCCAAGGGTTCGCGTGCGTCTGGAGCAAGCAACCCTTGCTGTGAGCTGCCTTGTGTGGACCATCCTTGTAGCCCTAAAACTAATGTCTGATCTAATCTAGTAAGCCATACCCAGAAGGGAATCCGGTGTTATTCAGAAAAAAACGACAAACATAAAAATCTAAGCACGATCAGTATAAAATTTGTGTCACGGTGGTTTGCAGTCCTCATATAACTTTCTCTCCAACGGGAGTTTTATGACGACGAGGCGCACTCGTCATTCCAGATTTCGAGTCCCATGACTTTGATTGAATTGAGCATGGAATAATCGCATTATTTCGAGGGAATTGGGCGACTTTCGACGGGACCTGCAATATTTCTGAGCTTCTGCGTATGAATAAATCATCCTTGTTCCATTTCTAATGAAGATTCACTAGGAACCTCCCGCAGAAATAAATTCGGTAACGACAGAAAGAAAGCATTATTGATAATTATCACGGGTTAGCTGAATTATAATTTAAATGATTCGACCAAGAGAATAATTAGTTTACCTTAACCTATGAGTCATCGGTAGTTTTTGTCTCTGACCGGGATGTTAGAACCACGGGTGTCACGAATCGCCAACCACATTGCATGCCCCGTATGCAGTCTGATTTCTCATGTGCACTTATGTTGCTGAATCCACAGCAATCTCGTTCAACGTTGTATTTTTCGTATGGGACGGTAAAGAACAATCTTCCTTCCCGTGGCTTGGTGAACAGACCAGCTCTAATACTTTGCAGTGTTCAGTGAACCCATGAACACCCTGATGAGTAGAAAGAAACCGCTGCTATAATGCTTGCCAGTTGGCTAAACCGCAGAGGTAACGAATGAGCAAGTGATTTACAAATCCCTTATTCCGCATATACTCACTTAATTCTGAGTAGTAAAAGCTGTTTTGAAAACTAGAAACTAATCGATTATTTAGGCAAACTTTCTTCGTCTGACTAAGTATCTGCCGTGGCTACGGAAGAGATCAACCCAAACTTCACAAAAATTAATGGCTTTACAGTCTGTAATTATGTCCATTGAAGACTATCAACGGATGTATCCCTATATGTGGCTGTTTCTAAAGAGGACTAAAAGGAGCTGTTCACAGTAGAATGTGATAAATCCATTGGTCCAGAAGGCTGCTTATCAAGTGCGCTCCAAACTGCTTTCACTGTATCCACGTTGGTAACAAGTTTCGTTAAACAAATTTCGTTCCTTGAAAATGTCTCAGACGGTTCAGGATGGTACTTACGACTTCAACATCATATAAAAGGTACTTTCAAACTTTGACTTCAGTAGATTGTCTACGAATATTTCACGCAGATTATGCACCACATTCTACAATGCCGGCTTCACCCCTGGCGTTTCACATTTCTATTTTTACTACTGGCAGCAAATGCATCAGTTATTCATTCAGTTTCATCTGTCAGCTGAAGAAAAAACCGGTATATTGTCCCCTCGAAACGAAGATCAACGACAGGGGTATTTGCGAATTGTAAATTCCAAACTGATTTCATAAAAATACCTACGGATTCCAGTGACACGTTAGTGGTACACTCAAAAAAGAGTTCAATTATCGGGAATAAATTTGTCTTGTTGGTCAAGATGGCGGTCGCAAGCATTTGTGTGTGCCACTATCCCTCTGGATAACTGTATAAATAGTACGAATAGAAGGACTGAAGACGATTGATCATGTTGTTTTAGCCCAGAAGTCTGTGATTAAATACAGGTGAACCGATTAGTAATTCCAAATAAGGTTCTAATATCGTCGACAGTTATACTGATAAATAAATGCAGACCGATTATTTTCCGGCTGATCTACCGGGTGCTCTTCTAAACAATTCCAAAGCTTACTTGATATATGCGTGATTGAATCCTCAATGTTTGTCCACTTTGCTATTGTCGAGTATATAGTGAATTCAACTTGTAACAGTAAGCCTATGAAAGTGCACTTTGATTCGGGTGATCTACGTACACGGCTACCAGTTTGAATAAAACGACCATTTTTCACAATAGGCGAACTCATTCAGAAAGAGTAGCAGTTTTGCTTCCGACTGAGCTCAATTCTGGTTTGCATTTCACGCACAGTGTAATTATCAAGATTAATTTTATAGAGCTCATTATACGATTTTATCGTGGGTTCACCATGATCACACCGAGTTCAAAGGAGTGTAAAATTCGGATGATACACCACATAGGAAATAATTAGGCCTACAGTAAACTTATTGACTTGAAATAAACTAAGTTGTCACTTGAGTTGGCAAAATTGATGGCACAAGGAATATTTCTCACTGTTATCTCGAAGGACACCATTTTCTATACAATATCTAGTCACAGCTCTACCATGGAAACCAGCGAAATTACGTGACCCGCTCTGATCGGTTGAGCTAGCCTGTAAATATGACCTCAGACAAAACCTTTTTACTAACGTTCACTGATCGGTTGAAAAAATACCCACAGGACTCGACTTACTTCGTTGTCCGACGAGTATTTCTCACATGCCGTTACGCATAACTCGACAACTTCGGTTTGTAACTCCTCGTTCATTTCACTGTACTAAAACAGGCAGAAAATGACAGCAATATGAAAATTAGTTTAAACTATTGACCGTTGCGGAATCGGTATTTTACTAAGCAGTGTCAGAGATGACATTAAGCGGAAACAAGGCAAGTTGACATTTTGTCAAACAGCAGTCAAGTGTTACGGCCACATTATCAAAAGCGAAGGTGTCGAATCAGATCCGGAAAAGATAAGCTCGATTGTAGCTTAGCCTGCACCAACCGATACAAAACGTGCCTCATGTTTTAACGGAATGACCAACTACCTGAGCAGATTCTTGTCAGATTTAGCAGAATTGATGAGACCGACCAGCCGATTAACACATAAAGAAGAAGCGTGGATATAGGCAAAGGAACAGCAATCAGCATAAAGCAGATTGTCGTGAAGGCCTCAATTCTGGCATATTATGATCACACCTTTATGCATACAGTGTGATAGTAGACAACATGGTCTAAGAGATTTTTTTACAAATGGGAGCCGGCTTAATAATCGGAGGTTAACAATTTGTGGACAGGAACTTGCGCTTATCGAGAAGGAAATACTGACAACTGTGTGCGCTCTGGAGAAGTTCAACTGTTACACCTGCCGATTAACGCACATGTACACAGATCATAAGCCATCGATCACGATCGTGGATGAGCCGTTACACGGAGCGCCTAGAAGACTGCAATTGATGCTAATGCGTCTCCGAAAGTATAACCAAGAACTACATTATCAACAAGGTAGATGAGTGTTCATATCCGACACACTTTCAGGAGCCCCGTTACCGAACACTGAATACGAACGTAGAAATGAAACGGTGTACAGTGAACTGGCCGTTACGGAATCTGAATAGTTGCAAGTGCGGAACATCACGATGGCAGATCCGTGTCTATAATCCCTGAGACAAGTTATTGTCGAAGGTTAGTCAGAAGATAAAAAGAACTTTATTATCAGAAGTATTACCTTACTTCAATTTCCCTGATGAGCTAACAACAGAGGATGAACTGATTTTTCAAAGTGAGCTTTCAGTGGTCCCGCAAGTCTTTCGGAAGGACACCGAGTCCGATACACCGTGCGCATGCAGCTATCGGCCGGTCAGAGGAACATACTATTGGCCGGCTATGGCAGAACAGGTTAAACAGATGTTGTTAAATTGCGAACCATGTAGACAATTTGCTCAACGACAAGTGAGAGGACCGATGGAGATGCGTCCAGCACCTCACCGGCCTTGGAAAATAGTGGAGCTGGATATTTCTAACCGTGAGATAGACAGTTATCTAGTGACCGTTGATTACTACAGTGATTTCTTCGAGGTCGACCTTCTGAGAACAGAAACAACTGCAGAAATCATCAACAAACTGCGGGCCAATTTCGTACGACATAGGATCCCGATTCGAGTTATTTTCGATGGCAGTCCTCAGTTTTATAGCACAGAATCCCAGCATTTCTGGGAGATGTTGCATTTCAGCCATCATATCACCAGTCTTTGCCACAGTCAGTCCAAAGGTAAAGCAGGAGGCACGGTCAAATGGGCGAAGAAGATACTCGAGAAGAGCAAGGTCGTGGGCGGTGATCCGTTTATTGCTCTGCTAGAGCTTCCAAATAAGCTTCCTGCAACGGTGGGAACAAGCCCGACGAAACGCCTATTTGGAAGACGAACGCGCACCACTCTACGCTGGGTTACTGGACCCAGATGTCGTGGCGTATTCTACAATAAAGCTGAAAGTAAAGGAGCATATGGTGGAGCAAAAACGATTTGACTATTGGGACACCAAACGACTGCATCCACCAAATCCAAGCGATACAGTTTGGATCCAACCAACAGAAAATTCCTGGACGAAAGGAGAGGTGCTATTGCGCGCAACAAATCATACCTAATACGTTCTGGAGCTCGTCGGATAGGAAGGAATGGGGTTCATCTGAGAAAATCAAAGGAAGGAAATGATGAAAATGACAGAAAAGATGAAGGAGACACCGGAGATGTAGAGGAAACCGAAAGCGATGGGCAAGAGACTAGGGCAGATAGTGTGAGAGTATGGTTTGATACGTCGTTCAATAGATGCTTTAGTCTCAGACAGACGGTGCGTCAGCACCGGCCCCGCACCGAGCCAACGAAATCACGAGCGACGGGACAGCCGGTCGACGGCGTGAATTGATAGATGGAAGACGAAACCTGACAGCGGCATTAAAGTCTCAAGGCGTGGTTGCTCACACCAGTCGAACCAACGCGCTGTGCGCAAAGAGTGGGCACATGGACTGATAACGCATATATACTTTGTTTTTCATAAATAAAACGAGATAGTTTGCAGGCAGAACAGAGTTAGTGGGACAGTATAAAACAGATAGCACTACACAGTCATCGGTCGGAGAGGAGCATTCACCGCGTACAACTCGGAGTGGTCGAAGCTACCAGTCGGTATACATATAGATGGGTGATTTTTTTTCTACTTCAGCAATGACCTTTCCCGACTGACCAGCAGGGGACCTTTGTTTCGCACGTTCTAATTCGAGCAATCTGATTGGTACAAAAGGTTTTATAGATCCCGAGATATAGCAGCAATTGGTATTTCCTGGATGCTCGCTGTAACAATATCCTGATTTTTTCCTGACACAGATGTGCAGCACTTCCAACTATTTTGAGGGATGAGTTGAGCGTGAAAACTGTATGTGAAATTTCTTCGTAACAATACAAATTCTTTGCTACGTAAACTGACGAAGAAATAAGTTTCCCATCTGATGAAACTGCAGACTGAGTTAAATGAAAAGGAAACTTCAGTAAGTAAGCTGACCACAACAAACATTACCAATATCAAGTTCGTTCATACGAAATGACTCCACCAATTCTTCTGCAGTGTTTTTCCGTGAATCTCGTTCCGAAGGATGAGACCTTTCCCATTACTTATCCATAAAATGTTTCAATGCCATTATTCACTTCTTCATTCCTTCCAGGGACTGCAGAACTCGAAACAACTAACTTGATGTTCACTCAACTAGATTTTCTTATGAATGATTTTTTCATCAAAACATTATGATTATCAGAATTGCGTTCGACCCTTAAATTTCTTATTATAAAAAGAATCGGAAATCAAATAAGTCTAGTACGTCTATCTGCTTATAACAGATACTCCGCCCCCATACCTCCACAGGTGTTGTTGATACGCTCGCTCAAAATGCTGTATGACTAAGGTCAAGTGAGAACGGTGTTGGCAAAGTGAACTCACCCGAACAAGTGGATACGTGAATGCATTTTTAACCACATCTTCTTTACCCTCCTTTTCCTCTTCCATTGTGTAGCGTGGGTGAATAGGCTCGTACTACGTGATGATCCGATGATCGTGACCGAGAAATGCGTTGATTCGAATCGGTCCACGTGATTCTGCGGACCACGTAAACGGATCGATACCAAAGACAGCACAACACTCGCATAAGTGGCTGAAGTATAAAATGAGACGTTCTTTATCATTACTTGTTGGTTTCTTGAGATGACCTGATCTCTTCAAATATGACCAAGGTCTATGAGACTGTGCGAAAGTAACAGGCACTTCGAATCAAAACCAATCTCACACTTTATTGCCGAAATGAAACCTCGTTTTTCATTAGACAACTGGTGTGCCAATATTTCAGCATATATTACTCGGATATGAACGAAGGCTTCAGATGTAGTCAGCCGCAGTTAAATAACTTCATTGTTTAAGATAGTATATGATTATCCCCCCGGTGTAAGACAAGTTAAATTGCCAGGTTTCTTGATTCCATGTCAAAAGTGCATATACCTATCTATGAGCATTCATCCCACGATTCTAAATGAAAACAACGAGAATGTTTGATCAAACATACTAATCGATTATTTCATAAATGACTGCGACGGTCAAAGGTTATCATGTAACCCTGAAATCCACCAAGCTCAAAGCACGAACTTCTCTGTCGTATTACCATAGAAAAGGCGCAGTTTTCAGCCTCCAGAGTTTGGTTATTCTTGTTCATAGAACGACAGTCAACGAAATCCTATTAGTCATGCTGGTTGATGCATGCAATTGCATTCATGGTAGAATTTTATTGTTCAATAACACAACGTAGTCGAAATCGTTGGTAGGTTGTCGACTTTTCGGTCACCACGGGTGACCTTTTTCAAGACTGGTTTTACAACCGAATGAAACTGGAACGATAGCTTAGAGCAATTGGGTGTTAGTCACAGTGTGTTCGATATACTCCGAACCGATCTCGGGTCTGACGCAATTGTATTCACTTTATTTCCTCCATATACTAATTTGGCATTATGACCATTGTTGTTACGTCACGGTACCATCCAGCAGAAAAAGCAAAATTCGGAGGGTAAAGAACACAAAGCAAAGAAAAGAAATAAACGAATTGGAAACCGTGTAAAAATAACAGTAATGTAGTCACATCATGCAGTATCAGTGCCCAACTCATCATCTAAAATCTCCAAAGCACCGGACTGACGTTTCATCCTTGTCAGTAGTCATCGACGAGGCACGTCCACCGAGCTCTCATTTGAATTTAAATTCCTACTAATCACACTCAAATTATAATCACGTTTTACTTCCTTTTTTGTATGAAGGACAAACGATGGAAGATTTCAGGCAGCGGGCTACCTTCAATGAGAGGCTATCGAGTGGGGTAGCGACTGGTGGTGATGGAATCTGAACTCGAGATCTTTCTCTCTGAAGAGGGTTCTAATGTAACTACATGACTGACGGCAGTGTTTGTTCGTTTCATTTGATGTATTCAGCTGTCTGGTAGACAGGTCTCGCAATCCCAAACATGGAGTCCAATGTGCATTGTATTGTAGAGGTGAAAGCTTTGGCAGCAGAATAGGACGAATATCAAACCGGCCGGGTCAACCAACTGACAACCGCAGCCCAGAGAAGGAATGGTGAATATATCGGAAGGGTCTCGCGAGAGACGAAGAGAGGCATGCGGAATCGTCAATGGAACGCAGTGGGATCTTAGGCAATTGGCAAGATAGCTCAGGTTAGTGGCTACCGATAAAGCTGTTAAACGGATCATTCGGACCAACCGAACGGGAGTGGCGATCAAAAGAATCAGCCTAAAACGGTAGGCACCTAGCCAAAACGGAGTAGGAACACTCAGGCAGCAGGAGGATCAATGTTGCTGCATAGCGGTCTGGAACAGAAACTATATAAACGGTTGCACGTTTTACCGACTGAACTTGCTCCGCCGCCCAAATACAGGTGTTCCTCACTCGTCTCGCCTTCACGGGTTCAGTATATCCCCGTCCATTATTACCTTTGTCATAACTTCCCACCGAGCCATGCACTGGTCACCTCAACCGACCTTCCAATAGTGACCTACCCCTGAGAACAGGGCAGCTATGTACGTAAACGATCCTTTGCACAATTCGTGCTTCTTAAAGTTATTCGGTAAGGAGCTAAATCTGTGTGTTCGTTCACATCCACGTTTAGGAATACCATCAGGCAAAATGTGACTATGAAAAGAGAACATAGCAAGGTAACGTTGCGAGAAAAAACTTTAAAAATTTCACTTTGCGGACGTCTGAAGATACCAATTACAACGCTGAGAAAGAGATAGTAACCAACAAGCTTATTTCCTATTATGCAATGTCCGTTAGACTTATGGCGAATTTAGTAAAATGATTTGGTTTGAAGGGTTGTCCTAGAATGGTGTGGAAACGGAAGCAATTGATCTGCGGTTCTGAAAATCAAACACAAGAATGGTTTAATATAATGTTGAGTCCATGAGATCCCTCCGCTCCATGATTAGAAACGTTGGAGGATATGGATCGGTGTCGAGATCAGCAGCGCTCTTGTATTCATAAACTCTCCTTGTCGACTTGATACCATTTGTAGTTTTCTTTTTACACTTCTGTTTTTCCTCCCGATTGAGTTCGTTACTGAGAGATAGCAACCAAAGCCATTGCACCTCGTGCGTGGCTAATTGGTTGTGTGAACTGAAACAGCATTAGTGAACAGTTGGTTCCCGGCGGTTGTTCAGTGGTATAAATCCCCGACTATTAGGTTTCGGCTATCAAGTTCGGATTCCATCGCTACGGGCTGCCCTGAGTTCCTTTTATTACA
Source organism: Fasciola hepatica (assembly GCA_948099385.1). NCBI lineage: Eukaryota > Metazoa > Platyhelminthes > Trematoda > Plagiorchiida > Fasciolidae > Fasciola > Fasciola hepatica. The sequence goes on from CANUEZ040000182.1 coordinate 12,185,453, forward strand.
TGTTTGCGCATCAGTGCAATAAAAAGGATACATGCCCACTGCCCTATTAGGGACAACCAGCCACGAAACCCTGAGACTCGGAGCGGATAACCACATAAGGTTCCAATAGGTCAAATGTGGTAACGAACAGGACAACAGTGGGGATCACCCATTACCATTAAAGTGACTACTGGTGGCGGAAATTCAAACCTCCGACTTTCAAAGTGGTAATCGAACGCCCTAAACCACTCGACTACCGCCGGTGTAGGAGATTTGATGGCTCACCATCACACCTGACTTGTTTGGGTCTGTCGGTGGTTTACGTTGCTTCAATTGATTGTCCGAGTGACTGGACTGTTATTTTTGCCCTTCCCTCGCTGGGTCCATTCATCTCAGGCTTTCATTGATCAAACATGCGTGCACAATCGGTATCGACCGCACCCCACTGATGGCTGGTATCTGATCTGTCTTCTGCTTTGTTCTACGCAAGATTGCATGTGTTTCTTCACTCGAAGTTGCGGGGTCATGGATGCCGGTACTCGATGGTACAGTGAGTGAATAGGCTCCTTCAACTCGCATGCGCAAGTGAGGAATAAATTTATTTTATCCTACTGCAATTAGTTACAACGCTGAAATGCCGTGTAAGGTAACATACTACCGGAAATTAATAATCGTTGATCTTTGACTAATTTGGCAAAGCCAATGTGTTGCTACCCATTCAAAAATCTGAATTCAGTCATCGACTTTAGTCAAAACGAAGTTACTCAAGCGCCAATGAAACGGTTTGGTAGAATGACATTACGAGTATCATCACGGAAAAGTTTTGATATCCACAAAAGTTAGTCACCTTCAACCATTATTGAGTTCATGCAAAACGGTTTGGCAGATTGGACAAATGTTGAGTTGATCTAAATATGAAAAGTCACTGACCACAGGCGGCTAAACGGCACGATCCACCTGAGAAATGTCCGAAGTCATTTTACTTGGCCTCGCAGATCAGATGGTAAACTACACATGGCAGCATCCACGAGTAAGCTCGAATCGCGCCGGGGTTATTGACTTCACACATCTCAATCGATTGAATATTTATAATTTCACCCAGAAATGTGGCTCCCTGCGATGCGTCAGCTTTGGATAAACCAAAGAACCGAACATCCTTTGACCTTCCAGAAACCATCGTTTATCTCAACCGCTTTAAGTCGTGCGGTTGACAGACATTGCGGCCACTGCTGGAAATTTCAAAGTACAATTCAAATGCTTAGATAAAACAGAAAAGACGCTCGATGCCTATTTATCATTGATCCCGTTTCATTCGGACAACAGACTGTTCCTGGTGAGTGCGAACTTCCGTCATGAGAGAAAACAAATTTATCTTGTGTCTTACGCCTTCACGAAAATGGACCCAGATTTCCTGTCACTGGAAACCACTGGCATAGACTAGAAACCATCTGACCAAGAATACGCCGACGATGCGGTACTCTTGAGTAAAGACCCTAGAAAGCTCCAAGCCATTCCATACATTATTAAAAACCGCAACAATTTTAGGAGTGTTTTACACCGGCAAAGTATAAAATACTGCTTCAAAACCGGTGTATGCCTAACACCAAACGGGGGAACCATTAGACAAAGTAAATAAATTTTGTTCATTGAGCCGTTTTATCTTCCTTGGTGGTTGAATTTCGAATGAATTATCCTGATGCAAACAAGAGATTTACTTGAATTTTACCAAACTGAGTCAATTTTGGCGTCGAGCTAACGGCATTCTACCAATTAACAGTGGAATATTGGCTGTGGTAACGTGGCTAGCTTCACTATATGGGTCCAAATCTTGGGCGCAACAGGTAGAAGACAAGTGGATTATCTGTTTCGGACCATCGATTTTCTCGTTGCACCGCTCGAGCATAACAGAAAAAACCGTATCAGCATTTTTGGGATCAGATGCAGATTGCTAGGAAACACAGATCGGTCTTTGAGCTGAGCGAATCATTTCAACGGACTACGATGGTTGGAACGGATGCGCGCTGTAAATGTCTCTGGAGAGACCTCTTAAGTTGTGCTGGTAACAACACAGATAGTAGTTTGAAGTAGTCATTTTTCGACGGCATGTATGAGAACATTAGCCGATGGCTTAACCGTACAAGACTTGTTAGGTTTCCATGTCGAAATCCGTGAGATCTGTCTATCGGATTGGTGAAGACGCGAAGCGATGTCACCAGGTGTCACTGCAACCATTTGTTCGTCCACTTGATATTGGCCTCATTCACCCTTCTAATCGGTAACTGTCGCTTCAGTTTATCTCACTGAGCAATATCAGAGAAGAAGCAGTGAAAACCAGAGCACTGGCGTGTAAGGTTCGTAGTTGAAAGAACAAAACTGAACTAAGGCCTAATACTATGCTAATCAAACGCTTCAGTCAGCTGTTTAATGAGTGATCCACCGAGCAAAACCTCGGCTCTGCTGCGAGTGATTACGTAAACATATTGTCCTTGCTTGACGCGCACCTTTAAATCACTGCGAGACAATAAAGTGTCATACAAAGTTTGCCCATGTAGTTGTTTTCTATCGATTCCAGGTCGCTAAAAATGATCGCCGGTGATCAGGTCATCCCAGTGCATTTTCACTGGAATTCTGTGCAAATCCCGTTACTTCCGCCGAACGAAATTCCTCTTCGACAGCCCAAAACGGGCTTCCCCTCACTCACTCTCCCTTACTACTGAGAACAATGTACTATTGTTGCAAGTTAAGTGAAGATAAATCGACCGTGCTCATTGATCAAAGTTTATAAAAACCATCACCTATGGCTAAGCACATCACCAGTACTCGGGGTCAATCAGTACTTCAATTAATGATGCGTGTGTGGAGCCGGGTAAACGCAACGTACCCATAAATCGACCAGGGTTAATAACCGTCCGATATCAAACGATCGTCTGAAGGACGTACAACGGCCATTTTTCAAGTGTGCCAGGATAGGAGAAAGGCGCTGAACATAATTCTCTTCTTTATTACATACTCGAGCATGGGTGCAGTGGAAGGGGTATACCTCATAACCAGACCCTGAGACGTTGGATGGAGAAATACGTAAGGTTCCTATAGGCCAGATGAGGTAACCAGCCTCAGTAAAAACTGCTTCATTGATACCTTCTACGTGGATATTGACTGTACCTTATTATGTGAGCAATCTTTGCTCTTTTGTTTTACATATTTTCAAGTACTCCCTGATAGTATTCAATAGCTAGTATTTGCTGATGTGGGTTCGAAAGCCGATGAATAGTCAGTTCAAGGTGATAGCGTCATCAACAAAACCAAAAACAATCACATTATCAGTTATGCAGCATATAATTGGGCAAAAACTGTGCGGGTTCAGGTAACTCGTTAGAGGTCACTAACAACACTACAACCACGATACTGCTCAGATATGCTGGAGTCCTGGCCATTCTCCGTTAAAAGTCCGAACTGTGCAAACAGCGTGTGTTCTAGACTTTCCAACTAGTTCTAGCGAGAGGACATTTTTGCCTTCGAATCATCTCGTTTCATCACAGCAAAACCAGCAGTTTATATAGAATAGTAAGTGACCACAGTCCAAACCACGGCACGAAGCGCATTGGTCCAGAACACCTCCCATAACCGGGTTTTTTGATTGGTTCCTTTGGCTACTTCCCCGACTGGTCGATTTAGTCCCGGTCCGTTAAAATGACCGTTGGCAACATATTGGTTGACTTCGTTTCGTTGTTAAAATAATTCCTGGTCGCTGATTAGTTGATTCTGTTGCATTCAGTTAAAACAACGCTTGGCCGCTTATTGGCTGATTCTGCTCGGTTCGATTAGAGCGACTGTTGGCTGCTGATTGGGCGATTTCGTTCCGCTTTGTCACCAACAGATTGAGCCATCGACCCGCTTCACTGGCCTGAGCTTTGCCATCGGTTTGGGGTACACAATGACGTACTGTTTGCTGAATGAACTAGGCCGTCTATTGCTGCATCAGTCATCCTCGCTGAGGATGACCTACCCGTTTGGCTCCATTGGTGGCTCGCCATTTGATCCCGTTTCCATTCTTGTCCGCTCCCATCCCTTTTTGTTCATTTCAATCTTGTTCTCGGTTTCATTGGTTATTTTTCCGAACATTTAAAGATGACATTGTCTGCAGTATGCATGTGTACAGATGCTTCTGACTTCTTTATTCAAATATCCAGAGTCACAAGCACCGGTTTCTCTAGCCGCCGGGATAAGTTCGCAACAGAAATTCGATGTCCTTTTTCTAGCCATTTTGTGCCTCACACCACTTCGCTAGGTGATGAATCCCGTGTCTGACATTTTTCCTCATCACTTGATAACTAATTTATGGTTGGCTTGGATTCAAAATCACTAACCTCGGAGACGTCAATTGCTTTTGTACTCGGCAGACACTTTGATCCTGAGGCGTCAAGGTGAAGTCTTCAATGTGAGCAACAACCTCAACCCAGTGTTCGGCCTATCCACGTGCACATACTAGGTCTTCTCAAGTAACCGATCAGTGAGTCTCTACCTGATTCATCCGATCGGTCGTATTTCTTACGCAATTCATTTTGATCACCTTATCGAACCAACCGAATCAATGCACACACTCTAGCTCCTTATTCCTAGAATGACTCTCACCTCGTTCGTTACCTTAACACATTCGTTTCCAATTAAGAGGTGGTGCAGCCCCGTCCGAGGAAGCATCAACGCCCAGTTTAAAAGACTTGTGGTTCAAGACTCTTGCTGGGTTGTCGATTTATACCGTTACTCGTCCTTCAATTCCCTTTCTTGGTCAGTACATACTTATTTCTTTACTTATGTGCGAGAGGATAGGTCGGTTTCTTCAATTTTTGATGGTAGCTGCACAGGTGTTCCGGCCTGCGGCAAGATCTGCACACCGTAAAACCTAGTTGTTGCGCCAGTCGCGTACTCCAAAGACCGAATGAAGGCCTGAGTGATCCATGTCTGTCTTAACAGTGCTAACCCAGGTCTTCAGTTGACCACCAAGGCGACATTACTAATCTGAGCAGGGTGATGGTAGCAGGTTACTCTCCGTAAGTTTCGTTTCGGGTCAGTGTGTAAGGTTGATTAGACCTTACTTCGCGATTTCCTTAGTAAACGCGTGCTTCGGTCCTTTGTACTGCGTGGACCACCTGCACGTTACTCTAATGTGCGGCACTGCACAAATATGTTAACCAGAACAGTATTCTCCACGACCCGTGAGAACGAGAAGGCGATTGGGAGAGATAGTGGTTAGCGTGTATTTGGGAGCGTGCGTGAGAGCGTGCGCAGGAGCAACGGTCAAATGGCAACCGCGCTTGGCAGTCAGCGTTCAGTTAAACAATAAACGTGGTAAAAGTATGAACGAAGATGGCAACCGCTACAGGGGCCTCCTCCTAGAAGTCCGACGGAGTTGGGCTTCGATCGTGATGGTAAGCCGGAATTATTGGTTGTCCAGGAACTCCTCATAGCTTCTCCGTTATATTGTTGTTGACGTCGAACGACTGCTGATGAGTTTACCGGTGCCTGCACTCTCGAGGTCCGATGTGCGTGGGTCCAACTGTGTTTTGGCGCCCGCGGGTCTCATACGAATGCAAGCCGGAAAATGCCTCGTCAGGTCCATCCAAAAAGGCGTCCAGTTGCCGTCTCCAGTGCCAGGCTGACCAATCGTCCCGTTGTCCAGTGAGCGGTTGGCTCCTTGAACGTGCACGGGAGTCAGCCAGGCTACGGATGAAGCCAATGTGACTGTGTAGATCCGTCTGAGAGAGGGCAAGGTAAACTGGAACAAAATAGCGCCTGAGAGCGCCGGCGGATGTTGGACCGTAATAACAACACACAAACGATGTTCGGTGTTGTTGAAGTCGCTATGAGACCAGAAGAAAATGAAATCATAACTAACGATTGTAATTTCACGGGTCTGTTGTTTGGTAAATCCATGGCGAACTTCCCAACTTATTGCTAACAGTCGGTTGTAAAAATCGTCACGAAATCGGCGAAGCGGACGGGATTTCGTAGTTGGCGACCGCGACGGCTACTTCGCGTTGCGGGTACGGTTGTAGAATCTGATGGACTAGCTGCCGAGTCCTCACTAGGCCTAATTGGGGGTGGTTCGAGTGGTAACTCGCTCGATGCAAGTGACTGAGCGACTTGAGTGGGTGTAAATTGGCCGAGCGGCTTGCACTCAATGGCGGCAGGTTTGAGACGATCGATAGATACGGTGTCGTGTCGTCCGTTGATGTCTATGACAAATGTTTTTGCCCTACGTTTTATCACCCGAAACGGGCCAGTGTATGGCGCTTGTAGTGGTGATCGAACGCCATCGACGCGAAGGAATACATGAGTAGCGATTCCTAACGCAGTTGGGACATAACTTGTAGACTGTTGTTCACGCGGCGGACTGGCCTTGAGCACTCGCATGTGCTGCGTAAGGCGCTGAGCGTAGTCACCGTAGTCGAAAGTCACGGTTGGTGAGGGGGCTACCAACTCCCCAGGCAGACGAAGTGTACAGCCATATACTAGTACGGCCGGTGTTGTGTGTAACTCCTCCTTAACGGTACTACGCAGGCTTAAGAGTGCTAACGGTAGTGTTTCACTCCAAAGGGGGTTACCGTTTGCTCGAAGGGCGGCTTTTAATTGCCGGTGGAAACGCTCAACCATACCATTGGCCTGAGGGTGGTAAGCTGTCGTCTTAACGTGTTGGCAACCGAGCGTAGCGAGTAGGCTGCCGAAAGCGCCGCCAAAATGTGGACCGCGATCGGTGGTCACTATTGCCGGGCAACCGAAATGACTAACCCAACCGGTCAGAAAAGCTTTCGCGGCCTCTTCCGAGGTGGGACGAGGGATAGGGATGGCCTGCGGCCAGCGAGTAAAACGATCCACGCATGTGAGTATGTAAACGTACCCAAACGAAGGTGGGAGTGGTCCTACGAGGTCGACGTGCACATGATGAAAACGTGTTTCAGGTTCTGGGAACCTGGCTAACGCCGCCTTAGTGTGCCCATGGGTCTTAACACGTTGACACTGCAGACAAGCACGAGCCCATTGACGGACATCTCGTTTGACATTGTGCCAAACAAAACGCTCAGTTATCAGTTTCACCGAGGCAGTCACACCCGGATGAGCCAGATTATGGAGTGTCAGGAACGTAGGATAACGGTGGGCAGCAGGAACTACTGGCCTAGGGCGACCTTGCGACACATCGCACACGATGGTATTCTGGGAAGCTGGGATAGGTACTGTGGTTAAACTCAAAGAACCGTTTTGTCGAAGTCGTTCGATGTCAGGGTCCATAGTTTGAGCCTGTGCCATTGCGTCCAAGTTGATATTAGGCGTTTGTGACAGACTTAGTTGATATACGCGCGATAAGGCGTCTGCGACGGGATTAAGTACCCCAGAGACGTGTCGTATGTCTACAGTAAACTGTGAGACAAAGTCTAAGTGGCGAATCTCGCGTGGTGAGTATCGATCCGAAGCTGACTTTAGTGCGTAAACCAAAGGCTTGTGGTCTGTAAACACCGTGAACGAACGGCCTTCGAGTGCGTGTCGAAAATGACGAATTCCCAAGTAGATGGCTAATAACTCTCTACCGAACGTGCTGTACTTTGATTCCGCGGGTTGTATGCGCTTGGAGAAGAATGCTAAAGGTTGCCAAGAGTCATCTACGAACTGTTGCAGTACTGCTCCAACCGCTGTGTCCGAGGCATCCGTCACTACCGAAATAGGAGCCAAAGGGTCGGGGTGTGTAAGGAGTGCTGTGTTGGCGACAGCATCCTTGACCAATGCAAATGCGGCTTGTGCCGTGTCGGGAAACACGAACTTCCGCTTACCTCCGCGCAACAGGTCGGTGAGGGGTTGCATCATTTCCGCACAGTGAGGAATAAATCGGCGGTAGAAATTCACCAGGCCGGCAAACTGACGCAACTGGCGAAAAGATTGGGGTTCAGGGTAGTCGCGAATAGCGGAAACTTTATCTGACAGAGGGCGGATACCCGAGGATGAAATAGAATGTCCTATGAAAGTGATATCAGACCGGTCTAATTCGCATTTCGCGATATTGATCGTAACGCCGTGCTGGCTAAGGCGTTCGAAAAGTGCTCGTAAGTGCGTAGCGTGCTCTTGCTCTGAAGAACTCGCCACCAAAATATCATCCAGGTATACGTGGACATTTTCCAAACCACGAGTTGCCTCGTGCATGAACCGTTGAAAGGTCTGGGCTGCATTGCTGAGTCCAAACGGCATTCGCAGAAACTCGAACAGCCCGAAAGGCGTAGTGACGGCAGTTTTAGGGATATCGGCCTCTGCTACCGGGATCTGGTTGTACGCACGAACTAAATCGATACGGCTGAAGACGGAGCAACCTGATAAAGACGAAGTAAGGTCCTGTATATGGGGAATCGGGTATCGGTCAGGGACGGTGACTTTGTTAAGCGCTCTGTAATCACCACAGGGTCGCCAGTCGCCACTAGACTTAGGAACCATATGAAGGGGTGAAGCCCAAGGGCTACTAGAAGGGCGTATTATACCCAGTTCTAGCATATGTTCGAATTCACCCTGTGCAACACGAAGCTTGTCTGGTGCTAACCGACGCGGCCTACTGAACACTGGGGGTCCCTTAGTATCGATATGGTGAGTGACACTGGTGGTCACTGCTGGGAGAGGCCCGACCTGCCGAAACATGGCCGGGTAGGCGGCGATGAGTTCGCCATAAGGTTGGTGTGCCGGTGGTTGAACGTAAAAGGGCGTGACTTGATTCACCCGCGAATTATGACCCGCAACAGCGAGAGTGGTCTGACGATCCACCACTCTGCGGCGCCGTGCATCAACTAACAAGTCAAAGTGCTGCAGGAAGTCAATGCCTAGAATTGGGTACGGGACATCGGCGATGATGAATACCCAACGAAAATTACGCTTTAAACCCAAGTTTAAGGTGAGCGACCGCTGGCCAAACGTTGGGATGGCCGTGCCATTGGCAGCGCGTAGTGTTTGGGCCTGCGGTGTGCTATTGTCGTCTTTCGCTCGGGGGAGGACGCTCACTTCGGCACCGGTATCTACAAGAAATAGGTTATTTGAAATAATGTCCCTTACGTTCAAAAGACGACTATTGGTGTGATACCCGGCTTCGTGGGTCGCCACCACGGGCCGGGGGTTTAGTTTCCCTGATGAGCACCGGGAAACGTACACCCTCGTTTGCATCGTTTGGCTCCCTCACCGAAGCGACTGTGGTATTTACAATACCCTTCTTTTGAAGAACCGACGAAACGTCGTCGCAATGACGGACTATGGAGCCTAGGTGAGCCTGCGCGGTGCCGCTCCTGTGACCCACTTCTAACTGCTAGGCGTTGCAGGCTCGCGTCAATTCTAGACAAAACTGACGCGAGGTCATTAGATGTTGGCAAGGCAGGCACCGTTGCGACGGAGGGCCTGGTTACTCCAGCTACAGCGGGGTTGTATCGTGACATAATGTCATCAGCTATCGCGGCGGTTTCCTCCAGCGAGCATTTGCGCGTGGCAATTAGTAAAACTGGAATGTTATGCGGCAAACGCTGCAGCCAAAGTTCCCTTAAGAGCGGGTCCTCGCCTACCGTCGGTCCTCTCAAGCGCTGCATCTCACGCAGCAGTTCGGAGGGCTTCCTACTTCCAAGCTCAACGTTTTGAAGTTGTTGCACACGTTGGTCTTGCGTTGGGGTCGTGCGGGCAATGACAGCCTCCTTTAAAGCCTCATAGCTTCGGGAAGAGATTATTACGTCCCTTACTTGCATTGTGACCTCTGGCGGGAGGCGGCCTGCTACCCACCTGAAACGGCTGGCGTCGCTGGTTATACGGCAGTTTTCGAATTCTAACTCGACCAGCGTGAACCAGAGTTCTGGATCAGCAGGTGTGAATGCCGGTATGTGCAGCGTGCTCGCCCCAACGGTGGGGTCTGAGCAGGGTTTCCGTTCAGTAGACATAGCGATTGCTTTATCGAACACGACGGGAAAAGAAACCAACGATCAATGGGGCACTATAATCTTCGCGAGAAAAGAACAAAAATCACGACGATTTAGACACCAAAAATATGTATGGACAAAAAAAAATTATTTGGTAAACCGACCAAAAAAAATCAACAGATGGGGAAACAATAAAACACAAAAACGTACGCAGACGGGACCTTCAACGGTAGAAAACAAGGAAACTCACGTGACCTGAGGATCACGTCGGGCTCACCAATTGTAAGGTTGATTAGACCTTACTTCGCGATTTCCTTAGTAAACGCGTGCTTCGGTCCTTTGTACTGCGTGGACCACCTGCACGTTACTCTAATGTGCGGCACTGCACAAATATGTTAACCAGAACAGTATTCTCCACGACCCGTGAGAACGAGAAGGCGATTGGGAGAGATAGTGGTTAGCGTGTATTTGGGAGCGTGCGTGAGAGCGTGCGCAGGAGCAACGATCAAATGGCAACCGCGCTTGGCAGTCAGCGTTCAGTTAAACAATAAACGTGGTAAAAGTATGAACGAAGATGGCAACCGCTACAAGTGGACATGGTCGAACCACTGTAGGCAACGTCATTGGAGAACCGAAGTCGTTTCGTACTCGCAGTGCTGACGCACTGCGGAGCTTGAGACACGATCAAACCCCTTGATTTTGGCCAAGCAGCGGAGGCACCAGTGATGAAAGCTTTGCAGTTTATTCGCAATATCTATTCTCAACGGCCAAGTTTTGCACGTGCATGTAAAACTGGGCAGGCGGCAGCTTGGCATATGCGGAGCTTCGTGTGGAGGCATATTTCGCTGCCAGACCACAATGATTTACGAAGTTGTAGGAACACTCCCCTTGCGCAGTCTACACGAAGTTTAATCTCGTCCCTGACCTGACCGTTTGGTTGGATAGTAGAACCTAAGTACTTAAAGTGGTGCATCTATTCCACAGTTTTGCCATTGACGCGTAGCAGTGGGCTTTGCGAAGCCGTGAAGAATTTCGTTCTCTTACTGCTTACCTTCAGACCAACAGCCTCAACTTTGCATACAATACGGTCGAGAAGAGACCGCAGAGTTCCGGGATCCTCTCCTAGAATGATAATATCGTCCGCGAACTCGAAATCTGTAACCCAAGAACAGTGGCCGCATTGTTTTCCTCGAAAGTTAGTGAGGGCGCGATGCATTATTCAGCATAATGATTAGTTAACAATGACTGATGGTAGAGGACATACTTCGTGCTCGCCAGAACCGAGTAGACACTCCGGAGAATTCCTCGTAGCTGCCCACATCATCATCACCATCGTATAGTATTATATAGCGGGGCAAGCTCCACCGACCACTGCCTTTCTCACCATGTTGCACGCTGAATTAGAAATTATGAATATACAAGATGGACAGGGAGTGGACCTACACGGGTGGGAAAAGGAAAGAATGCCCTAATAGCCAACACACGGAATACAGTCTAACTGTACAAACGTACACCGATCAAACATTCTGATTCGATAGAAAGTGACAACACGATCTTGTAAGGTTGGTTAGACCTTACTTTGCGGTTTCCTTAGTAAACGCGTGCTTCGGTCCTTTGTGCTGCGTGGACCACCTGCACGTTACTCTAATGCTCGGCACTGTACGAATATGTTAACCAGAACAGTATTCTCCGCGCCCCGTGAGAACGAGAAGGCGATTGGGAGAGATAGTGGTTAGCGTATATTTCAGGAGTGTGCGCGAGAGCGTGCGCAAGAGCAACGGTCAAATGGCCACCGCGCTTGGCAGTCAGCGTTCAGTTAAACAATAAACGTGGTAAAAGTATGAACGAAGATGGCAACCGCTACAGGGGCCTCCTCCTAGAAGTCCGACGGAGTTGGGCTTCGATCGTGATGGTAAGCCGGAACTATTGGTTGTCCAGGAACTCCTCATAGCTTCTCCGTTATATTGTTGTTGACGTCGAACGACTGCTGATGAGTTTACCGGTGCCTGCACTCTCGAGGTCCGATGTGCGTGGGTCCAACTGTGTTTTGGCGCCCGCGGGTCTCATACGAATGCAAGCCGGAAAATGCCTCGTCAGGTCCATCCAAAAAGGCGTCCAGTTGCCGTCTCCAGTGCCAGGCTGACCAATCGTCCCGTTGTCCAGTGAGCGGTTGGCTCCTTGAACGTGCACGGGAGTCAGCCAGGCTACGGATGAAGCCAATGTGACTGTGTAGATCCGTCTGAGAGAGGGCAAGGTAAACTGGAACAAAATAGCGCCTGAGAGCGCCGGCGGATGTTGGACCGTAATAACAACACACAAACGATGTTCGGTGTTGTTGAAGTCGCTATGAGACCAGAAGAAAATGAAATCATAACTAACGATTGTAATTTCACGGGTCTGTTGTTTGGTAAATCCATGGCGAACTTCCCAACTTATTGCTAACAGTCGGTTGTAAAAATCGTCACGAAATCGGCGAAGCGGACGGGATTTCGTAGTTGGCGACCGCGACGGCTACTTCGCGTTGCGGGTACGGTTGTAGAATCTGATGGACTAGCTGCCGAGTCCTCACTAGGCCTAATTGGGGGTGGTTCGAGTGGTAACTCGCTCGATGCAAGTGACTGAGCGACTTGAGTGGGTGTAAATTGGCCGAGCGGCTTGCACTCAATGGCGGCAGGTTTGAGACGATCGATAGATACGGTGTCGTGTCGTCCGTTGATGTCTATGACAAATGTTTTTGCCCTACGTTTTATCACCCGAAACGGGCCAGTGTATGGCGCTTGTAGTGGTGATCGAACGCCATCGACGCGAAGGAATACATGAGTAGCGATTCCTAACGCAGTTGGGACATAACTTGTAGACTGTTGTTCACGCGGCGGACTGGCCTTGAGCACTCGCATGTGCTGCGTAAGGCGCTGAGCGTAGTCACCGTAGTCGAAAGTCACGGTTGGTGAGGGGGCTACCAACTCCCCAGGCAGACGAAGTGTACAGCCATATACTAGTACGGCCGGTGTTGTGTGTAACTCCTCCTTAACGGTACTACGCAGGCTTAAGAGTGCTTGTAAGGTTGATTAGACCTTACATCGCGGTTTCCTTAGTAAACGCGTGCTTCGGTCCTTTGTACTGCGTGGACCACCTGCACGTTACTCTAATGCGCGGCACTGCACAAATATGTTAACCAGAACAGTATTCTCCGCGCCCCGTGAGAACGAGAAGGCGATTGGGAGAGATAGTGGTTAGCGTATATTTCAGGAGTGTGCGCGAGAGCGTGCGCAAGAGCAACGGTCAAATGGCCACCGCGCTTGGCAGTCAGCGTTCAGTTAAACAATAAACGTGGTAAAAGTATGAACGAAGATGGCAACCGCTACAGGGGCCTCCTCCTAGAAGTCCGACGGAGTTGGGCTTCGATCGTGATGGTAAGCCGGAACTATTGGTTGTCCAGGAACTCCTCATAGCTTCTCCGTTATATTGTTGTTGACGTCGAACGACTGCTGATGAGTTTACCGGTGCCTGCACTCTCGAGGTCCGATGTGCGTGGGTCCAATTGTGTTTTGGCGCCCGCGGGTCTCATACGAATGCAAGCCGGAAAATGCCTCGTCAGGTCCATCCAAAAAGGCGTCCAGTTGCCGTCTCCAGTGCCAGGCTGACCAATCGTCCCGTTGTCCAGTGAGCGGTTGGCTCCTTGAACGTGCACGGGAGTCAGCCAGGCTACGGATGAAGCCAATGTGACTGTGTAGATCCGTCTGAGAGAGGGCAAGGTAAACTGGAACAAAATAGCGCCTGAGGGCGCCGGCGGATGTTGGACCGTAATAACAACACACGAACGATGTTCGGTGTTGTTGTAGTCGCTAGGAGACCAGAAGAAAATGAAACCATAACTACAGATTGTAATTTCACGGGTCTGTTTTTTTGGTAAATCCATGGCGAAGAAAAAAAAAAAATCACGACGAATTAGACACACAAAATATGTATGGACGAAAGAAAAAAATAATTTGGTAAACCAACCAAAAAAAAATCAAGATAGGGAAACAATAAAACACACAAAAACGTACGCAGACGGGACCTTCAACGGTAGAAAACAAGGAAACTCACGTGACCTGAGGATCACGTCGGGCTCACCAATTGTAAGGTTGATTAGACCTTACATCGCGGTTTCCTTAGTAAACGCGTGCTTCGGTCCTTTGTACTGCGTGGACCACCTGCACGTTACTCTAATGCGCGGCACTGCACAAATATGTTAACCAGAACAGTATTCTCCACGACCCGTGAGAACGAGAAGGCGATTGGGAGAGATAGTGGTTAGCGTGTATTTGGGAGCGTGCGTGAGAGCGTGCGCAAGAGCAACGGTCAAATGGCCACCGCGCTTGGCAGTCAGCGTTCAGTTAAACAATAAACGTGGTAAAAGTATGAACGAAGATGGCAACCGCTACATGCTAATGGTAGTGTTTCACTCCAAAGGGGGTTACCGTTTGCTCGAAGGGCGGCTTTTAATTGCCGGTGGAAACGCTCAACCATACCATTGGCCTGAGGGTGGTAAGCTGTCGTCTTAACGTGTTGGCAACCGAGCGTAGCGAGTAGGCTGCCGAAAGCGCCGCCAAAATGTGGACCGCGATCGGTGGTCACTATTGCCGGGCAACCGAAATGACTAACCCAACCGGTCAGAAAAGCTTTCGCGGCCTCTTCCGAGGTGGGACGAGGGATAGGGATGGCCTGCGGCCAGCGAGTAAAACGATCCACGCATGTGAGTATGTAAACGTACCCAAGCGAAGGTGGGAGTGGTCCTACGAGGTCGACGTGCACATGATGAAAACGTGTTTCAGGTTCTGGGAACCTGGCTAACGCCGCCTTAGTGTGCCTATGGGTCTTAACACGTTGACACTGCAGACAAGCACGAGCCCATTGACGGACATCTCGTTTGACATTGTGCCAAACAAAACGCTCAGTTATCAGTTTCACCGAGGCAGTCACACCCGGATGAGCCAGATTATGGAGTGTCAGGAACGTAGGATAATGGTGGGCAGCAGGAACTACTGGCCTAGGGCGACCTTGCGACACATCGCACACGATGGTATTCTGGGAAGCTGGGATAGGTACTGTGGTTAAACTCAAAGAACCGTTTTGTTGAAGTCGTTCGATGTCAGGGTCCATAGTTTGAGCCTGTGCCATTGCGTCCAAGTTGATATTAGGCGTTTGTGACAGACTTAGTTGATATACGCGCGATAAGGCGTCTGCGACGGGATTAAGTACCCCAGAGACGTGTCGTATGTCTACAGTAAACTGTGAGACAAAGTCTAAGTGGCGAATCTCGCGTGGTGAGTATCGATCCGAAGCTGACTTTAGTGCGTAAACCAAAGGCTTGTGGTCTGTAAACACCGTGAACGAACGGCCTTCGAGTGCGTGTCGAAAATGACGAATTCCCAAGTAGATGGCTAATAACTCTCTACCGAACGTGCTGTACTTTGATTCCGCGGGTTGTATGCGCTTGGAGAAGAATGCTAAAGGTTGCCAAGAGTCATCTACGAACTGTTGCAGTACTGCTCCAACCGCTGTGTCCGAGGCATCCGTCACTACCGAAATAGGAGCCAAAGGGTCGGGGTGTGTAAGGAGTGCTGTGTTGGCGACAGCATCCTTGACCAATGCAAATGCGGCTTGTGCCGTGTCGGGAAACACGAACTTCCGCTTACCTCCGCGCAACAGGTCGGTGAGGGGTTGCATCATTTCCGCACAGTGAGGAATAAATCGGCGGTGGAAATTCACCAGGCCGGCAAACTGACGCAACTGGCGAAAAGATTGGGGTTCAGGGTAGTCGCGAATAGCGGAAACTTTATCTGACAGAGGGCGGATACCCGAGGATGAAATAGAATGTCCTATGAAAGTGATATCAGACCGGTCTAATTCGCATTTCGCGATATTGATCGTAACGCCGTGCTGGCTAAGGCGTTCGAAAAGTGCTCGTAAGTGTGTAGCGTGCTCTTGCTCTGAAGAACTCGCCACCAAAATATCATCAAGGTATACGTGGACATTTTTCAAACCACGAGTTGCCTCGTGCATGAACCGTTGAAAGGTCTGGGCTGCATTGCTGAGTCCAAACGGCATTCTCAGAAACTCGAACAGCCCGAAAGGCGTAGTGACGGCAGTTTTAGGGATATCGGCCTCTGCTACCGGGATCTGGTTGTACGCACGAACTAAATCGATACGGCTGAAGACGGAGCAACCTGATAAAGACGAAGTAAGGTCCTGTATATGGGGAATCGGGTATCGGTCAGGGACGGTGACTTTGTTAAGCGCTCTGTAATCACCACAGGGTCGCCAGTCGCCACTAGACTTAGGAACCATATGAAGAGGGGAAGCCCAAGGGCTACTAGAAGGGCGTATTATACCCAGTTCTAGCATATGTTCGAATTCACCCTGTGCAACACGAAGCTTGTCTGGTGCTAACCGACGCGGCCTACTGAACACTGGGGGTCCCTTAGTATCGATATGGTGAGTGACACTGGTCGTCACCGCTGGGAGAGGCCCGGCCTGCCGAAACATGGCTGGGTAGGCGGCGATGAGTTCGCCATAAGGTTCGTGTGCCGGTGGTTGGACGTAAAAAGGCGTGACGTGGTTAACCACGCGAATTACAACCCGCAACAGCGAGAGTGGTCTGACGATCCACCACTCTGCGGCGCCGTGCATCAACTACCAAGTCAAAATGCTGCAGGAAGTCAATGCCTAGAATTGGGTACGGGACATCGGCGATGATGAATACCCAACGAAAATTACGCTTCAAACCTAAGTTTAAGGTGAGCGACCGCTGGCCAAACGTTGGGATGGCCGTGCCATTGGCAGCGCGTAGTGTTTGGGCCTGCGGCGTGCTATTGTCGTCTTTCGCTCGGGGAAGGACGCTCACTTCGGCACCGGTATCTACAAGAAATAGGTTATTTGAAATGATGTCCCTTACGTTCAAAAGACGACTGTTGGTCTGATACCCGGCTTCGTGGGTCGCCACCACGGGCCGGGGGTTGTTTCCCTGATGAGCACCGGGAAACGTACACCCTCGTTCACATCGTTTAACTCCCTCACCAAAACGACTGTGGTATTTACAATAACCCTCTTTTGAAGAGCCGAAAGGTCGTCGCAATGACGGACTATGGCGCCTAGGTGAGCGTGCGCGGTGCTGCTCCTGTGACCCACTTCTAACTGCTAAGCGTTGCAGGCTCGCGTCAATTCTAGACAAAACTGACGCGAGGTCGTTAGATGTTGGCAGGGCAGGCACCGTTGTGACGGAGGAAGTGGTTACTCTAGCTACAGCGGGGTTGTATCGTGACATAATGTCATCAGCTATTGCTGCAGTTTCCTCCAGTGAACACTTGCGCGTGGCACTTAGTAAAACTGGGATGTTGTGCGGCAAACGCTGCAGCCAAAGTTCCCTTAAGAGCGGGTCCTCGCCTACCGTCGGTCCTCTCAAGCGCTGCATCTCACGCAGCAGTTCGGAGGGCTTCCTACTTCCAAGCTCAACGTTTTGAAGTTGTTGCATACGTTGGTCCTGTGTTGGGGTCGTGCGGGCAATGACGGCCTCCTTTAAGGCCTCATAGCTTCGGGAAGAGATTATTACGTCCCTTACTTGCAGCGTGACCTCCGGCGGGAGGCGGCCTGCTACCCACCTGAAACGGCTGGCGTCACTGGTTATAAGGCAGTTTTCGAATTCTAACTCAACCAGCGTGAACCAGAGTTCTGGATCAGCAGGCGTGAATGCCGGTATGTGCAGCGTGATCGCCCCAACGGTGGGGTCTGAGCAGGATTTCCGTTCGGCAGACATAGCGATTACTTTATGGAATACAGACGGGAAAAGAAATCAACGAAAAATGGGGCACTATAGTCTTCGCGAAGAAAAAAAATTATCGCGACGAATTAGACACACAAAATATGTATGGACGAAAAAAAAATAATTTGGTAAACCAACCAAAAAAAATCAAGATAGGGAAACAATAAAACACACAAAAACGTACGCAGACGGGACCTTGAACGGTAGAAAACAAGGAAACTCACGTGACCTGCGGATCACGTCGGGCTCACCAATTTGTAAGGTTGGTTAGACCTTACTTTGCGGTTTCCTTAGTAAACGCGTGCTTCGGTCCTTTGTGCTGCGTGGACCACCTGCACGTTACTCTAATGCTCGGCACTGTACGAATATGTTAACCAGAACAGTATTCTCCGCGCCCCGTGAGAACGAGAAGGCGATTGGGAGAGATAGTGGTTAGCGTATATTTCAGGAGTGTGCGCGAGAGCGTGCGCAAGAGCAACGGTCAAATGGCCACCGCGCTTGGCAATCAGCGTTCAGTTAAACAATAAACGTGGTAAAAGTATGAACGAAGATGGCAACCGCTACAATCTCCACTGTTCGCGGTTCGCAGCCATATCCTTCAGTGTCTCCATCTAACTGGTAGACGGATCTTTTGGACCCCAACCACGAAGATGTGAAGCACCTACTTTTCCTAAGTCTGCTGTACATTTTTTCATTCTTCGCTGCCACGTCATCTGTTGACCTCCACGTGGTCTCTTCCACTCCCTAGGAGGAACGGAGAATAGGACACGGTATGGTAGACGTGTGTTTGACATACGTAACACGTGCCCCAACCAACGAAGTCTACTAAGCTGGATACGTTGTGACAAAACGTTCTCCGAAATAGTACCCAATAGTCGATTTCTGACCTCATCATTACTTACTCGGCTATTCCACCTAATCCTAGCAATACTACATAAACATCGGCGGTCAAAAACCTCAAGAAGACGAAAATCTCCCGCACGCAGACCCCAAGTCTCGCAACTATGCAACAGAACTGAACGCACTGCGGACATCGGATCTAAGGCCACAGGCAAAACCTGCTACAACGTGCATCGCCTGTTTCATATGAGCCCAATGCTCATCTACATTACTGTTCGGCGTACATCCTAGCTCATGTGCTAACTTCTGCTCGTAACGAGTGCAAAATTCTGGATCACACAAACGTTGCACGGCTAATCGGGTTTGCGGTTTGCGTCGATGACCATGGAGCTGGAGCGATAATCGCATAGAAACTAATGCATGGTCCGACTCTACCTACGTGGACCAGTAAGATCTACAGTTCTGAACAGAACTGCGCCACCGGTAATTTACGGCGATTTGATCAATCTGACTCAAAGTACCTGTAGAGTTAGAGCACCATGTCGCTGTGCGATGCGAACTGTGTCGGAAATTGGTGCTAGACAAGAACAATCGATTGTCTGCACAAAACTGGAGAAGTCCATCCCCGTGATCTGTACGCTCAGCAGGTAAAGCACAACGCCCACCTAAACAAGCTCTGCCATACTGTTTGCCAACTCATGTACCGAAGTCCCCAGATAGCACCAAAACGTCAGAACCTTTGCTCATGTGAACCAGGGTGGAGAGTTCATCACAGAACTCATCTTTCTGCAAGTCTGAGCTGCAGTCTGTTAGGGCGTATGCCAAGATCACAAACAAATTGCGTTTAACACAACTATCCTTTCGAACGCCGACTGACCCCTGGAGTCTCACAGCACATAAACGACTGTTAACAGGGATTCAGTCTAAGAGAGCAGCCTCAGCCTTGTCAGTCAAGACAATTCCTACACCACGTTGACCCACAGCTCTAGCTGCTTCGTCTCCTGAGGTGCGCAGAAAATACCTCGACGAGATACCAGGAGCAGTTAGTTGAATTACACTGCTCGAATCCTGGATACGCGTTTCACTTAAGCAGTAGATATCAATCTTCAGAGAATCTAATGTGAGAGCTAGGCACGCCCGTTGACCGGCCTGCATGAGTATACGCACTTTGAAGGAGCCGAGATTCAGAGGCTGACGACGCTTGAGAAAATGTAATTTACCAGACAGGATTATTCCCGACAGTATTTGACAGTGAATCGTTGCGAGTATCGACCGTTTTGTCAGTGGGAGTATTACGGATGGATAGATAGGGCAAAGAGGGGTGGTTAGGGACAGTAGACAAAGGTTGAACAGAAGAGAGGGAATTCAGAGCAGTAGCCCACTTATCACTACCCATCCCGCTCGATGCAATGGGTAGCGCGGTCCTGATTACCCTGCGTGACGACCGATGTAGCATGGAATTCTTTCTATTCGTGCAGTTCATGGGAGATGTTGGACGGGTACTGCTAGGCTGTCCAGTCACAAAGCAGGAGAACAATTAGGGTCCTCATCCAAAGCCTTTAGTTCTAACAAGAACCTATCCGCAAGGCAGCAGAATGGCTTAGTGGAAACCCATTTGCTTGGATCAATTATTCTTTCATTGATCTTGCCGATTGAGTTGCCAGCTCAAATCAACCCCCAACCTGGAGGACCAGGAGACTGGATTTTGTCTGACCTCTACCCATTGACCTGTCAGGTATGATTGTATCTCCTGCTTGAGGAAGCCATCATGTTTAGCTCTTTGGGTTATGGAGGCGCGCAAGCCATCACACCACCTCAAGGTGCAGTCTCGCCGTGATAGCCTAACCTCACATTTATGCTCTGGTTCAGGTTGCTATCCTGCAGTATCTCCGAGTCAACAATGGAATGAATTGAAGCACAGAGAACAAACAACTGGAAAACAATTAAAAATGATAATGATGTATTTGCAAATGAGTAGTAGGAGATTAGATTTGTATATAATATGATTCATCATGCAGCTTGAACGCTCAATGATGTATTTGAAGGAGTTATCACGCAATTACGTCACTATCCGCTGCACCCCTTCGTCAACTCGTCTCCAAGCCTCCGATGAGAGAATATCACCTTCCAACTACCACCCAGTGACCGTCGCCTACAGAGGCGGTTTATCCGATGACAATCCCAACACATGTCCCGACTACCATAGTTGACTCAGCTTCAATGTTTGATGTAGTGACTTAGAGTGTACATAGTACCACCGGTGTGAAACCCAGCACGGTTCCAACATAGAAAGGGTCGGAGAGAATGAAGCACAATTAAGGGAAAGTTGCTAATAAAAAAAACGATGTGTTCTTTTCTTATTGTTTAACAGTGACGTTTTTGAGTCTCGTAGTTTTGTGCGCATACGTCGCAACAGGCCAACAGGCAGGCCGTAGACTATTTATGCCATTGACATGTTCTGAGCAACATGCCTTAACAACACTACTTTTCCCTTGGGCTTCAACCAGAAAGGTGGGAAGCATCCATCGTAGCCAGAGCTGATGCTAGCTTCATCATACTTTCCGCATCCCTTCTCCCAGCCCTGCTCACCACATGAGAATATGGCACGAAAAAGTAGACAATGAGAATATATACGAAAACCATGTCCGAGCCATCGAAGGCAGTGCACAGCAATTACCCGTCAGAGAGTGGCTATCCACGCTCAACACAAAGACGGACATTTCCATACCTTTTCTATATCCCCAACTATGGCGTAAATGCCGAAACCCTACCCATTTGGGTGTATGAGCCTGCCACTGATTTGACTTCTTGCTCATTCGATGTTCCCACCAGAAGTGAGCAATATTTCACACACAGTTCAGTTCAGTCCAGACGACCATTAACCATGTACTGGGTGCGACGGTTTTGGTTCCTATCTCCTAGGGGCAACCTCAAAAGGATATAATGAAGGAGAAAACAGTATAAAAGGACTAAAAAGAAAACTACATTAATGGAATCGACCTTCAACCCGGAGGACCGGGAGACTGGACTTCGTCTGGCCTTTGCCAACTGACCTTTCAGGCATGATTGCATCTCCTGCTTGTGGAAGCCATCTTTGGGTTATGGAGGCGCGCAAGCCATCACATCACGTCGCGGACGCGCGACTGTGTTGACGATTAGTACGGCATAACAACGATTCACTGTCAAACAGTGTCGGGAATAATCCTCTCTCTCTGGTAACTCACATTTTCTCAAGCCTCGTCAGCCTCTGAATCTCGGCTCCTTCAAAGTGCGTATACTCATGCAGGCCGGTCAACGGGCGTGCCTAGCTCTCACATTAGATTCTCTGAAGATTGATGTCTACTGCTTAAGTGAAACGCGTATCCAGGATTCGAGCAATGTAATTCAGCTAACTGCTCCTGGTATCTCATCGAGGTATATTCTGCGCACCTCAGGAGACGAAGCAGCTAGAGCTGTGGGTCAACGTGGTGTAGGAATTGTCTTGACTGACAAGGCTGAGGCTGCTCTCTTAGACTGAATCCCTGTTAACAGTCGTTTATGTGCTGTGAGACTCCAGGGGTCAGTCGGCGTTCGAAAGGATAGTTGTGTTAAACGCAATTTGTTTGTGATCTTGGCATACGCCCTAACAGACTGCAGCTCAGACTTGCAGAAAGATGAGTTCTGTGATGAACTCTCCACCCTGGTTCACATGAGCAAAGGTTCTGACGTTTTGGTGCTATCTGGGGACTTCGGTACATGAGTTGGCAAACAGTATGGCAGAGCTTGTTTAGGTGGGCGTTGTGCTTTACCTGCTGAGCGTACAGATCACGGGGATGGACTTCTCCAGTTTTGTGCAGACAATCGATTGTTCTTGTCTAGCACCAATTTCCGACACAGTTCGCATCGCACAGCGACATGGTGCTCTAACTCTACAGGTACTTTGAGTCAGATTGATCATATCGCCGTAAATTACCGGTGGCGCAGTTCTGTTCAGAACTGTAGATCTTACTGGTCCACGTAGGTAGAGTCGGACCATGCATTAGTTTCTATGCGATTATCGCTCCAGCTCCATGGTCATCGACGCAAACCGCAAACCCGATTAGCCGTGCAACGTTTGTGTGATCCAGACGTTTGCACCCGGTATGAGCAGAAGTTAGCACATGAGCTAGGATGTACGCCGAACAGTAATGTAGATGAGCATTGGGCTCATATCAAACAAGCGATGTACTTTGAAGCAGGTTTTGCCTGTGGTCCTCGATCCGTTGTCCATCAGAGACACTGGATCTCGCAAGAGTCGCTGAGTATAATGGAGCAAAAGCGTCAGCTTTCGAACCGTAAGGAGATGAATAAGATACGGAGAAAGCTGCAAAGACAAGTTACGCGAGGCCTTAAGAAGGATCGCGAAAACTGGTGGGTCAAGGTAGCCGAAGAAATGGAAGAGGCAGCTGCTTCAGGTAACAGTCAAAGACTGTTCAAACTTATTCGTGACACCGGTGGACGGCGAACCCTGGTCAGTGAAACGATTTGGAATAGGAATGGACAACCCATCCATAGCAAAGAGCAAAGGCTTGACCGATGTGCCGAGTACTTCAAGGAACAGTTTAGCTGGCCGCACGCTAGTGTAGTTACTCCCGTATCAACAACTGTGACTTCTTGGGTGGTATCACTTGAGCCCCCATCAGAAGTAGAAGTAGAGTCATGTATTCGATTACTAAGGCGGGGGAAAGCTGCAGGTCCCGACGAACTTCCCCTAATTCTTTTCAAACTGGGTGGTGAGGTGCTGAAAAATCACTAACCGCCTTGCACCGTGACATTTGGAAGGAGGAGCGTATTCCGTTAATATGGAGTGAGTCATTGATTGTTCCCATCGTCAAGAAGGGAATACGCAATGACTGCAGTAATCATCGTGGAATTAGCTTAATCCCGATAGTCACCAAAGTATTAGCTTCGATTTTGCTGCACCGTCTTACACCGGCTCGCGAGAGGAATGTCCGCGAACAGCAGGCAGGATTCCGCCCAGGTCGAGGATGCATCGACCAGATTTTTACTCTTCGCCGACTACTTGAAACGCGTCACACGCACCGCCGACCAACAATAATGCTTTTCTTAGACCTGAAAAGCGCCTTCGACTCAGTTGATCGAACATCGCTTTTCAATACTCTTCATCGAAAAGGTATGCCCCAGAAGTTCGTGAACCTAATGAGATCATTGTATTCTCATACTTCTGGCCGCGTTAGGGTTTACGGTGAACTATCCGGTCGGTTCGAAACGACCAGTGGTGTTCGACAGGGATGCCCTTTGTCTCAATTCCTTTCTAACTTCGTCATGGACGAAATAATGGAGAGCGCGCTGCAAAATCTTCAGGATGTAGGCGTCGAACTAGGAAATAGTGGAAAGCTATGTGACCTAGATTACGCAGACGACGTTGTCTGCTTGTTCGAATCCACGGAACATGCTCAGTGTGCACTAGATAATCTCGCAAGAGCTGTAGCTCCATTCGGCATGCGCTTTGCACCTTCAAAGTGCAAGGTGATGTTACAAGACTGGACGTCAACGATTCCGAGCTTGATGCTCGATGGGGAGGTGCTGGAAGTTGTCGATCACTTCACCTAACTCGGTAGCAGCGTGACGACGGATGGGAGCACAGTAGTAGAGGTGAGTACGCGGATATCCAAAGCTCGAGCGGCGTACGCTGGACTGAAGCACTTGTAGCGCCGATCCGATATTTCACTGAAGTTGAAAGGTCGTGTATACTGTGCTGCAGTGCGTTCAGTTTTGTTGTATGGTTGCGAAACTTGGAGTCTGTGTGCTGAAGATATTCGTCGTCTTGAGGTTTTCGACCATCGATGTTTACGTAGTATCACTAGGATTGGGTGGAATAGCCGAGTAAGTAATGATGAGGTAAGAAATCGACTATTGGGTACTATTTCGGAGAACGTCTTGTCACAGCGTATCCAACTTAGTAGACTTCGTTGGTTGGGACACGTGTTACGTATGTCAAACACACGTCTACCATACCGTGTCCTATTCTCCGTTCCTCCTAGGGAGTGGAAGAGACCACGTGGAGGTCAACAGATGACGTGGCAGCGAAGAATGAAAAAATGTACAGCAGACTTAGGAAAAGTAGGTGCTTCACATCTTCGTGGTTGGGGTCCAAAAGATCCGTCTACCAGTTAGATGGAGACACTGAAGGATATGGCTGCGAACCGCGAACAGTGGAGATCGTGTTGTCACTTTCTATCGAGTTAGAATGACTGATCGACGTGCGTTTGTACAGTTAGACTGTATTCCGTGTGTTGGCTACTAGGGCATTCTTTTCTTTTCCCACCCATATAGGTCCACTCCCTGTCCATCTTGTATATTCATACTTTTTAATTCAACGTGCAACATGGTGAGAAAGGCAGTGGTCAGTGGGGCTTGCCCTACTGTTTAACGCTGTACGATGATGATGATGGTGGTGTGTTATCAATGGCTAGCTAAATTTATACCATGTGCACATCTACAGCTGTCGGAAACATTTGTCTGTCCCATGCATTCAAAAATTCTACCATAATAATCTGAACAAACAAGTCTGAGGATAAACACTAAAAGAGGCGTCTCTTTCGTGCACCCTCATCGGCCGCGTATGCATAACATCAGGGGAAAAAATAAACTTGTGAAGAAGTGCACAAACAGAGAAGGTATGCGGAATTATTCCGACTCGCCGTGTTTGTCTTCTGACTTGCTTGTTCAAGTTGATTACGGAACCTAAGTGTATCAGTTTTCATAAGCTTGAGTTTTTTTTAAATCCCATAGTCACACTGGAAAACAACATTGTGGAGCGAACAATTATTTTCAATGATTCTTAATCTTGCTCTTACATATCATATAGGTGACAATTATGCTTTTGATTGGCCGTTAGCTGGGTTGAAGATCACCTTTACTATAGGTGCGTGGCGCGAGACAAATGGTATGGTGACGCTGATAGTGGGTTCCGGGGACATTTCTCGCTTCGGATGCTGTCTTTCGCCAAGGCAACCGAAGGGCCTGAACAAGTCGCTTTTGTCCGCACAGATACGGGCTTAGTACACGTATGGCGATCGCTTCAGCCGTAATCAAAGTCCGGATTCGGACTGTCTCTGATCGGTTGCGGGGGAACACGATACACGACACCGAGTCATTCGGGCCAATCTTATGACCACTATCGACTAGATATCTTCCAGCCACTTCGGGTGATACTCTGTGACGCGTTAAGACAGACTCCCGACCGTGCGGCCTATGCAGGATGCATCACATGCACACTTGATCGAATGGATAATCGTAGATAAGGTCAGCTCAGACAATCGACCTTCCACTTGCATTAGGATCATCGACGAAGTGGAGAACGCACATATCAATCTCGCAACTGGGAATGACCAGTTCATAATTGATCCAAGTGATCTTGTTAATCGTTCTGAACGCGTTTCTCCTTTGAATGGGACTTTAAAGAAAAGTCCCTCCTTTGGGATGTAAGCAATTCGCTCTGACAGTGCAGCTGGTTCAATATTCTTCAGAATAAACTGATCTAGATGTCCGCTCTTTTGCAGTAATCGTTCTACGGATTTCAGAGTATCTTGTGAACATATGCCACGGGCCCTGGAAGCTAGACATCGGACCAGGTTCCTCTTTTGGCACAAAGCTGTGAGTTTGTGTATGGCCATTCCACGTCTTTGTTCTGTAGACTCGTCATTTAATGAACCCATCTCCCTGTCTGGTGATCAACATATCGAGGAAAGCTAGTTTGTTTTCGGCTTTTGTTTCCACCGTGAAACAAAGGCCGTGAGCACGCTTGAAGTCTTCTAGAATTTCTGAGACATCACGATACTAGTCCGCTATAAAGAATATATCCATATATCCAAACTTCCTGTTGTCTTCTCAAGTTCCCCATTTTCTAATTTGCCACAAATGTCCGCTAGCAGGAGACCCAGTGCGATGGCGTCTCGCTGGCGACAGAGAGTCGTTAAACAGAAACTGAACACTGAGGGTGCCACGTACTATTAGTTACTTCGAACATTCTACTGAAATGAGTATTTGTGTGTTGAATGTTTTGATGTATTCACACAAAAAGTCCGCGGTATCTGATACCCGCGCATTTGCACATAACGATACCACCTCAAGTGACATCATGGTTTTCTGGAGTAGTTTTACATACTGTATGATGGGCACAAACTGAAAACTACCTTGCAATCTATGTGAATGGGTTCCAAGAATTTAACCAGCTATCGTACTACTGCTTGGTACAGAGAATTCGTCATCGCTACGGCCGGTCGCACTAGAATATCAACTTTATGAAACTCTGAAAGTCTACACAGACGTGGAACAGTCAACTTTTTTGCTTTTAGTTTTCCGTATGTAGTATTATTCAAACAACCATGGTTGAGTATCTGGATATTCCTCCCTTTACCTTTTCGGTTTCGTCTTTTCCTTTGTGAAAGACATAAAATTTGGTTTGATCTTTCACCAATCTGGAAAGTTTTCCTATGTATTCTTGTTTTCCCTTGAGGAAAACATTAAAATCTGTATTGGGTGTTAGTAATACTACGCGGCTGTTCCTACGCAGCTCCTTCAGCGCGTTCAGGTGTTGTCTGGTGATCAGACCACGACTTTACGTTTGAAATTTACGAAAGCTGAGGCAATTTGCCACAAGCATACTTGAATTTTTATAAATCGATGTCAGTTCTCGGTGTTAGGTGATTAGTCTGACTCAATAAATTTTCAAACTACCTCTCTTCTGAAGGGGCAGTAGAACTTCCATCCCGAAGAAAGGGCCCAATTCAAGTCATACTGGAGCGAATGCGTACAAGCCTACTTGGGTCAGTGGGGAAGGTGGATTTAAAGAATTAATATCACTAATCAAACGATCACGAGTAATTTGAACGCGGCATAAACAACTACGATGAAAGCACCAGAGAGACAATTCCAGAGAATCAATCAAAAAGTATGCTTGAAAAATGAATTCCAGAATCAACAGAGCACAAGTTGAATCAACTTTTCTGTGTAGTTATAAAAAAGAAAGCAATAGTTATCGCTTTTCGGATGACATCTGGACATCAAGAAAACACTGTTGATAACCGAAAAATAATTAGACTCATCTGTCAACTTTACAATTTCAAGAAGGGTCAGGACAAAACTTTATCTCATAAGGAACGACAGAATGTGGGGATGAAGTATAAAACAGAAAGACTAACGGACTTAGGTCACAGTTTGCAATTATAAGTTCAAAACCGGTGTGAATTAAGGCACAAACGATAAGGAGCCGAATTGATATCCAACTATAGAGCCCCGGGATAAACGAGATTGAACAGTGAGCGGCAGCCGTCTGATATGCGAATAATTCCGTTTCAGTTGGTCCCAACGGGCTAAAAATTTAAAGAAAACCAAAGGTTTCTGTGATTATTACCCGAACCATGTACCTGAAGAACGCATATTTAAGAAGTTCACATGAACACAACCGATACAGTGCATACATTTAGGAGGGGGTGTATGGGGTGTCTGAGAGGAGTAGCACTTCTGAGTTGGTTGACTGTCGTGTCCCTTGGGGCATCCTCCATCTCTTTGGTCTCCATCATTTACCCAACTCCCACCTGTGGCTCCACGAAGCTGAAGCATGCATCAGCGGCCACACCCCGGCAAACCGCTCGACAGGCGGGCTAAACCAGGTTGAGGGTTACCGAGGTCTAAAAAACTTCGGCGAGACGGTGTTCGGCATGTGAAGACAGATCCTTCTGAATGGGCGGACGAGATCTACTGATCCAACGGCCACAAAGGAGACCTGTTCAACTGCCTGATCCGGCATTCCAGAGGAGGCGAACGAACCGTACAGCAGGTCACCGGCTCCTCTGGAAACACCCTGCTGCCTTGCAGTCTGCACTTGGGTGTGCAAGGGCTAGAGGTGCAACCTCGAACAAAAAGGCCGAACGGTGCTGGGGACACCGCTTCGTACCCTACTCCCGTGACTCTCTATGATTATTCACGAAACCTCAAGCGCTCATCATGCTACGGCGTCCCCGGTAAGCGACGCGCCTCGTGTCCCGGCGGTCGAGGTGATAAGACAACAACCTGGGATTATTCGCTGCAGGAAAAGAACACACATAGCCTGTTGGAATGTCAGGACGTTTCTAGACGTCGGCAGTCAGTGCATCACAATGCGAACTCTACACGACTATGACGTAGATATTGCTTGCCCCTCGGAAGTCCGCCTGCCCAACTCAGGTAGCCGACAAATAAAGGTCCCGGGTGTGGATACATCCTACTGGCTCTATCACAGTGGCCCGAAAGACAACTCCGGTCTCTGCGGTGTCGCGTTTGCTCTGAACAAAGCAGCTAATGATGCAATGATCTCTTGGGAACCCGTCTCATCCAGACTCGCCTTGGCACGTTTTAAAGGCTCCCCGCACGACTTGACGGTGATCGCGATCTATGCTCCAACCAATTCAGCTGATGACGAAAACAAAGACGAATTTTACACTAATTTGCAGGAGGTAATCAACCGGGTTTCGAGGCGCGATGTACTTTTCATCGCAGGAGATTGGAACGCTCGCACAGGTACGGCCGACGAATCTACTCGCCATATTCTCGGGAGATTCGGCCTTGGTCAACGCTGCGAGAACGGTGGCCGACTGATTGGTTTAGCCGACATCAACAGAATGGTTGTCTGCAGCACTCGATTTCAACACCTCAAGAAGCATCTACTCACATGGTACTCCAATGATGGTCACACTGCACACCAACTCGACCACATCCTGGTGAGAGCCCGTTGGGCCTCGTCTGTGGAGGATTGCCGAGCGTACCGAGGTGCAAAAACGGGCAACACAAACGGCACCGACCATGTCCTCCTACGCTCATGCTTCAAAGTTCATCTGTCCACACGTGCTAAAGTGTCTGCACCCTCTCGGATAAACGTTGCTGCCCTAGGAAATCCAGAGAAGCGAGAAGCGTTGTCACGAGCAATCACAACCCGACTAACCAGCGCAACCAATGCACAGGCAGATGAAGTTTCTGTGGGAGGGCAGTGGACTCGAATGATGACGACAATCAAGGAAGCTTCTTGGACAGTACTCGGGAGAACGAAAAGGCGGACAAAGGATTGGATTTCGGAGAGCACGCTCCAGCTGTCAACCAGAGCACACGAAGCGTGACTGGCAGGTAGTAACGAACGCCGCAGACTGCAACGAGAGGCCACACGCTCCGCCAAGGCTGATCGCATAAGATACTGGATAGAAATAGCCGAAAAAATGGAGACCGCGTCCGGAATTGGTGACTTCGGTAAACTGTTTCGCCTTATTCGCAGCGCCTCTAATAGGTTTTGTAAGCAAGATTCCCTTCTTTGTGACACGGCAGGAAACTTAATACCTGAACAGAGCAAGAAAATGGACCGATGGGTGGAATACTTTAGTCAGCTGCTCAACCGGCCTACGGACCACCGGACGGACCAACCAATATCAACCCCTCCAGCCCAGTACGAAAGCAACTGTGACCCGCCAAACACCGCGGAAATCACGGAGATGATAAACAAACTGAAAGACAGAAAGGCTGCTGGGGAAGATGGCATCCCTCCAGAAGTGTATAAAGCATGTTCATCGTCATTGATTGACAGGTTATGTACACTTTTTGGTTCCATTTGGCTAGAGGAAGCATTTCCACCGGACTGGGGAATGTCCATACTGCTGCCCATTCCGAAGAAAGGTGATAAATCGGCATGCGAGAACTACAGAGGGATCAGCCTGATCGATGTGGCTGCAAAGATCTTTGGTTCGTTGTTACTAACCCGTTTTTCCGAGGCAAGAGACCAGCGCACTCGCCCGAACCAAGGGGGTTTCCGCCGTGGCAGAGGCTGTGTGGATCAAATCTTCACACTGCGCCGAATACTGGAGCACCACTATAAGTTCCAGCAGCCGACGGTAGCTTGTTTCATCGACTTCCGGGCAGCTTTTGATTCGGTGAACCGCGAGTCTCTTTGGACCATAATCCAATCCGATGGAATGCCCGATAAGCTTTTAAGGCTGTTAAGGGGATACTACTCGACAACCGGTGCTAGGGTTCGTATGTACGGTGAAGAGTCCCGCGAGTTCACACTCACTACCGGAGTTAGGCAGGGCTGTCCCCTCTCACCGGTGCTGTTCAACTACGCCATCGACTGGACAATGCGACAGGCATTACACAACTACCCTGGCGTTCAACTTAGCCAGGAAATATACATCTCGGACCTGGAGTTCGCGGATGTTATTGTCGTGCTTGGAGACTCTCCCGTTACGCTACAACCAATCCTCGACCGAATCAATTCCTTCGCGAGGTCCATCGGACTTGAAGTAAACTCGACCAAAACAAAGGCTTTCACAACCCATCTGGGCCCGACAATTCAACAACTGTCGATGAATGACCAACCAGTCGAATACGTCCCTTCATTCAAATACCTAGGCTCAACTCTGCTTCCGAACGGCCGGGCAAAAGATGAAGTGGTATTACGGATCGACAGCGCCAGGAGGGCCTTTCTTCAGCTAAGACGAACGCTGTGGACTCGCAGTGAAATCAGCTTAAGAACCAAAACTCGTGTTTACCGTGCTGCCATTCGGCCCGTACTCATCTATGGCTGCGAAACCTGGCCACTACGAGCTGAGGATACCAGAAGGCTGGAGGTTTTCGACCACTGGTGCCTGCGGCAAATCCTCAAAGTCAAGTGGCGCGACAGGGTGTCCAACGACGAGGTAAGGAGACGATGCTGTGATATCGATGCTCTCCCCGTCCTCCTCCAACGTCGACGACTTCAGTGGTCCGACCATACGCTTCGGCGACCCGAGTCGGAGCTAACCAAGCAAACACTCTGCCCCACTCCCTGCCCTGGTTGGCGTTGTCGCCTTGGTGGGCAGCTCAAAACGTGGACCAGTACAATCGAGAAAGACGTAGAGCTTCTAGGCCTTCGGTCAGTCTATGGAGCCCGGCGATGGAAAAAGGACTGGATCAAGATCTGTACGGAGCTCGCCTCCGACCGCCGCGCGTGGTCAGCAATGGTTCGTGATATCCATGGAGCCGACTTATCCTCTCGCAGGAGATAGTCGCGTAAAAGTAAAAGTAATACATTTAGGAAAACATAACTGCGTGTAAAGTACTGTTACTGTTTCGACTTCAGTGAAATATCAGGTCACCGCCACAAGTGCTTCAGCCCGGCGTACGCCGATTGAGTCTTGGATATCAGCGTGCTCATTTCTACTACTGTGCTCCCACCCGTCGTCACGCTGCATACCAGATCACTTGAGCGGTCAACTATTGGTAGTTCCTCCCCATCAAGCATCAAGCTTGGAATCGCTGACATCCAGTCTTGCAACATCATCTGACACTGGAGGTGCAAAACGCATTGTGAATGAACCTACAGCCCTTGCCAGTCTATCTAGTGCACGCTGCGCGTGTCCCGTGGATTCCAACAAGCAGATAAGGTCGCAATCTTGGTAACAGATTCTCACTATTTCCTACTTCGACGCCCACATCCTGAAGACTTTAAAGTGCATTCTCCAATATTTCGTCCATGACGAAGTTAAAAAGGAATGGAGACAAAGGGCATCCCTGTCGAACACCACTGGTCATTTCGAACCGACCGGATAGTTCACCGTAAACCCTAACGCGGCCAGAAGTATGAGAATACAATGATCTCATTAGGTTCACGAACTTCTGGGGCATACCTTTCAGGTGAAGAGCACTGAATAGCACCGTCCAACCAACTGAATCGAACGACCTTTGAAATCAAGAAAAACCATTATTGTTGGTCGACGGTGTATGTGACCTTAATTATTTAATGAAGGGCGAAAATCTGGTCGATGCATCCTCGACCTGGGCGGAATCCGGTCTGTTGTTCGCAGGCGTTCCTCTCGAAAACCAGTATAAGACGATGCAGCAAAATCGAGGCTAATACTTTGGCGACTATCGGAATTAGGATAGTCCCACGATGATTACTACAGTCATTGCGTGTTCATTTCTTGAAGATGGGCATAATCAATGACTCATCTCACAATAACGGGATAAGTTTCTCTTTCCAAACGTCATGGATCGAGGTGGTGAATGATTTTATCAACGCACCACCACCCATTTTGAGAACGACTGGAGAGAGTTCGTCAGGACCGGCAACATTCTCTCGGTTTGGTAGTCGAATGCTCGACTCCACTTCCACTTCCGACGAGGGATCAAGTGACACCTCCCAAGAGTTCGCAGTTGTTGACACAAGAGTAAGTACACTAGCATGCGGCCAGCTGAACTGTTCCTTGAAGTACTCGGCCCAACGGTCAAGCCTTTGCTGTTTGCTATGGATGGGTTCTCCATTTCTATCGCAAATCGTTTCACTGACCTGGATGCGCCGTCCACTGGTGTCACGAATAAGTTTGAACAGTCTTTGACTGTTACCTGAAGCAGCTGCTATTTCCATTTCTTCGGCTACCTTGACCCCCAATTTTCGCGATCACTCTTAAGGCTTTCCGCAACCTTCCTTTGTAGCTTTCTCCGCATCTTATTTATCTGCTTACGGTTCGAGAGCTGATGTTGGTGTTTTATTAGAATGACCGACTCTTGAGAAATCCAGTGTTTTTCATGGACATCGGATGTAGGACCACAGGAATAACCTGCTGCAACGTGAATCGCCTGTTTCATAAGAGCCCAATGCTCATCTACACTACTGCTCGTCGTAGATCCTAGCTCACGTGCTTACTTCTGTTCATAACGGGTGCGGACTTCCGGAGCAGACAGCAGTTACACGGCTCACCCGGTTTGCATCATCATCATCATCGTACAGCGTTAAACAGTAGGGAAAGCCCCACTGACCACTGCCTTTCTCACCATGTTGCACGTTGAATTAAAAAGTATGAATATACAAGATGGACAGGGAGTGGACCTACACGGGTGGGAAAAGGAAAGAATGCCCTAATAGCCAACACACGGAATACAGTCTAACTGTACAAACGTACACCGATCAAACATTCTGATTCGATAGAAAGTGACAACACGATCTCCACTGTTCGCGGTTCGCAGCCATATCCTTCAGTGTCTCCATCTAACTGGTAGACGGATCTTTTGGACCCCAACCACGAAGATGTGAAGCACCTACTTTTCCTAAGTCTGCTGTACATTTTTTCATTCTTCGCTGCCACGTCATCTGTTGACCTCCACGTGGTCTCTTCCACTCCCTAGGAGGAACGGAGAATAGGACACGGTATGGTAGACGTGTGTTTGACATACGTAACACGTGTCCCAACCAACGAAGTCTACTAAGTTGGATACGTTGTGACAAAACGTTCTCCGAAATAGTACCCAATAGTCGATTTCTGACCTCATCATTACTTACTCGGCTATTCCACCTAATCCTAGCAATACTACATAAACATCGGCGGTCAAAAACCTCAAGAAGACGAAAATCTCCCGCACGCAGACCCCAAGTCTCGCAACTATGCAACAGAACTGAACGCACTGCGGACATCGGATCTAAGGCCACAGGCAAAACCTGCTACAACGTGCATCGCCTGTTTCATATGAGCCCAATGCTCATCTACATTACTGTTCGGCGTACATCCTAGCTCATGTGCTAACTTCTGCTCATACCGGGTGCAAACGTCTGGATCACACAAACGTTGCACGGCTAATCGGGTTTGCGGTTTGCGTCGATGACCATGGAGCTGGAGCGATAATCGCATAGAAACTAATGCATGGTCCGACTCTACCTACGTGGACCAGTAAGATCTACAGTTCTGAACAGAACTGCGCCACCGGTAATTTACGGCGATATGATCAATCTGACTCAAAGTACCTGTAGAGTTAGAGCACCATGTCGCTGTGTGATGCGAACTGTGTCGGAAATTGGTGCTAGACAAGAACAATCGATTGTCTGCACAAAACTGGAGAAGTCCATCCCCGTGATCTGTACGCTCAGCAGGTAAAGCACAACGCCCACCTAAACAAGCTCTGCCATACTGTTTGCCAACT
Source organism: Fasciola hepatica (assembly GCA_948099385.1). Lineage (NCBI taxonomy): Eukaryota > Metazoa > Platyhelminthes > Trematoda > Plagiorchiida > Fasciolidae > Fasciola > Fasciola hepatica. The sequence continues at coordinate 12,219,950 of CANUEZ040000182.1, forward strand.
CATGTACCGAAGTCCCCAGATAGCACCAAAACGTCAGAACCTTTGCTCATGTGAACCAGGGTGGAGAGTTCATCACAGAACTCATCTTTCTGCAAGTCTGAGCTGCAGTCTGTTGGGGCGTATGCCAAGATCACAAACAAATTGCGTTTAACACAACTATCCTTTCGAACGCCGACTGACCCCTGGAGTCTCACAGCACATAAACGACTGTTAACAGGGATTCAGTCTAAGAGAGCAGCCTCAGCCTTGTCAGTCGACTATTCCTACACCACGTTGACCCACAGCTCTATCTGCTTCGTCTCCTGAGGTGCGCAGAAAATACCTCGACGAGATACCAGGAGCAGTTAGTTGAATTACACTGCTCGAATCCTGGATACGCGTTTCACTTAAGCAGTAGACATCAATCTTCAGAGAATCTAATGTGAGAGCTAGGCACGCCCGTTGACCGGCCTGCATGAGTATACGCACTTTGAAGGAGCCGAGATTCAGAGGCTGACGACGCTTGAGAAAATGTAATTTACCAGACAGGATTATTCCCGACAGTATTTGACAGTGAATCGTTGCGAGTATCGACCGTTTTGTCAGTGGGAGTATTACGGATGGATAGATAGGGCAAAGAGGGGTGGTTAGGGACAGTAGACAAAGGTTGAATAGAAGAGAGGGAATTCAGAGCAGTAGCCCACTTATCACTACCCATCCCGCTCGATGCAATGGGTAGCGCGGTCCTGGATATGCTGACAAAAGTCTGACTTGGGACATTATGGAAAAAACTGGCGATCGATAACCTGCAACGTAGATAACTCATTTCCAGCAAATGGTCGGAGGAACTGCCTTCAAAGTGATATTCCTCTAAGATGCCCAATGTTGGAAAATTGATGAAAAGTGACGACAGGTAAAGGAATGATACAATGGTCTTCATCTATTGGTTGGTCCGGAGTGACTCCGATATTGACATGTGAGGGATACCGACTTACAATGAAGGGAGCAGATTATTGGGAAACATATATACGCCCGGTGGAACCAAGCGGAATGGGGTAATAGGGAAACTGTCAAGCAGAGCAGATGATCGAGTCACTGGGTATGTTGGGGAGAGTTCAACCTGAGGCACTAGGGAAATGAAGAGAATAACAATAACCTGGGCTACGGCTAGTTGATTTCCAGCGAAATATGTGGCTCATCGTTCCTGGCCCATTTCTCCGAGGTTTCATGCCGAACTATTCACCAGTTCCATCAGTAGACTCAACCGTCCCTCAAGATCAAGCTCATCCCTTTTATCGCCTTTGTCGATATATTCAAGTAACACGCACAGATTAACCTAACAGTCGACGATTTTGTGGTTATGTGCTCTCCTTATCGGTTCCAATGCTCGCCCTTGTGGGGCTGCCGTACTGCAATATCCTTATTTTGCAAAGCATCATGTCCTATCTGTATACTCTCATCTTGGGTGCACTTGTAACGCAGTTTTTATTTGTCACCATCACGTGATCCACTTTTTGAAAGAATCACCAATAGACAGTAATTTACTTTGCCGTCTCTTTTGCAGGCGACGTCTCTGTCATTGCACTGGCTAAGTACCGCCCATCTATCTTTCACCCTATTCTCATTTTCAAGTTGATGCATAATACTCCACCTGTCAGAAAGTAAACAATTTGCTCAACGTTGCCCCGTTTCCATCCGGCAAATTCTCCCGCCATCTCTTTGAAAGTTACTCTCCAGATTTGCCGTCCATCTGGTTCATCACCAACTCCGGCATTATCCGATCACTGGACGGTATGAAGGCTACGTTCTATTAATTTCTCTTGTTCTGTATCTTTGGTCGCATCCCTGTGTCGTCTGATTCTCGGTTTGAACCCGCCTGTAACAACTGGTGATGGAAAATCCCCCCTTTAACCCTCGCGATTCAGTGTTTTTCCTAACATCACTCATTTGCCTACATTATTGACCTGTCTTTACGAACTGGTTGTTTCTATGGCCCAATTGTTGTTTGTTCGCTCCCAGAGCGCTACTTTGTCATATCCTTGTTCAGGACCTGCGTGACGCACGTGCTGTTTGCTCACACGCTGCAATTCGGTTTCTCGTTTGTTGGGTCTTTGTGATCGTATTATTGAGGTTTGTACTTTTTTTGTCATTGTTCATGTAATAGTCTAGTATCGTAGAATACCACGGATAATTGTCTTTTGATTTCGGGATCCATTGCGAATTTGGCTACGCATTGCTCAAACGTTCGTTACACCGCCTAGCACACTGCTGATCGCCGCTGCTAGTTTACATACCACTTGGAAGCTTTTCCAAAATAGACAAAATATCCTTCTATCCTGCTTTATTGTCCAGCCTTTCAGGCTTCCTTTCTTGAGATAAGTGCTTAAGTTTACTACTTCTAACCAGCTCCACCTGGGCTCGGATGGCTCGACTACCTGAATTCGAGGTTGAGCGTGCCGGGCGATACCATTATGTGAAACTCAAAAACCTTCCCCTAAACTTTACGGTTCGCACAAGTTTGTAAAATCCTCTTAAAACTAGGATTGCTTTTCCACTTGCTAAGTTTGATCATGCTTTGCTTCTTGCTTCGGAATCATCCGAAATTAACCAATGTTATTATTATAAGTGGCATAACTCCACTCATCCCCCTTGGCCTCATCTGCCAGTTGCCCGGTCAGAGAATGCCGGGCTACCGAGACAGGAATTTCCTCGAACAAACTCGTGTCGCCGATTGGCGACCAGCTATCGATTCCTCAAACGTTCGGTTAGTCGATCTCTGAACTGCCCCTAAAATACTCTGAGTGGGATTGTTAGTAAGCCTACCGGACAGTAGTTTGAAGCCACCTTCCGTTTGCTAACTTTGGGAATGGCCACAACCTGCGCTAATCTCTAGTCGTCCAGTAGCTCCCTGGTGTCTAATGGTACTATGAACAGCTGCGTTAGCGGTCCATCCAGCATACTGGCTAGGACATTTAGAATGACAGGATGAACACCATCTGGCCCGGCAGCCTTATTGCTGTTCAGCCTGCTCAGAAACACTTCAACTTCACCGTTGCTAATGTCTACTTGCCTTAACGGTGATCGTCTCCTGGTTCACGGTGGTCTCGTGCAGACCCCCGGCGTCTTGTTTATGCTCACGTTCGAAGATCCACAAAGCTGGCACCATCTTGTAAACGCTCCTTGACTGCACTACGTATTCGTTGACTGCGCATCCCACGGTTACTGCTCTGGTGATCTTACACTGGAATTGGCTGTAGTAAGCCTTAGGATATGCCTTGAGCCTGCAAGCAGTGGCTGCCTCACATCTTGCCTGACGTCCTCTGTGCACCCTAATGGCTCGCTCGTGAGCTCTCAACTGTCGCGGCAAACTCTAGAGTCCACCCGATGACCTTTAAAGAAGACAAAGTTTGCGCTTCGCCAGAAGCGCCCTGGCGGATCGGCTTGTCCACCACGGAGGTCTACCCGGTCTTCTGACGCGCTCGAAGGAGGAGAATTTTTGGCCAACCTGAGGAGGTGGTGTCCGATCATGGCCCATTTCCCTACTACTATCTGATAGTGAGTGCCTCAGTGAAATCCATTTGCGGCCTCCATGATCTCGATGACGTCCAAACTCCTAGAGCTCCTTTGCATTAATTTTGGCACTCCAGGAGGAGCTCTAACGATCAAGAATCTGGTGGTTTCATGACGGTTTCTCCCAAGCGAAAGGGTGAATCAAAGAGCGCTCACTTCTCCCGGGTGTTTGGCTAGATCTAAGACAAGCGAAGTGTCGCGATCTCTTGCAGTGCCTGGCGATTTCACGCAAATTAAGTGCCATTCTGCAGAACGCAGATATTTTGCCCTTTTTCGAGATCCGCTAACCTCTCTCCGTGTGACAGTTTGCAGACGAAATTTTATATGATTTCTGTAAGCTGCTTTAGTGCAACCAACGTGGGCGGTCACTAGGGTAATGTGCGTAGAAAGTCAAAAAATGAAGACGACTTATTCCGTGCAACATATTTCACACGGCTACATGGCTCACCTTCCAGCTGTGTTTTATTATGGTCGCCGTTCTGTTTGACAACTGAGGCCCGAAAAGTGGATGAAACTGAGCAAGAAACGTTCCCACCCAGCTGTGTAGGGAAAATTTTTTTTCAAATCGTCCAACTTACAATATGTAGCAGCAGGCGGCTGTCAGTACAGTAGAGATGACAATCATTCTGCACACCAAGTTAAATGGGTAACGTCACCACTTACAGCCTGTTTGGACCCTTCGGCACAAAAACCGGTCCCAAAATGGCAACCAAAAGCCAAATCGCTGAAACTACAGCCAAAGGGACATAAAAACCCCGCTCGATATCTACGGCCATCGCGGAGTAGCGTATCAGTCCAAAATGGGCGGCCCAGGTCAGTTCAGTTCAGTTCAGTTCAGCTTGCGTAGGACTTGGTGTGGCTAGAGCCAATCGTGTGTCCAGATAGCTGTGTTGTCGACGAGTTTCCGTAGCTTCCAACACTGTGTGATTTTCTTATTCTGAAAGGCAGAAACTTTGTGCAGAATCAGCCCTGGCAGAGTAAGGTGGAAACAATGAGTAAATTGCGCCTGACCCTAAAAGCTGCTTAACACAACTCGGGATATACTGCCACCCAGCACAGGTCTACTGCTTTCTTAAAAGCCTTCACTGTTGTGGTATTTATGACCTATTCCGGGAGCTTATTCCAATAGGGTACCACTCTATTCGAGAAGTACTTCGCCCTAATTTGGAGCCTCGAATGCTCCCTTTGTAATCCAAGGCTATGCTCCCTTGTGCCTCTCTCGGGGATCAGCGAAAAAAGGTCTTCTCGACTTATTCCTGACAGTCCTTTCATTACCTTGAAGGTTTCTATCAAATCCCTGCGAATGCGCCGTCTTTCCATCGAGAATAGGTCTAGGGCACGGAGACGCTCTGTGTAGTCAAACCCCCTTTGCCCAGCCACCATTCTAGTGGCTAGCCCTTGCACTTTCTCCAGACAGTCGATGTCTTTCTGGTAGTACGGTGCCCAGGCCTGCACACAGTACTCCATATGCGGCCTAACTATGGCCTGATATATCGGAACGAATATCTCCGGATCTCTACACGACATAATGGATCTAACTCGAAAGAGTTCTCTCCTGGCCGTATTGGCTGCTGAGGTGCACTGCTTTGACGGCTTAAAGCTGTTGTCCATTATAACGCCCAAGTCTTTGACCTGCGAGACCACTTGCAACGAACCCACACTATTCTCACTAGCCCCTGTATTTGTGGTCAACATTGACACTTGGTGAGGTTTAGTGGAAGGTCCCATTTCCGTGCCCAGTTTTGTACTGCTAACACGTCAAGTTCTATATCTACTCCAGCTATCTTGACGTCATCGGCAAACATAAAGGTGGGGTTTGTAAGCCCACGTGCTAGGTCGTTGATGAAGATGAGGAAGAGCAGAGGGCCGAGCACCGAGCCCTGTGGCACCCCACTTGTTACACCTTCCGGTTTTGAAACATGGCTCCCCACCTTAACACTAAAGGTTCGCCCTGCTAAGAAACTACTTATCCATTGTCTTGCCTTTCCAACAATTCCCATGGACTGCAGTTTGACGTCCAGAAATCTGTGGTTCACGGAATCAAATGCCTTGCTGAAGTCCAAGTAACAGACCGCAATCGATTGCCCTTCGTCCAGACGCTTGGTTACCTCATCGAGGAACAGCAGGAGATTCGTCAGACAGGATCGCCCTGCCACAAACCCATGCTGAGCATTTGATATGAGGTTGTGTTGAACCAAATGCCTAGAGATCTGCTTCCTGACTATTCGCTCCAGGCACTTACACAGTACTGAAGTCAAGCTAACCGGCCGGTAATTTTCCGCTTTTTGCCGGGGTCCACTCTTGTAAATGCCTACCACTGTTGCTCTCCTCCAGTCTCCCGGCACAATTCCCTCTCTAGGTGACGTTTCATACAGCTTCGTCACCGGAGCCTTCAGGACCTCGGCCAGAGGCTGAACGATTGCTGGATGAATCCCGTCTGGACCTACTGCTTTGTTTCTATTCAAAGTTTGCAACTCCGTGTACACTTCTTCTCCTACAGTAAGTTCGGGTATTGGAGGCGCCTGTGGGCCCTCCATTCTTTCCTCCAAACTATTTTCTGGTCGATATATGGTCTTAAAGTATTCTAAGAGCATGTCAGCCTTGTCTTCGTCGTTTAGAGCTAGTCGTACCTGTGCTCCTTCCAAAGTTGCTACGCTCTCTCTCATACGTTTGTGAGATTGCACGTAGGCGTAGAATCGCTTTGGGTTTGTGCGGACCGACGCCGCTAACCGACGCTCGAAAGCATATTTCTCCACTCTTTGGATCTCTTGAGCCCTGTTCCTAGCCATCTTATAGCTATTCCATGCCCCCTGAGTTCTGTACAGCTTGTACGCCGCCCATCGTTACCTACGAATAACTATGGCCTTACGGACTTCAGTTCAGTTCAGTTTGCGTAGGACTTGGTGTGGCTAGAGCCAATCGTGTGTCCAGATAGCTGTGTTGTCGACGAGTTTCCGTAGCTTCCAACACTGTGTGATTTTCTTCCTCTGAAAGGCAGAAACTTTGTGCAGAATCAGCCCTGGCAGAGAAAGGTGGAAACAATTGCAGCGGTTGCCATCTTCGTTCATACTTTTACCACGTTTATTGTTTAACTGAACGCTGACTGCCAAGCGCGGTTGCCATTTGACCGCTGCTCTTGCGCACGCTCTCACGCACGCTCCCAAATACACGCTAACCACTATCTCTCCCAATCGCCTTCTCGTTCTCACGGGTCGTGGAGAATACTGTTCTGGTTAACATACTTGTGCAGTGCCGCACATTAGAGTAACGTTGAGGTGGTCCACGCAGTACGAAGGACCGAAGCACGCGTTTACTAAGGAAACCGCGAAGTAAGGTCTAATCAAACTTACACAATGAGTAAATTGCGCCTGACCCTAAAAGCTGCTTAACACAACTCGGGATATACTGCCACCCAGCACAGGTCTACTGCTTTCTTAAAAGCCTTCACTGTTGTGGTATTTATGACCTATTCCGGGAGCTTATTCCAATAGGGTACCACTCTATTCGAGAAGTACTTCGCCCTAATTTGGAGCCTCGAATGCTTCCTTTGTAATCCAAGGCTATGCTCCCTTGTACCTCTCTCAGGGATCAGAGAGGAAAGGTCTTCTCGGCTTATTCCTGACAGCCCCTTCATTATCTTGAAGGTTTCTATCAAATCCCTGCGAATGCGCCGTCTTTCCATCGAGAATAGGTTTAGGGCACGGAGAAGCTCTGTGTAGCTAAACCATTCTAGTGGCTAGCCCTTGCACGTTCTCCAGACGGTCTATATCTTTCTGGTAGTACGATGCCCAGGCCTGCAAGCAGCACTCCATACGCGGCCGAACTATGGCCTGATATATCGGTACGAAAATCCCCGGCTCAGTTGTCTTGATGTCTTCAAGTACTACACGGGTTCGAGGCTTTGAGCCCAATTGTCCCGGTTCTCGATGAAATATTTGATTTCCTGTCGGATTCACCGAGCTGAAAAGAGAGCAGAAAGAAGCAGGGGGACGGGGGCGGGAGGCTGACTGTGGCTCATGATCAAGGGCTGTTCACCATAGAAGCAGTCAGTAGGGTTACTGACCTTGGGGTCATCATGAACAGTGACTTCAGATGGTCAGAGCAGTGCAGCGCTGCTGCACAAAGGACTCGTGGGAGCTCTTTAGACTGCGATCAGCTTTGTCTTGCCAGCAGCCGGAGGTATTTGTATCTACTTACATGGCTATAGTATGACCTCACTTAGAAGGTAGCGTGCAGGTTTGGTCACCCTTTTACAAAAAGTCCGCCGCCTGTCTGGAGAAAGTCCAACGTCTCGCCACGCGAATGGATAAAGGGCAGAGGGGTACAACGTACGAGCAGAGACTCTGTGGTCCGAGTCTTTTCTCGTTGGAAAGGAGGAGAAGTCGCGGGGATCTCATAAAAACGTTCAGGGTAATGAAGGGCTTTTCTGGCCTTAGACCAGATAGTCTATTCCAAGTGGCCGTAGGTTCCAGAACAAGAAGACATGAGAAGAAGCTGATAAAAGCCCGATCTAGGTTGATGGCCAGATCGCACTCCTTCAGCAACAGGGTTGTGGACAGTTGGAACGGTCTGCCTGGTGGAATGGTAGATCTGCAGACCGTCCCATCCTTCAGAGGTGCCCTAGATCGCAAGTGGTACTAGATAGTTCCTCGCAGTGAGCCTTGAGTATATCAACTAGATGGATGACGGGTAGAACTGTGGCCCTTCTGGAGTATGTTTTAATAGACTTTTCGCTCATTGCATGCTGTTTCAGTGAACGCCTACGATGCATTATGTCTCTCGCAGTTGATGTGCGATGAGGTTTACCGTTTCCTTCTTGTTTTTAGCGAGGACTCGACGAAATACACTCTGCAGTGCTGGGTGCATAACTGGTGTGCACACCATCGAAGGACCTCTGGAGGCTCAAATGGCCGTGACCACTACTTGTCCTGTGCAAAATGAACTGAACTGAAGTGAACAAAATCAAAATACACATAACATCATGCGGTTTCTCACTATGGACAGTGCCTTAGGCGGGATGGGGATTCGACGTTCGTGAACATTTAGCGGAATGGAAACGCAATAAAAGACATCGGCTTCACTTTTTGGGACAAAGAATTGCTGGGGAAGATTCAGGTAGAGGTCTTACTCTTTCTTGAAGACAGTTTTGTTCTACGAGAGAACAATATCGTCCGGAACTGCGTTCCACAGAGTAATAACCCTATAGCCAAAAACGTTAATTTATAGTGAAGTGCGTGGTCTCGGTTTAAAAACCTTTGTGCTGTGACCCCGGAGAGAAGAGGCTGGACAAACGGAGAAGGAGCGATCGTTTTGACCTGGTTCAAAAAGGTGAATCATCAAAAGCAGATCACCTCTTACGCACCTTGAGTCAAGGGCATAGAGGTTGAGGGGTGAGAAGCTGACAGGATGAGGTAAATGAGACAGACCCCACATTGCTTTGGTGGAGGCCCCCTGAACTCCTTCTAGAATCTCACTGTCTCGGACAAGACCAGGGTGCACCATCTGACTGCCGTACTCCAGCAGAGGTCTGATAAACGTGCCGAAAATTATGGGGAAATCATCCCTAGAGATGTGCGGGAAAGACCTTCGAATCATATTTAGGACTTGAAAGGCAGACTTGCTCGCAAGTTGGTGAGATGAGAGAAGGACAATTTACAGTCTAACCAGAAACCGAGCACCTTGTGTCGGTCTACCCTAGGCAGTGTGGCTGCCCATCTGATGGAAAACGTGTGCCCAATCTCTCTGCCGAAGGACATGCTCACGCATTTGTCATCATCAACTGGGAGGTTCCAGTCCTCGGACCAGCGTTTTTTCATTAAGTGCAGTTTGAAAGTCTTCAACTCTTGAACTCCAGAGGGGGTACATCGTCTGTGTACATGGCAGTGTTCGTAGGAAGGACCGTCGTAAGATCGTTTGTGTAGATCAAGAAAAGAAGAGAACCTAAGGCCGACCCTTTTGGGGACCACAGTTGTTTCTGGGGGGAAGGGTTGGGACAAAATATTCCCCATACTAAGCACAGAGGTGGGTCGGTAAGGAAGCTGCTTGAGATGGCCAACGTGGAGCCTGTAGTCCCGCACGTTTGCAGCTCGCAAAGAATAGGGGCATTGGGGACCTTGTCGAAAACCATTAAATCGCTGAGTACAGTGTGTGAGAGCTAGCCGTCATCGTAGGCTCATATCGACTAAACATTACAGCAAGCATATTGGTGATGTATGATCTCCCAGGAAGAGACCCTTGCTGGGACGGGGAGAGGATCCTAATTCTATGCAGGTGGGAAAGAACCGCACTCTTAAGAATTCGCTCGAAAATTTTGTTGCTGATACTAGTTACATTAATGGGTACGTAAATAGAAGCAAGATGTCTACTACCCTTCTTATAGATGGGTGCGATCACTGCTTTTTTCCAGCTGCTGAGGAAAATCTCCATCGCCAACACCGCTGAAAAAGAGGGGCATAAGGAGCGGATAATGTGTCCGCGGCTTCCTCGAGAATACGGGGGTGGATTGTGTCAAGACCCACCGAGCAATATTGGGTCCTGACCTGCTAAGTGTACTTCGTCGAGTCCTCGCTAAAAATGAGAGGGAAACGGTAAACCTCATCGCACATCAACTGCGAGAGACATAATGCATCGTAGGCGTTCACTGAAACAGCATGCAATGAGCGAAAAGTCTATTAAAACATACTCCAGAAGGGCCACAGTTCTACCCGTCATCCATCTAGTTGATATACTCAAGGCTCACTGCGAGGAACTATCTAGTACCACTTGCGATCTAGGGCACCTCTGAAGGATGGGACGGTCTGCAGATCTACCATTCCACCAGGCAGACCGTTCCAACTGTCCACAACCCTGTTGCTGAAGGAGTGCGATCTGGCCATCAACCTAGATCGGGCTTTTATCAGCTTCTTCTCATGTCTTCTTGTTCTGGAACCTACGGCCACTTGGAATAGACTATCTGGTCTAAGGCCAGAAAAGCCCTTCATTACCCTGAACGTTTTTATGAGATCCCCGCGACTTCTCCTCCTTTCCAACGAGAAAAGACTCGGACCACAGAGTCTCTGCTCGTACGTTGTACCCCTCTGCCCTTTATCCATTCGCGTGGCGAGACGTTGGACTTTCTCCAGACAGGCGGCGGACTTTTTGTAAAAGGGTGACCAAACCTGCACGCTACCTTCTAAGTGAGGTCATACTATAGCCATGTAAGTAGATACAAATACCTCCGGCTGCTGGCAAGACAAAGCTGATCGCAGTCTAAAGAGCTCCCACGAGTCCTTTGTGCAGCAGCGCTGCACTGCTCTGACCATCTGAAGTCACTGTTCATGATGACCCCAAGGTCAGTAACCCTACTGACTGCTTCTATGGTGAACAGCCCTTGATCATGAGCCACAGTCAGCCTCCCGCCCCCGTCCCCCTGCTTCTTTCTGCTCTCTTTTCAGCTCGGTGAATCCGACAGGAAATCAAATATTTCATCGAGAACCGGGACAATTGGGCTCAAAGCCTCGAACCCGTGTAGTACTTGAAGACATCAAGACAACTGAGCCGGGGATTTTCGTACCGATATATCAGGCCATAGTTCGGCCGCGTATGGAGTGCTGCTTGCAGGCCTGGGCATCGTACTACCAGAAAGATATAGACCGTCTGGAGAACGTGCAAGGGCTAGCCACTAGAATGGTTTAGCTACACAGAGCTTCTCCGTGCCCTAAACCTATTCTCGATGGAAAGACGGCGCATTCGCAGGGATTTGATAGAAACCTTCAAGATAATGAAGGGGCTGTCAGGAATAAGCCGAGAAGACCTTTCCTCTCTGATCCCTGAGAGAGGTACAAGGGAGCATAGCCTTGGATTACAAAGGAAGCATTCGAGGCTCCAAATTAGGGCGAAGTACTTCTCGAATAGAGTGGTACCCTATTGGAATAAGCTCCCGGAATAGGTCATAAATACCACAACAGTGAAGGCTTTTAAGAAAGCAGTAGACCTGTGCTGGGTGGCAGTATATCCCGAGTTGTGTTAAGCAGCTTTTAGGGTCAGGCGCAATTTACTCATTGTTTCCACCTTACTCTGCCAGGGCTGATTCTGCACAAAGTTTCTGCCTTTCAGAATAAGAAAATCACACAGTGTTGGAAGCTACGGAAACTCGTCGACAACACAGCTATCTGGACACACGATTGGCTCTAGCCACACCAAGTCCTACGCAAGCTGAACTGAACTGAACTGAACTGACCTGGGCCGCCCATTTTGGACTGATACGCTACTCCGCGATGGCCGTAGATATCGAGCGGGGTTTTTATGTCCCTTTGGCTGTAGTTTCAGCGATTTGGCTTTTGGTTGCCATTTTGGGACCGGTTTTTGTGCCGAAGGGTCCAAACAGGCTGTAAGTGGTGACGTTACCCATTTAACTTGGTGTGCAGAATGATTGTCATCTCTACTGTACTGACAGCCGCCTGCTGCTACATATTGTAAGTTGGACGATTTGAAAAAAAATTTTCCCTACACAGCTGGGTGGGAACGTTTCTTGCTCAGTTTCATCCACTTTTCGGGCCTCAGTTGTCAAACAGAACGGCGACCATAATAAAACACAGCTGGAAGGTGAGCCATGTAGCCGTGTGAAATATGTTGCACGGAATAAGTCGTCTTCATTTTTTGACTTTCTACGCACATTTCCGCTTTTGGTTAAACTCGATTTTTAGTCAAGGTTCCACACCTGCCATGGCAATTGGCATAAATTTAGCAGTCCTGCTCGAATTGGTTTGATTGGTCAGACGAGAATGGACCAGAATAATATATCATTAGTCCTATTTTACACAGTATTTAGCTGATATCTATCTGTTGGTCTACTAGGTGCCATTTCAGCAGTTTGCTGTGGATGGGAGCAAGGAATTTAACGCTGTTATTGAAGTCACACTCCCCCTCAGCTTCTGCGATCGCGTTTGTCTGGATCAACGAGAAAAAGACCATGGAGTGCCATCGCATGTATTCTCGCAGGGTCTTTGTGCAAATACCGCACGCTGGCTTGTGCCGAGGAAGTGTGTCGAAAATGGTGCTAGCGGTTGATGCGTGCACGAAACGTACAATGAAACGTCGCTAACTTTGTTCTGGCTCGAGCGCCGACGTGCAAGTGGAGACCCGATAGAAACTAAAAGATTTGTCGAGAAAGAACAAGTCATCATTTGCCCGTGACAGAAACTCCACTCTCCGAGGGCATGAGCTGAAGCTCGTTAAGCCGGGGGCCAACAAGAAAATCAGCCCAGTTCTTCTCATGCAGAGTAATAAATGTCTGGAATAAACTCCCTGCAGATGTTGTGTCAGCAGATACTCATCGATTTTTAACAAGTTGGAGTTGGCTTAGACACATTTCCAGAGATCTCGCGAGACGGCGGATATCACTCTGAAGAACTTCGATCCCGACTTCTCTCCTTTTCATTTTTTCTTTCTTTCTCTTCATATTATTATTATTACTATTATTGTTATTGTTTTTTATTTCTCTCAATAATCCCCCATCCACACCTGCTTGATGCATTTTAGACTCTCCACTTTTCCTTCCTTACAAGAGAGCTGACATTCGGGTGACGACTTACACGACGAGCAAACATAAGAATCGGAATGACGTGTGTCATGCGCACTGGAGCACCTGATGTACCCTAGTGACCGCCCACGTTGGTTGCACTAAAGCAGCTTACAGAAATCATATAAAATTTCGTCTGCAAACTGTCACACGGAGAGAGGTTAGCGGATCTCGAAAAAGGGCAAAATATCTGCGTTCTGCAGAATGGCACTTAATTTGCGTGAAATCGCCAGGCACTGCAAGAGATCGCGACACTTCGCTTGTCTTAGATCTAGCCAAACACCCGGGAGAAGTGAGCGCTCTTTGATTCACCCTTTCGCTTGGGAGAAACCGTCATGAAACCACCAGATTCTTGATCGTTAGAGCTCCTCCTGGAGTGCCAAAATTAATGCAAAGGAGCTCTAGGAGTTTGGACGTCATCGAGATCATGGAGGCCGCAAATGGATTTCACTGAGGCACTCACTATCAGATAGTAGTAGGGAAATGGGCCATGATCGGACACCACCTCCTCAGGTTGGCCAAAAATTCTCCTCCTTCGAGCGCGTCAGAAGACCGGGTAGACCTCCGTGGTGGACAAGCCGATCCGCCAGGGCGCTTCTGGCGAAGCGCAAACTTTGTCTTCTTTAAAGGTCATCGGGTGGACTCTAGAGTTTGCCGCGACAGTTGAGAGCTCACGAGCGAGCCATTAGGGTGCACAGAGGACGTCAGGCAAGATGTGAGGCAGCCACTGCTTGCAGGCTCAAGGCATATCCTAAGGCTTACTACAGCCAATTCCAGTGTAAGATCACCAGAGCAGTAACCGTGGGATGCGCAGTCAACGAATACGTAGTGCAGTCAAGGAGCGTTTACAAGATGGTGCCAGCTTTGTGGATCTTCGAACGTGAGCATAAACAAGACGCCGGGGGTCTGCACGAGACCACCGTGAACCAGGAGACGATCACCGTTAAGGCAAGTAGACATTAGCAACGGTGAAGTTGAAGTGTTTCTGAGCAGGCTGAACAGCAATAAGGCTGCCGGGCCAGATGGTGTTCATCCTGTCATTCTAAATGTCCTAGCCAGTATGCTGGATGGACCGCTAACGCAGCTGTTCATAGTACCATTAGACACCAGGGAGCTACTGGACGACTAGAGATTAGCGCAGGTTGTGGCCATTCCCAAAGTTAGCAAACGGAAGGTGGCTTCAAACTACTGTCCGGTAGGCTTACTAACAATCCCACTCAGAGTATTTTAGGGGCAGTTCAGAGATCGACTAACCGAACGTTTGAGGAATCGATAGCTGGTCGCCAATCGGCGACACGAGTTTGTTCGAGGAAATTCCTGTCTCGGTAGCCCGGCATTCTCTGACCGGGCAACTGGCAGATGAGGCCAAGGGGGATGAGTGGAGTTATGCCACTTATAATAATAACATTGGTTAATTTCGGATGATTCCGAAGCAAGAAGCAAAGCATGATCAAATTTAGCAAGTGAAAAAGTAATCCTAATTCCAAAAGGATTATATACGCGTGTATTTCAAGTGAGAGAGGTGGGGTCGGTTTATATGTTGAGAGCTCATTCGGAACGCCGTCATCCCGCACAACTTCAGGCAGAAGTACTGGGATCTTGGCCCCTATGCTTGTTTATTTGGGGCATCCCATAATCAGGGCAGGGTCGGGTTGTACAGGGGAATTTATCCGTCATTCAAGGGCCGTAGGGCACGAGTCCGCTACCTTCGCAGCCGAAGTATTTTTGGTACTTTGGTGATTTTCTATTTCAGAATGTGGGGAGAGCACGCTTACCCCTTAAGGCGCACCCCCCACTTTTCTCCGCCGCCAATATTTGCGCGTACCCCGTAGGGTCCGCATTGCTGGTATTGTCTGTCTTCCCCCTGGTTATATGACAACCACAGGCCTGTTATGGTTTTCCCATCAGCGGTAATGTCCATGTAGAGATGTTAGTCCGTTCCTGGCAATACGCAAGATCTTTCTCAAAGGCAAAAGACTGACTCTGGAAGAGATCAGAAAAGCGGTAGAAAGTGTGCAACCAAGAATAAACCCAGGACATCTTGGGGAGAACATTAAAGTTAACAAAGTGAGTGAGAGAACGAACACACAATCAGAACTGAGGGAACTTTATGGTGGTCGAACTGTGACTCGCGCACTTTGGAGCTGGAGGCTGTTGGAGTGTGGTCAACGTCCTAGCCCTGGCAATAGGTGGGAGTCGCCGTAGACTGTGTAAGTCACAATCATCGCCGACGGAGCAGAGTGAAGCCAATCCATAAGAATTCGAAAAGTGTAAAGAGGTCGACTCGTAGCTTCTACGGTACTAAATCGAAAACCACGAAAAGTGCAAATGCATACAAAGGTGAAGTAACCAGGTGTGACGGATAGCGATGTAGACTGCGAGCAATTCACGACCAGTCGCGCTGTATTTGGCTTGTGTAGAAGACAAGCAGCGTGGGTGGGAGGCAAGTGGCCTCCAAAGACCGTTGGCGGCTTGCCGGAGGATGCAGCTACGTCGGAAGCACCAAGGGCAATACTGATGGTAGCATTGGGACCGGGATGACGAAGAGGAATCGCGGACTCGAGCGCTTATCTCAGCCGAGAGGACGCCTACTTGGCCTAGTCGGTCCAGATTAGAGTGTATAGCTCGCCCAGCAAATTTCTGCGGGTGGTTGCACTGGAGCGACGCAAAGTGAAATGAACTGGCAATAATAAACAACAAATCCGCTAAAACGTTCAAGCTGCCTGAAGGAAGTCAGTAAAATAAATTCAGCAATGCCTATAAACCTAGCTTCAGCCGAGCGGATTCCGATGGAGTCGACGACGTGGTCGAGGAAGGGCAACGATGGCTCCCCTGGTTCGGTCTTAGCTCTGTTGACGGTGCTGCAGTGCTCAGTCAAACGCTGGAGGAGCTCTTGCAGATACAGTTGACGCCTGGGGACACCGGGGCTAGCGACGAGGATGTCATCGGTCTAAGGGTGACCAAAGGGTGGCCCGCGGGTAACATCGTCAACAAATCCCTGGAACGTTTGAGATGCGCTGTGTAGGCCAAACTGCACTCAAGGAACCCCAAAGAAACCAGGTGGAGTGGTGACAGCTGTTTTTGCAATATCCTCGTCAGCGACTGGAATTTGGCAACGTGATCGAACGCGGTTGATTTTACTGAATGTGTTGGACCAAGCCGGAGCAGATGTGATGTGAATGTGGGGAACAGGATGGAGACCCGGTGTGGAAGCCTGATCGAAGCGACGGTAGTCGCCACATGGACTTCAATCGTCAGAAATTTTCTTCGGAACCATACACAAAAAAGACGCCTTCTGACTGTTAAACGGGTGGGTGATGCCAGGGTACATCATGTGCAGGAATTTAAGGCGAGCGATGGCGAGGTCATCGGAAGCCAGACAACAAGGATGGGCAAAACTGGAGGTTACGTTACGTTCATGTGATGTGCAACTGTCAAGGTCACAGCAGGCAAGTGGTTGGCAGGGCCGGTGAGGGACGGAAGCTCGGTCATAACTCTGGCGAGAACATCATTGGCCCCAGGAAATACGGAGGAAGGTCGAAAAACGTTTACCAAGCACATGGATCCAACAACTGCACGATGGGACATAGAGTCGGGTAATTCACAAGGGCCTGGAAATAACAAAAGTGTAAATGGTACAAAAATCAACACCTTGGGCGGGCTGGGATACATCTGAAGTAACGAAGGTCCACTGAAAAATGCCACGCAAACCAAGACCTAATTAGGGACTTTCGGTACTAGGAGTAGGTATACGAAGACCTTTGGCCGCCCGGAGCCCTGACGTGTTACGTTACTGTCGCCTAGAATGGTTAGGGGAATCAAACTGACCTGCGCACCAGTGCCGATTTAAAACTGACGCCGAAAGATGTGGTCCTTAATAAAGAGAAGGCGGCAGGGCAATAGAAGGCCATCAAGGGCTGCCGTATCTGTTCGCCGACTGACTAGTTTCCCTGATAGGCCTGATCAGTACACGGGGGCGAACACTTCCGTCGGTCTGCACAATATTGGCCCCATACCCCAGTGTGTCGGCTTTCGTGGGTAGGGTCCAAAGCATTGCCTTGGCTATCAGAAGCCTTCACAGCTTTTCCTTCGTGTGCGGCAACTGGTTAAGTATGTCCAGGACGGAGGAAAGGTTTCGCGGCAAATGTGGACGCAGCAGCTACCCGAGCAAACGCGGTACACTCCGCCTCGCATCGTTGACGAATTATCATTGCAACAGTTGGCTTCCGAGGCCGACCGTTCTAGGGAAAATTCTCCCACCCAAATTGGCCAGAGCTTTCTTTTGCCCGCAGCTTCCTTGGGCTCAACTTTGGCTGACACGGCAGTACAATTTAGTACTGTTCATGCGAATGGACCGCGGTTCGCCCCCGTGTACTGATCAGGCCTATCAGGGAAACTAGTCAGTCGGCGAACAGATACGGCAGCCCTTGATGGCCTTCTATTGCCCTGCCGCCTTCTCTTTATTAAGGACCACATCTTTCGGCGTCAGTTTTAAATCGGCACTGGTGCGCAGGTCAGTTTGATTCCCCTAACCATTCTAGGCGACAGTAACGTAACACGTCAGGGCTCCGGGCGGCCAAAGGTCTTCGTATACCTACTCCTAGTACCGAAAGTCCCTAATTAGGTCTTGGTTTGCGTGGCATTTTTCAGTAGACCTTCGTTACTTCAGATGTATCCCAGCCCGCCCAAGGTGTTGATTTTTGTACCATTTACACTTTTGTTATTTCCAGGCCCTTGTGAATTACCCGACTCTATGTCCCATCGTGCAGTTGTTGGATCCATGTGCTTGGTAAACGTTTTTCGACCTTCCTCCGTATTTCCTGGGGCCAATGATGTTCTCGCCAGAGTTATGACCGAGCTTCCGTCCCTCACCGGCCCTGCCAACCACTTGCCTGCTGTGACCTTGACAGTTGCACATCACATGAACGTAACGTAACCTCCAGTTTTGCCCATCCTTGTTGTCTGGCTTCCGATGACCTCGCCATCGCTCGCCTTAAATTCCTGCACATGATGTACCCTGGCATCACCCATCCGTTTAACAGTCAGAAGGCGTCTTTTTTGTGTATGGTTCCGAAGAAAATTTCTGACGATTGAAGTCCATGTGGCGACTACCGTCGCTTCGATCAGGCTTCCACACCGGGTCTCCATCCTGTTCCCCACATTCACATCACATCTGCTCCGGCTTGGTCCAACACATTCAGTAAAATCAACCGCGTTCGATCACGTTGCCAAATTCCAGTCGCTGACGAGGATATTGCAAAAACAGCTGTCACCACTCCACCTGGTTTCTTTGGGGTTCCTTGAGTGCAGTTTGGCCTACACAGCGCATCTCAAACGTTCCAGGGATTTGTTGACGATGTTACCCGCGGGCCACCCTTTGGTCACCCTTAGACCGATGACATCCTCGTCGCTAGCCCCGGTGTCCCCAGGCGTCAACTGTATCTGCAAGAGCTCCTCCAGCGTTTGACTGAGCACTGCAGCACCGTCAACAGAGCTAAGACCGAACCAGGGGAGCCATCGTTGCCCTTCCTCGACCACGTCGTCGACTCCATCGGAATCCGCTCGGCTGAAGCTAGGTTTATAGGCATTGCTGAATTTATTTTACTGACTTCCTTCAGGCAGCTTGAACGTTTTAGCGGATTTGTTGTTTATTATTGCCAGTTCATTTCACTTTGCGTCGCTCCAGTGCAACCACCCGCAGAAATTTGCTGGGCGAGCTATACACTCTAATCTGGACCGACTAGGCCAAGTAGGCGTCCTCTCGGCTGAGATAAGCGCTCGAGTCCGCGATTCCTCTTCGTCATCCCGGTCCCAATGCTACCATCAGTATTGCCCTTGGTGCTTCCGACGTAGCTGCATCCTCCGGCAAGCCGCCAACGGTCTTTGGAGGCCACTTGCCTCCCACCCACGCTGCTTGTCTTCTACACAAGCCAAATACAGCGCGACTGGTCGTGAATTGCTCGCAGTCTACATCGCTATCCGTCACACCTGGTTACTTCACCTTTGTATGCATTTGCACTTTTCGTGGTTTTCGATTTAGTACCGTAGAAGCTACGAGTCGACCTCTTTACACTTTTCGAATTCTTATGGATTGGCTTCACTCTGCTCCGTCGGCGATGATTGTGACTTACACAGTCTACGGCGACTCCCACCTATTGCCAGGGCTAGGACGTTGACCACACTCCAACAGCCTCCAGCTCCAAAGTGCGCGAGTCACAGTTCGACCACCATAAAGTTCCCTCAGTTCTGATTGTGTGTTCGTTCTCTCACTCACTTTGTTAACTTTAATGTTCTCCCCAAGATGTCCTGGGTTTATTCTTGGTTGCACACTTTCTACCGCTTTTCTGATCTCTTCCAGAGTCAGTCTTTTGCCTTTGAGAAAGATCTTGCGTATTGCCAGGAACGGACTAACATCTCTACATGGACATTACCGCTGATGGGAAAACCATAACAGGCCTGTGGTTGTCATATAACCAGGGGGAAGACAGACAATACCAGCAATGCGGACCCTACGGGGTACGCGCAAATATTGGCGGCGGAGAAAAGTGGGGGGTGCGCCTTAAGGGGTAAGCGTGCTCTCCCCACATTCTGAAATAGAAAATCACCAAAGTACCAAAAATACTTCGGCTGCGAAGGTAGCGGACTCGTGCCCTACGGCCCTTGAATGACGGATAAATTCCCCTGTACAACCCGACCCTGCCCTGATTATGGGATGCCCCAAATAAACAAGCATAGGGGCCAAGATCCCAGTACTTCTGCCTGAAGTTGTGCGGGATGACGGCGTTCCGAATGAGCTCTCAACATATAAACCGACCCCACCTCTCTCATTTCAAACCCTCTCGGTACCCTGCTCCATTTACTCCCTGCTCGTCGAAGCCGAATTCCGCTTTTCATATTCGCTCTCCAATGGCTACCCAAGTGAAATCCCAGGTGTCAAATATCTTTCTTGTTGATACATGAATGGTTTATCACCAGTATTTGTCATTACTGAGCAGTTATATGAAAACTGAATCTTTCTGACGTCAACCATGGACACTTACTCATAAGTTGATTGTGGCCCAATAAAAATTGTGACCCACCTAGTTTTCTACGAGTCTTTTTCGTTTTCTCTGAGGGCAAATGGAGGTTAAACACAAGCTTCCCACGCGGTAGTCTCGGACTTTGCCCGTCAAATATTTTCAAGTTGCACATGAAATAGAATGTCTGTGCGTCTTACGTCGAAAAAATAAACCACCCCACCGCTGACTTCGGTCGCTGACGACCAGAGCAAAGCCAAACAACTGCCAAGAGCCCATACACAAAAGAAATCGGATGCTCGGATGGTCACAATATCGGAAAAAGTCCTCTACAGTTTCTGTATTATATCTTAACCTAGCGATCGATCCACCTAAAAAATTGACTACTCTGCATGAGCAAGTTTGTTGGGGGCCATTGCCCCAAAATGTTTGAAAAATTAAAACCTTGGCAAAGTGCAAAAATCGGATATACCCCATAACGTGGTGCCCGCCATCTATCTGATGCCTCTAGTCAATGTCGAAACGTGACCGATCCGTCACGGGAACCCAGAGGAGGCACATCCATTCTTCCAGCACTCGCCCGCTGCAACAAACACAGCCACGAGTAAGGATCTCCGCCACACCGTGTTTTGCACATCACTGTGCCCTACGTTCTAGTCATCCACGTCAATGAATGCTTGTACAAGGGGCCCAACTGATGTCCGTGACTTGGTCAGCTTGCAGCCGCGTGAATAATATGGAATCTGTGGCTTATCCCTGCCAACTCACTCCATCTGTGCTGCTGTTTGTACAAATTATGACTTCAAATCCCTGTTCACGTTATAAAAGGTGTTCCATCCACCGTCGAAATGAATCCTACCCTTGCCGTTTATATACAAATACACTCAATTCATTGCATATGGCCTTCATTTGTTGCCGTATTCCACAGCTGGAACCACATCCAGACCGCCGACCTCCTTATTTGTTCTGGGCCCTGAGACTCCGTACCCTGAAATTGTACTTGTTTAACTTTTGTTGAGACGGTAGTCATAACCCCCAGCCGGAACATCCTCCAGACTGCCACACCCCTGATCTCCCTCATATCATGCTGGTTATTTGGGAAGCCGTCGGTCCGCTAGGAGATAGTCCCGGGTTACCGTGCGGATCTAACGTATTGATTTGTCGGACTGGGCCAATTTCCGCGCCGGACCGCCATGGCTTAGACTTATAGCCACGCTGGCCGGTGCTATATGGAGCCTCCTACATCGCTTTTCACTGTGACCACAACACAGTTAGCCGAGTAACAAGCCACTGTAGTAATTTCACCTGACCACAAGACGGAATCCTGACACCCGTGGACATCACAACACCCCAGCAATTTCTTGCCGTACACCCCCAGGCGGTTCTCTTCATACTGAGTTGCAGTACTCAGGCAGTGACCGGAATCCAACCATTGTCGTTGCATTTCAAGCTAATATCCATCAATCAACGTCCCCCCGTCAATTTTTGCCCGCTATCCCTGAAATTTTTCTCATGAGCTTTCAGTCGCATCTGGTGAGCTCGCCCCAGCCCGGGCCTCAGTTCGTCACTTGACCTTAGCGGCAGACATGAAAATTATGAAATGAAATATCAGCTTCTCACTGTTGATCAAAACTTGGCTCTGTACCAATCCGTTATACGTACAGAAGCGTCTATTCTTACAACCATTTATTATCCATCGTCACCTCGAGCCTAGTCCTGTGCAAGATACCATTATAAAATGTCGCTCAGGAAGATTTCAATGCTCCATATCATCAGTTCGCATTTGTTTTAGAGTCTCTGCTCTATCTTCTGAATGCAGTCGACTGTTTCCTCAGGTGACTCATTTTGAAATACCCAGCTGGGCGCCCAAGCTTTACTTACGTTGCTTCAACAGCACATTTAATTCATTGTGAAGCACTTGTCGCCATATCCACTTTCAAGCGAAGCATCTTTCCATCCATATTCCAAAGGAGTTACCTAAAAAGGAACAACTGTAATAAAATCACCTGGCCTCACAGGTGCCCTCCTCCATAAGGCTTTTCAAACCACCAGTCCTCCGGCTAACTGACCCGTCCAAACGAAGTTAGTGGAAATAGACTTCTCTAAACGCTACTGATAGTACTGGCTATACATTGATAAAATCTTGCCGGTTTTCATCTCTATCGTGACTGGCTAGTAGTTGGTGGAATCTGCCGTCCAGGCTTTCGACATGGAATCCTCCGATAACCAGTCTGTACGTCCACGTGTTTCTTCCTATACGTCTGGATTTTCTCTTTCTTTTCTGCCAATCGTTCTTTACACGTTTCTTGTGTATACTGCATCTTCCACAAACCTAGGTAATGCATTTTTCAGCTGTTTCACTTTTGGCCAGTTCTCCAAAGGGCCCCCCAGACGTCAAAAGTGATTCATATTTGTTGCATTAACCGTCAGTACTTTAGTTCATTGAAACGCCACCTAGCTGTACTGTACTGTTCTTGACGTGTGTGAATCCCGTTCTCGAAATTGGTGTATATTTCATACCTCCGTGTAGCGCGTACTCTGTGATCATGCGTCGCCCATGTGTCTTGATCACGGTCGAGGAAAAAACCAGTACAATTATTGTTTTTCATTTTTTGTCGTTTACTTGCCCTGTAAGCAATTTTGGCACTCCCCCATCCCCACTTAAGGATTAAGATGGAGAGCGCAAGGGGAAGGCACCTCTTCTGTTCACTTCTGAATGACTGTCTTGTGGCCATAAACGATCCAGCAGCAATTAGACTCTCTCGGAAGTGACGGACCCAAACCTTTTCCAAATGAAACCATCCACCTGGATTTTGGCCTTACTCACGACGATCCCTTATATTGCAGTCCCACTCGGTGACCCTTCTGGAGGGAAACTGATGTGGCTGCTTTCCGCAGATATCAAACTTGTTAAAATTCAACAGCGAGCCTAGAATTTAGGTGTGCCCTGTTTATGGATAGACATCTGTTCTTAAGTCCATTAGGGGAATGGTCGCTGCTTCTCAGGGGCATCCAACTCTGGCACCAGGTCCTCCATAAGCACAAGCAATCTTCGAGAATCATTCTTCATGGTCGTATAAAGTGGCTTTCAGTTGTACGCAACCGTACTTCGATGTACCTTTCCGGCTTCTCGGACCCATGGGCTCATTTCGAAAGACCTGCAGGTCATTTGGGTGACTCTCATCA
Organism: Fasciola hepatica; assembly: GCA_948099385.1. Taxonomy (NCBI): domain Eukaryota; kingdom Metazoa; phylum Platyhelminthes; class Trematoda; order Plagiorchiida; family Fasciolidae; genus Fasciola; species Fasciola hepatica. The sequence goes on from CANUEZ040000182.1 coordinate 12,243,260, forward strand.
TTCATACATTGCGGTAAGCATCTGGCCAGGCAGGCGTTGACCGGTCTCTTCCACAGATTAGCAGCTTAGGTTAGCCTCGGTTCCTCTATTATGATGTTTGCTTAAATCCACTTGGTACTGGCCCACACATGGACATTTTGAGACAAGTGGTTATGAAACAAGGAGCACCCTGGTTCTCCAGCCCTGGTCATCAGCTATTCTGACCTCCCGTTTCCTATCAAGTCTTCAGTATACCCCAATATAACCAAAAACATCGGTCAGTTCCTATCTTCCTGCCCATTTCATTCGCTGGATGGGAATCATGGCTGCGGACATCTTTTGGTCCCTCAAACTGCGGTCACTAAAGGTAGAGTAAAGGAGCACCGGAGCACAGAGAAGCACTGCAAGATAATAAGTCGGGAAGGGAGAAAAAACGAAAGGACATGATCAGAATATAGCTACTCAGGATGGTTAGTTTTGGTCTGGGAACGCTTCCGAGCAGCGCGCATCCTGCTTATGCCTAAAAGCAACGACCGAGGTTGCTGTCTTTACATGTGAAGGTACTTTTTCCACTTGTTGGGACACGGTGAGAAAGGAAACAAACCCTTGTGCTTTTATTTACTCTTGGTTTATCCAATATATGGTGGTGTCCCCTGGATGCAAGTTTGCGACAATGAGCCAGAAATGCTCTGTCGGTCGTAGTGACTCCCCTAAATGACTCTCAGCACTGAATCAGTTTTCCCTCTAGTCCGCGATGGTCAAAGGGGGAAAAATCTATGGCTTTTGGTCTTTTCAGGTACGACGTCACCTGCATACCTGCTAATCATTCGAATGCACCCCTTTAGAACGCCCTCGTATACTTCCGTGTCATTCACCAGGCAAGTGCTTAACCTTGTACGAAATCCTCCTAGAAATCACCTGCTGCCATCTCATATATAGAAAGAATTACCCCGGCCTCTCCGGACATCATCGTTCTTCTTAATTCGAAAAGCTGCTTGTTTGCCTTCAAAGCTGCTGAAGTGCACCGCCCAGAGGGTTAGATGCTGTCACGCACAAGCACATCTAAGCCCCTTACGACTGTAGCGGACTCTATCCTCGTCGGGAGGGACAGCCTCACTCCCTGTCTTAGTAGCTCCCTCGGCCTGAGGGCCACCAGCCCTGAATAGGAACTCCGAATAGTCTAGTGTGGATACCAGACCATTTGAGTACATTGGGAGCAACGGTGGTCCCAGAGATGAATCATGTGGCAACTCATCGCGAGCTTGGGCCAATGTGTACCTGGCGTCCTCGACCCTTATGAGGGCTCTGTATTACTCCAGCAATCTTACTTCCATCTTACCTTCTGTGGGGCTGCTCCACCTGCCTCCAGTTGGCCCAGGAAGACCGTGGTTTAGGGAGTAAAATGCTTGTGAAAGTCCGAGGCAGGTGATAGCAGATATCTAGCTTAAGGTACGAACAGTCTTAGGGCACACCTGCTCTAACTTCCTTTCCCCGAGAAGCTCGAGGTTCTTCTGAATCGCCCCACTATATCCGCAAGAGCAGCTCACCAATGGTTGCGTCCACTGTCCGCCGGGCTATAGATTGGGCGACATAAACGCAGTCACGGATACATTTTGTGATGCATCCGAAAACCCGCAAGCTGCTGGAGTAATAGCATGGGACTTCAAGCTTCCTGGCACCTGCCGGAAAACTGTAAAATTCCCCTCGAAGTTACGCAACCTCATCTCATGTGTCCATGCGAGTAGGTAGGCGCGGCAAGCAACATCACTCGCCCGAGGGAACAATATTCTAGACCTTGCCTTTATTTGGGACCCCGGGATGTAGAGGCAGACATCCTCGGCGACTTTCCTGTTCATGATCACAAGGCCGTATTATGCGGATTTTTTCTCATCCACTGGTTGATAAATAACAGTGAACACCACTGCGCAAGATCTAGGCCTTATCTGACCTAAAAATTCGGTTTCTTTAATACTGTCTTAACTTCGGGTGACTCATTATCGTTATCCCGCCTGACACGACGAAGACTTCTGACCGCTCGTCTCAGGCTCAGCTGCCGACTGAGGTCAAATCTAAGGGCATCACTGGCCCACCATTCTCTTGGCTGTCATCTCAGCGCGAGGTCGTAAGTAGCAAAAACCGAAGGTCGCCTCTCGCCACCCCAGCCAGTCGTGTGGCGTTACACGAGGTAGTGATAAACCCGTTTTTATTTATAATTTTCATCAATGACTAATCCAGAGTGGCCCACCGCGCTTCTGTCCGTCAGTTAAGCCTAAATTGTCTATTCCTTTGAACCTCGTACCTGGACCTATATCCTTACTAAAATCGACGATGAACTGAATGATCTTGACATAAGGCACATTACTTCAAAAATGAGTCTCTCAGCTGCTGGGAGCATCATGCTCGCGTATGAAAGCTACATTCCTCTTGAATCGTCCGACTTCAATGTATCGTACATCCCCAATGAGCCGCTGGCACGAGATCCAAGCTTTTAGTTTTTCTTCGCCTCCAACCCTCAAGAGCTGGCCGCCCATCAAGTGGGTAAGAGCAACAGAGCGACGGGCCTCATAAGCAGAACACTTAGAATGCGTTTTAAACAGTTTCTGACATTTAAATCTTACGCCAGACCGCAGCTTGAGTAATGCCACTGATGTACAATCACGTGCATAAATCTGGAAGGCTCGAGAACGGAAGGAACCCCCGGTACCTCGCTAGACTGTTAACCTGCTGGTTATCTCCCGGTAATTACCAAGAGAGGTTTGGACTACTGAAACCTCAACTCCTGTGATTACAATGCATGGGTCTCATTCTGCAATTTGTATTCAACCTCCCTTTTTATGGAGCTCATTCGTCTAACATACGTTTACCTTTCTATCAAGACACACCCTGACCCCTGCGAAACAGAAGTAGTACCACTGAATTTTCATAATCCAGGACAAAATTAAGGGTGGAGGGTCTCATCAGTTTTTCGTTTTGGAGTATGGAATAGACATCTTGAAGACTTATGGGCCTCTAGACACCAGACGATTTCAAAGTCGTCCTCACCAGATATCCCGATTCCGCCAAACTATCGCAACCAACCGATATCTGCACCACTCTGTAACAAGCTTACGTGGGTGAAATAAACTGTTGATTAGGTAAGGAAACTTGACCCGGATGACACTTTCTAGGCTCGAATATTTTCGCCGCCATCGGCATATTAGTATCCCATTAAGTGGCTGTTACCAGTGAGGCTGTCCCCAGTGAATTCTCCACGACTTAAGCGCCCTAAAGATCCCTCTTATCTGTTGTCATGGTAAGAAATTTGTTTTATTCGGCCCAGATTCACACTATCTCCGGTTTTATGTTTTGCTCTAGAATTTCGACCCAGACTCCCACTCCTGTGACCGTCATCTGTTTCCCATTCTTCTTAATCCATCTTCATAATTTTTGTAAATATTTTCTTCCTTCTGTCCACACTCACTGGCTTTCAGCCCTTATTCTTTCCAAGGTAGTCCCTTTGTCCAAATAGCTTGATTTTTGTAACCACGGGCCGTTCACTCTCAGCTGTGAGTAAAGCAGACTTAGCTTCTCTATTTTCATTTCTCCAGACACAAACTGACGCCTTTCTTTCTCCCAGTGACCGCTAGTACTCCAGAGGCCATACCGGCAAAAAATCTGGCTGATATCACCCACTGACAATTCGGCAACTGGTCATCATTTCACTGCTTTTCCACTGGCCTCGTCCACCGGAAACCCTGGCTGCTGGGCCCCAAGCTCATGGCTTATTCCATCCCCACGGTTGTGTGATCCCGCCAATGTCACCCGTGAAAACTCCGCCGGCGCTGAAGGCAGTCAGATCCACCGCCTTGGCCGGAACACGTGGGGCTTGCACGAAGTCTGCAAGGACGTGCCGGCACAGCTGGGTTGGTGGATCGCGCCTCCTGTCAACAGAAAAGGTTTTCAGGTTGAGAGTCCGGCGCGCGGTCAGCCCCACCCACTGGCATTGTTTGCAGATTAAAGGACACGATTCATATGCTCGTATTGCTGCAAATATACTGCTTTCCGTCATGCCCCTTTCCAATACAGCCGCTTTAACTTCGTTGCATGTTAGACATCGTTTAATTTCTTCAGAGCATAATTACCGCACATAAACAAACCCAATAAAATTCTTAGTAATAAAAACAGTTTATTTCGGGGACACCCGAAGCATGCTTCGTTGCGTGACTACATGGTACTAGTGAGGTCGCAACATTGATTCTTGGAAACTCAACCGAGTATATGCGGTACAAATTGCAGAAGTTTTAGTGGCTTCACGAATAAATGACCGGAAAGTTGAATTAGAATGTCAGATTGCCATATCACCCAGTAATTAGCGAAACCGGTTTCGTGGTCGGTATACATAAGCAGGTAAAGCAGAGATGGGAGACAAATGCTAAGTAAGTGGGATAACGTTTATATAAAGTCACTAAGGAGAGTATACTGAGAGGAAGACTTTCGAAGGAAGCACTGAATAAAAGTTAGGAGAATTGTTGGTGATGACTGATGCTCAACCGAACCGACAGTACTTGTGACCCGGAATAAAACTGCAGTGCTATTACACAGGGGTTGGGAGGTATTCTGTGTGAAGAAAAAGTGCGCACATGAAACAGAAAGTCCAATTAACCACTATATGGGCACTCAGTATCCAGCGAAAGGTCGCAAAGAAAGCTCTGGATAGTAGACCTCCATCACGGAAATTTGTTAAAGAAAAGTGACGAAGGTTGTCTGGCAAGTAAAATAGAGTTCAAAAAGTGTCTTTAGGGTCATTGTTGATGGAGAAAGAGGAACACAAGTTGATAACGACGTAGAAGGTGAAGTTGAAATGCGGTGGTCTAATGAAGTCAAATAAGGGTACAGCGTAAGTGTAAATGATATGACTAGCAGACGATCGCATAAATGGATATGCTGATTAAGAGTCTGACTTGGGACATTATGGGAAAAACTGGCGATCGATAACCTGCAACGTAGATAATTCATTTCCAGCAAATGATCGGAGGAACTGCCTTCAAAGTGATATTCCTCTAAGATGCCCAATGTTGGAAAATTGATGAAAAGTGACGACAGGTAAAGGAATGATACAATGGTCTTCATCTATTGGTTGGTCCGGAGTGACTCCGATATTGACATGTGAGGGATACCGACTTACAATGAAGGGAGCAGATTATTGGGAAACATATATACGCCCGGTGGAACCAAGCGGAATGGGGTAATAGGGAAACTGTCAAGCAGAGCAGATGATCGAGTCACTGGGTATGTTGGGGAGAGTTCAACCTGAGGCACTAGGGAAATGAAGAGAATAACAATAACCTGGGCTACGGCTAGTTGATTTCCAGCGAAATATGTGGCTCATCGTTCCTGGCCCATTTCTCCGAGGTTTCATGCCGAACTATTCACCAGTTCCATCAGTAGACTCAACCGTCCCTCAAGATCAAGCTCATCCCTTTTATCGCCTTTGTCGATATATTCAAGTAACACGCACAGATTAACCTAACAGTCGACGATTTTGTGGTTATGTGCTCTCCTTATCGGTTCCAATGCTCGCCCTTGTGGGGCTGCCGTACTGCAATATCCTTATTTTGCAAAGCATCATGTCCTATCTGTATACTCTCATCTTGGGTGCACTTGCAACGCAGTTTTTATTTGTCACCATCACGTGATCCACTTTTTGAAAGAATCACCAATAGACAGTAATTTACTTTGCCGTCTCTTTTGCAGGCGACGTCTCTGTCATTGCACTGGCTAAGTACCGCCCACCTATCTTTCACCCTATTCTCATTTTCAAGTTGATGCATAATACTCCACCTGTCAGAAAGTAAACAATTTGCTCAACGTTGCCCCGTTTCCATCCGGCAAATTCTCCCGCCATCTCTTTGAAAGTTACTCTCCAGATTTGCCGTCCATCTGGTTCATCACCAACTCCGGCATTATCCGATCACTGGACGGTATGAAGGCTACGTTCTATTAATTTCTCTTGTTCTGTATCTTTGGTCGCATCCCTGTGTCGTCTGATTCTCGGTTTGAACCCGCCTGTAACAACTGATAATGGAAAATCCCCCCTTTAACCCTCGCGATTCAGTGTTTTTCCTAACATCACTCATTTGCCTACATTATTGACCTGTCTTTACGAACTGGTTGTTTCTATGGCCCAATTGTTGTTTGTTCGCTCCCAGAGCGCTACTTTGTCATATCCTTGTTCAGGACCTGCGTGACGCACGTGCTGTTTGCTCACACGCTGCAATTCGGTTTCTCGTTTGTTGGGTCTTTGTGATCGTATTATTGAGGTTTGTACTTTTTTTGTCATTGTTCATGTAATAGTCTAGTATCGTAGAATACCACGGATAATTGTCTTTTGATTTCGGGATCCATTGCGAATTTGGCTACGCATTGCTCAAACGTTCGTTACACCGCCTAGCACACTGCTGATCGCCGCTGCTAGTTTACATACCACTTGGAAGCTTTTCCAAAATAGACAAAATATCCTTCTATCCTGCTTTATTGTCCAGCCTTTCAGGCTTCCTTTCTTGAGATAAGTGCTTAAGTTTACTACTTCTAACCAGCTCCACCTGGGCTCGGATGGCTCGACTACCTGAATTCGAGGTTGTAGGTACCTGTACATTTCCGATTTTTTCCATGATTTTCAACGTCCCTTGGTGCGACACTCCTTTGTTGTACCGACGTTTTAATGTAAAAACACACACCTTTTGGTCGTCACCACCGCGCAATACAAAAGGCTGTAAATAAACCTTTAATTCTGGCACGGTCTCATCTTCTGGTTTGGAGTGTCTTGGAATCATATCGGTCGGAACTAACTGTGTGAAACAAAACATTTTAGAAGCTTCAACGGCGTTTCTTGGCACTTCGCTCGATACCATCCTGTTCTGTTCAACGGATGGCTGTCAGACCGAACTGGGCTGAAGACATTGGCGGATATTGGCTCTTCGACACTCATCTCCTGATCACAAGAACATTGAACAACTGTGAGTTTGAGTCACACCTTTTGTTTCATTTTTTATTCTTGATGTACATACCCTTTTGGCCTTTTTATCACCGCACGCTCCTCCGCCCATCTTAGTTTGCTAGTGTCGTCTTAGATATTGTTGACAATAATTTAGTGTACCACATAGACAGAGTAGTACGCTACAAAATTGGTGAGCCCAGGTTGTTTTTCCATCATTTGAAACTAGCTTCATTCTCTCGGTCCAAGTTTCACACCATTCACCATGTCTGACAGCGAATCTATTGACATCCACGCGGTTGCTCTGAAACTGCCAGTTTTTGCCCCGACCAACCCTCGAGTGTGGTTTTGACAGATAGAAGCCGTATTTGCCACTCGACGTATAACCAGCGAGCGCGTGAAGTACTCTCACGTTGTCCAAGCACTTCCCTTTGACATCGCTGTTGACGTGGAAGATCTCCTCGATCCCATTCCACCAGAAGCTCCTTACACGAAGCTTAAGGAAGCAGTCATTCAGCGTACCGGAAAATCAGCCGGAAAAATGCTCCGTGAACTGTTCACGTCGGTGGAGCTCGGAGACCAAACTCCGTCCCAGCTTATGCGCCACATGCGGTCGCTACTGGCTGGACGGCAAATGGACGACGCCATTTTCAGGGAGATATGGGTTGATAAACTACCTCTCCCGATGCAGCAGGTCCTGTCAATGCTGGAACCCACTACTCCACTTGACAAAGTTGCACAGCACACCGACAGAATAATGGAATGCTACCCGGCTGGTAGACCCTGTGTTCACATGACATCACCCGCAGAAACCACTCCGACGCACGAATCCCCTTCGACATCACCAGTTCCTGCCCCAGATCGCCGTGGTCACGTTTCTCGCAGTCCTGATTCCCCATCCCATCACTCGCATATCGATAAGGACATTACGGACCTAAAAGAAACCGTTCGCATGTTGTGCAATCAGGTCAGTGCAATGTGCAACGCATTTACTACTCATCGATCTGTGTCCACCGAAGTACCTCATCGACCTAGATCACGGTCCAGAAACAGCCGATCACAAACGTGGTGTTGGTACCACCGCACTTTCGGCTCCAAGGCACGCCGCTGCGATCCTCCATGTTCATTCCGCACTTACACTCCACAGTCAAACGACCAGGCCAGCCAGTAACGGCGACGACTTCGGCTGGCCCCCCACGCGAAAGTCGCCTGTTTTATATCGTTGACCGGTCCAGTGGTCTTCGATTTCTCATTGATACCGGCGCCGAGATCAGTGTAATCCCCCCACCCAAACATCACAGCCTCAAACCATCTCACTTTACACTGCAAGCAGCAAACACAACAACTATTGCTACATTCGGCCAACGGTCCATCACTCTTGATTTAGGCCTCCGACGCTCTTTTCAATGGGTTTTCATCCAGGCAGATGTTCAGACTCCCATTATTGGCGCGGATTTCCTCTCACACTTTGGCCTAACAGTGGACCTCAAAAATCGCAAGCTGGTAGACACCACAACCAAGCTTTATACAGTCGGCATTGGTAAATGCACCAACTCTCTGGGTATTCGGCTGGCGATCCCGCAATCGCCGTTTTCTGACATTTTGAAGGAGTTTCCATCCCTCACTAAACCGTGTCAGTTCACCGACCCAGTCTCTCATGCTGTGCAGCACCACATCGCCACAAAAGGCCAACCTGTCCACTTTCAACCACGACGACTCAACGCCGACAAACTCCGTATCGCACGCCTTGAATTCGAACATATGATGAATCTTGGCATCATTCGACCGTCTTCAAGCCCATGGGCCTCGCCTTTGCACATGGTTCCAAAATCATCTGGTGATTGGAGACCCTGTGGAGACTACCGTGCTCTCAACAACGTCACCGTCCCCGACAGGTACCCGATCCCACACATTCATGATTTTGCACAGAATCTCTTTGGGAAGACAATCTTTTCCAAGGTTGACCTCGTAAAGGCATATCACCAAATCCCCGTGGCCGAAGAAGACATTCCCAAGACAGCCATCACCACGCCTTTTGGCCTGTTCGAGTTCATTCGCATGCCATTTGGATTGAGAAACGCTGCTCAGACGTTCCAACGATTCGTCGATGAAGTGCTTCGAGGTCTACCCTTCGCGTTTGGCTACATCGACGACATATTAATTGCCAGCGCCTCTCCATCGGAGCATGCCAGCCACTTGCGCCAACTCTTTCAACGTTTCCAACAATACGGACTTCAACTGAACCCTAGTAAATGCGTGTTCGGTGTTCCGTCCCTCGACTTCCTCGGGCACCATATCGATCAAAAAGGTTTGACACCCCTCCCAGATAAGGTGCGCAGCATCCTATCATTTCCTGCACCTCAAACGATCACACAGTTACGACGTTTCTTGGGAATTTTGAACTACTACCGTCGCTTCATTCCCCATTGTGCGACCATCGTTTCACCTTTAACCGATCTTCTCAAGTCCAACGTCAAGACGATCGATTTCACTCCCGAGGCTGAGACAGCTTTCGCAGAAGCCAAAAAAGCTCTCGCGGATGCCACCATGCTGCACCATCCACATTCAGATCCAAATACTGAGTTAGTCCTAACGACTGATGCATCAAATACTGCAGTCGGTGCAGTGCTTCACCAAATAGTGGACAACCAATTACAGCCCTTAGCGTTCTTCTCGCAAAAACTCCAGGCGGCACAGACAAAATACAGCACATTTTCTCGCGAACTCCTAGCCATTTACTTGTCTATCCGTCATTTCCGCCACCTTTTGGAAGGACGACAATTTCGTGTGCACACTGACCACAAACCCCTGACACACGCACTTCATGCCAAGCCTGACCGACATTCACCCAGAGATATCCGCTATTTGGATTATATTTCCCAGTTCACAACAGACATCCGCTACGTGCATGGAGTTGATAATGTTGTGGCTGATGCATTATCCAGACCTGACATCAACACGGTGCAGACCAAATTCGATCTTACGGAACTGGCAAACCTCCAGCGTGATGATCCATCTTTGCTCGAACTGCGCACATCCTCTACACTCCAGCTCAAAGATTCTCCCCTACCTTCAGCCGATGGCACAGTCCTATGTGACTGGTCTACAGGTAACCCTCGTCCTATCGTTCCAACTTGCTACAGGAAGATCGTTTTCGATCATTTTCATTCTCGTTCCCATCCTGGTATCCGTGCATCTCGCAAACTCATTTCTGCCAGATTTGTTTGGCCCAATATGAATTCTGACATTGCATTATGGACTAAACAGTGTTTACAGTGTCAGAGAAACAAAGTCCACCGCCACACTTTTTCTCCTCCCAGTACGTTCACCGTTCCCGACGTCCGTTTCACACATATTCACGTCGATCTTGTTGGTCCACTACCACCATCAAATGGACATACCCACTTATTAACCGTTGTTGATCGTTTCACACGCTGGCCAGTGGCAGTACCCATTTCCGACACCTCGGCAGAAAATATTGCGAAAGTACTACTCCAGCACTGGATTGCTACATTTGGTGTACCGTCTACCGTCACCACAGACCGTGGCAGCCAATTCCAATCGACTTTGTTTCGTGAGTTCACTAAACTGCTTGACTGTAAACACATCACAACAACTGCATACCATCCTTCGTCCAATGGCATGGTAGAGCGCCTACACCGTCAACTCAAAGCAGCACTGATATCACAGCCAAACCCCAATAACTGGAGCGACAACCTGCCACTAGTTCTCTTAGGTCTGCGGTCATCAGTCAAAGACGACCTCCACAGCACGTCAGCTGAGCTCGTTTTCGGTACCACCATATGCCTTCCAGGTGAGTATGTTCAACCTAGCACCGATGCCAGTCCTAACCCATCCCAATTTGTCCAACAACTCAAAGACCGTATGTCACATCTACGTCCAACACCCACTCGCTTGTCATCCACACACGTTTTTGTACACAATGATCTATTTACGTCACCTTTCGTTTTTATTCGTAACGATGCTGTTCGCAAACCACTCACACCACCGTATGATGGTCCATTTAAAGTGCTTAGTCGCACAGACAAATATTTCGTGGTTCAAAAAGCCGATAAGCCAGACACTGTTTCCGTTGACAGATTAAAACCCGCGCATTTTGATACACCTCCATCACCAACAACACCGACACCATCACCATCCACAAACACACCACCAACAATTCCTGTTGATGATCCAAACTCTATCATCACACCAGACACTACACCACACCCGCCAGCACCACCACAGCAAAAACCTTCCCTGGTAACCCGCCATTCCGGCAGAAACGTTCGACATCCTGTCAGATTTCAAGACTTTGTTAGTTGACGTTTTCTTTCGCTAACCGTTTCTTCTTTCTATTTTTCTATCGAGCGTTTATTTTGTAGAACAAACGCTCTGGCGGGGGAGTTGTGTAGGTACCTGTACATTTCCGATTTTTTCCATGATTTTCAACGTCCCTTGGTGCGACACTCCTTTGTTGTACCGACGTTTTAATGTAAAAACACACACCTTTTGGTCGTCACCACCGCGCAATACAAAAGGCTGTAAATAAACCTTTAATTCTGGCACGGTCTCATCTTCTGGTTTGGAGTGTCTTGGAATCATATCGGTCGGAACTAACTGTGTGAAACAAAACATTTTAGAAGCTTCAACGGCGTTTCTTGGCACTTCGCTCGATACCATCCTGTTCTGTTCAACGGATGGCTGTCAGACCGAACTGGGCTGAAGACATTGGCGGATATTGGCTCTTCGACACTCATCTCCTGATCACAAGAACATTGAACAACTGTGAGTTTGAGTCACACCTTTTGTTTCATTTTTTATTCTTGATGTACATACCCTTTTGGCCTTTTTATCACCGCACGCTCCTCCGCCCATCTTAGTTTGCTAGTGTCGTCTTAGATATTGTTGACAATAATTTAGTGTACCACATAGACAGAGTAGTACGCTACAAGGTTGAGCGTGCCGGGCGATACCATTATGTGAAACTCAAAAACCTTCCCCTAAACTTTACGGTTCGCACAAGTTTGTAAAATCCTCTTGAAACTAGGATTGCTTTTCCACTTGCTAAGTTTGATCATGCTTTGCTTCTTGCTTCGGAATCATCCGAAATTAACCAATGTTATTATTATAAGTGGCATAACTCCACTCATCCCCCTTGGCCTCATCTGCCAGTTGCCCGGTCAGAGAATGCCGGGCTACCGAGACAGGAATTTCCTCGAACAAACTCGTGTCGCCGATTGGCGACCAGCTATCGATTCCTCAAACGTTCGGTTAGTCGATCTCTGAACTGCCCCTAAAATACTCTGAGTGGGATTGTTAGTAAGCCTACCGGACAGTAGTTTGAAGCCACCTTCCGTTTGCTAACTTTGGGAATGGCCACAACCTGCGCTAATCTCTAGTCGTCCAGTAGCTCCCTGGTGTCTAATGGTACTATGAACAGCTGCGTTAGCGGTCCATCCAGCATACTGGCTAGGACATTTAGAATGACAGGATGAACACCATCTGGCCCGGCAGCCTTATTGCTGTTCAGCCTGCTCAGAAACACTTCAACTTCACCGTTGCTAATGTCTACTTGCCTTAACGGTGATCGTCTCCTGGTTCACGGTGGTCTCGTGCAGACCCCCGGCGTCTTGTTTATGCTCACGTTCGAAGATCCACAAAGCTGGCACCATCTTGTAAACGCTCCTTGACTGCACTACGTATTCGTTGACTGCGCATCCCACGGTTACTGCTCTGGTGATCTTACACTGGAATTGGCTGTAGTAAGCCTTAGGATATGCCTTGAGCCTGCAAGCAGTGGCTGCCTCACATCTTGCCTGACGTCCTCTGTGCACCCTAATGGCTCGCTCGTGAGCTCTCAACTGTCGCGGCAAACTCTAGAGTCCACCCGATGACCTTTAAAGAAGACAAAGTTTGCGCTTCGCCAGAAGCGCCCTGGCGGATCGGCTTGTCCACCACGGAGGTCTACCCGGTCTTCTGACGCGCTCGAAGGAGGAGAATTTTTGGCCAACCTGAGGAGGTGGTGTCCGATCATGGCCCATTTCCCTACTACTATCTGATAGTGAGTGCCTCAGTGAAATCCATTTGCGGCCTCCATGATCTCGATGACGTCCAAACTCCTAGAGCTCCTTTGCATTATTTTTGGCACTCCAGGAGGAGCTCTAACGATCAAGAATCTGGTGGTTTCATGACGGTTTCTCCCAAGCGAAAGGGTGAATCAAAGAGCGCTCACTTCTCCCGGGTGTTTGGCTAGATCTAAGACAAGCGAAGTGTCGCGATCTCTTGCAGTGCCTGGCGATTTCACGCAAATTAAGTGCCATTCTGCAGAACGCAGATATTTTGCCCTTTTTCGAGATCCGCTAACCTCTCTCCGTGTGACAGTTTGCAGACGAAATTTTATATGATTTCTGTAAGCTGCTTTAGTGCAACCAACGTGGGCGGTCACTAGGTTGAAGAGTGAAGAATACGGCGTGCAGAATGAGAAGCAGGCGAAATGAGTGATTGCATAGAAAAGCAAGAGTTAAAAACTGGTAAAGAGGTGGAATAATGATATGTAAGAGGAAATGTAACGGGTGTAATCGGTCAGCGACGCAGGTAATTTGGGTTTTAAAGAAGGAAGGGGAACGCCGACGCCCAGGCCTTGTCAAAGCCAGTTTTTAACTATGTGATGGTTAGGGTGGACACCGCCTCTTCCGGAAGTTTGTTCCTTGCGGTGACTAACCTGAAGGAGACAAAACCAACCCGGATACTCTGCAGTGTTCTAGGCTTTTCCAGCTCTAGACTGTGTTTCCTCGAATCCTAGTCTTCATCTAATTATTGGTAGGGTACATTAGTCACCGGAGTCACTTCGAGCTTCCTAAATGTTTCATTTAATACTTCATTAGCCCAACTCCAGTCAAAGTAGAGAAGTTAAAATGGCAGATCTTTCCGTTCGCGATAGACTTCGGAGGCCTGGCATGGTGTTTGCAAATCTTCCTTGCGCAGGTTTTAGAACCTCCCGGTCCCAAACTAAAGAGGGGCCCAGGGTTGCAAAGCACACTCTGTAAGGCCGAAAAATGGCTGTGTATGTTGGGATTACGACTCGGGGATTTCTGGAACCAGCTGTCATTTAAAATTGATAGGGAGCCCTACTAGCCTTTCCGGCTGCAACGGAATACTGGGCTGACGATTTAGAGAGCTCACTGTTAAGTAATCCAAGCCCTGCGTGGTGGGGGTCCGTAGGATCTCGTGGGGGTCACCTGAAACCAGGTGTCACTGCGCTGGAGCACTTGTGGGCAGCAGACGCCCACACTTGCTATTATTAATCAGCGGACCCCCGGCTACCGACCAAGTATGGGGGAAGACCAGGTCAGGATTGTACGTCGTTATCGGCTGAGCTTCAAACAACCTAAGCATTGTCTTCAAGCAAGTAGAAGTGGACATTAGCTCTCACGCCAGGTCATTTACGGCAGAGCTTCAGCCCTTAGACCGACCACTGTTGAATCCCACCACATGGTTTCTTAAGGGGTGAGGTGGAGCCTTCGACCCTGACGTAGAGTTTCCGGTTTTTCAGGTAACCCAGCAACCAGGCCATAACGGGGGAGCTGCCCTCGACAGTACCAATTTAGAAAAGAATGGAAGATGGTTTACCAAGTCGAACGCCTTCTGGAATTTCAAGTAAAACACCACGACCCGGTCACCCCTGTCCAGACTTTCTGTCGATATACCTAGGGAAGTTAGTAGATTGGCGAGGAACAACTCACCCCCGGCGAATCCGTGCTGCGCCTTTCCCAGTCTGTCGTGATTATTTCGGCGGCGAGCAAATTAGACACCAGGGAACTTCTCCGTGACCCTTAAAACGACTGGTAGGGGAGGTGCGGAGCTATATTTAGAGGTCAGGTCTCCTAGCCTTCCCTCGGGGATCGGGACAGCCTGAGTCACCCTCCAGTACCCTGGTATTCCCCCCGCAGGATGTACAGGTTGAACAATGCTGCCAGAAAAGGTGCGACGCCCTCATCTAGGGGTGGTAGAGTGGCGAGATCGGTGCCACCAGGCCCCTGGGCTTTACGCTGGCCCGGGCTGCTTGATGGTCATATCTGATACCGTCGACACTTTTGGATGATGGAGGTGCACCCACTGCCAGCCCAAGTCTCCGGAGTTGACCGATCAGGAATGCTCCAGGAGGGTTTCAGCCTTCTGCCCCGCATTGGTGGCTTAGTCGCTTGCCACAAATTGCCCGTTTCCGAGGGCAACCCTCATAAGTTTTGTCGTTTGTATCTTGGCGGACGAGTTTCTTAACCCTATCTAATGTAGGTGTCAGGTGGGGCCTTGGTTGTCATGAAAGCTCTTCTGAACTTGAAGCTTCTGCTGAGCCCCGGTTATCGCACTCCTTTACCGCTGAAGACGACCTCTGCTTCGCATCCCCTTAGGTGGGGCGAATTCGTTAGCTCAGAGAATTAGATTGCTCTTTACAAGGTTTCATACAACATCTACTTCGCCGGATAGACCATTCTAGTTTGAGGCTCAGCACTCAGCACCAGCCGTTGATATCCAGCTGCTTGAAAACCTTCTTCTACTTTTCGGGAGTCTCCTCGTGACCCATAGCATAAATGAACCTTGACGAACCATGGACACCTTTACCAGGTGGTGCAATGGTCCCTGGGTCCCGCACACCGGCTCGGTACTTGATTATTTCGACATCCTATGGGGCAGGAGTGTGGCTGTCCCCCCAGTGCATAAGCTGGCCAGCATATTGGAAAGGTGTCTTCTCGTGAACCATATCGTAGAGGCCGTGGCTGGAAAAGGATACTTGCGCCCGTCTACTTTCCCAGTCTACCTCTGGGGTGCTTAAGTCCCCGGCTGTAAGGACATGATTGCTCAGCCCAAAGGCCTTTCGTAAGTGGTCCGTGAAGCTTGTGCTTTCTCTCCCAGTTACTGCAGGGCTGCCTTGAGCGCAAATAGGAAGCACCTGTCTGCCGGTAGAAGTGAATGTCGGAAACCGCCTGGATGCTGGGTTTCGTAAAACAGGTACCTAGCTTCTTCTGAAGGTGTTGAATGACTACCAGCAGTACATCTTCGCCCACCTTGCCATCCTCCCTGCCTAGCCTATAGTTGAAGTACCTCGAAGAACAAAGTGATTTTGTCAACTTGATCGTTTAACTACGTTTTGCGGAGGGCATTACAATTTTCTTCGGTGGCCTCTAACTGAAGTCCCTTTCACCTGTTGTCTACGCCATAGACAATAATATAGAGCATCATTTCGCCCTCACGGGATTCTGGGTAGCTTCCACCACTGGGGTTACCGCTGCCGAGCCTTAGGCCCCAGTGCTGCGCTCGTTCTAGGCAAGGAAGTTAGTGGAATTAAGTTGCACGGGTATGCCCACAAGCTTCCCCCATTGAATAGTCCGTCTCCCCGGTGAAGCGGTTCTCTGTGGGTAACTTTGATTAGGGCCCACATTCTGATCACACCTAGTCAGATTAATTATTACGGATTTTTGATGCCTGGGAGGGGGCCCACTTTCGCCTGCCCTATATGGACGTACACCCCTCAAGGCCGGGCCCACGAAGCTGTATTTATGCCGAGTAGCTTTATTTAGTTCAGTTAGAAGAAGCCTACCAGGGAGCGGGTGAGTCATCTGAGCCCCTGCCAAGAAAAAAGCCCTGCGGAGGAGGTCATCTAATTCAGCCTGAACGGGGCATGCACCAGTTTGTCCCCATTCTGAGTCAGGCCTCCACTCGCCGGGCCACATGACCCGCTCTAGTAACACGTGCAATGGAATACTCAAGTTCTTGTGAGACGTCCGTCATGTTGACTGGGGTTCGGTTGTCTTTGGAGAGATGCATCACAGAAAGTCCCGTGAATGCTCCTGATTGCAGTTCCCCTTTGACAACCAAGGGCCATCGCAGCAAGTCACCCAGGCCATGATGCTGCTCTGGTAGGAGTCTTTGCGTGGTCCTGGAACTACTTGACATTATTTTGCCGGCAAACAATAACTTATGCTCCAATTATCATTAGTACTCTTGGTTTCAACCGTTTGTATTTACGGTCCGCAAGTCGGCGTTCTACTGCCAGAGCCATGGTCGGCTTCGGTGATATAGATTGCTCCGTGAATTCCTAGAGGAATTCTATGAATCCACTTGAGTCTTTCAAGCCCAAAAAGGAGTTGCAGAGCAGCTGTCTTCTCTTGGTACGGCCTGTTCCTTAATCTGTTTACCACCCCAGGTAAAAGAGGCCGGACCTTTATCTAAGCTACAGCGCCTCGCAAAAGGGCCGGAGCCCATGCTTGGACACAATGGCCCGAAGGCTGTTACGTGGGTTGAAGGTAGAACATGAGGTTCCTTTGAAGCACACCTGCGCAGTAGCTAGTAGAGAGTTCGTTTGGCTTTGGTCGCAAGAGCTAAGCAATATTCAGGTGTTTGGAAGCCGTTGGTTATCCCGACTCCAAGACCCTCGAGACTTGTGGCCAGCGCTATCGCGGCAGAGTTGCCGTCCTTGGTCAGGTGTGCGCACTTTCCCAGTCAGTCTTCAGTCTTCAGTCTTCATTGGGTGGTCCAAGTGTGAAACCCATGTAACTGGTTATTCGCAACTAGAGTTAAGATTGTTCGACTAAGCAGACCCAAAATCAGAACAAAAATGATCCCACAGATCTGCGGTGCTACATTACTAAATCACAAGCTTATAAATATGCTCAAACCTCAACTACGCGGTCAAAATATATTAAAGAGAGAACAGAGTTTGACTAGAAAAGAGTCCACACATAAGATTGACGATGAATTCGGGGGCCAAATCAGCTCCGCACCTCCTCCGTATCATCTTTGTGCAGAGGAACCACCCGGCTTTAAGACAGTCTACCGGTAGTCTAGTCGTGCGGATCAACTCGTCGATCTACCCTCCCCCTACAAACTAGATCCAATCCGAATGATACTTGACCATTTCAGCACAACCACCTCGCATATGATTTGTAAAGACTAGAGATAGGGTCACCGACAAAATTGTTTGTCTCTTAAAACGTGTTCTGATATCCCATTGAACATATTCCGGAATCTAAAGATAGATAATGCCTTTGAGAAGGAAAAATGGTTTCAAGATAAACATACGGGGTGTGCTGTGAATAAAAGAAGAGGCCAAGCGATACGGATGATCCAATAACCCAGAGTACGGATAAGCAATTTCCAACGAAAGACAGGAGAAAATCACTCCCTAAGTGGTACGCGGCTTAGGTGCTCAATCACGGCTAATTGTTGGGGTAGGACGACAAAAGACACTAGTTAGGAGAAATGCAACTCAAATGAAGAATTTGTTTGGATCGATCGGGGAGTAACATGAGAAGAACTCCATATGCCGGCGAGGTGGGCATGAGAGGTGAAAATATGATCATGTCACACGGAGATGGCGGATGTGGGGGCACAGTTGACATACTAGTCAAACGGAAGCAGGACTGGAATTCGACGGGCCCCTAGGGTTCATCAGGTGGAAGTCGACAGCAAAAGATGACTGCAAAAGAACGAAAGCGTAAGGTCTGTTGCAGCTACAAGGGAAAGGAAGAGGACAGCGAAAATGGAAGGTAAGAAAATTATGGGGATCTGGAATCTCAGAGATACGCAACCACTCGCCAACGGCAACTTTCGCGATTAGAGGGTACATGGTTTTCAAAATCTTTGGCCCGACCTAGGAGTCAATGCCGATCTCTTAAGCTATGTACGGTCATATATGTACCAGTTAGCTAGCTATAGCGCACGGGTAGCGTTTAAATTTGGAGAGCGCATGGGTACAAAATGGGACTAAGTTTGGGACGCTTGATTTCTGAGGGGCGGCATGCCCAGAACCTGCGGTAGGCGAAAAGAAAATTGTGTGACATCAGACCCGAATTAGCTTTTTTGGTGGGGTTATTTAGAGCGTTGTGTCAAATTGAGCAGGGTGTTTTTAGTAGAAGCTCGGTGGCAAAAGAGAGACCGGTATGAAGCAAATTATGCGAAAAAGTACAGGTCCCAAGAGGCGAAGCAAGGGTGGTCAGAGATTCAGATTCTGATATTGCTCCGCATAGCTTGAAGAAGTGAGCCTTCCAAGTAGTAGTTTATCAACACGCTTTTGTTTATTTTTTGCCCCGAATTCATCAGATTTTACCATGCTGGAGAATATTATCATGAATATTTAAGCTGGGGTCTGATGTGGGATTTGTAGGTCCGAATGAAGTTTCCCCGGAGGAGAAAAGGACGAGAAGGAAATCTTATGTTTCTTCGAGCCTTAGTCGCTTGGATAGTGTCGTACTCGTAATGTTTGGGGAACAAGAGTAATTGAGACTCAGATAGCGGACAGTACGTGGGTAGGCAACAAGATACCCACCAAAGGCTTAGGATTCATCAGGAAGTTAGAATTTTTTATCAGTACCTGGAACTTATCGTCTTATAATCCATCATCCCGGAGGTGAAAGTAACGGGCGAGAACACAGGGGCGTGTGGAGATATTACTTAGCTTGGGGGTAATATCTACGGGCCTCAGAAGGAAATCGATGAGTATATCATCCGCAAGTAGTGACTGGTGTAACAGCCGGTCGTGGAAAATCCCCCTTTTTCCCTCGCGATTCAGTGTTTTTCCCAACATCACTCATTTCCATACACTATTGACTTGTCTTTACGAACTGGTTGTTTTTCTGGACCAATTGTTGTTTGTTCGCGCCCAGAGCGCTACTTTGGCACATCCTTGTTCAGGACCTGCGTGACGCACGTGCTGTCTGCTCACACGCTGCTATTCGGTTTCTCGTTGTTGAGTCCTTGTGATCGTATTATTGAGGTTTGTATATTGTTTGTCATTGTTTATTGTACTAATCTAGTATCGTAGAATATCACGGATAATCGTTTTTGATTTCGGGATCCGTTGCGAATTTGGTTATGCATTGCTCAAACGTTCGCTACAATACTCAATAGATCAATTTGGAACGAGGAAAAACACGCAAAATGCCAAGAAAAGGATCAAAAGCAGTCGAATCCGGACAGGAAGTAATACGGCAAGTCTCTGGGGCGGTTTTGGGTACATTTGATTCTTTAGGTAATGCTAGATCGCCTAGTCCTGTCAGTGCTAGTTCATGTGTTATTGAGAACAATATTGATCGTCAGGATGTCGATTTATATAAGCTGAGAATACTAGAACTAGAGCAACAGGTACTATCGGCTGGACTACAGGCACAGGAAGCAGAGAAGTGTACACAGAAACAGCGAGAGCATGAGACCAGTGACTTCGACACTTCCGATAGATAGGGTGCACTAAGGTAGGGAACCCCACGCCGGTCGCCGACTACAAACCGCCATCGATCGATCTGCCTAGAGTGAAGCTAACGGTTTTTGACGGGCGAGCTGAGCAATACTGCAAGTTTGTCAAGCAGTTCGAGACGTTCGTTGAAAATAAGGACCAATACACACGTCATTTCACGAGATGCTACGGCGAAACCAAATTGCAGATCCTGTGGTACTAGCCGTGGCCTACCAGAATGCCCCAAGTTCGGCAACGCCCCAATAGACGAACGGTGGGGAATGGCGAGGATGGCAGGAGCATGTTTTATCTGTCTCAACACCACGCACCGGGCAGCAGCCTGTAGGACAAGGAATCGATGTGGTTACGAGGGCTGCACGGGCAGACACCATCGGCTGCTGCATCAGGCGAGAGTAACCATATCCGAAGCGAGTGCCAAGCCCAGCGTGATTTGTTTAACTTCACAATCTGCCAGTAAACCGGTACGTTTAGGCGTAGTGGCCGTGGGAGTAGTGACTCCGGCTGGGATAGTCAAGGCGTTGGCCTTCGTTGATAGTGGATCCGACACCACTTTAGTGAAAGAGCGGTTTGCCGACAAACACCAATTGGCTAAAGGTGCGACGTCGTTAGCAGTGAGCACGGTGGGCGGAACACAGGTAATGACTGCCGGTAGATTAAGGCTGCAACTCATCTCTCTAGACACTAACGAGGAAATTGAACCAACAGAGGCATTCACGTTAGCGGATCTCCGCATGCGAGCACCAAGGTCGGTGAACGCAATCTTGACTCGGTGGCCCCACCTGCAGGATGTAACCGTTGTAGACTGGGAAGATGATGAAGTGGATCTCCTCATCGACTGCGACGTGCCAGAGGCGCATTGGGTGCTTGACCAGAGAGTGGGCGACCGCCAGGCACCTTATGCCGTACGCACGGCTCTGGGATGGATGTTATACGGTCCAGTAGGGGTACGCGGTTCCGTGAATTACTTATCCGCCGAAACGGACCGCATAGAGTATCATCTGCAACTGCTGTATGAAAAGGAGTTTCATGACATTGGAGACGAAAGACCGACGTTGTCTCAAGAGGATCACTTCGCTCTACAAACGGTGCGGCAAGGCACTAGAGGCCTCAAAAAACAGTTCGAGGTTCCCCTCCCATGGCGCACATCGGTCGACCCGTGGACTGACAACATAAATTATGTTCTCCAACGACTACTACGACTAAAAGAACGCTTCATTCGAGACCAGAATCTGTGGGAACGATACACGGATTTGATGAAGCGAAACGAGACCGTCGGTTACGTTGAAAAGGCGCCTGTTAACACCGGCAGCAAAAGGGGTATCTGGTATCTGCCTCACCATCCGGTTATCAACCCCAAGAAACCCAATAAACTGCGGGTGGTTTTCGACTGTGCGTCCAAGTTCCAGGGCAAGCCGTTGAACGATCGCCTACTACAGGGGCCTGACTGGACCACACCACTGATCGACGTTTTGTGCCGTTTCAGAGTGGGTAAAGTGGCTTTGTCTGCTGACATTAGGGAAATGTTCCATCAGGTGAAGATTCCGGTAGGAGAACGAGATCCTTTGCGTTTCCTGTGGTGGGAAGGGAGCGACCGGGACAAAGCAGTGGTGAATTATAGGATGACCGTCCACCCCTTCGGAGCCATATCGTCACCATCTTGTGCGAACTACGCCCTCCGAGAATCAGCGAACAAACATGGCGATCTAGTACATCGGACGGTGGTAGAAAGCGTCAGCAGGAACTTCTACGTCGACGACTACCTTGGGTCATTCGATGATGTGGAATCAGCTCTAGAGCAGTTCAGGGGTCTGACGAGATTGCTGGAAGAGGGCGGCTTCCATCTAACTAAATGGATGTCGAACGCTTCAGAAGTGCTGAAGGTCATCCCGTATCACGAAAAGGCCGAAAGGGTGAGAGATTTGGACGGCTCTCCACTTCCTATCGAGCGCACTTTAGGGATACAATAGGACGCGGAAACGGACGATTTTGTTTTCGAACTGAACGTTCCCGAGCTGCCAATAACCCGTCGTGGCATACTATCTGCCGTCTCAAGTTTGTTCGACCCGCTCGGTTTCGTCTCACCATGGCTGCTACCCGGAAAGATCTTGCTGCAGCGGCTGTGCCGTAAGAAAGTTGATTTGGACCAGTCACTGGACCGAGAGGACCGGCTGGACTGGGAAGAATTTTCGAACACCTTGAAGAAATTAGGGTACATAAGAATCCCACGATGTTTGACTCCTGGCCATACGACACGGACTGGAGAACTACATGCCTTTTCCGATGCATCTGAAGTCGGTTATGGAGCTATGGTGTACGGACGATGGCGCGCAGGAGATGGACAATATACCACGAGGATCCTGTTCGCTAAAGCCCGCGTTGCTCCACTGAAGTCGGTCTCAATCCCACGCCTTGAACTCAGCGCAGCCGTGTTGGCAGTCAGGGTGGTGCAAGCTGTGAAGAGATGTTTCGATCTCTACATTTGGTCGGTGAGCTTCTGGACGGATTCAATGATAGTACTTTACTATATCAACAACGTCCGGAGCCGGTTTAGTACTCTCGTTGCTAACCGGCTCACGATTATCCACGATGAATCAGCCACGCACCAGTGGAGTCATGTCAGGTCTGGCGATAATCCGGCCGACCTGTGCTCCCGAGGTGCGAACAACTTCAGGCAACTGGACACGTGGACGAGAGGGCCAAACTTCCTGCAACTGCCCAAACAGGACTGGCCCGTGTTCGAATTAAAACCCCCTACGGAAGTGGAACTGGAGATCAAAGGCGTAGTGATATCAACCAACGTCGTCGAAGCGACATCCATTCTATCGCGACTGGTCAGGTTTTCTTCCTGGATGAAGACGCTTCGTTCGCTAGTTTGGTTAACCAGGTTCAAGAGAAATTTACTAGTCATGAAAGGGCTACGGCCCTCAGGTCGGATACGGGTCGGCCCGATAGGTCCCGATGAGCTACAAGCGGCAGAGTACGATATTTTCAGAATGATACAACGCGAGGCTTTCGCCCGAGAACTCAAGAGGGCGGAAGAAGTGGGGCCGACCAATAAAGACATGCCATCTCCAAGAGGCGAGCTGAAGAGTTTAAACCCCAAACTCATCGACGGACTGCTGCGGGTGGACGGTAGGCTGACCAACGCCCACCTGAACTTCGACACAAAGTATCCTATACTGCTGCCTGCGAGATAACCTGTAGTACAGCTAATGATCCAACACGTCCAAGCCGTGGAGGGACATGCCGGGGAAAGTCACGTGACGAGCGTCATCCGAAAGCGTCTTTGGTTGTTGAGAGGACGAGAGACTGTAAAACGCCTAATCCGACGGTGTGTGCAATGCAGGAGACGCAATGCCACAGCAGGCAAACAACTCATGGCCCCACTACCAGAATGCAGGGTGACTACGGGCTGGTGGCCGTTCAGTGACACTGGGTTGGAATATTTCGGGCCCTTGTGGATCAAGTGCGGGAAAAGATTAGAAAAGCGATGCGGATGTATCATGACGTGCATGAAATCACGTGCGGTACACCTAGAAGTCGCACATTTGATGACGACCGATTCGTTTCTACGGGCCTTGCAAAGATTTATCAACCGAAGAGGCGTACCGGCCGATATATACTCAGATAATGGGTCGAACTTTGTGGGCGCTCACCGGGAATTGCAGCGTTGGCACAAGAACATAAACAGGGACGAACTGCAGAATCGAACCGTGGCCTACGGCATACAATGGCATTTCAACCCCCCACAGGCCAGCCACCGAGGCGGCATATAGGAACGCATGATCCGGTCCGCCAGACGGATATTGCTGTCAATCATGGAGCAGCAGCCGCCCAACGACGAGACGCTGAACACCGTCATGAATGAGGTGGAGCGAAGCCTGAACAACCGCCCCCTGGTTCCATTATTGAACGGCGACCCCACCCACCTGGCGCTCACCCCAAACGACTTATTGACGCTAAGGTCGAACGGAGGTTTCCAAGGGCCGGCAAACCTTCGTGGGAGCTACCTCCACGGGTGGAAGCAGGCGAACTATCTGGCCAAGGTCTTCTGGAGGCGATGGCTACGGGAGTACCTACCGGCTTTGCAGACTCGACAGAAGTGGCTAGCCAAAACAAGACCATTCAAAGTTGGGGACGTGGTTATGATCACCGACGAACGCGCACATTTCAGCGCTTGGTCTTTGAGAGTAGTTACGGAAACCATCAAAAGCACTGACGAAATGATAAGAACGGTGATAGTGAAGACAGCTAATGGAGTGCTCATCCGTGACATACGCAGTATTAACCTACTCGAGAGCGAAGACGGAGGAGCTGATAACCCTGAGGCCTAGTAAACCTTTTTCACACCAGTGATCGAGGTGGATAAAGAAACACCATATATACCTCACGGTCTCCGTCAAACACGTTAAGGTGCTCGCGGTCTTTTCGTTGACATTACAGAAGGTTCTTTCCGATATGTGGTGATGAATGCGATTCCATTGTACATCCCGATACATACACGCATGCACGACGCACTCTACATCACGTAAACCCATCAAACATGTGACAGTGTTCGTTGTTTTGCTTTTTGTTGACGCTACCGAATGCCCCTTGCATACGTGGAAGTAGCGGAGCTCAGGTCACACACACATGCTAAATTTCACTCGTTTTCTTGCCACGCGGTCTTTTGTTGACATTGCAGGAAGTCCTCCTTTGATGTGTAGTCATACCTGTGATTTCATTGTAACCCCAGCACACACACACACACGCACTCACACACACACACAAGCACGTACATCCAGGACCGGACGGCCCCTTACGAGGACAACGTCTATGTGGCCATTCACGCCCGCCATCGGTCATTTGGTCTTGTGGAAGATGTAGACTAGCCTCACGTCTATGCATCCAATGGATTAGGTGCGACCAGTAGTAGAACGTTGACGACGAGCATTAGACGCGCGCACTGACAGCGGGGCCTAGGCAGGTAGAAAGAATCAGTACCTTTATACCAAACCTTTGACTCTGCTAAGGATCCAGGAGGATTTTGGTGGGCGGTGTAACAGCCGGTCGTGGAAAATCCCCCTTTTTCCCTCGCGATTCAGTGTTTTTCCCAACATCACTCATTTCCATACACTATTGACTTGTCTTTACGAACTGGTTGTTTTTCTGGACCAATTGTTGTTTGTTCGCGCCCAGAGCGCTACTTTGGCACATCCTTGTTCAGGACCTGCGTGACGCACGTGCTGTCTGCTCACACGCTGCTATTCGGTTTCTCGTTGTTGAGTCCTTGTGATCGTATTATTGAGGTTTGTATATTGTTTGTCATTGTTTATTGTACTAATCTAGTATCGTAGAATATCACGGATAATCGTTTTTGATTTCGGGATCCGTTGCGAATTTGGTTATGCACTGCTCAAACGTTCGTTACAACTGGTGCGATGAAGTACCGGGATCAGTGTGTCGCCGATGCACACTATCAATACAAGGAGACCCAGTATACTGCCCGGTATAACGTCAATTGTAGTTGGTTTGAGATTAAAAACACGATCGTTAGTGAGGACGACTTGGAAACTCGAGAGAGGGAGATATAAGCGCAGCCAGGAAAGAGGTGGGTTGTTGTTGTCAAACGAACAAGTTGTAGGCACAGGGCACGATCGAACATCTTCTACAGGACTATGGGGATGGAGACCAATGTCTTTCCGCTATTGAAACCTCTGTGACTTAGTTGAGGAAGTGAAGCTGCATGCAATGCGTGATCGAGACCTGAGAAACCGGTGCTTCCTTCAGCAGGGGTAGTTCAAACCGAAAATAAACGTCACCATACCAGACCTAAAAATCATTTAAACTATTCCAGAAACAACATAGGTGTTTTAAATGGGACGGTTATTATAAATTGCTTGAAGGGGTCTTTTTGTGTCGCTGTATGATGACTGAAAACCTCCTGTCGGCGGCAGCAAACT
This sequence comes from Fasciola hepatica, assembly GCA_948099385.1. NCBI lineage: Eukaryota > Metazoa > Platyhelminthes > Trematoda > Plagiorchiida > Fasciolidae > Fasciola > Fasciola hepatica. The sequence goes on from CANUEZ040000182.1 coordinate 12,269,403, forward strand.
AAAGTTGATTGATAGAGAGTACAGGTCCCGTAGTAAGAAGACCGGGTTTAGCCTACTTTTAGTGGTTGCAGTTGGAATAGACCGATTTGGTTTCAGATGGGCTCGTGATTTTACCGTGAAGTGAGCATGAAAAAGTGGTTAACTTCTGACTTTTGCATAGATTGAGCGGAACTGGTGGCAGCAGGAAGATGTGTGGTAGCTAGTCCTGTGACCAAAGCCAAATGTGTGGAACAATAATTACTAAAGGCTTCGGCTATGTCAGGGGGAGGTAACCGAAGTCTTAACAGGTCTGAGTAGAGCAGCGGCTTGAGCTTCCTAGTTCCTAGACTGGCGTAGAAGTGAGGGTTTTGAAGCTCTCCTGGAATATTTTACAGCATTGGCTCCTTCATTGCGAAGCCGAGTCCAATTTGGTAGCCAGGCAATGCCAGGAAGGTTAGTAATTTTTACGAAGGTAAAAATAATTGGACGCGGCACGGACCAAAAGTCTCGATGTGTAGCCCCGGATAGATTTTCTGAGAAGAAACCGTTGTTAACGTGCCAGCTAAAGGGAATGTCGATAAACGGAACCCCCTAGAGTTGCCAGTGATCCACAGTCCAAAATACCTCTCTACGAGACATAAAAAGCATATAAGACTGGTATCCTAAGCCCTTTGCCGTTGTCCAGGGGTTTATCTCCCAGCTCATCAACAAGGCCGGAAATAGGATACTCTCATCGTTCTAAGTCTGAACACTCTACGATTCTCCGAAGTTCTAGATCATCCTGCGAACTGTCCATCACATCGTCGTTATTATCAAGATATTAGGTTAAACACGACCCGAAAAAGTGTAAGTTTCACATTTGTACCCGTGTGTTGCGTCGGGACTTCAAGACAACCATACTGTTGTGACCGTTCGCGAAGAGCTGATAGAAGGAAACCTTGCGATAGTGCTTCACTGGATAAGAAATATTACCCTGGCATGAAAGGATCTATAGATATGACGTGAAAACGTCAGCATAACAAGTGTTTCAGTCGCTGACTTAACCGTTAAATAAACCTGTTTATCACAGGGGGTTTTTCGGCCACTGCCTATATTTCCCATTAGACGGCTGATTTGATGGTCCGCCCGAAAACACTCTCCAGTGTTGTGTTTGTTGGTGACATTTGTGACTGAAGACCCCATTCTCTGGTTGTCCCAAGGAAATAGACCGTCCGGATATTTACGTCACAGGAGGTGATCTACGAGAAGCAGACTTTTGGCCCAAGGGGGACAAGCCTGGCCTCGGAATATGACGGGATTTTAAGGCAAGAGCAGGCTCGATCCTGAAGCGCGTCCGGGTAGTGAAGTTAGTAAGGCCTTGAGAAATGACCCCTTAGCTGCAACATCAATAAAAGTTTCGATCACGTTCAGCCTGTGTCTGAAAAACCTCTGTAAACTTCAGCAAGACAAACGGATAAACAAGTACTTCAACATATGCGTATATGCACATAACGCCTACATCTATGCTGTGGATTAACTAGCCTAATTTGGCCTCAGATTTTGGATTTGACAATACATTTCGCATTTACTCTGATACTACATTAGTAAGCCCAATCGAGTGTGCAGCGCTGTCAAATCAGAGAATGAATTCGTTATTACGAATTAAGGTAACTGGTAGCCTAAACGACGAATTCCAAAGGAAAACATGATCTATCTGAATACTCCACGGCACCGGACCAACCAAATGGAAGCACAAAAATTAAATGCAGACTTTGTTTATGCCGCCAAAAGGAGTGGCAAACGAGGACCAAAGTTTAGCAGCGTCCAAGATCCAACGCAATCACAACGGCAGAGTCAGAAACCAATTCCAAAATTTGTCACGGTCGAGAAATTAGGATGCAAAAAAAGCATTTAGACGTGTTCGTTGATTTTTGTTGTGAAGCACTCAATATTCAATGAAGTAATGTCGTCTCTGGGTAGTTGGCAGATATGTGTAAATATTCACTGAGGATTTTCAGCAAGCTAGTTATACCACAAGCCGTGACGGCTCTTCTGTATTCAGTGTCTTAGGCTTGGGAAGAGGTTATGGCTCTCACCCCGCCTAAATAACCCCAAATCAATACCTACGGTATTTCTATGAGTCGGCAAATTCTTATGCCGGCAGCGGATATTTTCGATTACCCATCTCTGGTGTTTCACAATTCAAACCCGCAGGATGCTTTGACACTCACGAACAGCCCGAAGGGGACACAACAAGCAAGACAGAAAAGGATTTCTTTTTTCGGGCCCACTAAAAGCAAACCTGGGATGTCGAAAAGTAAATAACCATGGGCTTCGGGGGTCAACGCACAAGTATCAGGGTAGGTTGAACAGTCAAAAGGGTATAATTCAGGTGTACCACAGAGGCCGACATACACAAGTTGTGTAAAGGTGTCTAGGAATAAGAGCAGAACAATTCAGCACACAAAATATGACACAGCAGACGGTAATTACCAAAAGCACATGAACCGCTTGTGGAAAGGGACAGAATTTAGCGGACGAGAAAGAAAGGTAGAATAGGAGCTTACAAAGGTTTTCGTAACCAGTCTCAAAAGAAAAGTGGTGACCAAGACAATTGAGGACTACAATCGGAAACCAGGGAAATAGACACGTCATAAATAACAGCGGAGTGGGGTCGCCAGGTTTTGAGCATGGATAACCTGGGAAGTTTTAAAGGTGATGAGTTGCACGTGAAGCGTTATATTCGTCGTCTGAACAACTCAATTGAACTCCCGCAGCTCTTATCAAACAAGGCTGCAAAATAAACATGCAAAATTGCAGAAGATCTTTAATAAAACCAGAGACTTCTCCATGTTATTGAAACTCTCTCTCTCTGTAACCATCAGTCTTTGGACTAATGGACTGCTGAAAAAGCAGAAGCTTACAGCCCTAAATTCCTCCGACAGATCTTACCGATTTTCCGGACTGTTAAAGAGCAGAAATTAGTGAGAGTCCTCAGGGACACCGTAATTATTTTTGGGAAACAACGCGCAAATGCAACCTGCAGCCGAAGTCGCTGAGGCGCTCAATACCTTCTTTTCAGAATCCATATCTACTGAAGCAACGTCAAATTCGCAAACCGTACCACTCACCACCCAGCAGATTCTGTCTGAATTCAATTTGAACGACGTGGCCCACCTACTGCTGCTTGTTAGACTCTCCTCCTGCCCTGGCTGTGACGGCACCCCCAAGCACTCCTTCATTTTGGAGGAACTGACGTCCCTGCCATCTTTATGAATCTCTATAACGCATCCCTTAAACATGGCACTTTTCCATTCCACTGGAAAACGTCAACCATTATTCCTATCCACACAAGAAGTCCAGTGTACGACCCTTTAAATTATCGTTCTATCAGTCATACCCCTCTAGCTGCCAGAATAATGGGGCGTTTGATTAAACAACGGATGTCCGATTTTTCCCTTCTCCATAACCTCATTCACAGCGGTCAACATGGCTTCCTAAAGTCACTTTCTCGTAACACATGCCCGTTTGATTTCTTCAACCTACTGACCACGAAGGCTGACGACGGCAAATATATAACCATCATCGACCTCGATATGATCAAGTCATTTGGCCGAGTACCTCACTCCCTGCTGTTAACAAAGCTCCGGGCTTACGGTATCCATGACCCGCTTTTATCATGGATCATTTCCTACCTGTTGGACCAAACCCTAATGGTCATCTATCGCAACCGGTGCCCGTCACCGATGCAGTTATACAAGGAAATGTACTTGGTCCTCTATTCTTCTTACTCCATATTGACAAATTTTTTTCGGTTGTGCAGCACGACACTCCTTTCCCCTTCGCCGACGACATCAAAATCGTTTATGAGTTCCGCCTTTACGATTTGAGCACGGCGATGTGTGATCGTAGGAAACTTGATCAATGGTGCACTTCATGGGAGATGTGCTCGACATCTAAAAGCTTCTACGCAACCTATAGATGTCAAGCCCCTCCCGAAACCCTGTCACTGAACCAAGTGCCCATCGCTCCAAGCTCATCAGTGAGGGATCTTGGGCTTCGATACACTAACTATCTGCAATTCTCGGAAAATGTCTCATTACAGTCGGCCAGGGCCAGAAAGATAATAGGCCTAGTTCTCAGATCATTTAAAATAAAACACAGCATTCTCCGTACATACCAATCCCATGCTAGACCCCACCTCGAATACTGCCCTACAATCTTCTCCGGAATGTCTAAATCGGATACAATACGCCTTGAAAAAGTGCAGCATACGTTTATCAAGAAGCCGGTGGGATACTCTTCACCACTCAACCATAAAAAGCCATGTGCTCTACTAGAAATTGACCCCGTATGGCTTAGTCTTGCTAGGCTCGACTTATGTTTTCTATATAGACTTATTCATAGCTCTGTTTTCATTTCTTCCAACTCTATACAGTTTTTCCTACCCTCATTTTACCCGCTGAGCCACAAAGACTCCAGTCTGATTATCTCACAGTCGAGGCTGGCAATAAGATTCGACTTTCTCCTTAATAAATACTCAAAGCTTTGGAATAAGCTACCCCTGACTATTCGTAAATGCTAGTCAATAACCCAGTTTAGCCTTGTCCTAAAGTCACAACTTACCGTTAGTCATCTGCCATCTTTGACTAACACCAGCATACCTAAGGATCGAGCGTATGAAGAATGCATCGAGCTTTAGAACCCTAGCTTCCATCTCCCCTCCCGCTCTCTGCTGTCCGTCGAGCTGGCCTTCGAAAACGGGTTCCACTGCTAGGATCATAGCATCACCTCCCAAAACTACCACTTCATGCCTGACGACAGGCGTTAGGTTTACTATTTATTATCACCTTTTTGCTCATACAGCACACGACCCACATTGCCGCAGGATACCGGTTTTGCCGTCTACAACCATGACTAGTTAGATGCCTGCCGGTTCTCTCTACTCACCCACGTCCACCTACTATCACCCAACCCCCATACAACCCTGCCTTATCTAATTCACTAGTCGGTCTTCACAACTATGTCCAGACAATTACTGCCCCATCTCGCCATACAGCACTAGGTCAGCCATATAAAACAACTTCCCTCAAGCTCAAGGCTTTTAGCCATTGATGTTTTCTCCTGGCAACAAGTGGTTCAGTGGTGCTGGATCCAAGGGCATTAAGTTCCACCGCCCACCACTTCACTTCCTGATTCTTCGACTCTTTTCATTCTGGCTTCTGCTCTCCTTGGCTTCCTTGCCCAGCCGTAATTTGCTTTCCTTAATCAACCCAATCGAAAACCTCCTATCCCATACTTCCACCTTCCAACAGCTACCTGTTGGCCTCAATTCCCTCCGCTTATATTTCACGACATGAACGCTAGTTTGTGTCACCAAGATTTCTAAATCCACCGCCTAACTTAGACTGCTATCCTGTCTCCGTGTGTGCAATAACATTTCTCACTGGTACAGCCAACCCCAACCGCACAAGAATGGTCAATCGCAGTCTTAGGCATGGTCTGGCGCTGTACGAGACTCATACATATATGCAGGCACTTGCATTACAACACCCGTTGTCACACTCTGTGTGTTTGCTTAGCCCCACTCTGTACTTTCTCAGCCCATGCAAGAGAAACCTTTGATGTCAACGGCACCTTCACCATAGCTGCACCCGGACTTAGGAAAAACAGACCACATTCAGCAGTTACGAAAAAATGACTTATACGCGGATAATTACGGCCTGGGGGAGGAGCTATGAAAAGTCCCTATATGGACCCAACCACCCCTCTGTTAGAAAAAAGGCTCAAAAAGAAAAAACAAAAAACAAAAATGACCTAGTGGGATCGACCTGAACTCTATAAACCACTAATATGGGGCTGTGAAGGAAACAGGCAACCTTCAATCCTGGGTACGTCTCCCTTCGGCTCAGATGTGACCCTGCGAAAGGGGAAACCCCACACCACCCTCAGCCGATTGACACGCTTTTGAGTTCCACGCACGAGACTGACCGGGGTGATAGCGAACTGGTCTCTCCACCTACGCTTATCCACCTCCCGCTCTAGTTTTCAACCACCTCGTACCCTCCCATACAAGCCTGGCATGTTAGTTGATGTCAGCTACATAACCACAGTGGCTCTGGACAAGTCGATACATCAGACGACAACCGTGCCTCATCAAAGCACCAATTATATACATCTAGATATTAAAGCTTATAATAATATACACGTAAGAACGTAGAGAAAAGTTCCCATATTTTTCACCCACTTATCTAATTTTCCTCTTTTTCGCAAGAAAGAGGCTTCCCTCTTATCCTAGAATCCAGTGAACTCTCCAGTTTGCAGCCCAACCTAACGGCAACCTGCAGCATTAGACCCGTAGATAGTTCACGATAGGATCTTTCATATATCCCTTGGATCTATCATACAAACTTGCCATTTAGGTTCATAGTGTGTCCCAGCTGCTTCCTAGCGACCTGTAAAACACCATTGTGGGATTTGTCATATGTCCCCTAGACCTATTATGAAAAATTCCACTCAAGTTTTTCGTGTTGTCCAGCCGCTTCCTCACGTAGCCCTCAGACCCTATAGTCCAAAAGCACCCCCACGGCTTTATCAACCCCGAAAGATAAGAATTCCCGGTGAACGGTTGGATTGGTAATCTATAACTTTGCCTGGTAGTGCAAGCGCAGTTAGCCCTCACGAAACCGAATGACAATGTCAAAGACTCATTTCACCAAGATCATTGTGCCTCGTTTCCAACCTCCGTACTCCTACCTGTTAATTTGCTCATGCTTACCCTCAGCTGGAACATCTCCCAAACCGCGACCCCCCTTTTTTAGTTTCAGAACCACCCGGTCATCACGTTGCCTGGCTGTAATATATCGCGCAGACATCTTTTCTTTGTGTCTGCCCGTCTACAACCGAACCAACGGCCGGCTGCCGCGAATACGATCTAGCCACCGGATTTCACCGACAAGAAGTCCTGGTATTGCTGCATACGCCCCTCTGAGGCTTGCTGAGGAATTCTCACTAAGATCTTCCCAACGCTGAAGCCGTTTAAACCACCGTGCGAGGACTTATTAAATTGTGATCGGTCCAGATTCGGCGATGCCCTCGTCCTTCCCACGATGAAACAGCAAACACAAACCGCGGCCAACCCTTGCCCAAGAAGCTCAACACAGACGCAGAAAAGCCTCAGAAAACTCAACAGAATAAGGTATTTGTCGATTTACCTGCATAACCTGGTCTATTGCAAAGGTTTTCACCCCTGTCTTGCCTTATTTTGTTTCTCGTGGAAGCGGCATTCCGATTGCTGATTATTCCTTCCTGGAACTTCGTCCATCTCACACCAGCTGCGAACTAGTTCCCATGGAACCTGTCTCACCTTTCCAGTGATGCTTTTCCTTTCCTTATCGACGAATCTATGGGAATTAGTATTCCTCCGCGAACGTTCATGACATCCTTCCCAGCCTCCTTTGCCTCAACACCAATTACCCTTTTAAGTGAACATAAGTAAGCATTACTGACCATTTTCTTGCGGAATTCCTATAAATATTGTATTTCCCTCGTCCCAAGTTAATGTCCATCTGAACATTCCTACTTCCGGGCGATTCATTACTACTGCCGCAGTTGACTCGAAATTAATTTGAACTTTCCGAGTAGTCTCTTGTCGCTCCGCCTCATTTAAACCATCCTCACCCTTATTCCATTGTTGCTGTGATGTGCGAATCCCTCTTTGAAATTTGTGAATTTTCCATCTCATTCAGTGATATTGGAAACTCCGATCATGCCTACACGCGTGCCTCTCGACAAAGGTCTAGAAATATACCATTATTATTAATAAGTCAGACATAATTTGGCCGTAAGTTGTGTCATACCTTAGGCAATATTTCTCAGCCTTGTCCGAATCGATCCAACACTACCAAAAAGAAATCGTGGGTTTTATCATGCGGAATGCTACCTTCTTGAGATGGGTCCTGGCATTTAGCGGAGCAGTCAAAAACTATTTCTATTGACCTCTTTATCTGTTGATCGATGGGTCCAGAAATGGATAGCAAGCATAACCTGCCTTCATTGTACGGCGGTTAAAGTTTTCAGTTTTGCTCCAGGTCAACTTTTGTACGTATATCCCAAACATGCTTCTTTCCTGGAGGCTGTTTGCGGTGCCTTCATTTTTAGTGGAAAAGTCCCTTTTAAGCATTTTCCCTGTTATCTGTAAGCTGATCTAACGGAAACTTCCAATGTATATGTACCCAATTTGGTCATCTCCGTACCCAAACCATGAACTGATGAGCACCGAGGCCACGAGATCAGTTCTGCAGACAGTAACAACTTGAGATTCAGGACAGCCTACGCGTTTTGGCTGAGATTCGATACCATTACTGATTCGGTTCGGAAAACTGACGGAGGTCAATACTTAAACCTCACTACAGAATGTGACACGAGGTTTATCCAAAAATAGCCCGAACCGCAATTTTTTATGTAATCTTTCCGGTCTCTTGGTCGGATACCCTGGGGGCTTTGGGTCTGTCACAGCCGATCAGTATGTAAACTTATAGGCCCGGTAGTTGTTCCAGTGAAATTTCTCTCAAGTGGCTTGCCACACATTTATTGGAGTTCATTTGTCTTGTCTTCTGACTACTTGCGGTGGGCCCATGCGAATGTCAACCGTCCCTGAATCTGGTAGGAAAGCTAGCTGCGGTTTCAGCTTTCCCGACTTGGCATTGCTTACAACCACGGTAGAGCCGATGGTCAACAGATTGAGTTCACACTCGGCCATATCATTCCGCTAGTTCTCAATTTACCGGTTTAGTTTCGGACTCGGCATCCAAAAATGCCAAGGCTTCGATCAATCCCTTTTCGCCATGGTCTCCACTGCTGTGACAGTTATCCCTGCTGATTTACCTGGATTGGCAGCAAAAGCGTCCACCCTCTCAAGAATTCTGGAATTTTGAAACTTTGGTGGAGTGCATCAACGAGTGGAGCTTGGTCATGCGAACTTTAGGGCTACTACTAGTTGTTTTATGGCAACCGACGCTACTGTGCGAGACCTTCAAGCGATTAAAGCATCCGCCGCCCTTCTAAGTGAGGGTTCATCTGCCAATGACGATGGACTACCGAAAACGCGGTCTCTGACAAGTGGCAAATCGCTCCTCGGAGGTCAAAATTTGTTGATTTTCCACCTTCATGGCCGAAGTCGCGAGCAGCTGCCCATATGTTGGTTCTGGGATATTCCTTTGGCTAGACTGATGGGACATCCGTTTTCAATCTGAGTGCCATATGGCCTTGGCGCTCGAATGGCCCAAGTATGTATTCACCAATTAGTGACTGCCTGTTTGAGTACTCGATGAGACGTTCAAATTTGACATGACTTCAATTGTGGTTGGTTTTCCGCGCCCGCTCAACCCACCGGTTCTGCTGTCTGGGAGCCAGAATGCGGGCAATCGACTCCAATATTTGCGGGGCATTTAGATCTGAACTACAGCTCGTGTGTTTAAAACGAAGCTGCAAGCTTGCGTTTTTAGATTTAGATCAGCCTGCGAGCGGAGATCATATTTGAGGCACCTGGCCTCCAGACGCAAGCCGTCGATTTGTTCAAGTGCCACTTTGAAAGGGTACCCGAAGAGGCCCCTTGACACATTTCGAGCTCTTCCACAGTCTGTTTTGGGTTCTCACAGGAAGCAGCCTTCCACTGCTTCTCTGGCTCGTCAGCACTAGTATTGCGTGCGACAGAGGATTTTTTCAGGGATATGAAATGTTACATTTGACAAAGTTTTCGGGCCGTTTTACAAATGTTCGGCTTTGATCCTGAAGTCCAGTGACCGTAGTCATTTCAACCTTAGACAGATCCATGACTGATGCATCCCTTTCGAAAGGCCTCTCAACCGGTTGGTGACATTTTGCTTCACAAAATGCTAGTTATCCAGTGAAATTCTATCAAAACCTTTGTTGCTACGACAGAAGCAAGGTTGTGCATGAACATTATTCATATGCTGCGTAGCTAACTGACGCTAACCTTTCGGGTCAAGCATTCGGAGTCCACTCCAGTTAGTCTCTCTAAATCTCAACCTTCCTGACAAAGCGCTTAAAACGACTGTGATGACCCTAATAAATAACAACCCTAAAAATAGCGGTTTATTTCGGGGACACAAAAAGCATACCTGATTGCATATTCCTATGGTACAACTGAGGACACAAGGGGGGGGCCCTTGGATATTCAGTTGCGTATATGCAGCACAAAACAATGTATAGGTTTTAGTGGTCGCACGAACTAATGCCCAGCAAATTTGGCTTTGAAGTTCAGGTAGACGCATCGCCCAGTATTGAGCGAAATGAGCTCCGCGGTCGCGGTGCGCCGCGACGTAAAGCGGAGATGGAGCAAAAGCGAGCAGCATTTCAGATAACATCGATGTAAAGTCGTGGAGGAGAGTCTACCGAAAAACCGTCGGAAAAGCAAGACGGAAAACTGAAAAATTCTTGATGATTGAAACGCACCTGAATTAATAGCTCAAATAACCCGGAAAATAGCGGAAATATAATACCGAAGTAGTTGCAAGGTGTTCTCTGAGGAGGGAAATTGCGTAAGTAAACGCAGTCCGATTCACCACCGAATTAGTACTTACTATTTATCAAGGGGTTGTAGAAGAAGCACTCATAAAGTAATGTATGTAGATACCCAAGCCTGGAAATGTGGCGAAAAAGGGTGGCGAAAATTGACAGGCGAGTAAAATGTGGTTAGAATAGAGGGTTCATTTTAGGTTATTAAGTTAACACAAGTTGACAACGGATTGGACGGAGAAGTTGATGTACGATGACCTTATGAGGTCATATGAGGTTGGCGCATAAGTGATGCTGTCAAATCATGTAGACGATCGCTTAACAGGATGTGCTGGCAAGAGTCTGGCATGAAGCATTTGGGAAGCAACCGGAAAGTCAGTAAATTGGCATACTTCTAGTTCATTTCCAGCGAGGGTTTAGAGAAGTTGCTTTTGAAGCTTTCTTCGGCATAGATGCCCAGTCGTAGAGGACTGATGGAGGAGATGGCAATAGGTAAAAGGTGGGTGAAACGGTGTTCAACTATTGGTTTATTGGAGGTGGCAGATGGGGAATACAAATTTACAGCGAAGTAAGCATGATAGCGGTATATGTGTTTGACATCAGATGGAATCAATTAGAAGTAGTGCATCACTGGAACCTTCAAAAAGAGCAGAAAATTATGCCACTGGGACGTTGAGGCAAGTCCAACCTGAGGTTGTTTTGAGGAAGGACAAACAGATTTACGGCAGCCAAAATTAAAGGCAGCTGATTTTCGGCCAAAGATATAGAAAAGGCACTCAATGGATTGTGGTGCAGGTGGCTGACCGTGATAACTTGGTGGAACAGTGGTAGAGGCTCACAATGAGTGAAATGGGACACTATTATGGACTTGCATGGGTTCGTTGGTGAATGGAATGGGAGCATTTAAAGTTGGTAACAAAGTAGTTGCAGGAGGTTGGTTTATGGTGGACTGATACAGTCGTATCAAAGTAGTTCATATGAACAGCTCTCAGGAAGTGCAGGTTTTTGCACAGCTGGATATGCTGGAGTCTGGCATGAAAAGGTGAGGAAATTGAACTATTTATATTCTGGATTGCTGATACTTCATTGCCAATGCGGCTGTCGTGAAATACAAATGCTGAATGACAAGATGCAGGGGAAGGATACAGTGGAGCAGAGGGCAGGTCTCACGCAGATGAAGCGCTAGAAGGAGGACCATTTCGTGTTTTGTGGTATTGTTGGCAGGTGAGAAACGAATCTTTGAATGATGGCTCTGTTTAGATAAACGGAGTGGTAGTATGCTAGTTACCAAGTGGATTATTGGTCTCTTCAAGAGTATACCAGGAATTGTGATGTTCGTAATAAAGATATCTTAACAATGAAACCGTTTCATGTTTCGGGGTACAGAATCCGGTAACTAGACGAGGTAGAACTAGGACAAATGTAAGATCAGTTCAGAGGGATAGAAGGCAAGTCGATGGGAACAAATGTCAGTGGTAGCAAGTAGTGGAGTACCTTTCTGAGCCGAGCTAGGAAATTTGCATAAATCGATTCGGGACTTGACCAGGTGTATGGTAGACCTTGTCCAGGAAAGCTTGAGGTGACACTGGGTGGCAGCAGTACAATGCAGGGGACGTTGTTTTTCAGCCCGCAACCGGTGCTAGTGGGTGAGGCTGGCCGTTCTCTGGACACCTAGCCTGAAGGCCACTTCTGGTGGAAGGGGGTGCTATCCGCCAGCCTAGTTGCGCCCACGCATCGCCGCAGACTGCCTGCACGCCCGAGGTGTGCCGGGCCGAGCGATGGATCTGACCGCGCCCTGCACCGATGGGACTGACATGAATTTTCCTGGTGGGGTAAAATGACTGTAGGCATCAGGTAGTCCGCTATCAGGCGACCAGACCTCAGGGGATCCCGGAAACTACCGAAGAAATCATCGGTCGGGTGAAGTACGAATAGCCGACGGCCAGGTGGAGGCGTGGGTCAGGTTAGTGACCGGTTTGGTCTCCAGAGTAAATAAAGTCGTCGAGAGAAGAGTTTGCACGAGGGATGGTCCAGAAATAGAGAAAAAGTAGAGGAACGCAGTCTGGGATGCTCCCAGCTGAGGATAAATGGTGATCGATACAAAGAAGCAACATTTTTAGACAGTGGCTCTCTAGAACTAGCCTTCCGATTGCAGAAGGCAAAATAACTAAGAATTTTTACTCATTTTCATCTGTCATAGGCCGTTGGTGCTTGCACGATGCAAAAGCCTAGATCCTTCTCATAGGCTTGGTCATCGGGTATGTTTACAACGAGGAGCTGTAGGGTTTAAGTAACCGTGAGGAGTTTATCCAACGCACTTCCAAACCGATGGCTGGATGTGGGACTGCCTACTTTTAACGGTAATTTACTCCTTTAGGTGGAGCACACTGTGAGTGAGAAGTGTGAACTTAAGCTGGAGTTAGTAATGGAAATTGAAAGGGTAAGAATTCTAGAAAGTAGTGGATAGCTATAAACGGGCCCAAAGTGCAGTGGATTAGATATATATGTCCGGCTGTGAAGGATGTTACACAAGAGGAGAAGGTTCACTTTCATACTGCGAAGCCACGAGTGGTCTAGTTTAAAAAGTACTCAGCTTTCTTTATAAATGGGGAGAGGGCTCCATCCAATCAGCCGCTTGGTTAAATTTCATTGAACTGATTCGATAACAATTCTGTCTGATTTGTGCACACTAGAAGAGATCAACGGGCACTAGTCTAATAGAGGCCTGGCATGAGATTTATAGAGGAAGCGAATGCAGTCTTGAAGTCGGAAGGGGTGAAGTATTAGCCCTAAGCACTTTCTGGCCTTAGAAACTTGGGGGGTCGAACATAAGAAGAAATCAAATGTGCAGGAAAAGCTTTCGCTAAGGTCCGAACAACTTGTTTACTAGAAATTGATGAACCTCAAACGGCTTGAGACCCTTGAGGTAGGTTGCATTTTTATGTAAGTATTTCACACTTGTCGGTAGAAAAATCCATCTGCCAAGTTGAGCACCGCCTATTCAGTGCAGAGAGGTGTTTAGAGATGTTTAAGATAGCCGAGGTGAGGCAATCAAACTTGTAAGAGCAGACGATCTTAATGTTGTCAGCAAAAGGTAGTGGGGTGCCATGGTTCAGAGACAGGAATATGTCGTTTATATACATGGAGAATATTAGAGGGCCGGCCCCGTTTTCCTGTATAACACGGCTTGTAACCCGTTTAGGCCTGGAACAGTGTCCATTTATTGAGATAACCTGAGAGCGAGTAGACGGGTGAGAATTGATCCAAGATAGTGAAGGGTCAGTAATGCAAAAGGGTTCGATTTTGGCAAGATGAGGGTGTGGCAAGCGGTCAAGTAAGGTACTATAAGGACCATTCATTTGCCTGCCGTCTCGTTAATGAGATTTAAAAAATCAAGTTGGCAGATTGCGCAAGATCTTGGCCGGATGAAGCCGTGTTGTCGAGGATTAATAACGTCCAACTGAAAGAGGTATTTCAAATGAGTTCTCCCAATTTTTTCCTTTAGAAGAGAGACAATAGATGTATGGCTGGTGAGACGGTAGTTTGTTACCTCATGCAGTGGGTCTTTCTTGTGGTGCGGGAGTATGACTGAGAATTTTCGGTTTGTGAACACCAGATCGGAGTTTGCCGATAGGGTAAATAGCTTAGGTAGCAAGTGAGATAAGCCAGGTCCGCGTTTAACTATTATAGCGGGCGGTAAACCGTCAGGTCCTGGGTAAGATGATGGCTTGAAAGTGGTCAATAATTGGGAGATAACTGAAGCATCAAATACCGATGTGGCAGAGCCGAAGCGGTAGCTGTGAGAAGAGGCGAAGGGTCAGCATTAATAACAGAGGCCATGGTTGAGGCAAAGAATGAGTTGATGTACTCGGCAATGAAATGAAGAGTAGAGGTGGAAGTATTGTCCGTTGAAACCACGTGTGAGACATCTCTGTGAGCATTAGAGGTTCTGGTCTTGTACTGTGACGACAGTCAAAGAGATCTATTTGGGCGTCGCGAAGCCTTCGGTTCTTGGTTTTCAGTGTGGTTTATTCAATATTTGGGTAGATGTGAGTCGATAATTTTTTAATAAAAGCTGCAAAGTTGTGTGTAGTTTTATGAATTTTTTGAGGTTTGTCTCACTGTTTGCAGGAAGGTGATATGGGATTTCCTGTTATTCCGTTGCTTAAGGAGGTAGGTATTCCTCCCAAGACATGTGGAGAAGTGTGCATAGAAAATATCGGTGGCATGTTTTGAATCCTGACAGAGAAGAGACTCACTCCAATCGGCTTGTCGAAAAGTCTTAGGGGGAACCTTCCAGTCAGGAAGAGGAGGAGGTTTGATGCAGCGTGGTTTCGGGGAAGGCTATAGGTTAGCAGGGACGCGGCTGTTAACCTAATTGTGATCGCTACCCGGCAAACTTGAGAGGATTGAGACATCTACGTGAGGGATGCCGTGGGTGGAAATGAGATCTAAAAAGCTGTTATTCCCCTTAGGGGAGCGGACATAATGTAATCACCCTCCCGCGGTAATAGATGTTACAAATGGTGAAAGGCTAGCGGGTGCAGATAAAGGTGGCCAAGCTAGAATAGGTTTCCTAAAGTCACCAGCGATATTGTTTATACTCGAGGGCAGTAAGGATAGTTATTCAAATGCATCATTTAGGTTTAAAAGTCCAGGGAAATTTTTACCAGGCAGACGGTAAGCACATCCAACATGAAGTTGAGAGCCAGGAGTGTGAGAAAATAGCCAAAGTGAGTCGGGAATAGAGTCGGGTAGAGAGCGATGAAGTGTTGTTGTAATAATGGTCTACTTGACAAATGCCAAACAACATCAGCTGCACCGAGTTTACCTATTTACTCTGAAGCCATTGTAGCTTGCAAGAGAAATCTTGTTCGTTGGGGAGTAGTCGGTTAAACAACCTTCAGTAATCGAGGTTACGTCATAGTTAAAACTAGTGGCCAGATATCGCAAGTGCCGAATTTTGTTTATGATGGATCGGCTGTCAAAAAGAACAAGCGAAACACTGTTACTGGTGTTTAGTTTTGGAGAATTCGGTTGGTCAAGTAGGTTGGGTAGTGCGGAATAGTCCAGATTCATGGCCTGACAAGAAGTTCTATTTTCTGGTGGCAAATCAGCACCGAGAGTTGGAGGGTTTGATCTGTAAGCTGTTCTGTAGCATGGTTTGCTATGTAAAAAAGAAGGGCCGGTGAAGCTGGCGTAGAGCGGTTCTAGGGTGCCATGTATTTGAACTCTTTAAAATGTGAGAGGAAGCTGCAGCGTCCGGGGTACTGACACTTCCATCTGTCCAAGGAGAGTTGAAGATGCAAGACTCCTCAACTAGTTGGTCCGATAATGGCCCCGGTTTGGGATACTGATTTTCACACGAAGGTAGAGAGAATCAACAGGCAACCGGCAATTTTGACCTGCGGAATTGACAAAGGTAGGGTACAGACTGTGATAGAATGTGCCAGAGGGAACAATGGTCATTCTTTGGCGTGCTGTTATCACAGGGCTTTAGAGTATTTGTCCATGGAAGAGGGGATCTTAGGAATGGTGGGGGCATGCCGTTCATTGTGTGGGGTTGGTTTGGCCCTAGTGGATTTGATGGGGGCTCCAACGTGAAAGTGTTTTTTAGGCTCATGAGGGTGACAGGCTCATTAGTCAGTGGTGCCTGTGTTGTGGCTTTGGGGCCGGGTGCCCGCCTGAACTCCACGGCTGATATCCGAATAGGAAGATTTGTAAAGTGGGGTGATGACTTGGTAGCTGGCTCGGAGGAGGGGCGGTGGCTGTTGCTAGTGGCTAGGGGGGTTAGCCTGTTGCATGCCTGTTGAGCAGTGCTTACCGGGCTTGGTCACCACAGTTCCAGTATACTCAGCGGGATGGAGAACTACTGGGCAAATTTGTGGAAGGCCCGGTAAATGTGGAATTGCAGGTTTGACGAGGTTGGATTCTGCTTTTTATTCCAGCGGAAGTAACACGTGCGGGGGCAAGTTGCCGACGTTTTTCTTGTGGTTGGGTCGATGACAGATACGGCGATACGTCGAAGTCTAGGGTTGCTGTTGGCGTCGTACGCACCGGTGGTGATGTCGATGCATTTTTCACTACTGACTTGCTGTCTTTGGTGTTTGCCACCGTTGACCTGTGCCTGATGTGTTGTACGGGATCTTTTCGTGATGGACTTTTCAGCCTGTCAGAAGAAGATTGTGCCTCACCCCGAGGCAAATCGCACGAAACTTGCATGGGATCCTGAGGGCTGGACTGCTGAGGCTCAACCGAAGCCGCAGGGGCCATGGGGGTAGTAGTTGTGCTGGCCGAAGTCCTGTTCGGGGGAGTACGTTATGGGGCACCTATGGGTCTCGTTGGATCGGGAACAGTGAAAGTCGCTGGTTTGTCTCTCAGCATGCTGAACGCCCCTCTTGTACAGGAAATTTATCGTTGAGTATTTTGATGTTTTTAAGTATCGTAGCTGCTGCAGTCTTTGGACAGTCACTGAATTGGAAAACTGAAACGACTGAGGGTAGGTGGATCTTGGTGACCGTTTCCGCAGCCTGGTGCAATGGTACATATGATGAGCCATGTAGCGTATGTTCAATATTGTGGCTTTGACAGACTGTGTCGTTAGTCTGTCAGGGACACTAAGAACTAGCATTGCTAGCTTTCTTTATCCTCTTGCGAGTTTCCGAGGCGATTGCATCCTTATAGTGACCGGCTTTGGATGAGATTTCGGGGTCGGCATGATCTGCTGTTTCGGCAACGACGGTCAGTAGCGTAACAATACTTGGAAAATCGAAAGAACTCAAGCGACCCCAGAGATGAGCAGTGTTACTTTACGTCCACAGCCTATTTACATTTTTCTCATTCTTGACATGAAATGATTGATTTTCCCCTTAATGTTTCAGACTAGGTAATGTGAAATATTATTCCGAATTATGGTGGGAAGCAGCTAAAAGGACGGACTTCAAGGGGAACCACTATTGATCTGAATATTGCACGGCACCGATTCAATCAAATAGAAGCCCAAAAATTATATGCAGACTTCATTCATGCCGCCAAAAGGAGTGTCCAAGATCCAACGCAATCACAACGGCAGAGTCAGAAACCAATTCCAAAATTTGTCACGGTCGAGAAATTAGGATGCAAAAGAAGCATTTAGACGTGTTCATTGATTTTTGTTGTGAAGCACGCAATATTCAATGAAGTAATGTCGTCTCTGGGTAGTTGGCATGTATGTGGGAGTATTCGCAAACGGTCTTTCATGAGCTAGTTTCAGAGGGCAAATGAGCATGGGGTATGAACAAGGCACGGAAATATTTCGTTAGTTTTGTAGATGGTGAATTATCTTTGAAATTCACAAAGATAACAAACTTCGGGGTTGGTCGCACAGGTTTTGGGAATTTTATGCTGCCACATCGCCACACGCAAAGCTGCATCCGAAACCAGCCGTTGCCATACATAACGCGTGGATCCAAACCTGCCAAGAACCAGTGGGTGATGGCGCTTTTCGGGTTACCACGTGTTGCTGGGTAACGGGGGAGCACTCCCCCACCTCTCTTTACCCTAGCACCTAAATCACTTTCTGAGTTTCCTCGATATTCTCCGTGACTAGGTTGAGCCATATTTTTTACCAGTAAAGTATCCTACCTCACATTTTGCCGGATTCCACGTTCGAGGCCCGGTGGAATTCGTAATCTGTGAGGCTTTCATGCCGCCTATATGAGGGTACCGACCGCAGCTGGCCGTGAATAAGCTTTTTCTGTCTGGGTTCTAGGAAGCTTTCCACTTGTCCAATGGTCACTGTATGACACATTTGAGCAATGCGTAGCAAAATTCACAACGGATCCCGAAATTAGAAAGCCATTATCCGTGAAGTTTTACGATACTAAATTATTAGATGGACAGTGAGACGAAACAGATACAAACCTCAATTTCGCAACCACTAGAACTCAAAAAACGAGAACCAAGTTTCGGCTTGCGAGAAAGGAGCACGTGCGTCACGCAGGTCCAGAACGAGGATATATAAAAGCAGTGCACAGGGAGCTAACAAACAAGTGTTGGTCCGTAAAAACCACGAGTGCATAAAACTAGTCAATAGTGTAAAGAAGTCGGCTAGGTTAAGGAAACATGGAAATGCAATGGTTTTCTGGGGCTCTCCCACAACCGGCCGTTAGAGTCACCCCTCCACCATGGTAATTCTCAAGTAATAAATGTGGTATGTGTCTGCCAAGAATCGTGATATTGCACTCATTGCCTCCCGTATGGTCACCACTGAAGCCCAAAAAAAGCTTTCTCTGTGCCGCAGTAGGAGTCTTAACCCTTAAATTAGTAGAAAAAGTGTTGAAATGAGACCTGAAAGTCGTGGATGTAAGTGTTTACCTGGTGGTTCCAATAAGAAAAGTAATTTTCCATCGCTTTTGCAGAAACCTCGGGAAGGGAGATAGACATCGGCATCATCGGCACCCAGCCATCATGTAACAGCCTAACTGTCTGTGTTTTTACTGATGATATGAAAGCAGGTCTATTTACGCCTGGTTCACGCTGCGGTCAAAATGAGGAGCTGTGCTATAAGAGAAGACTGTCGACGACAGCTTATTCAGAGATTTTACGACTTGATTTGTAAAGAATTGCGATGGTACTTTTGGTTCGGATCTTTATCTGCCTCGACTTCATGGCATCTCAGACAGTCCAAGCGAGTAGGATCAAGTGTAGTACGGGGATTTTCCGCATCTATACAATTCATGGACATAAAAGTTTCAATTATGTCAGCCTTCTTTTTGCGCAATGTGGGCTGGGGCAGGGTATTCTTTTTACGTATAACTTGCCCCTTTGCTTTTAAAATTTTGGTGGCAGTAGATTGCACCCGTTCTGTAGAGCTTCTATCCCTCTGATGCCTTGGAGACCAAGCTTGAACAGAATGTTTCATATGGGGTCGAACTACCGTCTGGTATATCGACGATCCATGGAGGTCTTCTGAACTTCGGTAATGGCTTCTCCAGGCTGCACCCATTTAATTTAAGTAGCTTTTAATCCCCGTCAGCACTAGGTCTGGGCCACCTTGAATGACTAGAAATAGGCACTTAAGCAGTTCCCTACTTTCTTCTGGCCTCGTGTCTGGACTGCGACAGAGGCAGAGGACCACTAAAATTCTGTTCCCTCTTTGTTTAAAACAAGCAACTGATGCTCTGCTTAGGTGAATCTATAGCCCGGAGGCTCCCCCTAGCTGTATTCAGGCCTTACTGGAAGATGTGATCCCATCCTCGTTGGGCACCTTCCCGTTTACCTGATAGAGAGCTTGTCCGCCTGGTGGCGGACAGTTCAAAGGTTCTGCTGTAATCCCCCTACCTTTCTGCCTGTGCAATAATATCGATTTGGCCGCCTAGGTCTTCTAGTTCTGTTTGCTTTGTTTGTAAGATGCTGGCATTGGTATACCATACTTCCGTCTTTGAGCCCATAACTGCTCCCGAATATGAAGCCCTAGACTCGGAAGAAGCTGGGGAACAAACCTTGTGGATTCGAATCCATTGCTGGAGCATTTTGATCTGTTGCATCGGATTTCCCCAAATCGTTGTTTTGTTGATCTGTCCCTCGCACTGTTACGCAGTTTGCAGATCATTTTTCTGAGATTCGATTCTATTTCTTTCGTGGAGGTTTTTGACTGCACACTCAGTTTCATGGTCTTTTGTCCGGGCAGTGACTGTGGTGAGGGCTTTTCTGTAAGTTTTGTCTGCGCCGTCGGCAGTTCAACCTGGAAAAGTTTTTCCCCGCAATAACTTCCACAACATCCCCCCTCTCAATGCATGCTTTGAGAGTAGCTCATTAGCTCTCAACTAAAGGCACAAAAACCATTAGTTTCGGTTCGCAAAGTGGTGCCTCCTCCATTTCGTGGTTCACCGAGATCGTACTGAAGAGTGCATACTCGAGGTACTTCGATATTCTCTATTACTTCTGCGGCCAATTTTACTCTACCTTTACTGTGAGCTCATCTCGACAAGGAGGCTCGAAGATTATAGCTCGCTCGAGAGGGCAGTCATACTCGTACCTCCTGGACTGTTCGTTGTTCATTTCGAAGCAACCTTAGTGGTGCCACCGCCAAAGGTATTCACACTGCTTACCCCAATTTATTACGTAGCTGCGCACAGATTTCTCGCACTTTCAGCTATTTCGCATTACCGAAGTTCTCTTGGAACAAGGCGCAGGTTTAGAAACTGCTGTTTAAAAAAGCTGCTAAGAAAATTCAAGAGAATAAACTCTGGCAAATCCCAGTTGTAATTAATCAAACGTGGAAATAACTTGCCTAATAGCTCTGCACGGCCTGGTCCCTAAGTGAGAACAGATCTTGCTTTGATTCCGAGAACAATGAAATTAGACTTAAGCAAAATGAGAAGAAGAAGGAGATAAACTGGATTCCTTGTCGTATTGCACTGTTGGACCATAGAATCTAGTCGACACTCGTCATTTTCACA
This sequence comes from Fasciola hepatica, assembly GCA_948099385.1. Lineage (NCBI taxonomy): Eukaryota > Metazoa > Platyhelminthes > Trematoda > Plagiorchiida > Fasciolidae > Fasciola > Fasciola hepatica. Next base: position 12,290,342 of record CANUEZ040000182.1, read on the forward strand.
GCTCGGAATATGTTCGAAGAGTTCATTTACCTAAAGCTTTTGGTAACTCCGGTCATGCTGTCCTCGTTGACGCTGCAGAGGCTACCGTTAAAGACCCCACTGGTATTGTCATGGTAGAAGATGCTTCTGGCATTTTACTTCCCAATGCAGAGTTCCCGTCAAAACGCGCTTCAGGAGGACGGGTATGGGATACACTTCGTGTCAGTAAGGAGGGTCTTTAGATTTTAGAGCCGGGGCCACCACCCTTGATCGACCATAACAAAATCAGACTTGTTTTCGACGAAGTGGCAACCACTTTGTGGACAGTTTTGAAAAAAACACCTGTAAAACCCCTCAGTTTGTTTGCCTGCGGCATTTGCTTCGTCAGCGCCTACAACCGGTTCCGCTCCGCATTCGAGTTCATCCTAGAATTGTTCCGTAAATTATGCACGCGGGCCGTGGTGCTGTTAGCACCGATCCTCCCGGTTTTTACCGAATTTGGTATTGAAGTTTTTGAGAGAAAAAAATAAGGCTTGACTGTAAAAAGACTTTTCGCCGGCTCCTCGGACTTTTTCAGTATGTTCGTTCGACTTGGTCACCGTCCTGCTGTATTTGAGAGAGACTTCGATCCACCGGGGGTCAACTCAATATTCAGGGCCGCCTTGAGGGCGCCAACAGTTGAGGACCTTCTGCGGCGGTTCCAGCCGCGCGAGCCTACGCAAAATGTACCGCCACCCGCCAGGCACAGAGTAGGCAACCTTCGTTCCTGCTTGAATTAGCCGTAACGAGGTACCACAGGAACGTTTTGGAAGTTAAGAAGGTAGAACCGCTGGGCAAGTGTGACCGCGAAGTCCACAAACTTACACCAAGCCCCAGCAGTAGGCAGACCAAAAAGCTTCACGTTAGTCCAATGGGGGAGTCGATATGGACATTTTGGGGCGGAAGCAGAAGGAATACTCTGGGTTGCGAGCCTGGCTAGCCCCAGACATGAAAAAAAGTGCGCATGACACCAGACAAGGATATCTTCAAATTACAGGGGAATTCCTACTTCTGAGGTATGGTAGAAATGAATATCGACCTCTTTGATGGGAGCCCAAGGTTCCTGAAGCCACAGTCTTCCGCAGGCAGTGATGGACAGAGTACAAGTTGTGCAAAGCCCAACGTGCATGAAAGCGATGTAAGGCGGCTAGGAACAAGAGGCTTGCAACCAAGGCAGTGAAGGAATTTTCCTCCCTAGCACAACTTGCTCAGAACAGTTCGAAGCAGCCCCAAGCGGTTGTTTTCTTACATGTGATCCCAAAAGCGAATGGGACATTGTGAAACCTTATAAGGGGCACGGGAGATTGGCTTTAGGCGATAAGAATGAGACTGAAACGATATCGGGCGTTTTGTGAAACAACGGTTGACCCGCGGATAAGGTGGGAAAAGGAGAAGAATCTAGAGGACCTTCAATACCAGAACTCAGAGTAGAAGAAGTTTATGCCGAGCCGCAACTTCTGAGCAGAACCAAGGCTGCAGGATTAAAAGACCTCATCCAGCAATCATTCAGTTCCTGGCCGAAATTTAAAGGTTCGGGAAACCCAGCTGCACCAGAAGTCAGTGGGCGAGGGAAGCTTGCCTAGAGGCTGCAGTGCTGACTCCGGATTGAGGAACTCAGTCTGATTACCTCCTAGTTCAGTCCCAGGGGTCAGTTTTACTTGATACATTTTGATGCGAGCACCACGGAACGATAGTGGCAATCAGGACTTCGCCCTACTAGAGTATTCGACTGAATGTCTAAAGATCGTCTTAGATTTGGAAGTCACCAAATGGTTTATAGCGCGGTGCTGTATAGTTTTTAACTTGTAAATACAGAGAATTAAACCACAATGCTGATCCCCTTGGTCACGTAATCCAAGAATCAAAGTGGAAAGTATGGCTGAGTCAATAAGGAACAGTCAAGCGTCAGCAGCCAAAGTAAAACAGTGGCAAACAGTGCGAAGCAGTAAAACAATCAGTGGGTGGGTCAGCAAGATTGCGTATGAGAATGACAGAGTAAAGTTCTTTGACACTGCATTCATTGATCGCCCGGCCAACGACAATGAATGAATTCCTCATGGAGGAGGGTGACAGTGGTTGGAACAAACAAGATGGAACCCGGACAAGAGATACAAAATTACCGGCCCGCTACCTTTGCTTCAGTACTGCGTCAGCTCCTGAAGCGATTAGTAAGAAAACACGTCTGTGGACAGTTGGTTCATTACTACCCCACTAATACGGCACAGCACGGATTTGTCGCAGGGCCATCTTTCCTGACAAGTATTCTGTTGTTACTTGATGAGACAACCAGGAGCCCGAGCCAAGGGGTTGTTCACTGGGGTCTGCTACAGTGACCTCAAGAAGACTTTTTGCTCCGCCTACCTTAGGTCTCTGGTGGTCAAACTACAGCCTATGGGAACTGTTGGCAGAAGAAGGCGACGGTTGAATGGCTTTCCAACTGTGGGAACACTAAGGGAAAACGTAGATAGCCTTGTCTGAAAGGCAGTTCTGACTAGCGGGGTGTCGCAGGGACAGGCCCTCCGCTCTTCCTCATTTGCATCAACGATCTAAGAAGCCGACTTACCGACACAAGGTTCATCAAGATATTCTGCGACAGAACATCTGTTCAGGGGGGAATATCTCGATCACTCAAAAGCCACTTCGCCCTATCCGTGCACGTTGGCTCTACCGGCTCTGATGCGGAGGTTGCTCAAAACCCCGCTGACAAGGTGACGCCAGCAGATCCAGCACCCCGTGCTCACTGTCCGCAAGCCTTTGACCTGGATTCGGCTAAACCCCCAATCACGGTCCCAATCCCATACAGAAGCTGCTTTCTACAATATCCTCTGCTGGACTCTTCTTCCGGCAGCTATACTCCTGACCCACAACATGCTTAAACGGCACGTAACACCAGTATCAACCCCACGCTCCCCCATCTCAAACCCTAAAGTCAAGAAAGGACCCTCGTACAAGCAACAACCTCAACCGTGCTATTTCCCACCAGCCCTCCAAGCAGCTGACACGTGGTATCGGCCCCCTTTCCCCCTCCACCGACACCGCAAACTGCCCATACGATGCAAGCTTAGATTTTCCGAGTAGTATTGCATCTTTTGAGTGCTTCCCTAAACCTCCCACGAGCCTGCCTCTTCCTCCACCCAGATCGGCACAAGCCGAATTGATCGCCCCAATCAAATGCCCTCATCCCCATTCGATATTTCTTTAAAGCACACCCACACACCCTGTGAGAGTTAACCAGCTGGGCTACCATCCAGTCCCATCCGATGACATTGATCTTTTACTCTGGAGTACCCATCACAGCAGCACTCGAGTAACTAAACCTTCTTTTGTCCCACCCTACCCCTTCTGTTTCTCCCTCCTTTCGAACTAGCGGGATAAGGTAGTCCTCCGTCTTCTTTGATGCTCTATATCTTTTTCCAGTGCCCGTCGACGTCAACCTCCGCTATATAGAGATAGCCTGCCCCCTCCATTTCCCCCTAATCCCGAGGTACCACTTACGTATGCTGGCAATAACCGCGAGGTTGCGCCTGCATCAGGCTTCCTCGCTCCACAAGCACTTCTTCCCACTTACTCGTCATGGGCCTCCAACCTTTTCCAAATCTGGCCTGTACCCTCCCTCTTTCCGTCTCACACTACGTCCCAGTTACCCACCCAATTCTCCCATTCTACGCCCACTTATCTGCCTTACACTAACCCTGTACTAAAGGTAAGCTATCCGCGGTCGAGGGATAATTTTCTCTTTGGCTGGTGCCCCCCACGCCTCTGGCCCTTTCGCCGCTTGCCCTACGGACCACACCGATAACCTTTCACAAATCTGTTGTTGGTCTCCCAGTAAAGATCGCCAGTAGCCGCAACTAGTCCATCTTGTTTGGTTGACCGGAGCTTGTTCAGGGCTTAAACTACTCAACATATAATCACTCAGATGGCTCCTATAAACCACTTCACGGTTCAGCTATTGACATCCGAGTCGTCTGCGATCCACATCCAACCCCGATGCCACAAGCTTTGAAGCAGCCTGACAAGTTCTCCAGGTGGCCTAATCACTCCCCTACGTCATCCAGCGCAGCTATATTCCCCAGAACGAATGGTTTTTCATCGATCTTACTTAAGTTTGATATATTTAAAGCCAGCTTCAGTGTTTAAAACTTTACTTCACCAAATCGAGTCCTGATATCACCCTTATCACGGAAGCCTAGGTTATACAACACTCCTATAGGCGAAATTCCGCTTGATAGATATGGAGTTTTTAGAGAAAATGGGGTTTCCAGATGTGAGAGTGGGTGCTTGGTGTAAGTACAGCACGCCCTTCCAATAACTTCCATTGGACACGCTACAGGTTACGTAATCCCGAAGTCTTTATTGCTTACGATTCAGTTGCGATCTATGGCCATACACGCTGGTTGTGTCTATCGCATGCCCTCCTGCGCCGCGGCTAACTTACCTATTTTACTTGAAGCCTCCAAACACTCTTTTGCTTCTACCCTCGGCAATGAAAGTCAATGACGGTGATTTCATCCCGCCCAAGATACCCTACACTTCACTCATAGCGTCTCCAAACCGACTGGACTTTGTCGACCATAACCACATCGGGGGCAAGGTGCGACAAGATAATACACATGCAAGAAAAGGTAGAATTTTAGACCTTATTTTCGCTCAGGGCGTTTTCAATCTTTCAGCCTCAGTACTGCATTATTTTTCAGGCAGCTACCATAAGATAGTGACATGTGATCTTTCTTTTCACGTTTATCCATCAAGCTACTCAACACCGGTCAATAGTCCTCTCCGTTTAAATTAGAACCTTCGGCACAGTCTTATCTGTAGCGGAAATCGGGGCAAATTTCTCTCACTACTGATCTCAAACAGGTGAATGACCTCTCGCGCCTTAACATGGGAAACCGTCTTTGGAACGCAGTCGCACTGTTCAAAGCCCTCTTTTCATGAACTGCAAACTCGCCCCTCCAAATAAAATATCTCATGATGCAGAGACTTAACCTCCGAACCAATGACTTCCACCTCCCGATTATGCAAGCGTGTCTTCGTGGTATTATCCGGGATCTGAGGGAAATTTGGCTTCCTGATGGAGAAACTAAAGCTCTCAGATATCCTAATAAAGCACTGAAACCCTCACTCCTACATAAATCTAGGAACTTCAAAGCAGATACTACTGTTGAATGTGTAGCTTTGCCAAACAAAACTTTGGTCACCTCTCCCGCCGATCGCTCAGAAAACTTCACCTTTATTTTGCAACTTCTATAGTCTTTGCCACCGGCGCTGCTCCTCCAAGTCCTCTTGCACCAACCAGCACTTCTTCATCTATCCTGAGATTTGATTTAAACATCGTTTTTGAGCCGATTCAAGTTAAAAACACCCGTCCATCTTGGACCATTTGGGGTACCCCCAGGAGCGATCGCTAACAGTGGATCGAACTTCCATTCATCTCCAGTTTGGTACCGTTGAACTGGAAGCTTGCAGTCATCATTCTTCGACACAAAAGGACCCGTCCATGAACTCGCCATTTATCATTCCACCAATCGCAACCTTGTCATTCCCACACTAACGGGAACGGCTGGTAAAGACGGTGTTTGTATCTATCTTCTCTGTAATCGACAGGACAGCCAGACTCGCGGCTCTAACTCAGGACCGATCTGACCCCCCTAACTCAATCCTAATTTATGTTTTCCATGAACGTTTCGTGCCACACCTGCTCATTCTCTGAACCACATGTCGGACATTGACCTTAAGTGGCAGTTGACTGGTGCGTGCATTGATTTCGTTCCGTAACCTTTGACCTATATTTTCCATAAACACCTCGTTGAATTGACTGCTTGAACCTCAAGCTATCTTGAGTTTGCTTGCTTTGGCCAACTCTGATTCACGGAGCAGTTACCGTTGAGTTTTGAGCAGCTTCTGTGTCATACTCATCAGTGTTTTATAAAGAACCATACTGAAAAGCATAATTAGACTCTTGGCGTTTTTTGGATTGTGTTGAGCTTATCTCAACGACTGCCAGAAGCCCGTTACATTCTCTCTTCAAAACTCCCTAGAGGAAGCAGCACGAGCTTCTTAAACCGCGATGAATCACCACATGCCAGTTCGACTTCCTCAGCGCGGTCTCTAAGGTTGATAATAACCGCCAGGCATCAACCGTTGTGTGGTTTGGTCGGCCGGAGTCTTTTGATCGTGCTTCATACCGCTATCCCATTGCTAAAATGCTTTCGTTTGGCTTTGCCGACCCACTCCTTTCTTAGTTCCAACTCTACCTTACTCATCGCTTTAGATGGTCCTCGTCAGTTGCCGTACCTGTAACCCTGGACAGGTTAGAGGCGGTGCTACACAGGCCAATGTATTGGTTTCCCTTCCGACCTGCGCTACACCACGTCACTAGCCGTGCTGTTATTGGTATAGTTTTCACTGATGTATCTAGGGCAGTAGTTCACAAACAGCTTTGCAAGACATCCCCATTAGCTAAAATAAATCAGGTTTTTTTTCTTAACAGTAAAATCTGAGGTTAGTATTTGACCTGCGAATCCACTTCTATCAAAGTTCTTTCAAATATCATGCCTAGATCGACTTCAAATCGCCCCATTCACCGAGCGGCAAATCGAACTCCACTTACAAGCACTAAACGCCCCCGACTTTCTACCTCCTCCGTGCCGTGTTCAGTACCACTGGTCGATATATACAGTGAAGCCAGTAACAAATATAATGCGCTTCAGGAAAACTTATCGTCCTTAGAGAAACAGTTACGATCCATGGACGATGCACTGACCATGCTGCTGCCACTAGCATATATTGTTGATCCTTTAAAACACCCAAACACTGAAAGTCTCCTCCCAAGCAGCACTGCCCAACGTTTGCCCAATTGGGCTAGGGTTGGGCAAACGTTGGGCATGCCCATCGCAACGTTGGGCAACTCCATTGAAATGCGTTGGGCAGAGCTACCAGCGCCCAATTGGGCTAGGGTTGGGCATGCCCAACGCATCGAAAAAATCGCGAAAAACGGCTTTTCACTTTTCGCCAATTATTCCAATTTCGCCCAATCGCCTAATATCATTAAAGTATTCTCCTTCCTTTCGAGCTTAACCACTAAATTAACCCTATATATATGAGCAAAATGACCATTTTATTAAAAAAGTAGATAAATTTATTGAAAATAAAGTTCGATTTATCTGACAAAAAGCCGCTTTTCCGTCAATCCATTCTCCGCGAGGATGTTCCTGGCTCTTCTTCTTGATGCTCACGGTATCTGGAAAATCAATTCAGGAAAATGCGGATGTTACTTACATCATTGGCAAATGAAGAAAAAAGCTGCATCGCGAAATTTAAACGTTAGGCATTCAAAGAACAATAGTTCCGCACTAGATTATATATATATATATAACTATATTACTAGACACTGGACAAAATTTCTATCTAGGAAACTGCTAAGTTACAACGGAGAAACCGGTAATAAATCCCATGTCCAAGTAAGCATATAAAGCAATGTAAACCGTAATGGCAAAACATTTTAACGAAGCAATTTGCAGGAAATAAAATTGTTATGCGACAACACATATAGGAGAACAGCGTACCGTCTTAGCCGTCACAAGTAAGAGCACCGTGGGTTTCCAGAATTCGGTCACCAAGTTCCTCCGCACCCGACCTACTCAGACGGCAAGGTGATGAATGACCGCCTTTCAGCCAGGTGAAAAGTAGTTTCTGGGTTACCCCAAGGCATATTAAATGCATATAATCCAACGGGAATGTAGTCACAATGTCGATGGGTAGGGATAGAAACGGGGTGGTGCCTATGTGATGACGATGATATTTCCCGGCGCGAAACTTTTCATCCGTTCTTGAGGTAGCCTCGACGACGGGAAACGTCATCCTCCCATCAATATGCAAGCCGCGTTGGTTGCATTTATCACAGCCAAAATAACCAGCAGGACTTTTGACTTGACGAACAAAGGCCCTAGCTGGAGTATCACAGATAACGGCCTTCAAGCAACATCGTATGGAAGAATTACGATAGCTTAGGCCATTTTGCAGAAGTTGGTCGAGCTCTCTCACGGTGTGACATAAGTAATCATGCACTGGATATGGTTTTTGAACACCACAATAAATTCCAACAGTGATGATTTGCGCACACATTGGCTGCACTATTCTTGCCAAAATCGGCCACATCTGAACGGAAGATGACCGAAACAACGACAGTTCGTCTATATTCACGTGTAGATCGATAGAACTGGGAATAACATCCATGCTGCTAAGGCACATATTTATCCCGTCTGTCAGCCCAACGTGAATATATATTCCACTGCGTAGCTGAATTTTCTCACACGAACGTGGTGTATGAGAAATGGTACGTGGATCGCGCGGGAGACCCGGCACAAACTTGCCCACACAGGAAAGTACGTCTCGCCGCTGTTTCATGCTCAAGTTTGAGCTGACGAACAAATCGGACAGCGACTGTTGCAGCACATCCACGTTAACGATAATGGATATATTCCTTCCAAGTTGCACATCTTTCGTCGCTTTAAAAAATACGCAATATAGAAACGATAGCATCTTACCCGATGGAACAAACCCCACGGATGTGCACCCAATGGGAAGTGTATCTACACTGATTAGGTCCCCGGGCACTCCTTCTGTTTGTACCTCCGGAGGTCGTGGCTCCGCTTCAACAAATGCACCGGAAGTGCTAGCTGTAACTGCTGTTCAAAAACCCAAATAAATAAATCCATTATAAGAGCATACTCCAAGTTCTTTCTTTGGGACACGAAGTTCTGTGCTCCCACAAACTGGCATCGTGACATATGGGACACACCATGGAACCCAGTTCCCTCTTTCTCCTCCTATACCTTTGCCATTTGCTCTCTTTCGGCATAACGAAATGTTACCTATGGGATTGAGAAATGATGAAAGGATAGGTTTCAACGGGTAACCATTTTATTAATGAAATTTATTTTCTAGGAAATGCTGGTTACTTCCATTATAAGAACGTTCATAGAAACTTCTAATTTTATATGAATAAAGAAATGTTTCAAGCAATTAATACCTACGATACAAGAATAAGACGACGTAACAGTAACTATACAATCTAACCGATACTTATCCATGATACTTAGACAATTAGACCACCTATCGCAACTACGCACCGATAAAAACACTCACCTGCCGACGAACAATGAACGAAACTAATGATGGCCACCCGGTCATGGGGGCACGCAGTAAAACAAAAAGTGTGCAAATGTCATAGAAATGTTTGTTACTTATTTGTACGAAATCTATATATACAAACGGCGCCCTGCAGTTCAGGACGATCTATGCGATTTCTGTTGGAAAGTATCGTCATCGTGCGCCACCCCAACGCTCCGTTGGGCAGTGCCCAACAGGGTTGGGCAACGTGCTACTTGGGCTATCAGCCGGCCACTTCCTGGACTCTGTTGCATCTGAAGTCCATAGACGGATAAAAAATTCTAAAAATGCCGTTGTTTTTAATGTTCCAGATCGTTTGCCCCTTTCCTCGGTCAAACAGTCATTGCTCATGGCATGTGATATGTCACACCACGAGTGCTACTGCAAAAGACTCAGAAAACGGTCACATCGAAACATGTGCCCGCTACTGTTTCAATTTCTGGAAGAGAGCACTGCCGTGGAATTCGTCAGAAAGAGAGAGTCCATCGCAAAATCCACATCATTTAAAAATATAAAAATTGCTCCAGACAAAACCCCTCTGCAGAGGGAGGTCCTTAGATCGAATGCCAGCATTCAAGTACTCCCACCACCGTCTGACCCAGTGCCACAAAGCTCCCCTGAGAAACTTCCCATCGTAAAAAACTCGTTACCACTCCCGCTAACCAGTGCACCAGCTCAAAATGTGGACCTAGATTCGTCCCGTTCACCTCCAACACCTCAACGTCCCCCAAAAAGGCTCCATGTTGCACTCCAGTCTCCACCACTGTCTACCCACAGCCGAGCAATACAACCCCCTCTCTCTGCAAGCAGCCATCCACGCTCTGGTCTGTCTGCCAAACGAGCAAATAAACCGCCAGCTTCAAACACGCCACCCCGCACCAACCAGCCAACTGCAACGTTGTCTCCCAGCGCTTCGGCCACAACGTCACCCTCGTCACCTGTTGCTCCCAGAGGCCAAAACCTCGTCTGCACTGACATTGTCACGCTCCCATCTTTAATCGACAGTCGACATAGGACCTCTCGCGCTCCAGCTAACCGGCCTACTACCCATTCACGACCCCCACCTCGGCCATACACACGAAATCTCGCCGCTCACCCTAGCGCTAGTCCACCAGCGCATTTATTTGGTCCCCCGGAGATCCGCGTACCCCACTGCTACATCCCACACCCACAAACCCAGACCCCGCCGTCTTCACGTCCACAGATGCAGTACCATATCTCAAATTTTCCACTCAATGTACCACCCCCAAACTCGAACCATGCAGGACGAGTTACCAGCATCGTTGCCAACCGGTACCACAACATGTGGCCCGCGCCCGACCATTTTCCGCCTCATGGTGTGCCCCATCTTAACCCTCCGCAGCTTCAACATCCTCTGCTCCCCTACCACCCAACATCGCCGTATTCTACTCCGACACCACTGCACGCTATGCCAACTGACCCTTCACACCAAGGCCCCTTTCATCAACAGCCCTTTCGCAACTACTCCACCCCCTCACACTCTTTCCATGGAGCCTTGTGAGATGCCTCCCACCTCAACAAACTCTATCCGAAACATCATACCTGTTCCATTAAAATCCCACTTACCCTGCCTTTCGTCCTTCTCCTCACAAGGCCTCCATCAAAACCATGGCTGCCCTTCCTCTACTGCTCCCCGCCCCCTTGCTGACCCCCTGGCATCCTTACAAACTCTCCCCCGATTCATACCTCTTTTGCCTCAAAAGTCCCACCTAGAGTCACCATACTCCCCTCCAGATCTATTAGCCCGCGTTAGAATAACACCTCAGCATCCAGTGTTATTCTCTGCTGAAAATCATGAGTGTTCGGCCCAATGTACAATGTGCGGCGATAAAGATAGAGCTGTCCAAAAGGAAGTAACAACTCACATCCTGTCTTCCTGCATGGGTGGCCCGCCCATTGATCACCGCCCTGCAACGCACACCCTTGCTACCAAATCCACTGACGCTTCAAAGCCTCCTACAGAAATGCTTACCATAGCACTATTCAACTCCCGTTCCATCTTGAACAAGCTTTCCGCTATAAAAAGACTGGCCGTCGTCCACAACTTCGACATAATCCTGATTACTGAGACTTGGCTCACCGAGAACATACCTTCTGACCAAATATCACTGATCGGTTATCAAACCTTCAGGACTCAACGAATCTACCGCCGCGGTGGAGGTTGCGTGGGGTATGTCAAGAGCAGCCTATCTGCCACCCTACTGGAAAATACCGTGCTCGCAAATGTTGAAGATTCTATATGGTTTACAATTTCTTTATTCCAGATGAACATAGTTGTCCGTTGTATATATCGACCCCCCAGAAATGACACTTCCACATTTAATCCCATCATTGATGCATTTAATTACATCGCTGACCTGCCATTTGGAGGTAAATTTATAGCAGGCGACTTCAATGCCCCGGGCGTAAACTGGTCCTCCTTTTCTGCCCCCTACAAGTATTTGCAATTTGCCTCATGCATTCGCCTGGGCCAGTGGGCCCAACATGTAAAACTACCTACCAGAAAGAATAACATCCTTGATCTGATATTTACCCTGGGTCTCACGAACGTCTCTGCCTCCGTACTAAACGACTACACAGGCAGCGACCATAAAATCGTCAGTTGCAGATTTCAAGTTAAGCCACGTACTGTTAGCCTACCATGTAACGGTCCCTCCTTCCGTCACTTTAAATGGGACCATATTCCCTCCCAAATTCGCTCCAGAAACTGGGACGAGTTCTTCCTAACAGCAAATCCCCAGTTCGCCGCTGACCTCCTCTACTCAAATTTACACTCATGCATCGAAAACATATCACGCCCCTACAATCCATCCAGGCCAGCAGGTTACCATATAGCCAGGCTAAAGCAGAAATACGACGAGCTTCGACGGCAGTACCAACGAAATAGAGACTTTTCTACAGTCTTCAGACTGGAACGCCTCTATCGCGAAATCCACCGCAAGGCCCGTGACCTACAACTAAAGCAAGAAACCAAAGCGTTACGCCACCCAAACAAAGCTCAAGAGCTAGCCCGGCTACACAGGGATCGTGCCCCACAATCAACTCGATGCATAAAACAGATCATCCATTTGGATAACCTCATAACCTCACCTCGAAAGATAGCTGACACGTTTAATACTTTCTTCACAACCACCGTGTCTCTCAGTCCATCGTGTACCCAGTTTGTCACCCCGTCTGTCACAAACTCCTCACTAAGTTCTATCACAGTTACCACTACGGATATAAATAGATACATTCACACCTTCAAACCGACCTACTACCCCGGTCCTGACGGCCTACCGTCAGCAATATTCGCTCTAGGCGGCCCGGATATTCCCCTACTACTGCTAAACCTATACAATTTATCTCTGCAAACCGGGACCTTCCCCAGCCAATGGAAGAAATCCATTATTATCCCCAGGCACAAGAAAGGCGCAGTGCATGACATTGCCAATTACCGCCCGATTAATCATACGCCAATGATCTCGAGGCTGCTAGAAAAAGTCGTAAAACACTACCTGACCGACTACCTTTCTGCACATAAGCTCATCAGCCCAAGACAGCACGGATTTCTCAAATCACGGTCGTGTTCAACCTGCCAATTTGACTTTCTAAATTTGGTAACAACAACTGCCGACAAAGACAGAGCACTCGTCATCATCTATCTTGATATGACAAAAGCCTTCGACAGAGTGCCACATCTGCAGTTACTCAACAAGATCAGGGGATACGGTATTGAAAACCCCCTACTCAGTTGGTTTAAATCCTATCTACAAGACCGTCACCAAGTTACCTGCATCAACGGTCAGATATCAGACCCCCACCGAGTAAACAGCGGGGTTATCCAAGGTAGTGTTCTAGGACCACTGCTGTTCTTACTATATATAAACGATATTTGCAATGTCATCACCTATGGCGAAATTTTCTTGTTCGCCGATGATATGAAGATAGTCTATGAATTCGAACGAGGAGACCTACCTGCAGCACTGAATAACATCATGGTCGACGTACAGTCCTTATCCTCCTGGTGTGATCGCTGGAAAATGGAATTTTCAGTGAACAAAAGCAGTTATCTCTCGCTAAACTGCAATATCCCTTATGATACGCCTAAGATAGGCGGTGTCTCACTCCCATATTCCCCAACAATTAGAGACCTTGGACTGCAATATTCTTACACTTTCAATTTCTCTGAACACACTTCCTACATAACTGCACGGGCAAATAAGTCCCTTGGCTTGTTGCAGAGAAATTTTCTTCTCACGAACAGTAAGTTAGAGATATACAAAACTCATATTCGCCCAACCCTAGAGTACTGTACACTTGTGTTCTCAAATATGCATAAACGTGACATTATCGACATTGAGAATGTACAGCGTCGATTTACCAAAAAACTGTTTGGGCCTTCTACGACCCTGACCTACAGACAGCGGTGTACACTCCTGCGGCTTGATCCCCTATGGCTTAGGAGAATAAAACTCAACCTCGCATTTTTGTTTACTTTGCTCCACAAACAAGCTGTATCCTCCAGCCTAGTTCAGTTCAGTATAAACTCGACACATCAGCTGCGTAATAGGGAACACCGTATAACGATCCCTACTTCTCGGAAATCCTTAAGGCAAAACTTCTTCCTCCTGAAATATGCAACTCTGTGGAATAAACTCCCAGCTGATGTACGTTCCGTAGATTCCCTAAATATGTTTAAGTCTAGACTACACGTAGCTCTGGACATCCAAAAACTGATAGCTCTTACGAATCCTTATATGTCTTTTGACAGAGCTTATGAGGAAAGCGTTGGATACTAACCCGAACCCTTGATAATCTAGGATGTGCCACACCATACGACGTAATTGCCATCACCTAAGCGTAAACCTACCAGTTTACAATGCCTAAACATAATAACTCTCACGACTGAGGCCAGTGCTTCAGAAGTCGTATTTGAATTTATGAAATACCACTGGAAGCAAGAAAGATAGTCTTTGAACATTTCCTGTGCTGATTATTATTAGGTTTTTGCCTCTGTCTCTAACCCAAGACGCAGCACCTGTCACACTCCTCAACCTCCACCCAGTAGTCACCATAAGACATTCACAGCTCAAATTCTGTCCCTATCACAGAACTCTAGCATCCTCCACGATAAACCTATACAACACTTGATACTTAGCCATCAAAACTACTAACCATCTGTGGATCCTACCGACGAATCACGTTGTTAGTGCTGCAAGTTGTACCCCATCTTTGTGCAGACTGGCGTTTTGTTGAACATAAACCCCATCGAATAATCACAGGCTGTGGTTGACCCTACCTTCCCCTGCATTTTTTGTCCCATGTAAACGGCCTGGGTGTTCTGACTTCACGGATAAGGCGAGTGTTAGCGCGGCACTTCTGCAAACTTTCCTGGCCGTGATGGTCTCCCTGCACAGAGTTGACCACCAATAAGACATAAACACCAAAAAGTAAGAGATTGGCACAAAAAAGTGAGAAAAAAATATACCCCTGTTTTGTCTTCCAGGCACACCAGCCCTGTCACATGTGACCCATGTCTCTGGGTTGTAGTGTCGCTACGGATTGACTGGTGTGGTTGACCTATTCCCAACGCGGCTTGTTACATGCGGTCCATGTTTCGGCCGGGGCGTAGGAGCTGTGGTCGCCCACCAAAAGCAGCTCCGCCTTCTCTGACAGCCAGATACCTGACTGTGACAAAACCATTAAAAAAAAGAATAATAAGAACGTCTAAAAAGTGTGGATCATTCTTGGAGAGCCACGTGCTGGATGCCAGTAGTTGTGTATCGTGCTACCTCCCTACCTGAAGCTGGCCCTTGTGCCGCCTATCATGAGCACCAAATGTAGACCGTTAGAGTTTGCTTCCCTGACGAAAATTCGGACCCACTTCTCACGGTTCCCCAAACCAGTCCTCACATCGGTGTAGTCCTGCTTTGCAGCACGATAACAGCGAAAAAGATACCACAGTAACCATGCAATCATACCCGCATCAGATTTCCTTGCTCACATTGGAGCTTAATCTCAGTACGATTGCACTATCGAGGAAGAGCATAGATGAACTCGCGTCAATGTTCCAAGACAAGTGACCAATTACCTCTAATGTATCACTACTGTCACCCCAATAGTTCCTTCTACTTTGACTCCTCATTATAGAATAACCACTATACTGAAAGAGACAGTAACAGCATAGAGCCACGCAAACAGTACGTTAGTCCTACTCGCTCAGTCTGTCACTTCAAACCTATCCTGTCGCCTCGTTGCCTAACCACGTTCTGCGTAAGCAAACGGTATCGAGGGTTATCATTACTAACCAATCATAACCGTGAAGCCCTAGGTATTTTATTAGTATCCCAGCGATGCCATGCTCACTGGCAAATCTTAAATCCTTTTAAACGCATACAGTTACCAAGCCGGTGTACGCAACTTCGTCGGCCTGCAGCAGTATAGCTCAAATCCACTGCGAGTCTATTTTACCCATGCCCTACTCACATAGACCTAACCAATCCATTGTTTATTGTCTTCATATATTATCATAACCCACAGCTGGAACCACGTCCAGACTGAAATCTCCCTTTATTTCAGGTTCGTTGTCTCTCACCATCTCAGCCGCCAAATTGGCTAACCAAGGATGCCGCTTTGACTCGCACGGATAGAGACTCAAGTGGAACCTACCATAGCAACTGAGACTGAAATCAAACCACACAACAGGAGATACCCCTAATTGCTTATCAGATCGTTCAGCGTTTTCTAACGCAACGAACACGAATTCCAGTTCACGCGCATGCCGATAATATACAGCCACACTCGGCTGATCGGCCGACACATACCGTGCCCTGCCAGAAGAAACTTACGCATTCAAAGCCGTACATTGCCAGAAATGACGCTAAATAACACTGAAGGCAAATGCATCAACACATACATATATTTGTCAGTGAAACAGCATAATAACGCTGAAGTCCATGCGAAGATTTTCCCACTTTATTATCCGTTACCACAGGTTATCCTTCCTCCGAACCGTAGCCGGCTGGAAATTGACTCTCCACTTCTCGAGATCCTTCCAGTTGCGCCTTCTTATTTCTAAATAGTACATGTTATTGGCCATGAATCTAAACTTACCTTTTTATGGACTGCTGTTTCTCCCACACCCACCAGTTCACTTTCACGAAATTGGCCTCATGTCCCCTAAATTCAAAGCTCATTCCGTTTCTCAAACTCCGGTAAATCCGTCGTTCAGGGTCTTCATGGATCGCTATCCTCTTCGCATGCGTCGATTTTCCCCCCCTCTTCTTCTTGTTAAAAATTTACTCAATCTGCAGAACCTTAGTTGGCCTCCAGTTTCCTTGGCTTGCATCATTCTTGTTCATAATGCCTCCTTAGCACTGCGTTAACGATTTCTTCGACATCTCCACCGCGCACCACTGCCTAGTGTAGTATGCGGGATGCAGTGTCTTCCTTGGGGGTTGCACGTGTACGATCTGCAAAGACAGAAAGAAGACTCGGTGAGCCGGAGCTCAGTAAGTGCATCAACAAGCATCAACACTTACACCGATAAAGATAGGAGTGGCGATCTGTCTGAGCGTATTACACTGCTCCCCCCAACGAAGGAACACTGTCCTCAGTGTTTGTACATTGTTTTAGCTGGTCAGCTGGCAGGATCTGTCGGTGTGGTTTGTGTGAAACGCTGGATGACAGGGATCCTGGCAGGGTCGCCAAAAATGTAGTATGCGGGATGCAGTGTCTTCCTTGGGGGTTGCACGTGTACGATCTGCAAAGACAGAAAGAAGACTCGGTGAGCCGGAGCTCAGTAAGTGCATCAACAAGCATCAACACTTACACCGATAAAGATGGGAGTGGCGATCTGTCTGAGCGTATTACACCTAGCCTGGATTCGAAACTGGTTCAAAACTGCCGCGCAAACCATTATCAGAATGATCCATTCAAACTGTTGCTGTCTATGTTTTTCCATTTCTGATACTCTCGACTTTCATACTTAGAATTTTGTGAATAATTCACCATATTGAGTAACATGTTACACCATGATCATGCGTTAGCGCGTGCCTCTCGACCATGGCCGAGAAATATACCAATATTATTATTATTATTATAATGTACTTAAATGGCATGCCTGATCTAGTGCTCCGTGGGATACCGCTGTTATTTTTGAAAGATATAGAAATAGTCCTAAACTTCAAGTGCACTGATACTACCTCTGCACTCAAGAACACTTCTACAGACCCTTCCGCAGTCTTGGTCAAGACCAGGAGAAGCGTGTCCCTTATTTAGCCCTCTTTTTCATCTCCGGGGCTGAATCACTGGCATCTACAAATCCAGCATGAGGTCTATGCTTCAATATTATCCACTGACCTTCTCAAACGGGTCAAAATTTAGCAGAGCTGAGCCAGAAAGCGCACAAATGCTCCTTAATAATTAATTACTTGGAAGGTCCTATTTCGCAACTTGCTCCATAACCGGCCTTTCTCCTCTGACCCTCTTAGCCTTTCTCGTGGAACCTTTCACCCACTCAGGCATACACCACCTACTACCCCTTCCACCTTGGCTAAATTGGCCATACGGTCACTCATTTTCATTTCGTTTACTCTAAGTTCTGGGACAAGTAGCCCGTCATCATTCAAACGTCTCAGGCCAAGTCTCCAATTCTATATCCACTCACTCCATATCTCATTGTTTGCAGTGCCCTCCAGCTATATGCTGTGTGCGTGTCTGAAGATATAGCTCAAGAGAGGGGCCACAGCTTCTAAGTCAGGCTAACACTTTCAAAACCCTGCACCTTCCAATCTTGGTCATAATCAACGACAAAATATCTGATCTCTCTGGAAGAGTTCTGGACGGTTGATTAGCCGCGGCCATTTCAGTACTGTGTAGACGGAATCGACAAACCATTACCTTTCTACACTTGGTATCTTCCTTCCTTAGTCTCATACTCCCTTATACTCAGCTCTTTCTCGGTTTTTGTTTGCCTCCATTATCCGTTGGTTCACAACGAAGCGGGCCGTGATTACTTTTCTACTTTTGATTCCCCTTTCCATTTTCCAGCTAGTGCTTTTGAAACTCTCTATGTTGGTCATCTGTCTCGGCCCAATGGTGGTCACCCCCTTTATAGACTAACCTGGACAACACTGTTTCACTGCAGTCTGACGACCTACATTTCCACTGGTTCCGCCCTACAAGACTCTGGCAACCTCTTCACCTGTTAGCTACCATATGCTTTTGTTGTTGAACCTTCCTACTCGCTCTGCAGCAGAACGTTTGCATGGCAGTCTTTTAGAGACTGGCCGCGGTTTCGAAGTGTTCAAGCAGGTAAGGAATCATTGCTCAACGGTGGGAGTGGTTAAGCGAAGCTGGTTTAGCGGAAGGCTGGCAGCCCGCTTTGTTAGGGCACCGAAACGGTTGTCAGGGTACCTCAAGCGTCGTACATGGGCGACGTTCAGAATACCGACTTCGTCTTAGGGTGAGGCCTTCAATGACTGTGACTGAGCTGAGGCTGAATTCCTGGGATGACGTTGCACGCGTGTCCACAACGGATTATACCACATCAAAACGTTCGCCGATGTGAGAACCAATCACCACACCAAGCTCTCATTTTAGTGACAAAATTACGGCGCGAATAAAGTTTCACAAGTTTCGTCAATTAGCCGGCCCTGATGGAATTTACCTTCTGGTACTGAGTGAGCTCACCGATATCACTGCTTCACCCAGCTCCAGGTTGTTGAACTCCCGGCTGGTTGAAAAAAATCTGGAGGACGACTGGATAAACATAGTCATTGTCCCTCCGCTCAAAGATGGCGGCCAAATTGCGACTGTCAGTTTTGTTCCTGTGAGTCTGAAACGTGCCTTTTGCAAGAACACAGAAGGCCTCAAAACAAAACCGGTGAGGGAAAAGATGGAGAGCCGCCATCTATCCGGTTCTCACCAGCATGACTTTCACAGAGCCCGTCCCCCTCGGTCGAGTATCTTGCTCGCTCGTGAGTGTCGAGCTGAATTGAAGGCTGTGAGCTTTTCAAATGATATCGCCCCTGGGAATTTCAACCAGGTTTTTGACAGCGTCCCGCAAAAACACCGCTTTCGGAGGCTCCAATAGGCGAGAATGGTTGATGTGAGGCACCTTGAGAAAAGTGTAGTCAACTAACCGGAGACCCAAACCAAACGAAGACTTAGTAGCAAAATGAAAGGTGCAGGACCACGAAATGAACGGTACCACAAATATGTATGGACCTCAGATACAAAGATGGCGAGAACTCAAAACGACAGCCAAGCTCACGGAGTGAGAAAGGCGAGCATATTAATCACTCAGGTCCAAACAAAGTACGCAGAAATCGCGCGTTGGACGCGAATGAAAAAAAGCCGGAGGGCAAAAATATAAGTGGTACAAAACAAACAAATAATCCACACAATCCGATGTTTTTGCGAATCTAAGTTACCACGGTGTTCTCGGGGGAGTTTTCAAGTCCGGCGGTTGCGCCACCCACCACGATCCTCTCGAGCACAGTAGTGTCGATAGGTTTGAATTCAGGTACTGATCCTCTCTACCTACCTACTTCCTGCTCTCAGTGCTTCTACCCGCGGAAGGTGTGGAGTGGAATCTTCCCAATCGTGTACCAATAAACAGCAAGCAGATTACCGGTGCCGCTGAAGTAGTGGATCGTTCAGAGGGACCAGTGGTCCTCTATTCGGGCGGAACTCATAAACATCATGATTTGCGTAATAAGAGTGGAGCAGATGCAACCGTCAAAAGAGTTTGTGTCCAAATATACTGATAATAGTGAAGAAACGAGCGCACAAGTGTATGTGTGCACGAGTGTGATTGAATGGATTTGACTGAGTGCTTGGGGAAGATAATCCTATCGTGAAAGTTTCGGAAGATTATCACATCACTGGAAATCTCAGGATTACAGCTGTATAGTGAGATTTGACACAAAAAGGAAAGCCACTTACAACAGAAATAGTTAGCTCTCGCGGATACTTATGTTTTTGTGGGTAAAAGGTGAATGTACTGTCGTACGTTAGAGAGTAAGGATCACGGTGCATGGGAATCTAAAGAGCGTCACGGCTTAGGATTTCTGGCTTCGTGTGGTGCGCCTTCGCTCTCAAGTAAACATGTCTTTCGAAAGTTCAAACCAAAATCTGCTTCCCTTGTTTTCACCGACAGCAAGTGCTAGTCCATCAGAGCCGTCACGGCACCCACTAGTAGTTCCAAAAGACCTTTTCTCACGGGCTGCTCTTTAGTCAGCTACAACTCCAAGTTGCCCACTGTGAGTGACCTGCTCCTTGCGATGCATTTCCGTATGGCCTGTGGGAGTGGTAGATATTCCCGTGTTCACCATCCGTAAACCACTTGTGAGGTTGCTGGCTTGTTTCCTACAGTGAAATTAAGAGCACTCTAGTGTGTTCGGCAATTTCTTGCCCCAGCTGGGTGTTCTCATCGACTGGTCACTAAGGGTCAGAGCCACTCCTTCTGTGACGGTTGAGGCAATAAACACTGTCTGTCGCTTAAAGTCCTCTCCACTTTAGCAAGCAACTTACTCAACGTTTCTTCATCCGAAGGACGTTGTTCTACCACTGCCGTTAGCAGTCACCCTGCCGAACGTGCTAGCCTCTCCCACGAGCACCAAAGATGGCTAGCTTGCGGATGGTTGAAGTGCCAGAAAACTCTTTTGATGGTACCTCTGTAAAGTCCAAGCTGATTGAAAAATTCCTCTTCTGCTCACATTCCTACACTCTATGACCAGTTTTGGACCTCCTTCCCTAGCCTAACTCACGCTGAAACTGTTTTGTGGTCAACAATTAATCTACGCTGGGTGCACTTACTTTCTTTTTATGGTTGTGCCTTCTTACTGGGATTACTTTGAAGACAGTTGGTACTGTAGTCAGATGAACTGATTCAACACAGTTTTGTTTTATTACTCCTCGGTTTCACTTTCTCGCTCACGTCGGCTGATCGTAGACGTTCAGCTCGTTTATGCTGGTTTTTGGCTGCCACCCTCGGGGAATATTTATTTGGGCCCGACTAAGCGTGGAGAACTTGTTCTATTTGTTTGGACTTAAGGACTGGTATGTATTTTTATTCTTTTTGGCCAACTGTTCTATTTTTACAGAATTTTGTCCTACTTTTGACTGCCTTCTTGGCTGGTAAGTGACAGAGGCTCACTGTCAAAGGTATGATCGTGTTTGTACTTATGTTTTTACTCGCTAATAGTACCGTAGAACTTGCAGAGCAATTGTGTTCTTGATTTGGGTTCTGCATCAGTTTGGGCTACGCTTTGCTTTGAGGCTCCAAGGTGCTACCCAGAACGAGTGAAATCTATTGGTCGGTGAATCGATAACTGAATCGTTGGTCAGGCTTTACCCGGACTAGGGCTCGGGTGTTTTGGTAGTTACAACTTCTGTTCTGACTTCAAGACCAGTCCAGGGGCAGTCAACAATTCTAAAGCTCCCTTTTAGATCTGGAAAAATTCGATCTACTATCTGAATAAATGTTGGTTGGATTACCTCTTCTGCCGGTAAGCCTCTGAAAAGCCTCCAAAAATGACTCAGTTTATTTAATGTTCCACTTCTGGAAGATTCACCATTTTCTGTGGCTACGTCA
Organism: Fasciola hepatica; assembly: GCA_948099385.1. Lineage (NCBI taxonomy): Eukaryota > Metazoa > Platyhelminthes > Trematoda > Plagiorchiida > Fasciolidae > Fasciola > Fasciola hepatica. The sequence goes on from CANUEZ040000182.1 coordinate 12,312,138, forward strand.
TCAGACAACCGTACCTTATCTCGGTAGTCTTACACCTGTTTACCATGAGGAGATCAAAACTGTTCCTAACCCTCTCTGAGAACGGCCACCAAGGTTTAGCTATTCTAGACTCGGACAGACTTGGCGTTAGGAGCTCTGCCACCACCGCGTTCTGTCGTCGGCACCAGATGCAGTTGGCGATGACCCTTCTTACCGCGGCTGCTCCGGCCGGTATCCAAAACGATTAGCGCATTAAATTCAACAGGCGGGTTTCCTCAGCGTGTCCCGCCATGGCACGGCAATTTTGGATTAACTTGGTCGTCAAGTAGTTTTTGTCAGGTAGTACTGGATATTTGGCGTCATAACTAAAGCGTACGTTGTACACTCTGCTGCCGATTCTTATTGACCCGAGGATTAATATGGGACTAAGTCTTTCCGATGTACTCTGAACAAGCCCGGCATTTCCTTTCTTCGATTCTTGTTTACTTAATGTAGCATATCCTGAGACAAAAGCTTGCATTTGTGTGAGAAGCTTCATCCGAGCCCACTTTTGCTGCTGCTTAGAGAGCGCGTGGTCGATATTCAAGCTAGTTTACGGCCTAATCACCGCCGGCTTCAACAGCGGCTGTTTGTACGTTGTCCACCATGCCACTGCCCGGAGCACCCTAGTCCACACACAGAAGTGTCTAAGTCTGTGTTGCACACTTTGAGTAGTCTTGAAGTCTTGAATTGGTTCACGTGTGCGCGATTTGAGTCCAAACGTTTCTGGCTCCTGTATATATCCTCCTTGCCCCGGGGCCACCGAGCTGGAATGGCGAAACACGACAGAAGGAAGCCAACCACTTTCGGAAGAGCCACATTAGTATAAAAATAAGTGTTTCTCATGTAGAGCATGAGCCCAAGAGTGTGAGTATGGATATGTCAACATTCCACCGCCGGATTTCTTGTCTTATAACTTACGCAGAAGAGTGGTATTGAGGTACATTCATAAGGGAGTGGAGGATGGTTCCACGTACAACTGCATGTGCATGTTCATGGAGCCTGTAGAGTACTACTCTGTCTATGTGGTACGCTAAATTATTGTCAACAACATCTAAGACGACACTAGCAAACTAAGATGGGCGGAGGAGCGTGCGGTGATAAAAAGGCCAAAAGGGTATGTACATTAGGAATTAAAATGAAACAAAAGGTGCGATTCAAACTCACAGTTGTTTAGTGTTCTTGTGATCAGGAAATGAACGTCGAAGAGCCAATATCCGCCAATGTCTTCAGTTCAGTTCGGTCTGACAGCCATCCGTTGGACAGAACAGGATGGTTTTGAGCGAAGTGTCAAGCGACGCCGTTGAAGCTTCTAAAATGTTTTGTTTCACTCAGTTAGTTCCGACCGATATAATTCCAAGACACTTCAAACCATAAAATGAGACCGTGCATGAATGAAAGATTTATTTCCAGCCTCTTTGTATTGCGCGGTGTTGACGACCAAAAGATGTGTGTGTTTTACAATAAAACGTCGGTACAACAAAGGAGTGTCGCACCAAGGGACGTTGAAAATCATGGAGAAAGTCGGAAATGTATGAGTACTTACAAGCTGAAGGCGGGACGAAAAAATATGGGAGACTAATCTACGCAAGGAAAATCAGACAATCGGTTGGACCTGGCTCTAGTTCTAACCCCCCATCTAGCCTGCCCCTGAGTGCTTCTTTTGAGGAGGCATTCGCTGCCTTCTTTGGAAGGCTATTCCTTGAAAAATTTATCCGAAACGAGAAAAAATGTTGTCTAATGAAGGCAAGCGGACGGGGTTTGAAAAGTTTCTGTGTGCATCCTCGCAGGGTCTTCAGGTTTGGGAGGATGAAAACCGCATCAACCGGGCCATTTGAGAATAGGTCAAGAATCAGGAAGACGTCTTTCTAAAGTGGCACGTCTCAAGTGGGTAGAAATAAGGTGATAATAGACAATTGGGTGGGGGGTAAATCGTAAGCCACGTACCATTTTGGTCACTTTCCTTTGAAACCACCCCAAAGTGTTCCGACTTCTGACGGGGCGAGCATGTACCGTCTGGTTGCCTTATTCCAAATGGGATCTAGTATAGGTTCCTTGGAGTAGCGGAAAAAGTTCACTCGTTTTCAGACAGGATCGCAACCCCCGGTCCCGCCTCCCAACTGGGCAGTTTATCTATATCCTTAAGTCACGGTTAGCGGAAATCGGCAGGATTGCCGGCCGGCTGCACATGTTGACACCGGTCTAATCTAGTCGGTCCGCCAATAATTGTAATTTGGTTCTTCACGATGTTGAACCGGGAGCTCGCGTTTCGGATTTAGCGAAGCACAATAAAATAATCGGTCCGGAAAATAGTGACCAGGATCAAATCTGCAAGGCACTGTTGCAAGTTGTTGGCCACTCTCGCTGACGATACCGGTGCATTGAACTCCAGCTTGAGTGTAGACACCGTTCTCAATACGGCTATTCTAGCCTTAACGAATAACAACCGGATTTCTCTGTGCCCACTCGCAGCCATTCAGCGGCCGTAAGCGGCAGCTGCGTAATCCATTTCCGATCCATCTGAGAACACGTGCGAAGTTCCCATTTGTTTAGTGTCGCTCAAAGGCAGACATCGCGGTATCCCTGTTTTTCTACTTCATGGAGGGTGATCGAGAAACTTTTGCAGACTAGTATATCCATAGGTTTGGGCTTTTGGTCCTAACCGACCTTCTTCCGTCAAAGCTGTTCGGGATAAATTTTTCCGGGAATCAACCAGGGAAACCTAACCCGAGGAGATCGTACAAACTGTAGACAGATATGAGGATTCCTCCTTGCATAGCTGGCTGATCGGGAATATTTATTTAGGAAACAAGCTCATTTGTAGCGGTATTTTGCCACATCCCCAGGAAGCTTTCCATCTGCAGCGGCGGTCTATTCGTCCGCCGCAATTTTACTGCCTTCCTATTGTGTAAAACAACTTTCAGAAACTCGAGAGTGTTTGATGTTCATTTTGTAGGGCAGAATCTGCCCTTAGATGAGATTTAACGTCAGTTACAGGAGGCCATCAGTGGAAAATTGCAAGCCGACATTTCGGTTACCGTGGGCAACCTTTCTGAAGGCCGTTTCACAATTGTTTTGCAGCTGTTAAATCGCTTAAAGAAGATTTACTCACGGTAACCTAAAAGTCGGCTTGTAATTTTCCACCGACAGCGCCGCGTTATTGACATTGTGTTTCGTTTAGTACATCGTACGGCGCGTCGTCTATTCTATACCCTCCGAGCCTCGTTGTGCCCTGACATACAGAGTATGCCCTTCTCTGATAATTCGGTCGGAATCTTAAGGAGCGTTATGCCGCTTCGCAGTCAGTAAACGATCCGGGATAAACTTCGACATGAAAATTGTTGCTGGCATAATGAGCTATTGCTGGCCGAACCGAGGCGGCACACCTGTTTGCTCTCTCCAGTAGGACTTAGTTGCCACAATGGGTGGCGACATTGCTTAAACAGATGAACCGTCAAGCTATTACCTACCATCGATTACCCAAAACGCTTCTGAACCTGTTTTTGAACTATCATCGATTTTTCTAGGTTGTCTTCCTTTAATCATAAAAATTCGGCTCGTTTCCTCTTTCTGCTGATTCCTTCACCTGGAGAAACATTTTCTTGATGGAGGCCGAAGGGGATACTCCCAATCCCGAACCGAAAAGAAACCTCAACCAGTGGTGTTGTCCAGTGAAGCTTTTGTAATAAGCGATGATCAGGTGACTTCCATCGAAACTTTAACACGCAATCGATAACCGCTCGAGGTTTCCCGGGCTTCTTTAGATGAAAAACGGGGTGATGCGACAGGTACCTCGCCTCTTCCTTTGCATTAGTATAAACAGTCAAAAGGTCTATGCAGCCAAATGCCTCATTCCACCTGGTTACCTCTGGGTGCCGTATCCAGCGAACTAAGCCTAGAATGAAACCCTCTTTCAAGGGTGGTAACCAGTAAGGAACGTAAGTCTTGTTGTTTACCAGATGGCCGGCATGTTCACTTCACGGGGGATGCACCTCAAAATGATTCTGCAAACGCCCGATTCCTTGCAGCAAGGTCCGCAGCACAAAATGATCCTTTTGCTACAATGACAGACCATAGTTTTCCAGTTCGCTAAACACTTACTCGTGAAGACAACGCACCTGCTGTTTCATGCATTTCATTTCTGCGCATATACAGCCTACAGAACCAAGCTTCCTCACCTGGCCGTATACTATACACCCCAACATCGTACGCACTGCATAGGGTGCTCGGTTGTTGCCTACTCCCTGGTACAGCACCCAGTGTGCTTCCAGCACATCGCAACCACGTGGCAGATCTACGTCCTCCTCCTCCAAGCCTAAAACGTTTTCGTCTTGCAGTGGGGTTATCTGGATAAAACCGATACACTTGATACAATCTTTTCACCACGTGAAGTCTTTGCTGAGAAATATCAGTATGTAAATACTTACCTGCCATTTAACTGGCCATCTCTCTTGCAAGCCACGTTTCTGCCACTATTGTAGCTACGCACCACCCATCGATTTATTTTTTTGCCAGTTACCAGTTCCATGCTGATGCATTACATTCCTTTCTTCTGAAAGCAAAACAACCCACTCAAATTCTATATGTTTTATCAGGTCACTTCTTTCACCATCAATTTGACACCCACAGTCCAGAATGTTGTCCCTTTTGTTTTACAACTGGCTCAACTGGTATACGGTCATTGAACTTCAAAATTTCAATCCTCGACCGGTTTTCTTGCTCGGTATGCCACCGTTTTTTATCGTCTAATTTTACATCGTAACCCCTCTCATACATTACAAAGCTCTATTGCTTGAATACGTCTCATTCAGGAATGTTTCTTTTTCACGATATCCATATATCCGTCAATCTAGTTTGGTTCTCCGACTAGACAGCCTTTCTTCTGCGTGATTCTTTACCATTCCTCACCCAGTCCACGCTTTGGCAGAATAACCACATTTACCATCAGCCGGATCGACCACTTGACCTTTAGCTTAAATTCACCGGGTTGTACCGCAACAATTGACTTGAATGCTTTCCCTTACATTCGATGGCGTTTACATAATTGTACAATCCTTCAGCAACTTTCATTCAGCTTTTCTGTACTGTTTGTTTTCGCATTCCAGGAAGCTTCGGGGTTATCCGAAGTAAACTATTATTAATAATTCCCCGACTTCTGTGCACGCATCCGGAGGTCACTCGTTGCGAATGCTTCTATCGGCTCGAGTATCAAACACAAGCTGCCGCTTGGTGTGAGTTGATAAGACTTATGAGAAACCCTTCATTCATCTCTGCCTTTACCCAACCTTCAGTTCCTATGGATTGAGAGAAGATCGGAGAGCCTGTCAATCCATGACTAGAATCACAAACTTTACGGTCTGGAGAAGCTGTACCCATATGTGAAATATCACGCGTGCTTGCCCGGGACCAGTGCTTCCAGTGCTCCCTTGCGGTAGTTTGAGCTTGACTGGTACTTGGTCTCTTTGCTTTACTGCTATCAAGAGTGACCAAGCAAAACCCACTGTTAGCTTTTCTTGCCCGCTTGTCTAGGTAATCGATCAGGCCCTCGAATTTGGCTTGGCCTTCGCCCCGGCCTACGCGTCCCCCTTCTTCAGCCCAGCGACCCTGTTTTCGGATTGCAGACGCTGGGCTATCTTCTCTGAGATGAGCATCATTTTGGATCAGACCTGCGGCCCAAATGATCAGGGAATGTCAAACAACTTTGCTTCTTATTGACGAGGTCAGGCGTGGCGCAGATATCGCCCCTTGTTCGATTTACTTCTAACAGCAAGCCATCGATCAAAGTGCAGACATCTTTAAAAGGCTAAGCAAACAAGTTCTTTAAAATCTTCGGCACTCTTCTGCAGTCTTGAACTTGGTAGGGCATGGCACAAACATCAATAGCTTCCCCAGCTTGCCGTCGGCAATAGTGAGTTAGGCATGGAAGCCTCCGTCCCAGGTTGGTCACTTTAACCTCGACAAAAGTCTCAAACAGATTATCAAACTTGCAGTATTGTTCCGATAGTCGTTCTGAAAGCTTTCAGCTTCAATCTGCTTGGGTTCGTTATGGTAGCTTTGGTATCAAATACGTGAGGACTGATGTAGGTCTGTCTCTTTCGGCGTAACCTAACTTATTTTGGGGGTCGTCCCCTATGGCTCGATGCTCTGGCTCGCTCCGCCAAATTTATCCTTCTGCTTTTTGAGCCTACTGCCTAGTTAACATCAACCAATGTTCACAATCTGATATCTCTAGCTTAAGCAAATCGGTATGAGCCTGCATTGGCTGGACCAAATCTAACAGCATCCAAAATTTAAGTGCATTTGAACCATGATGGTAGGTAGTGTGTAAACGTGTGAATAAAATTTCTCCGAAAGCACACGACCGGTTTTGCTGTTTTGCCGCTCTTTAGGAATACGAATCCGGTAATTTTCCGCCAGCTCCTTATCGTACTTCTATTCTGCTATGTTATATGTTCAATAGGATCTAATTTGAATTGTCTGGAGTGTAAGTGGATATTCTCCATTGAAAAGCCCACAAATGAATGAGAACTGTAATTTTTCGTAGTTATTCGTGTCTGGGTCACTGCTGAAACACATACCTTTCCAAGTGACTTGCCGCTTTACGTCCCTTCCAATTTTTGGTTGTTTTGATCCTCCTCTGAGCGCGCCGTTTATTCCTTTGTTCCAACCTGATCAACTTTGGTGTTGCATGGCACTATGAGCAATGCGAATTCAATTTACACGAATTCCAAAGCGAATCAAGATTGATTCGCACGTTTGACGGTACAGGACTGTGAAGTGAACGACATCGCAAATATATAATACAGACCTCAAGTATAAGGATAGCAAGAACTCAAAACGACAGCCAAGTACTTAGCGTGAGGAAGATGAAAACCTGGGTCACAGAGGCCCAAAAAGTATATGATAAAATCGCTCGTTTGATGCGAATAAACAAAGGCTGGTACGCAAAAATACAAGTCGTAAGAGACACTCGAGTGATGCATGTAATCAAGCGTTTTCTTGGATCCAAATTGGCATCGTGTCCTCGGGGACTTATCCACGCATGTCAGTTACAGCTGATCTCCGGCAGAGACGGTTTTAGGATTTCCTAAAAGGACGGCAGTTCACTCCCAGAGTCCCATAAATCGCCTACACGTGGTACTTAGCGTCCGGTGGCATTCCCCCGGGATTTGCCTTTGGGCCCGTACTTTTTCTCGTATAAGCAATCTGCTAGCAGTTTTCTCTCCTCTTTTCTGTTGTATGCGGTTGATATGAAATCGTCGCAGGCACTTTGTTCGAATGCAGATAACCGACTTCTAAAGGAAGATTTAGATGAGCTCACGCTCTGGTCTCTTACATAGATACTCCCACTAAATGCGGAATAGAGTGCACACATGTGTAGGGCCTTCACAGCAATTGGTGAGTTACGACCTCTCAGGAAACCAGCTTCGGGCGACAGGCTGTGCGTACTATCCAGGAGCTTTGGAGTCTTCCTAGCTGAAAACCGAAGGCCATACTGACGGAGTGTTGTCTTCCACTTGGGGCGTCCTTGATCTTATTCGTTGATCTTTAGGGAGGCCACCGTAAGATATATTCGTATGCTGTGCACTTATTGTGTTCTCCCCCGACTGGAATATGATGACATGTTTGCACGCCAATGTACATCTGAAGGGTCAGCAAAGCTGGGGAGAGTGCGTGGGTCTGCTTCCGGACTACGCAGGGTGAACTGTGAAGTACATATTGAAGCGTCCAGTTTGGTCCCAGAAACTCATCGGCGGACGAGCCGTGATCTCATCTGGACCAGCGGTATCATTCCGGGTGATCTTGGGCCACAGCTGCAGGTGGATTTCTTGTTCCACGTGTCAGGTGGCGCGCGCAGGCTGTCAGTAACACTTGTGAAGGTGTATCCCACTGGTTCTGCTTTAGCCTGTCACTTGTCTCGGAAGACTACAAGCCTTGAAGTGGCACACGAACGGAAATCAATCTCCATTTGTGACGTCACATATGCCATTCCCAAGTAATATTCTGCAGCTAATTTTGTTCCACTCTTTCCAGCGGAGTTTCATTTCAATTCTACAGGGTGATTAACCTAAATCCAGTCTCAACCCCATCTTCAAATCTTGCGGCTTCTACCTATCAAAAGTTTCACGGTTCTCCTTTCCCATCTTACGTGCCATAGCTTCGGCGTGAAAGTAATCAGCTAGCTTATCGACTATCATTTAGGTTCATTTACTCCATCACCTCCTGTAGTGATCTTCCATCTATATAACATTCAGTTAGTATTGCAACTATACCCCTAGTTCCATAGCTTCCTCCATGCACGTCTAATGTACTAGGTTCTCCGTTGTAGGAAACTCAGTGTCAATTCTTTTTTCTTATCTACAGCATTCTAGCTTTGCATTAGACGGCCCAGACTGGTCTCCTTCCCCTTCCCTCATTTCACCATAACATTCCAACCCAGAACCCCGTTTCGGCGATCATCGTCCATTTCCAAGTGATCTTGATGCTTATTCACTGTTTGCGTCCTTAGTTTTGCACTCCTGTCCAGCTTCTCTTATCCCTCGTTCTTTCCAAAGTGACCTAGTGTTTAGGTTTCTAGAATTTTCTTCTACCGTTCACTTTTTATTACCATCTCGGAGCTTTCCAGACTGAACTTTTCTATTTTTATTTCTCCAGGTAACCACTGAAGCCTATCTCCCCTTCGATGGCTTGGAAGGATCTGCAGGCAATACCGGTAAAGTATACGGGCCACACTTCTGGCTAGAGATATGATGGCTGCTCGTCATTCCGTTTCTCTCGGGAGCCCTGGCAACTTAGCCGCAAGTTCTTGGACTATTTAATCTCTGCGGCTACATGATCTCGCCAATATCATCCGCGCAACTCCCGCCGGGGCTGGGTGCGGTCAAGTTTACCGCCTTGGCCGGCGTTCACAAGGTTTGCACGACGTCTGCAACAAAGTGCGGTTATAGCTATGTTGATGGACCGCGCATCCTGTCCTCAGAAGATTTTTTCAGGTTGGGTGTCCAGAGCGCGGTCAACCCCACCCACTGGCACCGGTTGCTGACGAAAAGACACTATTTATGTGCTCGCAAATTTGCAAGTATGCCGCTTTCGTCCCCAGTTGCCATCAATTTTCCATCGTGCTCGCTTTCAATCTCTGAGTCACAAGTCACCGCTTTTAAAACCTGGCGAAATTTACGTTCCTCCGCGCAGACTTACTGCATATTTGAGAAACCATTGCCTATCTCGGCTTATCTTTCATGGCCAACGTTTCGAGGTTTCATGCCAAACCACTCGCCAGTCCCGTTTGCAAACCTAACTATTCTCCAAGGTGCAACCCACTCCTTCTTACCATTTGATTGATTTATTCGAAGATTGTCACACGGATGCCGTTCACTTTGACTCCACACCACTAAAACTGTATACTTTACCTCGAAATATTTGTCTCTGGATTATTCCAAAGGTCGACGTTTTTGAGATTGTTTGCTCACTCTATCAACCTCAACATTTGCCACCTAGAGCTGTAGCATCGCAATATCCTCATCCTGAAAAGCTTCATGCCCTCCCTATATATGCACATCTGAGAGGCTGTTGTAGAGCAGCCTTTTGCTAATTCGACGGCACATGCACTTTCTTTGACAAGAAGCATCAATAGATAGTGCTTTACCTGTAAATTCCTTCGTCGTCTATTTTGAAGTCTGTGCCTTTGTTACCATCGGGGCTACTCATCACAAATCCAACTGCTGCTCGGCTCCCGCTTCCACGTTGATGCTTTTTATTCCGCTTTTCTGAAAGAAAGCAATCTGTTAAACTTTAACTTGTTTCCATCCGGACACTTCTTCCACCACCACTTTGGCAATTCCCCTCTTTATTTGTTTAGTTCATTTGGTATATAACCGACTCATCCGATGTTCGGTCGCTCAACTTCACAACTGTATTCTTTGACTGATTTTTTGCTCCATATCCACAATGACACTAACTTCCCTGGTCTGATTTTCAATCCTAACCCTTTCCATGCGTTGCCAAATACTATTACCTGTTTACATCTCTGTAATCATTTTCTTTTCAAGGCAAACGAAAATTCCTTCCGTCCCGCTTCATTCTCTAGTCGTGCAGTTCTCTCTTCCCAGTATTTGCGTGTACCTCTAGTATTTCTGAATAGCCCACGTAGATCCGGCAGGATCGACCATTTAACCTTGAATATACTTTGCCATGGGCTGCCATAGAATAACTCAAATACTTTCTCCTATACTAAAGGAAGGCACACCCTGGTATAATCCCACTGCAACTCCGATTCCGCTTTCGTTTTTACAGTCTGATCTTGCACAGCGGCATGCTCCCGGGTTATCCAAGATAAACCTTAGTATTATTATTGTTAAATATTTACCTGTTGATGGGTGGAAAAGGTAGACTATAAAGCTTGCTAGGAAAAACTAGATCAATGTTCGGGGAGGCCGTGACATCCTGCTGAACCTAGAACTCTTGCCTTCGAGCGGATTATGAGAAGGCTTAGACGAGAATATTCTCCTCCGTCTTTGGCACAAACAGTGGAGAATGAGGGATGAAAGAACTGTAATCAGACGGCTAAAAACAAATTGCAGACTGTGGTAGCCCCAACAGAGGTGGGCAGGGCGCAAACAGATGAGAACGAACCAAGGACAACCCTGATTCGAACAGCGGTAGAGCGGAAACTACCACTGGATGACTTGGGACTAGCAGCTGCAAGGAGTTTGTTGAATTATGAGCGTCCTGGGCCAAGTACACAGGCTTTTCGGGCTGTCAGAGGTCCACCACCCAAAAATGATACAAGAAGAGCCTTAGAACGAGTTGCTCCCACTCCGAGGGGATTCGACAGCGCAGGGCTCAGCATTAGTTCATTGATCGTATTTTACTTCCCGAATCTGACTCGACATCACTTTTCGAGCATGATGCTCACGACGGTAGTCAATTCCAACCATTTTGTACACAGACTTCATCGCCTGAGCCGAGCCTTACAGGCCCTAGACGGTTAGCCAAGGCTAACGACATTGTATTTCTGCGAAACACTGGGTTGCTGAAGGCTTCTTCAAGGTAGTCCAAGGATTCGTGGAACTTAGTGGCTTCAGCAGGAACTCCAAGCGACTGTTATTAGTCCAGCATAAGACCGGGTCTGCCCTGATTCTTCAGAGAAGATCATACATATGAAACACATCCGGGAAAACCCCATTGTAGGCACGAAGCATAGCCCTGAATGGTGTCCTTCTGTCGCTCAGCGACAACTTGGGGACGGAGTGAGCCACGGCCCCCTTCAGTGTGAGTTTGTCGTCAAATTTGGCCATCGACGAGTTGATGGCATGCAGTATCCACAGGTTTCTGGGACCCTTACACCTGCAGAATATCCCCCGGCCTAATCTCCTCCAAGCCACTCTTCTGTCGAAAACTAATGGAAAATCGAGAAATGGTATCCCAGCAGAGGTAGCTCCTTTTCAGATCTACTTCTCCACCCATGCAGACAGAGAAGCGAAGGCCAGCTACAAAGTTCACCTGGAAGCTCGATGGCAGACCAGCCAACACAGGTTTCACTGAAAGCTCCTGAAGCCCCAGTAGAACGTGGTAGCCAGCTTTCCAGTCCAAAACCCGATAGTGCCAGACACGGGTAGAGCTGGTAGCTTAAACACAGGTGAACTGACAGGGGGTTCCCTCTCTACTGCCCCACAAGCGCAACACCAGCCCGTATCCATGGCAGCAACCGCTAGTATCGCTGCCCTATAGATGAAAGAGACCTCGCCTCCGCCGAGCGATGCTGGTAGTCAAAACTTGGAATTTTATAGACACGCAGCCAAAGCCCGAGCTGCAAGCTTCCTGAACTCCGCCTCTTGCGCACCCAGTGCGAAGCGCTGGTGGTTCAAATAACGGAATCACGGTGGGCTGCTGAAGTTTCTGATTCGGAGATAGAGATTTGGAATATGAATATCACCAGAAATGCTCGAACAGGAAATCTAGACCTGGGAAGTGCCCCGCATACCGGCAGGGAGCCGTAAGCAACAAGGCTTTCGGATCCAACCTTAGGTAAGGTGTTGGAGGGAGGATGGTTTACTGTAAGACTGAAAGCGAAGAGGATGTGTATCACAAGCTTCATCTTCAGGCCTCCACACAGCTCCGTACCCTTTAACTCTCTCGTGATAAATGCACTGTACAAAACGGGGCCACTGGAACATGGCCACGTCCTTGTGATAGGCGGCTTTAGTTTGCTTGATATCTGCTGCGTCACCGCTCCCTACCGCTCCGTTCGCAGGTTCATACCTGCTTCCTTCGATATACTGAACAGTCTAGGCTGGTATGAGCACGTTGGGCCACCACCTCAGAGAGAGGGACCTTCTACACATCAGCACTGGACTAAATGCCCGCCAGGAAACCGCACGTAATTGATCAGCTGGTGGTTTATGGACCATTCGGGCTCGGGGATCACAGGGTCATCGGGTTTAGGTTGGAGCACACCATTGCTTCACTGAGAGCAAAAGGCGCCGCCGAAATAGAATCTGCCTCGGGAAAATTTCCCGCCGTGAAGCAAAATCCAGCCATGGCGCAGTGGTCACGGGGCCAGTCCGGCTTTAATGCACACTGGAACAAGGTGAGGAGAATTCCAACCGAAGCTACGCAAAGGCTTATGCCAAGAACACCAGCTAGGACCCAGGCCGATAAATAGTTGCCGACAGCTGAAGGCCCTAAGCAGGAAGGAAGTGGCACAGGAAGGGCGTAGATTAACTCAGGTGTAGCAGAACAGTACCAAACACCCCCACATGGGAAAACTCTGTAACGCACAACACAGGCAGGATGTTTCTGGGCACCAGAAGCAGTTGCTGTATAAGTCAGTAACATATCTCAGTGCCTTCTATAACCGTACATCTAGAGTTATAGGCCAGACCTAGAATAATAGGTGTGCGGCAAGCGGATGGAACAGTACAGGAAAGGAACAAAAGGGCCTTTAATGCCCTGGCTCCGTACTATTCCCGGCTTTTGCTCCGGAACAACAAAACCGAGCAAGCAACACTGACTCAGCCAAGGCGATACGAGGCAAACTGCTGGACTCAGCGTCACGGATTTTCTGACCTACGCTAGCTGCGAGTGAGCTCAGTAGCTCACGCTCCCAGAGACCTCATGGGCTAGATGGAATTCCACTGCCGCTATTGGGGCACAGTGATAACGAATTACTTCCCTCCCACTCACAAACTTTTTCAGACACTCAGTGATAGTTCGAAAGGTACCTGATCAAGAAAAGTCATTGTGGTGTCACCGACGTCAAAGGCAGGGAACAGGAGAGTACAGTAAAGTGCTGCTCTGTGGCACTGCTCTCCAAAGTCTGGAAGGCCTGATCAACGATGTCCTGTGCCGGTACATCGATGATGGAAGCGGGCTGAAATATGCTCAGCGGGGCTTTCAAAGCCACAAATCTTGCCAAATCAAAAAATGGAAGAATAGAGTAATACGTCTGAAGACTAGACCAGGGCTTTCAAGTGGGCGTCACAGTCCTGGATTTCCGTCAGGCCTTTCATCGCATCTGCCACTCGCTCCTAGAGAAACTGGCAAGATTTGTTTCTCTGGGTCTCTGGTCATTTGTACGTAAGACTGCTTGACTGAGCAAATATGCGGGATTGAGGTGAACGAAGGGCAATGCCGTAGCCGCCGAGCACAGAGCGGAGTACCTCAGGGGTCCATACTCAAACCCTGGTTGTTAACCCTCTTTGTGAAAGATCTTCTCCTTGACGGGCCGTCAAATAACCTATTGAACGCTTTGTGATGTAAAAATCTGAAAGATTCTAAAAGGGTTAAGTAGAGATGCTTTGCAGGCTTATCCTGGCGGTCTGTTCCAACGATCCCTTTGCAATGACTTATCGTTTAATTCCGCAAAACGGCAGGTCGTTGTTCATGTAGAGGAGCATGGGCCAAACGAAAATTCCATAGGATAAGGCACACTGCTGCCAAGTTAAACACGGGAAAGGGATCGCTGCACGGTCGCGATTGCAGAGGCGGATAGATAGCAGGAGTAGGGATGGTGAGGGAAGTAGATAACTGTCTCGGTGACCGTCATAAATAATGGAGAATATGACAATGGTGAAGAGAGCTGTGGAGCCAGTGGTTTCAACAGGAAAATGGGATTCAAACATAGGATCAGAATTAAAGTAAGAACGGTCGGCGGATACGGCAGTTGAGATTGGAGGTTCCATGACGGCGAATTCAGTTGTATAGCGAACTAGCAAGAACTCCGGAGGGACTGGGCGACAACCGAGTGTTATTGCTGGGACGGCCAGAGGATTACATGTTACGGGGCTCGAACTGTTTGCGTAGATGGCGCGGTCGAGAAATGACGATGTGAAAATAGAAGATAAGCCAATTTAAAATTCGGGAAGTTACAGCGATTACAAAGATGTATATTTTGCCGAGAAAATGACGGAATGGATGAATGGTATGTTCTCCTTTTTAATGAACACTCCAGTAGTTGTGCCCATTCATAATGAAGTGTACCTGGAGCTGCATGAGGTGTTACTGAAAGGGTTGGGGTTTAACAGCAGACAGTACGGAGGCTGGTCACTTACGGAATAGTATACGTATAAAATATCAAGGGAAACGATTCACAGAAATCGAGAAATAGGCACATCCAGTGAGAGAAAGGGAATGTCAAAGTGACGAAAGAAAGGCCAGCGGAGGAGAGGTGAGCATTCAACGAATGGATAATGGCTTGTCAACTTTGAGGTGGTAATTGATTAATGAACCAATCTCGGATACGTTGAAAGAGATTGCATGGACAAGTGGCACGAAATGGTGATTTTGTCGCGAATGGACCTTAAGTGTACAGCCTTTTGACCATTTTGACAGGTGCCATGAGGTATGACACAGGAAATGCTGTATGATAAATATATCTGAGACGTACGAATGCAAAAGGGTCAAGCGGCATACCAAGGTCAGATACGGAGATCGATTGGTACTCTGAAAACAAGCATCTGGACTGATTTAGAGAGCAAATGATCCCTGATTACGGGTTTGACTACTACAGAACTACGAAACACATTTCTGCGAAGTTCAACGTCTGTCGAGTTTTCAGTGAAGAAATTTACAGTAACAGTGAAAGCACTGGGGAGTAGGTAGTATCCACGAGTTCTAACTTGGTAAATGAGCAGTTTTACGGGAGGGATGGGGGAGTGAACTCACGTGGGACGCAGAGGAGGTAGGCCGAGAGGTGCACGCCGAAATCCACGGTCATTATGTAGGTGAATATGGGTTGCTAAGGGAAGGAGAGGTTTGGTGGGTGGGAATGAAAACTACACGCTACTTAGCATATAACTGAGGTGATAAGTTTGCCAGACTTGAATGGGCAAGTTGAAATTCAAATATTGAGAGCTGGCTTGATGGAAGAACAGTCGTTAGAGATGACAGAGCAGATGACATGTTTACGGCAGCTGTACGAGCGTGACAATGAGGTTCCGTAATCCAAAAGCGGTGCGAGTGGGTGGGACTGGCGTTGCGCTGGAAGCCCAACATGGAAACCGTTTTTAGTGACAGGTTTTGCCCACCAACCTAGATGCGCCCGCACATCGTTGCCGACGTCCTGCACACCCGATGTGCACCAGTCAAAGCAGCGGATCTGACCGCGTCCGGCACCGTTGGGATTAAGGTGAGTGTAGCCGTGCTTACAGTAGGGTAGCCAAAATTCCGGTAGATGGGTTTCGGGAGTTACAAAGATCAAAGCCGGTCTGAGAGCAATCGATTGAGGTGCGATCACCACAGAGTGTTGCCGGTCAAGTTTTTATATCCAGCGATAAAGTTTGCCAAGTTGCTGCCCGTGGGATAGGATGGGCAAAAAAGTACTTGGTCGGTATGTTCTGAAATGAAATTAGAAGGGGGCTGCGGTCTGGCATTTATGTCAGCTGTGGAGTTTGGGAGGGGTGAAACAAAAATTCAAGGTAGAACCTGGGTGGAGGAAAAGATAAGCAAGGGGAGGGCTGGCCACTACAACGAAAAAAGCTACATCTTAGGATCAAGTATCAGACTAACCTGAGCCTTAGCATGAATTAGTACTAAGTCTAAAACATCAGGAATGAGAAAACCTGATTGTGAATAGATATGCAAAAATTAGTTGGAGATGCCATGGAAGAGACAGCGGGGACGAGGGACAGTTATACGCTAAATGGTGAGGACTGCGACGGGAGCCGGATGGCAACTGGTGGCAGCTGATGGGGTTATTGAGAGAGCTTGTATAAGGAGGGACTTTTGGGGCTCGGTACTAGCCAGGGTGGGACAGGTTTCCCGGAGATAAAAGCATATAGAAGGAGGTTTAAAGATTAGCTAGAAGTCAGTTCCTACTTCAAAAGCACGAGTTTCAGAAATGATAGTGTCAGTTAACATCAGAGCATCATCGACGGTAAGGTAATGTGCTACTGATGTTTTGAAGTAAGTGGAGAAACAAGTAGACGGATTTCAACGGGAAGCTTATTCCAAAGTCGGGAATATTTTAGAAAGAAATTAAGTCGCATGGATAGCCTAACATTCGGAATTAAAGGAAGCAGATCTCTGACGAGGGGAGTAGGAAGCAGGTGCTTGGATACGTGAAGTGATGGTGGAAGGAAACGCCAGGCGATGAATAAGCCTATGGAGGAAGCAAAGGCGAAGTCTCACACGGCGCAGCCAAGGAGGTTCAGTGTGGAGGAAGGCATGGCGCTCCTTATAACTAAGTGTGATGGAATAACCAAGCAACTATTTCGAGAACGAGCACTGCACATTCTCTCAAGTTAATCTGTCGGTTTGGAGAGTGTTAGTGTAGATGATGGGGCAGTGCTCTAGGCAGGGTCGGACATAAGTCACATACGATAAGAGTTTCTATCGCGCAGGGTGGGAGATCCGCTAAGAAATCCCAAGGGTTTGTTCGCCTTGGCATCTAGAAAAGATAAGTGTTCCTATAAGTTTGGGGTTCACGGGTAATGCAACCTAAGATCTCGTACTGATGGTTTGTGGGCAATAGGGGAGTTATGTAAAAAAAGAACTCGGAAAGACGTGACAGAGTAGGGTCATAAAGCCGCATTTCTGAACTGAGAATTCAATTTTACAGGAGTGACACCATTGTTCAAGGCATTCTAGATCGTACCGTATATTATGAATTGCGTCATTAAGGTTCAGGGGTGAGAATTCACATACAGTTTCTATGTTGTCAGCAAATAGGAATGGGGTACCATGATGTATTGTGGAGAAGACGTCACTAATGTACATTAAGGATAGAAGTGGTCTTAGCACGCTTCCTTGAACGACACCACTGGTAACGTAGTAGGATTGTGAGAGATGGTTGTCTGTTGAGACAGCTTGGCTGCAGTGGGAAAGACAAGAGGAGAACCAATTGGGAATAATGGATTAAGTCTATAGGCTTCGAGCTTGGTCAAGAACCGGGAGTGAGAATCGTAATTAAATGCCTTAGTCATGTCCAAGTAGGTGACAGTCGGGCGCTTCCTACTCTTTGCAGCTGCGGTGACCATGTAGAAAAATTGAAACCGCAGTTGTTACAGGACCGAATTTTAAGAACTCCATGTTGGCCTTTATGTACCAAGTTATAAGACGATAAATGCTTGGAAAGGTGCTTTTTAACTGAGCCCTCCAATAGTCTAGAAGCTACGGAGGTGTGGTTAGCCGGCTGTTAATTCAAGGAGTTAAAGAGAGGATGTTTTTTGTGGCGAGGGATAATGGTGGAGGTTTTCTACAGTGACGGGGAAATTGCAAATTTCAGAGATGAGTTGAAGATATCCAAAAATAGAATATCAACATCAGACCCGCCAACAGGAAGCAAAGTTGATGGAATTGTATCAAAGCTGGGGCGGGATGAGGGCTTTACGTTACGGAATAATTCAGAAACTCCACCGTGTGTCAGTTCTATATCGGACAGAGTGGATGTGGCAAGGGGAGCCAGTGGAATGTGAGCAGTTCAAGAGTCAATAGTCATGTAAGAAGATAAGACCGAGTTGAAAGCCTCGGCGACCGCAGCGGGATTATTGACCTGTGTGCCGTTTGGTAACTGCGGGTATGAAACACTTGGACTAGATTGCGTGTTTCTGTTGTTGTATATACATGAAGTTCGGATTATCTTACCAGGCCGGCGAAGGGCGGAAGATTCCTGTTTTATGCAGAGCGTTTTAGTGGTGACTGGAATACCACAAGGGGACCCACGTAGGAGGATGAACACAGGAAAGTTATTAAAATTTCCCTATGATTCTAGGGCCTTTTTTATTTGCAATGAAGTGATGGCTTTGGTCCGGCTAACTGGGGTTCGATAAGTAGTGATCTGACTTAAACCGTGAAGAAGTTTAGAATATAACAGATTAGGTGCAAGTTAGGATTCTTGCGTCAAAAAGAAGTCGCCCCTCTCTTTGAAGCGAATTGA
The DNA here is from genome assembly GCA_948099385.1 of Fasciola hepatica. Lineage (NCBI taxonomy): Eukaryota > Metazoa > Platyhelminthes > Trematoda > Plagiorchiida > Fasciolidae > Fasciola > Fasciola hepatica. The sequence goes on from CANUEZ040000182.1 coordinate 12,330,532, forward strand.
TTCGGAGGGTTGCTGCCATTCGTAATGAGGAAACAAAGGTTCGAGCGGGCCATGTGTGCTGTTATAAATAACGGTACTAAAACTACACGAAACCACTCTGGGATCAATTCCGGGGATGTGGCCATGTATGTTAGTTTCTACGCTGGACAAACCTAGGCTGAAGACTTAATCTAGTGCATTATTCTTCCTGGACGACGTGAGAACATGTTGGGTCCAGGGTGCTACCCGAATGTAGAGGAGGAGTTAAATAGATAGTGCGGGAAGATGAGCGTATTCCAGTTGATATAGGGTGCATTAAAGTCACCAGCCATAAGTTTGACTCTGAGAGGCATATCGGATAGGTAGTTAAACGCAATAATGATGGGCATGAAGTCAGAATCAGCTGCACCAGGAGGTCTATACGCACAGCCCATGTAAGGGCATGTGTGAGCAAGCTGGAAGCCAACTCATTAAGAGTCCTGAACTGCCTCCAGGATAGGGTAGCCTTAAGAGGTTGCAGTAAAGCTGCACTTGATGCAGATTAAACGTCCACCACATTGGTGACACCTGCTTTTACTAAGCATCTGATAGCCTATCAAAGTGACTCGGGCAGGTGAAGTGGAATTAGTTAGCCAAGTCCCAGATACGAGGACAAGGTCAGGACTGTGTAGGTGTATGAGACTCCGCAGTGAGTCAAATTTAATAACAAGGGGTGGATAATTCAGGAGAACTAGAGAAAATTTGCAGGTTTCTCCTTGGTCAGAGAGGAACCACAGTGCGGTATATGAGCTGGAGTGCCTAGGGTGGAGCCAGATTGTGTGTCATGACTGGGATGTTTTTGGGTTGAAGACATTTTGGCATTTTGATTTGCAACTGAGTAGGAAGGATGAGATGGATGAACCACGTTCACGGGATGGTTTGAGAGGGGTCAAAAACACTTGGAGTAGTCAGTAAAGTGAACGGGGCGATATGAAACACAATGGAGGGTGACATAAGCCTAGTGGGCACATCTGGCGAGGGCATCAGCTTGGTCGCTAGGGCAGGCTGTGTGATTTGGGCCGTTAGATTTGAAGGAGATCTGCGGTTTGTAAGTCTGGCTAATGCGGAACAACGCCGTGAGGGGTCGCCATCGAGTGCCGTGCTACTGGTGGATACTGGAGTCTAGGACATAGAAATATGAGGAGTGAGGAATAGGTAGCCATTAAGTGGAAAAAAGGGAGTGTGGTAGCATCAAATATCCTGGCAACTGCCTTAAAACAGACGGTAACATAGGTGCCCTCTTCACATCAATAAGTAGGTGGGCTGGGTTTGTATTCCCCATGGGGGCCGGGCAAGTAGCTGATGTAAGAGCTCCCCCCGAAAAGGAAGGAAAGGCTGCAGTATATCCTCCTTAAGCCCATCGGACAGCTGCTGTTGAGGGGGATGTAAAACCAAATCCTTCACTGAGCTAATAATATCGCCTGAAAGTGTCTCTAAGGCACAGGAAAATCGTTGGCGGTGGCCGATAATCCTACGTGCCTCAAACTGCAGCTCTGAGACTGAAAACCAAGCCTCAGGATTGTGCGGGATAAACGTCACCGGCCTGAAAGCAACCACAGACAAAGTGAAGTCTGTGTCGAACTGCATCTTATCCCCTGACATGGATATGTTGCGTTAATTCATCGTGAAAATATATGTAGTGCAACAAGAAGAGGACGTGAAACAGCAAAAATATCACAAACACACCGAGTGGGCGAAGAATCCGGAAAGGTTTGAAGAGGTTCGGGCTCACCAATGTAGAAGACATTCGAGGGCGGCTAGTGGATGTGTCTTCTAAGCAGTCTGGCAGTGAAATACCAACGTTATCCTCTCTATGGGAATAGAGAGGAAGCCAGTCGGTTTACAGATGCAAGGTGTATTCTATATAACATGGCACCGAGGCAGTACCGATACGAGAGATACACCGAACGGAAATGAACGCAACGACTGCGCAAAAAAAGAACCACGAGCTCGTTCAATTGGAGAAAGACCATAAATGAAGATGATTCAAAAAGACGTCGACGGAAACCTCGGAAAAGTCAGTCCAGTAAAACGTAGGCAACCAAAAAACACAATGAGGTGCGTGTCAAACGTCAGAAAAGATGGTAGAGAAAAAAGATCCAAAGTGATATCCAGAAGACGGTCATTTTCTCTGAACAATCGGGGTCACTACAACTCCACTGCAAAAGGACTTCGCCAGGTCCGTCAGCGCATTCAGGTACGCAAAATGTTGTCCGTCTTCAGCTATCTGCTTTTTCACCGTCTGACAACGCGCGACTTACATGCAAAATCAATTTAACTTCACACTTACCAGAACATCGATGCCACATGTTTGCTGTCGACTTAGATATGTCCATTTCAGCCTCGTCTTGCCAGCCAAAGCCTAAGAAACAAAGAATTATGGAGTATACACCTGGCGATGAGCTTCCTCCGGGGCTTGCCAACTCGGTGCTGTCATTGCCTATCACCGGAACAATGGCCACAACCAATGACGTTGTGGATCGTCCAACCAGCTCAACTGCCGTACCCAGAAATCACCAATTAATCAAAGGAGGCATCTCAAATTCTATTCCATCTCGTCACTCGGCTTTGATAAACTTTCGGCAACCTACGGTGCATAGGTCATCTCCCAAACCAGTGAAAACGTCATTACTAGGCGGAATACGCATGGTTAACACTACGGCCAGTTATAACTCACTTCCCAAGACACATTGTCTACTGCTAAGCACCCCGAGCTAAGCCACACGGAGTGCAACAGTGGACGAAAGAACGCTATCCGAGACCTATCCCCTCATTCAAAACCACCGTCCAATAGTCGCACTGTACATACCACCCAGTCATGCGTTTTCCACGCCTCCTGGTTATCAGTCTCATCAGACGGTTACACCTAACCTCCCGACCTTCCCAATAATGCCACCCTTCATTCCAAACTCTCACTTTAGTGTCTCACAACCTCTATCGTAATCTAAGTAACATTTTTACGTATGAATCGCCATCTTTCTGTCATTCACATATATCGCCTGCCCTGACTCCCCTTCCTACCACAGGCCACTTACAACAGTACCCGCGACCTTCCGGTCTGCAAAAACCTGCACCCTCTTATCCCACTTCCAGTTCACATTCTCCTCCAGGTTACAGCCCACCTGCTTATTGATGTGAAGAGGGCACCTATGTTACCGTCTGTTTTAAGGCAGTTGCCAGGATATTTGATGCTACCACACTCCCTTTTTTCCACTTAATGGCTACCTATTCCTCACTCCTCATATTTCTATGTCCTAGACTCCAGTATCCACCAGTAGCACGGCACTCGATGGCGACCCCTCACGGCGTTGTTCCGCATTAGCCAGACTTACAAACCGCAGATCTCCTTCAAATCTAACGGCCCAAATCACACAGCCTGCCCTAGCGACCAAGCTGATGCCCTCGCCAGATGTGCCCACTAGGCTTATGTCACCCTCCATTGTGTTTCATATCGCCCCGTTCACTTTACTGACTACTCCAAGTGTTTTTGACCCCTCTCAAACCATCTCGTGAACGTGGTTCATCCATCTCATCCTTCCTACTCAGTTGCAAATCAAAATGCCAAAATGTCTTCAACCCAAAAACATCCCAGTCATGACACACAATCTGGCTCCACCCTAGGCACTCCAGCTCACATACCGCACTGTGGTTCCTCTCTGACCAAGGAGAAACCTGCAAATTTTCTCTAGTTCTCCTGAATTATCCACCCCTTGTTATTAAATTTGACTCACTGCGGAGTCTCATACACCTACACAGTCCTGACCTTGTCCTCGTATCTGGGACTTGGCTAACTAATTCCACTTCACCTGCCCGAGTCACTTTGATAGGCTATCAGATGCTTAGTAAAAGCAGGTGTCACCAATGTGGTGGACGTTTAATCTGCATCAAGTGCAGCTTTACTGCAACCTCTTAAGGCTACCCTATCCTGGAGGCAGTTCAGGACTCTTAATGAGTTGGCTTCCAGCTTGCTCACACATGCCCTTACATGGGCTGTGCGTATAGACCTCCTGGTGCAGCTGATTCTGACTTCATGCCCATCATTATTGCGTTTAACTACCTATCCGATATGCCTCTCAGAGTCAAACTTATGGCTGGTGACTTTAATGCACCCTATATCAACTGGAATACGCTCATCTTCCCGCACTATCTATTTAACTCCTCCTCTACATTCGGGTAGCACCCTGGACCCAACATGTTCTCACGTCGTCCAGGAAGAATAATGCACTAGATTAAGTCTTCAGCCTAGGTTTGTCCAGCGTAGAAACTAACATACATGGCCACATCCCCGGAATTGATCCCAGAGTGGTTTCGTGTAGTTTTAGTACCGTTATTTATAACAGCACACATGGCCCGCTCGAACCTTTGTTTCCTCATTACGAATGGCAGCAACCCTCCGAATCAATTCGCTTCAAAGAGAGGGGCGACTTCTTTTTGACGCAAGAATCCTAACTTGCACCTAATCTGTTATATTCTAAACTTCTTCACGGTTTAAGTCAGATCACTACTTATCGAACCCCAGTTAGCCGGACCAAAGCCATCACTTCATTGCAAATAAAAAAGGCCCTAGAATCATAGGGAAATTTTAATAACTTTCCTGTGTTCATCCTCCTACGTGGGTCCCCTTGTGGTATTCCAGTCACCACTAAAACGCTCTGCATAAAACAGGAATCTTCCGCCCTTCGCCGGCCTGGTAAGATAATCCGAACTTCATGTATATACAACAACAGAAACACGCAATCTAGTCCAAGTGTTTCATACCCGCAGTTACCAAACGGCACACAGGTCAATAATCCCGCTGCGGTCGCCGAGGCTTTCAACTCGGTCTTATCTTCTTACATGACTATTGACTCTTGAACTGCTCACATTCCACTGGCTCCCCTTGCCACATCCACTCTGTCCGATATAGAACTGACACACGGTGGAGTTTCTGAATTATTCCGTAACGTAAAGCCCTCATCCCGCCCCAGCTTTGATACAATTCCATCAACTTTGCTTCCTGTTGGCGGGTCTGATGTTGATATTCTATTTTTGGATATCTTCAACTCATCTCTGAAATTTGCAATTTCCCCGTCACTGTAGAAAACCTCCACCATTATCCCTCGCCACAAAAAGCATCCTCTCTTTAACTCCTTGAATTAACAGCCGGCTAACCACACCTCCGTAGCTTCTAGACTATTGGAGGGCTCAGTTAAAAAGCACCTTTCCAAGCATTTATCGTCTTATAACTTGGTACATAAAGGCCAACATGGAGTTCTTAAAATTCGGTCCTGTAACAACTGCGGTTTCAATTTTTCTACATGGTCACCGCAGCTGCAAAGAGTAGGAAGCGCCCGACTGTCACCTACTTGGACATGACTAAGGCATTTAATTACGATTCTCACTCCCGGTTCTTGACCAAGCTCGAAGCCTATAGACTTAATCCATTATTCCCAATTGGTTCTCCTCTTGTCTTTCCCACTGCAGCCAAGCTGTCTCAACAGACAACCATCTCTCACAATCCTACTACGTTACCAGTGGTGTCGTTCAAGGAAGCGTGCTAAGACCACTTCTATCCTTAATGTACATTAGTGACGTCTTCTCCACAATACATCATGGTACCCCATTCCTATTTGCTGACAACATAGAAACTGTATGTGAATTCTCACCCCTGAACCTTAATGACGCAATTCATAATATACGGTACGATCTAGAATGCCTTGAACAATGGTGTCACTCCTGTAAAATTGAATTCTCAGTTCAGAAATGCGGCTTTATGACCCTACTCTGTCACGTCTTTCCGAGTTCTTTTTTTACATAACTCCCCTATTGCCCACAAACCATCAGTACGAGATCTTAGGTTGCATTACCCGTGAACCCCAAACTTATAGGAACACTTATCTTTTCTAGATGCCAAGGCGAACAAACCCTTGGGATTTCTTAGCGGATCTCCCACCCTGCGCGATAGAAACTCTTATCGTATGTGACTTATGTCCGACCCTGCCTAGAGCACTGCCCCATCATCTACACTAACACTCTCCAAACCGACAGATTAACTTGAGAGAATGTGCAGTGCTCGTTCTCGAAATAGTTGCTTGGTTATTCCATCACACTTAGTTATAAGGAGCGCCATGCCTTCCTCCACACTGAACCTCCTTGGCTGCGCCGTGTGAGACTTCGCCTTTGCTTCCTCCATAGGCTTATTCATCGCCTGGCGTTTCCTTCCACCATCACTTCACGTATCCAAGCACCTGCTTCCTACTCCCCTCGTCAGAGATCTGCTTCCTTTAATTCCGAATGTTAGGCTATCCATGCGACTTAATTTCTTTCTAAAATATTCCCGACTTTGGAATAAGCTTCCCGTTGAAATCCGTCTACTTGTTTCTCCACTTACTTCAAAACATCAGTAGCACATTACCTTACCGTCGATGATGCTCTGATGTTAACTGACACTATCATTTCTGAAACTCGTGCTTTTGAAGTAGGAACTGACTTCTAGCTAATCTTTAAACCTCCTTCTATATGCTTTTATCTCCGGGAAACCTGTCCCACCCTGGCTAGTACCGAGCCCCAAAAGTCCCTCCTTATACAAGCTCTCTCAATAACCCCATCAGCTGCCACCAGTTGCCATCCGGCTCCCGTCGCAGTCCTCACCATTTAGCGTATAACTGTCCCTCGTCCCCGCTGTCTCTTCCATGGCATCTCCAACTAATTTTTGCATATCTATTCACAATCAGGTTTTCTCATTCCTGATGTTTTAGACTTAGTACTAATTCATGCTAAGGCTCAGGTTAGTCTGATACTTGATCCTAAGATGTAGCTTTTTTCGTTGTAGTGGCCAGCCCTCCCCTTGCTTATCTTTTCCTCCACCCAGGTTCTACCTTGAATTTTTGTTTCACCCCTCCCAAACTCCACAGCTGACATAAATGCCAGACCGCAGCCCCCTTCTAATTTCATTTCAGAACATACCGACCAAGTACTTTTTTGCCCATCCTATCCCACGGGCAGCAACTTGGCAAACTTTATCGCTGGATATAAAAACTTGACCGGCAACACTCTGTGGTGATCGCACCTCAATCGATTGCTCTCAGACCGGCTTTGATCTTTGTAACTCCCGAAACCCATCTACCGGAATTTTGGCTACCCTACTGTAAGCACGGCTACACTCACCTTAATCCCAACGGTGCCGGACGCGGTCAGATCCGCTGCTTTGACTGGTGCACATCGGGTGTGCAGGACGTCGGCAACGATGTGCGGGCGCATCTAGGTTGGTGGGCAAAACCTGTCACTAAAAACGGTTTCCATGTTGGGCTTCCAGCGCAACGCCAGTCCCACCCACTCGCACCGCTTTTGGATTACGGAACCTCATTGTCACGCTCGTACAGCTGCCGTAAACATGTCATCTGCTCTGTCATCTCTAACGACTGTTCTTCCATCAAGCCAGCTCTCAATATTTGAATTTCAACTTGCCCATTCAAGTCTGGCAAACTTATCACCTCAGTTATATGCTAAGTAGCGTGTAGTTTTCATTCCCACCCACCAAACCTCTCCTTCCCTTAGCAACCCATATTCACCTACATAATGACCGTGGATTTCGGCGTGCACCTCTCGGCCTACCTCCTCTGCGTCCCACGTGAGTTCACTCCCCCATCCCTCCCGTAAAACTGCTCATTTACCAAGTTAGAACTCGTGGATACTACCTACTCCCCAGTGCTTTCACTGTTACTGTAAATTTCTTCACTGAAAACTCGACAGACGTTGAACTTCGCAGAAATGTGTTTCGTAGTTCTGTAGTAGTCAAACCCGTAATCAGGGATCATTTGCTCTCTAAATCAGTCCAGATGCTTGTTTTCAGAGTACCAATCGATCTCCGTATCTGACCTTGGTATGCCGCTTGACCCTTTTGCATTCGTACGTCTCAGATATATTTATCATACAGCATTTCCTGTGTCATACCTCACGGCACCTGTCAAAATGGTCAAAAGGCTGTACACTTAAGGTCCATTCGCGACAAAATCACCATTTCGTGCCACTTGTCCATGCAATCTCTTTCAACGTATCCGAGATTGGTTCATTAATCAATTACCACCTCAAAGTTGACAAGCCATTATCCATTCGTTGAATGCTCACCTCTCCTCCGCTGGCCTTTCTTTCGTCACTTTGACATTCCCTTTCTCTCACTGGATGTGCCTATTTCTCGATTTCTGTGAATCGTTTCCCTTGATATTTTATACGTATACTATTCCGTAAGTGACCAGCCTCCGTACTGTCTGCTGTTAAACCCCAACCCTTTCAGTAACACCTCATGCAGCTCCAGGTACACTTCATTATGAATGGGCACAACTACTGGAGTGTTCATTAAAAAGGAGAACATACCATTCATCCATTCCGTCATTTTCTCGGCAAAATATACATCTTTGTAATCGCTGTAACTTCCCGAATTTTAAATTGGCTTATCTTCTATTTTCACATCGTCATTTCTCGACCGCGCCATCTACGCAAACAGTTCGAGCCCCGTAACATGTAATCCTCTGGCCGTCCCAGCAATAACACTCGGTTGTCGCCCAGTCCCTCCGGAGTTCTTGCTAGTTCGCTATACAACTGAATTCGCCGTCATGGAACCTCCAATCTTAACTGCCGTATCCGCCGACCGTTCTTACTTTAATTCTGATCCTATGTTTGAATCCCATTTTCCTGTTGAAACCACTGGCTCCACAGCTCTCTTCACCATTGTCATATTCTCCATTATTTATGACGGTCACCGAGACAGTTATCTACTTCCCTCACCATCCCTACTCCTGCTATCTATCCGCCTCTGCAATCGCGTTCCACTTCTGTTCCCAATCATTATCCTACCTCCTTGTTGTTACCCCGTAGCCCGCCTGAAATGGCGTGGATAATCTGCTCGATTCTTAGTTGCTCTCCTCTGGATATTTCTACAATCATCGCACCCGCTCTTACGCCCATCTGTGGTAAACCGTTCTTGTGATTGCCTCAGCTGGCATCGTGCAATCAAGGCTTCCAATTTTTCATCCGTGCTCTTTTTTCAATAGGATTTTGTCGACACACTCTCCATTGCTACCTTGTCGAGCACATCTCAGTTCACGTGCACTTTTCTTCCATTCATGCTGCTCGTGATTACGTATCTCAGTCACGGAGCCGACTTTGCTCGTCACTAAGTTATGCAACCTCCTGACGTTCAAATTCAATTTATTTTGCCTTTTCTGCCTAATGTTTCATCTTGTTCTGAGTCCGATGTCCCGTTCTAGTTTCACTTACCAGGCTCATTGTCCTCGCAGCTGTTGCTCTAACGTTGCCGTGTGATCTGCTTATCAAAACAGTCATCAGGTCACTTATCTACCCTCTATCTTGTTATTTCTTCTGCACGCTATTCTCCCCGCAGTCGATCTGTAAGGCACTTCACGTTGAGTTACTGCCATAACTCCGCATCCCTGATGTAATTTTTGACATACCCATATCAACAAAAATAAACCACTAAACATTTTCCGGTCCACCGCTGGCCGTTTCTTCCATCACCGCCCTTGAAATCCCGCCCTCTGAAAATTGGATTTGTTGGTCTCACCTTGTGACTGACTACGTCGGCATCTCAACTTTAGAATGAACCATCACACTGGCCGTTGGTTCATGACATCTGATACCTGAAGATCCATTCTTTTACAGCCTCGAGTTTTCTATCCATCTATTTTCACGCCCTGCCACTTGAAAATGACACTTCAAATTCCACTTGATGAACTTTTTTCTTCTTTCCTCGAATTTTCTGACAGATTTCCTTGATTCAGCCGGAATTTATGATGTAGTGAATATTTTTGGTACTGTTTATTCATGTACTCTCCCTTCCTTAGCCATTTCTAAACACCGCCAGCCTAGTTGACTATTTGACTCTGATCTTCAAACTTGCCGGGCATTATTACAGTTTCAGCCCACTTTAACACTCGTCAAAACTCTATGCACACATATTGTACCCTTTGGTAAATTCTGATTCCGACATCACTTGAATCATCTGATCATGCACTCTAGCATGCTTCGGGAGCATCCGAATTATACCGTTATTGTTGTCATTATTGTTAACAAATTCCACGCTGATCATACCCTTGCTTTCCCCAGTTGCGTAGCGAATATTGTTCAGTCATATTGCTACGCGCAATTCTTTCCAGTCTTCTGCATACGACAAGTGTCGATAGACCCCATGTCCCATGATTCTAATTGTTGTGGTTGTCTGTCTTAGTTTCTCATTTACGTAACATTTCTCCCCGGTTTTGGAATGACCCAAGTCGTAAGTGCCTGAATTACTTAATAAGGCCCAAACCTTTGAAAGTAATTACTCATTCCTCCCAGTCTGCATCATCATTGAGAACGAATGGGCCTAGCCATCCCTCTAAGATCGTGCCCTTTCTTTCGACCACGTCGTCCCGCTAGTTCTCCATTCGCTCTTTTGTGTGTTTCCCGGGGTCAATAATTCTCCTTTGTTCGATGAATGACCAAAGCGCCCCCATAATTAGGGGTCTACCTTGTAAGCGGCCTGACTCGTTCTTGCATGGCTGCCTGGAAAGTTTCCTGCCCATTGTTTCTTCAGAAACTTGAAGCTTTTTTTGACTGTATTGATCACGTGGTTGGTTTGTTCACCAGATGAGGTATGCTTTTACCATTGCCTGACAATCTGTCCCCTAGTACACGTAGTGAAACGAGCCCATGTTCTCCGCCTTGGGACTTCCGGTTTGTTCAAAGGCGAGTCACTCAGGTATGGGACAAAATCCTGCAAACTTATGTCGTAAACTGAAGAGTGGGTAGGTTTCTGGGAAATAGAAATTGCTGCTTTAGCAAAAGGGGGGAGAAATAGATGAATAGAAAACATGGACCCTATTCCCTACCGTCTTATATGCATCTTTATATATACATATACAAGTAGTGCCATAATACGGCAGGTTTTTGTGGTCTGGTGTGTCAAGTTTTTGTCACGAGCAGCGGGACAAGCGTCAGGGCTACGGTGGCTTTGGTAAGTGAGGTCCGCAAACATGCCGGGCTTGCTGGTGGGGTTTGTAGGGTGGTTGGAACTTAGGGTGGGCGATGGATAAGCATGTGAGGCGAGTCCAGTTAGCCATCGCCCCAGTCGGTCTTGTGAGTGATAACCAACTGTGTCGAGCAAGTATATGGGGCTTGGGGTGCGTGTGTGTAGGAACTGGCCCCTACCTGGTCTCCAGGATAAAAAGCTGGATCAGGCCTTCACTATGAGGGCAGTCTAGCAGACTGTGACCGAAGGATTCTCTAGGAGCTAGTCCAGTTACTCAGGGTATCTTTGGTGCTGTTTGGCCACCTGCTTTCAGGAACTTCCCACCCAAGCCTGTGATGAGCCGTAAGTATGGCATTAGTTCACCATTTTCCTTTGTTGGGAACGGCTGGTTGTGGCACACGCAGACAATTCTCGTTTCTGCGCGGTAATCCAAAGAAGTGAACGCAGTATATTGAACTTGGGATATACGCAGCTTAGATTCCTCTCAACGGTGGCAGTACCGTCGCATGAGAGGCATCAGCCCCCGCCCTTTTGTCCGTGTGAACTTTTAGCCATCCTCCTGTGTCTTGTTGAACACTACCGCATCTACGTTTAGTACACGGGCTTCAAGGTCCAGCCCATTAAAACCCATACTTGCTGCTTTTGTGAACGTGACCAGTCGCTTAGTCCCCTGTCCATTTTTGGATTCTGTTGGGTCCCCAGCTTCTGGTAACTTGAGGTCGAGCGGCTTCACCGTTTTTTGAACAGGCTTTTCCGTAACCTGTTGGCCTCTGTTCACGAGAGCTTCTGTCACTGTGGCCTGCAGAGGTCGCGCACTCGAAACGCCCCGGCTACCCCGCTTTCTTTTTTGGTTTCCCGGACGCGGTTTCTTGCCCTACTGAGGCTTCTCCTGGACGGGTACACAGTAGCCGTGGGAGCCAAGCTACTTGGACTCTGGGTGGGTAGATAATAGCTGTGTAGAAGCCCTTGGGGGAACTGGATGGGGCCGTTTATTTTTCTAGCTCGAGGAGTCGAGTCATCTGGCTCAACCACGAATGCGCCTCCCGCGGCAACGTTGATCTCACATGCAACTAGTGAAAACTGTCCGGGGTTACAAAGCTCTACAACGACAGGTCTAGGCCATTTATCTCGGCCCTCCTAAGGACCCTTCCATTTCCCAAGCCGGAGGAAGCCTTCTGTGGCCACATGGCCAGGCTTACCGGCCACCCCCAAGAGACTAACCATGTGGCACCGCACGGCGCGTTTACTTCGTTGACCGCCCCTCATAATGGCTTCAGAAGTGCCCAGAACCATCGTATTTCTAACTTTTCCCAGAGCGGCTCCAATCCCTACTCGAATTCTGGCTAGCTACTGGGCGGAGATTTCCTACATTTCCTCAAATTCATAGACTCTAGCACTCAAGCTGACGAATTCACCTCTGAAAACGGTATCAACAGAAGCACCATGTATCTGCAAAGCTGTTTTAATTTTTTGTTCTGAAAATCTTTCGCTTCCTAATTTTGCTTCCGGCCTGGCACTAAGCTGGGACTGCCGAAATGGGTCATTATTTTGTCTGCTTTCCGACCAAAAACAAATGGCGGAAACTGTTTACTGATATTCCCTTTCTCAAGCTCCCCCGAGGAGCCAAATCAAGAGGGGATGATTTAGTTCATCGACAGTATTACGAGTCTCAGTATTCGAGGTATCCTCCCTAGGAGTCTTACTTTCATTGAAAGGGGGCTGCTCAACTTTGGCGACGGTTGAATTGAATTCAGCCATCGAATCTGCCCGTCTGAGCCCAATATGCTTGCCTTTTTAACAGTTGGTGGGTCATATTTAACCCCTTTTGCATTCAGCAAGGGCTTAGTAAAATCACCCTTAGGACCCATATTTACCATGAAAACAAGTGCTGCAAGAGGTACATTGGATCTTCTCTAACTCATTCGCTGCACATCTGGGAATACCGCAGTGGTCGCTAGATGGAGAATTACATATATGCCTACCTCCACTCCCACCACCCCTACTAAGCTCGCCTTAAACACGAGTAAACAAGAGAGCAAAATGTGGGCTCAAATTGTGTGGAATATTGTGGTATAGAAACAGATAATGTTTAATTCTGTCCAAGCAGGCTGATGCTATATCAGTGAGTCAAAAGAAGTTTGGATCACCTGGAATTCCTTATTGTCAATAAGAGGCGCAAGGCCTCAGATCTTCTTGGTTCGGAAGTTCACTTCCATAAAGCCTATTTCCAGGATTTTCGGCCTCTCTGTCCTTTTCTTGCTTTGGGTTTGTTTTGTACTGAACTCACTTTTCGTTCCCTAGAATAAATTCAGTGCTGAGCAAAGGTATCCAACTCAGTATCTGAAGCAAAGTCGCAGTTTTCTTTCTACCTTTGCTCGCCACTCAGGATCAGGTCACAGTATGTCACAGACCAGGTCAGGTCACCGCTAAGACTTTCGCGCCTTCTGCTTTGTCCATAGAAGTATGTTGGGGAAAGAGGGTTGGGAAACCATGGAGACTGCGCTTTCTGGTGCATATTGCAACAACCTCAGTGTTACCGAAGATGGCCCTACCCAGATCTAGCTCCATTCATGAATGGAAATGATACCCAGACGTACATGAGGCGACCTTCGTCACGGCCCGGACCGTTAACGGGCCCGTCGCTAGAGCAAGCTTCTCAGTTTACTCTGGAAGCATTCCATTCCATCCGAACAACTCAAACACCCATGCACAGGATTCAACTCTGGTCACTCTTTAAAGAGGAAAGCCAGCGTAAGGCCTCGCCTGAAACACATCACAACTTATCTTTTGCTGCCTAATGGGCTTTAAACTATGAAGTCTGGAACCACTAGCGTGTAAGAACGCTGTAAGTTGTTCATGTGTGTGTGGATGAGTAGGAGTAGATGTCCATCGAACTGTGCTAGGGAGGCAGCTTCCATGCCTGGTGACCAGTGGCTAGTTATTTCATTTGACCGGATTCAGAAGAGAAGCATCTGAAGACTGGTTTCCCTTCCAGCTTCGTCTTTTTCCTACTCAGCTCGTGCTTCTCGCCCTTTTGTTTTTCTTCCCGGGTTCTTATCCGCTGTATTCTTTTTCCCTGTTACTTTTCTTCACCCTTCGAAAGAGGTTTTACCTTTTTCGCCACCTAGACTTGCTTATTTTGCCTTCCCCATATCCTTCCAGTGGTTTTCAAAAATGTTTTGCATCCTTCTGGCATTTTTTCCATATCGCCCTTTTTTACATCGTCTTTGATTTTTTTCGAAAGTGATTTCAACTTCCTATCTCCCATGCTCCTTTCAATTCATTTTCCGTGCGAAGCATCTAGCCGGCAGAAGCATACCGAATTGATCCCTTTTTTGTCCTCTCTATTTTGCTCTGGTCATGTGGGTTGTGCCAAAGGCAAGAGAGAATTTGGTCCGTTGCTTTGCTCATGTGGGTTTGGAACCCAGTGTGTGATGGGCCTTCGTAGTTTTTTCTGGTGTCCCTCCCACCTGGTCCACCGTCTAACGTGCAATATACGACCGCGTGTTATCGGTCAGAGGGACAGTAATTGGGAAGCATGGAAGACCCGGCGACTTCACCCCAACATCACACTATACTCGAACAATACCAAACTCCCGCAAATCTCTAAGCATAACACATTCGTGTCATTATGATACCAACCCAAGCACCCTCTAGTCACCACCGCAACTCTGCACGGATGGCATTACTTTGAATGTTCTACTTGGAGTTTCGAATGAGACACCGGGGTACTTCTCGGCTAAATGCTTGTCCAGTTGCCGTTTGAACGACTGTTTGCAAGTCGCTTCAATTATGGGCGCTGGTAGCGAGTTCCACGGGCGGCAGACACTTGTTGGAAAAAAGCATACTCTAGCTCACGGTTATGGGACGGTGCCGCTCCAGCTTTAGGAAGTGCCGACGAAACAGTGAGTTGGGCGCTAAAGTGAACAGGCTGTGACTGGAATGTCTTTCAAAAGATAGGGTATCCCCCAAAGAGCTGGGCCCCCTCCAGTCCTTTGGCATACCATGCTGTATTGTCTTTAGAAGAGAGGTCTGTCACGGAGCGTCCTCTTAACCCTGTCAATTGCGTCAATATCTCCCCCTAGTGGCACGCCTAGTTTAGCCAGCATGGCAAACAATTGTGGTTGTTTCGTGGACGAACTATCTCATAAGTCGACTGGTTAGCGTGAGTCCGAATATGGCCGTGCGAGCCCGGAGGTTACACTTTGTGATCTGGGGCAGATCATCCGCAACAACCGTGCAGCGATCCCTTTCCCGTGTTTAACTTGGCAGCAGTGTGCCTTATCCTATGGAATTTTCGTTTGGCCCATGCTCCTCTACATGAACAACGACCTGCCGTTTTGCGGAATTAAACGATAAGTCATTGCAAAGGGATCGTTGGAACAGACCGCCAGGATAAGCCTGCAAAGCATCTCTACTTAACCTTTTTAGAATCTTTCAGATTTTTACATCACAAAGCGTTCAATAGGTTATTTGACGGCCCGTCAAGGAGAAGATCTTTCACAAAGAGGGTTAACAACCAGGGTTTGAGTATGGACCCCTGAGGTACTCCGCTCTGTGCTCGGCGGCTACGGCATTGCCCTTCGTTCACCTCAATCCCGCATATTTGCTCAGTCAAGCAGTCTTACGTACAAATGACCAGAGACCCAGAGAAACAAATCTTGCCAGTTTCTCTAGGAGCGAGTGGCAGATGCGATGAAAGGCCTGACGGAAATCCAGGACTGTGACGCCCACTTGAAAGCCCTGGTCTAGTCTTCAGACGTATTACTCTATTCTTCCATTTTTTGATTTGGCAAGATTTGTGGCTTTGAAAGCCCCGCTGAGCATATTTCAGCCCGCTTCCATCATCGATGTACCGGCACAGGACATCGTTGATCAGGCCTTCCAGACTTTGGAGAGCAGTGCCACAGAGCAGCACTTTACTGTACTCTCCTGTTCCCTGCCTTTGACGTCGGTGACACCACAATGACTTTTCTTGATCAGGTACCTTTCGAACTATCACTGAGTGTCTGAAAAAGTTTGTGAGTGGGAGGGAAGTAATTCGTTATCACTGTGCCCCAATAGCGGCAGTGGAATTCCATCTAGCCCATGAGGTCTCTGGGAGCGTGAGCTACTGAGCTCACTCGCAGCTAGCGTAGGTCAGAAAATCCGTGACGCTGAGTCCAGCAGTTTGCCTCGTATCGCCTTGGCTGAGTCAGTGTTGCTTGCTCGGTTTTGTTGTTCCGGAGCAAAAGCCGGGAATAGTACGGAGCCAGGGCATTAAAGGCCCTTTTGTTCCTTTCCTGTACTGTTCCATCCGCTTGCCGCACACCTATTATTCTAGGTCTGGCCTATAACTCTAGATGTACGGTTATAGAAGGCACTGAGATATGTTACTGACTTATACAGCAACTGCTTCTGGTGCCCAGAAACATCCTGCCTGTGTTGTGCGTTACAGAGTTTTCCCATGTGGGGGTGTTTGGTACTGTTCTGCTACACCTGAGTTAATCTACGCCTTTCCTGTGCCACTTCCTTCCTGCTTAGGGCCTTCAGCTGTCGGCAACTATTTATCGGCCTGGGTCCTAGCTGGTGTTCTTGGCGTAAGCCTTTGCGTAGCTTCGGTTGGAATTCTCCTCACCTTGTTCCAGTGTGCATTAAAGCCGGACTGGCCCCGTGACCACTGCGCCATGGCTGGATTTTGCTTCACGGCGGGAAATTTTCCCGAGGCAGATTCTATTTCGGCGGCGCCTTTTTGCTCTCAGTGAAGCAATGGTGTGCTCCAACCTAAACCCGATGACCCTGTGATCCCCGAGCCCGAATGGTCCATAAACCACCAGCTGGTCAATTACGTGCGGTTTCCTGGCGGGCATTTGGTCCAGTGCTGATGTGTAGAAGGTACCTCTCTCTGAGGTGGTGGCCCAACGTGCTCATACCAGCCTAGACTGTTCAGTATATCGAAGGAAGCAGGTATGAACCTGCGAACGGAGCGGTAGGGAGCGGTGACGCAGCAGATATCAAGCAAACTAAAGCCGCCTATCACAAGGACGTGGCCATGTTCCAGTGGCCCCGTTTTGTACAGTGCATTTATCACGAGAGAGTTAAAGGGTACGGAGCTGTGTGGAGGCCTGAAGATGAAGCTTGTGATACACATCCTCTTCGCTTTCAGTCTTACAGTAAACCATCCTCCCTCCAGCACCTTACCTAAGGTTGGATCCGAAAGCCTTGTTGCTTACGGCTCCCTGCCGGTATGCGGGGCACTTCCCAGGTCTAGATTTCCTGTTCGAGCATTTCTGGTGATATTCATATTCCAAATCTCTATCTCTGAATCAGAAACCTCAGCAGCCCACCGTGATTCCGTTATTTGAACCACCAGCGCTTCGCACTGGGTGCGCAAGAGGCGGAGTTCAGGAAGCTTGCAGCTCGGGCTTTGGCTGCGTGTCTATAAAATTCCAAGTTTTGACTACCAGCATCGCTCGGCGGAGGCGAGGTCTCTTTCATCTATAGGGCAGCGATACTAGCGGTTGCTGCCATGGATACGGGCTGGTGTTGCGCTTGTGGGGCAGTAGAGAGGGAACCCCCTGTCAGTTCACCTGTGTTTAAGCTACCAGCTCTACCCGTGTCTGGCACTATCGGGTTTTGGACTGGAAAGCTGGCTACCACGTTCTACTGGGGCTTCAGGAGCTTTCAGTGAAACCTGTGTTGGCTGGTCTGCCATCGAGCTTCCAGGTGAACTTTGTAGCTGGCCTTCGCTTCTCTGTCTGCATGGGTGGAGAAGTAGATCTGAAAAGGAGCTACCTCTGCTGGGATACCATTTCTCGATTTTCCATTAGTTTTCGACAGAAGAGTGGCTTGGAGGAGATTAGGCCGGGGGATATTCTGCAGGTGTAAGGGTCCCAGAAACCTGTGGATACTGCATGCCATCAACTCGTCGATGGCCAAATTTGACGACAAACTCACACTGAAGGGGGCCGTGGCTCACTCCGTCCCCAAGTTGTCGCTGAGCGACAGAAGGACACCATTCAGGGCTATGCTTCGTGCCTACAATGGGGTTTTCCCGGATGTGTTTCATATGTATGATCTTCTCTGAAGAATCAGGGCAGACCCGGTCTTATGCTGGACTAATAACAGTCGCTTGGAGCTCCTGCTGAAGCCACTAAGTTCCACGAATCCTTGGACTACCTTGAAGAAGCCTTCAGCAACCCAGTGTTTCGCAGAAATACAATGTCGTTAGCCTTGGCTAACCGTCTAGGGCCTGTAAGGCTCGGCTCAGGCGATGAAGTCTGTGTACAAAATGGTTGGAATTGACTACCGTCGTGAGCATCATGCTCGAAAAGTGATGTCGAGTCAGATTCGGGAAGTAAAATACGATCAATGAACTAATGCTGAGCCCTGCGCTGTCGAATCCCCTCGGAGTGGGAGCAACTCGTTCTAAGGCTCTTCTTGTATCATTTTTGGGTGGTGGACCTCTGACAGCCCGAAAAGCCTGTGTACTTGGCCCAGGACGCTCATAATTCAACAAACTCCTTGCAGCTGCTAGTCCCAAGTCATCCAGTGGTAGTTTCCGCTCTACCGCTGTTCGAATCAGGGTTGTCCTTGGTTCGTTCTCATCTGTTTGCGCCCTGCCCACCTCTGTTGGGGCTACCACAGTCTGCAATTTGTTTTTAGCCGTCTGATTACAGTTCTTTCATCCCTCATTCTCCACTGTTTGTGCCAAAGACGGAGGAGAATATTCTCGTCTAAGCCTTCTCATAATCCGCTCGAAGGCAAGAGTTCTAGGTTCAGCAGGATGTCACGGCCTCCCCGAACATTGATCTAGTTTTTCCTAGCAAGCTTTATAGTCTACCTTTTCCACCCATCAACAGGTAAATATTTAACAATAATAATACTAAGGTTTATCTTGGATAACCCGGGAGCATGCCGCTGTGCAAGATCAGACTGTAAAAACGAAAGCGGAATCGGAGTTGCAGTGGGATTATACCAGGGTGTGCCTTCCTTTAGTATAGGAGAAAGTATTTGAGTTATTCTATGGCAGCCCATGGCAAAGTATATTCAAGGTTAAATGGTCGATCCTGCCGGATCTACGTGGGCTATTCAGAAATACTAGAGGTACACGCAAATACTGGGAAGAGAGAACTGCACGACTAGAGAATGAAGCGGGACGGAAGGAATTTTCGTTTGCCTTGAAAAGAAAATGATTACAGAGATGTAAACAGGTAATAGTATTTGGCAACGCATGGAAAGGGTTAGGATTGAAAATCAGACCAGGGAAGTTAGTGTCATTGTGGATATGGAGCAAAAAATCAGTCAAAGAATACAGTTGTGAAGTTGAGCGACCGAACATCGGATGAGTCGGTTATATACCAAATGAACTAAACAAATAAAGAGGGGAATTGCCAAAGTGGTGGTGGAAGAAGTGTCCGGATGGAAACAAGTTAAAGTTTAACAGATTGCTTTCTTTCAGAAAAGCGGAATAAAAAGCATCAACGTGGAAGCGGGAGCCGAGCAGCAGTTGGATTTGTGATGAGTAGCCCCGATGGTAACAAAGGCACAGACTTCAAAATAGACGACGAAGGAATTTACAGGTAAAGCACTATCTATTGATGCTTCTTGTCAAAGAAAGTGCATGTGCCGTCGAATTAGCAAAAGGCTGCTCTACAACAGCCTCTCAGATGTGCATATATAGGGAGGGCATGAAGCTTTTCAGGTTGAGGATATTGCGATGCTACAGCTCTAGGTGGCAAATGTTGAGGTTGATAGAGTGAGCAAACAATCTCAAAAACGTCGACCTTTGGAATAATCCAGAGACAAATATTTCGAGGTAAAGTATACAGTTTTAGTGGTGTGGAGTCAAAGTGAACGGCATCCGTGTGACAATCTTCGAATAAATCAATCAAATGGTAAGAAGGAGTGGGTTGCACCTTGGAGAATAGTTAGGTTTGCAAACGGGACTGGCGAGTGGTTTGGCATGAAACCTCGAAACGTTGGCCATGAAAGATAAGCCGAGATAGGCAATGGTTTCTCAAATATGCAGTAAGTCTGCGCGGAGGAACGTAAATTTCGCCAGGTTTTAAAAGCGGTGACTTGTGACTCAGAGATTGAAAGCGAGCACGATGGAAAATTGATGGCAACTGGGGACGAAAGCGGCATACTTGCAAATTTGCGAGCACATAAATAGTGTCTTTTCGTCAGCAACCGGTGCCAGTGGGTGGGGTTGACCGCGCTCTGGACACCCAACCTGAAAAAATCTTCTGAGGACAGGATGCGCGGTCCATCAACATAGCTATACCCGCACTTTGTTGCAGACGTCGTGCAAACCTTGTGAACGCCGGCCAAGGCGGTAAACTTGACCGCACCCAGCCCCGGCGGGAGTTGCGCGGATGATATTGGCGAGATCATGTAGCCGCAGAGATTAAATAGTCCAAGAACTTGCGGCTAAGTTGCCAGGGCTCCCGAGAGAAATGGAATGACGAGCAGCCATCATATCTCTAGCCAGAAGTGTGGCCCGTATACTTTACCGGTATTGCCTGCAGATCCTTCCAAGCCATCGAAGGGGAGATAGGCTTCAGTGGTTACCTGGAGAAATAAAAATAGAAAAGTTCAGTCTGGAAAGCTCCGAGATGGTAATAAAAAGTGAACGGTAGAAGAAAATTCTAGAAACCTAAACACTAGGTCACTTTGGAAAGAACGAGGGATAAGAGAAGCTGGACAGGAGTGCAAAACTAAGGACGCAAACAGTGAATAAGCATCAAGATCACTTGGAAATGAACGATGATCGCCGAAACGGGGTTCTGGGTTGGAATGTTATGGTGAAATGAGGGAAGGGGAAGGAGACCAGTCTGGGCCGTCTAATGCAAAGCTAGAATGCTGTAGATAAGAAAAAAGAATTGACACTGAGTTTCCTACAACGGAGAACCTAGTACATTAGACGTGCATGGAGGAAGCTATGGAACTAGGGGTATAGTTGCAATACTAACTGAATGTTATATAGATGGAAGATCACTACAGGAGGTGATGGAGTAAATGAACCTAAATGATAGTCGATAAGCTAGCTGATTACTTTCACGCCGAAGCTATGGCACGTAAGATGGGAAAGGAGAACCGTGAAACTTTTGATAGGTAGAAGCCGCAAGATTTGAAGATGGGGTTGAGACTGGATTTAGGTTAATCACCCTGTAGAATTGAAATGAAACTCCGCTGGAAAGAGTGGAACAAAATTAGCTGCAGAATATTACTTGGGAATGGCATATGTGACGTCACAAATGGAGATTGATTTCCGTTCGTGTGCCACTTCAAGGCTTGTAGTCTTCCGAGACAAGTGACAGGCTAAAGCAGAACCAGTGGGATACACCTTCACAAGTGTTACTGACAGCCTGCGCGCGCCACCTGACACGTGGAACAAGAAATCCACCTGCAGCTGTGGCCCAAGATCACCCGGAATGATACCGCTGGTCCAGATGAGATCACGGCTCGTCCGCCGATGAGTTTCTGGGACCAAACTGGACGCTTCAATATGTACTTCACAGTTCACCCTGCGTAGTCCGGAAGCAGACCCACGCACTCTCCCCAGCTTTGCTGACCCTTCAGATGTACATTGGCGTGCAAACATGTCATCATATTCCAGTCGGGGGAGAACACAATAAGTGCACAGCATACGAATATATCTTACGGTGGCCTCCCTAAAGATCAACGAATAAGATCAAGGACGCCCCAAGTGGAAGACAACACTCCGTCAGTATGGCCTTCGGTTTTCAGCTAGGAAGACTCCAAAGCTCCTGGATAGTACGCACAGCCTGTCGCCCGAAGCTGGTTTCCTGAGAGGTCGTAACTCACCAATTGCTGTGAAGGCCCTACACATGTGTGCACTCTATTCCGCATTTAGTGGGAGTATCTATGTAAGAGACCAGAGCGTGAGCTCATCTAAATCTTCCTTTAGAAGTCGGTTATCTGCATTCGAACAAAGTGCCTGCGACGATTTCATATCAACCGCATACAACAGAAAAGAGGAGAGAAAACTGCTAGCAGATTGCTTATACGAGAAAAAGTACGGGCCCAAAGGCAAATCCCGGGGGAATGCCACCGGACGCTAAGTACCACGTGTAGGCGATTTATGGGACTCTGGGAGTGAACTGCCGTCCTTTTAGGAAATCCTAAAACCGTCTCTGCCGGAGATCAGCTGTAACTGACATGCGTGGATAAGTCCCCGAGGACACGATGCCAATTTGGATCCAAGAAAACGCTTGATTACATGCATCACTCGAGTGTCTCTTACGACTTGTATTTTTGCGTACCAGCCTTTGTTTATTCGCATCAAACGAGCGATTTTATCATATACTTTTTGGGCCTCTGTGACCCAGGTTTTCATCTTCCTCACGCTAAGTACTTGGCTGTCGTTTTGAGTTCTTGCTATCCTTATACTTGAGGTCTGTATTATATATTTGCGATGTCGTTCACTTCACAGTCCTGTACCGTCAAACGTGCGAATCAATCTTGATTCGCTTTGGAATTCGTGTAAATTGAATTCGCATTGCTCATAGTGCCATGCAACACCAAAGTTGATCAGGTTGGAACAAAGGAATAAACGGCGCGCTCAGAGGAGGATCAAAACAACCAAAAATTGGAAGGGACGTAAAGCGGCAAGTCACTTGGAAAGGTATGTGTTTCAGCAGTGACCCAGACACGAATAACTACGAAAAATTACAGTTCTCATTCATTTGTGGGCTTTTCAATGGAGAATATCCACTTACACTCCAGACAATTCAAATTAGATCCTATTGAACATATAACATAGCAGAATAGAAGTACGATAAGGAGCTGGCGGAAAATTACCGGATTCGTATTCCTAAAGAGCGGCAAAACAGCAAAACCGGTCGTGTGCTTTCGGAGAAATTTTGTTCACACGTTTACACACTACCTACCATCATGGTTCAAATGCACTTAAATTTTGGATGCTGTTAGATTTGGTCCAGCCAATGCAGGCTCATACCGATTTGCTTAAGCTAGAGATATCAGATTGTGAACATTGGTTGATGTTAACTAGGCAGTAGGCTCAAAAAGCAGAAGGATAAATTTGGCGGAGCGAGCCAGAGCATCGAGCCATAGGGGACGACCCCCAAAATAAGTTAGGTTACGCCGAAAGAGACAGACCTACACCAGTCCTCACGTATTTGATACCAAAGCTACCATAACGAACCCAAGCAGATTGAAGCTGAAAGCTTTCAGAACGACTATCGGAACAATACTGCAAGTTTGATAATCTGTTTGAGACTTTTGTCGAGGTTAAAGTGACCAACCTGGGACGGAGGCTTCCATGCCTAACTCACTATTGCCGACGGCAAGCTGGGGAAGCTATTGATGTTTGTGCCATGCCCTACCAAGTTCAAGACTGCAGAAGAGTGCCGAAGATTTTAAAGAACTTGTTTGCTTAGCCTTTTAAAGATGTCTGCACTTTGATCGATGGCTTGCTGTTAGAAGTAAATCGAACAAGGGGCGATATCTGCGCCACGCCTGACCTCGTCAATAAGAAGCAAAGTTGTTTGACATTCCCTGATCATTTGGGCCACAGGTCTGATCCAAAATGATGCTCATCTCAGAGAAGATAGCCCAGCGTCTGCAATCCGAAAACAGGGTCGCTGGGCTGAAGAAGGGGGACGCGTAGGCCGGGGCGAAGGCCAAGCCAAATTCGAGGGCCTGATCGATTACCTAGACAAGCGGGCAAGAAAAGCTAACAGTGGGTTTTGTTTGGTCACTCTTGATAGCAGTAAAGCAAAGAGACCAAGTACCAGTCAAGCTCAAACTACCGCAAGGGAGCACTGGAAGCACTGGTCCCGGGCAAGCACGCGTGATATTTCACATATGGGTACAGCTTCTCCAGACCGTAAAGTTTGTGATTCTAGTCATGGATTGACAGGCTCTCCGATCTTCTCTCAATCCATAGGAACTGAAGGTTGGGTAAAGGCAGAGATGAATGAAGGGTTTCTCATAAGTCTTATCAACTCACACCAAGCGGCAGCTTGTGTTTGATACTCGAGCCGATAGAAGCATTCGCAACGAGTGACCTCCGGATGCGTGCACAGAAGTCGGGGAATTATTAATAATAGTTTACTTCGGATAACCCCGAAGCTTCCTGGAATGCGAAAACAAACAGTACAGAAAAGCTGAATGAAAGTTGCTGAAGGATTGTACAATTATGTAAACGCCATCGAATGTAAGGGAAAGCATTCAAGTCAATTGTTGCGGTACAACCCGGTGAATTTAAGCTAAAGGTCAAGTGGTCGATCCGGCTGATGGTAAATGTAGTTATTCTGCCAAAGCGTGGACTGGGTGAGGAATGGTAAAGAATCACGCAGAAGAAAGGCTGTCTAGTCGGAGAACCAAACTAGATTGACGGATATATGGATATCGTGAAAAAGAAACATTCCTGAATGAGACGTATTCAAGCAATAGAGCTTTGTAATGTATGAGAGGGGTTACGATGTAAAATTAGACGATAAAAAACGGTGGCATACCGAGCAAGAAAACCGGTCGAGGATTGAAATTTTGAAGTTCAATGACCGTATACCAGTTGAGCCAGTTGTAAAACAAAAGGGACAACATTCTGGACTGTGGGTGTCAAATTGATGGTGAAAGAAGTGACCTGATAAAACATATAGAATTTGAGTGGGTTGTTTTGCTTTCAGAAGAAAGGAATGTAATGCATCAGCATGGAACTGGTAACTGGCAAAAAAATAAATCGATGGGTGGTGCGTAGCTACAATAGTGGCAGAAACGTGGCTTGCAAGAGAGATGACCAGTTAAATGGCAGGTAAGTATTTACATACTGATATTTCTCAGCAAAGACTTCACGTGGTGAAAAGATTGTATCAAGTGTATCGGTTTTATCCAGATAACCCCACTGCAAGACGAAAACGTTTTAGGCTTGGAGGAAGAGGACGTAGATCTGCCACGTGGTTGCGATGTGCTGGAAGCACACTGGGTGCTGTACCAGGGAGTAGGCAACAACCGAGCACCCTATGCAGTGCGTACGATGTTGGGGTGTATAGTATACGGCCAGGTGAGGAAGCTTGGTTCTGTAGGCTATATATGCGCAGAAATGAAATGCATGAAACAGCAGGTGCGTTGTCTTCACGAGTAAGTGTTTAGCGAACTGGAAAACTATGGTCTGTCATTGTAGCAAAAGGATCATTTTGTGCTGCGGACCTTGCTGCAAGGAATCGGGCGTTTGCAGAATCATTTTGAGGTGCATCCCCCGTGAAGTGAACATGCCGGCCATCTGGTAAACAACAAGACTTACGTTCCTTACTGGTTACCACCCTTGAAAGAGGGTTTCATTCTAGGCTTAGTTCGCTGGATACGGCACCCAGAGGTAACCAGGTGGAATGAGGCATTTGGCTGCATAGACCTTTTGACTGTTTATACTAATGCAAAGGAAGAGGCGAGGTACCTGTCGCATCACCCCGTTTTTCATCTAAAGAAGCCCGGGAAACCTCGAGCGGTTATCGATTGCGTGTTAAAGTTTCGATGGAAGTCACCTGATCATCGCTTATTACAAAAGCTTCACTGGACAACACCACTGGTTGAGGTTTCTTTTCGGTTCGGGATTGGGAGTATCCCCTTCGGCCTCCATCAAGAAAATGTTTCTCCAGGTGAAGGAATCAGCAGAAAGAGGAAACGAGCCGAATTTTTATGATTAAAGGAAGACAACCTAGAAAAATCGATGATAGTTCAAAAACAGGTTCAGAAGCGTTTTGGGTAACCGATGGTAGGTAATAGCTTGACGGTTCATCTGTTTAGGCAATGTCGCCACCCATTGTGGCAACTAAGTCCTACTGGAGAGAGCAAACAGGTGTGCCGCCTCGGTTCGGCCAGCAATAGCTCATTATGCCAGCAACAATTTTCATGTCGAAGTTTATCCCGGATCGTTTACTGACTGCGAAGCGGCATAACGCTCCTTAAGATTCCGACCGAATTATCAGAGAAGGGCATACTCTGTATGTCAGGGCACAACGAGGCTCGGAGGGTATAGAATAGACGACGCGCCGTATGATGTACTAAACGAAACACAATGTCAATAACACGGCGCTGTCGGTGGAAAATTACAAGCCGACTTTTAGGTTACCGTGAGTAACTCTTCTTTAAGCGATTTAACAGCTGCAAAACAATTGTGAAACGGCCTTCAGAAAGGTTGCCCACGGTAACCGAAATGTCGGCTTGCAATTTTTCACTGATGGCCTCCTGTAACTGACGTTATATCTCATCTAAGGGCAGATTCTGCCCTACAAAATGAACATCAAACACTCTCGAGTTTCTGGAAGTTGTTTTACACAATAGGAAGGCAGGAAAATTGCGGCGGACGAATAGACCACCGCTGCAGATGGAAAGCTTCCTGGGGATGTGGCAAAATACCGCTACAAATGAGCTTGTTTCCTAAATAAATATTCCCGATCAGCCAGCTAAGCAAGGAGGAATCCTCATATCTGTCTACAGTTTGTACGATCTCCTCGGGTTTTAGAGACAGCAATCTTCGACGAAAATGGTACAGATCTTTCCCAGGCATCATGGTCTTCATCACTGTACATACTTTCGACGCGTTACTTGGACCATGTGGACCATATCCACGACGCGTCATATAACAGGCTCACCGCCGAGTGAATCCAAGCATTACATATTTATCTATATATACGGTGCTCTCATAGGTTCATTCCTGAATAGATACTGCAGCATACGCGCACGGTTTTGTATCGAGGCAGTACGTTTGTGCAACTCAGCTAATTCACAGATCTGTTTTGTTGTAATAACGGCATAAATGTATTCCGTTGGCCCTTTGCTGACACTTAACTGCCAACCTTACTCTGGAAACAAGAGCCGGCCCACAGTTCGGATATGAATTGATTTCAAATAGACATCTGCAGTTAGGTGCAAATTGTAGTGGTAGCACACGACTGGATTTTTATGCTCATTCCAGGAGCCCGAGCATTTCTTGTGTCGGCTTTTGCACCCTCTATGGGTAGTTGGCATGTCATCCATCTGTTCGAAGCTCATATATCTGAAGCCCATTTCCGCTTACTGATGGCCATGCCCGTAAACCACTATCACCACTTTTAGTTTCCTAACCACCACAATGTTGCAATAAAGCCCTCTGATAGGTTTTCCCCAACCTATCATATATTTACATGCGTGTATCATGAGGGGTACAAGCATGAAAGCCGTCGGTCCCCGAACGAAACTGAACCCTGCATAACCACATACGTGCTAGACTTTTATATATTCCATAATTCCGTTTCTGTTCTTTGGCAGTCCGACCTATCAGCGATAAACATGCTAGCATCTTAAACGTGAACATAATCGTTCGCTAGATGCAGAAACCTCCTCATGCTTACTTAATGCGCATGTGACTATTGATTATACGTGGTTCGTTATTAGAACCTAACTTCTTTCCATCTGACAAGACCACAGAAAGTCACCCAAATCCTGGCTCTGCTTGGTGCCAGGGGTGATCACAGTTTTGCTACTGGAACTTTTATCGCTGTAATTAGAGTCGAGGGCTGTTCAGTCCAAAGGTGTGGCGTACAGCGGGGTGCAGGGATGATTGACTTCACCGGCCAAGGAACCGGTCTACGGCCAAAAACACTTCACGCCCTAATAACTGCCACAAATCGGGCATTATTATGTGCATACGTGAGCCCTGGTCTCTAACCAACTTAGATTCTGAAAGCCATTCCTACTGGACAGATACAGCATTAACTGAGGCTCAGCAGCAAACATTGGCACGACGAATTCAGATGCGCCTAATCCACAAATGATGCAATCCACTGTTCCTTATAAATGTTAGGCTGCAATCTGGTTACGTCTATCACCCTTCGCACTGATTATGTCACTCTACAAAGCTAGTAACCAGTGGCGCTTTGTTGTGCTCGTGAAGCAAGACCCTTGCACCAACGTCTCGGGTGAATGGTATTAAATGCTTTTGACGAGAAGCAGTTCCCCCTCCCAAGTTTTATCCATAAATTGGAAGCCTTTCAGCGGCCGTTTTAGAGTTCTCCTATTTCTGGTCTTCCATCAACCGACCAAAGATTGCCAGGGGTCGGAAGCACACTAACTCGTTTATCGGCCTACTCATTGGTCCATGAATAGCTGACGTTGACACTCCAGCTAGTTGTGAAAACCGTATCACAGCGTTTCCAGTTTTAGCTACTGGTTGAAGCCCTGTGGATGGTCCGCTAATTAACGGCGAACCTCGGTGACCGACCAACGCAACACATCCCGGAAAAGTATATATCAGAGAAAGCACATCTTTTTATAGATTGTATTTGGGCCAATAGCATGCACAGAGTCAATAGGGTAAGGAATTGCTAAATACTTGCCAACCGCTGACCCATAAGAACAATTTTTGTGCAATATTTGTTCACTTCACCCTTGTGATTGTTAAAATCCTTTATGTGGTTATAGGCCCTATCAGCCAGAGAGAGAGTGAAGATAAAGTTCGTAGGTAAGTAAGGAATGCTTCTCCCAAACGCAGGTGGGAACTACCCGAATTATTTTTGTTTGTGTGCTGTCCAAGAAAAGACTCTTGAGAGCGCAGGGACCCTGGAAATATCCGATGAAAGCAATTTGCTTGAAAACAAGAATAACGCTGAAACCTTGCTTGCCTCCCTTATTAGAATGGGATGTCTGGATCAGATGCTTGATTTGACGGATTCAGAGATCGGCAGTGAGCTGGTGCTTCATAAGCCTACTGTAAGTGAGGATGGGGTGCTTCAAGAGCACCAATCTTTGTTCAAGCTCAAAGCGGCCGGACCAAATACAATCCATCAGGCAATGGTTCAGCACCTTTCCGACTTTTCATCAGGGGCTACTACCCATCTGTACGAGGGATCGCTCAAGGAGGGTGGTGCCAGAGAACTGGCATAAGGCCAGTGTTTTAACAACAATTAAGACAAGATCCAGGGAGAAAGCGGAGAACTGTAGACCAGTCAGTTCGGCATCAGTGTGGTGCAGGTGCCTGGAAGCTACAATCGGGAGGCGGTTTTTCCTTTTTCTGGCTGGTAGCCAGCAAATGACGCCTACACAACACGGGTTTTGTTAAAAAGCTCGTGTCCAACAAGCCTGCTGGTGTACTTGGACGAAACCACAAGACGAGGAGGGGAACTGTGAAACCGTGGCTGCTTGGTATTTGGATTTTAGTAAGACTTTAGACTCTACTGAGCTATGAACCGCAGACCTTTGAGATAGTCGAGGAAGCTAGTGATTGGATGGCACACTTGGGGACCGTAGTTTCTGCGTTATGGTGGGTGATTATCCCCCAAGGTCGGAGAAGGCTACCATTGGCGCCTCCAAACGTTCAACACTGTGACCTTTACTTTTCTGCACATAAATACCCAACAGAAAAATGAGCAACCTGTGGTCCATATTTGCGGGTGACGTGGAGGCAGAGTTGGGTGATTCGATCCAGGATACGAACACTGTTCTAGGGTGATCAGATCGATGAGATTTACTGCTGAATCTCACCAAGTGCCAAGTCCTGGCCATTAATATCAACGGTACGAGCAGCATTTTCTTTCAAGCAGCCTGAGGTGAAAGACATGGGTGTGATAGTTTTACATGACCTTAAGCGTCGAAGACTGTGCCAGAAAGCTGCGAATATGGAAAGGGGTATTAACTAGGCAGTGCGGTGTTGTGGCATGCAAAACCAGAAGTTTTGCTTCATTTTATGAGGTTTTGGTGCAAGCCCTTCCAGAGTATTTTGTGTAGGCTTTGGCTACCCATTATCGCAAGGGTAAAGAAAGCTTGGAGGGGGCGCAGGGGCTTGCATCTAGAATGGGCACCGGTCACAGGGAAAAATCTTGCACCCGGCTTCTAGGGGATCCCAGTCTCCTTTTGGAGCATCATAGAAGCGGGGCGACTTAACAGAATTGTTCAAGATTACATAGAGCCCGTTGGGGATAGACATAGGTTATTTGTTGGCTTCAGCTTTGCGACACTACGGGCTATATCCTTGGGCTACAAAAGGCACACAGAAAGCTGGACTTACTAGCTATGTTTTTATAGATACGTTTGTACCTGCGTGGAATATATTGTCAGAGGATGCTTTCGGATGCAGCAATGTACCAACTTTCAAGTACGCCCTGGATTCACACTGGACCGAACCTTTCCCATAGCTGGCTGTATGGAAGATGGGTGAACTAATGATCCTTTTGTACTTTTGTCAACGAACATATCTGTGAACGTGATAATGCCTGGCATTTTCTGCCTTTCAGGCCAAGCGCCAAAGCAGTGCAAGAGGCCAGAGAAGTTCACCGATAACACAGCGATCTGGAAGCACAATTGGTCTTGACCGCCTATATCCCGTGCAAAATGAGTCAAATTGATCTGAGGCCCATCAGCCCTCCAGTCGTCTTGACTTCCTGCTCTACACCGGCAAGTCTTTCGTTACTTCGTTTGAAATTGTGTTTCCCGTAGCTATGTCAATCTGTGGGCTATAACTTGACCGTAATGTCTCCAAAAAGAGTAAAAATGTAACAATTATGTGCCTTGTTTTTTCAAAGGTTGCTCGCTCACACGACAGATCCCTTCAGCGTGATAGGTGGGACAGTATGATTATCCTTCAATGTTCTGAAATAAACAGTGATGTTTACGAAACCCTGTAAAAATGCCACGTGAATTTGTTCAAAGTGCCGCGCATCAAAAGCACTGCGCTATCTACACCTGTGTGGTCGGCAAAGCAGCTTGCAAAGATGGAGCCCCCAGTAACAGATACTGCGGCGTCAGCACTTTCATCAGCAGCAGCACCGCCATCAACCGGTTAATCACCTTCATTAGCATCAGAATCAACAGCACCATTGTCGTCTTCTTTTCCATCAACGTCGTCACTCTCCCTGTCATCGTCGCCGTCAGAGGGAGTATTTCTGCTGATACCTGTTCCTGACTGTGCTACATACGAGGAATTGAAGCCAACGTCTGCTTCTGAGCCAAACGAAAAAGAGGCCACCAAGTCAGAAAAACCTTCCGAGGCCTGCCAACCACAGTGCGGACCCAGTTGACGCTGAAGTGGCCAGGCGAACACTGGGCAGCTTCATAGTTACGATAACCAGCCAACGGCAAGCAGCCGTGCATGAAAGTAAACGGGACAGGTTAACTACGGCTGGTCGTCCACGAAGGGCGCCGCCATCGAGGAGGCGGTTTTTCTTGAGAGTAAACTTGCCTAACTCAAAGGAAACCACGGCACAGGCACCTCTGTATCACTATATCGAGAATATCCTAAGCACACTAATGAAGCCGTTTGTCCCAGTGGGGGAAGAGGCTGTGTAGAAATTACTGGCAAATCAGTCTTCTGAAATGCCAAAACTAGCGACATTGAACGCCTCCGTCAGCCGAAAGTAGTGCTAGATTCTGAGGAAGCTCCTAATTGCGGCCACAAATACCCCACTGGCTAGGCGGCGAGCAAGTGCGAATGCACCCAGATCTGGACCCTGCGAATCATTAGGAATACAGAAAAGCATTGATTGGATAGCATGGAAGTACAGAACAAGGAAAAGCGGACCTGGTTATTTGGGACCGTCCAGGGCAGGAGCGGCCCACCCACTTCCGAGGTAGGGCCTCTGAATCTAGTGTCCCCGTTGTCCTCCCCCCCCCCGCAGGCTGGGGCACCGTGAACGAAAGAAGGTGGTTGCAAGCCTAGACGATGCCGTCATCCAGTTGTCTAACCAACAGAGATGCCTTGGAACACTTGCTGAAGTCCAACTGACCTAATACAGTAGCGCTGACGGAGGAGTGGCTGAGTGTCCAAGTCCTGGACTCTGAGGTGTCACACCGGCTACTCCCTATTCCGGATCGATAGTAACTCCATCCGGTCGGCTGGAAGCGTGGCTTTATTCCTCCGATCGGATACTCCAGCTGCGCGGCTGGGGTAGTAGGCCGACCCGCGGGGTTTCGGTGTAGCCGTTTGGTGCCTCTTCAAGCTCACAACCGGAGGCTCTAGGATTGTTGGAGTTATCTGTCGGACTCCTTCTGCCACCCCTCCGAATATGATGAATTCATTGCGAAGGTAGGCGTGCAGTGACCACCGCCTCATCCTGGGCGACTTTAGTGCCCTGCATATTGATTGGAAGTCAGCTAGGACAGCGGCCAGGGGCGGATCCATCCTCTCGAGAGTTACTAACAATGGTCCAGGAACTGGCCCTATACCAAGATGTTCAGGGGTACACCCGGAGGCAGCCCAGTCATTGCCCCATCCTAGATTTAAAGATTTCTCCTAGGAGTCCATAAGTCGACAGGGTAGAATATTTCACTCCACTTGGCAGCAGCGACCACATGGTGCTATAAGTCCACTGGAGCAGTGGTCCTTATCCATCCACTGGTCCACATATTAAAAGTACCGTTTTTACACATACTATTCGAAGACGTCCGGAGAGCGGCTTTAGACTTCAGCTAGTTTTATGTAGATTCAGGTATGAACTGCGGTGTGGACCAAACTTCAACGTTTATTCGTAATGATGTTTTGTACTTCGTGAACACATATTCCCCCTCGGCAAAAGTAGACCCCGGGGAAGGGCCCACCCTAGTTTGACCTGAGGCTCAGACTCTGGCTCAAAAGGGGAAATCGGGCCTGGCACTTGTTCTGATCTACTTTTGAAGATTATGATATCGACAGAAGGATTCGCAACCAGTGTACTGAACCAAAATGGACAATGTGGAAGGCTTTCGGGGAAGCCTTTGCCGTTGAAGCAGTGAGAGCATTCAAAAACCAGTTTGCACACATCAAGCGCTGCACCAGAGCGAAAAAAGGTACCCCAGCTCCGATGGACAATGACGGAGTGGCTGCAAAAATGATGGAAAGGCTGACGTTAACCAGAGGCCACCGTCATTTTATTGTGTGAAGGAAGGCGCACCAACTTCGATAGTGAACGGCTCGCGGCAGTTTTTTATGCCCCATTTTGCGGAATCAGAAGTGAATAGCATGCTCAGATCCATCAGAACACGCAATTCACCGGGGACCGAACGACGTGCCTCCGTTGACGTTGAAGGCGTTGAATGGCCTAATAACTGCACCCCCGACTAGGCCGTTTAACCTATCGCCGGCCTCTGGCAGACCACCTCGGAAGTGGAAAAAATCAGTGGTCTTTCTGCTGTACAAGTTTGGAACAAATTCCGCCTCGGTCAACTACCGCCAAGCAAGTCTCATTTGCGTACCTGGAACAGTCGTAGAAAAGCTAATGGCGGCTCGCATACTTGAACACCTGGAGAGCTACCAGCTGCTAAGCTTAAAGCAGTACTGTTTTCGGGGAGACAGACAGTGAATAGCAAACCTGTTAACAGCTCGTGAAGGTTGGTCGAAGGCCAAGGCAGAGGGATGTATCGCCTACGTCATCACAGTGGGCCTCATTAAGGAAATTGAAAAGGTTCCTCATGGTAGGCGGTTGCTTAAATTTCGAGCCATCGGCATCTTTGGACCCACGCTCCATAGAATTGAGGATTTCTCTGCCGGGGCACCTTTTGCGGGAGAGATGCGTGGTCCCAGTGCGCGTGGTTTTCAGTCAGAAGCGGCTTTCCGCAAGGCTCCGAGACAGGGGCCCTATTGTTTCCAGTGTTTGGGAACGACCTACCACAGACCCTCTGATCCCATTGCTTTATATACTCCATCGATCTACGGAACTGTAGCATCGTTTGATCGGCAGAGGATGGTGAGATTCCATAGGAGGATCTTCATGATCTAATCAGCCGGTCGACCGTCCGCGGTCTACCAATGAACTTGGATAAGTGCGCACAAGGAGTTGGTAGCCCCAACCATGCTTCCGACTACTGCCTTGAAAGTAAAGTATTCCATTACTAGTTGTTGTCATTAAAAACCTGGAGATGAGAGCACTGACTGAGAAAGAATATACCTCGGGGTAGAAGATGCATGATCTAATTTGCCGTTCACTTGGGCTTATGCCTCTGTACATCTTCTAGCCGCGGTATGTCTAGCACGTAACTCCTTGCCTGGAATATGGGGGTCCGGCGGTCGACCTCTCCAAGGCAGTGGAGTTCGTCAAACAGGAACGAGTTCAACGTTGCAAGAAGCCTTTGGGCAATGCGTATTCAAGTTCAAAGCGGATCCTGAAATCGAAGGGCGATTATCCGTGGAATTCTACGATACTAGATTATCAAATGAACAATGACATGAAACAGATACGAACCAAAATTATGCGATCACAGGGACTCGGAAAGTGAGAATCAAACTGCGGCGTGCGAGAAAGGAGAGCGTGTGTCACGCAGGTCCAAAATAGGACATTACAGAGTGGCGCTTTGGACGCGAGCAAACAGACGTTAGTTCATGAAAGCGTAGAGTGCATAAAACAAGCGAATATTGTGTATCAACGAGTGATGTCGAGGAGACACGAAATTGCAGTGTTTCTGGGAGGATTTTCTACAACCGGCCGTTACACCGCCCACAAAAATCCTCCAAATTTTAGTAATGGCACCTGATCCGGTGGCTTCACCGACTCGATGTTACTCTGCGCCCTCCATGAGAACGGTTGATCGATGGCGGACTAGGTGGGGAAACGAAGGTGCTGTCTTTTATGGAGCCGTCGTGCATTGGCTGCGTACGCTTGTGCGAGTGTGTGCGTGTGTGCGTCATGGGTGAGGTGGCACTCTGGTACATGAGCAAATAGAAACAACGACCACCTACGGGATACATCTTCCATAATGTCGGGGATAAACGGAAAAGGATCAGCACTCTGGCGTGTTTGATGTGGGTCATAAAGCATAAACGTGTATCATGTACCTGTGTGTCCGCGTGTGTGATTGGATCACAACTACTACCACATATTGTGAAGGCCTTCCGTAACGTCAACATAGAGCAGTGAGCACTATAACGTGTTTGATGGAGATCATGAGGCGCAAACATGTTTCATTTAAGTATGTGTAATCGAGGGTGTGCTTCTGGGTTCACGATCAAGTCAAAATTACTACCACATATGGTAAACATCTATAGAGTCAGTGGCAAACGAGCGAAGGTGAGCACCGTGGCACGTTTATTGGAGACTGTGGAGCAGGAACGAGTCTCATATACGTGTGTGATTGGGATTGAGTGAAGTTCAGCACCTCAGTATGTCACATATGCCTTCACTCACGGGAGGTGAACTTAACCACTTCAAAGACGAATCAGGAACGGTCTACTGGGGTCTGCGGTGCGGGCTTTTCAGTCTTCCTCCTCGCTGAGGTCGATACTGCGTACGTCGCGGATCAGCATACCATTGGCGTTCTTCATCCTGACAGTTCTTATCGTTTCCCCAGAGCTTTTCATAGTTTTCATGACGACGTCCAAAGGTCAGGTGCTGAACTGAGAGCGCTCGATGGTCATCATCACCGTATCCTCAACCTTGAATGGTCTTGCCTTGATTAGCCACCTCTGCCGAGCTTGCAGAGCCGGCAGGTACTTCCACAGCCATTGCCTCCAAAGGACCTTGGCAAAATAATTTGCCTGCTTCCATCCACAAAGATAGTTCCAAGTAAGGTCTGCCGGGCCCTGGAAACCCAACTTCGACCTTGACCTCAGTAGGTCTTTCGAGGTGAGCGCCAGATGGATGGGGTCGCCGTTGGTCACTGGAACCAGTGGGCGGTGGCTAAGAGACTTTCAACCTCGGTCATGACGATGCTCAATGTTTCTTCGTTTGGCGGCTGTTGCCCAAAGATCGACAGCAATATCCGCCTGGTGGACCTGATCAGGCCTTCCTACACCCCTCCGCGATAACCGGTCTGAGGGGTTTGAAGTTCCATCGTATGCCACAGGCCCTGGTTCGATTCTGCGGCTCGTCCCTGCTCATGTTTCGGTGCCAAAGCTGCAGTTCTCCATGAGCGCCCAAGTAGTTTGACCCTTTGTCGGAGTATAAATCCGCTGGTATGCCACCTCGGTTGATAAAGCATTGAAAGGCTCGGATGAAGCAGTCGGTCGTCATCGAATGCGTAACTTTTAAGTGCACCGCGCACGATTACGCGCACATCACTATACGCCCGTAATGTTTTTCCAACCTCTTTCAACACTTGATATACAAAGGCCCGAAATAGTCCAGCCCTGTGTCACTGAACAGCCACCAACTCGGGGTCACTCTGCTTTCTGGCAGCGAAGCCACGCGCCATATGTCCGCCACAGCGTTGCGTCTCCTACAATGTACACCACGTTTTATTACGCTCTTTACAGCCGTTCTTCCTCTTGGCAACCAAAGACGCTTTCGGATTGAGCTCGTCACATGACTTTCCCCGGCATGTCCCTCTACGGAGTGGACGTGTTTTAATTTAATTTAATAATATTGGTATATTTCTCGGCCATGGTCGAGAGGCACGCGCTAACGCATGATCATGGTGTGACATGTTACTCAATAAGATGAAATATTCACAAAATTCTAGGTATGAAAGTCGAGAGTATCAGAGATAGAAAAACATAGACAGCAACAGTTTGAATGGATCATTTTGATAATGCTTTGCGCGGCAGTTTTGAACCAGTTTCGAATCCGGGCTAGGCAGTGGTGCGCGGTGGAGATATCGAAAAAATCGTTAACGCAGCGCTAAGGAGGCATTATGAACAAGAATGATGCAAGCCAAGGAAACCGGAGGCCAACTAAGGTTCTGCGGATGGAGTAAATTTTTAACAAGAAGAAGAGGGGGGAAAATCGGCGCATGCGAAGAGGATAGCGATCCATGAAGACAATGCAGACCCTGAATGACGGATTTACCGGAGTTCGAAGAACGGAATGAGCTTTGAATCAAGGGGACATGAGGCCAATTTCGTGAAAGTGAACTGGTGGATGTGGGAGAAACAGCAGTCCATAAAAAGGTAA
This sequence comes from Fasciola hepatica, assembly GCA_948099385.1. Classification (NCBI taxonomy): domain Eukaryota; kingdom Metazoa; phylum Platyhelminthes; class Trematoda; order Plagiorchiida; family Fasciolidae; genus Fasciola; species Fasciola hepatica. Next base: position 12,367,348 of record CANUEZ040000182.1, read on the forward strand.
GTTTAGATTCAAGGTCAGTAACATGTACTATTCAGAAATGAGAAGGTGCAACTGGAAGGTTCTCGAGAAGTGGAGGGTCAATTTCCAGCCGGCTACGGTTCGGAGGAAGGATAACCTGTGGTAACTGATAATAAAGTGGGAAAATCTCCGCATGGACTTCAGCGTTGTTTTGCTGTTTCACTGACAAATATATGTATGTGTTGATGCATTTGCCTTCAGTGTTATTCAGCGTCATTTCTGGCAATGTACGGCTTCGAATGCGTAAGTTTCGTCTGGCAGGGCACAGTATGTGTCGGTCAATCAGCCGAGTGTGGCTGTATATTGGCGGCATGCGCGTGAACTGGAATTCGTGTTCGTTGCGTTAGAAAACGCTGAACGATCTGATAAGCAATTAGGGGTATCTCCTGTTGTGTGGTTTGATTTCAGTCCCAGTTGCTATGGTAGGTTTCACTTGAGTCTCTATCCGTGCGAGTCAAAGCGGCATCCTTGGTTAGCCAATTTGGCGACTGAGATGGTGAGAGACAACGAACCTGAAATAAAGGGAGATTGCAGTCTGGATGTGGTTCCAGCTGTGGGTTATGATAATATATGAAGATAATAAACAATGGATTGGTTAGGTCTATGTGAGTGGGGCATGGGTAAAATAGACTCGCAGTGGATTTGAGCTATACTGCTGCAGACCGATGAAGTTGCGTACACCGGCTTGGTAACTGTGTATGCATTTAAAAGGATTTGTGATTTGCCCGTGAGCATGGCATCGCTGGGATACTAATAAAATACCTAGGGCTTCACGGTTATGATTGGTTAGTAATGATAACCCTCGATACCGTTTGCTTACGCAGAACGTGGTTGGGCAACGAGGCGATAGGATAGGTTTGAAGTGACAGACTGAGCGAGTAGGACTAACATACTGTTTGCGTGGCGCTACGCTGTTACTGTCTCTTTCTCTATAGTGGTTATTCTATACTGAGTGGTTTCTGAGGAGTCAAAGTAGAAGGAACTATTGGGGTGACAGTAGTGATACATTAGAGGTAATTGGTCACTTGTCTTGGAACATTGACGCGAGTTCATCTATGCTCTTCCTCGATAGTGCTATCGTACTGAGATTAAGCTCCAATGTGAGCAAGGAAATCTGATGTGGATATGATTGCATGGTTACCGTGGTATCTTTTTCGCTGTTATCTTGCTGCAAAGCAGGACTACACCGATGTGAGGACTGGTTTGGGGAACCGTGAGAGGTGGGTCCGAATTTTCGTCAGGGAAGCAAACTCTAACGGTCTACATTCGGTGCTCATGATAGGCGGCACAAGGGCCAGCTTCAGGTAGGGAGGTAGCACGATACACAACTACTGGCATCCAGCACGTGGCTCTCCAAGAATGATCCACACTTTTTAGACGTTTTTATTTTTCTCTTTTTAATGGTTTTATCACAGTCAGGTATCTGGCCGTCAGAGAAGGCGGAGCTGCTTTTGGTGGGCGACGACAGCTCCCACACCCCGGCCGAAACATGGACCGCATGTAACAAGCCGCGTTGGGAATAGGTCAACCACACCAGTCAATCCGTAGAGACACTACAACCCAGAGACATGGGTCACATGTGACAAGGCTGGTGTACCTGGAAGACAAAACAGTGGGGTATATATTTTTCTCACTTTTTTGTGCCAATCTCTTACTTTTTGGTGTTTATGTCTTATTGGTGGTCAACTATGTGCAGGGAGACCATCACGGCCAGGAATGTTTGCAGAAGTGCCGCGCTAACACTCGCCTTATCCGTGAAGTCAGAACACCCAGGCCGTTTACATGGGACAAAAAATGCAGGGGGAGGTAGGGTCAACCACAGCCTGCGATTATTCGATGGGGTTTATGTTCAACAAAACGCCAGTCAGCACAAAGGTTGGGTACAACTTGCAGCACTAACAACGTGATTCGTCGGTACGATCCACAGATGGTTAGTAGTTTTGCTGGCTAAGTATCAAATGTTGTGTAGGCCTATCGTGGAGGATGCTAGAGTTCTGTGATAGGGAAGGAATTTGAGCTGTGAATGTCTAATGGTGACTACTGGATGGAGGTTGAGGAGTGTGACAGGTGCTGCGTCTTGGGTTAGAGACAGAGGCAAAAACCTAATAATAATCAGCACAGGAAATGTTCAAAGACTATCTTTCATGCTTCCAGTGGTATTTCATAAATTCAAATACGACTTCTGAAGCACTGGCCTCAGTCATGAGAGTTATTTTGTTTAGGCATTGTAAACTGGTAGGTTTACGCTTAGGTGATGGCAATTACGTCGTATGGTGTGGCACATCCTAGATTATCAAGAGTTCGGGTTAGTATCCAACGCTTTCCTCATAAGCTCTGTCAATAGACATATAAGGATTCGTAAGAGCTATCAGTTTTTGGATGTCCAGAGCTACGTGTAGTCTAGACTTAAACATATTTAGGGAATCTACGGAACGTACATCAGCTGGGAGTTTATTCCACAGAGTTGCATATTTCAGGAGGAAGAAGTTTTGCCTTAAGGATTTCCGAGAAGTAGGGATCGTTATACGGTGTTCCCTATTACGCGGTTGATGTGTCGAGTTTATACTGAACTGAACTAGGCTGGAGGATACAGCTTGTTTGTGGAGCAAAGTAAACAAAAATGCGAGGTTGAGTTTTATTCTCCTAAGCCATAGGGGATCAAGCCGCAGGAGTGTACACCGCTGTCTGTAGGTCAGGGTCGTAGAAGGCCCAAACAGTTTTTTGGTAAATCGACGCTGTACATTCTCAATGTCGATAATGTCACGTTTATGCATATTTGAGAACACAAGTGTACAGTACTCTAGGGTTGGGCGAATATGAGTTTTGTATATCTCTAACTTACTGTTCGTGAGAAGAAAATTTCTCTGCAACAAGCCAAGGGACTTATTTGCCCGTGCAGTTATGTAGGAAGTGTGTTCAGAGAAATTGAAAGTGTAAGAATATTGCAGTCCAAGGTCTCTAATTGTTGGGGAATATGGGAGTGAGACACCGCCAATCTTAAGCGTATCATAAGGAATATTGCAGTTTAGCGAGAGATAACTGCTTGATTCATTGGTTCTATCACGTTTTTGGGCCGATGGCAGTATGGGATATTTCGTGTCGAGACGCAGGTGGGAGTTGGTCAGCCTGCCATCTACCTGTAGTAATCCATTGATGAGTTTGTGTTTAAATGTTTCAAGTTTCCTTTCGGAGATCATATTCTTTTGTCGATTGATCCCGCTTTCTCTGTCCCCTCGAGTTCGCAGATGGAAGATTCCCCTGTATCATCTTGAATAAATAGTGTCCTGTGGCTCGTAATTCACCGCGACTTATCGGACCCACTTGCACACGGCTGGAGGAGCGAACTCCTCCCACGACTAGCAAACGTCTCTTGAACCTGGAAAACTAAATTAATGACCAAAGAATCTCCAGCCAGGAGGAAAACCTGACCCACTGTGAAAAAATGAATGTCGCTTCGACGACTTTGGCCGTTATCACTAGGCCCTTGATTTCCACTCCCAAATCCAGTGGGTGCTTTAGTTCGCACAGAAGCCAGCCCTGTTTGTGCATTAGCAGGAATTTCGGTCCTCCTGTCCACGTGTCCAGTTGCCGGAAATTGGTATCACCTTGGAAGAACAGATCGGCCGGGTTATCGCCAGACTTGACATGTCTCCGCTGGTTCATGGTAGTTTAGTCTTGAATGATCGTGATCCGGTTGACGACGGAAGTACTAAAACGGCGCCTGATATTGTTAATGTAGTAAAGCGCTATCGTTGAGTCCGACAGAAAACCTGGTGAAGAAATATAGAAGCCGAAACATCTCTTTACCGCTCATGCTGCCCTCACTGCTAACATAACAGCGCTGGGCTCGAGGTGCGGGATCGAAACCGATTTCAGTGGGGCAATGCGGACCTTGGCAAGCGCGATCCTCGTAGCATACTGTCCATCTCCCGTATACTAAGGTCCGTGAAGGACTTCGGATGCTTCAGAAAAGGCGTGTAGTCCTTCCGTCTGTGCTGTTTAATCAGGGGTACCTATCGTGGAATCTATACGCCTTCTAGTTTCTTTAGGGTTTTCAAAAATTCTTCGCAGTCCAGTCGGTCTTCCTGGTCCAGTGGCTGATTCTAATAGACTTTCTTGCGTCGGAGCCGCTGCGGCAGGATCTTTCAGAGTAACAACCAAGGAGAGACAAATCCAAGCGGATCGAACAAACCATAGACAGTTGATAATATATTCATATAGATACTGATATTGTATATTTCATAACCGTGGTCGATACACATGCACAAGGCAAGATCAGAGAACACAGCAGCACATGTCGATGTGAGGTATTCACAACTTATAAATTTGTGAACCACACAGCAACGGAAATACAACAGTAGATTCATGTAGTCTTTAAGTGAACCAAAGTGGTAATGTTTGAAGCGGAAATTACAAATTGGTTTCGAATTCGGTGACGGCGGTGTGGATGGCTGGACAAACGTGAGATTGCTGATGTAAGCGATAATAGGGCGGTCACTGAGGCGTAACCGGGCGGAATAGATGCCAAAGAACATGGTTAAAAATAAAAGTACGCGGGGGCTATCAACGTGCAGTCAGAGATGCCAGCTAAATATAGAACACTGATCCAGCATTGGGTAACTAATTGTGGGGGAAGCATATGAAATAAATGCAAGTGAGTCAAAGGTGACAAAAAAACTGGCTTTTTTGCAGGTGATTTCAGTGTCATATGGAAATTCACTTGAAGACGAAAAGCCTCGCAAGGATTTCAATGAACTTTTGAAGAGCATGAATGGTGTATGGACGCATAACGGACTTTCAAAGAAGAGCCGTCAAAGAAACGGATTAGTGGAGACAAGCGCTACTGGTGCGGCTAGGCAGAAGTGGGAAGAGTGTCAAGGAAAAAACAGTTTTTGTATATGTGGTAAAAAACTATTAGCCAAATTCAGGTTGACTTCAGATGGCTGGTACTCCTTTTCATAAAGACCTTGGTTGCAGGTGATGGCAGGTAGAATGTTGGGGGTATCAGGTAAAAAGAGGCTGGTTTGACGAAGTGGACAGCGGTGAGGGCTGGGTTCTGGTAATTGGTTTCGTAGTGCAACTCGGGAAGAATTGAACTGTTGGAATGGATTATTGGGAATAGACGTTGAGCGGATGTGGGTTGATGATTAGTGTCAGGAATCACCTCTGCCATCCGGTGAGACTTTCATGAGGCTTTGTTATTCCCTGTACGGTGCCCCATATAACGTCAACAGGTGAGAGTATAGGTTTAAACCATTGATCAAATCGTCCAGTCCTTACGGTAATCCGGGGTTAACGTCGATCTGGCCGATGGCCACCCAAGTAACCAATGCTATCCGAAAGAGATCAGGAGTGCAGCAGTCTGGAGAGTGTTCCAGCTGTGGGTTATGATTATCGTTTAAATGAGAACCAGAAAATGAACATTTCGTTATCTGAACAATTAGTTATCGTTCGGCTAGTGGTCTGGCCTATTGGGGATCTCTAGACGGAGACTGGTAGCTTTCTATGGTAGTTGGGTGATAGTAGGGATTTAGGGAGATATCAGGCAGGTGGTGGATGTGGAGAGGGTTTCCATTTGGAAACCAGGAATAAAACAATGGTAGAGGGTATGATCTGGAAAAAGAATAGGAAAATAGGAAGATAGCAGTCTGGTCGGTTCACCAGCTGTAGTTCAGGACGGCAAACAGTGAAAAGGAAGGAAAACACTGGGTGTTGAGGTGAGGATTCTTCATGTGAGAGCAAAGGTGCTGGTATTCCGCGGGGTCATGAGAAACCAGAGGTATACGGATTCCGGTTGGAATGGGCTCTTAGCTTACCACGATCATATTCGCACAGAATTAAGGCCTAGTTACTGGGGAATAGTAGTCTGTGTGGCAAGGCTCCAGTATACGAGAAAGGCGCAAGAAAAGCAGGATGGGACGACTGTGTTCCAGCCTGAGACCGGAATTAAGTGAAGAGGAGCACCTATCACTAAAGGATAAAGAGGTATTTTATTACTATGTACATAAATATGTATGCAAATTATGTTGTAAAATGGCACGATCTAGTTAGGGGGAGGAAAAAAGTGAGTGGAGCATACCCAAAGTATATATATATATATAATGGTATATAAATATGTATATAAATATGTATATATACATATATATATAAATATGAATACATATATATATAAGCGTATATGAATATATATGAATATATATATATATATATTCGAGTATATATATATATATATGTATGAACATATACATATGTATGTGTATGAGTATGTATATATAAATATATATGTAAATACGAATATATATGTATATATGCATATATTTATATGTAAATATATATATATAGCTGCTTACGTGGGTGTGATCATCGGACGGGTCATGCGAGAGCGGTCGGACGCAAAGGACTGTGGCAAGGGAAGTGAGACAGACAGACGCAGTATGGGTATAGCCCAGCTGAGGATCAACGGCTAACGGAACGAAGAACAAAAGTGAAACACGGGCTCATCGATGCAGCGGATCCCTAAGACAGGTAAAGGCCATGAAAGGTGAGACTAAAAAAGGAAACGTGTGGCTAAAACTTTCAATGGGAAAGCTAGTATTCCGCCTAGAGTATTCATTCAGCAGAAGAAAAGACTAAATTCTGCATGAAATTGCGGAAGAAACTTAGCTGGGGGATAGAGTGGGGGCAGAATTGGTGACGTCATAACTGGGTGTTGAGTACAGCTAGTGAGCAACGCTAAGTGAGATAATGACACTGGATTTCCAGTTAAAAGTCGCAGAAGTGATGAGAGAAGTATATGTGGTAGGACCTGGTACGTAAACGAGGCATTGTAAGCCAAGAGATATCGAGGAGCGTTGAGTTACTCACCATGCTTGTGTTAATAATTACAGGACAGCAATGAGTATATATATATAGCCGACCAGGGATTGATTACTGATGCAGATTTTATAGCGTTGCTTAGGTTGGTTTCAGGACCGCAATTTGGTTCTTGTTCTCTGGGCAACGTTGACTCTGTTCCGCTCATACGATCAGTCTGGGAACACGCAAAGCCCAACAACCACTGATGTGTGCCTTCCCTTCGATGGCTTGGCACAATACCTGGCCCACATTTCACGCATAAAATTCGATACCTTCCCGTCATTTCGCCACTATCACATTGGCCTGCTCTATGGGACCCCTAGCAACCTGTTCGCAAGCTCCCGGACTATTCGATTTTTACAGCTATGTGGCAGCCAATATCATTCAAGCAAAGCCCGCCGGTGCAGGACGCGGTCAGATCCACCGCTTTGGCTGGTGCACCTCGGGCATGCAGAGCGTCTGCAGCGATGTGCGGGCTCAGCTAGGATAGCAGATCGCACCTCCTGTTACCAAAAATGGTTTTCAGGTGGGGTGTTCAGCGCACGGTCAGCCTCACCCACCAACACCGGCTGCTGCAAAAAAACATTTATCCTACCCCCAGTTTCCGCCTATTTTTCAACGTACTAGTTTCCGTCGTCGTCATCTTAGCTTACCGTTTCTCACGCCCGGCAAAATCTGCTTTACTTAGCACATAATTATCGCGGGGTTAAAAGACCGGTACGATACTCCGCTTACCGTTCATGATCCTTTTTACAGAGGATTCGTGCCAAACCACCCGCTTGTCCCATTCGCGAACGCAACTAATCCCCAAGTCAAAACCCTCCCTTTTTTATCACAATTACCGACATATTTGAAAAAGGTCACGTTTAATGTTGCCATACACTTCCGTTGCACAGTGTCCAACCAGCATATTTCACTGAGGAATAACTGTCATCGGAGCATCCCAACAGTCTGCGATATTGTGACAGTTTGCTCTCTCTATCAGTCCTTCTGTTCGTACACACGGCTGTAGCATTGCAATATCCTCAACTTGCAAATATTTATGCCCTTGCCATATATTCACTTCTGAGAGACATATATATCGCAGCTCTTTGATTTTTCGCCATCACGTGATCCACCTTTTACAAAGAATACCAGCAGATAGTATTTTGCCTGTTAACCACTTCACCGCCCAACTTTGCAAACGTATTTATCCGTTCTTTGGTGGTTTTACACATCCGGTATTCTATCTTGGTAAACCCTATCAGACAAATTTGATCCTTGCGACTCTCTGGTCATCATGATCAGCTCTTAGATAACGATAATTATTACGTAAATACTTACTTATCATTTAAATACTCATCTCCTTTGCAAACCGTGTATCTGCGACCGTAATGGTTAGGCATCATAAGCCGATTTGTCGCCCAGTTCCCATTTCCATTTGGGTGCATCACATCCCACCTTTATGAAAGTAAACAATGTGCGCAACGATTACATTTTCACGTCCGGCCACTTCTTTCACCATCACCTAGGCAATCTCTTTCTACAAATGAGTCCTTCACTGAGTATTTAACTGACTCAGCCGATATTCTGTTGCTAAACGTTAAAAAAGTGATGTTTGAATGACTTTTCTTGTTCTTTGTCCGAAAATTCATTCCTTTTATCGTCTGATTTCCAATCCAAAGCCGTGCCATACACCGCGGAGCGCTATAGCTAGTTAGAGTCTCCCTTTAAAACTTCTTTTCCCCCAAGGTGAACAAAACGTTCGTCAATTCTGTTTGATTCTTTTTTTGCACAGTCCCTCGTTTTGTAATATTTGAGTAAGAATCTACTACCTCCAACCAGCCCCATTGTGACTTAGCGGGCTGAACGATCCGACCTTTCGTTCAAATTTGCCGGGCGTCGCCTTAAAGAGTAACTTTAATACTTTCTCTTGTACCTTATCGAGTACACATACCTGATCATCCTTTTGGAATTTGAACTCTGCTTCCAACTGTACCGTTTTATCTTGCGTTGCAGCAAGCCTCGGGGTTATCGGAAATAAACCACTATCCTTATCATTATTAGGTACTACATCGATTATTATAGGCTTTCCGTTTCTTTGCAAATCGGGCTTGTTGAATCTTGTTGACTTCGGGCTTGGAGATGGATAAAATTCGTTGTTCATTGCGTGTGAAGGTTAACATTCCAAGCTTTCGTACAACTACCACTTCCGCTGCTGGCGCGCATTGCTGTAAAGCAGACCCCGTATGAAGTTACTTCTTGAAAATCGTCTCCTTATATTCTAAGTTTTCACATAATTCGTCGGTGAATGTTTCTGTCGTTGTCAGTTTGGCTGATCATCCTTATTGAGATCTTCTTTTGCATCTCCCCAACCTTGTGAATAGTCATGTCTTTTTCATTCTTGCTCACCTTAATTTACTTCTTTCGGTTGATTCTGTTTTATGTTAGCAATCCGTGATCTGCCCTAGAAGGAAAGAGATAAAGGAGATAATATTTACCCCTTTTCTTCGGACGATTCTGTTATCCGTCCTGATCAGTATTTACCTCTGCTATGCCCATGAGATTCACCAGTCCCCGTAGTACGCACTATCAAACTCAAGAAAGGAACTCGTTTTTCTCTTGGTACGAAATTAGCTACCGCTTTCACAACAGCCATGCGTAGCCGTAGCACAAACTCTGGTCGACGTTTCTGCTTGAACGCCATCTCCGCATACTTCCGGCTGTCATAGACATGACTAGTGAACGTTCGTTGCCATCGTCCTTTCAATGGACCACCGGTATTGATATCATACATTGCATGTTCCTAATCTCATGGAGCACCATGACCTCACCATCTTTGCTCACCACGAGTTAACCCAATCGGCAGATTCTGTTATCTGAAGATGTCTCTTGGTCGCCCCTCAAGTGAAAAGAATAATCCATCATCTTTTAAGTGGTCTTTACGAGCCTCTGTTCTTCTATCCCATTTTGATACCACTGGCTGCTTCGATGCCACTAAACACCTACGGATTCGTTCGGTCAAGCCAGCCCTCGTTATCCGCTGTGGTCTCAAAGAAACTCGTTGCCCCAAGTACACGGTCCCTTCGGAATCACTTCCCGATTAAACATTTTGCAAGCTCTCGGCATGTGCCTATTTTTGAATGAAGTGCTTTTCCGAAGCAGTCCACCAGTGGGTTCCGATTAGCTGGTTGATCGACTTACTTTATTTCGCTGCTGTTTTGCCATCCATTTTCCTCGGCAGGTATTTAGCCATATCCATCTTGCCCACTGCTCTTTCTTGTAGCTCTAGGCCGCTTTCAGCATATATCAGTCTCCTTAGAATATCAATTATATCTATTCCACCTCTCACTGGCACTTTTTAATTTCGTTTGTTTCATGTTTGATGTTCCGACAACTCAGCCAACTCTAGTTCACTCCCGCCGACTCCACCATCTGACATTGATTTTGAGTTTTGCTCGGCGCTTTTAGCAGTCTTGTCCGATAAACTCAGTCACCACCTTATTCTCTGATTTTACATATTCACTTGTTTTCCTAATGAAAGCCACATTGATCTCACATGCACCAATTGATCTTGCTTTCCAGCATGCCCGGGGCTCTCTCGAAATAAACTATTATCAGATTCGGGTAATAAATCGTGGAGCGGATGAGGTATATTGACAATCTGTGAGGAGTGTTACGGTGGTCTGTATAAATGCGAACGCATCTGGAAGGATTTACTTCAAAGTTAAATTGGCAGGATCCTATAAGTCGTTATGGAAAAACAGTTACTGGACTCAGATATGCTTTACATATGTCGATGGCGAAGTCTAGGTGAAGCGGTCAAACAAAACACTCAGAATTTCAAAAGCGGTGAAGTTATTTAGGGAGGTAAGGTAAAGCGAGAAAGCAGAGCAATGGCCTAAAACCCGAGGCCTTTCTCGTAAGCTTGACTTTCGGTTATGTGAACGCTGAATAAGCGCAAAACAATTTGGACAGAAAGGACTTTATCAGTAGCCTGCAGAAATGCATACTTTGACTGAGAAGATCTATGTGCTAAGGATGTTTATTCCAGATTCTGGAATATGTGAAGAGAAAGAACTTAGAGAGTAGAACTGTCTCGCTGAGGGTGTGGTAATAGTATACTGTCTATTACCGAGGGAATATCCAGTATCCGGGGCGAGACACAACTGGTTGGATGGATAGGATTGCTCAGTCAATAGCTTATACAGAAATACCAAGTTTAGCTTGATGCAACGAAGCCATATTGGTTCGATTTTGAAAGGTGAATACTGTTCCCTGTAGTTTAAGTTTGAAGACCAACCGATAAGCCGCTTTGTGAATCTTCTCTGAATACATTCGATAATAACCCTGTTGGATGTTCACATACTACGGAAGATAAAAAGAAAATATTCAAGAGGGGGCCTGGCATGTACTTCGTACATGTAAAGAATGCTCTCCCCAAGCTGAGAGGATCTGAACAGAAGACCAAGGCACTTCTTAGCCTTCGCCGTTTGGAAGACAACATGTTCCAAGAAGTTGAGAGAGCAAGAATAACTTAAGCCAAGTTCTCTGACCAAGGTCTCTTATCTGGCATTTGTAAGTAAGGAAAATACACATGTCGGCGGAGAATTCCATCGCCGAGGTTGAGCACCATTCATCAAGAGCGGCTAAATCAGCAGAAACTTTAGGGACAGTATTAATGAGGTTGCCAGGCGAAAAAGTGTAGACTATCTTAATGTCGTCCGCAAACAAAAACGGCGTGCCATTAAGTATTGTCGGAAACATATCATTTATGTATAGGAGGAAATGCAGGGGGCCTAAAACACTGCTCTGAATAACACCGCTGGTAGAAGGCTTAGGACTATAGGTGTGCCCTTTAATCAAGACAATCTGTGAACGATGCGAAAAGGAAGATTGGAACCAAGAAAGAAGTGGATCGACAATGCCAAATGACCGTAGCTTTGTTAAAAGGTGGGGGTAAGGTACACGATCAAATGCCTTGGATAAATCAAGACAAAGAACAACAAAAGATTTCCCACTCTCAGCACAGTCGGTGACGAAATTCAGAAAATCATACTGACAAGTCATTCAGGACCGTGAACGGAGGAACCCATGTTGGTTGTGATTAATAAGACTGAGGCTTGATAAATAGTAAATAATGTGATCTTTAATTATTTTTTCCATTATTCTGGATAATATGGGAGTATGGTTTACAGGGCTATAATTGGATACCTCATGTGAAGGCCCCTTTTTATGAATGGGAACGATTACCGAGCGCTCCCAATTAGCAGGTACGGTGCTACCATTAAGTGAAAGAGTGAAAAGGTTAAGCAACAATTCGAGGAGATCCGGTCCACCATTGACAAGTGCAACCGGTGGTAAGCCATCGGGGCCTAGTCGAGGGGAGGGTTTGCTATTGGATGGTAGCTTAGAAATACTCCTGGCATTAAAAGGTATCGTAGAAAGGACAGAGTCGGTAAGTAGTGAAGATGGGGAAGGGGCGACGACAGTAGCTGGAGCCATGGCTGAAGCAAAGAAAGCATTGAAGGCTTCGGCTATACAAGGTGGGGAGGTGGTAGATGAGTTGTTATTCAGAATCAGAAGTTGGAAGTCGGCCTTAACATCAGCTTTTCTAGACTTGTGCAACATAGGAAGAACTTGCGACTTGGTCGGATGGCCTAATGCCTTGGCTTCTTAGTCACGAAGTCGCGTATTATCTTGTCGTTGAATAAGTGTGGAGAAACGATTTAGAAGAATAAAAATTGAAAGGTCGTTGGAATTATGTAGCTGTTTGAGAAGTTTACGATACTTCTTATGGAGTGGCGAGAAAGGCGACCTCTTTTTAGGTACAGCCTGGGAAGTATTAGACAATTTTTCCAGACAGTCTGAAAAGGAGTAGAAACTATCCGCAGCAAGCTGAGGGTCATGGGTGAGGAAATAATCACCCCCAGTCTTTCTGGCGAATAAGAGTGAACATCAGGGCCCAATTTCTGCATGGGTATGTATTGTTGGAGGGGTGTGCGGGACTAGGTGGACCACAGAGTGGCAGATGGCAGATAACCATTTTATGGTCACTGCCGGGGAAATTTTGTGTTACGGACATGTCGATGAGAAGCATGTTATGAGTAAATACCAGATCTAGTATGTCCCCGTTTCTGGTAGGTTGGACAACATGTATCCAGCCACCAACATGAATGCTAATGATCAGGTCCATAAAATTGAGAGGAGCCGAGAGGGTAGGCCAACAAACGTGAGGGAGAATAAATTCACCCGCAATGAGCTTGGTTCCAGAAGGAGGGATAGATATTCGAAAGACCTAATGAAAAGTGTAAACAAGGAACTGGGGGAAATTTGGTGAGAGATACAAGCAGCCAATGCTAAGAACAGTGATTTGGAGGTTGATAGTGAACCAGAGAGAATCGGGAATAGAATTGAGCGCCGTATGTAGAAAAAGGGTCGTGGTGTAGATGTCCTTGACGTAGGCTAGGCACCCACCACCAAGCCGGTTCGGTCTATCGGTCCTTAGAAGACTGTACCCTACCAAAGATACTTGATCATTGGGGGTGCTCTCAGACAGCCAGGAATCCGTTACTAAGATAATGTCGCAATTATTCGTGAGGACAAGTTTTTTTAAGTGAGGGAGTTTGTCAAGAATAGAACGCGAGCTGAGTAGGGCTAAAGTTATACCATTTGTGGGAGGTGGCATAGGCACATCAGGGGGGTAGTGTAAGTTGGAAGGAGGTAGGCTATCGCGATTGGAGGGAGTGGATATCAGGGTCAAAGGGAAATATGTCGATGTTGAGGCTAGTGGAGGTTCAGATTGGGTGGCTTCCAGCTAAGCGGGAGTAAATGTTGCAGTGAGAGAGACTGTTGAGGGGTAGAGAGACTGGGCATCAACGGATGGGGGAAAGTCGGAGCAAAAGGAAAAACCTGTGGGGTTTGGCTGGTCGGTATCAGACAGAGGTGGTAAGAAGCAGTTGAGGAATACCGGCCAGTCGGAATTGAGTATAGGCTGAAGAGAGGAGCAGAGGGCAGGGTTGAAAATATGTGAGGAATAGGGGTGTAGGGTAGTAGATTACGCTGCACGTTGTCGGACGGGTAACTCGAGTTGGGTGGAACACCAAATGTGGAGCAGTAGAGATAGTTGTCATGTGTGGAGTACGACGTGAGGCCGAGTGGACGGCGTGTGGAGGCCGTATTTTGGTATTGACAGGCAGTGAGCACGGTGAATTTGTAGGGATTACCGACGCATTGGTGCAAGGGGGATTTTCTAAGTTCAAAACCTTATTCGGTGAGTTAAGGCGAGTTAATTTAAGGGGAGACAGTTGAATGAAGGAGGGGTTTGTGAGAAGAGTGGGAAGACTGTTAGATCTATTCCTCTGGACGGCGAGTAGTTTATTACCGGAGGGAACATAGGGCTAGTTAGAGTTTGGGGTGTACCTAACAGGCGATGAGGTGGAAGAGCGAGGCAACAGTTGGTGTCTTTTACTAGGTGGCAGTAAGAGGGGGCAGCGGAAATGTCTAGATCAACAGTAATGGGATCAGATTTTGAAGAGTTCAGTAGGGGAGCAGATGAGGAGGCGGTGGGCGGTTGTGAAGAGGCAGGAGGCGCGTGTGAAGATGAAACATAGGGACTTGAGAAGAAGCAATGAAGCGACCAGCCGTCTGTGTCGAAGGCTCAGGACTATCACGGGTCTTTCTAGTGGGGAAAATCGAGGGAGATCTAGTAATTTCCCTTTGAAGAGTGGTTTTATCTTCAGCTAGTTTCATGTTTTAATAGGAGAATTAGAAGCTATAATGTTACGCATTTTAATGAATACTTTGGCAGGTAGATCATCTGCAAATCGCATAAGGATTGGACAAGTGAAGCGCCGAATGAGCCTACGCAGCCTTGTTATTTCGCAAAGAAGGTGGGCCATACCACATGCATTCAACAGTGTATGCATGACATGCCCGAGGGGTATTCTCTCTGGGGCATTAAACACGACTGCATTACGAGAGTTCCTCACTCTTATGAGAACTTGGGATGCAACAGAGTCCATAAAGCGGCCAGCCGCTGTCAGGTTCTGTAAGGTAGAATGTTCGATGCGTTCAGTGACGCACAGTAGGGGGCGAGTTTAGATATCGTGTCTTCCAACTTTAGAAGCTGAGACTTTAAATCTAAGGTACTTCGGTCTAAAATAGCTGTTCTTTGGGTCGCCAAACCTACAAAGTCACAGAGGTCAACCAAACGTTGTTTTAAGGCCACGGGAGTTTGAAGAAGCCTATTTTTCCTAGTAACTGGGGTATGAGTGGATGGAATAGTATTGGAAGTCTTCTTTGCTGCACGAGGCGTTTTGAAATATCAAAAAGAAGCTGTGAGTGATGCGAAAAAGTAACGGCAAACTAGAGCCGGGTTAAAATTTGCCGCTGAGAAAAAATTCCCTGAATTTCTATGGGTTAAAGGAATGCCCTAAGAAACTATAATTTCTAGTATTTCCCAAGACAGATGAATGAAAAGTATACCGACAACAGCACGCAACACGACCTGGTGTAGCGCATAAGTACCCCGGCGAGTTACTGGTTGGTCTGGAATTTTTAGCTCGAAAACAAAAACGTCCGTTTCCGCATTCCATTGTATTCCTAGCGTGATTTTGGTGGGCAGTGGCGAGCCGTCCAGATCTCGGACCCTTTCGGCCTTCGCACGGTACTGAATGACTTCGAGCACTTCCGGAGCGTTCATCACCCTTTTCGTGAGGTGGGAACCGCCCTCTTCTAGCGATCTGATGAGGCGCCTGAATTGCCCAAGGTAGCCTTCGACGTAGAACTTTCTGCTGACGCTGTCTACTACCGACCGGTGGACCAGATATACTTGTTTGTTCACGGCTTCTCGAAGGGCATAGTTCGCACGAAATGGTGATGATACCGCTCCAAAGGGGGGATTGTCATTCTATAATTTATCACCGCTTTGTTCAAGTTGTTCTCTTCCCACTATAAGAACAGCAAAGCATCTCGCTTCACTACCGGTATTTTCACCTTGAGAAACTTTTCCCCGGTGTCGGCGGACAAGGCCATTCTACCCACTCTGAATAGGCAAGAAACCTCAAATAATGGCGTTGTCCTGTTAGGCTCTTGTGTAAGGCGACCATTTAATGACTTGCCCTGGAGCTTGGCTGCACAGTCGTTAACCACCGGCAGTCTTCGGGTATTTTGGAGCGGAGAACCGGGTTGTGGAGTAGATATTGTATCCCCTTCCGGCCGTCAGTGGTTACGGGCACCTTTTCAAAGTAGCCGGGCGATTCTTTTCTTTTCATTACTTCTGCGTATCGTTCCCGCAGGTCCTGATCTCGAACGAAGCGTTTTCTCAATCGTAGTAATATTTGCGGAGCGTAGTATCTGTTATCAGCTCTAGGGCCGGCTGGCGTGCGCATTGATTTGGAAACGTCGAACGGTTTTTAAGGCCTATGGTTCCTTGTGGCATTGTCTGCAGAGCGAAGTAGTCCTCTTAAGACAATGATAATCTTTTGTCTCCAATGTCATGAAACTCTTTTCCATACAGTGGCTGCAACTGATACTCTTTGCGGTCCGTTTCCGCTGATACGTAATTCACGGAACCACTTCCCTCTGCTGCATCTTACAATATCCATCCTAGTGCTGTGACTAAGGCATAAGGTGCCTGGCGGTTGCCCACCCTCTGGTCCAGTACCCAGTGTGCCTCTGGCACGTCGCAGCCGGTGAGGTGGTCCACTTCGTCGTCCTCCCAGTCTACAACGGTTACATCCTGCGGTTGGGTCCACCTAGTTAGAATTGCGCCTACCCATCTCGGTGCTCTCGTGGGGAGATCAGCTTACTTAAATGCCTCAACTGATTTTACTTGCCCGTTAGTGTCCAAGGTGATGAGCTGACTTCAATCGGCCGGCAACCGTTACTTGGGTTCCGCCCACCGTGCTCACCGCAAGCGACTTTGTGCTTTTGGAGAGCCGGTGTTTTTCTGCAAGCCGCTCCCCAACCAGGGTTAGGTCTGATCCAACGTCGACAAAGGCCAATGCCTTGACCACCCCAGTTCGGGTCATCACTCCCATGGCAACTACTCCTAAACATATTGGTTTACTGGCAGTCCGTGATGTTGAACAAATCACACTGGGCTTGGTGTTCACCTCTGGAGTAGTTTCTCTCGCCTTGCGTAAAAATCGGCGGTGTCTGCCCGCACAACCTTCGTGAGCACATCTGGTTCGTGTTCCGCAAGCTGCCGCCTAGTGTGAGATGTTAAGGCATATAAACCACACTCCTGTTTCCTCGCTATTCCCCAACGTTCGTCTATTGTGACCTCGATGAACCTCGGACATTCTAGTGGCCCTTGGCTAGCGTCGCGGGGCCTGCTACTTGGATGCGCTATAGCCTCGCGTGAAATGGGGTGTGAATTGGTCCATGGCTGATATGTCGGATGTTCCCATGCAGTAGTTTGAGCCTGGCTGGTGCTGGATTTGTTTACCCGGTTACTGTCCCGGATGGGTCAGCCAAATCTACTGTCGGCTATCTTGGTTTGCCCGTCTAAATATTCGGTCTAGTCTTCGGAGTCAGCCTCACGGTCGCTCCGGCCCACACTTTCCTGCTCTTCTGCCCATCGACCCTGTAGTTCGGGGGAGAGGTGATGGACTATTCCCTTCAAGGTATGCATTGCATCGAGGTTAGCCCTGAAACCTAAGTGGTCGAGGGCTATTGAACAGTTCTGCATTTTGATCACCAGGTCGGCCATTGTGTAGATGTCGCCCTTGGTTAACTTGGCCTCTAGCATCACGCCCTCTATTGTATTACGAGCTAACTTGAACGGCTGTCCGAACAAGTCCCACAAAATCTTCCTTGCCCGTGTGTAGCCTTGTTCCGGGTAGACCTTGTTGCACTCATCGATTGCCTGTCTTTCTCGGCCTCAACAGTAATGAGTTAGATAGAGACGCCCCTGCCCTAGGTCGTTTATCCCGTTCTCGACGGAAGTTCCGAACTGCCTGGTGAACTAGCGGTAGTGTCCAGATCGTCCGTCGAAAGCCGTCAGTTCTATTCTTGGCAGATGGATCGTTGGTGGCTTTGATGTTTTATATTGGGCGACCGGCGCAGTGTTTCGTTCTGTCTACACTTCTGGCCTGCTTCTTGGGCCTGTCGCCTAGCCGATAACGGTTGTTGTTCTGGGTCTAATATCCCCAACTTGAATAGATCGACATTATTGCAATCCTTATTACCCTCAGTAATACATGAACCAGAACTGACAGGACTAGGTGACCTGGTATTAAGTAAAGAATCAAGGGTACCCGAAACCTCCCCAGTGGATTTCCGCATTATTTCCTGCTCAGATTCTAATCGCTTCGATCCGTCTCTTGTCATGGTGCTTACGTTCTCATTCCAAGTTGACCAAGTGAGAATCGTTAGACGCCTTTGAGCTATGCGTATTCAAGTTCAAAGCGGATCCTGAAATCGAAGGGCGATTATCCGTGGAATTCTACGATACTAGATTATCAAATGAACAATGACATGAAACAGATACGAACCAAAATTATGCGATCACAGGGACTCGGAAAGTGAGAATCAAACTGCGGCGTGCGAGAAAGGAGAGCGTGTGTCACGCAGGTCCAAAATAGGACATTACAGAGTGGCGCTTTGGACGCGAGCAAACAGACGTTAGTTCATGAAAGCGTAGAGTGCATAAAACAAGCGAATATTGTGTATCAACGAGTGATGTCGAGGAGACACGAAATTGCAGTGTTTCTGGGAGGATTTTCTACGACCGGCCCTTCTATTGGCTACTGATACTATATCAGGGGAACCATTTTTCCGGAGATCGGAGGCAAGAAGGAACATAGATACGGGGCGGGTTTGTGGCGTACTGCACCTCGCGTGCGTAATAGATCCCGTGTCTCTGAAAGGAGTTCAAAGGTTCGGCACCTGGTAACCTCCGCCAACGAAAACTGGAAAGAATGTCGCACGACCGATACTGGTCGAATTTCGGAACAGAGCTGCAGTGGTATGTCGCTGGCCAGGGCGGCACTGATAGCCCGCGCCACCAGGGGAAGATATCTGTAACACACGTTCCAGCAATGCGTAGCCAAATTTGCAACGGATCCCGAAATCAAAAGACGATTATCCGCGATATTCCACGATACTAGATTATTACGTGAACGGTGACATCAAAAAGATACAAACCTCAATAATACGATCACAAAGACTCAACAAACGAGAAACCGAATATCAGCGTGTGAGCAAACAGCACATGCGTCACGCAGGTCCTGAACAAGGATATGACAAAGTAGCGCTCTGGGAGCGAACAAACAACAATTGGTCCAGAAAAACAACCAGTTCGTAAAGACAAGTCAATAGTGTAGGCAAATGAGTGATGTTAGGAAAAACACTGAATCGCGAGGGTTAAAGGGTGATTTTCCATGACCGGTTGTTACACCGCTCACCAAAATCCTCCTGGATCCTTGGCAGAGTCAAGGGTTTTGTATAAAGTTACTGATTCTTCCTACCTACCTAGGCCCTTCTGTCAGTGCGCGCGTCTAACGCTCGTCGTCAACGTTCTACTACTGGTTGCACCTAACCCACTGGCTACATAGACGTGAGGCTAGTCCACATCTTCCACAAGACCAAATGAGCGGTGGCGGGCGTGAGGGGTGCACATAGATGCTGTTTTTATAAAAGGCCGTCCTGTCCTGTACGTATGTGCTTGATTGAGTGTGTGTGTGTGTATGTGTATACGTGCCGGGGTGTACAGTGGAATCACAGGTATGACTGCACATCAAAGGAAGACTTTCTGCAATGTAACAAAAGACTGTGTGGCAAAAACGAGTAAAATGTGGGCATTTGTGCGTGACCTAAGCCCCGTTACTTCTACATGCAGTGTCGTGTCTTATGGTGAGCTGAGGTTTGGACAATTAGCTCTATAGTGCATCGTAAATGTTGCATGAAATTAAACACAAATATACTTCAAAGATGTTGTGGAGGGTTGGGTCCTACAGGGGAATACTTGGGGGATAAATAAATGAATTCAGCTTCATCTGGTATCAGCAGAAATGGGTATAGCTCGGTCGGTAGTGTCGGCCTCGCCCACGTCACTGTCACCTTCAAGTAGACATCTCTTACGCATATCTTGCTGTAAGTCTCTTTCGTCCGTCCTCACCACCACCGTGCGCACGAGACCACCGATTTCTGTACGGCAACCCTTGATCACTCCAACCGGCCAATCGTCTTTATGTAGGTGGCTCTCCACGAGGATGACCACGTCGCCAAGTCTGAACGACCTCTGTTTGGAGATCCACTTTTGCCGGAGCTGTAGTGTCGGTAGACACTCCCTCTTCCATCGTTTCCAGAAAGCCTGTGCTAGGTGGTTCACTTGTTTCCATCCAACAACGTACGTTCCACGCAGGGTTTTCAGGGTGGTTACTCCTGCGTTTGGCCGAAGTAATAATAGGTCTTTACGGGTGAGTGCCGGTTCTCCTTCCGGGTCTGCGACGATCGGCACCAGGGGTATGGTGTTCAATATGCGTTCTACTTCTGTTAGTAAAGTAGTCAGCGTCTCGTCATCGAGGGTTTGGTGTGAGGTCAGGGCTGTGAGTATTTTCCTAGTCGATTGCATCAGCCTTTTCCAAACGCCACCACGATGACTGGCATAAGGTGGGTTGAAGTGCCAGTCTATCCCCTTTGCTACTGTCTGGTTTTGTATTTTTCGGTGTCCTAGCGGCTCCATCATGTCTTCAATTCCTTTTGTGCCCCAACAAAGTTCGAGCCGTTGTCGGAGTATATATTCTTGGGGACGCCCCGCCTCGCAATGAACCTTTGAAGGGCCATTAGAAATGAATCGGTTGTCATATTGTGCACTACTTCAAGATGGACTGCTCTGGATTGTAAACATGTTATCAGGCAGCCGTACCCCTTTTGGGTGCTCCTCTGATGTCGTACAAGTAACGGGCCAAAGCAGTCGACGCCAATTTCCACGAACGGGCACCATCCCGGTTGAACTCTTACGGCTGGAAAGGGGGGCATCATTCGTTGGCCTGCTACCGCTCTCCGTCGACGACAAGTGATGCAGTTGTCTATGACTCGCTTGACCGTCGCTGGTCCCTTTGTCGCCCAAAATCGCCGACACATATTGTTTATTAGGTGATTCAAACCTGCATGTCCCTCTTCTCGATGCACATGATCTGTCAGGCATCTCGTTATTTAGTGGTCACCAGGGATTATTATGTGTTTTGTTTCGTACTCTAGATTTGCATTCGCCAGCCACCCTCCGACCCTCAGTAGCCCGTTGGCTCGCATGGGGTTTAGTCTTCGGAGACCGCTGTGCAACAGCCTGCTTCCTTCGGTGTTATCATCTATCCTGGCTAGCTCGCGGGCCTCGAACGGGAAAGCTTCTAGTTGCAGTAGGTGTAGAACGTCAAGTTTGGTTTGATTCGGCTCGCCCGGTATTATCGTCCCCACGTTCAATGTGTTTTGTGATCTTGCGCCTTTTATAATCAATAAGAGTACTTTGTATCATGTCCACCAGACCGCGGCTCTCAACATTTTTGTCCAGTTGGGGAATTGCCACAGTTTCTCTATCAGGCTTACGCCTCCCGTGAAGTTTGTAGCCAGTATCAGTCTTTTAGTCTCGATATCACCATCATCAGCCTTGGGTATTAATAGCGTTGGCCACATATCTTTAGCTGCAGTTGGGAAGTCCGGTCCCATTGTCCACATCCGCAACCTCTCTAGTGTTTTTAGGCCTCTTGAGCAGAAGTCGGCCGGGTTACTGGCGGATTGTACATAGTTCCATTGATCGGTTTTAGCCGACTCGCGGATTATGGTGAGCCTGTTGGCCACGAAGGTAACAAAACGATTGGTAATGTTGTTTATTTAATGAAGTGCCGTGGACGAGTCCGTCAAAAAGTTTGTTTTGCAGTCTATCCGGTCGAAGCATCTCCTAATCAGCCTCGCTGCTTTCACGGCCAGTACTGCTGCCGTCAGTTCAAGCCTTGGAATCGACACCGTTTTCAGTGGAGCCACTCTCGCCTTTGCGATTAGTACCTGGCTGTGCCGCCCACCATTTGCGTCAACCCAGCAGCCGTAAGCAACTACCTCGTAGCCTATTTCTGGTTCGTCGGAAAAAAGGGGGATCGGGCATCGTTTGTGCACTTGATACCTGGTAAGCGTCTTTGTATTTTTATCTCCCCAAGTTGCTCCAGGCTGTGCAGCCAGTCGCGCCATCGCTTATCGTCGTCATCCTGGAGAGGTTTGTCCCAACCCGTCCCTCTTTGGCACAGCCATCGCAGCAAGCCCTTTCCCGCTAACAACCATGGCGAAACAAAACCTAGGGGTTCATAGAGGCTCGAGACTGCTGATAGGATTCCTCGCCGTGTGACTGGTCGTTTGGGTAGGTCTAGAGTGAAAATGGATTCGTCCCCTCTGGGTTTCCACTGAAGCCGAAGCGTGCGCTCCATTTGTGAAGAGGATTCCAAAAGCTCTTTCTCACACTCCATTTTCTCGGACTTCGGTATAACATTGAGCACCTCTTGGTTGTTCGAAGTCCATCTAGTGAGGTTGAATTCTCCGGCATTCAGAGTGGCGATCAATTCGGTCATATAAAGAATAGCAGCATTTGGACCGTCAATGGAGCACAGAAAATCGTTCACGTCGAAGTGGTCCATTGCTCTGCCTAACAAGCTGCTGTAGCCGTCGAAAAGCTTGAGGGTTTCACTGAGGACAAAGTTAGTACAAAAGGGGGATGAAACCGTCCCAAAGAGGTGCACGGTCAGCCCGTACTCGTCAGGTGCGCGATTTGTGTCGTTTTCAGGCCACCGGAGGAAGCGGAAGGCCTCCCTATCTTTAACGGGCATCTTCACCTGTAGAAACATTTCGCGTGTCTGCAGAGACGGCTACGTTTCCTAGCCGAAAACGACATAAAACCTCGACTAGCGGTGTTGTCCAGTCTGGGCCCTGCAGTATATGGTCGTTCAGCGACACACCCTGACTCTTAGCGGCATAGTCGAAAACCACTCTGACCTTCCCCGGTTTCTTTGGGTTCACGACCGGGTGACGGGGTAGGTACCACTTCAAGTTTGCGCTGGTAACCGCTGTATCTACTATTTCCATGTAACCCAAGTCGATTTTATGTTGCATGGCTCGCGTGTATTCCATCTTTAATTGTGGTTCCCGGAGCAGCCTGGTTTTGAGGAAGCCTGATATTTTCAGAGCCATTTCTCGGCTGTTTGGCATGGGTTTCATGTTGGATCTCTACGGGATAGGAACCTCGAAACGACCTTCTGCGTACTTGATGTTCTCGGCCACCATTTCCGAAGCCAACCTATCTTCTCGTGATGGTGCATCTCTGTCAATGGCCAAGTCGGCAAATTCGGTGTTTTGCAATTGTTGGAATGCCTGTTCGATGTCCATCGTTTCCACCGAAATGCAGTTGATTTGTTTGCCGCATCTGCCGTCTGTACTACCATATAAAGTCTAACCCAATATGGTGCGTACTGCATAGGATGCTTTGCGACTTCCAGTCCTTTGATCCAGGACCCAATGCGCTTCCGGTTATCGCAGCCGATCAGCAGACCAATTTCGTTATTCTGCCACTGCTCGATCGTAATCCCGTCGAGATGCGGCCACTGAGTCAGAATCGATTGCACTGACTGAGGTGCCCTCATCGGCAGATCCTTTGTGGTGAATGCTTCCAGAGCTTCTGCTCTATCGTTGCTGACCAAGGAAAAATGTTGTAGGTGCAGATTGGTCGACTAGATGACTTCGATGTCACTCACTGTGCCCACTGCTAGTGGAGATTGATTCCCTCTAATCCCATACCTCTCTGCGAACTCCTTCCTTACTAGCTTGGTATCCGAGCCACTACCCATGAAGGCCAAAGCTTTGGCCACCCCTGTTGGGATCACTACTCCTACTGCAACCACGCCTAAACGTACCGGTTTATTGGCAGATCGTGACGTTGAACAAATAACATTGGCCTTGGTACTCGCCTCGGGTAAGGTTACTCTCGCCTGGTGCAGCAATCTATAGTGTCTGCACGTACGGCCCTCGTAATCACATCGGCTCTCTGTCCTACAAGCTGCCTCCCGGTGCGTGGTGTTGAGACAAATAAAACACGCTCCTGCAATCCTCGCCATTCCCCACCGTTCGTCTATTGTTGCGTTGCCGAACTTGGGGCATTCTGGTAGGCCATGGCCAGTTCCACAGGATCTGCAATTTTTGTTGCGCAGTAGCATCGCGTGAAATGGCATGTGTGTTGGTCCAAGGCTGGTATGTTGGGTGTTCCCGTGCAGGGGTTTGAGCCTGGCTAGTACTGGGCTTGTTTGTCCGGTTGCTGTCCCGGATGAGTCGGCCAAATCTGCCGTCGGCTATTTTGGTTTGCCTGTCCAAGTATTCGATCAGGCCTTCGAAGTCAGCCTCCCTGTTGCTTCGACTTATCCGTTCCGCTTCTTCCGCCCACCGACCCTGTAGTTCGGGAGAAAGGTGACGGACTATGTTTTCCAAAGTATGCACGGCATCTAGGTCGGCCCTGTAACCTAAATGGTCGAGGGCTATTGAGCAGTTCTGCATCTTATTCACCAGGTCGGCCATTGTGTAGACGTCGCCCTTGGTTATCTTTGCCTCTACCATCACGCTCTCTATTAGGTTACGGGCTGGCCAAACAGGTCCCTTTAAAATCTTCCTTGCTCTTGTGTAGCCTTGTTTAGGGTCGAGCATGGTACACCCGTCGATAGCTTCTCTTGCTCGCCCTCGACAGTAGTGGGTCAGGTAGAGGAGCCTTTGCCTGGGGTCAGTTACCTTATTTTCGACGAACGTTTCGAACTGCGCGATGAACTTGCAGCATTGCTCAGCTCGCCCGTCGAAAACCGTTAGTTCCACTCTTGGCAAATCGATCGATGGTGGTTTGTAGTCGGCGACCGGCGTGGGGCTCCTTATCTTATTGCGTCCTTACGATCCATATTGCTCTCAATAACACATGAACTAGCACTGACAGGACTAGGCGATCTAACATTAACTAAAGAATCAAATGTACTCAAAAGCTCCCCAGAGACTTGCCGTGTTACTTCCGGTCCAGATTCCAACGTTTTTGATCCTTTTCTTGGCATTTTACATGGTTTTCCTCGTTCCAAATTGATCCATTGTGTATCGTAACACACGTTTGAGCAATGCGTAGCCAAATTTGCAACGGATCCCGAAATCAAAAGACGATTATCCGCGATATTCCACGATACTAGATTATTACGTGAACGGTGACATCAAAAAGATACAAACCTCAATAATACGATCACAAAGACTCAACAAACGAGAAACCGAATAGCAGCGTGTGAGCAAACAGCACATGCGTCACGCAGGTCCTGAACAAGGATATGACAAAGTAGCGCTCTGGGAGCGAACAAACAACAATTGGTCCAGAAAAACAACCAGTTCGTAAAGACAAGTCAATAGTGTAGGCAAATGAGTGATGTTAGGAAAAACACCGAATCGCGAGGGTTAAAGGGTGATTTTCCACGACCGGTCGTTACAATATTAAGTTACACCTGAAGAACATAAATTATGCAGGGTGGTTTTCCCATGGGTGGAAACGTGGCCAAGCCCGTGGGGCCCCAAAGGAATGCCCCCGGAGACAGCAGAATGCCTTATCCGGCAGTTGGCGTACTTCACTGACAGCTATAAGCGGGCCAAACTAGCAGTCAGGGTTTGTAGTGATTGAAGGCGTACTGGACGATGGAAAATGGCAGTGCCACCCGGTGAAGACCACACGATGTCGTTAACATAGGTCTCAAGATAACCCCAAAGTGTTGGATTGGGGGTTTTCGGTAGCTCTGGAGGACCAGCGGACTCCACGCCCCCACTGATGGACAAAGCTACAGAAAGCTTTTCACTACCTCGGGCGTCGCGCCAGAGGCCCGGCCAACACCAAACAACCAAAACACCGTAAACTTTGGTTAGACTACGATGGTGCTACAAGCCAACGCATGTAGTATTAGAAACAAGTTGATGGAGCTCTTCAGGGCAGCAGGGAAGCAGAACGGGTTCATAGTTGCAGTTGCGGAAACATGGCTCCCTAAAAATGACCGCGCACCGGCAATAATTCAAAATCGGCTTGCTGTTTATTGCTAGACGAGGGGCATGAATGGGTAGAGTGGGGAGTGGCCGTCCTCAGTATTGCAGGCACAAACTACATGCAATCACAGACCATGGTTCGTACTCGAAATATGCAACTGTGCGCGGTGACGCTCACACTACCGAACAGAAGGGTATAAGTTGTCTGTGTATAGGGCCCCGTGTACAAACCGAGATTGGGACGTTCAACTTCTCCACGTGTTCACCATGCTAGTAAAGGAGGCCAGTAAGACCCTCATGGTTGGAGACTTCAACCTACCGTGTATAAACCGGATGGTCTCCTAGGTGAGAGCGACCGGGTGAACGCCAAAATCACTCTTTGCGTGCGCTCCGAGTTTGATCAGAAGTTTTGCAAACATGGACATTCCTAGGCTTCGAAATAGAGCGGCCGATCCAATACGGAACACAGCGGACCAAGGTAGTTTGGAGGTGCGCGGGCAGGTGATTAAAGGAACTCTACTTACGCTACAAAACGAGTTCGCCCTCTTGAAGCGTAGGATAGGTGAGCTCAAGCCGGGGCGGTGTAGAGCTGCAATGAGCAAGTCAATCAAGCATCGAAACAGTATTTGGGCTCTCTTTCAGGTCTCCGGGAGTCGCCAGACTTGGACTCGATGTACCAAGCACGGAAATGAGACGGCGGGTCTTTTGTGACCTGCAAAGGGCATGTATGAAATGAGGTTGGCCCAGCTTGTCAAAGGGCATCCATATAAATACAGTAGCTACATGCAGTCCAGGGGTTCTTTGAGAGGTGCAGTAGGACTAGTGACGACCCATGATCATGGAGTGACAGCAGACAACCAAAGCAAAGCGAACCCTCTGGGTGGGTATTTCAGTAGCGCGCACAGAATAGAGAACGGTGTGCACATAAGTTCTGAGGGTGCGACTCTTCCAACGGACATAACAGACTTAAATCCTGCAGAGGAAATGGCACGCAAACACCTGGAAGGGTAACAAATGCACAAGTCTGCCGGACCGGGTGATATCCACCTTGCTGTCACCAAGCCGCTGGCTGATACCCCATTCCTTCCAGCGTATAAGTTATGTAAGGCCACCCTCGACCTTGGAGGATTGCCACAGGACAGGAAAAATGCTGCCATGGTGACTATACACAAAGGAGGAACTCGCTCTGAAATGGGAAGTTACAGACAAGTTAGCCCAACCTGTATACTTTGCGAGGTTTTAGAGAAGATCCTCCGGGCGTAAGTCTTCGAGCTCCTACTATAGAATTCTATGCCTTGCCTAGCTCTGCATAGACTTCTAAAAACAGTTAGTGCCTGAACAATCTCATGAGCCT
This sequence comes from Fasciola hepatica, assembly GCA_948099385.1. Lineage (NCBI taxonomy): Eukaryota > Metazoa > Platyhelminthes > Trematoda > Plagiorchiida > Fasciolidae > Fasciola > Fasciola hepatica. The sequence goes on from CANUEZ040000182.1 coordinate 12,394,580, forward strand.
CCTGGGCGAAGTCACTCAAGGAGTGGATAAAAATAAGCAGGTAGGTGTATATTACCTTGGCTTTGGCAAGGCTCTTGACTCCGTGAACCATCGGCTTCTACTAATCACGTTGACGTCATTTGCCATAAAAGGGAAAATTCAGGAAAGGTTAAGGGATATCCTCGCCGGTGGAAAGTTTTACGTGAGAGTGAGTGACAAGAACTCCAAACTAGAGAACGTCACCAGTGAAGCACTGCAGGATTCCGTAGTAGGCCCGCTTCTGTTTCTTCCGTTTATTAATGAGTTAGCATCAGCCCTAAAGCCACCAGGCTTCTTCGCAAATGATGTGAAGTTAGTCGGAGATCAGAGGAGAGCGGAGCTGAGCAAAGACACACAAGCCCTCCCTGAGTGGCCAAGGAACTGGGACCTGGCTCTCAATGCTTGGAAGAGCCACTTGTTGTCACGGACAGGGACAAGCCTGGTGGTTGCACACGACCAAGGCCCACTTTCTACAGGGGCAGTAAACTGAGTGAAAGACCTTGAAATTTTGGTGATTCTGATCTCAAGTGGTCGGATCAGTGTTCAGCAGCTGCAAAAAGGCATGCGAAGACCTCTTCAGATTCAGATCAGCCTTTTCATGCAGGCAGCCAGGGGTTTTCGTGCCAGTGTACGTGTCTATAGTTAGACGTCTGTTAGAAAACTGCTTTCAGGCATGGTTGCCCCTCTACAAAATGATCCCACCTGTTTAGACAAGTTACAACGTCTCGCAGAGCGAACGACTGAGGATCAGATGGGAAGAAAGTATGAGCAGAGATTTCAGGACCTCAGACTTTCCACTTTGGAAAAGGGGAGACTACGAAGGGATCTCACAGCGACATTTGAGGTAATCAAAGGCTTTCTGGACTTAAACCGGAAAGTCTATTCCATGTAACAACAGGCTCCGGAGAAAAAGGTCATGGTATGAAGCTGGCGAAAGTTCGGTCTAGGCTGATAGTTAGATCTCACTTCTTTAGCAATAGGGTGGTTAACTAATTGAATAGACTATTGGAAAAGGTAACAGAACTGGGGACCTTCCAGGCATTCCAGGCATTCCAGGGGACCCTAGATAGTAAGTTGAATGCGATCCTTTCCCACGGTGAACTCTGAGCACTTCGCTAGACGGACGGCTGTGACGTGCTTATTCATTGAACTTTTCCATTTGCCTTGCAATGACATAGTGGACGCTCACAATTCATGATGGCTTCCGCAGTTGATGTGTGAAGTGGTTTTACTTTTCCGTTCTATTATTCGCGGGGATTCGAAGTGGACAGCGAGGAGGTGGGTGCCTACCTAGTGTGCATACCGCCGAAGGAATTCTGGACGCTCCGTTGGTCATGACCATTACCTGTCCTGTGTAAAGATGGAGGCGCCTAAACTGAGGATAGAGAGACTTGGGGAAGAGCTCAAAAAATCAAGGTCATCATAGAGGGAGTTGTCGGGAAAAGCGGGCATCTTTTCCTGCGTAATTTTGCTGGACCTTTGGTTAAAGAGGCGCAGATCAGAAGGGAAACAGAACACGGGGACGTTGTAAATGTACCGAGAAGGGCGGGGCTGCCCACTGACTTGAGGTATGCAAAGTACCATGGAGCGGGGCCTTGGGAGCGAACAAGGCACTGAAGCCGATGCCTCTGCTTATCGTCGTTGCCGGCGCACACGGAAGAGATCTACAGCTACGCCGAGCATCAAAAGTTGAGCACACCACAGGGAAGTATACATTGATCACGCCTGACACTCCATTCATTGGAAAGGTGGCACCGGCACAAGATCCGCCGCATCCACCAAAACCGGAACTCAAGCAATCGGTTCTCATGCTAGCTAAGGCCGACGTCACACCTCTAGTCAAATTTACACCTAAAGCTGCTATCATTAGCAGTAGCCAAGCTGGACAGCCAACAGTGAACTTGACAGCTAAAAAATGGGGCGAGTAGGGCAGTAGGTACAAAAGTACACACGGAGGACATAAACCAAGTGGAAGCTCAGCAACGGCGTACCAACAAGAGAGAGGTGCGACAGAAGTGGGAAGAGAAGTGGCGACGACGCCACCCAGATCAAACGGCACGTCACCAGAAGGGATGAAAGCTGGGCCGCAGTCGTTGAACGGGCACACACACAGCTGAGCATAGGTACGTCCGAGAAGCACTCGAGGGGCAATAGGAAGCAAAGCAATGAGGCAAGGGAAGCCTCAGTAGTTTCCTTCGGTAGCATCACAATTACTGTGCACGGCGTGGCCTTGAGGGTTTAGGAGATACGAGCCTAGTGGCTGTCGGCGCAAAAACGGGATGTCCCCTCGGAAATTGCGCCCGAGAGCTGAACGGCCCAAAAAAGAATAAACAAAGCAGATGACCTGGCAAAAGGTGCCGCAGTATGGTACACGAAATCCTGTATCTTAGGAGGCAGGTGGGGGGAAATACTGACTATAAAGAAAGGATCGGTGGGAAAAGCTATCAAGGGGATATGGCTGAAGAAAGACCAGGGTGCCATGCAACTTCACGGCTACGCCACCTGCAGAGAAGACAATAGACGGTAGGCTGGGCGGAGGGGTACAACTTCTCGTAAAGGCTGATTGTAATCAGTGAAAGGTCCAGTTTACACTTGTCACACTGTAACGGCTGTATTGAACTGAGTTGATAGTCCGTATCGAAATTGCCCCCACGCAGAACTATACGAAAGGAAGTAGCAAGAAGATGAAGGCTTCGAATTAGCACGTCAATTGTATAGCAGAGTGGGTTCGTATTAATAAGTTTCATTAGAGAATATAATTGGCAGACTCAAACATGACCAATCACAGGGAGCTTTTTATCGGAAGTATCCGCGGAAATCCCGATTGTTTGGGGCCCATTCGTGTACGTGGTTACGAAGCTGTATCTGGCAGCCTCACGTGTGATAACTGCTGAATCACCACACACACCCAACATGCACGCCACTGCATGTTGCGTTCGCCTAGACCGATGGCCTACAGGGATGGTCTCTGCCTACAGAGCACAGCAAGCAAATGGGGAAGAAGACTCTGAACTATGCCAGATTCTGCCGATGGCCTTGAGTTGATCATAGCGCTTCATCGTATTAGGAGACATGGACCTCCCAGAAACAAACTGAGACGATGAGTGTGCTCCTTGGGGAACCACCGGAAGGGCTCTGGTGAAGTGGCTTCACCATCATGCCCTCACTTAACACGTAAGAGAAGCAACGTGCTTCCGAGATGGACAACGCCCATCTATACTGGACCTACTTGTAATCAGGCATCGATCTGGCGTCACCTCTTTGGTGATAGTGGAGCCATTAGGGAAGAGCCATCACGGAGTCCTTTGTGCGATGTTCTCTGTAAGACACAACAAACCAGGATCTAGGTTGTTCCGGAACTAAGCGGGGTGGATAAGGCTCAGTTGAGGGTAAGGGCACGAAGCATATTTTGGTACCCAGAAGTTCCGGGGACATCTGGAGAGGGTAGATGGAGGGCCAGAGACGGGCTACTAAGTCTGACAGACAAGTTTGCTCCGGTAACAACAAAGAAATAGGAGCCGGCCGCCTTGGTGGAAGTCCAGGATTGCCACAGCATCAACTGTTCGTAGAAGGCTACGGGGTGACCACAAAATTCGCAGCAAGCACTACGAATGGGCCGCTTACAAGACAGCCAGAAACAGAGCACAAGCTCCGCAACGGGAAACAAAGTATGAGTATGAGAAGAAACTAGCCAACAATGTGAAGGCAGACCCAAAGAAGTTCTTCGCTTATGTGCAGTCCAAGTAAACGACGCGTGAGAGCGCAGGTACCCTAGAGATGTTCGGCGGAAGCATTGCCCCCGGCGATAAAGACAAGGCAGAAACCTTGCTTGCGTACTTTAAGAGTGTGTGTCGTCAGGACCATGTGTTTATTTCGGCGGGACCAGATATAGGGAGTACTTTAATGTTTCAGGAGCTTACTGTAACTGAGGACGAGGCTCGCCACGAACTCAGGTCTTTGTGCAAGCACAAAGCAGTCAGACCGGACACAATCTATCCGGCGATTGCTCAGCCACTTACCGACATCTTACCAGGGGCTATTACTCAGCTGCATGTAGCGTCTCTAAGGGAGGGCGAGACGCCAGCGGATAAGCGAAAGGCAATTGTCGTGGCCTTTCATAAGTGAGGATCCAAGGAGAAGGCGGAGAATAATAGGCCAGCCAGTCTGACATCAGTGTTGTGCAAGTGCTTGGAACGTATAATCAGAAAGCAGTTGTGCCTGCATCTGGTTGACGGCGACCTACTGACACCTGCACAACATAGACGTGTCAAAAAAGATTGTGCTTGACAAGCCTACTGGGGTTCTTAGACGAGAACACAAGACGAATGGGTGACGATAGGGCAGTGGATTTCAGCAATGCCTTTGACCCTGTGAGTCATTCCCTACTGGACTGTAAATTGCAGACCCTTGGGATAAGCGGAAAAGCAAGCGAATCGGTAGCACACTTTCTAAGGAACCGTAGCTTCAGTGTCAATGTGTGCGATTATCTTTCGAGACTGGGGAGGATTACCAGTGGTGTGCCGCAGGGTTCAGTACTGGGGTCTTTGCTCTTCCTCAGGTATATAAATGACCTAGCGAAAGAATTGAGCAACCCGTGTTTTATCCTCGCAGATGATGTGAGGATAGCGGGAAGCGATATATCACATGATAGAACGGCGGTGCTCAGATGGGCAGAAAGATGGGATTTACCGCTCAGTCTCGCCAAATGTCAACTCTTGACAACTAACATAGACGAAGCGGGCGGTATTCCGTTTAAAGAATGCCCGGGCTAAATGTTTTACAAGTTGGGTTGTACGTATGTGGAATAGGTTGTCAGAGGATGCTGCTGGATGCATCAATGTACCAGCTTTTAGTAAGGCCCTAGATTAGTTCTGGAACACAGCAATCCCAGAGCTAACCTTGTGAACGAGGGGTGAGGTAACGAGCCCCTAGTATTTTTGTCGATGAAATTGTCTGTGAACGTGATACTGCCTGGCATATTCTGCCTTTCAAACGAAACGTTCAACATGCAGTGCTGAGAGCCAAGGAAGCCCGCCGACAACACAACGATCTTGAAGCTCGATTGGTCTTGGCCACTTTCGTCCTGTGGAAACTGAACTGAGCTGAACTGAACCCGAACTGCGCTACACCGTTAAGTGTAATTCACGTTGTCTCTTTTTGCAAGGCTTCCCAAGGTTGGTTGCAGCATTGCTTTCCTTGCTGTTACACATCCTAGCATAAGTCTATTCTCAACGTCTTTTTGGGTCGCGTTGGCACTAAGATTGTCTGTTTCGCGTGAAGCCAACTCGAAAATACTCTCAGCATTCTCTTTTATTGGTACTATCCCATTTGTGCCGTTTTTCCATGGTCGAATCATCTCAAGTTAGCTTCCGTTTAGTGTTTTGTCATCTGTTTTTGGATCCAACCTTACACCGAGCCAATTTGGTTTTGCGAGTAGCAGCATGTTTTGTATGTAAATCAAAGGGGACCTCAGGAAGCGATGATGCTCTCTGTGGAAATGAAAACTGCAAAGATATCGGTGGAAAAGAGCATCCGGCGCAATACTTGCCAGAACTGATATCATAGGACCTGTAGCAGGATTGCTAAAAGCGCATACGACCTAATAATGGTTATCTGTAATGGTTCTGCAGATGGGGAAGAACTAACAACTGTTGACCGCTTTAGTTACCTCGGAAGCACCGTGACGACGGATGGGAGTACGACAGTAGAGGTGGACACGCGTATATCCAAGGCTCAAGAGGCGTACGCTGGACTGAAGCACTTGTGGCGTCGATCTGATATTTCACTGAATTTGAAAGGTCATGTATACTGTGCCGCAATGCGTTCAGTTTTGTTGTATGGTTGCGAGACATGTGGCCTGCGTACAGAAGATATTCGCCGTCTTGAGGTTTTCGACCACCGATGTCTGCATAGGGTCGCTAAGACTGGATGGAATGACCGAGTAAGCAATACTGAGGTCAGAAATCGAGTATTGGGTACCACTTCAGGGAGTTTTCTATCACAGCGTATGCAGCTTATTAGGCTTCTTTGGTTAGGCAAATGCTACGTATGGTAGACATACGCCTACCGTACCGTGCCTTATACTCTGTTCTTCCTAGGGAGTGGAAAAAACCACGTGGCGGTCAACGGGGAATGAGAAAAGGTACAGCGAACTTAGGAAAAGTAGGTGCCTCAAGTCTTCGTGGTTGGGGTCCGAAAGATCCGTCTACCAGTTGGTTGTATATACACAAAGATATGGCTGCGAATCGTGAACAGTGGCGATCGTGTTGTTACTTTCTGTTGAATCAGAATGATTGATCTATGTGCGTTTGTATAGTTAGACCGTATTCTGTGTGTTGACTGCTAGGGCGTTGCTTCCTTTTCCCAGCTGTGTAGGTCCACTACTTCTCCATTTTATATAATCATACATTATAGTTCAGTGTGCAAGAAGGTGAGAAAGGCAGTGGCCAGTGGGGCTTGCCCTACTGTTTAACGCTGTACGATGATGAACCTTCGTGCAGTGCTAGTCCTGTTTTCGGTGTTTAAGTGTGTTCTCACATTCCAGCACAGAAAATTCTGGTGTGACTTCGCATTCCAGGGGCCCCAGCTAGCATATCTGTCACCCGACTAAGGATAAAACACCAGGTATGTCGTTTGTTGGGGACGCCGTAGCATGGACGATGCGTATAAAGAAACTTGTCATGAAGAATCTTGGGAATTTGGCACGAAGTGACGTCCCTAGCGTCACTCAACTTTTTGTTCGAGGTGGTAACTCTAGCTCGTAGACAATCAAGTGCTACCTGTCGGGCAACTGGAGATTTTTGTGTTGAGAGCCGGTGACCCAACGAGCGTTTCGTATACCTTTTGGATGGTGGCCTACCAATCTTGGATGCCCAACGCGTCCGACGTGATCTTGGTGGATGGTTTCCGGTGACTCTCTAGGAGCTCGTTCGCCATTCGGTAGAGATGATCATTACCCAGGGGTCCATGTGACCCTGTTGGTTGGACGGATTTTGTCAGTAGCCGTTTGATCCGACAGATTTCGTCCATCTGTGCAGAAGCATCCGTCTCTGCATGCTGGGCGCCGTCTCACCGAGGTTTTTAAGCCTTGGTTATCCTCCACCTGGTTTAGTTCTCCTGTCACGGTGTTTTCCAGGGTGTGGCCGCTGATGCATGCCTCAGCTTCGTGGAGCCACAGATGAGAGTTGGGTTGATGATGGGGACCAAAGAGAGAAAATATTCCACGGGGCATGACAGCCTAACAACTCACAAGTGCTACCGGTCTGAGTTATCTCGTGTACCCTAGCTCTCGAACTTAAGGGGAATGAATGAAATGCGAAGACATCTACGAAGGTAAATCACACAAAGCCTTAAGAAGGATCACAAAAGTTAGTGGGTCAAGGTAGCCGAAGAACCGAAAGTAGATGCTTCAGGTAACAGTCAAAGAATATTCAAACTCATTCGCTACACCGGCTGACCGCAAACCCCGGTCAGCAAAACGATATGTGATGGAAATGAAGAGCACATTCATGGCAAACAGCAAAAACTTGGCCGTTTGGCCGAATACTTCAAGGAGCAGTTTAGCTGCTGGCGCGCTTATGTAGTTACTCCTGTGTCAAACACTGTGATTCCTTGGCGAACATCTCTTGAGCCGTCATCGGAAGTTGAAGTAGAATAAGGCATTCGATTAACAAAGCTTGACAAAGCGTTCGGTCCCAACGAACTTCCTCCAGTTCTTTTCCAACTGTGTGAAGATGCCTTGATAAGATCACTTACCATCTTGTCCCGTTACATTTAGAACGAAATGCGTATTCCGTTATCATGAAGGAAGTTAGTGATTGTATTCATGCTGAAGAATGTAATGCGCAATGGTTGAAGAAATCATCGTGGAACCAGTTTAGTTCCGGTAATCGCCAAAGTGTTAATCTGGATTTTGCTGCGTCATCTTACACCGGCTTGCGAGAGGAACGGCAGCGAAAAACGACCCGGATTCCGATCAGGCCGAGGATGCTTCGACTTAAAAAGCGTCTTCGATTCGGTTGACCGAATGGCACTATTTGGTTCTCTTCACCGAAAAGGTATGTCACAGAAATTCGTGCATCTACTGAGACCATTATACTCATACTTCTGGCCGCTTATGGGTTTACGGTGAACCATCCAGTCTATCCAAAACCACCAGTGGTGTCCCATTTCTCCGTTTATGCTCAGCTTCATGGATAAGATAACGGAGAATGCCTTGCCAAGTCTTCTGGATGTAGGCCTTGAACTTGCATATAGTGTGAAACTGTGTGACCTAGATTACACAGACGCCTTGTCTGCTTTTTCGAATGCACGGAACATGCTCAACGTGCACCAGGTAGACTTGCGAGAGCTGTAGCTCCATTTGGTATGCGCTTTGCACCTTCAGAGTGTAAACTGATGTTGCAAGACTGGACGTCAACGATTCCGAGGTTGATGCTCGATGGGAAAAAACCAACCATTGTTGACCGCTTTAGTTACCTCAGCAGCAGCGTGACGACAGATGACAGCACAGTAGTAGAGATGTGCACGCGTATATCCAGGGCTCGAGTGGCGTGCATTGGACTGAGGCAGCTGTGCCGCCGACCTGATATCTCGCTGAATTTGAAAGGTCGTGTGTACTGTGCGGCGGTGCATTCCGTTTTGTTGTATGGTTGCAAGACGTGTGGTCTGCGTGCAAAAGACATTTGTCTCCTTGAGATTTTCGACCATCGATGTTTACGTTGCGTCGGATGGAATATCCGGGTGAACAGGGCTGAGGTCAGAAACAAAGTATTAGGTACCAGTTCAGAGAATATCCTATAACAGCGTATCCAGCGTAGTAGATTTCGTTGGTTGGGGCACGTGCTGCGTTGACAAACACGTCTACCGTAACATGCACTGTTTTCCGTTCCTCCTAGGGAGTGGAAGAGACCATGTAGAGGTCAACAGATGACTTGGCAACGAGGAGTGAGAAAATGTACGGCGAACAAAAAAAATAAGTGCATCAGTTCTTCGTTCAGTTCAGTTCAGTTTATTCAACCAATAACCTCATACTTCTCTGATCTGGTTTGGGTTGCTACCCTCCAGCATCGTCCAGTAAAGGGCAAACATAATAGAAGCATAGTGATTAAGATTCAGAAAGTCGAAGTACCAAGGGGCAATCAGGATGACAAGGAAAGAGTCTGAATGCAACTACGCCGCGATACCTAGCCATGTCACCTAATAACTCCAACCATCTAGTAGGCGGATCATGTGGACTCCAAACTGGAAGTCTAACACGTCCTACTTGGCCAAGACCACTCGTCAACGTCTTCATAACTTTTTGCCATGTCATAGAGTGACCACCTCGACCTATCTTCCAATCATCATTTGCCTCAGAGAACAGCGTACGCTGAGGAAGTCTATCGGTGGGCATGCGTAACGCATGTCCCAATCACCTTAACCTGTTTAGATTCAGTACTTGATCCAGAGACTGGCCTCTGGTTCCCAACACCCCACGTCGAACCTCAGCATTGCTAATACGGTGTTCCCACCATACTCGAGCAATGCTACGGAGACGTCAGTGCTCGAACACCGACAGTCTTTGCCTATCTTCTACCCTTAATGGTCATGTCTCTGAGACGTATAAAAGAACAGACCTAACCATCGCATTGTACACTCTATCCATAACAGACAGTCTTATGTCACGCCGAAGCCACAAACGGCTGAGGTCGGAAAAAACCAAACGCGCTTTCTGTGTACGCGGTGACACTTCATCCGATATCTGTCCACCTAGTGAGATGTAACTGCCCCAGGTAACAAAACTTATCTACTTCAGCTAGTGCTTCCCCTGCCAGCACAAGGTCTGGTATTGAGCTAACCCAGTCGTGAAACAGTATTTTACACTTCAAAGGTGCAAAACGCATCCCATACATTGCTACACTGTTGTTTAGGCTATCTAAGAAAGCTTGCAACTTAACTGGATCTTCACTCACAAAAACGATGTCGTCCGCGTATTCTAAGTCAGATAGTTTATGACCTGAGCAAAGATCAACACCGCTATTCTCACATGAGAATAGGACCACTTCAAGAATCAATTCAATCACAAAATTGAAGGACAAAAGCGCAATAAGGCAGCCCTGATAAACATCACTTCTCGTGGGGAACTCGGGTGAAAGATCGCCGTAGGATGAACTCGGCTACGACTTTTCGCATACAAGCATTGGAAAAGAAAAATAAACTTCTCTGGCACACCCTTCAGTGAGAGGCAGCACCAGAGAACTCTGATGTCGACTGGGTCAAACGCTGTTCTCAGATCAAGAAAGACAGAGGTCGTAGACCTACGGAAGATGTGTGTGTGTGTGTGTGTGTGTGTGTGTGTGTGTGTGCTGTAAAGTTTCCGGAGAGTAAATCTGTGGTCGATACAACCCCGACCGCGTCTGAAACCGGCTTGATTCTCACGCGTACACATTTCGCGGGCATTGGATAATCGGTGGAGAATAAGACCGGTGAGCTGTTTAGATGCGATACTTACCAAGCTAATTCCTCTGTGGTTTTCACAAGAGGACCTCTCACCTTTTTTGTAAATCGGCATAATCACCGATTCACACCATTCCCTGTGAATCTGTTCGCTATCCCAAATAACCCGGAGGAGTTTTTGTTAACTCCCAAACCAAAGCTTCGCCTCTATCCTTGAAAAAAGATGGTGACAATCCGTCCGGTCCAGCAACTTTGTACCTGCATCGCATAACCACCATCTCTGATGGAGGAGTGATATTTACCTGCATCGCTTCTCTGGCAGGTATACTGGGAAGGTCCACCGTTGAAGTAGGCCAACTGAATTGTTCCTTTAAGTGCTCCGCCCAACGCTCCCGACGACGTCCCTGAGAGTGAATCAGTGAGCCGTCGGATTCTTAAATTAACCCACTTACACCAGGCTTCCGTGGACCGGTACCTCTTATGCGACGGAAAAGGTTGTGAGCATTGCCAGTAGACGCAGCCTTTTCCACTTCCCCACATTTCACAATCCACCACTGCTCACGGTCATTTCTCAGGCTCCTAGTTAGTTGACGTCTCAGAGATTTGCGCACTTCATTGAACGTGGCATCCGGAGGGACAGATCTGCGAGCGTCCACCAGAGCTAATGATGTCAAAGATATCCATTGTTTGTGAGACCGATTTGAACCAGAGTTCTGGGCGGCATACAAAGCTTCCTTGATCTGTTGCTACCGTTCATTTGGGTCCTGAACATCTGGCTGCATCTATAATTTCGTAGACCGTTCCGTCTGGAAACTGTGTATCTGGTTATCATCCAAAAGTAACTGCGCGGGACGCGTGGTATTTACTTTGGTTCGACCACGGACGAGACGTAAACAGAAGGGAGGACGTATCAAGGCGTGATGTGAGTCCACGGGCGTAGACCGAAATGAACGACAATCTTTAATAAATCCACGCCAGCGGTGACCAATCACGATATAGTCAATCTGAGTCCAACGTTGTGAAGATGAGGGAGAACACCATGTGAGTCTATGCCGCTTCTTATGGCAGAAGTTCGTACTTGCCAGAAACAATCTGTGGTCTAAACACAGCTGAATGAGGCGTTCGCCGTTATCGGTACGATCGGTTGGGATAGCAAATGGGCCTCCGATACGCCTTTCGGAATCTCCCAAACGGCCAACTAGGGTGTTGAAATCCCCAGCAATGACCACCACGTCCACTGAACGCACCCTTCGAAGTAGCTGAGACAAATCGTGATAGAATTCTTCCTTGGTCTCAGAGGAGCTGCAGTCAGTCGGCGCATACAAAAACACGACGAACAAACATCAACGCTTCAGTTTGTTGTTGTTGACACGAACAGAACCGTCCAACCGAACTGCACACAAACGATTGCTGACTGGAATCCAGTCTAGCAGTGCACGCTCAGCTTTCAGGCTCAAGGCAATCCCAACGCCAGCCTGACCACGAGCTCTAGACACCAAATCACCCGACACACGAAGAGTGAAGTGAGTGACTGAGGTTGTAACCGGGGTGCGAAGAATTGTCACAGAAGTGGGGTCTTGTATGCGTGTTTCGTAGATACAGCATACACCTATTTTAAATGTGTCGAGAGCTCTAGCGAGAGCAGCCTGTTGCCCTATTTGACATAGTGTGCGGACGTTAAAGGCAGCCAAGTGAAGTGAACACTCAGACCTAAGAAGTGCATCTGATTTATACCCAGCTCCTGAACTATTGCTTTCATCACAGGCGCAATTACCCGTGGCGTTTTGTATCGATCTTAAATTAAAAGAGAGAGATTTGGTAAGGTCCTTTACAGGAAAGATACTGGGGTTTTTTGGGTGAATCAAACTTCGTGGCTGCCCTCATCACAGGAGGGGTTTTTCTTTGGGAACCCTAACCGGAGCCTTTGACTCAAAAGTCTCACCCACAAGGCAGTGGGGCGTTAACCCAGCACGGGAACGTGACCGAAGCACCCGTGAAGGAACTTATTCTGGTCTGTCACGTGATACCTGATTACTGCATGCGTTTTGTCTTGTCTTCGGTGACGCTTTCTTGCCGATCCGCTTTTCGGATTCAGTCCTTAGCCCCATGCACCCAGTGGAGCAAGCGGAATGTGGACGGGGCAGCATCCTTTGGGATGGGTGCTGCTCAGCTTAGGCAAGCGACAGTTGTCCAATGAAGTGCAATGACTTCTCCCACCGTCGAGAGAAACCCCAGGTACTCCACTCCTATGTCCATCTAGTGGAGGTTTCTAGATCAGTAAACTGTTCCTATTTGTGTTTGTTTGCTGGAGTGTCCTCTCCAGGGGCATAGTGGTTAGAACCAGATGTTGCCCATCAACTGGTTCTAAGACAACTTCGTTTGGCCTCTACTCATTGGCCTGTCAGACATGATTGCATCTCCGGCTTAGGGAAGCCGTCCTGTATAGCTCTTTGGGTCATGGAGGCACGCATGCCATCACGCCACGCCAAGTTGCAGTCTCGTCGTGATGGTAAGTTCTTCGTAGTTGGGATCAAAAAGATCCCTTAACCAGTTGGCTGGAGACACTGATAGATATGATAGCAAACTATGAACAGTAGCGATCGTGTCGTTATTTCTGTTGAATCAGAATGATTGATCGATGTACGTGTATGCAGTTAGACTGTGTATTCCGTGTGTTGGCTACTAGGGCGTTGCTTCCTTTTCCCACCTCTGTAGGTCCACTCCCTGTCCACTGTATATATTCATTCTTTCTGCTTCTACGTACAACATGGTGATAAAGACAGTGGTCAGCGGAGCTCACCCTGGTGTTTAATGCCGTTTGATGATGATGCGAAGTAATTCACATTGAGAGGAATCGGGCTACTGAGTACTCACTGGTGGTTAGTTAATTACAAAAAGTGATGCCGGAAGGGGAGCTGGGATGAGCCATTTCGGGCGATCTATCTCAGCTAACTAACGTAGACATCCTAGCCCGCGGAGGGATGTTCATACTAAACCAGCTCAATCGACTTCTGTGTAAGTTCACTCTCGAGTCTTTCTCCAAGATCTTTCCCATACTCAACAGGCCGTACGTGAAGTTAAACATCCAAGCATGCCTGCCAGTACTGCAGTGAGATAAGAACAACCGAGAAGGTCCAAAGGAGGATCGCGAAGCGCGTACGGGGCGTGCAGAACACACTATTCCGACTCTTTCAACTAATACAGCATTGGAGTACTGACGGCCAAGAAACCTCATGCTCCTGAGGGATTTCGTAAGCATGCAGGGGCATCTGAGTCAGCACCTGTTCACATTAGCGTGCAATTCATTGTTTCGTTGGCACTTCCTAAAGCTGGAACGGCACCGTCCCATAACTGGGGGATAGTGAACACTGTTTCCCAGTACGTGTCTGCTGCCCGTGGAACTCGCTACCAGCGAACGTAATTGAAGCGACTTGCAAACAGTCGTTCAAACGGCAACTGGACAAGCATTTAGCCGAGAAGTACCCCGGTGTCTCATTCGAAACTCCAAGTAGAACATTCGGAGTAATGCCATCCGTGCAGAGTTGCGGTGGTGACTAGAGGGTGATTGGGTTGGTGTGATGATGACATGAATGTGTTATGCTTGGAGTTTTTTCGGGAATCTGGTATTGTTCGAGTATAGTGTGATGTTGGGGTGAAGTCGCCAGGTCTTCCATGCTTCCCAATTACTGTCCCTCTGACCGATAACACGCGGTCGTATATTGCACGTTAGGCGGAGGACCAGATGAAAGGACCACCAGAGCACATCTCAGACAAGCATCACTAATTAATTTTAAAGCCCGTCTGAGCAAGGCAGGATAATGGTTCAGTTCGGTGGGCTAGACGCACAGTAAAAAAATCGAAAGATAAAATGAAGGAGAAGCATGTGAGAGGGAGAAGAAGGCGAGAAAAGAGGATGAAAAGGTGAGGAAAAAGGAGAATAAAGAACGATGGAGGAAGAAGAAAAAAGATGAGAATGTTGAGAACTAGCGAAAAAATATGAGGGGACACTAAAAAATAACTGGAGGCGGAAAAAAGCGAAAGTTTGTAGATGATGAAAAAAGAAAGAGAAAAAAATGAACAGGTGAATGAGAAAGAGTAAGAATAGGCAGCAGCCCAAATCACGGAAGCCGACCATCACTACGAGACTGCACCTTGACGTGGTGTGATGGCTTGCGAGCCTCTATGACCCAAATAGCTATACAGGATGGCTTCTTTAAGCCGGAGATGCAATCATCTTTGACAGGTCAATGGGTAGAGGTCAGACGAAGTCCAGACTCCTGGTCCTTCAGGTTAGGGGTCGATTTGAGCTGGCAACTCAATCGACAAAACTAGTGGAAGAATAATTGATCCAAGCAAATGGGCTTCCACTAAACCATCCCTCTACCTTGCGGATAGGTTCTTGTTAAAACTAAAGGCTTTGGATGAGGACGCTAATCGTTCTCCTGCTTTGTGGCTGGACACCCCAGAAGTACCCCTCCAACATCTCCCATGAACTGCACGAATAGAAAGAATTCCATACTGCATCGGTCGTCAAGCAGGATAACGAGGAACGCGCTACCCATTGCATCGAGCGGGATGGGTAGTGATAAGTGGGCTACTGCTCAGAGTTCCCTTTCTTCTATTCAACCTTTGTCTACTGTCCCTAACCACCCCTCTTTGCCCCATCTATCCATCCGTAATGCTCCCACTGATAACACGGTCGATACTCGCAACCATTCACTGTCAAATAGTTTCGGGAATGATCCTCCGTCTGGTAACTCACATTTTCTCAAGCCTCGTTAGCCTCTGAATCTCGGCTCCTTCAACGTGCGTACACTCATGCAGGCCGGTCAACGGGCGTGCCTAGCTCTCACATTAAATTATCTGAAGATTGATGTCTACTGCTTAAGTGAAACGCGTATCCAGGATTCGAGCAGTATAATTCAACTAACTGCTCCTGGTATCTCGTCGACGTATTTCCTGCGCAACTCAGCAGACGAAGCAGTTCAAGCTGTGAGTCAACGTAGTGTAAGAATAGTCTTGACTGAGAAGGCTGATCATCATCATCATCATCATCATCGTACAGCGTAAACAGTAGGGAAAGCCCCACTGACCACTGCCTTTCTCACCATGTTGCACGTACAATTAGAAAGTATGAATATACAAGATGGATAGGGACTGGACCTACATGGGTAGCAAAAGGAAAGAATGCCCTAGTAGCCAACACACGGAATACACAGTCTAACTGTACAAACAAGCATCGACCAGTCATTCTGATTCAACAGAAAGTAACAACACGATCGCCACCATTCGCGGTTCGTTGCCATATCCTTCAGTGTCTCCAGCCAACTGGTTGACGGATCTTCTGGACCCCAACCACGAAGACGTGAAGCACCTAGTTTTCCCAAGTTCGCTGTACATTTTCTCATTCCTCGCTGCCACGTCATCTGTTGACCTCCACGTGGTTTCTTCCACTCCCTAGGAGGAACGGAGAATAGGACACAGTATGGTAGACGTGTGTTTGCCATACGTAACACGTGTCCCAACCAACGAAGTCTACTAAGCTGGATACGCTGTGACAGAACGTTCTCTGAATTAGTACCAAATACTCGCTTTCTGACCTCATCGTTGCTTACTCGGCTATTCCACCCAATCCTAGCGATACTACGTAAACATCGGTGGTCGAAAACCTCAAGACGACGAATATCTTCAGCACACAGACTCCAAGTCTCGCAACCATACAAAACTGAATGCACTGCAGCACAGTACACACGGCCTTTCAACTTCAGTGAAATATCAGGTCGGCGCCACAGGTGCTTCAGTCCAGCGTACGCGCTCGAGTCTTGGATATCCGCGTACTCACCTCTACTACTGTGCTCCCATCCGTCGTCACGCTGCTGCCGAGGTAGGTGAAGTGGTCGACAACTGCCAGCACCTCCCCATCGAGCATCAAGCTCGGAATTGTTGACTTCCAGTCTTGTAACATTACTACACTTTGAAGGTGCAAAACGCATGCCGAATGGAGCTACAGCTCTTGAGAGATTATCTAGTGCACGCTGAGCATGTTCCGTGGATTCGAACAAGCAGACAACGTCGTCCGCGTAATCTAGGTCACATAGCTTTCCACTATTTCCTAGTTCGACGCCTACATCCTGAAGATTTTGCAGCGCACTCTCCATTACTTCGTCCACGACGAAGTTGAACAGGAATGGAACACCACTGGTCGTTTCGAACCGACCGGATAGTTCACCGTAAACCCTAACGCGGCCAGAAGTATGAGAATACAATGATCTCATTAGGTCCACGAACTTCTGGGGCATACCTTTACGATGGAGATCAGTGAGAAGCGATGTTCGATCAACTGAATCGAAGGCGCCTTTCAAGTCTAAGAAAATCATTATTGTCGGTCGGCGGTGCGTGTGACGCGTTTCAAGTAGTCGGCGAAGAGTAAAAATCTGGTCTATACATCCTCGACCTGGGCGGAATCCAGCCTGCTGTTCGCGGACATTCCTCTCGCGAGCCGGTGTAAGACGATGCAGCAGAATCGAAGCTAATACCTTGGTGACTATCGGAATCAAGCTAATCCCACGATGATTACTGCAGTCATTGCGTATTCCCTTCTTGAAGATGGGAACAATCAATGACTCACTCCATATTAACGGAATACGCTCCTCGTTGCAAATGTCACGGAGCAAGGCGGTAAGTGATTTTATCAACGCCTCACCACCCAGTTTGAAAAGAACTGGAGGAAGTTCGTCGGGACCTGCCGCTTTCCCCCGCCTTAGTAATCGAATACATGACTCTACTTCTACTTCTGATGGGGGCTTAAGTGATACCACCCAAGGAGTCACAGTTGTTGACACGGGAGTAACTACACTAGCGTGCGGCCAGCTAAACTGTTCCTTGGAGTACTCGGCCCAACGGTCAAGCCTTTGCTGTTTGTTATGAATGGGTTCTCCATTTCTATCCCGAATCGTTTCACTAACCTGAGTTCGCCGTCCACCGGTGTCACGAACAAGTTTGAACAGTCTTTGACTGTTACCTGAAGCAGCTGCCATTTCCATTTCTTCGGCTACCTTGACCCACCAATTTTCGCGATCATTCTTAAGGCTTTGCGTAACCTGCCCTTGTAGCTTTCTTCGAATCTTATTCATCTCCTTACGGTTCGAGAGCTGACGCTTTTGCTCCATTATACTCAGCGACTCTTGCGAGATCCAGTGTCTTCGATGGATAACGGACCTAGGACCACAGGCAAAGCCTGCTGCAACGTGCATCGCCTGTTTGATATGAGCCCAATGCTCATCTACATTACTGTTCGGCGTACATCCTAGCTCATGTGCTAACTTCTGCTCATAACGGGTGCAAAATTCTGGATCACACATACGTTGCACGGCTAATCCGGTTTGCGGTTTGCGTCGATGACCATGGAGCTGGAGAGATAATCGCATAGAAAATAATGCATGGTCCGACTCTACGTACGTGGACCAGTAAGATCTACAGTTCTGAACAGAACTGCGCCACCGGTAATTTACGGCGATATGATCAATCTGACTAAAAGTACCTGTAGAGTTAGAGCGCCATGTTGCTGTGCGATGCGAGCTGTGTCGGAAATTGGTGCTAGACAAGAACAATCGATTGTCTGCACAAAACTGGAGAAGCCTATACCCGTTATCTGTACGCTCAGCGAGTAAAGCACAACGGCCACCCAAGCAGACTTCTGACACACTAAGTTTGCCAACTTGTGCATTGAAGTCAACGTGGTGTAGGAATTGCCTTGACTGAGAAGGTTGAGGCTGTTCTTTTAGACTGGATCCCTGTAAACAGTCGTTTATGTGCTGTGAGACTCTAGGGGTCAGTCGGCGTTCGAAAGGATAGTTGTGCTAGGCGCAATTTGTTTGTGATCTTGGCATACGCCCCAACAGACTGCAGCTCAGACTTGCAGAAAGATGAGTTCTGTAATGAACTCTCCACCCTCGTTCACATGAGCAAAGGTACTGACATTGTTGGCAACCAGTACCACAGAAGCCTGTTTAGGTGGGCGTTGTGCTTTACTCGCTGAGCGTACAGATAACGGGGATGGACTTCTCCAGTTTTGTGCAGACAATCGATTGTTCTTGTCTAACACCAATTTCCGACACAGCTCGCGTCGCACAGCAACATGGCGCTCTAACTCTACAGGTACTTTTAGTCAGATTGATCATATCGCCGTAAATTACCGGTGGCGCAGTTCTGTTCAGAACTGTAGATCTTACTGGTCCACGTACGTAGAGTCGGACCATGCATTATTTTCTATGCGATTATCTCTCCAGCTCCATGGTCATCGACGCAAACCGCAAACCGGATTAGCCGTGCAACGTATGTGTGATCCAGAATTTTGCACCCGTTATGAGCAGAAGTTAGCACATGAGCTAGGATGTACGCCGAACAGTAATGTAGATGAGCATTGGGCTCATATCAAACAGGCGATGCACGTTGCAGCAGGCTTTGCCTGTGGTCCTAGGTCCGTTATCCATCGAAGACACTGGATCTCGCAAGAGTCGCTGAGTATAATGGAGCAAAAGCGTCAGCTCTCGAACCGTAAGGAGATGAATAAGATTCGAAGAAAGCTACAAGGGCAGGTTACGCAAAGCCTTAAGAATGATCGCGAAAATTGGTGGGTCAAGGTAGCCGAAGAAATGGAAATGGCAGCTGCTTCAGGTAACAGTCAAAGACTGTTCAAACTTGTTCGTGACACCGGTGGACGGCGAACTCAGGTTAGTGAAACGATTCGGGATAGAAATGGAGAACCCATTCATAACAAACAGCAAAGGCTTGACCGTTGGGCCGAGTACTCCAAGGAACAGTTTAGCTGGCCGCACGCTAGTGTAGTTACTCTTGTGTCAAAAACTGCGAATCCTTGGGTGGTATCACTTAAGCCCCCATCGGAAGTGGAAGTGGAGTCGTGCATTCGATTACTAAGGCGGGGGAAAGCGGCAGGTCTCGACGAACTTGGAAATGGTTTGATAAAATCACTTACCGTCTTGCTCCATGACATTTGGAACGAGGAGCGCGTACCGTTAGTATGGAGCGAGTCACTGGTTGTTCCCATCTTCAAGAAGGGAATACGCAATGACTGTGGTAATCATCTTGGGATTAGCTTAATTCCGATGGTCACCAAAGTATTAGCCTCGATTCTGCTGCACCGTCTTACGCCCACTCGCGAGAGGAATGCTCGCGAGCAGCAGGCTGGATTCCTCCCAGGTCGAGGATGTATCGACCAGATTTTTACTCTTCACCAACTACTTGAAACGCGTCACATGCACCACCGACCAATTCAGTTGATCGAACATCGCTTTTCAGTGCTCTTCATCGAAAAGGCATGCCACAGAAGTTTGTGAACCTACTGAGAGCATTGTATTCTTATACTTCTGGTCGCGTTAGAGTTTACGGTGAACTATCCGGTCGGTTCGAAACGACCAGCGGCGTTCGACAGGGATGTCCCGTGTCTCCATTCCTGTTCAACTTCGTCGTGGACGAAGTAATGGAGAGTGCGCTGCAAAATCTTCAGGATGTGGGCGTCGAACTAGGAAATAGTGGAAAGCTATGTGACCCAGATTACGCGGACGACGTTGTCTGCTTGTTCGAATACACGGAACATGCTCAACGTGCACTAGATAGACTCGCAAGTGCTGTAGTTCCATCTGGCATGCGCGTTGCACCTTCAAAGTGTAAAGTGATGTTACAAGACTGGACGTCAACGATTCCCAGCTTGATACTCGATGGGGAGTTGCTGGCAATGGTCGACCGCTTCACCTACCTCGGCAGCAGCGTGACGACGGATGGGATCACAATGGTAGAGGTGAGCACGCGTATATCCAAGGCCCGAGCGGCGTACGCTGGACTGAAGCACTTGTGGCGTCGATCTGATATTTCACTGAATTTGAAAGGTCATGTATACTGTGCCGCAATGCGTTCAGTTTTGTTGTATGGTTGCGAGACTTGGAGTCTGCGTGCTGAAGATATTCGTCGTCTTGCGGTTTTCGACCACCGATGTTTACGTAGTATCGCTAAGATTGGGTGGAATAGCCGAGTAAGTAATGATGAGGTGAGAAAGCGAATATTGGGTACTAGTTCGGAGAACGTTTCTTCACAACGTATCCAACTTAGTAGACTTCGTTGGTTGGGGCATGTGTTACGTATGTCAAACACACGTCTACCATACTGTGTCCTATTCTCCGTTCCTCCTAGGGAGTGGAAGAGACCACGTGGAGGTCAACAGATGACATGGCAGCGAGGAATGAGAAAATGTACAGTAGACTTAGGAAAAGTAGGTGCTTCACGTTTTCGTGGTTGGGGTCCAAAAGATCCGCCTACCAGTTAGCTGGAGACACTGAAGGATATGACTGCGAACCGCGAATGGTGGCGATCGTGTTGTTATTTTCTGTTGAATCAGAATGACTGATCGATGCTTGTTTGTACAGTTAGACTGTGTATTCCGTGTGTTGGCTACTAGGGCATACTTTCCTTTTCCCACCCGTGTAGACCCACTCCCTGTCCATCTCTTTATTTTTAATTTCTTATTCAGTTTGCGACATGGTGAGCTAAGCAGTGGTCAGTGGAGCTTGCCGTGTTGTTTAACGCTGTACGATGATGATGACTATAAAGCTGAGGCAGAAAGCCCTAGAAGGCACCGGTTGTATCTCTCATAAACCAGATGAAAATCGTCGTGGATCGCCAGGCGTGGAGACTGCAACCCCAGCATCATTCGACGAGCATCCATTCCTGCACACCCACACACATATCAGCTACATGCAGTACTCTAACATGCCACTGGTTCCCAAGTTGATGGTTTGAAACCGGTTATGCAGCAAAAAATGGGTTATGTGATGAGGTGCAGGTGGGATCCTCTATTATTTCCCTCTCTGGTTGTCGATCGCAGGTGGATTGTATGGAAAGTGTGTCTGAGTTGTATGCATGGAATGAAATACATCTTGGGTAGACTGTAAAGCGAGTGCTGGCGAGAGACGTGTTAGCAGACCAGAGAAGGGATGAAAATCATTGCACTCGCATCTGGGTGCCGTCTCTATTCATGAATCTTGCTAAAACTGGGTAGAGTCCCAGTTTATAACATTGAGGTTGTTGTACTCTGTACCAGCAAGTGGAGTCCTAAATACGTTTCCTTATCCTTTTTCCTCTGCAGATTTATACGAAGACAACCGAAAACACAGAAGTGTCAACCAAACTGAATAAGAGACCGTATCAAAATTGGCACCAAAAATCAAACATATAGCAACTTCCGAGGACTTCTGTCCATCACCGAGCCCTAAACCGGGCGACAGAACCCTATCCATTCGAAAACTACAGTTACCGGACCCGTCCGTCCCCGTGAATCGTCGTGGAAAGTTTATGTTACAACATGTTTCGTTCAAGGTCGTCTGCGGCGTCATGTGGTCTTCTTGATTTGTTTCCGGCCATAGTTACCTTAATTAACTCTACGGTGGGAGTGGCGGCACTTGCTATGCCGTATTGTTTTCAACAAGTTCGTTAAAGAAGTTTCAGAAATCAAAATTCTAGTGTGGAATATTACTGTCTGTAGTATGTCTTCTAGTCACAGCATTGGTGAGCATTATTGCATGCAATGTGGTGATTCGTCTCTGCCTTTCGCACAAAGGCGCATCAATAGAAAATGCCTGTAAGGATTGTATCTTTTGTTATTTTTACAAGGTTTTCGATGTCTTGGTGCTCCTGGAAAACATGTTGCTGAAATAAGGTGAGCAAAACCCCGTCTCGTCATATTGTAGTATTATTGGACTGATGATTGGCGTTATCATCGGTTATGATGTTAGTCTCGCTGATCTTGGAGCTGGAATTGTCACTCAGGTTTCACAAACTCTGGTGAGTACTTCAAGACTAGCGATGTGATGTAAAATTTCCGTTAAGTTTTGTTATTTATTTATTCACCAAAAAGGTTACATCTGCGTACATGATGAAGCCGTGAGATGTAGGTTCAAAACAAAACAACTCTGATGTTAATGAAAAAGGAGTGCGAATTACGCTCCTTATTTGTCTATTAATCTAGATGCATAAGGTATGGTTGAAATGCACGCAGTACACGTGTGCATGCGTAGTATGCTAGGATCAGTTATGCAAAACAGTGCGGCTGAGCATGGAAATTTGTAAGAGATTTGCGCCGAACAGAAATCAATAGTTTGCCAATTTTTTCTTTGGAAGAGGAGTCTCAAGCTTCAAAGATTGAAGGTATAGGTTTCTAGATTACACTTCCGGATTACTCAGATTGCATGCGTATGCTGATATGCGTCTGTTTTCCGCCATTATCTCAATGTGCCGAGAGATTTCTTGAGATAAATCGGCGAATGAGCATCATTAATATTATTTCTTATAAATTCACCAACATTTTTTGGTGTTGTTAAAGAATCGTTTTTGGTGGACATTTTCTGGTTAACATTCTCGTGTATGAGTGCAACGGAAAGGATAGATCCCATAGCCACAAGGGCCCGCTGTGCTATCAGGGGTAAACGACCACCAGATCTTCACACTTGGAGTGGAGAATAACGTAAGGTCACAAAAGGTCAAGTGTGGCAACGCGCCGGACGACGGTGGGTTACTGTCTGTGACCGATGTGTATGAGATAACTGAGAGCAGTAGCACTTGTGAGTTGTTAGGCTGTCATGCCCCGTGGAATATTTTCTATCTCTTTGGTCCCCATCATTTACCCAACTCTCATCTGTGGCTCCACGAAGCTGAGGCATGCATCAGCGGCCACACCCTGGAAAACACCGTGACAGGCGAACTAAACCAGGTGGAGGATAACCAAGGCTTAAAAACCTCGGTGAGACGGCGCCCAGCATGCAGAGACGGATGCTTCTGCACAGATGGACGAAATCTGTCGGATCAAACGGCTACTGACAAAATCCGTCCAACCAACAGGGTCACATGGACCCCTGGGTCATGATCACCTCTACCGAATGGCGAACGAGCTCCTAGAGAGTCACCGGAAACCATCCACCAAGATCACGTCGGACGCGTTGGGCATCCGAGATTGGTAGGCCACCATCCAAAAGGTATACGAAACGCTCGTTGGGTCACCGGCTCTCAACACAAAAATCTCCAGTTGCCCGACAGGTAGCACTTGATTGTCCACGAGCTAGAGTTACTACCTCGAACAAAAAGTTGAGTGACGCTAGGGACGTCACTTCGTGCCAAATTCCCAAGATTCTTCATGACAAGTTTCTTTATACGCATCGTCCATGCTACGGCGTCCCCAGTAAGCGACGCGCCCTGTGCTCTCTCAGTGGCCGGGGTGACCCTAACACAAGCTGGAAACGTAAACCTGAAACAAGGTCACGAGTTCACGCATCCTGCTGGGACGTGGGAACTCTCTTAGATGAAGGTAGCCAATGCATTATCATGCACAATCTCTACGACTACGGAATCGACGTAGCTTGTCTACTCGAGGTATGCCGACCCAACTCCTGCAACCTACATTGAATTCCCTTAAACGGACACATTCTGCTGGATGTGGCACAATGGGCCAGCAGCCGATTTTGGATTCATGGAGCTGTGATCGCAACGAATAGTCGAGCTCACAACGCCCTGATCTCTTGGAGAGCAGTTTCTCCAAGAATTGCCATGGCACGGTTCAGGAGCACTCTGCTTAAGGTGAATGTGATTGCGGTCTACACCCCAACGCTGCATGCTGAGTCAACAGCCAAAAATGTATTCTGCATAGAACTTAGAATTTAGTCAACCAGGTTCCCAGGTGCAATATCCTGTTAGTTACAGGAGATTGGACCACCTTCACGTGACCAGCAGACGAGTATACTCAAGATGTACTTGGGAAATCTAGCCTCGGGCAACCATGTGAAAATGGCGTCTGCCTGGTCACGTTTGCAGATCTCAATCGACTGTTCGTCACCAATAACGGCTTCCAGCACTGGCAAATCACCTATTGACTTGGTATTTCAACGACGGTCGGAAAGCGCACCAAATAGACTACATCCTGGTACGCTCTCGTTGGGCGTCATGGGTCGAGAACTGTTGGGGATACCGGGACGACGTGACGGGAAACGCCAACGGTACGGACTACATACTGGTACGTTCTCATCTCAAGCTTCACCTTCCAGTACGGCAAAAATCTCATCTCCATTGCAGAGTAGGTACCTCTAAGCTAACAAACCCGGACAGCGTTCAAGCCCCGCCATGTGTGTTGTCGTCCAGACTAACTGCGTCGGCAATGATGGTAGCGTAGATGGGCAATGGGCGGAGCTAAAAGTATCCATAACCAGTGCGTCTCTTGGACATCTAGGCAAAACAATGTGGCGCAGGAAAGATTGGATCTCTGCAAAAACCTTTAACCGTTGCGCTAAGACTAGGGACGCGAGACTCCGCATTCACCCGACTGAACGATCTTCGTCGCGAAGCTACACGGTGATCGAGGAGCTACCGTAAACGATATAGGTCTGAAATTGCAGGCCAACTGGAAACAACAACAGCTGCTGGAGACTTTGAGATACTTTTTCGACTCGTCTGCTGCGTCGATAGCGGTCCATCCATATCGGGCTGCGACCGTAAGCTTCATAGATGGATCAATCACTTCAATCCGTTGTTCAGCCGCCCTCCCATGCAATCCTTCTGTGTAACGGCACCAGGAGATATAAAACAATATGCAATGGACCTCGCAGCGAATCGGAAATCGTCACCGCAGCTCAAGCAAGAACTCTCCGAGGGAGGATGGCATTCCACCTGAGGTTTCCAAGTCGTGTTAACCCTGCTCTTTTCTGTTCAGACAACCATGAACCAAGCACTAGGTGCGATGGCTTTGGTTCCTATCTCCTAGAGGCAGTCTTGAAAAGAAATAAAGGAGGAGAAAAGAGCGTGAAAGGAGTATGAAGCGGACTACATTAATTGAATTAAGTCGATGAAGAAAGTTTTTAGATGCAAGAGCGCCACTGATCGTGGCGTCTAGCCCTATCCCCCAACGTATCTAACCATTAAGTGGGAGGGTCTCTTGGACCCCACCCAGGTAGTCTAAAACGCCCTATATCGCCAAGTCCACAGGTTAGGCTTTTCACACCTTTCTTCCATGTCATTGGACTGACCATCCTTACTCATCCTACAACCGTCACTCACCTCAACAAACATAGCATGCCGAAGAATCCTGCCAGGGGATATGCGTAACACGTACCAACCATCTTAGCTTGGTGAGCTTAGGTGTTTCATCTAATGATTTGATCCTTGATCCTAAGACTTTCCGCCGAACATCAGCATTGCTCACACGGTGTTCCCACCAGATCCGAACAATACTACGAAGACATTGGTGTGCAAATACCGACAACTTTCGTATGTCTTCCGCCCACAGTAGCCACGTCTCCGAGCCATACAGAAGCACGGGTCTGACTGCTGCAGCGTACACTCGACCCTTGATAGGTAAATGGATGTCATGTCGACGCCACAGATGATTCAAGTTGGCAAATGCCAAGCCAGCCTTCTGTATATGCAGAGACACTTAATCCGATATCCGACCTCACGGTGAGATGCAGCTCCCCAGGTAACAGAACTTGTCTATCATGTTCATAGTCTCCCCAGACACTGAAAGTTCTGGCGTTGAACCAACCCAGTCCTGGAACAGCATCTTGCACTTTGAAGGTGCAAAACGCATACCGAACATTGCTGCACTGTCCGTCAAGCTGTCTAGAAATGCTTGCAACTTACCTGGATCTTCACTCAGAAGAACTATGTCATCCGCATATTCAAGGTCTAATACCTTTCCACCCGAGAGTGGTTCAATATCGCCATCCTCAGCTGACGGAAGTGCGGTCTCTAGGACCATTTTGATCACAAAGTTAAAGGGGAAAGGAGAGAGGAGGCAACCCTGACGTACACCATTTTTCGTGGTGAACTCGGGTGAAAGATCACCGCAGGCATGAACTCGACTTCGGCTATTAATGTAAAGGGATTTTACTATGGGAATGAATTTCTCTGATACACCCCTTAGCAAGAGGCAGCGCCAGAGAACTGTGCGGTCGACTGAGTCGAAAACCGCTTTAAGATCAAGAAAAACGGAGATAGTGGGCCTACGGAAGGTGTGTCTATGTTCTAAAATTTGTCCAAGAGCGAAGATGGGATCAATACAACCTGGACGAAGTCTAAACGCAGCTTGATTCTCGCGCGAGCACTGTTCACGAGCGTTGGATAAGCGGTGGCGAATAATACCAGCGAGCATTTTGGATGCGATGCTAACCAGACTCATTCCCATGTGGTTTTTACAGGAGGGCCTGTTGCCTTTCTTATAAATCGGTACGATCACCGATTCACACCAACCATTCGGAGCTTGTTCCTTCTCCCATATCAAACCAAGAAGTTTTGTCAACTCTAGTAAAAGTGCTGGGCCACGGTCTTTGAAAATAGACTGAGGCGATCCATCCGGTTCGGCAGCCTTATGTCGTTTAAGATAGCTTATCTCACGAACCTCCGTTTTTGACGGATGATTGGTATCTACAACAAGAGCTGTATTCATTGCGCTAATGATCAAACCTGAACATAATAAAGACCAATCAAACGGCTTTTCGAAATGCTCCTCCCAGCGAATTGGAAGAGGCGCCTGAGTTTGATTCAGCGAGTCGTTCGCTTCTTTGTTCAGTTCGCTAACACCTGTTTTACATGGACCGGTGTGTCTAATCGGACGGAAAAGGTTGCGGCTGTTGCCAGTCGCTGCAGCTTTTTCCATCTCTCTACACTTCGCAATCAACTACTGCTCACGGTCATTTTTCAGGCTCCGAATAAGTTGGTGTTTAAGGCATCTTCGTGCACCATCGTATCTGGAATTCGGAGGAGTCGATCTGCGCACATCTAACAGTGCAACTGAGGATGCAGATATTCATCCTTTCTGTGTGTTCAATTGTTGGACCTTAGGTAGCATCGGCAGCCGCAACTAGAGCCTGTTTGATCTCTGTCCATCGCTCTTCTGGATCTTGGGCATTTGGATGCATCGATAACCTGGTGGATAATTCTGTTCGGAAAGCAGATTGTTGGTTATCGTCCGGTAACAGCTGCTGCGGACGGTTCGCTTTAGAATTGTTTCGGCCACCAACGAGACGCAAGCTGGAGCGCGCGCGGACAAGAGCGTGGACAGTGTCTACACACGTAAACCAAAATGAGCGACAGTCTTGAACTGATTCGCGCCAACGGTAACCGACAGCTGTGAAAGCGCAGGAGGACGCCAGATTAGCCGGTGTTGCTTTTTGTGCGAAAAATTAGTAGTCGTTGGGATTAGTCCATGGTCAAAACATAGTTGAATGAGTCGATCACCGTTATCAATTCGATCGGTTGGAACGCAATATCGCCCTCCCATATTCCTCTCCGCATCGACTGGGCTTCCGACTTGAGCATTGAAACCATCAGCAACAACCATGATGTCCGCAGAACGCACGCTACGGAGCAATTGAGACAAATCCTGGTAAAATTCGTCTTTAGCCTCAGGAGAGCTACAGTCAGTTGGGACATACACAGAAACGACGAACAGGCATCGGCGCTTCAGTCTATTGGTGTTGACATGCACTAAACCACTCAACCGAACTGCACACAGACGGCTGCTGACTGGGATCCAGTCGAGCATTTCAAGCGCAGCCTTCACGCTCAGAGCGATGCCAACACCAGCCTGACCACAAGCACTAGACACCGAATCACCTGACACGCAAAGATTGAAACGGGAAGCCTAGCTTGTATCAGGGGAGCAAAGTAATAACGCTGAAGTTGGGTCTTGTATGCGTGTTTCGGAGACACAACACACGTCTATATTGGAGGTTTCAATAGTCCTAGCTAGGGCAGCCTGTTGCCCCGTTTGGCAAAGTGTGCGGACGTTGAAAGCAGCTAAGTGAAGAGTACGCTTAGGTCGGACAATGGATTCTCTATCTTCCCAATTTTAATTTGCTACCCTTTCCATCATCATCATCATCGTACAGCGTTAAACAACGCGGCAAGCCCCACTGACCACTGCTTAGCTCACCATGTTGCACGTTGAATTAGAAAGTATGAATATATAAAATGGAGAGGGAGTGGGCCTGCACGGGTGGGAAAAGGAAAGTATGCCCTAGTAGCCAACACACGGAATACACAGTCTAACTGTACAAACAAGCATCGATCAGTCATTCTGATTCAACAGAAAGTAACAACACGATCGCCACCATTCGCGGTTCGCAGTCATATCCTTCAGTGTCTCCAGCTAACTGGTAGGCGGATATTTTGGACCCCAACCACGAAAACGTGAAGCACCTACTTTTCCTAAGTCTACTGTACATTTTCTCATTCCTCGCTGCCATGTCATCTGTTGACCTCCACGTGGTCTCTTCCACTCCCTAGGAGGAACGGAGAATAGGACACAGTATGGTAGACGTGTGTTTGACATACGTAACACATGCCCCAACCAACGAAGTCTACTAAGTTGGATACGTTGTGAAAAAACGTTCTCCGAACTAGTACCCAATATTCGCTTTCTCACCTCATCATTACTTACTCGGCTATTCCACCCAATCTTAGCGATACTACGTAAACATCGGTGGTCGAAAACCGCAAGACGACGAATATCTTCAGCACGCAGACTCCAAGTCTCGCAACCATACAACAAAACTGAACGCATTGCGGCACAGTATACATGACCTTTCAAATTCAGTGAAATATCAGATCGACGCCACAAGTGCTTCAGTCCAGCGTACGCCGCTCGGGCCTTGGATATACGCGTGCTCACCTCTACCATTGTGATCCCATCCGTCGTCACGCTGCTGCCGAGGTAGGTGAAGCGGTCGACCATTGCCAGCAACTCCCCATCGAGTATCAAGCTGGGAATCGTTGACGTCCAGTCTTGTAACATCACTTTACACTTTGAAGGTGCAACGCGCATGCCAGATGGAACTACAGCACTTGCGAGTCTATCTAGTGCACGTTGAGCATGTTCCGTGTATTCGAACAAGCAGACAACGTCGTCCGCGTAATCTGGGTCACATAGCTTTCCACTATTTCCTAGTTCGACGCCCACATCCTGAAGATTTTGCAGCGCACTCTCCATTACTTCGTCCACGACGAAGTTGAACAGGAATGGAGACACGGGACATCCCTGTCGAACGCCGCTGGTCGTTTCGAACCGACCGGATAGTTCACCGTAAACTCTAACGCGACCAGAAGTATAAGAATACAATGCTCTCAGTAGGTTCACAAACTTCTGTGGCATGCCTTTTCGATGAAGAGCACTGAAAAGCGATGTTCGATCAACTGAATTGGTCGGTGGTGCATGTGACGCGTTTCAAGTAGTTGGTGAAGAGTAAAAATCTGGTCGATACATCCTCGACCTGGGAGGAATCCAGCCTGCTGCTCGCGAGCATTCCTCTCGCGAGTGGGCGTAAGACGGTGCAGCAGAATCGAGGCTAATACTTTGGTGACCATCGGAATTAAGCTAATCCCAAGATGATTACCACAGTCATTGCGTATTCCCTTCTTGAAGATGGGAACAACCAGTGACTCGCTCCATACTAACGGTACGCGCTCCTCGTTCCAAATGTCATGGAGCAAGACGGTAAGTGATTTTATCAAACCATTTCCAAGTTCGTCGAGACCTGCCGCTTTCCCCCGCCTTAGTAATCGAATGCACGACTCCACTTCCACTTCCGATGGGGGCTTAAGTGATACCACCCAAGGATTCGCAGTTTTTGACACAAGAGTAACTACACTAGCGTGCGGCCAGCTAAACTGTTCCTTGGAGTACTCGGCCCAACGGTCAAGCCTTTGCTGTTTGTTATGAATGGGTTCTCCATTTCTATCCCGAATCGTTTCACTAACCTGAGTTCGCCGTCCACCGGTGTCACGAACAAGTTTGAACAGTCTTTGACTGTTACCTGAAGCAGCTGCCATTTCCATTTCTTCGGCTACCTTGACCCACCAATTTTCGCGATCATTCTTAAGGCTTTGCGTAACCTGCCCTTGTAGCTTTCTTCGAATCTTATTCATCTCCTTACGGTTCGAGAGCTGACGCTTTTGCTCCATTATACTCAGCGACTCTTGCGAGATCCAGTGTCTTCGGTGGATAACGGACCTAGGACCACAGGCAAAGCCTGCTGCAACGTGCATCGCCTGTTTGATATGAGCCCAATGCTCATCTACATTACTGTTCGGCGTACATCCTAGCTCATGTGCTAACTTCTGCTCATAACGGGTGCAGAATTCTGGATCACACATACGTTGCACGGCTAATCCGGTTTGCGGTTTGCGTCGATGACCATGGAGCTGGAGAGATAATCGCATAGAAACTAATGCATGGTCCGACTCTACGTACGTGGACCAGTAAGATCTACAGTTCTGAACAGAACTGCGCCACCGGTAATTTACGGCGATATGATCAATCTGACTAAAAGTACCTGTAGAGTTAGAGCGCCATGTTGCTGTGCGACGCGAGCTGTGTCGGAAATTGGTGTTAGACAAGAACAATCGATTGTCTGCACAAAACTGGAGAAGTCCATCCCCGTTATCTGTACGCTCAGCGAGTAAAGCACAACGCCCACCTAAACAGGCTTCTGTGGTACTGTCTGCCAACCTGTGCACTGGAATCACCAGCTTGCACTACAATGTCAGAATCTTTGCTCATGTGAACGAGGGTTGCGAATTTATCTTAGAACTCCCATGCACCCAGTGGAGCAAGCGGAATGTGGACGGGGCAGCATCCT
This sequence comes from Fasciola hepatica, assembly GCA_948099385.1. Taxonomy (NCBI): domain Eukaryota; kingdom Metazoa; phylum Platyhelminthes; class Trematoda; order Plagiorchiida; family Fasciolidae; genus Fasciola; species Fasciola hepatica. Next base: position 12,425,722 of record CANUEZ040000182.1, read on the forward strand.
TTGGGATGGGTGCTGCTCAGCTTAGGCAGGCGATAGCTGTCCAATGAAGTGCAATGACTTCTCCCACCGTTGAGAGAAACCCCAGGTACTCCACTCCCATGTCCATCTAGTGGAGGTTTCTAGATCAGTAAACTGTTCCTATTTGTGTTTGTTTGCTGGAGTGTCCTCTCCAGGGGCATAGTGGTTAGAACCAAATGTTGCCCATCAACTGGTTCTATGACAATTTCGTCTGGCCTCTACCCATTGGCCTGTCAGACATGATTGCATCTCCGGCTTAGGGAAGCCGTCTTGTATAGCTCTTTGGGTCATGGAGGCACGCATGCCATCACGCCACGCCAAGTTGCAGTTTCGTCGTTTGACCCGCCGTAACTACAACACCGAAGTGCTTCCCAATGACTGGTGAACCTATGCCCTACGCTCTACACCCATATACGCAACAGGACCGTCTGCGCGAACTGCAGTGGTATCAGTGTCATCGATAAAGCAGCTAAGCTTTTTGTGACAATCCTGCTAAATCAACTTGTTGCTGTTTGCGAAACGTGAACGTGCGCCAAGCGTTGTGGTTTTCGTCGAGGAAGAGAGTGTGTTTACCAGATGTTCAAGTTACGGCGAATTTAAGGACATCGGTGTAAATCCCAACAGCCCTTCACGGCGTGCTTCATTAACTTTCGCTCAGCAGTCGACCGCATTGTATGTGAGGCCAAGGCTGTTGGTCTGAAGATAAACTCTAAAAGAGCGAAATTCTTCGCGAATTTGCAAGGCCTATTATACTTTTACACGTCAATGGTGAAACTGTGGAACAGGTGCACCACCTTAAGTACTTAGGTTCTACTATCCAACCAAACGGTCAGGTTAGGGACGAGGTTAAACTTCGTGTAGACTTCGCAAAGAGAGCGTTCCCATAGCTTCTTAAATCATTGTAGTCTGGCAATGAAATGCGCCTCCACACGAAGCTCCGCATATACCGAGCTGTCGTCTGCCCAGTTCTAATACGCGTGCAAAACTTGGCCGTTGAGAATAGATGTTGCGAAAAGACTGGAACGTTTTGACCACTGGCGCCTGCGCTACGCGGCCAAAAATCAGGTGGTATGATCGCGTCTCAAGTTCTGCGATGTGCCAACACTGTGAATACAGGACGAGTTTTTTTCTCATTTCTCCAACGACGTTGCCTACAGTGGTTCGGTCATATCCTACGACGCCCCGAAGTGAAACCTTCGAGGGGTAACTTACTGCCAACGCCGTGCTCAGACTGGTAATGTCGCCTTGGTGGCCAACTGAAGACATGGGTTAGCACTGTTAAGGCAGACATAGATCGCCTAGGCCTTCATTCAGTCTTTGGAGTACGCGACTGGCGCAACAACTAGGTTTTACTGTATGTAGATCTTGCCGCAGACCGGAACACCTGTGCAGCTACCATCAGAAACATCCAAGAACCTGACTAATCCTGTTGCGGTATCTGTAAAAGTGAGTCCAGTCTTACTCTGTGGCTAATCGAGGCTTCTATTGGTCAGCAATGATTGACGACTTACACCAATCGTAAATTGGGTCGTTCGTTCAGAACTCAGTATTTCCTAGTTTGTGACCTGGTTAATGTCCAGACTGCTGGTAGAGCCACATGATAAATTCCATCTCACACCGTGATATTTCCCTCCTTGCGATTGATGTTTTCTTTTTCTGGGCTTACTTGTTCTGTGCATAATCGTTCGTTCGTTTAATGTGACTGAACTTAAACCGAGCGATATGTGCCGGATACCTAAATACACGTATTGTCTCGTTGGAGATCTTGCCGGGCCCCACGAGGTAACATCGGGTGGATTCGACCCTGAGGAACGTGTTCAAAGCCCATGTGCTATAAATATTGCGTGTCACACTAGCCCTTGTTGACCTCCATTCGATTCTTGTTGTCAGGAGGCAGTAATTGTCTACGAATGCGGTCATTTTGATGGATGATAAAATAGTGCCCACCAATTGAGTAGAATGACAATTAAAGTTCTTTTGCATCATTAACAAGCTACGGTTATTAATATTATTATTACTAGATTATTACTGTTATTATTATTAATATTTGCATATTTCATGTTGTAAGTGTAGGCTTCTGAAAAGTCGCTCATTTTACGATCCCTTCCCCTATACACAGGCGCATCAGAAGCTGCGGGTTGTCATGTTGACCTTACTAACAGTTGCGATCACTCCATTATGTCTTGTCTCGCGCATACAAAGTTTGGTCCGAATGAGTGCTTTCGCTATGGTTTTCTATACTGCCATGCTTTTACACGTGAGTTATCCGATGTCCACAAGCTGGCAGTTTTTTTGATGAGAATAATTCTTCGGGAATGAAAACACTATAGGTAGTGGATGTTGAACAAGAAATCGTTAACTTTGCCTTAGTGGTCAATGTCAGTTTTCCGTTTCCCTGTATCATTATTATCGATCATGTGACGTAAAATATGATTATGACCAATTCTGACCACCTTTTTAGATGCTGTTTACGTTCTGTTCTTGAATGACAGTTCTAACCGATCGATTGGTTTTTAGCTTATGCTCCAATTCAGGGTGCCTCCGTTCTTCCATTGCTGTAGTATATTGGTGTAGCATCTGTGCACCTCGGAGGTCAGAGTTCCAAACCCCGCTGTCGCCGGTCGCTGTGGCAGTAGACGGTAATCCACTGTCGCTCGACTCGTTACCATACTTAGCCTATTGGGGCCTTATGTGGTTCTCTACTCCAAGTCTCAGGGTCAGGTTGCCGTCTATTCCTAATAGTGCAGTTGATGTTCGAGGTTATGGGCATAGACCTCTTCCACTGCAGTCATGTAATAAAACAGTTACGTGGACAGATAAGAGTAACCCAGGTTCAAAACCTCGGTGTGACGGTGCTCATAATGTAAAGACAACTATCCCTTAATAAGCGGACCAGATTCACTGTTAGCCAACGGCTGTAAAGGGAGTCTGTCGAACGAACAGGGCTGTATGGACTGAATTCAATTCAGTCAAATGGTGAATGAGCTCCTAAGGAGCCATTAACAAGTATACACCAACATACGGCTGTCTTGCAGCCCGCACTGGGTTATTCAAAGACTAGAGTTGCGCCCGTGGAAATAGTCGAGTGAGGCTGGGAACATCTCTTGTACCAAACACCCATGAAACTCTATGATCGTGTCATCCACAGTCTGTTGCAAGGACTTTGATGCCAACCTCCCAGCTTAGGGAGCCGCAATTAGAGACATTCATGAAGCCGACTTATCCTCTTCAGAGATCCAGCCTTCATTTAAAGTAAAAAATAATAGATGATACTTACACTAAGGGCGGAGAATCGAGTTTTCCGTACCGTATTTTGAAGTCATTTTCATGTCCATCTGATTACTTCACTCACTTCAGGCATCCATTCGTTTATTGATAGTATTTTATTGTTTTCATCATACTTTGAGCCTGGAGTCAGACGTGGTACGAACACTGTTAATACAGGAACGGGTAACAAACAGATGAGATGAACGCAAAACCTTTTTGATTGTTTCACTGCATTTTTGTAAGTGTCGTTCGATATTTATGAGGCCCAAAAGTTTTCCAGACATATCTAACAGCATTAGCATCACTGATTTTGGTTCTGAGCCATCTCTCAACATATCTAATCAACGATAATCCTCATTCCTTTGGTGCCAACCTTGGAGTCGGGACATACTGTGTCCTATTCTCCGTTCCTCCTAGGGAGTGGAAGAGACCACGTGGAGGTCAACAGATGACATAGCAGCGAGGAATGAGAAAATGTACAGTGGACTTAGGAAAAGTAGGTGCTTCACGTTTTCGTGGTTGGGGTCCAAAAGATCCGCCTACCAGTTAGCTGGAGACACTGAAGGATATGACTGCGAACCGCGAATGGTGGCGATCGTGTTGTTACTTTCTGTTGAATCAGAATGACTGATCGATGCTTGTTTGTACAGTTAGACTGTGTATTCCGTGTGTTGGCTACTAGGGCATACTTTCCTTTTCCCACCCGTGCAGGCCCACTCCCTCTCCATTTTATATATTCATACTTTCTAATTCAACGTGCAACATGGTGAGCTAAGCAGTGGTCAGTGGGGCTTGCCGCGTTGTTTAACGCTGTACGATGATGATGATGATGATGGAGTCGGGGCGCACCAACTGTCAGTACTGACGTCAGCTTTTTCATGCCCCTACGCCAAGTCAGGTCTGACCACCACGTCACTTCCAGTCATACTCAGAAAGCACAAATACCGCGGGGAATGGTCGACGGTGGGCATGCATACATGTTTCTAATCCATTTTAGGTGGCGCTGAGCCATTAAATCTGTCAGGGGATGGATATCCAAACCCAACACACGATGAACCTCATCATGGTTCACACAGTGTTCCCACTAAACGCGAGTACTGCTTCGGAGACATTGGTGGTCGAGTATGAAAAGTCGCCATACGTTGTCGGCGTGGAGCGATCGGGATTCAAAACCGTAACGCAAAACACACCTGATTGTGGTATTCTAGACCCAACCTTTCAGTGAGGGACACGTGGGGACGCCACAAGGAACGCAGTTTTATGAGAGCCGGTTTGGCCTCCACCGTTCGTGATGTAATTCCCTCCCAACACCACCAACTGCAATGTAGCTCCTGGGCTACTTGAAGCTATTAACTAATTCTAACTGCTCACGACAAAAGATGAGTGCAGGTCCAGACTCCTGCCAGTCTCTGGAAAGTATTTTGCATCTTGATGGGTTGAAGCATATACTGCATCTCTAGGCACCTCAATCACCAAACCGTCCAAAACGTATTCCACTGCATGTGCGGTAATGCCCAGCAAGACGATATCATCGGTGCACTTTGAGCCATTACTGTGTTCTTTGGGATGAGTTCAATTCCACCGTTTGTTAGACCACACAAAGCATTCCGTAGAACATCCAGTATGAAAAAGTTAGAAAAAGGAGTTGGAGAACGACCTTGTCGTACTCAACTGGGAACGGCCAGAGTTGGTGAAAGCCGGTCGTAAACCCTAACCTGAGCTTGGGTATGTCGATGCAACTCGGAGAACCTACACGTACTTCTTATGTACTCCGTTTCTCAGCAAAGAGCTCCATAATACGGTCCCGTCAACAAAATTGAAGACTGCACGAGGGCTCAGGAACACGATTATCGTTAGTTTCTCAAGGTATGGTTTGGTGTTCAAGCAGCTATCGGATGGTGAAGATCTGATCGATACATCCACGACAGATGCGAAACCCAGCTCGCTGTTCGCCCACTTCACACAACCTGTAAAGTATTACCCACGCGAGCAGTGTCGACGGCTATTAGGATCAGGTTTATACCCTGTGATTGTGGTAATCACTACACGAGCTTTTCTGAAGATGGTGACAACAACCGATTTTTCCCACAAGAACGGGCATGCTCAGAATCTCAAACCTGAGGGAATAAATTTTGAAGTTCTCCAGCAATCTGTACTCTACCATTTTTAAGCAGAGCTGGAGTAAGATCATCGGAGCCACGTACCTTATAACGTGCCAATGCAAGAATTGGCTTGCACATAACGCGCGCCTCCTTTCAGTGCTCTTCGAGTGCCTACATGGCTGTAGCGATATACTGTTAGAGTACTGTGGGAGCTACTCCGAAATGATTACTCTTGAATAGGTTCATTTCAAGGTGTGCCGCCGACACTAAACACACGCGAAGCTATGAGGTTCTTCTAGAGAATCTCTTCCAGTGTAATGTGTCTACCGATAATGGAAAACCGATGCATACTGGGAAAAAATATCTTATTTCCCCAGTATTTGTGAAAAGTCCTCATGGTTAGCTGTGATGAATATCATTGAACCCCAGAATGAGCGTCATATTCTTCTCGGTCATAAAGAATTTGATTTCGCTTATCACATTGCTTTTACGGCTCTGGAATCACAATTCCTCTTCTCTCAGAACATTCTTTTCTGTTCCATTCCACATCTTCAAACTGGTAGCACAACATTTGACACCGACATCATCATAATACTGAGTATGCTCACAGAGGTACTAGAATACTTAGTTACTTCTGTGCAGCTCTCTCCTGCGAGAGAATGATCCGGCTTCGTAGATGTCACGAATAGCACTTGCCAGCAAGCAATGATCAGAGGCGAGATTTAAGCATAAAGAAATTCAGTTCTGTTCACAGTTACAATCGTCTTGGGCAAACTGAAGTCCTAATCGCTTAACGTCCGATTTGACAGAACTGATTCGTGCTTTTAGCTGTCTTCCAAGGCGACAGCGCCATCCTGCACCTGTGACAAGAAGGAGGCACTACTTTGAGATCTCCGTGTCTAGACGTAGTAGGACATTCCCATACCACTACAATCGGCAGCGTTAATGGAACACTGGCAGCCCTTCGATATCGAAGCAGCGTTGTTCTAATACGTCCTTTGAAAGCATTTCGCACCAGACCACCTTGGGAACCCGTCGCAGACACCAGTGATCAGGCAGTTCCAGCTTCCAGCCGTCCTCGACGCGCAGTGGTCACGTTTCACAGCTGTAAGTCAACACTAGGCGGATAGTGGCCCTGAAGTCACGGACTGTGGTCAGAAGACTGATCCCGTTGCGCGCCTGGACCGCATTGTGAAGCTAAAGAAACGCTATCCTGCTGTTGTTAATACGCAATTCATCTTCATCTTTGACTTGACCGTTTGGGAGGATCGTAGAGCACAGAATGCCGGGACGTGCTCCAGTTGTTCGCCGTCGACGTATATCTGTTGTGTGGAGTGTGGAACGCAGATCAAAAAGATCTTGATCTTCGACTTTTTGGTCTTTAGTAACATCGATTTTGCTAAGGATTCTACGCGATTCAGGACCGGCTGTAAGGTGGTTGGACTGTCCTCAAGGTTGACAATGTCGTCCGCGATTTCCCAATCGGTGGGCGCCTGGCACATTAACCAACCGGCAGTGTAGTTGAATAGCACTAACGACAAAGGACAGCCTTAACACCGGAGTTGAGAGGAAAATCATGGGATTCTTTTTCCGTAGATGCATATTCTCATACGCCTACTTGACTGATAGTACGGCTTCATGAGACTGACAATTTTCTGGGCATCCCATCTGCTTGTAGTACAGTAGACTGAATCAGAATCTGTAAGAGAAGCTGCAGTCGGTTGCTGAAGCTTGTACCGATGTTCTAGTACTCGGCGCAGGTGAATATTTGGTCCACGCATCCTCTACCACGGCGGAAGCCTCCTTGATTGGGCTGTGTGCGCGCGTCCCGCACTGTTGAGAAGTGGTTCAACAAAAGCCTGGGGAATATTTTGGCAGCCACTTCGATCTGACTGATGGCACGGTAGTTTGCGCACACAGTCCTGTTACATTTCTTTGGAAGAAAGAGTAATACCAAAGCTCTCCAGTCGGCTAGGGATTGTTCTTTTTCTCAGATTGAGCAAAACAGGGTGTGCAGTGACTCGGGCAGTGTCAAAAGACGTGGTTCATATACTTCCGGTTCGATACCGTCTTCTCCAGGGGCTTTCCGGTTCTTCAGCTTTTGTGATATCATCTCGGCTTGATGGGTTGCTACTAACAACGTAAAGTTCACTCTGTACTGCTGAGATTTGGTTTACAGAGCTTACCGCTGGATAGTTCGGTAGTCTGTTGAGGTGTTCAGTCCATCGTTGCATCCTTTCAGCCTGCTCAGGAGTAAGTTACCGGTTAACATCGCGAAGGCGGGGTTCTGCTGATTATCGCTTACGAGATTCAATACGGATTGGGCGTAAGAGCATTGAGAAGTCCCCGCAGTTAGCCACGGTCTATGGTTTCCGTGATTTTGTTCCAGTGGTTGTTGCTTCCAGCTGAACTGATGACTTTCCGTTGGAGGTCGCGGGTGTCTGTGTAACTGTTTAGGTGAGCATCTCTGACCTTTGTGGGTAACTGAAGAGTCACCTTCAGGATTCAGTCTTTCTGTCGTCGTCGCGTAAACCGCAGTTCGTCTAAAGCGGCTTGTTGGATTTCAGCCCTCAGTGAAGTATATTGAAGTTTCACCATCACTTCTCTACCTAAGAACGTGGTGGCTAGATGGGAGATAATAACGTCCGAGACCGCTTGGCAGTTTCTCTGTCATCTCAACTTTGCTACGGTAAACCGCTTTGGAACACTGTTTTTGCGGTTGTTGGTTAAGTGGATCTTGAAGCATGCACTGTTTCAGTCTACAAAGCTGACGTTCGCCATTGCTGCACTGCTTTCGAAGACCATATTTTCCCAAAGCGTATCTTGTTGTTTGGGTAACCGGCGGTGGTCAGACGGTCATCATGGTGGGTTTCGAGCGCTTTTGTCCTGGGTTGGAATCCTCGTGGTGCTGCTGGTTACTTCCCCCGTTGACAGCTTCTAATAGGCCGTGACCCACTCTGAAATATTGTACCATTATTATGTAGTAAATAAACGGAAGAAAAGGACCAGCGCGGGCCTTTGATACCCCTCAACAAAGGGAATGTGACGTTCCAGGACACTTCATCACCTCTTGTAATGTGTCTTAGTACTCGTTTTTTTACCGCTTCTTCGGTCGAAACTGTCTGAATATAGACCACCACAACCGATACTTTCAAGGGCGAGGGGCGAAAACGAGCTAAGACGATCGGAGGGGATATGGGTTTTCCATGCAAGCAATATTTTGTTGGCCTTGTTTGCTGGCGGCTGTCGTGATGCAGTGGCGACCGGAGTTAATCGTAGGTCCACTGTGGTAAGAGTGTTAACTTTGGTCTGTTCCGAGGACTTTTATACACCAGGTGCCAGAATTCGACAGCCGAACTTCTGAGAGACATGCGATTTCGATGTGGTAGTCATGTAACCTTCCTGCAGTGATTTCCAAATATGTTCTCATTTCAGCAGGCGAGTTGGGTATGATTTCGCATGTTAATGCCTTCAGCCATCATATTTACCACCTCGGCTGCGGGAAGAATACGTGTTACGTCGCTTCCTGGGGTTTTCATAGCATAAACGGTGCGCCTATGGTAGTCCTTAAGTCGTTTTCATGATCAGGTTTACCAGTAACATCCGTTCAAAACGGATTAACGGAATCCGTATTTGCCATGAGTACCAGAGTAGCTCATGGCATCCACAGGACGGATTGATAAGTGAACGCATCAAGTTGCGGGCGATTTCTCACCCCTGGTAGACCTCATAATGTTACTCTGCAGGTCAGATTTTAGTGTGCGATGCGTGTAATCCGTTCGACCGGTTCGTCCGCATTGCCCAGTGAGTGGATATGATATAATTCACTGCAGTTTTCGTGCTTAGCCGGGGACAGTTAAACTTCAAGTTTACAGATAATCAGACCGAACGCCGTCAGGGGGGCTGTAAATTGCTCCGAAAGGTGGTGTTAAAGTTATGGGGGATGACGGAGTCTCCGGTTGAATAATTTTAGTCCGAATATGGCTTTCACAATGGAAACAGCCCAATTTATGGATGTCGAAGTCTTTGATCAGCTAGTAAACAGTTCGCCTTCTTCGTTTCAGTGGAATCAGATTGATCACGTCGTAGTGAGTCGCATACAAGTTTGTTGATCGTAGTACAGTACTACCATTGACGGTTGAAAATCCCGTGAAAACTAATGCATGGTCCGACTTTACATACATGGACCTGGTTTATCTGCAGTTCTAGACAGAGCTGCGCCACATGGAGCTTACTTCGATATAATCAATTTGACTCTCAGTACCTGAAGAGTTAGAGCACTATGTTGCCGTGCGATGTGAGCTGTGTCGGAAGTTCGTACTTAACAGGAATAACCAATTGTCTGCACAAAACTCGAGAAGCCTATCCCCGTTTTCTGTAAGCACAACGCCCACCTAAATATGCTTTCGACGCATTAAGTTTTACAACGTGTGCAATAAAGTCACCAGCTAGCACTACAGTGTCAGAACCTTGCTCCTGCGAACGACAGTACGGAGTTCATCGCAGAACTTATCTTTCTGCGTTTCAGGGCTCCAGTTTGTTGAAACGTGTGCCGAGATCACAAACAAACTGTGTTAAACACAACTATTCTTTCAACGCCAACTGACCCCCGGAGTCTTACAGCACGCGGTCCTGATTATCCCGCGCGACGACCGATGCAGTGTGGGATTCTTTGTATTCGTGCAGGTCGTGGGAGATGTTGGACAGCTGCTGCTAGGGGGTCCAACCGCTAAGCAGGAGAACGATTAGAGTTCTCAACCAAAGTTAATGATTCCAACAAGAACCTGTCCGCAAGGTAGAGGAGTGACTGAGTGGAAGCCCATCTGCTCAGATCAACTATTCCTCCACTGATTTTACCGACTGAATTGCCAGTTCAAATCGATCCCCAACTTGGAGGACCAGTAGGTTACTACGTCAGATCTCCTCCCATCAACCTCCCAGGTATGAATAAATCATCGGGTTGAGGTAAACTATCCCGTATAGCTCGTTGGGTCGCTGAGGTGCGCAAGCCATCACAACACGTCAAGGTACAGTCTCGTTGCTCTGTTGTTGGGATATGGTTCGCAGACTTTTCCGCTAGACGGTTCAGTAAGCATCCTTGTGTCTGACCAGAACAGGAGTGTTCTGTGATTTTTTAGGATTTCCGGACACTTGGTCGCGGGACATTTAGTCGAATGGACATTTGAATGATTGAATTACGCTAAATTCATTTAAGTCTGTCAAATGTCACACTTTCAGAAAGTGGGTTAGTCGTAGCCCCTCCCCTTGGTCATTCTCCGGATTTATAGTTAACACCTGGTAATCCAGACTTATAATGGCATACATTGATCACGAATCGGTAAGCGAAAAGGCTTGCGCTATGCTGTTAGGCAAATGTACCACAGTCAAATTATTTTGATCGTTATGACCTCACAACAGCTTCACACCGGAATTCCTAAAGCCGAAGGCTTGAAACTAAGGTCAGGTGAAATGGTAGTGCGGTCTACCACGGCAGTGCCTGGTGAATCTGGAATTTAGGCCTTTGTCCTTTTTGATGTGATAGACACTTGATCCACTTGACTACTTCAGTATGTAAACAAAATGACTCACCTTAACGATTACATTACAGACTGTGACATTTTGGAAGTACTACATTTCCAGGTTGGAAACCAATGAAAAAAGTTTGGGACTAGGTTTCTGCTACCTTCTGAGAGTGGCATTTGACAGACTTAAGTGAATATAGCGTAATTCAATCATCCAAATGTCCATTCGACCAAATGTCCGGTGACCACGTGTCCAGCGACGAAAAGTCCGGGAGCCATTTTTTAGCTTTTAGTGCTGTAAATAATGTTTGTTGTTCTCCATTTTTTGTGCATTTTTATTCTGTTAGTAAATATGAGATACAATGAAAAGGAGGGTGTATGGTTCTAGTCGGAACAAGTTATTGATTCTGCTATCCTTCAGAGAGGAAAGTTATGGGAAGTCGACACAACGAGTGGTAGGGTGTTGCTCAAATCTGCTTCTTTTGGTTCTGATGCAGAAAGGCCATTGAAACAAGATGTGAATGCATATTCAAAGTTTGTTTCGGACAAAGTTAGAATTGGCAGATAAGAGGATTCCAGTAGGGCACGCAGTCCATAATGTGACCCAAGCTGAGAATATCAGTGATCGCATCTGAATTTGTGCGTCGCTAAATATTTAGTGGAGTACAAATGTGTATGAGCAAATGAGTAGTAAACCGGGAATCGTATCATTGTGACTTTGAACACCAAATCATTTGATGGAGCAATTCATATGGCATTGTATTGCATAAATAACGCGTTAGGTGCTTACTTGACCAGCTTCTATTGGGGTTTTATTTGAAAATATACCCTAAAAGCTTGGATGACTGCAAACAGGAGCTTTTTTACCTATTGTTGCACATATGGGAAATTGTGCGTATCAAGTTTTCAATAAATGTGCTCATATATTTGCTGTACAGAAAGCATCAGGCGACCTATATGTCCTGGGGTGTGGCGCGGAAACGAGGTAGTGTTATCCGAGGGGCTATCGAGTTCCATGCAAAAGTTGTTCTTTTAGTCCTGTTAATGACAGCTGCGGAAACGCCGTGGAGACCGAAGGTATCCGTATATCCTTGGTGGTAGTGGTGGTGTCATCTGCTCCAAGAACCTTTATACATCGTGTACGGGACTGTGGTCCAGAAGTTGAGTGACTCGTAGAAGACGAATCCGTAGTCAGAGAACGCGACCTCGGTAATGTAAGTGTGCTATAAAAAATCACGATCACGCATTGATGGATGCATACCTCAACTTGTGGGCTATCCGGCTACAACTTACAGACCAATCAGTGAAGATCAAATCACCCATCATATCAGGTGGAAGTTCGGTTCGGTTTAGTTATTTCAACCTTCAACCTCGAATTTCTGTTCTCTGGTTTTGATTTTTTCCTTGCAGCACCATCCAGTTGAGGGAATAATAAATAGAAGCATGGAGTGAAATAGAACCGAAAGCAAAGGAGTGAGAAGAAATCACGAAGAGAAAGAAACGCCTGAATACAACTATACTAATGGCCGCGACACCTAGCCATTTTACTTGATGTTTCCAACTGTCTGGTATGTGGGTCTCGTAGACTCCAATCTGGAAGTCCTACACGCCCTACGTGGCCAATGTCACTGGTGTCTTTGGTGTACCACATTTCCCGACCACCCTAACCTATTTGGATTAAGTACATGTTTCAGTGACTGTCCTCTAGTTCCCAGCAACATATGCCTAACATCAGCATTGCAGATATGGTACTTCTGACATATTCGGGTAATGCTACGGGGACATCGACGCTCAAACACTGACAGCTGTTACCTATCTTCTACCCTTAACGGCCATGTTTCCGAACCGTATAGAAGAATCGATCCAAGCGCTACAGTGTCAACTTGACCCCTGAGAGACAATCGGATGTCACGCTGATGCCACAGACAACTGAAGTTGGCAAAAGCCAAGTGCACTATCTGTAAACGTGATGAAACCTAATCCGTAATCTGACTTCTGCCCAGGTAACAAATTATTTACTTCAGCTAGAACTTCCCTCACTAATACAAGGTCTGATGTACAGTCAACCCAGTCCTGCAGCAGAATTTCACACTTTGAAGATGCAAAACGCATACCAAACAATGTTATGCTGTTGTTTAGGCTATCTAAGAAAGCTTGCAACGAACGTGGATCTTAACCCAGAAGAATAATGTCGTTCACGTATTCTACGTCAGGCAGTTTACTGCTTGATCAAAGATCGATACCATCATTCTCATACGAGGATAGGGCTATCTTAAGAATCATTTCAATTACAAAACTGAAGAGGAAGGGCGCAATAGGCCACACCTGATGAACATCACTTCTCGTGAGGAACTCGGATGAAAGATCGCCGTAAGCACGACCCCAGCTTCGGCTGTTCGGACACATGCACTAGAAAAGAAATAAATTTACCTGGGACATCCATCAGTGAGAGACAACGACAGAGAACTGTGACGGTAGACTTAATCGAACGCCGCTGTCAGATCAAGAAAGACAGTTTGTGGGCCTACAGAAGGTGTGCCTATACTCTAAGATGTGTCGAAGCACAAAAATGTGGTCGATATAACCCCGACCGGATCTGAAATCGGTTTGATTCTCACGCATATAACTTTTGCGGGCGTTGCGTGATAGATGGAGGATAAGCCCAGTGGGCATTTTGGAAGTGATACTTACCAGGCAATTTTTTATGCGGTTTTTCAGAGAGCATCTATCACTTATCTTGTAAATCAACGAAACCACCGATTCACACCATTCCTTGTGAACCTGTTCACCACACCAGATTTCACGGAGAAGTTTTTTTAATTCCGAAACCAAAGCTTCGCCTCCATCCTTAAAAGAAGGTGGGGACCACCCATCAGGTCCATCGGTTTAGTACCTTTTCAAATTATTTGTCTCCTCATAACCTCCATTTCTGATGGAGAAATGATATCTGTGTTCATCGTTTCTCTGGCTGGTATATTCCGAAGGTCCACTGTGGAAGTGAGCCAACTGAATTGTTTCCTAAAGTGTTCTGTCCGATGATCCAGACGACGTCTTTAAGAGTGAGTCACTGAGCCGTTAGATTCCTTGATTAACTCACACCAGACTTCCGCGGGCCGGTATTTCTGATCAGACAGTAAAGGTTGTAAGTATTACCAATAGATGCAGTCTTTTCCGTTTTCCCATCCATCACTGCTCACGGTCATTTCTCGGGCTCCTAATCAGTTGGCGTTTCAGGCGTCTACACACCAGTGAATGTGGTATCCGAATGAACGGATCTGCGAACATCTAACAGAACAGCCGATGTGGGAAATATCCATCGTTTATGTTGTTTATGTGAGTCAAGGTCTTGTGTGGCATCGGAATTGGCATACAAAGCTTTCTTGATCTATTGCCAGAGTTCCTCTGGGTCCTGAATATCCGGCTGCATCCATAACCGCGTGGACAGTTCCATATGAAAAGCAGATCGTCGGTTATCGTCTAGAAACAACTGTGTGGGATAGATAGCTTTAAAGTTGATGCGCCTACGGACGAGACGTAAACGGAAGCCAGCACGTACCCAGGCGTGATCTGAGTCCACAAGCGCAGGCTAAAATGAACGAAAGTCTTCAGTTGACCCAGCGATGACCAAGGACAGTGTATTTAATATGAGTCCAACGTTGTGAAGACGAAGGATGACGCCATTTGAGTCTATGCCGCTTCTCATGACAGAAGTTCGTACTCGTCATAATCAGTCTATGATCAGTGCACAGCTGGATGAGGTGATCGTCGTTGTCAGTACAATCGGAAAACGGGGTAGCAAGCGCATGCAAGCTGTCTGGGGGGGGGGAGTGAAACAGTATACAAGGGGGCAGGCAATTAAATGCGACAAATGTAGCAGGATCGCAAATCACGGTAAGCGTTCAGTCACAATGTGAGACGACGATCCAAATCACGGAATGAGGAACATGGAAGATCGGAGATGGCCTAGACAAACGAACAACATAAAAGGTCAGCCAGACAGATGGCATGACGGGAATGAAGCATGGTAACGAGTCTGCAGTCATTGACACCAGTGGATCGGTGGACGGGGAATCAACAGGATTTAAATTTTAGGATTACATATTTTGGAACCTGGGGCTCAGTAGTACGGAACACAACAAAGTAGTTAGATAACTACATAGATTAGTCGCACGTGTAAACGTTATCAAGAGAGCGATACAATGTGAATGAACCGGAACAAATACGAGTATGGGGGCAACACCGTATCAGCAATGCTGAGGTTCGGCGTAAGGTGTTGGGAACCAGAGGCCAGTCTTTGGATCAAGTACTGAATCTAAACAGATTAACGTGGCTGGGACATGTGTTACGCATGCTCGCCGATAAACTTCCTCGGCGTACGCCGTTCTTTGAGGCAGGTGATGATTGGAAGGTAAGTCGAGGTGGTCAGTCCATGACATGGCAAAAGGTATAAAAACCTTGACCAGTGGAATTGGCCAAGTAGGACGTGTTAGACTTCCATGTTGAAGTCCACGTGACCCACCAACCAAATCGTTGGAGACATTAAGTGATATGGCTAGATGTCGCGGCCAGTGGTGCAGTTGCATTCGGACTCTTCCTTGTCCTCTTGATTTCCGCCTGATACTTTGATTTTGTTAGATCTTTATCACTATACTTCTATTCTTTCCGCCCTTTACTGGACGATGCTGGAAGCTAGAAATCGAAACCAGAGTAGAGAAGTGCGAGGTTAATGGTTGAATAAACTGAAACTGGAACAAATACGTGAATGGTGACAAAGGTGCGTAAACAGGTAATATTAGAGTGAACGTAGAAACCGCGGATCATAAGTGAGCGATGCTATCAGATAAAGCCAACAAATTGGACGTGGATAGATACGGTTTAAAGACACATAAGTGACATGGGAACAAGGGTTAAATGTGAAATATAACATGAATAGCCAAGCCAATTGGCACACGGGAGTGGAGACAGGTCGGGCGCAAGTTCAATCCACTTGATCCAGTGAACTGAGTCGATGACAGACACAGTCGGTGATGATAGGTTTGGGAATGGCCTGCAGCGGTTTAGGAAAAAATACGTATGTAAAACCCATTTAGTGGAATCAAGCTTGGTTCGGAGTGAAAATTTGAACCAGCAAGTCGGAATCCTGTCACATCAGATGTCAGAATTCGGAAGTCGAACTTCGGAGAAACATGCGATTTATGTGTGGTATTCATGTAGCGTGCGTACAGCGATGACTTGGTATTTGATGCCCAAGAGTGTTCTTGCATTCCAGCAGGCGATTTTGATGTGATTTTGCGTATTAAGCCCCCATCCCCCATATGGCATGTGTGTCACTCCGGCCGCGGGAGAACACAAGGCGCGTCACTTCCTGGGGACACCGTAGCAAGAACGGTGCGTGTGGAAAAACTACCCAAGGAGAATCTTGGGAAGAGGGTACAGATTGGCTTCTCCAGTGTCACCCGGCTTTTTGTTTGAGGTAGCACCTCTAGCCCGTGCACAACCAAGTGCTTTCCTTTGCCCAACATGATGAGAAGCAAGAGCTGGTGATCTTTTTTACTTTCTGGCCACATTCGCTCATATCGCGTTGCTATCCACGGACTTCTGTGACTTTTATGTACGGAGCCCGCTGCCGGGTGAAGAACGCGCGACACCCTTTAACAGCGCCGCTGATGTCCACAACGACCTATTGTGGGCTGTTGCTCATTGATTCGTGGCTAACCACGGGTATAGCCACTCTTGTCTGCGACATGGTGACGCGCTCGGTAGCATTCATACGTACTTTCCCTACGCGCCAAGAGACAACAGTTCTGAGGTGCTCGAATGCAAATGAAGTCAACCACTTTTCCCATTAGTTATGAGGCTCGGGAATCAATCTTTGATGGTTTCGGGGAGTCGGAAATCTCCCTAAAAACACGTTATCTGCGAGGCTGCAGTCCGCATTCTTCCAACCCGCGGACAGGGTGCTTTATGACAAGGCCCGCATATCCCAAATAGTAATGCAGTCGTGACAAATGTGCCCATGAACCAATCAGTCCACCAAGTTACAAAATCCGGAACCTTTGGCACTGCTTTGTTTCTGCTGACTTGTTTGTTGACTCTGTGGGAACTGAATGACACAAATGGGAAAAACAATAATACTCCTTGCAATTGGAACACGCTTCCCCACACATCGTGAGATATTGTTCCCGTCTTTCGTATCCACAAAACAGCCATATAATGTGGCTGATTTTTTCACTACGGTAAAAATCAGTTGTTCTAACAAGTGCTGTGAGATAATGCATCTGATTGGTGGTGGTTTGCTTGCTAACAAATATCAATACAATTCTTCAAGTCCAGTTGGCTCATGAAGAAAAACATTTTGGTGATATCATCGTTCCGAACACCGATCACCAGATTAACTGTCTTTCATACAGTTGTAAAGTGACATGAGCACGTCCGGGTCTTCGGTACAGTAACATAATCATCGATGGCTTCATTACTGAACCATTCTCTGTGTAAAAACAATCAATTCAGATATTTAGTTAGGTTAACTCAAGCAGTATTCACCCATTTTATGCATCGCCTTCGCACAGTTTTCGCCAACATTAAAAGAGTGCTCGAAACTCGTCGGGCTTCATCTTCAAGATAGCGGGGCAGCATCGCCGTTTGACACTAGTGACTCCGAAAATAACCGCGTGATGACAGCAGAACCGTATTGCTTCTGCTTCCATAACCTCCATTCGCTTACCGAATAATTCGGATTTCCCATGTTTGTCGACTCCCGAGGCGTTTGGTGAATGTTCTTGGCGTTTACATGGGCAAACAGCTGCGGAGCTTTTTCGGTTTCTCTGACACCATGTTCTAAACCGACCCACTGGTTCTGGGAATACTCCTCCTCTTCCGAACCATCTCGGTTTATTAGTTCATAGAAATGTTTATAAAGTTTGTTAAGTGACGGTACCCAATTGTTTCATAAAAGTGGTTTGGTCCAGCTAGTTTCGCGACCGTCCTTTGTGGCTGGTTGTTAATTCGGCCAACTGCTGCCTGAAAGGTTTCTGCTCAAAACCCAACCAATGCCATCGATCCACTGAATTTACTAATACCGTCATATGGTTTGGTGACGTTTTGGTTTAGTTTTGCACCTCTGAAGTGTAAAACGTTGCTGTGGACTTGGGTTCGTCCCACACCAAACCTTATCCTAATGGGGGGAAGTAGACGAGTTTTGTTACCTGAGCAGTTACATCGACCGGTCGTGGTCGAGTGGTTTAGAGCGTTTGCTTACTACCTCGGAGGTCCGAGGTTCGAATCCCAGCCATCACCGGTTACTTTGGTGGTAGACAGTAGTCCACTGTTGTCCGGTTCGTTACCACACCTGATCTATTGGAGTCTTATGTGGCTCCTCGCGACTCCAAGCCTCAGGGTTTGGTTGCCGGTTATCCCCAGTAATCTAGTGGGTCTTCGTGGCTATGGAGCAAATACCCCCTTCACTGCACTCATGCGGAAGCACGTAATAAAAAAATCTCTGGTGATGGGTTATGGGATGAGGCGTCCTCGCGTGTGATTTTGAGCAGTCTGCGCCGAAGTGACATTTGCTCCTCGATCAGAAATGTATACTGGCAATAAGGACCGTCTTGAAATACCTCAAAGACGTGGTCGGTGAGATGTTTAAGCATTTATATTTTTGTGGCATTATTTGAGTGTAAGGAAAACATCGTATCAACAATACTGGGGTTAGGTGTAAGGTATTGGAAACCAGAGGTCAGTTTCTGGAGTTAACAGGCTAAGATGGTTGGGACATGTGTTACGCATGTCCACAGAAGGATCTCCTCGGTGTACGCTGTTCTCCGAGTGAGGTAGTGGTTGGGTGGTAAATTGAAGTGGTCAGTCCATGGCATGGCATAACGGAAAGGTATGAAAGCCTTAGCCGCTGGACTTGACCGAGTGGAACGTGTGAAGCTTCCGGGTTGTTGTCGGCAAGATCTATTTATTGAATGGCTGGAGATATCAAGTGGCGTGACTTAGCGGCGCCGCCATCGCTGGCTAACCGACTCCTTTATCTCAGTGCATCCTCTAGGTACATTCGAATCCTTTCTTTGTCTATATGATTTCCACTCATAACTTTCTTTTCTTTTTACTTTTTCCCCATGCTCTTACTTATCCCACTTCCGATTTAATCATGATTCAAGGTGGCGACCAAAACCAGAGTACGCGAATGTTTAAGAGCGTTAGTTCTACTTCGATGTACTTACGAGAAATCGTAACTGCCAAGTATCACCCCATTTTGAACGCCCTTTCCACACGGAGAAACTGTTATGAATATGCAAGCGGCAAGTATATATATATATATATATATATATATATATATATATATATATATATATATATATATATATATATATATATATATATGTATATATGGTCCGCCACTGAATAGGGCTATTGCCTCTTGCTCACCTATCCTGAGTGGGATGTGATTCACTAAGACGCGTTGGACATCTTCGGCTGTGGGACAGTCATCGAAAAGATATAAACCGCTTGTTCCTCTACTAGCTCCCAGCACACATTCCCTGTAGCCTGACATGTAGCACTTGATTGTGCACGGGCTGGAGGTGCAACCTCGAACAAGAATCCGAGTGTTACTGGAGATGCTACCTAGTACCTAAATCCTGAGACTCTTCATGAACGGCTCCTCTACACACACCACTCATGGGCAGGTACCTTTCGACGTATCCATGAAGTCGGCTCATCCGCTCGCAGGAGCTAATCGCACAAAAGCGAACAAGTACGTAATAGTCCACTGGACCGTTGTGGCTATGGCGTATACCCCCACCATTTCACTCATGCACAAGCATGTAATAAAAAATGTGCCCGAGAATGCGTTGGGTTTGAGTCAGCATGAGGCATTGAGCGGATCGGTTGAGCAGCCTGGCTTGACACATTCAGGCCGTCTTCGTTTCAGGGATTTAGTTGTAGCGAGGGCCCAGCCCTGATAATCACGGTCATTGGTTAACGACTCGATCGCCACTTGTCCTTTACACCCATGGTTTTGCTACCCATTAAGTAAGCTATCTGAACCTCGGTTCGTTGAGCGTTTGCAAATTGGACATCACTGCTCGAGATGGGTTCAATAATGTTCTATTCCACTTTCTGCTCCTCCTATTTCAGATGGTTTTCGTGTTAGGCAGCTCAAAGCTGCTGTCCGGTGTATCTCATTTAAATTGGTTACAACCTAGTGGATTAATTCAGTGTATTCCCATCTTCTTTGGGTCGATTTTCTGCCAGACGTAAGTTATTCCGAAGTGAATGATAAACCGCTATTTTTTTTATAATGTATTGAATCAAATCACAGGAAGTAATTGAGCTACGTGAAACATTCTTCATCCCGTGATGACGCCTAAGTGCTATAGAATGGATATACCCCATAGCCATTATAGGAAACAAACTGCAACCGTAAACGTGAGAAATGGAATGTAAGACCACACCTGGCTGTATAAGGTTAGATGTGGTAGCCGACAGGGCGATAGGACAGTGTGTGCCTTTCCACTAAAATACGGGCTGTTTTTACCGAGCAGTTACATCTATGGCTCAGTAAAACTGAATGGCTGCGTATAATCCCTGTCGGTTTGATTGCGTTGAGACAGACGATTGATCGTGTGAAATGCTGGACTAATTTATTTTATGTGCCCGATTCGATCAAGTCAGAGTGCAATGATCCGATTGGCATTAGAAAGAATTAAGGTTCCGCATCTTTGTTGCCAGGTTTAAATCAAATGCAATAAAGTGGTCTAATTTTGTCGAGACTTAAGATAAGTACGAAAATATCGGACAGATGAATAATATACGGAAAAATTCGCTATTAGCCATGACGTGTACCGTCACGTGTTTACAATCTCTTTCGTACTGCAATGTGAAGGCAACGAGTGGAAAGCACAATTGAGTGTGTATGTACCAGACCAGACAAGTCCTTCGACGAAACACATTCGATCGTTTGAATGGTCTGTCTTCGCGTTCGCCATTCACCAAGTTTATTTATGCTCCATTTTATCCAAATATCTGAGACCATGGAGCTTCTTCTTCCGCGCACCGTTCTTGCTGGGTTCCAGTTGGATCGATTATCGAACGTCTTGATCTAACTTTCTTATTTTAGGCTGTCTTCCTATCGCCCGGGGGTTTGTTGTAATCTGTCTATATTTATCTGTATGAGCTCTTTTGTTTGTCACGGACTACGTTGAAAATAATCACCTTTCTCTCTTCCTATCCTGTCTATACTTCGAGATTGATCGGTGTTATGGATTCCATAGTTGCTTCTTTGTTGGTGCAACAGCCACCACAATCATACCTCGTGCATTCGCGGCTTTTTTTAATCTTTTTTCTAATGACCAAAGCTGGTAGGTGTTGAATATGTTGTGTTTTGTATGGGTGTGCGTTGCCTTTGCGGATGTGCGCTTTCTTCCAACCGCAATGAAATTTCTCTCTCTACGCTACTTGTTGCGGAAAGAGAACGATTATGAAGTCATGACTTTGTGATAATCCTAACTGACTTTTAATCGCCTTCGCTGTTTTCTCATTCTTTCTGAATCTACGCAAGGACATATACAATTGATTAGATTGATAATGCCTCAGTCAACAAATTGTACCAAATGTGTGACTCTTTGTGTAGCGATTCTAGTCGAGGCTACCTCATTCACATCTCGATCAGTGACCTGCTAAGGTTATCCACTTGGTTCGTTTCCTCGGTGTTCCACACCTCACGTCAGCAGAGCCACTCTGTTCGGTTGTCCTACTGAACTCACATAGTTTTACTACATACTAATCAGAGGTTTTTATTTAATTTTCTGAACGCATTGGTTAGTTATTCTGGCTTTGTCACACATGTACATAATTGAACATGGACACATGGGTGAAGCTGTTTTCGGTAACGTGGAAGAGGATGACCGCAGGTTCTCCATTGCAATCTCCATTCCCTTCTGACAGGGCGTGCTTGTTCGTGCTTCTACACCGTTCATTCAGAACTATGAACACACGCAGGCAAATACCCATATTCATAGGTTTGACTAAGTGTGCTAGTTTGTGCCCTTGTTTTACAACCAGTCACGGAATTGGTGTCCTTGAGGTGCATTTAAACTCATATTATGACTGTAACTTTGCCAGTGTAATAATCGGTAGCAGCGTTGTCACAAATTTTTGTAATCAGTCTACATTTCGTTTACCGCCGGGTGCACCAAATATGTTTCCAAAACCAGAAGTCAGAAAAACGTAAAAAGCACGATCAGGAAGCACGCCTTTTGCAATCATCTTGTCTGCATTACGCAATGACTGATGAAACCTGGTGGTTTCCCAAGCGTGTTGCACTGAGACTGATATCTGGCAAGGTCACTAACCAGCAACAGTCTTCCCTTCATTGGTCACAACCCTTAACTCGGGACGCACCGACTGTTGCCAGTGCTTGATTATTGACACTCTTTAAACTGCCTCCTTGACCGCTGAATCTCTTCCATCCCGTGTCATGCAAATGCGGCATAGCACATACAGAATTCGTTCAAACCATCCTTGATGGTGCAAAGTGATTAAGAGAACGACCACCTACACAACACGGAGTTCATCATTTTCATCGTGTCTCACGTGGTGTTACCACCAGATATGTGAAATGTTTCTGACACCTCACTGGTTAAATACGGAAATCTGTTTTCTCCATGAAGCTATCAGGTCGGACAGTCGTACAACACTTCTATTGGTTTTAACTTTGGTCGCATGCGTTCACTCCAAAGCCCAGCTGTGCAACATGAGCGCTGGTTTTTTAATCCTGTTCGTGATCTCATCTGTTGTATGCGGTTTTGAATGAGGGACACACGGAGAGGCCGTTGACAGCTGATTGATTCGACTAAGATTTTATATCCGTTCCCCGCACAACCGGATCCTGTTTGTATTGACGGATTCTCCATATTTTCGTGTTCTTCCGCTCCCTCCTCCATCGGTTGCAGTCAACTACTGACAGTCTATACTGGGTTGCATCAACCCTCTGTATCAGCTATGCATGATGTGGTTCAATTCGGTGTGGGAATAATAACAGTTGCATACGGTCTGGTGAGTTTTTCTATGGTCTATTTTATTCGTTGCTTGTGGTTCTCAGTGTTATCGGAACTTTCCCCGTTTTTCTCAAATAGCCAACATTGTGTATCGAAATGTTTACCCCGCTCAACAGGCGGGCCAGACCATGTTGAAGGGTAGCCGTGGATTAAAAATCCCGATAAGACAGTGCTCTCGAACTGTTAGGATGTGAATAAGATTCGAAGACTCCACAAAAGCAAGTTACAGATAGCATTGAGAAGGATCGCGAAAATTGGTGGGTCAAACTAGCTGGAAGTAACAGGTGCTTCAGGTTACACGCAAAGGCTACTCAAACTTATTCGCGACACCGGTGAACGGGGAACTCTGGTCAGTGAACCGATATGCGATAGAATTGACGAGCCCTTTCATGGCAGTGGGCAAAGGCTTGAACGTTGGACCGACTACTTCAAGGAGCACTTTAGCTGCTGACATGCTAATGTAGTTATTCCTTTGTCAACAACCATGATTCCTTGGGGAGTACCACATGGAAGTTGAAGTAGAATCAAACGTTCGATAACTATAGCGTGACAAAGCGGCCGGTTTCGACGAACGTCTTGGAATTCATTTCAAAATGGGTGGTGATTCGTTGATAAAATCGATTACCACTTTGCTTCGTGACATTTGGAACGAAGAGCATATTCCATTACCAACCAGATCTTTACTGTTCGCCAATTACTTGAAGCGTGTCACACACACAAACACCGTCGACCGAAAGTGATGGTTTTCCTCGACTTGAAAAGCGCCTTCGATTCAGTTGACCAAGCAGCGCTCTTCAGTGCTCTTCTCCGAAAAGGTATGCCATGGAAGTTCGTGAATTTGCAAGATCATTGTTTTCTCATACTTGTGGCCCCTTAAAGGTTTACACTGACCTATCCAGTTCGTCCGAAACGACCAGTGGTTTTCGACGTTGCTGTTCAACTTCTTCCTGGACGAGATAATGAAAATGCGTTGCAAAATCTTCAGGATTTGGGCGTTGAACGCCGACGATCTTGTTCCGATGTACGAAACTTGTGTAACGCGCTCTAGGTGAACTCGCAAGAGCTGTAGCTCTATCCGACATGCTCTTCGGACCTTCAAAGTGTAGTGATGTTGCAAGACTGGAGGTCAACGGTTCCGAGCTTGATGCTTGATGGAGGAGTTGCTAGCAATTGTCGGCCGCTTCACTTACCTCGGCATCAGCCTGACGGCAGATGGAGGAATCGTGGTAGAGGTGAGCAGGCGTATATCAAAGGCTGTGTAATCCGTGTGCTGGCTACTGGGGCGTTGTTTCCTTTTGTCATCCACGTAGGTCCACTTTGTATATTCATACTTTCTAATCCAACGTCCGACATGGTCAGAAAGGCAGTGGTCAGTGGGACTTGCCCTACTGTTTAACCCTGTACGATGATGTTGATGACAACGTAGTGCTTAGTGGAGGCCCATGTGAGTTGTAAGCTTTTCTAGACAGCTTTACTGACTACGTAACAGTGTTTGGAATGCGTTTTCGCGTTCAAAGTCCATGTTGCTGTTGCAGGACTGGGTTGGTCTAACGTCAGACTTTCAGTGTCTGGAGAGAGTATAAACGTGGTAGACAAGTTCTGTTATCTGGGCAGCTGCATCTCGTCCTGAGGTCGGATGTCAGATGAAGTATCTTTGTTCATGTAGAAGGCTTCTTTGGCACTTGCTAACCTGTCATCTGTGGCGTTGAAATGATATCCGTTTATCTATCAAGGGTCGAGTGTACACTGCATCATTCAGATCAGTGCTTCTGTATGATTCGGAGACATGGCCACTGTGCGTTGAGGATATACGAGAGTTGTCGATATTTGAATACCGATGTCATCGAAGCATGGCTCGAATCTGATGGGAATACCGCATAAGCAGTGCTGAGGTTTGGCGGGGTCTTAAGATCAAGGATCAGATCACTAGTTGAAACACTGGAGCTCACCAGACTAAGATGGTTGGGACATGTGTTGCTCATGTCCCCTCTCAGGATTGTTCGGCGTGCTATATTTGTTGAGGTGGGTGACGGTTGTAGGATGAGTAAGGGTGGTCAGTTCATGACATGGAAGAAAGGTGTGAAAATCCTAACCAGTAGACTTGGTGATGTAGAGCGTGCTAGACTTCGTGGGTGGGATCCCAAATACCCTCCCACCTTATGGTTAGATACATTGAAGGATATGGCATGGCGTCGCGATCAGTGGTGCTCTTTTATTCATAGAATTTCTTTATCAACTTGTTAATATTTGTGGTTCTCTTGTTGCTCGTTTTATATTCCCATTGTTTCTCATTATTGTGGTCGTCGCTGGGACATAGCAACCAAAAACCACAGCACCCAGTGTACGGTTAATGATTGTCTAAACGGAACTGAACTGTGTCCTTCTTTAATGAAGCGTAATTAATAGTGTCACTTTCGTTCTAAGTAAGTAATAACCGTACACACCAGCTGCGCGGTGGTGCTGGTTGCTTTGTTAGCGGAATTCATAGGGTAAGGTGAAATTTTGCTATCGAGTTTAACAATACTCCTCAGGGTAATCTGGTAAAGTGTACACATTCCCAGGGAATTTTGCAAATCGACGTTTGTGCAGATTTACAATAAAGGTGACAGGTTCTATCCTGAAAATTGTGGAAATCCGAGTGGTTAGTATTGTATTCAAACTTCTCGCAGGCATCGTTCTCTGCTGATTATCTAGCACTGTTGAAAATTACGCGCGGGAGAAACCGACCGGTTTCAGACCCTGTCAAGTACGACCGATCTTATCTTTACACTGCGACAGATTTTGGTGCAAAAGCACACATTTCGTAGACTTAGACTCTGCCCTTGCTGATCTGAAAGCGGTCTTCGAATCAGTGGACCACACAGTTCTCTTGCATTGTCGTGTTAATTCACTTCTCTTTTTCAGTAATTTCATGCGAACAGTCGAAGCTGGGTTCCTGCTTATAATTATATATATATATATATATATATATATATATATATATATATATATATATATATATATATATATAACACCGGCTTGAAGTGAAGAATGGTGCCAACGCAGCAACAACAGTCGGATTCACCACGAGAAAATGTGTTCATCCAAGTTTCCTTTTGAACCTTTTAATTTACTTAATTATGGGAATAGCCCTATTCTCTTGTGACAATAGCGTTATTGGCCCCCCGTAAACTGTCTCATAGAATACGTGGATGATGTACTTTTAAGTGAAGGTCCCGGTAAGTTTCTTTTTTTGGAAAGTCTGGGCAACATTGTTGCAGCATTTGAGGTGTGATATAAAGTTCTGCTGTAAAACTGGATTAGCCCTCCACTTAACCTTGTCCTGGCTGGGTAACCTTTTCTGACGTAGATGATTTTTTTCACCTGGGTTACATCTCACCAGATTATTGGATATCGGGTAAAGTATCGTCGCGCATACAGAAGACCCGTTCGACTTTTGTCAATTTGAACCATTTGTGGCAAGGGCTTGACATCCGATTGTCCACTAAGAGTCGAGTGTATACTGCGGCAGTTTGGGCATTCTTGCTATACACTTCAAAATCATGACTTACAGGGGGACACATGAAGACTATCGTTATTTAAACGTTGATGCCTTCGCAGTATGCTGGGGTTAGATGGAAGGTCTTGGGAAGCAAAGGTCAGTCTCCGTAGCAAGCACTCAATCTGAACAAGCTAAGGTGGTTGGGACATGTTTTTCACACGTCCGTAGATAGAGTTACTCGGCGTACATTGTTTTCCGAGCTAGATAGCGTTCGGAGGGTTAGCTCGTGACATGACAAAACTGTATGAAAACGTTAACCAGTGGACTTGGTCGAGTAGTACGGATCCGGGTCGACGTAACTTGAGGCGTTATCAGTTGCGTAGTTGCATTCGGATTCTTTATTCGTCTTCATAATTTCTGATTACAGTTATCATTTTTATTTGTTTATTATTTGCTAAAAGAACTGATCCAAAACTTCCCACTCAAGAAGCAAAATGAAAATACTGAAGAAAGGGCTACAAATGTCGTGACATCAACTGGATGGTAATCATGATACACCATAGTCCCCGGTCTGTCGAAAAACTGATTAGATGGATCTGTTGGATCACACTCGATATGCTTAACACACCCTGTACGGTCGAATATGCCGTTTAAGATTTTCATACCTTTCTTCCGTAATGTGGACCTACCAATCTTACTCATCCACCAAACACTGCTCGACTCAACAAATGGTACACGCTGGGGAATTTGGTTCCATGTGCAACCGATGCTTCATTCACGCTCACCTAATGAGTTTTAGTGTTCCATTGAATGATTCACGTTTTGTTCTCAGTATTGTTCACTTAACTTCGTCATTGCTGATGCGGCGTTTCCACTAGATTCGAACGATACTTAAAAGAAATTCGTGCTCCAGTAACGCATAACACGGCTTGTCTTCCACTCGCAGTGGTCGAGATCCTTAGTTGTACAGTAGACCTGGTCTGCCTGCCATATCGAACACACTCGTCCTTATAATTTGCTGGACACATTTGACAGAAAACACAGTATCCAGCTCTTAAGGTGAAGCACAAAATCAGCATTCTGATTTTTGAATGCTACCGGTAGCTTCCCTTCCCTGGCAGAACAGCAAACTAATAAACAAGTGTATTTAGGAAGCGACTTGTTCTCATTTAAAGAAATTTCAGAATATATCGCTCTTCGTGAACAGTTTATTTGTACCGGTAATCTAATTTGTTTGATCATTATTGGGGATACTTTTCGCCTGTGAATTCTGTAGCTATTGTGAGGCCTGAATGATTTTTCATTTTCCCGCCAGACTTCTACTCCCATCTCCTGTTTTCTTTGTTCCTCTTATTTCCCTAGTTCGGTTTCATGGGTTACTTGGCTTTCGCGGATTCGACAATACCGGGTAATGTATTTCTCCTCTATCCGGACGATTCGCTCAGTTTCGGTGTTCAAGCCGGTTTCTTGTTCACTATCACCGTGTCGATTCCGTTAACTTTGTTCCCACTACGACGATCCGTGAACAGTTTTATCTATCATCAAGTCAGTTTCGATGGAATACCTGTTTTCCTCGTCCGTTTCACGGCTTTCTGTTGTTGTTGGTGGTGGTGGTGGTGGCAGTAGTAGTAATGGTTACATTAGGCATGGTTGTACTATGGGTCTCTTCTATCTCGTAAAACCATCCATACGTGCCTGACAGTTAAGAACAAACAAAACGACCAAAGGCAAACGAAATCCAGAAGTCAAAGGTAGTTTCTCGAGCACCGAATTAGAAGCGGAAATTATCCAAGCGACAGAACTACTGCCCCACTCCATTTAAGAGCACTGATAACTCAATGTCTAGTATTATTGGTCCCAAAACACTTCCCAGTAACTGGTTTCAATTCTCCATCATTTTCTCAATGTATATAATGTTACCATCTGAGAAACCGTCTCTGTTGATATCGTCATCAGGTTTTCATGCTTTTCCGTTAAATCGTGTGCCATTTATTGTCAGCTGCCACATCCACTGGAAGGTTATGTGGTGCGCATGAACATGTATTTTGTACTGAATGCAGTCTCGCTATTGTTGTTATTTTAGATAAGCACTGCTTACCAAACAAAGGAAGATATTGAGCATTTTTCACTGAATTAACTCTTGATTTGTGTACTGAACATATTGAGCGGCGGTGGATCGCTCAACCGCTCTGAACTGCAGCTTTTGTTGCAGGGTGGTTTTTGTGACTCCTCGGCATATTCAACACACTTCAGATTCCTGCACGTCAAAATGACAGCCTTTCTTCTGGCTTATCCTGCAAGGATCTTCTGTTGCACAAGAATTCACGATCGTACGCTCTCTGTGGTGTTTAGTACATCGGTCTACCGGTTTATATATATATATATATATATATATATATATATATATATATATATATATATATATATATATATATCACCCGCCTGGCTTCAGGTTGTATCGAATAAAACATGGTACAATCGGTTAGGTAAGGGTAGATAGAATCCAATTCCGTGATTTGTTTGTGGGCGCAATGCCGCCGGGTTTTCCAGGCCAAAGCACGTAGTTTTTTAAGGGTCCACAATCGGAGCCTTTAGCTATCCAAAGCTTAATCCGCAGGGCAGCGAGACAAAGCGTGGGGTCCGTAACCCATAGGGGGCCGGTCACTGATTGTTCAGTTAGTACACTCTTCGGATGAGACCAAACATCCTGGGTGTCCAGTACACGCCTGCACCACAGATGCCGGTGAGCGTAGTGTTGAAGATTGATTTTTGCGAACGCGAGCTTGTGCTTCGTGTATTCGAAGCAAGTGTTGTAGTTTGAAGCGTTTGTCATCGTGATGGGTGAACGTGGTCGTTAATTATGTTAAATCGGTTGTCGTTACTGTGCCAGGCAGCACTCCGGTCCCATTGGTGCTTTTCACCTGGAAGTTTCGTTCTCCCAACGTAGGCGTTCAACTAAGTTGTCGCACATCTTTCACATAGTTCTCATGAATAATCAGCTTATTTACACGTGTGTGTCTTTTCGGATCCGATCGAATTGGGTGGTCGAAATAGTGTAGTCGGGAGATTGTGAAGACCAATTTCGGTGACTTTCGCTGTTGCTAGAATGCGGCACGACGCCAGTCTACATTACAGACTTCGATTCTTATGCTGCTAACGGAAAACGTGTTTTATTTGAGTGCGCACTTACTATCCCGGTCGATCGCACTGACAACGGCGATCGTCTCATCCAGCTGTGCTCCGACTACAGGTCGTTTCTGTCATAAGAAGCGCTGTAGACTCACATGGCGTCCTTCCACGTCTTCACAACGTTGAGCTCATATTAACCATATTGTCATTGGTCACCGCTGCCGTGGATCAGCTGAAGGCTGCTGTTCATTTTGGTCTGCGCCTGTGCACTCAGATCACGCCTTCGTACGTGCTGGCTTCTGTTTGCATCTTGTCCCTAATCTTGCTAACTCTATAGCCATCCATCCTACATATTTGCTTCTAGACGATAACCGACGATCCGCTTTTCAAGTGGAGCCGTATACATATATATACATACAGCCGAATATTCAGGACCCAGATGACTGTTGGCAACAGATCAAAGAAACCCTGTACGTTGCCCCCTGGGCCATACAAGACTCAGATTCATGAAGTCCACACGAACGATGGGTGATTTTGACATCAGTTGATCTGTTACATACTCTCAGGTCCGTTCGTTGAACCATCCGTTGTCTCCAGAAACAACTGCGTACGCATCAAGGCGTGATGTGAGTCCATCGTTTGTCAAGGATAAGAGCGTACCTTGCTTCATCTTCGTGATTTTCGTTCACTACTTTGTTTTCAGTTCTATTTCACTCTATGCTTCTATTCATTATCCTGTCCGAAACTGAACAATGCTGCAAGGTAGCAAACGAAAGCCAGAGAACTGAAATGAGAGGTCTCGTGTGGAGGATTTCCGTAAGGATAACTGTTGGTTTTTCACTGGGACCGCTAACCGAGAAATACGACTAAACATTTTGATCCACCAGGAAGTGCGGGTGTTGATTCAATACAGGAACGGAATAAAAGCATCCACCAACACAGAGGCGCATTTCGGCCCATCATATGAGGCTTCGCTGTCTTGTATCGAAGACCTCTGCAAGTTAAAAATTCACAATTCAGTCATAAAAGCAGCAAAAACGATAACTTTCAATGTGGAAACATTTCAAAAAAATTGGCGGAGAAACGGACAAACTAAAATCAGGTTAAGTCCCCAAATTTGACGTGAATTTCATCTGTGACATTCACTTTGCTAACAAAAACACGTGCTAAATAAGACACTGTAGATTTGCGACAAATATTTATACGGGACAGGATGATTCTAAACTCAGAACGTGTAGAAGACTGTGAAAGCAAACAGACAGGTCATAGCAAAGAGGATGAGCGCGGTCCTCAAGAATCTTTACACTGTCTGGAATATGGAAAGACTACTGCAGATTGGTGTTTATAGTGACACGTAAGTATTTGATTGAGCCAGCTCTGGAAACGAGGACAGAGTAAATGACTGATTGTTCATTAGGATGAGGAGATCAAGAAAGGATGAATGTGCACTCGAAACATCTGGAGGTGTTGAGGTGTGGGCTGGAAAGGGACAAAAAATTATGAAAATTACATAAGTTCTCAGAAAAAGAGGTGAAGTCAGGTTGATTGGATATGGACTAGCAAAGTAATACAGTGTCAGCGTACTTCAAAAGTCGTACAGGATTAGAAGTGGATAAGTCGCTACTATACGTAGTACGAAGAACAGCACCTCGAAGAGCATCAGAGTTGTTTGTTGAAGAACTCGACAAAATGCTAGCAACTTTGGTACGCTGCGTTCTGTTTACAAGGTAGTCTTTTGTACACAAAAACTGATAAATAGGACGCCAAAAAAATCCTGTTTTGGACGAAGGGAAAACGAGGAATGGAAATCTGAAGTAATAGAATAATGGAGAAGAACATAGCGAACTGATTTCGCAGAATAACGCAGGCTTTTAATAGTGAAATTTAAAGCGGAAATAATTGCGTGCAGAGTACATCTGTTGGGCTTGTATGCGAATTGTTGGTGGTCATCGCGAGCAAGAATTCGGGTGAGTAATCGACTTAGGTTAGCGCGTGCAGTCAACTTGGACACAGTGGAAGTAATGGCAATGGGATGAAATTATTTCGACGGAATGAATGAATCACAGTGTTGTGGAATAGGCCCAGTTGGTACTGGTTCTCAGGTGGCAAGAGCTGCACGGATAACAACGGATTGTTAATGAGGGAACTCATCATTTATGTTTCCGGGGCTACTCCAAATTTCAGGAGGGTGAAAGACGAACCATCCAGGCCAACAACGGAGGCTATTTTTGTTGTTTTTGGATATCTCAAGACTTCTGGAGGAAATAGTTCAAATTCGGTAGGGTCTCTGTAGATGGATGAACAAATACTGCATTCAGACTGCCGACATCTGTGTTCTGGTTGCTTGACCGGATCCTCTGGTTGCATGTAAACTTAATTTCATGCCAAAAACTTTTACTTCATGCAGAACGCAAAAAGTGGTTGGCGTGACTTATTCACTAGTTGTGTCTCTTGATTGTTCAGGATAGAGTGACTTTTCACAAAAGCGTGGTCATGTAGCTTGTGGGATTTTAATGACGGAGAAGCCGTTTCGCCTCCGTTGAAAAATACCGCTGATGATTGAATGAACTGAACTTCAAAAGCATTCAAGAGAATAATATTTTGAGAGCCCTAAGAGGCGATCTGTTGAAGGTCTGAGCGGACCGATGTCACGAGAGCATAGCGATCGCGACCGGTTTTGGTAGTGACATGGCAAAAGGTGGGATACAAAACGGAGCGGCGTGGGGTCGCATCGTCAGCAAAAGCCCGAATGGGGTTAGAAGTGGGGGATAAAGATCATCAGTGAGAAGCAGGAGAGTAGTTGAAAGCATAGGACCTTGGGGACCGTCGGCATTCACGGGAGACGGCTGCGATTGTACCCCATCGATTCGAACGGGTATGGTAAGGTTACTGGGAAAACTTGACGTCCACAAAACAAGGGCTGGAAGAAACCCAAAAGTGGGCAATTTAGACAGTAAACCATTGTGTCATTCACGCTTAAAAACCTTCGTTAGTCGAATGAGACTGTGTGCTTTTCTGTGGTTAGCGAATGCTGCTGATCAGCAGTGTTAGACCACAGCTATTAGATCATTCGTGTATTGATGAAACCGGAATTCGTAATGATAACCACGTAGTAGGGCTTCAACTTTGCGGAACGGTCGCAGCTGGTGTGAAAACATGGTCTCCGTAACTTTCGGAATGACAGAAGTTAGAGAAATAGGATGGTGGCGTTTTGGGTCGGAAGAGTCGCGGCTTCTAGGAATGTGAAAAATTACAACTTTTTACCATGAGTCGGAAAACGTACCAGCTTGGAGAAAAAAGCAATAAGATGACGCAAAATTAGTGCTAACTCCGGGGGCACATTTTCAGCACGATAGGTTGACCACGTAGTTTGTTTTGGCCGAGTGATTCTAAAGTCTGACGAACCTTTTTGCGTTGTAATAATGGGAATAAAAGGATGACTAGTAAGAGTGATTGGAGGCGGAAGAATAAAGTTGCTGGTTGAAAAGGTATTAGAGGCAAACCAGGAAGGAAAAAGCCTCAGCTTTCTCATGGGGTTCGCAGACTAGAGAGCCAGAGGAGTTACAGACTGGGGAGCAAAGATTACGGGAAAAGGCTTTGGCGACAGATCAAAATTATCGGCTCTCTGTAGCGGAGGAAGCTAGACGTTCGGCTTTGTGGCGAATGAAAGGATCCTTGACTTTCTGAATGGGATATATCATATATTTATCCTCCGATAACCCGGTACAAAGTACATAGGCGTCCTTCCATGCAAAAACATGAAACAGAAGAAAAAAACGTCCATTCACAAGGGAAATCTGCCTCCAGTTAGAATGCAATGGGCCACAACATAACTATCACAGAGCGCGACTTCGAGCTAACACTTGATAGACACTGTGCCGTGTCAAAGCTCGGCCTCCACGTTTTCATTTCCATTTCAAGCAAGCATGTGGGCTGAACACTAACAGGTTGCTTAGACCGAAGTAGATGGTTGACTTAAGGGGGTCCGACCCCGAGCCTTTGACTAGAAAGTCCAACCTAAAAGACAGTAGGACGATATATGGATCTTGTAGCCCTTTATGAGCCGGTGACAGATTGTTCAGTTCATACGCCCTTCAAATGGGACCGGACACCTTGGGTGTTCAGTACACATCTCCGCCACAGATCTCGGTGAGCATACTGCTGTACGTCTCATACACCACCGGTGGTTGGTTTGGAATCGGGGTTTAGCCTTCTTCCTTAGACTGACCATCAGTTAGTCAACTCGATGGAGAGCGTCAGGCATTTGCTTTCGTCCTCTCATTTTAGTGGGAATACCTCCGCCAAGAGAAGGCAGTGTGTAGGACTTCCTCAGCAGAAGCTGTTTAGCAAGCACTGTCATTTGGGAACCGTTCGAGAGGCGTTCAGGACGAGTAGCCTCCTAGGAGCCCGAGACACCCACCCCCGGCCATACTGAGGCATTTGGAGGCTTCTGAATGAAGGGCGTACGTTTGTTTACAGCCTGCAAGGAGACATTATGGGGTAGGGAAGCCGTACCACCGTCGGAATGCTGATTTCTTCTTTACGAAATCCATCCTAGTTGGCGACAGTTATCGTGTGGTTCATCTAACCTATGTGAAACCACTGCGCCGGTGAGTGACTTAGCTGTTCCAGTTTCCATCCACACAGGCTAATGCTCTCGAACGCATTCAACCAAGCTTCCGAGTAGTGCATCCCACATGCATATCTGGTTACTGTTTTGCGCGGACGGCCTTCCTACACGAGCTTTGCATCGCAACTCCTATTATAGTATGCTGGGGCAATGAACTTCCACGGAGGGTTGAATGTGCGCGATCTGAATTGACGGAAACGCAGAAAACCCTATAAGACCCAAGCTTGACAAGTGGCTCGACGGGTTCCCACACTTATATCGACCATCAATCAATACGGTGGTGTACAGCCTGTCATTATACCATCCCATCAGTTTTTTGTGGTATAAAATCAGAATGCGCCAGCTCACAACGCGATTGCCAGACAACACTTTTGTAAAGATGCAGATAAAAATATTAAGAAATACTGGAAGATGCTTCTAGTTGGGTTTTGCACGATTTTCCATGGACTGTCCGTATATGAGCGACCGTGCATTGGACTCTGGTGCAAAGTTGACTCGATCGGGTCAACCAGCTTGACACGTTCAACTATATTGTCTTTGTTTCTAGGAGGTTTTTCGGTACTCCTCCCAGGCATATTGTCCCACAGGAAAAAAAATGGACAACGATGCACACACAGTTACTCAAGCTGTGGAATCGTGTACTTTGTCTTTCAACACAGAAATATTACTAGTCAGATTGCGAGCACACTCTGGAACCTAACTGAGTAAGATGAGTTGTTGACAACTCGTTTTTGTCGCTCATGTGAGTACATACATTGTGTTATGCTGTGCTGTTCTGTCATTGATTAAATGACTCGAATATACTGTTTGTAGGCAGCCTCGACGGTAGCAGTTTGTCAGTTCACCGGCTTTTTTAGCCTGTAATACAAATGTGTTTTGTTCTAATTGCGGGCACTTCCAGTATCCCAGACAATGGAATCAGAAGTGGTGCAGAAAGTTCCATTCATTGTTTTCACGACATCACATTATGTCGCACAGAATGCTCTAACCGTGTTTGAGCAAATCGTATAAGTGGTCAGCATGAATTAAATGAGATTGCCAGTTCGGCAAACGATCGATCAATCAGAAAATCTGGAAATCGCAACGATAATCACCTATGGATGTGTGAACGCCCGCTGTGAGCACGCTCCCACGGTATCGATTATTCACGGGTGGGGCAATTCCCAATAAATTAATTGTGATGTAACTAAAGTCATTCAATTACGTTCCATCTGACTTTTTAAGGGATTTTGCACCGAACAGTCAGCCATTTACTGGTCTCATCCGGGGAAACTTAATGATTTTTCCAACCCACCCCTTTTTCGGTCAAGCATGTCAATAGATTGCTCAGTCGGCGCGGGCGATAAGGTTTATCTGAATTTCCCACCAGTAAACATGAACCTTTGCACCGACCCGACCTGACACTGCACATTTGATTGTCTAATGAGTAGGAATGTTGCACGCGTGCCCGTTTTTGGAGCCGTCATCTGAGAAGATTGATGTCAGTGCTGGCTATTTATCACTATGCATCCACTCAAAACGCCAGGCGCATCGTTTGAGTATCACCAGTTTGATAAAGTGAGAACAGTGATCGCGAAAAAATTACACGCCCCCCACCCGGCTAATCAGAGTACGTGACCAACCGACACACGTTAGACGCAACTTAATTTGCTGTGTCGAGTCCGCGCCAAGGCTTACGCCTTGTATGTTAATTCCGATAAACCCAGTTGCCGCATCGTTTGAAACCCGCCTGGGGCTTAAAATTGAAGTATTCTATTGACGAACTTGACCGAGAAAAGCAGTAGTTGTAATCCACTGTGGACTACTTTTTGAGCAGAACTCAGCGTACCAAAGTTGCTAGCATTTTGTCGAGTCCTTCAACAAACAACTCTGATGCTCTTCGAGGTGCTGTTCTTCGTACTACGTATAGTAGCGACTTATCCACTTCTAATCCTGCACGACTTTTGAAGTACGCTGACACTGTATTACTTTGCTAGTCCATATCCAATCAACCTGACTTCACCTCTTTTTCTGAGAACTTATGTAATTTTCATAACTTTTCGTCCCTTTCCAGCCCACACCTCAACACCTCCAGATGTTTCGAGTGCACATTCATCCTTTCTTGATCTCCTCATCCTAATGAACAATCAGTCATTTACTCTGTCCTCGTTTCCAGAGCTGGCTCAATCAAATACTTACGTGTCACTATAAACACCAATCTGCAGTAGTCTTTCCATATTCCAGACAGTGTAAATATTTGTATATAACACGATTCATCATGCAGCTTGAACGCTCAACTAACCATTGAAAACAATGGAAGCATTGTACAGCGGTTTCATCCTTGTTGGGAATCATCATCAGTGCACATTCACCGAGCCCCCACGGGGACTCGAACCCGGGGTGAACGATTGTGGATCGAACACCTTAACCGCAAGGCTATCCGGGCTGGCTCTCAACGGTTTGTTGAACATCTACACTACATGATATAGCACCCTACTACTCAATTGCAAAGTGTAAAGATTCTTGAGGACCGCGCTCATCCTCTTTGCTATGACCTGTTTGTTTGCTTTCACAATCTTCTACACGTTCCGAGTTTAGAATCATCCTGTCCCGTATAAATATTTGTCGCAAATCTACAGTGTCTTATTTAGCACGTGTTTTTGTTAGCAAAGTGAATGTCGCAGATGAACTTCACGTCAAATTTGGGGACTTAACCTGATTTTAGTTTGTCCGTTTCTCCGCCAATTTTTTTGAAATGTTTCCACATTGAAAGTTATCGTTTTTGCTGCTTTTATGACTGAATTGTGAATTTTTAACTTGCAGAGGTCTTCGATACAAGACAGCGAAGCCTCATATGATGGGCCGAAATGGGCCTCTGTGTGGGTGGATGCTTTTATTCCGTTCCTGTATTGAATCAACACCCGCACTTCCTGGTGGATCAAAATGTTTAGTCGTATTTCTCGGTTAGCGGTCCCAGTGAAAAACCAACAGTTATCCTTACGCAATTCCTCCACACGAGACCTCTCATTTCAGTTCTCTGGCTTTCGTTTGCTACCTTACAGCATTGTTCAGTTTCGGACAGGATAATGAATAGAAGCATAGAGTGAAATAGAACTGAAAACAAAGTAGTGAACGAAAATCACGAAGATAATGCAAGAAGCCCGACTACCAGTATGTAAAACCACACGGTGTTTTCAGTACCTGGTATATGGGACTCCTTACTGGAAGTGTCACATGTGCTAGTTTGCCCAGTTCGCTGGTCAAGTTTTTCCTACCTTACTGTTATATCATGCAGTGACTCGGAGAATAACGCATACCGAGGAAGTTTATCGGTGGGCATGAATAATACATGTCGCAACTAATTTTACCCGTGAAGAATCAGTACCTGTTCCACTCACTGACCACCGATTCCCAACATCATACGCCTAAACTCTACACTGCAACTATGGTGTTCCCACCACATTTGAAGCAGTACTACGGATTTATCGACGTTCAAACACCAACAATTTTTGCCTATCCTCTAACCTTAAAGGTCATGGTTCTGAGACGTATAAAAGAATTTGTCAAACAATCACAGCGCTCACTCGACTCTCGAAGGACAATCCGATGTCGCGCCGGCGCCACAGACAACTGAAGTTTGCAACACCCAAACGAATCTTCTGTACATGGGGCGACAATTTAACCGTTATCTAACCACTTGGTGAGATGTAACTGCCCAGGAAGCAAAACTTATCTACTTCAGCTAGAGCTTCCCTCACTAACACAAGATCTGATGTACAGTCAACCCAGCCCTGCAGCAGCATTTCACACTCTGAAGATGCAAAATGCATACCAAACAATGTTACTCTGTTATTCATGCTATCTAAGAAAACTTGCAACGAACGTGGATCGTAACCCAGAAGAATAATATCGTCCGCGTATTCTAAGTCAAACAGTTTACGGCCTGAGCAAGGATCGATGCCATCATTCTCACACGAGGATAGGGCTATCTTAGGAATCATTTCAACTACAAAATTGAAGAGGAAGAGCTAAATAGGGCAACCCTGATGAACACCTCTTCTCGTGAGGAACTCGGGTGAAAGATTGCCGTAAGAACGAGCTCAGCTTCGACTGTTTACATATGAGCACTAGGAAAGATATCTATCATTTCTGTTGTAATTTAATTCGATTTTGCGACAGCAGTATGCGGTTGTTTCAGGTTATTTTAATGGCCCGAAAGAACTTTGTAGCGATATACTAAAAGATGGACAAGGAGCTATATTCTGTCACTCACATTCGTCGATCCTAAAACAGTGCATTGTCTGTGATTTAACTCCAGGGCCGTATGTGTTGTGCAAATAACTGAGTGGGAAGCATTGCGATGCAGACATGTGTGGGAATCGCAGATGACACGAAAGGGCCGACTCGCCCACGGATGTCACAATAACGATTAGCCGGGGATTCCTTCTATAGCCACCGACCTCAGTCATATGACAAGCGTCTGTTATACCACTTTTCTTACCTGCTGTGACTTGTCCGTGTTTCGTTCCGTCCCACTAGCTCTAGTGAGAACCCGGGTCTACCTCAGAATCATGTCCGTTCATTAGCGCAAAACAAAGAATATATAGGTTGCTCTCACATTCGGCCACTCGTTGTGCACAGTGCATTGGTCCGACTGGTGTGGGCGACCACGCCTTGAGGCTTAACGCTGACAAGACTCATCTCTCATTTATTGATCCGCTACAACGATCGGCTGTCTTGTCACTCGAGCTTTAGTTGTCTCAAGCTTTGGGTTTGGTACCGCATCAGTGCCGACCGCCAACGTGAATTGGCTGTCCGCCGACGATTGGATAGCACATTCCCTCACAGTCAGCTCCACTGTTCATTGATTGCTGATCTACAGTTCATCGTTGTAAACATCGCAAATTAGGACGCGGTCGTCATTACAGTCTGTAGTTCTGTGAATCCTATCTGGAATTACGAAGTGCCCCCTCCCCACACAGTTGCTCAAATGATTGGCGAACCCCGTATGATGCGTATCTAGTGTCCCATTCGGGTCTCTCGCTTTCCTCCGTTCGATAATCCTGTAGATGTTCGTATCTTACTTCAGTACAACAACCACGGATCTTTTTGCTGTGATCTTACTGCCGTCAGGCCAACGGGACGCACACGGGGAGGTTGTTTTAAGTCAACTCAAAATTCCTGCTGAAACAACGACGACTGAAGTCAGCGCACCCAGT
The DNA here is from genome assembly GCA_948099385.1 of Fasciola hepatica. NCBI lineage: Eukaryota > Metazoa > Platyhelminthes > Trematoda > Plagiorchiida > Fasciolidae > Fasciola > Fasciola hepatica. The sequence goes on from CANUEZ040000182.1 coordinate 12,465,131, forward strand.
GCATGGTCCTTTGAACGTAATACTCAACAAATGCCAGCTGGCCTCCCAGTGTATGGGAGGTTATCGAGTAGATAGACAACATACTTGCACAGTGTGGCTTCATAAATTCGTCGCATAGAGTTATCCTTGGGTAGTGGATTTTTTCTACACCGATATGGAATTCGCCCTCATCTTGTTAAGCTTTGCGAGTCTTACCGGATTTCTAGCCGTGCATAGTTTTCTTCAGCGCGATCACGTCTGTTCGACGCAGTGTTCTTTCCCTAACCACAGTCAATGGCCACCAGGTGTTGCTGGCCAAAATGCGATGTTTGGATAGCCATTCATTAGACAAACGTTTTGTTCTCCGTCTAAAATCCATCTGGATTTACCTCATCCGATCAAGAAATTTCAAGCAACTCAAACTCACCGAACGTACCCTCACTGGCTCGATTTTTGATGTCATCCGGGATATTTGTGTTTTCTACTCGATCACTTAATTCTTGACTTCGTTGAGCTTGTTTGAATGGAAGGTTATGCGTTAATGTGCTACTGACTTATGTCGTCTGTCATGTTAAATTCACGCGTACACTCAAACAATTCCTCTTATGTTCTGTCCTAATTGAATTGTCGGTGGGCTGCAACGTGCGCACTTTTTTGCCGGGAGCAGCGTTACTCTTCTGTCGCGGAATTAGACGGTGGATTTGAATACACGATGCCGGCCAAACGATTTCGCCTGATGACCATTGGTCTCCTGGTACTTTGCTTTTCCCTCAGTTTGACTACCGATAAAAGTGAGTGAATAATGGATTAATCTAGTTACTGTTTTGGTTATCTGTATGTTCGTCGGTGAATATAGTGTTTGATCTATGACGTGTACGTCGATGCTCTCCGTTCTTGGCTTTTTGTTACTTGTTTTGCATGCTTACCCATGAGTGTACTGGAAGGGTTATGTACCCGATAGCATCGAAGACCCACTGCGCCATTAGGGATAACCGGAACCCAGACCCGGAGACTTGGAGTCGCGAAGAACCACATAAAGTCACAATAAGTATGATGTGGTAATGATCCGGACGACAGTGGATTGCTGTCTACCACCAAAGTAACCGGTGATGGTGGGGATTCGAACCTCGTACCTCCGAGGTGGTAAGTAAACGCCATAAACCACTCGGCCACCACCGGTCAACTACGGTGGGGAACAGGGCATAAAAAACAAAATACGTTTCTTGTTTTGTGTGTGAGAAGCCCGTTGCGGTGGGATGAAGAATGATGCTTATATTTAAAAAACAGTACGCTAACAAAGGATACAGCAATTTATGCACGTGTGTATCTTGTCGTACCGGTTTTACGAGTTCTTTGTTAACTTATTCCATCTGTCATATAAGCTCCACATAGCTGAGCTTGGTGTTAAAACGTCACAGAACATTTAATCACCAATCAAGAGGGCATTATCTGTATGCTATTGCTTAGGACTGTTGTGGCCGTTCTCAACCTTATAGTCATTCATTCTGCATTCCCTCCCCTATTTCACCGCCTGCTTACTAGTCTTTCTCAGCGTTGGTAGACAATCTGGCATGTTTGATTCACACCGTCATGTTCCTCGTTCGATTGTAGGGATGCTGGTTGACCGTTTGTGGCATTCTGTTATCATCCAATAGCATGATGTCTACGTTCGAATGCTACCGCTTTCTCGACTGTTTTCCTCAGTTGTGTTCATATAGACTCATGTGACTCGTGATGCTGAAAGCTTCGATTTCTTCTTTTAATTCTATACTGAAGCACCAGTGCAACGAAAGGGCCATACTCGTAGTTACATGGGCCCCCTTGCAGCTTTTTGAAATACCAGACTCCACGAATGACTGATAGCTGGGATAATGAATCATGTAAGACTCCATTAGATCGGTCGCGGTAACAATCCGCCAAATTTGACCGTCGATAGCGGGGTTCGAACCGTTCACCTGGCAGTTAAAGACTTAAACCAATCCACCAGGAGCACCGTTCATTTATTCGAAATTATCTCACATTGGTTCAGCTCAACACTACTGTAGGTTATCGTGCCTTTGGGAATCTTCGCATCCCCTATATTCGTTGTCTTTCCGGAGTGGGGAAGCTGTCACGCATTGTGAATACTCATTTCAGTTGTAATAATTAGGCAGGAAGTAGGATATGTTTTGGATACTACTTCAGCGGTGTGTTGATTTCAGTATTTATTACTTTTCAAGAATAGGTGGAGTATGTAGATACAATTTGCTCAACGAGAACCAGTACGAGGCTAAACACCTAAATCTCTTGATTGATTTCCTTAATTTCCACTATCCATTGTTAAGTCAGCTGCGGTGTCTTGAACATCGCGGGGAGCACACCCTAAGACACAGTCCAGCTGGCGCCCAGTGTCAGTTTCTCCCACAGGTATTCCACCCTACGTCCTGTGGTCCGTTTCAGCAGGTCCATCTAATGAGGCGGGATTTCACAAGGAAATTCATGCTCTAAGACGTCGCAAAGCGCCAAGCATCGGTGACCTTCCCCGGTCCTATTTAAAGATTGGAGTATACCTTGTTAGAGAATTTCCTATTTTGTTCACCAAAATTTGGAATTCTGAGCAAGACGCCTCCTTGTGGGGGAATCGATTGGTTTTCCCATCTTCAAAAGGGCTCGCGCAGTGATTGTGCCAACCATAAGAGTATAAGCCGGATCACAATCTCGTCATATTGTGTTGAGCGTGGATAGCTGCTATCTGACCTAAGTAATTGCTTCACGTGGCTCAGACGTGCTTTGATTATGGTTGATTATCGTTTACTTTTTCAAGCTCTTCGCCTGTGCTGAACAGTAATGGAGGAAAAACCTCACAGAACATATTGAGAAGCAAACAGCATGCAAACAAGCTCTTTTTCAATTATTCTTACTCATGAGTACGAACACGAGCTGGCTGAGATCCAAGGGATGACGTTTGTTTTCGATTAAGTACGTTTTGGGATATGGTTCAGAATGAAATCCAGTGGCGTCAATACTGTTGGACTGCTGTGCCCCGTAAGCATACGAAGCTATGATGAACAAATGAAAACGTCAAAAGTGCACGAGGAAAAATGATTTTCTTTTTCAACAATCGCTTTCCTTCCATTCTGTTATGCCTTATCATTTATGATTTGGAAGAAGGTGGCCGATTCGTTGTGTCAGGCATTTGACATTAGATTCTGTGACTGAAGTTTTCGAGACACGCCCTCTGAGAACGGCTAATGGTATTAGTTATCGAAATCACTGTCGCGTGTGATGATGCTGTCTTGAGTGGTTACGCGGACCATCTTCATGGTTTCTATACTTGTACATTACTAGAGGAGTGAACACGAGAATTGTACAGTGTACTCAATGGAAGGGGATCCACTCTTGAAGGGTCGAATTTCTATGTATACTACTTAAAGAACGCTCTGGATTGTCCATTCGAGATGACAATGACCAATACCGAGATTTGCTTATTAAAATGCCAAAAATGGTTCATTTTAGCGCGGAGCGATGATGATGTTGATGATATATCAACCAATATGGACGCGCCTATTGCTAGTAAACTGACCGTGCTGTTCAATTTTGAAGCGCTTGTATGAGAAATCCGAGTCAAGTAACAGCTTAAGTAATATTCGCTCGACAGGATATCATCCATTGTCACAGTATTTATCGTTAACCTGTTCTTGGTTCAATCGTGTATATTCATATTGGTCTGGTGAATTTATGAGTATGTAGCGGATCTTATTCCCGTATAACAACCAGTAGCAGTTCATTGATTGAGGTGGTTCACTGATTCCTGCTTCTCAGCAGCAGCCTGAATTGAATATCTAAACGATCATCGGGATTGAAAATCAGGGGAGAAACCATCAGTAACGGTATCAATTTGACTGTTAAGTTTTGCAACCACAAGTGCCACTTCTGATGTCACATGGTCATATCTTCCTGCATGTGATCACTGATTGGATGGATCTCGTGGTTGTGTAACCCACCGTAGATTCCTGATACGCTCTAAATGGCCAGGTGTACTGGTTCGGATTTTAACACCATCCTTCCATGCTACGGACTGGTCACTTTAACAAGTGGTATGCTATTAATGTGCCAAACCAACCACCAACCCGACTACCGGTTAAATCTCTATAGTGTCAGATCTCGTGATTGAAATGACTTCATTTAAAAGACTTTATCGAGCTGTCAGATAGAGACGGGTGGAAGTCACTTCAGTTTAGAAATTCGACCCTCCGTGGTTGGATCCACTTCCATTGAGCACATTGTACATTAAAATGACCATGTAAACCCAAAAACCGAACTGTAACCGCACCATAGAATTTCCTACTGTTTGGTTTAATCTTCATTCATATGGTGATTTTTTCGCGTGATATATGGTGATCACGATCGTCGGATGGTGTGGTAGTAAATACTGTGATCTTTCAGCATTCAAGTACATGTTAGGGAAATATTTGGAGATTACACCGATATACATTGGTTACCAAAATAAATCAGTTTTGTTGTGTGAACTGCCCCTGCGTACTGCGCAGTGCACTTAAGCTACTCGCGAAGCATCGGCGTTTCCTTTTTGTATTCATAAAAATTTAAATATTTCATCTATTTTGTTTACTGTATTAGTCACGAAATTCATCACTCTTCTTCCTTTGTGCAATTAGTTGAGGTGATTATTCAACTCACATCCAGTCTGGCCGGATCTCTGATTGGTTATATTCTGCCTTCGATTGCCGTGCTATCTGCCTACGGAGCCTGTCGGTCAGCGAAAGAACGCCGGATTGCTGCGTATCTGCTGCTTGTTGGCATTTGCTTATTTGTGATCGGATTATGCTCAGTCTCATTCCAGGACTCAACATTAACCCACTCATCGATGTCTTTGTTTGGTTCTGACAGTCGTTCTCCGCAAAAGCAAATGAATACTGAGTTGTTCCCTTACGACTTCGCGCCCTCACGTGACCGAGATGCAGAACCCGGAATTCCAAAGTTGCAGCCACCTGTGGGCCGTATCTCGTCGGAACACAAAGCTACGCGGATTGAAATAATGAAAGCCCAAATGCGTTTAAAGAACAATCAGTCTGATCATAAGCTCGTGGCATGGGAGCCCAATAATACAGAAAAAGTGGTTAAGTGGAGTATTTCGTCATCCCGAGATTCATCACAGATGAAAGCAGCCGTTCCAGTAGATAAGGTTCATTCGCTGAAGCATTCAGAAGGTACTGTGTTTAACATCGAAGTAAAAGAACCTAAGATCCCAGTTGATGTCCCGGGCGCCATCCAAGAAGTGGCAGAGAAAAGGATAGGTGAAGAAAGTGCATCGTCGAAGCTAATTGAAGCTAAACTGACCGCGGACGCGCTGGAATCTATTCCCGTCCGAATTGCTGGAACCAAATCCCCTCTGAACCATATCTCTCCGATTGAAGTCGGTAGTCTGAAAGACGGATCACTGGTGAATGAACAACTCATTCAAAATGTTAATGGTGGTGCAAAGTCGATTGCAGCGAACCAGACTTTTTCTAATCTGATCGACCATAAACTGCCGGAAAATCAGATAAAGCAAAACGTGATCCGTTCTGCGCCATCCGACCAGTTTGTAAAACTCCCAGTCGATTCTAGTCAGTTGAGTCCCTTGTCTAATGATTCAATATTCACGATTAAGAATCGAACGGGAGATGTCATAGTTTCAGTATCGAAAACTGATTCTAATGAAAAATCCCTAGGTTTGATTGATTCTAGCAATGTGACTCTTGGGATTCCTGTGTCAGAACCAACATTCGTCAAGTCCAAACAATCAGACAATCAAAATGCTGCCCTCTCCCTTGCAGAACCAGTTCAGGTCACACTGAACATCTCGAATCTAACTCAGCCTCGGTCAAACGCAACCCTGCAATCTCCTGATGCGTCTCGTTTAAATCTAGTAACAAAAGCCGCAAAGCAGTCAGACGAGGTGCATGTTTCATCCGCATTATCCTCAGAGTTATCGCATCAGCTCAAAAACAAATCAGTCCTTATACCTGTCGAATCGCAATTTGGTTCGCAAAATACGGCGCCCGTAAAGTCCAAACAAAATGCTGAACCTTCTCTTCATTCCCAGGAAAACGATAATATCTTGAAACATAATTAAGCTCGTGCCTTGAAATCTTTTGAGTCTCCGGAATTGAAAGAATCGGACAGCTGAGTCACAGAGGCTCGTGGATTCAGCGCAGTCAAATCGGACTTGGGGGTCAAGAAACATACGAACGTGTTATGAAGTTTTTTTTTTAAATTGGGTCTCTAATAATAGAGCCACAATCGCCGAATTATTCTTCCTTTTTATCTCCTCAGTCCCAGGTATCCTTGTGCCGGTTCCCCTCTACATAACCCCCATTGTACAGAGCGACTCTCAGTCAATTCCCTCCGTATGCGTCCTGTGTAAATAGACCAGATCTTTACTGTTCATCCCCCGTTTTTCTCAGTCTGGGTTTATCCCATCTCTGACATTGGTGTGAAGTTGTTGGTCGAACGTGATCCATTGTCTTTCGCAATATTTCTCGTTAGTTATCACGGCATTTGACAATTATCTGAGGGTACTACGAGCTTGTGTCGTTTTGTATGCCTCGTGTCATTTTCGCATTCTGCTCTAATCGTTTGGTTTATCACCCCTTTATTTTCGTATCCGTTGCTAGTTTGACTGTGTTCTGTGGTTGCGGGCTGAATACATTGGTATTTATTTTTGTCTAAGGCATTGGTCTCTGCGATTTTAATAAACTTGATCTTATGCAACTCGTGAGCGCTCACTTGCCAATAACTTTAATATGGCTTTGGGAGAACTATCGACTTAACATACTTCAGTTTAATGCGGCTAGTTCCGGCGAGAGAATGAGCCGCCTTCATAGAGAGTTCCCTCTCTGTTGTTCAACCTTTGTCTTCTGTCCCTAACCATCCCTCTTTGCCCCATCTATCCACCCATAGTGCTCCCACTGATAACACGGTCGATACTCACAATCATTCACTGTCAAATAGTTTCGGGTATGATCCTCTGTCTGGTAACTCACATTTTCTCAAGCGTCGTCAGCTTCTGAATCTCGGCTCCTTCAACGTGCGTACACTCATGCAGGCCGGTCAGCAGGCGTGCCTAGCCCTCCCAATGAACTCTCTGAAGATTGATGTTTGCTGCTTAAGCGAAACGCGTATCCAGGATTCGAGCAGTGTAATTCAACTAACTGCTCCTGGTATCTCATCGAGCTATATTCTGCGCATCTCAGGAGACGAAGCAGCTAGAGCTGTGGGTCAACGTGGTGTAGGAATTGTCTTGACTGACAAGGCTGAGGCTGCCCTATTAGACTGGATCCCTGTTAACAGTCGTTTATGTGCTGTGAGACTCCAAGGGTCAGTCGGCGTTCGAAAGGACAGTTGTGTTAAACGCAATTTGTTCGTGATCTCGGCGTACGCCCCAACAGACTGCAGCTCAGACTTGCAGAAAGATGAGTTCTATGATGCCCTCGCCACTCTCGTTCGCAGCAGTAAAGGTTCCGACATTGTAGTGCTAGCTGGTGATTTCAATGCACAAGTTGGCAAACTCAGCGTGTGAGAAGCCTGTTTGGGTGGGCGTTGTGCTTTACTCGCTGAGCGTACAGATAACGGGGATGGACTTCTCCAGTTTTGTGCAGACAATCGATTGTTCTTGTCTAGCACAAATTTCCGACACAGCTCACGTCGCACAGCGACATGGCGCTCTAACTCTACAGGTACTTTGAGTCAAATTGACCATATCGCCGTAAGCTACCGATGGCGCAGTTCTGTTCAGAACTGTAGATCTTACTGGTCCACGTACGTAGAGTCGGACCATGCCTTCGTTTTAATGCGATTTTCTCTCCAGCTCCATGGCCATCGTCGCAAACCGCAAACCGGATTAGCCGTGCAACGTATGTGTGATCCAGACGTTTGCACCCGTTATGAGCAGAAGTTAGCACATGAGCTAGGATGTACGCTGAACATTAATGTAGATGAGCATTGGGCTCATATCAAACAGGCGATGCACTTTGCAGCAGGTTTCGCCTGTGGTCCTCGATCCGTTGTCCATCAGAGACACTGGATCTCGCAAGAGTCGCTGAGTATAATGGAGCAAAAGCGTCAGCTTTCGAACCGTAAGGAGATGAATAAGATGCGGAGAAAGCTGCAAAGACAAGTTACGCAAAGCCTTAAGAATGATCGCGAAAATTGGTGGGTCAATGTAGCCGAAGAAATGGAAGTGGCAGCTGCTTCAGGTAACAGTCAAAGACTGTTCAAACTTATTCGTGACACCGGTGGACGGCGAACTCAGGTCAGTGAAACGATTTGGAATAGGAATGGAGAACCCATCCATAGCAAAGGCTTGACCGATGGGCCGAGTACTTCAAGGAACCGTTTAGCTGGCCGCACGCTAGTGTAGTTACTCCCGTATCAACAACTGTGATTTCTTGGGTGGTATCACTTGAGCCCCCATCAGAAGTAGAAGTAGAGTCATGTATTCGATTACTAAGGCGGGGGAAAGCGGCAGGTCCCGACGAACTTCCTCCAGTTCTTTTCAAACTGGGTGGTGAGGCATTGATAAAATCACTAACCGCCTTGCACCGTGACATTTGGAACGAGGAGCGTATTCCGTTAATATGGAGCGAGTCATTGATTGTTCCCATCTTCAAGAAGGGAATACGCAATGACTGCAGTAATCATCGTGGGATTAGCTTAATCCCGATAGTCACCAAAGTATTAGCTTCGATTTTGCTGCACCGGCTCGCGAGAGGAACGTCCGCGAACAGCAGGCTGGATTCCGCCCAGGTCGAGGATGCATCGACCAGATTTCTACTCTTCGCCGACTACTTGAAACGCGTCACACGCACCGCCGACCTACAATAATGCTCTTCTTAGACCTGAAAGGCGCCTTCGATTCAGTTGACCGAACATCGCTTTTCAGTACTCTTCATCGAAAAGGTATGCCCCAGAAGTTCGTGAACCTAATGAGATCATTGTATTCTCATACTTCTGGCCGCGTAAGGGTTTACGGTGAACTATCCGGTCGGTTCGAAACGACCAGTGGTGTTCGGCAGGGATGCCCTTTGTCTCCATTCCTTTTTAACTTCGTCATGGACGAAATAATGGAGAGTGCTTTGCAAAATCTTCAGGATGTAGGCGTCGAACTGGGAGATAGTGAAAAGCTATGTGACCTAGATTACGCAGACGACGTTGTCTGCTTGTTCGAATCCACGGAACATGCTCAGCGTGCACTAGATAATCTCGCAAGAGCTGTAGCTCCATTCGGCATGCGTTTTGCACCTTCAAAGTGCAAGGTGATGTTACAAGACTGGACGTCAACGATTCCGAGCTTGATGCTCGATGGGGAGGCGCTGGCAGTTGTCGATCACTTCGCCTACCTCGGTAGCTGCGTGACGACGGATGGGAACACAGTGGTAGAGGTGAGTACGCGGATATCCAAAGCTCGAGCGGCGTACGCTGGACTGAAGCACTTGTGGCGCCGATCCGATATTTCACTGAAGTTGAAAGGCCGTGTATACTGTGCTGCAGTGCGTTCAGTTTTGTTGTATGGTTGCGAGACTTGGAGTCTGTGTGCTGAAGATATTCGTCGTCTTGAGGTTTTCGACCACCGATGTTTACGTAGTATCGCTAGGATTGGGTGGAATAGCCGAGTAAGCAACGATGAGGTCAGAAAGCGAGTATTTGGTACTAATTCAGAGAACGTTCTGTCACAGCGTATCCAGCTTAGTAGACTTCGTTGGTTGGGACACGTGTTACGTATGGCAAACACACGTCTACCGTACCGTGTCCTATTCTCCGTTCCTCCCAGGGAGTGGAAGAGACCACGTGGAGGTCAACAGATGACATGGCAGCGAGGAATGAGAAAATGTACAGCAGACTTAGGAAAAGTAGGTGCTTCACGTCTTCGTGGTTGGGGTCCAAAAGATCCGTCTACCAGTTGGCTGGAGACACTGAAGGATATGGCAGCGAACCGCGAACAGTGGAGATCGTGTTGTCCCTTTCTATCGAATCCGAATGTTTGATCGGTGTACGTTTGTACAGTTATACTGTGTATTCCGTGTGTTGGCTACTAGGGCATTCTTTTCTTTTCCCACCCATATAGGTCCACTCCCTGTCCATCTTGTATATTCATACTTTTTAATTCAACGTGCAACATGGTGAGAAAGGCAGTGGTCAGTGGGGCTTGCCCTACTGTTTAACGCTGTACGATGATGATGATGAGAGAATACGAGGTGTATCGCTCCCCGGGGTCGCCGTAGCATGAGCAGTGCGTGTAGGGAAATTCCATGAAGTCTTAGGAGTGAGGAACGAAGTTGCGTTCCCATCGTCGCTCGATTTTTTGTTCGATGTGTCACTTCTAGCCCGCGCATAGTGAAGTGCTACCTGTCAGGCAACAGCGAGTTCCTATGTTCAGCCAATCGAACGTCTCTGGCGAGACAGCCTTCACACTGCTGTCTGTGGTCTTCTGTGGCTTCTGTATAGGAAGCTCGTTGCTGGTCGAAAACCACGCATCGTGAGCACTGAATTGCGGTATTTTACTCGTGGGCAGTTCAATGGAAGGACATTTTCTAGGTATGTCGGTTTGCAAACGTGTCTTAAGTAATCGGTTATGGCCAGCACGTCCCCCCCCCTTTTCTATAAACCGTTAACTGTCAGAGATGAACAATATTCTAAGTTATCCACCGCTAACCCTGGGTTGTTTGTAGGTATGTCGGGTTTACTTTTGTGACTTGTGGAAATTGGCCTACCCTGGTCACTAATAAAGCCCATTTGTGTATACCTATGCATTTCAACTAATTTCGGACTTAATAAAAAGGACTCATCTCATCAGATTTTTGACTGTTTTACTTTTTCCCTGACCACGAATGTCAATCCCGGTCCACTTCTGTATGCACATTGCTCACTTCACGCTCTGTGCGCTTTTCACCTTTATTGAGTGATGATGCAAGCACACACTGAATTATCAATAAAAATACTCGATGAATCGATGACTAGTCATACCTTACCTGATTACGATGGGTTCATACAGAGATGTAATGAAAAATGTGGATTAAGGTCACTATCATACATCGGTTTAGTAGAACAGAGCGCAGCCAGTGGAGATGGAGATCAGCTTACATGCACCGTTTGGGTGAACGCCATCCTAGGTAAAAGGCAGTAGATGGCTTGTTGATTGCACGCGCGCACATAGTTTGCAGCATCATTCCTCTGCCCAATGAGATGTTGAAACCTCCGTGATCTGTAGTCAGTGAATCGGGAGTTGAACTTGATTGCTCTTCTGTCGTCAAAGAGAACAGCGAAAGGCTCCTACTCTTTTTCTGACTTCGTGAACGGTCTTCGGAGATCTACCCTGTGTTGATCAGTCAAGTAGTTGGTGCCTAATGCGCAAGCTTCTTCAATTTGTAACGACATCAATAGTTTTATTTGATCCTCTGCTCTTTGGCCAGAAGATAGGTGCAGTAAATTTTTTCCGGAATCTGCGGCGACGTTTGTGCTGATACAGACCGTTTTTTTTACAAACTGAGGGTGTCACATTCAGCTTTGTGCGATTAGCTTCCGAATAGAAACTCTACGGGGGTATCACCTGTGATTCGTAGTTCTATAAGTAATCGAATTCCAGATTGTCTTCTTCTGATTTGAATTCGAAAAGTTAGTGGTTTGGGTCACTTCGATATTGAATGAGAATGCCCAACTGTGCCGTTAACCACTTGCTAATTTGGGATTGTTTATGACCATCCATTTGCCTAAAATTCCGTGATCGGCTTGTGACCTGCGGTCGATTGTATAAGAATATTTCCTCCGGTGTACCACCACATTTAGAAAATTGCCATAATTAGCTCATACTGTTTTTACATATTCATATAGATGAAGCTAAGACCATCTGCCGTCTAAACATTACCGCAAGTTAGTTTTAATGAAGATTCACCAAACTGGAGGTACCCATAATGTTAGTTGCAATTTTGACCGAAGTCGCATGCCAGACTACTATTGCTTGTATCGAGTGTTAAATTTTCATCTGGTTCACAGTAGCGCAAAATGTTTTTTAACAAATTTGGTCACCTGGCCACTGACTGGGCCGTCTATTTGACCCGAACGAACTTGAAACGGTCCTAATGCACACATAGCGTGTCTTTCGGGATGATACCTCATGAAATAACAAATTTTCTGGTACTCCCAAGACACACGTTACAGCTTGTGATGTACGACATTAAGCTGGCGAATTTGGTGTTATTTTACTCCAATTAGATCATGCATCTGAAGGGAATTCCTTTTAACGGCAACTTTCTCTCTTGGGCTGACGCTGAAACTTATTTGCACGTGAACGTAGACAGCAATAGTTATTCCGTAGTGTCCAAGAATGATTTTATGAAACCCATTCTGACAGTTCGAAGCTCAATCTAAGAACTGCAACTTAATTAACGAGAGTACCACTGAGGAATCCGCAACCCGTGATATATGGAACTCCTCTCGAAAAGATTCACTCGACTGAGCTACCTTTCAGTCTTTCTGTGACTGGCTTACTTTGCATCTCGACAGAAATCCAGAAGTCTTCGTCGCGTAGTAAAATATGAAAGTGCAACCATTTTTTCAACCAAGTGAAAATCAGCACGGGACCATCTTACCCTACGTCGATCAACGCGAAATAGAACAAACGGCGAACCCCTGTCATAAACCACACAGATATGCACGAAGGAAATGAGACGGAGACATGAAGATGCATTCCTCACTTACAATCTACCATGTGTAATGGTTAATCACACAATCGCTTTCGAGCTTAGGGAAATCGCTTACTCAGCGCGGAACAAAACGAACCAAACATGTAGAACAGGCTAATGTGTAGAGTTAGGCTACTAACAACTTCCTAGTAGTTTGTAAGACACTGCTCATTGCGATTAAAACGTACGTACGTTGTTAGACTGAATAATCAAAGGTCGATATTTCGGTCACCACTGCTAACCTTTTTCAAGACTGGTTTTACAGGTGCATTGTCATGGTTCTAACTGTTGATCTTATCTGTTACGTAACCTTTCTCGATTTTTGAATGACTCACTGGCGCCCATGACCCATTCTGTTATTACGTCATAATTGCCTGGATTACTTGACAAGGCCCAAATTGTTGGACGATTTTCAGATCCTACCGACCAAACAAATAACGATGATCAGCTTATCCAACTATGTTTCAGCCATAGAGTTTTTCTAGCGAGTACAAGTTTCTCACACAAACAGCGACACCGACTAACCTGGCGTTCTCCTGCGCCTCCACAGCCTTGGACTTAGATCGACCACATTTTTATCGGTTACCGTTGGCGCGGATCAGTTCGAGATTGTCGATCATTTTGGTCCACGTCTGTGGACACTGATCACGCTCTTGTCCGTGCACGTTTCAGCTTACGTCTCGCCGGGGGCCGTAGCAAAGCTGAAGCCAACCGTCCCCCACATCTGTTGCTGGACGATAACCATCGGTCAGTTTATCCAGCAGAATTATACACCGGATTATCGATCCACTCAAATGTCCAGGATCCAGAAGCGTCATAGACAGAGATCAAACAGATCCTACTTGAGGCTGTTGATGCTGCCCAAGTTCCAACAACCAGACACACAGAAACGATGTATATATGCATCCTGAGTTGCAATAGCCGCAACCTTTTCCGTCTAATTAAAAAAACCTGTCCACGAAAACTAGGCGTTAGAGAATAGATCAAAGAGGTGAACGGCCCACTGATTGAGACTCAGGAGCGTCGTCTAATTGGATGGGTGGAGCAGTTTAGCTGGCCGTTATCCTCGTCAGGTTTGCTCACTAGCGCGATGGTGAAAGCTTTAGATGTAGACACAGTCCACCGTCAAAAGCGGAGGTTGTGCGTGAGATAAGCTATTTTAGACGATATCAGGCTGCCGAACCGGATGGATTTCCTCCGTTAAGTTTTCAAAGACGGCGGCTTAGCGCTTTCACTGGAGTTGGCAAAATTCCTCGGTTCGATATGGGAGAAGGAACAAGTTCCGAAGGGTTGGTATGAACGGGTGATCCTGCTGATTTGAAAGAAGGGCGACAGTTCCTGCTGTGGAAATCACAGGGGGATCGGTCTGGCTAGCATCGCATCCAAACCGCTCGTTGGTATTATTCTCCACCGCTTGTCTAACGCTCGCGAACAGTGCTCACGCGGGAATCAAGCCGGATTTAGACCTGGTCGAGGTTGTATTAATCACATTTTCACTCTTCGACAAATTTTAAAACAAGGGCACACCTTCCGTAGGCGCACTCACTCCGATTTTCGTGATCTTGAAGCGGCCTTCGACTCAGTCGACCGCACAGTTCTCCAGCGCTGCTTCTTGTTGAAGGGTCTACCAGAGAAATTCATTTCCATCGTAAAATCCCTTTACAATAATAGCCGAAGTCAAGTTCGTGCTTACGGTGATCTTTCACCCGAGTTCACCACGAAAAGTAGTGTACATTGGGTGACCTACTTTGTCCTTTTTCTCTAAGTTCGTGATTGATATGGTCCTAGAGATCGCATTTTTTCAGGTGAGGATAGTGGTATTGAACATTTCCCTGGTGGGAAAGCGGCAGACCTTGAATATGTGGAAGACAGTTCTTTTAAGTTAAGATCCAGGTGAGTTGCGACCTTTTTTATATAGCCTGACTGACTGTGTAGCAACGTTCGGTGTGCGCTTTGCACTTTCAAAGAGCAAGATGCTGTTCCGGGACTGGGTTGGTCCAACGTCAGGCTTTCAGTGTCCGGGGAGAGTATAAACGTGGTAGACAAGCTCTATTATCTGGGCAGCTGCATCTCCTCCTGAGGTCGGATGTCAGATGAAGTATCTTTGTTCATGTAGAAGGCTTCTTTGGCACTTGCTAACCTGTCATCTGTGGCGTTGACATGATATCCGTTTATCTATCAAGGGTCGAGTGTACACTGCATCATTCAGATCAGTGCTTCTGTATGATTCGGAGACATGGCCACTTTGCGTTGAGGATATACGAGAGTTGTCGATATTTGAACATCGATGTCATCGAAGCATGGCTCGAATCTGATGGGAATACCGCATAAGCAGTGCTGAGGTTTGGCGGAGTCTTAAGATCAAGGATCAGATCACTAGTTGAAACACTGGAGCTCACCAGACTAAGATGGTTGGGACATGTGTTGCTCATGTCCCTTGACAGGATTGTTCGGCGTGCTATGTTCGTTGAGGTGGGTGACGGTTGTAGGATGAGTAAGGGTGGTCAGTCCATAACATGGAAGAAAGGTGTGGAAAGCCTAACCTAAGAACTTGGCGATATAGAGCGTGTTAGACTTCCTGAGTGGGGTCCAAGAGACTCTCCCGCTCTATGGTGAGGTGCATTTAAGTATATGGCTAGATGCCACGATCTGTGGCGCTTTTGGGTCCACAAACTCTCCTTTGACTTGGTACCAATACATGCAGTTCTTCTCTTACTCCTTTCGTACTCTTTTCTTTTTTCGTTAGTTCTTTTTGACGATGCTGCCAGGAGATAGCAAGCAAAGCCACCGTACCCAGTGCATGGTTTATGGTTGTTTGAACTGAACTGAACTATGACGTTATTTAATGGCGGACCACACTTGCCACGTCACAGCGCCGTCGGCAGATTTGTGGCATTTTAGAGGGGATAACGCTAGCCGAGCAGAAAATGCTGCCATACCCGCGAGTAATGCCGCTGATCGTTTACGACCACTTATTTGGTGAGTCTGCCTTACTCATGGTTAACCACTGGAGTGGTCGTCCTATCGTCCGCGACTTAGAGACACTCCCGGTAGCATACAGCTCTACTATCAGCAACTGAACCCTCGGCTACGATCCGGGGCCAGGTAAGTAGATTGACGAATGCGCCATAAAGACCTTGTGAGCTACGGGTCATTGTTATCACTTCATACCGATACAGTCCCTTTATTGCGAGCGATGCAGTTGGCGGTTTTAAGTCCGAGATAAGATCTTACTAGTAAAAATGTATTTCGAAGATCTTGTTTACCTATAACACTACGACCAGTCGTTTGAACGGACAACTCATTGGTAGATGAAAGGATAGATTTAACCGCTGTTGTAACTTTTGAGGTGGTTTGGATTTTTTCTTATTTGCACAATATCACCTTTTATCAAAGTGAATGAGGGACTGGCTGCGATAAATTGTACGCTTCTGCACGCGGCGCAGTGCGTTATCTCTTATTATTCAAGGTCCAACCAATTAGGTTTCTTCAGACCGTCCTCATATGTACAGATCGCTTTATGATTAGTCAAAACGTTGTCTGTCAGTATCGCCTGGCCTTACTTCATGTATAAAAGAAAGTGTGACAAACAAAGCTGTCAGAATGGTCACTTTTTATTCTCTTCGTCAGTTCTTGGTGCGCTTAGTTCCGGGCATGGGTTATTCCGGCGACAGCCAGTAATCCGCTCTCTCGACCCGTTGCCAAGCCTGACCACGTTGTCAGTTGACCTTAACAGTGCGGTGGACCTTCACATACGTGGGACGGTAGTCAAACGTTTGCCATCGTGAACCTGAAACAATAACGATGCGAGTTCGGTTCCCTCCACCGCCGTTCACTTCCCCATTTGGCTGCAGCCCCACTTCTGGAATGTTGTTTGTCATATAACGAATAAAGGAAGTAAGAACAACAGCTGTTTTCTTATTTGAATCGAATGGAACGTACATGGGCGGGGAGTCCATTTTTAGTCTGCTATGTTAATAAAAGTGGTTTTTGGTGAGTAAATCTTGGGGAGATTTTACGCTGAAATTGCTTACTGATGGAGAGTTATCCTACACGATTGAGAAACGACTCTTCAACGCTGAAAATTACCATACAAGACTGGGTAACGGCGGGAAAACCTGTAACTCTTTATCCGAGAATGCGAAGTTCAAATCAAAACTTTGTGCCCCATGGAGTGCTCTATACTTCCGATATAATCTGAATGTAAAATGCTCCAGTATGGATAACTCTTTGCCAGCTTAGGTCAATGCAAACTCGGATTTTCCCAAGTGCCTTCCTGGAGGTGGACACTGACTTGTCGAGTTTGTCGGCACATCGAGGAGTAAAAGAGCACATATGGTACATCAGCATGGTTGGCATCAGCTTCTGGGTTTGAATCCCGCAGGGGTGAAAGACTTTTCGCGTTTGAGTAAACTGGTCATCGAGTTTTGTCTGGACAGTCGCCGAAATGAGGATTTTCCACTCGTGTTCAACTTGTTGCTTGAGCGCAAAAGGATTTGATCTCGCTGGCAACACAAAAAGTTCAGTTGCTCTTCATTTATTTTAAGTCGCGATTTTTGAAGAGTTTCCGAGACTTAGAACCGGGGTATATTTTTCCAGTTAGTACCAGGCATTGTAAAACGATGTAAAACATTCATCGTAAGCGAACGAAAAAGGTGCTCACTCATCTCACATAGGAAGATTGGTATCCATTCAAGTTCACAAATATAGTTGTGTTCAACGGGTGTTTCAAAAAATTATCCGACGATGTTAATTAAACAATCACTTTCCGCAGAAATTGGAAACGTTCTACCGTTCCCTAGTGGTCTGTCTTCGTGTGCAGAATCAATGAGTTGTTCCCACTGTGAATCTCCCCCTCCCGACCTCTTATTTTCTATTAGACCAAATGATAATCCCTTTTATTTTATGTCTTGTTTTCACTCGTGTAACAAAAAATCCGGCAAGAAGGCTTGCTATTTTCTTTTAATCCCACTTCAAACAAAAGGTCAATTGTAACAGTTGTTGTATATTGACAATTTCCCTTAGTGGCGTGCAACAGAAAACGGGCAGTGTTATCATGCTTAAACGGGCATCATAGCGAAACAAGATCTGAATCAAACGAATGGATGGTCGAATCACAATTTTAATTATCCTATAATGCGTGGTCAAACTGTGCTGTCACGGATGTTTGCCTAGAACATCTTTAACCCCTAACACGAGACTCATTCGTGATTGATGGACTCCGGAAAGACGCTGATTGGTGTTTTGCGGGTTACGGGGAACACGTGCATCGATATTATTATTTTATCCAGCAAATAATATTTGGTCTTATCTTGTTGATTAGTGCATATTTCAGTCCTCCACCCCCACCCCACCCCTCCCTTGAGCGTACTCCCGAAGAGCAATCACCTCCTCCCCGCGAAAATATTGTCCCGGTCCCGACTGATTTTACCATTGTATCCCCTCGAGGGCGAACACCGCCACCGAGTTACATACTTAAACACCGATGTAAAACGCCATTTGACTCTGCTAAAGAAAGCTCGAAGGCTTTTCTGTAATAACAAGCGTCAAGTGTTGCACTTGGGTATGTACCGTGTTTTTTTGATAATAAGACCTACTCCAATAATAAACCTCAACTGTTTTTCAGGATTCTTTTTATACAAGCCCTACCCTAAAAATAGACTCTAGTTGGAACCGTTATCTACCGAAAGATTCGATAAGGCGGAAGCATGCTGACGAGTGTTGTGAGTTCACAACGGTGGGAGAAATCATTGCACTTCATTGGGCAGCTATCTCCCTCCTGAGCTAGGCAGCCCCAGGTCCAAAGGATGCTGGTCCGTCCACTTTCTGCTTGCTCCATTGGGTGCATGGGGCTAAGGACTGAATCCAAAAGGCAGGTCGACAACAAAGCGCCAGCGAAACAGAATGCGTGCAATAATTAGGTCTCAGGTGATAAACCTAAAGAAGTCCCCTCACAGGTTCCTCGTTCACGTTCTCTTACTGGGTTAACGCCCCACTTCCTTGTGGGTCAGAATTTGAGTCAAATTCTCTGGTTAGGGTTCCCAAAGAAAAACTCCTTCTGCGGTGTGGGCAACGGCAAAGTATAGTTTGCCCAGAAACCCTCAGTATCTTTCCTGTAAAGGGCCGATAAAAAACGCTACTGGTTATTGGGGCTCTGAAGAAAGCACTAGTTCAGGAGTTGGGTATAGATTAAACAAACTTCTTAAGCCTAAATGTTCACTTCACTTGGTTGCCTTTAACGTCCGCACATTACGTCACACTGTGTAACAGACTGTCCTCCCTAGAATTCTTGAAACTTTCAGAATAAATGTACGATATATCTCCGAAACACGCATACAAGACCCCACTTTCGTGATCAGACTTCGCACCCCGGAAACAACCTCAGTCTCTCACTTCACTCTTCATGTGTCGGGTGATCCGATTTCTAGTTCTTATTATCAGGCTGGTGTTAGGAGTGTTTGAGCATGAAAGTTGAGCGTGCACTGCTAGACTGGATTCCAGTCAGCAGTCGTTTGTGTACAGTTCGTTTAGACGGTTCTGGGCGTGTCAACAGTGACAAACAGAAACGTGGCTGCTTGTTCGTCGTGCCTATGTATGCGTCCACTTGCTGCAGTTCCTCTGAAACCAAGAGCGAACTTTATGAGGATTTGTTTCAGGTGCTTTGAAGCGTGCGTTCAACAGACACGGTGGTCAATGCTGGGGATTTCAACGCCCAGTTTGGCCGTTTGGGAGATTCTGAAGGGTACATCAGAGGCCCATTTCTATCCCAGCAGATCGTGCCGATAACGGCGATCGTCTCATCCAGCTGTGTTCTGATCGCAGATTGTTTCTGGCAAGTACGAAGAAGAAGCGGCATAGACACACCTGGCGTCCTCCTTCGTCTTCACAACGTTGGACTCAGATTGACCATATTGCGACTAGTCTCGGCTGGTTTAGATAAACTGAAGATTGTCATTCCTTTTTCGTCTACACCCGTAAACTCAGATCACGCCCTGGTACATGTTGGCTTCTGTTTACGTCTCGTCCGTGGTCATATCAACGAAAATGACACCCGCCCTGGGCAGTTGCTTCCAGAAGATAACCGAGGATCTGCTTTTCAGGTGGGGCTGTCTACACGATTATCGATGCAGCTGGATGTGCGCGAACTAGATGAATGCTGACAACAGATCAAAGAAGCCTTGTGTGCCACGTCTAATGCCACGCAGGACTGTGGTTCTGGTAGGCCTCACAAACAATGGATATCTTCGACATCATTTTCTCTGTTAAATCCTTGCAGATCGGTCCATTCGTATGCCATATTGAATGAAGTGGGTAAATTCCTGAGACGGTAGTTGACTAGGAGCCTGAGAAAAGACCGTGAGTAATGATGTATTGCGAAATGTAAGGAAACGAAAAAGACTGCGTCCATTAGATGATTAGAATTACCGGTCCTCGCTTGCCCGTTGTAAATAAGTTATTCAACGAATCCGACAGCTTACTAATTCATTCTCAGGTACGTCCTCTGGATCGTTGGGTGGAGCACGTAAAAAAACAACTCAATTTGCCCACTTCAGTAGCGGGCCTTCCAAATATATCTGCCAGAGAAACGAAGCACACAGATATCACTCCTCCACCAGAAATGGACGTTATGCTGGAGATGGGTTACTTGAGAAGATACAAAGCCGCTCGACCTGATGGGTCGTCTCCATCTTCATTCAAGGATGGAGGCAAAGCTTTGGTCTGGGAGTTAACAAAACTCTTCCGGGTTATTTGGGATAGCGAACAGATTCACAGGGAATGGTGTGAATCGGCGATTATACCGATTTACAAGAAAGCTGACAGATCCACTTGTAAAAACCACAGAAGAATGAGCTTCGTATGTATCACACCTAAACTGCACTCCTATCCTATTCTCCATGGATTATCCGGCGCCCGCAAAATGTGTAAGCCGGTTTCAGACGCGGTCGGGGTTGTATCGACCACATATTTACTCTCTGGCAAACCTTAGAGCACACGCACACACATCTTCCGTAGGTCTACGATCTCTGTTTGCCTTGATCTGAGAGCGGCTTTTGACCCAGTCGACATCAGAGTTCTCTGGTACTGCCTCTCATTGATGGGTGCGCCAAAGAATTTTTTATTTCTCTTTTCCAATGCTTATATGCGAAAAGTCGCAGCCGAGTTCGTCCTACGGCGATCTTTCACCCGAGTTCCCCACGAGAAGTGATGTTTATCAGGGTTGCCCTATTGCGTTCTTTACCTTCAATTTTGTGATTGAATTGATTCTTGAAGTGGTCCTATTCTCATGTGAGAATAGCGGTGTTGATTTTTGCTCAGGTCATAAACTATCTGACTTAGAATACGCGGACGACATCGTTTTTGTGAGTGAAGATCCAGTTAAGTTGCAAGCTTTTTTAGATAGCCTAAACAACAGTGTAGCAATGTATGGGATGCGTTTTGCACCTTCGGAGTGTAAAATACTGTTTCACGACTGGGTTAGCACAATACCAGACCTTGTGTCGGCAGGGGAAGCACTAGCTGAAGTAGATAAGTTTTGTTAACTGGGCAGTTACTTTTAACTAGGTGGACAGATATCGGATGAAGTGTCACCGCGTACACAGAAAGCGCGTTTGGTTTTTTCCGACCTCAGCCGTTTGGGGCTTCGGCGTGACATAAGACTGTCTGTTACGGATAGAGTGTACAATGCGGTGGTTAGGTCCGTTCTTTTATACGTCTCAGAAACATGACCATTAAGGGTAGAAGATAGACAAAGACTGTCGGTGTTCGAGCACTGATGTCTCCGTAGCATTGCCCGAGTATGGTGGGAACACCGTACCAGCAATGCTGAGATTCGACGTGAGGTGTTGGGAACCAGAGACCAGTCTCTGATTCAAGTACTGAATCTAAACAGGTTAAGGTGATTGGGACATGCATTACGCATGCCCACCGATAGACTTCCTCAGCGTACGCTGTTCTCTGAGGCAGGTGATTTTTGGAAGGTAGGTCGAGGTGGTCAGTCTATGACATGGCAAAAAGTTATGAAGACGTTGACGAGTGGTCTTGGCCAAGTAGGACGTGTTAGACTTCCAGTTTGGGGTCCACGTGATCCGCCTACTAAATGGTAGGTGTCGCGGCTAGTGGCGTATTTGCATTTGAACTCTTTCTTTGTCTTCGTGATTTCCACTTACTGCTTTGATTTTGGAATTTCTTCATTTAAGACTTCTATTTTTCTGCTCTTTACTGGACGATGCTGGAGGGTAGCAACCGAAACCAGAGCACAGAATTGCGGGGCCGATAGTCGCATAAACTAACCTAACTTAAGTAGGGGATAAATGATTTTTAGGAACCTCGGTTTCGTTCGAATTTCGACAATATCTGTAGATTCTTAGAGCAGCTGTGTTCGTTCTGTCCTTCTGGAATTCTGTTAATTTGCTCTTTTATTCTAGGCTTTTAAAAAGCATTTTTCGCCGTTTATCGGTGGCCACAATTCATGGAAATGATTGTGGTGTCTAGTCATCTTGTGGTGGTTTAAGCACTTCTACATGCGTCGCGGTTCACTATAGCCTCGTGTTCATGATTTAACGAATCAGATATTGCAAGACCTTAATAGTCAAATCAATGAGGTCTTTTTATGTTTGATCAGTTCAGTCTAACTGATGATTCCGGTTTCACTTCGAAACGGCCAAATTTTAGGTTTTCCTGCCAAACTAGATGCAGTAGTTAAACACTGCGGATAGATTGAAAAATCCTCTGAAGACTACCTTTGTACAAGGGATCAACGACAAAGTTTCCTACTGATTTCTGTCATTACTGTGGTGTTCGGTATGCGATTTATACCTTCGAGGTACTATTGCAAGACCGGGTTGATCCAACACCAAATCTCTCTGCATTTGGCATGACTATAGACGTGGTAGACAAGTTTTGTTGTCTAAGCAGCTGCTTTTCACCCGGAGGTCGGATATCGTAATAGGTGTTTTTACTAACGTAAAAGTCTTCTTTGGCATTTGACAAAAGGAGTCACCTATAGCATCGATATGACATCCGCTAATCTGTCAACGGTCGAGTGTACTCTGCGGTAGTCAGACCAGTGCTTCTGTATGATTCAGAAACTTGGCCAGTGAGCGGAGCGTATACAAAGATTGTCGGTACTTGAACACCGGTGTCTTCGTAGCATTACTCGAATCTGATGGGAACACTATATAAGCAATGCTGGGGTTTGAAGGGGAGTCTTAAGTTCATGGATCACATCACTAGTTGAAACACGAGCTCACCAGACTAAGATGATTAGGACATGTGTTGCTCACGTCCCTTGACAGGATTCCTTGACGTGCTGTTTGCTGAGGTGGGTAACGGTTGTAAGGTGAGTAATGGTGGTCAGTTCCTGACGTGGAAGGATGGTATGAAAAGTCTAACTAGTGGACTTGGCGACGTAGGGCGTGTTAGACTTCGTGGATGGGGTCCAAGTGACCCTTTCACTTTATGGTTAGATGCGTTGAAGGATACGGCTAGGTATTGTGATCAGCGCTGCTCTTGTATCTACAGAATTTCTTTATCTACTTGATACCATTTGCCGTTCTCTGTTAACTCCCTCCATACCTAGGTTTTTTCTTCATAATTTCCGATCGAGGCTTCCGCTGAGAAATAGCAACCAAAGCTACCGAACCAGGTGGAAGTTTAATGGTTGCTTGAACTGTACGGAATTATCACAAACCTCAATCATGTCCCCAAAGTGGCGAAAATTTGGTACCTAGATCCCCATACTCTCTTAGTGGCTACGGATGTATGTGCATCTGTTTTACAACTTCATTAGATAGGTTGCGAACTGCATTGTGCATAAAAGTCAATCGATGCGTGATTTTTGCTGACGGTTGTTCCTTGTCTTTGTAACTTTCATTCTCTTTCACTAATCTGTAGTTACATTTGAATATTTCTTCCGTGGTTTCAAGACTCTACCCCTCCAGCGGTACTACATTACATGACTTTCCATTGATGCATTCAATGATATGTGAATGAATGATACGGAATGGGAATGATGTGTCACGTCATTTCGTTTTATATTTCGGCAGAAAAGTGAATCAGAACTGCAGCGTGTTTCCGAAAATGCCCGGTTCTCTTTTTATAAGACTACACTATGTGGAGCATCTTTTCCAGTCAGTCATTCTATTAAACGACAAAACCATAATGTCAGTAACACGGCCTTGTCAGAGGAAAATTTATACTTAGCTTACTTCTTGATTGTCGTGAGTAACCTTCCTCAAGACAACATCTGATTGCAAATCTGCATCAGTCCATGATCACTGGGTGCAGAAGCTTTATTTGTTTGGTTGCCTACTTACAGGCTTTCCCATCGTCACTCAGCTCTGTCATACTGTTACTCTGCCTTATCATGTCGTAAATCGTCTACGAACAGTACCGTACCTTGCTTCATGCATCAATGGACAGGTGGCAAATGAGGCCGACCGAATACATGTTCGCTACCCCTCTCTTGTCAGTTCTCAGAGCGCGAGGTTTCTGGTACTAGCCGTTTCAATGCATACACTCGTTAGACCACTGACAGTCTTTTTCTTTGCATGATTTATGACTCATAAGGCATCATAGTTCATGAGTCAGTAAGGACCGAGTAAGCCAAAATAAGGGGTTCTTTTCGAATAGTACTAATAGTATTAATAACCGATATTCATTATGCGTCAAATAAGAAGTTGCATCCAGATCAGAAAAGCATATGTAAATACGACCGGTTCATCTGCTTGATATTCGTGAGACGATCAAGTGGTAGGTTCTGTGATGTCCCTTTTCTATCTCGTCTGATGAACTAATTTCTCAAGTTTTGGGTCAGCCATCTCTGTTCATCGACCTAATCAGCATTACATCACGAGTGGATTGCGAACTGTGAGTCCTCTGATTCCGGTTTTTGATTTTGCCTTCCACGAATTACTCAATCAAAGGAGAACAGGTTAGTCTTGTACTTGAGAACAAAATGACCGTTAGTGTGATAAGGAAAAAGTACTCTTTGTTAGGTTCTGAGAGGCCATTTCTGCGATCCATCGATGGGTCTATCAAACAGTAGAACGTTATCTTCCTGTCCTCTCATAATCCAGATATTTTTCCTGTTTGTGCCATTGGTTCATCTTATTGTCCTATTTCTTTTTGATCTTCCACGTCGACCTATCAAAGATCTGCTTCAATAAATATTCGTTTGACATCAACTGAACTGAAATCTTAGGCTTACGTTGTTCCTCGGGAACCTTTCTTTTGACAGAATCTTAGGAAGGATTCGGATAGGAGCGTAACCTCAAGCATTGAATGTATGATTCAATTCGGGATTTTTCCACTGCAGTTTTGCGCAGTAGAGTCTGCGAACGACTTAAGGTTTGGGCAACATTCGCCTTTGTTCTGGAAACTTAAAATATTGCTTCCTTTTTTCCAGTCAGTAAGGACGGAAAGAATACATGTTGCGGATGCAAGGATTTTGTTTACTCTTGTCGATCGCGTACGTGAAACATCTCATTTCATATATGGGATACACAGTGGCAAAATGAGAAAAATATTTATCACGAATAAGTCAGCATTTCTTCTGCGGTTATGGGGCTAATACCAGGAAAAGCAGATTGTTTGCAATGGCTGCTTCTGCACAAAAGAGTTGATTTGTGTCTTGGTCAGTATAGCTTCGTAGAAAGCGAATAGTTTTGCATTCCCGTTGCGCAGTTGCACTTTGAATGACGGGATTAGGTCAGCTCGATGACCTGTTGAAAGCAAATGCTTCTAAAATATACCTTCTGTTGTATATATGTAACTTTACTAGCCAGAAGATGGAGTTACCGAAATTTTGCTTGTTCACCATCGTGCCTTTTTTCTATAATGCTATGGGATTACTCATTAAAACAGTTTCCTTGATAAAATCTTTTTTGAACCATTTGTTGAGTGTACGGTACAAAACTGCATTGAAAATATCCAGATTTGAACTCCACACTGAATGCCTAAAGTCACGCTCCCATCCGAATCATTTTTAAAGATGCCGTCACAAGAAACGTTATCTAGGGTCAGTTTAGATCTCGTCAGGATTATGAACGTTCATATTCATGCATCACATGAAACGTCGCATAAGCTTGACGAGACAGTAGCGTACTAATCAGTTTGTATGGTACACTAAATTAATATCAACTCTGTCTAAGACGACACTAGCAAACTAGGATAGGCGGAGGAGCTTGCTGAGAAAAAAGAGGCAAAAGGTTATGTTAGTTCGGTGACGATGCGAGTATATTTGATGACCACACTTTATCAGTCGGTCGTGTTTCGCATACTGTTCGAGCAGTTTTGCTTCTGACTGATTGAATAGTGCTGTCTGCTGTATAGGTACGGATACTGATCACTGCCATGTTCATGCGGGGATGAATGTGTGTGAATGGCAGATTGTTTGGCAATTGCATCAATTATTACTGTAACAGTATACAAATTGGTGTCGTCGGTCAGAAATCTCGGTGACTGTACTATTCAGCAGAGGTGCTTGGTTTTATCACAATTTCATTTGAACTCAGTTCAGTTTTGGAAAATGAAGTTAAGCAGAATTTGCCAACACTTCCGACATACTTCCAAGTTACTTCGACTGACACGTAACCATAACTGTCCGATTCCCTCGATCACCGGGCAACACGAATTATGTCCAAGTTTGAAATAACCACAGATGATTGTGCACATGACAATAGCAGTTACAGTGCATTTTGCCATAACTATCCAACGTGGTTATTTTAACTATATGACAGGTTGAGTAAAATAATGCCGTGAAGCTGGCATCAGTATCATCATCGTACAGCGTTGAACAGCTGGGCAAGCCCCACTGACCACTGCCTTTCTCACCATCTTACACGATGAATTAGAAAGTATGAATATGCAAGATAGACAGGGACTGGAGCTACACGGGTGGGAAAAAGAAAGAATGCCCTAGTAGCCAACACACGGAATACACAGTCTAACTGTACAAACGCACATCGATCAATCATTCTGATTCGATAGAAAGTGACAACACGATCGCCACTGCTCGCGGTTCGCTGCCATATCCTTCAGTGTCTCCAGCCAACCGGTAGACGGATCTTTTGGACCCCAACCACGAAGATGTGAAGCACCTACTTTTCCTAAGTCTGCTGTACATTTTATCATTCCTCACTGCCACGTCATCTGTTGACCTCCACGTGGTCTCTTCCACTCCCTAGGAGGAACGGAAAAAGGGGCACGGTGCGGTAGACGTGTGTTTGCCATACGTAACACGTATCCCAACCAACGAAGTCTACTAAGCTGGATACGTTGGGACCGAATGTTCTCTGATTTAGTACCCAATACTCGGTTTCTGACCTCACTATTGCTTGCATGGTCATTCCACTCAACGTAAGCGATACTAAGCAAGCATCTGTGATCGAAAGCTTCAAGACGATGAATATCTTCCACACTCACACCCACAGTCTCGCAACCATACAACAAAACTGAACGCACTGCAGCACAGTATACACGGCCTTTCAACTTCAGTGAAATATCAGGTCGGCGCCGCACGTGCTCCAGTCCAGCGTACGCCACTCGAGCCTTAAATATACGCATGCTCATTTCTACTACCGTGCTCCCATCTGTCGTCACGCTGCTGCCGAAGTGGTCAACTATTGTTAGTTCCTCCCCATCAAGCATCACGCTCGGAATCGTTGAAGTCCAGTCTTGCAACACCATTTGACACTTCGGAGGTGCAAAACGCAAGCCGAATGGAGCATTAGCTTTCGCAAGTCTATCTACTGCACGCTGAGCATGCTCCGTGCATTCGAACAAGCAGACAAGGTTGTCTGAGTAATCTAGGTCATAGATTCTCTTTATTTCCTACTTCGACGCCCACATCCTGAAAACTTCACAAGACCTTCTCCATTATTTCGTTCATGATGAAGGTAAAGAAGAATGGAGAAACGGGGTATTCCTGTCGAACACCGTTCGTCGTTTCTAATGGACTGGGTGGTTTACCATTAACCTTTACGCGGCCAGAAGCATGTGAGTACAACGACCTCAGTAGATTCACGAACTTCTGAGGCATACCTTCTTGCTGAAGGGCTCTAAATAGAGCTGTTCGACCAACTGAATCAAAAGCACCTTTCAAGTCCAAGAAAACTATTATTGTCGGTCAACGGTGTGTGTGTGTGTGTGTGTGTGTGTGTGTGTGTGTGAAGCTTTTCAAGTAGACGGCAAAGAGTAAAACCTGGTCGACGCATCCTCGACCTGGACGGAATCCGGTCTGTTGTTCGCGGGCGTTCTTCTCGCGAGCGGGTGTACGACGGCGCAGCAAAGTCGAAGCCAATAATTTGGTGACTGTCGGAATTAAGCTAATCCCACGATGATTACTACAGTCACTGCGTATTCCCTTCTTGAAGATGGGAACAATCAGTGACTCGCTCCATATTGCCGGTATACACTCCTCGCTCCAAATGTCACGGAGGGAATTCGTAAGTGATTTTATCAAAGCATTTCAACCCAATTTGAAAATAATTGGTGGAAGTTCGTCGGGACCGGTCGCTTTCCCACTCTTGGGTAATCAAATACATGACTCCACTCCCACTTCCGAAGGGGATCAAGTGATACCACCCAAGGAATCACAGTTGTTGACCTGGGAGTGACTACACTAGCGCGAGGTCAGCTAAACTGATCCTGGAAGTATTCGGTCCAACAGTCGAGCCTTTGCTGTTTGTTATGGATGGGTTCTCCCTTCCTATCGCAAATCTTTTCGCTGACCTGGGTTGGCCGTCCACTGGTGTCACCAATAAGTTTGAGCGGTCTTTGACTGTTACCTGAAGCAGCTGCCATTTCCATTTCTTCGGCTACCTTGACCCACCAACTTTCGCGATCCTTCTTAAGGCTTTTCGTAACTTGCTTCCGCAGATGTCTTCGTGTTGTACTCATCTCCTCACAGTTCGAGAGCTGACGCTAATGCTCCATTAGACTGACCTACTCTTCAGAAATCCGGTTTCTTCGATGGATATCGGATCCACGACCACATGCAAAACCTGCTGCCACGTACATCCCCTGTTGGATATGTGCCCAGTGCTCATCTACATTACTGTTCGTCGTAGATCTCAGCTCATGCGCAAACTTCTACTCATAACAAGTGCGTACCTCTGGATCACACAAACGTTACACGGCTAATCGGGTTTGCGGTTTGCGACGATGACCATGGAGCTGAAGAGATAATCGCATTGAAACTAATGCATGGTCCGACTCTACGTACGTGGACCAGTAAGATCTACAGTTCTGAACAGAACTGCGCCACCAGTAGCTTACGGCGATATGATCGATCGGGTTCAGAATATCTGTAGAGTTACAGCACCATGTTGCTGTGCGACGCGAGCTGTATCGGGAATTGGTGCTAGACAAGAACAATCGATTGTCTGCACAAATCTGGAGAAGTCCATCCCCGTTATCTGTACGCTCAGCGAGTAAAGCACAACGCCCACCTAAACAACCTTCTGTAGTGCTGTTTGCCAGCCTGCGCACTGAAGTCACCAGCTAGCACTACAATATCAGAATCTTTGCTCAGGTGAACGAGGGTGGCGAGGGCATCATAGAACTCATCTTTCTGCAAGTCTGAGCTGCAGTCTGTTGGGGCGTATGCCAAGATCACAAACAAATTGCGCTTAACACAACTATCCTTTCGAACGCCGACTGACCCTTGGAGTCTCATAGCACATAAACGACTGTTAACAAGGATTCAGTCTAAGAGAGCAGCCTCAGCCTTCTCAGTCAAGGCAATTCCTACACCACGTTGATCCGCAGCTCTAGCTGCTTCGTCTCCTGAGATGCGCAGAAAATACCTCGACGAGATACCAGGAGCAGTTAGTTGAATTACACTGCTCGATTCCTGAATACGCGTTTCACTTAAGCAGCAGACATCAATCTTTAGATAATTTAATGTGAGGGCTAGGCACGCCTGTTGACTGGCCTGTACGCACGTTGAAGGAGCCGAGATTCAGAGGCTGACGACGCTTGAGAAAATGTGAGTTACCAAACAGAGGATCATACCCGAAACTATTTGACAGTGAATGGTTGCGAGTATCGACCGTGTTATCAGTGGGAGCACTATGGGTGGATAGATGGGGCAAAGAGAAGTGGTTGGGGATGGAAGACAGGTTGAATAAAAGAGAGAGAACTCTGAGCAGTAGCCTACTTATCACTACCCACCCCACTCGATGCATTGGGCAGCGCGGTCCTGATTATCCTGCGTGACGACCGATGCAGTATGGAATTCTTTCTATTCGTGCAGTTCATGGGAGATGTTGGACGGGTACTGCTAGGGTGTCCAGCCACAAAGCAGGAGAACGATTAGGGTTCTCAACCAAAGCTCTTGATTCTAACAAGGGCCTGACCGCAAGGCAGAGGGATGGCTTAGTGGAAGCCCATTTGCTTGGATCAATTATCCTCCACTGATTCTGTCGACTGAGTTGCCAGCTCAAATCGACCCCCAACCTGCAGGAGCAGGAGACTTGACTCGTCTGGCCTCTACCCATTAACCTTTCAGGCATGGTTGCATCTCCGACTTAGAGAAGCCATCCTGTATAGCTATTTGGGTCATAGAGGCTCGCAAGCCATCACAACACGTCAAAGTGCAGTCTCTTCGTGATGTTAAATCCTAATAATATGTAGATATTAGTTTTAGTACAGTATGCCGTTTGTTGGACAAAAACCCTAACCAAGTTCAGCCAGTAGTTCGATTGATGAGTTCAACATTACAAAAGCGACGTCGGCCTTGATGGGATGAACCCAGTTAAGTGGGCATTTCAATTGAGAGGTGAAATATGTTGAGAGCCACGCCATTGCACGGGAACCTTTTTTTGTATTAGTCTTCCACGAGATCCATATAACTAGTGGTCATAGGCAGACAGGACAATACGACTACATATCATGACAAATGATAAACCTTATGTAGAAACTATCCCGATTACTTGAACTTTCAATATAACAGAAAACGTGGTCTCACTAGCTTTACGCACGATATGGGCTGTACACGGCTACGGGCAGCAGAACAAATTCCAAATGTATAACCGTGTTTATCGTAATTTCGTGGTTCTAAACAATGCAATACATAACAATACATAAATGCAATGACTTACAGCCAGGTGAGCAACCAAGGGCAACAGTACAGAAAGTTATCCGAAGAATCGGGACAGCGCGGTCATAAACGGTCCACTCAGCAAGGAGTCATGCGAAACTGTAGCGCAGCACGGTTGCGGTACAGACAGTGGGTCAAGAAGCGTAAGTGTAACGTTCTGCAAATTTTTCTTACAAGGGGAATGTAGAATCATAGAACAATCGAGTCGGAAACATAACGTAAAATGTTCACGCACCATACGTCGGAAAGGGGTAAATCTGAACTGTGTCAGTACAGTAAAAACAGGGAATTGGATCACAAGTATTCGAGGTTCATGAGGGATATACACGCTACTCACGAGTAAGACAAGCGAAGATGTCGTCAAAAATACAAATTACAAAAAGTAATTTACACTGCCCCCGGGGTCAGGGAACCTCACCAGCCATATTCGTAATTGAAGCGTCACCTTCCAGCAAGCACAGTTGTCGTAGATCTCGTCGGTGAATGCCGTTAGCAGTGCGTACAATGACTTCTCTTGTTCGGCCGTCGCTTCCAATGGTGGCGCTTTCCACGATACCCTTACTTGGTGAAACATGGCTTCAGTATCTGCAACCAGGGTGTACCGATACTCCCGGAACTTCGGAAGAACTCCATATAGACTGTTGACGAGGTCTGGACCCGTCAGCAGTTGCTTATTCAGGGACGTTTTGTTGCATTCTGCAGCACAATCGAATACAGCTCTAACCTTCGTTTGATCTCCGTGCTTGTACACTCCATGGTGTGCCAGATACAATACATGCGGGCCAGTCAAGTTCTGTTCTGAGCCGGATACAATCTCAGCGTAGCCTTTCGTAATGTACTCGTTGACCATGGCTGCGCATTTTTCTTTAAGGTCATGGTCCCTTTCGAATCGCTTCTTGAGAAACAGCAGTCTCTTCGGTGCAACATCCTTATTATCCGGCAAGCATGGTCCACCGGGCTTCCATGGCAGGGCTATTTCATAGTGGCCGTTGACCCAAATCATTGAGGCGGTCATATGACGTAAAGCTGTTTTATCATCTTCTGGCATACTCCGTTTGATGAAAGACTCTTCCACGAACTCAGAGTTGAACATACGCTCCGAGCTCATATCCAATTCAGTGGCCGTGACATGACTAACATTGGCCGTCGCCTTACAAGGACGTTGGCACGAAGTCGGTCCTAATATCACCCATCCTAGAGGTCCTCTCACGCCATAAGGATCATCTGGACTGCCCGTTCGTTGTTCTAGCACCCAATGTGCCTTTGGAACGTCGGCACCGATGAGAATGCGGATGTCGGAGTCATCAATGGCTGGCATCAGGACTTCTTGCAGATGACTCCAAACTTCTAAATCTTGCTTTAGGTTGAGTGGTCTCAGTTTAGGCAAGTTTTCTACTGCCCACGCTCGGCGGACTTGGATGGCTTCCTGACCGTCTAGGGAATTTAATGTAAAGGATACAGTGCGCGCTTTGGTTACACAATTACTATTGATGGTCTTAACCGTCAGGAGCTCGGGCTTCCCACTGAGACCCAAATTTGTCAGGAGCGACTGGTCTACGAAAGTTGTGTCCGATCCACTGTCCAGCAATCCATTCACTGTGACCTCCCCTAAGGGACCTCGGAGGCGGACTGGCAATATAGCAAGGGAATTTCGACGGCCGGCCGTACTTTCGTCTGCCAATACGTGACCAACCGAAGCAGTGTTGTCTGTTGGCAGGTTTTGGTCACGATTAGATTCTGGGGTTTTTGGTCGATGTAGCATCGGGTGGTGTTGACCTACACAGCCCTTCAGGCCACACGTCTTTCGCGAACGGCAGTCTTTAGTTACATGATTAGGCTTTAAGCATGAAAAACATAAATTCATCTTCTTCACGGCATTATACCTGTCTATTACCTGTAAGTCTCGAAATTCGCTACACTGGTCCACGTAATGGGGATTTTCACATATAGGGCAAACTTTGTTGGGGGTCAGCTTAAGACTGGTGCTAGATGGCTTA
Organism: Fasciola hepatica; assembly: GCA_948099385.1. Lineage (NCBI taxonomy): Eukaryota > Metazoa > Platyhelminthes > Trematoda > Plagiorchiida > Fasciolidae > Fasciola > Fasciola hepatica. The sequence goes on from CANUEZ040000182.1 coordinate 12,497,929, forward strand.
GTCTCGGTTGACATGATTGTGGCTACTCGCTCGGTGGAGTATAAACTGCTAGCAGGCTTTCGAGAATCTGGTTGTCTAGACGCAGAAATGGCCGGTCGAGATACGTAAACGAGGCTAACCGAGGCAGCATCGCCCTGATCGCTGACAAAACTCGTTAGTTCATCGAAAGTGGGCTCCCGTCCCGATCTGAGAATGAAGGATGCCCGGTCGAACCATCTAGACTGAACACTGGTGGGCAGTCGTTGCACAATAGCGCTCAGCGTCCGGCAGGCATTCAGATCAGCCTGGTAGCCGAGTCTCTTCATCGTGGCCGAACACACCTTCATCTGATCCGCCAATTTTACCAGCGCCTTGGTATCAGTTTGCTTCAGCACAGAGCCGTCACTTAGCTCATCGATACATTTTCTGGCGATCACATGAGGCCTGCCAAACCGGCGTTCTAGTATGCGTATGGCTTCGTCGTAGCCTTCCTGCGGCTCAAGGACCGTGCACCACCGAATGGCTTCAGCTGGCTCCCCCTCACAGGCCGAAATCAAGTAATCGAGGAGGTAGGCGGGGTCGTTATTGTACCTAGCGACTGTGGAATGGAAATTTCTCATGAAACCAATGAAATCCATGGGATTTCCATCGAATTTGATTGATCGGCGAGCAGGCAGGCTAATACAAGCTTGCAACAGCCTGGCGGTCTCGCTGACGTGGTCGAATTCCCTGGATTTAGCGGGCAGAAGACGTATTCCCGGTCCGTTCAGTGTAATTTGGTCTTCCTGCCTTGTTTTCGACCCTGGTAAGGACATGACGTAATCGTGAACAATTTTCAGCCTTTCACTGCGAGGTGGCGTAGGTGGCAGTATAGGCTCCGATCCAAAACTGCAGTTATCGTCGGACAATTCTTTGACCATTTCATCCTTGACTTCGTTTATGCGTTTGGCAGCCTCGGCCTCCAGCTCCAATTGCTTAATCTTCAACCTGGCCAGTCGCAGTTCACGTTGTAGCTCTACTCTGGAGGTTGAACCATTTGCTGACTGAGCCTCTCTGCGGTTTGCTGGATGAGCCTCCATGCGGTTAACTGAATAAGCCTCCGTGCGGTTTGCTGAATGAGCCTCATTGCGGTTTACTGAATGAGCCTCCATGCGGTTTACTGAATGAGCCTCCCAGCGGTTTGCTGAATGAGCCTCCATGCGGTTTGCTGAATGAGCCTCATTGCGGTTTACTGAATGAGCCTCCGTGCGGTTTGCTGAATGAGCCTCATTGCGGTTTACTGAATGAGCCTCCATGCGGTTTACTGAATGAGCCTCCATGCGGTTTGGTGAGTGAGCCTCATTGCGGTTTGCTGGATGAGCCTCCATGCGGTTAACTGAATAAGCCTCCATGCGGTTTGCTGAATGAGCCTCCCAGCGGTTTGCTGAATGAGCCTCCATGCGGTTTGCTGAATGAGCCTCCATGCGGTTAACTGAATAAGCCTCCGTGCGGTTTGCTGAATGAGCCTCATTGCGGTTTACTGAATGAGCCTCCATGCGGTTTACTGAATGAGCCTCCCAGCGGTTTGCTGAATGAGCCTCCATGCGGTTTGCTGAATGAGCCTCATTGCGGTTTACTGAATAAGCCTCCGTGCGGTTTGCTGAATGAGCCTCATTGCGGTTTACTGAATGAGCCTCCATGCGGTTTACTGAATGAGCCTCCATGCGGTTTGGTGAATGAGCCTCATTGCGGTTTGCTGGATGAGCCTCCATGCGGTTAACTGAATAAGCCTCCATGCGGTTTGCTGAATGAGCCTCCCAGCGGTTTGCTGAATGAGCCTCCATGCGGTTTGCTGAATGAGCCTCCATGCGGTTTACTGAATGAGCCTCCATGCGGTTTGCTGGATGAGCCTCCATGCGGTTTGCTGAATGAGCCTCATTGCGGTTTGCTGAATGAGCCTCCATGCGGTTTGCTGAATGAGCCTCCATGCGGTTAACTGAATAAGCCTCCATGCGGTTTGCTGGATGAGCCTCCATGCGGTTTGCTGAATGAGCCTCCCAGCGCTTTGCTGAATGAGCCTCCATGCGGTCTGCTGGATGAGCCCCCAACCTGCAGGAGCAGGAGACTTGACTCGTCTGGCCTCTACCCATTAACCTTTCAGGCATGGTTGCATCTCCGACTTAGAGAAGCCATCCTGTATAGCTATTTGGGTCATAGAGGCTCGCAAGCCATCACAACACGTCAAAGTGCAGTCTCTTCGTGATGTTAAATCCTAATAATATGTAGATATTAGTTTTAGTACAGTATGCCGTTTGTTGGACAAAAACCCTAACCAAGTTCAGCCAGTAGTTCGATTGATGAGTTCAACATTACAAAAGCGACGTCGGCCTTGATGGGATGAACCCAGTTAAGTGGGCATTTCAATTGAGAGGTGAAATATGTTGAGAGCCACGCCATTGCACGGGAACCTTTTTTTGTATTAGTCTTCCACGAGATCCATATAACTAGTGGTCATAGGCAGACAGGACAATACGACTACATATCATGACAAATGATAAACCTTATGTAGAAACTATCCCGATTACTTGAACTTTCAATATAACAGAAAACGTGGTCTCACTAGCTTTACGCACGATATGGGCTGTACACGGCTACGGGCAGCAGAACAAATTCCAAATGTATAACCGTGTTTATCGTAATTTCGTGGTTCTAAACAATGCAATACATAACAATACATAAATGCAATGACTTACAGCCAGGTGAGCAACCAAGGGCAACAGTACAGAAAGTTATCCGAAGAATCGGGACAGCGCGGTCATAAACGGTCCACTCAGCAAGGAGTCATGCGAAACTGTAGCGCAGCACGGTTGCGGTACAGACAGTGGGTCAAGAAGCGTAAGTGTAACGTTCTGCAAATTTTTCTTACAAGGGGAATGTAGAATCATAGAACAATCGAGTCGGAAACATAACGTAAAATGTTCACGCACCATACGTCGGAAAGGGGTAAATCTGAACTGTGTCAGTACAGTAAAAACAGGGAATTGGATCACAAGTATTCGAGGTTCATGAGGGATATACACGCTACTCACGAGTAAGACAAGCGAAGATGTCGTCAAAAATACAAATTACAAAAAGTAATTTACACCTTATTTCTTACTTCTGTTGCTACTGAGAACTAGCAACCAGAAGAGCCATAACCCAATAACGATTAATGGTTATTCCAACTTAACTAGATTCATTGAAGTCTTTCACATTTAGGAGACCAAAGTGAGTATACTAGATTAAACCACAAACGGTTTAGCGACAAACACTGTCCCAGTGGATGAAATACCGCTGATCAGATACTGTATAGGTTGCTCTTCGACTAGGGTTTTCCATGCAAGGCCATACTAAATTGACCAACGTTTATTCACAGTGAACGAGTTCATGTTGATTCACATACTTCCAACAGTCCACTTGGTTTGCGTAGACAGCTATATCCGGCCACTCTGTGGTTAAAAAAAGCATCTTCGAATGTGTAATTTACAAATTCCGGTGTCGTTCACCGATTTCTCAAGCAGACAGTGCCACGCAATTTTTCTCGCGAGAATTCAGAAAAAGTTGAAATTTAAATGCTACTACTGTTTTCAGTAGTAATATTAGAAATTCGAAGCTCCAGGGCTGTACCCGTTCCCAAAGAACACACTGTACAATAAAATGAAACAAAAGGTATGACACGGAATCGCAGATGCCCACCGTTCTTGTAATCGGGATATGGGCCCTAAAGGCCCAACGTCCGCCAATATTTCCAGTTCAGTTCAGTCTGACAGCCATTCGTCCAACCGATCGCGATGGTGTTGAAATGAGTGACAAGTGGCGCCGTGGAAGCTTCTAAAATAGTTTATTTCTCACAGTTAGATCTGGTTGGCATAATTCCAAGACACTCCAGATCAGAAGGTGAGACTATGTTAGAATGGAAAATTTATTGGCTACCTTTGGTACTGCGCGGTGGAGGTGTTCGAAGAAGATGTGTGTGATTGTCTCACATTAAAACGTCGACACAACAAAGGAGTGCTGCACCAAGGGACGTTGAAGTCCATGGAAAAAGTCGCAGAAGTATAGGTATTTATAAGACCTAATAATGAGGTGGAATCAACATATCATTCAGTCATTCTTTTTCACCTTTTTACTATAGCTGTTTGTCGATATCTGTCAGTTATTCGCTGATCCCATATAGTTTCACATTCGTGCTGGATGCACTACTCTGACCAGCCAGGTTTGTTTTGTGTCCGTTTTGTTTGTGAAAACTCATTCTAACCGACAACAGAAGCATGTCTGATTCACACTCGAGTTATTTGTCGCGTCTATGGAAATCAGTTAGAGCCTACTCAAGGTGATGTTTTGTGCATCCAGAGGGGTGACTATTAAACCTTCACATAACCAAGTTTAGATCCTCAAAAAAGGCTACTCTGAGTACTTTAGTTTCAACTCTGGCTACCAGCCTTTCTTATTAACAAAAATCTCCTAGGAATAGTGTTTTCCAGTGCATTTTTGTCGCTCCTCCCTCGACGCAGTAGCGACCGATAACATGAAATGGCATTGTTCAGCTGCGGCAAATAGTGAAAATCCCAACAGAAATTTAGTATGTGGGATGTTTTACGAGGTCCTTGTAGGGTGTCGTAATTATACGCATCAATGACCGTATGCCGTCGTTGCATCATGAAAGCCGTGGGCCTCGCGAAGGGCTTATTCGGGTCGAATCGAAATTGTACCGCTTGGTGGTCGGTGAAAGTTGCAAACTTTAACCCAAACACGTACTGATGAAGATGTAGTAAAGCGTAGGACACAACCAGCGCTTCGTTTTTCGTTTTTGCGTATCTCCTCCCAGAAGCATTCAGAAGTCGTGAAATACTGATGACCGGGCATCCATCTTGTTCAAGCTCTGCATTGCTTCCAACACCAGATGCGTCCGCGGTAATCACTACTTGTTCAGATGGAGCAAGTGGCACTAAAGATGGACATTCAACTATGCTGCTGATAAAAGAAATCGCGGGGCTTTCTCGCATTGGTCAGTCCGATGTCATACACCGGATGGCTGGACGAGGAACAACCGCCGGGCCCTCGTTGCAAAACTCGGTATGAACCTGAAATAGCATTTCAAACAACCAAGGATTGGTCTCGAGTATGCTTGATTTTTCGGTGACTTCATTTCGACCATGGGATTGAAGTAATGAGGGTCTGGCTAGTACCCACTGGCTTTCATCGTGAAACCAAGAAGTTAAGTTCCTGGACTCCAAACCTGCATTTTAAAGGCTTCATTATGACGTTCTTGGCTACCATCCCCTCTAGGGTTTTCTTCAAGCGATGATTATGTTCCTCTTTTACACTCAAAGGATGATCAAAACATCCTGAAGTCATTACTCCGATCAAACCTTCAATCATTCTGTCAGTGTCCAGCTGGAGAATTCCCAATGAGACGTGCAACCCAGAGTAGGAAATGATTCTGAAACATGCTCTAAGTGGTGTTCGTGGTGACAAGTAAAGCGATTCTAGGAGCAGTGAAATTTGCAGATGTGCATTGGTTAGATCAGTCTTCGGGTAGTACGTACTGCTGAGCATGGATTTCATAAAATTTCCCAGTTTCTTAGTAGTCGCCACGCATCTTCGTAGTGTTGGACTCAAAGTAGATCCCGTCATCCAGATAAACTACCATACTACTTATATCAAGTCTGTATTCCCTTCTTAAATACTTGACTTTTATCCAACCCGTTCTATTGCCACAGCTATCGGAGTCAGTCAAGCAAACGAAATGACCTGATTAATCATACCAATCTGCTCCATTTGCCTCAGTGTTTTCAGAACGCTTTCTCCATGCGCAAAATCCAGCAATCTTCGTTCGATGAACACCGGGCCACTATCTACTTCCAACTTCACCGCCTTTACCGCCATTCCACTATGACTGATGTAGCACTGTGTCACTAGTTGTTGAGAAATCCCGTAATCAAGCAGAGTGGCTGACGCTGTGAAAATTGAAAATGAGTAATTTGCAGAATGGACGGACTGTCAACCGAAATCAGGAAGCTGATGAGTACGTACGTTTGCTGCTTGGATTGTACCGTTACCATCATTTCATCCAGCACGGTGAGGTGTTGACCGGTTGCACCTTGAATGCGTACTTCAATGGGTTTTTCTGGTTGTCATAGGGACAAATCTTCCTCAACTCCTTCTCTGGAATGATGGACTCACAACTCCTAGATTCTACAATGAAACCATGTTAAAATCAGCACTGGAAGGTCCCCAGTTTGTACAAAAATTGATCGTTTTGGCCTGTGGTCCTCAGCGTGTGAATAGGTTTTGTATCTTTTATTTCGACCGTTTTGGTCACGTGTCATTGATCCTCGGAACACCTGTCTTATGTGAACCTTTTTACCACATCCATAGCATACTGCCGAAGTGGACAATGCATTCACTCTTCCATTTTCGCTCAGGCTGCCTACAAACGGGGAAATTTCGTCCTGTCATCCAGATACAATGCCATACTACTCACACCTAGAATCCATATTTGGGACCATGTGTCCTCGTTCTGAGGATTAGCCGTACTAACCGACGAATTAACTTTGAAAGAGTTACAGTGAGATTTTAAAAATGGTTTGTCCGTCCGAGCACTCCCCATTTGCTTCAAATGAGATTACAGCTGTGACTGGTCCAAATTAAATTGATCATGGTGCATGTGAGTGCTGTATGAAATCAACGCAACAACCAAAACATTTTGTATCCACAATTTCATCATAGGGTAATTAATGATGAACGGCCGTAGGTATTAGACATCAAAAAAATGAAACACGAATGAGAATGGCCAAGTAGTCGTTTTCTGAAGTTTGGTTTTAATGATTTCGTTTCATCTGGGTTTTCGCTGAGAACACACCCATCATATGTGGATCGACCGTTAAGCATGTGACTAGCTGTTAATATTGTTAGTGACACCGAACATCAGTACATATACAAACAATGAAAATCCAATTGCATTTTTCACATCCCAAAGTCAACACCGCAGGCTAGAATCGAAATGGGGACCCAGCTTTTGCTCTACTAGTTGACTGATCGCAGAACTGCTAGTCAGACGCGAATAACCGAAGTATATATAGAACACAAAATAATTTCAGTACATCCCAATTTCTAGTGAACGCCTACACGTGGGATGATAAAATTTGGTTTGCGCATGTCCATTTGTATGACTGTATTGAGATCGTAAACAGGCTTGAATTTTGACACTCGAAAATCGATTTTATGCCGAATAATGTGCTGAGGGATGCGGAATTCTATTAGTGAGCCCCGTGATCACTGGTGAAAAGTACACACCATAGCTTATTTAATAGACTGAATGAGTCACACATGTGGCCGTTGTCTCTAGTGTGGCTCCGTGATATGTCACTGCGCAAATTTCATACCATCAGAGTTTTGTGAACGAAGCCCACCTAATTCGTTAAATCGGATAGTGATTTGCCACCTTTCACTCACTAGAACAGAAGAACGGTGCAAGAACGACAGCCATCTGGGTTGGAACATGGAAAAAATACTTGTCCGTAAAGACTCAGGGATTATTATAAACAAGATTAACAAAAAATGCACAGGTCAAGGAAGGTTAGCCGAGATATTTTGGAAGATCCGAGCAGTCACACAACTAATAAGAGAAGAGGAATAAGGAGAAAGATACCTGGAACTTCTAAGGGGAAACTTCTTCGTCCTGTATTCAACCTGATGACAATTGCATCATAGTTGCAGAAGTCAATGTATTCGAATTTTTGTGTTTAGCATCTACCGTGTGAGCGAGTTTGAATTTCTAATATTGCTACTAAAAACGGCAACAGTAGTTGAAATTACGCTGCATTGTTCGCGTAAGAAGACGGTGAACAACTCCGATATTTACCATCTATAGCTTCAGAAGTGCAATTTTAACGGTCCAGTGCTCGGATGAAGCTACAGTGGGACCCCTAGTGGTATACCAAACAACATGGAATTCTTTACTGTGAATAAACTGGTCATGTTGATCAATTCGTCAGCTTTTTGCATAGAAGGCCCTAGTCGAAAAGCAACTTATGTAGTATTTTCTCAGTGGTACATCATCCACTAACACTGTGTTTATCGCTAATATGTTTGCGGTTTAATCTCGTATGTTCATTTTGACCTTCTGAATAAGTGACCCCGGGCTGACTAATGCAATACTGACGTGATATAAGGAACAGCAATCTTCACTTCGGCCGTCGAGCCTCAGGTGGTAGTTGTGTCAATGCCTGGGGTGCTATTTTTGTAGGTGGCTAATCACATTAGACATTTATCGTAGCCCATTAGTTACCTTGGAAGATAAGAAGTTCTTCAAATAAAATTTCGAAATTTGCGTGAGAAAATGTGAAAGTGCAATAAATTCAGAATTGCTATTTAATTGTACGTTGGCCGTCTGTCATCAAAATATCTGTCATCAGCGTATCAGTTTTCATATAACAAAACCGATATTAAAATCTTGAATTCAATTCTCGCACGAGATTACTCGGTGGATGTCCATCTCGTAAGATTATCAGGTTGTTCTTTTTGTTTTTAAGACAGGCACAAACCTTTCTCTTCTTAACATTCCTGAACATTGGATATATGTGCTACTTACTTTTACTTTTATGCGGCTAGCTCCTGCGAGAGAATGAGCCGGCCTCATGCACGTCCCCAGTTGCATATGCCCGCCAGTGATGATCGGAAGCGAGACCTTAACACAGAGAAATCCAGTTCTGCTTCCAGTTGCGAGTACCGTAGACAGCCTGGAGTACTAGTCCCTCAGCGTCCGATTTGATGGTACTGACCCATGTTTTCAGCCGTCCTAGGAGGCGACAGCGCCGTCCTGGACATGGAACACGAGAGAGGCTTTTTTGAGATCTCTGTGTCTGGACGTTGTGGGGCTTGTCCAAACCACTGCAGTCGTCGGCCTTGGAGGAACACTGACAGATTTTCGATATCAAAGCCCCTTTGTCTTTCTGTCTCGCTTGAAACCTTTTCATGCCAAGCCACTTTCCGTATCCGTCGCAGACACTAATGGTCTAACTCTTCTAGCTTGCTGATGCACTCGATGAGAAGTGGCCACGTCTCGCAGATGAGGGTCAGTATTCGATGGAAGAGGCGGACTTTAGTCCGAAGGCTGATTTCGTTGCGTTCCCAGAGTACTTTGCGAAGCTGAAGAAACGCAGTCCTGGCTTTTTCAGTGCGTAACTTGACTTCATTTTTGGCCTAACCGTTCGGGAGAATCATGGATCCCAGATATTTGAACGCCGGGACCTGCTCGATTCATTAGCCGTTCAAGCGTATCGGGAGAATGGACTGAGAGCCGGCTGTAAGGCATTTGGGCTATCTCCAAGGATGACAATGTCCTCTGCGAATTCCAGATCGACGAGAAAAGCATCTGTGTCCAGCTGAATACCAGGGTGATCAATGAGCACCTGAAGCACTATCCATTCGATGGTGTAGCTGAACAGCATTGGCGACAAGGACGGCCTTGTCTAACACCGGAGTTGAGGAAGAAGTCCCTGGATTCCTCCCAGTAGATGCCTTTCCTCGCGCGCGTATTTGCGTAGTACGACCTCATGAGACTGAGAAGCTTCTGTGGCATTCCATCTGCTTTTAAAGTAGTCCACAGCGATTTTCTGTCAAATGAGTCAAAGGCAGCCCGAGAATCAATAAAACTAGCTTCAGTCGGTTGAGAACACTTGCACCGATGTTTTAATACTGGGTGGAGAGTGAATATTTGGTCCATGTACCCTCTATCACATCGGAAAGCTCACTGGTTTGCGAAGGTAGGGGGGGGGGCGGGGTGCGCATCCATCACTGCCCAGAATCTGTTCAACAAAAGCCTGGAGAATATTTTGGCGGCCAAGTCGATTAGGCTGATGCCACGGTAGTTTGTGCACACAGTTCTGTCGTCTATCTTTGGAAGAGGAAGTAGAGCTTAGGTCCCCCCAGTCCGCTGGGAATTGCTCTTTTTTCAGATTGAACAAAACAGGGTGTGCGATGGCTGCAGCAGTGTCGAAAGACATAACTTGTATATCTTTGGTGCGATGCCATCTTCTCTAGGGCCTTTACTGTTCTTCAGCTAGTGTATTACATCGATGATATCATTTTGGCTTGGTAGTTTGCTGTTAACGTAATAAATCTCGCTCTGGATTGCTGGGATTCGGCTCACAAAGCTTGCCGCGGAATGGTTCAGTAGACAATCAAAGTGACCTTTCTATCGCTGCATCTTTTTGGCCTGTGCAGGAACGAACAGCCCGGAAGCAACGCGAAAAAGGCATTCTGTTGACAGTCACTTACCGCAGGCAGTGTGGGTGAGACGGAAGAGCTTTGAGGAGTCCCTGCAGTTAACCGCAGTCTCCATGAGTCGCGTGATTTTGGTCCGGTAGTTTTACAGTCGCTTCTGGCAGACTGGGTGGTTTTTCGTCGGATATCACGGAAGATTGGGTGACCATTTAGGCAGGCATCTCTGGCTCTTTCGATTAATAGGAGAGTCCCCCCTGAGATCCAGTCTTTCTGTAGTCGTCGAGTAAATCCCAGTTCGTCTAAAGCGGATTGTTGGATCGACACCTTAAGTGAAGTCCACTGATTTTCCACCTGTACCTTCTCTCCACCTATGAAAGTGGAGACCAAATGGGGGACAATGGCTTCCTAGACCGCTTGGCACTTTCTAGGTTATTCTAATGTTGTTGTGTTAATCCGCTTCGGGGTGCAGTTTTACGGCGATTGGCTAGGTGAATCTTGAAGCGTGCATGGACGAGTGTGTGTTCAGTGCCTTTCTCATTATCACTCTTAGCGTCTCAGTAGGACCGGCAATCTCCAATCGAAGATGACCAGCCTGATGGTATGAGAATGTAGTCGGTCTGATGCGCCGTGGGGCCGTTGTCGGAGTGCCACATAAGCAAGTGATTCCTAGGATGAGGGAAGATGGTGTTGGTGACGCTTAGGCCGTTGAAGTCTACCATAGGGACGAAATGTTCACCACTGGTGCGCTAATGTCTAAGACCATATTTTCCGAAAATTTGTCTAGTTGCTTGGCTAGAGGCAACAGTGTGGGCGTCCCAGACCCCTGCAATCAGAAGAATGTCACTTTTCTAGGAGCTATGTATCGTATCTTATTATCTCGAGGAATTCGTCTTTTGCAGCTTCTTCGGCTGCAGCTGTCGGGGCATAGACCGCAACAATCGACATCTTCGAAGACGAGGGGCGAAAATGAGCTAAGGCTATCCGAGGGGATATCGGGTACCGTGGAAGCAGTGTTTCGTTAGCCTTGTTGCTGGCACCCCGGTTCGCCGGGATGTTGCCGCTGACGCACACCTCAGCTTCGTGGATCCACAGGTGAGAGTTGGCCAGGTGATGGAAACCAGAGAGATGGAAGACGCTCAAGGGACACGATATTTTACCAACTCAGAGGTGCTACTCCTCTAAAATGCCCCATATATCCCGTATGCGCTACACTCTCCTCTCGTTAATGATATTGATAATACTCTTTGAAAAAATCGTAATCACTGTCATCATTCGAATGACCCGAAACATCATCTCTGTCAACGACAGCAATAACAAAGAAAAACAGCGGTTTATTTACGATCCTAAAACGGTAAGTATAACTGCCCCAGTAAGGAATTTGGGGTCTTTTGAATCGGTACCGATATACTCTTATAAAATTTTATGGTCCGCAAAGACTGAGGTCATTGCAGAATAGCTCGAGCTTCAACAAAGCAATTTTTTCTGAGCACATAAAGGGGGGTTGTGGAGGCGAATCCCGACCGCTTCCGCTGTGGCCAAGATGCGACTTCTCACCGATCTTGAAAGCCGACCTCGGACCCTATACAGGGGGCGGAATGCTTGATCCACGTTCACCATGTGATTAGTTTCAGCTAGGTGTGAAACGACTGCGCTGGTAATTGACCTAATTGTTCCAGTCCTCAACCACGCTGGATGATGCTCACGGATGCGTTCAGACAAGCGTCTGGTCGTGCGGCCGATATACGTTGTTCCACAGGAACAAGTGAAAGAATATACACAAAATGAGGCTGCAGAAACAGGCACATTGTCTTTTATCCGCAAACACACCGCTGGCTTAGAGGTGAACAAAACACGCAGTTTAGCAGCGTAGAATGTTTTGTTGACGACGCTCGCCAATCTTCGGTGAATTACATCTGCCAGAGTGTCGCCTTTAAATGGCAGAGAGATGTATACTGATTTCTTTTCAACTACCATTTTCCTTGGAATTTCTTTATCCAACTGCATTATCCGGTCGACTAGGCGTTCCGGGTATCCGTTCTGAATAAAAATATTGCGCACCGTAACAAGCTCTTCTTTTATGGTATCTTCGGTGCAGATCTTTTTCGCTCTGTTCGATAGGCACATAATTAGATTTATTTTCAATTTGAGCGGTACAAAACTACGGAAGTGGATGTACTGTCCATTCCATGTTGATTTTCTGTGCACTGACCGCCGTATTGAGCCATCTTCTCGACGGGTCAAAAATACATCTAAGAAGGCCAGTGAGTTGTCTGATTCCGATTCTAGTGTGAATCGCAAGTTTGGATGTGCTGAGTTGAAGCTGTTTAGTAGTTGTTCTCTGTGGACAAATTGGTCTGTTATACATAGAATGTCATCCACGTATCGCTTGTACAACCGAAGTCCGCGAATCGATGATTGTAACGGGCCGTTTTCCAATTTTGCCATAAAGATATCAGCAAACAGTGGCCCGAGTGGAGACCCCATTGCTACACCGTCTTTTTGGCGGTAAATCTGCTCGTTAAACTTGAATTGAATATTCTGAGTACATACAAAGAGTAGCTGTCGCAGGTCGTCCAATGGCACACCTGTTTCAATCTCATTAGCTTGTATGAAGCCACAAAGATAGTCAATGGTTTCCTTGATTGGGACGTTAGTGAATAGCGACGTGACGTCCAATGAGATCATATGTTGTCCTTCCACATTGAGATCACTCACACATTTTACAAGTTCAAAAGTATCCTTTAGACTGTGTTTCGTCATTGCCGCTCTAGCTGGCTCCAAGAGATGTGTCAACCACTTGGCTACGGCATGATACGGACATCGGCTAAAACAACTGGTGACCATGGAACCCAAAAACAGACTCAACTTCTCCGTTTTACGCTGGGACAGGTCTCTATCCTCAAAGTGGATGATACAGTGTTTTGCGTGCTTTGGACGCAAGAGCTCCCCAATAAATCAACGTTAGATGAATCAGCGAAAGCCGCTGATCGAGTACAAGCGAATGCCTTACCCTCTGTGCAACACATAGTTAAGGACCCTGAAGTAGACCATGTTAACATCATGAAGCGTTTAGCTGATCAGACAGTGTTCTTGTTCTCCCAGGTTAAGGCGCTAAAAGCATCGCGATCAAATTCCGTATCTTGCTGAGCAAGCAGCTCCAATAATTCACGTCAGTGTAGTCCCACAAACTCTGGCGGGGTTTGGTACCAAAGCAACCACGAAGATTAAACAAAAATGCACCAAACCTTGCACGTATCAATCTGAGTAACAGGGAAACGCGTAAGCCAACCAGGGCATGCGACAACAGTGTCAGGCCTTTCCGCTCACAGCAACCTATTTTTTATAACCGACAGAATTTCCGGAACAGCTGTCTTAGTAAACACCAGTGCACAGGTAAGCACTGTTCAACCTTGCTCCACAGACCTCATCAGTCAGTCGAACATCGCGTTGGTCCCAGCTAAAAAGACATCCATAAAGACTTGCGATAAGCGTTCACTCACAGTGGACCTCGGTTTACGCAGTAATCTACAATGGGTATTTATTATTGCTAACGTTCCCCATTCGATCATTGGCATCGACTTTCTTCGACATTTTAACCTCATGGTTGATTCGTTCGTTTTTCGTCTTGTGGATAAGATTACCAAGATATCAACTAGCGGCACACCGTCAAAGCAGCCATCACTCTCTCCAGTCTTCATCACTCCTGTCGCTACAGTCCGCTACCAGAAGCTCCTGCACGAGCTTCCTGTGCTATTGCAACCTACTAACGTGCTACCATGGGTGACGACAGAAGCACTACATCATAGTCACAGTTGGTCAGCCGGCTCATTGAAGTGTCAGGCACTCAACACTCGACAAACCGAAAATAGCCAAGGCCGATTTTCAACACATGCTGGATCTTGGTATTATCAGGCTATCTTCAAGCCCATGGGCTTCTCCACTACATATGGTACCCAAAAGTCCGTTGACTATCGGATACCTTGTGGCGATTATCGGGCGTTGAACAATAGAATCATGCCCGATTGCTACCCAGTTTCACATATCCAAGACTTCACAACAAGTTTAAGTGGTTGTGAGATTCTCAGTCGCATAGATTTGATAAGTGCATACCATGAAATTTGCGTTCATCGTAGTCGCGGTCGGGTCGTGCGAAGTTGCGTACATTTCGCAGACACTGTTTCTGTTGTACCTAATCGTCAGTAAGATTTGGTTGCTATCATTATAATTTAAAAAAAACGACAAAAAGAACCATTTTTATTTTCAATTTGAGCGGTACAAAACTACGGAAGTGGATGTACTGTCCATTCCATGTTGATTTTCTGTGGTATTAAGGGAACTTAATAAGTATATTAAGTTCTCTACCAAACTGGCCATGGCGAGAACTCTTGTTCAGTTTCTTGATGACTGTATCAATCAATCAGTTTTTCCCAAACAATACGAAACTATGTTGAGACGGAATCGGATTCATGTATCTTGTGTATCGCTTCGGCGTCAAGCTCTCAATGAGCGTGATACTGTGTCTAGCCATCTCGCGAACTTAGAACGGACATGTGTGTCATCCTCCCGCGTACTTGATCAGTTAACACTAACCGAAAGAAAGAAATTCACTGAATATGTCCAATCAATCGTGCACAAACAAGTGGATCAGAAACGAAACACACTGATGAAACGTATTGAAAGATCAAAACCTGTTGGTGAGTTTCCATCAAACCCTGAAAAATTTGTACACAACCTATCCAACATTGAGCTAGACAAATTTCTGCTAGAAGTATTATCCTTGGGACCTAAGTTTTGCTGCCCAACGAACAAGATCACACAGCTGGATACTGAAGTGGAATTCGAGAATCTCTATGCCCAATTGAGTGATCTACTTCCATCATCACAAACCGATCTAGAAAATCTCAAATCCACCTTGGTGAATACAAGTTATCAGTACAGTGGGGCCAAACCAACAGTGAGAGGCTTACTGACAATAGATCATATTAAAAAGTTAAAAGAGTTACAAAAGAACAAAGAAGTGATTATAACAAGACCTGACAAGGGGGCGGGTATAGTGCTTCTTAAAAAGTCGGACTACGTTGAAAAGATGGAGGCCATACTTAACGATGGTTCCAAATTCTTGAAGACGGAAACCGAGAAAGACAGAACTAGGCAAATAGAAAAGTCCCTGGCTAACAGGCTACGGTATCTTAAACAAAAAGGCGCTATTGACTGCGTCACATTTGAAAGAATTCGACCCACAGGAACTATCATCCCAAGACTATATGGATTGCCAAAAATTCATAAGACAGGAGTCCCACTAAGGCCCATTTTAGACATGTGCAACTCACCGTATCATGCCGTAGCCAAGTGGTTGACACATCTCTTGGAGCCAGCTAGAGCGGCAATGACGAAACACAGTCTAAAGGATACTTTTGAACTTGTAAAATGTGTGAGTGATCTCAATGTGGAAGGACAACATATGATCTCATTGGACGTCACGTCGCTATTCACTAACGTCCCAATCAAGGAAACCATTGACTATCTTTGTGGCTTCATACAAGCTAATGAGATTGAAACAGGTGTGCCATTGGACGACCTGCGACAGTTACTCTTTGTATGTACTCAGAATATTCAATTCAAGTTTAACGAGCAGATTTACCGCCAAAAAGACGGTGTAGCAATGGGGTCTCCACTCGGGCCACTGTTTGCTGATATCTTTATGGCAAAATTGGAAAACGGCCCGTTACAATCATCGATTCGCGGACTTCGGTTGTACAAGCGATACGTGGATGACATTCTATGTATAACAGACCAATTTGTCCACAGAGAACAACTACTAAACAGCTTCAACTCAGCACATCCAAACTTGCGATTCACACTAGAATCGGAATCAGACAACTCACTGGCCTTCTTAGATGTATTTTTGACCCGTCGAGAAGATGGCTCAATACGGCGGTCAGTGCACAGAAAATCAACATGGAATGGACAGTACATCCACTTCCGTAGTTTTGTACCGCTCAAATTGAAAATAAATCTAATTATGTGCCTATCGAACAGAGCGAAAAAGATCTGCACCGAAGATACCATAAAAGAAGAGCTTGTTACGGTGCGCAATATTTTTATTCAGAACGGATACCCGGAACGCCTAGTCGACCGGATAATGCAGTTGGATAAAGAAATTCCAAGGAAAATGGTAGTTGAAAAGAAATCAGTATACATCTCTCTGCCATTTAAAGGCGACACTCTGGCAGATGTAATTCACCGAAGATTGGCGAGCGTCGTCAACAAAACATTCTACGCTGCTAAACTGCGTGTTTTGTTCACCTCTAAGCCAGCGGTGTGTTTGCGGATAAAAGACAATGTGCCTGTTTCTGCAGCCTCATTTTGTGTATATTCTTTCACTTGTTCCTGTGGAACAACGTATATCGGCCGCACGACCAGACGCTTGTCTGAACGCATCCGTGAGCATCATCCAGCGTGGTTGAGGACTGGAACAATTAGGTCAATTACCAGCGCAGTCGTTTCACACCTAGCTGAAACTAATCACATGGTGAACGTGGATCAAGCATTCCGCCCCCTGTATAGGGTCCGAGGTCGGCTTTCAAGATCGGTGAGAAGTCGCATCTTGGCCACAGCGGAAGCGGTCGGGATTCGCCTCCACAACCCCCCTTTATGTGCTCAGAAGAAATTTGTGCATGCACTCAACCTACCCTGGCCCACTCACCACCCAACGTCAGGTCCACGAATGTCCGAAAGCTTACATGTTGAGAACGTGTTAGTCCATTCACACCTGGTTTCCGGATAATCCTGTACCACACTAGGTGTAAACGATGATCCCTAACACGATTTTTGTTGACTGTATCCCTTATGCATCTAGTCCTATATATTGTGTTGTATTGGCATGATTAAGAATCACTGAAAACGAGCTTGTTCGCCAACTTGTGTTTTCCAAATGTGCTCTGGGGGATTTTTCGGACAAAGCAATTTTTATTTTTAAAAATATCAGAACCGACTGTGATTTTCACCAGTTCATCTTCCTCAAGTATCATCTACCTCATTTCTATTTTTATTCCACTCATTGTTCCGGTTTACTCCCTCACCCCCACCCCCATCCCCCGATACCTCTGCAATAAAGGTGTACTTGGGAGCAGAGAAACGAAAATTCTGACGATCGCTGAGCTCTTCGCGTATCGATCCGTCTTTTCCCTCGAATGTTCACAGCATCACCAATGGGTTCGTCAATCAACTGTACAGATAACCCTAACACATCTGTGAAAGTCAATCATGTCCTATCATGTCTACTCTACTCACTTGGTAAACAATTATTCTCGGTATGGGATGTAATGCTCGTGGATGTGTAAATCTAAGTGGTTGTATTTTGAACGTCAAGATTTAACTGATGGTCCGTCTATCTATCCGTATATGTATTTATCTTTAACCGATTCCATCAATCTCCAAACCTTTTTGGTTAACTTGGTAGCAGATTGAAGTGCCATAAAATAGCTACCTTTGGACATACAATTATCATTGATCCACAAATAGAAAGTATTATAGAGTCCATGGTATAAGACTATGACTTTCGGAATATTTTTGTAAGCAATTAGTGATAAGTTTTGTGTGCACACACAAGTATCAGTAAGGATATAAAACCGTAATTGGGTAAATAGGAAACTGCTCGAACCTATCAATCTAAACGATGATCGCATTGATGATGGTGTCTAACGATATCCTGTTCAGCAGTTGAATGGAACAGATAAGCCGTTTGATTTTCTGAGGTATACACTGTTATGTACCGGCAGCGTGTGTCTGTATGGGGTCGAGTGGAGAATCGCGAAATCCCTCTGATTTCAGACTGATGTGTGTGATTTGTTCAGGGCTAGAACTATATGCGGTTTTGACGAAATGACTGTGCCATGTCGAACTTCATCGAGGACGACACTCTTACATACACATGCACAACCCTCGAGAATCAACGACAAGGTTAGAGTGCGTGTGTGTGTGTGTGTGTGTGTGTATCCTTATAATCAGTCATTGTTTCACTGTCGCCTATCCGAACTATCAAACTGTCTACCAATCACCCACTGCTATCCCCACCCGTCCTTAGAAATCTTCCACTGGAATCTGGGACCTTGACAGCTGTCATTCCAAGATATTTCCAGGCCGAGACATCTCTGCTACCATCTTTGTCAAATGGAGTATGTTCAACATTGCACTTGAAAGGAAAGATGTGATATATATGTTACTATCTGACTGATAATCCTTAGTTGTTGCCGGGCGGATGAGCTGTACCTTTTAGGGTCGCAAGTTTAAGCCGTGGGGGGATCAAGGTGGTTGTAGTCCCCTGTGAAACTGATGGCGATTTTGACCGTGCACGTTGGCGGGAATTAATACCAACCACAGGACAAGACCGTACTCAATGGACAAAACGTGAGAGAATGAGTGACAAAAGACAATCCAAGTGCATTTGGGTATTCCAAGTGCATACACAGATCCTTCGTACATAAAAACGGTCGTCTTTCGATTTTTAAGACCACATTTTCACCCGTCCCGTGACGTTTCCTTTCCCTAAAACTAAACTTTTCCGTTCTTTTTTCTTCCCCCGTTACACTGACTGAACCAGCGTCAATGTGTGCATGCACGTGCGTTCCAATAGGATTGCAAGGAGCGCGCTGCCTGCGAATGGACCAAATTTGATTTGTGACTGTTCTCTATTGGACACTGGAAAAGGCCTCCCCCAGTCAAGATTTGTCTCACATACAATTTGTCCGGCGTAATCGTCTGCGAGTTGGGATACACTAGTATACCTTCTGTAGCTGGATGCTCATTTTCGTCATTGTGATTGTTTGTGTGTGTGTGTGTGTGTGTGCTATCTGTGATCAGCAGACTCCACACGAGTCGTTTCCTTTGTTTCGTGACAGGCACGTGTTGGGTGGCTGCTTGCTAGTTGCACGAACTTTGACACGAGTTTCGCGGCTCAGCTATTTTCCTACGAATTTTTAGTGCACTTTGTCACAACAGAAGACCAACCCCAACTCAACTGATCACACCGGTCAAATCAGCGGTCACTTCCACGAAAGGCTTTAGTCAAAATACGAACTAGATTAGTTATTCTGTTCAGTTTATATACCCTAATATAAACGCTCGCATGCCCATTTGCACCAGGACTCCCCGCACCTTCGAACTAAAACTGACAGTCAGAACCCTGATGTTTATTGTACCGTGCCAGGATGAATGTGGTAACGAGCCGGACACCAGCGGAACTTTTCATATCATCAACGTGACTAGTGATGGAGACGTCTATCTATATTCCTACTTCAGAGCAGATGGAGATTTACAACACTCAACCACCACGGTCATCACCGGCCTAAGTATCTTGATAATGGATATTAGTCAGAGACCTACTCTATTTCCATTGTATGTACTTTAGGCTATTTGTTACGCAACAGTTGTACGCTAATTCGCGAAGAAGTTATAGCCAGTTCAAGATTTTTAGCAGTGACAGAATACCGGCAGCGGCGGAACTCAAACCTGATACGGCCAGGGTCTTTCTTTGTCCATGATGCTAACCGGTTGTGAGCGAAAGATTTCATTTTTACTTCTAAGTTAGCCTTTAGTAAGCAACCTTTTATCCCCGAGGTAGGCAAAGTGTTCCACGTCATTAAACATTTTGGTGAAGAAATGTATTATCAGCTTGGATTACGAAATCTTTAGAAAATGAATGAACCCTTGTCGGGTCAACCCGAAGACACCATTTGTGGATGTCTTTTTGAAAAGTAGGACGGAAACAACTTCAGGTATAAAGTTATCCTGTGAGTTTCTTAGCGGAATGCTACAGCCAATGTATGTCTCTAGCATAGGGTTTCCGACTAAAAGTGGAACCGTGAATAGTTGTAGTTAGCGTGATGATATTTTCTTTACAGTAACCAAATCAATCATGAGAAATAATTCGAATTTGTTTCAACATCAGATTAACTGACAACCGGGCTGATGGCGAAAGAAAAACACGGGAAATTCGTGAATGATATTCATCGGACTGTCGTGGGCTATTCCTCAGATATACTAACCAGGATATCACCGGAATATTGGAGCACAAACATGTTCCCAGTTATATATCGCTCCGCCGCCAGTATGCGGTTAACTTGTGCAAGCTAAATTCATCGTGAATTTGACAGACTCTTATTTAAATGGACTTTTTTAGTGACAAGGCTATCTGGACAAATACAATATTTATTTGGAAGTAGTATTCTCTCCAAAACACCTGGTAACATGGATAACATGGACAAATAATTTGTTATCTTTCGAAGAGATTATATTTCACGTAAATATTTGTTTGAGTAGTATAATTCAGCTGTGTAATGATGCAGTATCAGCGCTCAGTAACCAGCTACCATGGAATCACTGTAAAACTGTTTCATCTGGATTGTCAAGACTCATCAACTGGAGTGCTGATTCAATGACTATCCATCGGGACTCGTAAATATTTCGGTTTTTTAAGCCTACGGTTCCGTTTTCCTGTCTGACTCTCGTCAGCCCTGTTTATTTCAGCACTACAGTGACCGTTCGCCAGTGATCTTATGCGTTAATAGCCCGCGACCCACAAATCGATTGATTCACGTGATGGCAGCGTATTTAGTAAGTGAAAGGAAGACATTACAAACAATCTGCAAACTTTAGCAACTTAACGGTTTTAAAGACTAGGAGATTTGAATCTTTGGGGAATAGTTCACCGTTGTTTCCGCACTGGATCGCCGTGTTAGTTATGTGTCAGCTTCATCCAGAGCTCGCATTGGATGAGCTCTATGTTTGAACTGAAAAATGATGCGAAAAATGTTAGTTTGAGAGCGGGTTGTGATAGCTCAGAGTTAAAATACAGGACTAAAAATATTTAGTATGGAGTTTTAATCTCCTTTGAGGCACGCTGGACAAGCAGTGCAGCTGGTGGTTCTTAACAATAGCGACTGAACAACTGCACAATGGTCCAGTGTAATTTCAGTTGATACTATATAGTGAATCCAACAGTCCACAAAATTGTGAACCTCAGCGCAAATAATCTTTCCAGCAAACAGGTAAAGAACAGACGTAGAGTATAGAACACATTGGTCTATCAGGATTAGCTTCCTTACCGAAACATTTGGAACATTTGGAGAGTAGTAATGACGATTGGGCTAACGTCGGCCTGATTGGACTGAAGAAGCTATCCACTTTTGACCGACTATGCTGGCAAAGATAAGTAAATACAATTGATTTTAAAGAGCACAACATCTCTGTAAGAACGAAAATGAAAAGAAGAGTTATTTCTGAAACCACATAATGCACTTGAAAAATTTATTGAAAACTTCTCCAGAATTTGAAAACAGTCTCTAATCTATCACAAATAACTCTAGTGGAGCGATTCGGAAGATAACTACAGAAAAGTGAGAATTAACTGACGTCTGATTATTGCACAGAGTGAACTTCAGTGATCAGCTTGTCGAGAAGAACATCCGCTTATTGACTGTGTCACCGTTTGGGCACGCTAGCCGAGACTGAGAGAACGAACGGAAATAAAGCGAACTCGTATTCTTCACGTCATCATCTGTCTTCTTGTCAAGACAGTTGGGAGGCAGGTAAACGGAAACACAGTATCTGAATGAACTGATCACTGTTTACTGACGAAGCAACAAATTATATATAAAAATTGCACATCAGTACTCCTTGAAAAAAGCGCCGCATCATTTCGAGTGGCGAGTAGAAACAGCGATGTCTGTCCACGGCAGCGGACAACAGATTGCACCCTGCCGCGTTTGTTTTTTAACTCGGATTCCACTGTTCGGACGAGGTGTTGGGCACCGGATTGTGAGACGATGACTCCTCCGGATTCGAGAAACTCCTTGTTGACTTGACTCAGCCGCGCATCACGGATCATGGTTAGTTCAAATAGCACAGAACGTGGAGACCCGCACATGTGAAACGGAACCCGAAGCACATCGGCCTCACAGCCTGAGGCAGTGGGCAAACGGTGTACGGTATTGACCTGAGCACGACTGTGTTGCCAATCGCATAACATTCTATCGTCCCCTTAGTGTGTGTGTGTGCGTGTGTGTAATGGTTAGTGAACTTGAATTCCAAAATACCATGATGGTAGTGGTTAAACAGTGACGGGGGACGACAAGGTGGTCTGCTCGTTGGGAATAGGAAATTTGATCACAGCGTGATCCGTAACCGAACGTCAACTGAGCTAATGTGGTTGGATGGAAATTGTGAAGAGGGTGGGTACGAGCACGTAGCCCTAGTAGCGTCCTTCTCGCTTATCTCACTCTGCTACTTTGATCTGGCTGTTGCCCGTGAAATTCTGTAATCAGAACATCTGAGTACCATGAATAAATAGACAAGGTAATTACACTTAGATAAGATCTACCATTCGTCATTGGAACAGGGATCAGCACGGGTCTATTAAGACTACGGTATGTAGTAATTAGGGTAGAATGCGGGATAAAGGTGAACTGGAATGGCTACTGAATGTTCTTTTTTATCGGCTTTGGTAATATGTAATAAGGCTTGCTTTCTTAACGGTGATATGTATCCACCTTAAAAACGAGAGTTAATTTGAGGTAATGCAGTAGTTGAAATGTCCATCCACAGCATAACCTCAGCTCGGAAGCTGGTCTCTTTGAAAATTATTTCCTTTGGACTAATGACGCCTTATCTCACTCGATGGTAGATTAAACTCTTTTTTAACCCAAGATACACCTGGTTCATAAGGCACTTCACAAAAAATGCAAAATTTACTCAATACGAATTTGCGTTCGAAATGTGGGAATGGTATTCACAAGATTTAAGCAAAATCTTCTTACCTGCCAGTGTGTTCTCTCCATCTTACTCCACCCGGCACTCTGAAATAAGATATCAAAGTTCTAATGCTCGTTCTAAGGATTGTCTGTCGTGTTTATTCATTCCCTGTTGAAAAAAACTGATCTTTAAACTTACTGACAGACACATCGAATGACGCATAAGGTTTACGCACAAAATAGTTTCAAACAAAGTGATCGCATTTCACACCAATTTATCTTCCCTCTTTCTCTACATGAGAAGACGAATACATTTCGAATTTGAATACTTCAACCCTCCGTGCAGTTTTTCTCCGTTCGCATCCCTTTCATTTGTAAACCGTTCTCTCCCATCCTTTCTACCCCATTCTTCCCGTTATTTTATTATCTCTGTTAACACGGTTGCTTTGGCATCAAGCTTCATTTCAAGCTAGTTATATATATATTTGATCCTAAAGATCAGACGTGGTTTGGTTGTAGATTCATTTTTGGAACGGCCCCTTACCTACTAATTTCATGAAGTGACATAAACAGTGCTGATCGTAGCGTAATTTTCTGCCTGACTGAATTAATGAATGCATTTGGGGGGTTCAATTTTTCTACGCCCTTGTTTTACCCTGAAGGAATGGTAAACTTCTGAGATATGGGAAATTCAGTAAATAAGTTAAAATCTGATATCCCCTCAGAGACTTGGTCTGTCAGGCTTGCGAAAGCCTCCTTGTGTAGCCTTTGCCTAATCAAGTCGGAATTATAATAAAACAGAATTGTTATGTTTAGGCATGAGTACAGTGATGACGGGACTATCACGCTCAGTCGAGTCCGTTATTTTGAGGCGTGAGTAAATATCTTATTTTTATAGCTTTAGGAAGCTCGTGCATACAGTTCAGTCAAAAATGTTCACTCAAAAACCCATCACCTGATTGCACTAGATATATAAAATAAAATATAGAGAACTGCAGTTTCGGCACCAAGATTAGTACGAAACTCACTACTCTCTCTTGGTTTGTCGATATGAGAGCCAAGGATGGGACGGCAGAATTCCTATAAACAACAATGCGAGAATGGACAAGTCGAAATTTATTCGTCTTCTCATGTAGAGAAAGAGGGAACCTAAATTGGTGTGAAATGCGATCACTTTGTTTGAAACTGTTTTGCGCGTAAACCCTATGCGTCATTCGATGTGTCTGTCAGTAAAAGATCAATTTTTTCAACAGATAATGAATAAACAAGACAGACAATCTCAAGAACGAGCATTAGAACTTTGATATCTTATTTCAGAGTGCCGGGTGGAGTATGATGGAGAGAACATACTGGCAGATATAGGTATAGAAGGTTGATGTTGGGGTCTGGGGATGTCTAGGCCTAGGAAAGAAAACAAACAAAGGTTGCTTTTTCAATAAATAAGAGAATATGTGTTGAACATTGGAAGTAACTATCCATTGTTTTTCCTAATTATTGGGTAGCGCCGAGTCAAGAGAGTGGGTTGTTATTGGTGGTCACATTGTCTGTGGGGATCGTTGAATGTGAAAGAGAATGATGCACCCAGAACATTTGACGGGTTCAATGTGAGACCGGATTGTGTGTTAAAGCGTTCAGCATTTGACAAATTTTCCATAAATTTATTTGAATCAGAAGAATTTTAGGTGATTTGATAGAGCACGACATCACCGGTATTTCGTAAAACATAAGCGGGAGAGTTGGGGAACATATTACTGATGCACGTATTGAATGAGCCCAGGGAACGAACAGGACCTTGGAGTACACTGGCACTGCTGAGCAAGAATGGAAAAGAACTTCTACCTAGATTGATGCACTGCATCCTTTCAGTAAAGCATGTGATTAAACAGGCAAACAATAGACCATGTATCATCAAAGGAACAAGATAATATCACACAATATGACAGGTACGTCATATAATGCCAACGGTTTTGTCGACAATCGCTCAACGCTTCCATTTTGCTTCAGAATTATCTGAATGAGATGCTAGGTTAGAAAGTCCTCTCTTTTGTATGGCGGACCACCAAATAACGAGTTGAAAAGTAAGGATTTAAACCTTTGAAAAGCAACAGGCAAGCTCCTTTCACGTGAATGAACAGACTACTGTTTGGCGAATGATCTAAAATCAAGACAGGGGAAAGTAAGTCAAAAATGAGCTGATTAGTACCTGACGAATGACAAGTGATACAGTCATGCAATGTCAGGGGCCCTTAATTAATATTTCACAGCTGAACTTTCTTAGCTGTTAGCCATAAGAGATATTTTCTCTCTGTACTATGCTAACTATATATACGTACATGCATAGGAGCACAATTTGAAAGGTTTCGTTGAGGGCACTTAGCCAAGAGGTGGTCATTTTGACACAACATATTACGAGATTACTGAATAACATACTGAAAATGAACGGCATTGCACTTATGAGAACGAATCTCCTTCGGCGGACCGGTAATTAACGTGTACTCACAGATTTTTTCAATGCACTAGTGCACATGTGCACATCAATGTGTACAAAACTGTGATCAGTAGCGTCAGGTGATATAAAAAACTAACTAATTTAATTAGATCTGTACGGATGAAAGTGAAGATGATGATTACCATCATCATCATTATCATCATCATCAACAGAATTCGAATCATCATCTGAATCGTCATCCGAATCATCATCACCATCGATATTGCCTATGAACTCAGTTCTGTAACCTGAATACGGTGCACGAAGCGGAACTTCAGCTTTTCTGATGGTGACCCATGCAGTCTTTTTGTTGAGCCTCCACTCTCAAGTCATCACACGCACGGATACAAGCATTAAAGTCATCAAAACCGATCGTCTCTCGGATGAAATCTGACTACTTTGAAGAGTTCGCGGAGCTTCTGATTAACCCTGTTTTTACCTGTACACGTACTCACTCGCTTCGAAGAAACAGTGAAAGTATAAATAACTATGGGAAATTTTGGTTGATTTCATTTGGTTGTTTCCTAACTAACTTGAATTTGGCTTTATACAGAGGCAATCCAAAAAGAAATTTTCAGCTTTTGTTCAGTTCAAGCCATGGGTTGGGTTATAGCCCCTAAAGTTACGGAACATTTCTTGACAATATAATCTATCCTACTAACTGGTAACGAAAACCACGTGGAAATCGATTGTCTGTTCATACTGCTACTATTGCTGCGGATGCTGCTGCTGCTGCTGCTGATGGTGATGACAATTCGGCTGGTAATACTAGTTTTTACGAAATAACCAGAGATGTGCATTATTTTTGTAACCATTTGTCAGTTATCAAAAATTTCATGTCTTCCAACAGAGGTCATCTGCATAAACAAACCATACATTGGTAAATTCATAACTGTCATCGTCATCGTAAGTAAAATCGGTTTAGCTCCTACAATTTCACTTGAAACACCCCATTTATTCCAATCTGCTGTTCATGTGCAAGCCGATCCCTGGCCCCAAGCGAAGAACCACATTTTCTGACCCATCATTGGCCGTTGTTTGTTAGAAGAAGTAGTAATTCTACAGGCATTATTCATAGGTCAACAATCGATTGATCCATATGAAAATGTTCAACAAACCGACAAAACTATTTTACCTGATCCGATTCCTTTTGGAGCCTAAAGCCCCACTTAGAGACGGGTTTCTAGACTGACTGCCCTTAACTAGCTTCTCTCTTATCGCTGTGTAAAGGTGCCTGAAATTGGTTGGTGTTGTATAAACATACCAGAACTTATGGTTGCCGAAAAGATTGATTTCACTTTCAGCAATCATTCGTTTACGACTAGATCGCAGAAAAACTACAATTTGCTTACATGTCTGTTGGTTCGACATACGTGTCAACCGATTTTATCATCAGCAGATTAAATTATTATTGAACTTCAGAAGGATGACTGATTCTTATTAGTCAAAGAATAGTAGTCACATAATCTAGTTTTTCTCTCCACTCTACGGCTTTTCGTTTACTTATTTCATTGCCGAGTAGATTGTAGACTTACCAGTTACCTCTTTTAGTGGGTGCAATTAGGCATAACAAATCGTCATCCACGTACTTCAAAACGGTCCTGATTTTGAGTTTCTAATGATTATTGTATGGAGCTTAGTGGTGAGAGTGACAATTTTATCATTATCACAACAATGGTAGTCGTAATGATATAAAAATAGTAACACGATTGTTGATAAAATGTATTTTCACCAAGAAATACAAATGTTTTTATAATATTACTACAAATCTGCATGCAGGTATCACCTTTAGATGGGTGTACAAAGTTTATCGGAAGTGCGTGACTGTATTTTTTTGGTAACTTCCGTTCACGAAGTATGCGTATCTGGTAAGCTGTCCATTCATTCCCTTACTTGTGCGATCCATAAGTTTTATTCACAACAGTCAGGTTTTTCCATCACTACCCTCAGGGCATCGTCCTCATGGAGGAATCCTATGAGTTGTCAAAACTGTGATTCCCTGGTGGTCCCACGTGGGTTAGTCGCACCAATCCCCTTTTTCGAAGTTGGCTGCGATTAAGTCAGATAGAACTGTCAGAGTATCACAGATCTGACTCATCACCGAACTCTTCTAAGCGGAGCTTCCACTGACACTCCTGAGGTCTAGATCAGACTGTTGGGAATTGTTACGATCGGACTTCAGAAAATGTCTTCCGAATGCTGAATTCTTCACTAAGTGGATCATCCCATTAGGCGGTAAATACTCGCTTTTTTGGCAAGTGCAATCGTTCGTAGACGATAGGCTATGAGCGGCTCGGGAAGGAAATAAGGTCACTTATACGCTGATTTAGTGGTCTAACAGACAGAGCCTGAAGCGCGACGTAGTGCGGTAAAGTGAACCATAAAAGGATTTACGTCTTACCCTTTTCGCCACTGAATTATGTGTCCCCTGATTGTAAGGTAAACTGAGTGAATTTCGCATGATTAACAATACAAGTAGTTATCTGCGCGGGCTGTCAAATTTGACAGTATTTTCGTTAAAAAACCGTAAAGTAATTTCCCTGTACCCACAGATTAAAAGCCATCCGAGGATCAGCCTTGTAGTTCATCGCTTTATGATATCATCAGTTTTCTCCACCACAAAATTGTTATTCCTTTCCTGTTGAAGTAGTGATTACACACGCAAACTTCTTTTTGCCCCCAGGCCTTTAACAGTCAGATAAACTTACATTTTCACATAAATTCCGATCGCTAAATCGGTTTATATATCGATACTTATGAAAACTCATCACACGGAATAATCATTAACCTTAACGACTATCACTGTTCGGACTCTTATACCTGCCTTACATTTTCAAATCCAGGAGCCGAGGTCAGGCGTGTCCCTCAGTCCAGCAGATTCAGTCGTAAGTTTAACTTGAATCTTCGCAAATAACTAAAAAAATCCAAAGAGACGAAGAGTTGCCAAAACGTAAATAGAATTTTTCAGTCGTCGTAACCTCGCCATCTAGTTGAATTCGTCATTTTAAAGCTAAAGTTAAGCGCTTTTTACTTGAGTGTCATCTTTCAAATTGAAGTTACTTTACGAAGCAACACAACACACAACACAACACACAACACAACACAACACAGTGAAGCAAAACACAGTAAGCTGAGATGCAATATAACCTGCGTTAAAGTGGACAGTACTCCACATTACAGTACCTTACAATGGAAAGTCAATATAGTGTAGGACACCTTCGCAGTGCTCGGATAGGCTGAATCATAATAAGGTCTCAGTTCGGTCGTACCACCTCAAATTCGATTATGAAGTTTTTGAACTCCGAATGATTCCCCATGCAGCCTTCATGACTAAATTATTTCTCACGGTAATTTCGATCTCGTATCGTATGAAATTTGCGCTCAAAGTAGCGTCCCATTTGGGGAAGACTTACAGACTAACAGTTTCCACATTCACACAAGAAAGGTCTGTGAAAAGCAGGAAGGCAAAAAATCAACTGTAAATTTTCGTGCTGGGTGCAAGTTCTCTGGATTATTCTATATAACCTTACGCCGGTGTTTCGTCCTATCAATTTTTCTAATCTTTACATCTAGGCACAGCGGCTATTTGTTTATCAGACACGAATGAGGCGTAGTTTGTGGCTTTTTACATCACAGTAACTTTACCCAGCCGTCTCTGCTGTAGGGTACTACAGGGCTTGGCAGCCAGCATATCAGCTGCAAATTGGGAATGAATTCCTTTAAGAGGTGTAACCCTTGTTTTTATGCTCATAAAGATGGTGAGCATTACGTTTCACCAAAATAACATGGGGATTACCCAATAACTGTTGATAATATAGTGAGGAAATCATGTGTCAAGAATCAATACTACTTGTTAAGTAATACCACTGTAATTAATTTTATTTGTTTTGTTTTTTAATATCCTACCTTTCAGATTTCGTACTCCTTTTCGAATCTCTTTTGACACCATGTACTTCTCTTAATGATTTGCTTACTGAATGATTTAGCCTTATCGTAGGGATCTCTTAGACATTCGTCTATGGAGGTGGTAGTGAAATTTGCACTCGGCTTGCTCAGCTCATTGTTTTGCAGCACCAAAATCCTCACGAAACTTAAACTCACCAGCCACAACTTCTTTTCAGTGGGACCTAGACAAAAGCAAAACAAAATTATCAATTGAATAACACTTCCCACCTATCTAACTGGTTCAACCCTTTGACTTGCCGTAATATATTGTGATGTAGTAGCATGATAATGAATCACTGAAAACGAGCTTGTTCGCCAAACTGTGTTCTCCAAACACCATAAGCGCATGGGTTTTTTCGCCAAAGTTTACCACTCCTGTGTAGTAAGTACCTCGTCCTGGCCGGTTTCGCAGTAATCCTCGGATTGTTAGCAGTGATCAATAAAAGGGAAGCAGGCCATAAAGGGTCATTCCAACCCGATAACCTAAAGTTTGTCGCACGAAACTTTTAATCCAGTTTTGTTCCATTCTCAGTTAGGACTCCGTTGAAGTGCGTCCGGCAGATGATGCTCCTGCAGGGTCTGGACAGACTTTTAAAGACGTGTTCAGTTTTGGCTCTACAGGAAGAATCATTTAGAGCTACGCTGACCCCTGCTCCCTTATTGTAGTCTGATGTTTCCATTCAGAATATCTATATCACGGTGGTCGTATGACCACTTCACACTGCTTAACCTCACTCGACTGGGTCTGCGGGTTCTAATTTACCTTCATCAGTTCCTTTTCTATATCTGATATATATGGATACAGCACCTTGTGGGTACTATTACAAGTAGCACTCACCTAAAACAGTGGCAGTAGCAACTGTAACAACAGTACTAGTATTTTATTCCGGGGTAGCAGAGAATTTCATGTCACCATTACAAATTGTATCAGTATGACAGTAGACACACCTCGCCTGCTCAGCTGTATTTCTTTACACATCCACCCCATTGCTTCACCTAGTTATTCTACTAGATCAAAACAGATAATCATCGAAAAAGAGAAAGAATGAATGTCCATAAACTCGGGTCAAATTTCGCATGCCATGTTCTGACCCTGTCAAAAAATGGGATGAAATTCCTAGCTTGCTTTCACGATCGGGGTCACATTCACATATTTACGATGCCAATTTGCATTTGTCATTGGTTGAATCGCAAGACCGTACATGACCAGCAAAGCGAAATTCAATGATATCCACATGGATAATTTGCCTTGCTTTGAGACAAATTCGGGAAAGACTTTCGGTGTCTTGGTTGCTGTTCTCTTGTTAGCGACACAGCTAAAACACTTACCACGCTAACGTATAAAATAACGGGGTAGGATTTTTAATGAGCAGTTTCTTTACCACCATCTGCTGAGATCATCCTGACCCAGATAAAAGCCTTTTTCTGGAATTACGCAAATGATTAAATAAAATAACGAAGATTGAATTTCTTATGCTGGTAACCAATACTTTTTCATGTAAATGATGGAAAATCCCGTAGCCAAATCACATCAAAAGTTCATACCGCGAGCCGGGTTCAGACTGACAATCTTCCGCTTACCAGAAAGTTGTTCTGTCAAATGAGCTATTGCTGAAAGATCAGTTGGATAGGAATAAAGCAAGTGAATATCCAGTAATGCGTCATCACTATTTCAATGATAGACAAGAGTTAACCTGGTTTTAATCAGCGAAATAGCCTAGTCCGTCCCTTCTCAATGGGACCAAAAACACACGGCAGAATAGGATCCAATGGACATCGCAGTATATTTGTGAAATTTATTATTGGAACGATAAGCATGAACCACATAGAATAAAACTAGAACGGTTGCTGTGCCTCATTGCAAGAGTGGTTTTCATTGTTGGGCATTCGCTTGCGGTATTCGCACCAGATTGTCCATTTCATGATAACACGACGGATAGAGCAAATGCCAAACAACCGAAATGTCGCCGGTTCAGTTCCATCCCGTTTATCATAAAACTTCAGCAATTCCATAGTTCCGGAATGGGGATGAAGTAAATTAGAGGGATGATGACCGCGGGAAACTACGTGACCTCTAAGTCGTTAGTTTGCTGCACTAACCACTCGATCACCACCGATTAAAAGTGACCCACCTCAGTCGAATTTGAACCTAAACAGGAGGGCTACTTGTTCTCGAATGCCCATTCCAGTGTATCAAAGATGATCTCACTTTTCCCTATCTTTGTTCTTATATCTCTTACTAAACCTACTCCAGATGCTTTTGAAAGGAAAAATTGTTTAACGTGAGTGTACCAGTTTCATCCTTACGTTGAATATATTTCCACTTAATACCTTGGATGAGCCTAACTGATACCAGGTATTATCAGGATCCCTCATTAGCGCGGACTGTTGCGGAATCACAGTCTCTGCAATTTTTCCAATTCTTCTTCAGTCTTACTGTCCAATCTTTAAGCAGCAGTACTGAACCAACTGGCCCTTGCTCCTGAAATAATCCAAATGACTATAATGATCGAACAGTCTAACCAGCTTCCAAAGAAAACCATGTGCTGTGCTCGTCTCAAGCCTCTGTTGCGCGGTGAGCCATCTGTTAGATGTTCAAAGATGCAAGGTCTCCTCAGAGATTTCCTCTATTTTTTGTATCACTCAACCTATAACAGGCCCGCGGAAGTCCAGGATTAAGAAATTTATCATTAGAAAAACTTTTTTTCAATAATTCCATGGTTTGTTTCGGGAAACTCTATTCAGAAGGTCATTGAGTGGGAGTCAGTTCTAATGTGCTCCACTTGTGGGCGATAAAATAACCGTTCCGTATGTATCATATTTTAGGTAGTCCGTTTATGTACTGAGGATGATTCAGAGTATTAAATCCAGAATTCAATGTGATCGGATCTCTCTAATGGCGCGGCATACTCCCGTGGTCAAAAACCCAGTCTATCCTCTGTACTCCTTTGCTGAGCCGTCACCCGTAAAGTTTCTAAACGTCCAATAACTGTACTGAAAACTAAAGGAAGCGAGAATTTCACGTGGACCTGTTTAAAAGACTGCGTGAACCATGAATACTTCACCAGTCAGTGAGACTACTGTTTACCGTGTATAAAGGTTCGCCCCGACAAATGAAACCATCAGCTGGGAAAGCTTTCCATGGAGATTTCAGTGGTACTTGAATCCATGTTAACATAAATGACTGTGTATGGTTAGTCTATCCAGACTGGTTACCAATGCATTCATTCATATAGGCACTGTTTCCTTCTACAACTGACTGCAAACATACACGGCAAATTACCAACACGTTGGCTAACAGACTGTTACTACTTATGTTGTCTTAGTAGTTCCAATGGTGCTATGCTTCTGATGACACATTTCCCCACATAAGTCCAACACTTGTACCGATAAAAACTGATTCAAGTGTAAACTACTTAGCAAATTCGCTTCCCTAGCTTTCTTGCTAGATGAGAACAGCAACAGATAGCTGATGTCAGCAGCACAAATTCAATTCCGCAATCTTATTCACCATTAATCTACGGTTCTAAAATATTGCAATAAAAAGACAAATGAGAGAAACTCCGATAACTGGATGAATAATCGAGAATGGTAAAGCAGCCGAACGACAGGGCAGATCGAATCATTACCTGTAGGAAAAGGTCTATCTGGCATATTGTCAAAGAAAACAATATCGCAAGAAATACTGAGTTTCACACAGAGCAAGGCCAAGCTGTCGTACAATTCCTGTTCGATCATCGAGTTTGGTAATAATAACAGTACCATAAATTCACAAATGTAAGCAAACGAATAAACTTAGGTTTTTAGACCGGTACAGTAGTATTTGAGCACATTAATCACAAACAACGAGGGTAGAAAACTGAATCAGTTGGCCTGATGCATGTTTTTATCGGTGCTGCAATACTGTGATGGGTGTGTGTGTGTGTGTGTCCATGTTTGTGCGGGGGGAGGGGTCTGTGGTGCTGGCTGAGATCAAAAGTTCAACCCTACATCGGGGTGGATTTATTATACACTTAATTTTACTTATATGTGAGGAATGTATGAAATCAGCAAATTACAATTCACAGAGATAATGGTAATGCTAACCTAAGTTGCTTTTTAAAGACCCAGCAACGAATTGTGCTTATGCCTCGGAGAAGGAAGTACTTAAGAATGAGCAAAAGAATAAATGCTTCCTGTTAGTGGATTGTGCATAGGCTAACTGGGCACTCTAAATATCCCCAGTAAGTAACAGGAACTACTTGGGTACTGAACTTACGTTGTACTTTTTCTGTACAGTTTTGTTGTTCACTTTTGTTCTTGTCATTCATAACTCATCGGTTCGCACGTTCTTCCCAATCTATGCAACTTAACGAACGGGGACAGCGAATTAGTGCATTCACGCGTACTCGTTTTCGCCACCCTCCCCCTTAGCCCCAACGAGTCAACTACAGCAATGTTTACCTCTCTTTTGCATTCCGCAAGTTGTTCAGTTCCAATCCCCATCCGACTACTGTCTGACACACTCAGCGTGAAACCTACTCAACAAAAGTGTCACCAGCGTGTGAGACACAAACAACAACACACACACATTTCAAGCCGGTGATCTCGGTTGCTGTGTTGAGAAATCCTCGGACTTGAGAATGTTCACATTTTGAGCATACTGTGACCAACTCGCTACCATATGATGTATTATTCCTGTTGTTCACAAGTTCCACGTGCTCACCGTGTCCTCTCACATGCCATCCCGTTTGGCCATTCATTCAGAAACGCACTGATTCAATCAAGTTGAAAGACTGACCGATCGACCGGCAGATTGTTCTTGTTTTTGTTATTCCCCCTGAGTCAACTTTTGCTCCTAAGATTCAGGTGATGCGGAATTCCGACCCGTATTCTGTTACCTGTCCGTCCCCACGTAGGATGTGTTTTGTGGTTTTTGTGAATCGAGTGCCATAGAGAGAACCCTACGACAGACAAGCGGTGCGCATCCCCGCCCAGCGACCTAACCTGAGTACAGTTGTGATGGCCTCTCATACCCCTGGGGTTCACGAGATCTAAGTAGTCAGTTAGTCAGAAAGCAATGTTTTCAAAAGCCCGGTCTTAACATGTGAACTCCACAGGGTTTCACTTCCCTATGTCTGTCTCACCAACCACCGCTCCCTGGTGCTTCTCATGCTCAGGTGGCAAAACGCCAAAGGGGCTGCATGGTGTTGTCAAGGCCCTTTCCATCAGATCAAGTGAAGTGACTGGGATGAAACATACGAACGACGCAGAATACGTGTAACCTTGAAGATTTTCTTAAGCCTGTTTGTTTTTATTGAGTAATTTGTTTCTCATCTGACGCAATCGATTGTTAATCTTTCTCCACTTGATCGTTCTGCTGGCGGTTACTCTTCGCTTGTTCGGATGTTAGTATTAAAGTTTAAAACAAAATCGGGATACTTTTAGTCCGAACTATGATACCCGCATCCAAAGGCTCTTGGAGAAAATGTGAATTTAAGGGGGAATGCGTTTTTTCATTGTAATAATAATAAATCAGGACACAGTGCAGACCGAGGCCAGCAGAATGAGAAAAGTTGGCAAGATTAGAGGAGTGAACGAAGATCCTCCGTCTGGGCTGAACCGGAGAATTAGTGAACGGAAAAATGGATAAGAAAGCGTTAATCCGGGGAAAGCACGACTTCCTGTATCACTGATGTCTGCGAAACTGCTCACCAATCTTTTAATTGTACAGTTCACTGGACGAAGTATCGTGTGTGGGTATGTATGTATGTGTGTGTGTTTGAGTCAGAAACCGAAAGAGCGATAGAAAGAGGTTGAGATGGACGAAGTTCGATGGCATTGTCCAGCAAGTGTTCAGAAAATGCAAGAGATCTCCAGTTCCTCTTTCAAGTTCCACTCCATAGGAGATTCTACGAGATTCGAAAATACAGAATATTTGCGTGGAACCTCAATGAAAAAGTTATGATGAAGTTATTCTGCAAACAGTCGTTTTAACAAAAATATTTCGTTTTCTAGAGCATCAGGAAGAGTAACTATCGCTGATTATTTGTTCCAGTGCCATTGTCTCATCTTATTGACCCATATCTCAGCTGTCAGCCTTGATCTGCCCCCCAAAAGATAAATCCCTCATTCAACCCTTCATCTGATTTTGGTCATCTAGTTGAGCTTGAAACTGTCAACCAAATTAAGGCTTTCGTCAAATGCTATAGCACAATCTCTTCATCAGTAAAATAAATTCTAAATAATTTGCTGTTTGTTTTACTAAACTCCAAACTACCAATAAAATGTTTGCCCTCGGGTTCAAACCCGAAACTCTTAGACCCGGATTTCACAAGTTTCTTCCCTTCAAGTACTCACGGTATGAATTTCAGCCATCCACATTATGATAGGCAAAGGATGACAGAAACAACATATTTCTGTGAGTAATCTCAGGTACGCGCACCAAATAGTTGTTCATAAGCGTTAACCAGTCAAAATTACCGAATGGCTTCCTAATTCACTCGGAACTGTTTGTTTCTATTGCGTTCATCCTTGCGTTGTTTGGACACCCACTTGTATGTTTTACGTAAGTAAATGAGATGATTCAAAGTAATGCTTTCTTCTCGCAATATATGTCTTCTAATTATTCTGATAAAAAGTTCTTTTTTGTGTCGTACATAATTAATAGCACTTTAGGCCAATAACACACACGTGGCAGGAATAGGTCAGAATTAAAATACGAATGAATACAATTGGGAAGTCTTGCTTTAGTATCTCGACTCAAATGGACTGAATCTCTTAATCCAGAATTACTGCAACATTATCGAGCGAAAGTTACTGTGGAAAACTTTGTACACCGGTAAAAAAAATCCTGAATTACAAGAATATGTCTACGACTTGGTTACGACACTGAAGTTTGTAGACTACAATCGGGGTTCCATAATCGGCTGGGTTAAATAAACCAGTCACCCAAAAATCATGACATTCGCGTTCAATTAGTTCATAACCTGTCACGTGGAAATCAGATAGCCGTTGACAACAAATTTGGCACGCATATATTTCCTATTTCCTTAATATGGGAAAGTCCTGACTTTAGTTACTGTGGTCACATTCTCACTATTTCGTTTATTCACCACCAACAGTGCCGTGTTACTCAAACTATGAAAATTAAAAAATCTGTTGTGTAAATCAACTTGCTTGCCAATATTTCAATCACCAGCACATTGAGATGCGGAAAACAGACCATTCATCAGTCAGCCATAATCGTTTCCTATGCGTTAACCGAATGCCTGACAGAGATGTACTGGTCGTCAGCCATGGATTCTAACAACCTGAAGTTCCATTTCATTTGATTAATAAATGATTCAACCTAGTATTACTCGAACTTGTTTGCTAGCATCGCTGGTACAGATCAAACTGGTATCTTCTCCACTCCTCCCCTCCCCTGGAGGTTGCTGTCAATTCAGGTCCCCTTTTCCGTTTCTGTTTAATTTAACTGTTTCCGGGTGGAAAGCTATTTCCGGTCTCGTGATAGAGATTCAATTTATTGTTGCTGGTAGATTGTGATTGGTGGACTTTTATGTACGGTCTGCGTTCTTTTTCTTCATTCTTCCCTCTGACTTTGATTGATTGATTGATTAACTGCCTAGGTATTCAGATACTGATTGACTGAAGACTGTTTTGTCTCTATCGTTGTTGTCTGTTTGTCTGTTTATCCATCCTTCTGTCTGGCCGAGTGACGGAATAACTGATTACGTTTCTCAGGAAGTGAGTGACCATCTAGTCCTCTTGTTCTGCTAGACGTCTGGTAGACATGACTATTTGTCAGCTGTTGATTCTGATCACGACAGGTTAAACGAACTGTTTTGTGAGTAATCAGGACCAGATGAGGCCCAGGTGGCCGGTCACTTCCATACCACCGCCAGTTAGCCGTAGATCCAGCTCGGACAGAACACACCCCCTTCATTTAGCAACCGAACCGGAGATGACCTTTTTGCTTTTCGTCCTGTTGGCAGCTAATTCATGTCAATTTGCTAACTTCACCTCAAACCCACTGTTTTTCACGCCTCTCATACTGCCCAGCAAACAAGGGCGTTGCAAGTTAGTCTTTACTAAAGGATGGTTCCCTGTGCTGGTGCATAGATTCGAAGACAATATCTGCGGTTGATAGTATGTCGACAGGTATCCACTACACTCTTCACATAGTGTTTATTGCTTTCTCCAGCCAAATCAGTCTGCAATTCTGCCATCCTCGACCTGATGATAATGACCATCGGTAGCAGCACCATCACCTATATCACCGTGATCATTAGCATCTTTTACGAGATAATAATAATCTACATCTCTTTCAGCAAAATCTTAATCGCCATCGACATACATTTTCCGGAGGACGTCATCCAAAATGACCGTTGAGCCAATGCAATTCGTTAACAGGTGAGATTTCTAGGATGGGTATTGTTCGGTGGCCAATTGAGATTAGGAAGTGTTGAAGCTTTCTACTGAGTGTGTTGTGGCGTGCCTGCTTGCTTGCATGGGTGCAAGCATGCTCGCATTCCCTTCCTCCTGCAGAGCGTCAATGAACAGATTTAATCACGTAACGCCTTAATTGAATAACAAGCTAACTTTCGTAGACGTCACGTTCGACTAGGTACTAAGGCAGTTGGAAAACTATATGACTGGGGAAAGAGGAAAATTGACAGCACGCAGAGTTACGAGGAAATGTTGAAATGTAGGAAGTTTCTGTTTTTCGTGTGGATAGAAATGGAGAGAGAATTACCGAATGACATTGATTACGGTGGAGAAGGAATCGGGAAAACAAAACCTGGTAGTGATGACCTAAGAGGTGTGTTACTCCCCTAAAAGGTTTACCATCGAATCCAGTGTGCACACCTTGAACGGACAAAAGTCTCTAAGCCGAGAGCAGTTTGCAACCATAGTTTGTCAAACATTTGTCTTTTGGTTCACGGGAAGGGGGCAATCCGAATCGTACAAGCCAAAATGGAGCTGCGCGTTCACAGCTACACCCAGCACATACAATGGACCGTAAGCCATCAAAACGGTTACCTCCGGGACCGCTTAGCAATACCCTCCCCCAATCCCGAGGCGCACACATACCAAAGTAATCAAGAGTTCACATGCGCTCTGTAGAGTATTTCAATCCTTTGCTTGTCCCTTCTGCTACGAAATATAAGATAGCATTGTCCACTCGTGAGAAACCATCTGGCAGAGCTAGCAACCATAGCCGAAGTGTCCCACAGCCCCGCGGGGTATGTGAATGGTCTCGCATGCCTAGACTTCGTTCAGGGAACTTAGTTACCTCGGTCTCGCCCTCCCTTGCATAGACAAGCTCCTTTTGACCATTAGTTGACCTGTTTGATGGGTTGTTTAAATTGTCACGACCCGCAGACAAAAGTGCCCGAATGGCCTGCCTCACATCTCATGCCTCGTGGTAGGAGAGTTCAGCCTCTTGGGACTAAACTTCTGGTGAACATCAATATGTAGAAGTTGAATATTTGTTCAGTCTTTCAGAAATGCTGGCTAAGAATGATGTGGAATTCGTTTTCAGAGTCAGTCAGTACTGGCTGAGGTGAACATTCCTCAATGCGGATTGAGTATGCTCCGGCATCCAGCACTTTGAAGGAAAATCTAAAGTACTACAACCCGCTTTATGCATCTCCAAATTGGTTCTTCTTTTGTAGATAAAAAGCCTGCCAGATAGAGTGGCTTTTCGTAGCATGGATTCCGACCTAAATTTTCGACGGTTCTTGAGTGACTGGTGGAGATTAGACAGTTTATTGAATACCTCAGCCTCATCTCACAGGAGTCCGAATGAGCTCATTTTTAGTCATTAAATCAGGTTTCCGGTAAGACAATAACACTTTATTTTTTTAAGCACAGAAAAGACCATCTTTGTGTCATCATGATTTTCTTTTACCCGTGTTGTTGGATTATGGCGGGACAAAAAATCAGCAAAATTACGATTGTGCGCAGAGCGCTTGGAACGGATAAAATATGTTCACTGTTCTTTTTATTTTTTTCATCTAGGAAGCATTCTAATGACAACTACCCCTCCTTCGTCATTGTATTTTTTTATTAAAATCAAGCGGAACTGATAAGACGAGATGTTAACTAAAAGTAAATAAAGACCGAAAGTTAGCATTTTAGCTAAAGCTGATGAAAAGCCACCAAAGGGAGTTCAAAAAAGGAAGGTTGTTGCTTCTTTTATTCGGATCAAATCACTAGTAGTAGTCAGGTTACACAAAATGGCTGGTCGGCTGACGCGTGTGTCTGTGTCTCTGTGTAGGGAAGATTCTCCGGGTGAATGATGAATGTCTGTTAAAAATTCCTCAAGAAGTATTGAAAAAAGATCATATAAAGTGGCGTAACAGGTTAGCGACAGAGAGGACGAAAACACAGTAAATCGATAATTTGTTTTCAAAGTACAAAGCCTTCATGGTGTAAGATCGGTCGAGAGCTAAAGAGTGTGCACGAAATCTTCGGATTCAATCGAACAACATACGTTTAGAAGCACTTCAGCTTCATCGCCCGCTCACGTGAATTAAAAACACGAAAAACGAGCGTTGTGGGCAAAAGAACTTGTGCCGATTGAAACTAGTCCTTCTGTGCTATCGCTTTGCACTTGCACGCAAGTGCAATGCTCCGGTGCGGAAAAATGCTATACCGAAGTCGCTTTCTTTCCCACACACACATTCGGGCAGAAAGACAATCGAGGATATTCAACCATCGAGGACTCTAGAGTACAGAAATCACGGTTAAAGTACGAGGTATACAAGTCTGAAACATATCCTCTTAATCCGTGCCACTAAGAGATGAATGAAATGAAAAACAGCCGAGTGATTCAGAAACATAGGTTGGTACTTTTACTAAACTTTTCTTGGGAATTATGGCTCTGTATAGTGCATGTGATTATATTTTAGTGGCCGTGACTAATGCCATGAGTAGCGGTTATTTCCACACATCAACTTGGACTCTCTCACACACACCCCGTGGTGCGAGTACTTTTTCTGTTTGTGAATACTATAATCTCATTCAGTGATCATCACGATGATTCGGATGATGATATTGATGATGAAAAAGAAGCAGGTGATGATGATGATTGTCGAGATAAGTAGACCAAAGAGCGGACATAGCTGAGGAGTTGTTTTTTAGTTAGTGCAATGCACTCGTACATAACCGTATATGAAGCGTACAATATCAACCAGCTCATCATAAAATCACGAGGATAAAAGAACATTACGTTTGCTAAAATTATCGCATACTTATGATGGGTCTTCAAGTGGGGTAAGAAAACACAAAATGCCATCCCAAGTGTACACTTGTTTAGGTCATGTAGACGCGTTCGGATTCACGTGATTCACGAGGAGAAGCATTCTAGCACAAATGTTCTTTTGGCGCGGTTTTCAACAGTACGACTACAAAGTTCTTCAGAAAAAGAAAACCACTGGTTACTTTTCTGATAGTTAGATATTTTGTTGATTGAGTTGGATTATGGTGAGAGAGGTCTTTGTGGAAATAGTCTCCCTTACTTCAGATGGTTTTCATTGAGAACCACATGAGGTGCAAGGTCAATGGACCGAAAGTTTGTCGTTTTAATAAAGTGGTTAACGGACTAACAGAGATCATCAACAACTCATTACGAGTAAGATTTACAAACATTTACACTAATCGAACGTTTTAAGTGAAAGCGTTTACTGTTAAAGAGATGGCAAATCATATTTTACCAACCATGTCCACATTCCTACATAACGGAGCGCCACTGAGAAACAAGCTTAAGATATAAAACATAGCGGATGGATTTGGAAATACTGTATCAATTACTGTTTAGCGCCATATTAGTCTACTACGATTCGCATTATTCATTTGAAGAATAATGTTGGCCAATAGCAGCACCTGAAATAGACAACCCACAGCGAACGGAACATGTGCCGTAATTCTCAGTTCAATTCGAAACTCACACAACGAGAACACTGGCGAAGTCGCGTGGTTTATGGTAGAACACCAGAAAGACTTGTTAACAGGCTGTCAACACTATAGGCGGAGCAGGGTCGACAAGTATTTCTTCCAACGGCATTAACACCGTCTCTTCTATTAGGCATTTTAAAGTGTGGTTCCATCTTGCTCTTTTGGTTAAGCGTTCACCACCAGTGCTGCCACATCTGTAAGACAAGAAATCTGATATGTACACGTGGTAATGTTTAATTTAACCTCGGAGCCCACTTGCACGCAGATCATCATACCGATTTTCTTGGGCGTACGTATTCGTGCCTGTTTGCGCACATGTAGAGTTCCGGCTTACCGAGAATTCTTCTATCCTGAGTGTCCTCGCAGGCGGAAAATGGGCAACATTCATGGCGGAGCACTTCAGCCAGTATATCACGGTTAGATGCGTAATGGCATAACAGGAAACCAGTATCAGTTTGTTTGAACGGAAATGGATTAATCGTGTGTAATTTTCCCACGTTAGGTAGTTGAAAGTGACTGCTGGTCGAGGAGTGTATGATGGGATTTGGTTTGGAAATTCAAACTGATCCTAAGTATGCCATCGAACCTTGTTTCTCGGGCACTCAGCTTGGTACCTAAAAGAATTTACTCCGCTCACCGTGAAATGAAAAGAGTGGTCATTTATCTCTGAAATAGTAAATACTCTGATATTATTACTGACATTTATTACA
The DNA here is from genome assembly GCA_948099385.1 of Fasciola hepatica. Taxonomy (NCBI): domain Eukaryota; kingdom Metazoa; phylum Platyhelminthes; class Trematoda; order Plagiorchiida; family Fasciolidae; genus Fasciola; species Fasciola hepatica. Next base: position 12,539,991 of record CANUEZ040000182.1, read on the forward strand.
GAAGTATTTCAGAAAATATCCAGTCACGAAGAAGGATTGTAGAGTAAAAATTTGCAATTTTAAACTCCATACATCCGTGTATTTTTGCGGCGCAATAAGGGCACGATAAGTGAACATCTGCGCATCATAACTAACCATAGCTTCAGTAGAGACATTGCTTGAGTGTCCATGAAGAACCATTTTTGGTGATAAACTGTAGTATCTACTCCCGTCATGCTGACCCACCTTACTTGTTAGAACTGAAAGGGATCCATCGTATAAATAGGCCGCCGAAGTTCACTATGCTCTTTAAACTCTACTTTCTTAACAAGAACACTTTCTACCCTCATTTTCGTCATATCACGTTCTGACTTAGTGATTTGCTCCATGCCGGAAGTCAGTGTTGTCATTCCCCTCGTTTCCTTGACGGAGTAACCTTTTGTCAAGTGATTACAAATATACATGAAGTAAATGTGGTTTGATCCCTGCCAGTGTTGACGGGTACTATAGGCGTGACTTAATTTCATCAAATTAAACAAAAATATTACAAAAACGAAGTCCAAAGCATGCACATTGAGTTTGCCCCTGATCTCTCAAATGCCCAGGACTCCACATTTTGCGCCGGTGCAGGTCGAGTGGTTTAAGGCGTTTACCACCTCGGAAGACAAAATTTCGTACAGTCTGACGATACACCCTAATCCGCTGTTGCCTTGTCGTTACTATGCTTTATCTACTTTGACCTTATGTGGTTCACTGCTACTCCAAGTTTCAGGGTCAAGTTGTCGGTTATTTCACATAATTCAGTGAATCCTCGAGATTACCGGATGCACCCCTTCTGCACCCGGGCTCGAGAATGTAGCAAGAAATATACCCAAAAAGCACGTCTGCAGAAGAAACCGAACAATTCTACATCAGCTGATGTTGATCGAAAAGGTAATAGTTTCAGCCAAACCATGAATATCCCTACTCCATCTTCACTTTTGGTCATATGTTTCCCAAGCCAAGTGTATGTGACCGCTTTATCACGCATGACCAGCAGTCAAGCTCCGTAACCACCTCGTTGATCCGGATTTGGGCATGGAGATGATCAAAAGGCTACACTCAAGAGGTAGTGCTTAAACTATTTTCCTATTGTGCATTCAATAAGGCTATCAAGTGTGCATGTGTATGACTGAAACAACGTGAAGTTAGTCGTGATTTGCATTGATCATTTGTCAGCTGACGTCTTCCTGTTCGGACATCTTGTCCGCAACTCCCTCCCTAACTAGAGAAGAGAGGGAGGGACTGAACCCAGCGCAATAACTTGACCTAGTGACAAACGCGACTGGGGGTTGAGATGCGGTCCAGATGGCTCGTGACTGAGAGACAGAGAAATAGTCCCGGTCAGTCGCATATACAAGAGCTTATAGTAGCACTCTCCCGCTGGTACATTAGGTCTGTATACACATACGCGCATAGCACAAGAGTCGTGAGTTGACCACCATGGAAACCGTTCACACCGAGGTTAGAGATTTGCCAACGTGAGTTAAAAACCAATGCCAGATAGTCACAGCTGCAATATAAACAATTAAAATGTTAGCTCAACAACAGCTGTTAGTCAAAACCTGTGCTTGCGAGTGGTGATGTCCTCTTGGTCACTGGTCGGGATCAACGCCCGCGGGTCACATCACAACACTGGATCACACGAGTGACCAAGGCCACACTTTAGGGTTTCATATTAGAGTGGTACCATTGGACATACAAGCGAATGGTTTCACACATACACACACACACTCACTCACACACACTCACACGTGCTATGGCAACACACCTGCTCATCGGCCTTCGGGCTAAACGATTGTCACCAGCCTCTCCCGTCTAAACAACTCCACCCTACCCCGGTCACTTCACGGTAGTCCCCTGGTTGGCGTGTTTGTCGAGTCTGTGTGAAGGTGCGAGAGTGACGCAATTCCATCGTATGTACATGTGTGCCAACACACTGCAGGAAGTGTGCCACTTCATTTACACTCCTTGTCTGCGTCGTGCTGCATGAGTCCGCCCCAAAACCACACAGACTAATTTAATCCGGATGCCCAATTCATTGGCACGATTCGACTCGAGATGACAACCTAGTTACTGAGATAGTAAGTAAGGTCAAACCTGCTTGTTATTAGTATCGCAGCGAGTGAAAAGGCGCAGTGTTGAAGAGGAGGGGATGGGGGGGGTGGCGAGGTGAGGGGGAGGAGTCTGGCTGGCTGAGATTTGTGGTCATCAGCCCCTGCAGTCGGGTGAGCGGATAAGTCTGAAGCATGAAATTTTGTAAAAAAAGGTTTCCAGTCTGTATTCGTAAATTGTTTGTAAGTGCATCGGGACGAGTGGTAGCACCATTTAACGTACAACCGTTACTATCAGAAATGGTATTCGAGAAGATCAGTCTTCGTGATACTATCAAATCGGAACAAAAAATCTGACATAGAATCAATCATTTTATAGTTTGAATAGTCCCATGGTCCCGTTAGAACAACAGCGTTGGACAGGTGGCGTAGAGAACTCAGCGAACTAATGTTTAACTGCCTCGAAGCGGTATCAGGTCGTGTTCGAGTCCATTGCTATGCAAAAGAACCTATGTATAACATTGAGTTCATGAACTGCTACGCAAACTAGCCTATATTTCCACTTTTCGAATTATTTTAGAAATATATCGGGTAAAAACACAAATTCCCTTTTTGACTAAATCATTTGTTCAGTTTGTATAGCAATCAAATGTGCAGTGGTACAGTCTGTGCAAAGACTGGACTGAAATGTTAGCTTTCGTTGCTAGTGTGAACAATTTTAACGTGTGATGGTGAAAAGGGAACTTTTGGAAATCCAGTACTAATAACGCGGATCATAGCTAGGCATTCAGTAACACAGGGCTCAGGACTGATTGTGTTCCCGTTGGTTTACTTGATAGGTCAAACCCAAACCAGCGAAGATGGGTAAGACATGCAATGCCAATAAAAGTATTCTATCGTATATCGTATATGTTGAATAGACTGCTGAAATTCAGCTGGGATATCCTAGTGGTTAGATGTTCAACTCACAAACTCTTATCCCCAGTTGAAGTCCCAATGGTGAATCATCATCACCGTGCACTGTTGAACAACAGGATGAACCCCACTGACCACGGCCTTTCTTGCGGAGTTGAAAGTGGAATTAGAAAGAACGTATGTGCAAGGTGGACAGGGAATGGATCTACATGAGTGGGAAAAGGAAGGAACGCTCTGGTAGCCAACAGAAGGAATACGTAGTCCCACTGTACACTGATCAATCATTCTGATTCGACAGAAAGTGACAACACGATATCCACTGTTCGCGGTTTGCTGACATATCATTCAGTGTCTCCAACCAACTGGTAGATGGATCTTTTGGACCCCAACCACGAAGATGTGAGGCACTTTCTTTTCCCAAATTCGCTGCACTTTATCACATTCCCCGCAGTCCCACCATCTGTTGACCTCCACGGGGCTTCCTCCATTGCCGAGGAGGAAAGGAAGACGGAGCATTTTATGGTAAACACGTTTGTCAATGCAACTAGTGCCCCGACCGACGAAGTGTACTAAGCTGGGCAAGCTGTTAAAGGATATTCTCTGAACTGGTGTTCAACACTCGAATTCTGACAACTTTTTCATCCAATCGAATCTTAGCGATGACACGTAAGCATGAATAGCCCAAGAACTCAAAGTGATGAAAATCTTCCACAAGTCTCACAATCATAAAACAAAACTGAACGCACTGCTGCACAGTACACACGATCCTTCAACTTTAGCGAGATATCAGGTCGACCTCACAATTGCTTCGGTCCGACTTACGCCACTCGAGCTTTGGATATACGCGTGCTTAGTTCTAGGGCTGTGCTCCCATCCGTCGTCACACTGCTGCCGAGGTAAATGAGGCGATCAACAATTTCTAGCACCTCCCTATCGAGCATCAAACTCGGAATCGTTGATCTCCAGTCTTGAAACATCAATTTACACTTTGAAGATGCAAAGTGCATGTGGATGGAGCTACAGCTCTTGATAGTCTATTTTGTGCACATTACACACGTTCTGTGCTTTCGAACAAGCAGACAAGGCAATCGGCATCATCCAGGTCACATAGCTTTTCACCAGTTGTCAGTTCGAGACCTACAGTCTGAAGGTTTCGTAAGGCGTTCTCCATTATCTGGTGCCTTAAGAAGTTAAAGAGAAATGGCGAAATGGGACATCCTTGTAGAAGACCACTGGTCATCTCAAGCAGAATGGACGGTTCATCGTAAACCCTTACGCGGTCTTAGTAGGTTCACTAACTTCGGTGGTATACCTTTTTGGTTAAGAGCACAGAACAGCGCTGTCAAATCAACTGAGTCGGTGGTGCTTTTCAAATTGGGGAGAACCATTATTGTCAGCCGAAGGTCTCTTTATGACGCGTCTCAATTAATTGGCGAAGAGTAAAACTTTGGTCGATGTATCCTCCATCTGGGCGGAACCTGTCTGTTGTTCGAGGGCGTCGCTCTAGTTCGACAGTATCAGATGCAGCAGAAAAGTCGAGGCCAATATCTTGGTGACCACTGGGATAGAAATGATCCCACGATGATTACTACAATCACTGCATAGTACATTCTTGAAAATTGTTACAATCAGTGACTCGCACTATGATAAAGGAATACACTCCTCGCTCCAGATGTCACGGAGCAAGGTGGTGAGTGATTCTATTAAACCATTTCCACCCAGTTTGAAAAGAATTGGGGGAAGTTCTTCGGGACCAGCCGCTTTACCAAGCTTTAGTAATCGATTACACGACTCCACTTCCACTCCCGAATGGGATCAAGTTGTACTCCCTAAGGAATCGCAGTTGTTGATTTTGGAGTGACTGCATTAGCGTGCGGCCAGCGAAGCTGCTCCCTAAAGTATTCGGTCCAACAGTCAAGCCTTCTCTGTTTGCCATGAATACGTTTTCCATTTCTATCGCAAATCGCTTCGCTGACCGGGGATGGCCATCTACTGATGTCGCGAGTAAGTTTGAACAGTCTTTGACTGTTACCTAAGGCAGATGCTACTTCCACTTCTTCGGTTACCTTGACCTACTAACTTTTACGGTCATTCTTAACGCTTATCATGACTCGCATTTGTATGTCTTCGTATCTTATTCATCTCCTTACGGGGATCCAGCGTAAAAGGGCACTTTCATCATTGTCAACTAAGACTTACTGCTTTGTCTCCTGAAGTGCACAGGAAATACCTCAACGAGATACTGAGAACAGTTAGGTGAATCACATTGGTCGAATTCTTGTTACGTGTGTCGCTTACACAGCAGATGTCAGTCACCAGAGGATCTATTGGGAGCGGTACGCATGTCTGCTGACCATCCTGCATGGGTGGACGTATATTAAAGAAGCCGAGATTCATAGGCTGACGAGGCTTGAGAAAAAGTGAGTTTAAAAACAGAGGAATGTTTACGACACTATTTGACGACGAACCTTTGCGAGTAGCGGCTTTGTTGTCAGAGGGTGCATTATCACTACCCACTCATCTCAATGCAATAGGCAGCGCGGTCCTGATTATCCTGCGTGACGACCGATGCAGTGAGAAGTTTTTTGTAGTCGTGCCGTTCATGGGAGATGTTGTTCGTCTGCTGCTTGAGGGTCCTGCCGCAAAGCAGGAGAACAATTAGGGTTCTCAACCAAAGCTCTTGATTCTAACAAGGACCTGACCGCAAGGCAGAGGGATGACTTAGTGGAAGCCCATTTACTTGGATCAATTTTTCTTCCACTGATTTTGTCGACTGAGTTGCCAGCTCAAATCGACCACCCACCTGGAGGACCAGGAGACTGGACTTCGTCAGTCCTCTACCGATTGAGGTTCGAGGTATGCATTAATCCTCGATTTGAGGTATGCCATCCAGTATAGCTCGTTGGGTCACTGAAGTGCGCAAACCATAACAGCACCTCAAGATGCAGTCTGCTTGTATTACCGATGATTTCTAACACTGAGGAAACTGTTCACTGATTTCGTGGTTTTCGGTGGTGAGTTAAGAGTTTATACTGCATGATGAATCATTTTATGAAACAATTTATGTAGTAAAAAACATTTTTAACCTTCCGAATTCTGGTCGTCCACGGAAAGGCAAGTTTCGGTTAGTGTGCTCATACACCGTAATAAACTAATTGGACGCACACGAAAAGCACTCTAAAAGTTTGCCGACTCCATCTCACCAAGATTGAGCAGGTGGCAGAACAGCTGGGGACCTGGAGAGTAAATCTTATAAAATTCTGTAACACTGTTTAGTCAAGACTGTTGTTTGTAATGAAGTATTGCAGCTACTGTGAGGCCTTTGAAATAGAAAACAACTGGATTAGTGTTAGATGTGGTCTCAGGTTAGATATGACCACTTCCGATTACGTCAACCGGTAAAACCATCAGTCACATTCTATTTGTGAGCATGCTTTGCTGTTTGACTTGGGGGAGTTGGAGTGACTTTACGGAAAAGTTTCCGGGTGCAAAGCGCTGAACCGCAGCCCGTAATGATGGTCACTTCGGCTATCACCATCTGTGAAGGTCCAATTAATTTCGACCTTTCAGGTGAGACTCAGTCAGTCCTTCTGTAGACAATATTTACTTTCCCAACTTATCCCGCCGAGTCACTCAACTGCTGAACTATAGAAAAATTGGGCAGTTGCTAATACGGGCAAGATACTCAGTTTGCCAGCAGCTATTTGAGAACGTGTGCGAGAGAGAAGGGGAAAATTTTTACGTAAATATGAATAAAGCGGATAAATCCGAAAGAACAATCATGCGGAAGATTTTCGGTTGCTGGAGTGTCATGCAGCCAGGTGTTTTGTATCAATACAGGGGTGATCGGAGCAACGTTTAGAAGGACAGTGGGACAGGCATCATGAACGGGCGTGTAATTGTGTTACTACAGTACTGTCATGCAAGCGAAGACGAAAAGGAACAGACTTGTAAGGAACTGGTTGAACTTGTACAAGTCTAGAATTCTCTAACACTTTTCGGATAGCAAACAAACGAAAGCGAACAACAAAGAACCGAGGATAGTTCCACGAAGCCACCAGTTGCCTGTTCTTTTATAATTTTTCCTTGTTTATTTTTGTGACACAGTAAAGGTCCAAAACTTCAGGGAGGGGGGGGGGGAGGCACCAATTAGAGGCTGTCAGTTAGGGAACAAAAGGTATGTATATTGCACTAAATGTGCAATAGACTCGAATTTATTTGCAAAATTACCGTGTCACCCGTTTGTGAAACACTTTAGCACAACAAGGAAGTTTCATCAGAAATAATCTTAATGCGATGTTCTAGTAGAGAACTGGAATCTAACCGGTGGCCTTCTGCTGATTCGACAGTGGTTGTAACCAACCGACCTATGAACAGTTGGTTCCGGATAACGAAAGAAAGTACCCAGTAATGTGCAGTCACTATTATTATTACTATTATTATCTATATGAACTGAAAGCATTATAAGTTATCGTTGCATGCACGCATGCAATACATGCATGTCTGAAGCCAGTATTTCCTCCGTCTAAATTTGTCTTTTAATCAAAAGTAACTTGCTAGAAGTTGTATTTTATTGTAATGAATCGTTTGCTTAAGCAGCCCTTTGGAATGTTATCACAATCACTGGAGATTTTTAAAAGCACACGGGTCAGTGTTTCGACGGGGGATAAGTGATCCCGCCTGGGAAACCCCAGAAGCCTTCAGAATGTCTATACAGCTCAACCAGAGCAGCTTGCGTAATGCTACCACTGTGCGTGCTTGTGGGTGTGTATGAATCACAGTCATCCGCCCCGGTTAGATTCCAAGTGGGGTCTCGGTGAATATGCACTGCTGATTCACCCCAACCAGCAGGACGAAACTGCTGTACAGTAATTGCACTGTTATTCGGGGGAGGAGTTCAGTGTTGATACTACGTACTGATGATACATTTCAGTAAGTGTTTAGATAGCGTGCCATAGAAACAGATTATTGAAATGCTCGTCATCATACACTGTGAACGTTCAACCCACCATTGAAAAACTTGGCAGCTTTGCACAACTGCGTCATCCTTGTTAGAAATCCTTAGCTATTCACATTCATCGAACCACCACTGGGGTGAATGGTTGTGAGTCGAGCACACCTAACCACTGGGCTATCTGGGCTGGATGTCAGTGGTTCGCTAAGCACCAAGACCACATGAAACAGTGCCCTTCCGCCACTGTCCTAATTATCAAGACTTGGGATGGAGTAAATGTGAATTGATGGGACCACTTCTGAGGCACACCAAGCTTCAATCCCGGGGCCGTGTTTTGTGCGCGTCAAATAATGGTTAGGTGACTGATAATGAAGAACTTCATTTGAAGTGGCTTGGACGCATAAACACAAACTCAAAGAGCAGATGCGTATAGAATATGGACAACTAAACGCCTCGAAACAAAAGTAGCTATGGTCAGCAGTGATAAGCAACACCACCGTCAGCTGTCAAGATTCAGAGTGTACGGGTTGGTCATCTTTTAGCCGAAACAGTACTACCTGACTATGATCCAGCCCAGGGTCGAGGAAGCTTTGCCGGCTCACTCTGGGGGCTGGTGCTGAATTTCCTCCTTTCATTGGTGTACACCCACTATGTACGTCGGTTTTTTCTGATTAACGAAGTTCCTCGTTCTGATCTTCCCCCGATCGGGGCAAAGATATGATTCGACTTTTTTTCCGAAGCTTCAGTGAGGCAACATCAGCGGACCTGTTGTGGAAAACGGGCTGTACAACGTGGCGAGAGTTGATGGTGATTTTACTGTTACTGCTGTCGATAATCGTGATCGTACTTTTAGCAATAACTATGAATCACCATAATTCACCTCTTCCTCTCCCGTTTCTCGTTGAGTCGGTGATTCGAACCTCTGACCTCCCAGGTGGAAACAGAATGCTCTGGTTCACTCGGTCACCACTGCCCTAAATTCAGCGCCGGTTGTTGTGAAGCCCACTGCATGGATAATCTGACGTTGGTTCGGGGATCTTACAGAATGGTGCCGGAATTTTGAGATTAGACAAGAAGTACGGTACTTCACTGGTTACACTGGAAAGTGTTCAGACGATTGTAAGTATTTTACTAGAACACCGCAGAAGGTTACAAAAAATTCTTAGTCTCTGTACGAAGTGCAATATATCAGACACCGAGTTTCCAACGGTAACGAAAACCTCAATGTCATATATCGATTGTCTCAGATTGTAATCAGCGGCCATTCTAAAAATCTGCACTAGACTTGGAGGATGCGCTTTTCTCTAGCTATATAGACAGCCATAATGATAAGGTACGTAAGCCAGTTTCCTACACGGTGATATATTACGTGTCATTATAAAAAGGATAAGTGAGATGAGTAAATCACATGAGAAAGTCCCCTTGGGAAAACTGACTAAAATATGTTGCTGGAGCCTGCAAACTCCATATTGACAACATTGGGAAAAGTTTAAAATTAGGTTAAAACTAGTCGGAAAATATTTCAAAAGGCTTCTCTTGTGATGAAAGCAGCAGAGGCTTTCAAATGGGACATTCGGGAAACAGTACACCTAATAATTCTTCCGAAGAAGTAATTAGGCTATAAGGAATTCCAAACAGTGGTGGTTAGAAGAGAGAAAAAAATCAGCAAATGAACGGTGGAGTAATCCGAATAGGAGACTATAATCAAAAAATGCCTCATCGATCTTTTATAAACTATTGGTAGTTGGGAATATAGTGATTATTAGTGGTAGTAGTAGTAGTGGTAGTAGTGGCTGCGCTAGTGGGAATGTTAGGAAGAAGTATTTCCTATGCTTTCACGCCTAGCGAAAATGGAGCTATCCTTCACAGTAAGCACTATTCTAGCATTTGTGCAAGAATTTCTTAAGATAAGCTTGTTAGGACTGAAACTTCTTTTTTATATAAATTCCTGAGGAAAGAAACTTACCAGATAATACGAAAGCTACCAATTAACAAATATTACGAGACCGATTTTCGAATCAAACTGATTTCGAAACAGATCTAATGATTGATGTTTCCAACGGCTGCGGATTTACGGACAGGCATTAAATGAACCATCTGAACAGAATGAGAAGCAGTTTCTGTACGCTAACTTGTTAAACAGTGAGATAGTCTGGGTCGTGACTGCGGAACATCAACTGCAATCGGTAATCAATGTAGAGAACGACAGATTTACGTCTTATGGTCAAAATAGGTTACCGCCAACTCCGAAAGATCTATTCATGCGGGTGCTGGAGAACGCTAATGTCACTGCCTATTTCTTCGGCAACGTCTATTATGGGAGACTTTAATAAATTTTTCTCAGATAAGATTCTGAACCATGGGAGGTTTATGTCTGAAAGTGGATTGCTCAAAGCCCGGATGGTTTAGATAGAGCTTTTCATACGAAGATGCAGGACTTACATCTCAGTTGCGATGCGGGTGATGAAAACTCACTGCTCTGAATTCAGATTGTCTCCACAATGGGTTACATATATCCTAGTAACCGATTAGATTATAATGGGTGTTCCGATCAGACTACTCAAGCTTTTCGAGGGTATTACTTGTAGCCCTTTCTCAGTCGAATCTCCTTCTCGGGAAGCAAATGTCCAATTGGAAGATTTACATTATTATAAACACAACATAAAGTATATTTCTAGTTTATTTGTAATAAATTGTGAGAGAACGGTTCACCAATCTTTCTCTGACGCCTGACCAACAAATAAAGCTCTGGGAGCAATTTGAAATCTCTTGGTTTCACCGAGATTCTTGATGAGGAAATATCCTTCACGGGGGTTGACCACTGTATCAGTGACAATTTTGTGATGGCCTGAGGCGGAGGTGCATCGACGGATAGCGTTATATAGTATGGTATGGTTGTAGTGCAGTATAGTATGGTATAGTATGACAAACTATATTATATTATATCATACTGTAGTAAAGTATATCCATGCTTTCCATCGCGGAAGGAGGCTCTGGTATCTAATCAGAAAACTGCCAAGTTTTCTCACCTACAGATTACAACAAATAAGTCAGTCACAAACTGTGAGCATGGCCATCGGTATTTTACGCAGTGAAACCGAGTGAGAGGTACACTAGTGGGCAGGCCTTAATAAGTGTTTTTCATCAACTTTTCCCACATTCCTAGAGAGCTGCTCTTGCAAATCTGTATGGGAACGGATTCCAAGAAATGTCTTAGGCAAACTATCATTTCACTTCCAATCTGAGTGCTCTCCAAGACGGAAGAACTATATGTCCCTAGTAGCCTTATTTACCTATTTAAACTACATCTTTTCGGACAATTATCACCTTGCAATTGAGTAGTAGGAGATTCGATTTGTATATAATATGATTCATCATGCAGCTTGAACGCTCAACTCACCATTGAAAACCATGGAAGCACTGTACAGCTGTTTCATCCTTGTTGGGAATCATCAGCAGTGCACATCCACCGAGCCCCCACGGGGACTCGAACCCGGGGTGAACGATTGTGAATCGAACACCTTAACCACAAGGCTATCCGGGCTGGCTCTCAACGGTTTGTTGAACGTCTACACTACATGATATAGCACCCTTCCGTCACTGGCTTCGAACGGTAACAACCCGCCTCCCACACAGCGATCGACTCCTATGATGGATGACTTCTCTGTAGGGGCCTAAGTACAACGAAGGCATTCCGTTATGAACAACCGTGGGGGCTCGGTGGATGTGCACTGCTGATGATTCCCAACAAGGATGAAACAGCTGTACAGTGCTTCCATGGTTTTCAATGGTGAGTTGAGCGTTCAAGCTGCATGATGAATCATATTATATACAAATCGAATCTCCTACTACTCCATAATCACCTTGTTAATTCCATAACAAATGACATTGTTTCATGTGAAATTGTATTAGTTGTCACCTGCTCGGGTCATGCTGCTTCGTTGATTACCACGCGGTCAGAATATTTACTTAGGAAAATGGAACACATCTTTCCGTCTGTCTATGACGCCATTTACCCTTTTGGCGAGACAAAGAAAGCAGTGCCTCCTTATATTTAAATGTAACAAGGACAAAAACTGGGCGTGTTTCGTTATTTGGTGTCCTACTCACCCGCCTCCAGACTCCCTTTGCACATGTACACACACACTCACATACACACACACACACAATGCCGGGCTGGCAAACTAGCCTAATCAATTGCTATTGACGAGAACTAGGAGAGAGGAGAAAAGGGGAGGTAGTGCACTTGCTTCTGACCTCAGTGCCATCTAAGAACATCATAAAGTTAGTACCCCCTCCCCCTAACAGATAGCTCACTCATTTGGGTACTTTCCGCGAGTACCATACCTGCTCTCGTGTCAACTTGTGTCAACTTGTCGAATACGCTGCATCTGTCTTGCATGAATAGTACACCTGGACCTGGTGGTATTTCGTCTACACTGTGAGGGATCTATGCGGCTCGCCAGCAGACTGTTTTTTGGCGAGCACCTACTTTTAGGCTCTCCCGTCAATGTGAAAGTATCAGTGAATAGCATTGTTATTATGGTTATTTATTATTCAGGAAACACGGATATATGTAGTCGACTCAGTTGAACATTTCGCCTTCGAAATGAATGAGTTTCGTTTTTATCCTAGAATAACAGTGACCCTGAGAATAAACTAGTAATACTAATGCTGGTGTGTATCCATGACAAAGTCGGTTGAATCGTTAGGACTGAGAAAAAGCCGGACAAGGTTGATTCCAGAGATTCAAAATCTTATCAGGTGCCGCTTAGCAAACACGACGGATAACGAATATTCCACTGGATTATTAGCTATTATTGTGGAAACACACCCGATGAAATCGGTTACACAGCAGTTGCTTAACAGAGAAGCATTTGACTGTTATAGCAACCGTGGGTCGTTTTTTTAATGTTTCACTGTAGTATTAATTCTATCTACAAAAGGCCCAAAAGCGAGCCGTGTTGCCCTACGTCCCAATTTCTGAATCCATGCAGAGCTGTAACACACACACACACACGCACAAAAGGCATTACTAAAAGCAACTGGGATTGAGGATCTCATCCCACTATGAATGTAAACCTGTTCATTCGGGTGCAGCATTGAGACTGTTTACAACATTCGGTCTAAAGTTAATGGCTGCTCAATTTATTTATTGGATTTGCATTAATTAATTGCTTAAATGAGGTAAAATTAGCAACGATCCTTTGTTGAATCCCATACGGGACAAAACTCGGCTTGGCTAGGATCTTTCAGCTTCAGGTTCTGTGCTGTGTCCCCGAAAGTTTGAGGAAAACTATCTCCTTCCACATTTCGAACTTCTTGAAGGCCTCACTTATGTCGCTACTACTTACTGTAACACTAAGGAAGGAAAAACTGTCAATGAGAATTGGATCGGCGAAGAAGGGCACAAGATCTCCCCACTCCGGCAACAATTTAGGTCTGACAACGGGCTTGACGATGGTAGCGCGGTCTGCTATCACGATTCACGATCAGTAATAGTAGTAGTAGTGGTAGTAGTAGTAGTAGTGGTAGTAGTAGTAGTAGTAGTAGTAGTAGTAGTAGTAGTAGTAGTAGTAGTAGTAGTAGTAGTAGTAGTAGTAGTAGTAGTAGTAGTAGTAGTAGTAGTAGTAGTAGTAGTAGTAGTAGTAGTAGTAGTAGTAGTAGTGGTAGCGATTGGCTCTCAGTACTTGGGAAGACTAGTATGCCATCATAGGAACTCAACGTACAGTGTGCAGTGTAACCGTGTCTATGAAGGATCGTTTCCGATTTAAACGATTCTCCGTAGACTCAGGCTTTGTGAAAAGTTATTTGATCGAAAAAATTGTTTTCATTGTTTCCATATCAACACTTTTTTTATTCTACGATCAAGCACTGTGCAGTGAGAGTTTTCTACCTATAACCTAAGGAGTCAATTGTGTTATCATAAATAACCGGTACACAGAATCCTGACACTTCAAATGGTGAGTCTCATAAAGCCTTATAATGGTCAGGCGTGGTAGCAATTCATAAGACGACGAAGTGCCATCTGTCAAATAGCTGACCAAAGAGAGGCGGGGTTTGGAATTTCCATCTCACACACATAATTTATAGACTTTTACCGCTCGACCACCAAAACCAGTGCTAGTAGTGTTAATCATTTCCCATTTAGCAATCAATCAATTTTATGTTTGTGAACTTCATTCGTCACACAAGCTCACCAATGTCGTCAGTCCTCAGTGGCTCGTGCCACACCGTTTCCGAACTGCAAATCCATTGTCGGGGAAGCTCAGGAAAGGTGTGATGTTTTGATCAAAAAAATCATTGGATCTGAATTAGCTCCCGAAATTTATTTCACTTCTGCATCATTGGCCATAAAACAGAGTACTCGGTACAAAACGGGGTGCCTGCTCCCCTGAACTCGAAATCCATATTTTCACTTTTGCCCCTACATGGCAGGACGAGAGGTTTCACTTCATTTCTTTGTTCTCAGGGTGAAAAAGTGCAACAGGAATCAAAGAAGGCGAGTTTTACTATCATCTGACTTCTGGACACATGAATAGCTAAATAAGTAAGCCATTTAGCGAGTGGGAGGACTGTCAAGCTACGCTCAATGCAGTAGTCTGATAGCGTCATTCCGTGCTATCAAGTGTGTGTGTGTGTGTGCCCCCGACGAGACAAAGACTGGCCATTCTGTCGCCTTCGAGACGGCTAACCGTCATGTCAATAGATAAATGACTGACTAGATGGATGCATAAGCAATTCCAATTCGTAATTTTTTCACTTGCCCTATCTGTAGTTCGCCTTTTAGGTCCTACCACTAAAAACAACACGTGTATGTATTTTTTCGTGTAGTGGGTGGGTGCGCTTGTTAAATCGACAGAGTATGTAAATCTGTCCGCATGTGTGTATGCGTGAGCGTGGATGCAAGGACGCATGGAATACAGCGTGACAAACGAATTTGGGCAGCTGTCATTCGCGTCAGAAAAGTGAGAACCTAAACCAGAGGAAGACAACAGACAACGAAGGCAATCCGATATTAAAAAAGTGTAACCCAAGCAAGCAAACTGTACAGCCATAAGGTGAATGACTAAGCCATGTCAACCCTCGTCTTCCTCACAAACCTGTATAACTTCGCCTGCTCGTTTAACTATAGTCAGTTACTCTGTTGCGCTTATGATAATCACTCAGAATGTTTGATAAGAATGCAGGCGAAAAGCAGCTGGATGTCTTTTTAGATATGAACAAGGTTGAGAGGAAGAGCCTAGACTACGAATGATGAAATATTTAAATAAGATGGCTTTAGAATCCCAGCAAGTGAAAAACTTTCATCTTCACAACAGTTCGTTCCAGTACCTCAATGCAATCGCGGTGAAGATAATGCTGACATTTGTCTACTCAGTTTCTATCTGTATTATGCAACCATCTTCCGGATGAGACAACGGTCGACTAAGGGTCCTCGAGCTGTTGGGTTCCACAATATTCAGCTGAACGAGAAATTAATTGTTTGACCTTCAGTAGCGATCAGACCACGACTACGAAAGAAGACCGGTGCCCGGATTTGTTTATCCTGCTGCTCAATCAAAATCAGCGCATCATTGTGCGTGCATCTATTTTTTACTCTCAAACATACTGAGCAATGTTTTATTGTTCTATGTATATATGGAAAGCCAAATTACCCCAGATAGTGAACGTAAAAGTGACCCATATTCCTGCTGTGCAGTGTCGATGAACTTCGACATACTTATCAGTTTCCGAGTTCATTTTCAAAGCACTGCAGCTACTTATCTACTCTTCGTCTTATAAACTTTTCTGAAAACTCAGATACTGTTACTTTAATGTAGATTATTCCGTCCATTTTAGTCCTTTTCTTGAGCTTTCCCATAAATGTCTGAAGAGCTACTAGTTTTTTTGCTTTTGTTCAGACACTTTATGTCCCTTTTTCCTCTTCTTCCCATTTTCCTCTCCTAAAATAAAAATGGTAGTATTTTGCACCCGAAACCTGTTTTCATGTACTATAACTCCCGTGCATTTCTTCTCATTTCACGGTGTTGTTAGGCTTTTTTTGAAAAGTAGTGAACAGACCCAGAGAATGACGAGGTCACTCCCGAAAGCATTGTCCATCCGGGTCAATAATTGTTCACACAAAGACCCTCACCTCACCCCGTACATCTCTCCCGTAACAACCAACCGATCGGCCAAATAACCGATCTAATGACAACCCGACTGACAGACCTAATAACTGTTCTCTTAACACAATTTCCCCTTTAGCTTATAACAAATAAAGTGATTGTAATGGCTTGAAAATGAATAACTGATAATATATATTTTTTGTTTTCCAGAAACTAACAGATGTTTTTACACTTCCTCGATATATATATATATATATATATATATATATATATATATGCTCAGTCTATTTATTCCCCCCCCAAATACTGTGAAAAAACTAGCCTTAGTTGCTAAGCTAGGTTGTCTTAGGGGTTTCGTCCAAGTTTCGGTGCGTATTACGAGAGCAGTTCATATATTTATAAGTTAGTTTCCGGTAAACTGTGCAGTTCAGTGCTGCAACTTAACGTTTTATTTCACCGACTTCTGTAAATATAATTTTGTTCTTCTTTTTTTCTAATTTAAACCCACCGTTGTTGTTTTTATGTGATTAGTTAAACACGTCCGAAAGTGAGTTCCTACCGGTAGCGTTCCTTGTCAAAGGGACCGCGTTTTCCTTGTGCAAGCATATCTCCCGCGATCAGTTAGCATCAGATGTTAGCATGCGCTTTGCACCTTCAAAGTGCAAGGTGATGTTACAAGACTGGACGTCAACAATTCCGAGCTTGATGCTCGATGGGGAGGTGCTGGCAGTTGTCGACCCCTTCACCTACCTCGGTAGCTGCGTGACGACGGATGGGAGCACAGTAGTAGAGGTGAGCACGCGGATATCCAAGACTCGAGCGGCGTACGCTGGACTGAAGCACGTGCGGCGCCGACCTGATATTTCACTGAAGTTGAAAGGCCGTGTATACTGTGCCACTGTGCGTTCAGTTTTGTTGTATGGTTGCGAAACTTGAAGTCTGCGTGCTGAAGATATTCGTCGTCTTGAGGTTTTCGACCATCGATGTTTACGTAGTATAGCTAGGATTGGGTGGAATAGCCGAGTAAGCAACTATGAGGTCAGAAAGCGAGTATTGGGTACTAATTCAGAGAACGTTCTGTCACAGCGTATCCAGCTTAGTAGACTTCGTTATTTGGGACACGTGTTACGTATGGCAAACACACGTCTACCGTACCGTGTCCTATTCTCCGCCCCTCCTAGGGAGTAGAAGAGACCACGTGGAGGTCAACAGATGACATGGCAGCGAGAAATGAGAAAATGTACGGCAGACTTAGGAAAAAAAGGTGCTTCACGTCTTCGTGGTTGGGGTCCAAAAGATCCGTCTACCAGTTGGCTGGAGACACTGAAGGATATGGCAGCTAACCGCGAGCAGTGGCGATCGTGTTGTCACTTTCTATCGAATCAGAATGATTGATCGATGTGCGTTTGTACAGCTAGACTGTGTATTCCGTGTGTTGGCTACTAGGGCATTCTTTCCTTTTGCTACCCGTGTAGGTCCACTCCCTTTCCATCTTGTATATTCATATTTTATAATTCAACGTGAAAGATGGTGAGAAAGGCAGTGGTCAGTGGGGCTTTCCCTACTGTTTAACGCTGCACGATGATGATGATGATGATGATGATGATGATGATGATGATGATGATGATGATGATGATGATGATGATGATGATGATGATGATGATGATGATGATGATGAGGATGATGATGATGATGATGATGATGATGATGATGATGATGATGATGATGATGATGATGATGATGATGATGATGATGATGATGATGATGATGATGATGATGATGATGATGATGATGATGATGATGATGATTCGGATGATGATGATTCGGATGATGATGATGATGATGATGATGATGATGATGATGATGATTCGGATGATGATGATGATGATGATGATGATGATGATGATGATGATGATGATGATGATGATGATGATGATGATGATGATGATGATGATGATGATGATGATGATGATGATGATTCGGATGATGATGATGATGATGATGATGATGATGATGATGATTCGGATGATGATGATGATGATGATGATGATGATGATGATGATTCGGATGATGATGATGATTCGGATGATGATGATGATGATGATGATGATGATGATGATGATGATGATGATGATGATTCGGATGATGATGATGATGATGATGATGATGATGATGATGATGAGGATGATGATGATGAGATGTTAGCTAATACTCGTTCCAGGGGCGAATCAGTTGTAACAATAGCAATTCAACTGAAATCTGCTTCATAGGCACATCGCGAGACAATGGACAAGAACATAGGTTAACACTACATAACCATTACCTCTCTTCTACACGGTAATAGTGATGATTGTAAATGAACCAGTAAATCATTTTCTTCCTGACATTAACTTTCTCTTTAACTTGTTATTCCCCTCGAGTAATGTTTTGCTTCCGTAATACCACGTCTTTTTCCGCTTATTCCGTTATTCATAGTTATGGATTGAAGTGCCCCTGCCTTCACTCCTACTATTACGGGCGAATAGTACTATTTCAAAATATAAAGTTGAAATAAACAGTATATTCAGGACTATTACTCAACCGGTGTAATGCGCTTCAGATCACTGAACTAGAAAAACTGATTGTTAATTGGTCCTGAGAAAGGTTGCTTATGGTAACCCAGAACTTCGACTCGTTATGATCATTTTCCACAAAACAGTTCTCGAATACCGAACGCTTGCGAATATCCAAAGGTTCCTTTGTCTTCTGGTTGCACTCCGAAAGCAACTCGGTTCCCATACAAATAGCATGAATTATTCTTTACCCAGAACCTTGAGATAGTGGCCGTTTCTCACTGATCCGTGAACCACATAGCACTTAGTTCCTATGATGAACCTTATCTGATTGGAGCCTTAAATGAAACGAAGACAACAGAAACAAACTGCATTTTGATGGTTTCTTTGATGAGTATACGGATGAACTATCTCATAAACAGCCTTTGGAACTTCCGCGAGCCACTTTCTCCAGGTGGTGGTAACTGGCGATATTTGTATACAGGGCTCCTTTCAGTCGAATTCACTGTCCAACCATTTGTGACAGTCGATAGGGAGATCGAATCCAGTCAGTCGATTTTGCTCTTTAGAGCGGTTACAGAGGGCTTCGGCAACGGCCTAGGCTGATGTTATTTGGTCTCGTTGTTTTGTCCTCAAAGCCGAATTTTCACGTGGGCTCATTAGTATAGAAAGTTAGTGAATACGGTGAATTGGTAACAGTTTTCCACCTTGCCTAACAGCCCAGAGGATACTTGGAAAATCTTCTGTCAAATAATACTGGTGGCAACACTAAACGGGTATGATATAATAGCTCCACAAAATTAGGAAAACGCAATCATTTATGTGAAAAACCGATTGAGTGAGTCAGCAAAATTTTGTGCTCATTCATTCCTATTGTCACGTACTGAAGTCTCAAAAAAAGATATTTTATGTGGCTTGTGGCTTCGTGAGGCAGTTGGAAAGTGTTCAGTATGCTTAGTCCATTACTCGACTCCTTACCACCGGGAGTTTCTCTGTCTCTGTCTTTTGTTGTTGTTGTTTGTACCACCCTTCCACTGATTATGAATAAAAAACCTACTACCAAAAATAAACTCCTGCTTCAAGTCAGGCATCTAATTAACGCAGCTCCAAGTGTGCAAAGCCGTCGATCTGGCTGGGATTTGAAACAACTCATGGAAGTCACTCCCGCAGTTTGATATACCCAGTGCACTCTCTATCTGCTGAGAGTAATGAGGCCATGCTGAGGGTTTCGAACATCTCGTGGTTGGATTTTACTGACTCTTCGACCAAATTACAATGACACATGGAATAAATAATACACCACGCACAAAAAGTGTTATTTAACAGTCTCCGACGACAATCGCCAATATGCACCAATGGATGCCCAACATCTAAATGGTCTGTCCAAAAATTTCGTCACGGTAGATTTGACAGGCGGGGAAATCCAAATCCCTAATGCAGTAAACAAAACAATTAAAAAACCGGTAACTAAAACTACTTGTTCTATTCGAATAAGTAAGACAAGTTGACTGTGTCCGATGTAATTTGCGTCTCTCAAATGAAATATTGAGATAATAATTCTAATGGCATTTGAGGACCCGTGGCAAGCCCCAAGTAACCTGGCGCAAGGTCTTGACTGTGTACAAAGTGAGCTGTTCACCAAACAGAAGAGAGGGAATTCGACAGCTGTGCTCTGTTTCGATCAAGCAATGCTTGATTAGATTCTACCAAGAAGAGATTTCCATCAAAAAACCGTGTGGTACTTTCTTGTTACGTCTATGGATGCCGTCAATCAACCACACTATCTGACCGATGGTGATAGCACGGTCGAAGCGAAGTTCGGATCTCGCCATCACCGGTTACTTTGGCGATAGGCTGTAACCCACTGTAGTACGGATCGTTACCAGACCTATTGGGCCCTTATGAGGTTTTCCAATCCAAGTCTCAGTATCAGGTTGCCGGTTACCTCGAATAGTGAAATAGGTCTTTGGGGTGTATACCTCACATTCCTCTCACGCGCTAGCAAGAAAATAAAAAATAGATGGAAGACGTACTTAGATCTCCAATGTAGACGTTTGCAAACTTCATGGAATTTCCTAGAGTCGATCTCACGTATGAATCCGAAGCTGGCTTAGGCATGTAACTATGAGGACGAGAATATCATCGACCGAAATACGATGGATCAGAGTATGCTTAGGATTACAATCAGATGACGGCTGATGGAGTTCCGGTAAAAATCACACACACACACACACACACACACACACACACACACGCAAAATTGAAGTTTTCTAACTGGTATTTTTATTTTCGCATGTGATTTTGGCCGACCCGCAAATCACTTTGAAAAGTGCTAACACCTGACCAAAAAAGCAACAATTCTAGGAACTTTCATCCTTTAGCTGTGCTACCATATGGACTATGCTAGCCAATGATGGAAAAAGAACTACTGGATAATATTGTCGCAAATGGGGAAATAAGACCGTCGTAACCACTGGAATACGAGTTTTCTTCCATGTGTTCCAATTTCCATGGCCAACAATCAACTGTGCCACAATTGAGCCTTGAGCTGAGGTAAGTTAATTATCACTTCTTGTGCAATTCGGCCATCTGCTCGTGTTTCCTGGTAGGGGTTGATTCGTCTATCCCCCGTCACTGGTAGCTCTTGATAGCGTGGATTTTCTCCCCTTTCTTATTAATTGGTTTTCACGAAAATGTGACTAGGAATGAAATCCCCGGACAATTTCTTCTGCCTACAACTCGTGTTCTGATTGCTGAATAATAGTAACACAACAGCATAATAACAGTTTGACGAGCGACTATGCATCAGACCGTTAGATTGTTGCTTCTTGAAGGGAACTGCGAACATCTGATTCGATAACTACTCAGTTTGAGGTGGGTTGTCAAGACGAGAAATCCAATGCAAATTTGGATAAATCTAAACAACCGATCACAGTTCGTCCGGGCTTTTCAGCTCCTGTTCAAATGAGCTGATCTTTGTATCCAGGTAAGATGGTCTGTTGGGTATGCACCTGATATTATATCAGTAATGATGGACGTCACTTCATTGAAACCATTTGGTGAAAATGGTGTCCAGACCTCTTCATCAGATATAAATTTTAACCTGAAATTGTGTTCAAACGCGTGTCAAAAACATTCCAATCTTGTCTACATAGCTCAAATAATGCATTCACTTTCCACCCCAACATAAATATTCTTTCAATATTTATTCCGCGTTGTCCCCGATTTTAAACCAGTTCAAGGAGATTCTCAGGTTCCACATACCTGATTGACACAAATGTATGATAGAGGAGAGAAATATTAATCGCACTAGACCAGAGATTTCGGGGCAGTGTTTTATTTCCACGGAATTTTAGATACACTTTGGTAATCGAAAGGTAACTGCTTTTTATACCTCAGATTCAATCAGACATGCCTGGTAGAATTACATGTATATGGTACATAATTGGAACCATGCTCTTGGTGAACACTATGACACCCTGATTTGAAGGTTTCAACCACCTTCCAACAAGCTTGATCCACCGTCAAGCCAATAACCGGCCAACAACAACAACCGCTCAGTGACACAGCTTCTTGAACCTGCTGGTGAGAGATTATTTTCCGCTGAGATCAAGACAAACTCACTACCAGAGATACTATTTCGTATAAGACGAGTCGGCTAACAAACGGCGAATACATGGTGATGTCCGTACGCAGACTACGGGAAATTAGCGCTTAGAACTGCTCTAACCATATTATGGTTGACAAAATTATGAAAGCAAATCATCAAGTGTTTTTTTTCTCCGAAAACATTCATACTTCTGTTCGGTTTATCTGCGGTGGTTGTACAGTGATTTAACTGAAGCCAACAATGTATCCATTGACCGAGTACTATAACTGAACTGTTTTCGAATCCGCAGTATTACCTCCCGCAAGTCGGTTCATCATGGCATGACAAGAAAGCGAGTAGGATACCTAAGTCGTTTCAGTCTGTCATGCACGGTGCACAAAAACAGGCACCTTCATACACAAAGGACCCTCGCAAAGCCGCGATTTCTTCTGTTATCTCCCAGCGCTGTTCTCTAATAATGAACAAGTTCACTCACTTTCTCGTTCTACCCGCACGTCAGGCCGTCCATTCATAATCGACATCACTCACGTTCTACTTCAGCCCCATTAGCGCTCTTTTGGCAGTCACATATCAGCTACCGTGCGTCGGTGTGTCTTAATTTCATACTTGTGATTGGATCATTTACATGGCAAGTGCGTCACCGAGCTTCTCCACCCAATCAGCTCGTTAACGCAAATGCGCGTTACAGCCAATACCTTGCCAACATCCCAGATGGCCTCGGTTGTTGGTTTTGACTTCAGAGTTGTATACACACCCACACACACAACACAGCTCGGGTTGGCACTGGGACAGTTATTTGTTAACCAGGGCTGAGGGAAAAGCCTCAAAATGATGGTTTGTGTTCGTTAATGTGTTTGTGTATGTACGTATGTGAGTGCATTGCCACTGATACATACGAACAAACTCACACTTGTGTCTGCATGTGCTACCGTTAGCCACACCACAAGTTGACTTGTGTTTGTGCCTAGAACAGCAGTTAAACCAGGCGAAACTACACAGACCCGAACTGGAGTGCGTTTGAAATACCGCACGCAAGTTGGATGCATAAAGAGGCGTTAAGCACAGATCGAAACTTTCGGATCTTTATTTGCTCACCACGACCAGTGAGGAAACTAATCCACTGTGGAGTCTATCGCAACAGTCTGTGTGCCGTTCTATGAACTAACTAATGATGGCTAGGTCGTCAACTAGTAAACCCTTAATGACAATGGATCATCCAAATAGTATGATCGGAGGACCTACGTCATGCCCTATGCGAGCCACCATTTCATATACACCACAAACCACACCGTCAACTGCATTACGCACTTTGCGATCACCTGCACCAACTCCATCATCATCTCCGACCTTGGCACCAGTCGCGGTTGCTCCAATCCCTGGGACAACTGTGGACCCACTGACGGGAATTACCAGTACTATAGCTGGTACGTTGTCGCTGCGAAATCATGAAACCGGAACCACCGTTTTGTTGCCAAGCAAAAGTCCCGGGGACCGATCCACATCTGAAGTCACGGGCACAAATCTGAACGACTTAGCCTTGGATTTGGTACAAAAACATTCGCAAGAAGAACGTTCCACCTCCTCGTCAAGTTCTATCAATCTTGACAACACATTGGCTCCTCGAAGTCCTGAAAGAAAAACGCCTTTTTTAGATTTTCGACCAGTTAATTGTAGCACCATTCGGGATTCGGATGTTGATGACGAGGATGATGTAGATGAGGATATGGCAAACGTAAACAGTGAATCATCTTCAGCTGATCGGTCTCAGTTACGAAACGGCAATGAACTTCCAGTAAAACGAGCCTTGGTTTACCCTACATCAAGTATGTTCCATTTGTACGGGTCAACATCGTTTCATTATTTTTAGCTTAGTTTTCGTTAATTTTATTGAACCAATCCCTTTTCGGCTTGGTAAGATGACAGATTTTAAAATTGTAAAAAAATAATTTCCAATCCCATTTCCACGGAATTGTGGAGTAAATTTATGATGCTCAGAATCAAGAATCACTTGTACAGTCAAGTAGGACTGGTTATATTTTTTGCCTTGAGAAGAGGAGAAATCGTGAGCAAAATAAGTTCTTAAGAAGTGAGCTAGTGTAGTAATCTCCGTATCAGGGTTAGAAGTTTCCACTTAGGCCATATCATATGCACACAAATCAGCACGCCATTTCCGTGATCACCACCCAGAATAAATGAAAGTAAATGGGTCATATCGTTTTGATTATTATTGTATTTTCGTTGATAAACAAAGCAGCAGAAAAAGGATATTGAACAGAAACAGTGAAATAATTGGTATTCAAAGGTTGCTTTTATAAACCAAATTAAGCAATTACAGTGTTCCACGAAATGAGCTGGGTAGGGGAGGGTGTTACGTACTATAAAAGCACATCAGAAAAGTACCTTGTGTTTCTTCGGGGTTGGTTGTGATTCTTGCAGTGTACTGTAATCCCATCATGCGCTCTTGAAAAATCCATCAGCTTGGAAGGTTAGTCTGTCGAAAAATGACGAATTACCGGATCAGTGCATTCGGTTGCCAAGTTTTGAATTTAGGCTGCAAACTATTCACAAATACGGAAAAGATTTTACTACACCTGGTTATAATGAGCTGATAACCTGAATCTGACACTCAATAATCAGCAATTTTGGGAACCATCTCTTTGAATTGTAATGAAAAATAATCTGGTTTCACTCGAGTTGATAAATCGACTAAAAAGATGTTGCACTTTATATACGTATTTTCTCACCCTAATGTGAATTCGAAGACAATCGAAGACAATGGCGATGATTCCCTGTGCACAACTGATAATTAGGTGTTAGACAATGGCATCCAAGGTGATCGCTCACCGAATGGGAAAGACGATGGAAAATGTGATGTTGCCGTTTCTTTTTTTACGTGACCAGTCAATACTCAAGAAAACTGACCGATAATCCACGTACGGGATATCTATTTGGTAACAATAACCGACAAACTGACTCGTTCATAGGGGTTGGTCTAAACACCAAACGGGATAAAAATCTCAAAATCACCAATCCGAATCTCGGTGATCGGTGAGTTCAATGAAGGTAAAAGCATGTCGGAGATAGTTGTTGCTTGGCACAAAACTGAGTGGAAGCAAAAGAGAAGAGTAACAGCTCAAATTCGACCTGCTCGTCAACTTTTTCTAAACCGAAAGCTGTTCACATAGTGTATTTAAAATTTAATTGGAAAATCGGTTTACAAAGCCTGGCTGACAAGTGCATTTTCGATGTTCGCTAATACGAACAAAGGAACGGTTACTTTTACACATTTCATGACTTTGCTCCATGAATGTCATGTGGTACTGAAAAGACAGCTTTGAAGGAAGTGATCGGTCTGTCGAATCACGTAGCATCCTCAGACAGAAACTAGGTTCCGGTAAAAACACAGTTTGAAAATGTTCCGAAGTACGGTGCAAACCGAAAGGAAAATTGAGAGCGAACGACTAGTGAAAAAACGTATAGATATCTAAGTTACATTCAACACCAAATCATCATATTCATCATAGAAATAAGCTCAAAATTGATATCATTACTAGAATAATTAATGTAATATTCATCATTATTGCAGCAACGTCTAAATCAATATTTTTATCGTCCTAATCTTCATCGTTATTAACATGTTCCACCTCGGCATAATCGCCAATTTCATCCTCCTTATCATCATTATCACCCTCTTCATCAACAGAATCATCGTCGCCATCCAAATCATGATCATCCACACCATCACCAGCATCATTATCCGCATTGCTTTTCTCTTTTCTATCATCATCTTCTTCGGATTTTCTCAGATGAACCCTATTTTTTCTTATCCGACGACTTCAAGAGCTCATTGGGTATGATTTCTATGTTAAGCCCATTAGTACTTCTTTCGTCCAGGATTTTTCTGTCAGTTCAGTTGGTTGAATCCAGACTGTCACCCGACTTAAGTGGATGCACTGGTTTGCTGTCCCTATCGTAATATCTTTTTTGCACGGCCCATTGCTTTTTCACTTTCACTTTGACTACTGAATCCGCTACGATATCTAAGTCCAGTGAACCAACACACATGGGTAGGATCGTGCGTGTCCGTCTTCTAAATAGGCGTTTCGTCAGGCATGTTCCCACCATTGACGAAAGCATGTTTCGAATCTCAATCAGAGCAATAAACAGATCGCTGCCCTCAGCCTTGCACTTCTTGAGTTTCTTTTTCTATTGTTTGACAGCGCTGTCTGCTTTACCGTTGGACTGACTGTTGTAAGAATCGGTGATATGACGGCTTAAAGGCCACCTCTTCGAGAAATGATGGAATTCCGTGCTACTAAGCCGAGGACCACCATCGATAATCACTCGAATCGGGATTCCATGTCGTGCAAATTTAGTCCTGCAGTTTGTTGATGATTTCTGCGATTGTTTCTGTTCCCAGATGGTCCACTTCGAAGAAATCTCTGTAGTAATCAACGGTCAATAAGTAACAGTCCTTTCCATGGTAAAATATATCCAACGCCACAATTTGCCAAGGCCGGTTAGGAATTAGGCGCATCTCCATCGGTTCTCTCGTTTGTCGTTGATCAAACAGTCTGCATGGTTTGTAATTTGCTACCATCTTTTGAACTTTTTTGCCATACCTGGCCAGGAGTGTTTTTCTGGCTCGGGTGATACATCCATTGATACCTGCTTGTAGGCGGTGTAGCAGAAGCAGGGCGTCCTTCCGAAAGGCTTGCGGGACCACTAAAAGCTCACTTCGAAAAACCAGCTCATTCTCTGTAGATAGCTCATCACGAACTTTGAAATGAGGTAACTTCTGCCAATAGGGTTCTTTTAACTTCCAAATAATCTCGAGTGTTAACTTCCTACTGGGATTGTAGACGAGGATCTGCCATTGTCGATTTCTGAATTTGGGATAATTCAGATTCCGTTATCGCCAATTCACTGTTCACCGTTTCATTTCTACCTTCGTCTTCCGTGTTCGGTAGTGTGGCTCGTGAAAGCGTGTCAGCAAAAAACATTTATTTTTTTGCTGATAACTTAGTTCGTAGTTATACTTTTCGTGACTTATTAACATCGATTGAAGTCTAGTTGGCGCCCAATGTAGCGGCTTATTCACGATCGTCATCAGTGGCTTACGATCTGAACATACGTGCGAAAGTCGCCCGAAACTGTAAAAAACTGTGTAAAAGAAGAATATATCCAACACAGATTCCAGTCTCACTAAGGTTCACTTGGATCGCTTCGACATTGTCGAAACATTCAGGACCCTGAAGGGAGTGAGTAAGTAGAGTGAGTGAGAAGTAGAAAATGTATTCCAATGCCAGAAAAGCACAAATTGAGAATGACGAATAGATGTTAGTCGAATGAAATCATGCTGAGTTATTTAATCAAGTCGGATAGGGAACAAAATAGGGACTGGCAGGTACACTTTGCTTTACAATCTCGTGTGTTGTACACCCTTTTGGCACTTTAAACACTGTGGGGCAGCATTAGTTCTCAAACTTGAAAGTCTAGGAAAAAGACCGGGAAAAAGTACACAACAGTGAACAAGACCCGTGCGAGGCTATACAAAGTTGCAAAGACACTCATGATACGTTATCGACAGGATTGTAGATGTGGATAGCGTTATTTAGACATCATTTCTGATCTGGGATCCAAATTGGGTCAAAGAAGTCCAGCTGACCTCATCTGACTTTATTATGAAGAAGCACACTTATCTGGCATGGACAGCTTCATTGGTCGAAAGAGTTACTGAAAAATTCTGGGGCCTATCAGCGGAATATGTTCGATTTTCAAACTCTTTTGCGAATTAAACTTTTACCGCACTTTACACTGGCCCAGGTATCCATCCAAAGATATGGTAATACAGGAGTCTGATTCACATTTCCAATAGTATTTGCAGAACCAAGGTTTTAACTTCAAGCAAATAGAGGTCTTTCATAGTTAGTCTTCCAGTTGAAAGGCTCAGAGTCTGAACTGATAGCACGAAATGGCCATATTTTCAGATGAATTCTGCGCTCGAAAGAAAATGTTCCATTTTGGATATGCGTATTCAATAGTTGAAGAAGTCACTCCACCTCAAATGGGATGCAAACAGAAAAATAATATAAATTAAGCAATTTTCTCCCCTTACTACTTACATGTAAAGTTTAGAACTTGGTTGTCTTGTGTATCCAGTTTTGTTCTCCACCAGAGTTTTTACCTCATAAAAGGAGGAAGACAGCAGGCAGCATCCTTCATACTGGACCTGTTCGGACAACATATCTATTGACTAGTATATCATGCTATAGAAAGTACTATAAAAACGTAAAATAACCGAATTTATTCGATGGCAAGTCTAAGTTCTGTTGTCATCAAAGTCCACACTATTTAAGTGTTGGTTCCGGGCTCCTGACGGACCGAATCAGTTAGGCTGAAATGAACTTTTTGGATAAAATCCACCACTAAATGGTATTGATGCAAGTTTAAAATCCTAACAGATAGCCGTAGCTCAACTCTGCTGTGCTTTAACAACCACCTGGATGTGTATAGCTTGAAGTCAGTCGGTTCAATCCACATTATGTAAATAAGCATGGTTTCTGACTGGTTTTTGTTACTGAATGCAAATGATTCGAACTGCCTGTTTGTGAGGGAAAATAAAGCGAGCCGAATACGGATTCTTTTTTCCATGTCTCCTGTCAACAGCACGACCAACTGAAAATCATAGTCTGACTGCTCCTCAAATGAAAGCGGATTACAGCATTTCGTTATCTTGTGGCCAGGGTAGTTCAGATTGATGAACAACGATATTTGAAACAGTGCTTGTACACTGTACGGACAATGAAGTTGAACAGATATCCAAGCTGAAAAAGGCACGTCAGAAAGATCAGAATCTGTGTTCAAGTCACCGGTGATCAAGTGGTTATCACTCCGCTACTGCTTGCTCATTTTCTTTTTGGACTGTGTGCATACTTGTGCACAGTGGACGGTGCATATTCCAAACCACTGTTCAGTCAGTGACATCAGCCATCGCTACCGTTGGACTTGAAAGAGGAGAACTGTATAAATCTCCAGTCCTTCAGAGTGGTAACTATCTAGACGACAGCAAAGTGCTTACTGTCTCTAGAGCTAACCGGCTTTGGCAGACTTGAAAGTCACCTTGAATCATACTACTGAAGCTTCATCAGTAGCTGGTAGAGGGCTCTGTGTTCTCGTTCAGCTGTTCATCGTGGCGGATCTGTTGTCATCTTCTTTTTCTCTTTACTGATCCTAATTATAACTCTAGGGTTTCAATAGACAACGCTCTTTTTCTTCAGTAGTGTTCAAGCATTTTATGTGGAAATTACTAATTCCAAAAAAACAAGAGTACTGTCCGTAAACTATGGAGTCCGAGTTCCGTTGGCCTTTTCACATCTTAAGTATTTGTATCGGTGAGCCGCTAATATCTGTGTTTGGTCCCCACTACTCAAATTCTCGCCAATATCATGGGGGCGCATAAGACACAAGCTACAGCGGCATTCTCAACTTCTTTTAGCATTGTGTAGCACAAACAGTGATTCCACAGAATCGATGCATCCAAGCGAAAATAAAGAAAAAAGAATCACAGAAATTCCAACATACAACGGCGAGTGAGTTCCGAAAAATATTTCCGGCCTTGGTTGGAACAGAAAATATAGATTTTTAAGACAAAGTTTGTGATTTAAATAAATTACAAATGACCTCGTTTATTGAATAACTAATTGCTGACTGGATGGTGAAATATGTGGTATTCAAATCTGATCTCCCGCTGCTGAAACTGACTAAGTGGCCAAGCTGTGTAGTTCGTTTCGAACCTAGAGCCTTGGTTGTCACTTGGGCTTCCTAAGGAAAAATCTTCCATCATAGGAAAGGTTTGCTCTGATATCAGTGGTTTGTCATCCCTGAAAGGCAGGTGGTGCAATGGTGCCATGTTATGTAGTGATGAAGTTAAACAAACTAATGAGCGCCAGCTTGGTCAGACTGGTGGTTAGCTGTTTAGCTCAAAATCGTCCACCCAGGGTTCGAGTCCCAGTTGGGACTGCTGATGATTTCAGGCAGTTGTGAAAGAGCTGTGAAGTGCTTCCTTGGTTTTCATTGTTGATTTAAGCTTTGTTGCTGCATGTTGAAATACGTGGTAATCGCATCCAGTTTCCTACTACTGAAAATAATTGGTCTACTAGGGCTGCAGAAGATGGATCAGTGGTGCCAAGAAAATAACGACTTTTGTTTCAAAACAAATATAAGAAGAAGTAGGTAATTGGTTTTTGCATTACTTCTCAAGATTATCATGAAAATGAAAACAGCTCAAGGCACAGACAAGTCCAGGAAACCCTGTTTTTCAGCTTTGAATTACCTATCAAATATGACGTTAAATAAGTGCAAACGAATCGATAAATCTATTTAGTCTTGACTTCCATTCATCCCATCTTAAGTTATTCTCTTGGATTTTGAAATTCATTCCTATCGTTTATGTCGCTGTGTATCCTGGGCATGCTTCCCCGTTAGCACGTTCTCTGTCGTCACAAGTGATCTAACTGGTCAAAACCAGTTGACATCTCAACTCTGTTCACAGGCATTATTAACTTGTGATTCACCCTTGCCTGGTATTTAGCTTCGAATTTTCTAATTCATCAGTATGAAGTAGTTATCTAATGCCCATGAGACGACTCGGCTTCAAAATTAATTATAGATGAAAAAATTGGACAAAATATTCACCTCTTAACTTCACAGCGTTGTTCACGTAATATTACGTGAAATTATCCATTGTTCTGCTCCGTGTACGCTGAATGATTCCAATTTGACCTGCTTGTTGGCCGGTGTCACTCTGGTTGTCAAGGCTTCTTTATCTCAACCCGAACAATTACGGCTCCGATCAGTACCAATTTCTATCTCCTTTGCTGAACGGTGTATTGTTTCTACAAAGAAATCATCAGGTACAATTATGAGAACGAAGCAGTCTGTCGGACAAGCTAATTTTCAGTGAAACATACTCATACCAAAGCAAAGCGTTAAATATGTCTCATAAATCTAGAAGGGGAATAACGGTCCAGATCCTTCTGTGCACGCGCGTGTTCGTGGGTGAGGCTGATCGCCCCGCAGAATGTTCGAGTTGTTGCACTCGTGTTCGAACATTCTACACAGTGATCAGTTTCACACGCGCGTGCACCGGTACATCTGAAATGTCATTCCCTATTGTTATTTTGTGAGTTATATTTAGTATTATGTATTGGTATGATTGCGAATAACTAAAAAAGCCTGCTCACCTCACTATTTTGTTCTCGATATGTTCTGTGGGATTTTCAGGATAAATTATAGACATAATACCATCAATTATCTAAATTTTTACCGACATAATTATTGGAGTCCCTCTAAGGAGGACATAAAAACCTATTTTGTCAAAAAGTTTCGAAGTCTTCCGTGAAAATATATTAATATCCAACAGCAGACTTCTCAATCGGGAAAAGTCAGTTCTCGTCAATATGTTCTTCATATGAAGGTCAGGTCTGTGCTTATGGGTTTTCTTTTCGGCCATTGTGGAGCCGGATTCTCATTAATCCAAGACGTTACCTTGGTCTTCCGGAAAGACTTCACACAACAGATACGTGTCTTTTACCCGAGACTGTTCTGTAACCGTTGCCCAGTAATTCCGTTTGCTAGAAGGCACTTTTTGGAACTATTGCTTCAAATCATCCGTGAAAGTCACTTACGGAAATAGGCAATTCAGGATATCAACACAAAATGACAAATATATCTTTCATGATGTTGAAAGTGCCCACCACAACAGCCTGATACGGACTCAGAATAGAAAAACTAGTGGGAAAATTCGATGGGGCAAATTAAATTACTTTGCAATAACAATAAGAGAGTCCAGCAAACCGGGTTTTGTACGTAACTTATCAACGGACTCAAAAGCCCTCATCCTCCGGACTATTAAATAGATCAGTGGGTCAAAAGACTCATGAAAAGCAATAGGTCTTTTGTATTCACTTGAGAAGTGATTCGTTAACAATGTATCCGTGGATGTCCTCAGTATATCTATCATTAGTCTCTTCCCCAAAGTATGAACCGATTTCCCCGGTGGTGCTCCAAAATGTAAACTGAACAAACGGTTATGAAAATGTAGTTTCCAGGATTCCTGTCTTCGACTTGCTTCCACAGAGCAATAAAATCGCGACAAAATGCGTACTTTTAAACTGAGTGTCAAAATAGGCATTCAGTGGTTATTCATCGTAAGACTTACAGATCAATAGACTATGTGCAGACTTTGTTTTAGCTTCCAGAATCTTCTCTGCTGCAAATAAGGAAAGAGTCTCCACCTCGAATTCAAATCAACAGAGGAAAAAAGAAAACAATACGAAGGGATATGCATGTAACTACACATTATTCTATTGCAAAAGCTGGTTCGTTTCGTGATTCTCAGTCACAAACCCAGGGGTTTGGGTCCGAGTTGTGATTATGCGAACACAATATGGCAATGCATCCCTGATTTTCGGTGGTCATTTGAGCGATGATATTTCACGAGGAAGCATTTCATAGACAAATTAAATCCACTGCGTCTCAACGATCTGTTTACTACTTCCTCTAATTGTCGTGAATAATGTTAACTAGCACTAGTTACCACAGGACATTTTCCACTTTCGGTGTAGCTTCGTTCATCAGCAAAGAAGAAAAGAGACCGGTAGACATCCTACGGCATTTCAAGTAGTCGAAGAACCTGGCACAAATATAAGCAATGACGCAAGGCTTTCGTACCACTGTAAGTGTTCTAGGTGCTGATCATGATAGAATGACCACTTTAGAAATGAAACCGACTTAGATCTTGTGAGAGAACTTCGACGAATTTAGTATAGCTTTCATTCAGGAATTTTGTATAAAAGAGGTACATACGCTTTATTAATTAGGTGAGAGGGAAGTTTCACATACAATGGGGCTAATGTAGTTGTAAAAAATGAAGTTTCTAAAGAATCCCCACCGTTAACTCCTTTCAAAACCGCATTGCCTGATGTGTTGAGACTTTAGTTATCCTTCACTTCCACTCAGAGTCGGTTACTGTAGCCTTTGGTGCTCTGGTTTATACTTCTTTCTTTGCCACCAAGTGAAAGTATGCAATTAAAAAAGGAAAAACCAGGATCATCGCCACGGTTATTTTGAGTAGTTCGGTGTAGAATTCTAATCATACCTGTATGCACTACTCTCGTAGCCCGTAGAAGCTTTTGAGGCTGGCAAAGTTTTCAGTCGTCGAACAAACTGCCTTTAATGAGTAGATCTGTACCGTTAGTGAAACCCAAATTAACCAAGTTCTGTATGATGTTTATGATGCTGTCGTCGCACTTAGACATCCTACTGGCAGAACACTATTAGTGCAATCGGACCTCTATATTCGTGAGGAGTTGTTAAGTGTCGAAGTAACCGAGATGAATAAATAGCTCTTCATGATATGGTGTTGTTCTAAAGCTAGCCATCTAGTGCCATCATTTGGGGCTTGATGACATTTGACGCCTTTAACACAGTCCTTTACTCCGACCAGGTTCGAGACAGGGCTTGCAGATCACCCGAACGGTAGATGATGATTCTACATCAATTCGGAAGAAATTGCAATGCACTGCGGCGAATTTCCAGTGCTTCTCTAAGCATTCGTGCAACTTGTTGAATCTTGTTATTTAGTTCGGACACTTTTCTGTTGCAAGTAGCTGACCGGTTGTCTGATTTTAAAAAGTAAATAAGGAAATTTCAGACGGTGACTTTTATATGACATTGCAAATGAATGGTACTCTGAAGAGCCAAATGGCGTTATCCAATTCGAAAACTCAATGATTATTCTGATTACACCTTGTCTTATTTTTAGATTAATCACAAATATTTTTTCTTGGCTGACTTTAAACAAAATGATTGGTATAATTATTTATGGAGCGAAAAGCGTGCTATCAATTTGTTGTTAGAAAGTTTTAGTTCGCCGATTCACTCACGCACGTACACTACCACTAAACATACAGTTGCTTTGGACCCACAGTGGTGTAGATTATTTCTGATACGGGCGTGACACTGTGAATTTGGTGGCTGCTGACTTATGCCAGACTTTGCCGGAGCCAAATCTCATATCACTGCTATTCTTCACACACGCTCTTCGTAATTCCGCGCCTACTGGTCTGTGAACGTATCAGTACTATTCACGTCGAATACCGTGTGGGTGTGCATCAGAGCATGTGTGTATGTCTCGTATTCGTATGCTCAAACATTTTTTCTTCCATCCGACTGTCATTCCTTGCCCCAGGTAACAAGAAAAATGACTCAATATTTTGATTGACACTTACATTTTGTCTGGTAAACGTTCAACCATGTTTTTCAGAGAACAATAGAGACTTCCAATCACAAACGTACATAGACACACGTATTGACCCGATCTACAAAGCGTTCTGAATGACTTTAGTCCAAACCAGGGGGGGGGGGGGCTGGTTGTTCATACGACCCAGGAGGGTGTTCACGGAAGTGAGCACTGCCTTGTTCAACAGTATCCGCATGGCAGAATTTTAGTTCTCAGTGCAACAACTATAGAAGAAAGGATATGCAGGGAATGGTAGCGTTTTTTTTGCCGTCACATACACTCTCTGATTGTGTGCGCCAATAATCAGCGTCAACAGAAAAGACAAGAAAATGTGGCACGTAGAGTGCTTTCTTGTCCTTTTGGTGTGGAGTTCGGTGATCGACTATCTGACTAACTGACTGACTGATTGACTCACTAAGGGCCCGAAAGGCGAACTGTTTGAGTAGATAATGGGTTTTATGAGTGTTTGCCTGGACGATTGTGAAGTCAACTAATTCGCTTCTGTTTTCTATTGTTCCTTCTCGATTACAGCGCGCATTCTTCTGGATATTCCGTGTCGAGTATGCAAAGATCACTCATCCGGGAAGCATTACGGTATCTATGCGTGTGATGGGTAAGTCATCATAACTTTTATAATTATCACATGCTTACTGTTCGTGTTCTGTCTGGAGATGAAAGTAAGGCTTTTGTGTTTGTAAGTTGTGAGTCTAATGCTTCCTAAGATACGTGTGTTTGATTGTTGTGGGCATGCGTAACAGTGACAAAAGTCGAGCTGCTCATTAAAAAAACGAGAACCAAAAATCGAAGGAGGGGTACTTCGAGAAAGGGGGCCAAGTTTTTCAAACCAAGTCATCATACAGATGGGGAGAAAAATAGTCGGTTTAAAGGAAGTGGCAAGAAGTTGCTCAGCTTTTTGATAAGAAATTTTTTTGGCTGAAAGGTTACCAGCTGTGATGAACGCGTACTTTTTGAACTCACCAATGTGGGATAAAGTGTATCAAACGTGGAACACCATCCGGATTCGAAAATGTCAAGTGGGTGTCCGAGAGAAACTCGACGAGCTCATTTTCTTTTGCCTTTTCTATTACACGCTTGGGCCTGAGTTCATTGGAAGGGTTATATACCCCACAGACGAGAAGGCGCACTGCACTATTAGAGATAACCGGCAACCAGACACTGAGATAAGGAGTGGCGAAGAACCACATAAGATCCCAGTAAGTGAGGTGTGGTAACAATCGAGTAAGAAACAAATCTACATCATTGGTCACTGGCCGATTTTTAAGCCACCAAAATTCAATACCTGAACAGATTTTCCTCCCAAGTTTGTGCAATGCTTTGACCTTCGTTGACTTCCAATCCATCCGAAGAGAATAGTGGGTCGCGAAAGACGTGACTGCTATGAACCAGGCTGTTATTTAGGGTAGGAATCACTGAATGATTTCCATCGACTGTAGGATGTGCAAAATTTGATTCCGCTCATTCGTCATCTAGAGGAGTGTGTCCAATTCGACTTTGTGTTATGACCAATCATACTGGTGACAGACAACAGCAATCCAACTTGTTAACACATATGACCCATTGGGATTTTATATGGCTCTTCATTACGAGTCTCCGAGTCACGGTTGCGGTTATGCATGATAGTCCAACTAAGCGCTTGAGCACCTGAGCTAGGCCTCTTCCACTGGACTCAAGCACAAGCGTGCGAAAAACACGAAACTTCATTGGTCGTAGTGGACAAAAAAAGAGGCAGCAGAATCCGGAGTGTCTGCAAACGGCGTGAACAAATATTTAACGAAAGTTATCCGTATTAGGCCTTTTTGCCAGACATCGTATTCCGCCTTAAGACCATCTCGTAAACAGCACGGCGTGTACTATATGTTCTGCCTAGTCTACGCTTTCAATGACGCAAAATTTGAGGCTTTCGAAATAACTTTATCCATCAGATTGACTTTCAATGACTTCTTAATCCTGGCATAGTTCACTAGATATAGAAACTGTACTAAATTCCAATGTCAGTCCAGCAATGCTAATGAAGTTTGTGGTCTAAAATCGGTTCGAAATGAGGGGTTTGAATTTTCATTTGATGTTCCATCAAGCGATATCAACGATGAAATTCTCATTGAAGACATACGCAAAATGTAGAATCACTTTATCTGGATTTCAAGAGTTTATCAGCACTGTACACTCGCTATTACTCAAATTGATCAAGAAGCTAAACTTGTTTGCAATACCTTGTGCGAATGATTGGTTGTTAGCGTCCAAATTCCGCGAAGAAGCCAATAATTTGTGAGGTTCACAACCATAAACATTGATATATATATATATATATATATATATATATATATATATATATAACTAGCTACCAGTACTTGCACATATATATGGGATGTGTTGTCGGAATTACATCTAGCTCATATCTGGTGAGTCATGTATAAAAGTTTTAATGGTTTTCAAAATAAAATTTTGTACTCACACCATGGCACATGGAAACTTTATGGTAATACATCTAGTATTGAAATTCAACCAACAGATTTCGGGAGAAGCAAACGGTATAAAATTATCGAAGCAGTGCTAACAAAACGTTTACGTTGACCAAAACATCCCTACCAAACACAGCAATCTCTGTCATTATAGTCAGTAAGATCAACATTTAATTCAAAGCCAAAATGCTTATAAAGTGAGAAATTCAATAATTATAAACAGAAAACATCTTTCGTTGTCAGAGTGCCACTTTGCATGCGTTATTAATTATACTACGGAAACCAGAACTATTTCGCAAAAACTGACGAGAGAACAGATACGAAAATATGCTCAGGAAATTTTCTTCCAAAAGAGCTTTCGTAAAACATAAACCAACCTCGTCGCGAGCATTCCTCGAGTCCATTTGTGGGTCGCTCATTTGTTCATTGTTGTACGGTAGCAGCCATCATCCAAATCAACATCAACATCGTCATCATCATCACCATCATCATCATCATCATCATCATCATCATCATCATCATCATCATCATCATCATCATCATCATCATCATCATCATCATCATCATCATCATCATCATCATCATCATCATCATCATCATCATCATCATCATCATCATCATCATCATCATCATCATCATCATCATCATCATCATCATCATCATCATCATCATCATCATCATCATCATCATCATCCGAATCATCATCATCATCATCATCATCATCATCATCATCATCATCATCATCATCATCATCATCATCATCATCATCATCATCATCATCATCATCATCATCATCATCCGAATCATCATCATCATCCGAATCATCATCATCATCATCATCATCATCATCATCATCATCATCATCATCATCATCATCATCATCATCCGAATCATCATCATCATCATCATCATCATCCGAATCATCATCATCATCATCATCATCATCACCATCATCATCATCATCATCATCATCATCATCATCATCATCATCATCATCATCATCATCATCATCATCATCATCATCATCATCATCACCATCATCATCATCATCATCATCATCATCATCATCATCCGAATCATCATCATCATCATCATCATCATCATCATCATCATCATCATCATCATCATCATCATCCGAATCATCATCATCATCCGAATCATCATCATCATCATCATCCGAATCATCATCATCATCATCATCATCATCCGAATCATCATCATCATCATCATCATCATCATCATCATCATCATCATCATCATCATCATCATCATCATCATCATCATCATCATCATCCGAATCATCATCATCATCCGAATCATCATCATCATCATCATCATCATCATCATCATCATCCGAATCATCATCATCATCATCATCATCATCCGAATCATCATCATCATCATCATCATCATCATCATCATCATCATCATCATCCGAATCATCATCATCATCATCATCATCATCATCATCATCATCATCATCATCATCATCATCATCATCATCATCATCATCATCATCATCATCATCATCATCATCATCCGAATCATCATCATCATCATCATCATCATCATCATCATCATCATCATCATCATCCGAATCATCATCATCATCCGAATCATCATCATCATCATCATCATCATCATCATCATCATCCGAATCATCATCATCATCATCATCATCATCCGAATCATCATCATCATCATCATCATCATCATCATCATCATCATCATCATCATCATCATCATCATCATCATCATCATCATCATCATCATCATCACCATCATCATCATCATCATCATCATCATCATCATCATCCGAATCATCATCATCATCATCATCATCATCATCATCATCATCATCATCATCATCATCCGAATCATCATCATCATCCGAATCATCATCATCATCATCATCCGAATCATCATCATCATCATCATCATCATCCGAATCATCATCATCATCATCATCATCATCATCATCATCATCATCATCATCATCATCATCATCATCATCATCATCATCATCATCATCATCCGAATCATCATCATCATCCGAATCATCATCATCATCATCATCATCATCATCATCATCCGAATCATCATCATCATCATCATCATCATCCGAATCATCATCATCATCATCATCATCATCATCATCATCATCATCATCCGAATCATCATCATCATCATCATCATCATCATCATCATCATCATCATCATCATCATCATCATCATCCGAATCATCATCATCATCATCATCATCATCATCATCATCATCATCATCCGAATCATCATCATCATCATCATCATCATCATCATCATCATCATCATCATCATCATCATCCGAATCATCATCATCATCCGAATCATCATCATCATCATCATCATCATCATCATCATCATCATCCGAATCATCATCATCATCATCATCATCATCCGAATCATCATCATCATCATCATCATCATCATCATCATCATCATCATCATCATCATCATCATCATCATCATCATCATCATCATCATCATCATCATCATCATCATCATCATCATCATCATCATCATCATCATCATCATCCGAATCATCATCATCATCATCATCATCATCATCATCATCATCATCATCATCATCATCATCATCATCATCATCATCATCATCATCATCATCATCATCATCATCATCATCATCATCATCATCCGAATCATCATCATCATCCGAATCATCATCATCATCATCATCATCATCATCATCATCATCATCATCATCATCATCATCATCATCCGAATCATCATCATCATCATCATCATCATCCGAATCATCATCATCATCATCATCATCATCATCATCATCATCATCCGAATCATCATCATCATCATCATCATCATCATCCGAATCATCATCATCATCCGAATCATCATCATCATCATCATCATCATCATCATCATCATCATCCGAATCATCATCATCATCATCATCATCATCCGAATCATCATCATCATCATCATCATCATCATCATCATCATCATCATCATCATCATCATCATCATCATCATCATCATCATCATCATCATCATCATCATCATCATCATCATCATCATCATCATCATCATCATCATCATCATCATCATCATCATCATCATCATCATCATCATCATCATCATCATCCGAATCATCATCATCATCATCATCATCATCATCATCATCATCATCATCATCATCATCATCATCATCATCCGAATCATCATCATCATCCGAATCATCATCATCATCATCATCATCATCATCATCATCATCATCATCATCATCATCATCATCATCATCCGAATCATCATCATCATCATCATCATCATCATCACCATCATCATCATCATCATCATCATCATCATCACCATCATCATCATCCGAATCATCATCATCATCATCATCATCATCATCATCATCATCCGAATCATCATCATCATCATCATCATCATCATCCGAATCATCATCATCATCATCATCATCATCATCATCATCATCATCATCATCATCATCATCATCATCATCATCATCATCATCATCATCATCATCATCATCATCATCATCATCATCATCATCATCATCATCATCATCATCATCATCATCATCATCATCATCATCATCATCATCATCCGAATCATCATCATCATCATCATCATCATCATCATCATCATCATCATCATCCGAATCATCATCATCATCATCATCATCATCATCATCATCATCATCATCATCATCATCATCATCATCATCATCATCATCATCATCATCATCATCATCATCATCATCATCATCATCATCATCATCATCATCCGAATCATCATCATCATCCGAATCATCATCATCATCATCATCCGAATCATCATCATCATCATCATCATCATCATCATCATCATCCGAATCATCATCATCATCATCATCATCATCATCCGAATCATCATCATCATCATCATCATCATCATCATCATCATCATCATCATCATCATCATCATCATCATCATCATCATCATCATCATCATCATCATCATCATCATCATCATCATCATCATCATCATCATCATCATCATCATCCGAATCATCATCATCATCATCATCATCATCATCATCATCATCATCATCATCATCATCATCATCATCATCCGAATCATCATCATCATCATCCGAATCATCATCATCATCATCATCATCATCATCATCATCATCATCATCATCATCATCATCATCATCATCATCATCATCATCATCATCATCATCATCATCATCATCATCATCATCATCATCATCATCCGAATCATCATCATCATCATCATCATCATCATCATCATCATCATCATCATCATCATCATCATCATCATCATCATCATCATCATCATCATCATCATCATCATCATCATCATCATCATCATCATCCGAATCATCATCATCATCCGAATCATCATCATCATCATCATCATCATCATCATCATCATCATCATCATCATCATCATCAACATCATCCGAATCATCATCATCATCATCATCATCATCCGAATCATCATCATCATCATCATCATCATCATCATCATCATCATCATCATCATCCGAATCATCATCATCATCATCATCATCATCATCATCATCATCATCATCATCATCATCATCATCATCATCATCATCATCATCATCATCATCCGAATCATCATCATCATCATCATCATCATCATCATCATCATCATCATCATCCGAATCATCATCATCATCATCATCATCATCATCATCATCATCATCATCATCATCATCATCATCATCATCATCATCATCCTTATCAGTGTCATTGTGACCGACTCTCTTGATCATGGGTTCTGCCTTTCTAACTGTTCTCATTTGTTGTGTTCGTCCACCCTCTGTTTGTTCGTTCTCCTGCGCATGTGTTTCTGATGCTCGATTCAATTTCGTCCATTGGTTGGATTCAGGTGTGCCGGATTTTTCAAGGTATGTTTCTGAAACGAGACTACTTCGGCCTATTTAATCTTGGCAGAGTTATTATCCTTCAAATACCTTTTTGTTTCAGTGACTGCATGACCTTTCTTTTCGATTCTTTCTTCCTTATGGTGCTTTTATCGTAGCGTATCACTGGTAGCGTAAATAAAAGTACCAAATCTGAAAACGAGATTCTGAATAATATTTACTTGGGCTGGTACTGTTTATCCACTATTTTAAACTGTCGGTAAAACGTGAATAGGAAGTGAACCTTATTGTCGTTCCTTTTCTTCTAGCGAACCGGAGTGAATGTGTCATTTCACTGCACCTAACTGGATATTTTAGCTGCATGCGCAAAAAGGGCTGATTTTGCTCTTTTTCCCTGTTCTCGTTCTTCCTCCTCCTCGTTGTTTTGGTTTTCTTTTTGTTGTCCTATGGTCCCCTTATAAGGTCTTGTAACTTTGTTTAATATACCAATTCGAATGGTGAGTGATCAAGAAAGAGATTCAGAAAATTGACTGTACTCGCACGGTCATTATCATGAGTACTTCTACGAAGTATTTTCCAGAAGTTAGACAAGAAAGGTACAGCACACCCATGCCTCTATCCAATGGAATGGTCCATGAACCGAGATTTTCATCTGACAGAGGTTTTCATCTTTTGGACGGCGAAAGCACACCAAACTTAAATTGCTCAAGGCTAAGCGATTTTAATCCGAAACAAAGAACTTTTCACATTCGCTGTGGTATACAGACCCATTCAAGAAGATTCCGTATAACCGGGTGATGGCTTGCGCGTAATACGGAAGATTGAGTTATACTGGAAATTAACTTTTCCACCATTCGATTATCATAAACCACTTTCCAGAACTCTGGTTAGAGTTGGTGAATTTTTCCCCAGTTAACACAAACTGATGGCTTATCCATCTGCACTGACAAATCGAAAAGTAATGAGTATCATCGTTTCCGCAAGTTCACACATTACCAGCAACAAAGAAATAAAAATAATTTGT
This sequence comes from Fasciola hepatica, assembly GCA_948099385.1. NCBI lineage: Eukaryota > Metazoa > Platyhelminthes > Trematoda > Plagiorchiida > Fasciolidae > Fasciola > Fasciola hepatica. Next base: position 12,582,976 of record CANUEZ040000182.1, read on the forward strand.
GTACGCATCTTAATGTACTCTAAACCATTTTGGTAGTTTCTTTCCTAATAACTACACTAAATATGACTTCCTTTATCTCACTTGTAATTCGGGCAGCGTTCGATTCGTCGTAACCGTCAATATGTGTGCAAAAACCGTTCCACAATTGGCGGAAAGTCGAACGCGGGAAATTGTCGCATTGACAAATCGCACCGGAATCAATGCCGTGCTTGTCGCTTACGCAAATGTCTCGAAGTGGGCATGAATCGAGATGGTGAGTTGGGCGGCGGAATGTTGGGTTGATATGCAACTTGTTCATTACTGAACTTCCTCTCACGTGACAATGTTCGAATTTCCCTTTTGGCATGGGTGTCCTCAAAAGGTATGCTGGATGACGGTGTGACACCAATAACAGTGTTTAAGACTGATTGAACTGAAAGTGTGAAATGTCAGACGAGAAGGATATTTACTACTACTGAAAAAGCAGATAATCAGTTTCAGTCTTAGTTTCAACAAACAGAATACCATTAAGATGGTAATTTTAGTCTACCTACTGGTTGACGTTCAATGAAATATTTAAAGGGATAGAGGAAATACACGTGAAGCTTTATCGGAAAGTTGTGCTTTCACTTCAGGGTTAGGAGAGCTGTCCTGGTTCTGTTCCGCATTCAGTCTTGTCAAGCTCTTTGGCGTTATTTATCTTATCTTATGAAACTGAGTTTTTTAATCATCCAGCCGTACCGAACCACACTGTGGAATCAGTTATGTGATGCTGGTCCAAGTTTCGTATTCCTGCTGGACGTTAGTAAAGATCTAGGCTTTTTGAGAACGAGTATTCACTGGTTTTTATATGCTTGTCTACGTCAATCGTATTTCACTGGTGCTGTGTTTACTGCTGAATTAAAGTGAAGGGGACCAAAATTAAATGTCGCGTGGTACTTCGACTGCTGCGGTTTTACATATCTCGTCTTCGGAAGGCTCACAGGGAAAAATCAGAGGAAGCTGCTGTGTAGGTGGTGGGAGTAGATAGACTTTAATTAAGGCACTGAAGGAGGGACTGCTCAGTGTTTCGTTTCTATGGTCTGTTGATAGTGAAAAACACCAAAATATCCGAGGTGAGAAGATCCACTGTAGCTTCTTTAGTTTAATTTTGGAAAACATTAGCGACAGATACTTGAGCAGTTATTTAATCTGAGCTAGTAGTGTTCGCCACAAAGACCTACTTCACTGAAGCAATATGCACAATTGTAGTGATAATAATAGTAGTAATGATATTAATAATGATGATGATAATAGTAATGCCATCATTTCTGTCACTGATGGTTTTAAAATAATCACAATCAAAACAAGGATGTTATCCTTTGCGACAAAACATGCTAACAAATAACGTTCGACATACTTTTTCCCTCAGTCATTCGTCTGGCTGTCCATTCTCACTACCCCTTCATGCTCTGCTTGCGTGATCCCGTAGAATCTGAATCATTGTCCGGCATCAAGGATGAGGCTAAACTGAATTCAGTGCCCGGTTGGGTGTGCTGAGAATGTAACCGCTTTTCTGACCGTACAGTCCCCGATGAGGAGATACTGATGATAGTCAGTCGAGCGCATTCTCTGGTCACTCAGTGTGGACAGTAGTTGTCTTGTTTTAACCGGTCCGACGTTTGACAAGCACGGACAGGTAGGAACTCACCAGAGTGACAAGGTTTCGTGTGCGTGCGTGTACCTTCGAGTACGGAATCTGGTGTTTCTTTGTCGTTCTACTTTCAGCCTTGAAGTGCCAATTGTTTTCTGACTTCTGACTGTTTAGGGCGAAAAGACGAGTCTACGACGATGATGACAATGACATGAAATTAAGTGATAGTTGTGGAGACGAGGGCGAAGGACATCGAGAAAGAGAGGAGGGGGCGTAAGAGCGACTCAGGTGGAGGTTAGTAGCTACTTGGGAGTGAGATGACGTCCCAGGGGTTGCTGGTATAGCACGGTAATGTCACTCGGTATCACTGTGCAGAGCTGCGCATTGTGGCCTCACCAGTACCGTCCATACAAACCATACGTGACCGCGATTCTCAAAGATTTGCAAACCTCTACTTTATTTGTTAAATGTGAGTCATTACTGTGAGTAAAGTATAGGGAGTGGGATTGTTATTCCATGTAACTGAATGACTAAACGAATGAATGTCATCTGTCATTCGACAAAATATCTATTTATGGAGGTACTCGTTTGCCCATTCTCAATCGATAGTAAGTGCATAAATGGTTAATATTTTACACGTGCTCAGCTGGGGGTTCTCTATGAAGTGTAGGATAGCCACGTTAACCAAAACAGTGAGGGTATTTGTGAGCGATTGAGCCCATTCAACCAAGGGCGGTTGTAAGTGGAGTCAAGCAGCTTTTCAACTGGTGAACAGTTGCAGCAGCTTGCGATTACCTCTGGTTGGATGGACGAATGCTACAGACACATTGAGCGACTCCACTGACCAAGCAATTATTGCGCAACTGCAGTTCGACAGTTAACTTTGAACGGTTCATATTTCTCGTAGAGGAAGTTTTTGCTTGTCCACTTGTTCGGACAGAGTCAAGCCCTCTTTTCTCTCGAAAGGTTCACCATCTAGAGAGAGGAAAACAGCGAAAGTTCTAGTTATCAAACGCAATTCTGATGATTACAGGGGTGCAGGAACTTCAGTAAAAGAAAAGGGGAGCAAATAATATCAAGTACATATTCAACATACACAAAGGTGCTCACTTCCAGGCTGACCCAAAGTCAAGCTCATTGAGAATAGCTCACGACATCCAAAATGAGTTGTGAAAGAGATAATAGGTTCTCGTTTTCTGCTTGAACGAATTAGTTTAAACTGATTTTCTATGAACTGAATTTTCGTGACTGACAAAATTAGGTCAGTGGCAACATGTGGAAGCATGAAAAATTGTGATAGAAAAGTATATTTCTGATTAAAAAAAACTAACAGAATTCATAATATCTTGTCTTCATGATAGGGCGAGTGAAGTAAAGTGATAAAACCCGAAATCACACTACCAGATACAGTTAAGCATCTCTCCGCAGTTTTACACAGCTAGCATAAAAACGTGTAGACAGTAGTAAAAATCTTTATCTACTTTGGCTAGCAGTGAACGGCTAAGTCATACTACGCAGTGGCATACTGGTTTAACGGTTAAATTAACCGATGTCCACGAGTAGTCGTGACCACTACTTTCAACAACGGGATGAACAGATTCACCGTCAACTGATTCAAAGTAGCTACTCTGATTCGCCGAGTTCCAAGGTGAACTTGACAATGAAGAGTGCGGTTGTATCACGTGTATTAAATGTTAAGCTATTCGAGGCGGCTCTGAAAGGTGAGTTTATTCTTTTTTCCTCTTTTTCGTCAGCTTTTTATGAACTTCTTGACAAGTATGCTTAGCGAATGAATCGCACTTGGACTTATGGTTGAATTATGTTCCCTGTCGCCTTCACTTTCCAAAGAAATGGCAGTCAAACGGTTTAAATAGTGACACCTCTGATTGGTTTTGATATGCATACAAAGATCCAAATATTGAGAGGGGGGAGATGGGTAGCTTTACTGGGTCCCAGATTTTAGAGTGCAGTGAGGTAGAAAGGTATTATCGTACTGTTCGATATGTATATCTAGGTCAAACTTCAATGTGAAAAATCACATCCCAAAGGTTGACAACATTGAATAACACCTAAGGACTTATACATTACTGGTTTCGAATGAATCTAGTGCAATCGACGATACCTTTTGTCCGGTGGATAGCGGGGTTTATGACAGAAATCTCTTGTTCTGTGAGAGTACATCATTTCTGGGTCGAGAATGTTTACACATTCGGCGAAAATCGATCTGACAAGTGGTTCAGGTTAACTGGTAAAATTTTTGATCCAAATGGTTTGCAGTGGCCCGAAATAATGCAAAAACTTCTGTGTCTTGCGTTCATTTAGTGGAGCCATGAGTAGAGAAGAGAAAGGGCAGAAAACACAATCAAATGAAAATGTTGGACTCATATATGTATGCCAAAGTTAAGCAAAATGTACGGCTCACCAAAGTGTTAAGTCATGATGACTCGTACCTCAAAACTACGTGAAATCTACATAATTTGCGAACAATTTTTTAAAATACTAGGGCTTGGAGTGCCGGTAACAGATATCTACGGCCTACCGTCGGTTTATCTAAACCATACATGATACAAGTGGAAGACGTAGCACCAACGGAAACAGAGATTTGGAGTACCTGTTTCACATCCGTTGTCGGAAGTGACTTACACGCGTTAGACGTGGTTTTTTCTCAATGTATTGCAGAACCGGAAAAAAATAGAATTAACCTTACTATTGAGGGCATATGACGAGCAGGTATTCAAGAGAACCTCCGTCGTGTTGTTATTTCTCATTACATGGCTAGTAAGGATTGAGTTGAAAGTAGACAGCTCTGTAGCTTCAATGGCCGGCAGATCAACTACAGAACGTGGATGACAAACTTGACCCAGAATTGAAACGATGCACCGCGTAAAGTTAAAATGGCCGGAAATTGCAAACGATCACGCGACAAGGGAATGTTGTCTATGCCTGGAGGTAGCCAACGGTGTTACGGTATAAACGTTCAACGATGGGTTCACTAGATATCCTCTGGATCACTCCCTGCTGGAACACGGTTCTGAATTTGTACATTAAAAAAACTGAATTCTTGTGGGGATTTCCGAGAATCTTCAGAAACAGCCAGCCCTTACGAGTCCATTTATCCACCGAAAGCTCCTAAGAGAAGCCTCCCGTGTCCTCCATACCCCCTCTGACTGGAACCTGTTTTTATTCTAAAGCAGACAGGCATTGATTTTCTTGGGTGCCTTATAGACACAATGTCTATGATTTGTGAACGTTACACGCCTGACTTGATTGCCTTATTGACTGACGGATAATTGACAACACTATCAGATGTCATCGCGAATGGAGAGAGCAACATTTTCTCTGGAAGAGAGGGGCAACTCAATACTGCTGATTCACTGAACTGACAAATATAGGCTATACCAATATGTTAACATTGATGTCTGTTGCCGATCAACGGATTTAATGTCAGTCAGACAAAATAGTCTGGACATGATGACCTTACTCGCATGTCCGAGTACGAATTCAAGACTTGGCTACTGACTGTGAACAAATCCCCACTCACTGGTGAAACGTCTTCTGGTCTGCCAGTTTGTGTGGTTATCTGTGACGAACATGTTCGGTCGACCCAGAATGACGGACGTTGGTGTTTCTTTTTTGTTCTGAGGAATCACGGTTTTCTCATCCTCCGCGTACGAACTCGCTGGTCATCTCGATGCTCGAACAGATGGCATCACACATCCATAGTTAACTTCAAACACGGTAACTTTGGAAAATTGGTACTTGTGTCAAGTTTTCCCGCTTACTTCGGTTGTAGAGATTACGTCGGTTTTATCGCCCCCTTCCCCGGGAAGAGCTCGATCCTCTCCGAATTTTCCGTCGCAAAATGGATGAAAATCCATGCGGAGGGATAAAGTGATTTTCATCCTGACTTTTTTCTGACCTACTCTTGTTTGTCCATATTTCACTCTTCAAAATCAATATTATCCAGGGATGCTTAGGCCGTTACGCAATGGAGGAGTTGAAATTCACAGCCGGCAAATATGACCCTACAACTTGGTGAGAAGAGGCTTATCTGGTTCAGATAGTCTGGGTGCCGTAACGGATCGGGCAACAGTGGACTGCTAGACTACCACAAACGGAAAAGTCGACGACGATGTCCAACTTCAAATACCCTCGAGGTGATATTTGCTTATACCACTAGCCCAACACAGGTCCGTTTTACTCGTCCTGGGTCGCATTCATTAGACCAAAATTTTACATACCTTACCCTAATTTGGCTACCAACAGACTCCCTTAATGTTGTGTTTTCAATTTATTCCACCTCTATTATCCCCTGCTAATCTTCTTCAAAGTACCCGTAGGCGAAGCTATTTTTATACACTGTTATGCGTTGGGGATAATATTTATTTATTTAGGTTATTATATAACCTATGAACTGTGGTTTGTGGTAAGTTCGGTTAAAGAATTTACTAAAAACAGCTTGAAATTCCAGATTTGCTTTTGTTTTTTGTGATTCAAGCAAACTATTGGGAAAAGGACTTTTCCTGAAGATTAACTACTGCAAAGGTGAAGAGAGTAGACAAAAAATTGAACGTGAAGTAGGTATGTGAACACGAAATGAAAGTTGGGGTCTTTCCATGCGTGGTCGATTTGGGATCATCGGAGGTTTCTGTGAGTTGATCAAACCGTACTGTGCTGACCTCACCTACCAGGATCCTTGTTCACTTCAGGCTGATGACCTACAACACATGCGTGGATCACAAACAAGCACCACAAATAACTACCAACAGCTTAATTTTAGGGCGCGACCATATCCTGAGGCTTTCGAAACCCTTAAAGCCTCACACGTGTACAAGTGTAAAATGATATTTACTGTAAGCCTGTTATCGCCATCAACAGAATCATAGTTTATCAATAGAGACGAGTTCCATACACACACCACTTCGTAACACATCAGTGATAAACCAAAGTCGTCCTAGAATCACTGGATTGTTGCCATCAGTATTTTAAACCTACTCAAATTCACGTGAAACTTATAATTTCCTTACAGCACACTAGCAACAGGTTAATATTCCTTTTCTTTCTTCGTCTGTAGACACGTGACTTTCATCACCATCTATAGCAACAAACCATTGGATAAGAAAGTTCGTGTGTCCTCCTAACCCAATATTTCAGGTTTCATATTCAGTAGTGTGTTTTAAACGGCTTGTGAAATGTTTTGCACTCAGAAAATCATCACTTTTAGTGATGACGGAGAGGTAGACAGAGTTGAATTAACAGCGTTATCCAGTCAACGAGTAAATCAGTCTCTTCAATTTTATTTTCCTTTTTGTACATTGAAAACTAATGAGAAAAGCACTTCAACATCCAGACTTTCCCAACACTTCGGAAAACTCCTTAGAAAATTGCGTTTATTCGTCCAGCATTTGCCGTCCTAGGTCATTGTGAACTTCTGATGCTGCTCACGACCACGAGAAGTGAACGTGACACATACATGTACGGCTTGTTATTTGAACATTACCCTTAAAAACAGATAAGCGAACCAACGAACGAACAAACGAGCAAGCGAACGAACGATCCAACAGACAGAGATACAATTAGGCAAACACATACACAGACAAAAAGTTTTAACCTGCGTGCTCAAGAGCGAATTCCCTCGAGGACAACGGCACTATCATAATTTGACAAGCGCAACGACTGAGTGGGTAAGTGACTGATTGACTGACTACCTGGTTGACTCGGCAAGCTCCCTTTTACAAAGTATATGTCCCGGTGTGCCAGTGGGTGGAGTCCAGTTGAGCTGATTTGTACCGAAGTGGGATAACCAGAGTGGAAACGAATGATGCAGATTGAGCCCGTGAGTTACTGACAGGCAGCCGCCTGTGGTGTTTGTCTGGAAGTGGGTCACCGTTACACACCACAGGCACCGTGTATGTGGGTGTATGCGTCACTTCGTACAGCCATGCGAGTGCAGACATAATAATGTAGTGGTGGATGCGAAAGCACTTGTGTACAGTATGCATATTGCTGTCACAACTAGCAAGTATGCATATATGCACACAACATAGTCTTCACGACCGCAGTCAAGTCATCTTGTCACCATCACCATCATCATCATCGTCATCATCATTCTCATCTTCACCCTTGAAAGTCACGCAAGTGAAGCATATCCGTGAATGTGCTTGTACGTGCTGTACTCGCCACTTTTTCTCTCTCCACAAATAGCACCTGCGTATCAGTACAGGCATTTAAGTGTGTCTGTATACTCATGGGTAGATAAACATGTATCTTTATGGTTGAGGGGAAGCGCAAGTATGCATGCCTTTTGCGTGACAGCTTTGACAGGTGTTGACGATGAGCCTGCATACGTGTGTACCTGCATCCGTTTCTGTGTGTGCTTGAAAGTTGTCTTCAAAAGCCATCAAGTGTGTGCAGTAGATAGTGTCGCGTTGTGACTTTGCACATCAATTCATGGTCGTGGGGGTGTACTGTGGTGATGATGTTACTGACTTCAGCTTGTTCTCAATGGTCCACAAAGAAATCAGTTAAAACCTATTCACACGTACCTACCCCGTGCGGATTGTGCTGGCTTTTAACTCTGATAGTTGTTGTCATTGTAGATGCACATACTGACAGCACTTACGTGGCACACGATGACTACTATATAAACCCCCAAATGACTGACTGAAGTCATGGATATGAGTGCCTTAGTGAGAAATAACAGCCAACTGTGTGTTTGTGATAAAGCGAATGACCGTATTGTTTGAACATAGAAAGCAGTGTGACTCAAACAGTCACTGTCAACAGCACGATGACTGTCTCAGGAGATGCTGAGTGGGACTGTGCATGTTGCACTCCAACTAGTAATAACTCGTGCTCATTTTTATGGAAAAACGGAGATCCGTGGCGGCGACCAAGGAAGAAAGGGTGCAGTTTCAGACAATCTAAATACTTTCCTATCGTAAATTTAGTTAAGTAATAGTGAAAGACTGATCTGGTCAAGTGCTTATAAATGGGACTTATCATGCTGTGCTATGACGAAACCATGAAGAACAAGTGTGTGGGATGGAGACAGATTTGAAAAAGTAGTTGGGTTATACTCAAAGAATATAACGTCTTCCATGTGCATCTGATCAATGGCCTTGACAGGTGTCATTTGATATTTTGAAGCGTATGTGGATGTTTGTAGTGAATGCAACAGAAGCACTATTTTTCACAGTTTCCAACACTAGAAAGTTTTCAACTGCTTCTGATAGCTGGGCTTAGCGTTTAGGTAGCAAAACCTTCTGTCACCAGTGGAGATGACACATCCCCCTGACGATCTTACCTCGACTGGTGATAGAACGTTTGCTACCTAAATGCCAAGCTCAACAATCAGAAGCTTTGGATAACCACCAACATGAGCTGCAACCAGCACCAGCTTTCAAAAGTATCGAGAACTATCCAAAAAGAGCTCATCCGTTAATGTTCGTTTTAAATACTTCTATTCCGCGCACGCATATACGGACTATCATAACCGGAGTAGTAGTCACCATTCTCATTCACTTGATAAAATTAGAAATAGAACATTTGTGGAGTTACAACTTTAACCACGAAGAAATGAAGCATCTTTTGATAACGAAATGAATTCTTTAGAGCAGAAGAACTTTACAAAAATAACAGTAACACTAAACCTTTTACACTCCAAGTAAAGCCGTCGTAACTTCAAGTGAAGTCCAAATGGCATAACTAAGCAAATACAGACATGATTGGCTTCGTAGTGGTCACTTGTCATCTGTCCACGAAATCTCTCTACCCCGTGATCATCCACATCGTGATTATAACTGATGTGCTGAATTCTCATTGATACATGCAATAGTATGTGCGGGGGCATACGACACTGAGTCGACCGCATGACTGAAGGGCAAGAACCAGGGATGGAATGAGACGACCAACAAAGCGACAGTGTTAATTGGCTTTGACTATCTCTCTTTCCTTCTCTCTCTCTTTCGATGTGTGTGTGTGTGTGTGTGGCCTAACAAAAGTGGACCAATCCATCCACGTAACTAAGCTGTTTTCTATAAGGAGCCTGGTTGCTCGTGAAATGACCAGTTTATTTTGCCGAAAATGAGATGCACATTCTATACACCTGACACCAAGTCAGATGTCTTGAACGCGTATGATACTGGGGACAACTGGTGTTCGGTAGCTGAAGCTCTAGGAGTCAAGAGAAAACTGCAATGACTTGGATTGTGGGGTACAATGTATGCTTTATGAAATCTCGATCGTTGGTAGCAGAAACGCATCAAACGAAAATAACCGTTCGACCACTGACTGTTGGTGACTATATTCATGCGGAATTTCACGAGCAACCAGGCTCCTTATAGAAAGCAGCTTAGTTACGTGGATGGATTGGTCCACTTTTGTTAGGCCACACACACACACACACACACACACACATCGAAAGAGAGAGAGAAGGAAAGAGAGATAGTCAAAGCCAATTAACACTGTCGCTTTGTTGGTCGTCTCATTCCATCCCTGGTTCTTGCCCTTCAGTCATGCGGTCGACTCAGTGTCGTATGCCCCCGCACATACTATTGCATGTATCAATGAGAATTCAGCACACCCGTTATAATCACGATGTGGATGATCACGGGGTAGAGAGATTTCGTGGACAGATGACAAGTGACCACTACGAAGCCAATCATGTCTGTATTTGCTTAGTGATGCCATTTGGACTTCATTTGAAGTTACGACGGCTTTACTTGAAGTGTAAAAGGTATAGTGGTATAAAGTTAGTAGATGAATCTCGCTCAGGAGCGGGAGACAATTATTCGTTAATAAATGGGATCTTGTAGCAGAATAAAAAGTGAACCGTATGGAAAATGTAAGCGAAGTGAATAATTGGCCGAAATATAACTAGGGGTTAATAGATGAGCATTACGCGCCAGAAATTTGACATTTATAACACCCAGCATTAGTAATAATACTGGTGTAATCGACTGGGTCGTACACTGCTTGACCGAGGAGAGTAGTCTGCGGTCGATAAAAATAAAATGATAGCGGAGTGAAGCAAAATGGCTAAGTTGTGTTGCTATTAATAAGATAAGCTAAGACCTTAGTGATATGCCTGCTGAACACGTCGACAACATCCAGATTTCAGAACTCTGATGCAAATGCGTACATTTGTTGATTGTGTACTACTACGGTATTTTCCGACATCATCCGGCACGCGTAGCGCATTGTTTGATTTGTCGTGGTGGAAGCAGCAGTGGTGATACTGCCTATAAATTTAGGATCGCCTGTTTCGCTTTGGTGATATGTAAACAGGATTTATTTGGTTCGGTGAGACAATCAGATCCACGTTTTCGAACCTCATTCTCTCCGATCAGTTATCCATTTGTCTGTTATTTTAAATTCGACCCAGTATTTCCTGCCACACCGTACACACAATTTATTTTGGATTCAACAGCCTACTCGCATATATATATGTATGTGTGTGTGGTCGTGTGAGTCAAAAATTGGTCTGCTTCATTAGCTGTCAGTCAACCGCGTTATCTGTCCCAGTAGGCGCGCAGACGTGTACGTATTTTCGTACAGATTCCAAGGCCTAGATAGCAATGTTTATTTCGTGTTTCGTTTTTTTTGTGCTAGTCTTCATGCAAACAAATTTAATACCACACAAGCTGTATTTCCCCCAGGAATAGTATCCATAGACCTGCTAACGACAAATAAATGGTCGTGCGAGACGTTCCCAGACTCAGTCGCTTTGCATTTAATGCGTGATGCTATTTTCCTTTTGGAGAGCTATTCTGGAGTCCAACACGTTGATTAACACCAAACCAGCGATTGCGTGCCCTGGATGACTTAGTGGTTGGGCCCTACTGCGGAGATCCACATAAGTAGCCTGCTTTCGTAAGCATGTTTGACGGTAGCTCGGTCGTGAAAGAAACCAACCAATGGAAAATCGTTATATCAGCTCGGATTGTAAAGTTGTTGAAAACGGAATCCTTGTTGAGCCTAAAGGAACAATGAACTTACACGTTCGTGTGATTGTGCCAACACTGTCATGCTACCAAGTGTCTAGTCGGCTTTCAAACTAACGTTACTGACCAAATGTAAAAGCAGCGACTCAAAATTATTTTTTTCAAGAGCTAATTTTCCACTACCGACCTGTCTTCAGCAAATGCTACAAGTTCAACAGACTTCCCTGTCAGCTGTCGGAATGGTCCATAAGATATCAGCGAATCGGACAACGATAACGGTTGTTACGAATGTTATTCCCTCTAGTATTCCTCAGTGGACCATGACAATAGCAATCATGAATGACGACGGGTGGTTGGCTAAGCTTAATATAGATTTAGCGAATCAGCTCGTCAATAAAATGAATAAACGAATAGATTTTTTGGAATGTAATATCGGTGATCCCGTGGTTTGACAATGAGACACTTTTTATCCATTATTTGGCACCTCGAAGGCTCAAATTCAGTATTTCGTATCTTTGGAAAACCATTAAATTTGTTCGGACCCAAGACCGCTGCTTTCCAGCATTTATAGGATAACTAACTTTGCTTAGGCAAATATAAAATGACGGGTAGACACTGTCAATTTGAGTGATTCGTCACTAACAGGTAAAAACTGATTCCTGTGAAAAGCATTACTTTAAATTACATTACATTTCTCATGGTTGGCTCATATTTCGCCTGACCTGTGGTAGACGCAAATGAGTAGTATCGAACACCACCAGTACATCTTACCCAGGTGAGTAGGATGGAGAAAGAGAGGTGATTCACGACACAATGGCGCTGGAGTATACGTCTGCTACCTCGCCAGGTGATAGGAAAATCAATTTATGATCACGGGTTATTTATTGGTTTGAACTGAGATTTCTTCAGTCAACTTACTTGACGTAGAAGTAATAACTTTTTTTGTACTGTCGCGGTTGATGACGATCATAGCTTAGTAATTGTCGCATAGCTGCTTGTTTTTTCACATTACGCCCGACAGCAAAATCTTCCCTGTGGTGTGAGATAAAGGTTCTACGTTGAACGGAAAAGGGTCTTAGCATTTGCATACACACAACCGACGGTCATGTCACATCACATCGTAGTGTCTCCAACCGACTATGATCTGGCTCCATATTCTAGGGCCTTCTCAGAGTTAGTGTCACGTGTCCACGAATGAGGCAAATTCTTATTTAGATGATTTTTGACTTTGACCAATCAATAAATTCTTTAGTCCTCAAAATAGTTCTATCGTGTTTACCTTACTTATCTGAATATCGTAATTTTTAAACTGTAGTTCAACCACACAGAAACTAATTTGCGTCAAAGAGTTAATGAGTTAATTGCAATACTCATTCTGTGCGACTATTTCGTAATCAGTTTCGGTAATAGAAATGGTACCTCATGCAGTATCAATGGCCAACTCATCATTGGAAGTAAAGGAAAGCTCTGTACAGCCGTTTCACTCCGTTTCCGAGGATCGTTGGCAGTGCACGTTCATCTAGTCCCAGCTAAGACGGCAGGCCGAGTTGGAACTCCAGTATTTCAATGATGAGTTCAGCATTGATACGTTGTTAAGAGACTTTCTTAAAAACGGCCATACTTCAGCTACTACTCGAATTGATTTACAAGATACGTGTTCCGAGAACGAAATCTAGTTATCATGGTCGAATCTAACTTGGACAAAACAAGGACTTCTCCATCTGCCTTCCATCGATTCTGATGCCAGTTGTGTCTGTTAATCGTGATTTTGATAACGTTCAACTATGGAGTTCACAGCGAACCGATGAAAAGTTTCTTGTCTGAAGACTGATTGTCTCTCAGTGAGTGAATGATTGCTGACGGGCTTGAAGGTGAACACGTATGTCAAGTAGGATTTGGTTAATAATTTATCATTTCAAAACAGAACTGTCAAGGAAAGCCAGGTTGGCGCCTTTTGACACGTGCACAGACACGCACACACATGTGAAGATGACTGTGAGTCGAAAGCACGAATACACCTTGAAAGTGGACAATCCAATTACGTGTCGCTTCAGTTTAGCAAGCTAGTTAGAATCTAACATACACGAACCGTTTAAACGTCTTCCTGGTGTTATCACCGGTTGTTACTGCTGTGCGTAATAGATTGTCAGAGAGCCATAGATTCTATCTTGTCAGCAATACGAAAAGAACTTAATTTCGCCGGAGGTTAAATCTTAAGCAAGACAAACTTATGCGCGTACACATACACACACACACACACACACACACACACACACATGGACTGGCGGAGACAAACATATCGAGATGAACGAACATTTCTGGTGATCTTGTCGTAAGCCACTTCATCATTGCACTAATTTAGAAGGCGACGACGGATAATTGGATCCAAATGATATTGCAAATGATAGCAAGCAACTAGATATATGACTAGTGCTATGACACGAAAAATATAACGTTACCAGAGTCGATTTTGCGCTTTGTTAACCACAATGAATTCATCATTCATACTGGTCCACATCCGCGCATGAGAAAGCCATTAGTTCAACCACTGAGGATGTCATTTTGTGACGTACATTTAACTACGGTTATTGTATACTGACAGTTCCCACTTATTTCGAATTGAGAAATAAGTGACCTCAGTGGGGAACCGTGTGTCGACCGAATGCAATGTGCAAAATGTCATGCGTCAGTAGTTGCCTTGGGTCATATTTGTTCATTTGAAAAGAACGAGAAAACAGAACTAGCAACAAATGCCCAGCTTATTTCGCACTCAGTTTGCACGACCGTGAGTCCCGACATAACGCGGCTTGGTGGAATCACTGTGAAGCACGCCTTAATAACTTTTGTGCAGATCTGGGTAACAGACGATTTCTGAACCTGAATTTGTTCCCGCCACACAAGCAAACAACATCGTCTGTCTGTCCGTCTGCCCGTTCGCCTATCTGTCCCTCTGTCTAGTATGCGTGTGTGGCCCGTGGCACTTTGAAACAAACCACAAAAAGCACACAGGTATGCATTCTGGATGAACGCGCATGCAGTCTTTGCGAATAATTTGCCACAGCTGGCTTCTCTCTAATAAGGCGCCAATATGGTCATTCGGTCGCCAGGATGCTTCAAGTTCATCTGATTATCGTTTATTTTATTCTCACGAGTCGTGATGCGCCCGTGTTGAACAAGTGAAAAAAAAATCTGAGAAACAAAATCAAACACAACGCAGTGACCACCAACCGCAAAACCAGATACGGATCACGATGTGTGAGAGAGGTGGGTGAGGCCAGAACAGGAGGGCTGTTCGACAAGACGGTCATGATCGTGTGTCTTATTTGCACCTCCGATCAACTGATTTATGATGATGGCGCTGTAATCGAGCGTGCCTCTTCTAACTTTGGCTTGGACTTGTCGACCGACCACAGCGCACGTTCTTCTGCTTCATCACATTAAGAGCGCGCATTTGCCGAGGCTTTAGGCGTACTAGTGATGACGGTCAGAATGAGGATAGTCTTACTGTGGATTGTACCGCCTTGTACACCGCCTCAAGTGTGGATACCTTCATGATTCGCAACAACCGTATAACCGGGGCTTCCAGTTGAGCGCCGGATTAGAATTAGTTGATCAGCGGACCGAATCCAACATTTCGGTAATCACTCAGGCAAATAAACATCCTAAATGAATGAGGTTCCCTCACTTTCGGGTGTTGATGAGCACTGAACACAGTAAGAATACGTAGTGTCACTGAATGTTCAGTATCTATCACTATGTGAAATGACTTGCCAAGTAGGATCAACGCCCAATTAGCTGCTTAAAATTGTGGAAGAATTTTGCATGATGTTATCACTTTCCTTTTTCTACAACCATCAGTAGAGCACGTTCATTTAGTTCTAAGTAGGACTTAAACCGCGAGTGGCACATGTCTCACCATCAGATTTTTCCGACTGGCTCTTGACGGTTTATTTCACGTATAAGGATCTATTTCGATCAGGCTGCGGGCGAGAACAAGAAATCAATTCCATTTTAGAAATCAACCAGATATATGTTCACGCTTCACCAAAGGCAATTCTTTCGAGCCCAGTATGTTTAGCCTTATCCAAGTTTGCTTTGAACGACGAGCATTCTCATCTGGATAGACTTGTTGATTTCCGATGGGATTTAGATTTGGTGTATTAAATGACCATTTGAGTATCTGATATTCTGAAATCCAAGTGATACTACAGTGAAATATTATACTGTGCATTGAGGTGTGCCTCACGGATACAGTGTCCTTAAACTCTTATGGATGCATATTCATTTTATATACCTGGTATCAGCTGTTTCATGCTACAAAGCGTGTATAAACTTAGAAGTGAAGTTTTGTGTCTAATGACCTAATTGCCCGAAATGGAATCGGAAGACACTCCACCTGACACAGAAATTATTGGTGTATTAACATACAAATTAAAGCATTTTGATAAGCATGCTGTCTGTAACGGAACACTTATGGACACAGGTACCGATCCATGAGCAATGCGATTGGTTGGCACAAACTTTCCGAACACTGCCACGTGATGAGGAAATAGGTCACGCGCGCAAGACTTGCGTAATACGACAGTCAATATCAGGAGTCGCACTAGGATTAATCGGGCTGGCATTGCTTATTTGTTTGTGTGCAGCAATGCATGGGTGCTGACTGGGGTGTACACTGAACAAGTGGACATTGATAGGTCCAAATGGGTTTTCTCATACTGCATGTGAATAGGACATATCTACGGTGGAGCGGTAGTGTAGGAGTTGTTTGCAATAAACTGATAACGCTGTTTTACTGAAAAGCAAATACAGACATATCAAACGGTACATCGTGTTTTCGATACACTCCAAACCGCAGTGGATTCTGAGATATTAACAGAGTATGATGTATTTATGAAATGTCCGGAATCATTCGGCGTGTCGTAATAGATCTTTCTTTAGAACACATGTATTACTTAACCGTGGGAGTGGCATCCTTGTGCGAATTCAAATTCCAGTGACTTCACATATAGACCAATTCTAACTTTTTCGAAATCTCTCAAATTTCATTTATTATCATTTGCTTATTCATTTTTCCACTTTTTTCAGACACTAATGTAGTGTGATCTCAATGAAGGTGTGAATGTCAAATTAGTCATTTGGTGGTCAGGTGACGTACCTCCCACCAGTACGTAACTCAATCGGGGAGGGGAATTGCGTAATAGTATATAGTAGCGTAAATCTGCTAAGCTGATTATGACCATGACATGCGCATGGCTAGTAATGTACCGTATACTAAGCTATTTACATCGACATCACCAAAAGACCGGTCGGCGTTACTTTACCCATGTTTTCTTCTCTTTTGGTAAACAATGCCGAGACTATTTTCTCGACTTACGTCACTACAGTCTCTATTTCCTTCATTGGCCGACAGTAGTCACTAGGAGCGAATAAAAATCTGTGGACCTATTTTCAGTGATATTTAATGAATGTCTTTTCAGTAGGTCAATAACTTTGCCCAGCAGCTCCGTGTTCTTTCGTCTTATTGCGTCATGTGACTTTGATCGAGCCCTGGACAGGGTTGTCTTATGTATTTACAGTCTCAATAATCTCGTGTTGAAACTAGGGTGCATCTCCCAACTCCTGCCTCGACTTGTTCAGCTGACCGAACTGTAAAATTAATTTTTCCCTGTCATTCACATTGATGAAAAAGAACCAGGTAGCATTCTCTGTCCCGCAAACGGGTGGTGCCTTTTGTGTGTGCGTGTGTTTATCCGAAATGTTCATGGTTTGCTAGCCTTCCCCCTGTTATTTAGCTCCTACTAGAGACAGACAACGAGAGAAAGGAGGTGCTCCGATTGAATTCTCTCTCGTTTGTGCCTCTCCATCTGTTTCGAAAGCCAACAATGGCTTCCACTCGATTGTGCTCCCACCCCACCTAAAACCCCATTCATTAGAATGGTCTGCTGGCCATGATCATTCAAGGACAACTGACTGGAATTTGCACTCTTTCGACTTTGTCACTCTCACCCTCACTCTGCCCCGCTTCATCCACCCCACCTCCGGACGACGTGGTTCGGTTGCTGAGGCTTGCAGAGGCAATTTTCGTCTTGACACAAGGATTGCTCACGTGACGTGCGCGGTGCTACAGAATTGTTCGACAACGCTGTGGCGTTGTTTGAGTGTATTCATCCCAGTGAAAGAGAACGAGTGGATAAAGCAGTGAGGAAATGCGGTTGGATCCAAAAATGACGAAATATGAATAGGATGAAGAGTAGAGGAAATTATGGTTGCTTTTATGTCGCACACGTGTATGTTCGAAGACAGAGAGATCTCTTGAATATATTTACTCGGTAACCGACACATCTGCCTGCCGAATACTTTCCCTCCATCTCGAACGCTCTCTATTCAAGTTCTCTGCCTGACAGTATTGACCTACTTTATCCCTATCTTTTTGGTCTGTTTCGTGGTGTAGAATAAATTGGGAATAAATGATGATTTCCCAAGAATTGAGCATTATTGCATACGGTGTAAAGCTCAGTTATCGAAAAGCAGTGCATTTCGTCCATCGAGCAATAATTGACTGAGCAGCCTTCCTTGAGATTCGTGCATTCGAGGTCAAAAAGCTTTTGATATAGTTGTGAAGTTGGATTAATTCGTTACAAGCATCCCAAGGGAAAATATCATACGTGACCGATTTATGTTAGAAATCAAGGTAGAAGCTGTGCGCAAGTGCTGCTTAGGTGGAAGCATTGAAACACCGATTGAATTCTTTAACGTGTACCGCAGATGGACACTTACTTGAGTTGACGTCCAGCAAGTGCACTGGTTTTCCAGGATTCACGGCAGTTACTGACCTAAAAACAGGGCGCAGAATCCGTACAGCTCTATTCTGATAAACTGCTGTAGTACTTTAACAAAAGTGTGATTTCTAACTTTGAATGTCATTCTTTATTTTGGCCTAACAATTTCAGATTTTGGGATGAATAATCCGTTAGCTTGATTGTACAAGGTTTCTTCGGGGTAAAATGCTTTCAGGCAGAAATTTGGGAATTCTATCAACCGAGTATGGAATGAGGAGAGATCTCAGTCAAGATGCGGTAAGAGATTGCCGTGGTCGATCACATCACTGAATGGATCATGTTTATCCAAGTGACACTCTCCGCTTGATAAGCTTTTGATCGCGGCAATGATCAACATGTTTAGGGCCAAATTTATGATAGATCAGCTGAGAAAGTTGATCAAACTCATGGATCCAAGGGACCCCACACCAAGCCTATTGATATCGACATAAAGAAGCATGCAAAATAGTTCATGTATTGAACTCCTCTGTCCTCTGACAGAGGAGTACCGGATAAGCAGACCAGCTGAGCGGCCTTAGCCGCAAAACCAATCGTAAGCTTTTGAGAAGTTTTTTCCACCCATCTGTAGATACTACTTAGATCAGAAAAGCCAACCGGGCAACTACAGTGTCGTCATTCTTAAGGTTAGCTATGTCTCACCCACACAGAAGTATCAGTGAACTACCGCTGTAATTCGTCAGTGGACTTTCCAAATAGGAGTTTCCAATCACACTCGTGATACACAAATTAGATTGTTGTTAAGAAATACCTAGGGAGTGTACAGGTATCAGAACAAAAGGATGGAGTACCGGGTACAGACCTGGTGAGCTGCCATAACAACGAAGCCGGTCATGTGCTTTCGAGGAACTTTGTCCACCCATCTGCAGATATTACTTAAATCAGAAAAGTCTGTTTGTCTACATTGGAATACTGACTGATTGAGACTAGTACCGCTTCTGTTCATGTGCCTTTCTATTACGTAATAAGTGCATAACCTTTCAGGAAGGGGTCGTGGCCAGTTAGAGGATGTCAGCTGGGGAAAGTGACTGGCGGTGGAAACAGAATTCGAACCCCGGACAAAAAGGGTTGGAAGCCACCAGTGGTGATGACCGTTTGACCACTACCGGTCATTGAGAATTGTGTTCAAGTGGACGTCATGGACAGTGATGTGTTACCCGCCCCAGTGACACTTCCTTTTACCTACTGATGCGACTGAAGCAAATGTTCAAAGTCAGCGTAAAACGATAATTCTGTGGTGTCCACGGTCATCACAGCAATCATGAAACGTGGAGTTCCCCTGTTCGAATCCTCCAGCCGTCGGTCACTTCCACTTTCGGCAACCTTTCAGTGGTGGCTGTCCTTCCCATAAATAATGTGCGTGTATTATGTGGAAAACAAAAGAAGTGAAGAATCACTATTATGTATTATTTCCATTAAATGAGTAATGTTAGTTGCACTCCAAAAGCGGGTGTACGGTGTACCGGCTTCCTAAAGCAGAAACACTCAAATAACCAGTTAACAAACGTTGCTGTCGTACCAGCCTTTTTGCTATGACAATTTCGTTCGGCAGACACTTAATCGATAAGTCAAGGTCATCCAGCTAGTTTAGTTTTGACTTGCCAGTCACATTCCTTCATGCATTGTGGTGAAGTCATGAGTCGGGCAACACGTTCTTTTTCAGTTCACCGATAAACCGGTGCTCAACACCGCTGGCGTTCTGGTTTGCGAGTTATCTGCTTTAACAATACTACCTTCTAAAAGGAATTAAGCTACTGTGAGTCGACTGGTAAAAAGTGGTTTAGTCATTATCACAGAACGGGTTACGCTGATGGCCACTCTGACGAGACCACTAGACACAGGGCAGTTCAAATTTGACCTGAAGTTTTCATCACCGAAGATGGCCTCCAGTGACGCTTCATTTGGTCTGGTTTGGTGCTCTGGTTGTCCACTGTACACTAAAGTCGTGAATTTTCGCTCTAATTTTTATGTCACCTTGATCATTCGAAAGCAGTCAGGGATGCGTCAAATTACTGCGGGTATATTGGTCTGGCATTTAGTTCAACCTACTTCATGTGTCGGAGACCATCCAAGTTATGACTTTCTTTCTCTCCCTCTAACTCTCGCACGCGCAAACAAGAAAGCCACTTCAATTATGTCCCGTTTCACGTGAACGTGCCGGAACAGCTTTGTCCACTTCATCTGATTTACACACGAACGAGTTCGAATGATAAATCCGTTCTCCACTAGCCTGGTTACATACCTGATTTCGTGTCCACGGCCAGCTGCCCGATAACTCATGTGAGCACCGTTGTCCTAGGCTCACGGCGTAATTACGCAATTCTAATTACTTTTTGTCGTTATGTGCCACTCGGCTTTGCGTGCTTGTTTGTGTGAATGCCTGTTTATCCCAGGCAGACGGACACGTGTCCCGTGTGACAACATTGTTCCCGTCAGGTTTTGCCAGTAACCGACCAGCTACACATGCTTGCTTGGGAATAACCCATTCAGGAATTCAGAAAATGCCCGTTATATACGTCTTATGGAACAAACCAATAGACAAGCAGCTTGGCTTGGTGTGAATTCATCTCCGAATTGAGTGGAGAGGTTTACTAGGATACTTAGAACATGACGGGTATCGAAAAAGCTTGTTTACGGACACTCCATCTTTTAGATATTATGGCTACATTTACAGAGTACTCATGAAAGAAAGTAACAATGTCTGCAATAAGACTGGTGGGGAGAAGTTGCGGATATCAACTTTGTGAGAATATTAGGGATGTTTCGTTGCTAGTTAGGAGAGAAATTTTAATTACTGTCATATGAGGTGAGATATGATATTTCACCGCTTCCATTTACGTCATCCAGCCCATAAGGAGATTGTTGACATCTTTTTACACAGATGTTGTGGCGTTTTTTGGGGTGGGGGGGGGAGAGGGCCCAGTTTGACTAACTTAACGTCGTTTTTGGGAACAAAGCGACGGAGTGGGGATCCTAGTTGCAATCGCTGTAGCCGTTGTTGCTTGTTCGTTAGTTTTAGTGGTACCTCATAAAGCACCCTGAAAGTGTCCTCCACGCTGAAACTTGTCATTTATCGTTGACATGCACGACGGCTGCAATGATGATGTTATTGTTGTTTCTGCTGCTTAACTAGTTCGGTGTGTCCTGCTTCATCTGCTGAGGAAGTTAACTTATCGTCTCAGTAGTACAATTTTACAATCATGAAGGCATAGACAAAAGTGGCTTAAATAATGTTTTCCGAATAGAGGTCAGGAAGTGTTGTCATCATGGTTAGTCAAACGGGTGGATAACGTGAGTAACAGAGTACCAATGTTTCAGTTCTCATTATTGACTCGATTGTAAATACGTAGTCCTAGGAGGGAAAAATACAAAAACTGGAATGTGTGATCATGAAAGATGTTTTACGGAGTCCAAGATCGAGTGGGTATTAACTGGACAGATACGGCAAACGTGAAGCCGATCAAAAGTCTAGTTCTACAGAAGTTTTCGGTTAATTTACATTTATTTACGAATTTATTATACCACAAGTGACCAATTCTCTAAATTCCTTTGCAATTATTCTACTCGCACCTCTTTAGCCGTGCAACATGAACGGGGACCCCGAAATTCGACTCTTCGTCAACAAGTGGCTATCTATCTCCAGGAACGCGTGAAACAACAAAGCCACCATCAGCAACTCGAACAGTCAGCCGATTCGGGTAAACCAGATCCTCAAATGTTACCTCGGAAATCTTGGTCCGTAAAACGGCACAGTAACAATAGCGTGGTCAATTCGTCCTTGACCGAACCTTTTAATGCCGCGTATTACGGTTTCGCTAATGGTCGAGTTGGTGAGGTCAATCCGAGCGATTTGTTCTTGCAGACCGACACGAACGCTGTTCGACTACACCAGCAAAATGATTTATCCACAACATTTGGCTCCGGTCATTTTATGAACCCACTGGGACATTCATCTGCATTCGACATGTTTGGCGCTTTTGGCAATCCAATTACTGATCCGAATTGCTCGATGCTTGGACCGGATCCGTTCCACGGACTGAATCGTCTCATCGAGGCTCAGAAATTCACTGATAACTCCGATTTTGTCTGCACGTCAACGAACTCCGTGGCCACCGGGCGACTACCAGCTCTGCCGATTCCTCAAAATTTCGGACCCACAAATTTTCAGGAGCGGTCGATGAGGAATGAAGCACCTCTCAATCCGGAACTCCCGAGGGCGGCCGATCTAAGCGGAACAGCGTTGACCAGCACCAGTACGTGGACTAAAGCTTTGGAGTTTGCTCGATTTCATTTCCCTCAACTGTTTCCGATCGCTTCAGCCTTGCCCACATCCACCGGGACTGTGTTAGACACTGGGCCGAACATTGCAGAAGTAACCTCGAAGTCTTCCACGCCTTCCTTTTGTTCGCCTGGTATGTTTGGTTCCATTACCAGCGGGCAATTTAATCCCAACTCATTTATCCCCTGCTCAGCTCCCATTGGGTCACGTGCCTCAATGATGAGCTGCACGAAGCTGAATCCAGAAACTGACACATTGCCAAACAATAGCTCACAGTTCTCCACGTTCTGTTTACAATCTTATCTGACCAGACTGATGGAGATGGGTTTGAGTCAGACTTCAAGTTTTGGATGGTCTGAATTTCTCCCATTCAAACCGGTTCCTCCGTTCGCACCACGATCGATATCACCCAAACATGTGGTTCATTCAAGTTCAAGTCCGGCTGCAGATAATATCACAACGATGAACGTGGTAACCGGTGCACCGTTGTTTGTACAAGGTTCCGAACAGAATGGATCAACAGCCTCACCGGAGAGTAAGTTTAGATTCTATACTGTGTTCAATAACTTCAGTTGGCATGATATGCTGGCAAGGATATTACCGCGGCATCCGCAGTAAGGGAACTTACGACAGTCATATTTATTCTAATAACACAGAATGGAAATTTTACATCGGAATCCTTTTACTTGATGCTCAAAGCCCACAGAAAATCGTACCCCTGAAAACTTATATTGATTGGCGACTGGGATGGGATCCAATTTATTGTGGTCCCTTAAGTTCCTGTTCTGCAGTTTTTCTATGGAAGGCCTGAACAATCGATTTTCGTTGTAACATCAATCGCACCAATCCATTAACGTAAATCAGATGGTGAAAGCACAACACTTCATTTGACTTAATCGGCATGGAAGAACGACAAGATATTCAAAGCGAAAATAGGGCATTCTCGAAGGTGCCCGTCCAGTAGGAATGTTGGTCCCTGGGGCCTGACTGATAGAGTTATTTTCTCTCGTTCGGACCGTCTGTTGTTCAGTGTTCACAAGGCTGGTTCGGCCACATGTGTGGAAAGGAGATATGTTGACTGGTTAACCCGGCTTAGGACGTTCAACCCAATTGGTAACCTGACTTCAGGGAGGTTTTCGAGACTCCCTGACGCCTACTACTAAACCCCCACCATTGGAGAGATTCCGAGGATTGTCCCATACCGACATGAGTGAGAGTGTTCTTAGTATGTAATATCCATGATGAGACTGCATACCTGATGAAATATCTTCACTAGCCCCTGGAACACTGCAAACTTAATTCACTCACTCCTGGAATTCTATTCTGTTTATGTTCAGTGAAATACCCTTTCAGAGGTTAGGAGCCACTTATCCTATTTTTCAGTTAACAACCGCTGATGGTATCTGGCACTCTTGTGAGCTCAAAATTCTGTATGTTCATCACGGTTTTATCAGCTTTCGTCTTCACCAAACTACCTCAGTTGACTTGTGAACTAAACCCAATCTAGTGCTGATTTTATTGTGCGTATGTATGTATGTATGTATGTATGTATGTATGTATGTATGTATGTATGTATGTATGTATGTATGTATGTATGTATGTATGTATGTATGTATGTATGTATGTATGTATGTATGTATGTATGTATGTATGTATGTATGTATGTATGTATGTATGTATGTATGTATGTATGTATGTATGTATGTATGTATGTATGTATGTATGTATGTATGTATGTATGTATGTATGTATGTATGTATGTATGTATGTATGTATGTATGTATGTATGTATGTATGTATGTATGTATGTATGTATGTATGTATGTATGTATGTATGTATGTATGTATGTATGTATGTATGTATGTATGTATGTATGTATGTATGTATGTATGTATGTATGTATGTATGTATGTATGTATGTATGTATGTATGTATGTATGTATGTATGTATGTATGTATGTATGTATGTATGTATGTATGTATGTATGTATGTATGTATGTATGTATGTATGTATGTATGTATGTATGTATGTATGTATGTATGTATGTATGTATGTATGTATGTATGTATGTATGTATGTATGTATGTATGTATGTATGTATGTATGTATGTATGTATGTATGTATGTATGTATGTATGTATGTATGTATGTATGTATGTATGTATGTATGTATGTATGTATGTATGTATGTATGTATGTATGTATGTATGTATGTATGTATGTATGTATGTATGTATGTATGTATGTATGTATGTATGTATGTATGTATGTATGTATGTATGTATGTATGTATGTATGTATGTATGTATGTATGTATGTATGTATGTATGTATGTATGTATGTATGTATGTATGTATGTATGTATGTATGTATGTATGTATGTATGTATGTATGTATGTATGTATGTATGTATGTATGTATGTATGTATGTATGTATGTATGTATGTATGTATGTATGTATGTATGTATGTATGTATGTATGTATGTATGTATGTATGTATGTATGTATGTATGTATGTATGTATGTATGTATGTATGTATGTATGTATGTATGTATGTATGTATGTATGTATGTATGTATGTATGTATGTATGTATGTATGTATGTATGTATGTATGTATGTATGTATGTATGTATGTATGTATGTATGTATGTATGTATGTATGTATGTATGTATGTATGTATGTATGTATGTATGTATGTATGTATGTATGTATGTATGTATGTATGTATGTATGTATGTATGTATGTATGTATGTATGTATGTATGTATGTATGTATGTATGTATGTATGTATGTATGTATGTATGTATGTACGTATGTATGTATGTATGTATGTATGTATGTATGTATGTATGTATGTATGTATGTATGTATGTATGTATGTATGTATGTATGTATGTATGTATGTATGTATGTATGTATGTATGTAAATATATGTGTGAATGAATGAATGTATGCACAGATACTGTCGAAATTAAAATGAAGTTGTAGTTTTGGGAATAAATCTATCCCGTACCAAAAGTGTGTACCATGATAAAAAACGTTTCGTCCCATACACTTACTACTTAATGACTAGTAAATACAAAGCTCAGCCGGGATTTTATTTCTTCTTCATGAGGAGTACAGTACAACAAATGCAACGAATTTTCCAATGCGCGTATTGCGTCGGTCTACAAACACTTTCTTCTTTGATAAAGAAAGAATTCGGGTTACAGAAATGACTTAGGTGGACCAAAATATGTATCCAAAGTAACTGCAGGCATGCAATTTGTGATATTTAGGGGAACATGTAATTGAGTTCACTCCAAGTTGGGGATGCCTTTTGAATCACAATACTCATAAACCACCTGTACCATCAACCTCTATCACACTGATTTTAGTACGGTTTTCCGAAGCTTTTCAGCGGTCGAAAAATGGAAGGAAAAATTCTGTACAGAAAAACGGGTTAATAGTTCAAGTAAAACTTCTTCCTTGTTTGTTAAACATGAACAAGTACCAGAAGTACAGAATTTCTGGGCAGCTGTTAGTTAAAAGAAAAGAAATTGGAACATGGAAAGGGGCCGTACTTGGGATTGGCTATGAGAAAGGTGGGAAGAGTTAGCACAGATGTTTTCTGCAGATTTGATGAATGCAGATGCACAATTATTTTACACTCCTGATATGAGGCCTCTTATGGCTTTACGAGAAACAAGAATGACGATTGGTAAAATTGAACATTGTAACATAGTTCTTTTTAGGCTAATTAGGGAAAATAATGGGAGAACACAATATTATTGTGGAAGGCTTACAGCACGTACTATAAACTGCAAATTATACGCTATAAAAAGAAGAAACGATAGACTATGGAGTAGTGGACTGCCGCAGTTTACGGATCTGAGTATGCCTTTCATAGCAAGGCATGCTTCCGCAAAAGGGCGGAAGTCATTCCAAATACCCCGCACCAACATGGATTTTCGACTGTTAAAGTTGGCACAGGCGAAGGCAATCAACAAGTAGCAGCGCACTCAAAGCCGACAAAACAATTTCCGTAGCAGAACGGCTCCATTTTAGTGATCAAGCAAGAACTGTTCGTATCGTTTTCTGCGTATAAGCTACGGGTACAAGAAAATACATACTCTACATACTTACATACACTGATATATATTAATACAAGTGTACATAAATTTGATTTCACGTAAGAGCTAAAAGAACTTGGTTTCTATCTTCCATGATGGTATCATGAATACCTTCATAACCAATTAAATATGCCCTATATAACCTGTTTTGGTGTACTATTTATTCACACTAAATCATCTAGTTAGTTCCAATTCCTATACAAACGAAACCGGGAGCTTTTCAGTATCGACTGCGGATTCACTCACCCCGTCAGCATTTGCGCATCAGCAAATATTTCAGCTCATCATGTGGTTGAGCACAAGACGTCCGGATATTCAGCTAACCGCTGCTAATAACGGCAAACTTCGGCTGTCCACCGAGCAGCTCTCCGGTCTTGTCATCGACCGGTGGAATGTATTGTACTGCCTGACCGCCATGGAACAGGTGTACACACGTGCACAAAACCCAAACAGTATGCACGGATCTGATGCGTACGTGAAGCTCACCGAGCGATTGCAAACAATTTGGTCACGTCTGATGCTACCCTCACCGACGACCGTCGAGGGCACAATGGACAGAGAGACGGACATGACAGACAGTGAGTAACTGAAATGGTTTGTTATAAATTCGATCCGTTGATGGTGACGTACTTTAGATAATATAATAACAGTCAGTAAGTCAGTCATTTGAAACATGTATTTGTCGGTCATCGTCTGTGAAAAAATTGCGTGTGCTTTAGTACCTTTCATCATTATGACCCTTTTGTCCAAATTTCGTTTGATCAACACACTACTTACCCATCACATACTCGTATACATTACAGAATATGTCTGCCTTTCAGTCCTCCAGACCACATAGTTGATCAAATACTAACTTTTCGCTAGCTCTTATTCCACACTCTTTTTTCATTGTACTTCTTACACTCGAAATACAGTGATGGTATCAAGTAGGTCTTGAAAAAGGTTGACCGTTCCTGTTTTTAATCTCTTTGCAGGAGGTTTGGACACACAAACCCTGCCGGCAGATCATCCTTTCCGTCCATTATTATCCCAGCTGGCAATGCTGCGGCTTCGCGTTGACGAGTTTGAGTGGCTTCGAATGTTAGCTCTGGTTGAACCACAAAGGCGTAATTTGACCGCACGATCGGAACCATATGAAGGTAAGAACTCGACCACGAATTGCACGAATGTGATCCGTCCTTCCTCTTCTCTGTACTTTTGAATGCTCACGCAACTAACATTAGTAACGCTGTTTTAAGGGCAACACAAAACGATTGTTTCCTGAAAGTGACAGTGCTCATGGAATAAAACAATCTGAATCAAGCACATCACAAAAGTCCCCGGGATCGAATTTAGCTCTCTACTCAAAGATAGTGGCATAAGTACTTCCCTGAGACTTACCGCAGTAGTGTAGTAATTTCCGGCATATTCAATCAAGAAAAAAGATAATTCTTTAGTTAGGATGTTTGAGTGGAAGTAAAAGTAGGGCGGTTAACATTTTGTCAGCTATAAATATCTGTTATAATCTTGTTTTCATGGAAACCTACGAGACGCCTAAATTTTGATCACGTGAGCATGTTACCGGATGGCCTACAAAGGTCTTTGTCAATAAGCGGTCAAAAGTGAGTTTCCGCATTCTAGTAATTTAACACACTCACGAGGAACCTAAATAAAATACATAAGTGGCCAAGAGGGTATACGGTGCAACAACCAAAGCAAACAATGAGTCCCATCAATTCGACTGAACGTGCATACACGCAGCTTCTTGAGGTTCACGGAAGTCATCTAACTCACGGAGTGGAACACCAAACATGATCTAAATTTTACGAACTGAGGCAAGAATCCTAAATCTTCTCTGTAGAACATTATTGCTAGGAGTCAAATGATCAGCCTTCCAAAATAAAGAGTTATTGAGGAAAGGTCAAAATTTAGAATTATACCCCATAAGTTTAAAAAGCAAAGGTCCCTTAGTCCTCAACACTGATCTTTCGAAGTCGCATGAAACGTCAGGGCCATATCCCAGGCCAAAACTGCCCAAAAAACGGGTAGTTGAGGTGGCAGTCAGCTGCACACGTACGAGGTAATACGGACTGCAGAAGAACGGTGTGTGACGATAAGCCTAACAAAGAGAAGTTTATGCAAGTATTTAAGTGGCTGATAGAACGTCGTATCTGGAAGGAAAACTATATCTGTCATTTTTCTGGGGAAATTCCGGACACCCAGTGTCCAAAGAGTATTGAACAACTGATAATTAGATCTAGCACCCGACCGAAGTTACTGATATGATTCGTAATGGAGTATCAGTGCTAAACTCACCACTGAAGTACAGGAAATTGCTATACAGCCGCTTCAAGTATATTATTAGGAATCATCAAGTGCAGGACATATCTAGCGAGCATTTAGTGGGGTCTCGAACGCGAGGGTTGTGATTTTGGTTCACGCGCGCCTGATCAATATTCCAACCGGACAGGCTCTTAGCAGTTTGCTTTGCGTCAGCAAGTCACACAGGACCGTTCCGTCATTGACTTTGGCTGGTAACAATCCGTCTTTCGCGCAACCATCTGCTCCATGATCATTTTTGACACACAGTTAGGAAGGTCGTCTTTTTGACGACTTTCTCCAATTTTGATGGCAAGAAACCGACCAAAATAATGAGAAGATCATCTGAGCCCAGATGATCTACCATACAGTTGCATTTTGTATCCCCTAGTCCCATTTCAAGACAGCGTCACCATCCCTGGTCCAGACAGTAAGATGTTTCTCAATCACACTTAGGTCCCGGGTATTCGGAGACAAATGAGTGACCCGTGGTTCCATAAATATCCACATTTCTATGATACTAGTCCTCTAATCAGAGGTAACGAGGTGACTGACGCCTTAATGACGTCACTTTACCGATCAGTTAGATCGTCAAGACTCATACAGGAAGAGAAGGAAAATTGTGAAAACACTGCATGTACTAGTTATGTCTATGTGCTCAGAATTTTGCATAATTTAGTTTGCCTTTTCCAGAATTCTCTGCACATCGAGCCATAACAAAAAACCAGCCCAACTGAGGCAATTCAGAAAGTCCTTCAGTGGTTTGGTTTGTTGTTTGTTTAGTAACAACTGCTTTACGGTTGCCGGTCTCCTGACACTCGAATTTGGCGTGATCACAAATGACATACTGTTGTTATGTTGGGATAGTTTCCAAAATTGGGGCATGTTTTCCCCCTTTGGCTCCTAAAATTTTGATTGTTATAGACTTGACACCGAAGCATAGGTGCAAATATTACTGGGGATAGTTTTATTGCGTACATGGTAATAGTACGTGTAATTGTTATATTTCACATAGGGCAGATCGTATCACTACTTCAATATATTTGTTTTCTCCAGAAATTTTTACTGACAATATCTCACCCAAATCATTTCTTTTCCCTAAGCAATTTGGTTGTTATTCATTGCCAGTTAAGCACCGACTCCATAATTGTATAATCTGCTGCTAACCCGTTAAGATGATGACACGTTTACGATAAAATGAGGCATTTGTTAGTGCTTTCCTTGTATACATTTTTTAACTTCTATTTCCCCTCCCCCCACCCCTACTACAGCAGTTTCACCGCGCGTATTAGAAGACCTGCATGAGGAAGTGGTTCGTCTGTATGATCAGCAACATCCAGACAACCCAGGTAGACGTGAACAACTGACCATGTTTCTAAGTATGCTCCATCTTGTCATGCAAGCCTGCCATCATCGGGATCCGGATTGGATGGAACGCTATTTTAGAACCACTCTAGATCCTCCCGTCCGTCACATGACCCCATTCATCCAGAACATGTTGACTGCGGCTCTCGGAGTCACCGGTCGGTCAGGATCATTCGGGCCCTCCGATAAGAGCCCGACGATTAGGTCTTCCAAGTAGATTTTACCGAGCATATCGGTAATCAACTCAACAAACCAGAAAACAAGCTGCAATAAATGTCTAGTTGCACTCCTGTACGTGATGAAATCAGTAACTATTGTTTAATGTTGTTCGACGATATTTGACACCTCTGTACATCAGTTAACTTTGGCGACACTCGCGATCTCATTCTGTTGGCGGAGAGAAAATGGGCATTTTTCAAAAATCATGCTCCCAAGGGGTTTCGCTACCTAAATCCACCTTTACTGCTGAAATAATACGAAGAAAAATGCAGAAACCCAAACAGACACTATTTACTTTATTACCTACACAGTATGGTCTGGTGAGGGACATTTTCCCAAGAGAATACCTTCTTGATTTTCCTGTCCATCACTACTCTGAAAGGCGAGCATTATGATCAGTCATGAACTGGAAGTATTGTATCGCTCTGTTGGCACTACTAACACGCCGTATATTATACATGTACACATAAAAAAACAATAATTTTCACAGATGTAGGCCACAGTCGTTTCTATTGCTCTGCACCTTGCCTTATCACAAGCACCCATTATCAACAAAACAAGCCAACTAATCGCTCATGCACTCCGCAAGCACCTGCAAATATTCTTACGTACACATACGTACATGCGTATATACATATAAACACGTGTGTGCTTGAGAAATCAAAGTTAAACATTGTTGTTGCACACTTACACGCTTTGGAGCTTACGAAAAAGTATAATTATCAAATCCATTTGTCTTTCCGATACACATTGTTGTTGTGTTCTGTTTTATTTATCTTTTCATGCTATTTCTTCTCTATGGCTGTCCGAACTGTTTGAAATGCTCGCCAACAGAAAAGTGCACCAATCACAGCGGATCTGTGGTTCTTATAGAAAACGCTGAAAAGGGTTCAAAAGTGACAGTACACGGTGAATGATGAACATAGATATCATTTTCAAGCGAATACTCAACTCGGTGCGGGTTATGAGTCACAATGATGTCACGGATCCCCATCGCTGA
The DNA here is from genome assembly GCA_948099385.1 of Fasciola hepatica. Classification (NCBI taxonomy): domain Eukaryota; kingdom Metazoa; phylum Platyhelminthes; class Trematoda; order Plagiorchiida; family Fasciolidae; genus Fasciola; species Fasciola hepatica. The sequence continues at coordinate 12,614,653 of CANUEZ040000182.1, forward strand.
ATGCGCATTTCACGGGGAAGCAAACGCCGGCTTGCATCAGACTAGCAGACCAAATTACGCTGAGCATAATTCTAGTGTTGCTGGTGCTTTGGTTGTCAGGTTGAAAGTATTATTTTCTCTTCTGTATTAGGGCTTCTGCATTGTAAGTCCCCCCGACTTTTAGGAGATAAACACGGAATATCTACAGTATAATTTTTTACAAACTTCAAGTAGAAAATATTTCATTGGGATTAGAGGTGACCACTATTGATACTATCCTTAGTATTGTTACGGTGGTCACTACTGTCAAGGTTCCATGACAGCTGATAAGTTGAACTGAATCACGGTATCACATTTGTCGTACAAAACTCTTGATCTCTTCGGTTGTCTTCGTGCCTTCGACTGAGCTATCAGATGCAAATCACATAAAAAAGACGACAGCGATACGGTTTAAGTATGTGCGACGGCGAAGGTGAGCGAAATCCCAGAAGCCATTCACCAGACTTACCTCAGATTTGTAGTTACAGTGACAGGTTGTCAAGAGTCGACATTTGAAGATGGCAAGAATTTGGGCAAAGTTGTTATTGTCTGCATGTTTATGCACACCTATCATTCAGCCTCCCGGGAAACTGAGTGGGCTGGTTTTGGTGGTTTGGTTGCAGTGGCTGGGGGGTGGGGGTGGGGATGTTATAAAAGGTAAACGGAAATCTTCGAAAGTATGTGTATACGTATACTTTTACAAATACGCGGTTGTACTGCCAGGAGTCAGCAGTTTGTGCAACGATTCCGTAAAAATCCTACGTTTACTGTTTGTCTGTCTACACACACACACACACACACACACACACACACACACACATAAAAAGATCGCCCTAATGCGCACCTTACCGTTCTTTAGTACGGTACTGTTGCCAGTAGAACCAACTGACAAACGATGGTCAAGCAGATGGATGAACGGACAGATAAATGCTATCAGGATTGATAGGTAGAAAGATGGGTAGAAAAACGGACAGTCGGAGAGATGCTAACAAAAGCGTCTGCTTGAAGTGCGGCCAAAGGATGACATTTTGGCATGAATACGGTTATGATATAATGATGATCGTGTATATTTTTATGATTATGTCGACGATGGTGATGGCGTTGTCACTGTTGTGTTAACGTTACTGATGCTGGGACATGGTTGGTTTTTGCAGATAAGATTACCAGTGGAAATGGTTTTCATTACACTCACTATGATGTGGGGGTGAAACGTATTCGAACACCAAGGTAACAACAGTGTGTCATTCGTAGCTGTAAGTATTGTTGGTCGGGTCTTTGTTGTCCGTAGGTTTGGTCAGTCTTCATCCCTCGAGTTGTTGAATCTACTTGAGAGGAAATATTTCGTAACAATCATTAGCTCAGGCATTAGAGGTGAAAGACCAAGGACTAAGGCGGCGACAAGGTCTACTTCAGCTATATTTTCTACAAGCACTTGGCTTAGCCGGTCGAAGTTGTTGTTCTTTAAACACATTCTCCGAGAAAACAATTGTAGATGTATGAACTTGTATATTCAGAAATAATTTCATTCCCTACTTTGTGTGCTATTGTGGTTGGATGATTTGGCGAGTCTGTACGAAGATAACGATACACCTGCCGATTTGTGTAAGCCTCTTCCATCTCGTCCTCAGATGCACATTTTCACAATTGTCTCAACCCTCGAATACCGCCTGATTCCGTGCTGACGTACTGGCGGGAGCACGTTTCCCCCCTGGTGAGCGTCAAACATTCATCACTCTCTCTCTCTCTCTCTCTCTCTCTCTCTCTCGCCCTTTCGCTATCAACAAAATTCACGCATTCACTAGCACACACACACACATACTCTCAAGGAAATGTGAAAACTTGTATGGTGTTTAGTGGAATAGAACGAGACTAAGAGAAACAAAGTTGTCAAAGCTCTATTGACAGGTGCAACTCGGGCACGGAAACATCAATCTGACCACCTCTGACTGACTAATAACCACATCCGGGGGAATTCTGTTGTACGCACTCCATGAGCGAGTTCGTGCGAGCATGTTTTCACTTCTTCTCTGGTACACACGCACAAACATCTATATATATCTATACACGTGCACACGAGCATACGCACCAAGCACATGTAAATAGAGCTACGACGCAATTCACGTTAGATTCAGCCGCTGACTTGTGATGGCACGTCCAGCAGTGAAGACAGTCCTGATAGACAGTTGGCTGGTTGACTGGCTTGTGTGTGTTGTCTGCCAGTTCGTGTTCCTGTGTAGGAGCTTTCACATATGTTTCGGTAGTTTTGTTTGTCATTCGGAAACCAACATCAGCACTATCTTAATCACTATCTCAGCACCGTCAGTTCGTCCAGGTGTCTTATTGACTACCACAACAACAAGAACAATAATAATAGTTATCGACATTATTATTATTGACAATGACACTGATAACAATATCAATAACAATAATAATGTTACCAATGATGATAACAGGCCTACCTTGCCCAGAATGCTCGAACACATTCAGAGCGGACGAGGTTTTCCTTGATTTCATATACACCAACAACGAGATAATGAGGTATATGCTTGTATGCTACCCTGGTCAATTTACTACCCCAGTTAACTCCAGCTCAGCGGAACACTGACCACTGAAGGTTGACCACTGAACACATACATAGATCCCATCAAACAGACGCGCACGCGTACGTCTGCAGCAACCATACGTACACTTGGGCGGACTCGACACATAAGTTCACCCCTTGATTATTCGTCCCCTCAAACCCAATTATTCTTTCTATTTCACATATTTGCGGAGGAATACTAAAGATGACAAGGTAAGTATACCCGTGAATTTTAAGGGGGATGGTTTGTGTACAAAAAATTTAACTACTTCAAAAATGGTAACTGGAGTAAAAGCTGTGGATACAAAATGGATTGGAAGGCGTTGGTTACGGTGTTGACTGGACGAAAACTGTGGTCGAGGTAAACTTAAACGGACCACATGCTGCAAGTTATTGGAATTCCTCGTCGAAGATACTGTATTGCATGAAAAAAAATCGCAGATAAAAATGACTGCATAAAATTAGCGGTGATGGAACAATGGCACGTACGGTATGAGGCAAGACAACATCAAATAGGACTGACTGTGTTTTAAGGACAAAGAAGAGAAAATGCGAACTCCCGGCAGAGCAAAACCACTGTGGATTTTGATGGCAGGCCAAGGAAAGACACTCGTCCAAAGACTTCGGTCCGTAGTGCTCACGGCCAGACTTCAGCGAAACTGCTTTTCAAGCACGCATTGTATTCGTGCCTGAACATGATCAGCAAGGACACATAATGGATAATTATCTTCATTACTACTCCCCACGACCACAGTCACCACTACCGAATCATTCTGACTAGCTGTGGTTTCAGTCAGTGAGTCTAGGTCAATTTTATTGCTCAGATTGCATAATATAATCATACTGTGATTAGAAGTGCAGATAGATGATGTCAGGTTTGTCGATGTTTCACCGTTCGACTTTCTGAAAGCACTGCGGAGGTTTACAAAACTTGTACTTCAAGTCATCCATACCACAAGCCATCCGACCAGCATATTGGTCAATCAGCAGTAAAGAGTGACTAAAATTTGCTATTTACTGAAAAGGCAGAGCAGGGAAGATGCGCATACTCTTATTCTGCCAAGCAATGGAAAGTGATAAACCACGGATAGTGTCTTGTGGTCCAATTTTAACGTTCACCAGACTGGCTTTAAGCATGCAAATTGGAGAAAATGGTTGAGTGCGATGGAACGTTACAGGCGGAAAATAAGAATGATATCCTCAGTTTTGTGATGGACTTTATTTTAACTCACAAATATTCAGTACGTAGATAGGTTTTTCAACACTGCTTCTATTGACCGCCATGGCCGGTTCTGTGGGCGGTGCTGCCGTGGTTGGTTGGTGACTCGCAGACAGTATGAAGGTGCGGACCTCGGTGACTGTCGGGAATTATGCTCCAAATGAGTGAAATGGATTGTTCAGCTTGAAGGAACTCATAATGAACCCGTGAGGATCAAGGAAAGTGGTAAGAATGGCCGCACTAATTTTCTAAATGCTAAACAATGGTTGGGTTGTAGAAGATTTTAGCGTGCCTAATCACGGGAGTGCGTTGCTATTATTCTGAACCAGGTTTCAGGAACGGTAGTACGGTTTATGAAATCAGATTCTGTTGTTGCTGCCGACACCACCAGATTACCTGTGAAAGGAACATTTTGTAGCTTGCAACTGGAATTCAAACCATAGATAACCGAGATCATTGATAACTTTCGAGAAACCGTAATTTGAATGACCAATGGGGTGTCTTTGGAGTAAATTTCGGGCCACAAATTTATATATTTGTAGATTGTACGATCTTTGCTCACCGAAAAGCGTCACGCGAGTGGGTATCATCGCTATCGCGAAAAGGTTTTGGGAATATTAAAATGTTTGTAGCAAAATATCTATGCAGGTACACGACGTAAGTAATACATAGGTGAAATAACATTCAGTTTCAAAACATTTCAGCATAAGCTGTGCTGCCCGACATTTAGTTGTTTAATTCGCCGATTGGTATCAGTTACCGAACACGATCTTAAACTAACCGTAGAATTCTAAATAGTGCGCTGTTGGACCGCAGAACGCCACCGTAAATCACGTGGGGCGTCCAAATAATTCACTCTGCCCTCTGTGGATTGGACTGGTAACAGCTCTGTACTTGCACAGCATTCGACTTCTATATTAGACGCTTTCTCAGTATGGGTCAGAGGCGGGCTGGTGCTATCATGTAGAGTTGATGCTCACTGCGCTATTATAGATAGCCGGCAACCAGACCCTGAGATAAGGAGTGGAGAGCCGCATTAGATCCTAATAGGTCAGGTGCTGTAATCAACCGGACGACAGTGGATTACTGTTTGCCACCAAAGTAACCGGTGTTGATGATGACTCGAAACTCGAGGAGGTGATCAAAAGCACTAAACCGCTGAACCACCGCCAGTCATAACTGATGGTAACTAATGGCGATTAATTAATCTCTATTAAACAATTGATCAGTAAACCTAACAACGGACCCATCAAATCGGGCATAAGATTTACCCGGAAGATATTTGTTGGTATTGCATACTCACTGAAAACAGAATTATACTCCTGCTACAGTGAAAAGTCATTCTTCGGTTTTCGGAGTATCTTTCAATGAATTCAATATTTCAATAATTCCCCTATTCCGAAATCAGTTTGCATTTCAGTAGGAAGGGATGATAGTGGCTGAATTATGCTCTAATCTTGAGGCATAAATCAGTTTGTGCTGAATGAAATAATCAGAACATTTTTCATTGTTACACGTAACCCCACGTGGCGGTCTTTGAGTAAACGTTTTTCGATTAAAATCTTTGAAAATGTATAAGATACCCCGCTGTTAGGCGTTGCAGTTTTATAAATCTTCAATAAAATCAAACAGACGAAATCGGATTTGTCATCCTGATAGCTTTTCTTCCGATCGATATTCATCGGTACCGATCTGAAGTTTCAATCTGGACTGAAATGTGATGTATTTCCTATTCGTGCCGAATGATTCGCTATGTAGCATTATTTCTTAAATAAGTATTGAAAGCCACGAAAACACTGCACTGTTATCGCATCAGCAAACTCCTCCATCACTTTCTCTCTGCATCTGACAGCTTCACTATCTCGACACAAGCACCATTATTCGTATTAGTAGTAGTAGTAGCACTAGTAGTGTGTCCACAAGAGGTTCCTTGTTTGAAGGTAACCAAAATAACCATATGCATACTAGCGATGTAGTCCACTTGAAGACCGTCATAATCCGGAGGGAGGATGCAGTCATGCGTTCCATATGTCTTCGCCTACCTCACTGCTTTTAGTTCCATTAAAGTATTCGCGTTCGTTATTAATCCACAACTGTTCATAATTACACTCTGAACAATCAGCTACTTGCTTATTCAATAGGTGGTATGTACCTTCCACCGCAGTCCTCCCCTCGGACAAATAAAACTCCCCATATTCTGCTGACTGCCTTCAACTGCTCCTCCATTTCGGAAGCTAATCCTCCATTGTCGGTTCGTGGTGGTGCTGTCATCATTCCCACTGTTCCTGCGGCCGTGCGCTTTGTCCGATCCGTGGTAAGCACCGACTCGAGCCTTATTTCTAGATGGAAACAGTGAAGATTGATTACCGAATGCAGCACATACATGACCACTCGACTTTTGTCGTATGTCTCCACAAAATCGTGCCTGATCACTTCAGTGCCCCTGGGAACCATGCGCTGTTCCGTTTCCTCATCACTCAATATATTGCTGTCCATAGTCTCCATCTGAGTTGTACATGGTTGCACTTTATCACCTCGATCTCTCTCTGCTGCGGGATCAACGTCTTCTGCTTCAGTCAGGTTAGGCTCATTAGTTTAAGCTTGTGTGTCGACCTGAATCGTGGTCTATCGCTCTAATGGCGATTACAACAGATGGTGTCTTTATTTACACCATCTTCTCGCTGATGTTCGAGACCACCTCGATGACAGTTTTCCACATTTTCACAAAGGCTTTTGGTTTGATTTTCCAAAGTTCGCCACCTCATCGTTAATGGTTAAATTCTCTAGTAGAAATATTTCCGGTACACTACGTGGACTTTTAGGTATTATTAGTAACAAAGTCCAGGTCACGTGACGTTTCTGTCATTGTCACACAGGTTTATAAAGTGGTATTTGGAGTATCCTAGGCTAATTCAAGCAAAGCACCAAATAACTGCTGATCCTATTAACAACCAAAGAAGAATATAAAAGTGTACATTATCATCGGCTTGGTTATTCTATGCGGACAAACTGTTCGTGTGCACACACACGCTCACACACACAGTCACATATCTAACATAACTAGTGACAACATGATAACAGGTGACTTGGCTTTGACAAATTCGACCACACAATGAGAATGATGACACGATTGCAAGAGCGCGTCACATCATCACAGCAATCCAGATTGGTAAACAAGCTGTTGTATTGTGCACCAACAAAGTGACCGATAATCTCTCTAGACAGTGCAATCTTTGTATATCTTGAAGTCGGATTTTTTTTACGTCCCGCATGTTTAGATGTCATCTTAAGAGTCAACCTGTCATTATGAACGGATGGAAAAACTCCGCAAGTGCCCGTAGAGTTGATTGTTCGATTAGACGTGATAGGCTACCTTTGGTCAGCGTACTCATTCTCAAAAACACTAAGGAACAGAAAACGGATGTGCACAAAATCACGATTACTTCTCAATACCTGGAAAGATTCTGACCAGGTGGATCGATCCAACGACGTCCATCTAGTTGGAAGTGACTGAATTGCCTCACACACACACACACACACACACACACACACACACACACACACACACACGTATAGAAACAACCGTCAACTGACATTTTTCTGTCTCGGCATGAACACGCATTAATCATTCACTGGGTGCAGTCATTCTGGTAACCGCATTTGAAAGTCATACCAATCAAGAGTATGAAAAAGTGAAAACAGAAATAGCAGGAATATTACCCAACTAATGAAGAAAGTAGATGAATAGGTGAACCTCAATAGGCCCAAGTACACTGGCCAGGATTTTCATTTCCTTCTTCCTTTTCATCACCAGGTCAGTTCTGCTCATCTTTCAACCACCATGCTCCTCAGCGAAAATTGCACGCCGAGGAAGCTCAAGAAGGGTTGTGTGCAACCCACATGCCCCAGCCACCTTAGCCTCGTGAGTTTTGTTGTTTCATCTAGTGATTTGTTTTGCGTGTCTAATTATTTGCGCGTAACCTCAGTACTGTTGATGTGATACTCCCACCAGATCTGCGTAATGATAGAAATATTGCGATGTTCGAAATCCGATAACCTTCATGTACCCTCTGCTTACATTGGTTAGGCCTCTGAGCACTACACACGTTGGATAATGTGCAAGTCACGTAGGCCCTGTAGATTACTAAATTTGGGAAAAGCCGAACGCTACTTCTGTATACTCGCTGAAACAGTATACAGTATCCACTTTCCGGGTGAAATGTCTGTGACTAAGTGACATGAGTTATCTAAATGGGTCATTGGGTCTCTGGACATCTTGATGTTTAGCGTTGGACCAACCCATTCCTAAAACATTACCTTGCAATGGGAAGGTGCAAAATGTACACCGAATAGTGCCAAGCAGTTATTCACTCTGCTGAAATGACTGTTCTCTATCTGATTCCTTGCTTACAAGAACCAGATTGTCCAAGTACTCAAGGTTTGACACCCTTCCATCAAGGGAAACTTTATATCGTAACCATTGCATGGCAAAAAGGTGGCCCCTAGGACCATATCAAACACATTTTGCTAAGGGAGCTACTTAAGTTATAACGGGGTTGGAGGCTAAGAACTGGTGAGGATTACGTATAAACTTCAGAGCTTCGTGATCGGTGGCAAGTGTAAACTGAGTGCCAGGCAAATATTTACGCAAACGATTAAAGGCCCAATAAATAGCCAGTGGCTTACGATGCGCTTGGGAATATCCTCGTTCACCGGCACCAGGTCGGCGAGAAAACCACAAAACTGGTGATCCTCCGGTTCTAGCTTAGCCCTGATGTCGGTGGGAGACTCTTTCGTAATAACAGTAGAAAATAAGCGCGAGAAAAACGTGCGAAGTATAGACAAAATACCATTAAGTCTTGTGAACATTGTCCAAGCATTAAAGATCATTAAAATGTAGGTGGGGAGAGCAGATCGAATAAAGGGTGCTGTTCCAGTGGCAAAATTAAGAATAAATCTAGAATTATGTTGAACAGAGCTCGTTAGAGATCATAATTCAAGAAACGATTTGGGGGCGGGCGTGTTGGATAACGGAGCAAAACGTTTGGGGTTAGGACGAATACCGTGAGCATCAACCAAAATAACCAAAAAAAGGACTTCAGAAGTAAGGGAAAGTGACTCCTCGGGGTTGATGACTACATTGTGTTTATGAAATTCGTCCGGTAACAAATATGGATCTATGGTGGGAGAGTAAGCAACAGTGTCACCTTGGTAAAAACAACACCTTTCGAGTCATAAATAGGCGAACTGATGGTGCCATGAAAAATAGCATGGAAAACACTAAGATCAGAAAGTCGGAAACTGTACTGGTAAAAACCAAAAGGTCTAATAATGGTGGCTGGTTCGCGGGACTACTCATCATTTAGGATCTGCCAAAACGAGTCTTTCAGGTCAAGCTTCAAAAAAACATTTGAGCCATTGAACTGATAGAGAAATTCTCCAGGTTCAAAAGTGGCACAACCAAACTGTTTCCGGAATTCGCTCAGCTTAATACGATAATGGATGCAGATTCTTGAAGTGTTCTTATCGTGTTTCAACGGAATCACAGTCGGTAAGGTTCAGGCTGAAGAACTCACTGGTATCCATACTCCTTTATGAACCAAATTGTTCAACAGCTTCTCGTAGGTTTACAAAGTTAGTGGGGAATAATGCGGCATTTCACACGAATTGCAGAACCGGTCACCTCAGGAGGAACAGAATTCACCTTGGTTTCACCAGAAACTTTAGAACAAGCAAAACTTAAAAGTCAAATTCCGGACTGTTGAGAGTCAGACTAAAAGTTCAATGAAGCACGCATGCGGTCCATACAATTCAAACCAATAATGGAAGCGTCCAGATCTATAAACAGAAAAGGACACCTGTGCGTATTGGATTGTTCATCGGAAAGGAGCAGTTCACACGGGCTAAGTACATGAAACTGATTGCTATACAGTCTCTGAGTGAGACGGTAGGGGGTTGAAAATTTGCAGGAGGATTACTGTTTTGATAAAACTTCTTGGGAATAATTGAGTTGACAATACCAGTGTCCACACTGAAAGACTAACAATAAACAAACGAGTTATATGGCGGGAAGGATTGGAACTGATGCTAGCTAGAGCGGTGGATTAAAAATCCGAGAATAAATTGGAATCTTCCTACCGAAGCTCGATAAAGCATGTCTTTCTACTTCAACATACAGAAGGGATAGGATCAGCCTCATCACCTTCGGAGAGCTTCGCATTGCGAAATAGGCACGTTAAACAAGAATTTTTCGGAACATAAAAATTACGTTCATTCCACTCCTTGGTTAGTTGAACGAATCGAGAGTGAGGATTATCGCCGAAATGATTGCTCCGGGGAGTGTGCTTTACTGACCTTGATCGTGGATCTGAGAATGGCTTCGGGGTTATTGCGCTAAACAAAACTGGTGGCTTATTACTGACAGCATTAGAAACGTCTTCATGCTGCCTGCAAATAAGTTTTGCGGGCTGAATGGAAAATTCTTGAAGCAGAAGAAGTGTATGGCACAAATCTTAACAGTTGATACTTGCAATTAATATCTAGCAACGGTATCTTGAGCTGACCACCGAAATTATATTTCGTGGCCTGTGTCTGCAATAACAAAACAAATTCCCATATTGGCTGTTTGGTCTCTCGTAACAAAGAATGGAATTTTCCCCGTTCAGCAGCCTCAAAATTCTCAGGGTGGCAATAATTCAAAATGAACTCCTCTAATGATTAGTATGACAAAGACTTTGGAAATCTCGGAAATGTGAAATTATTTACGAGGTAATGGGTATTCTTTCCAAGGACCGTCAGAAAGTATACAATCATCTTCTCTAAATCCGAGAACTAACGAGTTTAGCCTCAAACTTCGAAACTTTCAAAGCAGTCCTCAAATTCGAATGTACTGCTGTGAACAATAAGGGCCTCATAGGTAAAGATATCCTTGATGTGAACTGAACTCAACGACTGACATGAGAACTTAAACGCTCAACTCACCAGTGAAAGCCATAGCAGCACTGTACAGCTATTTCATCCTTCTTGGGAATCATCAGCAGTACACATCCACCAAGCCCCCACGGGGACTCGAACCAGGGGTGAACTATTGTGCATCGAACACGTTAACCACAAGGCTATCCGGGCTGGCTCTCAATGGTATATTGAACATCTACACCACATGATATAGCACCCTTCCATCACTGGCTTTGAACCGTAACAACCAGCTTCCTACTACTCAATAGCATATAGTAACCGAGCTCTGTAGGTTGTTCATAGCGGAATGCCTTGGTTGTACTTATGCCCTTTCAGAGAAGTCCCCCGTCATAGGAGTCGACTGCTGTACGGGAAGCTGGTTGTTACCCTTCAAAGCCAGTGATGGAGGAGTGCTATATCGTGTAGTGTAGACGTTCAACAAACCGTTGAGAGCCAGCCTGGATAGCCTTGTGGTTAAGGTGTTCGATTCACAATCGTTCACCCCTGGTTCGGGTCCCCGTGGGGGCTTGGTGGATGTGCACTGCTGATGATTCCCAACAAGGATGAAATAGCTGTACAGTGCTGCTATGGCTTTCATTGGTGAGTTGAGCGTTCAAGCTGCATGATGAATCCTATTATACGAATCTAATCTCTTATTACTCAGTTGGAAATATATTCGAGAATTAGGACAACAATTCACATAATATAATGATAGGCTTCAGTATAACTGTTTGAAAATCAAATATGACAATTACTTTTCATGACTAATGAATCTACCGGTCTATTGGTACTCGCGTAGGTGCACGGGATTTCTGATATTGGAGAGTTTGCACCTGGTTGTGAAGAGGCAGCTGATTCGCTACCGAATGAGTAGTAGTAGTATAGATTTGATGATACTTCCTCAGGCAACCTCACATTCTGGAGTGTGTTACAAGGGTCTTTAGGAACTGTGTGATAGAAGCTGAATTTTATGCAGCCCGGATTTACGGATACTCATTTGGCAGCAAGTTAAACACCGTGTAATCCACGATGGACTTCCGTGGGTTTTGTCTATTATCCGGCCAACATTTGGATCACTCGAAAGAAATCGACACAAGCAAAGCCTTGAAAAGGAAAGCTAAGCAACTTCCCTTTAAGTAACAGGAGTTGCTGGTCTGATCAAGTATTCAATGGGTACCTGTCTTTGTTGTTTTGGTTCCAGCCACAGTGAGTAACATTTAAGGGTAATCCGATGACGAAATAACGGCTTCATCGGTCCAAATTGCTCCCACCCCCCTTCAGTCCCAGTGGCTCCCCGAATTCTCTTGTGAATTCGCACAGCAGGTTTTTGTGACCAGACTAACGAACCAGTTGCTACATACTTATAAATAAGACTTCTAAAAAAGAGACTGCACCTTAGGAAAGTTTGCATTTCAACTTGCTCCCATAGGTTTCCAGTCAGAAGATGCACCGGTTAACCCTTGGATTTGCATAAATTTGTCTGAATGTTTTTTCCCACTGCCACATGCACAGCCCCTTTATGCGAGCCGGATGCGTTAGTTAACCTCTACCGTGTCTTGCGTTATCACATTTTGCACTGATAACGTGCAAAGTCCGGTGCTTCTCAGGGACAGGTTTTGAATAACGGCTCTCCAGCAAACACTGGTCTAAAGGACTCACAAAAAGCTGCCTCATTCCCCTTTTCACCAACAATGGAATCTTCTGGTTTTCAGAGCACTCTTCATCATCACAGAACAAGGTAAAAATTCAATGAAAGTTGCTCGCATTACCTTGATTTCTAATACGTGTGTTTGAAATGAATGGGCATTTTTCTCTCCGGTGAACCTATCGTAAACCGCGAGTTTGCCGTGGAGTCAAGAGAGAATAAAGTATTCTTCAAATGATTTCCTTTATTTCCCTTCTTTCTCCGAGCCACACTGACACTGATAATTCAACAAAGAGAACTTATTTCGGATAGATCGGCGTCTATTCACTTCTGAAGAGAACCACCTGTGGTGAACTTTGGAGTATCAATTTCAAATAATACTGAATTTATACGCCTTAGGCTGATTTATCATGATAACCAAGGTCACACAATTTCAGCTACCAGCCTGAAACCACGTATTTAATATAGAAGTAGTCATATTTATAAAATTCTATGTATTTCGACTTTTTCTATGATATTTCATAACGAGTTAAGGAGAGAGAAATTCATTACACAGAAAATAATTTTTCGATGGAGTTTGAACTCTCTCCTTCCGGATACATCCACCGAACAACAAGGAGGACTCAAACCCTAGATGAAAGGTTTTTATTCGAATAACCAAACACCAGGCTATACGGGTTGGTTCTCGACGAATTATTGAACTTAAACATCATGCGATACAGTGCCTAATACGGATGAAACAGCCGTACAGTGTTTCCATATTTCGCAATGGTAATTCAAGCGTTCACACTACATGATGAATCATATTATGTAAAACGCTACCTTCCACTACTCATACTTACATTTTTGTTCCAAAATCCGCCGTCTGACTAGTTTGAATAGACTGACTACCAACCACCTGGCTGTCAGATTCCATCGAGTTCTAACACGACGGGCACTTCTCCCTCTTACCATGCTTTGTCTTAATTTGTTCTGTACACTTTGCAATGCGTTAAATAAGACATATTAATCACAATAGTTACCTACTCGAATCTCTGTGGAATATGGCTTCAATCACCGTGACTGACAGTAACCGCAAAAAATCAGTCTTTTGTTTCAGCGACTTTGTCCACCCATCTGTATGGCTCTCACGTCCGATATGCAAATCTTATCAATGGCAGCTCGATTGTGAAACTCTTGAAAGATGCCATTGCGGAGAACATCATGGTGCACTTGCAATTCTGTTGCGGACGGATTTTGCACGCGGATTTCGCTTTGAAACTTTATCATTCTAATCCCGTAGAGTGAAATCAAAACATTTCAGAGCACAGCTTGACACCAGTCTGTTGATGATTAGATAGTACGGTATTTAAAAGGCACCTGGAAGTACCCAGACACTCGCACACGTGCGTCCCGGTAGGTTGTACGCGTACCGGACGTACTGGGCAGGTAACACATCAGCTAACACGACTGGCCGATCTTGCTTAGAACTTTAAGACACAGGTAGTGCGGATGTGGATTAGTTTTGGACAGCCTGAAGTGACACATTTAGGCTGAACTGGTGCCATTTTCAGGCAGATTTCCTCGATTAACAACCAAAACTTATCCCCTGGAATTTGGTTGACAAAATGTTAAAAGGGAAACAACTCACCTCAGAAGAGCAAGCTGCTTTCTAATTGTTGGGTATAATGGTTTAAGAAATAAAGTAGAGAGCCCCATCAGATTCAAAGGTCATAGAAGGAATTTGAGATAGCACGTGTATCTAGATAGAATCTTCAGGTTCCTATCGAGTTTTATTATTGGTGCATATGTCGTCCCGATGGTTGGTCTTCATAAGGTGTTGACGACGTTGTTCTTGGGACCTTTACACTGCAGACGTTTCGTCACTGGTCAAGGTGGAGTCCTTTGCACGTACCGATGATATCGTCTCAAATACTGATAAGAGCCTTTGCCACCTAAACATTGATCTCAGCAATACGGAGTATAGTTTTATTATCATCTTAATTTCTTCAGTTTGGCATTCCATAAAATATTTTATACCATCACTCTATAACTATTATACTGGGACTAGATTCTATTGTTAATCCATGGGGAAGAAGTCAATATTTTGACTGAGCGGAACCCGTGAGATCTCAAAATACAATACTGTATCAGCTAATCAAAGGCAAGAAAACGGAAGCTCTACACGCTTTCAAGTTCAAGGTCACCAAGCGATGTATTACGCATGCAGTTTTAGTGTCCTTAGTCTAGCTGGAATTTTGGTGATAGGAAGGCAAACTTTAGTTGTTTCACAACCAGAACAGACAGAATGGAAAGCCTTAGAAAATCCAAATTAGTTCTTTTTCTGACACTACAAACCGGTAAGATTCTGCTCTTTCACCTACAGTTATGGTTTGTCCATGTAACTCGTTATTTGTCGCCATCAAATCTTTCCTTCAGAGAAAGATGGCCTATGAAAACAATCTTAGACGTGCATTCATTCCTTTGTTTTTGAACATGGCATAACTAATTTTGACTTTACTTCCATGTATTTATCATAAACAACCCAGGATTGCGTGTGTGTGTGTGTGTGTGTGTGCGTGTAAAGTTCAGATGACCAAATGCAAATTGATGTTGTCGTTCACGGTCTCATAAATTTTTTTCCGTGATGTTGTTGTTGTTGATGTACTTTGAGCAGGAAAAAGAGTTGCATCGATGAACTTTCTAGCTGAATCATGAAGTCAAGATTTCTGTATCCAAACGTGTTAACAAAAAGCAAATGATCAAAGACCGTTTGACATAGATTATTTGGTGTCAGCTAGTGCGGTTTTTACGGGATAGATGCGGTACTTTCAAATTTACGGTCTATTTCATCAATGAAAATATGCAGTCAATCATGAATAAAGCAATATTAGAGGTATGCTTGGTCACAGGGAAAAAGTACAAGATACAGTTGCGTAAGAATGGATTTTCCACTAGAAATCCAGGAAGCTAAAGTCAAACGGTTACAGTAATGGATTATGGAAAGCCTGAGAAGTTGTCTTCTTTTTCTAACATTTTTGGAGTCCGTAATAGCGGAACAGGTTGACAGTATTTCCAACAACATACTAAAATCCTGGAGGAACGGTTTTTAATTTGTTCGAGGTAGTAACATCTTAAGCGTTTACTAGCACTAAACAGTGCTCTTCTCCACCATCTCTTGATTTGTTTCTTCTTCGGAAAATAGGAGGCAGTTGCAGTTGATAATTATTGACGCCCGGATTGCTATTGCAGTTAACAGCCTTAATGGAATAATAACGTTGATGGGAAAGTCAAATCTGTATCATACCCTGTCGAACCCGCGAACGTAAATTGTTCCCGTGATTTTCTTGAACAATAACGATTTGTTCTGTGTTCTCCAACATTTTTCTCACTATCTCCCGTTTAAAATTTCCGACAGTATTATTTGTGTGACACTTTCTACCGGGGGGGGGGGGGAATTATGCTGTTTTGTACGGTATTATCCCTACCTTTAGCGCCATTTATAATTCGCTCTGTGGAGAAGTTCAGTGAGCAGTTTCTGTATCATGATCCCGAGTAAATCAGCTGTGATGAATCAAGCAATTATGCCAGTAGAAAAATGGGAATTTCCAAAGCATGATTCTTTGCACGGTATCAACGTTCAACTCACCATTGGAAAAGTAAAACAACCATTTCAGTAACTATTGTATCCAGTAAACGAATCTTGCATAAAATGTGTCCCACGTAATAACCATTTCATGTCATATTAATCATAATGCTTTGGTTTTACAGTACGCATATTCTGCACCTATGAATCTACGACAAAAGAGTTATTCTAGGAAGTACACTTAGTGAATTAGAAGTTGATGAGTGGAGGAACTGGTCTTTGACGGGGCCGATTCAAACCGGTCGCCACGTGACCTTCAGTTCTCAGGGCGGACCGTTTGAACATCTTTAATTGCTTCAGATCACTTCGGCACAGTTCAGTTCGGTTTTTCCACCTAATTGCCTCGCATTTTTGCACTCTGGTCCTAGTTACTTCCCCAGTGTATTGCCCAAGCTGGAGTGGAATTATTCGAAGCGTAACTAGAAAACGAACTGAAGGGAAGCCTGACTGCGGCACTGACCCAGGCCACATTATACCTTACAATCACTCATTCTACAGGTAACCTCGTGGACCCCAACTAAGAAGCCTAACACGACTTATTAGGCTAATAGCACTAGATAGCCCGATGTATTCCGGACCAGTTCTCTGCATCTTCACTAGCGCTTACTGCAGTGAAGATGCAGCCGAATGGTTCGGAATAAGTCGTGCAGTCTAAAGCTATTGACTACTGTGTACAAATTTGTGTCTGGAAAGTTGTTTTCAATTATTAGGCTAAGCCCACCACAGGTGTCGTCAAAATTTTGATGAAACATTTCCTTCCTCGTAATAAGGTCTTCGTTGCAAATTTTTTATATTATACGAAACAAAGGTTAGAAATGAAAAATTGTATGCTACTCAGTATTGATAGACCTTACTTTTGCAATGTTCGTCGGACAGTCAGAATTGCGTGACTATGGTCACCTTGAGAATTTCGCCTGAGGCTTGGAAGGCAAAATTCGGAAGAAGGTCGAAAATAGCTCATTTTTACACCTATGGAGGTAAATACTACAAATTTGGCTTTCCTCACTGTTGAATACATACGGATCCTGTGAGAAGCCGTTTGTTTTGCCGAATTTTCGACCACGTATGCCTACCAGATAGAAGCAAAACAATGGAAGTACCTTTGGAGAATGATCCATTATCCTATGGTCGAAATGTCTTTTCCCGGTTCACAGTAGACCCACGAGGAATCAGCTCCATGGCAATTTGGAATGGATAACCCTCACATCAAGGTCATATGAGAGTCATCCGTTAGGCGTCAATTTTTTCTCACGATGAGGGAAAGCTCTGTATTTTTATTGAGAAAATTTCATTTTAAAATTGTGATAACCTGCTTCCGTGATGGACATCGGTACAAATCACTCTGTAAATAAATACGCGTTTTTCGTCTTGTTCATACGAAAAGAGAGGTCAAAACAAACATAGCAGCGCAAATCCAGCACCATTTCTTGGGTAATGATGTTTTTTGAGTGAAGACAATTAAGAGAATTCCCAGCGAGCAACAAATTTACCCGGTTTAAGAATTTTTCAGTAAATTCTCTTGGGCCACTACGAATATCGATGAGGCTAAGTAAGATGATCCATCTTCCACCGATCCCAAACCAGAAATATACATCTCACCCAGGCTGGTCACTTGTTGTATTCGCGAGTGAATCCGAATGGGATCAATACGCTTCTTGTCCACAGATTTGGTCTTCAAGCCCCATGATGTGACTTACAGGAGTCAGAATAAAGTGACTGGTGATAGGAAATTCTCAGGGACACTCATTTCAATAACTCATTGTGCTAGATGACAAGAGCTTCAAGGAATCTTGGTGAACATTGATGGTGGCAAGATTCATCAAGCTCAGTAAATTGGTTTTCCAGTCTGTCACATCAGACTTTCTTCTGGAAAGATTACTTTCTTTTGGTGTAGTGTTTCAGATTATGCCTCACTTAACAACGCTCACCTTACAGCCGTAAACATATTCATTCATTTGTTATGTTCTTTTGCGTTACCGGCATTGTAGGGTTTTCAATGGTTCACTCTTCACACTTCTCTCATATGGGCCTTGATTTGACTACGATGAAGAATTTATTTCTAGTAGTGGAAGAATTAGGTATTGCACATTCCCCATGTTGGGATTCGGAGATAAAAGCAGTGCACTTCAAAGAGCATAGGATAACAGATTATACAAATCTCTGTTGGCAAACTCTATGACTAAGAAGATGAAATAAGTCACCGAGAATAGAGAAGAGTCAACTATATTAAATTTAGAAAGATATAGACATGAAATGTAAAGATTTATTGATATTGGACATGGAAATTCAGCTCGCCGTATCAAGAAACTCTTTTAAATTGGCTTAATCCAGATCTCAGACTATCCATGACCATTTTTATCCTGCATTTGCCAAACATTTCCTTTGTTTCCCATGTACTAGGATTGCCGGTTTCCACGCAGACCACCACTCGCTCGCTTCCACTCCCGCGTGATAATTTTTTTGTCCAATCCCATTGCATCCCACTATTTTAACCTTGTTTCTATGAGAAGTGTTGATTGAACGTAACCCAAATTTTTTGGAGTCCGTTTGTGAACCTTGTCCGTTCGTATCAAACTCTGATTCCTACCACATTTTATCTCTTAAGCCACCTTTCTCTCCTGCTGTGTACTTTTGTGCACTGATCTAGCTTTGATAATGATTTGTTCTGTTACTACCTCCTGGTTGCATATACATATATATTGATAGTAAGTAGTATATAGACGTGTGGACGAAATTTCCGCGGGAAGCACACGACCGGTTCCGCGGTTCAAGCCGCTCGTCAGGTACTCTTATCCGGTACTCTTCTGACTCCTCCGCCCACTCATCTTCATACTTTTATACTCCGATGTTAAATCTTCACTAGGATCTAATTTGAATCGTCTGGAGTATGAGTGGATACTGTTCATGGAAGAGTCCAAAAAGGAAACACAACTGTGATTTCTGTTAGTTATTCGCGACAGGGTCACTGCTAACCCAACAAACAACGAGGCTGCATGTGCAAACGCTCATAGTGATAGCGAGCAGTATATATATATATATATATATATATATATATATATATATAATGTTATCGTCGAAATTGATGCATACGTAAGCCCGATGAGCACATTTTGTGCTCCTACAAAACAACATTGACGAACAACTATAATTTAGTTGTGTATTTATACAAACATAATTTAAATGAACACTAACTAGCAAGTAGTGACGAAGTTTGGGGACAATAACCCTTGTTGTTTGGTTGTAGATGGTGGATACCTATGCTCAAAACGCAGACGAAAGCATATTTTTGACACTACCAGTGGGCCACAGCTATAACGGAACGTGAGCCTGCGAGAGAAAATAGAACAAGACTTTTTACACTGAATTAACCCAAACGACATTGAGAACACATTGTTCATAAATGGCAAAGAAAATTTATTTTGCCTCTGTTTATTATGATTTTTTGCAGTCTTAACGACGTAGAGTCCACCGTGATGACAAAGAAATAATTTTCTATATTATGCGCCATCATATGCTGCACTTTTAACTCCAACGGACAGTATGTGGGTAGACCTTTGAATACTCTCTTCAAAACACGGAGGTTGTTATGATTAAGTTTAAATCTGTGACAATAAAGGATAACTGTGTTTATTGGACCTTGGAATTGCGCATACTTTCATAGGCCCCAAACCACATAATTAACATAGTTTTGCATGACACTATTTACTAACCTCCCTTGAAACATAGCAGGAAGCGTCATCCTGAAAAACAATTACCTACCCAGGTGAGTTCTTTTCGTTGAATTCAGGGACTTTTTCAGTCATAACAGTGAAGATTTCCCCAGCATTCGAGGCGTCTCTAGTCGAGGATTTACCAGAAAACTAAACGTGTTTCATTCCAGTATAATTCAGTAGGCCTTGTTTGTGTGATATATCCGCATATATTGCGTTGGATGCAACAAGATAAATTTTCGGGGGAAATTTCTACATCATATGACTTTCTTACGAGTCTTCCCCGACTTACCATATATCAAACACTCACAGGAGAAACAAATCCGTTGTCAAAATGACAGACCTCGTGATTTGAATCCCCCGGCGAAATCAGTGTGTGCCCTCATTTGTTGGGTTTGCCGTTCAGCCTTCATATCCCGTGATACTAACCACATTGCAAGTTGATGCTACGTTATGTCGAAAGGGGAGTGACAGTGTCTCGAACTAATCTCTCACTGGATTAAGGAAGCGGACTTCCGGCACTGCTTTTTGAACGAAGTGCACATTACGTCATCCTATTCAATCGATTTTCCAGATATTCTACCTCTGAACTGTATATTTATAGGTTTTTGCTCTATGACTTGTCCGATAAATGGTGCTTCCGTTCGCGTTAAAACACTGGGCAAGATTTGGAACAAAAGATTTAAAGTTATAGGCCCCCGAGATTGTGCTTTGGTCTCGGTTAAGAAGATGCTAGGAAAATTCACTTTCAGTAGATCTTCTCACAGTTATCGTGAAAACAATATAGGCAAATAACGAGGCGCACTCAAATGACCTCGATGCCAATGTTCACATTGAGGCGTACTGGACTTCCCATTTTTCGGAATGCCTGACAAATACTGTTAAGAGGTAGTTTTAAAGCACATAACTTGAAGTTTCCAAAATATGAAAGAATTTCTCCTGACCTTATATGAGCACAACCATGAAAACTATATTGGCCGAAGAAACGGCTTCTATCAAGATATTCTGGCAGTAATCCGATCTAAATACAGCCTAGGATAATTTACGTGGTTTCCTTGATCAATTTGATTAAATCTTCATATCCTTTTACATTTTAGCTTAATTTATTCAAAGCCTTTTACTCCGGCATTTAAGATCACACATTCAACTACCCGTAGCACAGCAAAGAATAGACGTAAATGAGAGGAAAATTTGAGTAAATGAGTGTCATCACTCGATGGACTGATATACCTTGATTAAGTCACGAAGCTCGAACAATATGCAGAGTAAATTTTCGGATGCATCACAATGGACACTACCTGTATATATCTTCGATAAGCCTGTGTGAACCATTGAACTGTGGCCCTGCCTTTCTGATGTTGCCATTTTCTTATAACCATAGCTGTTCCATGGTTCTTCATCTCGCGTGTACATGCTCCCTCAGACAATTACTTCTCTTCCGAATGTTGATGGATCAAAGTTTTTCCTGTAAATTACAATCTTCTTTGTAAATCACTTGACTCGCTCCTGCGTTGCCGTCTCGAGCTTTTCCTGTCCATTGTTGGCCGGTCGTTTCGAAGCCTTTGTCGACTGTCTTGATTCTGCGGTCAGTTTGCACACAATGTGAGGTACGTTACTGTCATTTTTCGATAACTTGTTCTATAGCACACATATTAAAGTAAATTTGTGTTCTCTGCCTTGGGACCTAGGGTTCCTCTATCTACGAGTCACTCAGCTACCGGACGACAGTCCTGTGTATGAAGCAATAAGGTAGTTTACACTTAAGCGAATGCCTCTCTTTCTAATTGTGGTTCACTTGTTTGTGGATCGAGGCTATACTTGAAATGGCTTATTTATTGAATTCATCGTGTCATGTCTTTCATTGACGGGGAATGTAACTCGAAATTCTGTTGTGCTCACGAGTTACAAGATGGAAAGTGTACTTAAAACCAAAAGTTGACATCAGGAGGCAGAGGATAGATGAATTCCGTACATCACGATTTTACCCAAATTTCCGTAATCCCTGTAGCTACAATTTCCATCCTTTTCCGCCTCCGCTCTACCTTCAACCTCTAGTCGCCCGCATTGCAACATAATCTGAGGCGGCCTATCAGTAGGCATGCGTAACACATGTCCCTCTGGAAGTCATAGTTTTTGAAGATTCACCGCTCGCTCTAGTAACTGATCCCCGGGCCCCAACAACGTACAAATAACGTCAACTTTACTGGTACGGTATTTAATCCATACAGGTGAAGCGCTGCAAAGACGTCAGTGCTCTAATACCGACAATCTGAGTGCGTGTTTTCTACGCGTAAAGGTCAAGATTCTGGGTCATGTAAAGGACGGACCTAGCTGTCGCCGTATAACCTTGACCGTTGATGGACAAGCAGGTGTCAGGTCGACTCCACAGGTGGCGCAGACTGAAAAATGTTAAACAAGCCTTTTGCAGACGAGATGAACTCACAGTTGACTTTGGCCACCCGGTGAGGCATTACAATCCTTGTGGTAAAGTTTATTTACTTTGGCTTCATGAAGGTAAAATGGCTTCTCGGATATTGTCACACAGCTCTTCAGACGACATAGAAAAAATGGCAACCTCCCTAACTCTTCAGCTAGTATTGAGTGGAGAAAGACTACTCAGAGAACACTACTTTTTATTCGTGTTGTGCACTTAGAAGAAAAAGACCTTGATCCATGTGGTAAAATCATCAAGGACTGGGAGTCACGACTGAAAAAATTGTTTGGTTTTGATAATAGGTCGCTCATTTTAAATGCACCTCACTTGAAGTGTCACGATTTTACCTGATGTACCTAGTATTTTTCCCAAATGTCAATAACAGTACAGCTCAGTTCAGTCCCTGTGTATCAAAAACACAAAACAGTAAAAAATGATTGAGCTTCATGATAGGAAACGGAAGGTGACCACAGATGATGGATTCTATGACACCGTAGAAGCACTAATAAGCACTTTTCACGCTCTTTAATATACAACTGCTTTTTTATGTAGGAAGGAAAGTTATTTATGTGTTGTCTTCTCATTCAAATAAAATGCGTAGCGTCAACAAATTGAATGCTCATGGCAAGAGGAAAAATGTTGTGAACAAAAATTATGCCGTGTTTTTCAAGAGACAATGTTGTAGATGATAACCCAATGAGTATGTGGTAATACTAAAATTCGATAGCTTATTAAATAATATTCCGCATCTGCTCGATCAGTCAACGTTTTTCTGAAGACTGTAGTTCACATGTCGTACAATCCATAAATCATGTAGAGTTATTTGTGGGCAAAGATTTTGCAGACAGTCTGACTGTCGTATACCCGTGCAAATGTTTTCTCTCCGTTTCCCATATTCCAGTCAGAGTTCTACAATATTTATCCGTAGATTCTGCTGTAATTCATTTTATTACCTAAAATTTATCTTTTATTGAATGTATAGCCGCGTTTAGTGACCTGAATTTACTTGAAGTTACGTACTTCTGCGTGGTACACCTATTGCTTGTTCAGCTTCCTTATCATTTAGTGAACCTGTGTGACCATAAGCTAATGACTTGCTCTGCCTTCTAATGGCTAATCATCCAATGTACCGATCATTCACTTTCTTTCAAGACAACGCGACTATATCTTGTGAAAGGATACGTCGGCTCCATGAATATCACGGACCATTGCTGACCACGCGCGGCGGTCGGAAGCCAGTTTGATTTAGATCGTGGTCCTGTCCTTTTTCCATCGCCGGACTCCATAGATCGACCGAAGACCTAGAAGTTCTACGTCTTTCTCAACTGTACTGGTCCACGTCCTGAGCTGCCCACTGAGACAACAACACCAACCACGACAAACAGCAAGGCAGAGTGTTTGTTTGGTTATCTCTGATGCGGATCGCCGAACGGTATGACCGAACCACTGCAGTCGTCCACGTTGGAGGAGGTCGGAGAGTGCATCGGCAGCAGAGCGTCGTCCCCTTACCACGTTGTAGAACATCCTGTCATGCCAGCTGAATATGAGGATTTGTCGCATGCACCAGTGGTCGAAAACCTCCATCCTTCTGAAATCCTAAGCTCGTAGTGGCCAGGTTTCACAGCCATAGCTGAATACGGGACGGATGGAGGCACAGTAAACACGAATTCTAGTCCTTATGCTGATTTCGCTGAGAATCCACAGCGTTCAGCTTAGCTGGTGGAGAGCTCTTCCGACGCTGTCGATCCGAAATACCACTTCAGATTTTGTCTGGCCGTTCGGAAGTACAATTGGGCCTAGGTATTTGAATGAAGGGACGTATTCGACTGGTCGGTCAATCAAAGACAGTTGTTAAATTGTCTGGTCTAGGTGAGTTGTGAAAGCTTGTTTTGGTTGAATCTATTTCTAGTCCCACGGATTCGCGAGAGAATTGATTCGATCGAGGATTGGTTGGAGTGTAGCTGGTGAGTCTCCTAGCAAGACAATATCATTCACGAACTCCAAGTTCGAGATGTATATTTCCTGACTGAGTTGAACGCCAGGGTAGTCGTGTAATGCATGACCCATTGCCCAATCAATGATGCAGTTAAACAGCACCAGTGAGAGGGGACAGCCCCGTCTAAATCCGGTAGTGAGTGTGAACTCACAGAATTCTTCGCCGTACATACGAACCCTAGCACAGGTTTTCGAGCTATACATGCCTAACAGCCTTGAAATCTTATCGGCCGTTCCATCGGATTGGATTATGGCCCAAATGGACTCGTGGTTAACCAAATCGAAGGTGGCCCGGAAGTTGATGAAACAAGCTACCGTGAGCTGCTGGAACTTACAGCGGTGCTCCAGTATTCGAAGTAGTGTGAAGATTTGATCCATACAGCTTCCGCCACGGCGAAAACCGCCTAGGTCCGGGCGAATGCGTCAGTCTCTTGCCTCGGAGAAACGGTTTAGTAACAACACACCAAAAATCTTTGTGGCCATACTAATCAAGCTGATCCCTCAATAGTTCCTACATTCCCATTTACCACCTTTCTTCGGAATGGGAAGCAGAATGGACATGCCCCAGTCAGGTGAAAATGCTTCCTCTAGCCAAACGGAACCAAAAAGTGTACATAACCTGTCAATCAATGACGATGGACGGGCTTCATATACCTCTGCAGGGATGCTATCTTCTCGAGTAGCCTTTCTGTCCTTCAATTTGTTAATTATTTCTGTGATCTCCGCGGTACTGAACAAGTCGCAGTTGTTTTCGTACTGAACTGAAGGGGCTGATATTGGTTAGTCCGTCGGGTGTTTTGTAGGCCGGTTGAGCAGTTGACCAGTGTTCGACCCATCGGTCTATTGTCTTACTCTATTCGGGCATTAGGTTTTCTGCAACTTCACGAAGAAACCAATCTCGTTTGCAAAACCTATTTGAGGCTTTGCGAATGAGCTGGAACAGTTTACCCAAGTTACCCGTTCCTGACCCGGTCTCTGCTTTTTCGGCTATTTCCGTCCAATATCTTTTGCGACCAGCCTTGGCGGAGCATATGGCTTCTCATTGCAGTCTGTGGCACTCACCACCACCCACAAATCGGGCTTTATGTTTATTGGTTGACAACTGAAGCGTGCTCTCGGAAATTCAATACTTTGCCCACCTTCATCTCCCGAGTACCTTCTATGCAGCCTCCTTGATTGTCGTCTTCTTTCGAATCGAATATGCTTCCACAGAAACTTCGTCTGATTGGGCTTTGTTTGCGTTGGTTTGCGTTGTGATTGCTCGTGACAACTCATCTCGCGTCTCTGGATTTTCTAGGGCAGTAACGTTCATCCGGGAGGATGCGGACACTCTAGCACGTGTAGACAGATGAATTTCGAAACATGCACGCAAGAGGACATGGTCCGTGCCGTTTGTATTGCTCGTTTTTGCAGCTCGGTAAGCTAGGAAATCCTCCACAGAGGAGGCCCAACGGGATCCCACTAGGATGTGGTCGAGTTGGTGCACACTGTGATCTTTGTTGGAGTACCATGTAAGTAAGTTATTCTTCGGGTGTTGAAATCGAGTGCTGCAGACAAACATTCAGTTGACATCGGATAAATCGATCTGTCGGCCACCGTTGTTGCACCACTGACCGAGACCGAATTTCCTGAGAATATGGTGAGTCGATTCATCGGCCGTACCAGTGTGAGCGTTTTAACCACGAGCGATGAAAAGTACATCGTGCCTAGAAACCCGGTTGATTACCTCCTGCAAGTTATCGTAGAATTCGTTTTCGGTTTAGACGTCAGCCAACTTGGTTGGAGCACAGACCGCAGTCACCGTCACATCGTCCGGGGAGCTTTCAAAGCATGCTATGGCCAGTCTGGATGAGGCTGTTTCCCAAGAGGTCATTGCGTAATTATCTGCTTTGTTTAGAGCAAACTCGACACCATCGAGACCGAAATTGTCTTTCGGGCCACTGTGGTACAGCCAGTAAGATATATCCGCTCCCGGGACCTTCATCTGTCGGCTACTTGAGTTGAGTAGGTGGACTTCCGAGAGACAAGCAATATCTATGTCATCACCAAGTAAAATCCGTACTATGATGCATTAACTACCGAAGTCTAGAAATGTCCTGACATTCCAACACGCTACTTGTGTTATTTTCCTGCAGCGAATAATCCCAGCTTGATGTCTTATCACCGCGACCGCTAGAACACGAGGCGCATCGCTTACCGGGACGCATGAATAATTATACAGAGTCGCGGGAGTAGGGTAGGAAGTGATGTCCCCAGCACCGTTCGGCCTTCTTGTTCAAGGTTGCATCTCTGATCCTTGCACAACCCAGTGCAGACGGCAAGGCACTAGGGTCTTTCCGGAGAAGCCAGTGGCCTGTTATACGGTTCATTCACCTCTTCTGGAATGCCGGTTCAGGTAATTTGGACAGTTTTCCTTTGTGGCCTATTAATCAGTAGATCTCGTCCTCCCATTCAGTAGTATCCATCTTCACATGCCGAAACCCATCTCGTCGAATTTTTTAGACCTCGGTAACTCTCAAGTTGGTTTAGCCCGCCTGTCGAGAGATTTGCCGGAGTGTGGCCGTTCTTGCAAGCTTTAGCTACTCCTCACAGACATCTTAAAGACCCCCACGCACAAACCAAAGCAGAATGTCTCTCTGTGAGAAACTCCATTGCAGTAAATGACTTCAGTGATGTGCTTTAGATACTGTTACGGATTTGACAAATGGTTTAAATGGTTTACGCTGTCTAAAATTTTCTGCTGAGTAAAAACTATAACAGCCAGTAAAATGGGTCAACCCCTTTCGTCTAGCGGAATTGCTTTGGAATGATGAGCAAAGAAACCAACAAGGGAAAGTCATCGTTTATTTATTCCACGCTTCCAGTCATAAAGATCGTTAAAAATTGGAGGAAGCTGGAAGCCAATAGATACCTGAAAAATCTAACCCGTTGATGCCCACTTGCTTCACCGGGAAAGAAATTTGAAAGGAGAATTAGCGAGGCCAGCTCAGATAAAAGTAGTCTACCGTAGGCGCAGAAGAAAAGCTAAAGAGTAATAACCACCTTATATTGAAAATAAACTCTAGATTAAAAAACCGGGAGTGAATTATCGAGCAGATGAATAGTCTTGCGCTGAGCCGCATCCAGAAGGAAAAGACACGAGGAGGAGACACCGTGTCACACTTGAAAGAAGTATTCCGGACCAGAGTACATTTTGACTCGTCGTCCGTCATCCTCGAAGTTTAGACGGAGATAATGGATATCAATTGGGGCGAATGCACTTTCTTAAATGACACCGTTGAGACTGTTTAAGGAACCGGAGAAAACCGGAGATCGCTAAAACTGGCGCCCGAGGCAAAAAGCTGTGAAAACCCGTCAAAAATGAAACAATGCGCGTCCACAGGAAAACATGAACTTAATATTCTTGAAAAAAATTTAGGAGGATCCTTTTCATTCAGTTCCACACGAACTCTGTTCGGCCCGCGAACTGCCTCGTCTTATTTGTGAAAAACAAGTAATATATAGGTGGTCAGTCCATGCATCCACCCTTTACACACAGCGCATTGGTCCGACTGGTGCAGGAGACCGCACCTTAGGGCTTGAGTGCCACTGTCAGGATTAATCTCTCAGCCATAGATTCACGCCGTCGATCAGCTGCCCTGTGATTCGTGGTTTCGTGGGCTCGGTATTGGGCCGATGCTGACTCACTGTATACCAGCGAGACTAAACCGCCCATCGAACCATCAGTCAGACCACACCCTCACAGACAGAAGGTCAGTAAAAAGTGGGTGAGTCGATATGTTGTTTGAAAAACTCGCTGTTTCTATGTCTAGAAAGAGTGCTTATCTAGTGCCCTGAAATTTGCCTATGCCACTCAGGCGGCTTCATGCTGCTTCTCGTGCGCACGAGTTTCGATTGTCGCAATCGAATCTTCAACTTTTTCTTCGAAACGTTACATCTGCATCCTCAATCCTTCACGTAGTAGCATTCACTTTTTTATTCTGCACTTTGACATTTACGGTCAAGCCCCAGGCTTAAGTGTTATGATCATCCGCAGAAGTAGTTGATCGAAGCATTCGCCACATTCAATCATTTTAGACGGGAAAGCAACTTTCACACTATCAAGCAATCTTCCACTGCTGTTTGTCTTCCTCACCCGAGTCTCCAAATGTACAGAGAAGTGCGTAAAGAACCGCAAATGCTTTGGCCACAGTTGATTTTTCTCCGTTTTCTAACTTGCCTCCATCCTCCCCTCTACTCATTGGTGTGTCGAGATCACACTTTTATCAAGTTCTGTTAATACATTCCATTTGTAATTGCACTTTACCAGTTAGTGGCATGTGTCCGCCGTAAGTGATCCCCTGGTCGGGATAGTTAACTAATGTCTCGTGATTTTCTGCAGTCTTATTCCGTGCGTGATAGCATGTTCCCATCGAACCCAAAATGTAGCCGGCGTTAGGCAACAATTTAAGTCTATTTTTACCGCCATTTTTCTCAAAGGATTCCACAAATTGGTGGTACTTCATTTTCAAGGATTAAATTATCAACTACTGTGAATACCGTGTGAAAACTCAAGCTCAAAATAGTTGTACCCCGGGGGGCGGCATCCAACCAGCCCGTGTCCGAGGTAGCTTAATGCTCTCAGAGCCTGCTATGAAAGCATACAAGTACCAGTTAAACCTAAGGTCACATAACTATGACTTGAACATTATCTGATAGAGGGAGACACTGAATTGTAAAAATATGGACAAAAGAATGGCTTCTTGACAAGAAATGATCGCAGTTACATTTCACGATAAATGATTGAACAGAACGTAAGCAAAACGTTCGGAATGGAACAGAAGTGAATATTGCGACAAATCTTAACATTACAACACAATACTACGCGTTGCACAGTACAACACAGTTCAACACAGCATGCTAACATTGGCCATGAGCTTCTGTGTACCTGTCAACCTCTGTGTTATCGAGCGCGTTACTACAACTGACCTATCAAGTTCCTTCAGTTTTCTACACCACATGTCTTACTGTCCCTGTTACCGGTTCTGCCTGATCCTACAACGGAACCTCACGTTCGTGGGCTGTACTCTTTCAACTGCACTTGCACCTTGAACCTGAGAATAGAAAGCAGACTAAGGAGCAAAACCTAAACGATACGTTCTGCTGGCGAGCCCCTATCACTGAAATCCATTTTCACCATTACTCCCGACTGAAACGTTCGTCCTATAGTACTTCGTCGTTCAACATGAGACTCGGTGTAAAGGAGGTACTCGACAGAATCTTAGGGCTTTGGATCAGTAAGTACATTTGCACTCGTTGGCTAAAGTGGAACACCATCCCACCATAATGACCGTCGTCTAAACGTTCGTCGAATATAAATTCCTACTCCAACCTTTGTACTTTTCCTTGTTAAGGGTGAAGAATAGACTGAGACATAAAACGATCAATGTGGACACGCGTAATCAGTATCGTTGTTACTTAATCGGCTTTCAAGATGTAGTCAGTGTAACTAATTCACACGTGAGGGACGTGTACTTTGGCGTGACCAAGATCGAAATCACCGTGGAAATTGGAATCTGTGGAAAGCTGAAAAGCAAAATTTGTGCTTTTGTCGGGCTCTGTGCAACCGCTTCTTCTTAAAAAATGCTCGTGATTACTTGATAAATTTTTTCTCAGCAGGTGCCTAGGACAAAGAGTGAATGTTACCACCAACTTCGTGAGTATATCACATGAATTGAAGGAACAGTATTATTAATGATAGGGCCCATAATAATAGTATTAATAATAATTACAATAATAATGATAACTCCGGATTCGGTATTGGGCCATGGGAACTTCACCCTTTCAGATCCAATCTACGCATACTTTAAAAAACCTCAGTCTTTCCACGTACACACGATTGGGACCATGCAGTTATATCGTAAGCGAAGGGCACCTGCCCTGCTCATCCCATTGTAATCAAACCTGATTGGAAGCCATCTGCCACGGCTACGGGAACCATTCAAAACTGCACGAAAACTCTAGACAATTTCATTAATTCTCAAAGGTAGGCCCCGAAAACGCACAGATTTTACTCATTAGTAATAGACTCGCAAAAAGCCTAATCACTTTAGATCCCAAAGGCTGGTCAGTTGTACTTCAGACAGCACATTCAAACACAAGAGTCGATGGTATACTGTAAACCTTGGAAGGAGCGGAAGCCCACGGGGGTGATGTCATCGTATCCCAAGTCCACATGAATAAAAGGTTTTTTTGTGGAACTTTGAGCGATTTCACCAGAATTTTGGGAAGGACCTACAACCAATGAAACATCAAACATATTTTGGATATATTTTCGGAATGAATTGTTATTAGTCAGACTCAGAAGAAAGATGTCCGCCTATCCCAGCTCAATTTCTCGATAATCAAAGAGAATTGTGAGTCCTCGTATTGTTTCCTACATACAAATCCGATTTTTTTCGGGAAGATGCTTCTTTGGCTCCTGTTCGTTACTCGATGCCAGCCCGTTATTCAACTCATTTAGATATTGCTCTGCAGGACCTACGAAAGTGCCATGATCATTTCTATTCCAGAAGATTGCATTGGGACAATTTTAAAACCAATGACATTCACTTATAATATAACTCGTTACCTTTCATCTCTCTTAACCATTAGCAAGTAGTACTACAATACTTCAGGAAACAAGTTGCAACCACAGAATAGCGTTGATATTTGGTCACCAGTTTTCAAGTGAGGATCCAGTGGGCTAGCAGTCAGTATGACGACGGCTCGACCAACGCGGTTATTTTGAAACTGACGGAGAAACGTGGATGTAGTCGATTATAGAAAGTCTTACTCTATTGATTCTTAGGTGAGAAGTACTTCCACCGAAAGACAGCGGGTCGTCGGCATCCGAATCGCTACGTAGTTCTTCGCTCAAACTCATTGGATAGAGGATTCAGTTCTTTCTGACAACCCCATCGGGCTCTTGCTGCAGTCCTTTTCAGTTTGATTCAGGGATAGGACAAAACGAAACTTTCTCAAACTCAACAGTAGACCAGGTAGTTCTTATTGTGAAGCCTCCATGTGGGTATACTTCTTAGTTTCCTGGCACTATTTCTTCCCAGGTCAATAATCTGTCAAAGTTCTGATCTATTCACAAAAATCTTTACCAACTCAATCACGTAAGTACCGCAGTGGTAGGATCTTGCACATACAGAGTACAACAGTAAGGTGCAACACGAAAGTTGAACAAGTAGATGCGACAAGCGAGTTATATTCCTTGATTATTATTATTATAAACTCTACAGTGTTTCAGGAGGGAAATTCGATCGACCAGACCTTGGTTCGTCTCAGATGCAAAAGCCAACAAGCACTTCTTTATCAAAAGACTTGAAATCTATGGCTTTGAGTTACTGACAAAGGTTGACTCGGAAATCCATATGACGACTTCATATGCTGCAGGGTGGGACAGGTTCGTCTAATAGCATAGGCATCAGATAGCTAATAGGTAGCAGATTTTTTCAGCTTGTCTCAACGGATCAAGGTTCCTGATTTCCCATACATACATAAATAGGTACACATACATACATACATACATTACGTACATACATATTTGCATACAAAATCTCCCCGTGAGATTTAAATTACGAATGACTTCTCGACTGAGATCCGTGCTCCAAGCAAACAGCGATCGAAGTTTCAAACATTGTAGTCAGATACATTCATGAATTCCGAGTTCCATATTACGTTATTTCTTTGCACAAGAATCCACCCGGTTCTCCATATGAGACCAAGGTGGTTCCATTGGTTACAGTCTTTATTGTTCTACTGTATGAACGACCGACGGGCCTATGACTGGTCAAAATGAAGCCAGTCAGGCAAAATAAGCTTGTTTTGACTTGACAACTTGAATGACCCCAGGAGAAATCAACTGAGTCTGCTTTATATAACAAGGATCATTTAAAAATTTGTCCCCTTCAATACTGGAGGTATATGACCTTTCGATTTTTGTTGTACTGTGACCTGTCTATAGTGATTTGAACTAAATAACTTTCATCAGTATTGGAGCAAAAAAACGTATTCTGCTACTAAGCAGCAATCGGCAAACCATGAGCCATGAGCCATGAACTTACACATACAATGTTTCTGTTCGTCGTTGGCTACCTATGACGAAACCGAATAAATTAGTAAATAACGAGACCTAATGCGGATGAAAAAAGCGGGTCTTTTACGCTTTTGCCGCCAACAGTCAGCAGCTGTAGGTAAACCTGTTCGTCCACACTCCACGCAAAATATCAGCTTTAAACTTAAGTCTTTTTCAGGTCAAAATCAGCGAGTCTGCTTTATAAAATGTGTAACGGTGAAATATTGTGCAGCGAACCTGACGTACGATAAGATCACGAAATGACATGTAAGGTAGCAAAACTTACGTACTACGTATTTATTGCTTTGCCGAGCAATCCAACAGAGGGTGAATAATCCGATTATATATCGGTGCAAAACAATAACGCTTTTTTTCTCTCAACCGTTTTATGTTCCCAACACACAAACTAACTAGTATGGCTTGGGAAATACATAAAAGATGCCTCAAAAATTGAACAATTTGTCTTTCTTACTGTCACGGTCACACTTCCTGAATGAAAATCACGTAGGTCTAATAAAAAGTGCGATAAAAAGGAAAATAAACAATCATCGGAAAGAGACAATCGCAAAAAAAAACCAGTTTTTACTGCGATCCAAACGGAATGTCATTAAGGCTTGCTAGGACGAACACTACTTTACCTACTAGCGAACGTTCAAGTAGTAGGTTGCGAATTTCGACTTTCTCAAGGTGCTCATAGTTATTTTGAGCAACACGATGCAGTAGTTAAAATTGTGTTATTAAATGGTTCATCACTGGGTTTGAATTTTTCCAAGAGAGTGTTCATCAAGAAGGTTCTCAGCCATTGAATTCACTTACCGAGTAAATGACACGTTTATGCGTGCAACGAAATGATGAATTTAAACGAGATTATATCGCTCCTGTTTTCACGAGAACTCGCAAGCCACGACAAACCACTCCTCCAGATGCCAGGCGTTTAACAACAATGGTACTTTTAAATCGAGCAGAACGAGCGGAAAAACAATCTACTACCGAAGAACTCCGATAAAATGTTAGCAAGTGACTTGGAACTAAAAAAAAATAGGCGTGTTAACTTTATCGAGCCTTCAGTGTGATTTCTGTTAACCTAGAAACTGTCAAAGTATATCGTTTATTATCCAGGAAACTTTACTGAAAATGAACCTTTTCCTTCGGAAAATTGTGCAGAACACATTTGTGAAACACAAATAGACGAATCAGCTGGTTTTCAGTGATTCTGACTTAATGAATTCAACACAACACATTATATGACAAGACACGTAAGGTATGGGGTCAGTCTATTGTGGCACATGTTTATCCGGAGAGTGGCTGTAATAATCCGGTCGCAGTATTGCTGTTACCATTACTGGTGATGTTTGTAATGTAACTGGTTACGTCAGTGTTCTAAGAGTCATTCTTTATGCTACTGTTTACCTTACGACTTTGTTTTCGTTTATGTTGTTGCTCATGGTGTTATTTTTGTTGCCCAAGTCTTCAGTTGGTTGGGCAGTTTGATTGGATCAGCATTCTAACGCACCGAACGGATTTAAGTCTTGTCCTACTTGGAGTACAGTTCTGTTCACTTCGAGTCACTGTAAAATGCGACGACGATCAAAAGGTAGTTATAAGACGAGAAATGTATTTCGTATTGATCATTTCACTGGAGCTTCATCGGCATTCCTAGAAGTTGTGCGATTAGGTGTATTCTTCCTGACAGCCAAGACAGCAAATTTTCAAGTGTTTTCGAAAATGTATCTACCGGAGATTATGAGTAATGATTATTAGATAAAAATGTTCCTGTAGAAAAGCGATGTTGTTCATTGCAATAAAAAAAGAAAAGAGAAAAATTCGACGAAGATGAAATTGTTAGTTGTTACTTTTCAAGGATCATACCGAATATCAATGATTAAACATAACAGATAGGTTTGAAAGACTCAGTAAATTTTAGGAGAGAGGGAAGCTATGCTTAGGCAACGAAGTAATAAGCAAGTAAAAGAAACTGTTCCGCTTAAGTGTGTAAATTACCACATGAAATGAGCCCTTGTCAGCTAGATTCATTGAGAGGTATCCGGCTCATCGCAGACACTCATTCAAATAAGTGGACAGTTTACTCACAACTACAGTCACTTAGATCTCTGGAAAAAGTACAGTTTTCCGGTTGATGGATGGTGAAATGCTTTCCGACTTACTTCTGTGGAGCTAGGAGTTGAACCACTGGGAATTCCATGGGTCCATAAAAATATGATGTCTATGAGGTTAGCTATACAAAGTTTGGGAGAAAATCATACAGTACCTGAACCACTCCTCAATATGTTCTTCCCATCACCCAAAAGGATATTCTTCTGAATAAAACGGTGAGCAGTCAAACTCTGCGATCGCCTTCTACTTGGTTTTAACGAACTTATTCTTCTGACCAGACAGATACGGCCACGATTGTTACCTATCCCTGCAGTCTACATCATCTCTTCACACTGCGCAGTCCTTCAATGATTATGAACATATTTCAGGCTTCTGCACCTTTTCCCGTCAAGCTTCAGCCAAAACTTGCAGTTTTTTAGCCACGACCCACCATTATTTAGCCACTACGAATCATTATTTAGACTTGCATCACAGTTCTTTATCCGCAACCCGTCATTCTTCAGCCTTGACGAACAACCTTTAGTCATGCCGCTGCAAGCCAGTCAGGTCAAAAGTATCGGAATATAATGACATAAAGTGACATATTTTCTTACTAAAATTGGTGTTGCAAAGCTGACTGAACAAATGAGAAAGTGTGACGATCATATGCGGCGCAATTTACCGTAGTAATTGCATCGAATGCTGTACCGTAAATTGATTGGAAAGGGTTTAAACGATGTGCCGGTGTCGTCGAACCATGTGGAACAGCCCCTATTACTGTTGTATTTTCAGTGAACCAGTTTTATTGTACTATAAAATATAAACAAACCAAAGTGGCAAACATTTAATCTGTTTAAATTAACTGAATGCCTCTTCTAGCGGATTGAATAATGGTCTATACGGGGGAAGGAAACGTGTCTGATGATTGGTATGTAATTGCGCATCCATAGCCCTCTTATGAACGGGCGCATTATCAAAGATAAATACTACTGAAACACCAGGTTGATAAGTAGCAACATATGTTGAGCACCAGGAGAGAAACTCACTAAAAATATGCCACGTAATCTTTGTGGGACATTCATACTTCATGATACCGGCCATAGACAAACAAGCTAATATGCTCAAGTTAGGTCATTTAATTGACGGTAGACTTCGGATGGATTTACTAGACTTTTCAGCGCCCGTAGTCAAGGCAACACCGTATGTTGTAATTGGTTTCAGCAATATACGACCTCAAAGTTGTCAGAGAGTAGGAAATCTCCCTGAAAACACGTCATCAGCAAGGCTGCAGTCCTCTTTTTGCAACCCACAGACAGGGTGCATGGTGAGCACGAACTAATGACAAGGGCCACATACCCCAAGTGGCAGTGCAGTCGTGGCGCGTTTACTCACAAACCAACCAGTCTATCACACGTCAGTGTTCACATCGACCACTGACAAACAACCTACTGCCTTCACACCAGCTTGCCAGCCAGTCAGATTTCTGACGTAGTGATCCGACTTAACCAATCACATCTGCGCATCAAGCTGGGCAGTCAAAAACACTGCTCCGTGTCCATGTATTCCTTACTTTATACTACATACAGTGTTCATTTTTGGTTACAATTGAATACAATTTCCGCACCTGTTTGTTGTTGTTATTCCGTTGGCTTTGGACGATCGAGGAATCATTGACCGGGGATAATTCAAAGGTTTGTGCACCGACACAACAAAAGTTGGAGTACCTGATCGTTGCAGCAAATCGACATATTCTGCTCTTTTAGATTTGACTGCATTTGAGTTTCGTCCCACTGGTTGGACGGTGAGCTTCGTAATTGAATAGCGATGCCCATCCAGCAATCGATCAATGGATTACTTGCTGACTGATGTGCTTGGGAAATCTTTCCCCATCCTATCTTTCAACTGTCTCAATGTGCTTGTGGGGTTTTCGCCCACTACTTCACGCAAAGGCCTAACAGACTAGTCGTTGAACTCCGTCTTGTAGGACCCACATGTGAATGCTGTTCCCCTATCTGTAGCTGCAATAGCATGGCATGTTTTGGTCTTGCTGTTGAGGTGTTTGGCGACGTCCCTTAGATCATCTGCTCTTCGTGCGCATTTGATTATACTCCGTCGACCTTCAGCGCTGGTGAAATGGTAAGACCTTTGCTTCTTACACATTATAACTCTCTCCATATTCTCAAGAGATGATGAGTATGATGCCAAGTAAAGTATGGCGAATATTATCATGAACCACCGCTGTGTGATTATACCGTCTGACTGCCTCCCAGCGAAATATAAACCAGTGGACAACGAGTCTCCCCATGCAAGGGTAAAATGTCACAAACAAGCAGTCCTCTTAGTAAAATCCGTAATGTAGCAAACTGTACTTTGTTTTGGATAAGATGAAAAACAAAGTAAAGGTTTGGTTCCTTAAACGTGTAGATAAGTGGATACACTGAAAGTCTGAGAAAAATATACACTGTTATCGTAAGTACACCCCTATTAATGTCTTCAGTTTACTTATGCTGCAGCATTTGACAACATTATTATTACTGAAATTGCAAAAGTACTAGGGGCCGTTCCACATGGTTCGACGACACCGGCACATCGTTTAAACCCTTTCCAATCAATTTACGGTACAGCATTCGATGCAATTACTACGGTAAATTGCGCCGCATATGATCGTCACACTTTCTCATTTGTTCAGTCAGCTTTGCAACACCAATTTTAGTAAGAAAATATGTCACTTTATGTCATTATATTCCGATACTTTTGACCTGACTGGCTTGCAGCGGCATGACTAAAGGTTGTTCGTCAAGGCTAAAGAATGATGGGTCGTGGTTAACTGATTGTGGGTCGTGGCTAAAGTATTGTAGATTTTGGCTCAAGCTGTTGATCCATCGATTTACGCAGTTTGTGAAAGATGACATCGGGAGAAAAGAATCTCCCAGCAACTTTTATAAAATTATTGAGGAAGATACTCGTTGTTCGCAGGGCACGTTACTCCACGCTGACACAGTCTGTCGTGGTATCAGTCGTATTAAGTAAAACTTCCTTGATCATTAGCTAATTTGTTTATGAGTCTCGAGTATCTGGTTGCAATAAATTTCTTCCTGGAAAACTGATCGTTCTGTATATTCGAGGAGCAAATTGTGAAGAAAGGCAAGGAAGTACCAAATCCTGTTCGGAGATCCCAGACATCAATCAGAATGAACGATAAGCTTCGATCGATTGATGCGCGCCAGCAGTGACCAGGGGCAGTATGATCAATCTGAGACCAAAGTTGCGAATGTATTGAAGAACATCAATTGGATTTATCCAAGGAGCTTCTGAAGTTCGGTTTGGTAAGAAGCAGCACATTATCAGAAAACACGAACGGGACGATCGCCATTCTCGGTGTTATTGACGAGAATGGAAAGTACACTTCCTGTATGCTCCTCCCCGTCCAAATACTTCAACTGGGTTTCGAAATTTCCCAGAGTAACTAGAATATCTGTACAGTTTACACCGCTTAGCAGCCGAGGTCAATACTGAGGTAATCTGCCCTTATTCAGCAAATCCTATTCGTTGGAGGCATACATGCAACAGAAGACATCAAAGTTCTATTGAGTTGCTTGTGGTAAACTTAGAACCTGACTGCAAACAAGCTAGTATTGCTTGGTCGTACTTACACCCATGCCAATCAAAACCATCCCAAAGTCAGCCTGCCTTGTGGGAACAAGACTGCCTGACACACGAAGAGTGAAGCAACAGACTGGAGTTGTCCTTCACAGGTGAATTGTGATCACTTAAATGATGTTCTGTCCGAGCAAAATACTCCAAAAGACTTAGTCAATAATACCACATTGATCTGTCTGATACAGTGCACTAAAGTTAAAGGCAATCAAAAGAAGTACACATTTTGGTTTGAGAAAAGTATTTTGTTGCCTTCCTGCTTCTGAACTACTGTAAACTTAGACAATCCTAATGAGTACCCCATTATACGTGATCCTTTTGTTAAATTACAATTAGAGAAAAATAGACCAACAGGACCCCTCGCCGAAAGGTGCACCGTGGTTTCTGAGCAATCCATAACCACCACAGAGAGGTCCTTTTTACAGTACACACAGATTAAGTCTGAATATATGACATAACAGCCCAACCCACAAGGCAAGATGAGGTTGATCCAAAGCGGAAAAGTAACCAAAGCACCCCTGTAGTGGCTTATTTTGGTTTTTGTCTTCGGCTCTGATTTGGAGGCCCGTTACATTTCAGACAATGGGAGCAACTGACTTTTATCAGTCAAAATAACTTCACCTCATCCAAGAAAACTGATTGTTTGCGCCCCCCACGATAGACTACGCTAAAATTTGTCGTGAACTTGATCATTTATTTTGGGATTATTCTCTTTACTACCACAAGTTACTCCGAATTCGCTTCTCGAAGATGATTTCCGCTCAGATTTGAGACACAGTATGTTCTGTTTCACTATGCACAACTCAATTTTGTACAAGTTGACCGAAATCATGATGGACTAGGGAATGTAAGCGCGCTGGCTGACAGTCGCATCTTAGTCTTGCTACACCAAAGATGACAGATGCCGCATTGGTAGGCACTAATATTAGGTCCTTGTTTAGAAGAACGCCGTTTCTAGTCAATATTCCAAACCCTCAAATTAACATGAACACCTGTGTGACCTGTATCAAAAATTCTAGGGCAAATGAAAATTGAAGACAGGTTTGTTTAACTTGAGGACTTCGAGTGCCTTCGTCGAGCAGTATAAGGAGAGGACTGACAGTGGTGTGGTGAATTCCATCAATCCCGATGGGTCTGATAAGTCCGAAGTTGTCTTTACTTTCTCTAGTAATGGGGTTGACGGCTTGATTGGTAAATTCCATCCTAAATTTAAACTTTTCGGGGTACTGTGACTAGTAATCTGTATATAGTTCCCTTTTCCTTCCAGAAGAGCATCAATCTGTTCTTTGACGCTTTAGTACCAGTTCTGATTCCATTACTTTCAATCATGGACCTACGTACCCCTTAATTGCTTTTGGTTTGTGTGACCTCTGTCCTGTCCAAGCTAGAATGAATGCTGTTTTAGATAGAATTATCATCAACCAGCACAAATGTTTTTACTTACAACTAAAAGCTCCTGTTTCAGAGGGTGATCGCTCTCTCATTATTATCAAACCCAAAATTTATTCACTTTTTGCGCACAAAACAAACAAAGGTTACCTCAGGGAAAAGAAAAGAACTCTTTCCGTTGTCTGTTCCTGGTTTTCTTTTAAATGCTTTCTTTCCAAGCTAGACTTGTTAACGAACAAACTGAATGCGGTGTTCGTTTACCGTTATCCCACACAGACTGTTTTCTTAACAACGATAGAGCAGAGGCTCCAATGCTGGAATCCCTGACGCCTATAAACGTCATTCGCCACCAGTTCTTCAGTATCATGAATAGCAAACGTTTTTGGCACGGAATCCGGGTTCC
Organism: Fasciola hepatica; assembly: GCA_948099385.1. Taxonomy (NCBI): domain Eukaryota; kingdom Metazoa; phylum Platyhelminthes; class Trematoda; order Plagiorchiida; family Fasciolidae; genus Fasciola; species Fasciola hepatica. Next base: position 12,654,481 of record CANUEZ040000182.1, read on the forward strand.
ATGCGAACAGACGGTTTGGTCAACAAGTCCCAGTTTAGATCCCGACAGTTTGAACGTTGCTTTTATTCTTCCCTCTACAGATATCTTACCATAATTAAAATCTTTTGTTCTTTGAGAAGAAGCTTTCAGGTTACTTTGAACCTTTAAAACAACATCTGCCAAATGATTTACCTTCAAATCATCGCAAATTCAGAGCAAACCCACTGTCCGGAATAGTGATTTCCCTCGTCCATAAATCCGCCAACATCAATGCTATTCCGGAATTCTGGAAACCCGCAGCAATAGGACATATTCACAAAAATTCTGCCTCTGATACTGGTAGAGCATCTGCCCAGTACGCGGAGGGTCGCCGGTTCGATTCCGGCTCGCGGCGTCCAACTTTTTGATGTGAAGAATGCAAGTGGACTTTCCAAAAACACTTTCTAAAATGTTTTCGTCCCATCGTCATCTCTTCTACTGCACTCAATTTGCTCAAGCCTGTCATCTCTAGCCAAATGCAATCCTTCTGTTTTTTCCAACCTAACAGGTGCAGTTGCTGCAATTTCATTTAAAAGAGCTTGACTAGGTCCGTGAAGTCGATTAGCTGTATATTTCTCAACTAGTCCTCTGCTCTTGACTCATTTTCCCGTTCTCTACTTCTTAAAAAGTTGAGATGTTTTAACTGTTCCATTAGTTTACTAAAATGGTCAAAAGGCTACTTTTCCCATAGACTCAACGTGCGCAATTTTATGAAGTCCCTTTAGGAACAACCCAGGTGTTCTTCAGGATGCCGTCCTCTCTTCCCACCTTTTCACCATATCTATTAGCGACTTCTCCACTGAACCATTTGCATGACTTTTAAGTACACCGATGACGTGGTGCTCTGTGAACCCATATGCGATCAACCAGACTTAATATCTTTTCCCGAGAACTTATGGAATATTCGTAGCTTTTCGTTCCATTCCGGCCTTCATCTCAATAGTTCCAAATGTTTTGACTGTACTTGATGTCTTTCGCAGTTCCTCTCAAGCCAATGAGCACAACACCGTTCCCGTTTCCCGAGCTGACTCGGTCAACAAATCAAGCGTTACAATCACCACAAAGTTACGGTGGTCCTCCCATATTCTGGACCGCGTAAATAAACTACGTAGACTATCATTTCAAATTCGCAGGCTAAGGCAGTTTGGTGCTAAACAAGCTGTTCTTTTTTTCTTTGGTCATCAGTGTATCCTCTCAGTCCTAATTTACTACCCTCTCGCAATCCTTCACGGTCTACATAAGAAAGATGTCATGTTACTTCCCCGCGGCTTGGCTATCATCAGTCTCGTTTCTTCGATTGCCATAGATTCTCTTAGCTCCAAATTGTGTCATTTATACATTTTAGCCTGTGGAAAATTTGCATGAAGATTCTTGGAGACCCTACTCGCTCATGACCTAACTGCATGTCGTTCCTTATTTAGACATGTCACATCCAGCACAAATATCAATCGCAGCTCGACGATGTCATATTTAGCACGTGTTCTAGTTGACAAAATGAGAAACACAGAGGACCTTGGCATAAAGCTCGCCGGTCGAATCATTTCAGAGAAACAGTAATCAGTCTCCCTACTTCTGACTCAAATGTGAGTTTATAACTTACCGAAGTTCTCAATACAATAGTACAGCTTGAATGCTAAACCAGACCTCCTACGTGTGAGGGAATGGACAGGGACATTGTCAACAGACCGTTTGGTTCGTTTAGTAGGCAGCACGATGGTTTGGCGAACAGCTAGCACGTCTTCACCTATCCTGAAACGAGGACAAGACTGGAGCAAGAGAACCGGACAGAAGGACCACTTAGATGCAAACTGCCATCTTAACCGAGTCAGCCCACTGGGTTTGCTACCAGACTAACCACTTCGATAAGTTCGCTGTAAATAGCAACTGTCGTCTGAATCGAGTAAGCCGATTGCGTTTGTTCCCAGACTGACAACTCAGATGGGGCTAGATTAGGATAACAGGTGAAACAACAAATGTGAGGGCCAAGATTTGGTTATGACCACCATTCATCGCATACATAATGTTGTTTTCGTACCAATAGATCGAGATAATTCATGGGTAGAAATGACTTCTTACTAGAGTAGGACACTAGTGGGACCTTTCAGAACACCGTACAATTCTGGAACCTGGTCGTTACATGTAGAAGACGTGCACATTATCGGCGTTTCAGCCTAGATATGTTGTGTATAACATATCAGTATTGCTGAGGCGAAGTTTTGGGAATTGGAAACTGTTGTGTCCGGTTTAAACAGTCATGCCTACTACGTGGACAATTGATCAAAATCCCTGTCGTGCCTGTACACAAGCCTGTTGATATTCAATCATGCTTCAGTCCCTGAACTATTTGTCGACTTATCGATCGACCTCGTTCGATCTAAGGCAAATTTACGCTAGCGCAGCGTGAAAATGAGTTCAGTGAATTTACACGAGCACTTCTCTGTTTGGTCGCTATTTGCTCACCGGCTACGACCGATTTTTTGTTTGCGTTCGTAAGAACAAATGAATTGCAGTTACGATATGTTCTAAGACCAGTTACGAACAAAGTAGAAAGTAGAGGTCAAACTTTGTATTACGTGCTCGATTTGATCAGGTTACGCGGACTGGAAGTGATGCAAAACCATAGAAAATTTTAACATCGGTCCTCTCTCGGGTATCATTTTACTTACGAGGGAAATGTCGGAAATTGAGAGATCATTGGATAGGTCGGTTGGAGAAGATGATCCGTATAGTGTAGTCACATAGAACAGACATGCTGAAATTCCGGTTTAATTTTTTTCGAACAATGTAAAACGGGACGGCAAAATACCCTACTCTTATTCTACAACTTTCATCATCACATTATCAGGTGCATAACGGGAAAGTCATGTTACGTCATATCGTTCGCACAGTGGGACCATGAGATCAATTAAAAGAATACTCCAAAAATCTAGAGATTGGTGGACGAAGGCAATAAGCTGAATGCCCGGAACAGCTAACGCCAGAAGAAGAACGAACGAACGAAATCAACTGTGGATGGGGTAAAAACGGAAATTCGACTGGTTGAGGTGGTACCGAAATAACTGGGTAGATTGTACTACATGCTCATCCATGAGATTTTTGGCTGTGCTTCTCTTTCCTTCTATTTACTATTTGTTCTGAGATTTCTCTCACGTAATGATAGGGAGTATTTTGTGGTAAAAGCGAAAACCGGTCCACTGAAATGAAGGGCTAGTAAATCTCAAAACTGAAGGGAATAGAAGTTTTGGGACCTATGATCCGATTTCGGGTTCCATGCGAATGCGGTTTTTTTGGACGGATGATGCTTATTTCTACAAGGAATACAAGTGAAACCACTACGCAGTGGAGGCACCGAAAGTTTTTCAATGAACAGTGGAACGTCCGTACTGTAAAATATCGAATGATTGTGAACACCGGCAGTGTGTCCACGTTGGTGTTTTCCATATGCTCCTGGTTGTTGGGCTTCGAGATCAAAACGCGAACTACATCATAGGCTCCGTGATCAAGAGCTAATGAAACTGTCCCTTTTATCATTTACACACACACAAGACCTATGATTCTGTTATTTGAAATAGTGCGAGCAAGCGTATCTTGATGCGCATTAGTGACTGCATATTTCTTCAATCCGATATTCGCTATCCCCGTTGCTTATTGATTGTTACAACATTTATTCACATTACAGCCGATCGCTTACTACTTGGTCTTCCTTCTCGTTGTTGCTTACACGTACCTTTTATTAGGATACAAAGTGACATATCCTCTCAATCTACTCTATACCTGCAATTCTCTTCGGCCGCGATGAACCAAATGCGCTAAAATGTAGAATATGTCCGAATCATCAATTCTGTTCGGGTGCAGGTGTAAGACGCTTGCAGACAACCACAATTCTGCGGCCTTCAGGGGACATTTGGTTTTAAATATATGCTGTACTAATAACTGACCAATTCGTATCAAGACTGTTTGATGTCATTCATCTAAAGAAAATTTCCCAGTTTAGGCTGTGCTTTCTAACTGTCGTTCGGAATATGGCATATTTTGTGCTTCGGTCCGGAGTGGGCGACTGATCTTCAGTCGCGCTGGCTCACACCTCACATTCGTTTGCTTGCAAAATTTAACCATGAGCATAGTTAGGTAGCACTGTTCAGGACAAGGTAACCAAGTGATGGCCCTAAGAAATGCCACGGACGGCAAAGTAGAAGTAAAACAAAACAAGAAACAGGCAGGAAATTAATAGATAAATATTGTAGCAAAGCTGTGCGCTTTGCTCACTTGTGACATGTCATTCAAGTGAGTGACCACTGTGCTGTAGTGTTTTTCTTTGTATCAGTTTTTTTCCTGATTATTTCCCAATCTCCCATTTGTATTGGGAGAATCTAGGCGTTTGGTTTAAGGTTTGTTAAAAATCGGATGCATCAGGCTTTGGTTTTGTTGTTCGTTCGTTCCATCTAGACCGTGCACAGAGATTTGAAGCCACAGTTCAGAATTAGTCCATTCTTCGCCAAACTTTTCCGCCGTAATTGATCGGTCGGTGTATGCGCTCATACACATGATCATTATACATGACACGATTCAGTCGGAAGTGTAGAATATCGCGCAAAATTTCCGAGGTTTTTCGGCATTTTATCGGTCGTGACAGATGCGGACTTTGATGACGATCCGACGACCGCGAGGGCTGGCTTCGCAAAAGGTCCACCTCGGCAAATGGAAGTAAATGTGGCACTGGCAGTGAAATAAAACTCATAGTAGGATTTATGTGATCGCTTGGCTTGTCTGGATGACTTTTTGGCACACAGCGTCAACGAAAGTTTGTACATGGGGCAGGGAGTCAGGTAGAAAACAAAAACAGAGCAAAACTGAAGCTAAGCATCGCGCTACACTGATGGTAATTATAGGGTACTAAGTTATGAGTAGCTTCCGTGTGGAGCTAGATGGGTTACGCACGAGACAAAAGCGAATTCAGTCAGGACGAAAGACACATTCTGCATATATATACATATACATATACATATATATTGATGTGATTAAACGAACAGTCTCTGTGGCGCTTACAATGGTGAACTGATGGAATGAAAGTGCACCCAGTATTCTTGAGTAGTATGAACCTTAAATGTGTAACGCACTCAGATGTAGATCGCCACTCTTATTTTTATCGGTATAAGTGCTGATGTTTACTAATGCATTTACTGAGCTCCGGCTTGTTCAGATTTCTTGCGTCTTTTCAAGTCGTGCCTGTGAAACCCCCATGGAAGAACCCTGCATCCAGCATAATACCTATGCAGCATAGCAAAGAATGCGATCTTCTGTCTGGTCTTCTTTTGTAGGGCCTGGTGTTTTGGTTCTGTTTTTCATCATGTCAGTGTTGTTTTGTGATTGGCTGAGAAAAAGATTTGTCGACAAAGCAACACAGGTCCGATCTTACTGATGAAAGACACCCTATAAAGCAACGAATATTCAACGGGCAACACTACTTTGGTGTATCATCTTGCACCAGTAAGCTATTTGGCTTTTTGAAGAAGTTCAGTCTAAGGGTGTAGTCTGACACATCGTCTGATAGACGGTTTAGTCTCGCCGGTAGACTATGCATCAGCACCGGCCCAGTACCGAGCCCATGGTCCACAGGACAGCGGATCGACGGCGTGAATCAATAGATGAGAGATGAATCCTGCCAGCGGCATTAAATCCTCAAGTTATGGTCACCCACACCAGTCGGACCAATGCGCTCTGTACAAAGAATTGGTACATAGACTGACAACCTATACATCATCTGTTTTTCACAAGTAAAACGAGGTAGTTCGTAAGCCGAACGGAGCCCTCATTGGAGATAGTCAGTCGGTTTAGAACCCTCGGTTTGGATGCCTTTGTCCGCTAAAGGTCAAGTGGCGAGCAAATACCGAAAACCGTGAATTGCATCGAGCCATATCTTCCAGTACACGCTTATCACTAGCACGTAGCACTTTGAGATAGGCAAAAAATGCTTCGCATTTGCTTAGCTCGTTTATACGATGAGCCAAATACGGAGTTTCAAAAAACTGTGCTGTCCCAAGTATCACAAGCAAGGTGACCAACTCTACCTATTGTACATCGGCGCAATGTGTTCGTTTCGTTAACTGTACAAAATATTCTTTCAATGCGCCGACTTAATATTCTATGGCATTTCTTGTTTTCACTTTGATCAGCTGTTCCGGGTTACTATCATAGCTCTGGAATCCGGTCGTTACGTGTAAATGACACTAAGAAGCTATCGGTATTTGAGCATACATTTCTTTGCAGCAGCTCGCGAATGCAGTGTAAACACCATATAAGCAAGTTGGGGCATGGTGTGTCGGGAAACAGATATCAATGTTCAAAGCGGGCGTTTATTCTGAATAGGTTACGTTGTTTGAGACTTATACCACACATGCCCACAGATAAACTCTCGCACTCAGTTTGCATTGCTCTCAGGTGCAGTTAGCAGTGGGAGGATTGGCCGAAAAAATAGAATAACCTTGAACGGTGGGCCTTTCCGTGTAGGGCATAATAGGCTTTCGAACCGAGACCTGCGAAAATGGCCTATTGAATGACAGCAGGTACCGGGTGCCATACGCCAAGTACCGCGGTCGATGGCTTACCTGAAATGAAAATCCGGCACCGACTAACTCAGATTAACCACGTTGCTATCGACCACCGGTGACAAGAGTCAGTCCAAGATTGTTGCTCATTTTAATTACCTTTGACACAAATCAGTTCAAGACTGTCGATCATTCGGGTCCACATCTGTAGACACTAATCACACACTTCTCCGAAAGGTTTTAGCCTGCGCCTCATCAGCGGCCAAACCAGCGCCAAACCCAACCGTCCACCGTAACTACTACTGAACGATAAGTCTCGAACATTTTTCCAAACAGAATTCTCCACCAGGATATCAATATAGGAAAGCTCCTAGGATCCGATGAACAATGGAGAAAGATCAAGCATGCCCTATCTGAGGTTGCCAGTGCTACCCAAGATCCAACAACCAGGCATTCACAGAAACGATGAATATCTATATCCTCAGTTTCACTGTTAGATGCGCGTAGATAGAATCCGCAGGGTTCAAGATATAAGTAGATACGGGGATGCTAGAAAAGCCAACTGATTCGGGGCTTGAGAAACGACAGTTAAAAGTGCTGGATCGTAAAGTGTAAAGAGGTGGAAAAGGCTGCGGAAATCAGCAACAACCGCAACCTTTCCCACCTAACTGGAAATTCCGGTCCCCGAAATTAAGGCTTTAGCGAACTGAGCAAAGAGACGAACGGCTTACCGATACAGACCCGAAAGGGTCATTTAGATCGTTGGGCGGAGCATCTCGAGAACTAGTTTAATTTGCCTTTATCCACAACAGATGTGTTAAATAACACCATGGTTAGAGTTCTGAATATAGATGCCAGTCGTCCGTTCTTCGTGATACAGTTTATCTTAAACTACATAAGTATACTGGACTGGATGGGTTGCCTCCGTCTATTTTCAACGGCAGTGGCTCTGTACTGTTACTGGAGTTGACAAAACTTTTCCGTTTGGTATGGGATAGGGACCAAGTTCCAAAGGGTTGTTGTGAATCGGTGATCTTTCGGATTTACAATAAAGGCGACAAGTCCTCCTGTAAAAACCACAGGAGAATAAGTCTGGTTAGTATCGCATCTGAATTGCCCGTTGGTATTATTCTCCACCACCTATCTAAAGCTCCAGGACAGTGCTTGCTTGTCAATCAAGCTATTTTATCCATTACACTGACCCTCTATTTGATGCTATCATCTAAAATGCCATCCCTAATTTTTTTCACATTTGCTTTAGCAGCCAAAACTATGGCACCCAGGGCATGGAGGGCAGTTGTTCCAAGTAAAACAAAATAGAGAGTTAGTTCCGCGGGTACGCAGAATGAATGAAAATAACAGCACTAGGTGTTGCAGCATTGTGGCCCTGCCTGAGCCAAATAAGTTCATTCCAACTCTTACTTATGCTTCTAACGTTAATCGTTAAGAAATGATCAATCACACAGTAGAAAAACACAACCAGCCATTGGGATTCATGAAAGCACTGCTCGGCTGTTTCATCCTTGTCAGGAACCATCACCTATAGTGCACATGCATCAAGCTCCCACTGGGGCTCGAAACCTAGTTGAACGACTTTGAGTCGAACAACTGACCACCAGGCTACAGTTCATTCAACAACACTGCATGATATAGCATGTTTTCGTCGCTGGATTTTCGAGAGTAACAACCCGTTGTTCACATAGCGCTGAACTCCTATGCTGGACCAATTCTACATGGGAAGTCCACATAGAAACAAAAGGCTTTACTTTAAAAACAGCCCACAGAGTTTGGCTACTTGGTCACTGTGAGTAGCGGGAGATTTACTCCGATTATAAGATAATTCATCATGCAGTAACCAAGCCTAACTCACCAATGAAAATCATGGGGTCTTAGTGGAGGCTGGAGGGTCGTGCTCTACTCATGATGGTCTCTAACACGGATGAAAACGTTGTACAGTGCCTTCATAGCTTTCAGTGATGAGTTCAGCTTTGTTACTGCATGACAAATTATTTGATAGTCGAATCGGATTTCCTACCGTTCACTTCCAGCGTTGGGTTTAATTGTCCGTCGTACCTCGACTGATGCGGTTTTGAACTAGTCTTCACCGATTAAAAGGAACCAAAGGAAAACTACTCCAGTGCGAGGTTTACCGTTGACGAAACAGAACTCAGTGGAACTGGATGTGTTCGTTCCCAACTTACGGTTGCACCTCTGTCCCATCTGCTCCATCCTTTGATCGAGTTTGTGAGTCTGACGTCAGGACAGGGCTACTCAGTTTGTCCGAACTGTCATCCGCGGTCGTGCTGACGCGTTGGCAAAATGAGTGAAGCTTGGGTAGGTCATCGAAATCAAATCCCGAATCTGAATATCGTTCCGAATAGAGGTCTGGTAGACCAAGATCTTCGTTTGTGGTCAGGAACTGGCGTACACTTTCACGTTTCAAGTTATTCTCAACCGCCACTTGCACCCTTTCAAAATCGGTGACATTTTTGAATGCCGCTCGTATTTTTAGCGAAGTTAAATGATTCCAGAAGTGGTAGTCACATATTTCCAATACAACTTCAATCAATGCGGATTCAATGGATTTACCTTCCCCATATTCCATTCCGCGTAGTTCCGGTTTCTCGGAAAACGAGATCAACAATTGGCCATAGATAGAAGCTAGCTGAAGCTTACCCTCAACCGGATTTTGTGCGTATTCCCACGCATGTATCAAATGAATCATCATGAAGGCCATTGTGTCCACGTGCACGGAAGAGGAGGCCGTAATTGCTCGTTGAACAACTGCACGAACACGTGGATGAGGTCGAAGAAAAAAGTCAAAGAGCGGGACTTTGACCAATTCATTCACGTGTTTTCTTTTGAACAAAAGCGGTTTGATTGCTAACTTGTCCAGAAACAGGCGTATAGCGACAATTCTCACCGGTACAGATATTCTTTTGATAATCTTTTTCATTTCCTTTTGATCGTGCCAAACAGCAATCAGACGAATTAATGCCTTTTTCCCTGCATCATAATATTCCGGTAGGGGTTCATATACGAGAGACCAGTTGTGATCGTAACAATATGTTTCTACCGAATTCACTAACAGACGCAGCAGGTCCGGTACAAATGGGGCCAATAAAGGTCGAAAACTGAGCAGCGTCAATGGTTCCCGGAATAAACGAGTTTCCTGATTCCTTGATCGTTTCGGTTGGTTTCCACATTCCGAATTTTGTTTTTTTTTGAGAACCGTGTCTCTTTCCGCGCTTGATTCATCCACCTCTTGTTTGACTTTTTCGAACAGACTGGTTGCTGTCAAATAGATGACCGCTTTCTCATTGGTTTCTCGTCGGAACGGCAGAATACAACGTTGATGTGGACTTCGTCGACTGGGTTTGTTCGGAAATCTATCGATGAACTGACCACTAACGACCATCCGCTGCCCGGGTCTGATTCGCCTTTTGTTTTGATACTGTTCAGTCGAAGTCGCCAAAGAGCATTGCAAATAGTTCACATATGGGTAGTCTGGTTCCTCTGGCCGATTGACTAGACTCATCCGAGGCAACCGCGATAGCTTGCTGTGCTTTTCTCCACGTACCGGGTCGTTTTGCATCATGTGGGAATTGTGGGCACTGGTCTGCACTGCATCTGGGTATTCAGATCACGTGACAGTATCTACGGGTCAATAAATTGGAGTTCAACATAGGCCTGACTCACATGACAAATTTTTAGTGGAAGCATGGAGTATTAAATGGAACCATGAAATTGAATGAAGTAATATATGCATTAAAACAATTTTATCTCATTGAGTTTCTACGGGGTAACACAGATATCTAATCCTTTTTATCAACGGCTAGCACAAAACACTGTTTCTTCATCGAGTTGTGACTGTCATAAGTTATGTTGATGAATAGCAATGCATAATAAAGCCTTCTGGTAACACTTCGTTCATCGCACTGCATACTGAATCGAGTGATCACCGTGATAACATGTATGGTGGGTACACAAATGTTTGCATTCGATGTCTTCAAAAGTGCCATTTTTAGGCATAAAAAGGATCGGATAAAGATACCTGCGTAAATCGAGTGAATCGTGAGTGGTACATGAACCAACATGGACTCGTTCATTGTGAACAAATTGGTCACATTGGTCAATCTATCAGCGCCGTGCATAGAACGCCCGAATCGAATGACAACTTATGTAGTATTTACTCAGTGGTATATCATCCATTATCACAGCGCTTATTGCCAACCTGTGTGTGGTTTAGCCTCGTATATTCACTTTGGTCTCATGAATGTGAGAGACTTCAATAAATCCAGTTCAGTTGGAACAATTATTAACGGTTCACGGACTGAAGTGGTTCTCTGATTATTACTTCTCAGCAGCAACCCAACTAGGAAATTATAATAATCACAAAGGCAAAGGAGGAAGATAATTAAGAATAATGATAACAGTACGATGACTAATTTGTGTGGATACAGAAGCGTCATTTGTCATACTTTCATGCTCATAATCACTGGTTGGTTGGACCTCGTGCAGGTCTGACACGCCATAAATAGCCGAGTTCAATGGTCCTACTATTAATATATTTCTTCCATCTTCCGGACTGTCCACTCAACGTCATTTATTCTGTCAGAGTTGATGAAGTATCAGGTAAGTGGTACATGTTTACTTAGTAAAGTACAGAACCCACAGCATAAAATCGTTCGTCAAACATCTGCTGAAGGGTTCGATTCGGGACAAGTGAAAACAAATCCAGATGAATGTTTCGACCAACCGCATCCGGTAATCAATTTCTCGTAGATACTGGTCGCGTATGGTGGTGGAATTTGCATTGATGTGGTTCGTCATCGTGTGTTAGCTGTAAAGGCCACCCTCTGACCGTGGTAATCACTCTTCACCGTCTCCGCTGATTTGTACATGCTTCGCGGACGCCAACACATCATTCACCACACATGAACAGAATAAGGGAGGATGCATTGGGTAGACCAAGGGACTATGCAAATAAAAGGTGCCACTGATCGCCAAGCGCGGGAATATCGCTAACTATCTTTGTTCACTGGGGTTTATGGGTTTTATATGCGTGGATATTGTAACTGTTCGTGTTAGACTTCTTGCGTGAAGTTCAACGGATCCTTCTATGCAATAGTTAGAGTCAGCAAGAAAATTAGCTATTTGCCGCCACCAGAGACGTTGTTGTTTCCACGTGATTTCTTTGCGCACTTCACTGCATCAACTGTAGTTCCGTCCGTATTGTTCTCGTTTTCGATTGGAGTTTTTTCATAGGTAGCTATCAGAACCGTCGCACTCAGTTCACGGTTGTTCAAACGAACACCATGAATTTCAATTCAGAGACAGCAAGGCTGATAGGCTACGTGTACCTTAGGGATTAGCATGCAAAACAATAATTATTGACAAATCTCAGGTTTTGGGTAATACAATCACAGGATACCTCTGATTAGGAAGTCATCCAATCGCATCAATCAAGGACACAGGCGAAGGTGGGCGATTGGTAGAAAATATGAGACGGTCGATAAAAGACCGGCGTGCTAAATGAGATACAAGAGGGGACTACAAAACAGTTATTATTCGTCATCGAACCAATGGTATGAGGGTCACATAGATGCACTGATTCACACAAGTACGCCTGTTTGGGTGGTATGAATGATAGAACCGGCCGACTGCAGATAATGGGCTGCCAAGCCGGATGAAATACAGACACGTTCACACACAAGGATAGTAAGTGTGCGGAAAAGTGCATGAATGGAGGAAATGTAAACACAGTTCCCATCGTCCTGGAATATTGAGGCTGATGGTAGATGTACATGCTGCAAGTTCGCTCGGTTTTGGAACTGGAGATAGATCGATGCAAACTCCAAATAACCCGTTCCACTGAACAAAATTTTTACGTATACTTCCAACCAAATAGCGCGTAGAACGCTCCTGTTTATGGTCCACTTAGTCCCCCATAAACGAACATGGCACACGAAATAGGTCTATCCAGAGTTGCTGGTTGGTACAAAAACCACAACAGAGGCTGTAGCCAACTCATATATTCATGTATTCCAGAACTAACCTAGGATAACGAGTTCTTCCGGATTAGCCTAATCGTGGATCATTCGAACGCATGTTCACAGGGAACAGCCGTGCTTTCATGTGCATAGTAAAACTGACAAGATTGAATAGATGGTCCAGAATAATGTATTTTCTGGTAATCTCTAGCAGGGGTGTTTACTCGAGCAATGACGGACGACTGGTGGCCGGTTTCGATTCCCCATATTACTGCGTTAGATGAAAGTTAAAACGTGTCCTCCGCAGACGCGATGACACTTCAACTGATGTCCCATTAAGTTCTGCGGTGAAACGGTCTGCGCAAAAAATCTTGTCTACTGGATTATCACTTTTATATTGATGAAGTTCATTGTTAAATCAAACATACTCTCCAGAGACATTTTACTCTAGGAAGTTGCAAAATACATACTTGAGTGTTTAATGTTCAGTAACACGATGCCGTCGTAAATGACGATGCCCAGTCGACAACGCTGTATTACTAGATATTAAACATTTGCTTATAACATGTCACATGCACCATCGTGTTTTAGATACACTTCGAACTGATTTCGGCTCACGTACATTACAAAGTACATACCTACAACAGTGACCTCGTTTGGTTGTCCGAAAAATACTGGAACGTATTTGAATTTTCACTCAGTTGGTACCATACAGCAATCCATTCTGAACAAGATAAACCTTCTGTCTGGCCAGTGCTGAACGCCGTCGTTCCTTCATGAGAACAAAGCCATATCGACTATGAAATCCAGAACAGATGAAAAAGTTGAATTCTGTGGGACTCTCCTGTTGGTGAACCGGGGTAAGTGGTCGACAAGAGAATTTCATCAGCATAGACCGTCAGCTCGCTAATTTTGGCAGATGCACACGTCTCATTGCGCACACATTTGTAGTCCACTTCAACAACACGTGACGGCACTTTGCATATTCGTGTTGACCAACAACTCATAGATTTTGACGTAGTTGTTGCTCGCATATGTCCCCTTAAAAAATGAGATATTTTGAGCAATAGTCATCATCATCATCATCGTACAGCGTTAAACAGTAGGGCAAGCCCCACTGACCACTGCCTTTCTCACCATGTTGCACGTTGAATTAAAAAGTATGAATATACAAGATGGACAGGGAGTGGACCTATATGGGTGGGAAAAGAAAAGAATGCCCTAGTAGCCAACACACGGAATACACAGTCTAACTCTACAAACGTACACCGATCAAACATTCTGATTCGATAGAAAGTGACAACACGATCTCCACTGATCGCGGTTCGCAGCCATATCCTTCAGTGTCTCCAGCCAACTGGTAGACGGATCTTTTGGACCCCAACCACGAAGACGTGAAGCACCTACTTTTCCTAAGTCTGCTGTACATTTTCTCATTCCTCGCTGCCACGTCATCTGTTGACCTCCACGTGGTCTCTTCCACTCCCTGGGAGGGGCGGAGAATAGGACACGGTACGGTAGACGTGTGTTTGCCATACGTAACACGTGTCCCAACCAACGAAGTCTACTAAGTTGGATACGCTGTGACAAGACGTTCTCTGAATTAGTACCCAATACTCGCTTTCTTACCTCATCGTTGCTTACTCGACTATTCCACCCAATCCTAGCGATACTACGTAAACATCGATGGTCGAAAACCTCAAGACGACGAATATCTTCAGCACGCAGACTCCAAGTTTCGCAACCATACAACAAAACTGAACGCACAGTGGCACAGTATACACGACCTTTCAACTTCAGTGAAATATCGGATCGGCGCCACAAGTGCTTCAGTCCAGCGTACGCCGCTCGAGCTTTGGATATCCGCGTACTCACCTCTACCACTGTGTTCCCATCCGTCGTCACGCAGCTACCGAGGTAGGCGAAGTGATCGACAACTGCCAGCGCCTCCCCATCGAGCATCAAGCTCGGAATCGTTGACGTCCAGTCTTGTAATATCACCTTGCACTTTGAAGGTGCAAAACGCATGCCGAATGGAGCTACAGCTCTTGCGAGATTATCTAGTGCACGCTGAGCATGTTCCGTGGATTTGAACAAGCAGACAACGTCGTCTGCGTAATCTAGGTCACATAGCTTTTCACTATCTCCTAGTTCGACGCCTACATCCTGAAGATTTTGCAAAGCACTCTCCATTATTTCGTCCATGACGAAGTTAAAAAGGAATGGAGACAAAGGGCATCCCTGCCGAACACCACTGGTCGTTTCGAACCGACCGGATAGTTCACCGTAAACCCTTACGCTGCCAGAAGTATGAGAATACAATGATCTCATTAGGTTCACGAACTTCTGGGGCATACCTTTTCGATGAAGAGTACTGAAAAGCGATGTTCGATCAACTGAATCGAAGGCGCCTTTCAGGTCTAAGAAAAGCATTATTGTTGGTCGGCGGTGCGTGTGACACGTTTCAAGTAGTCGGCGAAGAGTAAAAATCTGGTCGATGCATCCTCGACCTGGGCGGAATCCTGCCTGCTGTTCGCGGACACTCCTCTCGCGAGCCGGTGTAAGACGGTGCAGCAAAATCGAAGCTAATACTCTGGTGACTATCGGGATTAAGCTAATCCCACGATGATTACTGCAGTCATTGCGTATTCCCTTCTTGAAGATGGGAATAATCAATGATTCGCTCCATATTAACGGAATACGCTCCGCGTTCCAAATGTCACGGAGCAAGGCGGTTAGTGATTTTATCAACGCAATAGTTATTTCGGTTAACTGTCTGATATTCAATAACAGCGGTGTCGGAATTGTATTCATTCAGCCGACACTGACAATCGAATCGACCGTATACTTGCGTTGAAAAAGATTTTCCGCGGTTACCAAACGTTGGCCGATTACGAACATGTCCGACAACGCTGTTACTCAATATCAAACACTTACATCTAAAATAACGCATCGTCTACTCGATGCACTCTGAACTGTGCACTAAATAGTGATTCTAAGCACTATACCACAGTGTACCGTAATCTCACTCCGACGAATTCAAATATACCAATGGGCGTCACATTCACGTAGACCTCGTCAATTGAACATCAGATCCTGCCAAGTAGCCCGTTTGATATTGGCGAGTGGATGGAATCTTTTGAGCTGCGATGCAGTGTCTGTAGAGGCGACAGATAAAACCACACAGCTGGTATATTGAAGGCCATTTTCATTCTGCAAACGAACGTCAAAGTCGATGCGAACATTATGTGTCCACTTAAATGCCACTGCCCGCGACTCTTGAGAGTTCGAAGCTCATCAGTTACAACATCACATGCCGATAACACACACATTCTTCTTGCTGGTTCTACCAGACTGCGTGCCCCATGTATATGCAACATCAGACCAGATCTCATGACAAGAGAGACGCAAACTGACTTTACCTATATTGTTCCTTGCTCCATTACAGATATGACCGTAAGCGCGCTGAGTACATTACCTAAAGTATCTGAAATCATGTCACAGGTGATCATACGTGCTATTTGGAATATCATACTCACCGGTTCGAAGTCTACAGCGGAAACATACACCATCCCAGTCTCCATCATCAAACGCAGTGCACGCTCGACTGCTATGCATAACTCCATCACGCGCAGTAACATCAATAACACAACTAGGTGCTTCGACAATAATCAGCGACGGAAAGAATGGTCGTGGGGTGATGAACAGCTCAATGAGCAAGCACAGGTAAGCCTCTCAGTCAACTCTCACGTTCACGACTATGGGAAGCGGTCCGAGCAGGCGAAGTTACATTTCGATTCGCGAAATGCACAATGGGTAACTATCAGACGGTACTTCCAATGCGGACAACTCAATATAAATTTACAGGCATTTTCGAAGTTCCCCAGACATCAGGGTTTTTCAAAATAATCAATCTCCAACTCACAGATTGTACCCTAGTAAAATTTTCCAAGTTACATGCGAAAATTCCTATAACTTGTTCCCTACACACAAGGAATAAATTCCAAATCTTACCCAAATAGGGGCTTTTAGCAGAAAATTGCGAATATTAAATCACTGAATTTTTCAGTCGTTTTGCTGCTGTAAGATTTTCTGATACATGCGTCTCGGTCTATAGGATGTACAACCCGTGTGCAACATGACCCGGCGCTGCAGCACTGTTTTTACTTGCAAGCATGCGTCACACATAGAAAAACAACATATCTACAAACCAGGCATTTACTTCAAACAATGACCTACTTTCCAATATCCAACGCCCCTACTGAGTAACGCTGATACGGTTTTCCAACCGTATTTCTCCAGTGTTGAATGCACATGAATGCGTCTTTCACACGAAACGACCAAGTCAATCAGCCGTATGGGAGCACTAGTATAATTACCATACTGTAAACTCAGCACCTCATAGACAAATAGATGTCCAGTCGACACCTCCGCTCCGAGTGGTGTTTGACGCGCTGGATTCCCGTTGCCCTGCATCAGAATTAGTTTGTTAGGTTTGATAAAGCTGTTGCTCGACATGTGATCTAGGTGCCCGATCCTCAGTAGCGATTCACAAATGAGGAATTGTGTACGGAGCTATCTCGTCATCTCCACTAGACGGTTTTGTTACTTGACTTCAAATAATCTCACATTTTACACCAGAACTCGAAAAGGTAAGCCGCTTCATATGACTATGTTCTTATATGGGATTTCCAGATGAGAATAATAATTGGTGACAGCTCTGTGATGCCCATGTTACGGAAAACAAGACGTTTAGTGCCCGTTTCAATTGCACCAGCGAATGTCTAGCGGATTGTCTAACAATACGTTTGGATATCAGAAAAGCTCCGTTTCAAATATCCCGAGAACCAATCACTCACTTCAGCATGAACCGAGAGCCGTACACAAACAAAACATCCAACTACTGCAGCCAATTTAGGTTGAACACTTAACACGAAGCTCAGCGTTAACGATTTCACTGTCTCAGCACACATGTAGACATTTAATTTCCATTCATAAAGGTGCGTTCAACGTTTTGTGAGGAAACCTTTTAGACTGATAAAATTTAGTCATTCTAGAACCACTAGGAGAAAAGCAGCTACTTAAGTAACGAACTTTTCCTTGTCCACCACAACATACAAAATCAGCCACAGTGCAGTCCGAGATCGATATTGCGGGTTTAGAGTGTATCCCGATTTCTCTGACGCTGCTACCTAAAAGGGAGGAACTTGTAACTTGTTGGTGCCTCCATGTGATGTTGCATCTTGTTCTTTGTTCCTAGACAGGAATATTACAGTAAAACTGATGACACGCGGATGGGATAACTACAAAGACCGTAAAAGTGAGGAAATTATCAGCTAGAACGGATAAAAACAACCTTCAGAAAAGCCACAGATTACGACAAACCGAAGTGAAGAGTTGTGTGTTCTGATGTAGGACAACATCACCTTTCTAAGACCACGTTGTACTTCTTGCAGAAAGCAGTCCTACGGCCCATTCAAAGCCGTGCGAATTTCTGGAAACGTAACGACGGTCGGTCTTTTAGAATGACGCCACCGCCCAGGTAGTTTCAGATACATTCACGACCGCCATAAACTCCTAACTCCCAATCGTACGGTACAATCAGTGCGGTGCTATTGAGATTGATTTGATCTTTGTTTCGGCGAGTTCATGAAGGGTCCTTCATTGACGGAAATGACGCAGTCCATCAAAAGGATGGGATCTGCTACGTATTTAAAATTGTTACAGAATAACAAGTGTTTTTCGACCTTGTGACAAGCATTGGGGAGTGTGGGGGGCACTGGAGTTTGGTACGTTTTTACTTTTATGCGGCTGTCTCCTGCGAGAGGATAAGCCGGCTTCAGGTCATAAAGTTGACATGAAGAAATCTTCCACAGTGTTATTGCGCAATCCCAAATCGAACCTGCTAGCATTCATGAATGTCCCAAATATAAAGCAACTTGTCATGAAGAATCTTGGGAACTTGGTACAAGGTGGTTTCCCCAGTGTCACTCGGCTTTTTGTTAGTGGTAGCAACTCTGGCCCGTGCACAGCCAAGTGCTACCTGTCGAGCAACAGGAAATTTTTGTGTTGGAAGCCGGTGACCGGATGAGCGGTTCGTACGCCTTTTGGATGATGGTCTACCAATCCCGGGTTTTTTTAACGCGTCCAACTGATCTTGGCACATGGTTGCCGGTGCCTCCGTAGAAGCTCGCCCACTATTCGTTAGAGATCACCTAGACCCAGGGGTCCATGTAACCCTGTTGACCAGACAAACTGCCTTGGTAGCCGTTGGATCCCGGCGGATTTCATCCGCCTATGCAGGGGTATGTCTTTGCATGCTGGGCGCCGTCTCACCGAGGTTTTTAGGCATCGGTTACCCTCAACCTGGTTTGGCCCGCCTGTTGAGCGATTTTCCGGGGTCTGACCGCTGATGCATGCCTCAGCTTCGTGAAGCCACAGCTGAGAGTTGGGCAGGTTATGGAGACCAAAGAGATGGAAGATACCCCGAGGGGCACGACAGTCTACCAATTCAGAGTTGCTACTCCATTCAAATATCTCATAGACCCCATCGGAGTGTGGTGCATTGTAACAACTTGGGTCCAGGTCACGAGATGCGTGCAGACGATCACGGCTGGGGAGCGACCGACAACCAACGAGAACTGATTCTAATGACGTCTACAGTTTGTACCAGAGAAACAATCATCTCGTTGTTTCAATTTTTTAGTAACAGTTCAGAGAAAGAACAACCAATATGTCATGGTAGACTGCCAGATTGTAATTGGAATACGTGCTCACACATGTGATGTTACACGCAAAATATATCAAATAATGTAAGAGGTTTTGCGAAAGACAGAGCCGTTCCGTGATAAAATACAATGAACTTGCTGCTACGCGGGGATCGGGGTAGGGCAACATGCAGAGTTAAAGAACCGAAAGCAAAGGCAAAGAGAAAACTAACGACAGAAAACCGTCACAGTGGTCCAACGAAGGATCAAAAATAGCAACAATCAGTACCGGATCACCGGATAAGCGTTGGAGTCAAAGAGAAAGCATAGTGAAAGGGTGCGAGAACGGGAGGTGTTATGGCTGAACCGACTGCTTACGTTGGACAGTTAACTGATCCGCAGACAAATCAATCGTCGGAACCCGTGTCATCCTCGTCCGAGTTTCTGTGACCAATTCGATTAGTTGTTTGGCGAGACACAGTAGACACATTGATGCGTTTGGCCGGGTCCTCAGTCAGTTTGGTTTTTACCACACCCAATTGACCTAAACGCCATTCTAAACCTGAGAAGTAGAGACAGTGACAGTGACTGAGGTGTCTTACAGGAAGAAGCAGAAATAATAATGCGACTACATTTGAAACCACACAAGAAACGAGGTGTAAGATTATCAAAGGCGTCGCGTTGAAACTGCGTAATTCAGCACCAATTCCAATCCCCTACTTAGATTGCGCAATCACAGCAGTACCTTGTTGCTATTTCTTCTTCATTATGAAGTAGACGTCGAGCGGTAGGATTTGCGACAACGACCGATCTACTGGGACATCAAGTAGTACTCTTCACTCCGAGTTTCACGACCATAGTTGCAAGTTGTCCTTATAAATAAAATGGGCCGTGGTTTTGAGTATGTCATTCCACTGCACTACTGCGTGAACATGAACTGAAGGAACAAAAACATTGATGAACGGAATCAAGAGCGGTTAACGGTTACCAAATCAGACCTGAAATGTGTTAGTTATCTGACATTTTGCGGGTGAAAAGGCTGTCCCAAACTTCTAAGGTTAACCTTCAGCTTAGTACTCAAAAAACAGACAAGTCCACTCATGCAGACAAAAACGACAGTGGGTGGCAGAGGTCAAACCAACAAGAAAGAGTGGAATGCCAATCTGGTTGCATAATAGCTTTCTAGACTTCTGCCGGGCTTGAGCAGCGACCAGAATCTAACTGACTACCGTGCAATCGATCAGCGGTTCAGCGAAGCATGGAACTGATCGAAGAAAACTGTCTGTTATAATAACGCACAGCGTGTTTCATTGTTCACAATTTGTATAGATGTACATTCCCTTGCTTCGAGCAGTCAGAACCAAAATAGCAAATTTACAATAAAGCTGTTCGAAAAGCCGCGAACTGATCAAGAATATAGTTAGGTGAAGCGGCGAAAACTATGACACTCATCCACAACTCACTTTTGAGACTAACAGCCTTGCCCCCAACCGATTCCGGGCCAATCAGCTGATGCTTTAGGTCACCGGACTGATAGATGAGCAGTGAGGGTAGGTTGGACTCCGGGTAATTGGGGATGCACAAACAAGCCTCACCACGAAGGAATTTCACATCCGGGAACTTCCGCGCCAGATCTTTTAGATGTGAGTCGATCAGGGCACAAATCGGATGCCTGCGCAAAACAAGATACAAAACAACACAATACCGAGGGCTAAATAACCACTAAACAATGCTTTTGAACAAGAACAGTCGGCGTTCATGGATGTAAGATGTATGATTAGCTTTCATTGAAAAACATCAATAATGCAGCAATTACGGTTTCTATCACGAAAAACCACATGCGAACAAATTTTATACACGGGAAGGGTGTGAGTTTGTGAAAGAGAACAAGTACAACAGTATAAAGTAAACAAAGAAAGTGCA
Organism: Fasciola hepatica; assembly: GCA_948099385.1. Classification (NCBI taxonomy): domain Eukaryota; kingdom Metazoa; phylum Platyhelminthes; class Trematoda; order Plagiorchiida; family Fasciolidae; genus Fasciola; species Fasciola hepatica. The sequence goes on from CANUEZ040000182.1 coordinate 12,675,667, forward strand.
TGAACACGAGCAATATTCTTGTGGCAACCCAAATGCTTAGCCTGGAGAATGAACCAACAACATTCTTCTAAAATCAAGCTATGAAAGGGACATAATTCTCGATTCTTCAGCCAGCGGAATGTGTTTTAAATCCATGGGTTAGTACTAAATAAACCGCGGCACACATTGTGGTGAAAGAAGGCTCATCAGCACAAGGTATAAATTCACTATGCTGCAGGCCTTTCTTTTATAGACTGCCCACTGAATCGGTATAACTACATAGTGAAACGGAAATTCAAAACTAGGGATACAAACAAAGCGACATTGAATAGAACAGCGGACCATGCGTTCTCCACTTGCATCTTGACGAAAGAAGTGCTATTTGCCGTAGCCGGATTGGATCAAAATCTAGGCAAGAGTGATCACAGACTTGGTTAACGGTAAACAAACAGCATAGCAGCATTTACCTCTGACAACTCAACCCTGCAGGAGGAGGAGGTCGGTGCTCGGTTGTGCACCTCAAAACAATGAATTTGTCAGTACACCCACCCTTGTGTAATCCAGTGCAAGAATAATCCCGCAAATGTAAACTTACTAACGTTTACTCTTACGCGACTATCTTCCGTGAAAGGATACGTCGGCTCCATGAATATCACGGACCATTGCTGACCACGCGCGGCGGTCGGAAGCCAGTTTGATGTAGATCGTGGTCCTGTCCTTTTTCCATCGCCGGACTACATAGATCGACCGAAGACCTAGAAGTTCTACGTCTTTCTCAACTGTACTGGTCCACGTCCTGAGCTGCCCACTGAGACAACAACACCAACCAGGACAAACAGCAAGGCAGAGTGTTTGTTTGGTTATCTCTGACTCGGATCGCCGAACGGTATGACCGAACCACTGCAGTCGTCCACGTTGGAGGAGGACGGAGAGTGCATCGGCAGCAGAGCGTCGTCTGCTTACCACGTTGTAGAACATCCTGTCATGCCAGTTGAATATGAGGATTTGTCGCATGCACCAGTGGTCGAAAACCTCCATCCTTCTGAAATCCTAAGCTCGTAGTGGCCAGGTTTCACAGCCATAGCTGAATACGGGACGGATGGAGGCACAGTAAACACGAATTTACTCCTTATGCTGATTTCGCTGAGAATCCACAGCGTTCAGCTTAGCTGGTGGAGAGCTCTTCCGACGCTGTCGATCCGAAATACCACTTCAGATTTTGTCTGGCCGTTCGGAAGTAGAGTTGGGCCTGGGTATTTGAATGAAGGGACGCATTCGACTGGTCGGTCAATCAAAGACAGTTGTTAAATTGTCTGGTCTAGGTGAGTTGTGAAAGCTTGTTTTGGTTGAATCTATTTCTAGTCCGACGGATTCGCGAAAGAATTGATTCGATCGAGGATTGGTTGGAGTGTAGCTGGTGAGTCTCCTAGCAAGACAATATCATTCACGAACTCCAGGTCCGAGATGTATATTTCCTGACTGAGTTGAACTCCAGGGTAGTCGTGTAATGCATGACCCATTGCCCAATCAATGACACAGTTAAACAGCACCAGTGAGAGGGGACAGCCCCGTCTAAATCCGCTAGTGAGTGTGAACTCACAGGATTCTTCGCCGTACATACGAACCCTAGCACCAGTTATCGAGCAATATCCCCTCAGCAGCCTTGAAATCTTATCGGCCGTTCCATCGGATTGGATTATGGCCCAAATGGACTCGTGGTTAACCAAATCGAAGGTGGCCCGGAAGTCGATGAAACAAGCTACCGTGAGCTGCTGGAACTTACAGCAGTGCTCCAGTATTCGGTGTAGTGTGAAGATCTGATCCACACAGCTTCCGCCAGGGCGAAAACCGCCTAGGTCCGGGCGAAGGCAAAAGTAGTATGCTTCGTTATAAAATAGTTTTGGTCGATAGTTAAATAACAAGTTACCTGTGACGCGGGTGAGTAAACAGTATGATCCATTTGCGAAATGCCCGAGGCCTTCGGCGTGGTCTTGTAGCTTGGTTGGAAGAGGATGTGGCGCGAAAGTCGTTGTACCTATAGTAGCGACTAAAACAGCTTGAATTATTGATTTGATAGCCGACGTACGAAGCTACCAATTGAGATATAGTTGATGTTTTCCAAATGGACTTTTGATTCTTCTGTAAACTGACGACCCTGAATGCGAACCGTCTATTGATTGAAAATGAAATCGGACCGAGGGCAACACAGACATCAAACTGACAGACGCCAGCTTGTTCCGTGACAATGATAGCCGACCGACTGCGTCAATAGAGTCCCTAATAGAGGCAGTGAAATCACTGAGCGTGAAGGCAAATCGGAAATCGCAAAAGAGGATTTCTATTCCAATTCCGATCAACATTAAACTAAGGGATAACTATCGCCAATGGGAAGGCCAGGTGAAAAGATGTTTGAAGAACTTTCCAGCCGAACAACATACGGACCTTTTGCTGAGTCTGGTAAATAGGGCAGCATACGGCCACGTTGCAGGAGCACTGACGGAAAAGACGTTCGAGGAGATCCGTTTAGCTTAACTATCGACATACGAGTTTCATGGGAGGGGACTGATAAGTTGTTGTTTATCGTTTTTACACAACTTTTTATTTTTCCGTCTTCACTTCTTATACATGTATATATTGTATGTTGGATAGTCTCGATTTCGGATCTCACTTGTTCTCCGTTTACTCTCGAATCTAGCTGCAGATTACGTACACTGCGACGGAACGAATACTTCGTTTGGAACGGTTCGACGAAGAACCAAGTGCACCAGATGCCGCCGAGCAGCGGAGTCATACGTACAGGACAGTCTTCTCAAGTTCGTGGAATCCGTGAACTCTGGAAAACTGGATCTACTAATATCGCACGTTTCTCCGAGTGATACTCGGGTATGCCACTTCGTACAGAATTCCCATGACTCTTCATGACAAGTTCCTTTGTACACATCGCTCGTGTTTTCTCCGCGGCCGGGGTGACAAATATGTTAGCTGGGGCCTTAAAACACGAAATCACATTCAAATCACCTGCTGGAATGTGATAACACTCTTGGACGTTGGAAGCCAAGCCATCATCACACGAACGCCACATGGCTATCGCATGTCCGAAGTTCAGCTGCTGAATTCTGGTACCCGGTGTATAAAGGTTCTCGGAATAGACGACAGTTATCACCTCTATCATAGAGGACCCACGGACAGCTCTGGTCTCCACGGCATTCCAACAGTTTTCATCAACAAAGCTAATAAGACACTGCTCTCATCGAACCCATTGTCCCCTCGGATTGCCTTAGCTCTTTTTCGCGCCTTACCCTTAAACATGTCGGTTGTTGCGGTCTACGTCCCGACAGCTGCAGCCGAAAAAGCGGCAAAGGACGAATTCCTCGAGATTACAAGAGGTGATAAACAGCGTCCCGGAAAGTGACGTTTTCTTCTGGTTGCGGGGACTGGAACGCCCACACTGGTGCCTCTGCCCAAGCAACTGGACACACCTTGGGAAAATATGGTCTCGGACAGCAGTCCAGCAACGGCGAACGTCTCGTCAACTTTGCAGACTTCAACAGCCTAAGCGTCATCAACACCCGCTTCCTACCTCCCAGGAAGCACTTGGTAACGTGGTACTCTAATGACGGCCACACAGCGAACCAGATCGACTACATTTTCATACGATCACGCTGGTCATCTTCGATTGAAGATTGCCGGCCCTACCGAGACGCGAAGACTGGCAACAAGAATGGCACCGGCCACACCCTCATCTATGCACACCTTAAGATCTACCCGGCCAATCGCCGTAATAAGCGTACCCCGAAGCGGATTTACGTAACAGCGTTAGGACCATCGAGAGAGCGCCAAGCGGTCTAAGACGCCACTGCCTCCCATCTGGTCACCACGTTCGTAGGTGGAAAATAAATACAGCTGGAAAGTCAGTGGACTTCACTTAAGGCATCGATCCAACAATCCGCTTTCCATGAACTGGGCTTTATGCAACGACGACAGAAGTACTAGACATCAGGGGCGACTATCCAGTCAACCGAAAAGGCGAGAGATGCCCGCCTAAATGGTTACCCAGATTTCCGTGACATCCGGCGAAAAGCCACCCGTTCGGCCAAAAGCGACAGCAACAGCTACCGGACCGAAATCGCGGGACCATGGAGACTGCGGAGACTTCTCAAAGCTCTTCCGTCTAATCCACGCTGCATCAGGTAAGCGACATTTGACAAAAACCCTCCTTGACGATGTTGCTAGGCCGCTCGTTTTTGAGCAAGCTAAATAGATGCAGCGATGGGACGAACACTTAGACTGTTTACTGAACTATTCCACAGCAAGCTCTGTGAACCAAATCCCAGCAATCCAGAGCGAGATTTATGATGTTAACAGCAAACTACCAAGCCGAGATTGTATCACCGATATAATACACAATCTAAAGAATCGGAAAGCCTCGGAAGACGGCATCGCACCGGAGATAAATGAATCGTATCTTTCGACACAGGTCGAGCGATTGCACATCCTGTTTTGCTCGATCTGAGAAAAGGAATAATTCCCAGAAGACTGGGGAACTTCAATATTACTCCCACTTCTAAAGGAGGATGAGAGGACTGTGTGCACAAACTACCGTGACATCAGTTTAATCGACGTGGCCGCCAAAATATTCTCCGTGCTTTTGCTGAACCGCCTCTGGGCAGTGCGGAATGCGCGCATACGGCCCAGCCAAGGAGGCTTACCCCGTGGTAAAGGGTGCGTGGACCAAATATTCACCCTCCGTAAAGTATTAGAACATCGGCACAGGTTTCAACAACTAACTACAGCTTGTTTTATTGGTTTTCGGGCTGCCTTTGAGTCAGTTTACAGAAAATCGTTATGGACCATACCACAAGCGAATTGAATGCCCCAGAAAACTGTCACTCCCATGAGGTCGTACCACGCAAATACGGTTGCGAAAATAAGCATCTACGGAGATTAGTCTAGTGACTTTTCCCTCAACCCCGATGTTAGGCACGGTTGTTCCCTGTCGCTAGTGCTGTTCAACTACAACATCGATTGGGTAATGCGTCAAGCGCTCACTGATTACTCTGGTATTCAAGGGGTACTGATGCTTTCTTCGTCTATTAAGAATCCCTCGATGCCGTCGTCATTCTTGGAGGCAGCCCAAGTGCCTTGAAGCACGTTTTCAATGGAGTATAATCTTTTACAAAATCCATGGGACTAGAGATCAATACGTCGAAGACCAAGATCCCTTCGACTTGCACTACACAGTCCGTTCTCCCGACATTTATGTACGGCGAAAAAATCAAGCACGTCCCAGTGCTCAGTTATCTTGGCTCCACAAATCTCTTAAACGGTTAATCAGAAGACGAAGTCAAGTTGTGCAACGATAATGCCAGGATTGCATTTTTTTAGCTTCGCAATGCACTCTGGACGCGCGACGAAATTAGCCCCCGGAATAATTTTCGTGTCTTCCGGCTCGCTATCCGTCCAATGCCGACCTACGTTTGCGAGACGTGGTCACTACGCGTCAAGAACATAAGCTGGAAGTGTTTGACCACTGATATCTGTGATGGAAACTGAAAGTGGCTTGGCACGACGTGCTTTCAAACGACACAATAAGACGACGGTGCTTCAATATCGAAAAGCTGTGAGCGTTCATCTAACGCCGACGATTGCAGTGGTTTGGACATGTCCCACGAAATCCTGACACGAAGGTCTCGAAATAATGCCTCGCTTTTTTTTCATATCCAGGATGGCGCTGTCGCCTCGGAGGGCAGCTAAAAATATTGGCCAATACTGTCAAATCGGACGTTGAGGGATTAGGACTAAAGCCTGTTCACAGCGTTCGTAACTAGAAGCAGAACTAGATTTTCCTGTGCTCATGTCTCGCATCCGATCGTCGTTCATAGGCAGGTGCCATTCGAGACTTGCCTTAAGCTGGCTTATCCTCACGCAGGAGCTAGCCGCATAAAAGCAAAATTACATTTCTCCTTTAGTATATGAACATATTGTAGATTGTGAGAACTACGACAAGGTCATCGAGGTACTCACTAGGCTTTACGTTTGTCCAGAAACGAGATGTTCGCTTGTCATATTCTTGCAACTGCGAAACAAAAAATGGACAGTCTCTAGATCAGTTTGCATCGAAGTTGAAGTTACTGATGACAAACTGCAATTATATATCAACAACGGCTGAAGAGCATCACGGCGATGTCATTCGTGATGCTTACATTACCGGTATCCAGTCGGACCATGTCAGGCAATGTCTTCTGGAATTCAGCTCTTTGAATTATCAGACGGCGATCGAGCAAGCCAGGGCGTTGGCAATGGCTAAACAACAGTCTTTGTTCCATCGAAATGTCTGTTTTATCGCATACTGCGGCAGCTCACGTCTTTCCAATTCTCACAGTAACGACTGAAAGCTTCGAAGAGAAGGTTATAGCGGTAACTCGCTCTAAATGCTTTCTTCTGCGGCTACGACAAAAATCCCAGACACAAATGTCCAGCTAGAGATGCTAAATTTAGGGCGTGTCGAAAGAACGGTCATGTTCAAAAGACCCGTCCATCCAAAATCCAGAACATGGTGTCACCCGCTGTCCGTGTATCCATACCAGCTGCCTCTACTGCTGTCGCGCCGGAATGTCTTTCCAAGTCAATCGTAGAAATTGAAGCCAACAGTATCCCGTGCAGTGCTCTTATAGATACAGACAAATCGGGTATGTCTCAGAGGACTGGTATATGCCAACAACTGGAAGATATATTCTGCTCGAGAAACCATAGCGATGGCTTCTAGTACATTATCAAGTAACAAGAAAGATTATTGCCTTGTCTCCTTCAAGTTTAGAAATCGCATCTATGATCAATGCCGAGTAACCTGTGCACAGATGTACTGCTCGGACACGATTTTCTTGGACTCCATGAGAGTGCCAACATCTCGTTTGGTTGACAGGAACACCCGCTTAGTGTTTGTCTGTGGAAACCGGTTTCCGTCATAGCTTCACAACTTTTCCAGAACTTATCTTCAGAATGCAAATCCACGACTACAAAATCATGACACTGTCGAGAAGATGATATCTTCATACACGAGGAAGTAAAACTACTTCTTTTCGATGGGATCATTAGCCCCTCTAACTCCTCCTCTTGGGTTCAAATGCTCGTGGTTACTAGCCACAATCACAAACAGAGGACGACGGTAGACTATAGTTAAACCATCAATAAATTCATGAACTTGAATGTTTATCCGCTACCGAAAATAGACGAGGATTGGAAAAAGGTGGATATGACGCATTCACCACACCAGATCCGAGATACTAATTCTGAACAGCTTTCCAGGCCTGTGGATGGTTATATCAGTTCTGTCGTATCCCTTTTGGGGTTACTATTGTATTGTAAATCAGAACACGGAGCTCTCGTAGCGTACGTAAACATGCATGTATGTAATCTGTGCCAGACACAGGCTACGCGAGCGCTATGGACAAATCGATCAATAGATTTAGTGACCTTGTGAGTAGACATGAACAACGAATCATAGCATCGTACGTAAGCACAAGGGAAGATAGTCAGACAGATCACGTGGAGCTCTCGATTGAATGCATGCATGCACATAATACACACAACATCACTTCCCCTCCATCGTCAATGTTTTATGCGCTTATGTAGCGCTCAACGGGTTTCGGAGTTCCTGAGGAACGACGTATGGTCTGTTGATTAGTACTGCGTTGTTTAGAGAGGATGGGTCGAGAAATTGCCCTAGCGTACTTCCCACTGTACAGCTGACGAACGTTAACTTTTTTTCCATTGGCTAATTTATATGTGCCTGGTCCTAGAACTCGCTTGGTTAATATTAGCGGTGAGAAACTTGCTTCTTCCTTTCGTCCTGTCTGATTCAGCAAACGAACGCAAGTTCCGGGACTCAGCTTTTCCGCTGTTCTCGCGTAAATGCTTTGATAATTCTGTTTCCGGAGCAATTCGGGTCCCGTTTTGTCATTCCCGATCTGATGTCCTGCGTCAAGCCTCGAACGTAAAGCCCTCTCAAGCATGTTCTCCAGGAGTCTAATCTGTTGCCCTGTGTTAAATGGTGCGATATGGAAACAACGCTTGAAGCACAGAATCTCCCCGAGTCTCCTTGTAACCGTGATGCTTGAATACTCCCTTTTAGTGAACGGCTGAGGCGTTCTACCCTGACGTTGCATTAAGGATTATACGGGACGGTTCGTGAATGTTTAATTCCTTGCCGGCTTAGAAATTTTTTGATTTCGAAGCTGACAAACTGTGGGCCATTACCTGTAACGACCTCTTCTGGTACACCGAAACGAGCAATGAGGTGTTCCACCCACTGAATTATTGTAGAAGAGGTTACATCTTCGCATACGTGTACTTCAGGCCACTTACTATAATAATACGTGGCAACAAGCATATTGTGTTTGTGAATTGGAGCTGTTGAAAGCGGTCTCGCGATATCAGGAGCCAACTTTGCCCAAGGTAGCATAGGATAATCCACTGGTTGTATTGGTGCCGGTATGAGTTCGATTGTTTTATCGGAATGTTGACAAGGTCCACAGTTAGTAACAATGACCTCAACGGAAGAACACATACGCGGCCACCAAAACCATTCGCTAACCCGAAGGTGGGTCCTTGTAATTCCAGGATGTCTCTCGTGCCTACATAATATAAATTAGCATTTTTGAGTAGATGGCGAAACGAATATCAATCCACGCATGACACATTCATCTATCACAGAAAGTTTCTCTCGCAGATTGTAGTAACATCTCAGTTCATCTGGGATAATACCTATTTTGGGAGACCATCCACCCTGAATGTATTGTTTGACCTCCTTCAGGAAGGGGCAGCGGCCAATGAAAAGCTGCCAAATGGGGAAGTGACCGGTGGTGGCGGGAATCGAACCCGGACCGTTACTGCCCAAAGTCCACTACGATAACCGTATGACCACCGCCGGTATCTGGAAATCAGCAACATGGTAAGGTCAAGAATGGCAAAACAGCTTTAATTTTGTCTACAGATGAGGGAAACAAAACACAGCCGCAGACGCCCATAGCAGATCCCGTTGTGGAGCCGTTCTTTCTGGGGTCGATCTAAGGGAACTGCATAATGTCTTATGACAACTGGGAATCACGCGCATGGCTCATTTTGTCCGATCTTGCTTTTTTTGAGGATATATAAAAAACGACTACTGACTGTGAGACCTGCTCGGAAATAAAGCCGAAGTTCTAGAGTGCCTCCACCGGTCATTTGTTCAAAGCGACACAGCCGTTCGAAGAGTCGTAAATCGACTTCAAAGGTCCACTCCTATCTTCAACCAGTAAGCAGTACTGACTGACCGATATTGATGAAAATCCTAGATTTTGGTTTGCTTTTGCGTGCCCATACTTGAGCATTTAACAGGCAATCAAATGCCTTTGCCAGCTGTTCTCCATTCTTGGAACTCCGGAGTACATTCGCTGGGATTAAAGCTCACCTTTAACATCTGTCAAGATTAAAAGTTTTCTTCTTGGAAGAGCAGTCTTCCCGAGTCGTATTACACCGTATAACCCAGAAGGAAAAAATCACATGGATCGTCTGATTAAAACTCTCCGGAAGACTATTCTTCTCGGCCTGAAATCGAAGAAACTCGCCATAGAGAGCTGGGAATTTGTTTTGCTCGATGCCTCGCACTACATTCGTTCTCTATTGTGCACAGCGACCAACACTACACCCGAGGAACAGTTGTTCTGTTATAACCGGAAGTCCACTACAAACACCACACTCCCTGCCTGGGATAGTCCTCCTTAGAAATAACCACAGAATAACAAATTACGATCTTCTTGTGGGAGGGGGGACTGTTATGTTGTAATCTGTACTACGCGCATGTTCCACTTCAAAACGGGAAAGAGGACGCAGTTTCGGTTTGCCAACTGGCTCCCAAGTCAAGTGACAATCATAATGAAGAAATTACAAACAAATGTGACATGACACAGACTGACTTATCACCGACAATCGGTTCCAACACAAACGACTGTGAAATATTTGACATTCAGCCTGACCCCAGCCGATGTTCTCACAAACAACAAAGACCGCAATCCTGACACACTCATTCGACAGCAGAACTGAGATCATCCTTATTTCCTAAGAGGCCGGAAAGCCTAAAAATATTATATTTGCTATTTTTTATTACATCTCGCACACTCAAACACGAAACTCAAAATCACAGCGGGGGAGAATGACATGCTTATCATTTTATACTGCGTCTTGTTTTTCCGAAAGAGAGAGAGTACGTTAGATAGAGCCTAAACTGTGGATCTCACTAGTTCTCCGTCTACTGTAGAATTTCGCTGTAGATTACGCACATCACAGGGAGGGAGAGAGAGAGAAGGCCAGATCATGCTTATATTCGCCCTGAACTGCGTAGACTATCCAAAAGGCATTTCTAACCATGCAGCATGCTCATATGGACAGTATCATCGGCCGACAGATGAGGGGTCGCGCCATCACGCCCAGAGTTATCGATCAAATCGTGCGTCGACCTTCATGAACACCAGGGGAGGCTTAAGGAAATGCCACAAAGATGGAGACGCTGTACTAAGACACGGAGTTGCACAGTTATGTAGCTCAACCGATACATTCAGACCATCAACGGTGACCATATCGCACGAAGTTCCTACGCGATGGGATCGCAGAGGCTACAGGCCTGCGACATGAATGAGGCCAGACGAGGACGATCTAAAGCGTGGAAAACGAATCGACCGAAGGTGAGAGAATACCAACCTTCATAGGTACGGCTACCAATGAATCGTACCATATGGTGCCACTGATGTTGAATGGCCTGCAAGCACATGGTTTGACTGACACAGGGGATTTGCGCAGTGTGTGAACATGATGAAGCCCGATCTAACAGATAACGAACCTTTGCAAGGTTATTAAATCCCCATTTTCGGAACAAAAAACTAACATTTCCTAGGATATTATTAAACCCTTGTGAGAATCAGTTGCAGTGTAGGTGTTGTTACATTGATTCCACAGAACTGTTTCAATAGTGGAAGATGCGAATGCTGAACATAAAACGATCCACTTGGTCGTTTGGTTTAGAGAATGATTGCAAGACGAAAAATGCTTATTTTTGACAGTGATCTCGAAATGATACTATTTATGTGACTAGTTCCTTTCAATAATCTCGCTCTCTCAATGCAGTAACTCTCAGCAAGAAACAATCTGAGCGCTCCCGACTAGTATTTCTCGATACGGGGACTAACGTACATGCAAATGTTAGGGTAAATAACAAACTGTGTACCATCCTTACCCGTTCTGAGCAATGTGTATGACAACATGCACATCACCGGCTTCTGTTACCTCCGACTTCCATTCTGCTTTGGAAATCTCCCGCACGTAACCATATTTGGCTTTGGAAGCTTCCTCCTGTAACATTGCGAGACGTTTGCGGCGATACTGTTCGAGGAACTTGATATCCTCTTCGTCTGCTTCATCTTCAGCCAATTCTATTCTTGTTTCTAACTGATCTACACTCAACGTTTTGAGGATAGATTCTGCACGAATGTGACGTAGACAGGCGAAAAAAATCTCACCTGGATCTGGAGGGGATGGTGGCTCTTCAACCGGAACGACAGGTTTTGGTGGTAGTATTCCTTTTTGCCGAAGAATGTCATTCCATTCAGTATCCTCTGCGGTATTCTAGGGTGAGAGCTTAGTGATTCAATTGAAAGTGACGTACCAGCATTCTTGCGATGTGAACTTAACCAGTGTATGAAAGCAAGTGTACTAAAAACGGAGGATGTAGAAAAAAATCAAAAGTGAGAAGAGGAATAACTGTTTTATGTCGCAGCACACGAACCGCTGAAGAAATAAAAACCGAAACTATCAGAAGCCTGAGAATTGGTCGCCATTTGAACCACAGGACTTAGTAGTGTTCCGTGTTATTTTCCTTGTGTTAATCTGCCTCGTTCATACGTTACATTGTACCCACTCCTACTTCAAATTATGTATTTTTGTCATTAGTCGAGTAAAGCGCAATTTCCCACTTTCCGATTCTTATTCTTTACGATAAAAAAACTCATCGCCGCATGTTGAGAAGTACACATAAATGTACTCGACTAATAAAGCCATGATCTGCTGTCTTCGGCCCCACAAATTTGACACCGATACCAACGCTTTCTGAAAACCAGTACAGCCAGATTATTCATACAAATCCCACATGTTCACCAACGTTCTTTCACCATCAGTCTACCAACATATTTCGGAATTCAAAACCACTGGAAGTGTCATCTCAGCAAACCAGTCCTCGTACGAGCGCCCCGAAGGTACTATCTTCGCCTGATACCAACTAACTAAAGATGAACATCACTACGGGCAAAACATTCACCAATTCACTTAGAATATCAAGTTCTTGTTGAACAACTGAGACTTACGTTCGGTGTCTGCCAAATAGCATCACGACGGCCCTATGCAAGACACACTTACCATAAAGTCATGACAATAGAAAGAAGACATAAGTTACGACTCTTGTCTACCGCGTACATAGAGAATTCAGTTTATATATGACACGGCGAGAAGAATAATACAATGGAATGGGCTAGATTGAAAGCTATGATAGTGCATTCGGCAGAGAGAGGGGGAGGTCTGTTCGGTTAGCGCCAAGGCAAACAAACATTAGTGTCAACCGTTTTTGTGCACAAAGCGCCGGCTGATGCATCAAGATAAGCATCGCTTCGCTAAATTCTAACAGCTTCGATTAATGATAGCACAATATCACTGTGAAGAATTTGGACGGGTCAACCTTATGACCTGATGCAATTAAATGTTTTCTAATTGAAGAAGCCAGAGACTTGACGTCATTCACTGCGGTCGCATTGTGTTGCATCATTGATTATGCGAACCATTTGGGTATACGCTCTGACATTAGTCAAGCCAAGCGGCGATCCGTTCTACCAATGTATGCGTCACCGCAGCTGCAAGTGAACTGATAGACAACATGTGAGACATTAGGATCGGCTGGACTGCTAGATTGATTTTTGAAGCTTAACTCTTTGGTGGTCTGCAACAGACGTAATTGCACCGCTTTGTATAAAAGCCTTACGGCTGAATTAGGATTTCTATTTATCTGGTTAAATACGTGGTCACCTTTAAACGGCTGGCTTGTTGACATCCTACCCCCATTCAAAAACATGCAACACCATTCTGTCTACATGACTCATTTGAACTCGCAGACACATTGAAAAATATCTTAGTGAGTTCCGAAATAGTGCACCCAGTTGACGTTGAGCCCCTTTTTACTAAATTACCTCTTCGTGAGACAGTTGATTATCTATATGATTTTATTCCTTCGCATAAATTTAATTTATCCCTATTGAATACATTAGGGCCTTATTTTTTATACACACAGAATATCCGTTTCAATTTTGAAGGGAAACCCTACAAACAGATGGATGGTGTGGCCATGGGAAGTCCTCTGGGTGTGACATTGTGAGATGTTCTTTTGAAAATGATCGAAAGAAAAATTTGTGATAATATTTCTCAATTTTCCCATTACAGACGATACGTGACAATGGACGCTCTTGCTTGTTTGTCCTAGGGAACAACAAAAATCGTGTGATAAGCCGAACTTCAACCCTTGAAATATTTATTATTATTCTTATTATTTATTTTTCACATCCGTCTGGTTTCATCCTGTGTGCCAAAAAACATGGTACCATCGGGGAGAAAGAAATAGATTGTCTGAGTCCATGATCTGGTTGAAGGTGCGATACTGCCAGGTTGCCCAAGCAAAAGCAGGTGGTTTTCTCAGGGGTCCGCAACCAGAGCTTTTAGCTATCCAAGGCCTAACCCGCAAGGCCGTGGGACGAAACGTTAGGTTCGTAACCCACTGGGGCCGGTGACTGAATACTCTTCTCATATGCCCTTCGAATGAGGCCAAACATCTTGGATGCCTAGTGCACCTCTCCACCACATATGCCGGTGAGCATAGTTCTGTATGCTTCGTACGTCGTCTGTGGTTGGTTTGGAATCAGGGTTTAGCCATCTTCCCTAGACTGACTATTAGCCAGTCAACCCGGTGGAAGAGCGCCAGGTATTTGCTTTCGTCCTCTCACTTTAGTTGGAACACCTCCGCCACGAGAAGCCGGTGAGCAAGACTTCCTCAGCGGAGGCTGTGTTGGACGCACGTTCACCTGGGAGCATTTCGAGAGGCGTTGAGGACGGGTAGCCATCTCGGAGCCTGAGACACCCATCTCCGACCATAGTGAGGCATATGGAAGCTAATGAACTTTGCGAGTACCTGTAGATACCAAGAGGTTGCCGATTAGCTCGGTTAACTGGTTTGTCCTTGTAACTCAAAAATCCTTATGGAAACGACATCAATGCCCTATCGTTGGATACCTCAGTGTAAAAATCCGTTAACTAGAAATCGCCTAGGAAAATGTCTATCTGCTATGCAGAATCTGTGTGTGGATATTCTACTGGGTCACGATATCCTCGGATTAGATGAAAAGGACAAAATACCCTTTGGGGGAACAAGTGCGACTTTCCCACTATACAATCTATCTGCCGCGAAAATCCAGTCTTAGCCCCTGTTCGCTCACCTTTCTCCCAACTGTAAACCTGTTTCCTCTGAGTCCCGCAGGCTTTCGATGACGAGCCCGTCACACCGTTTAGAACACTTTGGATCCCTGAAGCACGCATAATCAAACTCCCGTAGTGGAACGTGAAAAGCCCCACACGGTTATATTCCGTTTGGAGTCACCAATGGGGTAGTATGTTTTCAGCGCACTATTCACGAAGTCCTGAAGGTAGAGAAGTTGGAGAAAACTTTTGCCTACGTTTATAATGTATGTGGCGAGACACGGAATAAGCACGACCGGAACCTCAAATGCTTCCTAAAGGTTGTTCTCAAATACGGTATAACACATAATGATGCCCAGTCAGTCACGTCTGCCACGGAAATTCTGAGCCCCGGTTACCACATAAAACGATGCGTACTCAAACCTAATCCCGAGCGAATGAACCCTTTGAGCGATGTCCCACCTCCGACCGACATGAAGCCACGACACCTGGTAGGTATGTTTGCTCATTACTGTTAATGGATACCAACTGTCTCGGAAGAAATCAACCCAATCGTCTGAAATAAAACCTTCTTTCTTTCACCGTACGTAAGGAAAATCATTAAAGGATCCGAAATTAGCATTAGAAACCATAACGGCTGTGAAGACAGACTATAATGCTCCAATCACTGTCGAAGCGGACGCGTCAGACGAATATAACTGCTTTACTCAGTCAGAACAATCGACCGGTTGCCTTTTTCTCCCGTGCATTGACTCTTAGCGACGGACACCACTCCGTCGTCGAGAAATCGGCCTGCGCGATCGTTCAAGCTATTCGGAAATGGCGACACCTTCTCCTCGGCACTTATTTCCGACCAGCGATCAGTTGCCTTTATATATGACAGCAAGCAGAATAGAAAATGATGATACGGAGATGACTACTGGAGTTTTGCCCGTCAATACAATACAATTTGCAGGGCCGAAAAGAGTAACCAGGTGGTTGGTGCTTTGTTTCACTGCTCGTGTGCCTCCAAGTTAGATGGAAGTACCCTGCAAAAACGTTTATCGCCCACTGTGATACCGGAATAGCCCGTTTGGTCCAACCTCGCGTTCCAAGTACTCGCCATACTCGGTACAGGAAGTCTCTGAAAACTACTTCCATGCTATATAGACAAAGCTACAAAACCACCTGAAGGATTCAGTACTAACTTCAAAGGAGTACTACCCTTATCGACTCAATCAACACCAATATGCTACCCCTGCTAAACTGTCATCAACGAGACAATGGTGGATATCTTGCGAAACCTTCAGGATGTGAGCATCGAACTCACAAATGGCAAAAGCTGTGTGATTTAGATTATGTCAACGACCTTTTATGCGTGTTCTAATCTATGGAACATGCGTAAAGTGCACTAGATAGACTTGCGCGAGTTGCAGATCCATTAGGCATGCGCTTTGCACCTTCAAAGTGTAAAGTGATGGTAGAAGACTGGACATGAGTGGCTCCGAGCTTGGTGCTTGATGGGGAAGTGATAAAACTAGTCGACCGCTTAACTTACCCTGGCAACAGCTTGACGACGGACGGGAGCACGGCAGTAACGATGAGCATGAGCATATCCAAGGCTCAAGCGGCGTACGCTGGACTGAAGTATTTCTGGCGCCAACCAGATATTTACTTTTACTTCGCTACTTTTATGCTGCTGTCTCCTAAGATTGGATGAGCCGGCTTCAAGGACGTCGTGGATTGCGCCTAACTACGAACGGCAGTCAGAGGCGAAATCGGTTGTGCACGCAAGTGGTAAAATCCATTAAAAGTGTTAGGAATTGTGTACAAAGTGGCATCCCCAACGTCATTTCGAGGTTGAAAGGTCGTGCGTACTGTGCCGCAGTGTGCTTAACTCTGTTGTATGGTTGCACGATATGAAGTCTGCGTGCGGAACATGTTCGTCGCTTTGAGGTTTTCCACCACTGACGTTTGTGTAGTGTACCTCGCAGAGCCGCCCCTCGGGATGTAACATTGAACGAAGTGCGTAAATCCCTAAGACGCCAACTGACTAGAAGCCTGAGAAAGGACCGCGAACAGTGGTGGATTGCGGAATGTAGGGAAATGGAAAACGATGTGTCCGCTGGCAATACTTTTATTTCTACGCGACTATCTTCTGCAAGAGGATAAGTCGGCTCCATAGACATCACGAAAATGATAATACTAGCAACCCTTACCGCTTGATTAGAGGTACTGGCCCACGGAAGCCTGGTGTAAGTAAGTTAATCTAGGAATCCGACGGCTCACTGATTTACTCTCAGGGGTGTCGTCTGGAGCGTTGGGTGGAACACTTTAGGAACAACTCAGTTGGCCTACTTCTACAATGGACCTTCCAAACATACCTGCCAGAGAATTGATGCAGACAGACATCACTCCTCCATCAGAAGTGGTGATTATGCAGGAGATAGGTTACTCGAAAAGATACAAAGCCGCTGGTCCGAATAGGTTATCGCTATTTCTTCTCAAGGATGGAAGCGAAGCTTTGGTTTCGGAGTTACCGAAACTCCTCCGGGTTATTTGGGATAGTGAGCGAATTCCCAGGGAATGGTATGAATCGGTGGTTGTGTCGATTTACAAGAAAAGTGACAAACTCTCCTGTGAAAACCACAGAGGAATTAGGTTGCTAAGTATTGCGTTCAAACTGCTCACCGGGTTTATTATTCACCGATTATCCAGCGCGCGCAAAATGTGTACACGCGAGAATCAAGCCAGTTTCAGACCCAGTCGGGTTTGTATCGACCAAATCTTTTCTCTGTGACAAAATTTAGGGCACACCACGCCTGATCTACTGAGGCCTTATGAGGTCACCACTTTAAGTCTCAGGATCATGGTTGCCGGTTTCCTTCATACCACAAATCATGAAAATACACAACGATACACGCATTCGCTGTTTTGCTCGCTCTGCTCACTCGAAAAACAAGCACGAACTCATCACGCTCGCTAATCTTCGCGGTATGAACCATAATATCGATTCTGCGCACCCAATTCTCTAATTTTTCTCTTCTCTTGCCCTATTTTTGACCGAAACCCAAATCTCCCCCTCATCAGACACTACCCACCTCCAATTTCCCAACTATACCTTTCATTCCTCCTTTTCACCCAAAGGTAGCGTCTGTGCCTTTGTCCATCAGTCAATCGCCACATCCAGAATCCAGAATTTTGACTTTTGCAGTCGTGAATTTCAGTTTATGTGGCTGAAACTCCGACTTCCTTATTTTATTCACTACTTTGGTGCTGTTTACCGTTCACCTAACAGTAGCGATCCATCGATCTTTGATTTCTTATCTTCGAACATTGAGCACTTGTTTGTTAGGGGTCCCAACTGCCATATCACCATCCTAAGAGATTTTAATGTTTACAATCATCATCATCATCATCATCGTACAGCGTTAAACAGTAGGGCAAGCCCCACTGACCACTGCCTTTCTCACCATGTTGCATGTTGAATTAGAAAGTATGAATATACAAGATGGACAGGGAGTGGACCTATAGGGGTGGGAAAAGGAAGAAATGCCCTAATAGCCAACACACGGAATACACAGTCTAACTCTACAAACACACATCGATCAGTCATTCTGATTTTATGGAAAGTGACAGCACGATCGCCACTGTTCGCGGTTAACAGCTATATCCTTCAGTGTCTTCAGCCAACTGGTAGACGGATCTTTTGGACCCCAACCACGAAGACGTGAAGCACCTACTTTTCCTAAGTCTGCCGTACATTTTCTGATTCCTCGTTGCCACGTCATCTGTTGACCTCCACGTGGTCTCTTCCACTCCCTAGGAGGAACGGAGAATAGGACACGGTACGGTAGACGTGTGTTTGCCATACGTAACACGTGTCCCAAATAACGAAGTCTACTAAGTTGGATACGCTGTGACAAAACGTTCTCTGAATTAGTACCCAATACTCGCTTTCTCACCTCATCGTTGCTTACTCGGCTATTCCACCCAATCCTAGCGATACTACGTAAACATCGATGGTCGAAAACCTCAAGACGACGAATATCTTCAGCACGCAGACTCCAAGTTTCGCAACCGTACAACAAAACAGAGCGCACAGCAGCACAGTATACACGACCTTTCAACTTCAGTGAAATATCGGATCGGCGCCACAAGTGCTTCAGTCCAGCGTACGCCGCTCGAGCTTTGGATATCCGCGTACTCACCTCTGATGATGTGCTCCCATCCGTCGTCACGCAGCTACCGAGGTAGGTGAAGTGATCGACAACTGACAGCACCTCCCCATCGAGCATCAAGCTCGGAATTGTTGACATCCAGTCTTGTAACACCACCTTGCACTTTGAAGGTGCAAAGCGCATGCCCAATGGAGCTACAGCTCTTGCGAGATTATCTAGTGCACGCTGAGCATGTTCCGTGGATTCGAACAAGCAGACAACGTCGTCTGCGTAATCTAAGTCACATAGCTTTTCACTATCTCCTAGTTCGACCCCTACATCCTGAAGATTTTGCAGCCCACTCTCCATTATTTCGTCCATGACGAAGTTAAAAAGGAATGGAGACAAAGGGCATCCCTGCCGAACACCACTGGTCGTTTCGAACCGACCGGATAGTTCACCGCAAACCCTTACGCGGCCAGAAGTATGAGAGTACAATGATCTCATTAGGTTCACGAACTTCTGGGGCATACCTTTTCGATGAAGAGTACTGAAAAGCGATGTTCGATCAACTGAATCGAAGGCGCCTTTCAGGTCTAAGAAAAGCATTATTGTTGGTCGGCGGTGCGTGTGACGCGTTTCAAGAAGTCGGCGAAGAGTAAAAATCTGGTCGATGCATCCTCGACCTGGACGGAATCCAGCCTGCTGTTCGCGGACATTCCTCTCGCGAGCCGGTGTAAGACGGTGCAGCAAAATCGAAGCTAATACTTTGGTGACTATCGGGATTAAGCTAATCCCACGATGATTACTGCAGCCATTGCGTATTCCCTTCTTGAAGATGGGAACAATCAATGACTCGCTCCATATTAACGGAATACGCTCCTCCTTCCAAATGTCACGGAGCAAGGCGGTTAGTGATTTTATCAACGCCTCACCACCCAGTTTGAAAAGAACTGGGGGAAGTTCGTCGGGACCTGCCGCTTTCCCCCGCCTTAGTAATCGAATACATGACTCTACTTCTACTTCTGATGGGGGCTCAAGTGATACCACCCAAGGAGTCACAGTTGTTGACACGGGAGTAACTACACTAGCGTGCGGCCAGCTAAACTGTTCCTTGAAGTACTCGGCCCATCGGTCAAGCCTTTGCTGTTTGTTATGGATGGGTTCTCCATTCCTATTGCAAATCGCTTCACTGACCTGAGTTCGCCGTCCACCGGTGTCACGAATAAGTTTGAACAGTCTTTGACTGTTACCTGAAGCAGCTGCCACTTCCATTTCTTCGGCTACCTTGACCCACCAATTTTCGCGATCCTTCTTAAGGCTTCGCGTAACTTGTCTTTGCAGCTTTCTCCGCATCTTATTCATCTCCTTACGGTTCGAGAGCTGACGCTTTTGCTCCATTATACTAAGCGACTCTTGCGAGATCCAGTGTCTTTGATGGACAACGGATCCAGGACCACAGGCAAAACCTGCTACAACGTGCATCACCTGTTTCATATGAGCTAATGCTCATCTACATTACTGTTCGTCGTAGATCCTGGCTCATGTGCTAACTTCTGCTCATACCGAGTGCATACTTCTAGATCACACATACTTTGCACGGCTAACCGGGTTTGCGGTTTGCGACGATGACCATGAAGCTGGAGAGATAATCGCATTAAAACTAATGCATGGTCCGACTCTACGTACGTGGACCAGTAAGATCTACAGTTCTGAACAGAACTGCGCCACCGGTAGTTTACGGCGATATGATCAATTTGACTAAAAGTACCTGTAGAGTTAGAGCGCCATGTTGCTGTGCGACGCGAGCTGTATCGGAAATTGGTGCTAGACAAGAACAATCGATTGTCTGCACAAAATTGGAGAAGCCTATCCCCGTTATCTGTGCGCTCAGCGGGTAAAGCACAACACCCACCTAAACAGGCTTCTGACACACTGAGTTTGCCAACTTGTGCATTGAAGTCACCAGCTAGCACTACAATGTCGGAACCTTTACTGCTGCGAACGAGAGTGGCGAGGGCATCATAGAACTCATCTTTCTGCAAGTCTGAGCTGCAGTCTGTTGGGGCGTACGCCGAGATCACGAACAAATTGCGTTTAACACAACTATCCTTTCGAACGCCGACTGACTCCTGGAATCTCACAGCACATAAACGACTGTTAACAGGGATCCAGTCTAATAGGGCAGCCTCAGCCTTGTCAGTCAAGACAATTCCTACACCACGTTGACCCACAGCCCTAGCTGCTTCGTCTTCTGAGGTGCGCAGAATATACCTCGATGAGATACCAGGAGCAGTTAGCTGAATTACATTGCTCGAATCCTGGATACGCGTTTCGCTTAAGCAGCAAACATCAATCTTCAGAGAGTTCATTGTGAGGGCTAGGCACGCCTGCTGACCGGCCTGCATGAGTGTACGCACGTTGAAGGAGCCGAGATTC
Source organism: Fasciola hepatica (assembly GCA_948099385.1). Lineage (NCBI taxonomy): Eukaryota > Metazoa > Platyhelminthes > Trematoda > Plagiorchiida > Fasciolidae > Fasciola > Fasciola hepatica. Next base: position 12,696,762 of record CANUEZ040000182.1, read on the forward strand.
AGAGGCTGACGGGGCTTGAGAAAATGTGAGTTACCAGTCAGAGGATTATTCCCGACACTATTTGACATTGAACTGTTGCGAGTATCGACCGTGTTATCAATGGGAGCATTATGGGTGGATAGATGGGGCAAAGAGGGATGGTTAGGGACCGAAGACAAAGGTTGAATAACAGAGAGGGAACTCTGAGCAGTAGCACACTTATCACTACCCACCCCGCTCGATGCAGTGGGCAGCGCGGTCCTGATTAGCCTGCGCGACGACCGATGCAGTATGGAATTCTTTGTAGTCGTGCAGTTCATGGGAGATGTTGGACGGGTACTGCTAGGGTGTCCAGCCACAAAGCAGGAGAACGATTAGGGTCCTCATCCAAAGCCTTTAGTTCTGACAAGAACCTATCCACAAGGCAGCGGGATGGCTTAGTGGAAGCTCATTTGCTTGGATCAATTATTCTTCCACTGGTTTTTCCGACTGAGTTGCCAGCTCAAATCAACCCCCAACGTAATCACCGTTACACCGACCGTGCCCATACCCTTGATCTCTCTCTCTCTGTTCTCAGGCATCTCTGCTCTCTCTCCACTTGGCTCATCTGACCACTGCATTAGTTCCTGTTCCATCAGTTTTACTCGCCCTGATCCTCCGCCCACCTCGAGACACACATTTGGCGTTGCAGTTCAGCCAACTGGGATGGTTTTCGCGATTTCCTAGCCTCCTATACTTGGAATGATTGCTGCTTTACCTCGGACGTTTCCGTTTCTGTTTCCAACTTCACTGACATTGTTCTTCAAGGTATGTAACTTTTTATTCCTCACTTTTCCAAACCCAGCAAACCCGAATCCCTCGAGTGGTCCAACCACGCATGTGATCGTGCTTCACGTTTGAAGCGTGCAACATTTCCCCGCTGGCGCCGCTCACCCACTCCGGACTCCCACCGTCCCTTCGCGCAAGCCAGAAACAGATGCTCGTCAACCATGCGGAGAGCCAAAGAACGCTTCGTCCGCCGGAAAGCCGAACGCTTACTCTCATCTACCACCGGTAGCCGAACATTTTGGTCCCTTGCCGAGCCAGTATCCCGCAATTTCTGACCTTCCAATTTTCCTCCCATTTCTAATTCCTCTGGTGATCTTGTTTGTGAGCCACACGAGAAAGCCGAAGCTTTTTCATCCCGGTTTGCCTCCAACTCCGCCTTATCCACTTATCCTACTCCTCCGGCTCCTTCTCTTCCCTCTGTCTCCCACTTTCAACCTCATATTAGCACTAGGGAGATCCGCAAAGCGCTGCATTTTCTGGCGTATCCAAACCACCCGATCCGGACGGCATACCACCCATCGTCATTAAAATATGTGCCCCTGAATGGGCCTCTCTCTTACGCCGTCTTTTCTGTCTCTCTCTACAGCTTTCTACTTTTCCGATGTCTTGGAAACACTCCGTGATTTTTCCTATTCCCAAACGCGGCGATCCTTCTGACCCGAATACCTTTTGTCCTATTTCCATCACACCAGTTTTCTCGAAAGTATTTGAAACTGTCATCTCCGACCAACTGCGTACGTTTCTCGAAAGCGAAGGACTACGGAGAGATCACCAATACGGATTTTGACCTCCCCCTTCCAACGGTGATATCCTGGCTCTCGTCTCACACTCCTGGTAGACTGCACTTGACAATCACGGAGAAACACACATGGTGTCGCCCAACATCTCTAAGGCCTTTGACCGAGTTTGGCACGAAGGTCTTCTGGTGAAACTGCCATTTTTCGGGTTCTCCTCCGCATTCCTATCGTGGACATCAAGTTTCCTCAGTGAGCGAACCATCTCCGTCCGAGTTGATGGGGTTCTGTTCCAGCCATTTCCTGTGAATGCTGGTGTTCCCGAAGGTTTAGTACTTATGCACTACTTCCAACCCAATCCATTCCTTTGTCGACGATGCCACCCTTAATTCTTTCCTTTCTTACCGCACTCCCCGCCATGCCAACACCAACATCAACAGTGACCGCAGTGCAATCAATGCATCTTTAGAGTCCAATCTCGAACACATCTCTTCCTAAGGATCCCACAACCATGTTGCATTTAATGCTTCCAATACTTCTGTTCTTTCAATTTCATTGAAACACTATTCATTCTCCCCTCATTTACCATTTGATTCAAGTGTGCTGCCTGCCAAAGATTCGGTTTCTCTTCTTGGTCTATCTATAACTTCTTCTCTATGTTGGTCCACTTTCATATCTCAGCTCGCCTCTTGTGCTGCGCACAAAGTTGGTTTTCTGTTCCGCCAGACGCTTCTTCACACTGGCTTATCTTATACTGTACAAAGCTCGAATCCGCCCCGCACTTGAGTACTGCAGTCACGTGTGGAGTGGAGCTTCATCTACCTCTCTTTTTCTTCTTGATCGAGTTCAACGAAAAGTCATCCGGCTGATCGACGACCCTTCTTTAACCTCCAATCTACAGTCACTAGCTCATCGTCGGGCTGTTGCTTCGTTGTCTCTCTTCTACCAATACTATTTTGGATTTTGTTCTTCTGAGCTTGCTTCGGCAGTTTCTCTTCCCAAAACTTTTTCCCGACCATCACGTACCCAGGCAACTAGTCATCCCTATTAATTTTCTGTCGCTAGATGTCGCACCTCTATCTTTCAATCCTCTTTCTTTCTCCGGACCGTTAAGTTATGGAACACTTTTCCCCTTTCTGTCTTCCCACCCACTTACAACCTTTCCCTCTTTCAAAGCAGGATCAATAAACCGGTTCTAACGTGAATGTTCCCCCTCAAACCACTTTTACAGTGTCTTCTGATTATGGGGTTTACTCCTTATACTGTAATTCAATTTACATGCAATAAAAAAGCGCACCTTCTGTAGGCCTGTAATATATCTTTCCTGATCTAAAAGCGGTGTTCGATTCAGTCGACCGCACAGTTCTCTGACACTGCCTCTCACTGAAGGGTGCGCCAGAAAAGTTTGCGTCTCTTTTCCAATGCTTGTATGCGAACAGCCAAAGGTGAGTTCGTGCTTACGGCGATCTTTCACCCGATATCCCCACGAGAAGTAGCGTTCGTCAGGGTTGCCTTCTTTCGCTCTTTCTCTTCAATTTTGTGACTGAATTGATTCCCGAGATAGTTCTATCCTCGTGCAAAAATGGCGGTATTGATGTTTTCTCAGGCAGCGAACTGTCCCACTTGGAATACGCGGACGATTTTGTTTTTCTGAGCGGAGATCCAGGTAAGTTCAAAGTAAACAGTCTAAACAACAGTGTAGCAATGTTTGCGATGCGTATTGCACCTTTAAAGTGTAAAATGCTGCCACAGCACTGGGTTGGCCCAACACCAAACCTTGTGCTGGTAGGGGAAGCTCTAACTGAAGTAGATAAGTTTTGTTCGCTGTGCAGTTACATCTCGCCAGGTAGACCTGTAGCGGATGAAATGCCATCGCTTATGAAGAATGCGCGTTTGGCTTTTGCCATCCTTCGTTATCTGCGGCGCCGGCGTGACATCCGATTGTCTGTTACGGGTAGGGTGTACAGTGCAGTGGTTAGACCCGTTCTTTTATACGGTTCAGAAACATGGCTACCAAGGTTAGAAGATAAGCGAAGACTAAAGATGTTCGAGCGCCCATGTATCCGTAGCACTGCCCGAATATGGTGGGAACACCGTGTCAGCAATGCTGAGATTAGACGTAGGGCGTTGGGAACCAGAGGTCAGTCTTTGGATCAAGTTTTGAATCTAAGCAGATAAAGGTGGCTGGGACATAAGTTACGCATACCCACGGATAGACTTCTTCGGTGTACGCTGCTCTCCGGGGCAGGCAATGGTTGGAAGGCAGGTCCGGGTGGTTAGTACATGACATAGCACGAAAATATATAAACCTTGACTAGTGGACCTGGTCAAGTAGGACGTGTTAGACTTCCGGGTTAGGGTCTACGTGATCCGCCTACCAAACGGTTGGAAACACTAAGTGATATGGCCAGATGTCGCGGCTAGTGGCGTAGTTGCATTCGAACTCTTTCTTTGTTTTCGTGATTTCCACTTATTACTTTGATTTCTGGATCTTTTGCACTTGATGCTTCTATGCTTTCTGCTCTTTACTGAACGATGCTGGAAGGTAGCAACCGAAAACAGAGCACATATGCGAGGTTAGTGGTTGAATAAACTGAACTGAACTGCAGTGTCGTTAAGATTGGATGGAATGGCCGAGTGAGCAATGCTGAAGTCAGAAATCGAGCTTGGGTACCATTTCCAAGGACATGGTATCAGAGCGTACCCATTGTAGTAGACTTCGTTGGTTGGAGCATGTTTATCGTACCATGCATTGTTTTTCGTTCCTCCTTGGGAGTGAAAGAAGTCATGTGGAGGTCAACAGATGATGTGAAAGAGGACAATGAGAATATGTACAGCGAACTTAGGAAAGAAAGATGCTTCTCACTTTCGTGCTTGAGCTCAAAAAGATCTCTCAACAAAGCGGCTGAAGACAATGAAGGATATGTCGGCGAACCGTGAGCGATGGCGATCGTGTTGTCACTTTCTGTCGAATCAGAATGATTGACTAGCGTGCGTTTCCACAGTTAGACTGAATATTCCTAGTGTTGGCTACTACGACGTTCCTTTTCCCACCCCTGTTAACCTTTTATATTTATTTTTTCTACTGCTACGTGCAACATGATGAGAAAGGCGGTGGTCAATATGGCTTCCTTTGTTGTTCAACGCTGTACGATAATGATGATGATGATGATAAACATCATCAATATCTATCATCACGACGAGACTGCACTTTGACGTGTTGTGATGGCTTGCGCGCTTCCATGACCCAAAGAGCTATACAGGATGGCTTCTTTAAGTCGGAGATGCAATCATTCCTGACAGTTCAATGGGTAGAGGTCAGACAAAGTCCAGTCTCATGGTCCTCCAGGTTGTGGACCGATTTGAGCTGGCAGCTCAATCGGCAAAATCAGTGGAAGAATAATTGATCCAAGCAAATGGGCTTCCACTAAAGCCATCCCGCTGCCTTGCGGATAGGTTCTTGTTGGAACCAAAGGCTTTGGATGAGGACCCTAATTGTCCTCCTACTTTTTGGCTGGACATCCTAGTAGTACCCGTCCAACATCTCCCATGAACTGCACGACTACAAAGAACAACATATTGCATCGGTCGTCACGCAGGATAATCAGGACCGCGCTGTCCATTGAATCGAGTGGGGTGGACAGTGATAGTGATAAGTGGGCAACTGCTCAGAGTTTCCTCTCTTTTATTCAACCTTTGTCTTCTGTCCCCAACCACCTTTCTTTGCCCCATCTATCCACCCATAATGCTCCCACTGACAACACGGTCGATACTCGCAACCATTCACTGTCAAATAGTGTCGGGAATAATCCTCTGTCTGGTAAAGCACATTTTCTCAAGCCTCTTCAGACTCTGAATCTCGGCTTCTTCAACGTGCGTACACTCATGCAGACCGGTCAGCAGGCGTGCCTAGCCCTCACAATGACCTCTCTGAAGATTGAGGTCTGCTGCTTAAGTGAAACGCGGATCCATGATTCGAGTAGCGTGATTCAACTAACTGCTCCTGGTATCTCATCGAGGTATTTTTTACGCACTTCAGGAGACGAAATAGCTCGAGCTGTGGGTCAATATGGTGTAGGAATAGTCTTGACTGACAAGGTTGAGGCTGCCCTCTTAGACTGGATCTCTGTAAACAGTCGTTTATGTGCTGTGAGATTCCAGGAGTCAGTTGGCGTTCGAAATGATAGTTGTGTTGAGCGCAACTTGTTCGTGATCTCGGCGTACACCCCAACGGACTGCAGCTCAGACGCGCAGAAAGATGAGTTCTATGATGAACTCGCCACCCTCGTTCACATGAGCAAAGATTCTGACATTGTAGTGCTAGTTGGTGATTTCAATGCACAAGTTGGCAAACTCAGTGTGTCAGAAGCCTGTTTAGGTGGCCGTTGTGATTTACTCGCTCGGAGTACAGATAACTGGGATAGGCTTCTCCAGTTTCGTGCAGACAATCGATTGTTCTTGTCTAGCACCAATTTCCGATACAGCTCGCGTCGCACAGCAACATGGCGCTCTAACTCTACAGGTACTTTGAGTCAAATTGATCATATCGCCGTAAACTACCGGTGGCGCAGTTCTGTTCAGAACTGTAGATCTTACTGGTCCACGTACGTAGAGTCGGACCATGCATTAGTTTTAATGCGATTATCTCTCCAGCTTCATGGTCATCGTCGCAAACCGCAAACCCGGTTAGCCGTGCAAAGTATGTGTGATCTAGAAGTATGCACTCGGTATGAGCAGAAGTTAGCACATGAGCCAGGATCTACGACGAACAGTAATGTAGATGAGCATTAGCTCATATGAAACAGGTGATGCACGTTGTAGCAGGTTTTGCCTGTGGTCCAAGATCCGTTGTCCATCAAATACACTGGATTTCTCAAGAGTCGTTGAGTATAATGGAGCAAAAGCGTCAGCTCTCGAACTGTAAGGAGATGAATACGATAAGAAGATATCTGCAGAAGCAAGTTACGAAAAGCCTTAAGAACGATCGCGAAAATTGGTGGGCCAAGGTAGCCGAAGAAATGGAAATAGTAGCTGCTTCAAGTAACAGTCAAAGACTGTTCAAACTTATTAGTGACACCGGTGGACGGTGCACCCAGGTCAGTGAAACGATTTGCGACAGAAATGGAGAACCCATCCATAGCAAACAGCAAAGGCTTGACCGTTGGGCCGAATACTTCAAGGAACAGTTTAGCTCGCTGCAAGCTAGTGTAGTTACTCCCGTGTCAACAACTGCGACTCCTTGGTTGGTATCACTTAAGCCCCCATCAGAAGTAGAAGTAGAGTCATGCGTTAGATCACTAAAGCGAGGGAAAGCGGCAGGTTCCGACGAACTTCCCCCAGTTCTTTGCAAACTGGATGGAGATGCTTTGATAAAACCACTTACCGTCTTGCTCCGTGACAGTTGGAACGAGGAGCGTATTCCGTTAATATGGAGTGAGTCGTTGATTGTCCCTATCTTCAAGAAGGGAATACGCAATGACTGTAGTGACCATTGTGGGATTAGCTTAATTCCGATAGTCACCAAAGCAATAGCTTCGATTCTGCTGCACCGTCTTACGCCCACTTGCGAGGGGAACATCCGCGAACAGCAGGCTGGATTCCGCCCAGGTCGAGGATGCATCGACCAGATTTTTACTCTTCGCCGATTACTTGAAAAGCGTCACACGTACCGCCTACCGACAATAATGGTTTTCTTAGACTTGAAAGGCGCCTCCGATTCAGTTGATCGAACAGCGCTTTCTAGTGCTATTCAGCGAAAGGGTGTGCCATAGAAGTTCGTGAACCTACTGAGATCATTGTATTCTCATACTTCTGGCCGCGTTAGAGTTTACAGTGAACTATCCGGTCGGTTCGAAACGACCAGTGGTGTTTGACAGGGATGTCCCATGTCTCCATTCCTGTTCAACTTCGTCATGGACGAAATAATGGACAGTGTACTGCAAAATCTTCAGGATTTAGGCGTCGAACTAGGAACTGGTGGAAAGCTATGTGACCTAGATTAGGCGAACCACGTTGTCTGCTTGTTTGAGTCCACGGAACATGCTCAACGTGCACCAGATAGACTCTCAAGAGCTGTAGCTCCATTCGGCATGCGCTTTGAACCTTCAAAGTGTAAAGTGATGTTACAAGACTGGACATCAACGATTCCGAGCTTGATGCTCGATGGGGAGGTGCTGGCAGTTTTCGACCACTTCACCTACCTCGGCAGCAGCTTGATGACGGATGGGAGCACATCATCAGAGGTGAGTACGCGGATATCCAAAGCTCGAGCGGCGTACGCTGGACTGAAGCACTTGTGGCGCCGACCTGATATTTTAATGAAATTGAAAGGTTATGTATATTGTGCCGTAGTGCGTTCAGGTTTGTTGTCTGGTTGCGAGACTTGGAGTCTGCGTGCTGAAGATATTCGTTGTCTTGAGGTTTTCGACTATTGATGTTTACGTAGTATCGCTAGGATTGGGTGGAATAGCCGAGTAAGCAACGATGAGGTCAGAAAGCGAGTATTGGGTTATAATTCGAAGAACGTTTTGTCACGGCGTATCCAGCTTAGTAGACGTCGTTGGTTGGGGCATGTGTTACGTATGGTAAACACACGTCTACTGTACCTTGTCCTATTCTCCGTTCCTCCTAGGGAGTGGAAAAAACCACGTGGTGGTCAACAAATGACGAGGCAGCGAGAAATGAGAAAATGTACAGCAAACTTAGGAAAAGTAGGTGCTTCACGTCTTCGTGGTTGGGGTCCAAAAGATCCGTCTACCAGTTGGCTGAAGACACTGAAGGATATAGCTGTTAACCGCGAACAGTGGCGATCGTGCTGTCACTTTCCATAAAATCAGAATGACTGATCGATGTGTGTTTGTAGAGTTAGACTGTGTATTCCGTGTGTTGGCTATTAGGGCATTTCTTCCTTTTCCCACCCCTATAGGTCCACTCCCTGTCCATCTTGTATATTCATACTTTCTAATTCAACATGCAAAATGGTGAGAAAGGCAGTGGTCAATGGGGCTTGCCGTGTTGTTTAACGCTGTACGATGATGATGATGATGATGATCGATATCTACGAACCAATATCGATGAGTAACCCAGATTTCCGTTTGCATTCGACCGTCCTGATATCGGTATCTGCAGTCACTGGTTGCCTGTGTTAGTTGTTTGCAGTATTCGCAATGCCCACTTGTATTCACTCCAACCAAGAATCCGAATTTATGCTTTTTGAATTGCCTTAACTTCTTCGAGATAAGGAAGTCGCCATCGGTCGTACGAGTCTACAGCGGACAATGGCACTTTGCGGGAGGCCAGCTCTCTGGCTTTTTAGTTCGTATTCGGAGAAAAACGCGGATAACGGGGAAAGAAAATACCGTCCACCTTTCCGTGCTCTGCTCGCACGTGTCGGACAAAGCTAGAAGAAGCAACGCAGCAGTCTGGCCATGAACTGACGTAGAGGCATGACCAAGTCACCACCAGCATCGGCTTTGGTTGGTGCTTCCCGCCTCTCTCGTTGAGGTCCAAACGACGAGAGTTCTTGTTGGTTCGGAGTGGGTGTCAGGCTCCGAGATGGCTACCCGTCCTCAACGCCTCTCGAAATGCTCCCAGGTGAACGTGCGTCCAACACAGCCTCCGCTGAGGAAGTCTTGCTCACCGGCTTTTCGTGGCGGAGGTGTTCCAACTAAAGTGAGAGGACGAAAACAAATGCCTGGCGCTCTTCCACCGGGTTGACTGGCTAATAGTCAGTCTAGGGAAGATGGCTAAACCCTGATTCCAAACCAACCACAGACGACGTACGAAGCATACAGCACTATGCTCACCGGCATATGTGGTGGAGAGGTGCACTGGGCATCCAAGATGTTTGGCCTCATTCGAAGGGCATATGAGAAGAGTATTCAGTCACCGGCCCCAGTGGGTTACGAACCTCACGTTTCGTCCCACGGCCTTGCGGGTTAGGCCTTGGATAGCTAAAAGCTCTGGTTGCGGACCCCTGAGAAAACCACCTGCTTTTGCTTGGGCAACCTGGCAGTATCGCACCTTCAACCAGATCATGGACTCAGACAATCTATTTCTTCCTCTCCGATTGTACACTGTTTTTTGGGCAGACAGTCTGAAATCAGGCTGGTGTTATAAAATAATAATAGTAATAATAAATAATCTGGTGGGTTATTCGGCGCCTGGCTAGTTTAATGGATGACGGTGTGGCGTTGATATTTATGTCCCAAGTGGTCGCGTAGTTGGTGTATATAGTAATGACAACGGAAATGGCCTTTGCTAGATCACTAATGTCAATAACGAAAAGAAGGCCGAAGACCGCGCCGTGAGGACGTCAAAATGAGTTTGTGCACACCGAGATGCTGAGGTGCCCATACAGACAATAAAGGGCCCAAACATCACGCCTAAAATGGTCCTCTTGGTGCCCATAAGGACAAAGTGAGGCAAACATTGGCACTATTTCAGTGCAGCGCCAACGGGGCCATTAAGAGGTCACTTCGGCCATGTCCATTTGTGACAAGACCAAGCGCCAATGTGGCTGGATGACCACAGGCTAGAAGTAAGAACAAGGATTCCCGAGATTACACACTCGCGTAGTTCTCTGCTGCGGGTTTCCACATGTTTGAACAAACTCAGTCGCGGCATACAGTTCCCAAGCCTCAACAAGTCGCGTTGCGGTGGCTCTTCGGAGACACACAATCAAAACCACGAAGTCATTTCTTCGAGCCAGTGAGTTTTGATTGCACATGAATTTCAGATCCCCCAGGAGTTCATCTAGATTCAGCATCAGGTAATCAGTTACCAGTAGCATTTGCGGCCTCACCGCAACTAGGACCACTAGGTTACTTGATTTCAAAAGCGGCCCAGAATCAGGCGCAAATCATCCATCAGCGCAACTAAGTCACAGACAGTTTCTCCACGGAATGCCGAACTCGTTTGGGTGACTTTCATTAGTCACGCTGTAACACACGTCACGGATCAGTTAGGACTGATCGGTGACTCCAACACACATTCACAACATTAATCACACTCACCCTAAGTAAGGGACTAACTGTTTGAGTGATGTTTTTTATGCAAATCCAAGGTTTTCCGGCTAGGGATCATGGACACATCTCGTTCCATTCGCTCTACAATCGTGGCGTATCACCGACTCAGTGGTTTGACTCTCGCTAGCTAGCCTCGCCAGATCTGTCAGTTCAATTACACCGACAATACACCTCAAACTACTGGTCTTCTCGCTTGTCGAGCGAATTTGCGGGGTTCACCGTTGGGATAGGAAGGTTCAGGAAGTCGCAAAAGTGTTGCCATGGATGACTGTTTCCTGTGTAGACTGACAGACTAGCATACACACACACACAAGTGCCATTCACTGTTTTCTATTAAGTCGATTTGCTACCTCCAACATGCTTTTCTTGTAAATACGTGGCTACCATTGCCAACATGCACACTTTGCCGAGTACTACCTGACTTTCGTGTCGTTTTGGTCGCCTTACGTGGCTCGAACGCAGAACTGTCGGCCACTGAACCTTTTTACTTTGGAGCATTGCAAGTACGTACTCCAAGAACAGCTAATTCACAGCAACCCACAGTTCAGAAGATTCCCGAAAAACCAGTACTCTATTCAGAGTTTTACATGTAATTTCTTACTGCACTGCTTAAATGATCTAATTGTCCTTGTCCTGTCGTTGTAAATCAAGTAACTAATTCTGTTCGAAAAAACACTATAATTTGACACTATGCAACATTTTATAATACGGTAATGTACCTAATAGTGGATAAGCTGAGAAGGAAGCTAGACATACAGTACAGTGGAAATTCGAATTTCTATAACAAGAATATAACGGCAAGAGTACTCTATACGAAATTCATCAACTTAGAATATTAGTAACGTTATAAGAAAAAGCGAACAATAAACTGGATGACAGAATCCAGGCCATTAGAAAACTACAGTTACCCAGCCCGTCAATTCTTGCTAATCCTAGTGAATATACACACTGTTATTTGATATACGCCGGAAAGTCAGCGAATACCGGCAGTTCCTGTTGTACCTGGGCCCCGCATGTTTGAAGAATATCATTTCGGAAAGAGCCTACGACCATTTTTTGTCCCTATGCAGATCTGTTTATATATTTTCTTATCCCCGACTGTATGTCCGTTACAAGAATTTTGCATCCAATCTTCTACGATTGCTTATTCAACAGTCCAAAGTGTTTTACGGTGTACACGAACTTGTTTACAACGCACATAACGTAACTCATCGTACGACGATGTACTTTTGCATGGATCGTTGGATAACTTTTCCGATTTCCTTTCGAATCTTGTCTTGGTTTTCTGAAATGCTTCATTAAACAACCGAGGAATTCTGGCCCACAGTTGTACAAACGATTGATTGAGGGCGTATCCCATTTTCCTCCATCAGTCACACACTCCTATATAGATGAGAGCTTAACTTTTACCCAGAACCCCCAAATGCGATGATTTCTTCATTATTCGGAAAGCGTTTTTCTCCAACCAGTCACCGAACAATGTAGTTATTGTGCATAACTTCCCTGATGCCATTGTGAAAATTACTGGAAACACTCTTTATTTTAAACGATTTTTTTAATCCAAGACCTTTTTTCACCACGAACTTACCCTCTACATACCCGCATATTTTTTCCGTGGATAATTTGGACGTTGATATCTTTTCTGCTTTGAACACCGACACAGAGTGTAAATGTATTTTACTACCCTGTGGAACACAGTGCAGTTATACCGACTTTGCATACATTTTTGTGAAATAAAATCGCTTTCACAGTTGGTTTCCTTGTACATGATTACCCACTACGATTCTCGATGCTCGTTTGTGCAAATCTTTGTTTTCAGATGTGTCGCCTTGTGAGCTTTACGAAGGATGGCTTGGTCGGCGTTATTCACCGAAACTGGTTTGTTGATTCCACACACCAGATGGCGGAACGTGAAGAGAGCTTAGGAATACCGGGAAATATTAATTTTGGGTAGAGTTACCCGCCGATAATCCGGTATACGAATGTCACGAAATATTTAGCTCCGGCATGAATCCATTCAACAGTTAACTCGTCGTCCACAGAAAGTAACCACGAAATTCTCGAGTGTGAATCTAACTACATACGTGAATCAACATCGGAAAAGTCCAACGTGACCATGCGTATGACCATTTTTGGTGCAAGGTACGCGCCCGGAAAAGGTAAATTAGTATGGTTATTTTACTCCTTCCAGACGGCCTGTCCCGTTCACCAGTGACTCCGAGGACACGCACTGTGAAACTGACCCTAAGAGGAAATTTATGATGCCAGTAACTGTTTCACGTTCGCCGGGGAATATATCTCGGTGCAAGCCGAAAAGCGGGGTTTGTCAAGCGGACAAATTATTATTCCTTCCATTAAAACCGTCTTCCATACCACAGCCGGTGATGCGAAACATAGCCATGTCGTCTTCAATATCGCGCATCATTCACTTTGTTTTTTGTTATTACACAAACTTGTAGTTTTGCGAACGTCAACTGCGGCAGTTCCAACGAGAAATCCCCAGAAACATCCAACACCCCTGCGGACGAGACAGTGATTGCAATGCTCAGTTTGTCAGCTTCCTAATATCAACAGCGCATGTACCAGGGGAGTTGAATATTAAAATGTCTACATTGATTACCCTCGTCAACTCGGGGTTTAAAGCTTTACAAAGAGAAGTTACCACCTCATCAAACTCAAAACCAACACCTACTGTGTCCTCCTTTTGCAAACCCAAAAGAGCGACCACAGTTGATGACTTGCAAACAATGGACATAGATCTGAATGTGCTTTTGAACTATGAACATCTGGTAAGATCAAAATTTTCCTCATTACTCATCTAGGTTTATATGCTGACTAGGATTGTCACTAACGACCTCCGCGAACCAGCCCGTAAAATGTTGTCCATGATGATAAGTGACGACGTTGCAAAACAGTGCTGCTGGTCAGGCAGTGTCGGTAAAACCGCTGTTTCGCATTCGTGACTGATGAATGTGATTAAATGCAGATTTTAATTTTCTTGGTGATTCATGTCAAGTCAGACGCCATCTTTAACAGTCATGAGCCGCTGCAGCGGCTCGAAGATACTTCCGATGGTGACGTGCAGAAGCATGTGCACCATTGGTTTAGCAATGCTAGGGACCGCGGAGGTTCGGGCAGAAAATCCAAGTAAGTTATTTTTCAGACCGTTGAACTCAATATATGCATATTCTACGATCCAACTAACTGCTTTCCTCGTAATATTCGTTTGATTGACTGTCCTTTTGGACTCCACGTTTCACGCGCAAACCTCAGGGCCCGGGTTCAAACCCTGGGTGTGGCGGAGGATATGCACCACTGATGAGCTCTAACAAGAGCGAAACTCGAGTCTGGTGCTTCAAAGTGCAGGTTGGTCGGATGACTTGAGGTTTGCGCGTGAAACGTGGAGTCCAAAAGGACAGCCAATCAAACGAAAATTAAACAATTCCTCGTAATAACCTCAAGTGCTTGCGCGTAATAAGCTATTTATTTGCCTCTTTTTCCTAAATTTGCATATGCAAATCGAGGTTTCCTTGAAGAAAGAAAGCAATCGGACAGTTCGCAGGATTATATTGTACACATTTTTAAATTTCCAACAATACAATTCGATCAAACTGTGGCTCGAGCCACTCACTGAGTTGTCTTCTTTGTACCACGTGGAAAGTGATGGAAACCGCGAAGAAGTGATCGTTATCACGAGATCTGCTAAAGTTAGTCCGGAAATACTGGGAAGATTTGGGGGAGCGTATTGTTTCTATCTGAAATTTGGGTTATCCCAATATTGGGCCCCAACTGCAAGAACCCACTGGGACACGGTCGGGATGCGCAGCAAATCCCTATCAAAACTCAACATTGAGGCTATGTCGTCCCAATCAAAACCCAACGTATCCTAACCTAATCACAATCAAATCCCAATGGGACCCAGTAGGTATTTGATTGGGATTGTTACATGGGGCCGTTATACACATGACGCAATGTCCCGTCCGTACGGGACGACATTTCACGTCACATCTTCACAATCTACAGTGTTCATTTTGAACAAAATGGGTAGCTGTGATTTATATCAACAGCATAAGGATAACTGGAAGTGTTCTAAACCGCCTTGTGCGGATAGACGTCGAGAGCAATCGTTCAGCCTCTGGCCGAGGTCCTGAAGGCTCCGGTGACGAAGCTGTATGAAACGTCACTTAGAGAGGGAATTGTGCCGGGAGACTGGAGGAGAGCAACAGTGGTAGGCATTTACAAGAGTGGACCCCGGCAAAAGGCGGAAAATTACCGGCCGGTTAGCTTGACTTCAGTACTGTGTAAGTGCCTGGAGCGAATAGTCAGGAAGCAGATCTCTAGGCATTTGGTTCAACACAACCTCATATCAAATGCTCAGCATGGGTTTGTGGCAGAGCGATCCTGTCTGACGAATCTCCTGCTGTTCCTCGATGAGGTAACCAAGCGTCTGGACGAAGGGCAATCGATTGCGGTCTGTTACTTGGACTTCAGCAAGGCATTTGATTCCGTGAACCACAGATTTCTGGACGTCAAACTGCAGTCCATGGGAATTGTTGGAAAGGCAAGACAATGGATAAGTAGTTTCTTAGCAGGGCGAACCTTTAGTGTTAAGGTGGGGAACCATGTTTCAAAACCGGAAGGTGTAACAAGTGGGGTGCCACAGGGCTCGGTGCTCGACCCTCTGCTCTTCCTCATCTTCATCAACGACCTAGCACGTGGGCTTACAAACCCCACCTTTATGTTTGCCGATGACGTCAAGATAGCTGGAGTAGATATAGAACTTGACGTGTTAGCAGTACAAAACTGGGCACGGAAATGGGACCTTCCACTAAACCTCACCAAGTGTCAATGCTTGACCTCAAATACAGGGGCTAGTGAGAATAGTGTGGGTTCGTTGCAAGTGGTCTCGCGGGTCAAAGACTTGGGCGTTATAATGGACAACAGCTTTAATCCGTCAAAGCAATGCACCTCAGCAGCCAATACGGCAAGGAGGGAACTCTTTCGAGTTAGATCCATTATGTCGTGTAGAGATCCGGAGATATTCGTTCCGATATATCAGGCCATAGTTAGGCCGCATATGGAGTACTGCGTGCAGGCCTGGGCACCGTACTACCAGAAAGATATCGACTGTCTGGAGAAAGTGCAAGGGCGAAACACTAAAATGGTGGCTGGGCAAAGGGGGTTTAACTACACAGAGCGTCTCCGTGTCCTAGACCTATTCTCGATGGAAAGACGGCGCATTCGCGGGGATTTGATAGAAACCTTCAAGGTAATGAAAGGACTGTCAGGAATAAGTCGAGAAGACCTTTTTTCGCTGATCCCCGAGAGAGGCACAAGGGGGCATAGCCTTAGATTACAAAGGAAACATTCGAGGCTCCAAATTAGGGCGAAGTACTTCTCAAATAGAGTGGTACCCTATTGAAATAAGCTCCCGGAAGAGGTCATAAATACCACAACAGTGAAGGCCTTTAAGAAAGCAGTAGACTTATGTTGGGTGGCAGTATACCCCGAGTTATGTTAAGCAGCTTTTAGGGTCAGATGCAATTTACTTATTGTTTCCACCTTACTCTGCCAGGGCTGATACTTCATTCATTCTTCATTCTTCATTCTTCATAATAGAGGCAGAGGGTATCTCTCCCGTGTAAGCCTCCTCACCACAGCTCAGTGATGTAGACTCATGTGTGTCTCCCACCACCTCTTTAGAAATACGTCCAGAAGTCGCTTGAACAATGTGTCGTTGGGCTCTTCCACCACTTCGGCTGGCAGCGAGTTCCATAGATTGGTCACCCTCCGAGATAGACGGTACACCAGAGGGAGGCCCACCGAGTGCAGTTTCTTTAGAGTTAGCGGGTGTCCCCTCGTACGGCCATGTCCGCGGAGAGGGAGCTCTGCACGTAGTTCTGGACCGAAGTCGCCTCTGATGACACGCCTGGTGAAGATCAGGTCTCCCCGGACTCTTCGGTAGGCCACTGGAAACAGCCCTGTGATCTTCAGCCGCTCTTCGTAACTGACCCCACGTAGCCCTCCGATATGGCGGGTTGCGCCTCTCTGTACTCTTTCCAACTTTGCCACCTCTGCCAACGTACAAGGGAAAACTGCTGGCCCCCCGTATTCCAACCTCAGCTTTTGCCCCACCTTTGTACAATGGCACGACGACCGCTTTCTTCCATTCTTGGGGGAGCTTTCCCGCTGCTAAAGACGCGTTGAACAGTCGTGTGACTGGTTGAGTTAACACATCGGCCAGTTCCTTTACCACCAACGGATGAACACCATCAGGTCCTGGGGATTGGTTGACTCTAATGGTGCGCATGGTTGCCGCCACTTCTTCCTCGGTGAGTTCTTGACAAGACATTTGGGGGGCTCCCCCGGCAATGTGTGAGGGACGATTGTGCCTCTGTTCAGGAGCATAGACTGACAAGTAGTGTCTCGCCAGTATCTCTGCCTTGTGTTCATCTGTCACTCCCAGCGAATGTCCGTCCTGTAGGGCTGGGATTGCAGTCGTGGTTCGCGTCCTCCGTCGCAGATATGCGAACAGTCGTTTGGGTGCTTGTACCGAGTCCATTGCTAACGTCTCCTCGAAGATACGTCGCTTTTCTCGTTTCATTTGGGTACACTGGTTCCGGATGTTGCGGTATCGATCATATCCTTCTCCAGTCGCTTGACATTGTTTCCATGCTCGGTTTCGATGCTTCAGAAGCCGCCTAAGTTGCGAGTCAAACCAAGGTGGGCCTTTCGCATGCGGCCGCTGTCTGGATGGTGGAGCAAAAGTCTGGCATAACCGAAGGATTTCATCTCGGATTACCTCCCAAGCCTGGTCTATGTCATACGGTTCTGGCGGATACCACATCACTGAGGATGCAGCCTCCCTGACTTGTTGGAACGACATTCGCCAGACGTTGAGTCCGCCCTGTGGTCTGGGGACAAACGTCGCTCCTCTCTTCCAGCTGATGGTCAATACTGCATGGTCACTGCACCCTAGTGGCGGTAGGTACTCGATCTGATCAACATCGGACCGCCTTGGAGATATCACCAGATCTAGGGTAGACGTGTGGTGATCCTGGGTTCGGGTCGGCCTTCTGACGTGTTGGTACAAGGAAAGTTCCAGCACCGTTGAGAGAAGCTCGCGGGAAAATGAATTCGCTCCTACAGTGCACTGCAAGTTCTCCCAGTCCACATTCGGCGAGTTGAAGTCACCCAAAATTAGACAGTGACCATCGCCCGCCCAACGTCTTACTCCAGTCAGTGCTTCCCGTGGGTCTGCTTCTGGTGACCGATAAATGACTCCGACAGACTCAACTCCACTGGGTGTCAACTTCACGCGACACCAAAGCGATTCTTCAAAGCCCTCCGGGTCTATCAGGCGATCCAACTGTAGCGAAGGGACGTCAGCTCGAATGTACATCGCCACGCCGCCTCCTCGCCTAGCTTGGCTCCTATCAGCACGGTAAAGTGTGTATCCTGGGATAGCTACTTCCGAGTCCTGCACTCCACTGGTGAGCCACGTCTCCGTCAAGGCGACCAATGTTGGCGAGTGCTGAACCACCCATGCCTCGAGCTCATCTCGCTTGTTCAACAGACTCCTGACATTAGACGACATGATAAGTGCATGCCCTCTTCTGTCTTCCCTCTTCTTACCGACCCTCATTGCACCTCCACCGCCGGAGCCGCCTGGTTGATGATGCCGGTGAGATTGAACGGATCCCATCTCAGTTGAAGACGCCTCCGCTGAACACGAAAATCCCGGATGAAAAGACCTGATTCACCATTGGCCTGGCGTTCACGGAGCTCTCTCAAGGCTTACCGGTGCCTCTCCCTTTCCTCGGGGTCAAGATCTCGAAGGAGTCGTTGTTTTTCTCCTTTAAATCTGTAGGACCGCTGTAGCACCCAGCGGCATTCCTCATCGGAACCCAAGACCACCTTGAGCGGACGGGGGTTACCATTGTCATTTATTTTCCCTAATCGAAAAACGGCTTTGACCTTTACGTTATTTGCCAGGTTTTCCTCATTTGTGGAGAATATTTTGGCAAATATGTCCCGAAGTAGAGAAACGTCGTGCTCTAATCTACTTTGAGGCTCCGACTCGGTTGATTCCGAAAGATTCACGACTAGGAAGCATTGGGTCCTAGGTGGCGGCGCCATCCGTTGACGTGGCTTTACTGTTTTCCATTGACTCAAGGTTTCCGTCTGCCCTGGATCGGGGTCTGTGCCTCCGCCGGCTGCATTCGATACTTCCGGAACATTAGTTTTGTCTTCCGAGTGTATAGCTACTTCGGCTTTGTCTGTGACCACGGATTTCTTTCGGCGTTGCTTCTTCACTTCTCTTAATGGGTTGTTCGTAGAGCCTGAAGCTACTTCTGCGTGGGACCTGGGGCTCGTTGAACACGGTACCGCGGGTGCCTGATGGGCGCCGCTGAATCAGCTTCATCTCTTTTTCTTTTATTTGCGGTGGTACAATCTGTGCATAGAATTTTCAGGAATGGGGAGCTGCAGGAACTCAGCCACTCATATTTATCCTTGTCGATTTTAGTACACTTTAGGTGAATCCACCCCTCGCAAAAATCACACATCAGGGCTTTGACCCGAGGGCCAATATTTTTCTTGCACACCAAACACGCACATTGATCCTCAGAGGTTACTGAACTCATAATGTTTATAAATCCGCTGAGAAGCCACAAATATCACAGGACAATATATATCCACGAGGCACAACGGTAGACGCCCGGTGTAACGCAGTTTATTCAAAAATTTCTGCCTTTCAGAAAACGAAAATCACGCAGTGTTGGGAGCTACGGAAATGCGCCGACAACACAACTATCTGGACACACGATTGGCTCTAGCCACACCATGTCCTGTGCAAACTGAACTGAACTGAACTGAACACATGACGCTACTGGCGTAGCGCAGAACCAGGCCAATTCAGTTCAGTTCAGTTCAGATTGCACAGGACAGAAAAAAGCCACCGCCAATCAAAGGTTCAGAATTCCTCCGACGATATACACACCAGTTATGCGCCCACCACTGCTAAGAGTATTTCATCGAATCCCAGCCAAAAATGAGAGGAAAACGGAAAACCTCATGGCACATCAACTGCGGCTTCGCAGACACCAAACTCACTAAAATGCAATTGCGAGCTCAGAGCTTAGGCAAGCCTTGCTTACGAATAGGTATTTTTGCTTAGATTTACTTGGGATTGGCAACCGCTCCCCATAAACGGCCAACTCCGGTGTCAGGCCATCCTCTAGCTGTAGGCAATCTTCCCCTTCGAATCTTTCTTCTCAATCACATAAAGTGGCTTATAGTCAGGACAAAAGTACTTCCAAGTACTTTCACTCATCCGAACCCGATTTAACCAATGCGATATTATAATCTCCCTCGGTCGGACACACCAGCCTATCTTAGAAACCCTTTAGGACATTTGGGTGATCCTCACCAGTCATCCATTGAGGTACGCAACTGGCTAAGCAAACGTTGACCAGGCTCTTCACTAGGTCAGGAATTCGGTCTAGTATCGGTTCCTTCAATCGACTGGTTGCTTGAAATCTGATTTGTTTAAGTCCATCTGGTACTGGAAAAGTCGAGCTCACCGAAACTTACGTCACGCTACGTAACAAACGGCAAGGCGCGCTCCAGATTATCAGCGTTACACCGGATGTCTACCGTTGTGCCTCGTGGATATATATTGTCCTTTGATATGTGTGGCTTCTCAGCGGATTTATAAACATTGTGAGTTCAGTTACCTCTGAGGATCAATGTGCGTGTTTGGTGTGCAAGAAAAATATTGGCCCTCGGGTCAAAGCCCTGATGTGTGATTTTTGCGAGGGGTGGACTCATCTGAAGTGTACTAAAATCGACAAGGATAAATATGAGTGGCTGAGTTCCTGCAGCTCCCCATTCCTGCAAATTTCATGCACAGATTGTACCACCGCAAATAAAAGAAAAAGAGATGAAGCTGATTCAGCGGCGAACCAGGCACCCGCGTTACCGTGTGCAACGAGCCCCAGGTCCCACGCAGAAGTAGCTTCAGGCACTACGAACAACCCAATAAGAGCAGTGAAGAAGCAACTCCGAAAGAAATCCGTGGTCACAGACAAAGCCGAAGTAGCTATACACTCGGAAGACAAAACTAATGTTCCGGAAGTATCGAATGCAGCCGGCGGAGACACAGGCCCCGATCCAGGGCAGACGGAAACCATGAGTCAATGGAAAACAGTAAAGCCACGTCAACGGATGGCGCCGCCACCTAGGACCCAATGCTTCCTAGTCGTGAATCTTTCGGAATCAACCGAGTCGGAGCCTCAAAGTAGATTAGAGCACGACGTTTCTCTACTTCGGGACATATTTGCCAAAATATTCTCCACGAATGAGGAAATCCTGGCAAATAACGTAAAGGTCAAAGCCGTTTTTCGATTGGGGAAAATAAATGACAATGGTAACCCTCGTCCGCTCAAGGTGGTCTTGGGTTCCGATGAGGAATGCCACTGGGTGCAACAGCGGCCCTACAGATTTAAAGGAGAAAAACAACGACTCCTTCGAGATCTTGACCTCGAGGAAAGGGAGAGGCACCGGTAAGCCTTGGGAGAGCTCCGCGAACGCCAGGCCAATGGTGAATCAGGTCTTTTTATCCCGGATTTTCGTGTTCAACGGAGGCGTCTTCAACTGAGATGGAGTCCGTTCAATCTCACCGGCATCATCAACCAGGCGGCCCCTGCGGTGGAGGTGCAATGAGGGTCGGTAAGAAGAGGGAAGACAGAAGAGGGCATGCACTTATCATGTCGTCTAATGTCAGGAGTCTGTTGAACAAGCGAGATGAGCTCGAGGCATGGGTGGTTCAGCACTCGCCAACATTGGTCACCTTGACGAAGACGTGGCTGACCAGTGGGGTGCAGGACTCGGAAGTAGCTATCCCAGGATACACACTTTACCGTGCTGATAGGAGCCAAGCTAGGCGAGGAGGCGGCGTGGCGATGTACATTCGAGCTGACGTCCCTTCGCTACAGTTGGATCGCCTGATAGACCCGGAGGGCTTTGAAGAATCACTTTGGTGTCGCGTGAAGTTGACACCAGTGGATTTGAGTCTGTCGGAGTCATTTATCAGTCACCAGAAGCAGACCCACGGGAAGTACCGACTGGAGTAAGACGTTGGTCGGCCGATGGTCACTGTCTAATTTTGGGTGACTTCAACTCGCCGAATGTGGACTGGGAGAACTTGCGGTGCACTGCAGGAGCGGATTCCTTTTCCTGCGAGCTTCTTTCAACGGTGCTGGAACTTTCCTTGTACCAACACGTCAGATGGCCGACCCGAACCCAGGATCACCACACGTCTATCCTAGATCTGGCGATATCTCCAAGGCGGTCCGATGTTGATCAGATCGAGTACCTACCGCCACTAGGGTGCAGTGACCATGCAGTATTGACCATCAGCTGGAAGAGAGGAGCGACGTTTGTCCCCAGACCACAGGGCGGACTCAACGTCTGGCGAATGTCGTTCCAACAAGTCAGGGAGGCTGCATCCTCAGTGATGTGGTATCCGCCAGAACCGCATGACATAGACCAGGCTTGAGAGGTAATTCGAGATGAAATCCTTCAGTTATGCCAGACTTTTGCTCCACCATCCAGACAGCGGCCGCATGCGAAAGGCCCACCTTGGTTTGACTCGCAACTTAGGCGTCTTTTGAAGCGTCGAAACCGAGCATGGGAACAATGTCAAGCGACTGGAAAAGGATATAATCGATACCGCAACATCCGGAACCAGTGTACCCAAACGAAACGAGAAAAGCGACCTATCTTCGAGGAGACGTTAGCAATGGACTCAATACAAGCACCCAAACGACTGTTCGCATGTCTGCGACGGAGAACGCGAACCACAACTGCAATCCCAGCCCTACAGGACGGGCATTCGCTGGGAGTTACAGATGAACACAAGGAAGAGATACTGGTTAGACAATATTTGTCAGTCCATGCTCCTGAACAGAGGCACAATCGTCCCTCACACATTGCCGGGGGAGCCCCCCAAATGTCCTGTCAAGAACTCACCGAGGAGGAAGTGGCGGCAACCATGCGCACCATTAGAGTCAACCAATCCCCAGGACCTGATGGTGTTCATCCTTTAGTGGTAAAGGAACTGGCCGATGTGTTATCTCAACCGGTCACACGACTGTTCAACGCGTCTTTAGCAGCGGGAAAGCTCCCCCAAGAATGGAAGAAAGCGATCGTCATGCCACTGTACAAAGGTGGGGCAAAAGCTGAGGCTGTCAACTACCGACCTGTCAGTCTAACACCGGTGATAGGAAAGGTTATGGAGCGCCTGCTGGCAACGCGAATC
This sequence comes from Fasciola hepatica, assembly GCA_948099385.1. Classification (NCBI taxonomy): domain Eukaryota; kingdom Metazoa; phylum Platyhelminthes; class Trematoda; order Plagiorchiida; family Fasciolidae; genus Fasciola; species Fasciola hepatica. The sequence goes on from CANUEZ040000182.1 coordinate 12,719,651, forward strand.
CGGGACCATATTGGGTGTAACGAACGTTTGAGCAATGCGTAGCCAAATTCGCAACGGATCCCGAAATCAAAAGGCGATTATCCGTGATATTCTACGATACTAGATTATTACATGAACAATGACATAAAAATATACAAACCTCAATAATACGATCACAATGACTCAACAACGAGAAACCGAATAGCAGCATGTGAGCAAACAGCACGTGCGTCACGCAGGTCCTGAACAAGGATGTGTCAAAGTAGCGCTCTGGGCGCGAACAAACAACAATTGGTCCAGAAAAACAACCAGTTCGTAAAGACAAGTCAATAGTGTAGGCCAATGAGTGATGTTGGGAAAAACACTGAATCGCGAGGGAAAAAGGGGGATTTTCCACGACCGGCTGTTACATTGGGGTATACGACCTTCTTAGCCGACAACAACATGATTTTTGGAAAAGCAGGTCGTGCCTAACAAACTTGGTAATCGCACGAGAACACCGAACGATAGTCAAGGCCGAAAGACACCCTACGGACGTAATCTTCGTGGATTTTAGCAAAGCTATTGACAAAGTTCCGCATGACCGTCTATTAGGTAAGCTCAAGGCTCTTGGTGTAGTAGATCCCTTGATTCTGTGGATAGAGGACTTTCTAAAAAGCCGAACCTTTGCAGTACGAGTAGCGCAGTCACTGTCAACTTGGCTAGTGGCAGCTAGTGGTGTTACACAAGGATCGGTTCTGGGTCCGCTCCTCTTCCTGGCCTATATCAATGACCTACCACCAGTTCTTCAATCGCCGTGTCTCATTTACGCAGACGACCTAAAGATCTGGCGCACGATTACGTCATACGCTGACGAGCTCGTTCTTCAGGAGGACATCAGAGCCCTTGAGAGATGGTCAGATCTGTGGTCACTACCAGTCAACACGGACAAGTGTGCGCATATGCGAGTAGGAGCACCGTCCAGCAGTGGGATGTACAATATACACGGGGCACCCCTCCGACGCTCTGTCTGCGAAAAAGATCTGGGAGTGATGGTGGCCTCGTCACTAAAAACGAAACACAATACTGATAGAGTCTGTTCTTCAGCGTGGAGTATCCTGGGGCCGATAACTCGTTCATTCGGCCATCTCTCACTCAACGCCTTCAAGGTGCTGTATGCAACCCATGTGCGTCCCAGGTTGGAATCCGGGGGGCCAGCAGTTTTCCCTTGTACGTTGGCAGAGGTGGCAAAGTTGGAAAGAGTACAGAGAGGTGCAACCCGCCTTATCGGAGGGCTACTTGGGGTCAGCTACGAAGAGCGGCTGAAGATCACAGGGCTGTTTCCAGTGGCCTATCGGAGAGTCCGGGGAGACCTGATCTTCACCAGGCGTGTCATCAGAGGCGACTTCGGTCCAGAACTACGTGCGGAGCTCTCTCTCCACGGACATGGCCGTACGAGGGGACACCCGATAACTCTAAAAAAAACTGCACTCGGTGGGCCTCCCTCTGGTGTACCGTCTATCTCGGAGGGTGACCAATCCATGGAACTCGCTGCCAGCCGAAGTGGTGGAAGAGCCCAACGACACATTGTTCAAGCGACTTCTGGACGTATTTCTAAAGAGGTGGTGGGAGACACACATGAGTCTACATCATTGAGCTGTGGTGAGGAGGCTTACATGGGAGAGATACCCTCTGCCTCTATTATGAAGAATGAGAATGAATGAAGACCGCTGAACTCAATATATGCATATTCTGCGATCCAACTAACTGTTTTCCTCGTAAAAACCTCAAGTGATTGCGCGTATTAAGCTATTTATTTGCCTCTTTTTCCTAAATTTGCATATGCAAATCGAGGTTTCCTTGAAGAAAGAAAGCAATCGGACAGTTCGCAGGATTATATTGTACACATTTTTAAATTTCCAACAATACAATTCGATCAAACTGTGGCTCGAGCCACTCACTGAGTTGTCTTCTTTGTACCACGTGGAAAGTGGTGGAAACCGCGAAGAAGTGATCGTTATCACGAGATCTGCTAAAGTTAGTCCGGAAATACTGGGAAGATTTGGGAGAGCGTATTGTTTCTATCTGAAATTTGGGTTATCCCAATATTGAGCCCCAACTGCAAGAACCCACTGGGACACGGTCGGGATGCGCAGCAAATCCCTATCAAAACTCAACATTGAGGCTATGTCGTCCCAATCAAAACCCAACGTATCCTAACCTAATCACAATCAAATCCCAATGGGACCCAGTAGGTATTTGATTGGGATTGTTACATGGGGCCGTTATACACATTACGCAATGTCCCGTCCGTACGGGACGACATTTCACGTCACATCTTCACAATCTACAGTGTTCATTTTGAACAAAATGGGTAGCTGTGATTTATATCAACAGCATAAGGATAACTGGAAGTGTTCTAAACCGCCTTGTGCGGATAGACGTCGAGAGCAATCGTTCAGCCTCTGGCCGAGGTCCTGAAGGCTCCGGTGACGAAGCTGTATGAAACGTCACTTAGAGAGGGAATTGTGCCGGGAGACTGGAGGAGAGCAACAGTGGTAGGCATTTACAAGAGTGGACCCCGGCAAAAGGCGGAAAATTACCGGCCGGTTAGCTTGACTTCAGTACTGTGTAAGTGCCTGGAGCGAATAGTCAGGAAGCAGATCTCTAGGCATTTGGTTCAACACAACCTCATATCAAATGCTCAGCATGGGTTTGTGGCAGAGCGATCCTGTCTGACGAATCTCCTGCTGTTCCTCGATGAGGTAACCAAGCGTCTGGACGAAGGGCAATCGATTGCGGTCTGTTACTTGGACTTCAGCAAGGCATTTGATTCCGTGAACCACAGATTTCTGGACGTCAAACTGCAGTCCATGGGAATTGTTGGAAAGGCAAGACAATGGATAAGTAGTTTCTTAGCAGGGCGAACCTTTAGTGTTAAGGTGGGGAACCATGTTTCAAAACCGGAAGGTGTAACAAGTGGGGTGCCACAGGGCTCGGTGCTCGACCCTCTGCTCTTCCTCATCTTCATCAACGACCTAGCACGTGGGCTTACAAACCCCACCTTTATGTTTGCCGATGACGTCAAGATAGCTGGAGTAGATATAGAACTTGACGTGTTAGCAGTACAAAACTGGGCACGGAAATGGGACCTTCCACTAAACCTCACCAAGTGTCAATGCTTGACCTCAAATACAGGGGCTAGTGAGAATAGTGTGGGTTCGTTGCAAGTGGTCTCGCGGGTCAAAGACTTGGGCGTTATAATGGACAACAGCTTTAATCCGTCAAAGCAATGCACCTCAGCAGCCAATACGGCAAGGAGGGAACTCTTTCGAGTTAGATCCATTATGTCGTGTAGAGATCCGGAGATATTCGTTCCGATATATCAGGCCATAGTTAGGCCGCATATGGAGTACTGCGTGCAGGCCTGGGCACCGTACTACCAGAAAGATATCGACTGTCTGGAGAAAGTGCAAGGGCGAAACACTAAAATGGTGGCTGGGCAAAGGGGGTTTAACTACACAGAGCGTCTCCGTGTCCTAGACCTATTCTCGATGGAAAGACGGCGCATTCGCGGGGATTTGATAGAAACCTTCAAGGTAATGAAAGGACTGTCAGGAATAAGTCGAGAAGACCTTTTTTCGCTGATCCCCGAGAGAGGCACAAGGGGGCATAGCCTTAGATTACAAAGGAAACATTCGAGGCTCCAAATTAGGGCGAAGTACTTCTCAAATAGAGTGGTACCCTATTGAAATAAGCTCCCGGAAGAGGTCATAAATACCACAACAGTGAAGGCCTTTAAGAAAGCAGTAGACTTATGTTGGGTGGCAGTATACCCCGAGTTATGTTAAGCAGCTTTTAGGGTCAGATGCAATTTACTTATTGTTTCCACCTTACTCTGCCAGGGCTGATACTGCAAAAAAATTTCTGCCTTTCAGAAAACGAAAATCACGCAGTGTTGGGAGCTACGGAAATGCGCCGACAACACAACTATCTGGACACACGATTGGCTCTAGCCACACCATGTCCTGTGCAAACTGAACTGAACTGAACTGAACACATGACGCTACTGGCGTAGCGCAGAACCAGGCCAATTCAGTTCAGTTCAGTTCAGATTGCACAGGACAGAAAAAAGCCACCGCCAATCAAAGGTTCAGAATTCCTCCGACGATATACACACCAGTTATGCGCCCACCACTGCTAAGAGTATTTCATCGAATCCCAGCCAAAAATGAGAGGAAAACGGAAAACCTCATGGCACATCAACTGCGGCTTCGCAGACACCAAACTCACTAAAATGCAATTGCGAGCTCAGAGCTTAGGCAAGCCTTGCTTACGAATAGGTATTTTTGCTTAGATTTACTTGGGATTGGCAACCGCTCCCCATAAACGGCCAACTCCGGTGTCAGGCCATCCTCTAGCTGTAGGCAATCTTCCCCTTCGAATCTTTCTTCTCAATCACATAAAGTGGCTTATAGTCAGGACAAAAGTACTTCCAAGTACTTTCACTCATCCGAACCCGATTTAACCAATGCGATATTATAATCTCCCTCGGTCGGACACACCAGCCTATCTTAGAAACCCTTTAGGACATTTGGGTGATCCTCACCAGTCATCCATTGAGGTACGCAACTGGCTAAGCAAACGTTGACCAGGCTCTTCACTAGGTCAGGAATTCGGTCTAGTATCGGTTCCTTCAATCGACTGGTTGCTTGAAATCTGATTTGTTTAAGTCCATCTGGTACTGGAAAAGTCGAGCTCACCGAAACTTACGTCACGCTACGTAACAAACGGCAAGGCGCGCTCCAGATTATCAGCGCTTGCTATTAGCTCGTTCAGTCTTCCTTCTCCTGTCATTTATACAGGCTAACCAATATAATTACTAAAACCCATCAGTTGCTATCGTTCTGCGTGTCCATTCGCCGGACGGGAATGGAGTCCGCAAATCGTGAGTGCTACTAAATCGTCATACATCTTGAGCTTTCATCGAGCTATTATGCAGTGAGCGTAAAAGGCCAATAAAACATACTCAAGAAGAACGAGTGCACCCCGTCATCCATCTAGTTGCCATACTCAAAGCGGACTACGAGGGAATATCTCGTACCACTTGCGAGCCATGTCACCTTTGAAGGATTGGATGGTCTGCAGATCTATCATTCCACCACGCAGACCGTTCCACCTCCTCACTACCCTGTTGCTGAAAAAGTAAGATCTAGCCATCAACCTAGCTCGGGCTTTTATTAGCTTCTTTTCATGTCCCCTCGTTATGGAACCTAAGGCCACTTGGAACAGACAATCCGCTCCAAGGCCAGAAAAGCCCTTCTCTACCTCAAACGTTTCTATGAGATCCCCTCGATGTCTCCTCCTTTCCAACGAGAAATGATTCAGGTCACAGAGTCTCTGCTCGTAAGTCTCAACCCTCTGCCATTCGACAGTTCGCATGGCGAGACGTTGGACTTTATCTAGGCAGGTGGCGTCCTTTTTGTAGAAGGGCTACCAAGCCTGCACGCTACCTTCTAAGTGAGTTCGTACCATAACCATGTATATAGGTACAAATATCTCTGGCTGCCGGCAAGGCGAAGCTGATCACAGTCTAAAGAACTCACCACTAGCCTTTTGCGTAGCAGCGTTTCACTGCTCTGACCATCTGAAGTCACTGTTCCTGATGACCCCACGGTCTTTAACCCTACCGACTGCTTCCGTGGTGAACAGTTCTTGGTCATGGGTGAATTTTAGGCTCTCCTTGCCCTTGAAAACAAATGGATTTTTCAGCTTTCAGGGGTAAGTCCCATTCGTATACCGAGGCGAGGACGGCACCTATGACCCTGCCCAATCCCACCCTTAAATCAGATCCAAAAATCTTCACGTCATCCGCAAAAAAAGGTGGGCGACTAAAGCTTCAGTGACGAAATACAAACGAACCTGTGGGACGAAATGTTGACTAAGCAGACCATTCCAACTCTCCACTACATCTTCTGCAAAGAAAGTGCTATCCGTGCATCAACCTAGCCCGAACTTTCGTCATATTCGTCAGTTTCCATTGAAACAGACTATCCGGCCTGAGGCCAGAAAAGCCCTTTATGACCTTGAACGCTTCTATGAGACCCTCCCAAAGTTTCCCGCTTTCCATCGGGAAAAGATTCATATCACAGAGCCTCCGCTCGCGCGTATTAACCCTCTGCTTTTCACCCATTCTCGCCTCAAGGCTCTGAACTTTCTCCAAGCAGGCGTTGTCCACGTCGTAGAAGGATGCCCAAGCCTGCAAGCTACCTTCTAAGTGAGGTAGTACAACATCAATGTAAATATGTGAGAATATTTCCAGCTGCCGGCTAGACAAGGCTGATCACAGTCTAAAGAGTTCACCACGAGCCTTTTGTGCAGCAGCTTAGCACTGACCCGCCCATTTAAAGTTACTGCTCGTGATGATCCCGAGGTATTTAACCCTACTGACGGCCTGCATGGTGAATGACCCTTGGTCATGAGCGACAGTTAAGCATTCGATTGTCTTTGACAACAAACGGCTTTTTTCAGCGTTCAAAGGTATGTCCTACTTGCGTTGCCAGTCTAGGACGAATCACACACCCCATTCTAAATCCACCCTGCTCTCAGATTCAACGATTTTCACTGCGTCCTCAAAAATAAAACTAGGTGATTGAAGAGCGGATGCCAAGTCGTTAATAAACAACAAGAATAGGACCGGACCTAATACGGATCCCCGGGGTACACCACTGGTGACATTCACCGAACTAGAACACCTGTTCCTTACTTTGACGTGATACGTCCTGTGGGAGAGGAAGTCCTCCAGCCACGTAAACACTGGCCCACCTACGTCAAACGTCTCCGGGCCGGGACGATTTTAACACGGAGTGCTCCAGTAAGTGCTGGCAGATGTGGGCACGGACGATCTTCTCAAGGACTTCGCACGGGATGCTAGTTAGGCCTATCGGTCTGTAGTTATGCATAGTCGACTGAGATCCGCTCTCACCTGTACGCATGACGGCCGCGACTTTCCAGTTCTGAGGCAGCTTACTCAGATCCAACTCGGACCTGTACAGCTTGCATACCGAAGGAGCTCCGATATCCCTCAGCGGCTTGATGATATCTGGATGGAAGCAATCTGGGCCCGCTGACTTGTGACTGTTTGACTCCTATAGGTACTCACGCCGCTTTCCTCTGAGAGGGTTGGCTCCTTTAACTGGGGCGCAGGATGCGCCAGAGCCAGATCCACTCGTACCCCACTATCTGTCCCACCTATCCTAGGTCAAATCAAATCAAATCAAATCAGATCGGGTCAGGTCAGGTCAGATAACAGGTCTTTCGGCTTGAGCCAGTAAACTTCCAGTTTCTTGCACTGCAATCCCAAGGAGTTCCCGCCGTGCTGAGACTTCCAGGCATCCAATACAGTTTGGTATTTGTATTAGCTCAGACGAAGGGAAGGGAACAGGCTAGCCCTCGGGAAAAGCATACTCACACTAATATAGTTTGTTCTTGAAGTACTACACGGGTTCGCGGCATTGAGCCCAACGGTCTCGGTTCCGGAGCAAATCTTTGATCTTATGTCAGATTTACCGAGCTAAAAAGAGAGTAAAAAGATCCGCGTGGGGTGGGGCTGTGCGGGACGGGGGAGGCAACAAAAACAAAATACGAAACAGCGTGCAGTGTCTTACTGTGGACAGAGCCTTAAACGGAGTGAGGGTGTGACATTCATGAACATATATGCAATAAAGGACACTATTTCACTTTTTGGACAAGGAACTAATGGGAGAGACCCAGTTGGAAGTCTAATTTTTTTTTGAACATAGTATTGTTCAGCGAGATAAATAACCCTATAGCTAAAAAGTTAATTCGTGATAAAGTGCTTGGTCTCCGTTTGAAATCTTTTCTGCTGTGACCACGGAGATAAGGGGCTGGACAGACGGAGAAGAAACAATCTTCTGACCTGATTCAAAAAGGTGAAGCATCAAAAATGGATCACCTCTTACGTGTCTTAAGGCAGGGAGATAAAGATTGAGGGGTGAGAAGAGGACGGGATAAGGTGGGTGGGGCAGACCCCATACTGCTTCTACGGGGGCCCTCTGAACTCTCCTTAGGGCCTCATGGTCTCGGACAAGACCAGAATGCACCATCTGACTGCAGTACTCCAGCAGAGGTCGGATATGCTTGCCGGAAATTATAGGGAAATCGTCCTTAGAAATGCGCGCGAAAGACCTTGGAATCATATTTAGGACTCGAAAGGCAGACTTGCTCGCATGTTGATGATGATGAGAGAACGACAAGCTACAATCTAACCAGAAACCGAGCACCTTGTTTTGGTTCACCCCGGGCAGCGTGGTTGCTCCGTTGATCGAAAACATGTGACTAGTCTCCCTGCCGGAAGACATGCCCACTCATTTGTCATCATCACCTGGGAGGTCTCAATCTTCGGACCGGCTTTTTGTTTCATCAACTGCAACCTGCAGGTTTTCAACGTTTGAACTCCAGGGGATTACATCTTCTGCATATGTGGCTGGGTTCGCAGGAAGGGCTGTCGGAAGATCTTTTACGTAGATCAAGGAAAGAAAAGGGTCCGAGACCGACCCTTGGTGGACCTCAGTTGTTACTGGGGAGGGTTGAGACAAATCATTCCCCGACTTAACCACAAAGGTGCGTTCCGTAAAAAAGCCGCCTGAGATAGCCGGCATGGAGCCTGTAATCCCGTTTGTTTGCAGCTTGTAAAGAAGGAGGGCTTGGAGGAACTTGTCGAAGGCCTTAGCAAAACCGATGAATACAATGTGTGAGAGCTGGCCATCTTCGTGGGCTTTCGTCAGACCACCCATGACAGTAAGCACACTGGTGACGCATGGTCTGCCAGGAAGAAACCTATGTTGGAACGGGCAGAGGATCCTGCTTCTATGCAGATGGGAAAGAACCGCACTCTCAAGAAGTCGCTAGAAGATTTCGCTGGTGGTGCTTGTTAGACTTATGGGTCTGTAACTAGAAGCAAGATGTCTACAACCCCTCTTATAGATACGTGCGATGACTGCTTTTTTCCAGCTGCTGGGGAAAGCTCTGTCGTCCACACATTCCTGAGAAAGAGGAGCATTAGTGGCAGCTAATGTGTCCGCGGTTTCCTTGAAAATGCGGGGGTGGATTAAGTCAGGGCCCATGGAGCAGTATTGGATGAGTCGTCGAAAACCTTGTGCGGTTGCAGGTTCGGTGCCTCAACTCACTGCTGTCCCCATGAGAGGCATACCCTTATTCCTCGGATAATCTGGAGTTGTTAATATGAAATGATGATGAGTAGCTTGATATGAAGGCTATGGCGGAGAAAGATGCAGTAAGAAACACTAGAGTGATGAGATGCAGTATACGATAGTCAGTCGGGAGGGGAGAAAGGACGGATAATAAGAACTAAAGAAAGGCTCCCTAGGGTGGTTATTAACAGTCTGGGAACACCTCTGACCAGCAGGCCTCTAGTTAGTGTTTAAAAGCAACGACGGAGGTTGCCGTCACTACGTGTGGGGCAACTTATTCCAATTGTTCATGACGCGGTGGGAAAGCAAACATGCCCGTATGTTCTTACTTGCCCTTGGTTTGTCCAATTTATCCTCGCGCCACCTGAGTGTAACATTTTGACAAAGAGTCAGTAATGTTCCGTCGGTCGTAGTGATTAACTTATACAGCTTACATGACTCTATCAGATCCTTCCTTGCCTACGACGATCCAGGGAGAATAAATTCATGGCTTTCAGTCTTTCTGGGTAAGACTTCGCTTGCGTCCCATTTATTATCCGAGTAAACCTCCTTTGAGCGTCCTCTGACACCATTTTCTCCCTCGTTAGACTAGGCAACCATGCTTGAACAAAAGTCTCCAAGCGATGCCTTGTGGTCACATTGCATATAGGAAGAATTACTCCGTCCTTTCTAGATACCAAAGTTCTCAAGTTAGAAGGCGCCCTGTGTGCCCTGACCCCTGCTGACTCGCAGTTCTCGGCGGGTTTTAAAGATCTCTTGCACAAACACACCTAAGTCTCTTACCTAAGCAGCGGACTCAATCCTGACTGGGGCGGAACGCCCTACGTACCTGTCTTCGCTGCTTCCCCCGCTTGCCAGCAAGTGTTTGTACCTGGCTGCATTCAGTAGCAGCTTCCACTTTCAGCCCATGCACCAAGTCTGTTAAAGTGGGTTTGCAGTCGCCTTGAGGTTGGTTCACCTACTACTTTGATATCACCTGCAAACAGAAACCCCGAGCAGCCTAGTGTGGTTACCAGATCATTCACGTATACCAGGAACAATTGTGGTCCCAACAATGCTCATTGCGGCGTACCACCGCATGCCTGGGCCAGTGTAGACCTGGTGTCCTAGACCTGTACGAAGGAGGCTCCATTACTCAGGCAACCCTCGATCCACCTCACAACCTGTGGGGTCACTCCAAGTGCGTTCAGCTTGCCCAGCAAAAAATGGTGGTTGACTGAATCGAAGGCCCTTTGGAAATCTAAGTGGCATACCTCTACTCGCTCCCCATAGTCTAATCTGCGAGTTACCTCGTCGAAGAACGATGGCAGGTTAGTGAGGCAGGACCTTCGTCTAACAAACCCGTGTTGCTGATTAGCAATCAGCTGGTGAGTTCGCGGGTAATCTGTCAGTCGCTCTCTGACACACCCCTCTAGTGCTTTGAGGGCCATTGGTAGTAAGTTTGCGGGGCGGTAGTTAGAGACTACCTCCTGTTGCCTTTTTGTGAATGGGGACAACTTGCGGCAGTCGCCAGTCGTCCGGTAGCTCCCCGGTGTCTAGAGATCCGTTGAAAAGCTGTGCTAGCGGTTTAGCCAGTACACTGGCTAAGGCTTTTAGAATGGCGGGATGAGCACCATCCGACCCCACAGCCTCACTGCTATTCAGACTGCTCAGCGCCAGTTTAACCTCACTATTGCTAAGGGCGACTTCATCCATGATGAACTTCCGTTGGGTTACGGTTGTCCCATGGTGTCTCCCAGTGTCTCGTCTATGCATACGTTCAAATAAATTCTTCAGAGTCTGCACTCTCTCGTAGGCTCTCATTGACGGCACTCCCTTTTCGTTCACTTTGCACCCCACGGTGACTGTTGCTGTAGCCTTGGATTGGACTTAGTTGTGGTAAACCTTACGTCATGTCTTTACTCTGCCCGCTATGGCCGCTTCGTATATTGCCCGACTATCTCGCTGCACCCTAATGGCATGCTCACGGGCTCACATATATAGCACCACTCTTTGGTGTCCACCTGTTGACCGATAACAAGGCCACGCTTTGCGCTGCGCCAATTGCGCCCTGGCGGATCGGCTCGTCCACTACCGTGGTTTGCCCAGTCTTTTGACGTGTCTCAGTGGGGCGAACTCGTCGGTCAACCTGAGGTGGTCCCCGATGACGGACCATTCCTCTTCCACTCTCTGGTAATGAGCGCCCCAGTCAACTCTACCTGCTGCTTCCCTGATTGCGGTGACGCCCAGACCCCCAAAGTTTGTTCGTACCTTATTTGGCACCCCGAGGGAGCCCCTTGGATCAGGAATCTGATGACCACATGGTTGCCCCCCCAAGAGGGGCGGAGAACTCCAGTCCACTTACTTCCTCCGGGTGCCCAGAGAACACCAGATCTAGTACACTCAGAGTTCGCCTTTCCCTCAACCTGGTAGACTGGTTGACGTGCTGAAGGAGTGGTACGCAGTCCACCAGCTCAAATAATTTCATACTACAGAGGGTGTCAGTCAAAAAAGACAGGCTCTCCCAATTTATCTCGGGGGAGTTAAAACCCCCCGTTACCAAAATCCGAAATGCCAGCGAGGCAATCATGGCTAGATATTCGAACAATGAAACGTCTTCTTCCGGATGAGCACTTGGGCTGCAGTAGGCGACCTAGGGAAGCTTGTATATTTGAGGTAAGCAGAGCATGGCCAGACATCCTTTCAAGGTTTTCATTTGTTGACAGTGGTATTCCTCCCCCTGCCCTGCCATCATCTCTACCTGTCCGGTAGATACCATACATCTTGGTGGGTAGCAGCCCCGTAGCTGCATTTGGGTGTAACCATGTCTCCGTTGTCACAAAGCCGTCGGCTTTAACTGTTTCCACCCCGAGTTCCTTTCCTTTATTTATTGTGCTGCAAGCGTAGGTGTACACTACTCTGAGCTCCTACGTAGGAGGCACTGTTTCGCCCACCCGCCGGACTCTAACAATCTCTCTCCCTAGATGGTTCCCGGACTCATCACCCGATAGCCTTCCCCATTTTTTTTTGCTGGACTGGTGTTTGGGGAGGGGGCTGCACTGATGCTTGTTCCGCTATCCCCACTGCAGTGTTCCTGGCTCCCCATGGAGGGGCCAGTCACCGGTGAAGCTGTTACCGGTAGAAAGTAGGCTACTGCTGTTGGTCTCCCGCCCATCAAAAGGGTAGATGTGGTTCCTTCGTGGGCGAGGTTCCCAGCGAAAGCATTTCCGGAGCCTTCCCCCCATTGGTCGGGTTCCACACGCATTACCTCATTTGTGAGATCAACAGTTTGGTCCACGGCTGCCGAGAACTTGTCTCGGAAAAGTGGATTGCCAGACTTGACTAACATAGGTCTGGGGGCATGGTTTTCTCCTGGGGTTGGCTGACTGGCGGTCCAGCATAAAAAATCTCTTCAAAAGAGTGTGCACAGGCATACCAACATATCTGGGGAGGTTTGTGACCTGGTGCATTAGCTTTATGAATAGCTGTTTAGTTGGCAAACAGAACGGCTCTCATATCCTTCGCTTACCGGTGGAGAATAATGCAGTGTATTCAAACGTCCTTAGGGGTTCTCGCATGAACCCAGAGGAATCTTCTCTTGTGATCTAACATTGTCTGTAGTTTCCTGGCGAAATAGCTGGTGGGCCCTGTCAGACTAGCTGCTTCAGTCGAACGGCATTTCTTAAGCATGGATACCAGCAGATCCAGCACCAAGAAATCCCTAGCAGGGTCTCAAAAAGCTGCAAAGCCTGAGGTCATGGTAGAGCTTCCGTGAGGTCGGAGGTGATGTACCCTAGACCCAAGGGAATGTACATGCTGGGACACTTACTTATTTTGGTTCCACAAAAAATGTAGCAAAATATAAAACAATGCCTTGGTGGCCTGGTGATCTGATTTAGGTACGCTCAGCATGTGTAGCAATGAGCCGGAACATGACTTGCTCTAGGGCGGGAGAAACCTTGACAGAAGGACGTCAGACAAACACCTCAGGCTTAGATGCGTACGAGGAAGGAGACAGCTTGGTGCCCCGGAATGATACAACTGGGCCTCATTACTGATGCTTGCAATAGGGGCAACTGGCGCGCTCTGCGAAAGGGAAGGAAAAAGTCTACCAAACACGGAGCCATGTAAAGTCCTTCTAAATCGGGATGAACTAAAGGTGAAAAGCATGTCTTATCTGATTCCACATCAGGCTACCCAAGTATAAACGCCTCGAGCTCAGACAGCTTCTACGACAGGCGTAACAGGGAAGAAACTGGCGAGTACGGAAACAGCATTGAAACGCCGTAGAAACGTAGATATGAAGTGTAGAAGCGGACCTTTACTGGTGAGACACAACAGAGGGACCAGTACCTGTGACAGCGGGTTACTGACCTACTGGGACAATTTAAGGTACGATCGCAAGCTCTTATAAAGGGGCATTACTTCTGGGGGATGAAGGTTTAAAGGTGGCGGGTAATCGCCGGGGAGACCTGCCCTGTTGGAGTTCGGGAACCCCACATATCAGGAGGCTTTCCTCGCCGCGGCGGACAGAATCGGCGTGGATTCCAGGGGAGGTGTCAGGACAGAAACGGATAATTCAGCATCTTAGAAGGTCGCAACAGGTTCACGAGTAACAGAAGTGTCCTAATCAACCCAATAAGTTCAAGAAGCACGGCCGTCCTATTCCCCGTCGCCTATAGTGCGCCCATCACCGATGGTTGCTTACAGGGCTAGGACCACAAGAAGAGATCAGGAGTTGGAAAACGCCCCATGGAGCGGAGTGGTAAATAGGGCTGATGGTGACTCACAAATCCGAAGCCCGAGTGAAGCAAAACTATAGGCGCCCTGGGCTCAGACTCCGAGTGCGCAATGAACGCTCCCGTGCTCAGGTATAGCAAGGTAAAAGGAGGAATAGCCGTTAAGCAGTATAATGCTTGTAGTATACGCAGTACACGGGAGGAACTGGCGGTCGAGTCGAAGGTACCACCGTCCAAGAGAAGTGAAAAAAGGAAAGGGCAACATCCTAAGTTTAAAGGATGGGATCGCCCCATTCAGAGGGTCCGCAGGACTGGTGTACCACCGTGGCTGCGCAGTCGGGCATAAAACGCGGACGGCAGAAAGCGTACGGCCTGGGAAAGGTACATGGTGAGGGAAGGGCACCGAAGCCTCCGCCGGTATTTTGCTGCTAGAAAACGGGCCACCCGCGTCCAAAACGGGTGTAAGAGGGACTATAAGGAGATACTGGGTGGGAATGCGAAAACGAACCCCAAGGTGTTCTCTGCATATATGGAGTAGAAGCGCGGCCTGCTGCGTGAAGTGGGGGGAGTCACGGATGATCATGATGTCCGCGACTTCAGACCAGGAAAAAGCAGATCACCTGTGTAGAACCTTTCAAAAGGTATGCAGGATTGACCAAGGGTTACCATCTATAAGGCGCTTTTGAGCAATACGTAGCCAAATTCAAAACTGATCCTGAAGTCAGAACGCGATTATCCGTAGATTCTACGATACTAGACTATTGAATGAACGGTGACATAAAACATATACGAACCTCAATTACGCGATAACAGGGACTCAGCAAACGAGAAACAAGTTGCAGCGTGCGAGAGACAAGTACGAGCGTCACGCAAGTCCGAAATAGGATGTGGCAGAGTGGTGCGTTGTACGCGAACAAACAAAGGTTGGTTCGTGAAGACACAGTGCATGAAACTCTCAAATAGTGTATATGTATGAAAAGTGACTTCAAATGGTCGGAGCAGTGCAACGCGGCTGCGCATAAGGCTCGTGGGGAGCTCTTTAGACTGCGATCGGCTTTGTCTTGCCGGAAGCCGGAGGTATTCGTACCTATTTACATGGCTATAGTACGACCTCACTTAGAAGGTAGTGTGCAAGCTTGGTCACCCTTCTACAAAAAGGACGCCGCCTGCCTAGAGAAAGTCCAACGTCTCGCCACGCGGATGGTTGAAGGGCAGAGGGGTAAGACTTACGAGCAGAGACTCTGTGACCTGAATCTCTTCTCGTTGGAAAGGAGGAGAAGTCGAGGGGATCTCATAGAAACGTTCAAGGTAATGAAGGGCTTTTCTGGCCTCAGACCAGATAGTCTATTCCAATTGGCCGTAGACTCCAGAACAAGGGGACACGAAAAGAAGTTGATAAAAGCCCGATCTAGGTTGATGGCTAGATCGCACTTCTTCAGCAACAGGGTTGTGAACAGTTGGAACGGTCTGCCTGGTGAAATGGTAGATCTGCAGACAGTCCAATCCTTCAAATGTGCCCTTGATCGCAAGTGGTACGAGATCTTTCCTTGTAGTGAGCCTTAAGAATATCAACTAGATGGATGACGGGTAGCACTGTGGTCCTTCTGGAGTATGTTTTAGCAGACTTTTTCCCTCATTGCATACTGTCTCAGTGAACGCTCACGATGCATAATGTCTCTCGCAGTTGATGTGCGATGAGGTTTTCCGTTTCCCTCTCATTTTTAGCGGGGATTCGACGAAATACACTCGGCAGTGGTGGGTGCATAACTGGTGTGCATACCATCGAAGGAATTCTGGACGCTCGATTGGCCGTGGCCATTACCTGTCCTGTGCAAACTGAACTGAACTGAACTGAGCTAGTGATGCCAAGGAAACAAAATTGTATTGACCGCGGTCAAGAAATATACAGTTCAATTCAACTCTATCACTGTGGGCAAGGTGGGCATAATCAATCGCTGTCTCGCAGCCGTGTTTCGGTGATAGCTATGCAGTCCATTCCAGGTTCAGGTTCAGGTTGATTCCAGGACCGCACGGCAGATAACGAAGAAGTCAAGTTTCTTGAACAGGTGGGCTCTACTGATCCCCCCGTGCTGCGAAACTATTTACCACCTTGCTTTTACCCGGGGTTCTGCGGGAGGATTGATCAACTTCAACAATCTTTCTCAAGCACAAGGGGGTGGTGGAAGCAATTGTGGAAACTACCGTCTCGTGAGCCTAACCTCCGCTGTGCAGAAGATCATGGGAAAGGTCATACGAGAACGGATAATGTTGTACACAAATCATTACAGCCTTGCCCAGGAATCCCAAAACGGATTCATGCAGAAGATCTCGTACCTGTACAATCTCCTGTATTGCCTGGAGGGGATGACCAGGAGAATGGTTGATGGGAGGAGAGTTGAGGCCTTTCACCCGGACTTCCAGAATGCTTCTGGCTTAGTGAACCACCGTCTACTTATAGAGAAACTACTAGGATTTAGACTATCGGACGGTGTGGCGACATGGATTGGGAAATGTCTGTTTGGCAGGACCTTCCAAGTAAGAATGGGGGAAAGCTTGTCCCCGGAGGGAAGCAAGTACAGTGTAGTACATCAAGGGTCGGTCCTCGGACCCCCGCTTTTCTCCCTTTATGTAAACGACTCAGAATATGGTCCAGAAGACTCGTAATTCAAATTTGCCGACGATGTGAAAGCGGTAGGAGTAGTCAACCATGAACATGTCGGAGGGACCTGGGCAGAGTCCAAGGATGGGCTGCTAATTGGGATATACCACCGAACGTGCTCACGTGCCTGCATCTAGTTGGCGAGGGGTTACCCCGCAGATTAAGGGTACTGAAAAAGGGAGGGCTTGACGGTAACGGTACCGGCAAAAGTGTGGTACAGGACTCGGGGGTCACAGTTAGGGCTGATTTCCAACCCAAATCCAGTGTGACAGAGAGACTAAAACGGCCTCCAGAAAGATTTACCAGCTCCGTCGAACAATCAGGTCTAGGAGACCAAGGGTGCCTGTTCCACTGTTTAAGACTCTTGTATAGCCCCACTTAGAGGACTGTCCCCAGGCCTGGATTCCATATTCCTTTTTGGACAGGCAGGTACTAGAAAAAATCCAGCGGCTATTTGCCAGATTCTGCCTCATGCTTAGAGGAAAAACCGATGGGAAAAGCTTGGAGTACCCTAACTTGTTCTCCATGGGACGGAGGAGCAAACGAAAGGACCTCAGAGTGGTGCACAAGATCCTCACAGGCAGGATTGAACTGGGGACTCGCACTTATGCCCTCCTGCCGCCGGGAGAAGCCCACGCTTTTGGGCGGAGGAGGAACAGGTCAAGGACAAGACTTCGGGTCTGGTTATTCACTCAAAGTGTGGCTAACGGCTGGCAAGAACAGCCGGAGGAGGTAGTCGAGGAAACCAAGGCGGCTGAAATCAAACATCGGCTGGACAGGGCACGGAAGCGAGAGTTTCCTTATGGGCCACAATGACCGACAATACAGCTCTGAGTGGATTAATGATAGTTCTTTATAACTTGTGTCTACTAGGTTTCCATTCCGTCCACTTTTTAGGCTTCTTTCTTTACATTGACCTTTGCCCTTCTCCTACTTGTCCATTTGTCAGTCCCCTTCTGTAGCCATTTCGCTCTATGCACTTGGTTTTCCTTTCATCCCGCTCGTCTCCAAGCCCTATTTCCCATCATTGCTTTTGACGTTATCTTTTTCTCCTTGTCATCTGGTCCACCATCTCCGCTTCCTTTCTCCTAAACCTAACCGACTTGCCAGTCCACGTAGTGGTCCTCTGTCACCAACTGTGAGCCGTACGTGAGTGGATACAGGAACTAAAGCTTAAGGAAATTGTCGCTCCAATTTTTGCAGCACAGGGGGATCAGTAGAGCCCACCTGTTCAAGAAACTTGACTTCTTCGTTATCTGCCGTGCGGTCCTGGAATCAACCTGAACCTGAACCTGGAATGGACTGCATAGCTATCACCGAAACACGGCTGCGAGACAGCGATTGATTATGCCCACCTTGCCCACAGTGATAGAGTTGAATTGAACTGTATATTTCTTGACCGCGGTCAATACAATTTTGTTTCCTTGGCATCACTAGCTCATATACACTATTTGAGAGTTTCATGCACTGTCTTCACGAACCAACCTTTGTTTGTTCGCGTACAACGCACCACTCTGCCACATCCTATTTCGGACTTGCGTGACGCTCGTACTTGTCTCTCGCACGCTGCAACTTGTTTCTCGTTTGCTGAGTCCCTGTTATCGCGTAATTGAGGTTCGTATATGTTTTATGTCACCGTTCATTCAATAGTCTAGTATCGTAGAATCTACGGATAATCGCGTTCTGACTTCAGGATCAGTTTTGAATTTGGCTACGTATTGCTCAAAAGCGCCTTATAGATGGTAACCCTTGGTCAATCCTGCATACCTTTTGAAAGGTTCTACACAGGTGATCTGCTTTTTCCTGGTCTGAAGTCGCGGACATCATGATCATCCGTGACTCCCCCCACTTCACGCAGCAGGCCGCGCTTCTACTCCATATATGCAGAGAACACCTTGGGGTTCGTTTTCGCATTCCCACCCAGTATCTCCTTATAGTCCCTCTTACACCCGTTTTGGACGCGGGTGGCCCGTTTTCTAGCAGCAAAATACCGGCGGAGGCTTCGGTGCCCTTCCCTCACCATGTACCTTTCCCAGGCCGTACGCTTTCTGCCGTCCGCGTTTTATGCCCGACTGCGCAGCCACGGTGGTACACCAGTCCTGCGGACCCTCTGAATGGGGCGATCCCATCCTTTAAACTTAGGATGTTGCCCTTTCCTTTTTTCACTTCTCTTGGACGGTGGTACCTTCGACTCGACCGCCAGTTCCTCCCGTGTACTGCGTATACTACAAGCATTATACTGCTTAACGGCTATTCCTCCTTTTACCTTGCTATACCTGAGCACGGGAGCGTTCATTGCGCACTCGGAGTCTGAGCCCAGGGCGCCTATAGTTTTGCTTCACTCGGACTTCGGATTTGTGAGTCACCATCAGCCCTATTTACCACTCCGCTCCATGGGGCGTTTTCCAACTCCTGATCTCTTCTTGTGGTCCTAGCTCTGTAAGCAACCATCGGTGATGGGCGCACTATAGGCGACGGGGAATAGGACGGCCGTGCTTCTTGAACTTATTGGGTTGATTAGGACACTTCTGTTACTCGTGAACCTGTTGCGACCTTCTAAGATGCTGAATTATCCGTTTCTGTCCTGACACCTCCCCTGGAATCCACGCCGATTCTGTCCGCCGCGGCGAGGAAAGCCTCCTGATATGTGGGGTTCCCGAACTCCAACAGGGCAGGTCTCCCCGGCGATTACCCGCCACCTTTAAACCTTCATCCCCCAGAAGTAATGCCCCTTTATAAGAGCTTGCGATCGTACCTTAAATTGTCCCAGTAGGTCAGTAACCCGCTGTCACAGGTACTGGTCCCTCTGTTGTGTCTCACCAGTAAAGGTCCGCTTCTACACTTCATATCTACGTTTCTACGGCGTTTCAATGCTGTTTCCGTACTCGCCAGTTTCTTCCCTGTTACGCCTGTCGTAGAAGCTGTCTGAGCTCGAGGCGTTTATACTTGGGTAGCCTGATGTGGAATCAGATAAGACATGCTTTTCACCTTTAGTTCATCCCGATTTAGAAGGACTTTACATGGCTCCGTGTTTGGTAGACTTTTTCCTTCCCTTTCGCAGAGCGCGCCAGTTGCCCCTATTGCAAGCATCAGTAATGAGGCCCAGTTGTATCATTCCGGGGCACCAAGCTGTCTCCTTCCTCGTACGCATCTAAGCCTGAGGTGTTTGTCTGACGTCCTTCTGTCAAGGTTTCTCCCGCCCTAGAGCAAGTCATGTTCCGGCTCATTGCTACACATGCTGAGCGTACCTAAATCAGATCACCAGGCCACCAAGGCATTGTTTTATATTTTGCTACATTTTTTGTGGAACCAAAATAAGTAAGTGTCCCAGCATGTACATTCCCTTGGGTCTAGGGTACATCACCTCCGACCTCACGGAAGCTCTACCATGACCTCAGGCTTTGCAGCTTTTTGAGACCCTGCTAGGGATTTCTTGGTGCTGGATCTGCTGGTATCCATGCTTAAGAAATGCCGTTCGACTGAAGCAGCTAGTCTGACAGGGCCCACCAGCTATTTCGCCAGGAAACTACAGACAATGTTAGATCACAAGAGAAGATTCCTCTGGGTTCATGCGAGAGCCCCTAACAGCAGACTCGACAGTCACAATATCGGTCGGATCAATTCAAAAGAATTTAAATCACGTCAGGGCACGGTCCTGGCGGCCGACAATGAAAGTCCTTCCAAGAGTGCTCTCACCCAGTTAAGAGCCCTTTGTACAATCCCGATATCCTGCATCTTGTGCAACAGCAGCCTGTTGTTTACCGAGTCGAAGGCCACCTGTATTTGCCGAACCTCTGATGGGTACGGAGCGGTTTGATTTCGTAATACTCTCGCTTTTGAATCCAGTTTTTATTAGTTTTGTGAGTAGAAGCAGGTTAGTTACCATCACTGGGCTTATGAGAATTAAATGTAAGGTGCTTTTCACTCGGAGAATGTTTTTTATTCTCTTCGTATTACTTCCGGGTAGCATTTGGTGCTTTTGTGGAGTGTTTTTTCTCTTTCGGAGTTTTCGTCGAATTTGTTTTAAGGGGCTGAACTTGAAGCTTCGAAATTTTTGCTTATGGTTAAAAAGCATTTGAGCTGCTTTTTCCTAAATTTTGTATTCTTTCGATGGGCCACGAGCTTTCGACCCGTGTCTCGCCTCAAATTGTGGAAAAGATGCGATAGACTGTAAAGGGTGCTCGTTGCGTAAGAGTTGGGCTCACCCACAGAGTTCAGAATATCAGCGGACACTTTTATCCTACACGGACAGAACCCATGGACTGGGCGGGCTAGTGCTTCTTGCTGGAGTGCTGCCGGTCTGGCCCTCAAAATTCAGACCCAAAGGAGGGACCAGAGCCCAACATGTAGTACCACTGGTATAGGCCCAAAGCTATCAGGTGGCTGCAAGATGTTTGCGGACCTATTAGGTTAGCCTGATAAGACGGCCATTTGAACGAGGAGCGTGCTTCAGAAGTTTGGCATGCCTTCCTTGGCTCAACTCTCTTGAGGCAGACAGACGAGAGACGGTGGACGAAGCAGGAGCCTGGAAATGCGAGGCAGCCCAAAAAGAAGTGTGGGTGTAATATAGTGAAGGATAGGCTAGCTGAGGCCAACGATTCTGCGCTGCTGGTTTTAGACGACAAAGTGAAGGGTCTGCAAAGGCAGACCGTACCAGTGGGCAGGTTCTCAAGGCGCAAGCTGTTGCTCCTACATCAGGAAGAGCCGTTCAAAAGGGAATCTATAGCTAGGCGGGACACAGATAGGAAGAGATTCTCTGACGCTGTGAACTGTAGGTGTTCCGTACCATACTGCTCTAGGAGGGTGCATAGGGTGAGGACATGGAAGTCTACGCTTGCGAACAAAGGCGAACATCCTTCTAGACTAATACTAGTAGAGTTCGCTGACAGGGCCACGCGGGATTCGCTGCTGGCGACGGCAGCAGTGATGACTCACACCACCAATAGTAGTTATCAGATCACGCCAGACGAGCATAGAGCCAGGCCTGATGGTCTGGCATCAGGTGGAAACCAGTCCAGGTCAGTCAGCTCGCTGGTGAGAAACCACAAAGTACAGCAGAATGCTTTGCTCGACTCTCGGGCTCCAACCCAGCAGGTGGAGGACGGCTTGACTTCTGCCAGTTTGGATGTTATTACAACCCCCATAGAGATGGACTGGGAATCTTCGGAAGTCCCAGATCATCAACCGGCGACATGCACTCCAGTGGAGACGACTGATGCAAAAACTTGTCATCACCTCGTGGGTTGCACCTGGGAACCAGAGAGCAATAAATAATAAGGCACCTAAGAGAAGGAGCTAGTGCGGTGGTGTTTTATACTAACACGTGTAGTATTAGAAACAAATGGACGGAATATCCCAAAGCCGCTGAGGAGCACAGCCCGTCATTGACTGCCGTTACGGAAACATGGCATTTTGAAGAAGACCATGTGCCAGGAATAATAGGCAATGGTTTTGCAATCCGTAGGCAGGATAGAGAACACAATCGCCCTGGAGGAGTGACCAGGTAAAAACTACCGCGAAGCTTAGACCATGATATGCGGTCGCCATGTCCATCAGTGGGAAGTTACGATCATCCTTTCAGGTAGAAAAGTTATTGGTCCCTGTGTCTACAGGGCACCAAGTACAAACCACGAAAAGGAAGTTTGCTTACTGCGGGCCCTGACCGAACTACCTAAGGATTCATGGAAGACCCTCCTAGCGGATGATTTTTATCTTCGCACGTTATTTGGGGGTTGGAGGCGGCTTGCTGGGACAAGAGGAGGAAGCCTAGTTAGAATGGCTGCATACTGATGCTTTGCAACAGCATATCAGGGAGGGTATAACATAGGCTGCATGCGTTCCTTCCTTGCTGGATCCAGCAATAACAAATATCCTCAACGACGTATCTGAACTGCATTACTTCACGCTGCTGGGTAAGAGCGACTACAAGTGCTTCAAAATCGCCATATGCATGGGGCAACCTAAGGCATCCTCAAAGCTGGTGGGGCTTTTAGGCAGTATGGGCCGAGATAAGCTTCGCCATAGGGTGATGGTGCCGGCATGAGACACAGCAGAGGAGGCTACTGTCAAGGACTGCTAGCAGGCCACTAGGAGGTCCCTGACTGTTTTCTAGGAAGTGTTCGCACCCTTGAAACGAAAGAATGGGGGAGGGGCAATCATATTTGTCCGAAGGTTGCAATAGCCAAGACCATCGAACGTAGAAACCACAGCCGGAACCAGTACAAAGCTTCCGACAGTCAGCTAGCCCGGACCCGTAACACGAAGATTAGAAACGAGGCGGTGAGCCTTTTTAGAACTTCTAATCAACGATCTGAGCTCACATTGGCTCAATGCGTAAGATAGCAGTCAAACGTTCTACCGCTAAGCACAGTCAAAAAGCTCAGCTAAAGATACCATGGGTCAACTATCCACTAGGGACCACTACGTTGTCATTAATGAGCAGGGCATAGAAGAAGCCCAGGAAAGTATTTCACGGTATACATGGGAAAAACAGCGGGGCACGAGTCCATCTGGCCTTGGTGCACCCTTCTCCACAGCTAAACTGGCAAAGTATCTCACAGAAAATCGTGCCTGAGCACCTACAGGGGTAAAACAGCCACAAGTCAGCGGGCCCAGATTGCTTCCATCCAGATATCATCAAGCCGCTGAGGGATATCGGAGCTCCTTCGGTATGCAAGCTGTACAGGTCCGAGTTGGATCTGAGTAAGCTGCCTCAGAACTGGAAAGTCGCGGCCGTCATGCGTACAGGTGAGAGCGGATCCCAGTCGACTATGCATAACTACAGACCGATAGGCCTAACTAGCATCCTGTGTGAAGTCCTTGAGAAGATCGTCCGTGCCCACATCTGCCAGCACTTACTGGAGCACTCCGTGTTAAAATCGTCCCGGCCCGGAGACGTTTGACGTAGGTGGGCCAGTGTTTACGTGGCTGGAGGACTTCCTCTCCCACAGGACGTATCACGTCAAAGTAAGGAACAGGTGTTCTAGTTCGGTGAATGTCACCAGTGGTGTACCCCGGGGATCCGTATTAGGTCCGGTCCTATTCTTGTTGTTTATTAACGACTTGGCATCCGCTCTTCAATCACCTAGTTTTATTTTTGAGGACGCAGTGAAAATCGTTGAATCTGAGAGCAGGGTGGATTTAGAATGGGGTGTGTGATTCGTCCTAGACTGGCAACGCAAGTAGGACATACCTTTGAACGCTGAAAAAAGCCGTTTGTTGTCAAAGACAATCGAATGCTTAACTGTCGCTCATGGCCAAGGGTCATTCACCATGCAGGCCGTCAGTAGGGTTAAATACCTCGGGATCATCACGAGCAGTAACTTTAAATGGGCGGGTCAGTGCTAAGCTGCTGCACAAAAGGCTCGTGGTGAACTCTTTAGACTGTGATCAGCCTTGTCTAGCCGGCAGCTGGAAATATTCTCACATATTTACATTGATGTTGTACTACCTCACTTAGAAGGTAGCTTGCAGGCTTGGGCACCCTTCTACGACGTGGACAACGCCTGCTTGGAGAAAGTTCAGAGCCTTGAGGCGAGAATGGGTGAAAAGCAGAGGGTTAATACGCGCGAGCGGAGGCTCTGTGATATGAATCTTTTCCCGATGGAAAGCGGGAAACTTTGGGAGGGTCTCATAGAAGCGTTCAAGGTCATAAAGGGCTTTTCTGGCCTCAGGCCGGATAGTCTGTTTCAATGGAAACTGACGAATATGACGAAAGTTCGGGCTAGGTTGATGCACGGATAGCACTTTCTTTGCAGAAGATGTAGTGGAGAGTTGGAATGGTCTGCTTAGTCAACATTTCGTCCCACAGGTTCGTTTGTGTTTCGTCACTGAATCTTCGTAGCAGTGCTTCAATGGTGCTGTTGGTGCGTTCCACCAATCCGTTGCTTTGCGGATTATAAGGAGCGGTCGTGATTTTCTTTACCTCTGGAAGTCCACAGGTTTCACATGGCATCTGATTCTTTAGGCAAGTATCTATTCCGAGTGTAGGCTTTCCGGTACTCCGTAGCAGCCTACCCACTCTCGTATGAACGGATCTGTCACACTTTTGCATCCTGGCTTCTCAAAGCCACGGCTTCGCCCCAATTTGTGAAGTGGCCTTTCATGACTGGCACATAACGATTTCTATCTTTAGACATTGGTACTGGTCCCGTAATATCGATGCCAACCCCCCGTCCCGGTTACCCTTAATAACCACTTTCATGAGGGCGTTCGGTGACGGCGCGTAGTTTTGATCGCAGCACAAGTCCCACAGATATTGCACAACTTAACGATACAGGCCTGAATATCGACTTCGAATTGCGGCTTCCTTTTTCAGTTGACCACCATGGCCTAATTGCTCAAGTACGCGCTACAGTGTCGACGCAGCTTTCTTCAACAGGACAATTACCTTAGCTCTTCGGGGCTATTGATGTATGATAGTACATCCGTTACATTTGTACAATTAAAAACACTACACAACGCCTTCTCTTCGGCTGATAAGATGAAATCGTATTCTTGAGGCTTTTCTCCCATCGAGCAGTCTAGCCTTCGGATTCTCTGAAATTTCTCACCCACTGCAGGGCGTGATGATCTGTTTGCCCTTTGAACGCCTTATTTGGTAGGCGTGTTCAGAAATACGTGGTGAAAAACACAAAGGCTATCAGCCTTTTTCCGTGAAGCTGTACTTGCGCTCTGTCGAGTCCGGAGTACTACTTGCTTAAGCAATGACAACTTTGCCGTTCGATGAATCTTGAGAGACAGCTCCGATAGCCAGATTGCTGGCATCGGTGTCCAAAATCCCCCCGGCATTCAGGGATACCACGGGCAATACTAAGATAGATTGCGATGTTTAATAGGATTTTAACAGCAAAGACTCTTTACCGCACTCTGGTGACCAAACAAAAGCAACGGTGTCGACATCACAGCAAAATCCTTTACGAACCGGCAATGGTACGACGCTTGTCCCAAAAAGGGGCGCAGTTGCTCACGGGAACAAGATTGTGGCCGGTTTTCAAATGGCTCAGATTTGGCGGGTCGTATTTTACTCCTTCCGGAGCAATAATATGACCTAGGAGCTTCAATTTGAGATGCAGACCCCGGCACTAATTCTTTTAACCTAAGGCCTGCATTTCGCAGTCTTTGAAGTATTGTTTTTTAACCATGCTCTGTGCTCCTCCCATTGAACTTATATGGTCCAAGTGAATGAAATACCATATGGGGACTAAACCTTCGAGGACACTACTCATCACGCATCAGAGCTTTCTCCAGGCCGGAAGGCATCGTTTCGAACTCGTATAGCCCAGTAGAGTCAACGAAGGCTGTCTTCTCTCAGTCAGACGCCTTCATTTTCTACTTGTCCATAACCAGTTGCCAAGTCTAGTGTTGATAGCCATTTGACATCACAGTGCACCAAAAGTTGTATCAAGGCCTGGAAAGGGGAAAGGAGTTCTAACGTGCTAGTTTGCTCAGTTTACGGAAATGAAGGCAAAGGTTCAAACTCTTATCCGATTTTTGTACCAGTACAATGGGAGATGCCTAGGGTAACGACGACGGCCTGATCACGTTTTTCGCCAGCATGCCCTGGGTCGTTGTTTTGAGCTATGGCGCATCGTGATCAGGCAGACTTATGGCACTTTGACGGATGGGTCTGTTATTTATGGTGTAAATCTCCTGTTGCACTATATAAGAAAGCCCTGGTTGACCTGCTTCACTGGAGAAATATCACAGTACGACTGCAAAATCTCTGACACAAGCTTACTCCTCGAATGTTCAGCGTCACGTTGCACAAAGTTTACAGGTCTACGGGCTTCACGTTTATCGTCGATGGCTGACAGTTCATTCCTTTTAAAACCTTCTCGTCTAAACCAACCGGTTGCCTTGGGGATGCTGAGTGTTAGACACCCGGTTCTCTCGCTGATCGGGTCAAAATACCTCAAAAAACTTCCTTTCCTAGGATGAAGACCCATTGAAGTTTTGAGCAGACTAGCACTCTATCCAAAACCTCCAGCGTTCCAGCTAATTTTTCAAGTTAATCTCCTTTCTGATGGAAACTGTGGAACCATTAACAGTTGCAACAGTCACCTTCTGATTAGAAGCGGCTCGAGCACCAATTGATTCTTCCAAAAATTTGCTCACCAGGAAGCAGGAAGCCCCTGTGTCCATCAGAAAACTCACTCTCTTACCCCCCCAATCGCCTCGGTAACCATCTACTGACTTCACTGATGCTTCTTCACTGTTGTCCTTGGGCTGCTTATAGCGGCTGAAGCGAATTCGGCATGAGGTCTGAAGCCAATTCTGCTCTGCGCCGCGAATTCTTCGTTCGCAGCTGCCACGGATCTAACTGTATCACCTTCAACCGAAGTGACAAATTCATCGCGTATAATTTGCAGGAAAGGTGAGCTGCAAGAACATGGCCAAGCTTGTTCATCCCGGTTGATTTTTGCACACATTTGGCGAGTCCACCACCCACAACAATCGAATATCATGGCTTTGGTGGGAGGGCCAATAGTTTTTCTACAAGCCAAACATACACCGTGATCCAATAAAGTAATTGAGTTCTCGTTCTGCACGAAAATCCACCGCAAGTTTCTAAACATCCCTAAACTGTGTATCCACGAAGCACAACGGTAAAGATAGGATATAACGAAGTTATAGTCCATGACTTGACTGTGGGATGCTCGAATTCCCAGATTCTTTTACCGATGAGCTTCTCGGATCTCCGGGTGCTTTGACAACGGGAGGAGGAGAGTCTTTTTCAGTACTTGGCTATAATCGGTGAAGGTTCAGTTTAGACCTCTGGGTTCTGTTCTCTTAAGAATCTTCCCAGATCATAGTCTCCAGTTACTCACTCCTCACAGTAAATCTCCCCGACAAGGAGCATGATATACTGAGGGGTGCTCGGCACAAAGTTAAGGTTGTACGAGGAACTGAAACGAAGGGAGTGACTCAGTTGTCTTACGAAATAGGTAGCACACGATCCCGGTCATGTTTCTCCAAAGGCAGCCATCTACAACTTACCTAATCACCTTTTGAACTTCACAGCTGTGCACTCATAAATCAGATTTTGAGGAAGCTTAGTTTAGTCATTATTGACCCCAGCTGCAAAAGGAAGGCTTCTGATTCGAGCCAAAGTTCTCTCCGCCTTGACTGTCAGCGCCGGTTCTCTCAGGCGGCGTACCCCTTGCAGCTCAGTTAGAGCCCCCGCGACACCTCATGCTTCTATAAAAACTTTCGGTATTTTAAAACCAGTTGTGAAGCTCCCGTGCTCCTTGTTCCCGAAGAAAATACCTCTGGTTATTCGAACCTCTGCTCAATGTACAAATATCTTTATTCTGCGAACCATAGCGAGAACTCCCTTGTGGCTGCTCGAGGGCCTCAAATTTCCTCACCAAAAGTGGCCCTCAAGCTTGGGCATGGTTTGCAGGGTGGGGTCTCAGGAAAGCCTTGTTGAAAGGCTGCGAGATCCGCGGTTTCGCGGAGCCGACCGCCTTCCTTAGCTGGTGCAGGGCTCATAGTGGATTATGCCTTAATTTCTGGCACCAGAGACTTGGCTTATTGTCAGGGCTTACCATTACCCCTAATTCTCGGGCCTCTGTGACTTGAGCTAGCGCTTGTCGTTTGTCTCACCGTCGATATATCAGATAAACCTTGGTTCCTTCTCTCTGATAAGATGATAATATTGATAAGAATAGTCTATTTCGGAGAAGCCCGATGCATGCTCCACATATGATCAAATGTTTATAAGCAAAAAATGGACAGACGAATTCGGGAAAAATTTAGAAATATGCCTGACAAACGTAGGGTAGGTGGACTTCGGAAGATGGGAGGGAGATAAATGTATGTACACAAAAGAATAATAAAGAGGCTTCAGGTGAGCCCAAGGATTAATTCAAATGTATGACCGGCGAGCTCGAAAGTCAAGGTCAGATAGGGGAGCTGGCTGAGCCCAGTGCAGCTGATTGGAACCTGATAGGTTTACGTGAGGAGGACTGAAAATAGGCATGAAAAACTATGGTAACGAGAAACCATGAATGAAAAAAAGAAGGGAAGAAAGAAAAGAAGAATAACTAAAAAAGTGCGTTGTATGGCAAGAAACTAGATAGCCGTGAAGTATGCTGATTTGCAGTGAGTGGATGGTGCCAAGTTGAAACCGGGGGGCATGTGATGTGAGAAGGAAAGAGGGGGACAGATAGCAACAACGGCTTAGAAGGATCAAAAGATGATAAATGTGCGGCACAGACATGAAAAAATGAATTCATATTATGAGGAGCAGCTAAAAGGTGTCAGGGGGACTGATCAACAAAGAACTGGAGGCCGTAGAGGAAACAAAGAATACATATATTCTTTCGTGTATATATACGTATAAGAGCAGGGGAAAAGATCAGTGAAGTGGTGGAACGGGGAAGTGGCGGTGATTGGAAGGAACGGGTAGGGTAAGAACAAAAGGCGCAGATTTAACTTGGATGAATTCTGATGAACTTATTTATGACAGGTGATCATGAGGGATCAGCAAAGAAAATGAAACGACTATGGAAGCACAGAAGCGACGTCTGTGAGCAGAAGTTGAAAAACAAGGAAATATGAACAAAAGGATAGAAGAAAGTAGGTGAGAGGGAATGTAACAATCTGAATAATACAGGTGTGACGAATGGTGACGGTCGAAAGTGAATGAAGCTTTAGTAAATAGGTGTAAATTAAGCAACAAGACAGTAGCTGTGGGAATGACTGGAAAACGCGGAGATAATGAAAATACAGTGCTGGGGTTAGTGTTTGATAACAGTGCAAAGCAATATCTTGGAGATAAAACGAACTGTGTTGCAAAGATGTAGCAGTTCTAAGTGCGAATAACGTGCCAGGGAAATAAGTAAGTGAAGGATCAGAAAAATCAAGTGATGGCAGATCGTATGGTTCGAAACTGTGCGTAAAAATAATGGCGCAAAGATGAATTTACGTTAGATGAAAAGCGAAACAGCTGATCAGCCTGCAATGCACACTGAAGACGACTGTGGCGAGTAATATACGAAACAGATAATACGGCGCGAAGAAAAGCAGGTGAAAAATGATCAACCAGATCGTTTTACTGCAGATAAAACGGAGAGAAGACCGAGACGGAAGAGAAAAGAAAAAAAGGTAGAAACACCCAGATAGTTGAACCTGTGGAGGAAAAAAGGCTTGAGTAATATGTGCTCGGAGTTGGGAGAATGGAACTAGAGAGCTACATGCCTGCGGACGATTGCTCAGAAGAATTGCGCGGCGGGCTAGGGAAATGTGGTAGTGGCGCAAAGATAATGAATGCGGCTGCAAAAGATGCAGCGGTTGGAACGGGCGAGTTTTCATACGGTGGTTGGTCATGGGTGCGGGTGGGCTGAGTGCATAGTGGCTGGAGGTATGGGACGGAGGGACAAAAAAAGAGATATGACAAAATGGTGGCTAGTGAGTTGTGCTACCAATGAGCTCTATGAGTAAAGGGAGGTACCAAGTGAATAATGATTGGGAGCCGGCTACGGCGACATGGACGGAAAGGAAAATATTGCGGGCTTGGGCAGAGCGAAGTGGATAAGGCGAGAGGGCATCGTGCGGTGTGGGCTATCATAAGGCGAAAAGATTGGAACAGGGAGAGAATTGTAAGGTGTGCATACGGAGGTGGGACGACAAAAAAGGGAAGCGACAACAACGATCGATGAGCGAACCGTAGTAGAACAAGAACGGCAGAAGCATGCCATCCGCAACCGACAGGAAAGGATGCTGTAGCGTGATGAGAGATAGTGCCCGCGATCGGCAACCGGTGCTAGTGAGTGAGGCTGAACTTGCGCTGGACAATCCACCTGAAATACACCCAGTGAAGCAAACAAAGGAGGTGTGGTTCAGCAGCCTGATTGCGGTCGCATATCGTAGCAAACGGCCTGCACGCCCGATGTGCTCCGGCCACATAGGAGGATCTGGCCGCACCTCACACCGTTGGGATTAGTGTGAGTAGTCGTGAATGATTGTACGGTGGGCAGAGCAACCACGATAATGGTGTATAATCCAGGGCCAGTTAGTCAGGTCTAAAGGACTTGGACAACTGAGCCAACGGAAACGGCAAGCGACAGGCGGATGCAGCAGCCGGGGAGATAATCAGCGTGGTGCTTGAGGTGGTTGACTGGCACGGCGGATCGTTGGAAAGGGAAACGAGGCAAAGAAACGCATTTTGGCATGCCCCAGCTGAGGATCAACTGTTCAAAGAAAGAGGAACAAAAGTGAAGCGTGGGCTGGTCGATGCGGAGGGTCCCTAGGAAGAATGAAGCCATGGACCATGAGACCAAAAAGGGAAACAGAGAACTATGAGCCAGGAGATCCAGTACCGAGATTAAGACTTGGCCTCAAGTAATCAATCGGTAAAAAACAAAAATAGGTTCAGCATGAAACTATGGGAAAACAAAACTAGGGGATAGGGTGGGGGCAGAATGGATGACGCCAAAACTGTATGTTGAGTTCGGGTAATGAGCCACGTCAAGTTAGAGAAACGGGACTGAATTTTCCAGTTGAAAATGGCTGAGAGTGTTGGAAGTGTATATAGTGGGATGCAATGTGGAAAACGAATACCGCAATTATAAAAGGTATCGAGGGGTTTCGTGTTACTTACCCTGCTCTTGTTATTAATTACATGACTGTGGTTTTATACACCGAAGTCCAATGTGTGGTCGCTGATGCAGTTCCTTTGGCTTCGTTGGGGTTGGTTGCAGGGCCGCAGACCTGATGTAACTTAACAACCATAGTAAATTGCGGAGGAGATGGGAAGTAGTGAGGGTGTGTTTAAAGTATTACCATGGCCCTCCTTGAAATATGAACTCATCTGGAAGGACTCATTTCAAAGTGGGTTCATCAGAAATTCATAAGTCGATATGAAGTAACAACTGGCGGATGCAATTGCTTCTTGACACTTGTACAAATTGAGGGTAAGATCCCATGCATTTGACTATTGTTGTACCCTAGCTAGATTGCGCCGAACTGCCGCATCATTTGATAGTTGTTGCAGCTGTTGTCAGTGTACATAACGAACAGAGGGAGTCTCAGGACTGACCCATGTGGTACTCCAATATGCAGTCACAAACGGACCTCGTGTGCTTCCGGAAGTACTCAGGAACACTTTTATCTCACTCGTTTGAGTCCGAGGATTTCAAGGACGCACTCCTTTCTAACCCCTCTGAGAGTTTAACAATCTCCAGCTCTTGCTTTACACTTAGGAACTCTTAATTCCGGTTTTCTTTGAAAGCCTTCAAATCCTGTGCTAGTTTCCCTTTAAGTTGGTGCTCTCTAAGTTAGAAAAACGGCAAACTCGATTTAGAACAACGACTATGCCGACTAGAGCCCCTAACCCTGGAGCCATGAGCAGAAAAACTATCAGGAGGGACTTGCCGGGTTCCAACGATGCTTCGATACGATCCGATCCCACTTTCAGATCGGTTGGGCCCAGTGATCACCCTATAGCTCCTTGTTGTTCGTATCTTTCCAGAGACAATGTCAAAGTACTGTAACAACCAAAACGTTGAAGTCCTGGTCCGGGTGGAGCCTGACCAACGATTCAATTATCGATTCACCGACTAATAAGCTCCACTCGTTCTGAATAGCACCTTGGAGCCTCAAAGCAACGCGTAGCACAAATCTACACAGAACTCAAATCAAGAACACGATTGCTCTGCAAATTCTGCGGCATTATTAGTGAGTAAAAATATAAGTACAAACACGATCATAACTTTGACAGTGAGACTCAGTCACTATTCAGCCAAAAAGGTGGTCAAAAATAGGACAAACTTTTGTAAAAATGGGCACAGTTGGCCAAAAAGAGTAAATAATAAATACCTGTCCTGAAGTCCACACAAACAGAACAAGTTCTTCACGCCTAATCAGGCCTAAAGAGCAATTTCCTGAGCGTGGCAGCCAAAAACCAGCGTAAACAAGCTGAACGTCTACGATCAGTCGACGTGGGCGAAAAAGTGAAACCGAAGAGTAATAAAACAAAACTGTGTTGAATCAGTGCATCTCACTACCGTACCAACTGTCCTCAAGGTAATCTCGGTAAGAAAGCACAACCGTAAAAATGAAAGTAAGCGCACCAAGCGTGGATTAACTATTGACCAGAAATCAGTGTCAACATGAATTAGGTTTTAGAAGGCGGTCCAAAATTGGTCATAGAGTACAGGAATGTGAGCAGAAGTGGAATTTTTCAATCAGCATGGATATTATACCGGCGGCAAAAATCCTCCCGGTCGTTCACGGCAGTTTCAGACAGTATTCGGTTCTGGCTCCCTCTTCCTCTTACTCTCCCGAGGCACTGGAGTTCACAAGACTTACAGCGGTACGCCTGCTACCTCCCTTCCATTGGGGTATACGAGGACTTACAACAGTACGCCTGCATAACCCCCAGGTTACAGCCCCGGCTTCTAGTGGGCACCTACTAACAAGGAAATCTTTCTTACATCTCTCCGCTGATTTCCTTCTCTAGTGCAGACCACGGCCGTCCGTACAAGTCCATTTGCATCAACGTCTACGTCCTCAGTCATCCCCAAGGGCCACTTGTCTCTCGCAAAGGTCTCTGAAGCAACTAGCACGATGTCCCCCTTTCTAAGATTTATTTGTTTTGTAGGCCATTTCTGTCTGGCCTGCAGAGTCGGGACATATTCTCTCACCCATCGGCGCCAAAAGTTATTCGCGAAGTGGTTGACATGCCTCCAACGTCTATAATGGCGTTATATCATGTTAGCATTATATAATATACCGCAACCGCCCCTCAGCAGTAGTAGACTGATCGGAGTCAGAGCCAATCTGCCCTGGTCACTGGACAAAAGTGGGACTATGGGTTGATTATTCAATACCCTCTCAACTTCAACGAAGCAAGCATGTAACGCCTCCTCACTCATTATCTGTTCCCTCAAAAGCACTGGTAGCAACCTGCGTACCGAACGGATATTTCTCTCCCATAGGTCCCCTCGGTGGCTCGATGCTGGGGGGTTGAAGTGCCAACTTATACCCTGACTGGCTAGGGGATCGTTAAGGCGCCGTCTATCCCAACGCTTCAACTGACTTTTGAGTTCGGTAACTGCACCCAGGAAATTCGACCCGTTGTCGCTATAGATTTCTGTTGATGTTCCAAGTCTCCCAAAAAAACGGACAAGCGACATAATGAACGAGTCAGCGCTTAAGCTAGCTTTCATTTTCAAATGAGTTTCAAGTTTGCAGACAAATGAATAGACAGCCGTATCTTTTTTCCGACCTTCGGCCCTTGCGAACAAGGATGGGGCCGGAGTAATCTATTCTGACCGAACTGAAGCACCACCGCCCTCTTTCCACACGACAGGGAGGAAAAGGAGCCATCAACTGCTGTTTGGTAGCAGCGGTCAGCCTACGACAAGTGAAATATCCTCCTATTACCCGCCTGACAGCGCCGATTTCATTGATAATGCAGTATCTCTCTCGGATTGCGGCAAGCACTTGCGCGGTGCCAATATGCCCTTCTCTTCTATGGTGGTGGCGGATAATGAGTTCTGTCACTGGGTGTCTGTTCGGCAAAATAACTGGATGTTTAGAGGCTCTTGGATATTCAGCATAATTTAGCCGTCCACCAACACACAAAAGGTCTCGCAGTACAATTGGGCATAACTTTTTTAAAGAACCCAAGGCACCCTTGCGTAGCTTATCTGTAAGCGGTTCTCGCTGTGAATATCTCCAAGTGAATCCCTTTGAACTATCGTTATCACTCTGAACCTGGCCCTCTCTATGTCTTCGGCGGA
Organism: Fasciola hepatica; assembly: GCA_948099385.1. Classification (NCBI taxonomy): domain Eukaryota; kingdom Metazoa; phylum Platyhelminthes; class Trematoda; order Plagiorchiida; family Fasciolidae; genus Fasciola; species Fasciola hepatica. The sequence continues at coordinate 12,753,969 of CANUEZ040000182.1, forward strand.
TAAGCCGCCCACGTTCAGTAGCCCCTTGCTGTTCGAGAATATAACCAGAATACAAGAAGTAAACCGGATGAGCCAAGCGGCAGCCTTTAGGAGCTTGGACCACTCAGAGTATCGAGAAAACATGAATATGATGCCAGTGTGCAGATTGGCCGTATTCACCAAAGCCAGCCTTTTCTTAGTCCCCAAACCACCCGGTGGGACCGACAATACAAATCCTGGTGGATTATAATTGTTCAAACTTCAAGGTCCTCTCAACCAAATCCTTAGTCTCTATTCGGTTGAAACTCTCCTTGAGGCTAGATCAGCAATATTATCTTCTGGTCGCACGTGCCGCCATTAAGAAGCGTTAGTATGCTGATGAACAATTGCCAGTCGGTTAGCGACGAAGGTATTGAAATCAGGATCTGGAAATAAAGCCATTAACTTCCGTGAGCAGGATACCCATTTCCTCAGCTTGAAACCAGCGTACATCAATAAAGCAGTTATCCATGTCGCAAAAGCAGTAGCCTCAGCGCTTGTTTTGAAGGATGCAAGGCGCTCATCGATACAAAAACTGCTTTCTACGGCTTGCAATACCGACGGTTCATAACCTACCCCAAAATCTCTCGCAGCTCGGTATAACGCGAAGTCGGCGCAGAAGAGCGAGGAAGTAGCCCCAAAGGGATGGGCCGTCATCTGATATTCTTCCGGCACCAGTGACAGGTCTCCTTGTGGCCACCGAAGCAACTGCAAGGCGCCCCTGTCACTTTCGGACACCTTAACTTGCATAAACATTTATTCTATGTCCACTGAAATGGCCACCGTTACCTTGCGGAATCGCAAAAGTATGCCCACAAGATAAGCCGTAGTATCGGGGCCTTGATAAGGCACGCCGTTTAGCGACCGCCCCTCATGTTTGGCCGCGAAATCCGGGACAATGAGCGACTTCTCCGGCTTCTTTGGGTTTAAGACAGCGTGGTGCGGTAAGTACCACCGAGGCCTGTAGTCACAGCTCATTTGATGCAAAGGTACCATTGTCGCGTATCCCTTGCCTATGGTTTGATCCATCGCTTTGGTATATCTCATCCACAGGTTTTTGCCGTTTGCCTGGGGACGTTTAAAGCTGTGCAACCTCGTCCAAGCAGACTCTAGGTTCTCGAGCCCTGTCGCCACATCCTTTCTCCACGGTAGGGGAACCGTGCAGTGTCCCTGTATGTGCCGTATCTCAGACTCGACGAATTTTATGACTTGCCCGTCCTCTATGGAAACCCTTTTGTCCAGTAGATGCACGCCCCCAAACTCCGCATCACACATCCTTTGTAGTTCTTCTATGGGTGATGATTCGCTTTGAGTTACCCGGTTCATCGATAAGGACTGATGCCTTTTGAAGTTGGCCGGACCAAACACCACCCAGCCTAACAGTGTGCGAACTGCATAGGGCTGTTTACGACCGCCTAGTCTCTCATCCAAAACCCAATGAGCTTTGAGTACGTCACATCCGACAAGCAATAGTACATCCCCATTTACGGTTTCTATAGGTAGGTCCTCCAAGTAAGACCACTTCCTATACTCATCATCGGAACTGGGCTTAGGCACTGGCAGTGACTCAACAACAGCAGCTTGCTCTATGCTGATTAAATCGGTGCCATTCAGTGCAATGAATTTGAACGCATCACTGACCGCATTAGCTAATTTTGGTCCCCCCAGAGTCTTAACTGTCAACTGGCTGTTTTGAAAACCTAAACCCAGAGGCCGTATGACCTCGGCCCGAATGAGAGCAGTGTTGGATCCATTGTCGAGAAAAACATACCCAACAACCTCCCTTTCCCCGGCCTTAATTCTCACGGGCCGCAGTCCTAGGTGTATGTCATCGTGCTGCATCTTGGTAACTCCGCACTGATTCTCGCCCACTGCCTTGGGTGGTACCGGGCGCTTTGGCATGGACCTACAGAGTAGCTGATGATGCCTAACGCCACAGCCTTCAATAGCACAGACGGTTTTTGACCGGCAGCCACCCGCTCTGTGGCTTCCTTTCAGACAAAGGAAGCACAACCCTCTTTTACGGGCTTCTACCCACCTCGGGGGTATGTCTAACGCCAAAACCTCTTGGCACAGCTTTATCGAGTGGTTCTCATCGCTTATCTGACAGGTCTGAGGTCGCTCTTTGTCCTGCTGCATTGTTCTTATGGACCAACTAGATCCAGATTGACGTGGACCTTGGTTGCAGTTGGCTTGATTCACCCGGCCGGTGGTCTTAGTCTGGCTTGCTATTTGTCAAAAGCGACTACGAGCTATCCTGGCCGTGGTGGGAACGAATTCTGTTAGTTCACTAAATGTCGATTCCCGACTTTTTGCGTTAACCGATCAACCTCCTCAGCCCACATATTCCGTAGGGTGTGCGGAAGACCACTAACTACACGTTCCACGGTGGCCAGCGAGTTGAGATCGGAAGTATAATTCATCTTCTCCGGAGCAATCATGCAGTTCTCTGTTCTAACGGCTGGCGTCGACAGTGCTTCTGAGTCCAAACTGCTGGTGTTGAGTCCTCTCATTAGGCCCTCTAAAAGTGATCGCATTACCTAGTGCGGGCGGCCAAACAATTCCTTTAGTATCCCGCGAGCTCTATAATATCCTTTGCTGGGGGCAGCATCATGCATTCCTCAGATGCTTCTAGTGCCTTATCCTTACAGTAACGAAGCAAATACATCAAGCATTGGCCATCATTTAGACCTTCGGGGAAACATATACATGAAACTGTCGAATGAACTTCCAGTACATAGCTGGCCGGCCCTCGAACGAAAACAATTCTACATTCGGTAAGTCTATCCCGCCCACAAAGTAGAAAGCCGCATCCAGTTGCTAATGACTGGGGTCCTGCCTGCCGACCTTTTCGTCTCCCTGATCAGCACTATCTATGAAATCATCACAAACGGACCTCGTGTGCTTCCGGAAGTACTCAGGAACACTTTTATCTCACTCGTTTGAGTCCGAGGATTTCAAGGACGCACTCCTTTCTAACCCCTCTGAGAGTTTAACAATCTCCAGCTCTTGCTTTACACTTAGGAACTCTTAATTCCGGTTTTCTTTGAAAGCCTTCAAATCCTGTGCTAGTTTCCCTTTAAGTTGGTGCTCTCTAAGTTAGAAAAACGGCAAACTCGATTTAGAACAACGACTATGCCGACTAGAGCCCCTAACCCTGGAGCCATGAGCAGAAAAACTATCAGGAGGGACTTGCCGGGTTCCAACGATGCTTCGATACGATCCGATCCCACTTTCAGATCGGTTGGGTCCAGTGATCACCCTATAGCTCCTTGTTGTTCGTATCTTTCCAGAGACAATGTCAAAGTACTGTAACAACCAAAACGTTGAAGTCCTGGTCCGGGTGGAGCCTGACCAACGATTCAATTATCGATTCACCGACTAATAAGCTCCACTCGTTCTGAATAGCACCTTGGAGCCTCAAAGCAACGCGTAGCACAAATCTACACAGAACTCAAATCAAGAACACGATTGCTCTGCAAATTCTGCGGCATTATTAGTGAGTAAAAATATAAGTACAAACACGATCATAACTTTGACAGTGAGACTCAGTCACTATTCAGCCAAAAAGGTGGTCAAAAATAGGACAAACTTTTGTAAAAATGGGCACAGTTGGCCAAAAAGAGTAAATAATAAATACCTGTCCTGAAGTCCACACAAACAGAACAAGTTCTTCACGCCTAATCAGGCCTAAAGAGCAATTTCCTGAGCGTGGCAGCCAAAAACCAGCGTAAACAAGCTGAACGTCTACGATCAGTCGACGTGGGCGAAAAAGTGAAACCGAAGAGTAATAAAACAAAACTGTGTTGAATCAGTGCATCTCACTACCGTACCAACTGTCCTCAAGGTAATCTCGGTAAGAAAGCACAACCGTAAAAATGAAAGTAAGCGCACCAAGCGTGGATTAACTATTGACCAGAAATCAGTGTCAACATGAATTAGGTTTTAGAAGGCGGTCCAAAATTGGTCATAGAGTACAGGAATGTGAGCAGAAGTGGAATTTTTCAATCAACATGAACTTTGCTTTACATCTCTTGTGTTGACGTCTTCGTCATGCATTTCTTAGGTTGCATTGCCGCGAGTCGTAGTTTGCCCAAGTTCCACCCACGTCCTGTCTGTACACATGCTTAGGGATTTCAACGGGTTCGCACCCGTTTACTGCCGGATTTTTGGCCACTTTGTCCCTGAACCGCTGTGCCCCCCACGGCTTTCTTCAGTGCTGCATTAAACTGGACCTAGTGTAAGTTCGCTTTGGGGTTGCTTTTGACGATTCGCGCAGTGAGTTCCTAGCAGTTGTTTCTGCTCCGTTTCTACACCTGAAGTAGTTTAGTTCCTGCCGCTTTGGACCGTGGAAAAGCTCGGTAGCCGCTGAAGCCTCCGCAATTCATAAAAGCTCTTAGGTTTCAGCCCAAGGCCTTCTTCGCTGAGCTTGTCCTTCACGGCGGTAATTCGTTTCGTTTGAAGCTTTTCGGGTAAACAACAACTTTCTATTTACGATGCTCTACTACTGATCTGAATCAATTGGCTTTCTAAGTCGTGGTCGTAGTTCGCCGTCTTCCAGTCTTTCCAGTGGCCCGGTTTTATCAGGCCTTCCTCTTCTACCTCCGGAAAGTTGTTTTTAGGCACAGGCACGGACTGCGCTACACGTTTATCGAAAATTCTCCATTGCCACTGGCTATTTCTATAGGATTCTAGGAACTTAGTTAGCTGTTTTGCGGGAAGTCATCCAAAAAGTTACGTTAATTCCAAAGATTTCTCCCAATTCTATTATTATGCCTGTTACTCAAAAACACCGACCCAAGATCAGGGTTAAGAAGCGGCTAACACAATCGAAACTATGATATATACCATTAGTGGACGTGGTGCAGGATACTGGCTTTGATGCCCGTATTTGTCATGACTTTCAGGACATCTCCACACAGCTCATGATCCTGGATGGCAATATCGCCAGGCTCGCTCCGTTAGGGTGCATGATAAGCCTCACGGCAAACTATGAGCAGAAGCAGCTTAAATGTGCTACCGACATTTTGAATTTGTCTCTATCGATACCTCCAAACGCATCTCAAAAAAAGAAATGCCGTAGCCTTCAATCTTCCGGAAAAGGCAGCCAAGTAGCACAATGCCTAACTCTGTTCGGCACTGTCCAACGAAGCCTTAAGGTGGCGCACACTACCAACATTTTTCATAATGTTAAGCACGGCTTTTCATGAAACGCAAAACGCAGCAGTTATATATATGTTTTGTACTAAATCGTGTAGTAAGATTTCGGAGCAATTCGGCCTCATTTTGTTTTGCTGGGTGACCAGGCGGTGCCATACTGGCTTGCTGTATTCTCTCCTGTTAGGTGGTCCCCTCCGCTGACAGAAGTACTTAGGTTCTTCACTGCAAACGTTTACGTAGCAAGTGTATTTTGTTTTGACTATTTATAAGTAATATTGTCTCCGCCTTATCAAATCAAGTATTTGAATGTTCGTACATACTTGATTTATTGTAGAAATGTAGGATAACTTTTAGCATAGCTAGTGCAAGTTAAAGCCCTTATACTGACGGGAACAAATAACAAGGCAATATATTGCCTCAATATTTGTGGTATTTATTTATAGTTTGCGTATTCTCGAAGTTATCGGTTAATGAGTATCAGTCTATAACCCTGTACATTTCATTCCTAAGATATACGTAATTATGCCGAAAGAGATCACGTATCAGGGGCATCGGAACAGGAGCGAGCAGCTCATAGCCGAATGTTGTCTCGTTTGTACCGAGGCTACTCTGGGGAGCATATAATTTTGTCCGAAAGAAAAGATTCAGAGAAGCTTCCAGTTCTGAGATTCCTTGGGGTTTTTTCACACACGCGTTACATTTAACCCGTTAGTACACTTTTTCAGTGAACGACTTAGGTTCCGCTATTTGTCACGCAGCCATTCACACTTGCATGTAGATGCCTGCTTTTATCCATCAACTAGTTGCACTTATGTATTCTTGTTTTGCACGCATTTGTAACCTTTTCTTCACAATCATTTAAGTGCTTTCTGTTATCTGTCCACATTAACATCCGTGTTTCTATGTTGCAAAGTTCATAAACAGTTTATCGTCAACCCTACTTTTCTCTGGGAAGCATGCATGTTGTGCATCGCGTTGTTACGCCTGGGGACAGGGAACCAAGTGGAACTTGTTCCACCGAGTCATATTGTGCTTCTTTTTAGATGTGCCTGGTTGTGAAGGTTTTGGCGGAAAATCATCACGTGGTGGTTCACAGCAATTGGATGGCCAGCGGCAACCGCGTAAGGTAGACTCGGGCCGCAAGTTTTATACAGTGCCGTCAAATGCCACCGTCCGGTGCACCGCTATCAAACTTCGTTCAGGTGTACGCACATGTTGAGTTGTTTCACACAGGTAAATTATTATAAATGTGGCACTGCCTCAGACGGACTTGGAAGAGCTTTCATTTTTGAATGCCGGTTACTCCGAGACACTTCCACTTGAAGCTCCGACGAAACCGTGCCGCATAAGCATTCAGCCAAAGATATTCAGTTCGCAGTAAAAGCTATGGTTTGTCAGTTACCGTAGTCATGGTGCCGACGAACCTAACCTTGAAAGACTGTTTTCAGGAAGAGTACACGGCTCTATAACAAGTAGCGCAAAAGTATTTCGAACTGCCCTTCAGTCGGCCGCCGGTGCTGCACAGGGTTACGGAAGCTCGTTCTTCAGTTTAATTTTCTTCCCAATGAGATTTTCCAAACAGCACATCAAATGCAGCGCTCTGTGCGACGCCGTTGCCCGTCCAAATCAGCAAGTTCTACCTGACTGACGATGACTGGAGTTTAATAACAGAATTCCGTGAAAAATGATCACCTTGAAATCTAACGACTAACCTTCATCATGATAACAAAGAAACGACTTCTGAAGGTGAAGTTCTCATGCACTAAATGTTGAAAAGCTTGAGTGAGCTAACCTGCAAGTGGCTTGTGTAACTATTTTTAACACCGACTTAGTGACCATGCAACATTTGGATAACTTTTTGGGCAAGGTGGAACGGGCGTTCGACGAGCCCATTGTTGCCACACATTCATCAGCCGTTCCAACCGAGGAGCTGCTCGCAGAGATGTTGAGGGACTCCGGCACCATAAACGACACTCTTATGCCACCAGACGCGTATGCTAGCATGGTGACGGTGCATAAGAGGTTCACCTGGAAGGGTTTTTGAGAAACGGTGCGAAGTATGCTGACGGCGTGCACTGGTAAAATCGTTCCTAAGCTGATAGCTAGGGAGCCCACAATGGGGGCCGGTTTACGACCACAAGTTGATCATTGCCGTAACGGTAAGTCGATACAATTAATCTTTACACGGGATGACAAAAGCTGTGCGCTAGACAAAATGGTTCGCAGATGGACCGAGGTCCATTGTAGAAAGACTCAATGAGTGCTGGTTTATAAATTCTCGGGATCAAGGCGAAGGAAGACGGCTAAGCCGGTAAGTCGTTCTGTTTATTTGCATCCAAGGATTATTGGTAGCCGTTTCTTCATTTTAAGGTTGTGAGGCAAAATACCATCCACTAATATGCGTATTTGCCTATGAAGTGGCCATACAGTTTTCCTATTACAAGTATAGATTACTTTTTATAGTTTTGGAAAACCGCATATGCCTGGTTTTGTGTGCAGTATATGCTTTTCATATCTCTCAATTACGCGTTCCTTTGGAAGGTATGGAAAACTTATAATACACAAACATCGAAGTTTTCAAGTTGAAAAACCGCGTGTGCTGATCTGCGTACACCGTTTTCCAAAATGAAAAAGCCCGTATATATATATATATATATATATATATATATATATATATATATATATGGGCAACTTGGCGGTTGGGCTTTAAATGTGGGAGAATATTGTAGTACTCGAACGGGTAGTTGAAAGGAACCCGGGTAGTTGTTGGAAAGGAGAGAATTATTTTCTGTGATTATTTTGGAGCTCAGGGCATGCCAAACCCTAACTCAATCGGGGGATGGTGCCGCTGGCCATAGCATTTCAACATAGTTGCCCAACTTTTTAACGAGCAAGCCCAACGTTTGTCTAACCCTGGCCCATTTGGGCAAACGTTGGGCAGTGCTGCTTGGGCCTCAGTATCACAGCTGAAATCCTTCTTGCTCAGAGCAGCTGGCATGGAGCACCACTCCTGCAAGTGTACAAGGCTACACAAGCTTTCACCCCGCCACACACCTTCTGTCCTCTTCCACATCCCTTCCAATAAAGAAGCCATCTTTGCTCCCCCTCAAAACCTCGTATAAATCGGTCAGGATTACGGCCGACAAGACTCCCCTTCAGTGTCAGGGGAAACCATCCAAACAGCACCTCCCACTTGTACTCCACAAACCGGCCCTTGGTAGAGGCTGGCCTCATGAGGCTGCTGCCATGCAACCATCATCCTAAAACCCGGCAAACTTCGCACCTATTCATATGCCTGTTGACCTCGACAGTTCACCACTCTCGGGCCCCCAGGCAACATCCGTCGGACGACAGGGACATCTAGTAACAGCTTTCACCCACACCCACGGCGTATCTACCCTCTCTGCTCCTGACAACGGCACTGTCGATCGGCCTTTGGGAACGATTCCATCGCCGATCATACCTCTACCAAGTAATCGGATTTGTAGGATGCAGGCTTCCTCTTCCCCCTCCACGTCATCCAGCGGGGCCCGTCAGACTGTCCCTCCCGCCATTACCAGATCTCTTAATTGTTCCATGAACCTTACCGAGCCAACAAAACTTACAAACGCGAAACACTCTTAGGTCTGTCGTCAAGTACTACGCAATCCACGGTCAAATCGAAAAGCAGTGGCTAAACACCTGGGGGCTTCCGGTGGCAACCGCACCGATCCACCCATGAGCCTGAACTAAAAATGCAGGCTTTAGGCCAACAGAAGGTACTAGTTTAGGGACCCAAGCATCCGGCCTACTCGAGCTGCGTTTGATTCGCCGACATCCTCAACACAGGGTCTGACCCACACCCAATTACCCTAAATATCAAGCCTCCCCATGGACCCAGGAGCCGGCTTTTGACCCTCGTTCCGCTCTACCATGTATGCCTCCATGGATATTACAGGTTACAGCAATACCAAATAAGTTGACTGGCAGACCATTATTTCCACCTCTGACGAAACATACTTCAGCCGCAGTGCCCTATACCTCTTCGAACGGGGTATCCGATTTCACTCCTCCTGTGATCCCTCGGAACCCGTATCACCACCTGTTTAAACCAATTCCGCCTAGTATTCCCGGCCCGCCAAGTCCTCCCCCCGTGGACTACTTCGTTGCGGTCCGAAACCTTGGCACAAGCCTCAGCTTCAAATCCGCCCTCGGACATCTCTAGTTTTTTCTTCCTCATTCCTCACTCAACCACGATCTCCACTCCGTAGTGAGAGCTGCTGAAAAGTGCACCAATTGCCCTTAAGTCCTTAACACCACTATCTCCCCCCGGCTCCATCAACGCCTCAACTACCCCATCCAGGATTCGGCCATTTCCAGTAGAACCCCTAACTGTTCCTCAAGTCACGCCCACGCTGAATACCCAGCAGAGCATCTGGCAACGGGCACAAATTCTTTGTCAAAAGCGCAGTTGAAGCGGGGGAGAATTTCGACTGACTACCGTGGGCCACACTGATTTCGACGATCCTTCGTCACCCAATCACAATAAAGCCACGACTCTATCTACTGAGAACCTAACCAAAAAATCCTTCTCGTTCCTTCTGCTTAAAGTTCTCTCTCTCCTTCCGAAATCACACTTACTTTGCATTCTGGCCTTAGGGCTATACCCGGATATCTGAACAGTTACCGAAACGTGGCCGGCTGACCACACGCTATTAAACCACTTTTCAATATCCGGTTACCAAGCCACCGCCAGTATTAGATCCGACCATCGCGGAGGCGGCTGCATCATTTACACGAAACATATATCCACTATGAATGGATCCCATCACCTTATTATTGACAACATTCGGGACTCGGTCTGGCTCACTGTCAAAAAAGGTCAACAGGTACTTCTTATAAGAGGCCTCTACCGTCCGCCGAACCAGGACATGCACAAACTGGCAGCAATACTAGACGCACTCAACGGTGTCTCTGACCTCCTTTAAACCGCCAAAATCTTAGCCGATGACTTCATTGTGCCTAAAATCTGCTGGGACTCCTTGACATCTCCCCCAAAACTCCATGACTTTCTTTCGTGTATCTGTGTTGGTGGATGGGCACCACAAGTTGTATCCTCCATTCGAGGGAACAATGCACTAGACCTCATCTTCCCTATCGGCATGAAGAATTTAGATACCCATACCTTAAGTCGCTTCACCGGCAGTGACCATAAAAGAGTATCCTGAGCTTTCGCTGCACCCTGGATTCACACCGATAAGCCAGCGGAAACACTTCTTCGATCACCAATAAGCAATACCACAGAGCTTGGCGGAATAATCTACCCTCTTTTTATCCGTTCCCAAAACTGGGACGAATTCCCTTTATCCGATGACGTGGAGGTGGCGATTGCTCAACTTAATTTAATCTCCACCGCTGCCTCGACAAAAACGCTACAATCTCCGGACCCATAAAGCGCAGCCAGCCAAACCCTCAAGATCGTCTTAAGGGTGACCTAACCAAACTCCAAAGAAGTTCCACCAAGAGGAGGGACTTCTCGTTGTATCTCCAAGCAATACGTACTTGCCGTATGATAAAATTGCTTTTGGATTCTTCCAAATAAAAGAACGGACTAGATGCCCTGAGCCCCCCAAACAAGGTAGGAGCACTGACAAGGCCGACCAAGGTCAGAAACAAGCAGTCTGATCAAGCCATTCCACATTTGTACTACAACAATAACTAGCTGAATGACACTGCATTGATGGTGGAGGCGAACAGTACTTGCTTTGAATCCTCCATATAGAAGGACGACGCAACTTCCATCCTCTTTCCAAACCCGGTGACTTCAGTTACCTTCTCAACGGTATTGTTCCACTCAGGCGTGGTTTCAGCTCTGGTAGCGAAAATAAAGACCGTCCTACAGACCAGGTCCAGGGGCTTTACCGCCAGCCATTTTCGGTCGGGGTGGCATAGAAGTTCCAAAGTTGCTGACAAAATTATTCTTTTTGTCACTAGTGTGAAGTGTTTCCTTTCCCCATGGAAGACTTCCACCATCACACCTAAGCACAAAAATGGATCACATCTAGATCCAGCTAACAATCGGCCGGTGAACCCTACCCCGGTCGTGTCCAAAGCCATGGAGAGGGTGATTAAGGAAGGGCTGACAGGTCATCTTCTGAACCACAATCCAATCAAAGTTGATCAGCATGCTTTTGTGAAAAACAGATCATTTGCATCATGCATGAAAGATTTCCCCAACTTCGTAACGGAGGCTGTCAACGTTGGTAAATCGGCGATCGTGATATTTTTGAACATGACCAGAGCGTTCGACCGGGTTTCCCACGTCAGGTTACTACAGAAGACCAAAACATATGGTATTGTGGACCCTATGTTCGCTTGATTTTCATCTTATTTATTGGCCTGAGATTAGATAGCAAGTATAGGCGAAACTTCTTCCAAACTCCTCCCAGTAACTAATGGTGTGGAAAAGAGTAGTGTACTCGGCCCATTACTTTACTTAATGTACGTAGAAGGTATATTGAACATTTTCCAACGGCAAGTTCCCTTTCCTTTCGCAGATGACATGGAAGCCAAGCGAGCTTTTGAGCCCGCTTCGCTAGCCTTTAAAGTAGATTACATTAAAAGGGAGTTGCTTTTTCTCATTTCTTGTGGGATGATTAGAAAGTGAGATTCTCCGTCGGAAAAAGTAATATTCTTACCTGTGAGCGCTCAATCCTCGCTGAAACACTCAGAACAAACGGCTAATATTTACCAACTAACTCTCAGGTACGCGGCTTGGGTCAACACTATTCATGTAGGTCTGTCTTTTCGGAGCACCCAGCCATCAAAGTGGCTAGAGTACCCGGAACGATCGGGCCCATAAACCGAACTTTCATGATGCCGGGAATTAAACTAAGCATTTTTGAGTCCCACTTCAGACCTTCCCTAGAGTACGGCTCAATCACTTGTTCGAACATGCGAAAGAGAGACCTAATAGCTTTTGACAATGTGCAAGGGGATTCACGGAATAAATGCTATATTTTTCTTCCCCGTTCAATTATATAAAACTTTGTGATCAGCTGAAAATCGATCCCTTACTGCTGGGCCGCTTAAGAAATAAACTTCTGTTCTTTTAAAATATCTTAAGAAAAAAAATCATGCAGTTCGGCAAGGCAAGTGAAGACCCTCTCGAATTAACCCCTCTGTAACAGTGTTTTCTTCTCTTTCGTCTCCTTGCTTAAGCTCGCACTCGGGTCAAACTTCCTCATCAATAAGTAAGCTTCAGTGTGGAACGAGCTTTCATAAGGCATTCGGGCATTATCGCCGAAATCTGTGGCTTCCAAACAAGGAATACGCTTAGCACTAAAGGTGAACAAGCTGACAAGGATGTGCAATAGTTATAGTTCGAGGGCAGTGGAACTTGAGATAGGAACGGTGAAACAATAGAACGGATAAACGACTTGAACATTTTCGTATCAATTAAAATCACATATGAATGACTTAATCCAGATAGCGACTGGGGAACTCAGCCGGCCGGCGTTAAATACGCATACATACATGCAAAAATTGGGTGTCATTTCTTCAACCGTGTGCCACTTTATACCTAATCATACATACAGGTAGATTATCGAGTTATATAAATATATATGTTATAAGATATTGACTGGCATGTATTCTCATGCATGTCAACATAAAAATTTGATTAAACACATGCATGGATATATATATATATATATGCCCATGCGTACGTCAAAACATACACGCATAATTTGAAATACGAGCAAGCCTCGTGTTGTATAGTATGTGTATATATGTGTGTGTACAAGCATATATATATATATATATATATATAAAGGATATTTCATTTTTCTGTGAATGGAAGCACCAACAGTCATGCACTGTGTTGTGAACAATTTTGTTAAAGAGATGAACTTAGTCAATCTATTTTGAATTCTCACCCAGAATATATGTGAACATATACATAGATGCAGATATGTATACGTAGGCGTAATATGTTCAGTAACAGTTCATCACCTTTGTGCTACATTGTACTTGTTTATATATACAGTTTTAACGTACTATTACACATATATGTATATAATACAGGTATATTTCTCGGCCCTGGTCGAGATGCACGCGGTAGCGCATGTTCATGGTGTAACACGTTACTCAATAGGATGAAATATTCACAAATTCTGAATATGAAAGTCGAGGGTATCAGAGATAGAAAAACAAAGCCAGCAACAGTTTGAATGGATCATTCTGATAATGGTTCGCGCGGCAGGTTTGAACCGGTTTCGAATCCGGGCTGGGCACTGGTGCGCTGTGGAGATATCGAAAAACCGTTAACGCAGTGCCACGGACACTTTATGAACGAGAATGATGCAAGCCAAGGAAACCAGAGGCCCACTAAGTTTCTGCAGATGGAGTAAATTTTGAGCAAGAGGAATGGGGGGGGGGAAATTGTAAAGAAGTGTATTCGGGAAAATCAACGCATGCCAAGAGGATAGCGATCCACGAAGACAATGCAAACCCCGAATGACGGATTTACCGGATTTCAATAAAAGAAATGACTTTTGAAGCAGGGAAACATGAGGCCAATTTCGTGAAAATGGACACTGGTGGATGTGGAAGAAACAGCAGTGCGTATATTATATATATATGTATATTATACGGCATTTACAGGCATGTCTTCCCATGTATGGTAACACAAATTTGATCGTAATTATACATATTAATATATATATATACATATACATATATATATATATATTCAGGATATGGTATTTATCGGTTCATGCATACATTAACACTCATGCACTGTACACGATGCATGCACTAATGCACTAGTTGTTCATTATTTCTGCTTCTGTGAATAAGGAGTGACTTTCCACTGACGGTCAATGGGACGTCAATGGAATCGAATGCATTATTTCCCATCCAAACGATGCCTCCGCAAACCGTTGGTTGAACTTCCGGGAGGTGTACTTAGTCTGCGAAATGTACCACAATTGTGAGATACAAGTTCATCTCGTGAATGAACCACATTTAATCAACCTATTAAGCATGGTAAAACTTCGTGAGGTCCTCATGCGTCTTTTAAATGTTTGGTATATATGTTTTGGAAACCAAATGAAAGAATTTTCAAGAGCAAACGTGCTTATATGCGTATATTTATCGGTGTGTACGTACATAGGCCTTCTGGGCGTGCATGACGTGATTTGAACAATGGCATTATTTCTGCCATGCGCTAAACAAAGTACGTCCGTCTACACTAGTCGCTTGACGAATGGGTTGATGATGATGATGGGCGTGAGAAAAAATTCACGGACGATTTTACTAGTTGAACTTGTGGTTGTCGGATTTCTCCGGCTGATTTCACGCCTTTTGCGTCGACACGAGAATACAGTCATATGTTCTCCTGTTCTTACTACATAATGTGGACACTTGGCGACGATCTTCTTTGGATTGCTTCAATCAGGATGTAGGTGTATCGCTTCACAAAGCCGGGACTGTCACGGCCAGTACGCCTACCTCTGTGCAGTCTTAAGTCACCTGCGATCATGCTCGGAATGTAGTTGGTCTACAGATCGTGGCCGGTCTGACTGACTTTTAGCGCAACCATGCGGCTGATTTGCCCAACCCAAGCACAGATTGGCAATTGGCGTTTGGCCCGCTCTAAGTGTGCGGCGTCGGTTTGAGTTCCACACCGGCCGCTCATCGTCCACGTAGTGGGTTTTTAGCACGATCCAGAGAGATTATTGCACCCCCAGCACAGCCACTATCGGGATTTTCGTGCTTCTCACAATAGTCATTTAAGCCGTTCTATCGGATTCTCAATTTTACTCTAGATTTTTTTCTTTTATGTGAACGCTCTTTATCGGACGGTGCAGATCTAGAGGCATTGTTTGTGGTAACTGCTTCGGGACGTCATATACCACGGGGAAAATTTTCTTTGCGTGTTCATACGAACGGAATATTACCTAATTGCTCTCCACTGAACCCTTGACGGAAGATGTGCATGCAAGATAACGGGGCTCGTGCGATCGTGACCGTGACAACCAGAGTGACGGTGCGCACTGTTCGTAAAACGTTCGTTTTCAAAATACTGTTGTCCTATGCAGGACAGCAGTCAATCGATGAAACGGGCACAATTTGTAGGTAGTGGCGAGTCCTACCCAGCACATATTACCACACAGCATTCTCAAAATTTGGCGGATATGGTTCACATCGCTTCCTCTGTATGTTTCAGTCTAGACTCGTCGTAAATGATCACCAGACCGGTGACTTCTGTCCTCTCAGCAGTTTAAAGACGCCACTGTTAGCAAGCAGCTTTGTTAGTTGTGAAACCAGTTTTGTAAACAGTATATGGTCAGTCTTTGGCTCCTTGGTGCTACAGATTTGCCGCACGTGTTCACACACGGTTGATCACATGGAGCTTGATGGTCTTGTATGTGTCTCTTAGACATTCACAACTTAGATGTTCAGAGACAACAGGGGTAAATCTGCAGACTATTCAATACAAAAGTGTCACATCAAACAGTAATACTCATGAGTGATTCTTTCTGGCTTGTTTTATTGTATCCTGTCCATTAAAATACACGCTTGTACGTTGCATGATACCGCAAGTACGAAGTACTACGCTACATCCTATTCGATGTTGATATTCTTGGTTCTCGGTACTTCCGTGCAGGGTTAAGCCCACTCAATCAATTCGATTTTACATTTGGCGCCGCGCAAAGGAGCTAAACTATGATTGCTTCTGAAATAGAGCCTCTTGATGGAAATTCTACATTCCGACAGGTTGAGGGCTGCCTGGAACGTTTCGGCATCTGGCGTTTGACCCGAAATCGTTTGGATGATGCAAAAAAAAACGGTTTGTTCTTCGTTTCACTGGAAACGACGTATACAGCCTCGCGAAACACTTGTTTCTCCGGATCCTCCCATCAGTTTACCACAGGACGAGCTCAAGAACATCTTTCTGCAGCGCTTCAAGCCAGTCAATTTTGTTGCCACCGAGAAGGCCAAATTTAACTGCCTCACTGGACTTGAAAACCAGTCAGTAAGCGAGTTCATTATCCAACTGTAGACAGAAGCGGGAAAGTGGGACTGCTGTCCTCAGTTGTAGGATCATCTGCGCAATCGCCTGATTGTAGGAATCAACTTTCCACATTTGCAACAGAAACTGTTACTTTCAGCCGATCGGACCATTGATCGCATTCATCACGTTTGCGAACAATATCAAGACTTTTAAGCTGTAACTGCCGCGTCAGGGCCCGTATTGTTCAATTCCGCTAAACATCAAGGCGAGCGACGCATTCAAACATTGGCGCATCTGAACAAGACGATGAATTGTGGTGGCAACCAGCCTCCATTTCAGCTATCTACCCACCAAAAATCTCACCTTACAAGTTCTAATTTGAACAAGTGTGTTTCATGTGGTCAATTACATTCTGGTTTCACACGTCCCTATCGGCGAGCTTTGCGTCTTACCTGTGGTAAGGTTGGCCATATTAAAAAGGTTTGTAGAAGCAGCCCGACTTGTCGACTGACAATCAATTCAGCACCATTTGACACTTCCCCACTTGATACCAGTTGTTCAACACCTGCTTCAGCCGTTTTGCCAGAGAAAGTTTCACATGTTTATCGGACGTTGCATACTCCAGGGGGTAACGAGCACACTTTTATAGTTGACACTGGGAGTGTAGAGTCCACAATTCTACGCCAGGTTCTGCATTGTGTTTATTCCACTGCTAAGGTTAATCCTAGCAAACAGAATATTTGGGGTATTACTGCAAATAAACTCCCACTTTTCGGCTCTTGTATCGTTCCAACTCAGTTACGTGACTCGGATACTATGGAACGAGATTTTGGTTTCTGATTCGGGACCTTCATCCCTCGGTTTGAAAGTTCTTCGTAAACTGTACACTGGCGTACCTTTCTTAACTTCTTCACCTGATCCATTGGATATACAACAGATTGCTTTAAAGTTTTCTAAGGCTCCTGATGGAACACACATTCCTGGAGTAAGGTTAGAGATATCTGGCAATCCCATCTTTCTAAAGCGCGGAATAACTCCTTCTGGTTTGAGAGAACCCGTCCGCCAAGCGTTACAGTCCATGTGTGAGCTTGGAATTATTAGCCCTGTGGAGTCGTCTGGCCAGGCCATACCAATTGTCACTCAGTTGAAAGCTGACGGAAGGACCCCAAGAACGTGCGGTGGCTGCCGATTCACCTGAACGATTGCTTACTGTAGCGTACAGGCACAACTGAAGAACCCAAAGACGTGATCTACGGACTTGCTTGGTCTAGCGTACTCTAGAAGATTGACTTGAAGAATGCATACTTAAAATACCCCTTGATAAGGAAGCCAGCGCCGTAACGACCATCAACATTCTTTTCAGCTCATTTCGATGCAACTTTTTGCCTTCTGGTTTTGATCTCTTGCGTGCAGCAGCAGTATCTTGAACATGTTGTTCAAGGTCTTAAAAGTGTTGAGTCATACCAAGATGACACTGTTTTCCACTGTTCTACTCAAGCTGTATATGACTACCTACTTCGTCGTTTGCTGGAGCAATTCATCAAATTCAAATTTTGAAATTAACCCAGACAAGCGTATCATCAGTGCCTATGAGTTTCCGTGCCTTGGTTACATTATTAATGCAAGAGGTTTCTTCCCGGACCCAACAAGTTTGGCCCCGCTCCTTGACGTGTCTTCACTCATGAACATTCATTAATTACGTTCTGTTCTTGGTGTTCTTCAGTATCAGGCTCGTTTTATTCCGAATGTTCCTCAGTAAGCCACTTTTCCGTTCGAATTCTGTACACTATTTTCATCTTTTGGAATCAATCTCATGGAAAGACCCTTCGTAATTTGCTATCTTGCCTACAGTCCGGCGTTGGTCCAAAGCCTTTTTCTCCGAAAGATCACTCGGTTTTTATTGTTAGTTCATCTACTGACATAAGCGCTGTTCTTGAACAACGAGCCCGGCTTATCCGTTGCATTTCGGGGAGGTTCACTGAGGCTGAACAAGGATATTCACAAACACAAAGAGAAGTCTTCGCAGCTTACTGGGCCGTCGAGCTTTTGCTTGGATATTTATTCGGTCAAAAGTTCACCATTGTTGCAGACCATGAGGCTTTGCACTTCACCCGCCATCCGCATCGTTTACTATCGAAATCATCAGTTGCAATAATCAACAATGGAACATTTTGCTTAGCTCATATGATTGTGATGTACTGCTCCTTGATGCTAGATACATATCACACGCTGAGCTTTTATCCCGAATGCAATATCCGTCTCAACCATCGGTCACCCATGGCTGTTGGTTCATACAGCCACTACCATTGTGGCGTGAGGATCCTGTTAAGGGTACCAACGCGTGTTTTGCCCCAGTCGTTTTAGCTCTACATCTGGGTTGAGAGTCGAACGAAGGGCGGCGATTCCATGACCTCTACTCTTGTCGTGGTGTTTTGTCGATCACCCCCACGGATTAATCTGTCCTGACGACGGTGTGACCATTCCTTCAGCATTCCGTTCTGATTTCCTCGGTCAGTGTCCTGTGAAGCCTGACAGCGGGTACATGCAGACCGTTGTGGACCTTTATTGGGTAAACACTACCCTCTTGAAGACACTGACGCTTTTTCCCGCCGGCCAGATGTATATTTACCAACTTCATCTACGACTGATTTCAGACAGACTGCTCTCAGGAAAAAATTCGGTTGAAAGGGAGTTCCGTTTGTGCTAGTTACTGACAATGACACACGTTCCACTGCTAAATTCTTGGATGAATTTTTAAAAGGTCTTGGTTGCAAACGTGTATATGCTGCTCCAAGCCACATACAGTCAAATGGGCTTGCAGAGAGCTTAGCACGCAAGCTTAAGGGTGCCTTCCATTCTGTGAATCCCCATATAATTTTGAACTCGATCGTGCCACTGACAATTTTCTTATGCTTTAACGTAATGCTGCACATACTGCTGCCGGTAAAAGTCTTCCTCTATTACTTAAATAACGCTGTCTGAGAAACAATTTTGAGTGTACATGTTGGTGGCTAATATCAGCTGTTTTAGGAAAATGAGTTACGACCGGCGAATGGAATTGTCATTTAACACAATGGGAATCGGATGGTCATCATAAAGTATCTAAATGATCTATCTAGCCATAGACGTCACGCTGACCAGGTACAGTTCATTGAAGAAGGTCAGCCACGTCATTTTGCCCGTTGCTGCATAAGCTGACAATTATGGTCTAGACACATTCGAGTGAGAGAATCTCAGGACACAACCAAGTACATGAAGATCTGAAAAGACTCTTCCAGTAACACGGAAACATTACAAACACCTTCCATTTAATTCAGCGTGCAACAGATATGATATTAATGACTTATACTTTCTGTTTTGCTCTATCGTATTTTCTCGCTTATAATAAACACTTTTAATGTCCGTGATACCGCGAAAGCGAAATATTGCGCTACATCCCATTTGGTGCTGGTGTTTTGATTATGGGTAGTTTTGTGCGGATTTAAGCCCATTCAATCAATTTGATATTCCACAAACATACGAAATACAGGTTCACGAATCTGAATAAGTTTTGAATGGCTCAATAAAAGTGCATTTGTGTCTGTCAAATGCAGCACATAAAGCAGCAAAATTCAATGTAAAGCACGTTTACATATCTGCGCCAACATCCGAAACCTATATCCTATGATAATTTGACCTTTCGAAACAATACGAAGCAGATCCTTATATTCTTGATGACATTATTGAACAGTTCTTTTAAACAGACTGAAGCCCTCCTCTATTGGGTCAGAGATCGTATATAGAGAGGAGGATATCAAACGACACGTTTGGTTACCAGCATTGTTTCACCAGCTTGCCGATGAGCCGGATCAATGTGGAAACAATTCGTTTCAGTGTCTGGTTGTTCATTTGCCACACTATAAGAACGGCGTCAAAAATGCCTGTACATTTTTGGGTGATATTCTTAATGTAGCAGGCGAAATTCAAGCAACAGCATTTGGGTTAGCAAACTTATTTGACGTCAAACTCGTGTTGCACTGTCCGCCGTTCATTTATCGTCCTCGTTTCTGCCTACGCCATAGGTAGACATGGTGCTGCAACAATGTCGCATATTGAGTTCTTGCCTTTTTAAAGCCACTTCTGGTTTGCTCGATTGGATGGCTACATAATTTCGTGATTAAGCTATAACCATTAAGATAACGATCAGTAAAGTAAAAACTAAAAGGCAGATTAGGGAGTATAAGATCCAGAGTATGCCTTATCCCACTCAAAATGGCCGTAGAATTCACCACTTCCAATAAATGCACTTTCATAGTTGACGTTTTACAAATCCTATTTTAGGTATGACTCGTTATTCCATTTTGTGAAGACTGCAGCTTTTTACGTTATCATCATAAAGGTGAGAAAGAAGGCTGAAGATGGTGCTTTCCTTCGCACGCCGAACAACTATTAGACAATACTTTTATAGCCGTGTGCCATATTACACCTGTATATATATACAGGTAAAATAAAATATAATAATAATAATAATATTAATAATATTGGCTTATTTCGGAGACACTCGAAGCATGCTTGATTGCATGATCGTATGTTACAAGTGAGGTAGCAAAAACATTTCTTGGATATTCATTTAGATAAACGCAGCAAAAAGGTGTATAGGTTTTAGTGGTCGCATGAATGAACGCCCGCGATTTTGAGTTTGGAGGTCAAGTGGATGCACCGCCCAGCAGAGCATGAGATGAGCTACTCGGTCCAGACATGTAATGAAGTGAAGCGGGTAAAAGTAAAAAAAGTGCGGTATTTCGGATAGCTTCGATGTAAAGCCGCAGAGGTGAGTAAACTGACAGCAAAAACCTTCGAAAAAGCACCAAATAAAAACCGAAGAATTTTTCATGATGACGGGCATGCACTTGAACCAATAGCTCAAACGACCGGAAAAGCAGCAGAAAAACAATACCGAAGGATTTGTGGTGTCCTGTGAGGAAGAGAATCGCGTAAATGAAACAAAGTCCAATTTGCCACTGAATTAGTACTCACAATTCATCAAGAGGATATGGAGGGTGCCCTCACAAAGAGGTGTGTGTAGATGTCCGGGCCTGCAAATATGACACTGAATGGCATGTATTCTTATGTATCTTAACATAGAAATTTGATGGTACACACGCATATACATGAATATATAAATATATATATCAGATACTGTATTTTTTAGCTTCCGCATGCACGAACAGTCATGCACTGTGCACGATGCATGCACTAATGCACTAGTTGTTCATTATTTCTGCTTCTGTGAATAAGGAGTGACTTTCCACTGACGGTCAATGGGACGTCAATGGAATCGAATGCATTATTTCCCATCCAAACGATGCCTCCGCAAACCGTTGGTTGAACTTCCGGGAGGTGTACTTAGTCTGCGAAATGTACCACAATTGTGAGATACAAGTTCATCTCGTGAATGAACCACATTTAATCAACCTATTAAGCATGGTAAAACTTCGTGAGGTCCTCATGCGTCTTTTAAATGTTTGGTATATATGTTTTGGAAACCAAATGAAAGAATTTTCAAGAGCAAACGTGCTTATATGCGTATATTTATCGGTGTGTACGTACATAGGCCTTCTGGGCGTGCATGACGTGATTTGAACAATGGCATTATTTCTGCCATGCGCTAAACAAAGTACGTCCGTCTACACTAGTCGCTTGACGAATGGGTTGATGGTGATGATAAGCGTGAGAACATAATCACAGACGTACTCGCTTTCTCGCTGGTTCTGCTCACTCGGGAAAGGAAAGCTGCCGCACTACTTTTGGTCATTGGCCAAAACGTTCCCCTGTTCGCCACCGAGATGCGTTATCGAACTGGGGTTTATCCTCTTTGATGTACTTTATGATCGTGTTTAATAATCTGCTTCTGTCAATTCAAAAGTAGTGTAAGTATGCATGCAATTTGGCCCGAAAATGTTGTTAATGGCCCTACGATCGCTAACAAATCCCACGCGAAGCATGGAATGAAGCCCTAATTTGTTACTTTTGGCACTAACCCTGCGATTTCTCATCACTGAAACTAAAGCCTATTTTAACTGTAAACCAACCATTTTACTTCGTCGATAATCTGTCTCACTTACCGTTCTACTGCATGTTTATTGCTGTAAAAGAAAAAGAAGACTACAAGGAAATTTTCCCATTTAAGTCTGTCATAAAGTATTGTTTCAGTATAATGCTGACTGACAGTACGAAGCTGTGGTTTTTGCCGACTCCTTTCCCTAGTCACACATTCGGGTATTTTATTTCTTTCAGCGTGTACACCAACAGATTCTATTAGTGAAGTCAAATGAGCGCGTCATAGGTATTAACAGAAACAATGGATTCATTGGGCGTCCAATAAACCTGTGTCGTCTATTCATGTAATGCCGTCACATCATTCTCAGTTCCCCTTAATTTGTGAAGGTAGCTTTTTAATTTAATGGATCTCAAGCGGTTGTAGGTGGAGTAGACGGTAAATCGGTAATTGGGATTGGATGGAGAGCTTCAGCATGTAGGCTTGTATCCTTCAAGACCGGTAAAGGGTAATTTCAAGGCTGATTCCACTGAAGCAGAAAAAGTAACCAAAGACAAAGCTTCCTTATTCCCTTTCCCTATAGGTACTGGGAACTTTTGACGTTCTCGATATCATGGGCAGTACAAGAATACCCACCCGCCAACACGTGTTTTATCTGTATTGCAGCTGCACGCAATGCCACCCGTTCCACCTATGCTTTGTTTCTCCAAGAACACAAAATGATGGAGTTCTATGTGAGAGTTAGAGTACTCCTTCCCGATTGCCAACAAAGCGTACGCAGAGCATACACTTAACCAACGAACCGCCACGAACTATCTGGTACCTGCAGAGCTTAACAGGCAGACCCTCGACCTGCTCACCTCTGCGGGTAGGGTTTCCCATTTTCATCGAGCAAAAAACGAGCAGGGCTCAAAACGATGCTGGCCGCTTTAGAACACGTAAGCAAATGTCCGTCGAAGATAGAGTGAAACGGAATTTTTACAAACCATGAAACACATACCCATGACGCGACTGACTGAAAAAACCAGCATTTGCTAATATTAGCTGAACAAAACCCAAGACACCATGCCAGGTGCAACACACCAGGGCTTGAGATCTATCCACCACTAACAACAAATTTTTGTCCTTTGCATGAAATACTAGCTGCTTCCTTTATTGTCCATTTAAGCAAAACTGGATCAGTAAAATATTTTGCAAAACTGAACAGACAAGAGGTGCTTGCCACATTCGCAGTGGAGGGAGCTAACTTTGGTGCATGATACCAAAGGAAGCCTGGTTGTTATATTGACCTAGGCTATAAAGGGTCATGTGCAAACTGAACTGGACCGAAATATGAAGCATTACACCGTCTAGTATTTCTGCCTGGGGAGTGAAGACACTAGGAAAATCACGATTTCAACACTGGTACAAAATTGGACATCAAGGTTCAGCCCGCGAATTGTACGGGGAAGTGGACAACTAACCTGAAACAGGAAGTTCTGGGTCCGAAATTGATCTGGCATGTGAAACCAAGATTTGACTCTGCAGTTTAAATAGTGAACCGAAAAGTGATACACTGGAACAGGGTTTCCGTTCAGCCTGGTCTAAGAGCCCTGTACGCCGTGTTACCGCAAGTAAGTTGCTTTCTTCGGGAACTACTGGGAGGCTGGCAACAAAGAAGATACAGAGTTACAGCACGATACATTATTCGGATTCTCATTGTCATTGCTTTTCTACTCGGCTAGAATCTACTTATTTTAGCCTGTTCGCCGAAGGGCTTCCTTCGTCTTCGTGACCCGGTTTCAAGGCGTGGTTGAACAAAAACTTTAACCGCAGACTGCAGCTCAATGAAGGGTTCAAGTTGAATTGTTGTTAGAAAGTCACCATTTTACGCAGCAAGGAGAGACGGTAGATGTGGAAATTTAAGACGCCCAAGCAAATCACTAGAGGGCGGAATCCGATGCGGCCAACGGCATCCTGGGTTTTGTTTTCCACGTGGAAATCTAACACAAGCAAGTTCTCAGTGGTACTGCAGAACTGAGGGGCCGACTTGGATTCGTACTGTCTACTTTGATTTTCCCCAAATGGTACTCAAGGTGGCAAGCACAGATGTGCTTCCCACTTTTTTAGGTCCTCTTTTTCCAACGGGACCGGTGGAAGATACGATAAGTGCGGCCGAATAACACGATAAAGAAAGCGCTACTACAATGCCGATCACTTTTAAGCACCTCCGTTGCAAGGAACCGGCGCACTGCACGGCTGACGAGGAAAATAAACTTGATATACGTCAACTAGTGGGTTTCGAAGCGGAACATGTTGAGGAGGGGGTCAGATATTCTACGAAAGCTAGCACTTCGGTGGAGACCCCTACTGAGCGGCTGAGTGGAACTGAGACCGACGCCTACACAGCAGGTGTGACACGTGAGGCCTTGACCCAAATGCCAGAAGAACTTGTGGTTTTCTGGGAACTACGTTCCAGGCAAATTGGGACTTCTGGCAACTCCAAGATGCCCTGGAGACAAGAGGAACTTCGTGTAGTGCACACAAACGCGGATAGCGCAGAAAATAAGTGGTCATATTTGAGAGCTCCGACCTGTGGGTTTGACGTGATCGCAATCACGAAGATATGGTTACGCCCCCAGGAATAAATCAAAAGCATCCATCTACCTAACTATATGCTGAAGAAAGTGGATGGACAAAATGCGCAGAAGGGGGCGTGTTGCTCCTCACCTCGGCACATTATGTTTAGCAAGTTAACGTGTGCCTGCGGAAAACACAAACGGTCACTATCGATGTACGAATTGACTGAGCGGACCTAACTGTAGCTTAAGCATAGCGCAGCTCTTCACCCTGGAAGGACGATGAAGCACAACTGATCATTCACTTGCAAAATCTGATGCAGTTAGGCCCCATAATTATAATTTCGGGAGACTTGCTCAGATCAGCGATGGGCTGGCCCAACTAGTTGACAACCGGGAGACAATCTGGGTGCCTTTAAGAAATTCTGCCGATTAAGGCGCGTACGCGCCATTTTCGGTGAGAAACAAGGTAGAGGCAAGAGCAGATAACGTCCACCACGAAGCTGGTGATAACCAGACACCCGTGAGTTATGACAAACCTGTCCGTTGAAGTTCCGCTAGGTGAAAGCTCTCACGGGTTGCTCCGAATAAAATTAAACACGGTGGGGCCATCCGCCTCGGACAGATTCTGACGGTGTTACCACATAAAGAACTGGGACTCCCTAAAGAAGACGGTGCAGTGCAAATGCTGGGTAGAAGGAGGAAGTAAACGAGATGAGCTTCCTGAGGTGATTTGGGAACTTGATTGTTTAGCGGTATTCAAGAAAAAGCTGGTTATGGCTTGGGTTTGCCTCCTTGGTTTGCCTGCAAGTCAGCAATATGAGCCACTCTGAAGAGATTTAGTCTGCTCCTGTATTCTTCCCCTCTTTATTATTCAGTTCGTTCCAGTATATACACATACCCCTATAAATACTCCCTAGTGGCTTAAGTTTTTCTATTTCACGAGAGCTGACCGATGGAGACATTGACTTTTACAAAGGGGGTGGCCCACTGGGTTCAGAGGCCTATTCTGCTGAAACGTTGCCCTTCTCTACTCTCCCAAATGACCATCCGATATAGCTCACACTGCCAAATGCTGAAAAATGAACGACCCCATGAAGTCGAAGCTTGATAAGTCCTGCCGGATTACAGGTGAAAGAAGCCGGATCATCATTGTGACCTTGTGTGCCGACCGATAGTTGATAGTCGGCCATGTTCCGTCAGTAATCGCCATGTCAGCCTCTGTCCAGAATTCATGCCAGTGCTTCTGCCAGCGGATTCGTGAATGGCAGATTAGTGGATCTAAAGAATAAATGTGAATTCCCGTCTGGTGGCAGCCGGTAGTGTTACCAAACCACCACTCAGAAGACAAGGTACTTGATGCAATTATAAATCGGTTGGTCTGTGTTGCGACGGATGGTGACAGTGATTATTTGTTCCTGTATCTCCAGTATGTTCTGTGCCAACAAACTGAGACGATTCTTGGTCGGAACAGATTTTTTACTAGAATTGGTGTGTATGTTTGAAACAAACATTGCACTGGCCGCCTATCCTGTGCTCTGATCTGACCTGACCTGATGACCTGGCCCGGCCTGACCCGTGCCCCTAAAGGCGGTATATCGTGACCTCGAGCTACGTAAAACGGTGTTTCGGGATGGTTCATGAAAATGGGCAAAAGAAGGGACAGAACAATGAGATACCATACGGCTAGCTTACTCCAGGGGATAGAAATCTCCAAACGCGTCGGTCAAGAGTACTATGAGACTAGGGTCATGGAACGGGGAGACCAAATATTGGAAGATCGAAATGAGACCTATGCTTGTAGAGTTTGCCACCCCCGTCACAGGTACGCGTTCCTAACTGCGGCCGAGCTTGTTTAGCGACCTCCAAAGGGAGAAATGAAGAAATGTTCGACGCAAGCAATCTTTTGGGTGAGTCACTTTGTTCACATACCGGGGTAGCTGGGTGGATCAAAAGTCTACCATTCCAAAGAGAAAAAAAGCGTGAATTACAAGGTCTCCGGTCCCTGTGGCCGTATAGGGCACTTTGTTTTTTCGGCAGAATTTACTTTTCGGCCTCGGGCTACAGGGTTTTCAGGGAAGAGCCGCTTTGAACTCGAGACAGCCAAAAACATTTAACTGTGGCAAATTTGCACTTAGTCCTCGAAACCGGATCAAAACACAAAGCGAAACGGCAGAGTGCTGACCCCTTTTTTTGCCGACTTGTGAGCAACAAACGTTTTTAGAAGTGTGAACTAACGATAAACCTTGCCATCAGAGCCACATACGGCCAAATGTTCATTCGAGGAAATTTTCGGTGGCCGAACAACCGGCAACCAAGTGTCCGGACAGAGAGTTTCTCACTGGACAGTGCCTTAACAGGGATGAGTGTGCGAAACCTGTAAACACATCATGGAATAAAAGTGCAAAAAATACATCTTCTTTACCCCAGTATATTTTATTTTCGTAGAAGGAGCTTTTGCTGGCAACGAAGGTGGGGTCTCAGTTTTTCCTGAGGTGGTTTCGTTCTGTAAAAGAACAAGACCTTCCAGAGGGGCGTTCCACACAGTAATAATCCTGTTGCCAAAAACGTTGATCCTTACAGTTACTCGGGCTTCGTTAGAACACGGCTGTTTCACGACCACTGAGAGAAGGTGATAAACAGATAAAGAAGGGCAAGCATTTTGACCTGGTTTGGAAGTGTAAGCGTCAAAAACAGATGGCAACATTTGCATTTTATTTCAAAGGGTTTGAGGCTGACTAGTGAAGGGCAGACAGGGTTAGGTAAGTAAGACAGACCCCATACTTTTTTAGTGGAGGCCCCCGAACACTTTTCAAGATCTAAAGGCCACGGAATGGACCAGGTTGCACTATCCGGCCAGCGCACTCCAGCAGAGGACGAATGAAAGTACGAAAAATCGTGGGGAAATCATCCACAGAGGGGCTGTCAGAAGATGAACTTGCTTAAGATTTGACGATAGCGCAAGAAGAAGGATAGGTTAAGATCTACCCAGAAACCGAGCATTGTATACCTATTTACCCTTGGCCTTGTGGCTGCTCTGCCAATGGAGAAATCGTGACCGGTCTCTCTGCCAAGTGACATGCTCACGCGCACTCCATTATTGGCCAGTAGGTTCCAATTCTCGGACCAGCTTTCTATTTCATCAGCTGCAACCCGCAGCTGCTCAAAGCTTGAGCTCCGGAGGGATGCGTTATCCCACCTAGATGGAATTTTTCACTGGAGGGGCTGTTGGAAGTCCACTTATGTGAGTCAAGAATAGAAAAGGACCTAAGACTGATTTTCGTTAGACAACAGTTGGTAATTGGGAAGGTTCATGCAAAGCATTCCCTGCCATAATAACAGAGGTCCGGTGGGTAAAGAAGCTGTGTAAGACGAAAAAATAGGGCCCGTAATTTCGCACGTTCGCGGATTACCAACAGGAGGGACGTGTGAAGCACTGTAGAAGGCCTCGGCAAAATCAACGAATACAGCGTACGAGAGCCGCCCATCATCGTAGGCTTTTGTCAGACTACTTAGTAGAGTGAGCATATTTGCGATGCATGATCCTCGAAGAAGTAACTCATTTTGGGATAGAGAAAGGGCCCTATCTGTATACAAGTGTGGAGAAGCCGCACCCCTGAAAATACGCTCGAAAACTTTGCTATCGGCGCTAGTCAAACTTATGGTTCCGTAGCCAGAAGCAAGATGTCTACTAGCCTTCTTATAGATGAGTGCGATGACTGCTTTTTTCAGCTGTTGAGAAAAATTCCTTGTCAACAAATCTCTGAAGAATCGATGTACACGCAGCTGCCAATGCATCGTCCGTTGTATGGTGTTTTGCCTGGACCTCGGTGGACCCAGGCGACCACAGGACTTCTACCACGCATTCGTAGACACAAACAACGGCCCTTACACCTTCACCTCAGGTAGAATCCGATAGCTCCCACCAGTCCTCGCCACTCCTTCTTGTCTTTCACTACATCGTTCTACCTGGCCGATGATGCAGTTACCCAATGGTGAACAGTTTATAGGCCTCACTGTAGCCAGCCAAGTTTTCGTCATTGAGATGACATTGAATTGGTGACATCTGACAGCAAGTTCCCCAACTTTGCACGGAGGCTGCAGTCCTCGGTGTAAAATCCCTCCGGTTTCGAGCCCTGCAGCTTGTCAGACGTAGTGGACCCCTGGGCGTAAGGCCTGAATAGTCAAACCACTTCTCTGCTTGTCTGTATCCGGCGCATTGAGCTTACTCAAGTCACTGTTTTATGATCAGTATTTTGCAGATTTACGCCACTTGCAGTACATCTTCCTGCGATATCATTTGGTTCTGTTCGTGATGGCGTTGCAGCAATGAGTTCCGAGGGGTTTGACGGCACGCTCAGCTTCCAGGTTTTCGGTCTGGGTGGTTATCGTGGTGAGGATTTGATATATCCGTGGGTGATAAGACCAGTTTTCTGCAGTATCTCTGCGGATTTGGTCAATGCGGTTAACATTTTTATCACAAGGAGTCTGTCTACTTTACCGTTTCAAGACAATCGCCCATTTAGAAGGTGCTTCCACGGTAACTTCAGCTTCGTGTTCAGCCAACGACTTGGTGACTTGTAGTCTCGATTCATGGAGCTGTGCCTCGTTTAGCTCTGTAGTCTAACAACGTTGCACTGGGAGCTTGGGCCTAGCGTAAATCCGCATTCATTTTTACCTCTACGGCCAAGTTTTTCCACTTCATTTGTGAACTCGTTTCGTTAGGCCGGGTTGGAACGTTAGTTTCCATTGGTGCAGACTGCTTTGCAGATGATATTCTCCTCCGCCGGCTTCTACGTATTCTTTTATTGCCTGCATGGCCAGAAATCTTGGCGAGTGGTAAGAAACCTGGCACCATTGTTCGATTTACTTTACTCCTAGCCCTACTAAAGTCTACCTTGGGATCTTCTGTACCGTGGGTTAAGACATCCTGATGTGTTCCAGGGGCCGTGTGAACACCTTCTGCGGAGCTCTTGATTGGGACTTCTAACTCCAGCTTTTCGTCCCGCAGGTGGATGGTAAATTCTGGTTGTCTTTGTGCAGCCTTCTGGGTCTCTTTGAGCTTTCGGGGCACCATTTCTTTATTCGGGTCCCCTGAGATGCCTCTGATGAGCTTTCCTGCAGGAGTTATGGAGATACACATTAGGCACCTGCAAGCGAACCTCCACATGGCACATGCAGTGAAAACAAACCCATTGGAGAAGACAAAGTTGCCCATATACTTGAAATTCTCTGTTGCCTATTCTGCAGTAAACTTGGAAGTAACACCGCCAACAACGGTCACATTGTGCACTCTTCCTACCGCATTGCCATGCAACAGTTCTTGATATTCTGAATTATTCAACAATATCCAGGTTCCTGAGAACTAACAAAAATGGATACGCAGATGGGAAGGCAGTGAGTTGGGAAGCTGATGTTCTATGAAATTTGCACAGAAAAGGTCGCGGGAATGAGCGACTGTCGATTCCGATGATAACTTAGCTTTGAATGTACTGTGGCCCCAAAAGTCGGGCAAGCTGGATTGTGCTCGGCGATAATAAGGACGGTGAAAATAATAGTGCTTTTCGGATGGGTCGGGGCATGCTGCAATGCATGCCGAAATGATACAAGTGACGACGTAATCAGAGTTTACAGGAGGATGAAATATATGCACACAAATTGTAAGTTGCAGTGGGTCAAAATGATACTATTGTCCGACAAACTTGAAACTCAGGGTCAGATGGTCGGTTCGGCCGTTGTCGATTGAATTCGGCTGAGAGTTTGGATTGCTTACATAAATGATACCGGGAATAATGAAAACTGTCGAAAGTTCGAACACATTCAGTTGGTATTCTGTTGATCTTTATAAAAAAAGGAATTTATCGAGTGATCTATAAGGAGTCACTTGCACTCTGCATAATAAGAAAATCATACGCATAAAAACTCGGCGATCTTCTAGGATAGAGCATCAGAGAAAGGCGTTTATCTAGTCGTTTTCTTAATAATGTTTATGTGAAGAGGTACCAACATGGAAATACGTCAGTCAGCGGAGATGGCGGTATAAAGTACCTGGATGCCAGCGAAATCATATACATGGCAAACAAATGACGCATCTCTGGGGAGTAAGAGACTACCAGAATGTTTATGAAAAGAAAAGCCCGTAGGAAAACAGGTAGGCGTACAGCGAACTGTCAATTTTCCATAGGGCTTGTCAAGAAACGTCTGAGGGAAAATGGAAGATAAATGAGTATGGAGCGCGTGACAACAGCGATTACAAAGATGCCTAGATTTTGCGGAAGATGATGAAGTAGATAGAAGGTCAGTGTACATCGATGGGTGGAAGCTGTGTAACGTGCACCATGGGAAAATGGCAGGCGAGCAAAGCTGCATGACACGTATCGCGGAAGGATAGAGTGGATCAAAGGCTATAGAATAGAACACGTCATCCGGCAAAGACGTTAGCGGGATTTAGAAGCTGGATGCAGCATCAGTTTTGGTTATGCCATACGAATGACATCCGTGTTTGTTACGACACGGCAGCCATTCGGTCACCGTGTCGCCCTCGAGAACCAGGCTACAGCCCAACTTCTTTATTGTTAAATTTTCACAGGTGTAGAATAAGCTTCCACCAACTGTCCGTGCAATAGGCCACTTACCGAGATTTAAAGAGGAATTAAGCAAATGCATAATGTACTGACACTCGTATCAAAAAATGATCCGTACACCACGGAGGGGCGCGAGTACGAAGTTCGCTTGGGTTACTGACACGCGGGTCTGAGTCACGGGCCTCGAGAACTACGTACCATACAAATTGCCGCATACCAATAAATTCTTATTATTCTTCCTTGCACAACCTTCTGTTTTGCCAAGTTAAATGATTTATCGAGATTACAAACACTTAAAATGGCAACTATAGCCCTGGGTCTTCAGCTTCTTTCTTGCCCGTCCCACTTACTAGGTTCTCCATTGGAGGAAGCTAAGCCATAATTCTTATACTTGAAGTAGCTCATCGAGGTAATTCAAACTCCAGTTTTACTGTAACGGATTCTGATCCCGCATGCTACCCACATACTCTTTTCTAGCTAATTTGGTTTCACGTCCTCTCGCAGGCTTCCGTTTTCTATTCTACGGAGTGTTCACTCCAAATCCATCTCAACCTTATCTCTGAATCTCGTAGCTCTTACCTCTTCAAAGTTCCACCGTTCAATTTATCTGTCTTGCGTGCCATAGCCCCAGCATATCAGCAATTAGCTTGCTTATTGGCTATCATTAAGGTTCATTTATCTCATCATTTCCTGTGGTAATTTGATTTCCCATTAGAGTTTCCCGCTTAAATCCTCACTAAATTACTGATACTTGAACGTTTCACCCCTTCAGGGTATCACTAACTTTAATGTCCCCTGTGCCAAGGCACCAGCAGGGTCATTAACTCTATGTTCCTTTATATCCTACTACTAACCTGGCCGCTATTCCAAATTACAATCCACCTTATGGCTTCTAACACTTCCTCGGCAAACACGGACAGTAAATCCAGTCCCATTTCCCTTACGGGAAGTGGCTCTTTACCTGAACTCAGCCTACAGTTATGTTGCCACACATTCTGTTCTCAATGCACTTTCCTACCGCTAATGTTGTTCCACGCTTTCACGCAGAATCTCGTTTTTTATTCTGCAGAGTGGTCACTACTAGTCCAGTTTCAGCCTATTATCTGACCTCGTAGCTCTCACCTCTAAAAGGTTTCACCGTTCAATCTTTCCATCTTACGTGCCTTAGCTTCAGAATGATCGTAATTTTCCCACATACCGACTATCATTTAGGTCTTTTCATTCCATCGTCTTCTGCAGTAATCTTCCGCCTAGATAGCATCCACTTAACGTGGCAACTATACCCCTAGATCAAGAGCGTCCTTCTTGCCCGCCCCACGTACTAGTTACAACGTTGGTGGAAACTCAGCCCCCATTCTTATCTCTTATCCACGTCATACCAAATTCACTTTACCGGTCCAAATTGGCCCCTTTCCCGTTCTTTTATTTTGCCCTGGAATTTCAACCCCGAATCCCATTCCGGCGACCACCATTCATTACCGAATCATATTTATCCTTCTTCATGTTCTTCGTCGTTTGTTTGCATTCCTGTTCACCCTCATCCGCTCGCAGCCAGCTTTCTTTCAAAAGCAGCTCCAATTTCTGGATACTGGAGGATTATTTCCAACATTTACCATTGATCCCCAGCTGGAAGCTTCTCAGACAGCTTTTCTTCTATTTTTATTTTTACATGCAACCAATGACGTGTATATTCCCATTGATAGCTCGGACCGATCGAATGACTATACCGACGAAATATCTTACTCACCTTTTGGGCTGAAAATTCAATACCTTTTCGTCATTCCTTCTCTACCAAATTGGCTCTGCTCTCCAGGATTCCTCGCAATCAGGTCAAAAGCTCCTGGACTGTTCGATCTCTACAGTTATGTGACAAAGCCACCATCACTTGTTCAAACCCCGCCACTGCGGGGTGCGGTCTGATCCACCGCTTTAGTCAGTGCTCTTCGGTCGTGCAGGAGACCTGCAACGATATGCGGACGCGGCTGAGATGGCAAAAAGCACCTTCTGCCAGCAAAAGTGGCTTTCAGGTTGGGTGTCCAGCGCACAGCCAGCCCCAATCACCAGAACCGGTTGCGGGAAAAACACTTTTTATGCACCCAGATTGTTGTCAATGAGCCGCTATCTCCTCCAGTTATCACTGATTTCCCATTGTACTTTCTTTGATATTCGCCATCTAAACTTACCGCTTTTTATGCCGGCAAAATTTAATTTCCTTAGCGCGTAATTGACCATGTTTAGAAGGCAGCTACCATACTCGGCCCACCATTCATGATCGTCTTTCTCCAGGGTTGGTGCCAAAACTCTCACCCGTCCCATCTGCAAACATAACCAATCTCCAGGATAAAGCTGGCCCCTTTTTATCACAACTACCAATATATTTGAAAAAGTTCACATTCATTGTTTCCACACACTGCCGTTCCACACTTTTTAAACGGCATATTTCACTGAGGAATATTTGTCTCCGGAGCATCCCAACAGTCGACGATATTGCGACAGTTTGCTCCCTCTTCATCAGTCCTACGTTTTGCCCAAGCACGACTGTGAAGTGAAAATATTCTCAACCCGCAAAGGTTTATGTCCTCCCCGTTTATGCTTGTCTGAGGAGCACCTGTGTCGCAGCTTTTTGACTTGTCGCCATCACGTTATCCACCTTTCAAAAGAACATCAGCAGATAGTATTATACCTGTCAATTTTTTACCTTTTTTTCTGCGGACTGAGTCTCCACCACTGTCGTGGCTAAGCATGACTCATTGATCTGTAGCCCAGTTTCCACCTATTTGTGTGCATCATATTCCAGTTTTCTGCAGGTAAAAAATCTGCTCGGCTGTTGCCCGTTTACGTCCGGCCACTTTTTCAATATCGCCTTGGCAATCTCTCCCTAAAGATGAGTCCTTCACCGAACATTCAGCCGACTCAGCCGATGTTCGGCCGCTAGAAGCCATAAAGTCAACCGTCAAAAGATTTTTCTTGTTCTGTGTCTGCTTTTTCCGTGCTCTCATCGTCTGATTTCCAACCCTCAGCCGTTCCATGTGCCGTGGAGCGCTACGGCTGGTTTACGTCTCCCTTGGAAACTTCTTTTTCTTCAATTCAAACAAATTTCCTTAAATTCAATTCGATTCTCCCGCTGCGCGGTCCCATTTTTGTAATATATGAGTTAAAATCTACTGCTTTCAACCGGCTACACGTGGACTTGACCGGTCTGGCCAACCGACCTTGGGTTCACCATGCAGTAACTTAAATAATTTCGCCTTCCTTATAGCGAGTACACACTCTTGAACCACTCTCATACCACAATCTTTTCAAGTGACCCTGTTTTGCGGCAGGCCTCAGGGTTATCACAAAATGAACCATTATTATTAATAATATTATTATGATTGTAAGTAATCATTAAGTTTTTAGAAGAAGGTGGATTATAGACAAAGGAAAAAGGTATCCGCCATTCAGATTATAGATGGGGCGAATGGTTTTGCCGGGAGTGAAAAGAGTATGTTCCAACTTCGGCGTGGAGTGCAATATTGAATTAAAACCAGTGATAAATGAAAAGGGACTGGCCGACTAGCTCGTTTGCGGCAGCAGATCGAGCATAAAAAGGGGACTCTGTAAACAACGAGTGCTAGTAGGTGGGACTAACCGTGGGCCAGACGGCAAAATGAAAGGCCATTTCCGAAGGCAAGATATGCTATCGGCTAATCTATCCGTCCTCCGGTTCCACGGAGTGCCGGCTAAAGCGGTGAACCTGGCCAGGTCTCGCACCATCGGGATTAGAATTTGTTGTGTTACTGCGATGTGATCAAGCTGTTCAGGTTTTGGAAACCGGGTTATAGGGATCTTGAGGAGAGCAGCCAGAAGGAAAGCCGCAGTATAGTTGGCGGATATCAAATCTGATGGAAAATTTAGTTGTTTTATCTAGCAAGAAAACCTCCCATTTTGTTATACATGGAATGAACTAGGCGATAATTATCTTTGGAGCTGATTTCTAGGAGCGAAATGGAGAAGGATGCAGTCCGGCAGTTCTGTCATCTCTGTGGTTTGAGGGAGAAAATAAACAGCGTTATCATACAACAACCTAGGTCAGTCAAGTGGCTAGCCATAACAGAAATGGGCTTTTGTAAGGCTAAAAGCTGAATTTTAGGAGTAAGTGACAAATCCCGAGGAAAATGAAACGGTTCTGGCGAAAGATTGTTGTGAGCCTCGGAGTGAATTGCCAGGAAGGCAAGAAGGCAAGAGTGGGCAAAATCAAGTGGCGAATAATTGTGAGTAAGTCAGTAATTGCTTCCGTGGGCAGTGTGCATTTGCTAGGGACAGTTATGAGGTCTTGGTAGGGTAAAAGATTGGGTCATGTCATGTATATCTGTGCAATTCCAACAAGATTGGATAGTATGTACTTGGCTGAAGGAAATCCACATGAAATGTAACCACCTCATCTCCGGATTGAGGCCCACAATCTCGTATGGTTAAACGGAGTTCCCGTATGAAAACAGTCTGTGTTGTCTGGTGAATGTTGGTGATATTGTTGGTCTACCAGCTGGAGATGAACAGTGGGACAGAGCTGCTTGTCACTGGAAAACAAAGCTGATGGTCCAGGAGAATCCTACGTATAGAGCTTACGCTGAATGCAGTACGGAACTAGGAAACACAAGCTGCGAAATTTTACAAAGGAAAGTAGCGGATATCAGGCCACAGGGTATGTACGGGTCGTACACTAACAAAACTAGATGGTGTGTACATAATTGGCGGGGGAACCCACATAAGTTTTACCGGTCCTTTCCTCAGAATGAGGTCCACAGCCTTGTACTGAGAGATGGTGCATCGAAAAGAGAACAGATTACGCGTGAATGAAGCGAGTGCATCAGCGATATTCTTTAGCTGATAACTGCTGATTTGGGAGGAAGTTGCCGATTGCGGTAGAAACGGACGGCATGATTTGATGAATCAAAGGAGCATTGGTTGACCAATGGGGTTGTCGTTCTTGCTAGAGTTGAAAATAAGTAGCGAGTAACAGACACACTTCAAGTGTTGTTGACTGTCACTGGGTACGGGCTTGACATCTTCTATCTGCTTACTACAATACCAAACGACTCCACGTGCTCCTGAGAATCTATCGGTGATTGCTCCCAACTAGGCTCTAGTTGGCGGGTATCCTTCAGTACCTAAGAGCAAACTCGCAAGCCCGAGAGAAAGACGAGCATGAATCATGCGCCAGAATGGGCTCGTGTGCCCTTAGATGTTTATTTGTTTATTTTTAATGTAAAAAGGCTAAACATAGCAACTTTATTTGCTGTGGAAGCTTGTTTTGAAGAGAATACTTCGTGATGTGGAAATCGGACCGCATTTCAGTGTAAATTCTTGATTCGAGACTTATGAGTCCCTATATCATAAACGGAAGTGAGAAGAGTCTTGTCCCGGGGGCTGGATAGCATGATATACTTCCCACTTATTGCCAAATAAAGACAGGTCACTCTTAGACGGCGTAGCGATGGGGGCCTTTTGTGCAATAAACTGCATCGTTCCATATAATGTAGAAGAAAAACAAAAGGGGGACAACAAGGATTCCATTTCACGGTATAGAACCACCCACGGAAGTGAGGCTGATATATCTGAAAGTCCAGTTTATCGCACTGAAGAGCCCGTTGAACCCCCCGGGTCTTCGACAACTGGAAGAAATGACGCTTCTTGAAGGCTTTGACACAGGTAATGTGTAACACCTAGGACCATTTAAGTCTTCCTCATCTTTTTGTTTTGTATTTTCTCAAAGGTTTCTACACACTCTTTCCAGCTTTATCCTAGGTGAAGTAGGTAGCAAGAAGTGAAATTCTGGCAAAGCCTAGTCTGATAATAAGAACACAAAGTCAGGGCGCGGTTGACTTGTAAGCTTTTTCGTGGTGAACCAGATTCACTCCAAGTACAAACCTAAAAGGTGACCTCCGGCAACTCATACGGAGAAGAAAAACTCAAACACAACAATCATATGCAGGCGGTGTCAAGTCAGCTCAAACGAAGTTTAACCATGCGGGGATGTATTGTATAGGCAAGCAGATACGTAATGCAGGCATCCGAGTTTCACGATGAACAAAGGATCGTGTTATGTGAAATGAAAGCGCTGTTTATAGAGAAGAACTTTAAACACGCCATCAACACGACCGGCCAAAGTCGTTCTGAGGTAGGTCTTGTATGGGGTTTGGCGAAGGGTTACCACACTGAGCTCGCACGCCTAACTAAAATTTCGGTGCTCGTTCATTTCCGTCTACGTGGTTCCCCTTCTTGGTCGTTGGTCTTCCATTCTTTAGGGTGAATCCGGTGGCGTGGCATCTTCCAACTTCAGCCTTTTCTTCAGTGGCTTCAGGAGCTAAACTCGCAACTTTTTCCTAGCCCTTCCCCCCAAGTATCCCGTTTCGCTGATCACGGCTGATTTATTCCCCAAAAAATCGAAGAGTACGCTGGTACAGTCCACATAGTTTCGGGAAGAGAAGTAGCGCCGCACAAAAGCAGGTTATCCATTCAGGCGGAAGGCTTATCGCTTCAGCAACAGGTCAAAGTAATTTTGCTTAAATATTTGGGCGCGAAGATTGATCGCGAGATGCAACTTTGAAATAGCGGTGAGATATGGAACAATCGGAAAGAGTAGTGAAACTAGGATTATGGAAGTATAACCATCACAATTTCTCGGAAGAACAAGAAACTAAGTCTTGATTGTAAATGGGCTCCGAAGTTTAGCATAGGAAGGAAGACAATAAGTCCCATCAATACGGAAATCGGCTGATTAATTATAGAACAGTGAATGTTTCAGCTTTCTTTTTTGTATAAGGGGTAAGAAAAAGAGTACTGTATAAACAGTGACTAAATTTTTGCCCTTAATTACAGAAAACGTTCTCAGTGAGATCTCAAATACAGATCCACCTCTGAACCATCCAAATGACAATTTGACGATCCTTACTCTTCGCATCTTTGCGGATGCCACACTTTTCTTCTCCTCATTCTGAGAAAATATCAACGTCTGCTCAAGGAGGAAGAACCAGAGCCTGCCCTATATGTGGGAGCACTAGGTAAAGGCCAAGCACCAGCTCACACCACAGAAGTCTGTGATCTGGTGGTGATAGTAAGAGCCGACAGTAGGCCAAGTCTTCAGAGAAGGAAATAGATGCAAAATCCTTGCTGAGCCCTAAACCAGCTAGGGAGGTCAGTCGGCTCTGAGAGACTGCGGATCTCGCCGCCACTGTGCAAGGCGTTCCGAAGACCTCATCTTGAAAACTGTGTCCAGGCACGGAGGCCGCAGTCGGCGAGAAACATGGAGGCTCTCGAGCAGCTACAGAGGAAACTCGCTCGAATGTTCGCAGAATACAGACATTTGTATCACGAGCAGAGGTTGTAGCATCTAGAGGTGTTTTCTCTGGGAATAAGGAGAACGAGTGGTTTCATAATCGGTTTCAAAATACTAAAAAGTTTTATCGAGGCATGGGGTGACGGAGAGGCTTTACTTGAGCCGCGTGAGTTACGCTGACCTAGAGGGCATTCACTGTGCATGGTCAGTTTCTCCAGTTACGCCCAGCAATTGATCTTCTCTGTTGTGCGTGGACCGCCAGCCTGTCACTATGGTGCCTCCTGGAATGCCGAAACGATAACCAAAGCAGTCTTTCGAGGCCCATGAGGCGGATAACACGGGTAATAGAGCGGAAGTGATTAGGGTATAGTGTGAGAGCTTGAGTGTTGTGAACCACGTCTTGAGCAATAAGTAGCCCAATTCGTACGAATTCCGGAACCATAACGCGAATAATCCATTACTTCTGCATTACTGAAGTATTGGATCAACAACACCATAAAGTACATACAAACCTCAAACGTGCTATCATAAAGACTCAAAATCGAGAACGAAGTTCATGACGAGCGACAGACAAAAAGTGAATCACGCAGGTCCAACATAAGACATGACGGAATAGCATGTTGGATGCCAACAAACAGAAGTTGGTTCACAGCAAAGTAATCCGTACGAAACACGCCAATAACATATGTGAGAGAGTACTTTCATGAACTCAAAATATTACTGACCTTCGGAAAAATTTCCAGCAACCGGTCTTTACACCGCCTAACAAAATCCCTCTGATTTTGGCAGAGTCCTCCTGTCAGCGCATGCAACTACTACTGCTGACGCCCGGGATCTACTCGCATATATGCTCGGTCGTACGTGATCCGGTGGCCAGGAGCACGAGTTGTCCTGCATTGTGTACAAGAGCCGCTGCTCGGCCGCAAGCACGAGAGGAGACGTGAAGAAACTCTGAGTCCGTGTGCCGTCTTGAGGAAGCTGTCGTGCATGTGTACGCGAGTGTGTGTGTGAGAGTAAATCACAATACAGACCAACTGCCTTTCATGTTTGTGTGTCGGAGTGGACGTGTATGTGTGCAAGTAAACCACAGTAATCGCAACATGTGAGATCGTCTGAAACAGCTAAACTGGAGCGCGTAAGACAGCGCAACGCTCTGACGAGGACTTGGGATGACATGCAGTTCATGTGTATTGATGTGTCAGTATGAGTGCACGTGTTCGTTGGAAACAAAAATAAAAAGCTGTGGAACCGTCTCGTGAATGGCAAGCAACAACTGGGCACTCAGGGCATCATAATGATCCATTGAAAATCAGTGACAAGCGTCCTAACCAATTACGGAGTGCTCGTTCACCCGAGGGGCTATGTTTATGCACATGTGCAGGGAATTGTTACTGTACAAATGTGTGCTATGATAATGCCGAGTGAGTTTTTCCCTGGTTCGAAACTTGAAGTTGAGTTCCATTGGGTAACCGAATCCGTGGCGTCGATTGATCTGCCTTCACCTTCTAGAAGGCTGATGCCGCGCAAATAACGGGCCAACTTTCCCTCGGCGGTCCTAACTCTTACCATGCTTATCACCCCGTCGGAACTGCCCCAAAAACACCC
Organism: Fasciola hepatica; assembly: GCA_948099385.1. Taxonomy (NCBI): domain Eukaryota; kingdom Metazoa; phylum Platyhelminthes; class Trematoda; order Plagiorchiida; family Fasciolidae; genus Fasciola; species Fasciola hepatica. The sequence continues at coordinate 12,794,248 of CANUEZ040000182.1, forward strand.
AAGGGTCAGGTGCTCACAAATTTCGAGTAGTCCTACTTTGATAAGCCAATTCCGCTGGGTTTGCAGGATCGGTAGGTATTCTCGTAATCGTCACTGCCAAAATACCGTAGCCAAGTAATTCCTCTGTTGCTACCCGTGAAGGTATCTACCATGTAGGCGCATCGACCCTTGGAATCCAACGTTTGGCTTTAACGTCAGCAGATTGCTCGAGGTAACTGCTAAATAAATGGGGTCCCCCGATGATACTTGAACTATGGGGTGATTGTTCACGATTCTCTCGACCTCTGTCACCATGGCACTCACTGCCTTAGGGTCTGGGGTTTTTTTGTTCGGTTAGCCGCAGCAATACCTTTCCGGTGGATCTAAAAAAGCGTTCCCGAGGTCCATCAAGTTGACTGGCCTGCAGAGGCTCAAAGTGCCATCGGATGCTAAGTGTCTTGGGTCAGTTCTGCAGCTCACCCCAGTTTACATTTTGGTTTCAGCACTGCATTTTTTGTTCAGCAACCACAACATTGGCCGCATCATCGTAATAAATGTCCGATAGTGAGTCTCTTCTGTTTGTATAGCTCCGCGAAGCCCGGAGGGAAGAGTCATTGGTCATCCTGTGCGCGACTTCTAAGCGTTTTCCTCTGGACCTCATGCACGTCATGATGTGCCGGTATCTCCTTTCCGTCCTGTTCCTGCACCTGAACAATGAGAGTCCAAAATGACCAAGTTGAGTATCAATAAACGACCACCTCCTCTGAGTCAAGCTACACCCCGATGGCGGAGCCACATACTGCTTGCCCGCGGCAGCCGTGCGTCTTCCACTCTGTACACAATGTCGGATTACACTTTTCACACTTGCCGTTCATTTCAGTATCCAAAACCGCTTCCAGATGACACTTTTCACTTGGCTTTCTCCAGTGAGCTTCTTAAGGTGTGCATATGTTGAGTCAAAAAGTCCATCACGGGTCGACAAGCCGGTAATATTATGAGTTGCCTTACGTCAAAACTCAGGTGAGATTTCATCAGCCCACCATCTACCCCAAGTAGTCCATGGATAAGTTTTGTGCTTAGAGGTTTTTAGTCGATCTTTGGAAGTAATGTTGTTCCTTCGCTTGATCCCGTCACTCCGGGATTCTCGGACTCTAAGTGGAAGGCCTCAAATGGTCTCATTTTGAATAGACCTTATCTTGCGAATCGTAGCTCGTCGGGAATTATTGGACCCACATATACACTGCCGAACGGATGGATACCTTCCATCATTGACAAATGTGTTTTAAACCTGGCCAACAATACCAGTGATCGGATCGTCTTTATCAAAGATGAAAAAGTAACCAACCGTGACAAGATAAATGTCGGTTCGGCGGCTGCCACTGTCACCACAGTGCCTTTGATCTTTATTTCAATTCAAGAGATGCTTTCAGTTTGTAAACTGGCCGGTCCTGTTCAGGCAAGGACAGGAATTGTGGCCCTCCCCGCCTTTGTGTCCAAGCGCCGAAAATTGGTCGCACCTCGGGAACACAAGTGTGCTGGGTTGTCGAAGGACCTAAAATGGTGCCACTGATTTGCGGTGGTTTCGTTGTGTATGGTAGTGGGCCGGTCAGCGATGAAAGTGCTGGAACGGCCCCTGACGCTATTGATTTAATACAGCACAATTGTCGGGTCCGCCAAAATTTGACTAGACAGTTAAGGGAGTCGAAAAACCCTTCTCATCGCTTGTGCCGCCTTAACCACCATCACGACTGTAATGAGTTTGAGGCTCCGTATCGAGACCTGTGTCAGGGGGTCAGCGCAAGCTTTGGCAAGCAGGATCCTCGGTGTGTAGCGTCGATCACCAAGACGCCACAGTCCATACACTACGGCCATATACCCTACTGTGGAAGCATCAGAAATGCCGTCCTACTCTCCTGCCTGGGTTGTGTGATCAGAAGGCATGAGCCTGGGAATTCGTGATTCCCCCAATTTCTTCAAAGCGGCCAGAAACCCTTTCCTTTCTAGCCTGCCTTCTTTTCGAAAGGATGGCCCCAGTAGATCGTCTTTCGAAGTACCCGCTGCAGTGAGGTCCTTCCGGGCGACAACCAAGGAGAAACGGAACCGAGTGGATGGAACAGATTAGGGATGGCTGACAGAGTACCATGGCGCGTAACTGACTGGTCGGTTTGGAGGCGAATTCGTCTGCTTCGGCGTTTCATTTTATTCCCAGAGTGCTTTCCGTTGGGAGCGAAGACCCATTTGGGTCTCGAACCTTTTATGCCTTCTCATTATGCTGAATGGCTTCAGCGACCTCCGGCGCGTTCCGTATTCAATTCTTGCAGTGGAATCCGCCCTTTTCTAGCAATTCTTTTAGGTACCTAAATTGCGTTATGGTCTTGTCAACGTCGTCGAACAGTCCAAGGTAGTCTTCAAAGGAGAGGTTTCTGCCGACGCTATCCACTAGTGACCGGTGAACCAAAGCTCCGTAATTGTTTGGGGTTTCTCGTGGGGTGTATTTTGAAGTACGGTTGATGGCATCACTCCAAGGGGATAAGCCGTCGCTCTGTAATCTACCACCGGATTGTTCAGGTCGTTCTCGTCCCACCGCAAGAACTGCAAAGCATCTCTTTCCTTTAGCGTTATTTTTGACTGAAGAAAAATCTCTCCGATATCCTCCGACAGTGCCACTCTACCTAGTTTGAACCGACACAAGACCCCAATCTGCGGTGTTGTTCAATTCTGCCTCTTGTAGCAAACAGTCATTCGACGGCATACCTTGAAACCTGGGAGCGCAATCGAAAACCACCCGCAGCTTCCCGGGCTTCTTTGGATGAAGCGCCGAATAGTGAGTCCGGTACAATATACCTTCCCAGTCGGTGATGGCTGCTGGCACCCTTCCAACCTCACTAAGCACTTCATTTCGCATCACCACCTCCGCTTACCGTTGCCAGAGATATTTCGACCGGAGAGTCGGCATGTGCACGCCACGGGAGGGGAAATTTGAACTGTTTATTTAGGCCTTTGGTCTCCTGTCTGCAGCGCGAAATGGTCCTTTCGCAATAATGACAATCGGTCGTCCCCAGTGTCTTAAAACTCTTGCTCGTACAGACACTGCTGCTGACGCTCCACGTGTCCCGTCTCTGATGTTACACAGTAAAAAAAGTCACACCCCCTACCGGGCCCTATGGTATCCCTCCTAGTGCAGTAAGTACGGTTTAGGGTGTTCAACGACTGCCCAATCTCTAATCTAGCACCCAGTGCGCTCCTGGCACGTCGCAACCGATAAGAAGGTCTATTTCCTCAACCTCCCAGTCCACGATGATTACGTCTTGCGAATGAGGCTACCTGAGTAGAATGGCGCCCACCGACCTTGGTGTTTGCATCGGGATATCAGCTCATGTGAAGGTTCTAGATGACTCGGTCTGCTCAGTGGTGTCCAGGGAGATGATCTGCAATCTCAACCGACCTGCAGTTATTACGTGTTCCGCCCGCCTTATTCACAGCTGATGACGCCGAGCCTTTCGTGAACTGGCATTTATCGGAAAACCACTCCTTCCCCACCGTGATATCCGATCCGCTGTCAGCAAAGGCTCCGGGCTTTGGTCACCCCATGAAGGCTCATCACTCCTACAGCGACCGTTTTACGAAATACAGGTTTGTTGGTAGACAGTGATGCCGAACAGGTCACACTAGGCTTTGTGTTCTCCTCTTGCATAAATTCTTTAACCTTGAGTATTGGTCGATGGTGTCTGCCTGTGCAACCTTCGCGATCACACCAAGCTCTCGTTTGGCAAGGTTCTGCCTAGCACGAGGTGCTAAGGTAAAAGAAACACGCTCCTTCCGCCCTCGTAATTTCCCTGAGTTCATTTACTGTGGCTTTGAGAAATTTCGGACTGTCTGATAACCCATGATTGACGTCACAGGTCTTGCTGCTTGGGTGGGCTACTGCCTCGCGTGAAGTGACGAGCACGCCTATCCGGGCTTTTTTTTGAAAAATCCTGTACAACCTTCGTGGTTTGACTAGTGCCAAGCCTGTTTGCTCTGTTACTTTACCGAATTGGTCGACCAAATCTGCCGTCGGATAGTCTTGCTTGCCTATTCAAATAATGGGTCGGATCCTCAAAATTGACCTCGCGACCACCCTGTGGTTCGGAAGAAAGGCAACGAGTTATCCGGCCAAAGGTGTGCTTTGCGTCAAGATCAGCCCTGTAACCCAAATAGTCAAGGGAAATCGAACGGTTTTGCTTCCTAAGGACAAGGTCGGCTATAGCCAAGACTTCGACCTCTGTTCGCCTTGGTTTTTCCATTGCGCCCCCTATCAGACAGTCAGCGACGGTGAACGGTTAGCCAAACAGGTCTCTCAAAGTCTTCCTCACTCGTGCGTAGACTTGGCCCAGTCAATAGTTTTTCTGGCTCTTCTCCGACAAAAGCCGGTCACATGCAGAGGCGTTTGTCCCTGGTCGGCCACCTTATCCTCGGTGAAAATATCAAATTGCTTAACGAACTTGCCATACCGTTCCGTTAATCATTCAAAGACCGTCAGAGTTATGCTCAGCAAGTCGATTGTTGGTCGCTTCGGTGCTAACTGCCTGACCGCCGGCGTAGGACTTCCCATTTCTTGTTGCCCTGGTCTAGTTATGCGGTGGTTTTCACCCGTTCTATGCTCCAGCCTGCTCCATCCACAACTTTCCTCTGCATTCTGGGCCTGAAGCTTAGCAAATAGTAACTTTCGCTCCCGTTCTAATATCCTCAGCCCGAAAATCCCAACATTCTTGGGGTAGATAACACTGTCAGTAGTACATGAACTGGCTACTAGGTCTAACTTTATCTATAGAATGAAATGTACCCAAACCCTCTTCAATGGACTGCCGATTTACTTCCTTCCTGGTTTTGATATGTTTGTTCCTCTTCTGGGCATGCTGCATGTCGTTTCGTTACGAGTTGTTAAGCTTGAGTATTATAACACCCTTTTAGCAATACGTAGCCAAGTTCGTACTAATCCCGAAACCCTGAAAAAATCAACCCGTAACTTCTACAAGACCGAATTACTGGATTAACAACACCTTAAAAATGTGTAGAAGCCCCAAACGTGCGATCATAAAGCCTCAAAATCGAAAAACAAGTTTACGACAAGCGACAGACAAACTCGTGAGACAAGCAGGTCCAAAATACTATATGACAGGGTAGCGTGTTGGAAGTGAGCAAAAAAAGGTTGGTTCATGAAAGCATACAGGGCATCAAAACACGCAAATGGCGTAAACAAGCGAGTCATGCCAAGGAAACATGAAATCTTAGCGTCTCTGGGGGGATTTTCTACAACCGGTCGTTACTACCCATAGGTTATTGCAATTAACCGCGGTCCACGGCTGCTCCAAGAGCCGCCATTTGAAACTTAAGGTCCCCAGGTGCAAGCAGCCGTCAACAATCTCGAGAAGGTGGGATTTTCCCGGAACCACTTCCAGCAGGTGCATAAACGAGAAAAGAGACATGAGACCTCCCGCCAATGGCGGGCGCGTCAGCTTCCTAGGTACCATAAGAAGCCTTCACAGTGAGTGGTGTACCAAAGCGTCTGAAGGAAACTGTTAGGACTGGGGTAGGGGGGCCCGAAGGTATCCATCCGACATTCGTCCAGCCTACAGCGGAGCTTTTGGCCCAGACGCTGACCACTCTCTTCAGCGGGTTCCTGAAAGAAGGTTGCTCACCTCTGAAATAGCACAAGGTTATGGTCGCCCAAGTCCTCACAGCTAAAGATAGGAGACATACCACAGCTACAGGCCCATTAGTTTAGTCGCCTTGTGATAGTAGGTGATGTAGCTGGTTTTGCTAGGCAGGATCGCCAACCACGTGCGTGCCCACAGCTGATCACCACCAACCAGCATGGGTTCTTGTATTAGAGGTACTCCTTACCAAAACTCATCTGTCTCTTGGACTAGAATATTCGCAGAAGGGCCAGGGGTTGGGGTAGAAGTTTGCTATCCCGACTTTCGGAAGGCTTTTGACCTAGTGAATTACAGTTTTTTGCTGATGGAGGTGAGCTCTCATGGTCTGTCTCCAAGAAGTATTAGGTGAATCCATAGGTCAGCGGCCGTTAGGGCTTTTTAAGTCGGGGTTAAGAACAAAGTATTTCAGGGGAAATGTTTGCAAATGGGGGTCCCCCAGGGCTTCACCCTTGAACCTGCTTTGTTTATCTTCTTTATAAACATTTTGGTCAAACCCCTGGGATGCCCGCTCCTACATTTCCCCGATGACGCGGAGGTGGACGGTTCCATAGGCACTGATTCCATGTCACGGGAATTGAATACAGGACATCACTGGTCTGGGTTTCACTATGAAAAGCCAATAAAAGTACTCATCTAATGGGTGGTAGGGGACCTCAAAAGGACAGCCACATTGTAGAGGCAAATGAAAGCACTGGGACCACGAAAGTGATAAGGGCGAGGGACATTGAGATGAATGTATCAGGAATCTCCAGATCTGGAGCTCCGCCATAGATAAAGCCTTCAAGAAGATTCACCAGTTTAAGAAAACCATAGCATCCGGAAATCCCGGTGTCTGTCGCCATGTTAGAAAGGCATTTTTTGGCAGCAACTGGTATACTGCCCCGGAGCGGGTGCCAGTTTTGGCGTTAGACGATGTAGTGACACTGCAACCATCACCTCTCACGCGGTGCTACGTGTAAACTTCGTTTCATCACTCAGAAACAAGAAGTGTCTCGACAAACGCCATATAAAATTGACAGTCCGCTGCACGCCTCCCTGTTTTCCTACGAGCTGTTCTTTTCATAACCAATCTGGTAGTCTCTCACTTCCTAGAGGTGCGTCAGTTGTTTGGTTGGGCGGTGAAACCTTTTAGAGGTGAGAGCTACGAGGTCAGATAATAGGCTGAAACTGGACTAGTAGTGACCACTCTGCAGAATAAAAAACGAGATTCTGCGTGAAAGCGTGGAACAACATTAGCGGTAGGAAAGTGCATTGAGAACAGAATGTGTGGCAACATAACTGTAGGCTGAGTTCAGGTAAAGAGCCACTTCCCGTAAGGGAAATGGGACTGGATTTACTGTCCGTGTTTGCCGAGGAAGTGTTAGAAGCCATAAGGTGGATTGTAATTTGGAATAGCGGCCAGGTTAGTAGTAGGATATAAAGGAACATAGAGTTAATGACCCTGCTGGTGCCTTGGCACAGGGGACATTAAAGTTAGTGATACCCTGAAGGGGTGAAACGTTCAAGTATCAGTAATTTAGTGAGGATTTAAGCGGGAAACTCTAATGGGAAATCAAATTACCACAGGAAATGATGAGATAAATGAACCTTAATGATAGCCAATAAGCAAGCTAATTGCTGATATGCTGGGGCTATGGCACGCAAGACAGATAAATTGAACGGTGGAACTTTGAAGAGGTAAGAGCTACGAGATTCAGAGATAAGGTTGAGATGGATTTGGAGTGAACACTCCGTAGAATAGAAAACGGAAGCCTGCGAGACGACGTGAAACCAAATTAGCTAGAAAAGAGTATGTGGGTAGCATGCGGGATCAGAATCCGTTACAGTAAAACTGGAGTTTGAATTACCTCGATGAGCTACTTCAAGTATAAGAATTATGGCTTAGCTTCCTCCAATGGAGAACCTAGTAAGTGGGACGGGCAAGAAAGAAGCTGAAGACCCAGGGCTATAGTTGCCATTTTAAGTGTTTGTAATCTCGATAAATCATTTAACTTGGCAAAACAGAAGGTTGTGCAAGGAAGAATAATAAGAATTTATTGGTATGCGGCAATTTGTATGGTACGTAGTTCTCGAGGCCCGTGACTCAGACCCGCGTGTCAGTAACCCAAGCGAACTTCGTACTCGCGCCCCTCCGTGGTGTACGGATCATTTTTTGATACGAGTGTCAGTACATTATGCATTTGCTTAATTCCTCTTTAAATCTCGGTAAGTGGCCTATTGCACGGACAGTTGGTGGAAGCTTATTCTACACCTGTGAAAATTTAACAATAAAGAAGTTGGGCTGTAGCCTGGTTCTCGAGGGCGACACGGTGACCGAATGGCTGCCGTGTCGTAACGATCACGGGTGTCATTCGTATGGCATAACCAAAACTGATGCTGCATCCAGCTTCTAAATCCCGCTAACGTCTTTGCCGGATGACGTGTTCTATTCTTTAGCCTTTGATCCACTCTATCCTTCCGCGATACGTGTCATGCAGCTTTACTCGCCTGCCATTTTCCCATGGTGCACGTTACACAGCTTCCACCCATCGATGTACACTGACCTTCTATCTACTTCATCATCTTCCGCAAAATCTAGGCATCTTTGTAATCGCTGTTGTCACGCGCTCCATACTCATTTATCTTCCATTTTCCCTCAGACGTTTCTTGACAAGCCCTATGGAAAATTGACAGTTCGCTGTACGCCTACCTGTTTTCCTACGGGCTTTTCTTTTCATAAACATTCTGGTAGTCTCTTACTCCCCAGAGATGCGTCATTTGTTTGCCATGTAAATGATTTCGCTGGCATCCAGGTACTTTATACCGCCATCTCCGCTGACTGACGTATTTCCATGTTGGTACCTCTTTACATAAACATTATTAAGAAAACGACTAGATAAACGCCTTTCTCTGATGCTCTATCCTAAAAGATCGCCGAGTTTTTATGCGTATGATTTTCTTATTATGCAGAGTGCAAGTGACTCCTTATAGATCACTCGATAAATTCCTTTTTTTATAAAGATCAACAGAATACCAACTGAATGTGTTCGAACTTTCGACAGTTTTCATTATTCCCGGTATCATTTATGTAAGCAATCCAAACTCTCAGCCGAATTCAATCGACAACGGCCGAACCGACCATCTGACCCTGAGTTTCAAGTTTGTCGGACAATAGTATCATTTTGACCCACTGCAACTTACAATTTGTGTGCATATATTTCATCCTCCTGTAAACTCTGATTACGTCGTCACTTGTATCATTTCGGCATGCATTGCAGCATGCCCCGGCCCATCCGAAAAGCACTTATATTACTGGTATATTTCTCGGCCATGGTCGAGATGCACGCTGTAGCGCATGATCATGGTGTAACACGTTACTCAATAAGAAGGAATGTTTACAAATTCAGAATATGAAAGTCGAGAGTATCAAAGGTGGAAAAACAAAGCCAGCAACATTTTGAATGGATCATTCTGGTAATTTTTTCGCGCGGCACATTTGAACCGGTTTCGATTCCGGCCTAGGCACTGGTTCGCGGTGGAGATATCGAAAAATCGTTAACGCAGTGCTAAGGACGCATTATGAACGAGAATGATGCAAGCCAAGGAAACCGGAGGCCCACCAAGGTTATGCAGATGGAGTAAATTTTTGAGCAAGAGGAAAAAGGGGGGAAGATTGTAAAGAAGTATGTTCGGGAAAATCAACGCATGTGAAGAGGATAGCGATCATGAAGACAATGCAAACCCTGAATGACGGATTTACCGGAGTTCAATAAACGGAATGAGTTTTGAAGCAGGGGGGCATGAGACCAATTTTCTGAGAGTGAACACTGGTGGATATAAGAAAAACAGCAGACCATAAAAAGGTGAGTTTAGATTCAGGATCAGTAACATGTACCATTCTAAAATAAGAAAGCGCAACTGGAGGGTCTTCGAGAAGTGGAGAGTCTATTTCAAGCCGGCTACGGGTCGTAGGAAAGATAAACAGTGGTAACGGATGATAAAGTGGGAAATCTCCGCATGGACTTCAGAGTTATTATGCTATTTCACTGACAAATATATATGTATGTGTTGACACATTTGCCTTCAGTGTTATTCAGCTTCGTTCCTGGTAACGTACGGCATCCAGTGCGTAAGGTTCGTCTGGCAGGACAATGTATGTGTCGGTCGATCAGTCGAGTGTGGTTGTATATTAGCAGCATGCGCGTGAACTGGAACTCGTGTTGGTTGCTTTTGAAAACGTTGAACGATCTGATAAGCAATTAGGAGTATTTCCTGTTGTATGGTTTGATTTCGGTCCCAATTGCTATGGTAGGTTCCACTTGAGTCTCTGTCCGTACGAGTCAAAGTGGAATCCTTGGTTAGCCAGTTTTGCGACTGAGATAGTCGGAGACAGCGAACCTGAAATGAAGGGGTATTGCAGTCTGGACGTGTTTCCAGCTGTGGGTTATGATAATGTAATAATGAATAATGATGGTTTATTTCGGAGACGTCCGAGGCCTGCCGAGTGCATAATCAGCTGTTTACAAGTGATGGAAAAAACAGACAGAACCCTTGAAAATGTGGAAATTAACATGACAGGAGTTGAAAAAGGGCTAAGAACGAAGGGGGGTTACGTGGGAAAGGAGAGCAGATAGAAAGCAGCAGTCAGGGTGTGCCCCTGCTGCGGATCGACGGTTAATGGAGGCATATAAAAACCAGTGAAGGACGAGGCATAAGAGTGACAGAAACTACGGGGTTGGATGGAAGCAAAGTGGTTAAAATTAGTGGCATTTCCATTTGTTCGGTTCATTGAGGAAATGGCCATAGGTAGTCTAACGTTGAGAACTCAGCCAGATAGATGAAACTGTCTAGCGTTGATTGTGTCCTTAATTGAAGGGAGCAAGGTCGGAGGAGGGTTTGGTCTTAGAAGTCGAGGCCCCTCTCGTAAGCTATTCCTTCTGCCAAGCACATATTAGATAACTGTAGTGCACGGGTGACGCTGAGATTTGGGATGAGTGCCAACAGAAATTGGGACTTGGTTTGTGAAGCTCGAAGGGTGATGGGCAAATTGTTCCAGACTTTAGAGTAGACAAGAAGGAAGAAACGTGACCGTATGGCCGACTTAGCTATACTAGAAGGGACAGTAAAAGGCCTGTGCCGAAGTGAGTAGGGGGTTTCATGGGAGAAGCTTACTGGGTCAAAGGAAAAAGACCGGTTATGGAGCAGGTTATACAAAAAAACTAAGTTTAGTCTTAAGCGGCGAAGCCAGAGTGGGTCAAGATCCAGATTTTGGCATCGTTCTATATAGCTTAAAGACGTGGACCAACCAAGTAGTTGTTTGGTGAAACGCCTTTGTATGCTTTCAATGGCAACTCTGTCGAATTTCGTCATGTTAGAAAATATTATTGGGCAGTATTCGAGCAAAGGCCTGATGTGTGATTTGCAGATGCTGATGATGCTGTCTCGGAGACGAAAGGACCGGAAGAGAAGGGCCACACTTCTTCTAGCCTTGGCCGCTTGGATGGCAGCGTGCTCAGAAAAGTTGAGGGAGCAGGAATAGTTGAGGCCCAAATCGCGGACAGTAGGTCGACTGGCTATTGGGGACCCACCAAGAGTTAAGGATCCAGGGGGCAATTGGAACTTGTAGGTTAGGACCTCACACTTATCAGTGGAAAATCTCATCCTCCAGGTGTGGCACCAGCGGTCAAGTGCTGCGAGGTCAGCGGACATGTTGCAAAGAGTATGGGTAGCATCATTGGACTTGAAAGAATAAACTATTTTTATATCGTCTGCAAACAAGAATGGCGTGCCATGGTGTACTAGATCCAATGCGTCGTTAATGTACATCAGAAATAGGAGAGGACCCAGTACGCTTCCTTGTATAACGCCACTTGTAACAGGTTTCGGTTTAGAAGTATGTCCGTTGGCGAGGACCACTTGCGAACGATGAGCAAGATAAGATTTCAGCCAAGAAAGCAGCGGGTCACCAATGCCGAATGAACGCAATTTGGAGATAAGATGCAGGTGTGGAACACGGTCGAAAGCCTTCGACAGATCTAGGTAGACAACTACTAGTGCCTGCCCGCTATCAACAGCCTTAGTGACTAGGTTGAGGAAGTCAAACTGACATGTGGTGCATGATCGCGATTTGAGGAACCCGTGCTGCCTATCGCTGAGAAGGTTAGAAGCGAGAAGATGGGTGGTAATGCCATCTTTGATAATCGTTTCCATTATTCTGGAAATGATAGGGGTATGGTTGATGGGGCGGTAATTAGCAAGTTCGTGGACAGGTCCTTTTTTATGTCGTGGGATGATGACTGAACGCTTCCAGTTCGACGGTACCAAACTAAATTGGAGTGACAAGGTGAATAGGTTCAGTAGTAAAAGTGGAAGGTCTGATCCACCGTTAATGATTGCAGCTGGGGGCAACCCGTCTGGTCCAGGATGCGCAGATGCTTTATAACGTGAGATGAGCCTGGAAATAACGTTTACTTCAAAGGTTAGGGTAGATAAGGAAGAGCTGGTAATAGCCAGAGGATTTGGGGGTGCTGTGTCTGAGGCCAGGGCCATGGAATTGGCGAAGTAATGGTTGAAGGCCTCAGCGATATCAGAAGGGGAGGTGGCCGAAGTTTTATTCGGTAACACGACATATTGGATCATAGTATCCGTTGTCGAATTCCTAGACTTGTGTAGGAGTGAGAGTTTCAGTGCTTTGTTGGGATGCCTTAGGGCTTTGGATTCTTCGTTGCGGAGCTGTTTTTCCTTTAGGTCCCGGATAATATCAGTAAGACGCGTTAGCCCTATGAAAAGAGAGAAGTCGTGGTTTTGGAGGTAAAGTCTTTGCATCTTAAGGTACTTTTGTTGGAGGGATGCAAGCTTGGACTTCCTAAGGGAGGAGTTTTGGAATATTGGGCTGAGTTTCTGGAGGCAGTTTCCCATGTTAAAGTAAAAGTGATCAGCCACTTGTTGGGGGTCAGCCGTTAGAAAAAAACTGCTCCAATCTTGATTATGGATGAGATTGGGCAGAGGGTTCCAATTTAAACGGACGGGATTGTTGACTGGGGTCAGATAGTCTGATGGATAAGGATTGAAGGAAAGGTTACCGGCCACTATCTTATGGTCGCTACCCGGAAATTTATTCAGAACGGAAACCGAAAAGTGGGAAACGCTGTGGGTGAATATAAGATCTAGTATGTTGGCGTTTCTAGTAGGGGTTTTAACGTGTTGCACCCAGCCCCCAATGTGAGTATGGGACACAAAGTCTATTAGGTTGGGAGGTGCCGTGAGGTTTCTCCAGGATATTTTAGGCCAGTTAAAATCACCGGCTATGATTTTCGCTGCCGAAGGTAGTAGTGAAAGGTAATTAAAGGCTTCAATTAAAGAAGTTAAATCTGCAATAGTAGATGAGGGCGGGCGATAGATACAGCCAATGTGCATGACTACAGTTGAGAACCGAATTGTGAGCCATAAAGAATCCGGAATTGAGTCGAGTGTGGCATGTCTGATGGGGACTACTGAAAGGGCGTGCTGTACGTACACAAGGCACCCACCTCCGCGTCTGTCGATCCTATTTACCCTAAAAACCTTGTACCCTTCAAGCATAATTTCGCTTGTTCTGGTGTGTTCGGTGAGCCAGGTTTCAGTAATAAAGATGATGTCAGGACTGGAGGTTATGACATAATTTTTTAAGTGATGAAGCTTATTTAAGGTGGATCGCGAGTTAAATAAGATGAATGACAACCCACTCATGTGGAAGTGAGTGTCAGGGTTAGGTAACGTATGGGAGTTGTTGGTCGGAGGAAGTGCACGGTGAGGGGCGTGAGTTGGAGCTATTACCGAAGAGGAGGAAAAGTGAGCGTTGGATGCCTCCGCGATGGCTTCGGAAGCACCAGCCGCCGACGAACCGGAAGTAATTAATTTGGGGTTTTTACGGGGTGAAAGCGAAGACCTTAGACGAAGTAGTCCTGCCACTTGTCCTGATTCGTTGGGATCGTTCAATGCCCCAATGCAGTGATAGAATACGTGGTTATGGAAGGTATTGGCTTGCCCACGTGACAACCTTGGTATTGGTTGCTGTGTGGTAAGAGCAGGCCTCAGAGGGTAGGGACTAAAAGAGTTTGGGGTGGCTTCGCCGCCTGTCAATGCGGCTTGTCCGGGTGGGGAGGGATAGGAATCAGCCGTTGGTAGAGGGGGTATATGGAGGTTATTTTCGGAGAAGAAAGTGGTAATACGCAGTGTCGCGTAGATGGCCTTCGGAGTTCGGTGTGCTGCCGGAGGTATGAATGACTGGTAAGGTGTCGGTATTGAAAAGTTGTTCGTCAGGGCTAGAAGAGACGAAAGATTGTGGGATTGTATGCCACAGGGTGGGGAAAGTTTACTCGGAGGGGGTTTGTGGATGTATCCTGCGCGTAAAACGCCTGTGGTGGAGGAAAACGAAAATTCTGGTATGGTAAAGGAACTAGCGGGATAAACGGTGGCGGCACGGAAAAGTTAGGAAATGAAGAGCTAGGCAGATGCAGCTTTGAATAATAGCTGTGAAGTGCTTTGCGACCATCGTCCGTATAAATGCGCGTAGAGCGGGGATTTCGCTGGTAGGAATTACGGTTTGAGAAACAATCTATTTTGGGAACAGAAACTGTAGGTCCCGGCATTAGTGACATCTCACAAGGGTGTCTGTTCGCTTCTAATCTTTGCATGACATTAGGGGTGCAGCCTGGTGATATAAGGCGGTCGTTGCCTAATGAACTAAATGTTGAGGCCTTCAGTAGGGATGGAGTGTGGGTTGCCGAATTCTGGATTTGCGGCCATGTGCTACCGTTGCTACCGACACTCTGCATTATCGCCGAGCACAATCCAGCTTGCCCGACTTTTGGGGCCACAGTACATTCAAAGCTAAGTTATCATCGGAATCGACCGTCGCTCATTCCCGCGACCTTTTCTGTGCAAATTTCATATAACATCAGCTTCCCAACTCACTGCCTTCCCATCTGCGTATCCATTTTTGTTAGTTCTCAGGAACCTGGATAGTGTTGAATAATTCAGAATATCAAGAACTGTTGCATGGCAATGCGGTAGGAAGAGTGCACAATGTGACCGTTGTTGGCGGTGTTACTTCCAAGTTTACTGCAGAATAGGCAACAGAGAATTTCAAGTATATGGGCAACTTTGTCTTCTCCAATGGGTTTGTTTTCACTGCATGTGCCATGTGGAGGTTCGCTTGCAGGTGCCTAATGTGTATCTCCATAACTCCTGCAGGAAAGCTCATCAGAGGCATCTCAGGGGACCCGAATAAAGAAATGGTGCCCCGAAAGCTCAAAGAGACCCAGAAGGCTGCACAAAGACAACCAGAATTTACCATCCACCTGCGGGACGAAAAGCTGGAGTTAGAAGTCCCAATCAAGAGCTCCGCAGAAGGTGTTCACACGGCCCCTGGAACACATCAGGATGTCTTAACCCACGGTACAGAAGATCCCAAGGTAGACTTTAGTAGGGCTAGGAGTAAAGTAAATCGAACAATGGTGCCAGGTTTCTTACCACTCGCCAAGATTTCTGGCCATGCAGGCAATAAAAGAATACGTAGAAGCCGGCGGAGGAGAATATCATCTGCAAAGCAGTCTGCACCAATGGAAACTAACGTTCCAACCCGGCCTAACGAAACGAGTTCACAAATGAAGTGGAAAAACTTGGCCGTAGAGGTAAAAATGAATGCGGATTTACGCTAGGCCCAAGCTCCCAGTGCAACGTTGTTAGACTACAGAGCTAAACGAGGCACAGCTCCATGAATCGAGACTACAAGTCACCAAGTCGTTGGCTGAACACGAAGCTGAAGTTACCGTGGAAGCACCTTCTAAATGGGCGATTGTCTTGAAACGGTAAAGTAGACAGACTCCTTGTGATAAAAATGTTAACCGCATTGACCAAATCCGCAGAGATACTGCAGAAAACTGGTCTTATCACCCACGGATATATCAAATCCTCACCACGATAACCACCCAGACCGAAAACCTGGAAGCTGAGCGTGCCGTCAAACCCCTCGGAACTCATTGCTGCAACGCCATCACGAACAGAACCAAATGATATCGCAGGAAGATGTACTGCAAGTGGCGTAAATCTGCAAAATACTGATCATAAAACAGTGACTTGAGTAAGCTCAATGCGCCGGATACAGACAAGCAGAGAAGTGGTTTGACTATTCAGGCCTTACGCCCAGGGGTCTACTACGTCTGACAAGCTGCAGGGCTCGAGACCGGAGGGATTTTACACCGAGGACTGCAGCCTCCGTGCAAAGTTGGGGAACTTGCTGTCAGATGTCACCAATTCAATGTCATCTCAATGACGAAAACTTGGCTGGCTACAGTGAGGCCATTAAACTGTTCACCATTGGGTGACTGCATCATCGGCCAGGTAGAACGATGTAGTGAAAGACAAGAAGGAGTGGCGAGGACTGGTGGGAGCTATCGGATTCTACCTGAGGTGAAGGTGTAAGGGCCGTTGTTTGTGTCTACGAATGCGTGGTAGAAGTCCTGTGGTCGCCGGGGTCCACCGAGGTCCAGGCAAAACACCATACAACGGACGATGCATTGGCAGCTGCGTGTACATCGATTCTTCAGAGATTTGTTGACAAGGAATTTTTCTCAACAGCTGAAAAAAGCAGTCATCGCACTCATCTATAAGAAGGCTAGTAGACATCTTGCTTCTGGCTACGGAACCATAAGTTTGACTAGCGCCGATAACAAAGTTTTCGAGCGTATTTTCAGGGGTGCGGCTTCTCCACACTTGTATACAGATAGGGCCCTTTCTCTATCCCAAAATGAGTTACTTCTTCGAGGATCATGCATCGCAAATATGCTCACTCTCCTAAGTAGTCTGACACAAGCCTACGATGATGGGCGGCTCTCGTACGCTGTATTCGTTGATTTTGCCGAGGCCTTCTACAGTGCTTCACACGTCCCTCCTGTTGGTAATCCGCGAACGTGCGAAATTACGGGCCCTATTTTTTCGTCTTACACAGCTTCTTTACCCACCGGACCTCTGTTATTATGGCAGGGAATGCTTTGCATGAACCTTCCCAATTACCAACTGTTGTCTAACGAAAATCAGTCTTAGGTCCTTTTCTATTCTTGACTCACATAAGTGGACTTCCAACAGCCCCTCCAGTGAAAAATTCCATCTAGGTGGGATAACGCATCCCTCCGGAGCTCAAGCTTTGAGCAGCTGCGGGTTGCAGCTGATGAAATAGAAAGCTGGTCCGAGAATTGGAACCTACTGGCCAATAATGGAGTGCGCGTGAGCATGTCACTTGGCAGAGAGACCGGTCACGATTTCTCCATTGGCAGAGCAGCCACAAGGCCAAGGGTAAATAGGCTTTCGCCAGAGACAGAGTGATGGCTGGATGAATCCCATGTAGTCCAGTTGCTTCTTTCTTTCTGAACTGCTGGTGGGCTCGTATCAAATAAATTACAGTGTTGCAGCACAACATATTATTCGGATTTTTATTATCATTGCTTTTCTACTCAGCTAGAATCTACTTATTTTAGCCTGTTCGCCGAAGGGCTTCCTCCGTCCCCGTGACCCGGTTTCAATGCGTGGTTGAACAAAAACTTTAACCGCAGACTGCAGCTCAATGAAGGGTTCAAGTAGAATTGTTGTTAGAAAGTCACCATTTTACGCAGCAAGGAGAGACGGTAGATGTGGAAATTTAAGACGCCCAAGCAAATCACTAGAGGGCGGAATCCGATGCGGCCAACGGCATCCTGGGTTTTGTTTTCCACGTGGAAATCTAACACAAGCAAGTTCTCAGTGGTACCGCAGACCTGAGGGGCCGACTTGGATTTGTACTGTCTACTTTGATTTCCCCCAAATGGTACTCAAGGTGGCAAGCACAGATGTGCTTCCCACTTTTTTAGGTCCTCTTTTTCCAACGGGACCGGTGGAAGATACGATAAGTGCGGCCGAATAACACGATAAAGAAAGCGCTACTACAATGCCGATCACTTTTAAGCACCTCCGTTGCAAGGAACCGGCGCACTGCACGGCTGACGAGGAAAATAAACTTGATATACGTCAACTAGTGGGTTTCGAAGCGGAACATGTTGAGGAGGGGGTCAGATTTTCTACGAAAGCTAGCACTTCGGTGGAGACCCCTACGGAGCGGCTGAGTGGAACTGAGACCGACGCCTGCACAGCAGGTGTGACACGTGAGGCCCTGACCCAAATGCCAAAAGAACTTGTGGTTTTCTGGCGGGAGCGGCGCTACACCACCAGGGGGCGTTCTTCGTTATCTCTGTCTAGTTATATAGGTTTCTAGGTAATTAGCTGGTTATTTAGGAGCAAATCATCCCAAAACATTACACGAATTCTAAAGTTTCTTCTCCAATACTTTTATCATGCCTGTTACTCAAAAACTTCTACCCAAGATTAGAGTTAGGAAACCGCTAACACAACTGAAACAATGCTCTGCACCATTGGTGGACCTCGCGAAAGATACTATCTTTAGTGCTGGTATTCATCAAGACGTTGAGAATGTCTCAACAAGACTCTCGATCCTGTATGAAAATATCGCCAAGCTTGCTCCGCTACTGTGCCTAATGGGCCCCGCGGCAAGCTATGCGCATCAGCAGCTGAAATCTGCTACTGACTTACTTAATTCTGCTTCTGCCGGAATCTTCAAGAGCATCTCAACTAGCAAAAATGCTATAGCCCTCAATCCCCCGGACAAGGCCCCAGTATCACAACTGAAATCCACCTTGCTCAGGGCAGCTAACATCGAACACCATCCATGCACGTGCACAAGGTTACACAGGCGTTTGCCACGCCACAAATGTCCTATCCTTCTCCAATTCCCTTCCGATCAAACAGCAAGAGAATTTATCAAGAAAAAATCGTCGCTTGCCCTCAACACAGCTTATAAATTGGTCAGGATTACGGCCGACAAGACTCGTCTTCAAAGAGAAGTGTCAAGGGCAGCCATTCTAGCATTACCTCCCAATAATATTTCACAAACCGGCCCTCGGCTGAGGCTAGCCTCAGCCGTGCGATCACCTTCCCTCATCCGGCACGCTCCGCACCAACTCAGGTGCCTGTCGGCCTTGACAGCTCACCCTTGTCGGACCCCCAGGTAACATCCAGTGGACGACAGGTACTTCGAGATGCAGCTTCTACCCCCACCCGCAGCGTATCTACCTCACCTCCCCCTAACAACGGCACTGTAAATTGGGTATTAGGGGCCTCTACATCACCGGTTATACCTCCACCAAGTAAGCGAGTTCGTAGGATGCAGGCTACCTCTAATCCCACTACTCCATCCGGTTGGACCCATCCGCCTGTCCCTCCTGCCCTTACTAGATCTCTCAATTCTTCCACGAACCTTTCCGGACCAACAAAAGTGCAAACGCGAGACCCACTCCGGTCCGTCATTACGCACAAACAGATAGAGTGGGGCCCCACTGCCGGGGCCCCTCTACCATGCAATCCGAAGTAAAATCGGAAAGCAGTTGTCAAACATCTATGGGCCCCCTGAGGCAACCGCACCGATCCACCCACGAACCTGAACCTAACCTTGCAGACTCTAGTCCCACAGAGAGCACTAGCTCAAAGATACAAGCATCCAGCCCACTCAAGCTGGGCTCGAATTGTCAGAAAACTCACAATAGGGTCCGACCCAAGCCCAACCCCACTCAATATAAGGCCTTCTCAGAGACCCAGTGGCCTACTCTCGACCCGTGTTCAGCACCACCACGTATGCCCCCACGGATGATACAGGTTGCCCCGATACCAAATATGGTGCCGAGCAGACCTTTCTTTCCACCATTGGCCCAACATGCCTTCGCTTCCGTGCCCTACACCTCTCGAAAGGGGGTATTCGACTTCACCTCTCCGGGGGTCCTCCAAGACCCATATCACCACCAGGTTCAACCCTTCCTGTCGAATATTCCTAGTTTCCCATTTCTTCCCTCCGCCTTATTTGATGATCCTTCGTCACCAAATCACAATAAAATTACGGCTCTATCTACTGAGAATCTAACCAAAAACACCTTGTCGCTCTTACTACTTAAAGTCCGCTCTCTTCTCCCAAAATTGCTCCTGCTTAGACAGCTTGCATTAGACCTACACCCTGATAACCTACTAGTTACCGAGACGTGGCTGACGGATCACATCCCATTAGACCACGTATCCATACCCGGCTATCAAGCCATCGCCAACAGTGGATCTGACCAAAGAGGAGGCGGCTAAAACTTTTACACCAGACACATATTCACGGCGAGTATGTTCCATCATCCTATTCTAGACAACATTCAGACTCAGTCTGGCTCACTCTCAAGGACGATCAACATCTACTTCTCGTAGGATGTCTCTACCGTCCTCCGAACCAGGGCATGCACGAGTTGACAGAAATTGTAGACGCATTTGCCTATGTCTCTAACCTCCCCATAACCGCTAAAATCCTAGCTGGTGATCTCAAAGTGCCTGAAATATGCTGGCATTCCGTGACATCGCCCCTAAAACTCCATGATTTCCTTTCGTTTATCCACGTGGGTAATTGGGTACAGCATGTTTTATTCCCCACTCGAGGGAGAAATACATTAGACCTTATCCTCAATATTGGTACCAAGAATTTAGGTGCCCAAATCTTAAGTCGCTCCACCGGTACTGACCATAAGATGGTATCCCGTGTTTTTACTGCACCCTGGCCTCACACTGATAAGTCAGCAGAAACACACCTTCCGATCACCAATAACCAATACCATAGAGCTTGCTGGAATAGTCTACCCTCTTTTATCCGTTCCCTAAACTGGGACTAATCGCTTTTATCTAATGACCTAGAGATAGCTGCTGCCCAACTGTATTCTTGTCTTCATTACTGCCTCGAAAAAATCAATCCTGCCTCAGGGCCCATCATACGCAAACTGCGGAACTCTCTAGATCGTCTTAACGGCAACCTAGCCAAACTCCAACGAAGGTTCACTAAGACGAGGGACTTCTCGTAGTATCTCCAAATAATACGTGTATCCCATACGATTAAATTGCGTTTGGGTTCTTCTAAGAAGAAACAGGAACTAGATGCCTTAAGCCACCCAAACAAGGTGGAAGCACTGGCCAGGCTAATGAAGGTCAGAAACAAGCAACCTAATAAAGACATCCCATATTTGAACTACAATAATTATCTGCATGACCCTCTTTTGATTGCGGAGGATTTCAACACCTACTTTGCTTCCTCCTTAACGACGGATGACGCCACTTCCATCTCCTTTCTAAATCCGGTGACATCAGTAACTTTCTCGACGGTAGTGTTCTACCCTGATGAGGTTTCAGTCCATGTTGCAAGACCAAGACCGTCCTGCGGGCCAGGTCCGGATGCATTACCGCCGGCCATTTTCAGTCTAGGTGGCGAAAACGTTCCAATGTTGCTGACAAACATATTCAATTTGTCACTCAGGTGCAGTGTTTCCCCTACTCAATGGAAAACTTACACTGTCATACCTGTGCACAAAAAAGGATCACTTCTAGATCCAGTTAACTATCGGCCGGTGAACCACACTCCGGTCGTGTCCAGAATCATGGAGAGCATGATCAAGGAAAGGCTGACATGCAACCTTCTTAACCATAATCTAATCAACGCTGGTCAGCATGGTTTTCTGAAAAGCAGATCATGTGCGACATGCATGACAGATTTCCTCAGCCTGGTCACGGAGGCTGTCAATATTGGTAAATCGGCAATCTTGATATTTTTGGCATGACCAAGGCGTTTGACCGAGTGTGTCACGTCCGGTTACTGCAGGAGATCAAGACATATGGAATCGTGGACCCGATGCTTGCTTGGTTTGCATCTTATTTATTAGCCCGAGACCAGGTTGCGAGTATAGGCGGAAATTTGTCCGAAACCCGTCCCGTAACTAGTGGTGTGATACAAGGTAGAGTACTCGGCCCACTACTGTTCCTCAAGTACTTTAACGATATATTTACCGTTTTCCGACAGGAAGTTCCCTTCCTGTTCGCAGATGATACCAAAATCGTGTACACTTTTGAGCCCGCGGCGTTAGCATCTACCGGAGACGACATTACAAGGGAACTGCTCGCTCTCAGCTCCTGGAGCGATGATTGGAAAATGAGTTTCTCAGCCGAAAAAAGTAATATTATTACGTATAAATGTCACGTTCCCACTGGAAGATTTAGTATAAACGGCAAATTCATACCCAACGAATCTCAGGTACGTGGCTTGGGTCCACACTGTTCATGTACGTTTGACTTTTCGGAACACGCAACCATCCAGGTGGCTAAAGCACGCCGTACGATCGGGCTAATACATCAAACATTTATTTTGCCAGAAAGTAAACTAGACATTTTTAAGTCCCATGTCAGACCTCTTCTGGAATAAGGCTCAATCATTTGTTCCAACATGCAACAAAGGGACCGTATAGCGTTTGAGGATGTAAAACGGGCTTTCACGAAACAGCTCATAGGTTTTTCTTCGCCCTCTAGTTACATGGAACGTTGTGAGCGGCTAAGAATCGGTCCCTTATGGCTACGCCGCATACAAAATAACCTTCCATTCTTTCACAATATCTTGAAGAATAGATCATGTAGTTCAGCACCGCAGGTGAGAACCCTTTCTACTTATCCCCTGCGTAACAATGAGTTCTTGGTTCCTGTTCCTTTGCCGAAGCTTGCACCTCGGTCAAACTTCTTCGTTAACAAGTATGCTCCATTGTGGAACAAGCTAGCACAAC
The DNA here is from genome assembly GCA_948099385.1 of Fasciola hepatica. NCBI lineage: Eukaryota > Metazoa > Platyhelminthes > Trematoda > Plagiorchiida > Fasciolidae > Fasciola > Fasciola hepatica. The sequence goes on from CANUEZ040000182.1 coordinate 12,816,611, forward strand.
GATTTCGGGCATCATCACCGACATCGGTGGCTTTCAAACAGGAAATAAGCATGGCCCTAACAGTGGACACGCTGACCAGGATGTACAATCCTTATATTTCAAGGGCTCAGGCCTTTGAGGTAGCTATAGAGTACTAATAAATCGAATAACCGCTTTGAGCAACCTAGTCTCAATTAGACCCGCATAGGGTTGGCCTCCTTGCTGCAGCAGTTACGGAACTCAGCGGTTCATTCACACAATCTAGGAAGGCAAAACAATATTTGTTACCATCAAATACCCTTTTAGCGGCAAGCCAACATAGCGGCCCACGGCGTACTCAGGTATAAGGGTATCACGTTGGTGGGGCTGCAAGTAGTGCCCCACCCCTGTGCAAACTGGCGTTTCAGTGAGCTTTAAGCCCAGCAAATAATCGCAGGCTGTGGTTGACTCTACCTTCTCCCGCCTTTTATGCTCTATGTAAACCGCATTGGGGATCTGACTTCACGGATATGGCGAGTGTTACCGCGGCACATCTGTGAGCATTCCTGGCTGTGATTGTCTCCCTACACAAAGCTGACCACCGATGAGACGACAGAAACCTCAAAAAGTAAGAGATTGGCATAAAAAGAGAAAAAAATACTCTACTGCTTTGTCTTCCAGGCATACCAGCCTTGTCACATGTGAGCCATGTCCCCAGGCTGCCGTGTTGCTAGAGATTGACTGGTGCGGTTAACCTATTCTCAACGCGGCTTGTTACATGCGGTCAATGTTTCGGCCGGGGAGTGGAGCCGTGGTCATCTACCAAAAGCAGCTCCGCCTTCTCTGACAGCCAGATACCTGACTGTGATAAAACTAAAAAATAATAATAATAAAGTCTAAAAAGGTGTGGTTCACTCTTGGAGCGACACGAGCTGGATGCTAATGGATGTGTATCGTGCTGTCTCCCTAACTGAAGCAGGAGCTAGTGCCGCCCACGGTGGGCACTGAATGTAGACCGTTAGAGTTCGCTTCCTTGATGAAAATTTGGCCCCATCCCGTTCCCACCTCTCACGTTACTCTAAACCAGTTCTCACACGGGTGTTTTCCTGCTTTGTAATATGCTAACGACGAGAAAGATATCACGGTAACCATGCAAACGCCACCATATCGGATATCCTTGCTCCTAATCAAGTATAATCTCAGCACGGTAGCTCCATCGAGTATGTGCATTGACGAACTTACGGCTGTGTTTCTCGGCACGAGACCAATTTTCTTTAGTGCTTCCTCACCGACACCATAATAGTTTCTTCCACTTTAGGGCCCCTCAGGAACCATTCAGTATAGAGTAACCACCACATCGGAAGAGACCGTAACAAATATAGTGCTGTGCCAGCAGGGTACCAGTCCTATTAACTCTCATTGTTCCTTCAAACCCACCTTACCGCCTCGGTGCTGAACCGCAGACAGCGTAACCAAACTAGATCGAGGGTTACTATTTCTAGATCCTCTTGACCGTAAAGCTCTAGGTTTTTCTTAGTATCCCAACACTGCCACACCAACTTGCGAACCTATAATCTTTTAGACTGCATACAAAATGGCCCAACCGGTGGAAGCAACTCTGCTAGCCAGCTGCATTATAGCTCAGTTTTCGGGGAGCCTACTCCACCCAGAGCGTGGAGTAGGTGCCACTGACCGCTTAAATGAACTTTATCCTTGTCCCATTCATATAAACTTAACCAATTCATTACTGTTGTCGTCATATATTACTAAAGCTCACAGCTGGAACCACTTCCAGACTGCAATCCCTATTTATTTCAGGTTCGTTGCCTCCCACTATCTCAGTCGCCAAACCAAATAACCAAAGATGCCACTTTGACTCGTGCCGACGGGAACCTAAGTGGGACCTTTCATAGCATCTGGGACTGCAAGCAAGCCACGCAGCAGAAAATACCCCCAACTGCTTATCGTATTAATTAGGGTTTTCTAACACAAAACCTCTCCAGTGTATATCAACATTACAGGCAAAACAAGTAACAGTTCAATCGCAACCTGCTAATTTACCAATCGTCACTTACATCCGTCATATCTCGCCACACTGGACTGATTGACGGACACATATCCTTCAACTCGCCAGACGAACTATACCCATAGAATGTAGTACATTACGAGCAATGACGCCGAATAACACTGAGGTGCAATGCGTCAATGTATATATATATATATCACTGAAACAGCATAATATTGCCCAAGTCAATGCGAAGATTTTCCACTTTAGTATCTGTTGCAACAGTCCGCTTTTCCCTCGGTTCGTGTCCGGCTGGAAATTGATCCTCCACTTTTCCAGGGCCCTTCAGTTGTACTTTCGCATTTCTGAATGGTACAAGTTACTGATCCTGAAATTTAAATCACCATCATATGGACCTTTGTTACTTCCACACCCAAGTAGCACGTTGCCCAGCCCCGTTGGGCACTGCCCAACGGAGCGTTGGGGTGGCGCACGAAGACGATAATTTTCAACAGAAATCGCATAGATCTTCCTGAACTGCAGGGCCCCGTTTGTATATGTAGATTTCGTACAAATACGTAACAAACATTTGTATGACATTAGCACACTTTTTGTTTTACTGCGTGCCATTGTGACCGGGTGGCCATTATTGGTTTCGTTCATTGTTTGTCGGCAGGTGAGTGTTTTCCTCGGTGCTTAGTTGCGGTAAGTGGTCTAATTGTCTGAGTATCATGGATAAGTATCGTTTAGATTGTATTGTTACTGTTACGTCCTATTCTTGTATCGTAGGTAATAATTGCCTGAAACATTCCTTAATTCATATAAAATTAGAAGTTTCTTTCGACGTTGTCATTATGGAGGTAACCAGTATTTCCTGGAAAATCAATCCCATTATTAAAATGGTTACCCTTTGAAACCCATTCTTTCGTCGTTTCTCAATCCCATGGGTAACACTTCGTTATGCCGGAAGAGAGCAAACGGCATGGGTATAGGAGGAGAAAGAGGGAACTGGGTTCCGTGCTGTATCCCATATGTCACGATGCCAGTTTGTGAGAGCACAGAACTTCGTGTCCCAAAGAAATAACCGGGAGTGTGCTCTTATAATGAATTTATTTACTTGAGCTGTTGAACAGCATTTGCAGCTAGCACTTCCAGCGCATTTCTTGAAGCCGAGCCACGACGGTCGGAGGTAAAACAGAAGGAGTGCCCGGGGACCTAATAAGTGCAGATATACTTCCCATTGCATATCCGTGGGGTTTGTTCCATCGAGTAAGATGCCATCGTTTCTATATTGCGTTTTTTTCAAGCGACGGAAGATGTGCAGCTTAGAAGGAACATATCCATTAACGGTAACATGGATGTGGGGCAACAGTCGCTGTCTGATTTGTTCGCCAGCTCAAACTTGAGCATGAAACTGCGGCGAGACGTACTATCCTGTGTGGGCAAGTTTGTGCCGGGTCTCCCACGTGATCCACGTACCATTTATCGTACACCACGTTCGTGTGAGAAAATTCAGCTCCACAGTGGAATATATATTCACGTTAAGCTGACAGACGGAATAAATGTGCCTTAGAAGCTTGGACGTTATTCCCAATTCTATCGATCTGCACGTAAATAAAGATGGGCTGTCGTTGTCTCGGTCATCTTCCGTTCAGATGTGGCCGGTTTTTGCAAGGATAGTGCAGCCTATATGTGCGCAAATCATCACTGTTTGATTTTATTTTGGTGTTAAAAAACCATATCCAGTGCATGGTTACTTATGTCACACCGTGAGAGAGCTGGACCAACTTCTACAAAATAGCCTGAGCTATCGTAATTCTTCCATACGAAGTTACTTGAAGGCCGTTATCTGTAATACTCCAGCTAGGGCATTGTTCGTCAAGTCAAAAGCCCGGCTAGTTATTTCGGCTGTGATAAATGCTACCAACGCGGATTGCTTATTGATGGGAGGATGACGTTTCCCGTCGTCGAGGCTACCCCACGAACGGACGAAGCGTTTCGCCCCGGGAAGTATTATCGTCATCACATAGGCACCACCCCGTTTCTATCCGTACCCATCGATATTGTGACCACATTTCCGTTGGATTATATGCATTTAATATGCCTTGGGGTAACTCAGAAACTACTTATCACCTGGCTGAAAGGCGGTCACTCATCACCTTGCCGTCTGAGTAAATCGGGTGCGGAGGAACCTGGCTACCGAATTCTGGAAACCCACACCGCTCTCACTTGTGACTTCCAGCGCAAATGCCGTCACACGCGTATTATCAAACGCTGAAAGGCGAGGGAATTTCGCCAGTTTCTCCTTCACCTTGGTCCTGTTTGTTTGTTTGATTTATTACCCCATGATTTCTATGACCATTAATTACTTTTGTTTGTTTCTGTATATATTTTTTCGCATCCCGTTTCACATGTCTACTTACTAGATTTCGCTCACGGTATTTTGCTTGTTTTTGTGCAGATGTCAAAGTTGTACGGCCCCAACTCAATTGTGTACAATGTTCGTTGTCTGACTAACCTAGCAAAGGATGTGAGAAGACATGGAACTTTGGACAGCTTTTCATGCTTCCCTTATGAATCTCATTTGAGCAAGTTGAAATGTTTCATAAAAGGGTCGGCTAGACCAGCGGAGTGGTTATACAAGCAGCTGCACGAAGTTAACACTGTTCGCTGTAATCTGCAAAAAGATTTGGTCCTCGATGACACGCTCCTGCCCATACCACGTTTCTCTAAAACTCCGTGCTCGTGTGTTGTTAAAGGCATATTTTTCTCCAGTATACACCCCAATATTATCATCGTGATAGACAATGAACCTGCAAATGCTGTCAATATTTTGAACGATGAAGTTAATTTCATCTATTTTCTTATCCTTGGAGACGTTTTACGCACGCATTGCGCTCAACGCGTTTATTTATCTTCTCAGTAAACGGATCGCAGTCAGACATCCATAATGCTGCCATTCACATTGTCTCCTGTGAATGTTTACTCTTATCCGTCAATTCTTACAGTGTGTTCATTTCCATTTTACATACCTTTTTATAAAATTGTTAGTTCCACTGCTGTTTTTTCTTTATACAATATATATATGTATATACGTGGCAGTTTTTGTTCGTGGAAGGCACCGACGTAGGTGGCATCTGTTCCCTACATATAATTAATCTTGTTTAGGTGTACGTCGTAGTCAGGTTTGTAGACAATAGTTCGTATACTGTGGTTCACAGCAATTGGATGGTCGATTGCCACAGAGTCCGGTGGCCGCGGACAACAAGTGAAGGCGTGTACCGGCAGTTGCTGCTTTCGGGTGCCTCACTGCCTGATTCGGTTCGGGCACCTGAATTTGCGGAGATGTTCGCCACAGGTAAATGTTTTTAAACGTAACTCTCCTAGACAATTTCGGGGATGCTTTCGTTTTCAAAAGTAGGCTGCTAAACGAATCTTCAATCTGCAGCACAGATGACACTGTGCCACAAACACTGTTTGGCCAGCGCTATTCAGTTCGCAGGAGGTAGGAAGGATAATGAGCTAACACTGTTTGAAGGGTACCAACACAGTTAACGTCGAATGACAGTTTCAAGGAGGAGCGCACGTTGGTATCTCGTGAACCCTGTGGATCTTTCGAAATGCCGCCGTCTCCGCCACCTGCTTTGGAGAAAGAACTTCGCGTTCCACTGTGAGACAATTATTTTATTCCTGTAAAACTTGTGCGTTTAGTTTATCTGACACGATTCCCAATATCACGTCAACCCTAATTGCGGCAAGCGAACCTCCAGTCACTGTTATTCACTCCAGTCCATTGAAAAACCATGGGTAACCGTAATTATCTAATGTCATGAACAACTAATCATATTGTAACGTTACTGCTTCTGCGAAAAGCGAAAGGTCAGTGGAGAGATTCAGCAAGGATTTGCGTGAAGTTTCGTTCGAGTGACTACTACATATAATCATGTATGATCATAGGTACGATGAACGCTATGAGCGACCGTTTCCGTAAGGTCTAACGTGCCCTTGATGGGCTAACCGTCGCGTTGGGTGCCACGCGCGCATCAGCTGTGCCGTCCAAGGCGCGAAAAGCCGAGAAGTTGGGGGAATTTCAGAAACTCCACGAGACTCTGAGCTCGCCCAAGGTGAACGCGAGCATGGTAAGTATATCCACTTTAACTGAACCTTTTTAGGTGACAACGCTCAAACGGTTTGCGGATTACGATTTGGCTGAAACTGTGCGTAGCGTGTTTTTCGCATCCATCGGGGACGAAGTTGCCCTTCACTGTTGTTGGCTAGGGAGCCCTCAACGAAGGGCCGTAAACGACCATAAGTCGATCGCCGCCGTTGAGGATAGATTGTTCACATTTACTGTCATACAAAACATCAGATGCTATAAAAGGAGTGGAGCGATTCTCCAACGAGCCAACGTCTATCATTGGCAGACATATAAAGCGCTGGTTTATCAAAGCTCGGGATCGACGGGAAGGAAGACGGCTAAGGCGGTACGCTATTCTCCTATATATGGTGTCGCATAGCAGTTTTATTTCCTGCAAATTGCTTCGTTAAATACTATAGCTGTCTCAGTTTACATCAGTTTGTATGCATATTTAGACAAGGGGTTTATCACCGGTTTCTCCGTCGTAACTTAGCAGTTTCCTAGGTGAAAATGTTGTCCAGTGTCTGGTAATATAGTTGAATATATATATATATATAATATCTAGTGCGGAACAATCGTTCTTTAAACACCTAAAGTTTAAAACTCACGATACAGCTTTTTTACTTCATTTGCCAATGATGTAACTAATATCCGCATTTCCGTGCCTTGATTTTCCAGATCCCGTGAGCATCAAGAAGAAAAGCCAGGAACATCCCCGCGTAAGATGGATTAGTGGAAAAGCGGCTTTTTGTCAAATAAATCCGACATTGTTTTCAATAAATTTATCTACTTTTTTAATAAAATGGTCATTTTGCTCATATATTTAGGGCTAATTTAGTGGTTATGCTGGAAAGGAAGGAGAATACCTTAATGATATCAGGCGATTGAGCAAAATTGGTATAATTGGCGAAAAGTAAATAGCCGTTTTTTGCGATTTCTTGTTGCGTTGGGCATGCCCAACCCTAGCCCAACTGGGCGCTGGTAGCTCTGCCCAACGCATTTCAATGGAGTTGCTCAACGTTGCGATAGGCTAGCCTAACGTTTGCCTAACCCTAGCCAAATTGGGCAAACGTTGGGCAGTGCTGCTTGGGCACTCACCACAGTACAAAAATGTACTTTCATAAGGTTGATTTCATGTTTCCATGTTTCACTGCGAATTCCTTTTATTAAACCCTGGTATAACTGACATTCAGGCTATGCATCAGCTTCATGGCTTGCTGTTCTCTTCGCATGCATCAATTTCCCCAAGTGTACTTCCGCACAATCTCTTTTTCTTCCTATTCAAAACTTTGCTGACAGTAGATACCCGGTGAAACGCCGTTTTTCATGGCTTGCATCATTTCTGTTGATAATGCAACTTTAGCAGTACGAATGAACGATCTATTTGATATCCCCGCGGCGCGCCGTCGCCCAGCGCGAAAAAAACCCGGTTCAAAGTTGGCGCGGAAACCATTATTAGAGTGATCCATATAAACTGTTGCCGGCTCTTTTTCCACAGTTGGAATTTTTGACTTTCTATACCTGACGTTTGTGAATAATTCACTTTACTGAGTAAAGCTGTACACTATGATTGTGCCCCTTCGCGTGTGTCTCGACTATTGCCGAGAAAGATACCATTATTATTATTACTAAACTACGTGCCAGGCAGATTTGGACCTCTGGCAACTCCAAGATGCCCTGGAGACCACAGTGAACTTCGCGTAGTGCACACGAACGCGGATAGCGCAGAAAATAAGTGGTCATATTTGAGGGCTCCGACCTGTGGGTTTGACGTGATCGCAATCACGAAGATATGGTTACGCCCCCAGGAATAAATCAAAAGCATCCATCTACCTAACTATATGCTAAAGAAAGTGGATGGACAGAATGCGCAGAAGGGGGCGTGTTGCTCCTCACGTCGGTGCACTATGTTTAGCAAGTTAACGTGTGCCTGCGGAAAACACAAACGGTCACTATCGATGTACGAATTGACTGAGCGGACCTAACTGTAGCTTAAGCATAGCGCAGCTCTTCACCCTCGAAGGACGATGAAGCACAACTGATCATTCACTTACAAAATCTGATGCAGTTAGGCCCCATAATTATAATTTCGGGAGACTTGCTCAGATCAGCGATGGGCTGGCCCAACTAGTTGACAACCGGGAGACAATCTGGGTGCCTTTAAGAAATTCTGCCGAGTAAGGCGCGTACGCGCCATTTTCGGTGAGAAACAAGGTAGAGGCAAGAGCAGATAACGTCCACCACGAAGCTGGTGATCACCAGACACCCGAGAGTTATGACAAACCTGTCCGTTTAAGTTCCGCTAGGTGATAGCTCTCACGGGTTGCTCCGAATAAAAGTGATGGTAGAGGGATGGCCGGAGAAAAACATTAAGAATTTGAGCGGATTGTTTGCCTTCAGAAGGCGGGAGTATAACGCATCAATAAGAAACTGGGAACTGGCGAAACATCGTAGTGTGGTGCTCAAGTACAACAGTAGGCAAGACACAGCTAGCAAAAGTGATGGAGTAACGGGTACGAGACTACCGTTTTATCTTTATTACAGATGGTGGACCACTTTATGTCGACAGATCAGACTCTGTGGTAGAAGAGGTTATCAAATATGCATATGTGGTGAATGATACCTTGTAAGATGAGGATATTGCGATGCAACAGCCCTCAGTGGGCGAACGGCGGATTCATAAGCTTGTTCCAACGTGGTGCACGTAAGGGTTAATTGTAGTACTTTGGCGACATCTAAGTATTTTGTAAGGACAATTTTGAAACGGCCCAGTGTCTGGCAGGCCCGAGTGTCTTCGGGCAGTCTGTTCCAAATGCGGGAATAAACGGTGATGAAGAACCTTTTTCTTAGTTTGTCCTGGTGTATGGGACTTTATTAGTATGATTTCGGTTACGAAGAGGGTAGGGTGCGTCTTGAGCGAAACATAGATCAGTGATGGACTTATGCGCTCTAGAATGTAGGAGGTTGAATAGAAGATAAAGATTGAGTTTCATACGTCGTAGCCATAGGGGTTCAAGCCTTAGTAGCTCACACATCTCTTTATAACTCAAGGGGATGATGAGCCAAGTAAGTGCTTGGTGAAGGATCGCTTAACTCTTTCGATCGCAAGTCTATCAGATTTGCGCATGTGAGTGTATACCAGAGGGCAGTACTCGAGCTGTGGTCTGGCGTGGGATTTAAAGATCAGAAGCTGGCTGTCGCGCATTCTAAAAGTTCTGCAGATGAGGGCTATCGTTCTCTTAGTCTTAGCCACCAGGTTGGTGGCTTGTGCTTGAAAGGTGAACGTGCAAGAATATTGTAGACCGAGATCTCGTACTAGCAGAGTAGTAGGAATGAACGAGCCGTTTAAGGCTAGGGACTGAGGAGAATTTTGACTTTTATGTGTGAGAATGGCACTCTAAGCAGCGAAGAAACTCATTTTCCAAGTGTTGCACCGTATTTCAAGAGCGTTCAGGTCGTCAGCTACCCCGGTGAGGGTATAGGTCATAGTATGAGGTTCAAATGAATATACAATCTTGATATCATCGGCGAATAGAAACGCGGTGCCATGGCGTATTATTTTGAATACCTCCCTAATGTAGAGAAGAAATGAAATGGGTCTGACACACCGCCCTATAAAACACCACTTGTGACTGGCCGAGGTGATGAGAGGTGATCGTCAGTGTTTACTGCTTGCGATCTCATGCTAAGAATGATGACAACCAAGAAAAAAGTGGGCCTGTTGTGCCGTAAGATTTAATCTTGGTTGGCAGCTGGGCATGAGGTACGCGATCAAATGCTGTAGTCATATCAAGGAAGATAACAATAAACGCCTTTCCAGAATCAGCCCACTTTGTGATTAGGATAAGGAAATCAAGTTGTCAGGTCAGACACGACCTATACTTTAAGAAGCCGTGGTGGGTTTTATTTATTAACCCACGGGTGAGGATAAAATTGGCAATCTCACCTTTAACCACTTGTTCCATTATGCTAGATATAATAAGAGTGTGGTTTATAGGGCGGTAATTAGCAGGGTCATGTGAGACACCCTTCTTATGGAGGGGAAAGATAAAGGAAGTTTTTCACTGGGATGAAAAACTTCTTTGTGACATGGAGAGGTTAAATAAGTTCAACAAAAACATCACAATGTCCGGGCAGCCGAGACGAAACCGGGATGGAGGGACACCTTCGGGCCCAGGGCGGGCCAGGGGCCGGGCTGCATTTAACGGCTTTCTGATTTCGTAGGCTGAGAATACTACGGTTGACAAGGTATCGGCATTCATGTAGGTGAGATCCTGGGTTGGACTTTTTTGGCCCCTTACGAAGGAAGAAGCAAAGAAATTATTGAATGCCTCAGCGAATAACTGAAGCAAGCCAATATAAATGTTCTCGGATGGGAGCTAATATGGTATTTTGGTTGTACAGCGGGGGCCTCGAGTTTTAATAAGGTCAGAGAGGTAGGCTGGGGTGGGCTGACTTAGCCCGTTTAGACCTCCAGAGAGTGCAGAGGGCTTTCCAAGTAGCACTACGAGGCAGCTCCCTGGGTTCCAGGTTGTTCATGGCTAAGACCCTGGGATCTTTAAACACTTTACTCTGGGAATAGCTGCATCCAGCCCCATTGACCACAGCTGTTACAGGGGCACCGGTCCCCAGCTGTTTAGTGAATGCGGTCTGTTGCTGGCATCAGGCATCAGGTCCCAATCCGTAGCTCAACCACAAACCCCACCCGGGTTCATAACCTTCAAAGCCGTCGATGTCAAGCTGACTGGGAGACAGTTGGATCAGTGTTCTCTGTCTCCATCCCTATAGATTGTAAGCCGTGAATTCCAGCCCTTCCTCCGGGCTGGCTTTCTCCGCCGTAGATGTCCCGAAGAGCGCGGTCAAGGGTCCTGCAAGTACCCCAGCCATTGGTTCAAGGAAGGCCGGCTAGATGCAGTCCGGTTCTGCCTTGTTGCGTGCTAACAAAGTACTCATAGCTTCGTCCACTCTGATGTTTCCATCTCTCACTCAACAATGGCTGGCACATAAATCCGACTACCTCTTAAAGCTGCCTTCGAATGCACATAGTTAAATGATGCTTTCGTGTTAGCTCTCGCTTTTCGTGGCAGCTTCTCTCCATACTATGGAAGAGAGACCGCATGCTTTGCCGCAAGCCTGACCCTTACAGCCTCTTACAGCAAGAACAGCCGGTGGCCACCGCCACCTCTGTAGCACACCCATGCCTCTTTTTTCCTCTTCAGAACTTTTCCGCTCTAGGCCGGCCCACTATGGTTGGACGTCACGCTCGCGTACCCTCTCCTGTTGATTTGTCCACTCCGTCAGTTCCTGCAGGCGGTTTCTCAGCCAAAATCACTCCTTTAAGAAACAGTTACTTCCTCCTTCTACCAAGCATTCTGCACTGCACCGTCTTCTTTAGGGAGTCCCAGTTCATTCGGTGGAAACACCGTCAGAATTTGTCCGAGGCGGATGGCCCCACCGTGTTCATTTTATTCGGAGCAACCCGTGAGAGCTATCACCTAGCGGAACTTCAACGGACAGGTTTATCATAACTCTCGGGTGTCTGGTGATCACCAGCTTCGTGGTGGACGTTATCTGCTCTTGCCTCTACCTTGTTTCTCACCGAAAATGGCGCGTACGCGCCTTACTCGGCAGAATTTCTTAAAGGCACCCAGATTGTCTCCCGGTTGTCAACTAGTTGGGCCAGCCCATCGCTGATCTGAGCAAGTCTCCCGAAATTATAATTATGGGGCCTAACTGCATCAGATTTTGTAAGTGAATGATCAGTTGTGCTTCATCGTCCTTCGAGGGTGAAGAGCTGCGCTATGCTTAAGCTACAGTTAGGTCCGCTCAGTCAATTCGTACATCGATAGTGACCGTTTGTGTTTTCCGCAGGCACACGTTAACTTGCTAAACATAGTGCACCGACGTGAGGAGCAACACGCCCCCTTCTGCGCATTCTGTCCATCCACTTTCTTTAGCATATAGTTAGGTAGATGGATGCTTTTGATTTATTCCTGGGGGCGTAACCATATCTTCGTGATTGCGATCACGTCAAACCCACAGGTCGGAGCCCTCAAATATGACCACTTATTTTCTGCGCTATCCGCGTTCGTGTGCACTACACGAAGTCCCTCTTGTCTCCAGGGCATCTTGGAGTTGCCCGAAGTAATAATAATAATAATTATGGTTCATTTCGGATAACCCGAGGCATGCTGTAACGCAGGATAAAAAGGTACAATTGGAGGTAGAGTCCGAATTCCAAGAGGAGGATTCAGGTATATGCACCCGATATTTTACAAGAGAAATTATTTAAGTTACTCTTTAGAGCGGCGCCCGGAAAATTTGAACCCAATGTCGGGTGGCTGGTAAGGATGAATGAAACTACCACAATAACGTTTGAACTGTTTTCGCGCCAAGAATTTCAGCTGAAAAAAGGCGTGACTTTGATATTGGATGGCTAGTAAAATACTGAGAATGACCCCTACTTGGGCAATATATGCTTCTGAGAGTAGTTTGATGGCAAATCTCTAACCTTAATTTTCGATTGAAGTTCGAAAACAATAAATCCCCTCAAGAAATTCCAAAAATTAGCTAATCTTCTTTTTCCCCTGAGACTGTGGATGGTAGTTCAATCCTTTACTTTCCGGGTGGCTATCCCGGCCAAGTCAGAGTGGAGCTGGTCGGAGGTAGTAGACTCTTCCTGAAAGAGAGGGGCTATGCAACGACAGAATCAAACAGAATTGAGGAACGTTTTGTTCACCTTGAGGAAAAAGAAGTTGTCAAGTGAGACATGAACCAGCTATAGCGCTCCGCGGAGTATGGCGCGACTTTGGATTGAGATCAGACGATGAAAGAATGAATTTGCAGATAAAGAACAATCACAATGTTTCGAAAATTTTTCTTGTAACGTCCAGCGACCAAATATCGGCTGAGTCCCTTAAATCGTTGCGCACATTGTTCACTTTCATAAAGGCGGAATGTGACGCCCCAAAACGGAAATGGGAACTGGGCGACAAATCAATTTGTGATGCGTAGCCATGATAGTCGCAGATACACGGTTTGCACAGATGAGTATTTAAATGACAGGTAAGTATTTACTTTCGATTATCGTTGTCTAAACGCTGTATATGAAGACCAGAGAGATGCAAGAATCGAAATTGTCTGAGAGGATTAACCCAGATAGAATACCGGATATGAAAAAGCTTCAAATAACCGATGAATACAGTTGCGAAGTTGGACGGTGAAGTAGTTGACAGGCAAAATACTATCTGCTGGTATTCTTTGTAAGAGATGGATCCCGTGGTAGCGAAAGATCAAAAAGCTGCGATACAGATGTCAGTATATGGGAAGGGCATGAATCTTCGCAGAGTGAGGATATTGTGATGCTACAGCCATATGGGCGAACAGAAGGACTGATAGAAAGAGCGAACTGTCACAATATAGCCGACTGATGGGATGCTCTGAAGACAAATATTCCTCAGTGAAATAAACTGTTTGGACTTTGTGGGACGGAAGTGAATGGCAACGTTAAATGTGACGTTTTGCAAATATATCGATGACTGTGATAAAATAAGAGCGAGTTTTATCTCTGGGATCGGTTAAGTTTTGCGAATGGGACAAGCGGGTGGTTTGGCACGAATTCTCAGGAAAAGGAATCATGAACGGTAAGCCGAGTAAGGAAACGGTCTTTTAACCCCACGATGATTATGTTCTAGGGAAGGTAGGATTTTTTTGGGCGTAAGAAGCGGTAAGTTAAGGTGGCGAAGTTGGAGGCAAGTACGATGAAAAATAGGCGATAACTGGGGGAGATAGTTTCATATTTGCAGCATTTCGGGTGGATAAATGTTGTTGTTTTTTGCCGCAACCGGTGCTGGTGGGTGGGGCTGAACGTGCGCTGGACACCAAACTAGAAATCTTTCTTGGTGACAGGAAGTGCGATCCGCCATCCTAGCTGCGCCAGCACATCGTTGCAGACGTCCTGCACGCCCGATGTGCGCCGGCCAAAGCGGTGGATCTGACCGCGCCCCGCCCCGTTGGGCTCCGCTGGAATGATATTGGCGTTGTCACATAGAGATAGAATAGTCCAGAAGCTTGCGACCAGGTTGCGAGGGGTCTCGTATAGCAGGGTCTATGTGGTGGTGACGAAATGACGAGCAGGTATCGGATTTTCAGCGGTTAATGTGGGCCAGGTATTATGCCGAGCCATCGAAGGGAAGGCACCATCAGTGGTTGTCTTGAAAGGTAAAAATAGAAAAACGCAGTCTAGGGTGCTCCCAGCTGAGGATCACCGGTCAGTGGTAAAGAGAAACCTCTAGTGTCTAGAAATTGGAAATACTTGGTGAATGGTTTGACTTTGCAAAACACAAGGTTGTACACGAAAGATCAGTGAAATTTGAGTGGTATATACGGCGACTTGTGTGGTACGTGGGTCTTGTGGCCCCCGACTCAGACCCGCGTGTCAGTAACCCAAACCAACTTCGTACGCTCGCTCCTCCGAAGTATATGGATCACTGTTTGATACGAGTGTCAGGACGTCAAGCCGTTTGTTTAATTCCTCTTTAAATCTCGGCAAGTGGCTTACTGCACGGACATTCGGTGGAAGTTCATTCTACATTTGTGAATATTTAACAACAAAGAAATTGGACCGTAGGCTGGTTATCGAGGACGGCACAGTGACCGAATGACAGCTGTGTCGTAACGAATACCTTAGGCTTAATGGATCTCGTACCACAGGGGAGGCTTTGCAGGATCTATATTTTAATAATAAGTGGAAAAAGGACAAGTTGTTCTTTATCCGTCGGAGGCAAAGGGGTTTGAGATGTAGCTGATTACAGCGCCGTTTTAGTTGAGACTAGACGAATAGCCAACTAATTGTTTAGTAGAGGTGCGCTGAACATTTTCGATGGCGATCCTATCAATTTGGCGCATGTTGAAGCCAACTATTGAACTATATTCTAGCAATGGCCTAACGTGTGTTGTATAGAAACTGAGCTTACTTTCACGCAAACGGAATGTTTTGTGGACAAGTCCTATTAACCTGCGGGACCTAGCAATTTGAATGTCTGTTTGCTCCCAGAAGTTGAACGAACAGGAGTAGTATATGCCCAGGTCGCGTACTGATGATTTGTTGAGGATCAGATGACCACCTATACTAAACGTTTCTGGAGGGACATGACACTTATATGTAAGAATGCAGCTTTTGTCCGCCGAGAACTTCATTACCCAATCCGTACACCACGAATTTAGCATCCGTAGGTCCTCCGATATTTTTGCTATAGTATTACCCAATGAATTATGGTCAAAGGTGTACAACAACTTTACATCACCAGCAAATAAAAACGGAGTTCCGTGGCGAACCACGGTAAATATGTCATTTACGTACATGAGAAACAACAATGGGCCCAGTACACTATCTTGGATCACACCGCTGGTTACAGGGCTGGGCATGGAAATCGTGCCATCAACTTTTACTACTTGACTGCGCGAGGACAAGTACGATTCTAGCCAAGCATACAGTGGGTCAAAAATGCCGAATGTCTTAGCCTTTGACAACAAACGAATATGAGACACCCGGTTGAATGCCTTAGACATGTCTAAAAAGACTGAAATTACTGCCTTGCCATCACTAGCAGCTATCGTAATGAGGTTCAGAAAGTCAGTCATACATGTTGCACAGGATCGATGTTTTGGGAACCCGTGCTGACCTTCACTTATAAGGTGGTTTTTGAGGAGGTGATCTGTTGGTTTAACTTTTATTAATCTTTCCATAATCCTCGATACTACTGGGGTATGATTCACAGGCCGGTAGTTGGCCGGGTCCTCCCGTGTTCCCTTCTTAAGAATTGGAATAACAACCGAAGTTTTCCACTGTTTAGGATACCAACTAAAGCGCATAGACAGATTAAATAAATTCGATAAAAGAATTGGGATATCTGGGCCACCCAATTTAAGGATGGCCAATGGTAACGAGTCCGATCCGGGGTTGAAAGACATTTTGATATTTGAAATTAAAGGCTCGATTTCGGAGGGCAGGAATGTTATAGAGGAAAGTGGCTCATATGATGGTACTGGCGGATTGCAGAAAAATGGTGCTGTGTCGCTAATTAAGGAAGAAGCAAAAAACGTGTTCAGCGCTTCTGCTATGTCCAGCGGTTTGTCGAGGCACGTGTTATTGAAAGAGATAGAAGAGATAGATGAAGTTGTTTTGGGGTTCCTCGACTTCATCAGTTTTGCAAGAATCTCGACTTTCTTAGAATCACTTAAGGCCCTGTGTTTCTGTTGTATGATTTCACTATCAGAGCACAGTTTTATCTTTTCAGCCAAACGATTAACCTGTATAAACAGTAAAAAGTCCCCTGTTTTAAGATAAACGCGTCGGAGTCTACTTAACTTCAACTTAAGACGAGAAAATTTATTGTCTTTGAGGCGGATTGACGATCCTAGTGACGGGGTAATTAGGTTGAGGCATAGTTCAAAGATAGGATAAAGTTGATCTGCCACCAGCTGAGGATCTGCACTTAAAAAGAAGGTGTCCCAATTTTGGCTGCGAATCAGAGAAGGTAGTATATTCCAGTTAGCCTTATGATACGGTTTATGCAGGGGTGTCGGCTGTTTATATTTTATGGGCACTGTGAAGCAGCAGTGGATAGTTGCGTGATCACTCCCGGGTAGGTTATTCTGAACTTTTGTTATAACCTGGGTTAATCTCAGTGACAAGATTAAGTCAAGAGTGTGGTCGCGTCTGGTTGGGGACGTGACGTGCTGCTTCCATCCTCCCAGGTGAATTGCATTCAAAAACTGCAGTAAATGGCGTGGTGCTGTGAGTGATGTCCAGCACATTTCTGGTGCATTAAAGTCACCAGCTATCGACTTTGGGCCTACTTTAAGATCACTAATTAAGTTGAGTGCCGTTATAATTTGGAGGAAGCTATCAGGACTAGATCTAGGCGGACGGTGTACGCAACCTAGTATCAGTTCTTGACGTTCGACTTCAACGTTCAGCCATACAGAGTCGACAATGCCATCTGGGATAGTACGCTGAAAGCTTGTCGCCCTGAGAGTTTGCTTTACATACACTAGACAGCCTCCAGCATGTTGATGTGTTCTGCCTTTGCTGAAGGATTTGTAGCCTAATACCTCAATTTTCTCTACTAGAAATGTGTCCGATAACCAAGATTCCCTCACTAAAATAAAGTTATAGTCGTTTGTCAGTGCAGCTGGTCGTATGTATTGGATTTTGTTCCTAATAGAGCGTGCATTGACCAATAGCAATTTGAAAGTTCCAGTGCTTCTGAAGTCATCATTGATATTAGTACTTACCGTTCGTTGACCGCTGCATTTAACCTCAAAAGAATCACAAGCGCAGGAAGCTAGCCCGCTTAAGTTGTCTTTCGCAAAGGGAGGACTTGGGTCTGCATATAGAATATTAAATGAAAGGGTACTGGGTATTACACTACTATGCGGCCGGTTAGAACGGTTCATGTGAAGCATGTCTAGGTTGTTGGGCCATGTTGTGCCCACGTTACGTATGGAAAAAAATAGGCACTTGGGCTAGATATGGGGTAACCGCTGGTAGATGGGAGGATATGCAATGCGCTCGGATAGCTCAACGGAGGGGGAGGTAGGAAAGATGGAAATAATGAGAGACTAGGCTGATGGAAAGGTTCCATTGGTCCGGAGTTAGGTATGAACGCAGTTCGCTCATCATACCATCTATTTTTATTACGTGTATGGTCCCGTTGTTGTTATATCATCACCTTGGAAGTGCTATTTTGTTTCGTATGCTGAGAGATGCGAGGATATCCCAAATGAGGGAAGTCGGTCGGTGCCGAATTTGGTCTAGAGAACGAACTATCATTGTCACTATTCATGCATCCCCGTACGGTTTGCCTGCACGGAGACTTAGCCTTGGGAACTAACCTCTCGTTGACTCTCTCTTCTGGAAGGTTATTTATTGTCGGCGACATACGTGGCATACGAGTGGCACGCATGAGCTTTTCGTCAGTGTTTAAACGGTGGCCTATGGGGATATATATTAGCGCTGCAGGTTTTATTTCATTGGGAACTTGAAGTCCCGTGGAACGGTCGACCAGAGCTGGAGACGTAATGTGAGGACCCTCCTGGGATGAGCCCGTAGCTGTTGTCGATAAGTGTTGTCGATTCGGCTGGGGTAGCTGTGGGGAGGTGGGGGAAGATTCGTCTAGATCAACTAACCCTGTGGGTCTTCCAGGGTTAGGAGAGTGAGAGGTTTTGTTGATCCTTGGTACAGTGCTTGGAGAAGAGGGTGACTTCCGGATCTTAAAGCCCATGTGATTAGAATTTAAAGCGGCACATCTTATCACTTCTCTTTGTAGTGGAGTTCTATCAGCTTGTATCCTGATTGATTTAAACTGCGAAGCATTTGCGACTATACGCTGTTTAGTGATGAATTCTCTAGCGATTTTTCTCATCAGGAAATTGGAACAGAAGGGGACAAGAGTGCCTCTGTGACCTTTTTCTTAGTCTTCTGCAGTGACATGGAAAATGGGCCGTGCACGCGGCTTGAAGGATAGTAGATTTAACTACTGTGATGTCTAGCCGATCAGGGATGTTGAAGACAACTGCATTTTTTGCTTTCTGCAGCCGTCGCAGGATTTCCGATGCCATTGAGTCAAGAAACTGACTAGCTGTTATTAGGTTCTGGGGACCAGGGAATGCCGAGGGCTCAGGAAGGTAGGTAAGTGCTGTTAGTTTTGATAATATGTTATCAACCGATGCAATCTGGGTAGACATACTTGCCAAGTTACTTTCAATGGCACTGGCCTTTCTACTGGCTTCCCCAAAAATTTCTATCATATTGGGGGTATTTTTGTGTTCAGGTCGTTTGGGTTTCTGATTTGCTGTAGAGCGAGAAGTCATTGGTTGAGACCGTTTGCTAGTTGACCTGGCCATTTCTTTTTACAGAATATTGGTGGTAGGTGATATGATCTGCGATGATGACTAACGGATAGACAACCCAAGGACGGGTAAGAATAGCTACTGCTGTTTTATTTTTGTAGCTAACTCTGGGTCACTCACACGAATTATGAGGGACTGATAGTTGAGATAAGGTGTGGAATTCTTAAATATGGCAATGGTGAAACGTTTAATGTAGGTTACTGGTGAAATGGTCCTAGAATAGCTAATATGAGAAATTAGCGAAATCTACAAAAACCTTGACGCGGGGTAGCGCAGCGAAGTCAAATTTGCCTGGAACGTAGTTCCCAGAAAACCACAAGTTCTTTTGGCATTTGGGTCAAGGCCTCACGTGTCACACCTGCTGTGCAGGCGTCGGTCTCAGTTCCACTCAGCCGCTCAGTAGGGGTCTCCACCGAAGTGCTAGCTTTCGTAGAAAATCTGACCCCCTCCTCAACATGTTCCGCTTCGAAACCCACTAGTTGACGTATATCAAGTTTATTTTCCTCGTCAGCCGTGCAGTGCGCCGGTTCCTTGCAACGGAGGTGCTTAAAAGTGATCGGCATTGTAGTAGCGCTTTCTTTATCGTGTTATTCGGCCGCACTTATCGTATCTTCCACCAGTCCCGTTGGAAAAAGAGGACCTAAAAAAGTGGGAAGCACATCTGTGCTTGCCACCTTGAGTACCATTTGGGGGAAATCAAAGTAGACAGTACAAATCCAAGTCGGCCCCTCAGGTCTGCGGTACCACTGAGAACTTGCTTGTGTTAGATTTCCACGTGGAAAACAAAACCCAGGATGCCGTTGGCCGCATCGGATTCCGCCCTCTAGTGATTTGCTTGGGCGTCTTAAATTTCCACATCTACCGTCTCTCCTTGCTGCGTAAAATGGTGACTTTCTAACAACAATTCTACTTGAACCCTTCATTGAGCTGCAGTCTGCGGTTAAAGTTTTTGTTCAACCACGCATTGAAACCGGGTCACGGGGACGGAGGAAGCCCTTCGGCGAACAGGCTAAAATAAGTAGATTCTAGCCGAGTAGAAAAGCAATGATAATGAGAATCCGAATAATGTATTGTGCTGTAACTCTGTACCTTCTTTGATGAATTGCTCCAGCAAACGACGAAGTAGGTAGTCATATACAGCTTGAGTAGAACAATGGAAAACGGTGTCATCTTGGTATGACTCAACACTTTTAAGACCTTGAACAAAATGTTCAAGATACTGCTGCTGCACGCAAGAGATCAAAACCAGAAGGCAAAATGTTGCATCGAAATGAGCTGAAAAGAATGTTGATGGTCGTTACGGCGCTGGCTTCCTTATCAAGGGGTATTTTAAGTATGCATTCTTCAAGTCAATCTTCTAGAGTACGCTAGACCAAGCAAGTCCGTAGAGCACATCTTTGGGTTCTTCAGTTGTGCCCGTACGCTACAGTAAGCAATCGTTCAGGTGAATCGGCAGCCACCGCACGTTCTTGGGGTCCTTCCGTCAGCTTTCAACTGAGTGACAATTGGTATGGCCTGGCCAGACGACTCCACAGGGCTAATAATTCCACGCTCACACATGGACTGTAACGCTTGGCGGACGGGTTCTCTCAAACCAGAAGGAGTTATTCCGCGCTTTAGAAAGATGGGATTGCCAGATATCTCTAACCTTACTTCAGGAATGTGTATTCCATCAGGAGCCTTAGAAAACTTTAAAGCAATCTGTTGTATATCCAATGGATCAGGTGAAGAAGTTAAGAAAGGTACGCCAGTGTACAGTTTACGAAGAACTTTTAAACCGAGGGATGAAGGTCCCGAATCAGAAACCAAAATCTCGTTCCATAGTATCCGAGTCACGTAACTGAGTTGGAACGATACAAGAGCCGAAAAGTGGGAGTTTGTTTGCAATAATACCCCAAATATTCTGTTTGCTAGGATTAACCTTAGCAGTGGGATAAACACAATCCAGAACCTGGCGTAGAATTGTGGACTCTACGCTCCCAGTGTCAACTATAAAAGTGTGCTCGTTACCCCCTGGAGTATGCAACGTCCGATAAACATGTGAAACTTTCTCTGGCAAAACGGCTGAAGCAGGTGTTGAACAACTGGTATCAAGTGGGGAAGTGTCAAATGGTGCTGAATTGATTGTCAGTCGACAAGTCGGGCTGCTTCTACAAACCTTTTTAATATGGCCAACCTTACCACAGGTAAGACACAAAGCTCGCCGATAGGGACGTGTGAAACCAGAATGCAATTGAACACATGAAACACACTTGTTCAAATTAGAACTTGTAAGGTGAGATTTTTGGTGGGTAGATAGCTGAAATGGAGGCTGGTTGCCACCACAATTCATCGTCTTGTTCAGATGCGCCAATGTTTGAATGCGTCGCTCGCCTTGATGTTTAGCGGAATTGAACAATACGGGCCCTGACGCGGCAGTTACAGCTTAAAAGTCCTGATATTGTTCGCAAACGTGATGAATGCGATCAATGGTCCGATCGGCTGAAAGTAACAGTTTCTGTTGCAAATGTGGAAAGTTGATTCCTACAATCAGGCGATTGCGCAGATGATCCTACAACTGAGGACAGCAGTCCCACTTTCCCGCTTCTGTCTACAGTTGGATAATGAACTCGCTTACTGACTGGTTTTCAAGTCCAGTGAGGCAGTTAAATTTGGCCTTCTCGGTGGCAACAAAATTGACTGGCTTGAAGCGCTGCAGAAGGATGTTCTTGAGCTCGTCCTGTGGTAAACTGATGGGAGGATCCGGAGAAACAAGTGTTTCGCGAGGCTGTATACGTCGTTTCTAGTGAAACGAAGAACAAACCGTTTTTTTTTGCATCATCCAAACGATTTCGGGTCAAACGCCAGATGCCGAAACGTTCCAGGCAGCCCTCAACCTGTCGGAATGTAGAATTTCCATCAAGAGGCTCTATTTCAGAAGCAATCATAGTTTAGCTCCTTTGCGCGGCGCCAAATGTAACATCGAATTGATTGAGTGGGCTTAACCCTGCACGGAAGTACCGAGAACCAAGAATATCAACATCGAATAGGATGTAGCGTAGTACTTCGTACTTGCGGTATCATGCAACGTACAAGCGTGTATTTTAATGGACAGGATACAATAAAACAAGCCAGAAAGAATCACTCATGAGTATTACTGTTTGATGTGACACTTTTGTATTGAATAGTCTGCAGATTTACCCCTGTTGTCTCTGAACATCTAAGTTGTGAATGTCTAAGAGACACATACAAGACCATCAAGCTCCATGTGATCAACCGTGTGTGAACACGTGCGGCAAATCTGTAGCACCAAGGAGCCAAAGACTGACCATATACTGTTTACAAAACTGGTTTCACAACTAACAAAGCTGCTTGCTAACAGTGGCGTCTTTAAACTGCTGAGAGGACAGAAGTCACCGGTCTGGTGATCATTTACGACGAGTCTAGACTGAAACATACAGAGGAAGCGATGTGAACCATATCCGCCAAATTTTGAGAATGCTGTGTGGTAATATGTGCTGGGTAGGACTCGCCACTACCTACAAATTGTGCCCGTTTCATCGATTGACTGCTGTCCTGCATAGGACAACAGTATTTTGAAAACGAACGTTTTACGAACAGTGCGCACCGTCACTCTGGTTGTCACGGTCACGATCGCACGAGCCCCGTTATCTTGCATGCACATCTTCCGTCAAGGGTTCAGTGGAGAGCAATTAGGTAATATTCCGTTCGTATGAACACGTAAAGAAAATTTCCCCCGTAGTATATGACGTCCCGAAGCAGTTACCACAAACAATGCCTCTAGATCTGCACCGTCCGATAAAGAGCGTTCACATAAAAGAAAAAAATCTAGAGTAAAATTGAGAATCCGATAGAACGGCTTAAATGGCTATTGTGAGAAGCACGAAAATCCCGATAGTGGCTGTGCTGGGGTGCAATAATCTCGCTGGATCGTGCTAAAAACCCACTACGTGGACGATGAGCGGCCGGTGTGGAACTCAAACCGACGCCGCACACTTAGAGCGGGCCAAACGCCAATTGCCAATCTGTGCTTGGGTCGGGCAAATCAGCCGCATGGTTGCGCTGAAAGTCAGTCAGACCGGCCACGATCTGTAGACCAACTACATTCCAAGCATGATCGCAGGTGACTTAAGACTGCACAGAGGTAGGCCTACTGGCCGTGACAGTCCCGGCTTTGTGAAGTGATACACCTATATCCTGACTGAAGCAATCCAAAAGAAGATCGTCGCCAAGTGTCCACATTATGTAGTAAAAACAGGAGAACATATGACTGTATTCTCGTGTCGACGCAAAAGGCGTGAAATCAGCCGGAGAAATCCGACAACCACAAGTTCAACTAGTAAAATCGTCCGTGAATTTTTTCTCACGCCCATCATCATCATCAACCCATTCGTCAAGCGACTAGTGTAGACGGACGTACTTTGTTTAGCGCATGGCAGAAATAATGCCATTGTTCAAATCACGTCATGCACGCCCAGAAGGCCTATGTACGTACACACCGATAAATATACGCATATAAGCACGTTTGCTCTTGAAAATTCTTTCATTCGGTTTCCAAAACATATATACCAAACATTTAAAAGACGCATGAGGACCTCACGAAGTTTTACCATGCTTAATAGGTTGATTAAATGTGGTTCGTTCACGAGATGAATTTGTATCTCATGATTGCGGTACATTTCGCAGACTAAGTACACCTCCCGGAAGTTCAACCAACGGTTTGCGGAGGCATCGTTTGGATGGGAAATAATGCATTCGATTCCATTGACGTCCCATTGACCGTCAGTGGAAAGTCACTCCTTATTCACAGAAGCAGAAATAATGAACAACTAGTGCATTAGTGCATGCATCGTGTACAGTGCATGAGTGTTAATGTATGCATGAACCGATAAATACCATATCGCGATTATATATATATATTATAGAGAATTCAAGGCGTACGCTGAGTTGTAAAACGTTTATTGTGACGTTTCGATCCAAACTAGGAGTCTTTGTCAAACTTGAGTGAATGAGTGTGTGAATGGGACGGCTGGTTCCGCACGTTTTTAGTGTTTCTCTTTTGTCCTTTTTTTGATTTTTCGCTGTCGGTTTTGCCTGGGTGAGGTAATGCTTATCAGCCTCGACGTGTCGGTTGAATGAGTTGATCTAATGCAGGGCTTCGAGGATCAGGCGCTCCCTCTTCTTCTTTGTTGGGTGACTATTCTTGCGCTATCGATTTTGACCTCGTGACCTGTCTGTTTGCAGTGGTTAAAAATCTGTGAGTGTGTGTCGGCGCGTCGCGGTGCTAGTTTATGTTCGTGAAGGCAAGTACGTAGTTGTTTACCTGTCTCGCCTATGTAGTCCTTATCACATCCTAGGCATGGTATAGCGTAGACCACTCCTGGTTGATCATGCTGTTCGACACGGTATTTTCCGCTGTATAGGGCGGTCCGCAGGGTGCTGACGGGTTTGTGGGCAACTTTGATACCCAACGATTTTGGCATACGATCTACTGCTTCTGATGCTCCTCGTATGTATGGTAGCACGACCATGCTTTCTGGGCTACTTTTCTTTTGGCTTCTTTTGTTATATATATATATATATATGCGCATGATCACGATCAAATTTGCATTATCTTACATGGGAAGACATGCCAGTAAATGTCGTATAATATATGTATATATATGTGTAACATTATATTAAAATTGTATATATAAACAGATATAATGTAGCACGAAGGTGATAAACTATTACTCAACATGTTACGCGTACGTATACGTATCTGCATCTATGTATAGGTTCACATATATTCTGGGTGAGAATTCAAAATAGATTGACTAAGCTCATCTCTTTAACAAAATTGTTCACAACGGGATTTTTTGCAAATACGAGAACTTCAGAAATGCCACGCTAGACTTACCAATGTTTAATCAGGCTTCAAAGCCCCACTAACATGGTTTCCTCGGGCCCACTTAGCAACCGCGCGCATCTAATTGAGCTTCTAAGATCCATTCAACTTAAATCCATTAGCAGGTGTTCTTTTATGCGCTGCAAGTCTTGTTGCTGGTCTGTAGGTCACCTAGTGCGCTTTTACTTCCAGAGCTGCCCTTCGACTTTCATAATCTGCCTGCGGGACTATCTCTTGCACTTACTGTCTAGACTTATTCAGAACATTTCATATATTCCATGCTTACCAGCTCCTCAGTCAGCCGTTTCCGCAATCCAACAACCCTGCTGTAAATATTGCCTATTTTGCTTTTGAGCCCACCTAAGATTTATGCCATTCACTCTTGTGAGTTTACTGGCAGCCATCACAATCTTCTTTGGCTTCTATTTGCAGTAAATTTTTCAGGGTTTTGAAAGCTTCATTGAGGTTTCTCTTAGTGCTCTTTCTGGAACAAATAGTCGCATATCCTGCATTTTCGATCTACAGGTCTTTCCTTGCTGACGCGCCATCACCCTGGGGGCTAGTCTTTGGAATATTCGAGGACGGGCTGCATCTTTTTGAGTAAACGTGTCCAAGCCCACACACATTATTCGGAATGAGGCCTCACTTCAGTCTAGCACGAAGGTGAGAACGCATCTGCTCGCTGGCATCAAATTGCAAAATTAAGTCCTAAAAGCTTCTTACGTGACTCACAGGGGGCATCTTGGTCTCCTCCGCCTACATGAAGCTTGCAGTCGTAAAAACACCTGTCTCTTTTGTCTGCTGCGCCACCTCAACCAGGAACGGTCCAAATTGTCTCGTGAAGCTTAACTGCTGGTGCCCCCGTTGGCAAAAATTTTTTATCTTCGTTTAAAAACATATCCAGCCGTGTGTCTACCTAAGCACTTCACCGAGATTTCTATCCATGAACTCCCACTGACTTAGCCAGAAAACCTCCACATCACCTGCAGACATAATACGCGAGAGCTTCCGCGCTTCAGCCGGGCCATTCATATAAGCAAGGAACAGGAGTGGTCCCAGGACTAATTCATCCATATATGCTGAATGAGAGTATGTATGTCCAACCCTAACATAAAGTATTCTGTTGGTCAGGAAGTCAGCTATCCAATCATGCAGCTGTTTATCTGTCCCATAAGCCTAAAGTTTATCCAGCAGTAGGCGGGTAATTGCTGAGTCCATAGCCTCACTGATATTCAGCTGACAAGCTTGCGCTACTCCGCCCTCATTCAGTAGCGTGATGAATTCTTCCAACAATTCCGGAATTTTCGACAGGGGTGACTTACACTTCAGAACCGACGCTGTGCCCAGCTTGGAAGTTTGTGTGCTGCATAATGCTTCAAAGGCTTCCTGTTAATGTTTCTTGCGAGGGGTCCTCAGGCCTGCGGGTTTTATCCTGCGGGCATCTTCTACTTTTGTGAATGGACACTGCTGCCGGTACCTTCCAGTCAGCCGTAGGTAAGCCTCAACTGACAGTGGCAAGAAATAGTCAACAAACGAGTCTACTCCTTTCAGCAGCCGGAGATTTTATGGTGATTACACTTAAGACATCTGTTCCCGCCGGCTGGTCCATGCTCAACCCCTCCAGTACTAATCGTACTGCCTCTACCTTTATGGACGAGTAGCATATAAGGAACCCTCAATCAGCCTTCTCTCTTTCGATTTCGCCATCCACTTGATCTTCACTTCCGAAGTATTCGCTGAAAGCCTCTTTGATGTTGTGATTTCTATCGAATTCTCTCCTGTCAACTCAAATTAGAATTCTGGATTTTCCTCCCAAGAAACTTCCTGGTCGAGCTTACCAAAATGTCTCTTAGGGTTCTGATATTTGTTTTTTCCAATGAAAGCTCAAAGGTTCTGTTCGCTCTTTTTTGCACCTCCTCAAATGAATCCCGGCACTCGGTGTTTTGCGGACACGTTCTCCCTTTTTCGACTGTTTCAACTTATGCCGACTCCTACCCTATTCAGGATAGGTCTTCTTACGCCGTGGCACCAGTTCGTCCAGCTCAAGTCATTTTGCATAGGGCAGGTAACGGCCGCGGCCAATCAACCGTCCAAAGTTTCTTTTTCGGTAGACACGTTTAAATCACTGTTCACTGCAGGGTGTATTTCATCGAATCCCCGCTTAAAACAAGAGGGAAACGGTAAATTTCATTTCTTATCAGTTGCTAAAAGCCCTGCATTGCGAGCATACACCGACCAACTGTGCGACAAAAGGAAATGTTATCAGTTAATACATTTCAGACGGGCCCACATGCTTCATCTTTTCACTTAGTGAGCATGCTTAGAGCTTACTGTCAGAGATAATCAGGTTTTACTAACGACCTCAGGCCCATTTTAGTTCCGTTCTGTTCAGTTCGGACAGGATTTTGTGTGGCTGGAATCGGTCGTCTTTGGAGACAGCTGTTTTATAGGCCTTTTTCCGTAGGTCCTAGCAGATAATTATATTTCCCTTGTCATAAGCAGAGATTTCAAGCAATAATGACTTTGGTGGAGAGGAATGCGGGCAATAGGTAAGTTGTCTATTATCCGTAAGCTAACTGAAACAATTCGGGGTATACCGCCGACAAACGTCGGTCGACTTATTTCCTAGAAGCCTCATCTGCAGAGGCTTTTATGACCCCTTCTGGAGCCTATTCCAGGGAGGCTTGGCTTTATATGCGAAGCCATTTTTCCTGATTTGTAGCATTGAGGGGTTTCTTTGCAACATCGGTCTATGCTTCCTTGTGTCCATAGACCTGGAACTGGAGAGGCTAAGTCCTCTCTTTTCATACCTAGCAGTCCTTTTACTGACTTGAAGGCTTCTGTCAAATCCTTGTGAACCTCTCTAGTTTACTCCGAGACCAGATCCAGAACTCGGAGAAGCCCTGTGCAGCTAACCTCGCACTTACTCGGTAGTCTTTCTAACGTCTAAATCTTGCACATTCTCCGGCGGTCTATACCCTCCTGGTGGCACAGTGTCCGGGTTCGCTTGCAGTACTCCCAATCTGGCCCAACTATGGATTGATAAACTGGAGTGGAAATCTCCCGCCGCCCACAAGATGCTGTGGATTTGAGTCGAAAGTGTTTTTTCACTGAGGTATCTTCTGTTGCTGTGCGCTGTTTCGACGGCTTGAAGCTGTTGTCTGGTACAACGCCTGAGACCGTTTTCAATGACCATGCGCCTTTCTCACTGGCCAAGGCATCCGCAGTCATGAATTGGCTGTCGGCAAGATTCAGCAGAAGGTCCCAAGTACGCGATCGGTTTTGCGCGGATAACACGAAAAGCGCAATATCTTCTCCAGTTATCTTGAGGCAGTTCACAAACGTGAATATAGACTTGGTAAGTTCGCGAGCTAAATAGCCGGCTAAGAAGAGCAAAAGCAGAAGGCCGAGCACCCGGCCCTGTGGCGAGCCGTTTATCCCACCTCCCGATCTCGAGACATGACTACCCACTTTAGCTCCAAATGTTCGCCCTGTAGAAAGCTAATTACTCATGTTCCTGCATATACAACAGATCCTATAGATTCTGGTTTGGCTCTCCGAAATGTTAAGCTTATAGACTCAAAGGTCATGCTGAAGTCTCCACTCAGCTGTCCCTCGTGCTTGGTTACCCCACCAGTGAACAGCAGGAGGTTCGTCAGACAAGATCACGCTAAAACAAACCCATGCTGTGCACCTGATATGAGGTCTGTTCTCTAAATATTCGACTCGAGCACTCACACAGTACTGAGTCAAGGCAATGGGGAGGTAGGCTTTGGCCTCTCGTCAAGGCGCGGCCTTATTTTTGCATCAAAACCATCGCCCCTCTCCAAACTCCGGACACAAATTCCCCTTTAAGTTGTGCTACACACGGCTGCATTTTGGAGCCTCTAAGGCCTTCGCCAGAGACAGAGTGATGGCTGGGTGAATTCCATGTGGTCCAGTGGCTCTTTCCTATCCCAGAGCCGCAGCTCCGTGTTCTTCTATTCTCGTGGACTAAGCCTGGTGTAAGGGTACTTAGGGCGTACCGATAGACGAAATAATATCGTTTACAGATAGAGCTCGCTAGTTTTTCCTGAATCGATGGTAAATATTAGGCCACCGATGACGGTCGATGGTTCAGGTCAGGCCAGGCCGGGTTACACAGGACCGGTAGTGACCTTGGCTGATCCAGCTTCTGGATTTTCTTGAGTGGTTTGCACAGAGGTCGGCACCTTAGTGAGTCAGATCGTAGGCTCCGGCTTGGGATACTGAAAAGCCTGGAGTAAACTGCAGTTTCTCCATACTCCTCAGTATTCTGCTCCTGTGAATAATTCGTTCCACTTGGCATCCAGCATTCTTTCAAAAAGCCACACACATGGTGGTATTTATGATAATAATAAAGGTATTTTTCTCGACCTAGGGCGAAAAGCATGCATGAGAGCATGATCAAAATGTAATTTGTCACATAATGAAACGGGAAATTACAAATTTTGAAGAGAGGAGTAGCCCATTTTAGAAAACAAGAGCAAAAAACTGGGACTATGTTAAGTTAACTGTGCCCATTCCCGTGATGAGTAAACGGAAATAAGCTGCCATTATTTTCATACATATGACTTCCCCCTCCCTCCGTAGTCTGTCACCCTTGCGCTTCCTCCATTATTGGTTTCCATATGTCTCCGTTAACCGTTAATCCACAGCAGGGGCATGCACTGACCGCCTGTATTATTTCCCTTTTCCAGTTCCCCCTTATGGACATTTCACCCTCGACGTTGGTATACGCGCCTGGATAAATCTGCTGTATGGTCGACTACTAACCGCTGGCTCTGCCCCCTGAGACCCCTCGCAACCTGGCCATCTGATCACCGATTTTATGCTTTCATATTTGAACTACACCCCACATGCACAACCATCAATAAACATTAGCGTCGTTCTCTACTATGCGGGGCCTGGTCTGATTCACCGCTTTGGTCGGCGCACATCGGAGGGGGGGGGGGGGGCGGGCACTCTGCAGCGACGTGCCAGCGCAATTAGGCTAGTGGATCACACCTTTTGTGTTCACTTCGAAGTGCTTTTCAGGTTAGGTGTCCAGAGCATGGCCGGTTCCACCGGTTAGCACCAGTGGCGGGTTGCACGCTCCAATGCTGTCATTTGCAGATCGCATGCTCCAACCATCCTTGTTCCGCCAAGGTACGCCCACCTATCACTTGTGGTGTCACTCTTATCACCCCCATTCTCGCCGTTCTTTCATGGTATGCAAGCCTACTCATTCTGTCCTCGCTCCTACCGACTCTTATCGTGTCACCTGTCACTGACTTCACTGTCATTTTACCCACTTTACTCTGCCGACGACCGCAAATATTTCTTTTCCCACCCGTGTAGTCGTTGCCAGATCGTGATCTCCGTCCAACTGGCATCACCCTATACTCATAAAACTCACTGATCGCATTCTTATGCCTCACTGCCTACCGTTCTGGAAAGTCCTCCCTCGTTCTCCATTCTCACGCTCAATGCCATTAGGCACCAGTCCCACCCGCACCCTTGACAAATTCCCATATAAGAACTCACCGTTCTGAACGTTGCACCCCCCGCAGCTACATTTATTATTGGATCTTTACCACTATATTTTTTTTGCTGGGCTCAGCAGTTCCTCTGTGGATCTTTCCATTCGGCAGAGCCCTGATTAGTATGGTCCAGCCGCATCCACTTGTACAATTTTCCGCAGGCAAACGGCTCCCCAATTCCATTTCCTCAACCGCAACGAACATTCATTTATCTTGCTTTATGTCCATCCGCCGGTTTGTCTGCACTGGTGTTTATTTCTTGTCAGCCTTTTGCGTGTTGCACCTCTAGTGAGACCATCTTACTGGGCATGTCCTACCTGTGTTTTCGCTCAGCGCTCCCATCTCCTGTTTCGTGTATTGCCCGCCACAGGCATTTTCTGTGTGCCTTTCGGGCCGTTCTGCTTTCTCACATTCCATTTTATGAATAATCTTTGTTACGTCATAATTCTCACCTACAGTTTCAATCTCTTTTGTTTGCCAATACCCGATTCCCTTGGCGCTCCCATTGCTTGTTCCTCTCCCACACTGTTTACCGTCACAGCTTCCGCCTCTTTGCAACACAAACAGCCTCTTCCCCTCTTTCCAGGTGCCCTCCTCTACTTTGTATCTTTCATTGCTCTGCGCTGCCTCGCTATTTCCCTCGTCATCATTTTCTCACCAAAAAATGAAAGTTCATTTAATAAAGCTTCTTCCATTGTCGATCGTCACCACAAGTCTTACCTGCATCAAGCTGATTATTAGATCCATTCTTACCAGTTTTATTCGATAATTTCCTCAAGCTTCCCTATTTTATGAGCTGCTCTTCCTGGTCATCATCACTTCTGTTTCCAAGTTCCTTCCCCTGTCTCTTTTTATCCGCCGTGTTCACCGGTCATGAAGAAAATTCACCACGATATTCCAAAGTCAATTCTACAGCTATTCGATCTAACCTTACCTGCCCCTCCCAATCACTGGTTTGTTTTCTAGGGCTTCCTTTTACTGCTCCATCTCCCATTATATTTACATATATACATATTTACTTATTTATGTGTATATATATGTATATATCCTGCAGTCCTCCACCGGCCACTTCTCTTGCTATCATCTCGAAGACCATCATCATATGTCCCCAGTCCTTCTACATCTGTGCCTCACGTCTACCCTATCCAATCCCTTCACAGGTTTTGTCATCTGATCCACCCTTTGCACCTAGCATTTCTAGCTCCCTGGTATACAGCTAGCATTTTGCTCTGTCCACCGACCATCTATTGCAGGGTACCAATGCTTTATTGCTATCTGATCCGTTGCACTGCATCTCACTTTTCCCTCATCGTCTCCGGCTACTGCGGTTTTACGCCGACTTCTAGCCCCCTTTTTATATATCAGTCGGCTTGCAGGTGTCCCTACCCGGACCAATCAGACGCAGTAACTGACCTTGACTCTCAAACTCACCGGGCATCCATTTGACTCCTCCTGTGGGTTCATTTAAACGCCCTACATTTTCTTTGGTGTGCACAAACTATCATACCTTTATTCCCCTTTATTTCCCCTTCTGATCCTTCTTATCCCAGTTTTGTCATGCAAATTTCTACAATTTCAGGAGTTTTGTCCGCCCACTCTATCACTTGTAAAAATTTGATCATGCACCTGGCATGTTTCGGGCGTCTCCTAAATGAACTATTGTCATTATCATCAATATTATTATTATTACTTGTATTGACAAAGGTTTACGCATCAAGTACAAGACGGTTTTAATTTCGTCATCGGCAGGAGAAAGAACCTTCAGGACGAGATTGTTGAAACTAACGTTGTCTCAGGATGCAGAAGGTACCGTGTAAACAGGAAGACGCAGAGGTGATTAGGGATGCTGCTTCAAGTTCATCAGATGGAGTAAACGGGGACAAGCGGCATAGTGGCGCTGAGGGAAACTTTTACGAACAATAAAAGTGTCAGGAAACTGTGAAGAAGGCGAGACGGTTACAGGGAATAGAGGGGATCATTAGGTGATGTGAATCCGCCGCTGGCTGGAGAAGGATGGAGTCCCAAGATATTAGGAATGAACTGCTAGGCGGAATAATGCCAAAGAGGAACAAAATACTGAAACGGATGTGACGGTGAAGGAGTTTTCGTGAACCAGGCCTGGCTACTCTTAAGATAGTAAATGTTCACTATTTTTCGAATATCCTGGGGCTTTCCTGCATCCGAACTGGGCAGTATAGTGGGGAATGGCTTACTGTATCGTGACTGCCCCCTTTATTGGAAGAGGCTCCGCTACGTGGAATTTAGTCACTCGGAAATGGCAAAGTTAGGTCTCGGCCAGACATGATATGTCAGCTGGTGGCTGCCATAGGTAATGCAACTTGTCATGTGAAAGTTGTCCTTTTTCAGGCCTAAAGGATGAGTTGTCAAGGCAGAAGGATTATCAATCATCGGACGAGGTGAACAGCGGAAACTGGCTAGCCTCTGTTGTTGAAAACAATGGAAGTTGTTTGCTAGTGCGCTGAACGTTGGTTCTTAGCCCTACTACCCCAAAGCTCGGATTGATACATAAGTGTGGTAAGAACTATCAGAGACAGCAATCAGTCCAATAGGGAGATGTCGCAAGAGTTCTCATGCCTTTCTTTTAGCATGCAACCAAGTTAGCCAACGGATGAAGGGTTCCAGTAAGGGCTCGGCCGCCACGAGTTGGTCTGTACTCCCTAGGTGTTAGGTATGATCAGATGTATGGTAGGATCAGCCAGCAGGCGACCGAATGTTGTCACCTGAACCTTATATCCGAACATCGTGATAGACAAGGCACTATCCAGCGGGATTCACGCACGCGTGTACTAACTACTTCTTCCGTTAGTCCATTTCGCATTCCCACTACTCTATCGTTGGAGAAGCTCGCTCACACATTGAGCCCAGAGGGTGGCTTCCAAACTTTTATGCTGTTTTCTCTCGTCCTGTGATCAGCGTTCTGTTTATATAAATCCCCTTCACGTATGTCCGATATACCCTCCAGGAATTTAAACGCTTCATCAAGGTCTTCCCCAAGTCTTCTTTTCCCAAATGAGAAGAGTCTCATATCCTGCAGCGGTTGTTCATAGGATTTCCCTCGTTGTCTTTCATCCATCTACTTGGCTAGTGGCTGGAAATTTTCAGGGCAGGCTGCATCCTTTTCACAAAACTGTCCAAGCCTGTACACGGTGTTTCAAAAGTAGCCTCACTACTGCCTTGTTCATTGTTATGAACACTTCAGTCAACGAGCAAGAAAGTGCTGAGCCAAGCCAAAATATTTCACCTCCTGTTTTGCGTGCAGCCTGCCTGCCCTGTTCAGCAATCTTGAGGTCCGCGGTCATTTGGAAGCCCAAGTCCCTTGATGACTGTGGGACCACCACTGTGGGTGGTCCGATTTCGCCCGTGACCTTTACTCCCACTGAAGCTCCGGTTAGCAGCTGACTCTTGTTTTCACTTAAAGGCCTATCACATTTGTTTGCCCCGCTAACTATCTGCATCGGGTCCTTTGCCAGTTCGTCACGATCTCCTGGCCCCAAAAACTTTATATCATCTTCAAAAATGAAACAAGGTGGTGGTAATCCTTCAAACAAACCATTTATGCAGGGGAGAGGAAGAAGTGGACCCAAAACTGACCCCCGGGGTACTCGGCTGGTTGCTCTGCTGCATTTGACCTGAAGATTCCTCCTCGAACTTGAAAAGTCCTTTTTTCCAGGAGGGCTGATACCCACTTGAGCACCTGCACCTCTATCCCAAAAGCCTTCAGTTTCCCCATCATTATTTGGTGGTTGACTGAATCAAAGGTCCCCTGAATTCAAGGCAGCAAACTTCGACCACCTTGACCCCGTCAAGCTGATTTGTGACTTCGTCTAGGAATGCCTTAATGTTCAAAGGACATGATTTGCCCTTCAAAAACCCGTACTGTGCTTTACCGAGCAACTTCTGGTTCAGTAAGTGTTTGCTCATATGCTCCATTGCCAGTCTCTCTATGCACTTGCAGAGAACCCATGTAGGCTTGCAGAAAGGCAATTTTCTTCGTCTGACCGCGACCCTCCCATGTGGATATCCACAACTGTAGCTGAATTCCATTTCAACTTTAATACCCGTTGACTAAAAGTGGCACGGTATAGACGGCGGACATGTCCACTGGTCATGGCAGGCCATAGCTGTATGAAGGCCGGGTACGTGGCATCAGGCCCTGTTGACTTGGGTATGTTAAGTCCTCCCAATAGTTTCTCCGTTCCCCTTTCCTAGTTTGCAGGTTGGGAAGGAAGGGAGTAGCACCTTGCTTTTCGGATGATATTTGCTGTCCCACACCCAGTACTTGTACACCCTCGGGGTACCGGCCTGAGGCGCCTGTTTTCTCTGATCATCATTACATATTTCACTCCCATCCCTCAAAACCAGAGGTCCCACTCCATTCCCGAGCGGAGCCTTGGATTAAACATATCGAGGGGAATTTTTGGATTTTGTTTGCCTTTTCTGGTAAGCGTCAGTTCAAAATTTCTCCTTGTACCTCGTTGGATTATTGCGGCCGAGTTCCTATACTCTTTGTATCGTAGCCAGGCTGTTTCGCCACCAATGGTCTTGAAGATCTGTCTGCTATTTCACCCTTTTTGCCCGCTCGTCGAACTTCCGGCATCCACCAAGCTCATCTGCTTCTGTAAGTGCACTCCTGAGATGGAGCAGAACTGTCCCACAGCTCCTGAAAGTTTCCCTCTCTTTTGTGCCAAATTTCATCTACCCCAGCTTTCCCACCCTCTGTCCTCTAGTCTTGTTCTGCAGCCCTAGTTCTGAGTTCCTCTATTTTTATCCTTCCACAAATTTCTACGTACTTTTTCAGTGGTTTTCGCACGCCTGAGACGAAGGAAACCTTTTATGGTGATATGATCCCTCCTGCCCAAAAGTGTCGGAAAATCTGACCCGTCTATTTCATGTGCATGCCTAGCAATCACTAAGTCAGGGAGCGAAAGCGGCACCTTGTGTCCCTTTTAATTTGTTGAACCAGAGCGCTGCTACGCATCTGGCCGACGACACTTTCTTCAAATCTACCAGAGATACAACTACCCGCTGTTCAATCCACTTCAGGCAGGCTAAAGTCTACTACTATCAGACGTCCACTTGCTGATGCCCGAAGCTGCCATAATGCACCAGTCAGTCGTTTATTCCAGTCTAGTTTTGAATTCGGGCTTTTTATATGTGCACAACAGTCGTCTTTCTGGAAAGTAATCTTACGGTGACAGAGCAGTTTTGATTGCTTGTTGTGCATAAACTCATTTCTGGTTACATTTGCCCTAGTCCTCCTACAACCACGGAAGGCTGGTCTACCACTGGCTGTGTCGTTTGCCCCGTCTTGTCAAAAAACAGGATAGTGGTCTTGCACTCCCTTCAGGATATGGTGGTTCTGGGACAGGCACCTCTCTGAATTGAGTGGCTCTAGAGGTCAGTTCCGCCCATTTGTTTCCAATTGCACAGGCTTTAGTATACAGCACTATCGTGGGTCTTTCGGTTGACGTAGCATTACTAACGTTTGAGCAATGCGTAGCCAAATTCGCAACGGATCCCGAAATCAAAAGACAATTATCCGTGATAATTCTACGATACTAGATTATTAAAATAAACAATGACATAAACAATATACAAACCTCAATAATACGATCACAAGGACTCAACAACGAGAAACCGAATAGCAGCGTGTGAGCAGACAGCACGTGCGTCACGCAGGTCCTGACCAAGGATGTGCCAAAGTAGCGCTCTGGGCGCGAAAAAACAACAATTGGTCCAGAAAAACAACCAGTTTGTAAAGACAAGTCAATAGTGTATGGAAATGAGTGATGTTGGGAAAAACACTGAATCGCGAGGGAAAAAGGGGGATTTTCCACGACCGGCTGTTACACCGCCCACCAAAATCCTCCTGGATCCTTAGCAGAGTCAAAGGTTCGGTATAAAGGTACTGATTCTTCCTACCTGCATAGGCCCTGCTGTCAGTGCGCGCTTCTAATGCTCGTCGTCGACGTTATACTACTGGTCGCACCTAATCCATTGGATACATAGACGTGAGGCTAGTCTACATCTTCCACAAGACCAAATGACCGATGGCGGGCGTGAGTGGTCACATAGACGTTGTCCTCGTAAGGCGCCGTCCGGTCCTGGATGTGCGTGCTTGAGTGTGTGTGTGTGTGTGCGTGTGTGTGTGCCGGGGTTACAATGTAATCACAGGTATGACTACACATCAAAGGAGGACTTTCTGCAATGTCAACAAAAGACCGCGTGGCAAGAAAACGAGTAAATGTAGCATGTGTGTGTGACCTGAGCTCCGCTACTTCCACATATGCAAGGGGCATTCGGTAGCGTCAACAAAAGGCAAAACAACGAACACTGTCACATGTTTGATGGGTTTACGGGATGTAGAGTGCGTCGTGCATGCGTGTATGTATCGGGATGTATAATGGGATCGCACTCATCATCACATATCGGAGAGAACCTTCTGTAATGTCAACGAAAAGACCGCGAGCGCCTTAACGTGTTTGACGGAGACCGTGTGGTATATATGGTGTTGTTTTATCCACCTCGATTGCTGGTGTGAAAAAGGTTTACTAGGCCTCAGGGTTATCAGATCCTCCGTCTTCGCTCTCGAGTAGGTTAATACTGCGTATGTCACGAATGAGCACTCCGTTAGCTGTCTTCACCTTCACCGTTCTTATCATTCCGTCAGTGCTTTTGATGGTTTCTGTAACTACTCCCAAAGACCAAGCGCTGAAATGTGCGCGTTCGTCGGCGATCATAAACACGTCCCCAACTTTGAATGTTCTTGTTTTGGCCAGCCACTTCTGTCGAGTCTGCAAAGCCGGTAGGTACTCCCGTAGCCATCGCCTCCAGAAGACCTTGGCCAGATAGTTCGCTTGCTTCCACCCGTGGAGGTAGCTCCCACGAAGGTTTATCGGCCCTTGGAAACCCTGGTTGGACCTTAGCGTCAATTAGTCGTTTGGGGTGAGCGCCAGGTGGGTGGGGTCGCCGTTCAATACTGGAACCAGGGGTCGGTTGTTCAGGATTCGCTCCACCTCAGTCATGACGGTGTTTAGCGTCTCGTCGTTGGGCGGCTGCTGCTCCATGCTTGACAGCAATATCCGTCTGGCGGACCGGATCATGGGTTCCCATACGCCGCCTCGGTGGCTGGCCTGTGGGGGGTTGAAATGCCATCGTATGCCGTAGGCCACGGTTCGATCCTGCAGTTCGTCCCTGTTTATGTTCTTGTGCCAACGCTGCAATTCCCGGTGAGCGCCCACAAAGTTCGACCCATTATCTGAGTATATATCGGCCGGTACGCCTCTTTGGTTGATAAATCTTTGCAAGGCCCGTAGAAACGAATCGGTCGTCATCGAATGTGCGACTTCTAGGTGTACCGCACGTGATTTCATGCACGTCATGATACATCCGTATCGCTTTTCTAATCTTTTCCCGCACTTGATCCACAAGGGCCCGAAATAGTCCAACCCAGTGTCACTGAACGGCCACCAGCCCGTAGTCACCCTGCATTCTGGTAGTGGGGCCATGAGTTGTTTGCCTGCTGTGGCATTGCGTCTCCTGCATTGCACACACCGTCGGATTACGCGTTTTACAGTCTCTCGTCCTCTCAACAACCAAAGACGCTTTCGGATGACGCTCGTCACGTGACTTTCCCCGGCATGTCCCTCCATGGCGTGGACGTGTTGAATCATTAGCTCTACTACAGGTTGTCTCGCAGGCAGCAGTATAGGATACTTTGTGTCGAAGTTCAGGTGGGCGTTGGTCAGCCTACCATCCACCCGCAGCAGTCCGTTGATGAGTTTGGGGTTTAAACGCTTCAGCTCGCCTCTTGGAGATGGCATGTTTTCATTGGTCGGCCCCACTTCTTTCGCCCTCTTGAGTTCTTGGGCTAAAGCCTCGCGTTGTATCATTCTGAAAATATCGTACTCTGCCGCTTGTAGCTCATCGGGACTTATCGGGCCGACCCGTATCCGACCTGAGGGCCGTAGCCCTTTCATGACTAGTAAATTTCTCTTGAACCTGGTTAACCAAACTAGCGAACGAAGCGTCTTCATCCAGGAAGAAAACCTGACCAGTCGCGATAGAATGAATGACGCTTCGACGACGTTGGTTGCTATCACTACGCCTTTGATCTCCAGTTCCACTTCCGTAGGGCTTTTTAATTCGAACACGGGCCAGTCCTGTTTGGGCAATTGCAGGAAGTTTGGCCCTCTCGTCCACGTGTCCAGTTGCCTGAAGTTGTTCGCACCTCGGGAGCACAGGTCGGCCGGATTATCGCCAGACCTGACATGACTCCACTGGTGCGTGGCTGATTCGTCGTGGATAATCGTGAGCCGGTTAGCAACGAAAGTACTAAACCGGCTCCGGACGTTGTTGATATAGTAAAGTACTATCGTTGAATCCGTTCAGACGCTCACCGACCAAATGTAGAGATCGAAACATCTCTTCACAGCTTGCACCACCCTGACTGCCAACACGGCTGCGCTGAGTTCAAGGCGTGGGATTGAGACCGACTTCAGTGGAGCAACGCGGGCTTTGGCGAACAGGATCCTCGTGGTATATTGTCCATCTCCTGCGCACCATCGTCCGTACACCACAGCTCCATAACCGACTTCGGATGCATCGGAAAAGGCATGTAGTTCTCCGGTCCGTGTCGTATGGCCAGGAGTCAAACATCGTGGGATTCTTATGTCCCCTAATTTCTTCAAGGTGTCAAAACATTCTTCCCAGTCCAACCGGTCCCCTAGGTCCAGTGACTGGTCCCAATCAACTTTCTTACGGCCCAGCCACTGCAGCAAGATCTTTCCGGGTAGCAGCCATGGTGAGACGAAACCGAGCGGGTCGAACAAACTTGAGACGGCAGATAGTATGCCACGACGGGTTATTGGCAGCTCGGGAACGTTTAGTTTGAAAACAAAATCGTCCGTTTCCGCGTCCCATTGTATCCCTAAGGTGCGCTCGATAGGAAGTGGAGAGCCGTCCAAATCTCTTACCCTTTCGGCCTTTTCGTGATACGGGATGACCTTTAGCACTTCTGAAGCGTTCGACATCCATTTAGTTAGATGGAAGCCACCCTCTTCCAGCAATCTCGTCAGACCCCTGAACTGCTCTAGAGCTGATTCCACATCATCGAATGACCCAAGGTGGTCGTCGACGTAGAAGTTCCTGCTGACGCTTTCTACCACCGTCCGATGTACTAGATCACCATGTTTGTTCGCTGATTCTCGGAGGGCGTAGTTTGCACAAAATGGTGACGATATGGCTCCGAAGGGGTGGACGGTCATCCTATAATTCACCACTGCGTTGTCCCGGTCGCTCCCTTCCCACCACAGGAAACGCAAAGCATCTCGTTCTCCTACCGGAATCTTCACCTGATGGAACATTTCCCCAATGTCGGCAGACAAAGCCACTTTACCCACTCTGAAACGGCACAAAACATCGATCAGTGGTGTGGTCCAGTCAGGCCCCTGTAGTAGGCGATCGTTTAACGACTTGCCCTGGAACTTGGCCGCACAGTCGAAAACCACCCGCAGTTTATTGGGTTTCTTGGGGTTGATAACCGGATGGTGAGGCAGATACCAGATACCCCTTTTGCTGTCGGTGTTAACAGGCACCTTTTCAACGTAACCGAGGGCCTCGTTTCGCTTCATCAAATCCGCGTATCGTTCCCACAGATTCTGGTCTCGAATGAAACGTTCTTTTAATCGTAGTAATCGTTGGAGAACATAATTTCTGTTGTCAGTCCACGGGTCGACCGCTGTGCGCCATGGGAGGGGAACCTCTAGCTGTTTTTTGAGGCCTCTAGAGCCTTGCCGCACCGTTTGTAGAGCGAAGTGATCCTCTTGAGACAACGTCGGTCTTTCGTCTCCAATGTCATGAAACTCCTTTTCATACAGCCGTTGCAGATGATACTCTATGCGGTCCGTTTCGGCGGATAAGTAATTCACGGAACCGCGTACCCCTACTGGACCGTATAACATCAATCCCAGGGCCGTGCGTACGGCATAAGGTGCCTGGCGGTCGCCCACTCTTTGGTCAAGCACCCAATGCGCCTCTGGCACGTCGCATCCGATGAGGAAATCCACCTCATCATCTTCCCAGTCTACAACGGTTACATCCTGCAGGTGGGGCCATCGAGTCAAGATTGCGTTCACCGACCTTGGTGCTCGCATGTGGAGATCCGTTGGTTCAATTTCCTCGTTAGTGTCTAGAGAGATGAGTTGCAGCCTTAATCTACCGGCAGTCATTACCTGTGTTCCGCCCACCGTGCTCACTGCTAACGACGTCGCACCTTTAGCCAGTTGGTGTTTGTCGGCAAACCGCTCTTTCACTAAAGTGGTGTCGGATCCACTATCCACGAAAGCCAACGCCTTGACTATCCCAGTCGGAGTCCCTACTCCCACGGCCACTACGCCTAAACGTACCGGTTTACTGGCAGATTCTGAAGTTGAACAAATCACGCTGGGCTTGGCAATCGCCTCGGATATGGTTATTCTCGCCTGATGCAGCAGCCGATGGTGTCTGCCCGTGCAGCCCTCGTAACCACATCGATTCCTTGTTCTACAGGCTGCTGCCCGGTGCGTGGTGTTGAGACAGATGAAACATGCTCCTGCCATCCTCGCCATTCCCCACCGTTCGTCTATTGTGACGTTGCCGAACTTGGGGCAGTCTGGTAGGCCATGGCTAGTACCACAGGATCTGCAATTTGGTTTCGCCGTAGCATCTCGTGAAATGACGTGTGTATTGGTCCAAGGCTGGTACTTTGGATGTTCCCGTACAGGGGTTTGGACTTGGCTAGTACTGGGCTTGTTTGCTCGGTTGCTGTCCCGGATTAGTCGGCCGAATCTGCTGTCAGCTATCTTCGTTTGCCTGTCTAAGTATTCAGTCAGGTCTTCGAAGTTGGCTTCTCTGTCGCTTCGGCTTATCCGTTCAGCTTCTTCCGCCCACCGACCCTGTAGTTCGGGAGAGAGGTGACGGACTATGCCTTCCAAAGTGTGCATGGCGTCTAGGTCAGCCCTGTAACCTAAATGGTCGAGGGCTATTGAGCAGTTCTGCATCTTAATCACCAGGTCGGCCATGGTGTAGACGTCGCCCTTGGTTCTCTTTGCTTCTGCCATCACGCCCTCTATTAGGTTACGGGCTACTTTGAAAGGTTGGCCAAACAAGTCCCTCAGAATCTTCTTTGCCCTTGCGTAGCCTTGTTCTGGATCGAGCATGGTGCACCCGTCGATAACTTCTCTTGCTCGGCCTCGGCAGTAGTGAGTAAGGTAAAGAAGCCTTTGCCCAGTGTCGGTTACCTTATTTTCAACGAACGTCTCCAACTGCCTGACAAACTTGCAGTGTAACAGCCGGTCGTGGAAAATCCCCCTTTTTCCCTCGCGATTCAGTGTTTTTTCCCAACATCACTCATTTCCATACACTATTGACTTGTCTTTACAAACTGGTTGTTTTTCTGGACCAATTGTTGTTTATTCGCGCCCAGAGCGCTATTTTGGCACATCCTTGGTCAGGACCTGCGTGACGCACGTGCTGTCTGCTCACACGCTGCTATTCGGTTTCTCGTTGTTGAGTCCTTGTGATCGTATTATTGAGGTTTGTATATTGTTTATGTCATTGTTTATTGTAATAATCTAGTATCGTAGAATATCACGGATAATCGTCTTTTGATTTCGAGATCCGTTGCGAATTTGGCTACGCATTGCTCAAAAGTTCGTTACAATACTCAATAGATCAATTTGGAACGAGGAAAATTCACGCAAAATGCCAAGTAAAGGATCAAAAGCAGTCGAACCCGGACAGGAAGTAATACGGCAAGTCTCTGGGGAGGTTTTGGGTACACATGATTCTTTAGGTAATGCTGGATCGCCTAGTACTGTCAGTGCTAGTTCATGTGTTATTGAAAGCAATATTGATCGTAAGGATGTCGATTTATATAAGCTGAGAATACTAGAACTAGAGCAACAGTTACTTTCGGCTAGACTACAGGCGCATGAAGCAGAGAAGTGTACACAGAAACAGCGAGAGCATGAGACCAGTGACTTCGACACTTCCGATAGGTTAGAGTGCAGTAAGGTAGGGAACCCCACGCCGGTCGCCGAATAAAACCACCATCGATCGATCTACCTAGAGTGGAGCTAACGGTTTTCGACGGGCGAGCTGAGCATTACTGCAAGTTTGTCAAACAGTTCGAGACGTTCGTTGAAAACAAGGTAACCGACCCTGGGCAAAGGCTTCTTTACCTTACTCACTACTGCCGAGGCCGAGCAAGAGAAGTTATCGACGGGTGCACCATGCTCGATCCAGAACAAGGCTACGCAAGGGCAAAGAAGATTCTGAGGGACTTGTTTGGCCAACCTTTCAAAGTAGCCCGTAACCTAATAGAGGGCGTGATGGCAGAAGCAAAGAGAACCAAGGGCGACGTCTACACCATGGCCGACCTGGTGATTAAGATGCAGAACTGCTCAATAGCCCTCGACCATTTAGGTTACAGGGCTGACCTAGACGCCATGCACACTTTGGAAGGCATAGTCCGTCACCTCTCTCCCGAACTACAGGGTCGGTGGGCGGAAGAAGCTGAACGGATAAGCCGAAGCGACAGAGAAGCCAACTTCGAAGACCTGACTGAATACTTAGACAGGCAAACGAAGATAGCTGACAGCAGATTCGGCCGACTAATCCGGGACAGCAACCGAGCAAACAAGCCCAGTACTAGCCAAGTCCAAACCCCTGTACGGGAACATCCAAAGTACCAGCCTTGGACCAATACACACGTCATTTCACGAGATGCTACGGC
Organism: Fasciola hepatica; assembly: GCA_948099385.1. Lineage (NCBI taxonomy): Eukaryota > Metazoa > Platyhelminthes > Trematoda > Plagiorchiida > Fasciolidae > Fasciola > Fasciola hepatica. The sequence continues at coordinate 12,859,850 of CANUEZ040000182.1, forward strand.
GAAACCAAATTGCAGATCCTGTGGTACTAGCCATGGCCTACCAGACTGCCCCAAGTTCGGCAACGTCACAATAGACGAACGGTGGGGAATGGCGAGGATGGCAGGAGCATGTTTCATCTGTCTCAACACCACGCACCGGGCAGCAGCCTGTAGAACAAGGAATCGATGTGGTTACGAGGGCTGCACGGGCAGACACCATCGGCTGCTGCATCAGGCGAGAATAACCATATCCGAGGCGATTGCCAAGCCCAGCGTGATTTGTTCAACTTCAGAATCTGCCAGTAAACCGGTACGTTTAGGCGTAGTGGCCGTGGGAGTAGGGACTCCGACTGGGATAGTCAAGGCGTTGGCTTTCGTGGATAGTGGATCCGACACCACTTTAGTGAAAGAGCGGTTTGCCGACAAACACCAACTGGCTAAAGGTGCGACGTCGTTAGCAGTGAGCACGGTGGGCGGAACACAGGTAATGACTGCCGGTAGATTAAGGCTGCAACTCATCTCTCTAGACACTAACGAGGAAATTGAACCAACGGATCTCCACATGCGAGCACCAAGGTCGGTGAACGCAATCTTGACTCGATGGCCCCACCTGCAGGATGTAACCGTTGTAGACTGGGAAGATGATGAGGTGGATTTCCTCATCGGATGCGACGTGCCAGAGGCGCATTGGGTGCTTGACCAAAGAGTGGGCGACCGCCAGGCACCTTATGCCGTACGCACGGCCCTGGGATTGATGTTATACGGTCCAGTAGGGGTACGCGGTTCCGTGAATTACTTATCCGCCGAAACGGACCGCATAGAGTATCATCTGCAACGGCTGTATGAAAAGGAGTTTCATGACATTGGAGACGAAAGACCGACGTTGTCTCAAGAGGATCACTTCGCTCTACAAACGGTGCGGCAAGGCTCTAGAGGCCTCAAAAAACAGCTAGAGGTTCCCCTCCCATGGCGCACAGCGGTCGACCCGTGGACTGACAACAGAAATTATGTTCTCCAACGATTACTACGATTAAAAGAACGTTTCATTCGAGACCAGAATCTGTGGGAACGATACGCGGATTTGATGAAGCGAAACGAGGCCCTCGGTTACGTTGAAAAGGTGCCTGTTAACACCGACAGCAAAAGGGGTATCTGGTATCTGCCTCACCATCCGGTTATCAACCCCAAGAAACCCAATAAACTGCGGGTGGTTTTCGACTGTGCGGCCAAGTTCCAGGGCAAGTCGTTAAACGATCGCCTACTACAGGGGCCTGACTGGACCACACCACTGATCGATGTTTTGTGCCGTTTCAGAGTGGGTAAAGTGGCTTTGTCTGCCGACATTGGGGAAATGTTCCATCAGGTGAAGATTCCGGTAGGAGAACGAGATGCTTTGCGTTTCCTGTGGTGGGAAGGGAGCGACCGGGACAACGCAGTGGTGAATTATAGGATGACCGTCCACCCCTTCGGAGCCATATCGTCACCATTTTGTGCAAACTACGCCCTCCGAGAATCAGCGAACAAACATGGTGATCTAGTACATCGGACGGTGGTAGAAAGCGTCAGCAGGAACTTCTACGTCGACGACCACCTTGGGTCATTCGATGATGTGGAATCAGCTCTAGAGCAGTTCAGGGGTCTGACGAGATTGCTGGAAGAGGGTGGCTTCCATCTAACTAAATGGATGTCGAACGCTTCAGAAGTGCTAAAGGTCATCCCGTATCACGAAAAGGCCGAAAGGGTAAGAGATTTGGACGGCTCTCCACTTCCTATCGAGCGCACCTTAGGGATACAATGGGACGCGGAAACGGACGATTTTGTTTTCAAACTAAACGTTCCCGAGCTGCCAATAACCCGTCGTGGCATACTATCTGCCGTCTCAAGTTTGTTCGACCCGCTCGGTTTCGTCTCACCATGGCTGCTACCCGGAAAGATCTTGCTGCAGTGGCTGGGCCGTAAGAAAGTTGATTGGGACCAGTCACTGGACCTAGGGGACCGGTTGAACTGGGAAGAATGTTTTGACACCTTGAAGAAATTAGGGGACATAAGAATCCCACGATGTTTGACTCCTGGCCATACGACACGGACCGGAGAACTACATGCCTTTTCCGATGCATCCGAAGTCGGTTATGGAGCTGTGGTGTACGGACGATGGTGCGCAGGAGATGGACAATATACCACGAGGATCCTGTTCGCCAAAGCCCGCGTTGCTCCACTGAAGTCGGTCTCAATCCCACGCCTTGAACTCAGCGCAGCCGTGTTGGCAGTCAGGGTGGTGCAAGCTGTGAAGAGATGTTTCGATCTCTACATTTGGTCGGTGAGCGTCTGAACGGATTCAACGATAGTACTTTACTATATCAACAACGTCCGGAGCCGGTTTAGTACTTTCGTTGCTAACCGGCTCACGATTATCCACGACGAATCAGCCACGCACCAGTGGAGTCATGTCAGGTCTGGCGATAATCCGGCCGACCTGTGCTCCCGAGGTGCGAACAACTTCAGGCAACTGGACACGTGGACGAGAGGGCCAAACTTCCTGCAATTGCCCAAACAGGACTGGCCCGTGTTCGAATTAAAAAGCCCTACGGAAGTGGAACTGGAGATCAAAGGCGTAGTGATAGCAACCAACGTCGTCGAAGCGTCATTCATTCTATCGCGACTGGTCAGGTTTTCTTCCTGGATGAAGACGCTTCGTTCGCTAGTTTGGTTAACCAGGTTCAAGAGAAATTTACTAGTCATGAAAGGGCTACGGCCCTCAGGTCGGATACGGGTCGGCCCGACAAGTCCCGATGAGCTACAAGCGGCAGAGTACGATATTTTCAGAATGATACAACGCGAGGCTTTAGCTCAAGAACTCAAGAGGGCGAAAGAAGTGGGGCCGACCAATGAAAACATGCCATCTCCAAGAGGCGAGCTGAAGCGTTTAAACCCCAAACTCATCAACGGACTGCTGCGGGTGGATGGTAGGCTGACCAACGCCCACCTGAACTTCGACACAAAGTATCCCATACTGCTGCCTGCGAGACAACCTGTAGTAGAGCTAATGATTCAACACGTCCACGCCATGGAGGGACATGCCGGGGAAAGTCACGTGACGAGCGTCATCCGAAAGCGTCTTTGGTTGTTGAGAGGACGAGAGACTGTAAAACGCGTAATCCGACGGTGTGTGCAATGCAGGAGACGCAATGCCACAGCAGGCAAACAACTCATGGCCCCACTACCAGAATGCAGGGTGACTACGGGCTGGTGGCCGTTCAGTGACACTGGGTTGGACTATTTCGGGCCCTTGTGGATCAAGTGCGGGAAAAGATTAGAAAAGCGATACGGATGTATCATGACGTGCATGAAATCACGTGCGGTACACCTAGAAGTCGCACGTTCGATGACGACCGATTCGTTTCTACGGGCCTTGCAAAGATTTATCAACCGAAGAGGCGTACCGGCCGATTTATACTCCGATAATGGATCGAACTTTGTGGGCGCTCACCGGGAATTGCAGCGTTGGCACAAGAACATAAACAGGGACGAACTGCGGAATCGAACCGTGGCCTACGGCATACGATGGCATTTCAACCCCCCACAGGCCAGTCACCGAGGCGGCATATGGGAACGCATGATCCGGTCCGCCAGACGGATATTGCTGTCAATCATGGAGCAGCAGCCGCCCGACGACGAGACGCTGAACACCGTCATGACTGAGGTGGAGCGAATCCTGAACAACCGACCCCTGGTTCCAGTATTGAACGGCGACCCCACCCACCTGGCGCTCACCCCGAACGACTCATTGACGTTAAGGTCGAACGAGGGTTTCCAAGGGCCGGTAAACCTTCGTGGGAGCTACCTCCACGGGTGGAAGCAAGCGAACTATCTGGCCAAGGTCTTCTGGAGGCGATGGCCACGGGAGTACCTACCGGCTTTGCAGACTCGACAGAAGTGGCTGGCCAAAACAAGAACATTCAAAGTTGGGGACGTGTTTATGATCGCCGACGAACGCGCACATTTCAGCGCTTGGTCTTTGGGAGTAGTTACAGAAACCATCAAAAGCACTGACGGAATGATAAGAACGGTGAAGGTGAAGACAGCTAACGGAGTGCTCATTCGTGACATACGCAGTATTAACCTACTCGAGAGCGAAGACGGAGGATCTGATAACCCTGAGGCCTAGTAAACCTTTTTCACACCAGCAATCGAGGTGGATAAAACAACACCATATATACCACACGGTCTCCGTCAAACACGTTAAGGCGCTCGCGGTCTTTTCGTTGACATTACAGAAGGTTCTCTCCGATATGTGGTGATGAGTGCGATCCCATTATACATCCCGATACATACACGCATGCACGACGCACTCTACATCCCGTAAACCCATCATACATGTGACAGTGTTCTTTGTTTGCTTTTTGTTGACGATACCGAATGCCCCTCGCACATGTGGAAGTAGCGGAGCTCAGGTCACACATACATGCTACATTTACTCGTTTTCTTGCCACGCGGTCTTTTGTTGACATTGCAGAAAGTCCTCCTTTGATGTGTAGTCATACCTGTGATTTCATTGTAACCCCGGCACACACACACGCACACACACACACACTCAAGCACGCACATCCAGGACCGGACGGCGCCTTACGAGGACAACGTCTATGTGACCACTCACGCCCGCCATCGGTCATTTGGTCTTGTGGAAGATGTAGATTAGCCTCACGTCTATGTAGCCAATGGGTTAGGTGCGACCAGTAGTAGAACGTCGATGACGAGCATTAGAAGCGCGCACTGACAGCAGGGCCTAGGCAGGTAAGAAGAATCAGTACCTTTATACCGAACCTTTGACTCTGCTAAGGATCCAGGAGGATTTTGGTGGGCGGTGTAACAGCCGGTCGTGGAAAATCCCCCTTTTTCCCTCGCGATTCAGTGTTTTTCCCAACATCACTCATTTCCATACACTATTGACTTGTCTTTACAAACTGGTTGTTTTTCTGGACCAATTGTTGTTTTTTCGCGCCCAGAGCGCTATTTTGGCACATCCTTGGTCAGGACCTGCGTGACGCACGTGCTGTCTGCTCACACGCTGCTATTCGGTTTCTCGTTGTTGAGACTTTGTGATCGTATTATTGAGGTTTGTATATTGTTTATGTCATTGTTTATTTTAATAATCTAGTATCGTAGAATTATCACGGATAATCGCCTTCTGATTTCGGGATCCGTTGCGAATTTGGCTACGCATTGCTCAAACGTTCGTAACATGCAGTATTGCTCAGCTCGCCCGTCGAAAACCGTTAACTCCACTCTAGGCAGATCGATCGATGGTGGTTTGCAGTCGGCGACCGGCGTGGGGTTCCCTACCTTATTGCACCCTAACCTATCGGAAGTGTCGAAGTCACTGGTCTCATGCTCTCGCTGTTTCTGTGTACACTTCTCTGCTTCCTGCGCCTGTAGTCTCGCCGATAGTAACTGTTGCTCTAGTTCTAGTATTCTCAGCTTATACAAATCGACATCCTAACGATCAATATTGCTTTCAAAAACACATGAACTAGCACTGACAGTACTAGGCGATCCAGCATTACCTAAAGAATCATATGTACCCAAAACCTCCCCAGAGACTTGCCGTATTACTTCCTGTCCGGGTTCGACTGCTTTTGATCCTTTTCTTGGCATTTTGCGTGAATTTTCCTCGTTCCAAATTGATCTATTGAGTATTGTAACGAACTTTTGAGCAATGCGTAGCCAAATTCGCAACGGATCTCGAAATCAAAAGACGATTATCCGTGATATTCTACGATACTAGATTATTACAATAAACAATGACATAAACAATATACAAACCTCAATAATACGATCACAAGGACTCAACAACGAGAAACCGAATAGCAACGTGTGAGCAGACAGCACGTGCGTCACGCAGGTCCTGACCAAGGATGTGCCAAAATAACGCTCTGGGCGCGAACAAACAACAATTGGTCCAGAAAAACAACCAGTTTGTAAAGACAAGTCAATAGTGTATGGAAATGAGTGATGTTGGGAAAAAACACTGAATCGCGAGGGAAAAAGGGGGATTTTTCACGACCGGCTGTTACACCCGGGTATAGTACCCAAGCGGCTGCGAAGTATTTTGCTCCTAGTGTACTGGACGTATAGTTTGCCGGTTTCCCACTATGACTGTCTGTTCTATCAGGTCGGAATCCCTTGCATGCCTCATCCAGATCTTACTCACTTTCAACCGAAAGATCCTGTTTCAGCGAGTGACCACGCTCCAATTATCATCCGACCCAAAGTTCATTCACTTTAATCGCACGGTTCGCTCGTCCGGACAAAACAGCTAAGATAAACTCTAGAAATTTCTCACCCACCAGCATTTCCCCTGTCCAGCGATCCCTTTCCATTGTTACTTAGTACTTCCCTGGATTGCTCCCTTCGCCCGTTAGACTTATTTACGAAGACACAGAGTGAGGTACTTGATTTGTGTTGTCCTATGAAGGCTGCATTTTTATCAAAGGCGGAATGGCCTCTCCTTTGCTGAAGTCTCTGAAAAAGCCAAAAGAACGTGTCTATAAACTGCACGACCAGGCTTCGGTGGAACTACACCCCATCCTGATCAAACAAGAGATTAGACGGCTGGACGAGATGTTTGTCCACCAGTTCTTTTGCACCACCATTAGCAAACTTGTCTGGCAAGGAAACTGGCTTATGTTTGGACAACGGGCCTAATCAAAAAAGCACGAGATAGATGCCGATAGCCGGAATACCTCGTCTATTCGTCCTTCATCGGATATCCTGCCGTTTTGTTTTCCTTCTATTCCCTTAGACATTGAGCCATTTTCCACTAAGGAAGTTCTGAGGCCTCTTCGAACTTCAAAAACAGCTTCTTCTGCAGGTCCAGAGGGTTTGTTCTCCACAGTTCTCAAATATGGGGTACGTCAGTTATCCGGAAGCATGACTCCCCTCATCAATTAAACTGCCTCCTGGAAACTCGTGACAGTAGTGCATATTCACAAACACCCCAAATTAAACACTTTGTCAAATGGCTTTCTTCCAATCTCCATCACTTCCTCTGCGCTCAAGGTGACCGAGCTAGCTGTCCTATGTCGATTGCATTCCTCTCTTGCTGTTCCAAATGACGCCCACCAGTTTGCGTACAAACCCATCAGATAGACTCCGGTTGCATTTGCTTTGGCTTGCTGCATCATTTCGGACAACCTAAATCGTTCCATGAACTACGTTCGATGTATTTTCCTCGACTATTCTTCCGCATTTGGTTCTGCTCCTCATTTTCTACTCCTTCGAAACTTAGAACCCTTGGGCTGTCCCACTCCTTCATTCTCGTGTTTCAAAGGCCACCTTCCAACAGAACTCAACGTACTGGAGTTGGTACAGATTTGTCTAGTCCTTTGAGTAACAACTCAGGGGTTCACCAGGGTGCCCTTCTTTCCTCTTTATCTTCACCACATATATTGGCTATTTGATCGGTGCGCCACAAGCACAACCTATTAAGTACTCTGATGATGTCGTGCTCTGCCAAACTATCCCCAGCCAACAAGACTTTAACTCTTTTTCCGGGAAGTTCTATAATATTCATAATTCTCCATCCCACTCTGGATTAAAACTGAACACTTTCAAAGGTTCTGGATGTGCTTTCACTCCTTCTCGTTCTTCTCATCCCAATGAGCAATCAATCATCAATTGTGCCCCATTTTAAGAGCCGGCTCGGTCAAATACTTAGGCGTCAGGATAAGAGCAAATTTATAATAGTCTTCCCAGTTTCTCGATTGTGCTAATAACCTGCGCAGGCTGTCTTTTCAAATTTGTAGGCTAAGGCAGTTTGGAGCCATTTAAGCTGTCATTCTCTCTTTTGCCCATCAACGTGCTCTACTAGTCCCACTCTCTGCTTTTCCATAATCCTTACTGGTCTACTCAAGAAGGATTTTATCACTCTGAGCCGCGGCCTAGCCACTCTCAGTCATTTCCGTTTGATTGACATGGGCTGTCTTACCTCCAAGGTTTGCGATTCGCAAAATGTAGCCTGTGAACATTCACCAGACAGATGCTTGTGGACCTCACTCATCCCCTCTACCGTGACTTACTCGCATGCAGTTAGCAATCTTCCACAAGTTCCGGCTTTAGACTTAGCCCATCCAGCATCAATGTCTATAGTTACTCTACAGTTCCTTGCTTAGCATGTGTTCTGTTTGACAAAGCAAAAGCCGCGTGGAAACTTCGGACTAACCTCGGCGGTGTAGCCAGTTTTATTTCTAAAGGGTTCATTTTAATGTTTTTTCTCAGTGTCTTCGATCACCCTTCCTGCATTTGGCCGATATGTGAGCTTCTGTCAACTCGCTAAAGTCTTCAATACAATGCAGTACTACATAATGGGCATAGCAATATCATCCGTTTTTGTTGGTCCAGAAGGTGTTACGACAGGCGGCCTAGGACTACCTTCGTTTTCCACTTAGATCACCCAAGACTCTTCTAGTAAGTCTTCAATTACAAACACTGCTTGACAGCACCGGTTTGGCGTGACTCGCCTGGTATACGAACGGGTTTGTATTACCGAGCTTGTTCCCAAGGCAACCCTCTCTCGAGGCGATGGTTTTGCTTGCCTTTCTCCTAGGTTGGTGTTTTCCCTTGTCCTTGTGCCCATCTTTGGCGTATCAAGCAAGGTTGCGCTACACCAGGTCGTTTTGCGTGCTGTTATCGATATAGTTTTCATTCATCTGTCTTAGGAAATACTAAAAATTATATTTTCTTAGAGTATTCCGTTAACCCATAGAAATTCAGGTATTTTTTTCCCTCAGTGGTAAATTCTAACCCAGCTCTATTTTCCGTTACTATTCCACCTCATTCACAGCATCTTTTTGATATTTCAAAATGCCACGTGTAGCAAAGAAGACTTCCAATACCACCCCGTCCACTCATACCCCGGTCACTAGGAAAAATAGGCTTCTTCAAACTCCCGTGGCCTTAAAACAATGTTCGGTTGACCTCTGTGACTTTGTAGGCTTGGCGACGGAAAGAACAGCTGTTCTAGACCAAAGTATTTCAGATATAAAGTCTCAGCTTCTGAATTTGGAAGATACGATATCTAAACTCGCCCCCTTACTGTGCATCACTGAACGCATCGAAAATTCCACCTTACAAAACCTGACAGCTGCGGGCCGCTTTATCGACTCTGTTGCATCCGAAGTTCTCATAAGAGTGAGGAACTCTCGTAATGCAGTCGTGTTTAATGTCCCAGATAGAATACCTCTGGAGCATGTCAAGCACACACTGTTGAATGCATGTGGTATGGCCCACCTTCCTTGTCAAATAACAAGGCTGCGTAAGCGCGTTCAGCGCTTCAACTGTCCAATCCTTATGCGATTTGCAGATGATATGTCTTCCAAAGAGTTCATAAAAATGCGTTCCACTATAGCTTCTAATTCTCCTAATAAAAACAAAAATAGCCGAAGATAAAACCCCACTTCAAAGGGAAATTACCAGATCTCCTTCGACTTTCCCCACTAGAACGACGCCTGATAGTTCTGAGCCTTCAACACAGACGGCTGGTCGCTCCACAGCTCCTTCTCGCGTCCCCACTGCTTTACCTTTACACGCGTCTCCCGCCTCTTCACAACCGCCCACTGCCTCCTCATCTGCTCCCGTACTGTACTCTTTAAAATCTAATCCCATTACTGTTGATCTTGACATTTCCGCTTCTCCCCTTTTACTGCCACCCAGTAAGAGACGCCAATTATTGCCTCGCTCTCCCACCTCATCGCCTGTTGGATACACCCAGAACTCTATCTCGCCATCTGTTCCCTCCGGTGATAAACTACTCGCCGTCCAGAGGAATAGGTCTAACAGTCCTCCCATTCTTCTCACAAGCCCCTCCCTCATTCGACTGTCTCCTCTTAAATCAACTCGCTTTAACTCACGGAATAAGGTTTCGACCTTAGAAAATACCCCTTGCTCCAATGCATCGGTGATCCCTACAAATTCACCGTGCTCACTGCCTGTCAATACCAAAATACGGCCTCCACATGCCGTCCGATCTGCCACACGTCGTACTTCTCACCCAAAAACTATCTCCACTGCTCCCGCTTCTAACTGCTCCATATTTGGTGTTCCACCCAACTTGAGTTACCCCTACCACAATGTGCAGCTTAACCTACCACCCTACACCCTTGTTCCTCACACATTTTCAACCCTGCCCTCTGCACCCCCCCCCCTCAGCCAATACTCGATTCCGACTGGCCGGTATTTCTCGACAGCTCCTGATCACCCCTGTCTGATATCGACCCGCCAAACCCCACAGGTTTTTCCCTTTGCTCCGATGTTTCCCCCTCCGTTGATGCCCAGTCTCTCTACCCCTCAGCAGTCCCTCTCACTGCAACATTTAATCCAGCTTGGCTGGAAGCCACCCCATCTGAACCTCCACTAGCCCCAACATCAACATATTCCCCTTTGACCCTAACCTCCGCTCCTTCCAATCGCGATAGCCTGCCTCCTTCCAAATTACACCACCCCTCTGATGTGCCTATACCACCTCCCACAAATGGTATATCTCTAGCCTTATTCAACTCGCGTTCTATTCTTGACAAACTCCCGCACCTTAAAGAACTTGTCCTTACAAATAATTACGACATTATCTTAATAACGGAATCCTGGCTTTCTGAGAGCACTTCCAATGATCAAGTATCTTTGGTAGGGTACTGTCTTCTAAGGACCGATAGACCGAACCGGCGTGGTGGTGGGTGCCTAGCCTACGTCAAGGAAGCCTACACCACGACCCCTCTTTTACATACGGCACTCGATTCTATTCCCGATTCTCTCTGGTTCACTATGAACCTCCAAACCACTGTTCTTCACATTGGCTGCGTGTATCGATCACCAAATTCCCCCAGTTCATTGTTTCCACTTCTCATTAGGTCTTTCGAATACATCTCTTTGCTTCCTTCTGGAACCAAGCTTATTGCGGGTGACTTTAATCTCCCTCACATCTGTTGGCCCACCCTCTCGGCTCCTCCCAATCTTATGGACCTGATCACTAGCATTCATCTTGGCGGCTGGACACAACATGTTGTCGAACCTACCAGAAATGGGAACATACTAGATCTGGTATTTACTCATAACATGCCTCTCATCGACGTGACCGTAACACGAAATTTCCCCGGTAGTGACCATTAAATGGTTATTTGCCCTCTGCCCCTTAGTGGCCCACCTAGTCCCGCACACACCCCCCCAACAATACATTCCTATGCAGAAATTGGGCCTTGCTAGTCACGCTTCTTCGGCAGAAAGACTGGGGTGATTATTTCCTCACCCAGGACCCTCAGCATGCTGCGGATATTTTCTACTCCTTCTTTTCCGATTGTCTGGAAAAATTGTCCAATACTGCCCAGGCTGTACCTAAAAAGAGGTCGTCTGGCTCGCCACTCCATAAGAAGTACCATAAACTTCTCAAACAGCTGCATAATTCCAACGACTTTTCACTTTTTATTCGTCTAAACCGCCTCTCCACACTTATTCAACGACAAGATAATACGCGACTTCGTGACCAAGAAGCTAAGGCTTTGAGTCATCCCAACAAGTCGCAACTTCTTTCTATGTTGCATAAGTCTAGAAACGCTGATGTTAAGGCCGACTTCCAACTTCTAATTCTGGATAATAACTCATCTATCACCTCCCCACCTTGTATAGCCGAAGCCTTCAATGCATTCTTTGCTTCAGCCATGGCTCCAGCTACTGTCATTGCCCCGCCCCCATCTTCACCACTTACCGACTCTGTCCTTTCTACGATACCCTTCGATGCCAGGAGTATTTCCAAGCTACTATCCAATAGCAAACCCTCTCCTCGATTAGGCCCCGATGGCTTACCACCAATTGCACTCGTCAATGGTGGACCGGATCTCCCCCTGTTGTTGCTTAACCTTTCCACTCTTTCACTTAATGGTAGCACCGTACCTGCTAATTGGAAGCGCTCGGTAATCGTTCCCATTCATAAAAAAGGACCTTTACATGAGGTATCCAATTATCGCCCTATAAACCATACCCCCATCTTATCCAGAATAATGGAAAAAATAGTTAAAGATAATATTATTAACTATTTATTAAGCCTCAGTCTTATTAATCACAACCAACATGGATTCCTCCGTTCACGGTCCTGCATGACTTGTCAGTATGATTTTCTGAATCTCGTCACCGACTCTGCTGAAAGTGGGAAATCTCTTGTTGTTCTTTATCTTGATTTATCCAAGGCATTTGATCGTGTCCCTCACCCCCACCTTTTAACAAAGCTACGGTCATTTGGGATTGTCGATCCACTTCTTTCTTGGTTCTCGTCTTACTTATCTCATCGTTCACAGGTTGTCTTAATTACCGGGCACACCTCTAATCCTAAGCCTGTTACTAGCGGTGTTATTCAAGGCAGTGTTTTGGGCCCCCTGCTTTTCCTTCTATATATAAATGATATGTTCCCGACAATACTTAATGGCACGCCGTTTTTTTCGCGGACGACATTAAGATAGTCTACACTTTCTCGCCTGGCAACCTCAGTACTACTATCCCTAAAATCTCTGCTGATTTAGCCGTTCTTGATGAATGGTGCTCAACCTGGGCGATGAAATTCTCCGCCGACAAGTGTATTTTCCTCACTTACAAATGCCAGGTTCCTCCTGGTCCTTTATGCATTGGCGGTTCACCCATCGACAGCCAGCCTTTAGTAAGAGACCTTGGCTTAAGTTATTCTTGCTCTTTCAACTTCTCGGAACATGCTGTCCTCCAAACGGCGAAGGCTAAAAAGTGTCTTGGTCTTCTGTTCAGATCCTTTCAGCTTAGGCAGAGCATTCTTTACATGTACAAAGTACATGCCAGGCCCCTTCTCGAATATTGTCCCCTAATCTTCACTAGCATGAGAAAATCCGACAGGGTTATTATCGAATGTATTCAAAGAAGATTCACAAAACAGCTTATCGGTTGGTCGTCCAACTTAAACTACAGGGAACGATGCTTATCTCTCAAAATCGAACCACTATGGCTTCGTCGCATCAAGCTAAATTTGATATTTCTGTATAAGCTATTGACTAAGAGGTCCTGTTCCTCCAACCAGTTGTGCTTCTCCCCGGATACTGGATATTCACTCCGGAATAGACAGTATACTATTACCACACCCTCCACGAGGACTGTTCTACGCTCTAAGTTCTTTCTCTTCGCGTACTCCAGAATCTGGAATAAACTTCCCTTGCACATCAGATCTTCTCGGTCAAAGTATGCATTCGTGCATGCTATTGATAAATTCCTTACTGTCCCAACTGTTTTGCGCTTATTCAACGTTCACGTAACCGAACTTCAAGCTTACGAGATAGGCCTTGACTTTTAAGCCATTGCTCTGCTTTCTCTCTTTACCTTACCTTCCAAAATAACCTCACCGCTTTAAAAATTCTGATTGCTTTGTTTGACCGCTTCTCCTAGCCTTCGCCATCGACATATGTAAGCATGTCTGCGTCCACTAACTGTTTTTCCATACCAACTTATAGGATCCTGCTAATTCAACTTTGAAATAAATCCTTTCAGATGCGCTCGCATTTATAGAGACCACTGTATTACTCCCCACAGGTTGTCAATATCTCTCACTCGCTCCACGATTTATTAACTTTATTTAGTTATATTGCGTATGCGGCCCTGAAACCAACCTCAACATTGCCATAAAAACTGCTTCAGTATCCAACCCCCGGTTGGATTTATATATATATATATATATATATATATATATATATATATATATATATATATATATATATATATATATATACTGTCCTATATATATACTCATTACTGTCCTATAATTATTAACAAAATCATGGTGAGTAACTCAACGCTCCTCGAAATCTCTTAGCTTACAATGCCTCTCTTCCGCACCAGGTCCCACCACTCATACTTCGCTCACCACCTCTGCGATTTCGAACTGGAAAATCCAGTCTGATTCATCGCACTTATCGTGACTCACTAACTGAACTCAACACTCAGTTATGACGTTACCATTTCTGCTCCCACCCTATCCCCCAGCTAAGGTTCTTCTGTAATTTCATGCAGAACTTGGTCTTTACTCCTGCTCAATGACCACTCTAGGCGAAATACTAACTTTCCCATTGAAAGTTCTAGCCACACTTAGGCGTTTCCCCTTTAGTCTCACGCTTCATGGCCTCAATATGCCTTTAGGATCCGCCGCACCGATGAGCCCGTGCTTAACTTTCGTTCTTCTTTCCGTTAACCGTTGATCCCCAGCTGCATCACTCTATCTCACTTTCCTTGCCATAGTCTTTTGCGTCCGACCGCTTTCGAATGACCCGTCTGATGATCGCACCCACGTATATATATATATATATATATATATATATATATATATATATATATATATATATATATATATATATATATATATATATATATATATACCTTGGGTATGCTCCACTCACTGGTCCCCCTTCCTAACTAGATTGTGCCATTTTACTACACACAATTTGCGTATATATAAATAAAACCGTTCCGTCCTTTAGCGATGAGTGCTCGCTCTCACTTAATTCTTGGCTCAGGCTATAACTCAGCCGTCCCATCCAGCTTTTTTGTGCCTTTCTCGTACACTGTAGCCTTGCCACACGGATTACCATTCCTTAGTAGCTAGGCTTCACTTCTCTACGCACATGCTCATGGTAAGTTAAGACCCCATTCCAACCGGAATCCGTATGCCCCTGCCGAATACCAGCACGTTTGCCCCCACATGAAAAATCCTCATTTTAACACTCAGTTCCCCCCCCCCCCTTTTTTTTACTGTTTGCCGTCCTTTACCACAGCTGGTGAACTGACCAGACTGTTATCTTTCTATTTTCTCATTCTTCTTCCAGACCATACCATCTACCATTGTTTTATTCCTGGTTCCCAAACTGACACCCTATCCTCATCCACCGCCTACCTGATATCGCCCCAAATCTCTACTATCACCCAACTACCCCAGAAAGCTACCAGTCTCCGTCTAGGGATCCCTAATAGACCTGTCCACTAGCCAAACGATAACTAACTGTTCAGATAACAAAATGTTCATTTTCTTGCTTCCATATAAACGATAATCATAACCCACAGCTGGAACACTCTCCAGACTGCCGCACTCCTGATCTCTTCCAGATTGCATTGGTTACTTGGGTATCCATCGGCCAAATCGACGTTTATTCCGGATTACCGTAAGGACTGGACGATTTGACCAATGGTTTAAAACTATACTCTCGCCTGCTGACGTTACATGGGGCACCGTACATGGATTAACAAAACCTCATGAAAGTCTCACCGGATCGCAGAGGTGATTCCTGACAGCAACCATCAACACATCCGCTCAACGTCTATTCCCAAATAATCCAACCCGCGTTGCAGTACGAAACCAATGGCCGGAACCCAGCCTTCGCAGCTGTCAACTTCGTCAAACCAGCCCTATTTTACCTGCTTCCCACAACATTCTACCTGCAACCAAGGTCTTTACGGAACAGAATACCAGCCATCCGCAGCCAACCATAATTTGATTACCAATTTTCTATCAAATACAAAAAAACATTTTACACTCTTCCAACTCCTGCCTAGCCGAACCATTGACGTTTGTCTCCACTAATCCGTTTCATTGACGGCTTTTCTTTTCTTTAATAGTCCGTTATATGTCCATACACCATTCATGCTCTTCAAAAGTTAACTGAAGTCCCTGCGAAGCTTTTCGCCTTCATTTGAATTTCCATATGACACTGTAATCACCTGCACAAAAGGTCCGTTTTATTATCACCTTTGAATCACTTGCCTTTATTTCACATGCTTCCCCCACAATTAGTTACCCAATGCTGGATCAGTGTCCAATATTCCGCTGGTATCTCTGACTGCACTTTGAAAGCCCCACGCTTGCTTTACTTCTAACGATGTTCTTTGGCATCTCTTCCGCCCGGTTACTTGTTAGTGACCGTCCATTTGTCGCTTATATCAGCAATTCCACGACTGTCCAGCTATCCACACCGCCCCCAGCGATTTCGAAACCGATTTGGAATTCCCGCCTCAACCATTACCACTTTTGTTTGCTCAAACACTAAATGACTTTACTGGTGTATTTCAGTTGCTGTGATTTATAAATTTAGAATTTGTGAATATCTCACATTGACATGTACTGCTGTATACTCTGATCTTGCCTTGTGCATGTGTATTGACCATGGTCAAGAAATATACTATACTATACTATACTATATCCTCCCATTGTGCGGCGAGAAACTTCCCCCGCTGTTGATAGCAACTGGTCCCTGATACTCGGGTTTACAAACTCAACAAAGATTGGTCACCCTGTTCCTGTTTGTAACCCCGGCCGTGGTTGCTTTCGTAGGCCGAGCCTGTGAACCCGCCATGTTCCCACCGTTTGGCTACTGCTTACAAGCCTCCGCAGATCTCGCCACTTCCCGTTATCCAAATCCCGCCTTGTTTTGGATTCCCCAGCGGTCGGTTGCCACTAGTCCAGTATGGGAAAGGTGCAGCATCTCATCGCGCCGGGCCCTCTTCCAACCCTGACCTCCCGCAATTCTTTTTTAATCCCTAGATCTGGGGCGCCGTGCATTTAGGGACTGCTCTTGCTTTAATGAGGACAGAGGACTTGCAACAATTAGTTTACCCGCGAGCCCCCCTAACCGAGTCCCTCTTGACTTTGCACCGCTCATTCCTACCACATCCGACGAGGAGAGTTTGAAATGTTCATTTTCCTTCGGAGTGCTACAGCTTCAATTAGTTCTCAAACCCTCTTGTCCCCTTTCTTCTGGTTCTTGTATGGAAGAAAATTGAAAAGCCTGCCTGGTGGCGGCCTCGCTGTGAAAGCATGCCTATTAGATCCATCGGTTTTGAAAATACTTCGAGTATTGCTCCTCTGTGATCCCTGAGCGCTTTTCATGTGCCCATCGTTAGAGCATGTCGAAAAGGATCCCCTTTCGCACTCGCTTCGTACGGGCTTCAGTCATGCAAGACATTTTCGGCGTGACTTGAAGGACGCCAAAAACCGGTGCAGCAATACTGGCCTTGCAAAA
This sequence comes from Fasciola hepatica, assembly GCA_948099385.1. Taxonomy (NCBI): domain Eukaryota; kingdom Metazoa; phylum Platyhelminthes; class Trematoda; order Plagiorchiida; family Fasciolidae; genus Fasciola; species Fasciola hepatica. The sequence goes on from CANUEZ040000182.1 coordinate 12,876,886, forward strand.
CCAAGTAAAAATACTGGTTCACTGACGGCTGAGAACCATATGAAAAATTCTGAATTTGACAACTTGTGTTTGTACCAGCTCCCGTCTCACAGAAGCAGCGCTGGAAGCTAAGGAAAGTCTTCAAAAAGTAGGCACCTGCTTGTTCTACTGGATTTAGAAACACAAACCCCAGTGCATTTTGAAATGAGTTGAAAAGAATACTTCGAGGCCTCCAGACGTTTTGTTTAAGTTGTCCAGAAACCAAAAGTAAATCAACTCGCTTGCTCATCGCTGGTTCGATTTTTCGCTTGTTTGTCGTGGCTGTCCCACGTTGGTACATCTTAGGATTCAGTTCAGCTTATTCCTGTTTGTGCCTTACCGCAAAGGTCCAGGTCGTTCGGGCGTCCTGATATCCTTCGGCGGTATGCATAATGGTCGGCATGTTTTGCTGAGAAGTTTCGTAAATAATTATGCGACATTCTCAACGGTGGGTGGAATCCCTTGTAGCACCCAGCCCGTTCGTAACATCGGTTTTCGATCAGTTTTCGGCCGGTTTATTTAGTATCCATTTCACATGGATGAACAGTGAATTGACAAGAAGGAAATTGACAACCAAAGTAATGTGCAATGCTTGGTTGGCGTTTTATTTGAATGTATTGGTTTAATTAATCGAAATATCCTGAAAACCTCAGTAGAGATCACTATTTTATTCCTTCGAAATGTTGAAAATTATTCAGAAAGTCATAAATTAGGAGATGAAAATGAGCGTCGTAATACGTAATTTGAGTTGTTGAAAGGAATTAATGAAGCATATCACGTATTTCAAACGATTCGCAAAAACCGGCCAGAAACCGATCGGTTTTCGGTCGGTTCTGGATCGGTTTTCACTATTACGCTGATCGGTTTTTGGGCGGTTTCTGATTAGTTTGCAGCCGATTTTCCGGACGGTTTCTGAACGGTTTGTGTCAGTTGTTTGAAGTACGTCATATGCTTCGTTGATTTATTTCACTAACCCGAATTACGTATTACGATGCTTTTACCCATCTACTAATTCATGAGTTCCTGGTTAATTGTCCTTATTTCACCCATTATAATTCCCTCGTATACGAGGGAATAAATTAGAGAGATCTATACTGAGGTTTTCAGGATATTTCGATGAATAAAAACCAATACATTTAAGTAAAACGCCAAGCGAGCATTGTAAATTACTTTGGTCTTCAATTTACTTTTTATCAATGCATTGTTCATCCATGTAAAATGACTATAGTCATTTAGTATACTAAACAAACTTGCCGATAACCGATGGGCGTAATAGTAAAATCGACCGAAAACCGATCGATTTTAGAACGGTTTTGCACCAGTTTTCCAGCGTTTGTTAGTTATTCGCCGATCAGTTTTCGAGCGGTTTCTGAGTGATTCCTGACTGGTTTCTGGACGGTTTCCGAGTGGTTTGTGCCGATTGTTTGAAATACGCGATATGCTCCGTTGACTTCGGTCACTTTTCGAAACTACGTTTAACGATGCCCTTTTCTTTCTCCCTAGTTATGATTTTCCAAACAATTGTTCTCATTTTACCCATTTCGGGTCATGAAATGGAGCGATCTAAAAAGGAGTATTTCAGTGCGTTTCGATGAATTAAGCGAATATATTGAGATAAAAAGTCAACCAAGCATTTCACATTATTCCGGTGGTCGATTTCTTATGTATCAATTCATTTTTGATCTGTGTAAAATGGCTACCAAACAAACCGACCGAAAACCGATGTTACGAACAGGCTGTGTGCTACAAGTTATATGTCATAACTCTTTCCATTGTTTCGATTCGGTAAAATTCTCCACTGCCCCAGTTTTGCTAAGAAGGAAAAGGAAGGCCCTTGATAAACCCGGCGCATTTATTTTCGGCGCCACTTTCGGTTCTAACTACACATTTCAGAATCTCCGGTCAGCCAGTTTCACATTCCAACCTTCCTGCCGCACAAGTGACTCAGTCTTCAGTCTCCAGGTAAAGGGCAGCAGGAAGGCATTCCGTATGAGCCCCATCGCATCGTACTCTATTGGCTTGGATATATATCGGTACTCTGCCAATAATCATTTAGGGTTTGATCCAATTTCCTGTTAAACAGTGTATCGGTTTCCTCTTCCACCATTTCAGTCGGTAGAGCGTTCCAGAGATTGGTCACTCCTTGAAGATCGATAGATGGCCGGTAAGCCGCTGGAATGCACCTTACGAAGCGTCAGGGCGTGTCCTCTGATACGATCATTAGTCCTAAGCGGGAATTCCGACTGTGAATCCAGGCCCAACTCACCACGGATCATTCGCCTGGCATGAATGAGGTCGCCTCAAAGACGCTGGTAGGCCATGGGAAACAACTCGGTGACTTTCAGGCGTTTTTCATAGCTGAACCCACGCAGTCCGGCCACGAGGCTTGTGGCAGTAGGTTGCACTCGTTCCAATTTGGCTAATTCCGCCGCCGTGCAGGGGTAGAAAGCCGGACCGCCACATTCCAAGCGAGGACGTACACGCGAGATATACAGCAATCGGAAGGTGTCCAGGGGTAGAGGCCCAAATGAACGTTGAATTAGACCAAGTATCCTCCACGCTCTCTCAGTGTGTGCTCTTGTCTTCCAATTGTTGGTGACATCTCCGAGGTCCTTTTCCTCCTGCGGGTGAAGGAGTACGTTACTCCCAAGGCAGTAGCCGGAAGTATCGTTGGGGCCACCAATCCTTATGCTCGCGCATTTGTCCACGTTTATGGGTAAACCCCAGGTGGTCGACCAATTGACTAGAGCCTGGATATCCTCCTGTAGTATCTCACGATTCTCTGCCGTTCGAATGGTACGCCAGATCTTTGGGTCGTCAGCGTAGATAAGGCATTGGGATCGAAGGGTCTGTGGTAAATCGTTCACAAACACTAGAAACAACAGGGGTCCTAGCACGGAGCCTTGCGGCACGCCACTGCAAACTGGATACCATGTGAACTGGGACTGTGCAACTCTCACGGAAAACATTCTCTTGACCAAGAAACCCTCAATCCAGTGAAGCATGGGCACGGAGGTGCCGATGGCCCAGAGTTTCAGCAACAACCCATTTTGAGGAACCTTATCGAACCCCTTACTGAATTCCATGACATATCCCTCGGCCTTGGCGATCGACCAACATTCACGAGCAGTCAACAGACTTGACAGACATGATCTGTTTCTCCGAAAACCGTGCTGCTCTGTGCATAGCAGTTGACAGCTCTCCAGATGTTCACGTATGCGAGCCGCCACCAGCCTTTCCATGACCTGTCCCGCTACGGAATTGAGGCTAACTGGGCGGTAGTTGGCCGAGGTGGGTTTTGTCCCACCCTTGTACAGCAAAACAACGACTGCTCTTTTCCACTCCCGAAGTAGACTTCCAGAGGCCAACGATAAATTGAACAACCGCGTCAGTGGTGTAGTTAGTTGGTCCGCCAACCCCTTCAGTATCAACGGATGCACGTCGTCCGGTCCCGGTGACTTATGGGTTTTGGTGGATTTGAGCATGTTATTCACTTCCGGTTCCCCAAAGTCATGCATAATAAACAGCTGCGAGCCATTCATCATCGAGATTGGTGCACCTTCCACCACATGATACACTGACAGATAGTGGTCTAGGGGATGGACAAGAACCACCGCTCCAGTGAATTTCTAGCACGTGATGGAATAGTACGTGGCGTGTGTCAAAAATAGGCACATGCAAAGTGTTCGGGAATCTCAGAGAAGCATTGTCTAACGTATTGCAGAAACACCTGGATTCAGTGGGTATGCGCTCATTGCAGGACCATCGCCGAGCAGACCTTCGAATCCTCTGCTATACGAGAACTAACTGCAAATAGAGAATGTTTAAGAACAAAAAGGAGCTTCAGCACTCCAGAGAAGAATCGTTCGAAACTTTTCTACTCGGATGCAGTATGGAAAAGCAGTGAGATAGGAGTGACCCACAAAAAGATTGACAGGCGAATTCAACATAGCGAGTCCTTTGTTTTCAACATCAAAGCTTAACGGTGCAACAAAAGCAGCCCCGAAGAAAATAGAGTCATTGAGGAACCACAGATAGTTGGTGCAACTCAGCCATCACGACGAGACCGCACATGGACGTGGTGTGATGGCTTGCGTGCCTCGATGATCAAATGACTTATGCAGGATAGCTTCCTTAGGCCGGACATGCAATCATGTCTAACAGGTCGATGATTAGAGACCAGACAGAGTTCAGTCTCCGAACCAATAACTGGGCAACATCTGGTTCCATGCAGTGTGCTCTTAGAGAGAACACTCGTGAATAAACACGGCGAGAAACACTTTACCGGTCAAAAACCTCCACTGGACGGACGCAGGAGCTATGTACTAGGGGTTTTCCGGACGGTGGGAGAAGTCATCGCACTTCATTGAACGGCTATCGCCCGCCTAAGCCCCCAGCCCAAAGGATGTTTCCCGTCCACATTCTGCTTGCTCTCTTGGGTGCATGGGGCTGAGGACCGAATCCGAAAGGTGGATCGATGACGAAGCACCGGTAAAGACAAGACAGCATGCTTGCAAAAATCAGGTCTCATGTGACAGACTAGAAAAAGTTTCCTCACGGGTGCTCCGGTCACGTTTCCGTGCTGAGTTAACGCCCCACTGCCTCGTGGGTGAGACTTTCGAGTCAAAGGCTCCGGTAAGGGTTCCCAAAGGAAAACCCTATCTACGGTACCGAGCAGCCGCAAAGTATGATTAGCCCAGAAATCTGCAGCATCTTACCTGTAAAGAGCATTACCAATTTCCCCTCCTTTAATTTGAAATCAATACAGGATGTCACGGGTAATTGCTGCCCTGATGAAAGCAGTAGTTTAGGAGTTGGGGAGGAATCGAATGCACTTCTTGAGCCTAAATGTTCACTCCACTTGGCTGCCTTTAATGTCCGCACACTATGTCAGATAGGGCAACAGACTGCACTCGGTAGAACTCTTGAGACTTAGAATAGATGTATGCTGTGTCTCTGAAATGCGTATGCAAGATCCCACTTCTGCACTTGCGTCCCGCATCCCAGATACAACGTTAGTCCCTCGCTTTACTCTTCGTGTATCGGATGATGCAGTGTTTAGTGCTCGTGGTCAAGCCGGCATTAGGATTGCTTTGAGCATGAGAGCTGAACGTTCACTGCTAAACTGGATTCCAGTCAGCAGTAGTTTGTGTGCATTTCGGTTGGGCAGTTCTGTGTATGTCAGCAGCAAGAGACTGAAGCGTCCATGCCTTTTCGCTGTGTCTGTGTATGCACCCACTGTCTGCAGTTCCTCTGAAACCAAGGACGAATTCTATCGGGATTTGTCGCAGCTTCTTCAAAGCGTGCGTTTAGCGGACGTGGTGGTTATTACTGGGGATTTCAACGCCCAAGTTGGCCTGTTTGGGAGAGTCCGAAAGACACATTGGAGGCCTGTTTGCTATCCCAGCCGATCGTACCGATAACGACGATTGTCTCATTCAGCTGTGTTCTGACCACGGGTTGTTTTTAGCAAAGACAAACCTCTGCCATAAGAAACGGCATAGACTGACGTGGATTTCTGCTACGTCTTCGCAACGTTTGACTCAGAATGACCATATTGTCATTGATCACCGTTGGCGGGGGACCGTTGGAGATTAACGTTCTTTTTGCTCTACGCCTGTAGACTCAGATGATGGCTTGATACGTGCTTGCTTCTGTTTACGTCTCGTCTGTGGTCGCATCAACGTAACTTCCACCTTTTCCGCACAGTTGCTTCTAGACGATAACCAGTGATGTTTTTTCAGGCGGAGCTGTTTACGTTGTCTACGCGGTTTTCGATGCAGCCGGATGTGCGCGACCCAGAGGAACGCTGGCAACAGATCAAGGAAACCTTATTTGCCGCTTCGAGTGCCACCCAGGACTCTGGTTCAAGTAGGCCTCACAAACGATGGATATCTTCGACGTCAGTTGTTCTGTTGGATATTCACAACTCTGTCCCTCAAAATGCCACATTCAATCAAATGCATAATTCTCTGAGATGCCAACTGACTAGGAGCCTAAGAAATGACCGTAAGCGGTGGTGGATTGCGAAATGTAGGGGAATGGAAAAGGTTGTCTATTGTCAATACTCACAATTTTTTCCGTTTAATAAAGGCACCAGTCCACAGAAGTTCGGTGTAAGTGAGTTAATCAAGGAATCCGACGGCTCATTGATTCACTCAGGAGTGTCGTCTGGAGCGTTGGGCTGAGCACTTAAAGTACCAATTCAGTTGGCCCACTTCTACACTGGACCTCTCAAATATACATGCCAGAGAAACGATGCAGATGAATATCACTCCTCTGGTGGTCAAGTGGTTTAGAGCGTTTGCTTATCACTTCGGAGGTCCGAGGTTCGAATCCCCGCAATCACCGGTTACTTTGGTGGTAGACAGTAATCCACTGTTGTCCTGATCTATTGGGACATTATGTGGTTCTTCTGCACTCCAATTCTCAGGGTTCGGTTACCGGTTATCCCCAATAGTGGAGTGGGCCCTCGTAGCTATAGGGTATATGCCCCCTCCACTGCACTCATGCGCAAATATGTAATAAAAAAATGTGTGAGATAGGTTGCTTGAAAAGATGCAAAGCCGCTGGGCCGGATGAGTTGTCTCCATCTTTTTTCAAGGAGGGAGGCTAAGCTTTGGTTTCGGAGTTAACCAAACTCCTCCGGGTTATTTGGGATAGTGAACAAATTCCCAGGGAATGGTATGAATCGGTGATTGTGTTGGTTTACGAGAAAGGTGACAAATTCTCTTGTGAAAGCCACAGAAGAATTAGGTTAGTAAGCATCGCGTCCAAACTACCACCGAGCTTATTCCCCACCGATCATCCAGCGCGCGCGAAATATGTACGCGTGAGAATCAAAGCAGTTTGAGACTTGGTCGGGTCTTTCTCGTTCTAAAAGCGGCGTTCGATTCAGTCGACCACATAGTTCTGTGTCGCTGCCTTTCGTTGAAGGATGTGCCAAAGAAATTTATTTCTCTTTTACAATGCTTGTGTGCAAACACCCGAAGATGAGTTTGTCCTTATGGCGATCTTTCACTTGAGTTCACCAGGAAAGTATTGTTCGTCACGATTGCTCTCTTTCGCTCTTCCTCTTCAACTTTGTAATTGAGTTGATTTTTGAGATGGCTCTATCCTTGTGCAAAAGTGGCGGTATTGATGTTTGCTCAGACAGTAAACTGTCTGATTTCGAATATGCGGACAGTATTGTTTTTCTGAGTGAGGATCCAGGTAAGTTGCAAGATTTCTCAGATAGCCTAAACAACAGTGTAGCACTGATCACTGCCTTTCCCATCGTATTGCATGTAAAGGTAGAAGGAGCGAATATAATAGTTGGATAGCGAACGAACCTACAGAGATGGGGAAAATAATACCGTAGTAGTTAGCACCAGGAACACACAGGCTAACTGTACAAACGCACATTGATCATTCTGATTCGACAGAAAGCGATAACACGATCGCCACTGTTTACGGTTTGCTGCCATATCCTTTATTTTCTCCAGCCAACTGGTTGAGGAATCTTTTGGACCCCAACCACGAAGACGCGAGGCACCTACTTTTCCAAGTCTAGCATAGATGTTTGAAGATCTTGGGTTCTGAAGGACATTCTGATGTGATGGTGCATGGACAACTCCAGCGCTGTTGAGATGATCTCATGCGGGAATGAATCCGCGCCTGAGTGACATCGTGGGTTTTCCCAATAAATATTCGATGAGCTGGAGAATTAGACAGTGACAATCATCGCACACTAGTCAGTATTTCTGGAGGATTCGTTGCTGGGAAACGATAAATGATCCGTGGATTCAAATCCACTGTGAGTTAGTTTTACGCGACGCCAAAAGGCTTCGTCAAAACCTTCCAGGTCTATATGTCGATCCATTTGTAACGAAGAGACGTCAGCTTGGATGTACATCGCCATCTCTCCCCCCCCTTTTCACGTGGCCTTTGCCTGCACGAGAAAGCGTGTACCGTGGATGGGCCACCTTCGAGTCCATCACCTCCGCGGTGGGCTGCGTCTCCGTCAGTGCAACCAGCGTTGGTGAGTGAAAACCCCACGCCTCGAGCTCAGCCCGTTTGTTCGGCAGACCTCTGATATTAGATGACATAATGAAAGCTTGTCCGCGCCTATCTCCCGCCTCCGGTAGATCCCTTGTTGAGCCAATACTGCAAAGATATCTTGGTTGTCGAGAATTGTTGGACTGAATGGTTTCCACTGGATTTGGAGACGCCTCTTTTGTACTCGTGAATCCTGGATGAATAAAACTGTTTCCCTGTTCGCTCGGCGTTCGTGTAACTTGCGCAGTGCCGACTTAGGCTTTTTTCTGTCCTCGGAGTCCAGACCTTGAAGGAGATACACCTTCACCCCTTTCAGTCCGTATGACCGTTGTAGCATAGAACTTGCTTCTTCATTGGAGCTCCGGACCACCTTAAGCGTGGGCTACTGTTCTCATTTATCTTCCGTTTAAGGAAAACGGCTCGCCTTTTTATTATTTGTCAAGTTTTTCTCCTCCGGGGAGAACATCTTGGTGGATAAGTGCTATAGATGAAGCATCGTCATCCAATCGAACTTATACCATGAATTCAGTTGATTCCGGAAGTGTATTCTTGCCATGATTAAAGGAAAGGAAATTTCGTAGATGTTTCATACCAATGAATCCATTGCCCAGCTGCCGACGGAGAATGTGAATTGATCTCAGTACCTCTTGAACGGAATAGGGATTCTGTAGCTGGTTTGAAGATTGAACTACTTTGATTTGGAATAATCGAGCAACAGACGTAGAGGACATGAATCCGAAACAAACCTTGGTCCTCTAGAAATGCGAGTACAGTCGGTGAAATGTGGAAGCCTAACTATTCGCGTGGGAAAAGGAAAAAATAGTAGACAACTATTGAACAAGTTCATGACCATTCGGATGTGTTGTTCCCTGGGTTCAAAGGTTCGTTCAGTTCATTTAGCCATCAATCTGATGCTATTTTATACCTCATAGTATCGTCCAGTTGAGGCCAGAATGATTGGAAGCGTTAAATGAAGAGCCAAAAACAAAGCAATAGGTGTTGGTCATGAAGGAAAGAAAAGCCCGGACGAGGTCCGTTAGTTACTTCTAGTCTCAGGGTTATAGTTGTCGACTTTCTCTAAAAGCTTGACGTGCCCTTGTGGGATTGGTTTTGCCGCTTCCGCTGTGTCAATGATGGTTGAATGGCTTGGAGCGTTTGCTTATCACCTTGAAGGTCAGAGGTTCGGATCCCTGCAGTCACCGTTTACTTTGGTGATAGACAGTAATCCACTGTCGTCCGGGTCGTTACCACACCTGCCATGTGTTGCGTATGACAAACACGTCTACCGTACCGCGCCCTGTTTTTCGTTCCTCTTAGGGATTGTGAGAAGCCACATGGAGGTCAACAGATGACGTGACAGCGGGTAATGAGAAAATGGAAAAATAGGTGCCTTACGTCTTTGTGGTTAAGGTCCAAAAGATTCCTCAAGCAGTTGGGTGGAGACACTAAAGGTACGGCAGCGAACCGTGACTAGTGGCGATCGTGTTGTCGTGTGGTCAGTGGGGCTTGCCCTACTGTGTAACGCTGTACGACGATTATGTGGTTGTTCACTCCAAGTCTCAATATCTGGTTGGCGGTAATCCTTAGTGGTGCAATGGGTCTTGATGGCTGTAGGGCATATAACCCCTCCACTGCATTCATGCGCAAGCATATAATAAAAAAAATACTTGTGAAAAATCAAGGAACAAAAGGCAATGGTAGCTAAATAATTCGCACGTGACTTTCAGGGAACGACATCCTTGATATTTGAGTTATCGTTTTGTTTTTCCGGGAGTCATCGCTACTCCCGCAACAGCTCGGTTTTCGTCAGTAAACTGTACAAAGACGATCCAACCGATCACCAGGAATTCCGTTTGGTCATAATGTTTTGTGTTGCAGATAATTTCTTTATTCTGCGGATCACTGAAATTGTATTGTTTCTCGTAGGTTCACTGTTCAGAAGAACAACGATTTGTTGATCACAGTGGTCCTACCAGCCTTTCAGATTGTATTCCTGAACCGTGAATTTCCTCAACTGCGCCGTGTTCACAATTTATTAATTATGCATGAGTATAGTTTTTGAACTGCCACATGCTTGCACATGAGTGAAGTGAGTGGTATATCTCCTAGCCGTAATAGCCCACTGCACTATTACGGATAATGGGAAACCAAACCCTGAGACTTGGGGTAGGGAACCACGTGAGATTCCAATGGGCCAATCGTGGTAACGACGCTGGATTACTTTCTACCACCAAAATGACCGGCGGTAGCGGGGTTTACACCTCTGGCCTCCAAGCCGGTAGACAAACGCTCTAAACTATTCAACAACTATCATTCAAACGGTGGGGTAGGTGCGTGCACGCACACAAGGCTACACCACACTATCAAGAATGGCCGGCAACCATGATCGTGAATTTTTAGGAAGAGAATCATACACGATTCCAATGATTCAGGTGCCGTAACGAATAAGGTAATAGTAGCGTGATCTTGCACTGATGTTTTCAGTTGGATAAAACAATGGCGACCGTTGCCAGTTGCCACAGATTTGCGCAGCACTTGAAATTTTGCAGTTCAAAGAATTTCAGTTGGAGTTGCTCTAAATACGAAAGGTCACTTCGTTAGCTAACTTCGTAATTATGCATCACTCAGCTTATCTACAAAAGCCTAAATAAGTTGTAGCTGAACGACAACAAAGCGCTTTAGGTAAGCTTGCAGTTTACTTAAATCCGTATCGAAGAGTTTTTCACCGTTGGTGCAATATACAACAGATGTTGCTTTGGCTAGACCAGGTACAGCTCCACCTAACACGAAGACAGGAATACTAGTTTATCGAAATAAAGCCTATTATTTGCATAATTTGTTCAAAGAACCATAGTCTGTTCCATGGAAATGTCAAGGCTATTAACTAAAGTGCGGTAAATGTTGATTGCGCAGCACCTGTAGGTTTATTTCAACCTTTTTAATTTTCTACTTCTGGTTCGCTATTTACTCATCCCGAACGCCTGATGCTGAGCCGCCATGGTCTTTTAGTATCTTTTCACATTGCAGAGCGCATTCCGATCACCATCGCATTCCCTAGTGCTAACAAAAGATGTTGGGTACTTCAAAGTCCTTTTTCCTGTCTGAAATGTGTTGTATTTTTCTCTTGACTGTATGTTATTCTTTGAGTTCTTTTTGGTTATCGGTAGTTTGAAGCCTAGCGGAGAAATTTCTGGAAGGTACGCAGGTCCCAATCGATGAACATGGGCTCACAAAACCAGTACCCGAGACATTTTCTTCTTATTCGTGAACATTACTTGACATCTACGGCACAATTTTCCTCCTGAGTAATGCACCTTTTTAGTAGAACTAACATATACAGGGATCCTTTAGTGTGTCCAATATTCTTGCCGGGTTTTGTTATTATTATTATTGTTATTAATACTATTATTATTATTATTATTATTATTATTATTATTATTATTATTATTATTACTGTCAATATGCCTGCTGATTCTAGCAACTAAGATGGCCTCAAGTTTGGATCACTTGAAGAAGTTTACCACGGTTGTTGCGGACACTGGTGATTTTGAAGGTACTATGGTATTGACTCAAGCCAGTACTTCATTAGCCATCAAAAAGTATGCTCCTGTTGATGCAACAACCAATCCTTCGTTGATTTTGTTGGCATCTCGAATGACCCAATACTCACACCTGATTGATGAGGCGGTCAAATATGGAAAACAGAGCAAGTAGGCAGATATCTGTTACTTACCATTCGTTTTAGAGATCCAGACTCTCAGGTTAATGCAGCCTTTGATCGTGTTTTTGTCTTATTTGGGAATGAAATATTGAAGTGTATTCCAGGACGTGTTTCTACTGAAGTTGACTCTTGGTAAGGTATTTACCAGCGTATTTTTATTATTTACCCAATCCTTCAGTTATTCGTTTGATACGTCCAAACAAGTGGAAGTTGCACGCCATCTGATTTCCATGTACGAGGATATGGGGGTATCTAAGGATCGAATACTTATCAAGCTCAGCTCGACCTGGGAGGGTATTCAGGCCGCTAAAATTCTCGAATCACAATATGGGATCCATTGTAATTTAACTCTCATGTTCTCATTATGCCAGGTACGCTTCATTTGTTTGTCTTTCTACTTTCTTTTATAATATCCCATTAATCATGCTCGAATACCGCTTTTACTGTCCAAATTCATCCTTGTTCTTGCTACTCAGTGGTGATGTGTGAAAGTTTTCGCATCAGAAAAATAGTCGGACGAATCACAGGACACGGAGGACTCACACGCAATGTTCACTTTAACTCCGAAGTTTGTTACACTCTTCAAACGTTTCGTTCGGCTTCCATGTAGTCGAGCAAATGTGATTCAAGTCCAGCCTTGAATAAATTGGAATGAATCTACTACGGGGATCGGGTTCGCGTGCTACAATGACCCCGGTCACTAGCTTCCAACGCACAAACTCGTTGTTGCCCGACGAGTAACTCTTGGTTGTGTACGGACTAGAGTTGCTACCTCGAACAGAATATCGAGTGACGTTAGGGACGCCACTTAGTACGTAATTCCCAAGACTCTTCATGAGCAGTTCTTCTATACACAAATCGCTCACGGGCAGGTGCTGTTTGGGACATCCATGAAGACGGCTAATTTTCTCGCAGGAACTGGTTGCATAAAAATAAAGAATTAAAGAGGGATTAAGGAATTTACATAGAAAGTAATACTGTTCGGCCAGTCACAGGGCATTGCAATGTCTCCTGATATCATAGGCATCATTAGTTTACACCGTAGACGTGAACGTAGAACCTCTGATTTTCCTAACGTAGTTCACATCTAAAGCTGAGTGAGATCTCGTTGAATCAACCTTGAATCTTGTTGGTTGATCTCAGATTCGATAAAGTAACGCTTAGATTGATTTCTTTTACTATTACTATTAAATTACATTGGAAAAATGAAAAAATGTAACTCCTTTTACACCTTTGTAAGGGATTATTTTATCGTATTCAGATAGCAAACCTTTTCCGTGCACACAAGAACGTCAATTTGCCTGATAGGAACTCTTCAATTCCCGTAACTTCAATTGATCTGCAAATTCAACCACGATTTGCCTTAAGCGTTTAAAAGCGGCTCACTACTCACTTGCCCACATGATCCTCCAGCTATTTTCCTCATTGGTCAGTATTATTTTCCTTCAGTGTATATAAATAACCGAAACTGAGTTCTCGTTCGTGATGAATCGATTGACCGTGATCATCACGAAGCGGAGCAATCGTCAGAAGCTTCTGTTACCGCATCGTTTCACAGCAGCAGTTGAGAGAAATTGTGGACATAAACTTATGTTCCTGCTAGAAAAATGGCATTGGCCTTTTTCAGACAGAACACTGTGAACAAGAATGCGTGGACAATGACAGCTAGAGGTTGTCTGTGTTTGGCAATCAGTGTATCAAAAACATGGTTCAAATTCGTCGGAGAACTGAGCTCGCAGTGTTGAGGTTTTAGGGAACCGAACTCACTCATTTTATGCGTTATCGAACAGACTTTCTTTGTGGTCAGTTTTCGGCGAAGCAGGTGGTACTTGAAGGATACATCAAAGTAATCAGTTCATGACACGACAGGCAGGTGTACAACCTGTTCTAACGAACTCGATCGTTCAGGTAGTGCTAAATTTTAAGACTAAGGTTCACAAAATCCTAATGTGTTGAGTAAACGTCACATTCAATGCCACGCTTATCAGCATAATGTTCTGTTTGTGTTTTTGCCTGTTTTATGTTTCATACCTTGGTTTATATACTTTACGATCGGGTTTGAGTAGAAGGAAGCAACCACTAGGAGTCTGATAACTAAAATCATAACTAAACCATAGTGTCGTACAGTGAATGAAATTCTTTATATTGGCAGCATTGGTCTGGTGCGTGTTTTTCCTTCTTTTTTTTTCCTTGTCGATCGTTCATACCTGGTATTTTCATTGGTTCCCTAAGATTTTAATTTTCATCATTTTGCAACCCTTCAACGCAAATGTTTCGTAATGAATATAAACCGAGTTAAGTGGACTTCACTCGCTTGTTGTGGTGCTGTCGATTGAACGTAAATCTTTGATAGGTGATTTGTCACCTATATTATGAAAACGCATACAAAAATCCCCATTAGTTTGTCCCTATTCGACGTTTGTGAAGAATGTCGACAAACTAACGTTGCCAGTGGTAACAGCTCAATGACTTTCACTTTTGCACCGGACTAAGTGAATTTACCCGGTCTAGTAATATCGTTCTTTGAAATCATAGAGCTGCTTCAGGTCATTGACTATTCGTGTTTTGACTTAGCAGTTGTCGTGTGACTTACTTGATATCCTTGTGAGATCTACTGTTTCTCTTCAAATATTTTAAAGAATATTTAGTTAACGACATAACCGTCGTAAATAAAGAATACAATATTCTAGTAGTGGTTTAAATGTACTTTGCAGAATTGTGTAGAGTGCGAGTTCCAATTCTTTTCGTGTTTTCTATACCTGTAAAATTCAAACGGGATGATTTTTTGAGTAAACTGAGCAAAGCGTTCATTTTCTACTTGAACTGTGAAGATCAACGAGGATTGGCTAAATCGTATTTTGCATTCTGGATGATTATTTGCTATAATATTTCGCTGAAAAACTGCATTTGCACAAAGTGCTCATCCGACGTGTGACTTAGAAATATGACAATTCACATCATCTGACGCTCCAGCTTATTCATGAAAAGTGTCGCTGATTTCCTGTTTGTCGGTGCACGCCGAAATGATGTTAGCCGTTCACTTTTTTCCTCCATACTTATCTACTAACACAGTTAGATATGCATACTTCGTAACCGTGAGAGCCAACTGTGTTATCGGAATGAAATTTAGTGTAAAGAACCCTATATCCAAACAGTTCAGTCGTGGCTACTATCCGTGTGGCATTTTTGTGTTGTCTTCCAACAGAATTGACATGTATTGGTAAGTTTCGAACTTTGCACCTTAGGTTTTCAAAGTTTACCCGCCAGTAAGCTGGTCTACCGAATAGTGATGCGCCTAACTTTCATCTGTAGCACGTGAATGTCACGCTGAGTAGCTCCTCTGATGATTGAGGTTCTGTTACCATTCTGGGATAAACAGAATGACAATGAATACAAATAAATTCGATTGTCAACTCCCTACTGTATCACAAGAAATAATAAGCAGTTCTTATTTATCTGTAAGAAGCTGGTCGATGACTATAAAATAGCCCAGTCGCGGTATTGTCTTGAACACCTAGCGATCCTTCCTGTATCTACGACCAACCGGTAGCTCCAAGTTACTGCTTTTCAAGACAGCGATCACAGCCTGATGGATCTACCGGCAGGTAGTCTTAACATTGTCGAGGATAGCTGATAGCTTCAAATTCGTACTTCTTGGGCACGTGATTGCAGCTTCAGTGGAATGTGCGGAGGGTGTTCATTTGAAAACCCAACGGACACGAAAGCATTGTTCAGTATAAGTAGTACTGTATATGGATGACGGGGCAAAGCTTATTCTACTACGAATTCCTTGCAAAGCATACTGAACCTTTCTTGCACCGTTGCCCCAAATCCCTTATGCAGTGAATCCGACACCTAATTCGTCAAAGCGAATAAGGTAATAGTCAGCAGATTAATTTCCACTTTCTTCAGGTCTAAACATCACGTTGCAGGTTGCTATTGTGCTCTTTCGAGATAGTATTAATCGTTCTCGTGTTCCTGTCTTTACATTCTCGCAACGGTCGTATTTAAACTGATTAATTCGGTCTCACCGCAAGTTATGTTCTTATGACATTAGATTTTCATGCTACGGTTTGTTTAATTGCATTAGTAACAGAAATGAGGAACTGATATTTTTGTCAAAACCAAGTAAGAACATGCAGAAATATTATGGTGTTTTATTCAAAAGGCCGTAGCCAAATCGCCATCATGGCGGGCATTAGACCTTGTGGTCCTTGGATCGAATGTTGCCACCGCATGTTACTCCCCTTCGTCAGTCTCTAGTTGGTAGCGACTCACTTCGTGGAATATTGTACCATTTCTGTATGGTAAAAAAGAAAGTAAAAAATAGGGTAAAAGTTTACCGAATGGCAAAGTCTGGTGATCCCCGCTTGTTGCGTAAAAACTATACAATCCTATGACCTCATTTCTCCTCTTACGACTAGTATTTTCAACAGCCGTTTATCTGGTTTTGCATTATTGTACTTTATCCTTTCCTTTATTTTGCCTGAGTTTCTGTTACCGTTGGGTTGGCATCATGCTTAACCTCATGCTATATATATATATATATATATATATATATATATATATATATATATATATATATATATATATATGTATTTATATATGAATTTTGTCGTTTAAGATGCTCTCATTTGAATGAAGTTCACGTTACCTCATAAACGGCACGTTAAAGATAGAGTTTATAGAAGCAACACACTAGATCATCGTAACTTTATTAAGCAGAGATAACCTTGTCCTGAAAATTTGAACTTGAAATACCACAGTAATGCATGCTTTGTTTTCCACTGGATGTCAGCTTCCTAGATCCAAACATTGTTTGCAATCATTTGGTTCCTAATCAGTTCAGCCTTACTACAAGTTTTCCTATCGTTCATGAGCCTATGGCCATCTTGTAAGAGCCTATGGTGATCATTTAATAGCCTTCGACGATGTTTTCAATACCAAGGCTAACATTGTGGTTCGCTGTCTGTTCGCTCACTTTGGCCGATGTGTGAAAACACTAATTATTACCTGTTTTATAAAACTTGGTTGAATATGCATATTGATACACGTGTAGTACTTACAACATAATATGAAAAAACAGTCCAACGGTTGATACATTGAGCTAAATGCATTAACCGAATAAAATACAGACTGCTTGAACCTTACACTGATTGGAGCACCATTTTATAAATCCGTCTAGCGGTGATCGAATTGTGTTCTAATTCACGAAGCTGGATCGAAGTGATAGCACTGAGAAAATCACGTTACGATCTTAATGCTTACTGTTCTATTGCATTTATTTGTAGCACGGGACAAAAATAGCCAACAGCGGTTTGTGATTACGCTGACAAATTGTCATAATTTTTGGAGGGAAGTATAAAAGTAAAATTATGTCTGCCGTAAGAAGCACAAGCTGTTGGAGTGATCCTCGGCATAGTTTGGGAGGTCATACGTTCCAACAAATTATATCTATAGTCTCTGAGGGTTTGTGATGGCGCTGGCAAAAATCGTCACTTAGTGTGCAATTAACAGTTGCTTCACTGTTCCTAAAATCACTAAACACTTCTTTAGTAAGATTGGAAAATGGATTGTAAAGTGAGACAAAGCGAGCTGTATGTTCCGGGGCTAAAATGGCGATTTCCATCCACCTGTGAGTAGGAACATGGTCAAACAAAAATACAGCTGATGCACCCGGCTGTTAGGCACCAATTTTCGCTGAGCATTTCTCAAGTAATTGGTCAAATATAAGCGCATTCATTCGTGGACGCCACTCGTAGCCCATGATTCCAGTGGAAAGAAATCACGTGATAACGTTGAAATTAGCGCCTCTGTAAGTGGGTAAGGTTTACTTTCTGTCGAACGCTTCCTTGATCGAGAAAACACCATGTTATAAGTTGTTTCATCTACACATGGACGCAATACTGTACTTCCCTGTTCCTCCAATCAGGTTGCGTATCAAGTGCGTTTTTCTTTGACATCATACCTCTTCCGTTCGATCGACTGATTGGTAAGATTTTTCATAGAATAGACCATCAAGCAAGCTGTCATTTGATGTTGAACTGATCACGATTTCAGGATTTAAGGCTTCCATCTTCCCTTTTGATCATAGAAAGGGTTACTTTAGAATATTCTACGATGGAATAAAGCTGTGTAATATACTTATCTGGAAATTTCCATTTTGCAAATCCTCGTTCAAGACTGAGTTCACGTCCCCTTGCGTCAATGCCTCGGCAGGTCTTGATGTTGATTCCTAAATGATTCGCCTTGAGGTACAGGTTTTCACCATTCCTTGAACGTTGTACTATCCGTTTCCTATCGTCGTCACTAATGGTCCTCCGCTTTTTGTGTTTGTTGAGGTCAGTTATTTGCACTGCTTCCACATATTTTCATCAGCATCCTCTTCCTGCATTGTGAGTGCGCCAAAGAACTACAGTAATGAACAATGTAAATGAGCCTTCAGCTGCGCATTTAATGCGCTTTCTTTACTCGACCATATGAGCTTGTCGCCATAGTCGTGTTGCGATTCCCGACGCTTCCAATTAGGCCATTCAGTAGCATAGCGATCACAGTCTACGGTAACCAAACCTTTCCGACACACACCAAACAAGGTCACATCGAGCACGAGTTTTCGGGCCCAGTTAAGGGACTTGGTAGCCTTATGCGTGTTACGTAAACAACTACATGCACGATACAGATTTGATCTCCATCACTTTTCAAGTCACCTTCTGAATAATTTCTTCAACGTCCGCAGAACTCTTAATGGAAGAAGTAGAGATCATCGACCTATGGTAACGGGTAAGTACAGATTCGAATCCCAAGCGGAAAATAATTATTGATGAAAACCGTAGAAGAATTGTTCAGTGTGAAAAGGCGACGATTTAGAACTCCTTTCCTACCTTGGAATTAGCCTTAAAAGTAGTAGGGCCATCGCTAAACGGCTCTCAGGGCCCAGCCTTAAAGAAGAACTCGAAAACGTAAATTTTCTAGTGAATTTACAATGGATCTGTGCTCATTGGTAGAGGAGAATTCTACAGTCACTTTGAGTCGGGTAAAGAAAAAGATGGGACTGATACACTCGAACGTATCGACCAGTTCATCTCCTATTGATCGTCTTCTCGATGGTCCTGGTTACACCACGAAAAAACTGCATTCATCCGATCGAGCGAAACAGGACTGATTTCAAAGAGAGGCGAGCTTGATATGCTGTGTGGTTACATGAGTAGGTTGAGCCGTCTGACAATTTTACATGGATGAGATCAATTGGAACATGTGGGCCCCAATAAGCGAACAGGCAGCAAACAACAATGTTCGCCATGGTATTCGAAACATCGTCAAAGAGTTCTAAATGATCGCCATTGGATCTTAAACGATCACCATTGGCTGTTTAACGATAGGAAAACCTGTAGTACGATTTCACGTGTATTGTTTTCTTGCGACCTTCACTTATGTGACTGCATTGGTACGCGTTGTGGATGCTTCTGACGGTTCCGCTCACACACGATGTAATTCCGCGGTTTAAACAAAGAACGTGATCGTGAGGCTCAGAAAAATGGCGGATTCCCGAAATAGAATAGCGTTTCCGGTGACGCTCGACCTACGTTCAATCACGCACCTCCACATGCGTAGTTAAGTTCCCTCGGTTGTACGAATTGAATTCATGTTATCTGGGTGACCTGGATAAACAATTAGCCATTTTCCGGTTCCAGGTCTGTGGTAGAATGGTAGGATGGGTGTTAGAGACGGTTCTACTCAATTTTGGTCAACGTTTTGCAACATGGAGACCGGCTGAATCCCTGAGTGGTGCAACTGATCGTTTGGGACTTTGCGTTCATAGTCAGCAGTTGAAATGACCACTTTGCTGGTAGCACTCGACAGCACTCAAATATGCTTTATCTGTTCGGTCCCGAAATTACCAACCGTGCGCCGTTATATTTGATTGATCTTACTGACAGTCGTCAGCATATAAAGTTAGACTTAGTGAAAACTCGGTTCCTGCATCTTTCCGTGTGCTATCAAGTGTTTTCTACGTTTGGTTTGTTTGTCGCCCTCTTCTCCTGACCGAATAAAAGATAACGAATGTCCTCTCCACTCTGTAGGCTGTCGCGTGTGCTGAGGCCGGGGTGACCTTGATTTCACCGTTTGTTGGTCGCGTGCTCGACTGGTATGTGGCAAAACATGGGAAGCGCACATTCGAACGTCTGGAAGATCCGGGAGTTCAGCTGGTTACCAAGATATATAATTACTACAAAACGTACGGCTATAAGACTCAAGTAAGTTGTTGTTGACACTACGGTAAATGCCTGCGTTTATTCTTTGAGGTCCTTTTGCTCAGTATTTAGACTGGATCTGATATTTTTGTCTTTCTGTCCATTATTTAAAGATACCGTCGGTGTATCGATTCGCGAACTCAACGGAATAAGATCCGGATAATCTTTGATCACAAGCCTTAAGGTGTACTGCACTATTCACTAACTATAACGACGTTTCTGTTCTCCCCGATTCTTCATTTGCCTGATTCTTCCATTTGAATTTTCTCCTTTTCTCTTAAGTATGCTGTTTTCTACTATGATTTTGATGAGCTGGTAGAAAAGAAAGCCACGGCAACCAGTGCGTTTAGTCGGGCTGTTTGAACTGAACTGATGACTGTTGGTTTTCGAGCGGTATAAGTTTTTGATTGTCATATTAGAGGTGAAAAGCTTGAAATCCCGCCACCGTAGGTCAACTTAGGTGGTAAACAGCATTACACGGTCGGTCGGACTGCTACCACCCCAGGTCCTTTGAGGTGTTAGACTGTTCTTTAGGATTCTGATTGCCAGTTCTCTCTGATAATACAAAGGGCTCATGTGGTCATGCGGTATGTCCCTTCAAATGTACAGGTGTGCAGTCAATGAATAAAGGATGCAGTTCATGTACCTGGATCCAACATGTACCGCATGTCTCTCAATCATGGTTCCAAACCAGTCTAGTGATTCAGACTGGATCCCTGTTAACAGTCGTTTATGTGCTGTGAGACTCCAAGGGTCAGTCGGCGTTCGAAAGGATAGTTGTGTTAAACGCAATTTGTTTGTGATCTCGGCGTACGCCCCAACGAACTGCAGCTCAGACTTGCAGAAAGATGAGTTCTATGATGCCCTCGCCACTCTCGTTCGCAGCAGTAAAGGTTCCGACATTGTAGTGCTAGCTGGTGACTTCAGTGCACAGGCTGGCAAACAGCACTACAGAAGGTTGTTTAGGTGGGCGTTGTGCTTTACCTGCTGAGCCTACAAATAACGGGGATAGGCTTCTCCAATTTTGTGCAGACAATCGATTGTTCTTGTCTAGCACAAATTTCCGACACGGCTCGCGTCGCACAGCGACATGGCGCTCTAACTCTACAGGTACTTTTAGTCAAATTGACCATATCGCCGTAAGCTACCGGTGGCGCAGTTCTGTTCAGAACTGTAGATCTTACTGGTCCACGTACGTAGATTCGGACCATGCCTTAGTTTTAATGCGATTATCTCTCCAGCTCCATGGCCATTGTCGCAAACCGCAAACCCGATTAGCCGTGCAACGTTTGTGTGATCCAGAAGTACGCACCCGGTATGAGCAGAAGTTAGCACATGAGCTAGGATCCACGGAGAACAGTAATGTAGATGAGCTTTGGGTCCATATTCAGCAGGCAAAGCATATGGCAGCAGGTTTTGCCTGTGGTCCTGGATCCGTTGTCCATCAAAGACACTGGATCTCGCAAGAGTCGCTGAGTATAATGGAGCAAAAGCGTCAGCTTTCGAACCGTAAGGAGATGAATAAGATGCGGAGAAAGCTGCAAAGACAAGTTACGCGAAGCCTTAAGAAGGATCGCGAAAATTGGTGGGTCAATGTAGCCGAAGAAATGGAAGTGGCAGCTGCTTCAGGTAACAGTCAAAGACTGTTCAAACTTATTCGTGACACCAGTGGACGGCGAACTCAGGTCAGTGAAGCGATTTGCAGTAGGAATGGAGAACCCATCCATAACAAACAGCAAAGGCTTGACCGATGGGCCGAGTACTTCAAGGAACAGTTTAGCTGGCCGCACGCTAGTGTAGTTACTCCCGTGTCAACAACTGTGACTCCTTGGGTGGTAGCACTTGAGCCCCCATCAGAAGTAGAAGTAGAGTCATGTATTCGATTACTAAGACGGGGGAAAGCGGCAGGTCCCGACGAACTTCCCCCAGTTCTTTTCAAACTGGGTGGTGAGGCGTTGATAAAATCACTAACCGCCTTGCTCCGTGACATTTGGAAGGAGGAGCGTATTCCGTTAATATGGAGCGAGTCATTGATTGTTCCCATCTTTAAGAAGGGAATACGCAATGACTGCAGTAATCATCGTGGGATTAGCTTAATTCCGATAGTCACCAAAGTATTAGCTTCGATTTTGCTGCACCGTCTTACACCGGCTCGCGAGAGAAATGTCCGCGAACAGCAGGCTGGATTCCGCCCAGGTCGAGGATGCATCGACCAGATTTTTACTCTTCGCCGACTTCTTGAAACGCGTCACACGCACCGCCGACCAACAATAATGCTTTTCTTAGACCTGAAAGGCGCCTTCGATTCAGTTGATCGAACATCGCTTTTCAGTACTCTTCATCGAAAAGGTATGCCCCAGAAGTTCGTGAACCTAATGAGATCACTGTATTCTCATACTTCTGGCCGCGTAAGGGTTTACGGCGAACTATCCGGTCGGTTCGAAACGACCAGTGGTGTTCGGCAGGGATGCCCTTTGTCTCCATTCCTTTTTAACTTCGTCATGGACGAAATAATGGAGAGTGGGCTGCAAAATCTTCAGGATGTAGGGGTCGAACTAGGAGATAGTGAAAAGCTATGTGACTTAGATTACGCAGACGACGTTGTCTGCTTGTTCGAATCCACGGAACATGCTCAGCGTGCACTAGATAATCTCGCAAGAGCTGTAGCTCCATTCGGCATGCGCTTTGCACCTTCAAAGTGCAAGGTGATGTTACAAGACTGGACGTCAACAATTCCGAGCTTGATACTCGATGGGGAGGTGCTGTCAGTTGTCGACCACTTCACCTACCTCGGTAGCTGCGTGACGACGGATGGGAGCACAGTAGTAGGGGTGAGTACGTGGATATCGAAGGCTCGAGCGGCGTACGCTGGACTGAAGCACTTGTGGCGCCGATCCGATATTTCACTGAAGTTGAAAGGTCGTGTATACTGTGCTGCAGTGCGTTCAGTTTTGTTGTACGGTTGCGAAACTTGGAGTCTGCGTGCTGAAGATATTCGTCGTCTTGAGGTTTTCGACCATCGATGTTTACGTAGTATCGCTAGGATTGGGTGGAATAGCCGAGTAAGCAACGATGAGGTAAGAAAGCGAGTATTGGGTACTAATTCAGGGAACGTTTTGTCACAGCGTATCCAACTTAGTAGACTTCGTTGGTTGGGACACGTGTCACGTATGGCAAACACACGTCTACCGTACCGTGTCCTATTCTCCGCCCCTCCTAGGGAGTGGAAGAGACCACGTAGAGGTCAACAGATGACGTGGCAGCGAGGAATGAGAAAATGTACAGCAGACTTAGGAAAAGTAGGTGCTTCACGTCTTCGTGGTTGGGGTCCAAAAGATCCGTCTACCAGTTGGCTGGAGACACTGAAGGATATGGCTGTGAACCGCGAACAGTGGCGATCGTGTTGTCACTTTCTATCGAATCAGAATGTTTGATCGGTGTACGTTTGTACAGTTAGACTGTGTATTCCGTGTGTTGGCTACTAGGGCATTCTTTTCTTTTCCCACCCGTGTAGGTCCACTCCCTCTCCATCTTGTATATTCATACTTTTTAATTCAACGTGCAACATGGTGAGAAAGGCAGTGGTCAGTGGGGCTTGCCCTACTGTTTAACGCTGTACGATGATGATGATGATGAGTGATTCAGACCATTAGGGACAGTAAACATTGATATCGGTTACGCGACTAGGTATGTTATGCTGATCAAATGCCCTCAGAAGGCGGATTCCTGGAACTCTTCGAAAAGTAGGTTTCCGATAGCGCATGTGTTCAAAAACAAATTTTGTCCGTACAGGAATTAAATACCGTTCGGTATTTAAAGCCGCAATTCTGGACCGTGAACTTCGTTACAGGCTATCTATTTTCATGAGATTGTGTGTATATTCGAATACGATCTTGTCCATAAGCACTTTATTCCATGATAGATTCTTTGGGTACGTCCCCATTAACAGACACAAATGGCCACAATCCTCCTTTCTTCTATGCGAGGGGTTTTATCTGTCATTCACTGCATGTAGTTCACTATTGGTTCGTTTTCGTTTACTACCATAGAACTAGGGCACAACCGGTTTTGGAAGCCAGGTTCTCACGGTACGAATCCGCGAGATATACCGATAGACTGAACAATCATTCGAACAGACTGAAAATTGGATGGTGGATCACTGACAGTTTGATTATGACGAACATTTTCAGTGAGAAAATCGAGTCTCGGCTCTAGTTTGACATTATGTGTTTCTTTCTCGGTTGTTCACTAGAACAATTCGTACACAACTGTTTACGTGAATCAAGCACACGAGACAGTCCGAACCATTTAGACAAAACGAATCAGTGAGATTGTCCAAGCACCGACTTTGACGAAATACACTGTCCAGAGTGACTGAGTCATTTCACACACGTAGAGATAAAGAAGGTGGTTCGTCAGCAAAATTCGTCGTCATACGCAGTCTGTTATGTTCCAACCAGTATCAGGATAGTCGGACAGACGTGCAGAAAATGGATTCTTCTATTTGTGATTTCTAAGATTTAAATGATGCTACTGTGTGTGTATAAATGAACATGCATTTGCTTAGGTTTCATGGTAATATTTACCTTAAGTGTGTTGGATATTTACACGGATCTTTGCTCGTTGATGAAGGGACAAAACCTGTCATATTTGAAGGTCTTAGTTACCCTCTACCTGATATGGCTGGCTCACCAAGCAAGTTAATGCCTCTGTCTCGAAAAGCAATTCCTCGGTGGGTTAGGTGGAAGCTAAATGTCGAATGAAGATGAATATCTGGAGAGAAGATCAAGGGAGTCACGACAACCTCTATCTATCCTCAAAGGATAACGTTCTACGTTCCTTCGTCAGCGTAGGACAATGTTTTGCCTGAATCCTACAGAATCTTTTTAGACGGACGTTTCTTCTTTGACGCGACGTTCTCTTGCTGGAGGGTTAGCCTGCTCCATGGATATCACGGATCATCGTCGAGCATGCGAGGTGATTGGATGTGAGCTCAGCGCAAACCGTATCGCATTATCGCAGGTCGTAGGTGGCAAATAGTCCGAGGCGCTCCATGTCTTTCTCAACCGCGTTTTCAGTTGACCTCCAAGGTGACAGTGTCGTTCCGTAGGTGGTGCAGTGCAGTGTTTTTCTGCACAGTTCCGTGTCGGATCGCCGGAGTATGTGGCCGAACCACCACAGGCGGCGGCGTTGAAGAAGGACGAAAATTTGGTCGGTGTCGCAGCATCACCTTATTTCATCGTTTGATAAAAGTTCCTTCCATTTAGTGCCAAGAATTCGGCGCAGACACGTGCGGTCAAATACCTTCAGTCTCCTGATATCCTCAGCTCACAATGACCAGGTTTCACACCCGTATGTAGGCACTGGTTGGATAGCGGCACAGAAGACACGAAACCTGGTTCGAAGGGTAATTTCGCTTCGTAACCATATCTCACTCCGGAGCTGAAGAAACGCTCTTCGTGTATTATCCATCCTGATAGAACTTCTCCGGGAAGTTTGAAAGCAGATTTGACCCCAGATATCTGAAGGACGGTACATTACTCGACTGTCTAACCATTGATGGAAAACTGCTGAGTTAAAGGCCCAGAGCAAGTCGAAAAAGCCTTCGTTTTCGCAGAATTAACTCCGAGGCCAGTAGTCTTCACAAAGCATTCAAGTCGGCCGAGGACTGGCTGAAGTGTGGCGAGTGAACCCAAGCACGACAGTATCGTCCGCCAACCGCAGGTCCGAGATGTGCACTGCTGGACTCAGTTGGACACCCGGGTAATCAACCAAAGCTCTGTTTATTGTCAGATCGGCTGCTTAGTTGAACAACATCGATGAGAGAAGGCAGCCCTGCTTAACTCTGTGATGAATTGCGAACTCAAAAGATTCTCATCATACATCCGAACATGTTTGCTAGTGGTATTATTGCAAGCTATCAGGATCCTTGACAGCTGGGCAGGAATATCGTCGGGTTTTAGTATACCCCCATAGGCATTCGTCATTAACCGAGTCAGGGTCAGCACGGATATCGATGTAGCAGACTACTGTTACCTGCTGGAACTTGTAACGATGTTCCAGTACTTGATGCAGTGTAAAGAGTCACAGAGCCTCTGCCACGACGGAAACCCCTTTGGTTCGGCTGACTGCGCGAGTCTCTCGCAACTGAGAACCGATTGAATAACAGTAAGCAGAAAAACTGCAGCGACATGCCATAACTAGAAACCCCTATCTTGATCGACTGAACACATCCCTTCATTTCCTTAATCCTGTGGCTAAGCAAGAGCATAATGGTAAATGCCACCCAACTATTAGGGTCCATGATGAAGAACCAGTGAGCCTGAAGTGATGAGCCACTCACGGTCCCTGATCTGAGTTGTTCATTTGAAATAATAAAATGATTCATAACAGTGTTTCTCCTTAAATGCAGCATTTTTTCCGAATTTCATTCAACTGGTTGATTTGGAAAGGCAGGTTGCGTGACTTAGTGCAGATTCGTCCATTTTCTTTGCTGGTGTTACGTCTTTCAGTCACCTGAGACCCAGTTCATCGGTACCTGTAATATAATGGTGGCACTTTCAAAGACTTCACCTGGTGGTATAAGTACTGTGACGGTTTTGAATAATGAAGTTATTCAAAAATCATTATTTCTACAAAATTCGAAAAATTGCATTATGTTTCAGGTGAAATGAAAGAACACTTGCGAGTTTAGTCGTTTCTCCGCAGTATGCCCCAGCGTCTTATCTTGATTCAAGGAAAATTAATGATTCTTGATTTTATTCCTGAGTTTTTACTTACCAATACCTTCAGTTCTTCCTACGCAGCGTGGTTTCATCCCTTCCCGGATAGAATAGCAGACGCATTTATCGATAAAGAAACTTGCAAAGGCACACTGTACACGGTGCTGTCGACCACATGTTCTACCATGTTCTTGAAAGACCTTCCGACATTTGTTCAGTCTAGGCCCCAGATGTTCCATCCAGTATGCTCTTAGAGAGAACACTCGTGAATAAACACGGCGAGAAACAGTTTACCGGTCAAAAACCTCCACTGGACGGACGCAGGAGCTATGCACTAGGGGTTTTCTGGACGGTGGGAGAAGTCATCGCACTTCATTGAACGGCTATCGCCCGCCTAAGCCCCCAGCCCAAAGGATGTTTCCCGTCCACATTCTGCTTGCTCTCTTGGGTGCATGGGGCTCAGGACCGAATCCGAAAGGTGGATCGATGACGAAGCACCGGTAAAGGCAAAACAGCATGCTTGCAAAAATCAGGTCTCATATGACAGACTAGAAAAAGTTTCCTCACGGGTGCTCCGGTCACGTTTCCGTGCTGAGTTAACGCCCCACTGCCTCGTGGGTGAGACTTTCGAGTCAAAGGCTCCGGTAAGGGTTCCCAAAGGAAAACCCTATCTACGGTACCGAGCAGCCGCAAAGTATGATTAGCCCAGAAATCTGCAGCATCTTACCTGTAAAGAGCATTACCAATTTCCCCTCCTTTAATTTGAAATCAATGCAGGATGTCACGGGTAATTTCTGCCCTGATGAAAGCAGTAGTTTAGGAGTTGGGGAGGAATCGAATGCACTTCTTGAGCCTAAATGTTCACTCCACTTGGCTGCCTTTAATGTCCGCACACTATGTCAGATAGGGCAACAGACTGCACTCGGTAGAACTCTTGAGACTTAGAATAGATATATGCTGTGTCTCTGAAATGCGTATGCAAGATCCCATTTCTGCACTTACGCCCCGCATCCCAGATACAACGTTAGTCCCTCGCTTTACTCTTCGTGTATCGGATGATGCAGTGTTTAGTGCTCGGGGTCAAGCCGGCATTAGGATTGCTTTGAGCATGAGAGCTGAACGTTCACTGCTAAACTGGATTCCAGTCAGCAGTAGTTTGTGTGCATTTCGGTTGGGCAGTTCTGTGTATGTCAGCAGCAAGAGACTGAAGCGTCCATGCCTTTTCGCTGTGTCTGTGTATGCACCCACTGTCTGCAGTTCCTCTGAAACCAAGGACGAATTCTATCGGGATTTGTCGCAGCTTCTTCAAAGCGTGCGTTTAGCGGACGTGGTGGTTATTATTGGGGATTTCAACGCCCAAGTTGGCCTGTTTGGGAGAGTCCGAAAGACACATTGGAGGCCTGTTTGCTATCCCAGCCGATCGTACCGATAACCGGCTAAGCTTTTGGTTTCGGAGACTTGGTCGGGTCTTTCTCGTTCTAAAAGCGGCGTTCGATTCATTCGACTACATAGTTCTGTGACGCTGCCTTTCGTTGAAGGATGTGCCAAAGAAATTTATTTCTCTTTTACAATGCTTGTGTGCAAACACCCGAAGACGAGTTTGTCCTTATGGCGATCTTTCACTTGAGTTCACCAGGAAAGTATTGTTCGTCACGATTGCTCTCTTTCGCTCTTCCTCTTCAACTTTGTAATTGAGTTGATTTTTGAGATGGCTCTATCCTTGTGCAAAAGTGGCGGTATTGATGTTTGCTCAGACAGTAAACTGTCTGATTTCGAATATGCGGACAGTATTGTTTTTCTGAGTGAGGATCCAGGTAAGTTGCAAGATTTCTCAGATAGCCTAAACAACAGTGTAGCACTGATCACTGCCTTTCCCATCGTATTGCATGTAAAGGTAGAAGGAGCGAATATAATAGTTGGATAGCGAACGAACCTACAGAGATGGGGAAAATAATACCGTAGTAGTTAGCACCAGGAACACACAGGCTAACTGTACAAACGCACATTGATCATTCTGATTCGACAGAAAGCGATAACACGATCGCCACTGTTTACGGTTTGCTGCCATATCCTTTATTTTCTCCAGCCAACTGGTTGAGGAATCTTTTGGACCCCAACCACGAAGACGCGAGGCACCTACTTTTCCAAGTCTAGCATAGATGTTTGAAGATCTTGGGTTCTGGAGGACATTCTGATGTGATGGTGCATGGACAACTCCAGCGCTGTTGAGATGATCTCATGCGGGAATGAATCCGCGCCTGAGTGACATCGTGGGTTTTCCCAATAGATGTTCGATGAGCTGAAAAATTAGACAGTGACAATCATCGCACACTAGTCAGTATTTCTGGAGGATTCGTTGCTGGGAAACGATAAATGATCCGTGGATTCAAATCCACTGTGAGTTAGTTTTACGCGACGCCAAAAGGCTTCGTCAAAACCTTCCAGGTCTATATGTCGATCCATTTGTAACGAAGAGACGTCAGCTTGGATATACATCGCCATCTCTCCCCCCCCCCCCTTTTCACGTGGCCTTTGCCTGCACGAGAAAGCGTGTACCGTGGATGGGCCACCTTCGAGTCCATCACCTCCGCGGTGGGCTGCGTCTCCGTCAGTGCAACCAGCGTTGGTGAGTGAAAACCCCACGCCTCGAGCTCAGCCCGTTTGCTCGGCAGACCCCTGATATTAGATGACATAATGAAAGCTTGTCCGCGCCTATCTCCCGCCTCCGGTAGATCCCTTGTTGAGCCAATACTGCAAAGATATCTTGGTTGTCGAGAATTGTTGGACTGAATGGTTTCCACTGGATTTGGAGACGCCTCTTTTGTACTCGTGAATCCTGGATGAATAAAACTGTTTCCCTGTTCGCTCGGCGTTCGTGTAACTTGCGCAGTGCCGACTTAGGCTTTTTTATGTCCTCGGAGTCCAGACCTTGAAGGAGATACACCTTCACCCCTTTCAGTCCGTATGACCGTTGTAGCATAGAACTTGCTTCTTCATTGGAGCTCTGGACCACCTTAAGCGTGGGCTACTGTTCTCATTTATCTCCCGTTTATGGAAAACGGCTCGCCTTTTTATTATTTGTCAAGTTTTTCTCCTCCGGGGAGAACATCTTGGTGGATAAGTGCAATAGATGAAGCATCGTGATCCAATCGAACTTATACCATGAATTCAGTTGATTCCGGAAGTGTATTCTTGCCATGATTAAAGGAAAGGAAATTTCGTAGATGTTTCATACCAATGAATCCATTGCCCAGCTGCCGACGGAGAATGTGAATCGATTTCAGTACCTCTTAAACGGAATAGGGATTCTGTAGCTGGTTTGAAGATTGAACTACTTTGATTTGGAATAATCGAACAACAGACGTAGAGGACATGGATCCGAAACAAACCTTGGTCCTCTAGAAATGCGAGTACAGTCGGTGAAATGTGGAAGCCTAACTATTCGCGTGGGACTGCTGACACAGGACTGGGTTGGCTGAACACCAAATTTTTTGTTGGCAGGGAAGCTCTAGCTGAAGTAGATAAGTTTTGTTACCTTGGAAGTTACATTTCACCATTCGGACATATATCAAGTGAAGTATCATGGAGTATGCAGAAGGCGCGTTATGCTTTTGCCAAGCTTCGTCATTTGTGGTGCCGGCGTGACATTTGGTTGTTTTTTAAGGGTGGGGTTTACCGTGCAGTGGTAAGACCCGTTTTTTATACCTTTCAGAAACATGTCTGTTAAGGTTAGAAGATAGGCGAAAACTGTTGGTGTTCGATCGCCGATGTATCCGTAATACTGCCCGAATATGGTGCGAACGCGGTGTCAGCAATGTTGAGGTTAGTCGTAGGATTTTGGGAACAAGAGGTCAATCTGTGGACCAAGTACCGAATCTCAACAGATTAGGGTGGCTGAGACACGAGTTACGCATACCCATGGATAGACTTCCTCGGCTTTCGCTGTTCTCCGAGGCAGGCGATGGTTAAAGGGTAGGTCGAGGTGGTCAGTCCATGACATGGCAGGAAACCTTGACTGGTGGACTTGGCCAAGCAGGGCGTGTTAAACTTCCGGGTCGGGGTTCGCGTGACTCGCCTACCAAAAGATTGGAGAATTTAAGTGAAATGGCAAGGTGTCGCGACCAGCGACGTATTTGCATTCGGACTGTTTCTTTTCCTCTCGTGATTTCCACTTATTACTCTTATTTTTTAGATTTCTTTCAATTTATGCATCTATTCTTTCTGCCCTTGACCCGAGAATGCTGGAAAGTGGCAACCGAAACCAGAGTACAGAAATGCGAGGGCGGTGGTCGAATAACCTAAACGGAAACCGCAGTCTGGGCCCCATTATGACGACCCCTTGTTTATTACCTATTACTGTCTATTTATGCCCTTATAAGATGTATTTCCAGTCGAATATTGCCCATCGTGCAACACGATATGTGATAGATATGCGTCACTGTTACCAAATAAGTCCATTCGCCTCTGTAAAACTCCATTCCAACAGATTATGGGTGCTTCTTTCCGGAACCGCGAACAGATACTGGGATTGACCGGTTGTGATTTACTCACTATCGCCCCATCCTTGTTGGAAGAACTGGCCCAGTTGAAGGAACTACCGGAGCCGTATTTGAACAAAGAAAAAAGTAAGTAGAGCTGCATATGTGCCTGCTCAGCTGTTTCGCTAACCCACATTCGACGCATATATTGATGCAATACGTCACTTGACTAATGTCCTGCTTTCAAGCGAATCACGAGTGCTTAGTTTGTTTTGTTTATCCTCAGTATCGTATGCAGAGTTCTTGGGCTCTGTTTTTCACGTCCTCTCCAACTGGCACACGTCTGTATACTCTGTGCAGTCCCAGGGAGTGCATAGTCTGTTTCACGGCGCATAAAAGCTATGCACAACGTACCCTATTGGATTCAATTGATAGATCTGAAGGTCAGCCGGTGTGAACAGCAGAGCGAATCGAAGGCTAGGCGTTTAGTCGGCTCTAACCTGATAATGAAGTTTGTTGTAAACAGTTTAGACTTTCGACGAAGCACATCATGATTGGTCAAATCACTGTTAGGAAGCTTGTCTCAGTCGCGATGAAGAGGTGATCAACCTGGTAGTTAACTATGGATAAATAGCTCATTGAATGAACGATCGCAGATCATCGAAATTCGGCAATGGTTGGGACTACATCTGACAATGAACCCCCCTACCAGAAGATAGTCTGGACAATCAGTACGTAACAGTGCAATCTGTGTGAACTTGACCTGCTGCCAGAGTGGGCAGTTGTCTTCCCCACACTCCGAACCTACGCAAAAAGAGCGATTAACCGAAAATAAGCATTCGTTTTTATATAACCCATTCTTAGGAATCACTGAACACTGTGGATCGTTATATTACCTTCCAGAAGGTGCACAAACCGCCTCGGCGGTCACCGATTACAAAAACATTTTATGTTCCTCTACAAGTTGCATCGGCTTGGGAAGCACTGTTAGACAAAAAAGCCGAAAACATCATTCTACCGTGCAGTGCTTCGGGAACTCTGTGGGGTGCTAGATGCATGGGCTTCTTAACACATTTTATCCAGTTGTAGCATCCACTAGTTTTCAGTGTTATTTCAACGTCATGTTCGCACCTATCTGCTGGGCTTGGAATGCAAGTTAAATCGCATTCAAATGCCCCACAAACTCCGTTTCCATTCGCATTTGTTTCCTCTGTTATCCGTTCTTTAAACTAGTGTGAGCTGTTCATTTGCTTACGGTCTTACTGGGTTTTGGACTCGGATAATATTGTTCGCGTGCGTATTTGTGTTTTAATTTTTATACTTCGACCAAACTGACAAGTCAGTTACTGTCATCATAACTGTTTATTGGTAACCCTCCGGTCACACGCGTAGGCCAACTATCTACGTTTCGGTTGATGGTAAAATGACCATTAACTCAGTCTACCGCACAGTTCTCTGGCGCTGCCTCTTGTTGAGGATTGCATCAGAGGAATTCATGTTCATCATGAAATCCCTTTACATGGATAGCAAGAGCCGAGTTCGGGCTTACGGTGCTCTTTCACCCAAGTTCGCAATGAAAAGTAGTATGCGTCAAGGTTGCCGCTTTTTTCCTTTTATCTTCAACTTTGTGATTGATACGGTCCTGAAAATCGCCCTTTTGTCAAGTGAGGATAGTGCTATTGGACTCTTGCTGGGTGGAAAGTTATCGGACCTTGAATATGCGAATGACAGTTCTTCTATGTGGAGATCCAGGTAAGTTGCATGCTTTTCTAGACAGCTTGAGTAACTACGTGGCAAGGTTGGGTATGCGTTTTGCACCTTCCAAGTGCAAGATGCTATTGCGGGATTGGGTTGGTTCAACACCGGACACGTCTGGTAGAACTATAGATCTAGTAGATAAGTTATGTTATCTGGGGATCTGTATTTCACCCAGCAGTCAGATGTGGGATGAGGTGTCTTCGTGTATACAGAAGACTCGTTTGGCATTTGCCAATCTGAGTCATCTATGGCGTCGACATGACATTCGTTTATCTACCAAGGGTCGAGTGTACGCTGCAGTAGTCAGACCAGTGCTTCTGTGTGGTTCGGAGACGTGGCCACTGTGGGTGGAGGATGTACGAAAATTGTCGGTATTTGAACACCGATGTCTTCGTAGCATTACCCAAATCTGGTGGGAACACTGTATAAACAATGCC
This sequence comes from Fasciola hepatica, assembly GCA_948099385.1. Lineage (NCBI taxonomy): Eukaryota > Metazoa > Platyhelminthes > Trematoda > Plagiorchiida > Fasciolidae > Fasciola > Fasciola hepatica. Next base: position 12,910,309 of record CANUEZ040000182.1, read on the forward strand.
GAGGTTTCGTGGAAAGTCTTAGGTTCACAAACCAAATCATTAGATGAAACACTGAAGCTCACCAGGTTAAGATGTTTAAGACATGTGTTACGCAAGTCCCCTGACAGGATTTCTCAGCGCATAGCGTTCGCTGAGGTGGGTAACTGTTGGCGGATGTGTAATGATGGCCAATTCGTGATTTGAGAGAAACAAATGAAAAAGCTAACCAGTGGACTAAGCCATGTAGGGCGTGTTAGGCTTCGTGGGTGGGGTCCAAGAGACCTTCCCACCCTATGGTTATATACGTTAGAAGAAATGGCTAGGTGTTGGAATCGGTCGCGCTCTTGCATCCTGAATCTTTCTTTACCGATTTGATGTCAATATTTGTAGTTCTTCTATTACTCCTTTTATGCTATTTTCCTTTTCCTTATTTCCTTTTGAGGTTGCCGCTAGGAGATAGGAACCAAAACCACCGCACCCAGTGCATGGTAAATGGTTGTCGGAACTATCCCCCTAATGTTTTTCTTCAGTCCACCTTGCACGGCACGTTGCAGTCGATTTCGACCTTCGTCCATTTTCCCTGCTACCATCCTAATGACCTGTTGCTTAGAATCGAATAACTGACCGTGTAGTTAGCTGATTGTTTTTACTCGGTCCATTTTTCGCACTGTTTTCTGGTCTCATTTTCAAAGTGACCGGAGCTATATACAAATCTTTTATTTCGAAGTTAGGTGACATTGAAATACCTGACAAATTGAAACCACGATGGGCGGCTGCATGAAGTCTACAATTCATTCTGATCTGCCGAATATATGGTATCCTCACCGGACCAGGGAACAGCTGAGTCTTAGCACAAGCATTCATTTGGTGTTATCATTAAAATTTGTCGTGAAACTTGGGTTTCAAAAACCCGAATCGTCCTTGGGTTTAAATTTGGCATATCTGTAGTTTGTAATGACTATGCTTGCTGGTAAATAAATAAAAACGATTGGTTTGTTTGGCTGCTTCCAAATTAGTGGTCTACTCAGGTTTATCGTGAATTGCATTCATTCAATCTACCCATTACCAGTCGTGTTTTTTTGTTTTTGTCTGTCTGTTTTCGTGATCCATCGAACATGTGATAGCTATCTCAGCAATGGGTGACAAGAGTGATGCACGTCCTCCTCCGATGAACGAAGCCACTTTCCGTTGGTTGCTGAACGAAGATGAAATGGCCACAGACAAACTGTGCGACGGTGTACGTCGTTTCGCCAAAGACGCGAACACACTGCGAGATTTACTTCGTGATCGTTTGAAAGCCCTCTAGGCTCCGTATCCGACCGACACCGCCCCACCTCGCACGCAACCATGTAGTCGTTCACCACAACCAGTTGCAGGTGCTTACAATCAGACGCAAACGTCGATTTGTTCCTTTCTACCAGATTGATCCTCTCATGCATCACGCACACGAACAATCATTCCCGTTTCTCTATTCACTTGTTAACAAAACTGTCTTGATCAGCTCACATTCATATTCAATTCCCGCACTGTCTAGCTTTAAAAGTGGTTGATATTATTTTCTACAGACACGATTTTAGTCAATTTGATATCTACTTCTCGCTCCCTTTATGACTGACTTTTTAACCCTAGTTCTACTCAGCGTCTCAGTTTGTCACAGAACCTCGTTGGACGAGTAGACAGTGCCCAACTCATTAACATCATCAGATGATAGTTCTGCTTTGACCCAAAACCTAAAAGTCGGAAATTATCGAATCGGTCAGATAAGTCACCTGAAAATAGAATGTTTGTATCAGTGAATCTGGTCAGTCAGACCGAATGAGGTCGATCACATTGGTCAACTGTTTACTGGTGTTCACTGTGCTCCTTTCCTTTTCCGATTGTGTCCTAGCATGCCCTCCGGCGACTATGTAACTTGCGTGGTGTGGCATTAAACCTGTTGGCATCTGCTCACGCACCACGACTAGATTCTTGTCTCAACCTTCACTTTCCATCATCCAACCGCTGGTCACTGATGCAGAATCTCTTCGGCCAATAGTCAATAGCTCCTTTTGTTTGGGGGAGGGGTTTGGGAAATACTTTGTGTAAAACTGCAAGCAAACAAATGGGAGTAAAAACTACAAGGTCAAGCAGATTTCTGTCACGGGGTTAAACAAAGACAAACACCATAAATACAGCATTCAGTCCACTGCCGGAGTTGTTACTGGGATCCGCTTTATTGTCCCGTGATAGAGCAGAGCATGCCATGACCATTCATGATACCTTAGTTTCAAGGAAAATATCTGCACAACGGACATTAAAATCCATCAGTTCATAAACACTGCACAGAGACGGGGTGTGAGCGTCAGTGTTTCCAGGTTGTCCATTCCTATTTCGCAAAAAATAACTGTAACAGTGTCTTTCCCGCCTATTTCATCTTTGAGCGCAGAATGAAGATGAGCGGTGTTTTGAAAATCTCAGCGCGGCGAAAAGAGATGAAAACCTTAAACCTGTTGGACTTAGTAGACTTCTGAGTTGGGGTCTACGAGAAACGCCCGTGGGATTGTTGACATGGCTAGGCGCCGCGGCCTGTGATGTGGTTGCATTTGAGCTCTTTATTGGCATTATTTTTTTCAAAATTTCCTTTTGCGTTTGCTTGCCGACAATGCTGGTATTCGTTTGCTGTCGTCTAGACGATGCTGTAAACTGTAGCAACCCAAACCAGTGTGAAGAAATTGGTTAGGATAACCGAACTATCCGTTATCTCGATTGCCAGACGTGAGCTGTATCATGTCGTACCGCCAAGGGTGATGTTCGAATCGCCACACTAGAAAAACAGTGACAGTTACGTTCGATGTATGGATTAACGGAAAATAGCACGCAAGCGCAATAGTTTGAGGGAAATTCTTCTTATTGAATAAATGCCCTGGTCACGCAAAAGGAACGGAGGCCAACAAAGTGGGGTATGAGGGAATGACCGAGGTGTTTTTTATGGGATTAGTTGTAAACCCTGCGAGTTCCCTCGAGTCACTCAAATCTTTCGTAGAATTCAGAAATGAAGAAACATTCTAGTGGCATTGAGAGACAAAAGACAACCCCATACCTGTAGGGAACAATAAAATTAACCAATGTCGATTATTTGATAGTCGAGTTCCCCGTGGACACCAAAATCCCCAGACAACCCACTCATCACTCATTGAAGTGAATGATCGATGGATTCGAAACTAACAAATGAGCCGCCCAGCGAATTAACACTGAGGTGCGTTTTGCATAATGTTCGCAATTTGCACAAATATTAGGTAATGTGAGTCGAGTGCTGATCACTCCGGTATTTTAGTTTTTCATTTCTACAAGGGTCCTTGTGGCAGATACGCTTAAGTAAATCATTAGATCAGATACGGATAAACCATATCACTTCATTGGTTCAAGCAGTAGATAATTTGACTTGAATATGAGATATTAGATTATGCCAGGCTAATGTTCAGCTCATCAGTGAAAAAGCACAAACCTACTGTCCGGCTGTTCTGTTTTGTTTGGAATCATGAGTTACAGTGCGTATCTACTGAGTCGTAATTGAGCCTCGAACCTAACCGTGAGTTGTGAGTCCCACGTGTTAATCATTTGGCCATCCGGGTCGGTCCCTCCGTAATGGGTTTTGAACTCCAACAAAAACGTTCACGTTATGAGTTGACAGTTATGAGATCTTTGAAACATTGGATCCCCTTTATCCAATTCATGAGAACAGAGAGAAGACATAAGTCGCGAGATGCAAGCATTTCGTTTACTCTTGTCAACCGCGGACGTAAAACGTGTCAGTATATATACATGGTACTGTTGCACTTACCCCCCTACTGTATGATGTATATATACTGACACGTTTTACGTCCGCGGTTGACAAGAGTAAACGAAATGCTTGCATCTCGCGACTTATGTCTTCTCTCTGTTCTCATGAGTTATAAGATCGACGAGTTATTGACGATCCGAACCAGCGACGACAGACTGGCAATACCTATCTCTTCACTCCAGCGCCATAACCGAACTGATTTGGGGGCATTAGGTTTTCGTTGCGCACAATGGTCAGGCCGACCTAGAGCTACTCGCAACATCAATATTACTGGAGGTTTCGGTTATGACTAAATCGTAAATCATGGCTTTCTCGATGCAATTTATTGACTGAATACCGACAGGGTTAAAGATGCCGAGAGGAATAACTCATCGCAGAATAAAGTAAACACCAGAGTCAAGCGACTAAACAAGGGCACGACATAGGCCTTTAACATTTCATAAATGCCTTACAGTGGCTCATTCAATCCACCTGTGATGTCTGACGGGGATGAGATTAGGCAAATCTACCAGGAGTTTTATTTCCTCACCGTTGTTAAGCTGTATGATTGTGAACGGGGAATCTGATGTGGAGGGCTCGTTAAAAAATTTATGACATCGAAGTCGTAGCTGAGGTGAATATTTTCAAGTCACACGACCAATTCGTTTCCGTTCCACTCCTATTGGGTCGGGCCCAAAGCATGGTCGGTGATTTGCGCGGGCCACCAAATGAGACGAAACGTTCCGGCTAATGAAATTTCCGTGTGCTAGTTAGCCTGAAAACGGTGCTACTTGATGGAATCTAAAATCTAAGGGTCTTTGTTTTACTTTTTACTGTTAAAATAGCGTTGTCATTAGATATTTTAATCAGTCGACTTTTCGGCTACCGCGGATAACCTTCGCCAGGGCAAGTTTTGCATCCTGACTGAAATATACGCTAATCATTACCGTACAGCATTAAACAGTGAGGCGAGCCCTACTGACCGCCGCCTTTCTCACCATGTTGCACGCAGCAATGAAAAGAATGAGTATACAAGGTGGACAGGGGTGTGAAAACGACAGAACGCCCTAGTAACCAGCACACGCTAACAATCAATATAGGTGAATCTCGCCCTTGCTGTTACGTACTGATCGCTTGAACGGGTTTTCTGTGCCATGTTTTTGCATCATTTCAGTTGATGGGGTATAACGAGTCGTCATGAGGGCACGCTGCACTACCAGGGAGAACCGATAACCATAAACCCCAGATTTGGAGTGGAAGACTGCTTAAAGTTCCACTAAGCTGGATTGTTGGCTATCTGAGCAACAGCAAATGGCGTCTACTGCCAAAGCGACGCATTGAAATTAGATGAGACCCGTAAACTCGCTCGAACTGCAGCACGTTGACATGTCCCCCTAAGTTAGTGTAGTGCATAGGATGTATGGCAACTCCCTGAAATAATGACTACCAGTTGATGCCAAAACAATTATTGCATGTGAAATGACAAACAGTAGCTATGGATGACAATTAAAAGCTCCTTGTCATTTTCGAGAAACAGGTCCGATTAGGGCCTGCAGTTTATTTCAAAAACTGCAGTGATGGCGTAGCAATTAGACCACTTAAGTGCTATTCTATAGCTCTGTTGCAATATACTTCGTCATGTGTCTTGTCAGACCGATCCGTCTACCATTATTTTATCAAAGCTCGTTCTTTGGTTTGCATAATTAGAGATCAGTTAGCCAAGGCTGAGTAGAATAACTTCTGAGCTAGCCGGTTGGACGTTCAACGACCAGTGTCTCCATTCAAGGATGTGTCGAATACTTTGTTTAACATAATCGTCCGAATGGGCTACCTAGGGGTAATGGATAGTTTACCACCGCTTAAGGCTATCGGCTCCTCTTGACCCCCATGAATCCGGCAGAGTCCAGTTGGAGTGAGGCCACGGCCAGGAACTTGGATAATTACAGTGGTTCTTCTCCATGATAAAAGAGTCCTGTTCTGTTAATTTGGTGGTCGCGTACGAACTTCAAATAATTTAAGCTGTTTCTACAGTGGTAAGGATCACGGATGGAGGACTATTATTTTTTTACTCGCATTCGCAGCTTTGAAGGCGGTCACAACCATTACATCCGTGCATCAAAGCCGACTGTGTAGAACTCAGACAGCCAACATTCATGTTCATGAACCATGAACTGCACCGGATCTGAGCTGCTAGTTGCGGTAACGATCGATCTGAAATGGGTCCGAGATAAACTCGGTGTGGGTATTTGATAAACTAACACTGGGCTACCGTTCACTGACACCTCACACCCAGGAAGAACGCAGACACCGACGGGGAGCGTGCGTTGGGCAAAAGTCTATTATCATCCTGGGTACAGGGAGTCCCAGGGACAGACAGTCAAGGGGAAAGAGAAGGATGCTGGAGTATCAGCGATCTTAAACATCGATAGTGACAAAATTCAGGCATGAAAGAGCGATAAAAGAAAGATCATGAGCACAGTAATGGGGTAGTGGTGCATTTATGAATAAACTGTGGCCCTAGATCCGGTGTTGCCATTACAAAACACGAGCTTAAGTTGTCCGCTTCAGAAAAATTGGGGTAGCTAAATCACCTGGGATCTTTGTTCAATCCTTTTGCTCCCAAACAATTCACGGCCGTGAGTTCAGTGGTCCAGCTTTTTCGTCTCGGCAGTAGCGATAGTTATTCGTAGAAAATTCTACAGGCTGATATGTCCCACTAACGGAGGCAATGACTGTTTGTTCTGCCACCAATCCCTGAAAGTCAACTTGCTAATCATTGCAACACATTTGTACCAAGAGATTTTCAGCGGATCGGGTGGGCGATTATCAACAGCTCCCAACGAACCTGCTGTTTTCACTTTGGTTACGAATGGGAGCCGTTTGAAGGTGCGCTGAAAGAATCGCATTTTGTCGGCTAGTTTCATCAAAGCCTTGGTATATTCTGATCTTATGGCGGGATCCGATTCAATCTTTGTTAGGAATGCGCGAGCAACCACAAGCAGATCGCAATCAGGTTCTATCTTACACCTCGGCATGTCCCTCAACCGACTCCGGTATTATGTTTCTCTCTCGTAATAGTCAGTTGAGTGCGAAGGGCTTTATTCGTGGTTTACCGGTGGGCATCAGAGTTAAAGCTTCGGATGGCTACAGGTACTGCTGAAATTCGAATGAAGACATAACATATTCGTAATTTTGTCCCATATAATACGAAAAAACTCGTAAATATAACATAACTGGGTTTTATTCACGTTTGCTTTATTATTTCGGACGAAGTTGGAATTATGTGACTGCGGTCAACATGAATAATTTGACTGATGCTTGACGGACGAAACTGAATGAACGGTCGAGTGCAAATAATTTCTGAATTCATGAAAGCAGAATTCACCGCATGTGGTTTCTGCCATAGAGGTATAAATACTGCTCCTGCGGGTAAAATTTCTATGTGTGAAAGTGTCGATCGTATTTCTGCCTAGCAGAAAGAAGTAATACAAATAGGTTTAGAAAAAATGTTCCATCTGTTGGTTTACCAGCAATTTCCAGGTTCACTTTGGGCTTTCAAGAGATATACTCGACATTTCTGGAACAGATGACATTAAAATCTTATGAACGTGGACCGTTAAACAATCAGTTTGCTTTAGCTTAGATGGAGTAATGCGTATTCGTATGAGGAAATTTTCACCAAACTAGTAAGTGAGAGATTAATCAGGTTGTGATGACGTATTTTGTACGCCATTCCGTGAGAGATTTCTCTCAGAGCTATTCCGTACATGAATAGGCGTTTTTCTCATCATTCGTGCAAAAAACGATGTTAAGACAAGATGCAGCGGGAAAAACCAAACCAATAAATTTGGATCATCTTTTTTCCAATATACATTTGAAAAGAGAACACAGCAGAGTTACGTTGCACAGTCGACTTGGACAACGGCATTTCTGATCCAAAGATCTATTCAGAGAGATTATTTCTAGGTAAGTACCTGCACAAAATAATAAATAAGGCTGAAGCAAAGTGAGCTCCTTGATCTTTTGGCCGATCAAAAGCCAGTGTTGTACATCCACAGGTTGCAACTGCGAAGAAATTCAAATTTCATCGTGAATTATTCTGACTTTCGGTTTATTTTCCATGCTCTATGGTGAAGGTTTTGGGGTCACAGAAATGTTATACATTATATGAAAACCGAAAATAAATTAATTTCAGTGACTTTGAATGTGTGAAACTCATTACGTCCGTTGGTATGAGGTTGAATAAATCATGACCATCCCAGTTAGGGTGGTGTTATCTACGAAAAGAACAACGGAGAATTCAACAGACTGAAATAATACAATTTCCCAGTCGGTTAGATTGGAACTTCTTCTAGGTGGGATATTTTGCTGCTAGGTTGTGCCTTCCATGGTAATGCTAATCTTATTGCTTTCTAAATATCCACTCATTTCTTACATATACTTTTGAAGTAGCAAAACAGTGGAAATTTGTAACATTTGGTTACGGAATTTGCCCCATGATGGCCCTGATTTGATTATCATGGTAGGTTTTTTAAATAGTTCCGGAGTAGGTTGACACATCTTCTTCAAGCTGACATAAGATATCTTTATCAGATTGTAGCGTTTTGTGTCGAGGACAGGTTAATTCCAAAATCTGCACTACCTATAGTTTTCTGTGGCAGTTATGAATATATTCAGCAATTCAGTAAATGATCTCAAGGGTGATGCATCTCGCCTAATCGGGGTTTCTACTTTTGAATCCAGATTGATTCCACGGGAAAACGAGGTACTCTGTCGTATTGCCCTTCTCTCAGCTTTGTGTGCACTGATATGGCATGTGCCATATGGCACAACTTCAGCTTTGGGGAGGCGCTTCGAAGGTTGACGAGAGATCGGTAAAACTGTGTATCACATACGGAATAATGTCTTCCTCAACTAAGCTTCCAACCATCACCTTCGACTTGTGGGAGGCACAGACTATCCATACTTCTCGTTTATCTGGGAGTAAACATTCAACAGTTTCGAAATTGCTTCAGTGATGAAACATTGAACCAAAAGATGAGTTGATTTGTTGATAGACTTCATACGATTTCACACAGAATTACACGCCAGTTCTTGGATTACACACGAGTCCGATTGAATCAACTTCAGTCACAAGGCAACAGCAAGGTGGTTGTCGGAACGGTGTACCGGACAGTAATCGGATGTGAAACCACCGCAAACGGTTCCAAGTTGGGTCAGATTCATGAAAATAACATTAGGACGTACAATCAACAAACAGAAGGACGTAGGTTCTTTAAACAACATTGTTGATGAGCAGACTGTAAACAAGATAAACGGACATCGGATGAATTTAAAAAAAGCATACTGGAGGACAAACATCCCGCCATACTGAAACTGTAGACGAAAATATTCCGAACATGTTATCAATAAAAGACGTGTCGACAATTTAAAGGGTCAGCTACTATCAAATAACGATAATGTGAATCGGAGCCATCATGTGACGCAACTCAAAGGACCCGGATGCCAGGTGGACTTAGTTGCACACAATCTGATTATATGAGAGTTACCAGCGTTGTGTGTAACAACGCAAGTTCCCTGTCCAACAAACCTGAGGATCTAACTTACTTTCCTATGGCTAGTACCTTTCAAAATGCGTAAGTGTGATGCCTTCAGGAAACCTGGCTGAATACTGAAGTGGATGATTCTGTGATCGAAATGGAAAAATACATAGTTCCGTCACGATTCGCAGAATTCCGCGGATGAAAGAGGCCGTGGCATTGTCACATATATCAATTCCAAGCGGTGTACCAAGTCCAGTGTCATTTCTACCTAATCCTCTAAAGGGATGGGCAGTGTATCTGTTTCATGCAGCCAAAATTTTCCCCATTCTAACGTCGTTAATCGCGCGCCTTCTGAACGGCTGTGCTACTCGTTAGTCCACCTTTGGAATTACTTAATTTGAAACTGGTCATTTTATCCAATCCATAATTGGCATGTTGCGCACTCCTAATTTGCGCTGTTGATAAGAGATACGCTTGCACGACAAAACACATGCCCGCCATCCGTGGGTGGTGACTCTCCGTTAGACCACTTCCTGACCAACCACTGACAACTTTCTCTGTTAGGCTAACTGTAACCATAAGCACCAGTGATCATTGCATATCCCTCCTTAGGCCTTAAATATGTTCTCATCTTGGTCATCCATCACACACACACACATCCCAAACAGGTACGCTTCGAAGAACGATTTCCATAGTGAGTGTGTTTCACCTCAACCGTTCATTGTCTGTTCTTACATCGTGGTTGATAGACTGTTCACTTCCGTATGTTTCTGTAAATTTTGCATTCAAAGTGATTAGGCAGATTTTTGTTACTTGCTGTCCCATGGAAACTGTTTACCTCCAATCTGTAAAGGCTTTTTCTCCACACCTGAAGCAGCTGAACAAGAGGACAGAATCAGTCTACAATATGTAGAACAAACCTGGGCTCCGTCGACTGTCACTTTTGATAAAGTCTGAGATTACGCGCATTGATGCCCATTTTTCCCGGCAGTTCTTAAAGGCCTGTAGTATCAGACGAAGGTGGAGTGTGATAAAGTTTCTCTGCGGTCCGACAGGAAAGTCCTCGAAGGTAAATGTAGATGTAAACTGCCTCAGTGTCCAATTTTTCCGACAACTAAAGGACCTTCTTCCCATTTCCCCGTTGCCTGTCTCATCTAAATTTCAAGAGGTATCAACCGCAGTTCTCAATTTACTCGAATCAACAAAGATAACCAAGTCAGCTGGTCCAGGCTGTCTACCAGCGGAGGTGCTCAGTGATGAGGCCCGCTCGTTATGTGATCTAATGACTTAGGTAATTAAGAATTCACAGGAATCGCATTCCATTCCCGATTTTTGGAGCCCAGTTACAATAATTCCTATGCTAAAACAAACTCATAGCCATATGGAACTCAAAAAGTATCGAGCAACAGCTCTTTCTTCGTCAGCATTAAAACTTGCAGGACAAGTTATGCTGCTTCGTCTTCAAACCAAGGTGAGAAGCCCAACCGATCAGTTAAAATTTGCGCACAAACCCAGGTGCTCTACAGTTGATGCAGCAGCGTCCACTGTGGACCATAATGACATCCCCAAAAGATTCCGGCCTGTCAGTTAGATGAGCTTTTCTTGACTACACGTCGGCTTTCGACAGAATACCACGCTCACTTTTCAGAAAACTAGGATCTTCCCGTTACCAAGCATATTTACTAAGTTGTTTAGAAAACTTTCTCTGAAATAACACAACTCATCGTTGGCAGTTGAGGAATATAGAGTTTTCGATTACCACCTCGCCGATCCGAGGTTCGTAACCCTGCCATCACCGGGTACTTTCGTGGTAGACAGTTATCCACCGTCGTCTGACTCGCTACCGCACCTGACCTCCAGGCTGCCACGTCATCTGTTGAATTCCATGTGGCTTCGTACCCCCCGAAGAAGGAACGGTAAACAAGGCACTGTACGGTAGAGGTGCGTAGATCAGAATTCGGAGAAATCGCTGTAAATCTTTCCCATATTCAGAAGTTTTCTAAACAATATGGTGTTTTGTAGAACAGTAATAAATATCAAGAGTGTATTTTTTTTCTTCCACTCAGTCCCGATTCATTGAAGACACTTACACCGTTAACTCAACTCCCTTCGCACCTATAAACCACCTGAAATATCTTGGTGTTACTCTTCAGCGAAATGTGCATTGGTCTTCGAACACTGAAATCAACGTAGGAAAACTGCGTAGCTCGTTGTATCAAATTAGAAAACTACGGCAATTTAGTGCTCCACAGTCTGTTATTTCCACTTTCGTAAAACAGTGTATAGTATCTACCATTCTTTGTTGTTCCCACGTCATTCTCCCAAGATTACTGGAAAAGTATTTCATCACTCTTCGGCAATACTTAAGCTGGTATATATATATATATATATATATATATATATATATATATATATATATGTTGATAGTAGGTAGTATGTAAACGTGTGGACAAAATTCCTCTAGACGCACACGACCGGTTTCGCGGTTGCTGCCGCTCATCGGGTATGCGTACCCGGTACTCCTCTGCTCAGTCGTCTTTATACTTTTACACTCCGATGTTATACGCTCACCAGAATCTAACTTGAATCGTCTGGAGTGTGAATGGATACTCTTCACTGAAGAGCCCACAAATGGATCACAACTGTGATTTCTCATAGTTACACATACATAGTTATACAATATTATTATCATGAGTGTTTGCGCAGCACCCCAAAGCTCATAAGACCTAGTCAGACCCTCCTATGAATCATTCGTAGCGTTCCTTGTAGCGTTGATAGATGAATATCTGCATATCTTTGTGAGAGACTACAATCACGTCTCTACTTATCCACTCTCATCCCTTACTCTCAATGATGTTTGTTCTGCTTTTGCCCCTTGTAACTCACAGTTGGATTGCTTCCTAACAAATTATCCGGAACTCTTTTCCGTCAGATTTAGTGCGCCCTTAGTATCAGCGATCATAGAATATTACATCTTCGTCTAAAAATATACTTGAAACACGGTCGCTAACCCTACACACAGACTAAACGAATCTGTTTTTCTCACCGGAACTTATCCAGAAAACCTTTCACTGTTCAACGGTTCTTTGTTTTCGCCATCTGGTTACAATACAACTTTAGCCATTCTCTTTCGATGTATTTTACGACCGAAATTATAAACCACATCTTAACCATTTGGTGTTACACGGAAATAGCTTACTTCCATCTAGGAAGAGTGGTCTCGCAGTATCTGAAACGGTTACGCAGGAAGAAAGAGTTAGTTTACAGAAAGCCAAACTCACCTGAGATCATTAGACTATCAAGCCTGATCAAAAAGGAAATCGAACGTCTTTCTATCGACAGTTTCTGCACTCCAGGAACCTCAAAGACAGACGGCAGGCGATCATACCACTCTGTCGTCAGAAGAAGAGTCTTCCCTTTGATGACATGGAAGCTGAATATCAGAATTCTCAATTCATCCTTTACTCGAATGACCCACTCCCCGTTTTCCACCGGGTCAACAACTCAGAAATTGAAAAATTCTCCAGAAGGGAAGTTTTCAAGTTCCTCGAGTCCACCAGGTTGGTAGTAGACAGTAATCCAATGTCGTTCGGTTCATCGCTACACCTGATATGTTCTGATGTTATGTGGTTCTGCACTCCAAGTCTCACGATCTCGTTAGGGAATATCCCTTCCATTGAACTCATGCGCAAGCAAGCAATAAAAACCCGAAGCTTCTGGACCGGACAGCCTACCCTCGGCAGTACTCAAACGCGTGGTTGGACCTCTTTCTGAGATAACGACAACTGTTTTCAATCATTCACTTGAGTCGTTCCCCATTCCTGATATCTGGCATTCCGTCACAATCACTCCTATAACAAAGGGTCGAGTAACTAAACAGAAACCAAGAAATTCCGCAAAAATTGCACTTGTTGGCGTCGAGGCTGGTTGAAAGTGCTGTACTTCAACGCGTTCAAAACACAGAAGTCCCACTGACGAATACCAATTTAAATATAAACCTCCGTGTTGCACAATTGTCACAGTAGTGTGCACAGTCTATTACACTGCATAATCCCTCAACGGTTCGTGCAAATCCGTAAAGTGTACCTTTCTTGATTACAAATCAGAGTTTGACAATGCACCACGATCCTTGCTTCTCAAAAAACTGGGACTTTTCATTTGTCCCACATACTTATTTTACTGGCTGAATGAGCACTTTTCGGGTAGAACACAATTTATTAAGACTGGCCCAAAATTTTCCAGACATCTCTTGAGCAGTGCCGGTGTTCCCCAAGGAGCTGTTCTTTCCCCATGCCTACTCACTAATTACATTAGCAACTTAACTGAAGCCCATCCAACCCGCCTGGTCAAGTATGCCGATGGTGTTGTTTCGGTTCGGTCCTCCTCTCAGAAGTCCGATTTAGATGAGTTTCATGAAAATATTGCACATATTCAAAACTTTTCCTAGCAGTCCAGTCTTCTGTTAATCAAAGCCAAATGTCAGGAACACATTTTTTCACTGTGAAAGCTCATTTAACAGAAGACAGCACCACTATTAACTCTGCTACTTTTGCGCGTACGAGCCATGTAAAAAGCCTCGGAGTAACTTTACAAGAGAACTAACACTGATCTTCATATACTGAAATTACTATTGGAAAATTGCGTAGATGGTCCTTTCAAATTCGTAAACTTCGGAAGTTCAGTGGTCTGCTATTCGTCATTCCTTCCTTCGTGAGCCAGTATATGCTTCCTCTTATTCTAAGTTGTTCTCCCGTAATTTTCCGTGGTCTGTTGAAAAGGGATTTCATCACGCTTCGTAGAGACCTGCGAATCGTCAGTTTTGTTTTTCGGTATAGCCTCAAGAGACCCCATATCGGACTTATGTGGTAAGCACAGCATCTATTTCATTTGCTGGAAAGGTCTATACTGACCGTTCACACTTACTGCATTGAGATCTTTCTTTGAGCCAATCGAACCCGTGGACCCGTTCCTTGTTTCGACTACTTCCTTCAAAATTATTGCTGTACAGAACTTTTGTGGTTCCCTTCCTTGAATGTGTTTAAAAAACAGAAAGAAGTTGTGTCTGAATTATTAACCAGTTTTGGCGTGTAAAACCTTTCCGTTCTTTTCTCTCAACAGCTGTGAAGCACCTTAAAAAAGTGTTCAAGCCAGTGTAATAATAATAATCGTCATCATAAAAACGCCCTATCCGGACGAAAATGATACCAGTGGACGAGGAGTGTTTCGTGACAAGTCCCACTTGATCGTTCACCCAGAGGAAGTGAATAGCCGTGGTTCGAGTTTGAGGAAGCCGTTGTTACGAAGTTAATCGATTTCTGGGTCGTGTGCCTGCACTGTTGCAATAGATGCCGAGTCTACGCGACTGGTTGACGTAATGAGATGGATGAGCGAAAGTTTATCTATTAAAGGTTTAAGCTGACCTAATATATGCTGTATATCCTCAGTGAATTTAGTGATTTAATTTAGGTTACAGGATTCCCTAGATGAATACTAGTCTGTGGTCGACCGCGCAGCGAAGATGACTGGCCTGAGGAGAATTTTCTGCTTTCCAGCAAGTGCCGGAAATGACGTATAGCCAAATTAACCACTAACAGTTCCCCACCGAATGTACTATACCTGGATTCAGCCGTCTGCAGTCTTTTGAAGAAGAATGACATGGGCTCCCAGGTACCTAGTGCTTGTAGAAAAGCACCATCAGTTAAGTCTGAAGCATATGCTGACAGCTCCAAAGACGTTTTTGGTAGGTGATTCGCAACCGCGGCTTTATTGGAGATGGCCCATTGCAGTTCGGTAAAATCGGAACGAGCCCTCTCAGAGGATGCAAACATTTTGATTTTACGGCGTAGTAAATATGAGACAGGTTGCATTGGCTGAGCACCGTTGGGAATGAAAAGACGGTAGATGTTGACTAAACCATCAAATCGTCAGAGCGTTCTGAAAAAAGACGGTTCTGGGTATTCAAGAATCGTCTGCACCTTTTTCATGGATAAAGGGCCTGTGGTTGATATTACGTGATCTAGGAGAGTAATACTCTCTTTACCAAATGAACATTCCGACTCGATAGTAGTTGCCCCGTGTTGGGACTAACTTTCAAAAAGTGCTCTTAGATCCACCATGTTGTCATCAGGGGTTACGCTGGTGACTAAGATATCGTCCAAATAGATGTATACTCCTTCTAACCGTTAAAAGCTGGAATGTTTGTGCCTCGTTGCGGACAGACTCTCCTTGGCCCAAAGATATAATCACAGCTGTCTTTTTGATGTCACTGAGGTGGACGCAAATTTGGTTTCACGCTGGAGCTAAAGGTGCGCGATTGAAAATCGTTCAGCCGATCTAACTTTTTGTGATCTCTGGGATATACGAAGATGGTGAAGTTTTATTCCTAATAGTCGCCACGTGACCAGCAGTCATCAACTGACGATTTCTTTACCATAGAAAGTGCAGAATCTCACAGATTTGAAGATAGCCTGATGATACCGAGACCCAGCATGTGCCGAAGCTCCCCTAAGCCATTTTGAGTCTGTCGAGTGCTAACCGCCTGGAGTGATAATAAACCGGAGGACCGACTGCAAATGTACTGAGTAGTACGTCGTTCGATACCTGTGGTAGATCTTTTCTAGCTTGGAATAGTACAGAAAAATTGTGTATGAGCTTTTGGTAGTGATCTGTAGCGACGGAATCGACGAGGACTGGACAGAGAAGTGGCTCATTTGATCCTGTGCCACTAGGTTAGACTTTGGTAGTCTTGGGGACGAGGTGATTGTCGGGCGGATCAACAAAGAGGATGAAGTCTCAAGGGAATTCGATACGTATGATCAAATGAAGAAAGTCTACAATAATAAATGCACACGGTATATTACGGTGTAAACCGAGGTTCATTATAAGTGAAGTCTAACCGCTAGTAACCGGCGATGGCCGGTGTTCGAACCTCCGACCCCCGAGGCAGAAATCAAACGCTCTAAACCACTCGAACATAGCGGAACGGTGTTCCGATGTTCTGTTGGCTATAAAAAAGATAGACAGCTGCGAGGGAGAAAGCCTGGCTCGGTTTTGGATGGCACTGGTTAGCTTATGTGTTTTCCTGGTGCAACCTCATTGACAATCGCGTTTCCGTGCTAAGGTAACCACGAAGGTTAAGCTGATTGGAGTGCAAAGCCCTCTTTCAAGGTTGCTCACCGGACAGGATGAGGGTGGTTAGCTCGACAAAAGTAACGCGGCATTGTTAGAGGGCGTGATGGGTTTTTCGCCTGGCAGTGAACTCTACATGAAAGCCAAATAAACCCATGGGCAACAACAAGACGTGCGCGAATATGGAATGTCACTAAATACGGCCATTACCTCTTTCCCCTTACTCAGCTGTTCTAACTTGGACTAAGTAACTAAGTTGGACGCGTTGGGCATCCTGGACTGGTAGACCGACATCCAAACGACGTACGAACCGCTCGTTCGGTCACTAGCTTCCAACGCACAAACTCGTTGTTGCCCGACGAGTAACTCTTGGTTGTGCACGGACTAGAGTTGCTACCTCGAACAGAATATCGAGTGACGTTAGGGACGCCACTTAGTACGTAATTCCCAAGACTCTTCATGAGCAGTTCTTCTATACACAAATCGCTCACGGGCAGGTGCTGTTTGGGACATCCATGAAGCCGGCTAATTCCCTCGCGGATGCTAGCCACATAAAAATAATTCTGACACGTGTACTATTTGACGAATCTCTTCGGTTAATCTCCATGATTTGTTGTGGTACACATATCGCCCGAGTTGCATGTGGCTACGCTGCCTTGAACTGTAGGTACTTTGCTTCGTGGGCCCCGGAATGTAATCGTGACGCGTTATCTTGAGAAGAGACTAATCCAATCTGTTTAGCTAAACGTTGTGATGTGACCGCTGTCCGCTTTGGGGCCCTTAGCTATGCGATGGACGGAGGGTAAAGAATGCCCTTGTTCCCGATCAGCGGCTTCTGTTAATTCATCTGACGTAGATTTATTTCAAACACTGCTAAGGTATTTTGAACATTACTGAAAAGAGCTTGGAACCAAGGCACGCGTAGCATCGTATTATGTACCGTGACAGTGAAGACCAGTCCCCACGTAAAACTGTGAAGTTGTTTCTGGATCTGGGTCCCACGAATTCCAAGCTTGATGCAGCACACCAGTTGCTCAAGTCGATGTTCGGCTGACATACTGAGTAGTCCTAGTGGTTCGTCCTGCTTTTTATCACACGAATCTTCTTCGGGTGGATAGCTTGCGATATCCCTGAGTATTGCGATCAGGGCCGGTGGCAAGTGTTCAATCAAAGGTGTAAGCTTGGTAGACTGGTTGACTGTGCGGACCATTTGGATTTGCACTTATACTTTCACCAAACAAAAATCAGTACCGGTAGCTATGAACTCGGGAATCCTCATCAGTACTGAGGTTACGCCGGACTGTCCTATGTCTCAGTTTACCATTTAACATTGACTTCTCTTGGGAATCAGCAACTTTTGAAATAAAAAGATCTGAGGTCAATTGTGTGGAAATAAAAAGTATGCAGGTTAACCAAGAAAACAGCTAATTATTTCCGTTAAGGAGGTTGATAAAAACAGGAAATAAAATGGGACGGACCCACATCGGAATTTCAAAAATGGTGAGTGCGCGCTGGAATTAAGTCGGATTCACCAGTTTGTCGTGTTTAGCTAACGAGACGAAAGGCCTACTGAAGTGGACCACGACTTTATTCACGAATGGAATTTTGCTTCCCCAATAGTCAGAACATCAAAATTACTAGCCATGGGGACTTTTCGATAACCTTAAGAGAAGCAAGAAGCTGTGAGAGCGGTATCACAACAACATTTTTCGTATTGATGGTTGGACCAAAAACAGCTTGATTCGGAGTGATAAAACGAAGGTTACACACCGGGTAACAATAACGACGATGACTACCAGAAACGTGTGTTCGTTACTACAACATTAATAAAAACGCTTTACACGGCCAAACTGCAATGCTCCCTGAACACTACGCCATGGCAACTTCTGACACTCACAGACTAGCGGCCTGATCGTTCGACATTATGCTGTCCATATTCCTAGGCTTGCGCCTGTGGAGCAAAATATATCAGAAGAACAACCAAGCGATTGTCTAACCGAGTTCAAGAGCATTGTTCTACATGGTTTACTAAAGGGTAACCAGTGTGATCTACATGGGTCACTCATCAACTCGAGATGGACAGTTTAATATCATCTACGGAGTGCCGACAAAGCTCTTTAAGAGAGTCAGACGATGGATCTTCCTTACGGTCGGAGCAGTTGCAATCAGTTTTCAAAGACCAAACCTGTGAGTGGAAAAATGGTTAGCCAAGGCAACACAGCTGCTTTCGCCGAACATCAGCCAGTTGATGGGACAAACACACAGGACTGATGACCTGGTGGTTAATTTTTCCATACAAATGCAACGAAAACAAATATGACATTAGGTTTTGTGCTTTTATGATAAAGATGTGGATCACATTTTTGAGCAACTCATAGAGTCTGCGCACGTGCTGTACTGGCCAAAAGAGAAGTACTGAAAGGCAGATCTGTGTTCGCCAAGTTACGTCTTCTGAATTAAGACCACGGGAATATTCCGGGAACATGGTGTTTAAATCAACAATAGATCAATGTCGAACTTGGGTGTCCAGTCAGAATTTTGCCTTGGTGGGCGGACCAGTCTGTCAAAGCACCGGCTAGACTGACTGATTGACCCCAGACCCAATTTGTGCTGGACTACCTACAAATCTTTGATCAGCTGGAAAGTATCATTTACACGGAAGACCTTCAAATCTGGAGAACGATCCCGTCAGATGTTGATCACCAGGTTCTGCAAGATGATTTGGACGCACTGGAGGATTGGTTTGAGACATGGCTATTCCCTATCAATGTTCAGAAGTGTGCATGCATGAGTGTAGGGAGGGCGAAGAGCGGCACATCTTACAACTTACTCGGGACGCCCATCCGCACTTCGAATTGAGCTCCAGACCTTGGAATAGCAGTGGTCTTCACTCGGAAAACCAGAGTCAACAAACACAAGACATGTGCCTCAGGTTACATTGTGTGTGGAGTGATATATCGGTCTTTTGGGCAACTATCGATGAATTCCTCCAAAGCACTGTTTGCTTCCCATGTACTCCCGTGACTGGAATCCGGTGGATCTGCCACGTTCCCCTATACGGGTTCGGAAGTTAGGACGGGTACAGCGGGCCGTCACAAGCCTCGTCGTTGAATTACGTGAGGTCAGTTATGAAGGTCGTCTCCAAGCCACAAGACTGTTACCAGAGTCATATCGTAAAATTCGAGATCTTGTTCTTATCTACACCATTATCCGTGGAGATTTAGGGTCTGAGTTGATGACATACTTCCTCCTGCAGGCACAAAACAGTACTCGAGGTCATTCGCGGACGCTTATGAAACAGCAGTCAGTGGGTCTGCCGCTGATATACAGCCTCTTTAGGAGGGTGACGAGTCTATGGAATGCATTGCCAGAGGAAGCCGTGGAAGAGGAAAGTGACCACGTATACATACGAGGCCTGGACATCTTTCTGAAGAGGTGGTGGCAAGACAGGTACATCTACTTTCATATCCTCAGCTTTGAGGTGACGAGGCTCATACGAGAAACTGCCCCACTGCATCTCATTTCGAAGAGTGAAGATTGACTGAAGTGTGTCGGCCTATTGTTCATTGATTGATCGACCCCGCTTAGCAAGGTGAAACGCAATACTAGTTCAGCTTCAGCCACGTTTTTGAGACTCCCTGGTGAGAAATAGCACACTAAAGCAGGACTACGTGTGAGCATGTGAGTACCTCTTTATAGCTATGGGCGGTTTGATAACCGTTTATTCCCAGTAGAAAGAAAAATACCCAGTTTTTTGAGTTATTTGGCTTCAGCATCGAGTTATTTTTCGACTTTAATATTTACTTATCTTTCTGCTGCTGTAGAATCGGTCGCCTTCATGGAAAATTCAAGTCACAGCCAACGGTCAAATACGAGCTCGATGCAAACCATGATTCACTTTTGTTTCTAGTAGTGAGGACTGCAGATTGGCGACAAGTCTTTATCGATGGCCCTGATCCAAATCTTCAGCCGGCCACTTAAGCAATAGCGTCAACCGGGACACCGTGCAGGGCAAGTCTTTTGTCCGGAATGTTGTGTTGCATAACTATAGCAAAATGGCGGAACAGCGGCAGCTGATGACGGTAAAGAAAGACTAAAAGTTGATTAGTATCAAAGCACAACCTTCTTATTTCGTTGTTGGATAGGATTTCCTTCCAGTTTATCCGATGAATTCGCCGTAAGCACCAGTTGTCGAACACCTTCTTCCAGGCACACCCAAGTCGCCGTCTCCAGATTTCACATTTTAAGGTGAGCATGGAGTTTTAGCAGTACAGAAGAAGCGCGTCATGGTCCGCAGGTTTATTTCGCTGTACTTCCACAAAAAACGTCGCAGCTGGAAAAATCCTTCTGGTGCCTCGTCAGTCCTCAGTATGACTTCGTCTTTCGCCTGGCCGTTCGGAGTCCAAGTTGACCCTACGTACGTGAAGGATGGTGTGCATTAGATTGACTAGTCATGGATGGACAGCTGCTCAACTGACCTCTCTGGATAAGTCAAAAAACAACTTTTGTTTCCTTTGTATTGACTTTGAGACTAATTTTCTTCTCAAAGAAATCAAGTTGGTCCACAATTAGTTGGAGTGTGATGGAGGAACCTCTGAACTCAACAATAAAGTCCGCGAACTCTGGTTCCGTGATTTCCACGGTGTGGTTTAGATGAACACCAGAGTAGTCCGTCCATGTCTGATTTCTTGTCCAGTCGACGACATAGATAAACAGAACTGGTGAAAGTGGGCATGATCTGTCGTTCAGGAAAGAATTGTGAATTCTGAAGTATTTTTACCATAAACTTGAATCCGTTCACCACTGGATGAATAGTACGCCTTCAGTATCCTTGTGAGTTTGGTAAGTATGACGTCAGCCTCTGTTATATTCATAGGCTGTTATGGTCAGACAAGTGTAAATCAGCGTGAAATAAATGGAACAAGCCATCGTTGACTGGTGAAACTTGTAACAGTCTTCCAGTACTCTACGCAGATTTAGATTTAGTCCACTCTACCTCCGCCAGGATGGGAACCCATTTGGTTCTGCAGAGCGTGGCAGTTCCTCGAAACTGAAAAATGACTGAGTAGCCGTACACGTGGAAATATTTTCAGCGACGTCAAGAGGACTGTTTCCTCAGTAGACAGTGCACATCAACTTATTCTTTTTAATGGGAATGGGAAGCAGAAAGTATGCTCTATAATCACTCGAAAATAACTCACCTTCATTTATGAAGCAGGATGGGTCGTTAAGATTATCAATCACGGAATAACAATTCGGTCTTCCGATTTCGGCGGGATGCTATTCTCTTCAGCTGCCTTCCTGTTATTAGGGTGATAGATGATGTTGACTATTCCCATCGTGAGTGTAAGTGGCAGGAGATTGGATTTTTCATAATACGACTCATCATGCAGTATCACCAATTGACTCACCAATAAAACTATAGTAGAATTATGCACTTGTATCTTATCGAGAATCAACAGTCGTGCATTTCTACTAAGCTCACACCGAGACTCAGTTCCAAGATACATAATTATAAGTCAAACGTGTAACCACCAGGCTGTCCGGGTCGGCTTTCAACGGATTATTGAATATATACACTACGAGATATAGAGCTCTTCTTTCACTGGCTCTGGACGGCAACAGCCCGTTTACCGCACGGCTATCGGCTCCTGAGATTGACGACTTCTCTGCGTGCGGCCTAAGTACTATGAAAACATTCCGTTCTTAACAACCTGCGAAGTTTGGTTACCATATCAGGATAAATAGTAGAAGATTGGACTTTACGCAATGTGATTCACCATGTAGCTTCTTTTCCATTGTAGTTGGTGGCTCGTATT
This sequence comes from Fasciola hepatica, assembly GCA_948099385.1. Classification (NCBI taxonomy): domain Eukaryota; kingdom Metazoa; phylum Platyhelminthes; class Trematoda; order Plagiorchiida; family Fasciolidae; genus Fasciola; species Fasciola hepatica. The sequence goes on from CANUEZ040000182.1 coordinate 12,932,577, forward strand.
TGAATTTATAGTGTCAGTACGATCTGAGGGTGGTATGCCTGTCATGTGATCTCAAGGTTCCTCCTTTGTTCGGGGTTAACTCGCCTGCTGCATCACACCGAACGGACTCAGAATTGTAGTGCTCATTCAAAGCTTTGCGATCGAGTCGAAACAGTATGCCCTAGTTCAATTTTCGTAGTGATCAGCGGGGTCGCGTTGGAACCAATGGAATCCAGTATATTTCTGGAATTTCCAGAGCTATGACATTGATTTGGTTTGGCCCTATGACTTCCTTAGGCAGTGTAAACAGGACGGTTCTTAAGCCGGTACTTACGAGGATGTCGTCTGATTCCCGTTACCACCATCCTCCACAGATGAAGCCCAACGGAATCGCGCACGTGTACGGTCGACTTGGTGTGCGATGTGACCGTCCTTTGAGTTTTAGGTTAGTAAAAGCCTTTTAGACTGACGCAGTTGTCCCATCTGCTGTCACCGACCAAATTCACTAGATAGTGTCCCTTCTCGCAACGGTGTTCAAGTCGCAGCTTTCCTAAGATATGGGATATGAAGTATTCTTAAAGTTATATGCGAACGATCCCGTCTCCTGCCATACGATTGACCAATTCCTGCAAGATGTCATGGAATCAGCCTTTCGGACGCACTGGTCAATCCATAGATAGCAATAATCCTCAGATTTTGGGGGAGCCTTTGAAGGATGCCAAGACAAACCTGGAGGAAATCTGTTCCAAAGACACCAAAATGCTGCTGTCTTTTTCTCAGGGCTAGTGCGACACTATGGAATCCGGAGTTGTCGGCTGGCCCACTATGATAAAGCCAGTAGACTTTATCCACTCACGGATCGTTAACACAATGAGTGCTGAAGTAAGCTATGCAAAAATTCTGAAAGGCAAGCAATACCTGTGATAGTAGTGTTTCATCTGCATGGTGGCACTTCTGCTACTTACGTCTGAAAGCGTTTTCACACTACAGTAGATTTTATATAGAGAAGTTTAGTCTCATTTTGCGGTAGCGTCCAAGCATGATTAGAGCGCGATTTTACAGTAATCTACGAGGATTCCCGGGAGTAGTGGCACAACGCGGTGTCCCCAGCACAGTCTGGCCCTTGAATGCCCACTCCGGAAGAGAGGAAAGGTTAGCGGGACTTCATCAGGCTTTTTCTTTGGAGTTGAATCTCTAGCCTGAGTAGGCCTCAGTGCAACCTACAAAGCAGCGGGATTGTTCCGCACGAGCTGGTGGCCAAGAGCTCGGTTCATTCGTTTCGTTTGTAAAGCATTCGTGAGAAAATGTAATGAGTCAAGAAGTGACGGTCTTACTTGGTGATGTGCCTCATGCTCCACCTCACGGTGGAGTAAATCATTAGTAATCGCTTCCACAATGGATACTAGTGTTTCTACAGAGCATACATCTATCAACGGTGCCGACCACCGTGTATAATGTCAGTGTAGAAATAGACCCTTCAAGACCAATCCAGGATAACCTACTACGTCCAGAATTACACATACCTAAGTGGACCTCATTGAAAATATGTTGTATTGGGTAACTTCTAACAAACCAGATGCAATACCTCTACAGTTCTTTTGTTTTTCTGTAGTTAATTAACATTCCTTGTGGCCCTGCTATCGATTGAACGGATGAGTGCATATTGTCGGGGGCGGTAGACTTATTGATCGGATAGCCGATACCGACTGATATCACATATGCATGCACATCATATTGACTTTCCCTATACCACGGCCGATTTGCTGCAACCGAAAAGGCGTTGTGCCTCGCACGCTGGTTGGTTCGTTGTCCGCTGGCCAACCTGTGCTTGCTATATGCAATGCGCCCGCTTGTCGACGTAGAAATTTATCGCTGGCTTACACTGCTTCTGCTCGTATATTGAGCACCACAGTGATTCTCTCCATAAGAAAAACCAAACAAATGCTGTATAACCCGGCAATGACCGTATGACATTCGCCAAATTCACGTAGAATTTCCGTTTTATCCCTATCGTTAACGTTCCTAACTCTGTTCATCCGAAACTCAGTGTATCTCACGAAGAAGAACGCGATAACTGTTTGCCTTTTCTAGATATTTTATTAACCAGGCGTCAGGATGGGACTCTACAGCGCAGAATCCACCGAAAAGCAACGTGGGGCGGACGTTACTCACAGTTCTCCAGCTTCGCTCCAGTGGCTTACAAACTTGGATTGGTCAGAACTCTCTTCAGCACAGCCCAGAAAATCTGAACAGAAGATCAAATACAAAAGGAAGAGGAGTTCATAAAAAAGAACGCTGCTGGCCAACGGTTATCCGGAAGACTTTATCGGACAATATCAGAAGCCGAGAATTGTGCGCGAGAAAACAATGAACGTCGATAAGAAGCAAGATTTTTCACTTTGCTTTGGGATGGAGATCATTTATTCAATCAAATAAATTGTAATCTTTAGTCACCTCTAAGGCACACATACACAGCGGTGCAGTTGCGTTTGCTGCAGGCGACCAAAAGGTTATGTTTTCAAAATCACTGAAATAGTCTTGCTGATCCCAGTGTGTCACATATTATCTATCAGTTCACATGCAGTTGCGGTGACGTATACGTTGGCAGGACGGATCGTTGCTTGACTCAACGGGTGTCAGAACACATACCTAGGTGGCTGTCAAACTTGATGACGTAACCTGCTGGGGCAATACACAACCACGTGAAACCGCCAGCTTCCTCGATTGCAAGACACTAGAATGCATCAAGTCACAAAGTTGACCTGACCCGGTGTTTCAAAGCGTTGTTGCGCAATCCAACACCGAAACTATTAGCGTTCAGTGAAGCTGTTCCAATCATGATGCATCAGCCAGCACTGTGCACAAAAACGATTGACCCGAAATGTTTGCTTACCTTGGCGTTAACACGACAGACTTCACTCTCCCCAGCATACACACAGTAAGAACTTTTCGTCTTGCCTACTTTAATGTTGCATTTATCCCCTTACTGTACCGTGTATATATACTGATATGTTTTACGTCCGCGGTTGACAAGAGTAAACGAAATGCTTGCATCTCGAGACTTATGTCTTCCCTCTGTTCTAATGAATTGGATAAAGGGAGCCCATATTTCAGATTCAAGTAGACCGAAAAACCCCTGCAGTTTCCCATCCTCTATGCCCCCACATCCAGTATTTTGATCGTTTGGTCTGATTTTAATCCCACCTTCTGTCGTAACCTGTTTATTGACCCCTTTCTCCTTCCACGCAGCCAATAGACCAATTCCACTTCGGCGGTCTCATACGTCTGGTGATTACTTTCAATGAACTTCCATAAGCGCTAAACAGATTTCTTTTGGATAACGTACACGAGCTATGTTGATTGATGTAAAAAATACACCGTAACACATGAAACATTATATATATATGAGTCCGAGTGATTTACGAACAGTCTCGAGGATGTCACGATTTCAGGTTCCGATTTCTCTGCCGATCTTCATTAATTTCATGTTATGTTACCGCACGGAAAACCTCAGCCAGTTGGAAGACGTTTTCTGGAGTATGCGCTTCACTCTACGTCAGTCTTGATTCGGTTCACATGTTTAACCTTGCTCCTTGGGAATCATCCATGGTGAGCACCGGTGCGTTCCACCTAGAACCTGAACTGGGAGCGAGTGTGTGTGAGCCACAGTCACACGTTACCACTAGGCTATCCTGGTTGGTTGTCGTCAGTTTACTTCACGTCAACACTACACGATACAATGCCCCTCCGTCACTGGCTTAGAACGGTAACAAACCGCCACTAGTACAGAGGTCGGATCGTGTATGATGAAAGTCTTCTCTCTGGGAGCCTAAGTGAAATGAGAGTATTACCAAAAAGAGCTTGGTTACTTGGTCAATGTGAGAACCGCGTATTCAAATCCCAGTTTAAGGCTCGGCGCCACTGATGTGGAGTCCAAAAGACAGTCAGCCAAGCTAAGTATCATCAATCCCACACAAGCACTTCTCCAAGTAATTGTGAAGTATATACAAATATCAAAAAGTGTAGAACAGGCTTAAATATGGATACGATGGCCCACCATCAGAGGCTTGAATTGGTGGGAGTCATTCGCTTGGAGTAAACGAGATAGCTATCGTGTCTCCTTTCGAAGCTGTTGAGTGCTGTTGGCTGCCACAGAGGACGACATCTGAACAACTTGATGCTTCGGATCAGTCCGGATGGGAGTAGGGTATTACAGTGGTGGTACACATCTTTGATGTGAAAAGGCCCGAGTTCAGATCCTGGGTGTGGCGGAGTGTGTGTACCACTGATGAACTTTAACAAAATCGAAGCTCGAGTCTTGGGCTTCTTTGTGCAGGATTGATCGGGTGACCTGAGATTTGTGAGTGAAAGATGAAGTCCAAAAAGCAGTCAACCGAGCAGATTCCTCACAAATCAGACGAGGCAGCTGACCAGTGCTTAAGTAGCCTTCAACGAGCTGAGTAAGAATACACTGCACGACGAATTATTTTCTACAAACAATTCAAAGCTCTTACTACCCACATTGTTCAGGTGCTTGATTATCATCAAAATGAGTCCGGCGAGTAGACACAGACGACTCAACAGGGTGAACACCCCCTCCACAGTTCCAGTCAGTCAGTCAGTAATTAATTCGTACATCAAAATGGGGAATCTTCAGCATTCATATCATGAAGGTGGATGTAGAAACAAGTAATCGGGAAATATGTGGCAATGTTCATCCAAGCTAGCAGTTCGGTAAATTTATGGTGACTTTTACCGGATGAACAAATAGACTATCAAGAAACGGCGAAACAATTACGATATATAGAAATGCGAGTGAATAGAAATTTCAACTTTGGGCGTGTGCAGAATCTGGACTTCACTTTTCAACTTTCGTTGGGCAGAGGATAATGAATAAGTGGAAGTGTTCTGGAAGTAAACTGACCACAAGCATTGAAATGTTTATCAGTGATGGTATTAACAAGTGTATCTTTGGACATGCCACAGCCTTTGGAGATGTGTTTGATGTATCTTATCACCAGGTTACAATCTTTCTTCAATCGACCAAGGAAAATTAATGGAGAGCCGTACAACCAGTGTGGGAGAAGGCACGCTGTCATAAATTTGGAAAATCGCTGATTGGAATCGAAAATAATCTTCGACAGAGGGAAGAATATAACAGCTTTCTGACTTTCCAAAACGTAATTTAAACATGCTTGGATCATGAAAGGTCATGGGATAGTGTGACACCAAGCAGCTTAATCGTTGATGATATTGGTATGGGTTCATTGCTTGCAGATAGGAAGGGAAGCTGCCAAAGAAGATTCTATGATTCATTAGGGAGTAAGGAAAATAATACATTCTCACATTTAAAAGCAATTAGTGAAAGGGAGCGGGATAAGAACTAGTTCTCAACTCCATTCAGTTAGTTATGACTTTGTAAATTTTCTTCGGATGTGGGTAATCATCAGCCTGAAGCTATATCGTTAGCTTATTTACAGCTAATGAATCTCGACGGGAATGGAAGTTGTTTAACGCGAAAGAAAAGAAAAAAGGCGAAAAATTTCACCTTGTGAGACACCATAATCAGCAGGAAGAGGAGAGAACTTTTCACCGTTGAGACAAGTGAACTGTTTCCCATTACCGAAATAGCCGGAAATCAGCCTGTAGACTTTTGGATCAACACAACTTAGGAGAGACAGGCTGAGCAAATACTGACCAATTAAGGCAACCACGTGCGCTTTTGCAGTCTAAAAATATCATTATGGCTGTCTTACTCTTTCTGCCTAGAGCCATGGCTTTCGATTGGACTAAGTGGTCTATGGTTTCAGGTGTGGATCACGAAGACCGATAGACGAACTGGTGTGCACCTTCTTCAGCAGACCGTATGTAAACTCTTGGTAGCAAAAGTCTGAGGAACAATTTGTACATCACAGAAGTGCAAGTGATGTGGTGGTATTTCCCAGTTTACTTTTTAGGGACAGGCGGTATCTTAGCCATTCTCAAGATGTCAGAGATTTCCCCTCTTGTTAGGCCGTCATGGAAACTATTGGCTAGTGGAACCGAAAGGTTGGCAACACACTCCTTAGTTAAAACAGGTGATATTTCACTTGGGTCTTTAATTTTCACAGCTGTATGCACACTTTTCAACATTGATAGGGAATTGCCATGTCCCGGACCAATCCTCCAGTGCCTCCAAGTCATCTTGTAGAACCTGGTGATGAACATCTGACCGGATCGTTCTCCAGATTTTAGGGGTTTCCCCGTAGATGAGGCAAGGTGATTGGAAAACGGATGGCAGACCGTTTGCATACACTAGGAAAAGTAGTGGTCCCCAAATCGATGACTGTTTGTCTTCACTGAAGGAGCTCGATGAAGACTGTCCCACTGTCGCCGAAAAGGTTTTTTCCTTCACGAAATCTCCAATCAAATGAAATAATGGGATGTCAACACCAAGGACCCCGAGTTGCTGCAAAAGTCATCTGTGTATTACGTTTTCGGAGGCTTTGCTCAGGTCAACAAAAATTGCTCCCGGGTGGTGCCCGGCTGCCCTGACTTCCAACCAGTCTTCACGAGCAAGCAGCAGGTTGGGTGTACACAGACAGTTTCTCCGAAATCCATGATGTTATGAGCAAGGTAACTGATGACTCCTAATGTGTTTATGGAGGCGGAAAGTAACTAGACATTTCAGCTTCTTGCCAGCGATGGAAGTTAGGTACACAAGGCGATGGTAAACAGTAACTGCCTTGGAACAGGCTTTAAACAATCCAAATATGACGGGTTTTGAGCGAAAGATTTTTTAATGGAGTTTATGTACATGAGTTTACGCAAGTCACTACGCCGTGCAGTGTTTTGCAGTGTGTTAGTGAGTTCCAACGAGCCCGATGGATTGAACCTTCCATTATCTTTTTATAAAGTTAATATATTACTTCGGTTCATTGAAATCTAAAGCTTGGGTTGTGCATATTTCGGGAAGTTTTATCTAGGCAACGGTGAAGAATAGAAGTAATTTTTAGATAACCGGATATTGTCGATCAAAAATCATTCCGCTTATTCTCGCTAAAAAGACAGACCAAACGAATTCGCCCAATCTTGCTTAGCATGGCAGAGATTGAGGATAACCGATTTTCGTTGTTTCACTGACATGTTTGCAATCAACCATCACATCGCGTTCGACAACCAATCCCGATAAATTTTGCCACTGGTCCTAGCTTGTGCACGAGTACACACACACACACACACACACACACACACACACACACACAGACGCACACGCACGCAGACCTACTCACTCGGTCACAGTTTTCAACTGAGACTTCTCCGCTCCGTGGTCTTTGTGACTGTCAAACCTTTAGGCCACAGGTGAGCTGAACTCTGATGCCGATCGCAGCGGAGCACGTAGTCTGTGGTGTGTCTCAGTTGCCCGCAGACTCATGCTCTTTACCTGACATGTTTAGCTTCTGTGAGCACCGACCTTTTAGGCGTTACTTATGTGCGAACATGGTTTGCTCTTCAAATAGTTCATGGTAGATCATTGGAATCAATTGCTGGGGTATACAGTGAATCTCAAATGTGACGCCCGAATGGTCACCGCTAGCGGGCGGTGTGTGTGTGTGTGTGTGTGTGTGTGTGTGTGTGTGTATATGCTTGTGTGTGTGTGCACGCGTGCGCAAGCTAGGACCAATAGCGAAATGCACCGGGATTGATTATCGATCGCGATGGGGTTGTGGATTACAGACGAATGGACAAAGCATGAGAAACAAATCGGCTGAAGACGAAATAAACTGCAGTCGATCGTAAACGGCTACAAGCAAATGTGTCACGTGAAGCTCTAGAAAGTATTCGAAACCGCTCACAGCGAAGCACCCGAGCACTAGCAAGAATAAGCAGGATGATTTTCGATCAACAATAAGTTAAAATTTCCTTTGCTCTTCACGAGAGCGTAGGTAAAACAACCTGAAATAAATACAATCGATGCAAAGCGCGGTAGAAAAGCGGATTCATTTCATAGCAAGTATAACGTAATTCGGCTTTTCCGTGTTTCGAAGGGCTGTCTGAAAGGGTTGCGACTAGCATAGATTTAGCTTGTTTTGGCCTAGTCAGTCTCTGACTGATCTGAGGGTGTATAGGCGGGAATACTGATCTTTACCACGTGTATATTGAGATGAACGGGCGTGAACAGTTGCTTGTTCGACAATATTTTTCGACTTTCGATCAGTGTCCTTAATACGAAACGTATTCTGTGTATTTCTATATCCCGTACTGTAACTGATATGTTCAAAACTGAAAAAGCGAGATGACGTTGTCATTCAGAAATCTAAGCAACTACGCGGCTCACTAGAACTACTTGTTTTTTTAACACAAGGAGATTACAACTTTTCACTTATTTGTCAAGTCAAGTCAAACTGTCGTATTTTGCAATGTTTTGTCGCACAAACCACAGTTCTCAGTTAGAAAACACCACGGATATAACTAATGAATCTGTGCAAAATGAGAAAATCTTTCGCTGGAAAACCGGAGGAAATTACGCAGGAACAGTAAAGCCAAACAGAATTTGCTGGCTTGTCCAGGATTCTTCAAAGTCTCCGGAAATGTTTCTTTATCAATATCACATGTGAGAATATGGAAGGCTCCTTTAATTGTACTCTAACAGTTAACTTGGTAACATTTTTGTGCCCCCTCCGTTACTGACATGGTCAAGTAAGTTTAGTCCCAGACTTGCTCATCGACAGAGGAAGAATTCCGAGTTTGCTGTATATGTTGCTGTGCTGTCCCAGTTGTTCGCGTTAGATAATGACGCCTGTGTTGGATACTGAAAATGCACTTATAGCTCTTGGTCTCACATTTGACAAGCCTGGTGAGTTAACTCGATGTAACCACCACAACTTTCGCACAACAGCGTTAGAGCTCGTGACGGAACGGTCAACGATTAATGTATTTTTGAGCCTTCTTGATAGTGTAGAGGTAATTAAATTGCACAAGAACGGAGATACCGTGACCAGGATCGCACCCCGGTTCGCGGTTGGGAGAAGTCATGTTCACATGAACGTGATAAATAAAACTGATATCGAAACCATCTATTTTCAGCAACCTTTGTAAGAAATCCCGCAGTTGTTTAGTGGCGACTCACAATCTTTTAGCCACGACCCGCAATTCTTTTGCCACCCGCAGCCGTTTAGCCTTGACGCGAAACCTTTAACCATGTCGCTGCAAGCCAATCTGATCAAAAGAATTGCAATATTATCACATCAGGAAAGGTTAGAACAAATTATTATTATTGTTTTCAAAGATTGGTGTTACGAAGCTGGAGGAACAAAACAGAAAGTGTGACGACTGGATGCTGTGCAGCTAACAGTGAAAACGGTATCAAATGCTGCACAGCGAACTGGTTGGAGAAGGTCTAAGCGATGCGCCAGTATAGTCGAATAGTGTGGCATCGTCTGTACGACTTATTTTCAGTATATCTTTTTAATGTGCAAAGCAAATGCAAACGAATTAAAGTAGTAAAAATCTCACCTGCTTGAATCTACTGAATCCCTTGACCAGTTGGTCAGAGCACTGAGCCACCGGTCATTGGTCTTTGGACATTGAAGAAAACTCGTAGTTCACACAGCGATAGAGGTGTTCTCATTGGTAAACTTAGAGAGACAATCAAGCTAAAAATGTGAACTACAAGGAAGGAAACCTTGAATACCTGACAGATATCTAAATTAAGATGTGAATCAGTAATGTATCTAGTAGCGTTCATATGATGCGAACTTCTGAAAGTCAACTCAGTCGGATAAACGGAAAGTTAAAGTGTGAAAATCAAAACCCTGTACACTGGAGTTAAGATCCACTTGTCATTCGACGGTTACGTGTAGCTGGTGCTGATTTTGAGCAACCTGGAAGGAAGAGCAGTACAGTCCATCAAAAAAATTCGGGACCACCTTAATTCGGTCCAACAATCGCAAATAATACCGTCACTGATACTCTAACAGATTCAACAAGAATTCGCTAAACGATAGTGCTCATTGTACACCTTTGGTTTGAAATTCGGTAGTATATACTGGAATCTGGCCCTATTTCAGAGTTTCAACCGGAATGAGGTGATTACGAATTTTTGGAACGGATTGTACAGTGCTTCCGTGATTTTCGAGGTTGACTATAGCTCCGTATTTTTATATATCATTTTCTGTTTTCGATGCTGCAGTAAGAAAACAGGAAAAGGGTGTATGAAGAGACAGCACTTATCATGGAATAGGTCGGGACGGATATTTCTACCAATTACTTGCCACCGGCTTATAAAACAGACCATTGAAAATAAATCAAGCTCCTGGTATCACCATCGTACGGCGTTAAAGAGTAGGGCAAGCCCCACTGACCACTGCTTTTCGCACCATCTTGCACGTTGAATTAGAAAGTATGAATGTACAAGATGGACAGGCAGTGGACCTACAGGGATGGGAAAACGAACCAACGCCCTGGTAGCCAGCACAGAATACAGTCTAACTGTACAAGCACACATCGATAAGTCATTCTGACTCGACAGAGAGTGACAACGCGATCATCACTATTCACGGTTCACAGCCATATCCTTTAGTGCGTCCAACCAACTGGTTGAGGAATCTTTTGGACTCCAACCACGAAGACGTGAATCACCTACTTTTCCTAAGTCTGTTGTACATTTTCTCATTCCTCGTTGCCACGTCATCTGTTGACCTCCACGTGGTCTCTTCTACTCCGTAGTAGGAACGGAGAATAGGACACGGTACTGCAGACGTGTGTTTGCCATACGTAACACGTGTCCCAACCAACGAAGCCTACTAAGCTGGATACTCTGTGATAGAGAACTCCCTGAAGTGGAACCCAATACTCGATTCCTGATCTCAGTATTGCTAAATCGGTCATTCCATCCAATCTTAGCGATACTACGTAAACATCGGTGGTCGAAAACCTCGAGACGACAAATACCTTCAGCATGCAGACTCTAGGTTTCGAAACCATACAACAAAACCGGGAAGCACTGCGGCACAATATACACGACTCTTCAACTTCAGTGAAATATCAGGTCAGCGCCACAAGTGTTTCAGTCTAGCGTACGTCACTCGAGCCTGGGACACTCGAGTACTCACCTCTACTACAGTGCTCCCATCCGTCGTCACGCTGCTACCGAGGTAGGTGAAGTGGTCGACAACTACCAGCACCTCCCCATCGAACATCAACCTCGGAATCGTTGACGTCCAGTCTTGCAACATCACTTTACACTTTGAAGGTGCAAAGCGCATAACGAACGGAGCTACAGCTCCTGGTAGCAGAACACTCGTTAATAAAAGTAGGAGATTATTGATGAAAATACCCAGGGAAGGGATTGGTGAGTGCTAGTCGACTTGAAGTCTCCGCCATCAAAGAAGGGTAGCAAGGAAGAAGATAATCTGACTGAAAGAGGATTGCGTTGTCGATCTGTGGGGCTAATTTTGGTTAAGCGTACAATAAGAATTTAAATCGATGTGGCGAAACCTCTAATTATAAAAACAACTATTTTTCCTGAAGGGGGGGGGGTGTTGCATCGGCTGATCATTGAGAAGTATGTATCATAAATCTGAAGATAATTTGGTGGTCTTGCATTGATTCGAATGCCTCCACGTGCACTCCGGTAGACCATAGCTTCGTTTCCAGTGTCCAGCCAATCATATGAAGTCAGAACTTGACAGTCTGATCGTGAAGATATCAGGGAATCGCTTTGTGATTGGTCAGTACTTTATCTGCTAATAAGAGCATACTTCCTTTCGTATATACAGAAATTTGTACCAGCCATACCTGACAGAATAGATTTCCAAGATCCAAAGATCCGATTGAGACCAAATTCCAGTCAAACTGGAAGAATGGAATTATCACCAACCCCGATGAAATACGAGAATAGTAATAGATGAAGGAGCAGTGAATGGTGGTAAACCCAGTATTTCGTGAAATGTGTGGAGAAGTTATCTAAACCATATTTCGATATTACAATCAGGAAAGCAGTGAATGGCATTAGTGAAGATACGGAATGACCTGGCGGAAAGCCCAGCAAAATTTTAGGGGACACCAGGGGTGACTTCACTCGCACCTGAGAGTTCCATCAACCCGGATCACAATAAACCGTTTGAAGAGGAAATTTCGAATCCAAGGAGTAATCTCTAGCAAGCATCCAGAACTAATGTCTCTTCGCAAGCAATTCCTAACAAGACTCATGTTCTGTCAAGTTTTATCGCCTGTCAGCTGTAGTACGATCAGTCCAGATATTTCGACGACAGACTTTCAGACCACTATCAACTGAAGGATTTGGGGATATCAAGCTATACTGAGTACACATTTCAGTGGTGGTTGTTCGCCAAGGACCACGTGACAATAAATTTCTGGTATACCTGTGGCGGCAAAAAGCACAGTGGTGATCATTCACTAAATTACGGCCTTCAGGATTCGAGAGAAGCTGTTTCGTGACCGCAGTTCCTATATATATGAATGGGAATGCCGTCGCGAAAATGAGTTGCCAGCTCTAAGCTTGGAAGGCTGGCCGTGCTCGAAAATGGGAAAACTCACATCCGCCCAAGATGAAGTAAACAAACTATTGTGTACGAATGAACTGTATGATAGGTGGAGAACAAAGACGAGTTATTGCGCGCATTTGTTCCGCAGTGCCGGAGAGATGCCGTTCGCAGCGAAATGTTTCTTTGTGTTCCACGAGAGAGAAAGTATATGACTAAATAGGATGCAAAACAAGTATTGTTTTTACGGAAGGTGTGGATGCTCACTGTTAAACGTCACATGTACGCGTTTAATATTTACGCTATGAGCATTCACTTATCCCGAACATCACTGAGATTTTGAGTGCAAACTGACTTTGTTTCATATTGACCGTTTTCAACTTAGATGTCCATTTGACCCCACGCTTACTAATTATTAAGTGCCTGTGCTCTTTACATTTAGAAATGGTCAGAATGCCGTTTAATTCTTGCAGTGTGGTCGTACCTAAGTACGTTCGCTGACAGACATAATGTTGTAAGGTCGCGGGAAGGATGCAAACCTTTATGGAGAAATATCACTGGACATCTAATCTAAAGAATTCTCAAATATTTGAAATGAGTGGGAAAGAATTTTGGAAAGTTGCATGAGAAGACTTTTGCGATGGTGTGCTATTAGAAATTACCCCACCACGGAATTACGCAAGCCAAAACAGCTAGAAGTTCAGAGCTATAGAACGGCACCTTAATCTTTTTCACGCAATTCCTTTGTATATGTAGGTAAGCTGAGAGGTGTATTCGATCAGTGATAGAACACCAGAAAGTCACAAATCACACCCCAGTCTGAAGAAAATGAGCTTGGGGCATAAAGTTGGAACGACAGTAGGAAAGCGTTGTGGGAGTTTGAGGAGATAATTATCCGAAGCATCGAAATAAAAAGGGGAAAGTGAAAGAGAACGAAATAGGGTTTGAACTTTTGCGCAGGCCGAGGGTGCGTACAGGATCACACAAATGATCGTAAAAAACCAGATAGATAAATGGTGACAGTTTATTCGCATTGGAAAAGGCTTACTTTTCACCGACCAAAAGTAACGGTTTCGGACTTTTGCTAGCCTGTTCATTATTGTGTTTCCCAGAATAGTTCATTTTGGCACTGATATCATTTAGCCGAAAACTGTTCAAAATATGCAACGTTGCAAAACTTGAATCTACTCCGCTAGCTGTATGCAGTGGCATATTTCGAGCCCAGACTACATGCGCCAAAGATCCTAGATGCAAGTAGTATTGTCATTCGACTGACAAGACAAAAAATCAGTAATATATATTGTGGAGTTTGATGGGTACAACCTCTTTTACATAACAGGGAAGGCGAGTAATATTTCACGGATATTCCTAACCAATTGCTATAGATTACTGTTGGGGATTCAAATGTGGGCTGTGTAGTAGAAGGTGGAAATCTTAGTTTCAGGCAATAATAGGTTTGTAGAATATGATTCATCCTGCAGTTCATGCACAACTTACCATTGTAAAACATGAGAGCACTGTAAAGCCGTTTTATTCTTGCTAGGAATCGACAGTAGAGCACATCCACCGCTCCCTCAACTGAGGTTCGAAAGAAGGGTGAATGACTGTGAGTCGAACACATGGCCAGCAGACTATCCGGGCTAGCTCCCGACGGTTAGTCCTGCAGATACACTAAATTACATAGCACACTTCCGTCACAAAGCACAAATATTAGGGAAAGTTATTCGTAGAACCTATACTGTTTTGGTTGATGAATGTTTGGGAGAGCAGTGTGGTACCTGGGATAAAGTGAGTGCGTGTGAGATCATTTGATTGCTTTTGCACACTGCCAATTTGTGTTTGAGTACAGAGAAAAGAGCTCCACAGAGAGTTTGAGGTAGCGAATAATATAGGATGGGGCCGGTACGTCGTCGGGCTATATCATGGGCTGTTAATCTAACCGTATGAACTGCTTTTCTTTTAGGCTTTCCGATGGAAACCTAATGGTAAGTTTGATCAACTAATAATCTTATTTGTTTTTTTGTTATTAATGAACTTAAGAGATCTTTACACAGTGGAAAATTCACTTACATTCTTCCCCTTCCAAAAGTCCAACCCCGAGAGCAAAATCTGGTTCGCAGCGTTGGACTTTGAATGGGAAAAATGCAAGCGGATTTTTCATCAAAATGAGATTCAGATTCCTTTTGACCATAACAAATTTTATGAAGATATAAAGATCTTCATATTATTGAAAAACTGCAGCACTTAGTTTAGCGACCGAAACGCTACAGTCCTGACCAGAGAAAAATCGGTTACGCGGATAACCATCAGTCCGATCAAATTTAGACTTTTGTCTGTTCTGCATAATGTCCGATAAATTTCAGGGTTGGAAGTAGCCCAGTAGAAGCCAAGTTCGATCCAAGTCGATCCAAAATTCCACGGCACTGTTATTCAGTGATGTAAAGCTTCACAATTATATCATACTTTTGAAAGAAAGTTATGAAAAATGTTCAGTCAGTGTTCGAAACAACTAAATGACAGAGCTACAACCGCAAAACGTTTCCTGGTGAAATGAAAAAGTAACAAAATACTTGCAAAGGTCAGACCAAGAAAACAAGTTCTGCACGCTCTGTCAGGTTAACGAATAGATTTCCTGAGCGGAACAGCCAAAAACGACTTTGTGCGACCGAAGACAACACAAATTAATCCCGAGAGCGATCAACCGAAACCAAGTCTCAGCAAAACCACTGCGGTCTGATAGCAAAATTGTGGAGTACTCTGTGAAATAAATGTATCTGTCAATAGGAAAGCGCTACACGAGAACCAAGACAGAAACAGCAGTAGCTCGAAAGACACTGTCAGCAAGAATAACACGACTATAATCGTCTAGAATCAGCGGTATGGGCACGAATTTAAGGGAAAACCACAGGTTAAGAGTTTTAGGAACCATGCTTGCGCTTGAGTGCAATGGAAAGGAAGTGGTTTACTTCCTACCACTTACACCTTTACACCGAGCATACAGCTCCTGAAGTTGATTCATGCACTGATACAGTAAGAGTCAATGAGTATTCTGTATCAAGTCGTGAAATAATAATAATAATGACCATCATCATCCGAGTCGAGTCATCATCATCATCATCATCATCATCATCATCATCATCATCATCATCATCATCATCATCATCCGAGTCATCATCCGAATCGTCACCCGGAAGGAAAATGAAAAGAACGCCAAAGTAGCCAACACACACACACACAATACACAATCTAACTGTACGAACACTTCGATCAATCATTCTGACTCGACAGAGAGTGACAACGCGATCATCACTATTCACGGTTTGCAGCCATATCCTTCAGTGTGTCCAACCAACTGGTTGAGGAATCTTTTGGACTCCAACCACGAAGACGTGAATCATCTACTTTTCCTAAGTCTGTTGTACATTTTCTCATTCCTCGTTGCCACGTCATCTGTTGACCTCCACGTGGTCTCTTCTACTCCGTAGTAGGAACGGAGAATAGGACACGGTACTGCAGACGTGTGTTTGCCATACGTAACACGTGTCCCAACCAACGAAGCCTACTAAGCTGGATACTCTGTGATAGAGAACTCCCTGAAGTGGAACCCAATACTCGATTCCTGATCTCAGTATTGCTAAATCGGTCATTCCATCCAATCTTAGCGATACTACGTAAACATCGGTGGTCGAAAACCTCAAGACGACGGATGCCTTCAGCATGCAGACTCCAGGTTTCGCAACCATACAACAAAACCAGGAAGCACTGCGGCACAATATACACGACTCTTCAACTTCAGTGAAATATCAGGTCAGCGCCACAAGTGTTTCAGTCTAGCGTACGTCACTCGAGCCTGGGACACTCGAGTACTCACCTCTACTACAGTGCTCCCATCCGTCGTCACTCTGCTACCGAGGTAGGTGAAGTGGTCGACAACTACCAGCACCTCCCCATCGAACATCAACCTCGGAATCGTTGACGTCCAGTCTTGCAACATCACTTTACACTTTGAAGGTGCAAAGCGCGTGCCGAATTGAACTACAGCTCTTGCGAGTCTATCTAGTGCACGTTGAACATGTTCCGTGCATTCGAACAAGCAGACAATGTCGTCTGCCTAATGTAGGTCATACAGCTTCTCACTATTTTCTAGTTCGACACCCACCTCTGGGGGACTTCACAAGGCATTCTGTATTATCTAGTCCATGATGAATTTGGGCCGGAATGGAGGCATGGGACATCCTTGTCGAACACCACTCGTATTTTCGAATGGACTGGATAGTTCACAGTAAACTCTGACGCGGCCAGAAATATGAGAATACAATGATCTCAGTAGATTCATGAACTTATGCGGCATACCTCTTCGATGAAGAGCACTAAAAAGTGCTGTTCGAACAACTGAATCGAACGCGCCATTCAAGTTGAGGAGAACCATTATTGTCGGTCGGCGGTGGGTGTGACGCGTTTCATTTAGCTGGAGAAGAGCAAAATCTGGTCGATGCACCCTCATCCTGAGCGGAATCCAGCCTGCTGTTCGCGGGTGTTCCTCTCGCGAGCCGTTGTCAGAAGATGCAACAAAATCGAGGTTAATATTTAGGTGACTATCGGAATTGAGCTGATCTTCCAATGTTTACTACAGTCATTGCGTGTTCCATTCCCGAAGGTGGGCACAATCTGTGACTAGCTTTATAATAACGAAATACTTTCCTCGTTCCACAGAGAAAATAGGTAAGTGGTTTTCTCAAAGCTGCACCACCCACTTTGAAAAGAACTGGGGGGGGGGGTTCGTCTGGACTGCCCGATTTCCCTCTCTTTAATAATCGAATACATGACTCCACTTCCACTTCCGATGGGGATCAAGATGTACTCCTTAACGATTCGTAGTTGATGACCTCGGAGTGACTACATTGGCGCGCGGCCAGCTAAACTGCTCCATGAAGTATTTGGCTCGATGGTCATGTTTTCTCTATTTGCCATGAATAGGCTTTCCATTTCTATCGCATATCGTTTAACTGGCGGGGATCGGTAGTCTACCGGTGTCGCCATTAGGTCTGCACAGTCCTTGACTGTTACCTGAAGCAACTGCTATTTCCATTTCTTCGGCTACCTAAACCCATCAATTTTCACCATCCTTCCTAAAGCTTTTTTAACTTGCTTTTGTAGATACTTTCTTATCTTGTTCATCTTCTTACAGCTCGAGAGCTGGCGCTTTTGCTCAGTTAGATCCAACGACCCTTGAGAAGTCCAGTGTGCTTGGTGGACATCGGATCTAGGATCACAGGCGAAACCTGCTGCCAAGTGCTTTGCCTGCTGAATATGGACCCAAAGCTCATCTGCATTACTGTTCGTCGTAGTTCCTAGCTCATGTGCTAATTTTTGTCCGTAACGGGTGCGAACCTTTGGATCACACAAATTTTGTACGACCAACTGTGTTTGCGGTTTGTGTCGATGACTATGGAGCTGGAGAGATAATCGCATTAAAACTAATGCATGGTCCGACTCTACGTACGTGGACCAGTAAGATCTACAGTTGTGAATGGAACTGCGCCACCGGTAGCTTACTGCGATATGATAAATCTGGCTTGGAGTACATGCAGAGTGAGAGCGCCATTTCGCCGTGTGATGCGAGCTATGCCAGAAATTCCTTCTAGACAGGAATAACCGTTTGTCTGTACGCTCAGCGACTAAGGTACAACACCTACCTAAGCAAGCTTCTGACACACTGAGTTTGCCATCTTGAGCAATAAAATCACCAGGTAAAACCTCAATGCCGGAGCCTTTGCTCCTGAGGACGAGAGTGGTGAGTCCATCATAGAACTCATTCTTCTGCATATCAGACCTGCAGTCTGTTTGAACGTATGCCGAGATCACAAACAAGTTAAGCTTGGACACAAGTATCTTATCAAAAGCCAACTGACCCCTGGTGTCTCACAGCACATAAACTACTGGTAACAGTGATCCAGTCTAAAGGGGCAGCCTCAGCCTTGTCAGTCAAGACTATTCCTACACCCCAATGAAAAGCAACTCTAGCTGCTTTGTGTCCTGAAGTGCTCAGTAAATACCTTGATGAGGTACCAGGAGGAGATAGTCAAATGACATTGCTCGAATCCTGGATACGCATTTCACTTACGCAGCAGACATCAATCTTCAGAGAGTCTATTGTGAGGGCTAGGCACACCTGCTGACCGGCCTGCATGAGTGTACGCACGTTGAAGGAGCCGAGATTCAGAGGCTAATGAGGCTTGAGAAAATGTGAGTCACGAGACCGAGGATTATTCTCGACACTATTTGACAATGAACTGTTATGAGTGTTATCATTGGGAGCATAATGGGTGGATAGAGGAGACAAAGAGAGGAGGTTGGGGACAGAAGACAAAGGCTTGATAAAAGAGAGGGAACTCTGAGCAGTAGCCCACTTATCATTATCACTGTCCACCCTGCTCGATGCAATGGGCAGCGCGGTCCTGATTATCCTGTGTGCGAAGATCAATGCAGTATGGAATTCTCTGTATTCGTGCAGTTCATGGGAGATGTTGGACGGGTAATTCTAGGATGTCCGGCCGCAGATAGCTTCGGGGGCAGAAGATCTGGGGTATATTTATGCTTTCTTTTTGTTATTTTACTAACTGATTTCACATTTTTTTGAACAAAAGCTCAATCGTATCGTATTTCCAAGCAAGTTTTCCAGTGAACCGGTCAGAAGGGCCTCAAAAAGCACAGAATACTGAAATAGGGAACTGCCTACTTCTCAGTAGTCACCCATAGGAAACCAATCAAAATTTAATTGAGGAAAGCAACCATTAAGTTATACCACAAATGGCAATACACCGCGGCCTTCCTAGTTTTACGAACCTCTGACTTCAAAGCTACCGACCTAAAAGTGAGGCTATACTCGAGGCTACCTCGGCCTTAAATATTAATTGGTTTTCCCAAAAGGCCGTGAACATCGGTTTGCCTTTATTATTCACATAATCTGCACACCTGCTAGTCCCATTTTCACTCTACCGACCCGTGCTACACGCAGTATTCTCACGTTGTCTCCAAGACACTTCAACGGGGTTCGTCCGAATGCAAAATTCATTTAAGATTATCTGTGTGTAGCCCGGGGTGGACTCGTGAGCTAAAGATCCACTCGAAAAAGCGAGTTACGAAAGTGAAAACCTATCTTCATCTCTCTCATTCGATTTGAATGGCAGAACGTGTTTGTTTATAAACAGTAGCCTAAGGTCCTCTTTATTGGAACTACATGACCGCACCCTAGTAAGTGAAACATGCATGTGTTTACATAGCTGTTAATGTTGTATGCTACAGAATCACTCGTTCATAATCATAAATCTCGTAACACAAATTTACGAGGTAATACAACAAACAGATTAACAATACAAAACAGATTTGAAACTAAGGACGACGAGATGAATGTTGGCTGAAGTTGTTCATTCACGTATCTCATTCAGAATGATATTGTTCCCGGGCGGATTTCAGAATTTCACACGATGTCGTTTTACAATGCCAGATCTCACGAAGTAGCTTCACGGGCGTTTCCTGTGAATGATATTCGGACCAAGGTCAGTGAGTTCTTACTTGTCTTGTATTATTCACGAATAGTGATTCTTTCTATTTATGCCTAACAACATTGACCTCAATCTCTAATGTTTCCGTAGCAATGTCGACGTTAAGTGAAGCACGAAATCCCGAGTTCTACGTATCCTGTGAAATTAATACAACACCGAAGTGTAGATTCTGCAAGCAGTGTTTTATTCATTGGACATCTAAATGTATCACAGAAGATTGGAGAAATGAAGAAATACCACGAACTTCAAATCGGGCCTAGGGAAATTACATACCGACACGGAATGCACACTGCTATGGGAAATTCCTTAGAAGCTTATGGATAGCGGATCTCAGGATATTCTGCGGTGGAAAGTTTTGGTCAGCTGTGAACCCGATTCACCGATGAAGCACTGACTGCAGTCAGCCACAGAATAACAGATCGAACCGATTTATATCTCTAAAATAGTAATGCAAATAGAAATTTAATATATGGTGCAACATACATTATTTCATGTTACAGTAGATATTATAGTATACTGTAGGATATAATTTTCCAACTCTACCTTTTGGCGCTTATACTAGCTCCAAATATTCAATTTCCTTCCAGATGCTCAACTAGAACAATGAATTACAATTAGGTGTTTTTATTGGAGCAAAACATCGTAAACATTTGGAAAATGAACCACGAGAGAAAAGTTCAACCCAAAAATATTGCATGTGACCCAATTCAACTCGGTGACTCGGATCAGCCCGGATGGAAGCAGGGTAGCGCAGCGGTGAAAAGGCCCAAATTCAAACTCCTGAGGTGCGACGGAGGATAGGCACTACTGATAAGCACTACTGCTAAGCTCTAACTAGGGCGAAACTGGGATTGGTCGGATCACCGGAGGTTTTGCGTGGAAGGTGGAATTCAAAGAGCAGTTAGACAAGCAAACAACTAGTGAAATCTCCTTAAAATGGCTTAGTATCAACAATCAACTGACGACCGAAAATTCAAAAGAAAGTGGTACGGTTGTTTTAGGTGGCTTTTTCGAAATCATTAGCTGCACTTCGGGTCCACCCAGGCTCAACCTGGACAGGAGTCCAAGTTGCGTGAATATGCGTGACGCATGTTTACTGTCCACAACTATGGTGATGTATGAAAGTTATTATGCTCTATTAGCGTGACGGGGAACGAAGGGGACCGGCAAGGTGTCGTATGTGGCTAATTCATGCCTCTCGGACTGAAGACCTATAGCGACTCGGGGGATTTGGATTGCAGCTGAAGCAGAAGTTAAAAATTGCCTTCATGGTGATTCTACAATGAGCTGATTCTATATATTGCTAATGAAATTAATTCTTTTAGTACAATGTAAGCTGGGGAAGATGATTGAAAATTAGCTTTTTCTTTCTATTTACCATGAATTTTGTGTAGCTCCAGAATGCTTAGCTAGTCTACCTACTGTTTAATCCGCATCATTTTAGTATATTCAACCAAAAACCTCACACTTATCAGCTATGTTTTCGGTTGCTACCCTGCAGCGTCGTCCAGTTGAGGGTAGAATGTACATGAAGCATAGAATGCAGAACCGAAACAATTATAAGCGGAAATCACGAGAGCCAAATAAGACCCAATGCAACTACTCCACTGGGCATAAGTCCTAGCCAAGTAACCCAATGTCTGGAACCAGCTAGAAGGCTGGTCTAGCAGACCCCAACCTGGAAGTCTCACACTTCTTACTTGACCAAATCCACCGGTCAAAGTTTTCTTAACGTTTTGACATATTGTAGCAAAGAATGCTGAAGCAACTGAATGAGGAGAGCAGTAAACTGGTCGGGCCAACTAGTGAAGAGCCACAGATCAAAGAATAGACAGTGAATATGACGGGAGCGTCCTGCAGTAGACAGAAAGAGGCACGTTGACTTGTAAACTGAACTCAGTGGTATCAAAAGCAATCAGCAAGATAGCCCGTGTAAGGAGCTAACGCTCAAGCAGTCAGCAGGAGCAATCGGACCCGCGGAACAGTAATAAGGTGCAAAAAAATCAGCCTAATGGCCGTAGGCACCTGGCCAGTACAATGCCGAAATACTGAGGCCGCCGGGTGATCGATGCTGCTCCAATGAGGTTCGGAAAAAGAACTGGATGAAAGGCTGTACATGTCTTACTGATGCCACTTGTCTAGCTAACCAAATACAAGTGTGCCTCACCTGTCTCGCTTTCTCCTTTATAATATCACCTCAACCTGTCTTCCCATCTAGCATGAAAGCGTGCACCGAAGAAGTCCATGAATAGATATGAGCTTTACATGTCCAAGCCACATTAAAATGTTTGGATTCAGGGCTTATTCTAGTGACTGATCTGAGATTCCGAACACCATGCGCTTACACGGCGCTCCCATCATATTCGAGAATTATTACAAAGACATTGATGCTCAAACGTCACAAGTCTCTACCTATCTTCCACCATTAGCAGCCATGTTTCTGAGTCGCATAGAAGGACGCATTTGCCCATTGCAGTGCACACTTGTTACTTGACAGCAGATGGCTGAGATTAGCAAAAATCAAGAGAGCCTTCTCTATGAATGACAACATTTTATTTGATATCCGACAGAATGGTGAGAAGTAAATAACCAGGTAACAAAGCTTACCTACATCGCCTAGAACTTCCAGTGTTAAGACAATGTTTAGCATAGAGTCAACTCGGTCCATCTGTAGGACTTCACTCTTTGAAGGTACAAAACGCACCTCGAACTTTGCTACACCATTGTTTGAACTTTCTAGAAGAACCTCAAATCTACTTGGATCTTTAGTCAAAAGATTAAAATTGTTCACAAGTTCGTACTTACTGGTTAATAATGGTGTTTAAAATTTTGGTGCACTGTGTGGGTGACCTGGTGATCGACCAGCTCACTCAGTTCATCGACAGAAATCTCTATTGGCACAAAGCGGATCGCCAAAGTGACCAATCATCTTCTTAGCAATGCCTCTCCAATATTCTTCTTCAAAAAGCGGTCTAATCAATACTTTTTAGGAGACCCAAACAAACTGACCATCAGCTCATGTTTATGAAAGGAAGAATCACCGATATGACCCAGTGTATATCTCGCAGTAATCGCGAAGTTGTATCATTGATTACCATATTTCGCTGAATAATCCCATTTCATTATATATAGAAAACAAGAATAGCGAACAAGCTCGTTTTCGGTAACACCAACCTCGTGATTAATACAGTTACATTTATAGGTTAGAAGTGCATAAATTACGAACAATGTCTGTGTGGTAAAGTGTGATTGGATAGTCATCAGAGTTGGTGTTGCTTTGTAAGAAAGGATAGGAGGGGAAATATTGCTGTTCGGTGGTTGGGAAAGGGACCAATGAAAAAGTGAACATGTGTTTCGGAGATTATCCATTTCCGGTTTCAATCAAAGGGCCAAAGTAAGGGCCACGTTGAGCTCCAGGGTCGGTCTCGGATTGCTGCGGGGTAGTTTGAGAGTCTTAACGAAACCTTTCTGAGAACAAAACGGTGGATTGAATAATCTGATCACCACAGCCATATTTGTTAGAAATGTCCCAGTTATGCAGGTCAAAAATTAAAAATCCACATTCACCTGAATAACTGTTACGAACACAATAGTTACTACTGATTTGCTTGGAACGGCCTAGTTAGATTCGAGATTAATCCCAAAGGGGCCAATCAGCTAGGTTCTTCGAACAGGATAGAACATTGTAAAGGAAATAAATATGAACAGGCGTAAGTAATTTCGATTATTCACAAAACTTGAATAAGATCTAGTAACATTTATGCGCTGGCCTACTGGTCATTATGTTAGCATTGGAAACCGATGATTCGGTCCTGTTGTTCCGTTAACGAGCAACTGTTTCAGTACTGGGCGGGCAATCAACAAATCACATACACGCCCTAATTCCTGAACGTTACTTAGAAAGTGAAGCTCTAACAGTTCACATTCAGAGCTATAGAAATTGTAATTTTTTATTTTCAAAAAACACTTAATGTGGACACAAGCTGAAAAATATTAGGCATGGCCCTGCGACTCCAAAATAGCAAAACAGCTTACATTAGCGTTTGCGATGATTAGACTATTAGTCAGAATTGTTTAAATAAGTGAAATGAGCGGAAAAATAAACCCAGCAGTTTTAGGGCTCTCCTAAGTTAAGTCAGGATCTGCTCCCGTACAGAGTTTATAACCCAGTTCGTGACACATTAACGAATATACTCGACAGCGCGCAAAAGAGCCGAATTCAAAACGGTGAAGCTGAACAACGTGTGTATTGGAGGAAA
Organism: Fasciola hepatica; assembly: GCA_948099385.1. NCBI lineage: Eukaryota > Metazoa > Platyhelminthes > Trematoda > Plagiorchiida > Fasciolidae > Fasciola > Fasciola hepatica. The sequence goes on from CANUEZ040000182.1 coordinate 12,956,865, forward strand.
GCAACCCCGTGCAGAGGGTGTACACAGGCGGAGCAAGTGGAGCTACCGCATTCGGTAATAGTTCAGATAAACAGATTTGTTAGTGTTTGTAATCGTGTGTCGTATCGGTAGCATTACACAGTCTCTAGGCCGGCACAAGTTACACTTACCTGGTGATGGTATAAGTGTTGGGTCGTTATACTGGATATTCATTCCACTATTATGACCTAAAACGCGTGTTCAGTTGAGGGTTCCGTAAGAATAATTCTTGCGTGGAGTGGAACGTCCGCGTGTGTCAGTCAGCTTACTGAGCTGTTAGTGACTGGTCAGAGCTTTATTGGGTTAAATTTGAAGGAGCCTTAAAATGCCTCATTATGGTTGAGAATGGATATCTCAGGCTCCGAGATTGCCATCCATCTTGAGAGTCTCTCATAAAGCTCCCAAGTGACCTAGGGTCTAACACAGCCTTTGCTGAGGAAGTCCTACTCACTTCCTTCTCATAGCAGAGCTGTTTTCACAAGGGTGACAGGATGAAAGCAAATGTCCGGCGCCCTCTTTCTGGCTGAAGAAGAAAGCTAAACCCTGGTTCCAAACCAAGCAAGGATAGAGTCTGAAGAGTACAACTTTACCCATCGGCATCTATGGCAGAGGGGCTTACTGGGTATTCAGGTTGTCTGGCCCCATCCGAAGCGCGTGTGGACTGAACAATCAGTCACCGGTCCCTGGTGGGTTACTGACTCCACGCTTCGTACCACTGAATTGCGGGTTAAGCTTTGGACAGCGAAAGGCTCTGATTGTGGATCCCTAAGAAAACAACCTGCTGGCATAAGCAACCTGGTAGCATTGCGCCCACAGAAACAAATCATGGATTTCACAACATGTACCCTTCTTCACTCATTGTACTGTTTTATTTGGCACACAGTGTGAAATCAGGCGAGTGTGAAATTTAATAAAATGTACAAGTATAAAGGACACGACTGAACTGATTTGAGGTAGCCGGGGGGGGGGTGGGGGTGGGGGGCTGGTGATACTGCATTTACCCCTGTTTGTGTCACATTTATATAAATTAACGTGTTTTAGTGCTATTGGCATGAGAGCCATGTGACAAGGTTGCTCATAGGTGAAGTAGAAGGGGTATATACCTCATAGTCACTAAAGCCCATTGCACCATTAAGGATAACCAGCGGCCAGACCTTGAGAGTTGGAGTCGAGAACCGCATAGGGCCCCACTAAGTCAGGTGCGGTAACGATCCGGACGACAATGCATAAATGTCTACCACCAAAGCAACTGGTGATGGCGGAGATACGAACCTGTGACCTTCAGGGTGGTATACATACACTCTAAACCACTGAACCGCCATCGGCCAAAGTCCCAGATAACCCTCCTGGGACTGTGAATTCTTTTGACAATCATGGTTATGCCAATTCATTAGTCTTTGCAGGCAAGTGATTTTCCCTTTTCCAGCTCAGATAACCGTCGAATCTTCAGCACTGTTTTGGTTTCATGAATAAGAAGTTAAAACTCACAGCTCGATTCAATAAACTGGGTTGGCTTCGTTCATAAACACTTCTGATATGAACTTTGCTCAGTGACACAGCGAAGCTTTGCTTGAGAAAATGGTAATATGTGTGAAGCATAGAACGGTGATCCTGGGGTGCGCTAAAAGCATTTCACATCCTCCGAGCCCACTATTTTCCTGCCTCAAAAGTCAAAACCGTATATGTTCCCAGTAAGTAGATGGGGCAAGATATATGCACACCAAATTTATCGGTCCCACGTGTATGCAGTCCTGAGAAATCGCAGAAAAATGAGGGTGCGCTAGAAGCATCTCGTGCACTACAAATATGTGCCCCAACTACACATGTTTGCATTATAAAAGTGGAATTAGTTCACGATGGTTCTGCAATGTCGCTGCCAATTGACGAAAATAGAGTGATAGGAATATCTGGTTTCTCGCAGTCCGGCGGTAGCCACAGCAATACAGTGCGATACGGCAGCCAGGTAGAACACCGAGCAGTCGCACAAGCTTTATACGCCTCCACCTACTCAAAACTAGTTAGTAGATAAAACGCATCTCCAAATTTTAGTCCACCCCCTAGGATGATGGACTACAATCTTATCGACTGACCCGTAGGCACACTTTTCCTGTTTACGGCAAGTCTTAACTTAAATGGGTTCTACCCAGCAAATGAGACTTCTGTAAAAAATTCTGTCGGTGGCTTTTGGGTTCAATTCATTTCAGGTTTAGTTGTACCAAAGCAGCGACAGAATGGATTCCGGACAAACAACACACCGTATCACAGTTATTAGCTAGTAAAAAAAGATCGGGAAGATTTCAACAGCTGACGGCAAGTCATTTCAAGCAGGCCGTTACATGGGATTAAGAGATTAAGTGAGCCGCTGGTGTCTGACCCATGGGCGATTATCCGAATGCTCTATTGTTCTCTTGGTTGCCTGGCCCGACAGCCATTTTTGATTACTGATTTATGTTCCTCAACAAAGACCGGAACTAAAATAAATCAGTAAAAATAACGGTACAATTAATGAAGAGCTAGGCTTGTTTTTATTCCGGTAACCATCCTATCCTAAGTACGCAAACAATTTAGATTTGAATGAAAAGTAGTGGAAATAAAAACAATGCAGGACTCGTTCTCGTCGAATTTATTCGTTCAAAGGGCTTCCTAAAAGCCTTCCAATAAACTGCAACTGCTAAGGTTTACTCACAGATAGAACCGATTGTGACCTCGTGGATGCTCACACACAAAAGGTGTTGGTGCCTTTCATTTCATTTATCCTCTTTATGATAAACTCAGTTACACTGAATTACAGTATTTGTTGTTTGATGCTCGCGACTATCGTTGCCCCTATGTTTTCAGATACAAAAGGATATTGGGCTCTTCTGACCCACTTCATGTTTATATAATCCGGTTACTCCTTAGCTCGTATAGCTAGGACCAAATTCCTTTACTGATAGTACACGACCCCAAAGCCCCTTTCACTCGGATGAACTCTGAAACAGTTCTGGGAATTTCGTAAGACTGGAGGGGTTCAAACAAATAGGGACCAACTCGTGGTTCAGCTCGAGCTAATGCAAAGAGAAAACGAAGGGTTTGGCTCTTGCGGTCCACATTAGTTGATGAAGAATTTGAACAACTAAGTGATAAAATACCTGACTAAATATGATGACTTTTCCTTTGTATGTTCCATCGTTTAAATGTACTGAATCAGTGCACAATTTCCACACGAAACGTAAACTACTCGTGAATAAATTTATCACCCTTGCTGAACCTCTTGTTCAGTTTTCAATTTTCATGAATTTCATACCGTTTTTGGGTCTATTAGTCGTCAGTACTTTTTAGAAGCTCGCATCACATCATCCGGAACATAATTCTGCAGTATCCGGATCAGAGCATAAGCTGACCCCCGGATTTTGGTACCAAGAGCTTACACTGAGAATTCAAACCTTTGGTGAATTCGTTTCCTGTCGTTGTTTCAATATCAGTATGTATATAGCCTCCCCTGGCACAGTTTTCATTTACTACCCTTACTAAAGAATATTTTATCAATGACATGCATAATTAAGGCATCCGTATATATATATATATATATATATATATATATATATATATATATATATATATATATATATATATATATATATATATATATATATACGCTACAAACTAAGGCAGATGGTTTCTAACTGTGCGAACCAAAGAGCGGCTTCTTGCTTCTTTCAAATTTCGCAGGATGATGACTCTGAACGAATAGGTTTTTTGCAGATATTTTAAAACACAGATGATGTCACCTCCTCTGCCGATGAAACATACGACTAGAACTCTAAGTCTGATGAACAGTAGCTTTACGCAATTTATTTCATATTACACCTGAAATCAGAATCTGTACCAGTTGAACTACCAGGCATTCTCGATCACGTGTGCCGGCTTTGTGTTTATGTATGGAGCTACTGAAGCGTGAGATTACACATTTCATGGTCAGACACGGCTGTCTATCAGGGTCATCATTGGCCGGCTCTATTTTCAGTTAGGAGTGTTCTATACGACCGTAAACTGCTCTCCAGCTTGACAGTCTACTGAATAAAATGAGAAACCATGAATGCGTAATATAAAATAATGGAGATGAGCATCTCGTGAACTTTCTTCCAAAAATACACAGCGTAGACATGGGAAGTTTCTTATCTTTCAGCTATTATTGGATGTTTAGCATACAAGCCTTTCTTCGAAAAACTGCTAACGACTTGGTGACTCATAAATCTGACTCACTAAACCATAGACGAGGAAATGAACATTTGATGCTGTCATTGCGATTTGGATGAAGTGCATAGCACTGGCAGGCCATAAGTTATAATTTAAAAGTTTACTCTCAAGTAGGCAGTCTTCACAGACTGTGCTGATTTTGTCTTACTCACAAGCAATAGGAGAAATCCAGCTTGAACCACTGTACATTTGTTCAGTATACATTCCAATCTTCATTTACGTATTTCCATATATCTCTCATCCTAGTACAACCCCTGATATTGGTTATAGCAGTGTGCGCACCTTGCGCGAAAGATCCGGTTTCATGTAAATGACTGTGTTCAGCAAATTTGGGTCTACCAATCACACTGATTGTGGATGAAAAACGGTGTGCATATGCTTCCTTTTACATATTCCACGTCTTGTAGTGCCCTATTCTGCGTGCTAGAGGACAAACACATTCCAGTTTCACTTCGCATGCCTCCTGATTTTTATTTCGTGCAGTTCGGTAACCATGCGGACATTTTCTTTTTTCCGCTTAATTCCTGGAGTGATTGGGATGTGTTGGACCTACGTACCTTTTGTTGTCAAGGCAGGATGATCTAAATCTGATGAATTAAACCTTGACAAATCGTGTCAGAATATAATGCATTAGTGCTTGCAGACGATGAATACTAATTCATTTTGAACCAAATAGTGATTGAGACTGATATAACTCAATTTAAAGGAAAACAATTTTCTGTACGAAAACTTCATCCACGGCATGCCAACAATGAAAAATATTATCAGTGCAAACGGAAGGGATCTAAAATGAAAAGTATACCCGGGGAGTAAGTTACTGTGAGACACACACACTCACACTCACAAATATATATATATATATATATATATATATATATATATATATATATATATATGAAAAGCTTGTGTCACTTAACCTCAGTGTGGTATAGCTCCCATCGGTCACCGGCGTCAGGCTTTATCAACTCGTCATCAGCACTTGGTATAAGACGTGCAAGACTTCACGGGATCATTTTGTTAGTTAGTTTGATATGATAAAGTCCACTTTCACTGACTGATGGGAACCGTATCTTGTGTGAATTGAGCGCGAAGAGAGTCGGTCAGGGTTTGCCCGAATAACCTGGGGGTAAGGTGGGGCACTCATGGTGGTGCACCCAGGGTTCGAGTTCTTTTCGGGACTCGGTGGTGTTCGAGAATAATGATGTTAACAATACTGATAATAACAATAACAATAATAACCTTTCTATTCCCCTCTGTTAAGTATACACTAGTGTGAAATATATCCTGGAGGGGACCACGGCCAATCAAAGACTGTCGTAGGGGAAGGTGACGGACGGTGGCAAGAATCGAACCAGGGACGTCAAGGTCCGCTTGATCAGACGATGGCCGTTCGATCACCACCGCCTTCGGAGGACAAAGCAGCTACGTGATACTTCCATGAGCCTTCAATGGTGAGGTAAGCAATGATGCTTCAACAATTATCATTTAGTTATTAAACAGTTAGGATCCCCCATAACTGAAGGAAGAAAAATCAATAAGTCTAATTGGAGGCTATGGCCCAACTAAAAACAGCTTAGACTGGAATAATACTGGAAGACAAAAAATTGTCTCGTGATCATGACACACGATGCCATTATCGTGGTAAATGTTGCGCTGCCACACTATAGATGGTGAATATGGGCCCTTTGTTTCTTCAGACTTTTAAGGCAGTTTCCATTACGATCGAATATATTCCTAAAGTGTTCAAACTCTCATTCGCTCTCACTCTGTCACACACACGCACGTATGCACTCTGCATATTCATGTATGCACATGTATACTTACTTTCAGACTGGTTGTTGACAGAGGTTGCATTTATTGGACCTTACATTTAGTCATTTAGGTTCATTCTAATCAAAAGTAAACTCAGAACAAAAAAAATCAATATCTTGTTTTTTGGTTCAACAACAAGAAGATACCTTGATCACGTATCGATTTTTGCGTCTGCCTGTTTGCAGCCGGACCTTGAAAATCTATGCACAGTATACACAGTAAAAAGTTGAATCGTCTGATTCCATTAACCTTGGCAGACAACAACTGCTCGGACGTTGAAAACTATGATTCTCAAGATACTATTCATTGTGACTGTAGTCACTGAATTCTCCGAGGGAATGATGGTAGAAAATGGTGAGTTGGGTGTCCGTGGAAGGGAGTGGCAAGCAGCATACTTAAAACGATTATGAAGAAGGCCAAATGTTTCAGTTTTCCAGTTATGGGTCTCAAAATTCTTGTGAATTAGCGGTTTGAATTATTCTCTGTGCGATTTGTGATGGAATCTCTTTGGTACATTTATTTTCTTGAAAACAACTTGTTCAGAACTCACCAACACATGGTTAAGTATAAACTTTTAAACCAATTCAGTAATTTTGTTCACACCGGTGGATTTTGTCAATGGCGGCAGTTTTCCTAACCAAAGAGGTGATTCAACTATCTTTCGGCAAACAATGAAGTGAAGGTTTTTCACTCTGACATAATATGGTTTAGGTACAAGCAGAGCATGTGTCAGCCAAGTTTGAATTTGCAGAATGTATCGCTGGCTTGAGGAGCCTGAATCGGATGTAACGAAAAACCCACTTGCATTTTTTACATCGGAAAGTCGGACGCCGCTAGCCCAATGGAACCGGCGACTCTCCGCATATCGCGCAGATGCCGTCACATCCAGGGTGACTGACTGTGAGTAACGCAAGTGAATAATCGATAATGCTCGAACCACCGTTCCAATGATACACAGTATTTGTTCTAGTTGTAATCATTGAGCTAGCCTCGTCGGTCACTTCCCGATGGGACGAACAGCGCACGGATGAACGTGATCCATCGGATATCGCCATCTTTCACGCAAAAATCTCAGGTCATCCGATAAACCGTGCTCTCAGAAGCACCAGATTTGAGTTTCATTCCTGTTAGAGCTCATCAGTGGTGCACCTCCTCCGCACACTTAAGGTTTAGGCCCTGGCTTTTTCATCTTGAAGTCATGTGTGTCACCGCTGCACCACCCTGCTGCCGTTCGGGCTGATATGATAATCTGAGTTAAGTTTAGTCAAATGCTATCCATTATGACAGACAACAATGCCCGACAGCCTCAAAGAGAGATGTGATTACTGTCCCGTTGTCTCCAAGCGAATGAGTCCCACCAAGCGGAGCTTACGCACCACTAATGAGCTCTAACAAGAGCAAAATTCGAGTCTGATGCTTTTGAGTACAGGGTTTATCGGATAACTTGAATTTTGTGCGTAAAAGGTGAAGTCCAAAAGACTGTCATTCAAGCAAAGCATTATACAAATGTTGGTTATCATCGTACTGCTGCTGTTACTCTTTCTAGTTGAGTCTTATAGTAGCAAATCTCAAAGAAGTTGCATAACGTAACAAATACGCTGATCACTGACGGGTACTAAAAGATTCGCTCGAGATTCCATCTGAGGTGCGAGACTCTAGTTTTTCCGCTTCCAGCCAACCTACTGGGGACGCAATTGTCTTTCTGGTTTAGCTTAAATCCCTGAACAGTTCAAACAAATTAGTTATGATTACAAATATCGCAAAACTTTCGATATTTTTGGTCACTTCTTTCGTCTCTTCGAAAGGTTTGCCTAGTGGTATTGCAACTGGAACGATAGGACAAAGAACAATATGAGAGTAAACTTAAGCTCGATTGTCAAGTGGCAATCTCATGAACCACAGAATAGAAACATCGCCGTCATCAACATCATTATCATCGTCATCGTCATCTTTATCACCGTGTTCAAGAATAATTTCAGGATAGTTGTGACGGGATGTGTTTTTGTGGAACTAATCTTATGTAGCAAGCATCGTTATTAGATATCTATTTCTTTACCTTTATGCAGGAACGGGTAAGTCTGTGTTCAGTAATAGAGTGCTATCTACGTTTCACTTGAGACGATGAATTATTTATTTGCCAGTGGACTTGAAGCCCTTGTACACTATTCTACCATTATCAGTCGATAAATTTCAAATAATACTCTTTCTTCGTCAATAGATGTTAAATCTATATTGCTAGTGCATTCGAGGTTCAGGAACTGAAGGTTTGAATATACTTGTTCACTCTTTGACATAAGAATGTACGCGTTTGTGATTCTCCTATAATCGATCCTCTGGATAGGTCTCCAGGACTGTTTGAAATCTACGGTATGATCAGTGAACAACGCGAAACCATACTAGACCAACGTGGATCAACGAGTAACAGTTAACTCGTTGGAAGGTGTGACGAAATATGGCGCAATATCTACCCCCGACTATACTCAGAGATCAGTAACCCCTTCAGAACGATTGCAGAAGTAATTTCTGACTCACATACATATACACATAGCCTCACATGGGTTACTCAGGTTCTAGATTGACCAAGCTGACTTATAAGACAGATGGTGTCTCCGACTCCTTGCACTTCACTTCGGTTGACTGATAGGAGTGAGCCCCTTTGGGCAATTGATTTGCATGTGGCGCTATTTCGGAATAAATTTTAGTAATCCATTGTGTTTGAGATAACTTCAGAGTTTTGTTCCATGCGAAGCTCTCTTAGCAACCGTAAGGATATTGATTGATCCTTAGTTGGTAGGCGAAGCGATTTTCTTCCAGCCCAGAACCGAAGCAACTTAGGGGTTCGAAAGTCAGTTCGACCGTCGTTCTGAACCATATACGAGTTAAAATTGCCAAAAATTTACTTCGAAGTCATTCATATCCAGTCAGCTGCCAGGTATTTCCTGATATTGTGCCAAAGACAAACCTATTAATTAGAGGAAGGAGTAATTCTGGATCTCTTATTGCGAAAGACAAAGTCCAGCAGACATAATGTTCTCATGAACAGAAACTACAGAATTTGGCAAACAGCTGGAATAGTATCAGTTACCAATTATTGCATGTTTTCAGTAATCTATTATATAATTATTTCAATATTGTCAGCTATCAAGGAAATAATCCCAGGGTTGTGGCGCATTTAGAAAGAGTCACTAGTTATTTCGGTTCAATTTCAACATGAACCCATGATTTGTGCAATCATACAGGCAAGTCCGCTTGCTAAACTTTCAAAGACAACGCTGCAAAAACTTGTTCAAAACAAATTCCTCCTTCTGGGGTCAACCAGCGGACAGAAAAGTAAATATTACGGACTGAAAGCAAAAATATATGCCTGTTAGCCTTTCCAAATCATTTGATTCGGTCACCTCTTTTAATCTTGGATGAAGAATAATCTTTTAGTAGTTAGGGGTAGTGTTTGACTAAAGAATAGTTCATCTTGCAGCTTAATTTGATCAGGTAGCCAAGCCCTGTAGATTGCTTTGAAAGCAAAACCCCCGTGGTCACTTGGGCTTCCTACAACAAAATCACCATGATAGGATTCGATCGCTCTTTGGTAAATGGGTTTTCACTCTTGGAAAGCCTGTGGCGAAAGGGCACTATATCATGCGGTGTATGGGTTGAATAAAACATCGAGAGTCAGGCCGGATAGCCTAGTGATTATGCGTTCGATTCACAGTCGTCCACCGCGGGTCCGAATCCCTGCTGGTGCTCGATGGATGTGCACTGCTGACCAATCATAACAAGGATGAGACAGTCGTACAATGCTTACATGGTTATCAGTGGTGGTCTGAGCTTTCTCACTGCATGATGATTTATTCGGTACTTATTTACTTACGACTATTTCTTTTACAAAAAGGCATGAGACTTTGTTTTGCGGTTCTGGGTTTCCGTGCAAAATATAAAGTTAGCTTTGGTGTTTTCCTTGGGATAAGAAGTGAATATAAGACCATGGCTTATTCCTAGAGAAACAGGGTAATTATACGAAAATTTATCATAATTCTGAAGCTGCCTAATGAGGGAGAGGTTTTAAACTCAGGACAGCAAGGTGTAAAGTTCACATTGATGACAGTTTGACCACTGCTGATAAAGCATTCCAGTCACGTCTCTTTAAAAAGCTTCCATCAGAAGTTACATTTCACGCATTCTCGTTTCGTTTGTTCGAATATATTTTCACCTCAGAGGACATTTATCCTTTTTTAGCAAAAAATATCTTTCTAGAAGAGTTGTTATACTTTAGCGGTCGAACAGATTGGTACAGCGCGCAATACAATGAACTCGAAAGCCACTTTTATGGAAAGCAAACCACCATGAAGATCTTTCTTTTCGAGTCAATAGATGTTCCAATTTAACTGAATTTTAACTCAGTTTAACTGATATGAAATACAAAGATATTTTTCCTAAATGAATAGAGCTTTGATATTCTCTAAGAAAAATTGCTCTCGTAGAAGGGCAGTAAGCAGCTTACTTTTATGAACAAATAAACATGCCTCTCATTATTGGGTTGTACTGACTCAATGAATTGAACCTGTTGTATTGCCCTTTGATTATAGTGTACTCGTGGGGCTGCGTTCAACTGCGTGAGTATATTTCCTGTCATGCTATGCTACGCTATTATACTACGTTAATAATTTTATCAGCATCACTGTGGAGCGAGAGAAGGGGGAGCTTTATTCATCGAACACTACAATAATAAGGACTGGTACTTGAAAAGAGTGTTTTTTTCAAGTGGGTCGAATGTGAGCTTCTAAACGTGGGGGTAAGGTGCGGAAGTGGTCACCACGGGGAATATACAGTTTAATTTGATCAAAAATGACAATAAGTGATTCCTTGAGATATCTTCTGATGTCTCTAATTAAACAGTTGTAGATTTTCGGACTCGAACCCAATCCACGTCAACAAGCCCCTCTACTCAGTTCTCTTCTGACTAATAAGAGCAGTAGTGGGTGTCCAAAACAATAAAATTTTTACAAAATGGTTCAGCTAAAGATCCCATTTTGAGAGGATAAATATCCTATCTTTGAACGGGCAGCGTCTTACTCCGAACCACAGGTGTTATGGTGATGAAGTTTATGCATGGAATTAGTACAAATCCCGAGAAAGTCGGAATTCAAGACTTACTACTGTGAAGACTTTAATAAGCGATTACGTTTTGAAGATGCAAGCATAACCGAAGAGGTCAAAATTGTGATCTGATTGCACTGTTCCATAAGGTGTCCATTCTGAAGGACGTTGACCGATCACAACAGAGGAATTAGCTGTTCAACTTACTCTGCCGATGAATGAACAAAGCAATTGACATGCAGATCAGAATACATACGAGGAAGCCGATTAAGTAAAACGCACGACGTTATGTTGAAACCATGCTCATTCTATTCAGAATATTTGAGACTGGAGAATGAGATGTGATATTCCGATAACTCAGCCATAGCAATATTACACACACACAGGCACACACACATACACACAAATAAATACACACAAGGTACTTTCAAACTGTGGCTCATGTGCATCCATTCCATGTGGAAGAGGTTACTGAAGGGTCTAAAATGAATACAAGTGCTCGTTCTACTTATGACCGAAAACGCCTCTCCAAAAAACTGGCCGACTAAGTCGGTGAGAATCCGAACTCATTGTTTGCGTGACGCAGATGGTTCGTCCGTTATACAGTGAACAGGTCTACCTACGTAAATTACTCATGCCCAGTGTGCGCCGGACATTCAGAGGCAATTGTAGAATTAGGCCGTGCAACTGGTAGCCTCTGATCGAGTGTGGATGACATTACGGATAGCATTTTCTGCGTGTTTCATACCAAATTTTCTTCAGTGTTTCAAACGAATTCGATAAACATACTGTGCAGCATACTTAATAAATAGGATTCAAAGTGTAACTACTTACAGCGCTGTCAGTAGCCAAAATGAAAAAGCGAAACGGTTAGGTAGTCAGGCCACCTTCCCTTGCACAGGGGCTACGTGGGTGACACCTAATTTGATCTTTTCCCCCTGGTTATATATTGATTGACCAGGTAACTAACCAACTGACTAACTGACTACCTATATTCCTTTATTCATCTGAGTTCTTTCGCATAAAATACAATTGTAATTGCTTGAGGTTTAGATGATTGAAAAGCATGTTCACCCGCAACTTGTTCCTTGAGATTATTGAGTATTTTAATATCTATAGAGCAATAACCTCCATATGGGATGTAACACGGAGGAATGAGTATACCCCGTGGAAACAAAACGATTAATTCGCTTCATGTGCTTGGATACCACAATACTGGCCACTTCCCTCACACGACTTATTCGTTTAAGTTCAGCAGCATTCGTTATCCAGTCTACCTTTCCCGCTATTGATTTGTTGAATGACACACGTAAAACTCTCAGAAAAGCGAAGAATACACATCGGGAATTTTGCCATAGCTAGGATAAATTTACATATACTGGTCATCCCCCCAACGTGATTTTTAGTCGAACTTTTATAATCCATCAAAATCCCAACATCTCTCAGTGAAGTGATCTTACTACCAGGCCGAAAAGCTATCTAAGTGGAGTTTGTCCATACAAAAAAGCGGATTGTTTCTTTGTTTGTTGAGTAACAGTTGTATTTTAGATGTTTTTTACGGGAAGGATGCTGAAGGCTACTGAGTGAATTGAATTCTAAATCTCGTCGAACTAAATTAGGGTTTTGCATTTGGGAACACTAACCCGAGCCTTCCACACAATAGCCTAATCCACAGAAGAGGTGGGCTTTCACCCAGCACGAGGAAGTGATCATAGCACCTGTAAAAGAACTCCTGCTCTATCACATGGAACCTGATTTTTGTTTCCTTCTTGATCTATTTCCGACGGTGCTTTATTTGTTGGTGCTTCCTTCGGATTCAGTCCTTAGATCCATCCACGCAGTGAAGCAAGCTGAACGCGGAGGGGACAACGTCCTATAGGATGAGAGCTGTCCAGTTTAGGTAAGGGACGGATGCTCAACGGAGTGCGTATACTTCTCCCACCATCGAGAAAAACCCCAGGTATTCCACTTCTACGTCCGTCTGGTGGAGGCTTATTGGAAGTGAGGGATCTTCCCTCCCTTTAGATGCAACACCTAGACCATCCGTCTCGCATAGCTGCTGCTGGACGATCATGAACGATCTGTATTTCAGTCGGAACTTTCTCGCTAGCAGTCGATACAAAAAATGCCCAGGATCCAGGTGAACAAGGTTGAGAAAGTCCTTTAACACGGCTACTAACGTGAAACAAGGACCCATTTCAAGTGGGTATCACGAACGATAAATAAATCTGACATCAGATGCTCTGTTAGATGATCACAGATGTTTCGCTTTGGACGATACATTCAATAAGGTGGACAAATCCTTAAGGAGCTAACCGGCTAAAGGTTTAAGAAATGACTGCAAGCATAGGTGAACTGAGAGATGTTGAGAAATAACGGAGGCTGCCACTACTAGTAATAGTGACAAACCTTACAGCTTGAGTAGAAAGGCTGGTTCACGGGAGCCCGGCGTAAGTGACTAAATCAAGGAATCCGATTCACTCTTGGTGGAGTACTTTGAGCAGTGACTCATGTAACCCACTTCCATAGTAAATCTTAAATAATAACTGAAAGGGAATAAATGAAGGTAGATATCACTGCTCCATTAATAATAGAGATTATTTAAATGGTAGAAAGCTGCTGGACCTTTTGGTCGGTTTCCATCCTTTTCCTAGGGCGGAGACGAGGGTCTGTTATCTCAGTTAACAAAGTTCCTCCCAGTAATCTGTAAACAAGCTACTAGTAAAACCAGTCTTAAAAAAAGATACTCATGGTAACCAAAACGTTGACAACCTACCAAAAATTTTGACTACACTGTGCTAGCAAACAACAAATTTTACCGTCTTATACAACATGACATGATGCCTTCTCCGTCGGGAAGTTTATATTTCTTAGGACAACAATCGAAGTTAACAAGCAGTCGAAAATAATTCATTCTTCTCAAATGATAGGATGATTCTCGATGGACCAACGAGTGCTGGGATAGAGTGAATAGTAGAAGGAGTAGGCTTACATATTACCAATTAGAGCCAGATCAGTTAATGATGATAAAGTTGCTGCACAATGATTTAACGGTTTTGATGACATAAAGTTGTAATTAATTTCATGTTGTGGGTAACTCACGTGATTAAAAATTGCTGTTCCATTTAATGTAAGAACAAGCTCATAGAAAGTAAACGGCTCATTATTGCAATAATAAGCACGCCTATGCCTTGAATATAGCTAGCTCAAGAAGTGCATGAAATCCTATAAGGACAAACAGAGCCTCGCAGCAAGCAACGATCTGACAAGCACGCAATACTCAAAGCCGAATCCAGAGTGGTTCGGATGAGCAGGTCGTTCAAGGCTGCATGGAGTGCGTGCAAATGTGATAGCAGTAGATATGGGCTAACCGATCAATGAGTTTATCAGCATAGAGATCATACAGCCGGTAGATCCATCGATCTTATGGCCACACAACGCACCAAAACTGAGATTGTTCCCCTTGTGTACGTTGCTTTTTCCACGTACCATCGAAGGGCTAGAAGTGACGTAATAATTAACAGTTAGTCTATGAGAAATAACCGAAAACAGAATCGCACTTTGCGGATATTTCCATGACTACTTTTGGAGTGTCTGTTCCTACTTATTCACGATTACCTAGCTGCTTATCAAAGGAGCGCTACTGACGTCAACTTATAAAACAATGGCTAAATCTCTGCTGATGCTCAAAAGATGGATAATGCAAATGGGGTGTCTTGCTTTCATTAGGGAAAACATGAGAATTATTTTGGTTACCTAAAAGATGCAAAAATCCGGCCTACGAGAAAAATGTCACAGTTGGAAATGTGTAATGCATGCGCACTACTTTATGAGTTAAATTGAGGACTCCAGTACACTCTCTTGAAATGCAGGATTTAATTGTGCTGATTATTGGATCTGATCTCATGTACCCCTCTTTTCTTCTACTTGTCCGTGGAACAACGGGAAGGAAATGTTCAATCTTGAAACCTAGATACCTGTAAGGCTTATGGAGTTTCGAGTTCGGCTTTTTTTAAAATCGACCTAGTGAAACGGATAAGTACTACCACTACTGGTTTGTAGGTAGTCCTTTATGTGCGATTTCGTCAAGATTATTTTCGACTCTAAGGCGAACGGGAGTCAAGGTGCACCAATACTCATGCAGCCGGGGAACAGGCTGAAAATGGGCAAACTCCTGCGACCAACGAAAAACTATGCTGTGAGAATACCATAATTCCTTTTATCATGGCATTCAACTCTAAAGCTATTCATCTTATATTAGCCTGCATACCCCTCGAGATAGGCAAATAATCTCATTGATGCAACTAACTAAAAGCTTTTATTTATTTTTACATTGAATAATTTTAATGGTTGTGGATAGACCAATTTCAATTAAGTAGCTAAGAACTTCACCACAGTTGGATTCGAAAAATTTTGGTTTAAAATTCTCAGCAAGATACGAAAAGTTAAGCAGTCTTGTGAAGAAATAAATGTTCAAGCAAATGAACTATCGTCTGAAAAAGTTCACTGTTCCCTGCGGTGTGGCACTGAATTCGATAGTGTACGTAACGGGACTTTTGTTCAACGTCAAACACCGCAAAGCCCGTACGAGTTTGTTGATCAATAACGCCGGTTTTTCCTGATCTGTTGACCAATCACTAAACTAATGGGCTCTTCTACAAAGATGATAAGTAGAAGTTCTCTGTACCTACCAGTAAACATAAAGATTTCACTATTTTGCTTTCAGCCTCCAAAAATGGTGAGTCTGCCGTGTGATTGATATGGTTTTGTACAAAAATCTAGCAAGCAGGGCTGCGATTTCCACAACTAAAAGTGCATAAATACCGTCCAAGTTGTATTTTCATTTTACTGTGGATGAGTTTTGAACCGAAGTTGGCAACGAAATTGTATTTCTGTGAAGCTTCCCATATCGGAGCTTCCCAGGATATTTTCACTACTGAGTAACCGATTCCCAAGTAAAAGTAAGCATTATGAGTAATCGTATCCATCACAAGTGCAAATGGATCTTTGAATGCAGTGGAACCTGATACTGTCGAATAACTAGCATACAAACTGTCACACGCTCAGTTTGTGGTAGCACACAGTATGTAAATGTGAGGTCAATAGCTGAATCATCGTCGATAGACAGTCAAGTCTCGTTAGCACTCAGCCGGTCAGCGGCTGTTCGAAGTTCAGGTCAAGGTTTGAGTGAACGAAATGACGTACGAAAGGACTCCAGATCAATGAGACCAGGAAGGATTCCCGTTAAGTAATGGCTGGCTGCATCACCAATCGACCAATCAGAAGAGAAGTTACCTGATGCCAATTTGAGCCACCAGTATATGGAGTCACCGTAGGTGACACTGGCTCTTACATTTATTGGAAACCGTGCTTTTTCTGCTAATAAAAGACCATTCGAAAGCAGGAGCGTCTCCTCTATGAATCTAGAGGGCGGTTACAGAGAAGCATGCAATCCGTTTTGTTTGCACGTAAGTGTCGAAACAAGCAAGCACACATTATACATGCAATCCGGCCAGGCCAATAAAGGCAGCCAGGTGCGTAGAGAAATGGGATTTGGTAAAGTATCTCTGTCTGACTTAACGTGAATGCGGATGTGCAAGCGTGACAGCCAGTAAGCATAAACCAATCGGGTTATCAGAATGTTTGAATTATTGGGTTCTAATCGGTGCACCTTCACTGAGCCCCTACTGAGACTCAAACCCCACAGAAACGACGATGAGTTGCGCATCTAACCACTGGGCTATCCGGGCTATATCTCAAGTGTTATAACTTCACCACTGGGTTTTCACGAGGGTACAACCTGTTGCCCACTCAGCGGTCGGCTACAGAGATGGACAGCTTCTCTGTAAGAGTCTAAGTTGAACAAGTACTGCTATTTACATTCATGTAGTAGCCAAGCTCAACCTTTTGCTCATAGCAGAACGCCTTCGTTGTATTTAGTGCTCTACAAAGTGTTTATCCATCACAGGTTTCTATGGCCATGCGGGTAGCGGCCTGTTGCCGTTCAAAGCCCCTTAAGAAAGGGGGCTATTTCATGTTGTGTATGTGTTTAACAAACTGCTATTAGTCAGCCCAGATAGCCTGGTGATAAGATTGTTGAATCATAATCATTTATCCCGGGTGTAAGTCATACTGGAGGCTTGGTTGACGAGACCTGCTGATGATTCCTGACAGATAAGACGAAACAGATGTACGATGCTTCCGCGGTTTTCAAAGGTGTGTTTAGTGTTGACACTTCTTCAGGTATATCGTCATATAAATCAAACCACACACTACTTGAATACATACTGTGGAGTTCTTTTATCGTTCCTTATGGGGGCAAAATCACACAACACAAATTAAGCGAGTAGTTCATCGCAGTCTGTTACAATTTCTTTGCGTATAAACGTTTATGATAAAATTGTTGTAGCAGTAATTAGGTCCGGGTGTGGTTATTTTACAGGCGGGACCAACCTTACGCTGGAAGAGCACTGAAACCAGAGCACATGATTAGTGAACTCGATAAAGACGATAGACTCGGGGACCCAGAGATTTCTTTACAAAATAGTTTACAGTCTCAGGTGTATTCGACCAGGGAAAGTTTGGATTCAAGGAAGAACCGGACACCTTGTTAAAAACACTTGACAGTTGATTGAGTGATAATGACAGTGACACAGTAGATTCGTTCTTCTAACAGATGCTGGTGGCTCTGGGATAGTGGTGTTTAGTGATGGACTCAAGACGAAGTGGGGGACTGGCTGTTTGCTTTCAACTGTGATTAACCCTTTTGAGGGTTGAGTACTGTCCACGGTACTTGACTGTTCCATCTTTCAGCGAAGAACCCTAATCTGAACGAGACCCTCATGACTTACTAGCCATCAACCACCTCAATGAGTCATCATTGGTCAAGTATACAAGCCATAGCTGTAGTTAGAAAATAATTTCAAAATCCCACAATGAAGTCTGGGACAAAATGAGTTTCGGTGTATGCCACCTATTTTCATTATTAAGGGCTTCCTTTCTTTCACTCGAGTTTGGATATTAAAGCACACTAAATCGACCCATCAGAAACAGTGTTGTCATTGTTGGGATTTTGCAATGAACAAGAGTGTACATTTCGGTAGCGAGAGGCAGTTTTTTTCGGAATCAAACCCCTCAGTATGTATCCCAAGTTTTATGCTACACCCAACTGCATTCCTCTTCTCCTTTTCACCCTGTAGTTGGTGATAGCGATGAACCGGCTGACAGTAAGTACTTTGCTAACAATTATCTGTTTTTACTCGGAATAAACAATTCATACTCATTGCTTTTCAGTCTTGTTGTCAGTGAAGCAGGTTAAGGTGTCGTAATAAAGATCATGAATGCGGAAATGAATCCCATAGTAGAATTTTCCAATCCCGTCCACCCCTGGATTTTCAACATTCAAGTAATTAGCTCCAAAAAGTTCATTTCTCAACAGATAGGAGTCACATTGTGCACTACAGTACCAAATTTCAGTTAACGAACAAGCCAAGTTGAAAAAGAAAGAAATACGGAAAATAGGGAAATACACCTCTACAAAAGTAATAAACCCCGGGAAAGTATAGTCCAGTTAAACCTAACTAGAATTGCATGCTACTTTCATTCTGTTTGAGCACCGGACATCTCGGTATGCCTTTCGTGCTGCTGGGGCATTTGGATGAAGCGAGAGCGAACTCGAAATAAGACCGTTCACATTATTGCTGTAATCCTCTAACAAGCAATCCAGAGGAGTCACAGTTTTGACTAGGTACCGGTTGCGAAAATGACTGGCACAGCTCACCGTTGGTAACTCCAGTCACAGTGACCTTGAGGAATTCCGAGCCCATTGATATTTTGGCTACTGAGTCCCACTGGAAGAAAATAACTGAATTCAAGTCAGAGGGGATGTCGGCAGTTCAGCCAGAACAATGCAGTTCTTATAAAATCGCCAGGAATTGCAACAAATCACGTGACAATATTCGAAAAGAACTCGCAGAACTCTGCTGAAAAGACGTATTGGAAAGCCCTAAAATTTCTCAGTTCAAGACAGACGTAGATAAATCCGTCTAGCCTCCAGTCCAGATAGTGATACAATGGCACCAAATGAGTTCTGGTTTGCGATGCTTTCACTGAGTTACACTGTGTGCAAGATATGGATGCACACACCAGTGCACTGGGACATTATCTTCTTCCACTATTTACTAAAACCTGGAACCGGATTCTATATCTCAACAAGATACTACAGACATTCACAACCTACAACTAACCTCAAGTTGATTACTGTTTTGCACGATCAAGACAACGGCAAGGCTGGCTTGGCGACCGATGGAAAAGCGATAAGTAATTTCTCATGATATAGAGATGCCAAGGTGTTTTTGCAAAGACAACTGAAATTGCAACCGCAATCAAACGAGAATGGAACAATATCTGTCGTAATATGATCCAGTTTCTCTCGGTGGGCTTGCCAAGAAGGTGCCACGAGGCCCTGAGACTGAGCACGTGATTCTAAAATGGTTCTACTAGACCATATGTTAAGGGGTTCAGTACTTTTATAGTGGTAAATTTGTATAATATGATTCATCATGCAGCTTCAAAGCTCAACTGACCATTGAAAACCATGGAAGCACTGTACAGCTGTTTCTTCCTTGTTGGGAATCTTCAGCAGTGCACACCCACCGAGCCTTCACGGGGACTCGAACCCGGGGTAAACGATTGTGAATCGAACACCTTAACCACAAGGCTATCCGGGCTGGATCTCGGCGGTTTATTGAACATCTACACTACAAGATATAGCACCCTTCCGTCACTGGCTTTGAACGGTAACAATCCGCTTCCCCGAGTATTTCTGCTCCAGTGCAAGGTGTTCTCCTACTGAAATTCGGTAGTCTAGTTTACAATGGGGCTCCTTAGGATCCGGTGAGAGATGAAATTCACGTAGCTAGTAAAACTCCCTAAAATTTGAAGATCAGGAGAAGAGGAGAGTTGTGAGATTTTGTGGCGTTTTTATTCGTGTAATAAGTTACTCATCGAGCATGCGCATCCGATACAGCGGTATTCACACACCGCCATCCGTGCAAGCTTCATGGACGCTACGTTCTCATGTATCATATATGTGCATTTGGAGAGTGAGACAATGTTCCTAGTGGAAGAAAGCACTAAGGAATCATAGCTATGATACACGCATGTTGACCTTGATTATGATTGGCTATTGCCTGATAATGCAAACCGACTTTAGCCAAACTTGTTTCTTATTGATTGCTACGTATCTGTACACGTTACAATAAAACAAGAAGCCCTGCGGCTATTTTTATTTGAGCTCAAACATGCGTTTGTTTTGCGATAAAATCAATTCAAGGATTTCCTGTTGAATAATGCCTACCTCACAGATGAATAACGAAAGCTACAATCACGAATCTGTTCTCATAGTTTCAAATCTAGTAACTTAAGCAGTTCTCACAGACTGTTGTTTTCCATGCAGATATCGAATACATATCCTCGATTCAAAAGATCAAGCAGATAGGACCCTTTTATTATCTTTCGGTAATCGTTACTGTTGAGGACGGAAGGCTATTTAGGAAGGGCTTTGACTATGGGAAATGTGGTCCTTGTAATTTACAAAAAGATTGTTTGCAGTCGACTGTCTCGAGGTCGTAACTATGAGGACGGAACAAAACGTACCGTGGTAGAGCCAGGGTTAGGGATACAGTAGTCAGTAAATTAACAATCATTGTTCCCACATTTGTCTGTCCACAATGTCATCGGCGGATCACAACTGTTTCGCTAGCCTGTAGCGGTGACGTGTGGTTTAGCAACTGCATTCCGGATACAAGCAGTTGGGATCGACCCTTTCTACATTTTGCTAGACATGAAGCTATGGTTGATAGCTGTGCGTCCATAACTGTTCAAATCACCCTAGAAGTGTATCTTGGTCTACGGATGAGTTTGTTTTTAGGTTTTGCCGTTCCAGTTGAATTTATTTTGCGAGGTTCACTTTCTGAGGGTTTGCTGTAAACTATGTCCACATGCGTCATGACTCAACAAGTAAACCACCCCAGGCAAATGAGCTTTACTATCCCCCGAAGTATGGTCAAAATTTACATTTTTGTCACTAGCACCATTGGTAAATACCATCAATAATTCTGAGACTAATCCGTCCCACTGGATCGATAGTCATTGTATTCAGAAAAGGCGACGCGAGCGAGTAGTTGCAGTTAGGATTGCCTCTGACCGATCAACTCATTCACAGGATATCAGAGTTAGATTTTGGTAAGACAAGCTTATGGAAAACTGAACTGTTTCACACAATAAACAGGATCTACTGGATAAATTCTGTAAATGTTTTGCGTTGTACAGACTAGTTGAAACTGTTTTTATTAAGAGATGTGCTCTATTATGAAGTAGTGAGAAGTTGAAAGACAGATTATTTTGTCATCATCTGCGCTGATGGTTAAATCTGATATCCACGACAGACTAAAAGTTGTATATTGAAAGGCATCACTGGTTGGCACCATCTAGTTCGATCAGTTAAAGCTTGTCAAAGGCAGTCCGAGTTTACGGTAGACATTTTCGGAATTACTCATAGTGATTGCTGCGTCCTATGAGGATTTGTCACTTCGAACCCAAACTGTCAATAATAATTTTACACCATCATCTGATTAACTATGCGCTCAACCGAATGTTCACCATATTAACACTCAATTCCTTTTAAACCTTCTCAAGCTGCAGGCCTGCTATGTAAGTTTCTACGGGGCCATCTTGAATAATACTGATGTCTGTTAAAATAGACCACAAAGTTGGGGAAGTTCAACATGACATAGGCTGAAGGTTCTGCAAGGTGTTACTCTATGACAAAAAAAACAAGAACAAATCAGATATTTGTCTGCAGGTCACCTCAGTCAAAGGAATCCATTTTATTGCGAATTTGCCCCTCTTCGATCGACTGGCAGATTTATAGTAATAATAATAATAACAGCAACAACACAGCTATTTACTTGACGGGCTACAAGAATTTCACCACTTAAGTCACTTATTTTTGTAACAAGGACATGCCCATTTTTCCTGTATTTCTCAAATTGTTTTTCATTAGCGAAAGACCATTATTGTTCATATTAAATTTGGTTTGCTCAATGAACCAACGCAATTGATAAATGAAATGAGCACTTCAGAAAACAAGAAACTGCTTGAAGTGAACAGGACCCTGATGCATTCTCAGGATCTTTATAAAGACGTTAAAAAAGCAATGTGTGTGGGGCATCTTCCTAGTCAGGAATATGTTGACCAAAGAATGAGCAGCAAAGCAACGTTTCTTTTATACTTGGGACTGTCACATGAACCATTCTTTTTGAAATTCCAACTGATCAATAAAAATTTGTCCTCACGAATACTGTCCACGTGATTAATCATTACCGAGAGATGTAAGCACCACACACCGTTGCACGCAACTGACAATCCATTAAAAATCTGAATTTCACTCTAATTTTTATCAGTGGGATTCCAAGTAACTAATACTCTGATGTAAAAGTCAATAAAACATAGAATACTGGCCAGTTTAACCAAATTATAAAAACTGTCCGTCAATTGAGAAGAGTCACCCGTTGAGATGGTTGTGACACATAACTGATACTTATTGAAATGGCGTGCTTCCACGTTATTCAGTAAGTCACATAATCATCTGATGATGCCCTCTTCAAGGAAAATAAAATAAATCAGTTACTCATTAAATCAATCAATTGACCGATAAACCAATTGATCAAAATGCATACGATCTGTTAAAATGTTGCTCTTACACGCAGTAGTTCATTTTGCAGCAATTTTTTTAAAGCGAAATCTTATTCAAGGATTTTTATGAAAACTAAGTTTTTACTTACCCGTCATTCAAACTTTCAATTCCACCTCCGAAAATTTCAAATTTAGCCAAAGTGTCAGATTTAGGTCACGGTAAGTGGGGATGCTATACAAAACTTCTTCATAACTTCAGTTACCGAATTGCCAATTTTGTTCTATTTTACACACTTTGTCCACCACCTCGCGTTTGGTTATATAATCCCCGGTTTTATCGATCTACTACGGGCATGTATTCCTACGTAGTTGAGTTCCTCTTTGTTGGCCTCGAATCTGGTTTCTTTTTAATTGATGGATTAAAGATGTTTACAGCGAACTCCTAACAGTCTTTAAGAAAATTAACTTTGCTGTTTGTACAGTTTCCATGTAATCTGCATAATTGTTTCTTGAAGTAACTGGACTGAAACCCATAACTGGGCCTTTGGAGTGACGTGATCTATGTTGCGCATGAATCGAACAAATGTGATCAATTCCAGTACCGCATACAATGGATACGACGACTACAACTGGAAATTCTAAAAGAAATAATGTCAAGTGTCATGGGTCGCTGGAAGCAATAACACATCAGTCAGCGTCCCACAGAGGCATTGTCTAGTGTGTTGTTCAATCAGACAACAAGATTATGTCAAAATGTCAATCGAAGACATGAATTAGGTAGGGAGAGATGGGTGACTCAATCTTGGACAAGAGAATTTCTCGGGTTCAGTTGTTCAGCTGCTTACCAAAACACTTTCGGTGTGTTTGAGGTGCCTTCCTGTTGAATGGTGGAAAATCCGTTTGTACATTTCACATCCAAAGTGTTTTAATAGGTTAATCGTCAATCCACAAAATTCGGGTTGGTTTCATCAACATTTTTACGGCACTGGTTCAACCCTAGAATTATGCGAGCCCAGAAACTAGTAGAGTAGATTTGCTAATGTCGGCAAAATACGAATAAAGAAATCGATATTATATAAAGCCGAAAGCAGTGGCATCGGTATGTGATATACTCACCAATGAGAATGGAGCTCAGTTTAGCGCGTATACGTTATTCAACCCTAGTCCTAGAAGTATCTGCCCAACTGAGTCCTGCTCAGGCTGAATAAAACGAAGTAATCTGGTACATTACCAATCACAGGAATCAAAGAATGTCCATCCGTACGCATTTTTATCATAAATGTCATTATCGTTATTACTATCATCCATGTCAACATCAAAATCACCATACTGAAGGCAGAACTGAAGTAAAAGAACCTTCTGATTTTGATCAATGGATACCGTCTATTTGATTCAGACAGTAATCCCGCAGTAAACCTTCAAACTACAGTCAAGTAATAAGTCCCCTTTACTTCTTCAGGTGCATACTACAGTTATTGAAATTACAGCTATCTTTATTAACTTGTTGTTGTCAAAGGTGTCCTAATTTCTTCAAAGTTAAGGTAGTGACATGTAGCTATACTTACACGCTTTGTTTCAGCTGTCGAGGTTGATAGCGTTGGAAGCTGCGAACTGTTTATGTCTATAGTGTTCCGTTCGTTTAAAGAGCTTCTAAACGTCGTGACACCATTCTTTTTGTGCTCGGTTTCACTAAAACGGGTTCCGTACCAAAAGATAGAGGCTTGCACTGTTGTCGTTTGTCCCGGAGTTCGGTCGTCCGACTGTATGACGTTCTCCAGATTGATGACCCACGGATAGAGGTGTTTGCCTACTTTTTTTCCAAGTTACTGGCAGAGTTATAGTGTCCAAACACACTCACGGGAACTGATAGAGTTTTCTTTAGTTGGCTTGCCATGGACGTGTTTTCTTCATTCTATGAGTTTACACGGTGATGTAACAAATCAGCCGTGTCTTCAGCCTCAAAATGTAGTAGTCGGGTAAACTCATAATTGAGTACAAATATCTGTCGCTCCATTGTCGATAGGTGAACGATGTACATTTTCCCAAACTGGCTGAGGCAACCATTTCCTAAGAGATTGATTTATTCTTTTGACTTTCTTTTATCGAGATTATCGGGTCTACGATCGTTCAGAGTTCTTTTTGTTCCACGGATTTATGATGACTGAGGACAAAGGTGTTGAAATACGAATACTCCCCCAAGCTTCATTCGGTTTTTTGAGCGCTTTACGTCGCAGAATTACAAGTATCCGTTGTTTGCATGCTCGACGGTTAGACTTATGTCTGTTGGATGAGTGTCATAAAGACAGGGGAATGAATGAATCCAAAACAACCGACGTACAAACTGTGGCATCAGTGTCGTCCACATATAGCTGACAGAACAGATTTCGGGGGAGTGTTCACTCTGGACTTGGCACAAATATATCCGTCAAAATTTGACTCTTAGATGAGTGAAAGTTTAGCCAAATCCAAGACTTGTTTTGAGTTATTCGTGAAACTTCTGGTAAAATACAGTCGGACTTGATTGTTTTCCATACAGATGACTGAAAGCAAACCTGGTACATCTTGGAAACCAATACAAACAGTCTACTTTAAGGCAGAAGTGCCAACTCACCGGAAGCCAAGTACAATCGTTGTTTGAAACTCAGACAGAAGGAAGTCCTAATACTGTTACAGTCAGATAAAGAAAGATGATACGTAGCTGTAATAGAGAGTAGTTTTATTTTGTTATTTAGGTTTTCACGGGTAATGTATTGCTGAATGATTCACTGTTCTGTTTTCGTTTCAAGTTTATGCCACAAAAATGTCTTTTTTTGGGTTACCAGTCGCCAGGTGCCTCTGCTGTTTGAAAGGGCATCGAGTGATGTGCATTTTTTGTCTGCAAATTATTTTGAACGAGGCGCAACATTACTCAGTTGGACGTATTTCGTTTTTATTTATCACTCTCTTCTGGTTATCCGAAAGCCTGATCGGCTTTATTTTTATCGACGGGTTTAGCTTAGTCATTGAGGGAGGCTCAAAGCCAAGGGACATTGAAGGTTCTCGTTGGTTTCCATAGATTTTTCGGTACATGCTTACGCTCGAGTGCTTTGGAAGGTGTCTACTTCATAGCCTCAAAAACCCACTGCACTATAAAGGATAACTATCAACCAGACTGTGAGCCTTGACTTGGAGAACCACATAAGGTCCCAATAGGTCCAGGTGGTGGTAACGAGTCGGACGACATTGGGTAACTGTCTACCACCAACTCTTTGATCACGAATTATCTTGACTAGATAAGAAGGAGAAAGTACACGTGTTGGTTGGATCTGATCACTTTATACTGGAATCAACTTTTCCGTATATGCTCCGATAACCACTAACACGATGGCTAGAACGATCAAGGTAACTGCCCCTGGTCAGTGGCGGCTGACCTACCAACAAAAGAGTATAATCACTTCCATTCCGAACGCATTATTAGGCTAGTTAGACAAAAATAATATTGCATATATAAAGGGAACTCTACAACTCACTAACCTAGGGTACAAGAAACCCGATGCACTTCAAATTTAGGCTTCGGTCATTGACGTGACGCTAGCATTAGAGTCAGTACCCCATGGAGCGTTTACTTATGCACACCCAAGCATTCAAACAAGCTGGCGGATACTAAGTCGGCTACTTCGACTCACCGGACTCTGTGATTTTATCGATAACCACGAACTGGTCTATAACTAAATTACATAACGGAGAAGGTCCTTTATTAAAATACGGATTGACGACGGTACTTATACTCATCATACTTTACGTAACTTTTTTCCCCTCTTATTATCCCCGTATTCACAGAACTCATTTATAATGAAAATAGACTGAGTAAGCATCACTGAGAAAAACCATCATTCATCATTTACATTGCCCATTATATCGTGGATTGTTTAGTTAGTCTGTACTTAGGTTAGCGAACACCTTTTGAGACTAGAGTGATTTTGAAAATCAATAATGTCAAATACAATACAAAAAACATTATAAAGCACAATAAACTACTAGTTCTAACGGATGAATACAGTCCGGTGCGTGCCATCGGATATACGATGTCTGGAGTGAATCTGAGCGTCGCCGATAAGCGGTCTTACTTTTCCGGATTCGGCGCACTCGGGCAGCAGAACAAATTCCAGTTGGATAACCATGTTTACTGTGATGTCGTGGTACTATATAATGTACAATATATAAATATGTAAAGGAAAACGGCTTACAGTCAGGTGAACAACCAGGAACAACAATACACAAAGTTACCCGGTAAATTGGGACAGGGTAGTCATAATTGGACCATTCGGCAAAGAGTCCAACGAAACATTAGCATAGCACGGTCACGACACACATAGTAAACCAATGAGCTTTCTGGCTAACATAAAATGATTGCTTCAGCCATAGAATAAGAAAATAATCTGTAGTTATATTACACAAAACAACTATCAATGTCAGAGCACAAATGGTTGAACTTGGAAAACAAAAGAAGTGGTGTATCGAAGTGAACGGATAAACCTGGCTGTAGGTCTGCTTTGTCGCATATTTGTACGGTGGTTCACCGAAGTATTAGACTGACAGTGAGTCTGGCGTTTGAAGTTCGTGCATGTGTGGATGAAATTCTCAGAGTCATTTTCATACAATGAAAATATACTATCCTAGAAACGCAAAGTCAGGAATATAAACGTAGAATGTTCATGGAACACATGTCTTAAAGTGTAAACATGATCTATGACGGCATTATTAGAAACGGAGAAAATGTGTTACGAACGCTAGAGATACCTGGTACATTTGCACACTATTCAAGGGTAGGCCAGGTGCGAATGTAATCAGAAAAAAAGTTACAAAAAGTTAATTTTTTGGTAGTTTTTGTAGTTATCCCTTCTTCAGTGCTGCATCCGAGCACAAACATTTTATTACCTCAAACCTGCCGGTTTGTGATCACTCGGAATAGTATTCCGAGTAGTCTCAACTCCCTGTGAGGAAAATGTTTCAGAAAAATAGTGACTCATCATTCCGTCGATACCGTCAACCTGTAAACATGGGGAGATGTGAACAGGAAATGGGATAGTAAAACCTATAAAACGATGCTTGAAGTGTGCGTCCTTCTGCGGGTCAAGGTTGCAAGTTTGCTTTCAAAATCACCGAGATATTTCAACTTTCTAGGCTTGGCTGGACCACGAACTTGGTTACTAGATCAATAGCCTTCCTGTGCACGATAGTACGCAGCAGTTTCACCTGTGAAGTCTAGCTCTGAAGAAGCACATTACTGTTTTGCCCATTATTAGCAAGAAATTCCCAATCACACTCAAATCTGGTCTGTACTGAACGGAGAGGGGGGGGATGGTGTAGTAATTGAAACACTCAGATGTCTGTGGTTTTGTTATTCTAAGATCTTGCTGTGAATGGATAGATGTGTCCACGACTGTAACATGTGCAGCGCCAAGTAAGACACAACGTTACCCAGAGTGCAGCAGCGAGACAGTCTTCTCGAAAAGAAACCGTCTGGGCGACTTGAAAAACCATTTTTAGAGTCAAATGAATTTTCGTAAAAAGAAAGACAAAAAAGTACAATATTCCGTCATTTGGAGAATGTTCATTTCACCGCTTATCAATGATCACCTCGAATGGAGTATGCAAATGAACTTAGTTCTGTTCAGATTTTCTCAAGTAAATCTTGCACGACAAGACTGATTGCGATTTAATGCAACCAGTCTCAATCCACATTATGATTGCTGTCACCTCGAACACATTTTATTGAGAGCCTTCGGGAATATCTTGTCTCCAGTCACGGTTCAGTGTTCCATCCAAAGCTCGCTATGGATTATACGGAGTAACTTGATAGTCAAAAGGATTCACACTGCTTTCTGAATATTTTCGAGAGACTAACTTGAGATTCGCTGAAAGCCGAAACAATTTACTTTGCAGTATCACCCTTTGCCACGACATATAGGAGCGGAATGACAATATTCTTAGTAGATAGACAAACTGTTATTTCGACTCTATTATACATCGTCCTGCGGATGAAATTATTTCTCAACTCGAATGTATTGTTTTTACCTACCGTGTCTATTGTTCTGACATCATGTTCTACGTGAATGATGCGAGCAGCGTAAAAGTTTTGAGTGATATCCGTCACAGAAACACGTACCCGATGGGGTTGCATACTACTGCTTCCCTTCTTTTTACTAACGTAGCGCTATCCCTGGTACACCATTCTTAATTATTGCGAAAACAGAGTGGACATAAAACGGACTGCACTCATATGGCCTTGATGCACTTGACATAACCCGAAATAGGCTTCCATCGATTTTCTCGTCAACTGAGAATTTTCACTCCTGATCAGAGAGATAACTCACTAATCTGCTTGAGTATTTTTACTGATTTACCAATATCCGCATGGCATACAAATAACTTCTTCGTACTAAGTCAGTACTGATTTTTCAGGGATGAGCTATCTCCCCCCTTCCCGAGGTGGACTTCTAAACCTCAGGCAAATCATTATGGTAGCTTGGATCTCACGATTTAAACTGTCCTCAGATCCTTAAACAATAAAAGCTAACAAAAATGAGTTGCATAGAACTTCATTTTCCAACCCTTCCTTATAACAGGCTACAGAAAATGAAAAAAAGATAGAATTTTCGCGATGGAAATGAACCGTTTACTTAATTTTGACAACACCGGTGCTTAAGATGCTTATCCAAGAGTGTTGAGATAAGGGAGTCGTGGGTGCTCGATCCGAATTCAATTTGTGTGTCAAAAGTGCCTCGAGTCCGAAAATTTTCACAACTAACTCAAGCTAATAGACTTTACTTCAGTAAATTGCTTTTTCGAGCTGCTGGATATTGGTAAGAAACCAGTTTAAGAATCGCTTTTCATGTCAGTCAATTTCCTGAAAACTAAATTTACCATCTCCGGAGTCGTCGAGAACCAATCATAAGGAAATCCTCTAATAACTTTTGTGATCATTTATTCATTCCGACCGAAACTATTATCGTTGATTGGACAATTTTGGGATGACAGTGAAATTTACTGCACTGATCCTATGGTGACGACGACAACGATGACCATGTGCATCGGAACCACCACTAAAAATATTTTTAGGCAAGTCATCAGCTGCTTCAACCTTTCGTCCTAGCTTTGAGTAAAATATGTCTATCCAATGATGACATTAGATAGCTGACATCAAATTCATTAATGCTGTGCGTGTTCTTTGTTTCCTCATTATCCTTAACAACCAGATGAAATTCCTCATATAAATATTCATTTGCTAAATTTTACTGTTGTCATTCACAATTTCCTGTCCACCGCTGGTAGACAACAGAGTTGGTAAGTGATATCAGGTATCTCAGTGATGTTGCATTGATGTTACGCAGACCCTAATACACGCCCGATCCGACTACATTTGGTGGGTCACATAATATTTTTCATTCTTTATTTGTTGGTTCATCAGTTACGTCGATCAGGTTAGCTGACACACGGTGCAATACAAAAGGTCTACTTTGGTGATTAAGAATAAAACATTCCTGGCGCCACACTATGCAAAAGAACCTGACAAAAATGTTTGGCTAATTGTTATTTCGAGATCATTTTGGGGAGGTGAAACGGAAATGTCGGTGAGATTAGTCACACAAGAACTGGCAGGGTTATGGGTTGTGAAGCTCCTCATTATGCATAAAACAGGAGAACAACAACAAGTGACGGATCATCAGTCGTTCCCTAACTGAAGTCAGTGTTGCCGGGCCGAAGAGCGGAGATATTCATACCAGTGAATGCTGCCATAATTAAAACTCACTTTCTGGTAACGTTTGTCCTGCCATCCAGCTACATTACCACAATACTTAAGCCAAAACTCACTTACAATACAATGCACAGGCTTGGCCACCCTTAAAGAAAAAGTGCACTACCTACTTGCAGAAAATTCAAAGGCTTGCAGAAAAAAAATAACAAAAGGCCCGGGGAAGAACTGATTATCATCAAATGTTTTGTGACCAAGGACTTCTTCTGTGGGAAAGTAAAAACTTCAGGGGGATTTAGTGAATAATTTTAACTTACTGATTGAATAGCTTGGTCCTAGCCACCGTAGCCTGTTCCAAGAGGCCTCAAACAAGGGATTACGGAAGGACGGTCACGAAAGTCTAGTCTAGGTTGGTAGCCAGATCAGAATGTTTTGGCAACAGAGCTGTGAACTGCTGAAGAGTACGCCTGAATAAAAGCCAGCAGTGCAGAAAATTCAAACACCCAGAAGTTCTCCAAATGGATCCTGAGATTCTCTAGTAACTGAAAAATCAGTTTGAAACATGTCTACCTGATGTGTAGATGGTACCAGCAGGGTTCACAATGGCACACCTCCAGTTAAAAAAACCTAGCTTGACTGTTGAATATTTGCATTATTAGTAGGCGTTCGCGATGTTTCTCGCCGCCTAAGTATGATCAAAAATCACGTTTAATCTCCTTTGAAGCTGAACAGTTATGTATGTCTATGTATATGTGCCCAAAGTAAGTGTTTACCTCCGACGGAGTTCTAGAATCTCGACTGGCCGTGATCATTACTCATCCTGTTCAAGCTGAAATGACAGCTGAAACTAACTAGGAAGCACACCAATTTGATCGGGCTGAAGAAACGAAAATCTATCAGGGTAATAAAAATCTTTCTTAAACTAATCTAACAACAACGGAACCACTTGTGCATTCAGTGTTTGGTATGGTACCAAATATTTGAACTACTTTGTTTTCCTATCCCCGGTTGCAAATTGTCCATGTAATGCCTTCTCAGAGTCACCATATTCGACTACAAGTGTCAGTTATACCTTGCTCGACAGATCACCTTTTCGAAGAACTACGTGGTAAGACGTATTCAGTGAAAATCATTCTTCGAAAAACGAGCAACTACCGACTGTTTGAAGCTTTATTGTACTTGACGAAAGGGACCGCCTAATTCTGGATCTCGTTTCCTTTATTTTCTGCTACAAACGAAACTGTCAACCGCAGCGCTGAAAACCTCCATCGGCGAAACAAGTAAGCGGGTTCCCCTCTCTCTCTCTCTTACTTATTTGAACTTAACAGTAATTACAAATTTTCCGCTGTAATCACCTCACTGTTGCAAGTAGCGTATGCCTGAACTGTTTTTTTATTACATGTGAGGTTTTCAAGTCCCAAATTTCCATGATGATTGACTTCGAAAGTTGCCATCTTTTAAATGAGATTTCAGGTGAATGTTGAAGTAACCAAAGACTCATTTTTCGCTATTGGTACTAAATATAAATCCTTGTCATTATTGTAGCTGATGACTCCCAAGTTGTAGTGGCAGTGGTAATAGCCGCAGTAGTATTAGTGTTAGTATTAGTGGTAGTAGTAGTATTAGTGTTAGTAGTAGTAGTAGTAGTAGTAGTGGTAGAAGTATTTGTTGTTGTCTTTATGGCAGTAATAGTAGTAGGGCAATCAAAACAGCATACTGAAGTCTACTTCAGCAAGCCCTTGAACAACTGAGGCAGCCATTCAACCAAAAGAGCTTAAGTAAAACCTGTTTTCAATGGAACGTATAGGTTACGCAACTTTCGATCCGAAAACCGATTCATATCCCCAACGGTTCTGAATAGCAAGTCAATGCGTAGCTCAGATGAACGAAATCCATTGGCGCTTGGTGGCTGAGTTTGACAACCATATCTCGAACATTCCATCACCGGTCAAGATGACGTCTTTGATGAGTGAGCAGAAGGCTCGTGGACTCCTGCCTGTCTCAGCATTCTTTGACGTCAATCTGACATGCATCTCTCTGCCAAATGTCAAGAGCAATCTGTTGCAAACAGATAAGTTCTTCTATGAAATTCAGAAACATGAGTGTTACTGGTGAGGGATATGCTGAGATTAGTAGTACTTGTATTTTGGTGTCCTCGTGGGGTGGCTCGAAACTCACGAGAACACCATATTGCCAATGCTCAGGTCGGGATCAAGGTATTAGGCGGAGGAAAATAATCAGTAGAATAAACACACACTTATACTCACCAGCGATTGGAGCATGTATTGTGCATGTCCCCGGGTAGGATTCCTAGATGTGCATTGTTCACTGTGGAAGGAAGTGATTGGAAAATGAGCAAGCATGGCTGGCCAATTACGGAAAACCTGGCAGTATAATGGGTCACTTAAACATTATTGTGTTTCCTGGCCGGGGTCTGGGAGAACCACCAATTCAATGGTTAAGTACATCAAAGTTTATGACTGATTGTCATAGCCCATTTTGTCCTAGTAATCACACGTTTTCTTTATCCCCTTAGTTTAATTATTGATAGTTCTTTTCTTATTATTTTCATACTCTTGGATATTATGATCCCTATTGAGAACATTGTCATGAGACGGCAAATACAACAGCCACTTCCTGTGCACGGTTGATGGTTCTTCCAACTAAACGAATTCAAAGCAGGATTGAGGAACACGCACCAAAATTCTGCCGATCCGGGAGGCGAGCCTTTGAGCGAGAACCAAATGGGGACGTATATAGAGTCGTATTGAACGAAACACGGAAAAAAGAATATGAGTCAGAATGTCTGCATACCGATTTTTGGTTTCTTCTGTCCTTGTAAATTTTCTGCATCTTTCCAGAATCGAGACCAAACTGTGTGCTTGCACTGAATAAAAACTTAATGTGATTCGTCCCACTGTAGAAACACTCAGCTGACCATTCAAAACTATGGAAGTCCTGTACTGCTGTTTTGTCTTCATTGGGAATCATCAGCAGTGCACATCCGCCGAACACCCGCTGGGACTCAAAACCCGTGGGAATGGCTGTAATTCAAACCACTGAAAACCCTGCCATCCGGACTGGCACTCAGAAGTTCGTTAAATGTATGTGGTACGTGATACAGCGCCCGTAACAGCCCGATTCCCACCTAGCGATCGACTCTTGTGATGGATGGCTTTGTTTGTTGGAAGAAACATCTGTACAGTGCTACCGTGGATTTCTATAATCATTTGAGAATTGATACGGTATAATGGATCATATCATGCCAAATGGAATCTCATACCGCTCTTATGAATAGGGACTTTACCGGGAACAAGACTAAATCGGTATCCATCTAGTTATAAATAGATGTAAAGCAGTCAAACTATACAAACTTTTTGTAACATCTATCGGAATTTCATGATGGAAGCAAAATTAGTGTGTCTAAGGCAATGACAATGCTGCACACACGTTGCCCAAGTTTGAAATCCTTGAAGGTTTAAAAAGGGACTCAACTGATTGGTTCATGAATAAATATTCAGTATGTCCATGAAAATAAGAGAAAATATGATCATTCGGGATGAATTATTTCTACAGCACAGTTTTGGCAAAGTTAGAAGATAACGAGCCTTGAGCAAATGCAGCACAGCGAGAAACAAAGAAGGAACTTTTTGATTCTGTCACCTTGTACCCTAACAATCTTTTGGGTAAAACATTTTCACAGTCATTGATAGAATTGCTTCCGGATTTACCGCAATCCATCTCTTCTGTTCAGTTCTCATTTTGCTGTGTGAAAGCTCAAGTGATCGGCAGTATTTGCACGGTTCTTGAAAAGGCTGGGTTGACCGGATTTAAGGCGTTCAGTTTTCCCTGCTAGCGCAACAGATTGCTGTGATTAGGACTGCACATCTTAAGTCTTACTAATGATCTACAGAAGTAAATAAAAGTCCCTTTATCATTCGGAGTGACCCCGTGATGATATTTTTCCAAAACTACTCGTCTTCGAATTTTACAAAATCATGCAAACATAAATTATCCGTTGACGGTAAAATATGACAGCGGTTGCTTTTATGTCATTGCAGATAAATGGTATAAAATGACCCATAGTAAGTGGATTACCACATTATGTATACTCTCTGAAATTATTGCTATTTAGAGATCTACCTATTCATTTAAGTCAGACTGAACATCACATGTGACATGATGAATCATTCAATATCAACTCCGAACCTACCATTGAAAGCCAGTGAAATGCAGCGGTTTATTCCAATAATTTGAGTCGGAGTAGTGCACTTCAGCCTTCACATACATCTAATCAATTGATTAAGGGAACAAGGTCGAGTCAGGCTTTAGGGGTATTGGACTCGTGAAGGTAAGGAATATTCAAGATTTTGCGTACGTGCATGTACGCTTGTGAAGTCAGTTGAGACAATTTCATCGCGTCCGAGAATAGGCACAGCAGAGACTGTATAAACTGACATGAGTAAAACCACTGACCAAGCCAAACAACCAGCTGGAGTAGCGATAACACTGAGCAAAACACCGAAGGGCCAAAGGTGGGTGAAGATTTATCGTTGCCCGCTAAGGAAGCAGTAAACGGCTGTTTCCTCCAGCTTATTAGCCATCTTCAGCTGCAGTGAGTGTCCACCAAGCCCCAGTGGGAACTCGAAGCTACCAATCTACGGCCGAGCAAGCCCGGGTAACTCAAAGTTTTGTATCAAGAAAACACTGCATAAAGTGACACCGATTTGCAACTGGACTTAGTCTTCTGTTGAGGTGTGTCACCTCGTAAGGTCGGAACTAGTAGTTTTGGAGTACCAACATTACAACATTTTATCGGACTTCATGACCCTTCTCAAAGTTTCGCGACCATTTATACGACCCAGATGATCTAAAGTTTGAAAGTGAAGAAATTCGAGACAAAAAGCACATCTGAATTTCCATTACCATTAATCCACGGTGAACATGAATAACAGTTGGCTGCTGTTTTATTCGTAAATGAACGCGTGCACCGTCAACAAGAAGAACAACCTCACTTCAAGTGAAAAACTGTACTCTGACCGTGACTTCCGTAATAAGCACAGATACGTAGTTATCGACGAGGGACAAGGACAATGGGCGCCAGAGCTTGAAGCGGCCTATAAGAAACAACATTGGTGTACACAAGGTGTGTCGGTGAGTGACGTTCGAAATTCGAGACAGTGGATAATGTACCGACCGAACAAGTGCGTAATACAGCCAATATTCAGTACTGTTCTTCATGAAACACAATGCAACGGAGCAAGAGACGGTCAGTAGAACATAATCCGTTGTAGAAAAAGCTAGAAACTGAACCAAATAGTTACCAGTTGGAAAAAATACTCCAAATTATCTGTCAAGACAGCCGTTGACCGATGAGAAAAGCACTTATCTACAGTATTGTTTATATTTATCGTGTAATCAGCCAGCAGCATTTGCTGCAATTATTGAAATGTATAGCATTCATTATCATGTCTACCTGTTCCAATAAAATGGAATGGGTCAATAATCTGTCTCATTCAAAATTTCAGAAGAACGACTACGTTATATTGCATGTAAGTTACTATAATCTCTCATCTTTTTATTTACATTTAAATAATTTTCACAGATCTAACTTAGTTGCTTGTATTTGCAAGAATAAATATAAATAACCCTTGGAACAATTCTCGGACATCAGGGCATTTTGTAAGGCACCGCTGATTCGAACCACTGCTCACGAAATTAATCGATATTCCTACCACCGTTGGGTTTATTTTGAGGTGATCAGCAATCTCTGATCCGTTTCGGTGTTTGGAGGAATAGATATGGGTGTTTAAAAAGATTCGGGTGCCTTAAAAAAAGTCACACAGTTAGATGCAGAAGAACACGATAAAAATGCAAACGGACCGTGCGCCCACTTCATACAGCAGTCCTATGAAATATATGCTAATATTTTAGCTGGAAAGAAGGGACGAAATACGGTATCCAGCATACGTCATTCGCGAAGTCATTGTACAGCGTGTCCGCGCCATGCTCTTTGTTTTTTGCAGTCCAAATTCTGTCATCATCGGTTCTTTTGTACAGATCAACCAGTAATTCACCTAGAAATTCATCCAGTGAAAGAGACTGACCCGGTGATAGTCTCCCGATTCGGTTTTGTGGAATAATTATGGGTATATTTCTGGCGGATTCTTTAAAAAATCCCTTCAGTTTCCAAATTAGCAAAACTTCCAGTTGACTTATGGACTGTATAACCATACGGATAAAGGAACAAAATCATTGTGCTCGTCGCCTCAGCCTGTAGAAGAACAGTTTTTGATTAATAGACTAAGCCCGCGTAGATCATGCAGAAATCGATGGTGACTAACCAGCGAAGCTCTCTCTATTACTCACTACACAGAGTTATTCTCCACGTTTTTCCAAACTTATCATAACAAAAGTTGGTCATGATTTATTTGATTGGATTTCTACTCCTCAAACGGCGGTAAATTTGGAATTCATGCATAAAAGAAACCTCTCTTCAGGATTTATGGAGTTCCATTTACTGAGCTAAAGATGCGAGCCCCTCTATCTGGCGTATTGTGCGCGCACAGGTGTGAATTCCTTCGAGACTGAATAATTCTAGTGACGGGTTCTGTTGGAAGCTTTTTAAAATCTGCAGAACGAAATTTCACTGAGTATCTCATAAAGGGAACTAAATTATTTATTTAAAACTCAGTGATACAATCATAAACTACTCATATACGAAGGGACTGCATTGATTTGGTGGAATATGAAAATGCATGCCAGTTAAGGCAACCAAACTTGTGTGCTAAAGGCTGTTTGCATTGAAAATCATTGTCCGTCTCTCTGACTAATTGAATGACTTGCTGGCTGACTTACTTACTTAATGATTCACTGACTGAAACAACTTTTAACTATGTCTACTGACTGACCATTTGGGTCCAACCGTCAGTTTACGTTAATTGATCTGAGCACTGATTTAATTTAACACTGATCACTTTCCAAATGCACTGACTGAGACTAAAATCGATTTTGGTGCACATGGTTGGCACTTTCGTTTTTTTCAAATTTGTATCCCTAGATCGAAAACTGATGAAAAGTAAGTTCTCTGTCATATATTATTGTTTCATTTTGCCCTAGTAAATGATCAATACCGTCGTTTGATAATTACCTAATATTTTTTCTTCGTTTACGTGCCATTCGAAACCGAGTTAGGAGAATCTTCGCTTGAGGACGAGGCTGCTATATCTGTGATCTCGGTCGTTTTGTTTTGTTTTATCCCAGTGGAAGGAACACTATGATAAACGTGATAATCACTTTTATTGGGCAACTGGTGCACAAATCCAACCAGCGTCTGAGCCTCAAAATGGACACTAACCAAAAGGCAAGTCACGTTCACAAGTAACTACGGCAGTGGTCGGATTGCTCACACCTGACTGACACATGGTCGGTTGATCTAATTGACTGTTAGCGATTTCCTGATGTGGCACCAAAGATTCTTTACCTGATGCGATAGAGGGCTGCAACTGAAAACATTCTGGGAGGGTTGGAATGTTTAAACGGTATCAAAATTCGTCTCCCATGTACGCTTTTAATTTTCTACTTTCAACTTTCTGGAGGTTTCACGCAGATCAATAAAAAAAGAAAACAAATCTATAAGCGCAGTTCTGATTGATTTGCACTTTGAGCAAAACTGATAAATGTAAAATGGCACTACTGGTATTATGGCTAGAGTAAGCTTGTAATGATCATGTCAGAAATGTGGCAAAACTGTCCACCAGTGGAATCGACCATTTACAGTGTACGGAACTTCTCCTCTGGATATTACTGGAGAACAGTCATTTTGAAACTGATTTTGTGATACCAAGTTGTCCACAGCAGAACAATCCACTTCACCAGGAAGGCTTGATGATAAGGACAAGGTGTAATTCTGCGCTATCGAGGGAAATAAACTGTCAGCTAATGAGCGGCTAGCTCATCTGGATTACAAGTTGTACGGAGAGTGATACTTCGAAACCTTGTTCCGATTCAAACGGGACTTAGCAATAAAAAAGAGTCTGAGTTTTGTTTCGATCACAATGCTTTTATTATATCAACTGTCAAATCACACAAGTATGATTAGAAAGTCAGATTATCAGGAAACCGCATTAGAATTTTAAAGAAAGCCTTTCGAATAAAATCTAAACACAAAGATGGTGAAGTTATTAAAATATGTGGTTATTTGTTTTTACTTGTCCAAAAACTGAAAAACTTGGAGGAATGGGCAGTTATTTGTGAATTATTGATATTCAGTTCCATAGCGATGTCAGAGAAGCTTGGAATCAGCCGACCTTTGGGTACCACCCGTAAAATTTCTTTAGATGGGTTGACAATCGAATAAACAGGTTCAGCTCACAGTAGAATGTCGATGCTAATTAAACGAATACTCCATAAAATCTAAAAGAGTAAGTTTTGTGTGGCTTTTCATTTATCGAACAACTGATTGTATGAAACTAGTGCTAAAATACGTGTGGATCGATTTGTCAGTACTGAGTAATATTGCACAAGCACACACGCACACAAAACCATCACTTCGAGTTCGCTTACTTGCTTACTTAAATGCGAATAAACGGATTTTCTACGCACATGTGATACCGTTAAGTGCGTATACTACAGTAAGGATAGGTAGATGCGATACAAGCGGGCTTTGACTTGAGAATTCCGTGTACGTGGCAGCTTTATCGACCTAAATGACCAGCTTATTAATGATAATCGGGCTCATGCTCGTTGATATGCTATTATTCAAGCCGTCGAGATGTATTGGTAACTTTGTTTGACCAATTTGTGGTTAAAAAGATGCCCTTGGAGGTATAGCTTGCAAATCCGAGTGTATATATGCACTTTGTTTCATGAGGACAATCGAACGAATTAGGTAGGAGCTAACTATCTACTATTACGACTAATTTGAGTAGCCAGAATAGAAAGTAGAAACTCGAGAAATTAAACCAGAATCAATAAATGTGGTACAAGAGGCGGTGAACAAACAAGAGAGACCTTCCAAGCGATTACTGGCCTACAAATAACAGAAATTGTGTTTGAAAATTTCATTTATTTTTCACTCTTTTACAGCAGTGTAAAAGAAGAGACATACCAGATGGCTTCAAATATACACTACACTGTCAAAGGGAATTTGAAACCGTGATTAGGAGAATTACTTTGGAAAACGTCATAAGACACCCTTAGGTCAGACTTTGTATCAGTTCAGTGATGTAATTAGAGGCTTGAGGTTCAAGTTTTGAAGATAAACAACGAACAAGTGACACGTTTTCTAATCAGTTGGTTTCGGCCAATAAAATTGTGATCCTGAAGAACACGATGGATTTGATAAAGCAAACAAATGCGTTGTACATCGTGGGTAATCGCATGAAGCGAACTAAATAGCCGGTGTATGGAAGATATCATGAAGCTGAAATCAGGTGTCAACGGTTATCATATATTTTGACTACACCTCATTTGTTACTAATTTTTCAAAGCCTCAGTCCATACAGGGGGACAGGGTTTCTGCGTTGATCGTTTCTAGTTTTTGGTACAGAGCATAGCGGATTGTTAATACGATACCAGCAATTCTTCGCAATAAGGAAATACGACTACTCCTCACATCTCGTCGTTTTTTAGAACTGACAAATCTATCTCGTACTGGTATTACTTTAGGTTTGATACCGGCGTGTTTTAGTACTTGCCGGATGCTAAATCGTTTGGGAAAGGGTGGTTGACCTTTGGCGACTAATTGATATTCATAGAATGAATAAAGCTGTCAGTAAGCCAGTGTGTCGTTCAGGCTTGGAATATTTTTATGGTGAAATTCCGGCCAAGTAAAACAAAACGTTGGTCTGTGATTCTGGATGATCGGGTTTGCAAACCGGGTAGTTTTGAACTTCAGACTTATTTCCTAAATATCTTCTAGTTATACTGATTTTAAAACCAACTGCCGTGTTCTTCCATGTTTACTTCATACCACTCTACAGAGACGGTTGCCGGTGAGAACACACATTTTATTTCACCCGAAATTTCACATATTTCATTCATTTTCAACAAGCTCGAATATTTATGTTGACCTTGGCCCAGGACTGGTTAGGTTTTTTGAGATCTCGGTCATCCAGCTTGGTGTCGCCATAGCGAAATTTTCACAGTCATTCGAAGTGATAATACACGTAAGTATTTGACGGTTGTCGTACCCCACCCAATCCGACGTTGACATACAGAGTGACGAAAAATACTGATTAAACACCAGCCTTTTTTCCGGTTAAATTTATTCCTTGAGAGTAACGAAACGACTACTTGGGATCCTTGGCTGGAAATCAGTGAAAATACTGTACAGAAATAGCCTTTCTCCGCTTCCTGAAGCTGAAGAGTATCCTTTGTACGGTAGTTCAGCTTATCCACTCTGGAAGAATGCAGAAGCTCCTGGGACGTCTAAAAATTTTGGAGAATAAATTGACAAATACTTTTTTACAGGACAGAAAGACCAAGTTGTTTAGTGAATGAGTGAATGACTGATTTAGCGCTATTTTTAAAATATGGTAGTTCACTCAGCATTGTCGGTATTCAACTCTCCATACGAGTATCACAGCTGCTTCATTATTGATGGGTATCATCACATCTAGTGAGTACTCACTAATTGCAAAGTAAGGTCTAAAACACGGCACGCGTGATTCTGAGTCACAAAAATTACCGGGCTGGCTTTGAGGGGTATGTTCCGCGTGATTATTATGTAACGTAAAAACTGGATTTGAGCTTTAGTCAGCAGTTCGTCACCCACAAAACGATCGATTTCTAAGTTGCGCTTCCCTTCTGTAAGCGTGAATAGAAGGCCTCACAATCTACCTCCAAAGCTTGAGTGCCTGGTAGTAATATCAGATGAATACATTCAGAAATAATTTAACTATCATATTACTGAAGTTCTAATTTTTAAATGTATATTTTAAGGTATCTTATTTCTATATTAGTTTCACTGTCAAAGCTAGGGTATTGGTGAAATGAATAACTGTTTCGGTGTGTTGCATAAAGTGTGATAGATGGAAGAAGACAATATTTAGAAAAGAGGTGAGCTTGCTTTCCCTAGACACCAATGGTTGTTAGAGAAGAAAACAAAGATCCCCATCTCACGGAACCGGGTTATCCCAATTTCTCGATAATAAAACAGTTTGCTGCTTAATCTCACACGACCGGTTCTTCTTCTTTGACTCAGTGTTATTCGAATCCCTCATAATTTCAACTATTTGCGAGTATTTTTTTGACATCGTCTCACCTTTTTCTGTCGCTAGTTATTGTCAACATTTTGAAGAGTAAGCTGCGTATCTAGCTTTTGTCTTATGCTTTTTGAGTTTTTGAACAGGTTTTAAATAATGACGAATCTCTGACAACCATCTTTCTGTTACAGGACAGCCTCAGTGTCTATCTGACATAGCTGCTATTTCTTCCCACTACAGAAAAAAGCAGCTTACTTTCCACGTTGGTTTTTAAGTGCAACTCTTATTATTTAGGATGAATTGGTTTCCTTGATGCTTCATTTCGTTCCGTTGGTGTCCGTGCCTGGTACCGAGCTGCAAGGATGGTGCACTTTACAAAAGAGCGAAGGTTGTTAAGGGCGGAGTGGGAATTTCAGTGTTTCCAATCCAATACGATCGTTCAAATCCACATAAAAGGCGCACATTTAGATTTTCTGAATTCCATTCCTGGGTTTTCGAAGAACATTGGTCAAACTAACGACTGATATCTCATCATCCTGTTGGAGAGAATTCCCGAAACCTTAAACAACAGAATTCAACAGTTATCATTCATTGGAGAACCAAGTGAGCACTCGAGCTCGAGGTTTCCCTATCTGCGACTCTCATTGCCCCGATTTGGCAAGGTAGAAGATAGTAAAATGAAGGCAATGTAGGTCAGTCTACGTACAGTTTGTTGTAAGTTATAAATTTCTGTTCAGTTCCACGGAGGCTGTTCTAGCTGCCTGGGCTTATGTTTCATTTTTATCCTTGGCCAGACCCTTTGAATAATTCCAAGTTGTGTACTGGTTACTCTATCTTTTCGTATGTGGATGGGGCATGCCGGGACGTTTAGAAAGGTCAAGTTGTTTCGTCTTTCGGCGTATTTTCTTCCTGGCTGAAAATTCGTACCTAGAGTTTAATAAACTCAACAGTTGGTTCCAGGCTTACTATTATTTTTCTTAGAATAACATAGACTCTTGTAATTTATGTCCGGGTTGTTCAGCAGAGTAGTCAAATAGTGCTTGTTTCATTGGCTGACCAATAACTTAATCTAATGTCACTGATGAAAACAGCTACTATTAGAGACTCAAGAAAAGAGGGCAAAGTCTGACGACCCTTCTTAATATATATGGACAAACTTTCATGTTGGCGAATACTGAAACTTTGGGACAACTACTTTTTTGTCTGCTGTACTCACAACAATCTCTGGAAAAAGGTTTTATTAAAAGACTTAAAAGCGGCGCCGAAGGCGGTTAAAGTTGACCAGTGAAGCACTTGTCATTATCTCTAGATTTACTGATGAAACGCGATTGAAGCCTGCTTGCGTGAAAAGCAAAGAAACGGTTTAGGAGCACGGGTTGTTAAATCTAGAAGGCTTTCTTTCGGGTTGTTCTAAGCATCCCTTACTTAGTTATCCGATGAATCGGGATCGAAGAATAAGTCTGTCCGAGAAAGCCACACATCCAAGCACTATGCTAAGTTGCATCCAGTAGCCGATAAGAATGAGACCGACAACTTGTGCACACCAAGCGATATCCTAGGTTATTTCTCTCAACGATCTAACTCCACTAGCCATACTCCCGTTTTTACTTGATATATCTTTTTCTTGCCAAAGATACTGTTTCACAGCGAAACATTTCGTACTCCGCGTAATTCTAATTATCTGCAGGGTACACTAGAGCTGGTGACCTTGTATTGGACGGATTAATTTCCTTCTCTGATAAATTTATTCCTAAAGAGCTGCAAACGAATCACTTATGTCATCTCAGTCCAGTGCAAATTACCGGAAATTCTCTTACGTACAATTTTTCCATGCAAGACGGACTGCTATTGTCCAATAGCCCCTGTTACACTAAATGTGGACAGCACTACGATGTTGGCTCTAGCTTCTTTAGAAGTTCAGCCCACAGCGGTATTCAGTTCACTGACCAGTGGTCATGCAGAATTTCGTGACCTTCATACGTTTGATAGGTGTTTTTCTTGGTATGACTCAGGATTTTATTGAATATCTGTTCACGCGGCTCACCTAAACCTGTGCTTATCTACCTACCCATCTACTGATTTCCATTTGATCATATTTCGGCATTCGGTATGAACCTTGATTGACTGTTTGAAGATTACACTTCAAAGTCTGAGTCTGATTTAGCCTCATATAAATACAAATGAAAATTTTATTCCCTTATACGTGGTATGCACTTTTTCTTCGACATCTGCGCCATTTAATTTTATTGGCTGAACACCTTGTCAGTGAGCAGGGGATGTCATTCAGAGTACTTCTGACAGCAATTTTTCTCCTGCGCTGTGTTTGTTGGAAATGATCAGTTGGTGCTCAATTAATTTCGCTCAGCTTATCCAGAAGGGAATATTGTGATGTTAAATTGAGTATTTTTTGAACTATTTCTTGTTTTAATTGCTTGTTTTCTGACTTTTAGGTGAATATTTCAGAAACCTTGACAGTAAGTCTGCCCGCGTCCGCATATACGTAAAAAGATCCCCATACCAAAGGATTCCCGATTATGCGTACATAAGGTCTGCGAACAAAAAGACGATCCTACCTGGTAGTAGTCATAAAACATGCCTTTTTGATGTTGGATATCATGGCAAACTGCCTAGCACTTTTGGCTCACTTATCAGCCGACATAACTGAGCATGCTTCTGGGACCAATTATTCCCTGGACAAGAGAACAGTGGAACAAGTTGAACTTGGCCTGATAGTCTCGGTGGTGATGAAAGCCCGCGCGAGTTGAAGCACAGTCGACGTAATCGGTGCTTGATTTATCAGTACATTTTCTAGAAACATTTTATGTAACCAATTTAGTCTGTGCTGATTTGGACACGGACCGATTCTAGAATTACAAAATTGGGAACTGGCTACATCTTCAGCACTTCGAAAGTGAATAACAGGACGTATTACTATCATCGGATATGCGA
Organism: Fasciola hepatica; assembly: GCA_948099385.1. Taxonomy (NCBI): domain Eukaryota; kingdom Metazoa; phylum Platyhelminthes; class Trematoda; order Plagiorchiida; family Fasciolidae; genus Fasciola; species Fasciola hepatica. The sequence continues at coordinate 13,001,616 of CANUEZ040000182.1, forward strand.
TTGTGGGGATTTTTACCTTGCTATCTCACTCAAAAGAGGGTTGCTTCTATTGACTCAGTTAGCAGTCATCGTAGAGATAGTGGCGGTAACTCATCCGAATGGGGCGAAATTATCCGCGCTTGACTGTAACATCTGCATCGTTTGCATCTTGGGGAAAAAATATCGGTGAACCACCAAATATAATTCTACTCGTTTGTCGTCTCTACAATGCTTTTGGCGGGAAATGTCCTGTTTTCAAACTGTGGTGAGGACCTCAGTCTTATTTTTCAATTAAAAAGTAAAATTTAAGTCACGACGCGAAAACACGAGAAAAAGACCACTTAAATTAGTTTTCTTTTCAGGCTTCCATCCAAATTCCAGGGGAACCTGTGCAATCATTTCGTACGTAGACGTACTTATAAGAAACTGGATCATTTGTTGAAAGTACAACTTTTGGTTCAACTCCACCATTGAAAAAGGGTCATTGTCGCGGAAAATACATATGGGTCTTTGTAACACGATTTACCGCAGTTAACTTGTCTCAATCTTACTTGTCATAGTGACCCGGTTGACAGTGCTTCTGTGCTACAAGTTGTTGTTCGAAATGATCAACCCTTTCGGTTTCGGCCGCCTTGCGAAATAGGATTAGAAAATGGTTGACGCAACATCAGTAACAAAAGAAACTTAGGGAACTGACGAGATATAAAAATGAGATAGTAATCATTGTAAACATATTGCACTAAAACGGAATAAGTAAGTAGAAACTGTATTTTGGAGCCCTTGTCGGAGGGGTGCTATATCACGTAGGGTATGAGTTCAGTAAATCATTCCAAGCGAGCTCGTGTAGACTTCTGGTTAAGGCGTTCGACTCACCATCGTTCACCTTAAGTTCGACTTCGCTTGGAGACTCCTTGGATGTGCACTGATGATGATTTCTAACAAGGACCAGATAGCTGTACAATGCATCCGCGATTTTTGTTGGTTTGAGTGTTCACATTGCATGATGAATTCCATGCTATGTAAAATGTTGTGCCATTACCGGCAGCACTGCTATGCAGTAGTATCTCTGCCTACAGGAAGATAATTGCAACCGTTGTCAAAATTCACTGGATCAGCTTGTTTCTTCGTAGCTAACACCTTTCCGCAGAACTTTTCGTGGTGGATCGCGACACTAATCTGACATATAAGATCATATAGAACTTGATTTCAGTCACTTTAGTTCTTCTGGGATAGGGTGACGATTGAAATTGGGGGACTTTTTTCTGGAGTTCGGAAGTCCAAAATTGGTTCAATGTTAAATATGGATTATTGTTAAACCGATGAAGGTACAACTCATCATAGGTGGCTTTCTCCATTGAGAAACAAGTCCTGACCCTACTGGGAACTAAAAGGAAAGTGAACTTAAATGGAAACCATTATGTTGTCTAACATTTCAACGGCCATCTGACGATGCTTGACAGCCTCAATGACATGGAATTCAGGGTCATATGAACTCGACCCATTACCCACACACTTTGTTTTCGCTCCTTTGAAGAATTATTTACTGAAAATCTGAAAATCCCGTTACCTTAGAAAAATAGGAGAGGAACAATATTTTGGGAGCCTTTGGAACACTTGTTTCTGTGACATAAATGCTTTTTATTATTCCTGTGAAAGACAACGTGTTTTTTTCTTTTTATTCATGTCAATGTGGTGTGATAATACGATGTGGTTTGCATAAAACGAACATATACGATTTGGGCAGTGACGGTAATTGCATTTTGATAAAAATAACAACCAGAAAGTAATAGTTATTTTATTTGAGGGAAGATTTGTTCCAAAACATTTCTGTGCGCTTTTGCAAACCAATAAGGATAAAATTTAGTTACCTTGGTATTCAGCTGATCGAAGGCCATTGTTTTACTGACAATAAAGGTGGCTAACTGTTACAATCACGGAAATATCCGAATCTCATCGTAAATCATCTTGACCTTCAACCTACTTTGAACGGACTGTGGCGGGAATAAGGAGGCTCACTTATAATTCCGTGGCAAAAGAATTTCCAAGGAAACCCACTTTATTGACTTTGTGGTGGCGAAAACTACTATTCGGATAGATACGAGCTGTAAAATATCACGGCTCAACCTTGTTGATACCATATTAGGAAAGATATCCCGAGCTATACGGAATTCTCCGTGCTTAAAAGATGAAAGCTCCCTGTTTTTCGTACCAGACATCGTTTTTGGAAAACTGTATTATTGTAGAAGGAAGCACCAGTTCATGTTTTACACGAGGCTGTCTTATGGACGTGGAAAAATCCATCCAATTTTATAAAATTTTATGGCATCAAAAGCACTGTAAAATTCAATTTTATAACCTTCGGAATTCCTTGCCAAAAGTCATGACTTGAATAAGATTAGGAAATTATTCGCTATATACATGGAAGAAGATATGGCAAGTTCCCGATGTAGCGCATCGAATTTTACGGGAGCACAAACTCGTATGCTTGACATTGATAATTTTTAGAAAGCCTAGGTGATTTCAACTTTACCTGTACTTTACTTTTACTGTTATGAGACAAACTCCTCTGTGAGGATAATCCGGCTTTTTGGATATCTACTTTGGTAGGTTTCATTCGTTGCTATCGGCTGCGAGGTGGACGCACCGTAGAATACAATTCTCACTCCGGACAGGGCTTCAGAAAATTGACTGAAAGTCTAGATGCTCGACGGCTGCTTTGGCTATGTTCATCCACGTTTTTAGTTGATCGCCAAGGTGACAATTTTAACCTCGACATGGTGAGAGTAAAAGGCTTCCACTTGTGAGTTCCGTCTAGGGTTGACAGAAGACCTGGCCGTACGATTGGATGCGGCACCTTTAAGGAAATTAATACAACATTTCTACATCTGAGCTTCTTTGTCATAAACCTTAGTTTGGGACGCTATCTTGCTCTTTGATTTTGATTATCTATCGATGGCACGATTGGTCTAGGCCCTATAGCTTTTACGGATCCTCCGCTCACAGCAGTCAGGTTTCAAAAGAGTACACATGAACGGGACGAATAGTAGCCCGGTAAAGAAGCAGTTACGCGCGGTGGGGTATTTCACCTTAGTGGTTTGCGAAGTTGCAGAGATGCCTTCTTTACAGAAGGAGGTTTACGTGTTGCTCTTGTGGGCGACTGTTTCTTTGAACAACTGCGATGGTGGCTTGTGCCGTTTTCGGTAAGTTTTGATTATATCACTATTTGTGAAATAGGTTACTAGGTCAAGCCTTCCGCTAGATTTTCAGACCCATTAATGCTGCCTCTTGGGAACTCATGTCTAGTGCAACTGAAAAATTGTTATCTCGACAAAACTGATATTTTCCTTATGTCTACTCACTTGCCTTTAGATAAAAAGAAAAGTAAGTCAAATGCGTTTGTTTGACCTTCACTGTAGATGAAACGCAGTATTAATAATAGGCGAAGTAACACGAATAGTTCTTGTTTTAGCAATAGCATCGGTGATTGTAGCAATAGGGGTAGTATTACCGGTAGTAGAGCTAGCAGTACCACAGTCCAAGAGACATGCCGGATAATAGTTCATTTGTTTAGACACACGCATTCTCACTATATTCCATTGAAAGAAACTAACTGAAACATTGAGTACATCAGCTGTGCCATGTCACAATGCTATCCGGAGTGTAAGCAGTGTCACATTCCATATTTTTTTAAATTTTAGTAGATTCTGTTCCGCTGAAACAGCCCAGTATATTTAATTTTTGTTTAAACAGGCTTTTCCCGAGATTATTTCGGTATGAAGAGCTAGTGTTACAATTTAACAATTTATCCGGGACAATAAAGCTGTGTCTGAAACTGGTGCTCGCCAAAGAACGGTGGTATTCATATAATTTCTCACGATGAAACTTCCAGTCGACAGAAACACTGCGTTTCGAATAGCACTGAGATCCGCTGAGGCCATTACCTCGATTGTGTCAGCAGAAAGAAATGTGTGTTAAGTTGTTTATTGCCGTGGTTATGTAATTTCTACTCGCGCTTTTCCTCCTTATAGGTTTCACGCATTATTGTTTTAGGTGAACCAGTTGGCGCCCTCTTGTGGGTCGCGACTGCCTTCATGGAATATTGTACAATTATTACGTAATAAAGAGGAAATAAGTAAAAACAGATAAAAAACAATATTGCTCTACATTATGCACTATGTTGAGCAGCGGTAAAGTAGCCACTGGCCTAGATCGTGCCAAGTTGCTACTCTGAATATGATTCCCAAAAATCTTTTTGATCAAAGATAGACTTCACTCCTTATTCAGTAGTATATTACACACCGCACCGCAGTTTTAATGATCGTATCATTCAAAACGATTGCATTAGCTGTACTCATTATATTTCCGTTATTTTTAAATATGTGGGTTAATAATGGTTGATTCAAATTTCCAAACTTTAGAAAAATAATTCAATTACAATGTGTCTAACAATTACATATTTTCTGTCTGGCTGTCGAAATTGAAACATGCAAATTCGTGTGTGGCTTGATATTGGATGTTTCTCTGGAAATTCTTCAGGATTCCTTCCCATACGGTTCCTTTTGATTTGTGTTCAAATATCTAATCGCTTTGAAATTGTATGTTTCACTGTCCGTTGCGTTCGTATTTTTTTCAAATTTTCCAGATCAGCTTAGGTAGTAGGAAGCTGAAGTTCTAATATATTTATTCGTCTTACTGTATCTAGGACCAACTCATCGCTGAGAAACCGGACAATCAAGCATCACCAGTCACCAGTTGATGAACGGTTCATGGAACTACATCCTAATGAAACGCGATGTGAAAGATAAAGTCCTGCACTTCGGTTGCATGACTATCCGGTCCGACTTACTCCCAACTGTTTTGAAACAGTGCCCCCCCCCCCCCCCCCGGTCACAGATGTGACAATAGAAGTCAGAAACATAGGTCTGCACAATACATCTAGAATCATTTCACTGCATCTGCACACATGCACGGTGCAGTAAATGTGGTTTTCGTGCAGTCACTAGGGTAAGATCAAAGTGATAAAACATTCACGTAGTTCACACAACTAGGGACCTCAACGTATCTCAGCAACCTCGTTTTTGCAAGCTTTTCCGGAAGGATAAAATGCGCTTAACACTTGGGAATTCGAAAAGGTGAGCAAAATATCAAATAGAGGAACGTAGATCTAGAATATCGTAGGTACTTTCAATGGTACACGAAGCAATAACTGCTGTTCATAATCCGAGTTTTATTGCCAATTCCATTCCGAGAAAGTAAGCTAGAAGGGCACATACAGACTGAGGCAACTGAAAAAACCAATGGATCACGACCTGATAGTGTTTTAACTTTGTGCTAATCCAGACATATTTGTTCCTGATTTATCTTCATACCAACTCAACGAAATACAACTTGAGGATTTATCATATGGTCTAAATAACGGTATCCAACCACCAAGATCAGATCCTGTCGAATTACAACCTGCGTTTGAAATCTTCTTCGATCAGCTATGGAAACGAGAACCGGCACATCAAGGCGCAATATTGTTGCTCTAGGAAAAATTGGTGAACCTGGAGCATTATTACGGGAGCAATCATAAAAAAAACAAAATACTCCTTTGACTAAAAACACACTGGTCCACCTAAGCGATTGAAATAAAATCTAGAAATTTTGACTTCACCTCCAGATAAAAGTCCCGGAATAGTAATAATGGACAAGTTATCCCACGAAGGAAAGCTGCTGACTAGTTTGATCGATGAGACGAAGTTAGGGCTGGACTTCTCTCAATGTAATCGTCAAGAGCTGGGGAGAAAGAGCTACAGGGAAATGAACACATTAATACAAGCAACTCTGATATTGAAATCGACAACTAAATACTCACAACGAACTGAAACCCACATACCACAAATGAAGAGTTTGCCGAAACTAATTGAGGTCAGTGTTCCAACGCGACCAATCTTAAGCATCCTCTATTCATCCCATCATGACTTAGCCAAATGGTCAGGTCAACCGTTCAACCCTGTCAGAGATACAATCGCAAAATATAACTTGAAAGTCAACTTCAAAGCTTCCCAAATCCTATGGATCGAAAAAACGAATCAAATATATATTTACAATGCGAACTCCTTAATATTTACTAACATTCCTCCTCAGTTAACTGCTCAGAAGGTTCAAGAAGTCCGTTGGTACACACAGTCAACAAGCAGTTTACAATCCCCTATTCCAGGATGACAGCCTTTATTTGGCAATGAAACTTGCATGTTTCATGTTGGTGATTTTTGACCCGCTTTGCACGTTAATGATGCTCACGAGGTCAGAGCACATGATAACCTCATCTCCCCAGTCTCGGACACGGACGCATCTTCACCCCGCTTGACTAAATTTCTTATCACAAAATGAACAGTCTCATCTCTTTTCGGACACCTATCGATTAAATTGATTCCGCTTCCCCAGTGACTAGTCCATTTAAAAAGTTACGTTCTTTTGCATTCGTAAGATCGGTGGATAGTATGTACAATGAAACCGTCCGGGCAATTTTACAAAGTAAGGAAGAAAACGAAGTGAATGTTGGACCATCTGCTGACGAGCTCGCGCGGCTTCTACTCCCTTGTACATCAGAAGAGCACTTCTCTTGCCCCAGTGAACGATTTCGGCAAATAGATGAGGTGGCTATAGGAGTTCCGTTTGAACATATTCTGGTGGATATTTAGGTAATCACTTGGAACTTTAATAAAAATGGGACATCTCAAACCCTGACCTCTTCGGCCATCACGATGATGACATTCATTATATTCAGTGACCAAAACAGTGATGCAAATATGTAATTTGGTCTCCTCAACTGGGTCTACCCAGACATTGAGCAGACTCGTTATGGAGTGAGAAACTGTCGCATCTTCATTCTGGACATAACTATTTCTGGCTAATCGATTGATTAGCAGATCAGTGCAACGGAAAAATACGTGGCCTGGACGATATCCACATTTCACGAGTTTGCATACATGAGGAATAAAACCGGTCACATTAGAACACTGTTTGACAGAGAGTTTGAAGAATGCACAGAAGACATATTGGTTGATGAGTATGAAATATAATCACAAGGCTGTGGTTCAATGGCTATCCGATACAGTTTTTTAACGCACTCTGGAGAAAACTCATCTATTACGAAACAACGAAGTGCTCAAAAGATGAATGTTTCCCTACAACCACTGCTCATAGGTGACAAAGTCGGGTAACTAGCCAGTAAGCGTTTGAATTCAGTCATCAAACGCGAATGCTACGCAGCCCATTCAATTGTCGTCTTCACATTCACACGGAGGCCAACACATTCCATGAGGGGGTCAGTTGCGTCACCGAATAAATGAGCGTATGCCTATGCGGCTTCAGTAGGCGAAGAATAGTCAATTCACAGTGATGACGTCATACGCGAAACCGAAATCAATCATACCATTTATTCACTAGCTAGTTGGGCAAAAACTATGTGTAACTCCAAGCTACAAATTTGGTTCCATACACACAATTACAAAGAAGAGATTGCTTAGAAATGCTGAGACACTAACCAATCCCAGTCATAAACCCAAAATAAGTAATGGGGCATGAATGGTTTATCATTTTGACCCCATCCTGAGGACCTAACATTTAGTCCCCTCTCATTCTTGTTTACTCCTATAGCTTATCATTCTCCTTAACCTTGTATCATTTTCCTTGATTATTTTACTGACTATATGAAAATCACATTTATTGCAGTTGGCATGTGTACCGATGTACCGAAATGGTCCAGCATGCATTGTACAAACCTACTTTTCTGGCTTCTCCTTTTATATATGGACAGTTCATTTTACGGTAGTGCCTAGCACCATTATAAACGTCCAAACCATCGCACGTAACTACCAGGTTCATTTTGGTAGTAGATTTTCATGGTTATAGAATAGTTTGGGATAGACGGTAGTCGTGATAATCAAACTGAATCAGAGAATAGTTATTTTATGTGGTTTGACAAGTTCATGTCGATTTTTTTCATAAAATAGCGATAATCACAAAACCGATTCTTTAAAATGATGTAATGAAACATCCTTTGTGGAAGCATTTTCCCCATTAATTTTTGTCACTGAAAGAAAAATGGCCGTTGACCTCTCTGACAGGAGTGTTGAAAACCGATGTAATTCACTTATATGCTGTATATTTACTATACTCTGCAGAAGACGTTTTGGGTGAGTAGTACTTTTTGCGTGACGACTGAATGATGTCTTTTAATTGTTCGTCATTGCCGGCACAATCACTTTTACTAAGCGCACGATAATCATTATCACTAAATAATTTCGGACATTCACTGGGCACGGAGATTCCCTCGAGTACCCATGAGGTATTCTGATGGGGGGTGCGTGTTTTTGTAAAATATGCTGCTCATAAATGATTTACAAAGACGGCTAGCTTTTAAATTCCTGCCTGAATTTTTGTCTTAAAAGCATTACTTCTTTTTCCTATCCTATTTTAGTACAACTCAGGAAACGTTTCGGAAAAGTAAGTTAAATAAAGAAAAAAAGCCGTGAGCAGTTTCACAAAATTCCCTGTCACTTCCATGTTGAACGTTCATTTGCTATCCTGTGTGTCATATTTTGTTCCACATGGGAGTGATCACAGCCTATTCTTTTGTGCGATACATTTGTTCCGAACAGAGTTAGAATGTCATTATTCGACGAGTCATCCAAGGGCCACGTGTAAAAGACTCATTCAATTTTTCACGCACATCCTTGACTGTGAACTGTATTTCAGCAGCTTTTCATACGAATTCTTCCTCTTCAGTCTGGCTGAAGTACCACGGGAGATGAGTCTAATGAACTCTGAATTTGATCAGGTTGCTTCTAGCTTCTGAAATTAACAGCGGTATCCGAATGTTTGACAGAAAAACATCGTCGCCGCAGTCGCATTGTCTGATGTTATGCACAGTAAAGAAGCCTGCTTTTTGACTGAATGATAGGTTTGAGAGCATCGTAGGCTTGAGAGCATAATTAATTCATAAACCATACAAAACTCACATACATGCCAATGATTTTTGGAATAAAATTTCCCGATTCTTTTCCACCTTTTCCAATGCAGGTTGTCGATGACATATTGTCGAAGTATGTTATTCACTATTTATGAATCTTTTAATTTGAGTTGATATTTGTGAGTCGTGCAACTTTCTGGAACATCCTATTCACAGACAATAGGTTTTTGCGCGCACGCATGCACATGCGATTTCTCTGTTACCTCTCATATGATCCGTTCTGTCTTTCTCGGTTTCTCGTTGTCCTAAGAAGTGAATACTTCCAAGCAGTGGATGGAGAATATCCTTAACTGCAGTAGCCATCGGGACTATTGGTAAGCAATGTAAGATGGGACACAGAAGCACGACTTAGACTGGAGAATCATACGAAGCTTCTCTAGGTTCGGTGTGGTGGCAAACGTGTTGACTACAAAACATGTAGGATTGGGACCATATACCCTTCGAATAAAGCCCACCATCAGGTTTGAATTCTATCTCCCTGGGGCTTTGGCCAATCTGTAAAGTTTGAAAAAATCTCGCGGAAATACCTTCTCAGAAGAAAGAAGCTCAGATTTAGTACCTCAGTGGATATACTACGGTCGTCAGTGATGTGAAATGTGAAAGAAGTTTAGAGAGATTTAGTGTTTCCTTACTGATATTGTTCTGAATCTCTGGTGTTGATCGTTCCGGATAGATGCAGTCAGATGGACCTTGAAGGCTAACTGGGAACTTTCGATGATTGATATCCCACTAAAACTTCCACACTCAAGTGCCGGTCGTAATGAGACAGCAAACCCTCATTATTCAATAATTAAGATGTGGTGACCGATAAAATATTTAAGATGTGAAGTGGTAGATAAGCAGAAGACAAAAGCTTCTGTTGCCTGGAAGATGTTGAAATCCTTAGTTAAGAGAAAGAGTTTACTCCCCTTAAGTGGGAGAGAGCGAATCTAGAATAAAAGCAGAGAACTTTAGCTTCCATGCAACATTCAATCCAGATTTCAACTCAAAAGGTATTGACTCTTAACTGTCCTTTGTGAACTAGGTAAAACCGTTGATGCAAACCCATCCACCACCTAAACATATGATTAACTGTCCAAATTATTTTAATGAATGAGCTGCTTTTTGAAAACAGGAAAAACGAATTCAGACTGCTTTGAAAAGGTGAGTTGGAATGCTCGAGAATTCTGTTATCACTTGCAAACACCGTAACAAAAGAGGTGAAATATAAAATTGTTGAGATCCGTTAGCTAATGGTGGTAAGATTCACCAATAATTCAATGGAGAATGACAAGTACTAAACAAGTCTTATACGATAACTGATCAAGTTACAAACACGTTGTCTGTTTTGAGGTTTGAATAACATCATGGAATTATGGGCCGTAGTAAGCGTGCAGCTGATGAGGCTAAAAAATCCACAGGAACATGAGTAACCTCTTGACCGCCAATCAGTCAAAAGGTGGTCAAAGTGAGCCACTGACTTCAGTACCAAACTACGGTTTAAATGACTACGTGTGAAACTTTGTGCGCGTGAAAGTTCTTGTCTGTTTGTTGGTGACTGAGGTATTCCGAACCACCTCTTCGAACTTCATATTCACTTATATTTTGGTCAGCATTCAAGGAACTCTTTCCTATGTAAGATAACGGGAGAAAAAAATATACGAGTGAGCATTGGCCACAAATTTAGCTGATACGATCAACACGCAAACAAATGTGTAAAATCATTTAGGTAACGGACTGGAAGTTAAGAAGAACACTTTTTTCCATAGGGTCAGATTATGTTGGTTGAATAAGCAACCGGTTGAACGGCTAACCGGGGTGGAGTTGAGCGTCATCAGTTCATTTACCTATTTATTCAACATTATTCGGTACTTACTTATCAGTTTCTTTGTGTTGTTTATCATTTTGCCTATCACAATGCTATTTACCAGCCTAAACGTGTTAGGGTGTCAAGTCCATCAGAATAACGATGTATATGTTTGAATATGGGCTAGTAAATATAATAGTATTTTTACTTTTTCATATTCCTGCCATGGTATACTACTACTCGTTGTCAGAACAATAATTATCAGAATCATGACCATGACCTTTCCTTCGGAAATACACACTTGGTATCTTTTAACTCCGTTACTATGATCAGTGTTAGTGGACAAAGTGAAGTCTCAAGCATTCTATGAACAAATAAACGTCTTTGTTACTGATAAACGGTCATTCACAAGTAAGAATCTATCTTGTGGAACTTTAGGGACAAAGTCGAAACACGGTCTTGTTTATGACGCAAGAGTTCACGGCCCTTTGGAACTGATCATAGCTAGTGTGACCCAAGTAAAGTACAAAATTCATAGTACAAAGACATGAGAAAAGCGGGATTTCACGTTGTAAGAATTACAACAGAACATCAACAGACCCAGACCAATTACCACACAGAACACATGAATTTACTGCTAGTTGCAGGACCGTTACTTTGAAGAGCCAATAGTCTCATAAGAAGAAACAGCACGGAGCACGTTCTGAAGTAGCTCATTTAAAAGAATACTAAGCTTACCCGGACTCACGGAGTCGAGACTTCATCCTCATCAACCGCGACAAGCTTTCTTACACATTTAGATTATTTTGCTTACGCAAAGATAGAGGCACCTCTGTTTGATGAGGACCTTTTGAAGCCTAACCTGAAGGTCATCATTTTTGACCAGAGGTAGTCAAGAGTCCCACTGAGGTCAAGGTTTTACATAATAGCCCAAGTTCGTCATTCGCTAATGAATGTCATGTTACTTAACTCAACCACTTAACGTAAAGAACCTCTGTGAAAGTCGTTTTTTGTGTCTGATTCAGCATCAGATGCTTGTTACTTGAAGCCAGTGGTGCACCTGTGTTCCATATTGCCTGAAGATTACCGTGTGAGACTTTCAGTCTTGCAAAACAGGTTCGATCCATAGACAGGATCGGGTTTACAAGTACTTCTGCGGACAGCCGCTTACAACCCACTTGAGGAAGCTGCTTAGTTGGTAACTTCATGGATTCTGAACGATAATTTGCGTGTTGAAGCTGAAGTTCCAGATGAAAACACGACTTTTTGTGAGTATCAGTGTAAAATGCATGGGTGTTATTTTGGGTTTACTCTGAGCGCCTTCCTTGTGGTTAAACAGTGCACCTCGCAAAACATATCCGGCAATCGAAACCTCTCGGCCTTGTTGTGTCTCATTTGTATTGTCACCCAAGGTCCACAGTAACTGAATCTGAGGACATGACCATACAGTTTTGGTTGGAAATCTTCTGACAGTAGTAAATTTGAGATACTTGTATGTATTTGACTGACGGCGAGTACAGTTTGTGTACTAGGCTCCATTGGTGTGCTCGCAGCAGAAAATATAACGAATGGAAACTGGGAGATGATCACATAATTGCACATTTGTAACAAGAACAATATTGGTTATAATAACTTTTCTTTCATGTTTGCCTATGGTGAAACGGTGATCCAATATTTGTATACGTGGGATGTGACTACCTAGGGACGACAGCATGATTCACACTAGGAATCGCTAAATGCGTAATTTAACCTAATAATGTTTCTACCACCGCCAATTAATAGGGGTACCAATACTCGTTATTGTATTACGTAATGTAAGTTATGATAAAATAATCAGAATTTCAGAGTTTCGGACAGGCCAGTAAACACATCATTCTGGCTAAAATAGTTTGAAATTTTATTTTCTGACAGTTCAACAGCTCTACCAAGGTTGTCTGTTGGGAAAATTAGACGTGACAGATTCTAACAAATTTAGTGGCGGAAAGATGTGGATAAAATGCGTCATATATTCGCGAAGTTTTCCTAGTATCAATTCTTAGCCCTGATTTCAAGTGACTCTGTAGCCTTGACGGCTTTCTTGTGTGGGTTTCATTTCCACTGAAGTCAGCGAATTATAGCATTCAAATTACGCCAGCCAATGTTATCGACCTATTCTCTAAAGCTGGACGCATACCAGCAGTTGTTCCTTTACTGGGTTTTTCAAATCAGCCAATGCCATGTGGCTCCTTTTTTCTAGATGTTCGATTCCCGGGATGTCTTTGAGTCGTTTTTCTTCAAAATGTGTTGGTGTTTATCAACGACTGTAGTTCTCTTCTTAACTGCTTACAGTTGGTTGTTACCATTAACTATATGATATGAACACAGTGAAAGTCTTACTGCTATGTGTAAACTATGAATTTGAAAAAATTCTCATTAAAATCAATACGTTCACTTTATTTCCCATTGCAGAACACACTGCCTTGGTTTTTCAAAGCGAGTGGAAAGGGAAGGAAAATTTCGGCGCAAAAGTTTTTCTCTATGGATACGTCATTATGGATTTCTTCCTAATCGGCTAGAATGCTCCAATTTTTGTGACAACAGTTATTTGAGCACTTTTTCTTATCAATTTTCTGACTGAAGCAGACTTTTTCAGTGTTCAGTATAACTTTGAAAGTTCATGAAGTTACTCCGTGGGAAGTTGTTAACATATAATCAATTAGAAACCATCGAATCCCAAGTGACAGGGACGTGACATTGCTCGAACATTTTCATTGCACGCTTGCGCAAGAGTGCTGCGGAGGAGGTGTGTACTTCACAGCTCCGAAGGTCCGCTGTGCTACGGGGGATAACCGGCAACCAGACCCTAGGATTTGGAGTGGAGAACCACACAAGGTCCCAATAATTCAGTGTGGTAACGATCCGGACGATAGTGGATTACTGTCTACAACCATTGCGCACATTTCAGCCCTCAGCTTTCCACGCTAGCCCATAGCACAGTGAGCAATGTGGCCTCAGGGGGAAATGACTCAACCCTGATCAACGGCATTATGTGTCCTGCCTGTTCGGTTCAGATAAAGATATCGATTTCAAGAGAGTTCACTAAGAATCACGGGCCCGGTAACCGTAGTTTTCTGGTCGCCCCGGTTCAGCTATCCAGTTTGTTGGTAAGTGTTGGACAGGAGTCAGTGGAGGTTGTTATGTATACTTGACTGCCGGTTTTAATTTCAATATGGTCTGGTATCTAGTTTGGGTTGAAACTTCTGCGTTTTCCATTGTGTTCGCAGAAATCATGCACTAGTATACAGGGCAGAGTACCGTTAAGGTCACGCATTTTAGCCCTTAGCTTAACCGAGGTGGCATTCAACTTTCAGTCAATACAGCATGATAAAATGTTCTTCCTTCCTTACCTTCGGAAATGTTCATAGTCCGACTTGGAACTCGAAGATTCACAAGATGAGGCTTGACTGCAAAGGAGACATTACATTTTTTACTACTTGAGCAACTTGAGTAGCGAGATTGTGAATTTGCAAAGTAATCAGCGGCTCTGGGCTCCGGAAAAATTAGCTACCCCATATAGCAATCAAACCCAATTCGTACGGTCACTGAAACGTTCCGTTACTTCTGTTCCGAACAGAGTATTGCCGGGTACTGGAAATGTAAATGCCGGAAACAAACTAGCACGTCACGTGAATGTCAGGTGAATGCTATAGATTTACCGTCCAGAAACGCACGAGCTTTGGTCAAAGAACAGTCTGAAGTTCAGCGCAAAGGAAATTAGTAAAAGTTAGCCAATTTCAGTCCACAAGAAAAAAGATGTTTTAAGCAATTCAGTACAGTAAACGGAACTAAAAACTGGGTGGTATGTGGACCATCATTGAATGCATTAATCCGAGGTATCCAGTTGTTAGGAACAAAATTGCTTCTTGAAGCTTTTATTTGTTACAAGATGATGTGCTTTGTAATAACTACAATCAATTCACAAATTAGCAGTGATATAAACCTTACTGCACAATTGTATGTTCCTAATTTCAGCTCTATATCGAACCGGAATGGAAGTTATTTGATTCATTTCTTTGGCATGTGTACCAGAGTGATATCAGCACAAATGGAGCACAGATTGAACACGATTATTCAGTATTAATTAAATATAATTTAAACGTTGCTGATAATCAGTAAACGTGTGGTTAGCAGATCTCAAACCTGAAGAGTTCGCGATTTAACTCCAGCTCAATAATAATGACGACTATAAGGTTCGGACAATGGTATTTTTGATTGCACGACAATAAACTGTGGGTGTAAAGTACGGGTATGCTCCCTGCGGTACTGAACAGGTGGTAAATCTCGGTTCTGCACGGGAAGGGATTACTAATGCAACAAGTTACACTGGAAGAACGCACTGCTAGGAAGGATCTTCAGAGCACATCCAACAACAAACAACCTACGGTTCTTGCTTACTATATGAGCGGTAGATTATATTTTGCATAACACGGCATTCAAAGCCAGTTCCAGACGGGTGCCACATCATGTAGTATATAAGTTCAATAAGCCTTCCACAGCCAGCCCGGATAGTCTTGTGGTTAGGGAATTCAATTCACAACCATTCATTTATGGTCAGAGTTCCAGTTTGCGCTCGATGGAAGTTCGCTGGTGATTCCTAACAAGGATGAAACCGCTGTACAGTGCTTCCATGGTTTTCAGTGGTTTAAACGTTTACAGTGCAAGATGAATCTGATATTACATAAGAGTCTAATATTTAACTGCTCGTCGCTGAAGTGAAAATATTTTTTAAGCAGTACAATCTTTTGATGAGTATTACGGGTACGATTCTTGTGAGATGCTTCGTCGTGTGTTTCGTGGCGCCTTACTCAATCAGTGTTCGTGCAACCGTTGTAGCCGTGGCCGAAGTTAAATCATTCGTTTTTTGCAGGCTTTACCTGATGTTCATTATCAGCCTTGATAATAGGAACCTCTTTCGTAGACCATTTTTATGGTATGAGGCCTCGAAAATCTGTAAACCAAGGTACATACCAGGGGCAACCTATTTGTGGTCCGCGTGAAAAAACAGCGGAATTCCTGATGAAACGCCACAGTGTGCTGAACAAATAGACCAATTCGTCTTCGAGTACTTATTTAGCAACGTCGCTATGTTTTGCCGGAAAAAGTTGAGCATGCGTGTTTACGAAATTGAATGGAATTTCAACAAATTACTGAGTCAGTATTCTTAAATGAATGCTCAAAAATGGAGCACTTTCTGGAAACTCCATTTGGTGCGTGAATTTCCCTATTGCTTAATCGTTTCCCACTTGAGTATTCGTGTTTCGGTTTTCTCGGTGAACTGATAACCTGATGTGAAGCTCAACACTGCAGATTTCCAAAGTGGCGAGAGTCATATATGAAAATAACAACGTAAAGACCTCTAACAGTTTTCGATCTTCCTTCTGTAGCGTTCATCGTTTCCAGACCACCTCCATTAGTTCTAGGAAGAAGACTTCTCTGCTTCTGGACCTCGGTAGTTTAGTTGTATGAAATAGTTCGTTTATATGAGATAAATGATGACCATTATCAGATAATTGTAGGAAAAACTACTGATCAAATTGTTATAAATGAAAAGCTCTCCTGAAGGGGTTGATCTGGTTGAAATCCGATTGTTTAGTTCGCCTCCATTTGGTTCATAAAGCTGTTGTCCACGGACTGGCCTGTAGCCCCATTTGGCTAACTTCCAACTTTCATCCGATTCTGGACTATCAGAGGCGTACTCTCTGCTTGCCAAATCATCGATGTGCTCCTCAGAGTCCAACATTAACCATAAGCAAGAGTGTATGTAATAGGATGACAAACCAGTGAAAATAAACTGACAATTACAAACTTTTAGTTGAATTTCACAGTTCAGCCGGGAAGTGGTACAAAGCAACGATAAAATTACTGCTGAATGACAAACCACGGATGTCATTACTCTGAAAGCTGAACAAAGCAAAATACCAATTGGAGACATAAAAATTCTATCCATTTATTGGTCAGAGTGGGTAGATCCGTCGTGTGAGCACAATCAAACGGAATCTACTATAGAACGTACGTACATTGATAATTACATAAAGGCAACTCAACAGAATGATAAGTCAGTTGTCACGAATATGAGTAATAATATCGAGTTTCCGATAGATTTATTACAGGATGATAAACTTATCAGATAAGCATTATTTTGAGCACCAGCAAGGACTGGATGAATGTGCGACGCTGATGATTCCTAAAAACGATGAAACGGCTGTGCCTCTGCGCACCTCTTCGCCATCTCCATGTTTCCAAATAGTGTTCTGTTCACTATCACGCACTAAGAATCCTCACTGAGTTCCCGAAGCATAAATTTGGGATCTTTGTCCCTTGTAGTGGTCAGTCGATCAATCCGTCTGTCTCTCGTTCGACCGTACGGTTTACGCAAGTGTGAACTGTGAATGCTACCTACCTACCCACATACATACATACATACATATACGCACAAGTAGTGTCGATGATAATGTTCATGGGTGGCTGATAAACCCATTTTGTGCTCGGACACGACAGCGTCAACGCAGAACCATATGATTTAATGTGTACCTTAACTAGCAAGTAGTAGTGACCTTTCTTGACAATTACCTTTGTGGTCTGCCTGGATGCAGTGAATAGCTATGCTCAACAGCCAAGCATAACCAGATAGTTGCTGCTATCTGTGGGCTACACCTATGAAGGAAAATGAGCCCCTGAGGGAAAATCGAACAACATTACTCCACTTTGAATTAACCCAGACGTTATTCAGAACCCGATGTTCATACACAGCAATAAATATGTGATCTGCTCGTTTTCTTCAGGATTTTTTACTGTCTTATGGGCATAGGATCCACCATGTAAGAAATGGAATAATTCTTTATCTTATGCACCACCACCTATTGCACTTCTGACTCCAATGGCCAGGGTGAAAGTAGCCCTTTGACTGCGCTGTTTAGAACAGATACGTTTTTAAGATTACATTTAAATATGCACCACTAGAGGGTAATTGTATGAACAGGATCTTGAAGTTGCCCTAAAATTTACGCGTCTTACAGTAAATAATTAGCAGACTGACCGTTTCGCATGACCTTCACAAAAACCTCTGGTCGAAAAACAAGGCTTTCTCCTGAATAACTACTAAATAGCCAGGTAACTTCCTTTTGTTGAATTTGGGGACTTTTTCAGTCATAACGGTAAAGATTTCCTCAACATTCAAGGTGTCTCAACATGAATTCCATCAACAAAGCTAGAATCGTTTTATTCCGATCCAGGTGAATAATGGTGGTTAGCATGATATGTCGACTTTCAGCGGGATCATTTTTCTGGGGATATTCTTATTTCAAATTACATTTTTCTTAGCCTTCTACAGCTCATCTCCTACCAAGCACCCATACGATAAACAAACTCATCCCCAAAATGGCAGGCCTCGTGATTTGTATTCCCTGATGAAACCAATACGTGGCCTCACTTGTTGGGCTTGCGGTGCAGCCTTCGTATCACATGATACTAGTCACATTGAAAAGTGTTACTACCTCGCGTCCAACAAGGCATAGGACAGCCTGAGAACATTCACACTCTGGATTAAGGTCAGAGATTCCCTGCACTGCTTTCTTATCATAATGCACATAAGATGGTCCTATTCATTCGAGTTGCTAGGTCCATTGACTGATGCTTCTATTAGCGTTAAACACTGAGCATATGGAGGCACAATACATCGGATCTGAACCCATTTGGCCAACGGCTGTGAAACGTTCATTATCGTGCACGAACACGTTTAAGCCTGTAATCATAGAGACAATGAAGCTTAGTGCTAGATCATGCTGAGCTCACAAATCAAAGGAAGTATTCGAGTTGCGTGTGACCATCCATATGGATGAAGCAGCGTGGCAGGTAGATTGTTGTCAAGTAGGTTTACAATGCCGTATAAAGTGACCTACTATCTCATTTGATCTAATCATGACAGAATTTTCGTGCTTTTTATAATTTAATATTTGAAGCCTAGGTTGAACAGGTAGTTTATCGCTTTTCAAAGAGGAAAGTAGTCAAGACACGATATTTCCGAAGTTCCAGTTATTATGATATAGAAACAGATCTTTTAATAAGTAATGTATTTTTGATATAATATTTAATAAGATAAGTGGTCTTCGAAATTGCGTGTGGAACGCAAAGGGCAAAAGGGGTTGGCTGGTGGGGTCTGCATTATTGATAGAATGCGAATGAGACTATTCCGTGTAGGGTACGGTTTGGTATTGTTCGCTTCACCGACAGTTTCTGGATGAGCTGACACGAACTGAGAGGATAAACTCGTAGTGTGTTTGAGTGTTCACGGGACGGGACTGGCATAAATTGGATCACAGGTTTTCGACCGGAATAATGAATCCTTGTCTAATCACGCGCATCATGGTTTTATTGCAGACCGAAGTCGGCTCTCCTATGTCCGAACTTGCAAGATCGAATCTGCATGAGAAGATCCCGTTCTGTGACGTAGTGTTTGTTGTTTTGGTTCCATAACAAAGAGGAAAGCGTAACAAAAACATATGTTTGATTACAATGGGAGCGGAAACAACAAAGTATAATATCATGAATTTACTCTCGACTTTTGTATCGTACCTTCAGATAGTGATGCTAATCACTGTACTAATACTATACTGATACCGGCGGCAACAGGATTCAGACAAGGGGTATCCGGGTAGGAGGCTTGCCATGATTACCGTTTGGCCACCGCTAGTCAGTCACGTTGGTAAAATGTTATAATCACAAAACCAAAAATCTAAGGTAGAATTTAGCAAAACGATTTACTTTCTAAGACTCAGTGAGATGTTCTCAGTATAGCAAATTGATCAAAGAAATTCGACTCTATTCTAAATCAAAATCTTCAACTACAAAAGGATCATAGGGGTCAATTTGATACCGTAGATGAATCGTACTGGCCACCTGAAGAATGAAGTATACTCCTGGGTTAAGTTTTCTAGAAGAGAAAATGGCCCCATTGAAGGGACACATGTAAACGAGTGCAACACTTAGGAAAGCTTCAGTCTTGTTGCAAGAGAGGCAGTAATAGCAACGGAAGACGGAAGCCGTTGAATTACAGGAATAAGAAGTGCGGCTATTTCTAGAGCAAACAGCGAAACCCAAAATGGACACTACAGAGGAGCGGATAGATCGCAATGGGTAGTGAGGTGGTCCAAATTTCGAGTTATTCAGGTAGGCTTTGTGAATGAAAAGCAGGAAAGCAAACTCAACGTTTACGGGTAAATGGCCCAAATGGAAGCGAAATACTATCATGGTATGGCGCCGGCTTTAAAAGTCGTCCATTCAAACAGGTATATATCTCTCATCATCTGCAATCTTTTGGCTTGGTCCATTCATGTCTCAGCTCGTCGTCACACTCATGAAATCTTCGAAACCAAAAGGTAAAGGCTCTTCCTAAGCACTACCTTATGATTAAATAAACTGAGCGAAAAATCCCGAAATTAGTCTCAGTCTTTCGATTTGATATATTCACTGTGTTAGCTGAAACCTGCGAATAATAGGTTTTTTTGAAGTCATCAGTTTATTGTAGATGTGATTCGATAGTTTTATATCTTCTTCATCCTGAGGGTTGGAATCCACGCGAGAATGACCGGCTGTGTTCAGTAGGTAATCGTTGTGGAATTGGGTCCTTGACATTCCGTGTTCAATTCCCGGCACTGTCGATCACTTCTCCGCTCGGCAGCCTTGATCTGACCATAATCCCCTAAAAGAGGTATTGTACTTTGTCATGTAATAAGTAGGGGATGCAAAATATTACCATTATACTGAGGATGCCACACTCAAAATCTATCAATAATGTAGCTGAAATGGACGAATGGAAAACTGATCATTCACCATAATCAAGTGCTTAAATTTGCCCTTGATTGGAGGTTTACTGGAGAGTGGGATGAAAGTGATGGTAAAAAACAGCAAACTGTTCCATTTCCGATTTATCAAGTCATTTTTTTAAATGCCACAAAAGGCAAAATATTTTTCTCCGAGAAGGACGTAGATGCTTGTTTGAAATCTAGCACGACGTATATCTGTCAGGCACGGTTTCTGAGTATTTTAGCTGTACAAAAAGGGAAATGTCTGTTTCTGCTTCCTTTCAACGAAAAGAACGAAGCAACTACTTTACTAACATCCGTGATCTTCGTACCAAAATATTTTCTACTAAAACCATACCAAGACGATATAACTACTCACCTCACACTTGCAGCCGAGGCAAATTAAGCCGTCATTAATAGTTGCACTTAGGGAACAGTCCACGAGAGCGTTTGACGATTTGTCTAAGATTGCTAATTTGCTCAGGAACTGAGCACAGTAGCTGCCGTCCACCGTATCAGATGTGACACCAGTATCACAGAGCAGACGCTCACAAACGGTCATCTCGTTCTATTTGGGGGCAGATAGAAATAGAGACAGACGTAAGGATTGAAAATTTGGTCACGGAAATAGCAAAAGTGACTTATGGGGCTCCCAAATGTTTTGGAAGTTGATTTTAAGAAACATTGTAAAATTATCGTGTTTCTTCGATATAAGGTTTTGCCACAAGTTTACCTGTCTACGGATGACATGCACATTGTGTTAAATACCGGTATGTCATATTGGTATAGTCTATCAACTCATATCATGCAGCTTTGATTACAGCGTGTCAGCCAAACCTGTTGGGGTATTTCGACAGAAATTACCTATCTTCAGAAATTTTCCTGTTGGTTTCACCTCTCTGAGAAGATTTATACTCAATTCTGAAGAGATCACCAGAGATTTTTCTCCGCAAAGCATTTACGGTAAACAGGTAGTCAGTAAAAATTGTTTCAGTTAGCGGTGTCATTTAAAAATCTTTAAAGTCCAGTTGATGAAGGCAACAATTAAAAGATTGGTCACATTCAGATGTTTCTCAAAAGTGTCCGCGAACCCTCTAGCTTGACTGAACACGGATGGACAGTTTGTATGTTGTGCACAATCCTTGTTGTTTAGTCGAACCATATTTGACTTGAACGAAGCTTTTCGCCAGGACTACCGGGTTAAGAAGTATGTAATCAAGAACTTGGCTGCCCAGCGCTCCAAGCTCTCACCCGCTTAAACATCGTTATATTCAAACAGTCAAGCTCCGATGACTCATTAGTCTAGCCGAAAAGTATCAACGAACAGTTGATCAAATGAATCACCGATCTCATTCAGGTTCACTTTCAGTACAGAACTAGGTCCGAATTACCGGACCTCAACTAGATAATCATTGTTGCATTAAAGTTTGGGGATAGTCTTATATCAGGTGCAATACTGGCATGAGTGAGAACCACTGTAACCGAGCCTGTCTGAAATCTTGGGCTTTTCACTTTGGGATTGTTCGGCCTAATAGGTATTGAGCTCAACAACCAGACACGAAACTGATCCACCAGCTGCAATCGTGATGTAAATATATGTGCCAGTTTGTTTTAGAAAGAACTTCATTGACATAATTTGTCCGATTTCAGCGGTGGATTTTTTTCCTTTTGAGAAACCGAGTAGGTGGTACCTTTTTCGTGAAAATCATCGCCTGACGAGTTACACAATACACTGGAGAAGCTGTGTGACTTCAGCAGACCAGGGAGGGCCGATCAAACTGGTACCTGTGCTTGGTACTTATACCAGTCTCGGATAATTTCTTACAAACATTGTACATCACTGCAACTCACATTTTTATAGCAGATATTCCACAATGAGTCCGCGTTGCGTACCCATGTGTAATGGTAATATCCCCGAGATGGATCGGTTCGTGTCTGGTTTGGGGTGCTGGTAAGACACAGCGAACAGCAATTCTCGGTCCAGTTGAATCGTAATGTTGAATCCGACTTACAATGGGGACAGGGATAAAAACCACCCCATTCTTTTGGTGGCAAGTTAGTTAGAGATGATATAGAACGTCCCAGATGTTCCAAGGTCAAATGCGTTGCGTTCGGACACCACAGTATTCCATTCTGAAAAAAATTGAACTCCAGATTAAAACTCGAAGCTTAGCTGAACACAAAATAAGATACCATACGGAATATTGTTTTCTGTATTACGTGAAGCTGGAAATCTAAAGTTATCAATAACTTAAAGATCGTTTTGTATTTACTCATTTTAGACAAATACTTGTATCCGGTAAGGCTCAGCGGAAAAAACTGGGAAACATCGGATGTTATAGGTGGACTGCTGGGAACACGGCGATACCCGTTTTGTTTATCAGCACGAAACTACTGGCCAAGGATTCAAATTTGTAGAATTCTCACTCTTAGACTTGCTTACGAATAAAACACTGATAGCAACTTTCATGGCACAGAATAAGAATCCTTGAACCGTCGTCCTCCACGAAGTTTCAGTCATTTGCTAGTCATCAGACTTATCGCGTGCTTGATTCGTAGATGAACTCCGTCTGCTTTTTCAGCGAAAGTAAAGGCGGTAATCGATTGTTTCCATGAAAAGCCCGTATAGCACAGGTCAATACATACCTCACTTTGTAGGCAATCCGATCAGAATATGCAAACAGAAGATGGGAAGTACTTCCCACAGTTATTTGAGAATAGTGCTTGGGATTGATGACATTTTTTTACGGACTCCATCTTTCACGCACAAATCTCAGGCTATCCTACCAACCATGTACTCAGAAGCGCCAGAATCAAATTTCGCTTTTGTTACAGCCCTTTGTTGATGGAACTTCAAAAGACTTACTAGACGGTATTGCAAGCGCACGCCGACAGATAGAGAGCAAAATCATACAATACGCAAGGCAGCGGGAAGCTATGAGACACACGGTGAGAGATGATCAGTAAATGCGGGTGTTTCACATAAGAATGTCTGACCCTTTGAAACTTACGGGATTCAGAGAGCGAGAGAAGAAGTTCAATGATATCACAAACAAACGAACAACAGAGGAGCGTCAAGCATGTTCGATGGAATGAAGCGCGACTACAAGTAAGCAAAAGATCACATACATCGATTCAGCAAGGAAATCAGGGGGTCAGTGAAAATGGGAACTAGATGCAGGTAAAAACTGAACGTTAGGGCTTAAATACCGATGCAAACTGGAAACCAAGGGACCAGTTATGAGCAACACAACATAGATAAGACCAACAATTTGGCCGATCACAAATGCAAGTTAAAAAAGAGTAGAAGGTGGCATAGCAACAGGTCAGTAGATAAAGGACACCGGGGGAATAAACAGGTAAACTGGGTACGGGGATAGAGAAGGAGCGGATGAATTTTCAGTTCAACTGGTCCAAGAGACTGGGTCAAGAGCAAAGATCAAATTCTTGGTGATAAAAAACAAATACGGTCTCCTGGGTACTGCTAATGTTCATTTGTACTTTAATTAGAGGCTGATTTCCACAGAGGATTACCACCTTTATTTGATAGACTGTAGTTCCTTGTACCTATTTACTGAACTCTAAAAGCAAACTGACAATAAAGCCGGCGATTATAGATAATCACGTCACGTACAAGCTCTGTGGCGCCTGTTGACCAGTAACTGATATAACTCAGGTTCACCGAACAGTCTTTTTCTCCGAAAAAAATTCTTGAATGTCAGGAACACTAGGTCCTAGTCTCCCATATATACCGGCAGAAGCCATCTTTGACTTGTATGTGGGGTTGAAGTATATTTCACTCGGGATCTACAACAGAAGCTCTCGGTCAAGATAGATGTCTGCTTCCATGGTCTGGAAGATTTACGTAAGACTTAGACTTGCATTTGCTAATCTAGTTCTTTCGCAAAGAGCAAGGGATTTCGGTATCAAAGGGATTAAGCTTCGCCCATCCCCCCCTTCCGACTGTAGCATGAAGGATCGATTCACCAGTGTTCTTTCGACCCTCCACAATGCAACTCGAGCCAATCTAAACAACAGGGTTTGATGTTGATCCTGAGTTATTGACAAAAAATGCATGAGCGACGGCTTCATAAGCTGTCTCGCGAGCTTCTTAGAATATACGAACCTCACTGGCGTTGAGTCTCATCAATTATCCAGCTGCGATGCCACTAGTTACTGTAGTGGCATAGACAAGGAGGCCTATCCCCACCGCTCATCTTTGACTGCCCGTCCATCTCATCTGCGAAGGACCGCAAAGGAAGTCGTCCACGGACAAACCTTAGAGTGACCAATCCCATGTGATTGAATAGAGAAAAAACACACATGAAAGCATTCTCCTACGCTTCCACGGTGTTTTATGAAGATCAAGGCTTGGTCTGAACTGATCACCAGTGTCACAGACAATGCTCAAGCACCGTCTTGACGAAAGTGATTCGTTGTCTTTCATCAAAAACGATTACTTTCATTCGGAACTGAGAACGTAGTTGAAAAAATCACCACAGTTTGACACCCGTTTACCTAATTGGAAACCTGCCCCGGACAAAAGTAACGAAGTTTCGTTTAGAGATTCAATTGCCAGTTCATTATGACGGGAAGCTCTGAGGATATAATTGACATAATGTGTCTTTTAGAAGGTAATTTTATTCGACTATTCCTAAAACAGTGCAAAAATGTCAGTATTGCTATTTTAAACGAAGATATAACGTAACTGGGACAAAGTCCTCTGCAAAGTGTAGAAGGGGATACCATCTGACACTCTTTTGGCGCGTTGTACACGTCGCAATAAAAAGCTCACCTATCTGTCATCGGGCTTTCAACTTACTTAGATGTTTGCTTTGTATCAACTATCACAGCCACGACACTCTATCCAAACCTGGTAAGGATTCTTGAAAAGTTGTCATTATTTCCGAGCATTAGTATGATTGTGAGTGTAGTGAATGCTCCCCCAGCTTAGCAGTAGTAGTAGTGGTAGCTGTACAGTAGTTGCGGGCCGGTTCGTTATTTTGATTAAAACTGGTTGTTTTG
This sequence comes from Fasciola hepatica, assembly GCA_948099385.1. Taxonomy (NCBI): domain Eukaryota; kingdom Metazoa; phylum Platyhelminthes; class Trematoda; order Plagiorchiida; family Fasciolidae; genus Fasciola; species Fasciola hepatica. Next base: position 13,027,264 of record CANUEZ040000182.1, read on the forward strand.
ACGCCATCAGGCAAAGCCGCTCGGAAGTTCTAACAGAAGAGCTTCACACTGAAAGAGTATTGCGAAGTGGCCACCCGAAGTGAAATTGAATGTTTTGATGTCTGAAAGAACGCTTCGGTCTTCAGTTAACAGAACAGCTCACATCAATGGTAACTCATCAACTTTTCTTCCGTAAGTAGGACGAGTATGATATTTGAGTGGTTAACGAGAATGGAGGAGATGGTTGGCGAAAGTGGCATTTTTGTCTTTTCCTTTTGTTGACTCGGAAACAATCCATCCAAGCAGAGTTTCAATCGTACGTGGTTGTTCTCAACGTCAGGTTTCCTGACCGAACGACCGAGGAGCTTCTGATACTTTGTACTGGATCAATAGCGTGAATTTTCCATTGCAACAATTTGTAGAAGGTACTTCTTTCAAGAGTGGCGACTTAAATGCTTCTACACTTAGTACTTTGAGGGCTGATATCAAGAACGAGGGTACCCCGAGTGCTTTCTTAATCTCATTAATCACTTATGTGTTCAGGGAAGGTACAATTTCCTTGGCAAACTCATTGCTGATGTCAAAAGATTAATTGGCTGCAAACTAACCACACATCCGCGGTTTTTCACTAGTTTAGATAGGTTCAGCCTACCATTCTGAATGAGAGGGCAAATCAACCCGTAGTCCAAAAGAGCTCAAGCTTGTGATTCACGCCCTGGCCTTACAATGACCACCGGAATAGAGCCCAGAAGTACTTCTACACCTAAGGCCTCTATGACAAAGAAGTCTGCTCGACTTGTAGGCCTCTAAAGCCTCTGATTTCTTGCGTCTGCTCGGGCATCCAGCGAGTTCACAGCAACTTCTTTTCAGGAAAATGTAGGCTAAGTGATTCACATTAGAGTATCAAAAGGACACTCTCCATTACTCGACTTTACGCCATTGTTCGTCAAGTCTGAGTGCGCGACGGTCCTGAAATTTATGTGAAATGAAATGCTTGCTTCCACGTCAGACAGTTTTGCACCTATCGCTCCCTCATTGAGTAGCATAAGAGTTGTGCCCTTCGGGAAATTCCCCCATTGATTTTGTGAAGAGGTGTTTCTTTTCCTCTTGTGTGCAGTTTGACAAAATTGGCGGCGTGCAGCCCTAGCCTAGTAGTAAGCAGTGTCGATGCAGGTCACGTAGATCGTCACGTCGAGGACGGCTTGCTGATCTACGGTGCAATATTACAAAAATGCGAGTCGAATTTGGAAGGCTTTTTACCATTACTGCTTCCTTTGATTTGTACGAACTTTTACGGATCATTGATATTGAACTTTGTCCGTTAACAGCTGATAAAAGGTTAAACACTCTCCTTGGTACTTGAGTTATGGTACCATCATAAAATGTTCATTATATAATTCCCAAATCACCCTCGGTACTATGTTTGTTCAACTTGAATGAATGTTGAACAGTTTTACTAGTAGGAGACGTAACTGTTATATAAAGGGACTCATCAGGCTGGGTGAAACATTTGCACAAATCTTCCGTGGTTTTCATTGGCCAGATAAAATAAGCTGCTATATAGTGAACCACATTTTATATAAATCAAACCTCATATCACGAAATTCAAATAAGTAGTAAACCAGGCCTTATTCACAGTTGGAATACTTCATCGAACAGAGTTTGTTGTCATCAATTCGTTGATAACGAGAACTGATGACTAAACGGCCGCTGTGAAGAATTGAAGATGCTGCAATCTAACTTTCCATCTCTTGCCGCCGTCGCTCTCAGTCAGTGTCTCCATTCAGCAGCAAATTATTGTTCACGTCAGCTGTCTAGAAGCATTGTAACATTTTGTAGGAATAAATAGGACTAACGATTACCAAAAAGTAGGGCTGTTCAGTTGTAATACTGCAAATTTGAGAAGTATGAGGATATAAAGACCTGTCTGTGATGGCTTCAGCATTTTTCGTCAAACTTTATGCCTCCGTTATTGGGACGAATCACAGCTTTCGAAACTGAAAGCAAAGTTCTGGAAATTCACTCTGCCGTGAATCTTAAGGTTTTGACTTGCTGTCTGGGTTTGGTTCATTTTTTCAGCAGTAATCTACTGATCCTTGACAGTTAATCGCTCTGTTCAGTTGGTGATTGGTGACATATCTTTGGTCACATATCAGTTTTGATGACTTTGATACTAATCTGTTTTGAACGTGAACCGCGAAAACAAAATAGTCGTCATTCCACACAATAGCATTTTGTCTCATTTGGTACGAAAGCGAATCAAAACAGAAGAATTTATCACTGCACCAACAGCTATATAGCGCTCGTTCAATTCGTCTTGTAGTGGGCCACGCCTGCGCAGCATACCACATGCGCTGAATAGAAGAGAAAAAGCTGCACAGTCCCCATGGTTTTATTGGTTGCGGTACCGTTGATTAGGCTTGCAGAATCATTTCAAATGACTAACTAAGAACAGATATCGGTTATTTGAAACATTCGGTCCTCTTAATCCAGTTCATCAAAACAGACAGAAGACATAAATTTCGAGATGCAAGCGTTTCTTTTAATGTTCACAGTCGCGTACGTAAAGCATGCGACTGAGAAGATTAAAAGAAACGCTTGCATCTCGCAATTTATGTCTTCTATCTGTTTTGATGAACAAGATATCGGTTAGTATGTAAAATTTTGGAATTGCTGTTGTCATAATCCACAAAACTTGCCTGGCAAAATAGCCGATAAGTTTAAATTCATCAGTGATTTCAAAATCAACAAAATTTTCGAGAAAAAGAGAACTGCTCATTTGCATCTTCGTTGTACAGAGTGATCAATGGAAGTGAACCCAGCCTCAGAGAATCGAATTTCTATATATGCTACTGGGAACGACAGGAGTAGCTGGATTTTGACATCCGGCAAAAAAAAACGCTCTGGATTGTTCGCTTGAGATGATGATGACCAGTACCGAGATTTGCTAATTAAAATGCCAAAAATGGTTCACTTTAGCGCGAAGCGATCATACAAAGCTACCGACGTACTCTCACCGCGCTGGTGGTGGTTTATCGACCAATATGGACGCGCCTATTGCTAATAAACTGGCCGTGTTGTTTGATTTTGAAGCGCTTGTATGGAAGATCCAAATAAAATAACAATTGAAGTAATATTCGATCGACAGTATATCATCCATTGTCAAAACATTATTCGTTGGCCTGTTCTTGGTTCAGTCGTGTGGATTCACATTGGTCTGGTGAATGTGTGAGTACTAAGCGGATCTTATTTCCTAGTAACAACCAGTAACAGTTCATCGATTGCGGTGGTTCAGTGGTCGTCATTCAGAAATGCAGTCGACTTTGCCGTTCACTAGGACTGCCTGCTTCTAACAGCAACAGATTACTATTTTTCAGTTTCCATAAATAACGTCAAACTGTGGTGTTATTCCAAGATTTGTTACTTAAAGCAAAGTGCTCCTCTGATAGGAAACCGATTATTTTAGGGCGGGGGATACCACTGGATAGTGATATAGCTTTAATACATCTTTGTAAAATTAAAAAAAAACATTTTATTTGGATATCCAGGAAAAATAATGGAGAAAAGTGAGGCCGAATAAGATTTGACGACTTGTCCAAGGTTCTCCAGGGTCACCCGATACATTTACCAAATCGAACGGAGAACAGCTCAATTATGAATGCACCTGAACTATGTCCGAAGTCACACTATACACGCAAATGATCATGCACTTAATAATTGCAGTTACTGTGTATTCCGCCAGAAAAAACTGAAATGACATCCATCCTTCCCTACCTGACAGCTCGATAAAGTCTTTGAATGAACTTATCCCAATCACGAGATCAAACACTATAGAGATTGAACTCGTAGTCGGGCTGGCGGTTAGTTTGGCAAATTGATAGTATATCACTTGTTAGAGACTGTTAAATGCCATTAAGTGATCAGCACCTGGCACGGAAGGAAGGTATTAGAAACCGAACTAGTGCACTCGGCCATGTAGAGCGTATCAGGTCTCCGCGGTGCAGTACAAAACCACGAGATCCGTCCAATCAGCGATCGTGGGAAGGAAGATATGACCATGTGACATCAGAAGTGACACTTGTAGTTGCAAAACTTAACAGCCAAAATGATGCCATTATTCATAGTTTTCCCTCTGATTTCCAATCCCGATGATTGTTTTAATATTCATGTTAGGCTGCTGCTGAGAAAAAGGAACCACCGCAATCGATGAACTGTTACTGGTTGTTACTAGGAAATAAGATCCGCTTAGTACTCACACATTCACCAGACCAATGTGAATCCACACGACTGAACCAAGAACAGGCCAACGAATAATGTTTTGACAATGGATGATATACTGTCGATCGAATATTACTTCAATTGTTATTTTATTTGGATCTTCCATACAAGCGCTTCAAAATCAAACAACACGGCCAGTTTATTAGCAATAGGCGCGTCCATATTGGTCGATAAACCACCACCAGCGCGGTGAGAGTACGTCGGTAGCTTTGTATGATCGCTTCGCACTAAAATGAACCATTTTTGGCATTTTAATTAGCAAATCTCGGTACTGGTCATCATCATCTCAAGCGAACAATCCAGAGCGTTTTTTTTGCCGGATGTCAAAATCCAGCTACTCCTGTCGTTCCCAGTAGCATATATAGAAATTCGATTCTCGTGGTGTGGATCCAGTTCCAGTGTACACATTACAGTCCATGGGAAAGCAGTAGTAATCCGACCGGGAACGCCCTCACTTAGTTTGTGTGCCGTTTTTCATCTTGTTTCTTTTAGTCTGTACGACACAGTCACGTCCGTTATCGCTTCTTTACTGTCCATACTTGTAATTTACGCAATGAACCACTTACCTATCCAGTGAGTATTATGCAGGCTCCACCTCACATTTTCCTACTAAATATTTTACAACGGTCAACTGGTGAAGAATATAAAGGTCCAAAAAATGAACTATTATGTTAATCAGATACCCGATTGGTGATCCAGAAGGAATGCATAAATTAACTGGTGATCTGAATTCCACGGAATTGAGCTTCAAACGAATATATGCTCATCACGAAAAGCATTGTTCTGTACAAAATAACATTCCCAATTACTTCCCGGTTTTGTGGTTTTTCATTGCCTGCTTGTGTGTGGGCTCAGTAGAAAGGCGGGATATCCCACAGTCTCTAAGGTTCACAGTGCTGTTAAGGCCCATGGTGATCTTATCCCCTTTCGGCCAAATAGTAATTTTTTACTTTTTGAACGGAAGCTCTATTTACGAAATCGTCGGATTATTCTGCAGTACTTCTGAGAATCCTGTTGTTAATCAGATCGAACTTCACTCCCTTTTCCGCATATTGAGAAAGCTTCCCAGCTTTTCCCGTGCTTAGTGATCCGCCAGCTTGAATAATCAGCTTATTTTAGGTGTCTTCTCTTCTTTTCTTTTGTAGAAACCGTCACCCACAAAATTGAAATGTTAGTTCGACGAACGACATTTAGCTTTAGTTTAAAATGGAACAAATTTAGAAGAAGAGGGAACTCTTCTTGAAAGCGACGGTTGTCCACGTCGAAAAAATACTCACAGAAAAGGGAAAACAAACAGCCAGTTCAAGCAAAGCATCCCGTCGTACTGAAGTGAATAAAACGCTGGAGGGCAGACCCGAATTGGCTGGAGGGAACGAAGGTGACTTATAATGATGTTCTGTGTGTTTGAGTCTCTCTTGGGGATCGTTGGATTTGCCCTCGGGAAGATGTTGACGGTGATTCCTAACAAGCCAGAACAACCAGCTGTGCAGTTCTCCCGTGGTTACCAGTGACGAGATGAGAGTTGATATTGCTTGAAGAACCATTTCACAAATGAACCAAATCATCTACTGCTTAAAATCAAGTGGTTTTATCATCGAACACCTGCACATTCCTGGGGGACGGTGGTGATTGACCGACATTTGTGTCTGCGTACAAAGTTTGAGATAGAAAGGTCGGACCGCGCCATAGATGCTTGATGTTATTCTGCATCTCGTTATTTTCCTTGTACCGCTACCGGTGCTGACCTTTTGGAGCCTAATGTGATTCTCCAACCCAAATCTCAGGCTCATTGTTGCCTGCGTCCCTCGACTTTACAGTGAATTCTCATGGTTGAAAGCATTTCCCTTCCACTGGGATTTTATGTGAGCACCTTATAAATTAGGCTCACTTGAAAAAGAGGTACGGTATTGAAATTCGCGGGACAGTTTATGAACGTAGATGAGCTCCAGTATTATGTTTCTGGGTAGGGAGGTGCACCCTCTTGATGGGTTCATTCAGCGAAAACTGAGTCTTGCAATAGAAAAATTCACATTTTGTTTGTAGTGTAAGTGTTTGTGTTACCAAGTGTTACCAAGAGTATTTTATTACCAGCAATTATTATGTACACTGTTGGGACCTTAAAAGAATTATCTGAAAGTAAATGTCTGCCACGAATTTTCCTTCAACCATGAGAGATGGAAAACAAAATCTTTTACCGTATGTCCAATTATAAAAGTTCTTTTTTTGACTGTTACGGTATTTGTTTGCTTGAGATGTGTGATACTGTTAATGTAAAGCATATTTTCTTCTAAAAAAAACTGATATGGAGAAATACCACCGACTCAAGCGATTCTCTTGCTTCAGAAACTTGTAATTTCTGGACTAATTTTGTCCAGCTTATAATCCCACGTTTTTAAAGTATTTCTGATAGCTGAGCAACACGCACCGTCCATTCCGGTCGGCAGTGGATAAAAAAATGGAAATACATAGTCAGCTCGTGGTGAATAGGAAACGGGATTAGGCGCGTAGGATATATTGGAAACTTTGGGCTTGGTTCAGGGAATCTATCCACCTAAAGTGCAGAAAGGTTCTTTGGTGTACCAAAGAAGTTTCATTTTCGGTGAGCCTCTCTTAACAGGTGACTTAGCCGAGGGATTGAATATCCCGGTCATTTTAGTTCACCGTGTGCATGTTCCTTTTCAGTACACAGAAGGGATTGTCAACGACCGGTGGGTATTGAGAACGAGGAAGAAACCATGTAATTTTTGGTAAAACTTGACCTCAAAGGAATATGGCAACCCGTTTGGTAAATACTGAGTATGTACAAGCAAATCAATGGAAAATTGATTTGTGAAAGGAAACTGAACTAAAAATAGCTTAGAAACAGGAAAAGAAGTTTGCGGACTGGAACGGGAGATAAAAGAGATCGTACCAAAAATTATCCATGTTTTGTTTTCTAGTCTTCATCTCCGATACTGCCTACCAAGAGAGACAGTTGGGAAACTACTTTATTCAAGGCTTTTATCCGATTCGTTCTGGCTAACCAAAAAGCAACACCCAAGCGTCGAAAGTCCAAAATATTGGACAAGAACCTTAAGCCGACAGATAGTGAGCAGTATCATAGACTTAGGACCGAATATCTGACGAATTACAACCACAATTTACCGGACGTGGTTAAATTAAAGGTGTCTGGTGACAGTCGTAGCGAGCTTTCAATAAAACTGAAGGCGAACTAGGCCAGCTTTGAATCCACTCATGAAGGATACATCAAACTGTGAATGTGCAATTTGGGAAACTCCGTTCGTTATTAATGACCAGATAAGTTCTAAACGTGGAAATTTCCTGTTTCTCTGGTCATTGGAGAAGATGCGGACGCTGAGGAAGATCCAATTTATCAGGAGTGACTAGGTCACTTACTCGTTAGAAAACATACATATCTACACATGGATATGATACTTCACAGAATTACCGAAGGGGATGATTTTATTGAAGCGATGGTAACTGATTGTCACACAGGTCTCATATCCATATTAGGAGATGGGCACAGATGGGATCCACACAACGCAAGGAACGATAAACTCTGAAGAGCTGTGGTTAAACATACCTAGAAAAGGCGTCTTATCGGTCAGGAGCTACTTCTAGGCCTTTTCAGATTACAGCGAACTGATTGATTTGTATGAAAAATCACGTGTACTTCGGTATAGTGCAAGCAGTTAAAATAGTCAGTCATAAACAATTTATAAACTATTGTCGAGTAACCACTTGGTTTGGAGTAGGTTTCATTCCAGTTATTCGAGGATCATAGTCGGAAATGAAGTTCTCTGAGCTACAACCGTCACAAATAATTAAAACCATTGTGGTCCTCAGATTAAGATTAGGCAGATGTCTTTCTGGCGCAAAATTCTTACTTGACACTGACACAGAGGACAGAAGTGATTGCGCGACCACCGATTGATCAGATAATGTTCACTTGGCAAATGAACTACCTCCAGTCGACCATTGCTAACGTGCTCCAAAGTACAAGCTGTAAAGTGGGCGGAAGCAAAAAATATGCACAACATACGAGGTTATTGGCATTGTTACTTTATCGCATCATTATCATCTGGCTTTTTTATGTGGTTACGTTTCTAGGATACGCTTCCGTTGCTTGAGTATGGATGCCGGCTTACTAGAGCGTAGCAACGCCGACGGAGTCACTGATTGGTGAATTTTTTAGTGAAATCGATCAAATGGTCTTCTTAGCTTCATCATTTAGCCGGTAGATAACGGGAGGAGACAATGGTTTCATTGGTTCCTTGTTATGTTTGTATACCTTCGTAAATACGCCCATTTTCAAAAAATCAAATTCTCTTCATTTTAATCACTATCAAACTTAGTTTAAGTGAAATTCGTCGAACAAAACACCATCGGTTTTTGGGGATAAGACAGACTTGTTGAATGGTTTGCATAGACATGACAAATAAATCTTAGAGGGCATTTTGTGGAATGATTGTTGTTTCGAATCGAAAACAACAGCCTGTCAAAGGATAATCCGCAACAACCTAATGCATCGAAAATAGATAAAAGAATCACCCTCAAGACGTATCGCTGTCATGATTTCTGTATCGTACCATAGTTCACCATTACAAGGTCAACAGCTTCGCAGATACCAAAACTTCAGGGAACCTTGATTTCCACAAATATCCACATTGACATCAGCTTTTGGCAAATAACGTGACCCTGCATGTGAAATCTGTGAGTAATGACGAAAGGTTTCATTGTTGGTGCGCATAGCAAGTGTAACTTAGTGTAATTCCTGTCTGCATGCACACACTGAGCAAGAAAGTCTACTGCAAACACTGCCACTAGTGAATGAATAAACGTGTGCATGAAATGACTCGTCATACAGTAGCAACACTGAGCTGACTATCGAAAATCAAGGATGCACTACTGTTCAGCTGCTTATTTCCCTCGTTGTTAGTAATCAGTGGCGGGGCACTAAGTTGGACCTAAATAGAGGTTGCATGTTTGCGAGACTAGACTCCATATCATCACGCTTGCTTCGCGTCAAACCCATATGATGTTGCACTCTCTCGCCATAGGCTTTGCTGATTAAACAGTCGTTACCAGCACAGATACTGACTCTTGATACGTGGTATCTAAGGAGAGACTTGGGAATTAAAAGCAACCCAAAGACCTTGGTTGAAACTTTTCAGAAGAATCTCAAATAGTACCAGTTAGGGCTTCGTGGATTTGCATTGTTGACAATTCCTAGCAGTGATGAAACAAATGTACAACATTTCGATGATTTTCCAAGTTGATTCGAGGGTTGGAACTGCATGATGATGACCATGGTGAACTGAACTGAACCAAAGAACAAAGAACACATGGCATACTTGAGTTTTACCGAATTTCGACGGAGTGTGCGAATGATTCATGAAAGTGCGGTTATCTAATTAAAGTTCCAAGGGTTGGCTATTTGGACCTCTTGTTTTACCAGAAACTGTAAAAATTTCAAAATTTCAGGTCCACAAACTGACATATTAGTGGAAAGGTCAAAAGTTCACTTTCTAATGTTAGTAACCAACATGAGATATCAAGCGACGTCTTAAAATAGGGCATGCATAACTAACGAAGAGCAGAGCCAGTCTCATCTTCGCCTCATCAACAATTCTACTTAGACTGATTGAAAATGCTCAGGCAAATGATCACAGATTAGGAACGTTACGAATCCGGGTCACAAACACCACAAATATTGACAGTTGTTGTAATAATCACTATGACACTACTATACTAAAGCAGATGGGATTTTTTAAACCAACTGTGGAGTGCGCAAGTACGGGGATGATTGAGAGGTTGGCGAGTACTACGTACGCATACCTAATGAGAGGGAAAGACTTCGAAACCAGTGGTGTGCTTCCGAGGAAATTTTGTTGTCATCCAGATACCATATCATACCACTTACATCTGCAATTTTATCCACATTTACTTCAATAATAGACTCACCACGACTTTCTCCCATTGGTGAAATTTCGTAGTCTACCGGGATAAATGACCAAGGATGAGGAAGAACAGCGTTTAGCTTCCTCGAGAGACATTCTGCGTGATGTTCGTTGACAACGCAAATAGAATCATCCACACAGTTGAACGACTTATCTTCCCGAACTCCTCCGCAAGCTCGTAGATCTGAAAATAGAGGAAAAGAAGCGAGCCGCTTGGAAAAGGAAACTTTTTTTTGTTTAGATTGAATTTCGTGAGATTATAGGACCCCTTTGTATCATAGGGCATGGAATTTTAAAACCGAAAGTAGGGCTTCGAAATTTTGTCTTTCTGTTAAGAAATGCATCCAACTAAGATTGAAAGTTACTGCACAAAATTATTACAGTGGTTGCCAAGAGCTGATCACCGTGAATTATTTTTCTGTTCCGCTCTACTTAGTTGTAAGCTTTGTACTTGCAAGTATGCTTCACTTGCTACTTTCCTTGTTTTAGTTACCAAAGAGTTTAAACTTATCGACAAATGCATCAAACACCTTTATAACTGTGGTGCAACTCCCCGAGGTCAACTCACTTATGATATTATACCCCGACACTATCCAGTCTGCCTAAACAGTCCCTCAAAGCTACAGAAAGACCAGCCGTATCTTTGTGATCGAGTTCCAGGCAAATATATTTGAAAATTTTCCACTCTGCCCTGCTGAAACATTTGTCTGTCTCTACCAATAACTACAAATCCTCAGCAGTTGTCCACTTTGCAAACTTTCCTGAATCCCGAAAACACTGTCACTAGCAAACAGGCTGTACAGATAATTCCCCTCATTCGTGGTTCTACTCTATATTACGCCCCATACGGCGTGCATCAAGCATTGGTTTGGCCACACCATTGAAAATTGGATTGTATTACATAACGAAAAATCCACTTGTATTTTTCACATCTGAAAGTCCAACGCCGCGAGCCGGAGAAAAACCAGCCTTATTTCGTCTGCCTGGCAGACGCTCAACCGGCTGAGCTACCGCGGCTTGACTAGTCGGGCGTGAAAAAAGCATGTGAATATCCAGTGCTGCTTGAACCACTATTCGAATGACACACAGCAACTGTCTTGGTTTAATCAATGCACTAGCCTTGTCGGTCACTTTGCAGTGGGAGAAAAGGCATTCGGTTGAAAGGGATCCAATAGACATTGAAATAAGCTCATAGAACGTATAATTGGCAAGAAGAGCCTGAAGCCTATTTAATGGGAGATTCGCTTGCGTTTTAAAGTTCTACGTCACGAGACGGACTTTTGGATGGGAAAAATGCAGGTGGATTCTCCAGTATGGGACATCCAGGCTCCTTGAGCTAATAATATATTCCAGGAACTACATTACGGTCCTCGACACTTCATTCATGGAAAAATCTTGGATTCTTGTTCGCTTGTTGTCACTGGATTTGCATATAGAATAAAAACGACCTGTATATTTGGTCGGTTCACATTTATTAATTAAACAGTGAACTTATCACGGTGCATTTTTAACAACCGAGTGACTCGTATATAAATTCACAAGGTTTCACTCCGATGTGAGCGATTTCATGCGCTGTATCCATTACTGTACACCTTTATCTTGTCTCACACACGTAACGTATTATCATCAATTTGGTCTGTACCGCATGAGGTAAGATGAAGTTTATATAAGTGGACTGTACGCTTGGCAACCGTCTGTAAACAATGTCTCAGTTAAGTTTATATATATATATATGCATATATAATAAATAACAGCTAAAGGTTTGGAGTAAATAAAGAGCCATGTTATATTCTCATGTTGTGGTAAGCAATTCACACGAGTTTCCGGAACATCAAACGGCTTTAAATTACGAATCAGCACCAAACGGTCTAGTAACCACTCAAAGTAGCCAGTTCGGAATCATTTACAAAGCTTGTCGGTCACAAGTTTTCATAGGGGAACGGTCTGTGAATAAGAAAAAAGTGATTTTATTTGAAAAATGAGTGTGAAGACATACGAAGGGACAGAATAAAAACAGGCTGGAAGATTCTGAAGTAATGTCTCACAATATAGGGAAATAAACCACGCTCTGTGAATGTATACGAAGACATCAATCGAACCTTAGATTCCCCCTGGCAGTAACATAATTTCTTCTTCCCCACTCGGTCTCTAGATGGGAAATCAATGACCTACTAATTCACGTTTGCGAAATGCGGGTTCTTGTGAATAGAGAAGGGGCCGGTGATTCACACTGGAACACACGATGGGAGTGAATACGACTTCGCTGATTTTACTCTAAAGTCTTTACAGCAATTTATGTGCATCACTGAGGTAGGATTTTGTGATAAAAAATATTTGAGTACGCGACAATATTAAGAAGTGGAGCCGCAAATAACACAGAAAATTGCTCCTCAGAATTCACGACTAAACAGATTTTGCCTTAGAGAAGAATAGGTGGGTCGTACATGTCAGACTGAGAGAACTGTTCTCATTCACCTGTTCTCAAAATTGGTCCTCATCAAATACTCTCATAGGGCTTAGTCGAAGCAATTAATTCCAAGAAGCTCGCCCGACAAGTTTGCCTTGACAGGTCGATAACGAAACTTTCTCAAGCTGCATAGCTGTCTGATTGCTCGAATTATTCCGTAGAAGTTAAGGTCGATGGACTCACTCCATTTTTTTTTACAGGATCTTGCGTTGAAAGACAAGGATAGCTGAACGTAGGGCGATTATGGTAACCAGCATGAAATTTCTGAGAGGCGCAGACTGGGTTCATAAAATGCTTATTTTTCCAAGCACTAGAATTCGCATGACAAAAGACGGATGATGTCACACTGAAATGTACCGCCTAGTATTACCCGAACACCTGTCTTTTCTTGCTTACAGGTAGTTTTGCCGATCAGCATTCTCACTGGTTGACTAACCCAATGTCCGTAATTCAGTAACTGAGCACTATTCGTAAGTGTGTGAGTTTAGGAGTAGAATTTTAAAAAGCTTCACCGTGTATCCTTTTTCGCATATTTTATTCGTCATTATTCGTGCGAGTAAACTACCGGAAAGATACCGTATGACTGTGCCATTTAGCTCCGTGAGAGATAGTAACCATGTAATTCCATAAAATCGAATAAGCGAAGTTCAAATTTGGGAGTGCAAGTTCGTCAGCCCTACATGCTCATCGCCAGGCAATTCCGGTTAACTCCCAACGGGAAAGCCACTTGCCTTTGGATGTGCAAACCCGATACTTATGCAGCACTTAGCGAATCAACAAGGCATTCATCCGCGCGCTTGCACTTGAGAATCGAACATATGGAAGCGCTGAACAGCCGACGGTAATATGAAAAATTACCGCATGCGTACATGATTGTAGAAATTTATCAAAAATATACCTTTACAAGTCTCTCCCAGGCGATCGTGTAACATGGTTTTGGATGAGAGCAGAATACTGTTCGGTGTAGGATCCCTTGAAACGAATGGTGTTTGAGTGGGGCGCGAAAATCCAGGTCGACAGATGCAAGCATAGGTCCCAGGTAGGTTGAGACACACGGCATTGGAGGCGCATTTATGGATCCCCAACAGACATTCGTTGACATCTGAGAAAAACAAAAACAAGAACGGGAGCTGGGTAAAGCTATCCAATGTGACTGGTTGTGGTCGACGGCTGTGTGCAACAGAGAGCTCAGAGGCCCAAAACGCCACCAGAGACGGTAAACTATGATAGACAACACCTCGTTTTAGAGTGACTAATTGCTCCTATCGAGCTGTTGCCAGTTGCATGCTATTCTTCATTTCAAGCCTCAAGTCTATTATTACCGGTTCTCTGTTTATGTACATTCATCTTCTGTCGAAACAGAATGTTCTTCTCCTACTGAACTGTTGTCAATGCTCTTTCTAAAGTTTTCTTAACAATCTTTAATTGAGACGTAAGCTGTTCTGAAAAAGATCTGAAAAACGAATGCTTATCAGCTCGGTAGTTGCTGATCTCGAGATAATCGGCTTTACGGGGGGCCAATTGTTATAGGTCAGTCCATGTACTTATTGCTAGGAAATGTTTTGTTCATAAGTGTGACTATTTTATGGGGGGTTCATACTCTTGAAAATGGTCTACGTTTTATGATGACAAAATTTCCCAGGTTCCGGAAACATTTTTACCAGCCGTAGGGCTAGTTGTGTCTACATCCTGAGCACGCTCAAACTTTGTGTATCTATTTACCCGCACTTCTGTTCAGTCATATCTAGCTAGCCTGCTTGTTTATCAGATGAAATTCATCGGCGACTTACGGAGCACTGGAGACTCACAAAGCACAATCTCTAATTACCGACCCTTGTTTCCAAACGAATTTCTCGGGTTCAAAACCAGACTGTTTATATCTATAACGGTTATTAGGATGAGATCTGTTTTACAGGAACTATTTTTAGATATTGTACATGATTGGTTGAATTACGAGCATTATCACCTGCTGCTGATCGATCATAAGTTTTGAATTAACCAACTTCCACGCCAAGACATTATTGCGAGTGAACCAAAGAAATAACCTCAGCGAAGAACCCAAGAAACCTTTCACGGTGACCATAAGTTGGCACTCGAGCATTGTCGATCTCTTTGGGAGTGGAATATATTCCCCCACTATTCGGCCGTTTCATCTTTCTTTAGGGTGGAGAGGGCTTCGATGTGCAGCACGCAATGTTCCACCGGCTGTGCTACTTGTAGTAGTAAAGACACACTGAAATGCTCGTGTGACCTCATACGACTGACTCCTTAATTCAAAACTGTGTCGGGAAATTCACGCTTTCAGATTCACTTTTAATTTATTCACGAGTTTTATACAACTTAAATTTTACAGTTTTTCTACAGTTTATCATTTACTTCTTCATCTTGTGACTTTGTGTGTCACGCAAGCAAGATTTCTAGTTGGAGAACTGAGAAATGCATTTTCCTTCGGGATGTCGGACTGTGTCTTGTAGGTTGTACTTGCTGAATGACCACTGCTTTCACTAACGGGCATAGCAGACAGATATTTAGTCAGAAGATGATTGATATTCATTTGATGTGTCAGAGGTTCGTCATTTTCTTGTCAAACTGCAGCCAACTATTTGAACATAACTTCATTTATTCTGACTTGGCATAGAAACTACTCGTAAGCAATGTTTCAGAGAGTAGGTAATCATTCTGGAAAACCTTAGTTTACATGAAAGCTTGTTTTGTAGGTCTCGATTGGTTTAGCCCGACAGCTTTCTTGGTTTATCTTCTTTGAAGGCTCAAATGAACCGTGTACAGGCACGAGCGGTTGAGATTGTTAACTGTATGTTCTACACGCACGAAATTTCACATGCCGAATGTGACGAACTGTGCACGATTTTTCGTGAGTCCTTCGGATAGAGCAAATGGTTACACTGAACCAACAGAGTTCATGAGGGGCAAACCTCCGTGGAGACAATTCCATTATTTTCGAATGGCGCAGCCGTTTAATGTGCTAAGTATGTCCCTGTTACGTCTTCTTAAAAAGCGAAGTTTCATCATTTAACAATGTTTTGGTAGCTGGTCAGTAAAATAATGGATGGCTTCCAGTGTTCAGCGAATCATCTTGGGAATGTTTGGGAGATTGCGTAAAAGGTCTGCGTGATTCGCACATCGTGGTATTCATGGTACTTTATTCGAAAATATCAGTAGGTGAACTGGCAGGCCCCAGTACGTTTGTCCGACTAGTGACTCCGTCAGTCGCCCGGTTTGATTTAAGAAAGCTCTTACTTATTTTGCTGAGTTTCGGAATTTCCGTGAACTGTTTCCGATCACGTTTTCTCTGCCGATGCATACTCGTTGGTACTATATAAGCAGAAATTACCCTGAATAAATAGATCTCTCATAACTTGAACATGAAGGAAGAGTGGCGACACAAAGCTGGATTCATCTAAATGCATTTTTATTGCGCGGTTTGTCATGAAATCTTTTCGTTTTCTTACTGATCGCTTTATTCGAATCTGGAAATTAACCAGTATGGGGGGTCGTCGGTTCAAAATTTCGACCTTATAGGCTCTTGATTAACTGAATCGAGATGACGTCCTATGAAGTATAGGATCTTCTTCATTTGCTCTGAGATTTTCATCGAGTTACTAATAATAAGAAACCTTGTAGGCATCCAAGAGGCACCCAAGGGACACGACATTAAGGTGTGCTGTTTCTTTCAAGATTTCTCAGATTTCTTGAGTCGGAAGTAAGTTGCGTGACAAATTGCATTTAGCACTTTAACTGTCCAGATTGTTTTCATGTATAATTACTAGGTTAACCTGGGAAATACTATACAACACCTGACAGTTATCCGGCAATTTTGTGTCTGAAACGAATCCTGTGACAACACGTGTTCCTATTAGAATTTCGGAACAGTTTCTAATGGGATTGGTTCATTGTTGAGTTGTGTCTCATGGCTCTATTCCTCTTCTGGTCTCCTGCGATGCGAAGCAGTGCAAATCCAGCGCCGGCTTACCGTATTCGCAATGCAAACCGACGAATCCGGGAGCACAGAGACATGTTCCAGGTTGGACACATTTGCCTTGGTTTTGACAACCTCGTGAACAAATTGCTTTGTCATTCAACGAGGAACCAATCAGGAGAGAAAACGAACCGTAGGAGTTAGGGAGAAGAAAAAAATCACAGGGGATAAAAAAGAATAAATAACACGTGATTTATCACAAATTTATTTTACCAGATTAAATAAAAACATATCAACAGGACAGTTATGAATAATTAAAAAAAATTGATTAAACTGCTTGATACAAAGGGTGGAAGCCTGCCTTTACTAGGGTTGTTAAACATTTCAAAGAATAGTTCAGCTAACCACTAATGACTTTGAAGCAGAATCAATTTTTAATCCTGATTTCAGTTTACTTTTTCAATTATTTTCAATATCATGTGCAACAAACTAGGAGATGAGTTATCGAATTTGCTTAGGACTAAAAGATTTTAAATATTTCTCGGAACTGTAGAATTTATTGATGGTAGTGGGAGCCAAAATGATCTAAAAGTGTTGGAAAATCTACGTGCGTACTTTAGTCCGGTTTTGGGCTTTAGGATGAGGAAAACAGAAACGGGTTTTTCACTTCCCATTCCTTTTGATCCCAGTATCAGGCATATGGCGTGTTTTTGGTCTATTTTATGTTAGACATGCGGTTTCCTTTAACCGTTAACCGAGTTTTAAGTAAGCTGTGGTAAATTGTGAGGGTCATTTGGCTAACTATCACTTGTCCAACTACCTCCATCATGGAACGAAACGCCTAAGAATCAAGTAAGTGCCGTTAGTCCGACACCCGTTAGCCGAAGCCCAAAATCGCCAAACATTCAAGGTGTAAAAATTCAGAAGCAGTTAAATGAGAATTATGGAAGAGTAGAATAGATGAACTGAAATTCATTACGGTGGAAAAGTATGACCAGGTACTTATGCATGGACGGTGCTAATGGTGTCGATTAACATGCTCCCTGCACGATCACGTTCATACGCATGCCACATGTGAAGCACGTTAAATGTACAGCGTAGCCCCAATGTGAAGACGGACTTGTGGCTGCTGTGTCCATCGCCAATACACTGTTCTCTATGTCCCTCAAATTCAATTCTGAGGAATGTCTGACCAAGTGTCATTCGATCTCGATTTACGCTTTGTACTTATGTTAAATAAGATTTGCAGTGTGTAATACCACACGATATAATCTGTTACCCAGAAAGCGGTTATTCATTTTTCGAAAAAATATTACTGTCAGTTTCATTGGAAGACGGATCAATGTAACCCGCAATTTTGGAACGCTGATACCGTGAACGCATTTAAATAAACAATACTGGCACCCATTGAACCCCGGCCAGTAAACCTGCCAGTTCACCAGAAAACAAATGACACACAAGCTTCTGATTTCTAAAAAACAAATTCAAAATTACTTCATCCTCACGGCCAGAAAAGAGTTATTTAACAGTTGGTTGATAAAAAAAACCATCACGGATTTAAAACCAATAAGCTAAAAATAGCTGCTTTTAATAAGCATGCGACTAGACCAAAAGGGAAGATCCTTTGGCCAGGAGTTCATGGGTAACAGCAATTCCGATCTAAAGTCCACCGAACCAACCATAAAAGTGAATGAACTGAGACGAAAATAGATCATATAGGCTAGATCCAAAAATAATACTTTTAAAAGGACTTAAGTTTGCAATAATAAACTGAAATGATTCAGAATCAACGATAGGTTCGGTAAATTGGAGAATAAAAGATTGAACGGAATGACCATCCGTAATTTATCGTTTTGGAAACATTACCCGATAGATGTAAGAAAGTTTATAGGAAAGGTGAGACATTTTAAATAAAAATAATAGCGCTATTAAATCGGTAAAAGAAACAGAGGAATACTTTAGAAATGATAACGATAAAAAGCCTTAAGGAAGAACTTTGTTTTCTGCTATCACATTTCTTCGCGTTACTCTTTGTGCGACAATTTTACAAAATCATCTTTTGAGGGAGTGGGCGACTGATTGTTGCTGGGTGCAAGATTCGTCCTAAGTGTATGGTGAGAATCAATAACGGACACCTTTCGACTAAAAAAGTGTTAACTCAGCTGTGTTAGGTGAGAAAGGAGAGAAATTTGTTGGCAGTTATCTCTGTCCACTTAAATAGGTAAAGCATTCGGTGGGCAACAACTCCGTTGTTATTATTCTTTGTCCGAAAGACTGACTATTCTTAAAACGACTGGAGTAATAATCACAAACACCCTAGGGCGAAATTTGTGCAAGTGTATAGAAATGGCTGGAATGCCCTGGTCAAAGAACCGTAACATATAAATGTAACAGCGAAAGGCAATTGAGTTATCGCCCGAGTAGTCTAAAACCCAACCATGAGTATTGAATGACTAACCAAGCGACACCAATCCCTGTGTGCTTCGGTCCGTTTGGTCTGTCTAATTACCATATTTTTTATCAAGTATATTATACACTGTCAATGTAATCTGACAGCGATGAGAAGGAACTGACCGCCGTGTGCGGGTGACCAAGTGGTGGCACCCAAATACCGCGCCGACATGAAGGTAACCACTGGAAGCGAGCCAGGTATGTTCAACAGCTCACTTGACGACAGGTCGCCCGGATAAGAGTCTCGTTTCGGACTCAGTGCATGTGCAATGTAGCTCATGGAGATTCCTAGCAAGCAGGATCCAGCAGTAGCATCACAATGCTTCCATAAATCTCCTATATTGAGTGCAGCCGTACTGTTGTCTGAAGAATCATCCCATAATCAATACCAATCGATTAGGGGAGCCAAAAAGGGCGGTCTCACTCCTATGCTAACATTGAGAAAGCGCACAGAAAGTTATGAACTTTTTAACACATGAAAAATAGCTCACGAAAGAAATAATCATGGTTTGGAGTAAACATTACTTCATCTTATAAAAGAGTCAACTTTTAAGATCTCTTGAGAGAAAAGAGCATAACAGTTGCAATATTTATCATAACAACAAGTTTCAGAAAATCAGCTTTTAGATGACTCTACTTTTGAAACATGAACTCAATCATCGGAAAACTGATAATCGGATAAGAAAACATGCACAGATTTGCTCCGGAGGGCAAAATATCCGCGTGTATAACGTGGAACACGTAAGCCCAATTTATTCTTCACGCGGGCATACAGACATCTCGAGTTCGATAGAGCGGGAGATTACTGTACTAAAATCTCCTCGTTCAGCTCACAAGAAATGGAAGTTCGATGTGCTTTGTCGCACGTTGTTTTTGAGTATAGAGGAAAAGGAATTCAGCGTACAGTGATTGGAAAATCTCATTTGAATCAACTCTACTGGAAGATCATACTCGGGTTGAATGAATCAGGGCTCTGTGGCGTTACTTTATTCCGACAAAATCGTTCTTTTTAAGCAGTTATGTACAGCATTCGCTTATTTGGTATGAAGCAGAATAAATTGCAACGGGTTTAGCTACGGAAGATTGATACATCTGTGATTTTTGCCACCACGCATTACGTACGTGAGGGTATGGTTTGACACATCATTTAATAGATGGCTTCGTTTCACTGGTAGACAGTGAGTCACCACCGGTCCAGCACTGAGCTCAAGAGACCATGAGTGACAGGATATTCGATCGATAGAATGAGTGATGAATCCTGTCAACGGTAGTTAAGCCTTGAGGCTCGGTTACCAACACCAGTCGGACCAATTCGTTGCGTACATCAAGCGGGTACATGGACCAACAACTTATATATTCATTGTTTCATCAATAAGCAGATTAAACAGACCTTTCGCTAGAGTTAGTGAATTAGAACGAAGCTCTATGACAATCCATAGATGCATCTGAAAGAAGAATAAATGAGTAGTAATATTGCATGATGTTTTCATGTCCTTCTCTGAAAAAGAAAAAATCAGCTTGGTTGATTTTGAATTATGAATAATTGCACAGTTGCTAATTTCCTGCTCAAATGGATTTTTTGACCATTTAATTGGGCACCAATCTTAGTTTGAAACCTTTCAAATATATCTAGTAACTGATGGGGAAAGGAAGCAAAGGATTGATGAAATTGAACAAATAACATATACATATATATATATATATATATATATATATATATATATATATATATATCACCTGCTTGAAATCAAGCTTGATGTCACCGAAACAACAACAATAACAAATATAAGGGAGAGGAAGTAAAATGCAACGAAAGAAACAGTTGGTAAAATCGACAAGCTGCGGTATTTTTTTTCAGCACACGGTTGTTGACGTGTTCTTGCCATTTTGTTCGGATGATTGATATTTCATATTTACAGACGGCACAGCGTTCAAGCCAAAGAATTCTATTCCGAGTCACGTCACTCTGTTTTTCTAACCAACGAAATTCGTCGTCCCTTGGGCCCCAACCAGGAAATCGGGAAGCGCCAATCGAAGACAATGCTGATGTTAGCTTCTTCGTACTTGTACACCAGGTCATAGTCTCACCGCCGAGTCACTTATTCCAGCCCTGCCCAGCACTTGTGAATAGAGCACGGAATGATAGCCGATGGGCAGGCATTAGTGAAACATGATCGAACCACCGGAGGCGTTGTAGAGCGATCACTTCTTTAAAAGGATGGCTATACTTGCCCAACACATGAAGGAGCACCTCGTCATTACTCACTCAATTTTCCTTCAGAAGTAAGAAATGCTTCAGAGACATCGGTTGTCAAACATGAAAAGACGCAGAACATCCTAAATACGGAGCGGCCAAGTCTCGCAGTAGTGCAGTAAAGCGTTATGAACCTCAGTGAAGTAAACCCATCTTTTAGGAGAGAGTCGGATGTCATGGCGACGCCTCAGGGGTGCCATGTTAGCGAAAGCTATTCTAGCTGCCGCTATTCGTGAACTGATCTCCTCTCCAACATCACCTCCAGTTGCATTCATGCTCTGGAGGTACCTGAAGTTTTCAACTAACTCCAGCTAATCAATGCGATGGTATCGTATAATACATCGTTCGATAGACGGTTTAGTCTCACTATCAGACAGTGCGTCAGCACCGGTCCCTGCCGAGCAACAGCAGCAACGCCAGCAACAGGACATCCGATCGATAACGTGAATCGACAGATGGAAAACAAATCCTGCCAGTGGCATTTACGTCTCAAGGCGTGGTCGCTCACACCAGTCGGACCAATGCGCTGTGTGCAACCTGTGGGTACATGGACTGACCACCTATATAATCTACGTTTTTACAAATAAAACGAAACAGTTCACAGGCGGAGTAGATTTCTCACGAGAGTTAGCGGTACGGTTTAAAACAATCACCACAAAGGGTGAGTTTAGACAAAGGCTCGTGTCAATCTTGTAGAACTACTTTGTTCTTGGATGATCTAAAGTGCATATCATATCTGGATACCCTAATCACCAAACCGTTCACAGTGTCTTGTATTGCCTGTGAATTATCAGTCACCAAGACGATATCACTAGTATATTCCAGGTCGATATTCTTTTTCCTGGGGGCAATTTAACCCCACCGCTTGGAGTATCAGACAAGGCATTCCGTAGATCATCCTCTATGACACGTTGAAGAGCATTGGGGGTATGAGGCCACCTTGACGTACTACAATGGGGACGAAAAAAGGGTGCGAAAATTGGGCGTGTGTCCTAACCTCACCTGAGGTGTGACAATACAGCTCCGAGGATTGATACATACTTCTCAGGTACTCCATTTCTCAACAAGCCGTTCCACAACACAGTCCTATTGACAGAGTCGAAGGTTATTCAAAATAATGGGAGCACGATGCTTGTTAATCATTGGAAATTTTGACGGTGGTCTTGCAGTTGTTGGAATGTGGAGATCGATGCATCCACGACCGACACGAACCCTAGGTTGCTCCTCGCCAGTTGATTCTTCACGCCTTTGATGCAACTTCCGGACGGACGCAAGCAACTTTGAATCTATCGGGATAAGGCTAACACCCCTAAGGTTAGCGTATTCATTGCGTGAGCCCTTTTTAAAGGTGGGGACAAGAAAGAGGGAATTCCAGACTTCCGAGAACGTGAAAAAAGGACTGCTGGTTAGGGACGTCCGTATGTTATCACTTTTGAAATAATTATTTAGACTCGTGGGAATATCGGATCAGAAGAGTACAGGTTAGATGTAGTGTATAAAGTATGCTACGTAAGTCACTAGAAAGAAAGCTCGACTTAGCCCGGTAATAAAAGCTTTCTAACCGCTGTATGACCCAGATAAACTTTATGGTCCCAAACTGTTTTGCTGAAGCAATAGATGATCCAGTGATGAGTGATAACGTAATAAAAGTAAAGGGGAGAGTGTGAACCACGAATTCTTTCATTCATGACGGGTTTGGCATTTTCATTCAGAGCTAACATATCCGTCCACGTCCCCAGCAGAGTAAGATACCTTGAAGTAATGGTTTCGTGTTGTGGCCGGTGCGGTTCTGCTAATCAAACACTATCTCTGTCCACTTGATAGCCCATCTGATTCAAAGCTTTTTGATTCCCGAGACAGCAAAACATTACCTCCATACTCAGTGAATGGCCAATGACTGTTATTGTTTGTTGTCTTCCGTTCAAACAGTCATGTAGACGAACAGAGGCAAACTCGTACACATACGCACACTACGCGGACATTTGCGGAACATCCCTCTGATGCATGGACACACACTTGCACGGTATTGAAACTTACCCAGAACTATGCCCTGACAGTGTTCACTGATGAATTTCACCGTGTATCCACTGATTTTGCTTGATCTCAGCCGAATGAACGTACGGCCAGTTGGTGAAAGCGTACGTAACTCTTTACGTACTCACTTGTCAGCCGACTCACTGATCGGCCTCGGCCCCTTTTTGTGTTCGCATCATTATAAATAAATGGAGTAGAAGATTTACTTTTTTCACTAATTTTGAAAACAACACTGTTCATCCCTCTCTCTGTTTTCTCTCTCTCTCTCTCTCGATTTTCCTCTTGCTAATTAAATATTACCACTTTTTTTGCTACGCATTACTTAATTGTCAAACTCATTATGTGGTTCAGTGCAATTCAAAACCCTTTCAATATTAGGTGAAGGCTTTCTGAGAACTCTAGATTAAGCTTGCCGTCTGCGAACTACACAGATGTTTTCATGTATACTACTTGTAGAACAAACCAATTTTATCGAGTTTCATTTTAAAATCGGTGATCCCAGGAAGATCGTCAGATAAAGCAGGCTAGACATGGTACTCAACGAGAAAGAAGTCTGTAAAAACCTGATGTGAGATATTGAAAGTAACCGCCTCAGTGTATTGGATGGTAATGGAAACAAAAGTCATAAACATCTGATGAAAGACAACGCGTTAGGGAGTTAAACTGTGATCCCATTCTGGGTGACTTCCTACCATAGGGTCACAATCCAGATCAACCAGACAGCTTGATTAAAGCTCAGTCAAAGAGCATCACTCAAAAATTCAATAATTACATATTTTTTCACCGGTTTTATTGCCTTAGCAGTCACCCAAGGTAGTAATTGAATGTCACTTTGGGTATAAGTTTTCGCCGGCTTTGAAGGTAGTTCCATACCCTCTCCCTTCGCATATCCCAAACGTTAGTGGGAAGGAATAACTAGTGATGTTGAACTGGGGGTTAACGCCCCTTTTCAACTGTCATTTGGAGGGTAAATGCTATTCACCACAAGTGTAACGAACACTTTATTTCTGGTACCGGTGAGATGAGAGAATGGGCCCAAATAAATTTCACATGAGAATCTGTAAATAACTGTCGTTATGGGCCACTCATATCATCTCCACCTGGTAGTCTGTTTGCAGAAATACAATACTGGAAGCATGCGTAGCTTTTTTTCTGTTTTCACACTGTGCTTCTTCCATGAAACTTATGAGCAATTGACGGCTGAATTATGCAATTCAGCGGTATCGGGTTTGAGGTTCCTAAAATAACTAACAAAGGATATAAAGAATCCAGGAAATCCATAGAAACACAGTCAGGCAAGGTTCTTATTGTTTTTTTCTCTATCATTCAGGACATGATTTATCATTCCGAGTTAACACTCAGTTCGTTATCAACAGCCATGAAAGCACAACATAGCTGTTTCATCTCGTCTCTCAGTTGTCATCAGCAGTGAATATCCAAATAGCATCCACCGAGACTGGCACTCCCGAAGTGCCAAATCAATAGGTAAACATGTCGCAAATAGGCTATCCAGGTTGGCTATCGCATACATGTTTCGCGTCAACAATGAACGATGTAGCGCCCTTCCGCCATTGGCTTTTCGAATGGTGACTACCTGCTCGCCACATGTATTTTAACTCCAAAGATTTTTCGGTAGAAATTTATATAAATAGAACCTAATCCCAAAAGAGCCTGACTGATTGACTAATTTTTACCAGGATGTCGAAATTGTTCATGAATTAACACATCTCGCAGTATCAGTTTATTATTGTTTTGAAGCGGAAGCAAACGTTTCACAGTTAACCTGGATAGACTGGTTTTTACGAGCTTGACACACTGTCACGCTCCTGGCGTTGAGATTCTAGTTAGGACTAGATCGAAATGCTCTGCTTTTGAGGTAGCTACATAGGGTAGTTCTATTTTTTCGATTGTCAGTAAAACGTTGATCCTGAATAATGAGTCACATCCTAAACAGTTCCAACCATTTACTACTCTAGCTGGTTCAGGGATATAATGCAACAATTTTTAAGAAGTAAACCCCAAATAGTAATCACTGTGAAAACATTTAATTCCTCCAGAAAAGGTCATACAATCTGGACTCGAAGTAACTGAAATGTAATTGAACCAGTTGCGTTAATTAGGATAAATGGATATCATTCCAATGAATATAGTGAAATAACGATATCATCGAGGTTGGAACTGTTCGTTATCCTCCTATGTTTAACGGAGCACACCAAAATAACATATCGAACAAATTCTTATTATAAAATTTATTCTGGCATAAATGACAAATTTTGTATCGATCCAAGCGTTAAACATTATTGACCTATGATGATTCTCTGAGAGCACTTGTAGATGTCACGCGTTGTCCTACCAGCTGATCAATTAGGTTCCATCAAGTGATTGCTTTTTCGCCTGCACCCTGCGAAGAATCGCAGCATTGCCACCGTCAGCTGAATCATGATCCTGTTTTTCTAGTTATATTTTTGTAATGAACCACAAACAAGAATGATTTTACTGTCAGATTTATTTGAATTATTTTTTTTACCTTATGTATCCCGGGGGTGGTCATTGTTTCACGGAAATTGAAGCTGTTTGTAATGCTTCTATTTACAAAACGTATCTGAAAACTACGCATAATGAAAAAATCCCATTTTGGTTTTAGCACTGGTATCACACGGATCAGAATTTATGTTTGATTAACCAAAGGTCTTGAACAATCTGCCCACTTACGCGTACATCCATCCCGATTAAGGATATGTTTCGGTGTTGAAGTTCGTCTCATCTTACCGGTCCCCCGATAGCCAGCGGGACAGGTACAGTTATATTTGAGTCCATGCGAATGACATGTTGCAAGTGGGTCGCATAAGTTTCTCTTCAAACTGCACATATCCATTTCTGTTGAACGAGGAGGAAAACCATACGAATTTACAAGTGAGTCTCAGGACTGACAAGTAGCGGAGGTTGTTTTTCTCTGTTATTTATTCAGTGGGGCAGACACCGTTGCAAGGTAACAGCACTTTTCGTTATGGAGTTACATAAATGCGGTAAACAGTCAAAGTTTCTGAGAACACCAAATATTGTATCAAGCAGTAAGTTCTAGTAAAATAATCGGCGGAATGCATTTGATGGGGACTCGCTCCAAGCGAGTGTACTACGGATAGTCGTTGTGTAGTCAACAAATTGTTTTACGACACCCGAATGATCTCTGGTGCGAATATTCCTGTCAAAACTAGAGGATACACCATTTAATGATGACAGTCTCTAAAAGGCCATAAACACAGCTTCTAATTCAGATTCCACTCGGAAAACAGGGCGCTTTAGTGTAATTTTACCATCTACAAAGACACGTCATAGACGTTACTTTTTCTCTTTCTAGATGCCGGATTCTCCGAAGCTTATACGCATAGAACTTCATTTAAAAAACGAAACTCAGAATGAAAAATTTTTCTTGATCATAGACTAACCGGATGCAGCAACCTTAGCTGTCACGTGACATAAATCAAAAGAGAACTACTAAAGGAATCCTCACGGAATGTTTGCTAAAACTCTCATTTGTTCTCTTTTTCTACCAAGCAAACCGTCGAACATTACTATAGTAAAAGATGTGAATGTTGATACTCACGGCCTACTCCCTAGGCTGCTGGTTTGCACTTCAATCAAAACTAGCGGAGGTTTAAATTAGGTTCAAAACCGTGTCAACTTTACCCCTCATACGGGCGGAAAGACGAGTTCCGTCACTGCGGGATAGCGAGCTCGAACTACAGACGGGAACCGAGGCTATTTGTAGGATGCGACATGTTATCGTCATGAAGAACGAAGCTGGCCGTACTTACTCCTCAGAAAGCGTAGAACAATGGAAGAAGCTGGATATTGTTGTGCTTCCTGGATGTCGAAAATCTTTGGTTGGGTAATAAATAATGGTCCCTGATGTTTCAGCGTAGTTCCTTCAGGAAATATCTGTTTTTTACTACTAGCCTTCACGTAAAACAATGTTTGTTCCTTAAAAACATGGAAAGTTTTTGTCGATCATCTCAGAAAACTCAGTTCAATCAACTCTTTTATGCACTTATTCAAACATGCGTATTTTGGGGGTCTAATTTGTCCCATGAAAAATTGTTAGCTATTAGGTGGTGGAGCAGTTTGACAGTGGTTTGAGGATGAGAGCTCTTCAGTATATTTGGGACTATCACCAAGGAGCATGAAAGCACCCTGCAACTCGTAAATCCTACGGTATTTCTGCGTTAATCTCACGTCATCATTCGATGCATTGGCCTTCACTTTCGTTTACTGCTAGAAAAATAAATAAAGAGCAAGGTGCAGACTCTTTCGTAGACGTTTTGTTTGACTCCGCAGAAATGCTCCGTTCTGATTCAAACCACCGCAGACAGTTTGTAGTACGTCCGGAGGATATATTCGGAGTGCCTCTCTCAAACCAACTGATGAAGCTTTTGCGGCAAGCCAGCACGTAGGGGTTCACACCTTATCAAGAATAAACACGTCTACGTTGCTAATCAACGAAAAAATGTTTGAAACCCAATCTTGAGTTTAAAAAGAAAAACAATATTACTTGCGTACTAGCAACCTGAACAACTAGGGCTGTGAATTTATCTACCCAAGATCTACGAATGCTTTGCGAGTAAATTGTTTGACGTTCATAAAAGAATTTAACAAAGTGACGCTGATTTTTTAGTCAAAACTAAAACTGTAATGAATACTATAAAAAAGTGAGGTGTTCATGGTTTGATTACAAAGTGCACGTTTATAGAAAAAGTACATCAAAACAAATTAATTTAGGGGACTAGTGATTTCTTATGAAACCTCAAGGTATAATTTTTTTGCTTTCATCGAGCTGGTCATCTCACGTCTCGAAAATTGACAGGATGATTAGTCTAGGAAATAGAACTGTTCACCTCATTGTTGCACTTACTTCGACAAATTTCACAACACTGGCTTGGCGGGCGAACTCGTAGAGATTGGGGACAGTTGAGTTTCGGACAAAAGTGCGTCTTGTCGAGTTGTTTACAGTTCATTGTGCCGTTCTGTAGAGTGGGACAAAATAAAAGTAGTCGTCTTTTTTCACACTTTCTGAAATGATATTCTATAGGGGCCATATATATATATATATATATATATATATATATATATATATATATATATATATATATAACAGGGTGCAAAAAGGTGAACTGTATTTTGAACTAGAAAACGACCTTTCCACCCTGAGCAAATCTTTTACTCCTGATACGTAGTCATCTGTATTCTTTAGGGGCTACTATATTTGACCTCCAAGCAAATCTATTAGTTATATTTTGCGTATTTCGTGTTTGGTATGAGTTGCTCTGATTTATCAGTGGGGTGAATAAATATGTGAAAAATGATTTCTTGGGTTTTTACTTTTGCTAAAATCGTTGAGTTGTCTTTTTCAGAATAACGATAGGAAAATCAAGGACGGGGTCGACTGTATTGAAATCACAGTTATTCCCAATCTTACGAGCATAAACCTATAAACATCTGAACGACTCGAAGGACAGCTGAATTCGTAGCCAGTGCTGCTGTTTTACTTCAACAGGATGCGGTGTATTGTGGTCAGTCATCATCATCATCGTACAGCGATACCAGAGGGGTAAGCCCCACTGACCACTGCCTTTCTCACCACGTGGCACATAGAATTAGAAAGCATAAATAAACAAGATGGATGGGGAGTGGACCTACACGAGAGGGGAAAGGAAAGAACGCCCTGATAGCCAACAAACGGAATGCGCAGTCTAACTGTACAAACACGCATTGACTAGTCATTCTGATTCAACAGGAAGTGACAACACGACCACCACTGCTCACTCCTCGGTGCCGTATCATTCAATGTCTCCAGCCAGCTAGTTGACGGATCTTTTGGACCCCAACCACAAAGACGTGAGGCATCTACTTTTTCTAATTTCGTTGTACCTTTTCTCATTCCTCGTTGACAAGTCATCTGTTGACCTCCACATGGTATCCTTCGTTCCTGAGGAGGAAGGGAAAATGGGGCATGGTACGGTAGGCTTGTGTTCGCATACGTAACACGTGCCCCAACCAACGAGGTCTACTAAGCTGGATATACTGCCATAGAGGACTCCTTGAAGAGGAACCTAGTACTCGATTCCTGACCTCAGTATTGCATACACGGTTATTCCATTCAAACTTAGCGATACTACTCAAGCATCGGTGGTCGAAAGCCTCAAAACGACGAATGTCTTCTGCATGCAGACTCACATTTTCGCAACCATACAACAAAAAGTGAACGCAGCTGGCCGTAGTATACTCGACCTTTCAACTTCTATGAAATATCAAGTCGGCGCCACAAGTACTTCAGTTCATCGTGCGCAACTCGAGCCTTGGATATGCGCGTGCACATCTCTACTATTGTACTTCCAACGTTCGTCACCCTGCTGCCGAGGTAACTAAAGTGGCCAACAGTTGTTAGTTCCTCCCCATCGAGCATCAAGCTCGGAATCGTTGACGTCCAGTCTTGTAACATCACTTTACACTTTGAAGGTGCAAAGTGCATGCCGAATGGAGCTACAGCTCTTCGAATTATACCTAGTGCACACTGAGCATGTTTCTATGGATTCGAACAAGCAGACAAGGTCATCCGCATAATCTAGGTCACAGAGCTTTCAATTGTTTCATCATCATCATCATCGTACAGCGTTAAACAGTAGGGCAAGCCCCACTGACCACTGCCTTTCTCACCATGTTGAACGTTGAACTAAAAAGTATGAATATACAAGATGGACAGGGAGTGGACCTATATGGGTAGGAAAAGAAAAGAATGCCCTAGTAGCCAACACACGGAATACACAGTCTAACTGTACAAACGTACACCGATCAAACATTCTGATTCGATAGAAAGTGACAACACGATCTCCACTGTTCGCGGTTCGCAGCCATATCCTTCAGTGTCTCCAGCCAACTGGTGGACGGATCTTTTGGACCCCAACCACGAAGACGTGAAGCACCTACTTTTCCTAAGTCTGCTGTACATTTTCTCATTCCTCGCTGCCACGTCATCTGTTGACCTCCACGTGGTCTCTTCCACTCCCTGGGAGGGACGGAGAATAGGACACGGTATGGT
Source organism: Fasciola hepatica (assembly GCA_948099385.1). Lineage (NCBI taxonomy): Eukaryota > Metazoa > Platyhelminthes > Trematoda > Plagiorchiida > Fasciolidae > Fasciola > Fasciola hepatica. Next base: position 13,057,717 of record CANUEZ040000182.1, read on the forward strand.
AGACGTGTGTTTGCCATACGTAACACGTGTCCCAACCAACGAAGTCTACTAAGTTGGATACGCTGTGACAAAACGTTCTCTGAATTAGTACCCATTACTCGCTTTCTTACCTCATCGTTGCTTACTCGGCTATTCCACCCAATCCTAGCGATACTACGTAAACATCGATGGTCGAAAACCTCGAGACGACGAATATCTTCAGCACGCAGACTCCACGTTTCGCAACCATACAACAAAACTGAACGCACTGCGGCACAGTATACACGACTCTTCAACTTCAGTGAAATATCAGGTCAGCGCCACAAGTGTTTCAGTCTAGCGTACGTCGCTCGAGCCTTGGAAATTCGCGTACTCACCTCTACTACAGTGCTCCCATCCGTCGTCGCGCTGCTGCCGAGGTAGGTGAAGTGGTCGACAACTGACAGCACCTCCCCATCGAGCATCAACCTCGGAATCGTTGACGTCCAGTCTTGTAACATCACCTTACACTTTGAGGGTGCAAAGCGCATGCCGAATGGAGCTACAGCTCTTGCGAGATTATCTAGTGCACGCTGAGTATGTTCCGTGGATTCGAACAAGCAGACAACGTCGTCTGCGTAATCTAGGTCACATAGCTTTTCACTATCTCCTAGTTCGACGCCTACATCCTGAAGATTTTGCAAAGCACTCTCCATTATCTCGTCCATGACTAAGTTAAAAAGGAATGGAGACAAAGGGCATCCCTGCCGAACACCACTGGTCGTTTCGAACCGACCGGATAGTTCACCGTAAACCCTTACGCGGCCAGAAGTATGACAATACAATGATCTCATTAGGTTCACGATTTTCTGGGGCATACCTTTTCGATGAAGAGTACTGAGAAGCGATGTTCGATCAACTGAATCGAAGGCGCCTTTCAGGTCTAAGAAAAGCATTATTGTTGGTCGGCGGTGCGTGTGACGCGTTTCAAGTAGTCGGCGAAGAGTAAAAATCTGGTCGATGCATCCTCGACCTGGGCGGAATCCAGCCTGCTGTTCGCGGACATTCCTCTCGCGAGCCGGTTTAAGACGGTGCAGCAAAATCGAAGCTAATACTTTGGCGACTATCGGGATTAAGCTAATCCCACGATGATTACTGCAGTCATTGCGTATTACCTTCTTGAAGATGGGAACAATCAATGACTCGCTCCATATTAACGGAATACGCTCCTCCTTCCAAATGTCACGGAGTAAGGCGGTTAGTGATTTTATCAACGCCTCACCAGCCAGTTTGAAAAGAACTGAAGGAAGTTCGTCGGGACCTGCCGCTTCCCCCCCCCCCTTAGTGATCGAATACATGACTCTACTTCTACTTCCGATGGGGGCTCAAGTGATACCACCCAAGGAGTCACAGTTGTTGACACGGGAGTAACTACACTAGCGTGCGGCCAGCTTAACTGTTCCTTGAAGTATTCGGCCCATCGGTCAAGCCTTTGCTGTTTGTTATGGATGGATTCTCCATTCCTATTGCAAATCGTTTCACTGACCTCAGTTCGCCTTCCACCGGTGTCACGAATAAGTTTGAACAGTCTTTGACTGTTGTTGTGTCTGGTTACGGTCTCGCACACTACGCGGACAACCGATCAATATTCCTCTCATGAATGGACATACTCTCAATTTGCCTTGATCGTTAACCATGCTTTAGCGCCAGCAGTGTTGACCTATCGATTTTGCTGTGTACTGATTGGTCTTCCTCTGCTGCGCGTGACGGCACAAGTAGTTTATTTCTTTATGCCAACTCACTTGCGTGTTTGCAGCTCAGCCGCCGGCTACGGCCGGGTTTTGTGTTCACAATGGCATAAATAAATGCAACGCCACCATTACGTGTTCTGCTACCGATTGTGGACACAACAACTGTTGCCTGAAGCAGCTGCCACTTCCATTTCTTCGGCTACATTGACCCACCAATTTTCGCAATCATTCTTAAGGCTTCGCGTAACTTGTATTTGCAGCTTTCTCCGCATCTTATTCATCTCCTTACGGTTCGAAAGCTGACGCTTTTGCTCCATTATACTCAGCGACTCTTGCGAGATCCAGTGTCTTTGATGGACAACGGATCGAGGACCACAGGCGAAACCTGCTGCAAAGTGCATCGCTTGTTTGATATGAGCCCAATGCTCATCTACATTACTGTTCTCCGTGGATCCCAGCTCATGTGCTAACTTCTGCTCATAACTGGTGCGGACTTCTGGATCATACACAAATTGCACGGCTAACTGAGTTTGCGACGATTATCATGGAGCTGGAGGGATAATCACATTAAAACTAATGCATGGTCCGACTCTACTTACGTGGACCAGTAAGATCTACATTTCTGAACAGAACTGCGCTACCGGTAGCTTACGGCGATATGATCAATTTGGCTCAAAGTACCTTTAGAGTTAGAGCGCCATGTCGCTGTGCGACGCGAGCTGTGTCGAAAATTGGTGCTGGACAAAAACAATCGATTGTTGCACAAAACTGGAGAATTCTATCCCCGTTATCTGTACGCTCAGCAGGTGAAGCACAACGCCCACCCAAACAGGCTTCTGACTCACTAAGTTTGCCAACTTGTGCATTGAAGTCACCAGCTGGCACTACAATGTCAGAACCTTTGCTCTTGCGAACGAGGGTGGCGAGTTTACCATAGAACTCATCTTTCTGCGCGTCTGAGCTGCCGTCCGTTGGAACGTACGCCGAGACTACGAACAAATCGTGTTTACCGCAACTATCCTTTCGAACGCCAACTGACCCCTGGAGTCTTACAGCACATAAACGACCGTTAACAAGGATCCAGTCTAAGAGGGTAGCCTCAGCCTTGTCGGTCAAGACTATTCCTATACCACGTTGACCCACAGCTCTAGCTGCTTCGCCTCCTGAGGTGCGCAGAAAATACTTCGATGAGATACCAGGAGCAGTTAGTTGAATCGCACTGCTCGAATCCTGGATATACATTTCGCTTACGCAACAGACATCAATCTTCAGAGAGTTCATTGTGAGGGCTAGTCACACCTGCTGACCGGCCTGCATGAGTGTACGCACGTTGAAGGAGCCGAGATTCAGAGGCTGACGAGGCTTGAGAAAATGTGAGTTACCAGACAGAGGATTATTCCCGACACTGTTTGACAGTGAATCGTTGCGAGTATCGACCGTGTTATCAGTGGGAGCATTATGGGTGGATAGATGGGGCAAAGAGGGATGGTTAGGGACAGAAGACAAAGGTTGAATAAAAGACAGGGAACTCTGAGCAGTAGCACACTTATCACTACCCACCCCGCTCGATGCAATGGGCAGCGCGGTCCTGATTAGCCTGCGCGACGAACGATGCAGTATGGAATTCTTTGTATTCGTGCAGTTCATGGGAGATGTTGGATGGGTACTACTAGGGTGTCCAGCCACAAAGCAGGAGAACGATTAGGGTCCTCATCCAAAGCCTTTAGTTCTGACAAGAACCTATCCGCAAGGCAGCGGGATGGCTTAGTGGAAGCCCATTTGCTTGGATCAATTATTCTTCCACTGGTTTTTCCGACTGAGTTGCCAGCTCAAATCAACCCCCAACCTGGAGGACCAGGAGACTGGACTTTGTCTGACCTCTACCCATTGACCTGTCAGGTATGATTGCATCTCCGGCTTAAGGAAGCCATCCTGTATAGCTCTTTGGGTCATAGAGGCGCGCAAGCCATCACACCACGTCAAGGTGCAGTCTCGTCGTGACGGTTTCCATTGTTTCCTAGTTCGACACCCACATCCTGAGGACTTCATAAGGCATTGTCCATTATTTCGTCCATGACGAAGTTGAACAGGAATGGCGACGGGACATCCTTGTCGAAAACCGCTCCTCGTTTCAAATGGATAGGATAGTTCACCGTAAACCCTTAAGCGGCCAGAAGTATGAAAACACAATGATTTCCGTAGGTTCACTAACTTCTGGGGCATATCTTTTCGATGAAGAGCACTGAAAAGTGCTGTTCGATCAACTGAATCGAAGGCGCCTTTCAAGTCGAGGAAAAAACATCATTGTCGGTCGACGTTGCGTGTGACGCGTTTCAATTAGTTGGCGAAGAGTAAAAATCTGGTCGATGTATCCTCGACCTGGGCGGAATCCAGCCTGCTGTTCGCGGGTGTTCCTCTCGTCAGCCGGTGTGAGAAGACGCAGCAAAATCGAGGCTGATATCTTGATCAATATCGGAATAAAGCCAATCCCAGGATGGCCACTAAAGCCATTGTTTCTTTTTTTCTTGAAGATGGGAACAATCAGTGACTCGCTTTATAATAACGGAATACGCTCCTCGTTCCAAATGTCACGAAGAAAGGAGGTAACTGATTTTATCAAAGCATTTCTACCCATTTTGCAAAGAACTGGGTGACGTTTGTCTGGACCGGTCGCTTTTCTACTCTTTAGTAATCAAGTGCTTGACTCCATTTCCACTTCCGATGGAAACTCAAGTGATACTGCCCAAGGAATGGCAGATTTTGACGTCGGAGTGACTACATTAGTGCACGGCCAGCTAAACTGCGGACAGTGGAGATACAAGTTTATTTTCTAATAATTACGAAAGGTTGATGATTACAAGCCCCCATAAAATGGTTGTTTTACTAAATGATAACAATTTATACTCATTCGTAATACGTAGTTTAACACACTTGAAAGCCCTGAGGGATATAACCAAAGTTATGACAAATTTGGGACGTAATTTCAAGTGCCGTCCGTGCCCGAGTCTGTCTGTCTCTCCGTTAGGCTGTCGCTCTATCTATCTGTGTTACTTTCTGTTTATCTCTCTTTCTTTTCCGCGCATATTTTTCTTTCTGTTTGCTCGCGTTAGCGAGTCGGAATATCCGTCTCTACAGGTACGTCGATTGTGATGCGCCGCAAAAGTTCCCAGTTCATAGTTCAACTTTCGTGACTTAATTAGGGTATATCAAACCATCATTGAACAACATCATTTTGTTACAATTTCCCCCTCACTTATGCAGGTTCTTTTCTACGCTACACGTAGCTAAATGGGTGTGATACTGGTGTCCAGGGCAAAAGCATTGAACAAAGTAAGCTGATAATTACCACGGGATGAAAATATGATCAAATTGGTAAAAAGGACTACATGAAATATCCTAGGTCACACTTAGATCGTTTTACTATCTAAATATTTTGATAGACGCCGTTTTTCACCCAGTATAGTTTCCGTGTTTGTACCCGTATTAGAAAATCAAGAGAAATTCTTTCATAATTGAGGAACTTGATGGGGTAATGAAGAACTTCGAGTTTCGTCTGCATTTTTGGCATATTTTTTCACCGCTTGCAAGCAGAGACCGGGGGTTATTGACTTGGGACCTAGCCATTACTCGGTAGTTTTTGTATAGATAAAACTAGGTATTGCAGTGTCAATGCTGTTGTGTAAGAAAAAAAGTTGATCGTCAGACGCTTGGATGCATGCATTTCGACAATACCTGTATACATGTTTGTGGACATGTGTCGGTGTGTACGTACATTTGCCATTACGCGTGTGAGCTCATGAATCCTGGCGTCTTCCACAATATAAGTCTGATTTACCAGAAAGACCAGCCTATGGAAAAATATGTCCTGCTGAATCAAGCCAATGTCCCTACCACATACTTTGTACTCACCTGGCATATACACTGCACGCATTCTTGAATAACACCTTCTCCGTGGTTATAGGTTTGATTTATGAATGTGCAATCTCCTGTGGAAAGTTATTAGACAGAGGAAACCATCATAACGAATCCAAAGAATTTGGTACGTTGTATGGAAAAAGGGTAGAAAAAATCAACTTCGAAATGCAACATTTGCATGACTGAACTCGGCTCCAACCTGTTCTACCTTGCGTGTATATTTCCTCAATGTGTCAGCATGTTGAACACTTTTAATAACCACAGGCCATTGTCTCTCCAATAGATGTCCTCGTTACCGACTATATAGGCGATGGGAAGTGAATGCATTTAACCGGAGAAAAATTGGTGGCGTTGAATAATCAAACCAAATAACCCAATAAACAACAGTCCACCACTCTTGTTTGTTATGAACCTGTGGTTGGGTGATACGGAGTTGGTGAACAACCGCTGATACGAAGGTGAACTCCTACTGAAGGCCGGTAAATTGCAGGTTCACCGCAGTGGTTGCTTTATGCTTTTACGTTCCATTAGTGTTTCAGTGTGGTCCATTTTCAACTCTCTTGTTGGCACCCACCGGGTCGACTGGTAAACCGCAATGAATGCTAGGACTTGAGTGGCTTCCATGCTTAGATTTCAACAAACAAAACTGACATTAGTATTGCCCTAGTTGTAAAAACGTTTGTGAATCAGTGTCGTTTATCACTTTGGTAAACTGCAGCCCTGATAGACTACGACCCACAGTATAAGACGAAATCCAGGATTGCGGTGACTAAGTTGGGAATATTCTCAAATGCACCGGATGCAGACGCTCGTTTGGTTTCCACGCGTACACTGTGTTACGTTACGCGTAAAAGTGAGCGCCAGGGAATAAGGCACTGAATGACAGGAATGTCTTGCTTCCAGTTAGAAGAACACGCCAAATACAAATGCTTATCAGATAGTCCTTTGGGAGAACTACCACCTCCCTTGAGGCCATATGGTTTAACAGCTTATCGCAGGTCTACTTTCAAAGTTAAATATACCGAGAAGACTAAATAAAACAAATCCCAAAGCGACACAAAAATTCACTTTCTTTTTGGTTTCCTTGTGGGAAGCAGCGATATCGTGTCACGTCAATAAAAGACCCCTGGGTGAATTACGACGTACCATGGGTCCATGAAAAACCACTTCTGCCCTGCCTTTTTCCCATATTCTTTCTGTGCATACGCGCGTTTGTCGATCGGGCACTTACGTAGTGGATCATCTTTTGATTCTCAGGCTCCATGAAGCTAACAGAAATGTAGTAACGTGTGCTCTGTCTTCCACAAGTGTAACCAAGGCGTTTCCGTTTGACTTTCAGTTTGTCGGATAATATTTGCTATTCAGTACGCTAGCATTCGACTGAAAAAGCCAACTGTTTGATCCACTGAATCATCCACTTCAGTTCATGAAGAGTAAATAAAGAGAAGCACAAATCCTTCCATAGAGATATTTCATGTCGAGCTAGCTACACAAGTTGACCACATGGTTTGACAGACAATGTAAAGAGTGGTTAAGATACTTACTAAACTTCTGTGAAAGATGTATAATTCCTTTTTTTATCCATCGGCACTTTATATTAACCAACTGTTATCTGCAATGGTTTTTATTCCCATCAAACCAAATACAAGCAAATTAGGCCTGAACAACCCTCAGTGGGCTTGGTGAGTGTGACATTTACTTAAACTTCACCAATGGTAAGAAATACAGGTTATTTTAGTAAGCGGAGACTTTGACCTTGACAAAACTAATTATCGGCGGTGAGCTTTCATTCAGTTAATGAAAGTTTATGGAAACGGTATAGTCAATACCCTTGACATGCAATGTACTATCAGAAACAGAGCGAATTCACTAAGTACAAACTGAGACTAAGACCCGATCTTTGGGCACAATTGGGCATCTCGTGCAGGCTAACCTTTGGATACCCAGGCGGGTTATCAAAGGTTACATTCACATGGTTATAAGGCGTACTACGGGCATCTTTTCAAGCGAGCCACAACATAGTAAAGACGTTGCAGACAAACGGGGAAGATCTGACCACTCGAGCGGGTTATTAATTAGAACATCTGCAGTGTCGTATAACTATTTGACATGCAATTACCTGAAATCTTTGACAGTTCTAATGCAATATTTTGGAATAGTGAAGCGGTCTTTAAATTCAGGACACTTTTCAACTTTGTTTGCGGCAGCATCGTCACACTATCTTTCTAACTATGGGGTGAATATTTTTTATCAAAAGATATTGTTAGTCTCAGATTTATCCCATTTCGACCAGGTTACTCACTTTAACTGACTCATTTCGTGGTTTTGAAATATACGTGGTCTTGATCTTTTTGATGATATTATTAAGCTCTTTTCACAGCACTTTTGCATGAGCGAATGTTCACCATCTACACGTACCTCCCTGTTGCGAAACTATTTTGGACTCTTTAGGACATGGTATAACGCGTGTAAATGAGAGGTCGTTGAAACGAGTCATTGGTTTCTATTTTAGGCTTGCTGAAAGCAAACAACAGTGATAGTTCTACTTTTCACTTTCGAATTCTAGGACGTTCACTTTTTTGAAGATAATCCTAAAACAGATGCCATAGGGCTTATTCAGTGTCCAAACAAAAGGGGGAATGAAATGACGAATGCAGTAACTTGATTTTAGCGTCACCGGTTCGTCAACTCCAACTACATACTACGGTTTTTACTGTACATTGAAAAGATCACTTGAACAGGACGACTGATGAAGAAGCACCTTACTCACTTATTCATGTAGTACCTCAAGGCTGTTCGTGTCCTACCACAGATATCTTCCACAAGCTTAATCTCCACCATAGACCCCATGATAAGTTCGTGGATTGTGCATAATAGGACTGGCGGAATAGTACAAAAACTGTCTTTATTTAGAAAGCATCATATTTATTCGTCTGAGAGGTTGAGGCAAGTCCCACTTACTACGAAAGATGTGGGGTCAAATAACGCCTCAACTGCCTCGGTAATTCCTTCGTTAAGGTAACCCAATGAAGATGTCTGTTGCGATCAAAAGAGTAAACACGTGCTTTACCAAATGCTTTCCGAAATATCAGTCACTTATTTGGGCGCCAACTAGTCTGCTGCTTGTGGTATGGAGATTATTTCACTACGGCTGTCTTGATGATTCTATACAGAAAAATGACCTTTGCAAAACAAAATCATTGCTGGAATAGTCTCCAGTTGACCACGAATGAGGGTAGAATCTATGGTCATGCTTGGGGGATGATTTCTTTGTTTCAAAGCAAATTGCAGCTTAAAATGGCATCATATTTTATAACGATATTCTAATCATGGTAAACGAACCACACGGGACAGAATTTTATCTAACTATTACAATTAGTTAAATAAACCATTGCGTTATTAGGAGTTACCCACTTGAGTTGCGGTATCAAAGTGCAGCTCGTCTGATAAAAGTTTGACACGTTATCTCGTTGTTCAGCGATAAATGGTTGGAAAAGTGTGAACCAGGTATATTTATTACTCGCCACAGAGGCTACTCATCACAGTATAATCTATGTAGGATAATTCAACGGTTGATGTACGGGGTTCCCATAGGGGATTGACAAATCTATCCTAACCCCAATCATCTGATTGACATGTGAAAGTTTACTATTTGGGTCTCCTGGGACCCAAAACAGAGGAGACTGCTTTCACTGCCTATGCTAGTTAGCTATATAGCGTCAGAGATCATAGTTGAATGGTGTATTGTGCAAGGATCAGTGTTTCTCAGCGAGGAGTTGCTTGTGCTCGATATGAAACAACAGACAAACAGAAATGGCTCAACAAGTGCCTCACATGGATTCTACACTTACATCGGTCGAACACCAATATGGCTATCAACAGCCTGCTCACTACAGTGGGTCTAAACTGCAACCAAACACTGTGAGATTTGGACAGGATTCCTGGGCGAACACTAATATCATTTTCCCTTTGATCGTTTTATATAAAACAGAGCTGAACGTGGTGTCAAACGACTGGTGATTACTTATTTTTTCGTATTTCCACCAGCAACGGGAGACAACTGAAAACAGGAACTCATCCGTTTCACAAATATGCATTTGTTTTTGTTTTTGTTTTGTTGCGCACTCTACAATTGGCCTAATCACTGTCGCGATCAGGAGAGTGAGCCGTTAGTACGTAAAAATCTAGACTTTCCCAACAGTATCAGATTAGAAAGGGAAACAACCGGATCGTTAGTTCTACTAAGTGCATTTAGTTATACCAGGATTAACACCTTTGGAAAATTTAGTGAAAAACATAGGCATTACTCTTCCGAAATAGTCACCAATACACTCAGCCAAAAGTGATTTGAAGAAGTAATAAAGTTACCAATATGAACAAATATGTGTTCTTCTCTTTTCACACGAAATAAAAACGAATGGTCTCGGATTGTTCGCAAAGATATCTCTTGACCTACAATTTTTCTTTTACTCTTCAGAGGACAACTTTTTCGCAACAACTCAATAACCTTCAGTGGAAATAAAAAATTCATCTACCACAGTTCGATATTTTCTTGCAAAATTATCGAAATCCTGATCAACAATACCAACAGAGGTCAGGACCTCCATAAGCAGAAAATGAACCCTGAAGGGGCCTTACAAACTTGAAAGAAAACCGATGATATAGGTCTTGTCTTTTCGTGGACAAAACTCTTCTCACAAGTCGGACTGAGATGATTTCGAAATTTTCCGACTACTGAAATTTATCTACCCCGGCAGGAATTAAAACCACGCTTGGACGTCACCCAAGCTCTAGTACCGGTTGCACTCCATTAACCTTGCTACAGAGCCCCGTGGACGGGCTTCGAAATTTACACGTGTGAATCACACATTTCCCTCGCCCTTTTTATATAGGCATGTGACTTCCTTCCAAACGATATTATCCAGACAGCATACACGGCTAGCTCCTGACTCTGACAAGCTTAGAAAGTTGCTTTATTTATACTCACGTATTAGTGAAAAATAGGTAAGTGAAACCACGGTAAAGATATTTTTGAGCTTTTGCCTACATGTTCAAACACAATGCTCTGGAGCGATAGATTTGGACGAAATTTTGTGTTTTTAAGGAACCCGAGAGAATTTGTAAAACGAGTTATTTGGTCAAAATTGCTTTTGCAGCAAATACATTCTATGAGGATGAGGAGGGATAGAAACATGATTTTTCTATGGAAGTTCCGGTATTTCCCTATGTTTCATAAGCTGTGTTAAATAATGGCAGACAATTCAAGACTTCAAATGGTTCCACCAAAATTTACTCTTACAGTAACTGAAAAGGGCAAGATCTCTATTTCCAGTTGGGTTTTTGGGTCCTTTATTTGTTTTATCTCCTCTATAAGCTTGCTCTTGGATTGACGGTGGTCCTTTGAAATTACTATTGATTCCAAGTAGTAATGACATCTTGAAAAATCTCAAGATACAAAAATATTCTGTCTACTCAAAAAGCAAACAACCGTCGTTCGTGTGCAGACTTACGCGGACAGTGAGCACAACATTCGTCGTCCAGTCGAAATGGATTTGTACAACTCAAGATGGGACACGTGATCCGGGTACAATTGGTACCATGAAGCTGATCATAGGTCGAAAACAGAAGAGGAAATGGGGAAAACCAAAAAATGAGTCCATTGAACGAATGAAAGTCACAACGGAGCGAGGAATCGCTAACTTGCAGGGAATACGTACAGCAAGTTTCGCAAAGTTCCGTCTCGCAGTTATGAACTCGTACATTATACTTCAACACCACTGAGCATTTGAAGTGCATTCTGCTCACACTTTGATCGTGGACTATCTAGAATTCTGACCTCGACAAATCTACCAAAATGTGTTCATCAGATTTATTGCTCCAACATTTCTATTAGCCAGTGAATCTGATTCGGGAAACAACAATGCCAAAGTGAGGAGTTTCTAAACTTCTGGTTGAATGCAGATTTACCTCGGCTGGGTTGTCATCGTGAATACTTGACTAGGCCGAATTTTTCCAACAATGAACAATTATATTACCATTACTTTTTTGCATAATAGCCCTCCAGTTCGCTTGAAGACGATGGTAATCCGATCGGAGAGTGTATTCACGTAGTTTCTATGGCTTTGTTCAACATGATGCTTTCATTCCGTGGGATGTACTCGCGTTCTTTATTGCTCCATGGTTGTTCATAACTAGATTTCAAGAATTCGACTACTTACTTATACAGTGAATAGTATGCATACTCTACCACACTTGTGCTTTAAGCTATGGTTAGTATCAACGATTTGTGTGAAAAGACGAATACTTTGAGTGGAAAAGTCGCATGCCAAAAGTTCTAGTCGGATGAACGTGTTCTTAAAACCCGTTAAGATTGCTATCGGAGAGAACCATAATCACGAGGAAAGAAAGAGTTGAATGAGTGTATACAGTTAGGAGAACTGTTCATTGAAAACAAACATGTTAGAAATTGAAGTTTTTGATGTAACTATCAGCTAGAGACGGACTTATCAAGTTGTTCGGAGCGACATGAACGGATTTGCGGTTAACACAAATCATGATTATGCGTGTCCCAGCGCTCCTCTATTTATTTCTTCTAATATTTACGCACTCCAAGTGTTTTATGTCTAGCAATCTAACTGGTGCATCAGCAGTGTGAGTGGATGCTCATGTTATACAAATTCACCGAGAGATCACAAAAAGTGAGTCACTGGCGGTTCCTTTTGGGTTAGTTGCAGCTAATTATCGCCAGAAAAGTACCGTCATTCTGGAGGTTTGCTGCGCTAACCCACCTAAATCTATCTACAAATCAAGCTGGGGACCTCTCAACTGACTCCTAAAACAGGAACATGCATTCACACTCCTAATGCATGAAATGGATTGTTGTGAATGACGATTGTAAGATTCAACCTCCTCACTGAAGGGCGAATAGACCAGCAAGCAGCTCTTGCAAACATCCTTAAAACTCCCGTCAAGTTGATGTGTGTACCGCCTATCAGAGACCCACACCCAAGATTCTGGTATACAGTCTGACTGAGTTATCTAAACTGCAAGCACCAAACGCACGGAGCTGACTCGCACGCGTACTTATTGGAAAGTAGTTTGACGCTCCATTCGTGTTTGTACCGTCGACAAGAAAGTACAATTAAAATAAGCCTAGGAGAAGTTCTGCGAAAATTACCACTAGTAACAATTAAAAGGGTGAACAACCCGATACATTGAACAAAAAAGAGAACTACAAGAACAGTCTCAAATCCAGGTAGTGTTTTTGCACTAAGTGATTCTTAGATCCCCAAAAAAGGAATAAATTGTGAGGCATGGGCATCATTTTATTTCCGTGCAATTTTCTTCCTAATATTCCCTTAACCACATTGGGAATAAAGCTCATATAGAACAGGTATTCCTAGTCGTGTTGAAGTAGATCATTTGGATAACGTGGTAAAGCAAGTCCATAGCCACTGGCTAGTTCATAGATCATTAGTAAGGTGTTAAGAAATCGATAATATGTGAGGTTTTATGCTTCGTGTGCGGTTATATGGTTCAGTTACCATTACCAATAATTTAATCCATTTCAGGATGGTTGCAAAACTTTCCGTTGTATTTTCCTTCTCAAAAACGTGCACAAACTCGGATTCAAGACTAACTTCGCACTGCAAAATCATTACCCACCAGCGCAACTTGGATCAGGAATGTAAAGGGCTAGACAACCGTCATGCATGTGCACCGGGTGACTATGTACCATCCTATGAGCTGTCTACATTTATGGGATCCTGTGTTGAACTTAATCCCATGTATGGTGTGCAGGGTGAGCGGTCTGGCGGCCCGGCGTGGCGCACTTTCATGTAAGCCGGTGCATTTGTTTCATAAGAGATTTCGTCTTTCTGACTCCTACTCGTATTCCTCTTGTTCATCTGGATGACAAATTAAGGAACAATGCGCAGTTTAAGAGCCTTGTATACCTTTGAACAGTGGCGCGAAGCACCGAAGCAATCATGCGAAACTCTTGAAATAATCAAAGTTATTTAGTGTAACCAGTCGACTGGAATAAACATCATTTGCAGAGTGTTATGAAGATGAAATGGTTTGGGTTTGTAATCACCAACTTCCCAGAATCAAATAAATCTTTTCTGCTGTGGTTTAGCATAAACAATCGCTCTGACTAAATTGACAACTGGCTCGTTTGTTCAGTCTCAGAATACTTATTCACCTGGAGTGTTTGAAAAACTGTCAAGTCATAGTTGTAATTTTAAAATTCAATAAGTATGCCCGTGTGGTTAAGAAAACCTGTTATTATTCAAAACCATCGAATAACTGTACAATTCAGCTCAACTTTTATCATATAAGCTGCGGTTTCGTCGTTCTCATAGCGTCTGATTTTCCGTCGTGTCTACTTCAAAGCCCACTAACCGAAACGAATTATACTAGATATATGCACGTTACGCTTCGCCGTGCGAAGTGAAACACACAAAAGTTAGTCCTTCTTTGGTTCCGTGTTGATCCATGTGAGTTTACGGCGTCAGACATTCATCGGTTTATCCATAAATCTGTCAAATTTTTGTTTATATATGACATCATTCATCCTCCTCCGTTTTTCCTAATGTCTACAAGAAAGTTTGACAGTCGCAAGTTATGCTTCTGGTTCTTAAAATATGAAAGTCGGCCGTCCTCGTTTGGTAATAAATGTCCCGGTAGTGAACGAACCACGTGTGAATAAACCACGCATTTCGCCTAATTAAGAAACCAGTAGCTACATTCGTCTTCTGTATTACCGCTGTTACACGGTAATCTTGTCAACGATCGGGGTCCTGATGCATGCGACATGTAAACGGAGAGATTTTTGGAGTTGTCTACTGATCTCAGTTGTTCGACTGATTGAGCTTCCGTGGGAAAGAACTCAGAACATGACTGCCTACCTCGCACTCGGGTCATAATCATTTCTGAAATGCACTCAAGCTGCCAACTTCATTTTTGCCGTGAACGAAGTGATCTAACAAGAGCTAATGGTGCTTACTAGAATAAAAGTGCTCTGCATACGTTCAGTAACTGTGAATTTGCGAAAGTCTGCTGGCAAATTTCTACCTAGAAGGTCTATCGAAACGTTTAACGAAGCAATTGGAAGCAACTGAAAGTGATATGTCTAAGTGAAAGGACGGAAGAATTGATATTTAATTAAAAATATGATAGCCTAATTGGAAGATGTGACTGTTATTCAGTCAGCTCTGCAGTTAAGTGCACACTTATTCGTAGTGCTGTCTGAGCTGGCGTAAAATTGCCGTGGATCATCATTTGGCCATCCTAACTCGGTAATCTAGGAGGTACATGTGAGAAAACTCGTCTACTTGTCCTGTCAACGCTAGATGTTCAGAGTGTTTTTGCTGTAGTTGACAATGCATACCTATCTGGGCTCACCACTACCAATAATGAATGACATTTCGAGCGAAACAAAAGTACCACAGAACTGCCTATGCGCATTGGATTTTGTCAGGAATCCCAGTGAAGTGATTGAAAAATATCCTGACTAGACATGAATTATATCGCTCTCCCTTCGCTTCACAGATGTTGAACAAAACTTGCTTGATGTTTCGATATTCCTAATGTGATCTTCATCCACTGACGAGTTTCATGGAGTATAGCGCTGGATTCCTGTTGGTATTATCGAGTCCACACCTTGTTCTCACCAGTAGTCATCTACGTATACCACTTTCTGTTTAACAAAATGCCAAGTCTTTACTGTAAACTGAAACACAATAAGTAGGCAGAAATTTGACAAAAAGTCACTTGGTTTTTCACTGAAAGTAAGATGATTTCTTCGTTGCCTGAGTAGATTAGGGACAACTCATGACTGTTTGACAAATCAAGCCAAAAAATGTCATCTCTGAAGTTCCCAGTGCAGTTCGAGTCAAAGAGTGGGTCATTAGCTTTTGTGATGATGGTCCTCTCTGCTGAATACTGGTTGTGCTTTTTTTCACTCCAGGCATTACCCATGACAGCATTCTCGTCGAATCATTCTTTCTAGAAAAACATTTCAAGATTGACAAAAAGGTCACTCTCGAAATACCGGTGACCAGACCACCCATATTTCAGCGTCACAGTTTGAATTCTTTTTCTTATTCGTTTCGTTTACTCTTGTTTTAGCACATAACAATAGCAATCTATCTAATGAAAGGGTTTGTGGCCAACTCCAGGCTGTCAGCCGGGGAGTGACCGGCTGCTGTATGAGAATTTTAACCCTGGACTGAAGGATTTGAAGTCCACTGCGATGACTGTCTGACCACTGCTGGTCACTACTGACAACCTCTGAGAGACTGCACGCACTTTATCAAAAATACCTGAATGATCTCGATTTAAAAGTATTGGAAGTATTGACTGAACCGCTGTCAACAAGCCACCAGAAAACAGACTACTGATTAATTAGTCAGTCCAACAGATGACTTTTTTGACCAATCATATAAGAGATCAGCCTTAGCCAACAGGGTGCTGCTTTATTGAAACCCATTCCTATACGGATTCAATGGGGCTGGTTTGAGCAATATCAGGAGCACTTTAGAGAGTGCTATTTTTTGAGGGCTGTAATTCTCAGAGTTGGAGACAACTGGAAGTTATAGGTCTGTGAACATTTGGTGAGCTGCTGCTTTCTGATTGTGTGAAATTTTATAGTCTTCAGTGTAACAAGAAGAAAGTGAAAAATTATATCTCTCCCAATTCTGCATCCACAAGGGCAACCAACCAGCTAGTGAAATTTTAGACGTTGCCAGTTGTGACCTAGTGCTTCCGGAAGATCTTCCTTATATTGATTCAATATGCTACTTGTACATCTACCCGAGGAATGGGATATACGAGAAATAATAATAAGCAAAAAATGGTTCGAGGAATGTTAAAGACACTTCAAGTCTTCGGCGATTGAACTTTCATTATTAGAATCTTGGAAACCTGAGTATTAAGGCCGCTTTCTGCTATTAGGCTGGGTTACCGATAGGACAGACAGTTGATTATTACTGATGGCATGGAAGTTTTTGGTAAAGGAGGCATAACTAATTTGCTGTGCTTCAACAGATAATCAAAAAAATAGAAAACCCGTTAAGGAAGGATTGAACTGATTGTCCTAGGGTCATGGTGAAAATCGAGAATATGTTCTGGGCTCGAACTACAACAACGCACATCACCACAGTCGACTGTTAACAGGATGGTCTGATCTATCACTATCTGATTAAATCAAATTGACAGATAGACAGAAAGACAGGCGAACATAGATGTAGGTAGACAAACAGAGACTGGTAGATAGATATATATAGATCACGGAGAGATAGATAGATAGATAGATAGATAGATAGATAGATAGATAGATAGATAGATAGATAGATAGATAGATAGATAGATAGATAGATAGATAGATAGATAGATAGATAGATAGATAGATAGATAGATAGATAGATAGATAGATAGATAGATAGATAGATAGATAGATAGATAGATAGATAGTTATGTGGGTAAGTAGTTAGTTAGATGGATAGTTAGATCGATAGATAGATAAATAGATAGATGATACCTAATAACTGAATCGTGATTCGAGGTGATTGTCGATAAGCTAATCTAATCTAACCGAGAAGTGGCCAAGCACTGCAGTTCTGGTGCATTGTGTGCAACAATGTAAAAACTAACTACGTAGTTTGCTGTTTTACCGGGTGATTCGATTCCTACTGAGCTTATTGAAACGAGTCGAAGCAAAGTACAAACGATTTTTGTAAGAAAGATGTGGGCAGCCAAAGAAGAACAACGAAGTGTATCTGTAGCTCTTCTTCTGGTAAGGATTTGAAGATACCTTTTACCAGAATAAGTGTGGGTTGGAATGTTGCCAGAATGTGAGCCAGCTAGTCAGAACTGTTATGATAAAGATACCTCGGTACAATCAAAACAAACCGACGGTAATTGAAACGTTTTGGGGGATACAGAATAAGTTGTCTAGGTCAGGGTGGACCATAGCCAGACAGATGAATCAACGAAAGGTCAGCCGAGCTACGCAGAGGACCTGTTATGGCTGCATCCCATCTGCAGGAAAGTAGTAACCACATGAACTCTCATAGCTGCTTGTTTACAATTCCAAAGAATCGTCCGCATCACGATTGATCGTTGGGTGGCTTCGCTACTGGATGTTTGTTTAATTACTATGAAGTGTATTCACTCCGGTATCAAGCTTTTAGCGCAATCAGCGCTAATTAAATCCTACAAGTGCTAGCCAAGGCAGGTTAAATCATGACCATGATAATCCGAAGAAAAGCAGTCCCGGTTTCAGTTATCAAAAACAAAAAAGCTCAGAACAGTTCTACAAAAATAAATCCAGGGTAACGCCCCTAAGACAGTGCCCACCAGTGCTACTAAAAGTTACCAAGTGGTTCGCGAAACAGACCATAATGACTTTATAGAATTCCTCTAAAACAGGTAGCGGCAGTGGAATGATCATTTATCGGAGAGGCAAAGTGTCCTCGTACAATCTGCCATATCCGGCGGCCGGTTAGAAATTTAGGAAGGTAATATTCACGGAATTTATAGTCGGCACCGTATCGTATAAATAATGGGAAACGTACTTGTATTTTTAACACTCAGAAGTCCATCGCAGCGAGCCAGAATCAAACCGGTGATCTTCCGCCTACTAGGCAGATGCTTAACCAAGTGAGCTATCGCGGTACTACCAGTCCGATGTGAATATCACAAGTGAATATTCAGTGTTACGTTATCTAGAAGCAGTACTCTTTATGTCAGCTTCTCCTAGCGAATCAGCTGCTTTTATCCAACAAAATGAACTGACTAATGTAACAAAAAGTATCTTAAGAGGATAAGCACATTTTGCTCTTAGACACGGTTCAATGGATACCCTAATCATATACGGCTCATTGCGGTTGACCGTTAAAAAGATAAACGGGTCAGAACAATTTCGAAGACATTATATTCTGGTTTGAATGTGAATTTGCACATATCTCCCTCTAGAGTGTAGTACTATCCGCAGAACAGAGCCCATTGGTCGGTTCTGTAGTAAATTCACGGTGTCAACAAATTTACTCCAGTGAGGTCAGTTTCTGGATTAATAAATAACTGCAAACACATGCCAGTTACGTCAAAAGCGTTTTTAACTTCTGACATAACGTTTAATGAGTCTTCAGATTTATAACAAACATAAAAAACGCTAAAAAATAGCAAAAAAGGATCCTGTGCAGTGTGAGAAAGTACCAAAAATATCCTGTGAGTAACGCGACGTAAAACTCAGTTAGTACGTAGTATCATGAATCGTTTGAAACGGAATACTGTCTATCAACAGAGCAAACTAGCTCTATTGTGGCCCAAACTTCTCACCTCACATGGGACAGATGACCAGTTTCAGCACTAAAATACTTACTTGAACAAGTCACTGTCATCAAAATTTATTCGTTGATCTCTTTTGCTGTTTCCTGACGAAGTTCAAAAATGGAGGTCGAGTTTACTGAAGGAGCCTCTGGTTCAACTAAAATGAAACAAAAATGTAAATGGTGGCCAAAACTAGACCACCTCTGTCTGCATCGCAGTTTACGAGTAGATTGTGATATTTGTCCTCAGGCTAACGAACATCTATTTCAGCATTGTCTGACTTCCGACTATTTGTAGTCTGAGGTTGATTACCCTATTATAGTTTGCAATTTGATCAGTTTCAACTTTCTAATTCCTCAGGCGAAGTCGTTCTAGCTAACTACTTAAGCGACAGAGATTTTTGCACTCAACAATAACGAAACCAAGATTCAGACCTTATGTGGTTCTCAATGCCAAGTCACATTGTCGGGTTACAGGACATCCCTAATGATATAAGGAGAATCTGAGGCTATGGGCGTATCCGCCTCACTGCAATTACGCGCAAGTATGTGATAAAAACCAGGGCTTCATTGGTCATTTTCTCATGCCACTTTTGTTATCTCAGACGACGTTTGAAAAGCAATAAATACTCAGCCGAACAAGACGTTGAAAGGTGACACCGCGTGGTTAATAACTACTGTATCTTGTATCATAAGCGAAGCATTTTGGCAGTTTGCTTCCGAAAAGGGTTCGACCTACCGCGTCTAATCACCGACAGAAGTTCATTGATTTGGAACCCCTGCAGTTTTTAATTTCAAGACGCGGTACAATTTCACTGTGATAACACGTTCCATAAAAATTTTAGCTGCTACACCAAAATAACGCACGCGAGTGTGAGTCCTAATGCTTGTTGTGCAGATAGCGTGGGTGTTATCTGAACAAAACAAACAACGAAGGATTTAGTCAATTCTGAGGTCTGATAATACAGAATTTTCGAGAGTCGTATTTGCGTCGGGGATAACTATCCACGGAGTGAACCTCAGACGGTGAGGTTTTGTTCCAACACTCAATGAGGTGTCTACTGAATCTGGCTAACAAAATAGACCACTTTCTACCCCGGCAGTACAAAAACGGGCAAATTTTGCTTTTGCTTTGGTTTTTGTGAAGTTATTCAACAAAACTGTAGATCTAGGCTTCTTCCGGGTTCCTTGCACTTTGATACCTCGAGAAGAGGTGAATTATTTCGTCAGAGTTCTGAATAATAATACCGAAGCAATTTTCAGCCCATCAGTCAGCCCACAAAAACAACTATCCCAGACATAGATGTTTCTTCGGGGAAACTGTGTGACAAAAGCTGTGCCATCTTCATAACTATTTTAACCGAGAAAGCTTAGTTTGATTACATTTGTCCTTCTGCTTATTATCTGGATATGACATCGAGATGCCGATGAATGAAAAATATCTAATCTAAATATTCTGGTAATAAGTCCCTCATGTCTTTAAAAAACTGACCGAATAACACTATTAGCAAGACGAAGCGAAATTTTTATCTTCGGGCGTCAGGTAGAAAGTGATCAGTGAACAAAAGAGGGATGACTGAAGGATCGCAGAAACACACTGAAGAAATACACAAAATCCTACCGTGCATTCACACTGTACGCATCTTTCCGGGCTCCATTTTGACCCCAGCGGAAACGGATGTCCGTCCGGAGCAGTGGCGCACCGCGGTAAGCATTGGCATCGATCGGCAGAAAGTCGATCCCTCCTCAGCTGGGCTACCTGAAGTGACAAGTATCGGTGGGATCGTGGTAGGCTTGTTTCTCTGGAAAAGGTGCGTCAAACTTTTAAGGGAGCCCATATAACAACTGGATTGCAAGGCAGACCATTTAATGAAAGTTTAACAACTGTTCAGTACGAACATACCAAAAACGGCAGTGCTTTGCATTTCCTGTAATATAATAACAAATACGGCAGACCTCTCAACAGTGTTTCTCTGTTACAGAAAGTTTTTCCCGTGCATACGGTGGTTATCTTAGAATTATGCAAACTTGTGACAGGCCCGTACTAGTCTAATAGAAAGAGAGCCATACGCGCATCCAACAAAAACGTCTTGTTCCCATCCATGATGGTACTGTTGCAGAAATATTAGAACTTATACCTGTCATTATCGATGAGTAGAGGCAATGTTATAAAGCAGTCATCCTTTTGGCATACTTTTATGTAGCTAGCGGATGTGTTGTCGTAATTCAGAGTCAATTCCATTTTTGACAACGGATGAAAATGAAATGGTGGCACTGGGATTATCTGCTGAGGAAAGTGTTAGTGGCCAAGGTTGGGTCACTAAGCAGCACAGCCTCGAGTCTATGAACGTATACCGGATACATGGACAACGCACGCATGATTTGCAATGCACCATTTCCAGCAGACATCTGACAATTCTCGTGGAATGGCGAGGTTCACAGCATGCATGTGCAAGATAAAGAAATCCACTTTACAAACTCAGGATTATGCTGAATTGAGGACAGTTATACCAAGTAAAGGGTGCGTCGTGTAAGTATCTGGGTGAAACAGTGCACTATCTGTTGTATTATTGACCTCCCCATTCTAAAGGACAGCCTGGTGAAGTGTCTGGCCAGCATTACAAAAAATATCTTCTTTTCGAAAGAAAATTAACCGAGGGATGAAGCGTATACGAAACACACTGCAACAAATCGGTTCACCAGAACGGAATATCTGCTTATGTATGAGGGACAAGAAGAACTAGCCAAGACAATTGTAGTGTTCCTAACTGCTCCATTCAAGGATGATCATTCCTTGGGAACGCAGAAACCACATCCATTTGGGGCCGTAGGTAATTTTTCCCCCAAGGCTCAGAACCAAATCTAACGAATATCAAGCGATTTTTTGCTGAAAAAATCCAAGGTCTGTTTATAGTCTCCGATCTTTGTTTTGTTTTCAGTGTAACTGTTTCTCTTGCGCAAACTATTTTGGGTGTACAATGAGATGTCTGCCCAAAAGGATAGCAGAACACATTTCGATCACTCCTTTCAAGGAAATGGCGTGGTCCACCAACAGAGCAGTTCTACAATACTTGGCTGACCGTGAACACTAAATAGATCTGGAGACAGTTCTCAAACCAGTCCTGTTAACTCCTGAAGCTTACAGCGAAAGGTGAAGGAAGTTGTTGTTCATCATGATTGAAGACATAACAGTTTGACTGCTCAAGCCTTACGTGTGAAGACAATACAACCTTATGCAACCCCATTTTCGTTGCCCTCGCCAAACTATGTGATCCCTCTCTGATTCCCATGTTCATTCTCTAGCCAACACCTTCGTAATGCACACCTACCTTCCTCTGTTCTGTAATTACACTCTTCACACATACTGTAGTTCCCGCTAGTGTCAAAGGCACCGCAACATGCTGGTGCAAACCGGCTCGCTCATCCAGATCTGTAACTTTGTACATATTCTCATTTGCTTAGAAGCCTGGAACGATATATCAAAAGAAATTACTCCCTCGCAAAGGTATTTTCGTAAATCGATTGGCATCAACTACGTTCTAGTGAAGATTTCTTGGCAGTACTGATCAGGTAAAGTCAAACAATATATGAACATCCCATAGGACGTTTGATTATTTATGAAAGCTTTTCGTATCCAAGTTTTTAACCAAATTCAGTTCACGCAGTGCCATAAAGAAAATCTGAGAAAGCTTGATTTTTGACTATCGGTTATTCTAACTGGAAAAATCGGTCTGCAGCTGTGTTGCTAACTGCATGAAAAGGAGAAAGCAAAGTAGAATCATTGATCTTTCTGGGACGGAAATTCAGCCAAGAAGGGTCTGCTGGAAAACAAACTAAAACAAGTAAACGGTGATAAATACAATAAAAATAAGAAGCTTTTTGAAGAAAGTCACCTTCATAAAGATAAACTAGTACCCATGGATACCCAGAATCAAGAACCTCTGTTAAAGGATTAGTTTAGGGTGAACAGTACTGTTATCGTCCCATACCCCACCGAGGCTATAGCAACAGGGCATCACGCAACCTACCATGCGTGACCAGTCTTCGTGTCTAGAAGTTCGGATCTCGGCGGTGAAGTGGTCTTTTTTTGAGCTATCTAATCTACATCCCAACTCTCACCCACAGGGCTGCATGAAAATGAAATACAATGAATCCGTCACAGAAAATAGTCTACCGTTACTCCGTACGGTTGTGTTATCTTACAAATACAGGACATCTTGCAATATGGAGCGAGATATTACCGGATGAGCTGCAAGATGCGCTTACCTGACGATGAAAGACGACTTTCCTCGTGGGCAACAAATATGAATGCTGAACAATCAGCTGGATGGCTCTAAGATGGGCCGTCCACAGAGGATAGCCTACTAGCCAGATGAGAAATGAGTTTCAAAATCCAGATTTACTTTGCACCAAAAAACAGTCTAATTAAAACAAATTGCACTACTAACATTCAGGAGGTAGGGAAAAATATGCATCAAGGGAAGTAACGGGCTCACCTCTGCCATAAGCGTTTGTATAAGAACTGACTGTTGAAAAACAGTGATCTGTAGTTTCGCCAGCTGAGAAGTAACTAAATAGGAATCGAAATCAGAATAGATATCACAGTGATGAAATGTTTTGCATCTAAAAAAGGAATGTAAATGCAAAGTCAATCACCCCTTGAGATAGTTGGTATTAATCAATCAGCTTCACGAGTCTGATGTTTTTTTCGTGGTTAGCAATGATAAAAACTCAGTTATAACATTTTCGTAGTTAATAGTACTATGCGGTCTCTGCACAAGCTTCTAATGAGATTACTTCGTAGTTGGGCGCAGGCATTGTGGTTTTCACTTCCAACAGGGATATTTCGGCGGCTGTCTACCAGTTCAAGAGAACCCGATGAGATCCAGGGTATGTTGTGTGACTAATCCGCAATACGTTGTACCCGCTACTTTTATAGAGTCTTGGATGTGTTGTCAGCGGTCTAACAGGTCATCGCGTGCGTGGTTACTTGGCTGGGCGGCAAGCTCATTCTGATGTCTCTCCCTGACCTAAGTCCGGCAAAGTTGGTCTATGTCTACCCATTGACTGTAAACTTGTGATCTGGTGGAAAAACATACTCTGAATTCAGCACGCACCATGGCGTGATCTGAATCTAGATGTGTGCTCCAGTACGACCTACAAGATCTGACTGAGCCACTCCAGTGGTAGCTTACGGCTATATCGTCTGTTTCTGTCCAAGATGACGGTCACGGTGTGACTGTGCGACTAAATCTGCGCCGGAAGTTTGTACTCGACAAAAATGGGCGCTAGTCTGCACAGCTGGTTGGCTTTATCGGTACGCCAATTGCTGGCACAGCTTCGGCCTCCACGCTATCCCTCGTCTGGACTTATTTGGCCAATCTGAGGGTTCATATCTCTAGCCAGTACCACTGTATCTCTATGAGAAGCCTTTCTAAGAAGTTCGTGAAGCTGCTAATAGATTATATATTTGACCAAATCCGGACAGCTGTCGGTAGGGGTGAGGCAGCGACAACAGACAGACAACGATTGCTGGCGCGGCCTTTGTTAGCTTTGAAAGAACCTTCTAATCAAATCTCACATAATCTGCTGTTGACTGGGATCCAGTCACGTGATGCAGAATCAGCTTTAGTACTCGAAGCGATTCATGCTCCTGCGTGACCAAATGCAGAAGTCTCGGCGTCTCCGGATAAGCGCAGAGTAAAAGCATGTACTGAGGGTGAATCAGACGCTCAAGTTACCGAAGTAAAATCATTTGCACAGCAAAAGTGGTTTTGTATGATAATAAAGTACCCTTTTAGTTTAAAGATCATTCAATACTAAATGAAAAGCCCCAAACAAATCATCTTTTTATCCTGCTCTAATACATCACATTGCCTGAAGTAGTTTCTTCAAAGAGTTACAGAAATTCTACACTAAACTAACAGAAGAAGTTATAACTTGTTTGTACCAAAGTATTCAGTTTGTTCTATGCGAAGGATGACTAATCGATAGTTCACTATAAAAACTCATTCGAATAACACATCTAAAGACTTCAATAACATTGGATTTCCTGTACTTTTCTTTAAGAACAGTATTACTACAAACACCTTTTATAGTGCAATATGTTGTTTTATGAAATGAAACCAATATTTTCTTGATATTATGAACAATTTCACTCCGAAACCTCTAGGGTCCATTCCGGTGAAATCATATGTTGTATAAGTCATTTATCAAGTACAGAGCTGATGTAGACTAAACTACTGTATTATTCAGCTCTAATATAATGTCTGCCAATGTGAGACGAACAGTATCCCCTTTTTTATGACATGCCTGCGCGTAAATGCAGTGGAAAAATATACCCCGTAGCCTCAGAGGCCCACTGCACCTTTAAGGATAACCGGCAACCAGATCCGGAGATCTGGAATGGAGAACCACATAACGTCTAACTAATATTATTGGTGTTGCAAAACAAGACACTCACAATGCAGCGATTGGAAAACTACCTACTGGTGCATGAAGCATCGGCCTGGCCTGCTTTTTAGTCTAAAACATACTTTTGCTTAAATCATCGGTCGGAGCCAGTCGCATGGGTTCGGCGTTGGCAAAAACGTCGCGAGGTAACCATGAGGTATGAGCAGTCTTCATTTTCGTAGACTTGAGTTTCTTTCGAGGACATTTGTCGAGCAACATCGATCGGTTTGTGGTCAAAATGAATTCTTTTATTTCACCCTGCCGAAGAAAAAGTGTAACGTCAAATTACTTGGTCACATGGTTTAACTTCAAAATCGTACCATAAAGCTACTGTTTTCTACTGATATTCCTCATTTTAATTGATGCAACAAGGTCATCTGGTCATCTCTCTGCCTGTTCACTGGATTTTTTGCTCGCAATATCAGACAGATGAAGATTGTGTTTTCAATCTATTAAATCCCGATGGTCATTTGGTTGAGAGTTTTACCGCACACTGTATAAGTGAAAAACAAATCACCTTACCCTGATTTGGAAGCATTTTTCTACCACGATTTTAACCCGCGTTAAATAACTCTTTGCACAGTCCGGCTTGATAGTTGGGGCTATTTTTCGTTCTTTTTGCTGCTGACTGCAAGGAAAGGAAGCGAAGTACGACTGCTTTATTCTTCTCAGGATGGGATCATCAGTAGCACAGTCGGGCCTCGGCGGATGTGCGCAATTGCTACTGATTTCTGACAAGAAACGAACATCTGTATAGAGTTTTCAAGGTATTGAGCATTGAGTTGAACATTGATTCGACAGAATAAATTAGTTAATGAAGAACCAAGAACACAATGTGAGAACAATATCTACCAACTAGTAACCTGGAGCCCAATACAATTTGCCGTTTTTGTTCCTTGCTTAAGGGCTTATTCGGTCATTGTGATAACTGAGAAGTGGAGTGTTTGATGCAATTAGACGATTTGTTTACCGATAATCACCGCTTGGTTGGCCGTTTACAGTCGACGTCTGATCAAAGATGCACGCGAAATCAACGTTAACAGTCACGATACCATATGTGAATCTCACTTTTGTGTCCCACAGTGACTCAGCAGATTTTACTATCTGAAGCACTGATTATGTTATCCTCTGATTTTTCCTGTTAATTTTACATCCCACAGGGTTTGTGATCTGTGGATCATAGAGTCTCATTATTATGACCTAAATGATAGGTATTGTTAACTAATATTTTTGTTAAATGCGTATCAACGGGGCACAATTATTTCGGCGTGAAGAAATAGCTAAAACTGTAGAGGTGATCAGCTGAACGGTGGCTGTGAGATATGAAGTACAGTATCCAGGGCTAAAGTGTTGGAATTGAAGCCATTATCAAGTTATCAGATTTGGCAATTAACTGATGCAGTGCCAAGCGAGGGTTGCTGTTCGTTCCTTGAAAGCTGTTTTACTTAGCACTGTGTATAGTACTCAGAAATGGTGCACTATTTCTCGACCTGATTGCGGACAGTTAGATTTTGAATGTGTAAAGGATCGACAGCTAATCATGGCAGCCTTTTAACCGTTGCCCATTTGCCTCCTCACTGCACTTAACACAGAATCTTTCTTCTGATGCACAATGTTTGTCATGAAATTTTTAACCTTTCTATCGTTTTACCGACGAATATGATAGTAAAAATAGCTAATAAGGAAAATGGAACTGCCGAATTCTATTTGATCACGGACAACCTTCAAATCATACTTATCTGGTTTTCTTTCAGATTTATTGTCACATACTTGAAACAACATCTGGACAGCTGGATTTGTTAACTATTGAAATATTGATGCAAATTCGACGAGTTTCTCGAAATTAAAAACGGTAAATTTGCATATTAGATGGTTCAAACGATCCTAATATTATCGAAACAGTTCATGATTATATGGAAGGAGAAGAAGGAATATCTTGTAGGATACTGCTAATTTGTTTGCCAGTAACATACTCCATTCCACAACTGCATTAAAAATTGCTAGCTGATGAGGCGTTATTCTGTGATCGCTTCAGACGAAGAGGTCTCATTTGCCGTGCGGAACCATCTTGGTGAGAAATAAAGCCACGGAAATCATTGTCATCCATTTTTACCGGATTGCTATCGATACGTTTCTGCACATAGAGTGCATGACGCAAGCTGGGTATATTTCTCCATCACAAAACTTTTTGTGACACTTCTGTTTATGAAAACACCAAAATGCTGGAATATTTGGAGCTTAGAAACGATCAGGGGTTAGTAGTTCATAAACTGTCATTGCGCACTGATGATATCACCTTGGATGGTGGCGGAATGTCCACTGCTTCAGAGCGAAGCTCAGCCATTAGGAAACGAGGATACCCGTCCCCTGAGTTACGAACACCAACTTTAAAATCCACTGATAAAATTCATTCTTCCCACCTAACGGTTTCCAAAACCTACGATTTTGAGGATAAATTAGTCCTCTAGGTAAGCATATCCATCCTAGCAATGTGTTTAACCCCTAACCATTTATTTCTGTCGCTCTCATAGTGATCACTGCTCCTGAGAAACACATGGACGTGACATAACTTTGTAGCGTGCAAGGAACTACACGTTCGTGTTGCCAACTTACTGTAACACTATGTTGTTCGTATAAATCAAAAGTGCCACATTTATTCTTTGCTCACAACCTTTCTGAATATGACTTGGGCCCGTGGTTTACTTTTATTTTGGGCCCTAATTCATTCGGACAGTCTGTCTGAGATTTCCCGCAGAAACGAATGATGGCTGATTGCGCAAGTTCCAAACAGTGAGAATTAGAGTTCTAACAAACCTAGTGCGAGCTTTCAGCCTCAAATAAATGACTACCCTGTTCCAGTCATGAGTGAAAGCAGGCAGTCTTCAAGACACCAGAGCTGGTCATTATTGTTGTAATGCAAGATATACAGCTTTGAAAAATCAGTCCCATCCGAAACACAGCTTGTCTAGAATAATGAGAGTTTTGCCTAACCAAGAGAAGTACTGAAGGCAGAAACAACTATTTGCATTCATTACTTTCAGGACACCGACAATAAAAGAAGCAGAGATTTATTAATTTAACTAGCTTATTTATTGTGTCGAAATAGGGAAGCGGAAGTATTTAGCAGGGTATGAGCAATCACTTGTACAATCACGCTGTTCTTTCGGTTTTATAGTAGGCTTAAATAAGAGACCCAGCTGAACGAAAGGAAGATGTTTTTGTTTAATTGCGTGGATAGGACTCAAATGACTGTTCTACTGCGTTGGTCTATGACATGAGACTTATCAGCCACTTCTAGTGACCAACCGGAGGTCAACAAGTGCTTCCAATCATTTACCTATCTTAAAAATTTAAAAGTACCAATCACACTCACCCTAAAGAAATATTTAACTTCAAAAGCTTGAAAGTCCATGACTCAAAATAATTATTCGCTTTAAATTTTTATATTCTGACCGCTGAATCTTTTCGTGTGGAAGGCCATTCAGGTTCACACTGGGCATGGTATGTTAAAGACCAGTGGAGTTAAACCAGAGGCACTTTCCATTTAGTCTTGAGGTATTCCTCAAAGATATCCGTCCAGAAGTGACATCTGTTCGACGCACGACATCTTTGAAGCCAGGAAAACTGGGACCGACGCTTTGTCAGCGTAAGCGGTTTACCGCGTTTCTTAGAATGATGGGTACCAAGGCAGATATTGAGCTGTGTGCCATGGGTTTCTTTTAAAATGTTTTACATCAAAATTAATTTCAAAATTTTCATTTGTCTGGACCTGTAAACCGAAATAAGCGTGACCATGTTATAAAGTCTAACCTCTTGGATTTGCATTTGTTATATCGCAGACCATTGATTCAAACTTGATGCAACATTCTAACATGTGTTTGTCCTTAGTCCTGGAATTCACGCAGAAGAGGTTACGTAGGTGATTGCTCATGTGAACTGGTAGTTTGAAGTCCGAACTGTGCAAACCCAGCACCCACATACAACCTTAGTTGTTACCATGGTCGTGACAGGTAACTCTTCTATGATTCCCATATAAAGACTTTCTCCACACCATGGCTAACCTCATCTATATACATATTCTCAAATAAGCAGCGTTCTGTTTGGGGATGTATGAGGTGACGTATCAAGACTAGTATGATACGTATTAAAAGCTTTTTGTTCAAGCCCTTCTAGCCGACTGAAACCAGGCGTCTGTAAGCTTGGCCCATGCATGCGGCACAAAAAAAGTGGAAATGGCTGTTGCAGCACAAATTAGCACCAATTTAAATTCTGTTTACGGTACACTGCGGAACATCATGGTTCACTTGGGAATGAGGCCAATGAAGCGTTTATCTGGGATGCTGATTTTGTACCGTTCACACTATTTCTGTGAAATGCTGCACTAACTTTCTGAACCACACAGACAACTGCGTATTGATTAGTGCCCAGAGGTTCAGGGTTGTAATGCCGGGTGCTGCATACTTCTCAATCCACAAGTGCCGATAAATTGCACTAGTGTACATTATGGACATATGGTCCAAAATATCATCTGTACGGGGGTAGCAACACACATTCGTGACCCTGCCGATCCAGCACTATATGTACAAAATCCATACCACACACTCTTCGGAGTTTCGTAGTATTCTTAGCAGAAGAAAATGCATTTTGTGAAGATTCCTTAAGCAAGGCTAAGGTGAGGATCGGGTTGACCAACGGTTGTACGGAGAGAAGACGAATCCGATACACATAGGATTCTGTCCAAAAACCAGGAGGTTTACAAACCGAATTAGTGCCATACGGAACACGTGTTAACAGGTACACTTAACAGGGTGTAGACAAGCAGTCCAAATTATTGCTATGCATTGTCCAATTTTCAGTTCCATTTCACAAGTAGGCGACAGTCAACTAATTTCCGGCTTATACAAAAAGTGATTAATGCAGCAACGGTCAGGTAAAGGAAGTTCCACTTCAGTCAGCGGCGACGTAGTGCAACGTAATAGATGTGCAATAGACATGCGCATGACGTCTTGAGGAAAACGTGACATCACTAAGGGTCACGTAACAGTTACTGTGGGGGAATGGGCAAACAAACTGCCAACTGACGGCTTCTTTCGTTTGTTGGGTAGCACGATGATTTGGCGAACAGCCAGCACGTCTTCCCCTGTCCAGAATCGAGGACAAGATGGGAATGAACGAAGCGGACCGAAGAACCGACCGAATGCCAACTGTCGTCTGAACCGAATAAACCGATAGGGTTTCTTCCTAGACTAACTACTTAAGAGAGCTGGCTGAGAATAACAGGAGAGCAAACTAGGTGTGTGAGCCAAGATGTGGTTATGGCCACCGTCCATCAAATGTGAACTGTCGTTCTCGTGG
The DNA here is from genome assembly GCA_948099385.1 of Fasciola hepatica. Classification (NCBI taxonomy): domain Eukaryota; kingdom Metazoa; phylum Platyhelminthes; class Trematoda; order Plagiorchiida; family Fasciolidae; genus Fasciola; species Fasciola hepatica. The sequence goes on from CANUEZ040000182.1 coordinate 13,088,480, forward strand.
TTATAAGAGAAGATGATCTGAAGGCCGAATAGTCTTCTCACTAAACTTGGTGGGACAGCACAGAACAGTTACTTTCTACAAAAAAACCAAGCACAAGAGCATGTTTGGCTTGATTCCTTCTCTTAAAACCGGTCTAAAGGTAAATGCTAGATAATGAAACCATCATAGAGCTGACGATCACGGCTCGAATGGTAAGGAAATATTTGCAGCCCTGTTTCCAGGTTCGATGAAGGAAATAACCCTGACTACATGTCATATATCGTATTCCGGTCGGTGCTATTCCAGATGGGTCAGGCGTACACACATCTTCTACGTTTAGAGAACTGACTGAAGTGAAATCGATCGACAAAAACAAGAGAAAAATAGGTTCCACTTGACGATAAATTACTTTTACTTTTCAAACTTCCCATATCACGAACAACCAAGATAGTTTTATTGAGGAGGGTCAACCTGATAGCCATTATAATCGAACGCCGTACTCCCCGATGGTCACGTGCACAAGGGTCTTCGTAAAGCTTTGATGGCGAATTATTCTCAAGTAAATTCAGTTCGTCTACAAATCTTTGTTCATTTGTTGTAGCCTCTAAAATGGTTCTTAAGGAAAAATGACAGCGCGCTTTTCGGCTATTCTCCCGTAGAACTTACCATCCAGTGGTAACCATCGAGGTTTTTCTGACCCACATAACCAATCATTTGAGGTGGACTGATCACCATGCGGTCTTGCTCTTCACCAAGTCGCACGTACCACGAAGATGGAGCCACGGTAGATCGAACCGAATGTGTAGCATCAGTTGGTCGGCAATTCATCAGAAAGGCTGTATTTGATCGACTTGAGGTGATTATCAAATGATGCCACTTTTCTGATTTGAGTCGGATTGGCTTTGTTCGTATATAACGCCTCTTATCCATGCCATTGACGAGGAAAGTCCGGTGGAAGCGCAGTGTGGTGAACGCACCTTTGTTAACTGCGAATATACCTAGGATAGACCTAGCCAGTTCGTAATATAAAATGAACAAAATAAGGGCAAATTGAGTGAGAACATGCACGGTAAACAACTCACTTCTCAGGTTGCAACTGACCAGATGATCTGTTTTCGTACAACTGAAAAAGAATTTATCACAAGATCACTGAAGTTGGTCGATCGACACACTGCGACAGGGCAGCGTTACAACCTTGGGAAACCGGCACATATTGGATTTTCAGTGCTGTTTATGACTCCAGGTTTTCTGAGTCTATTTTTGGGTTTTATCATATCGCTGGAATTATTTCAACGTAAAAATGGTCAATCCGTTATTACTTTTGACTTGTTTTACTTACAACACTAGGTTACCCTTGGTTACTTGGTATAGATTTCGTTGAAATAAAAACAATTTGTTGACATTTGGTATCAACATCTCGTGGATGTACCATCATTTTCAGCCAAGCTATTTCATCATAATATTTGGTTCTTGGTATTTATTTCGAGTGCTCACACTCAATGACTCATCCGTGGTGTGCTTCTTCTTTGAATTGGGGATAACCTCGGGCAGAGAACCAGTTGTGATTCTTTTGTTCGCACTTGTTTGGCTCCCTTTCTGAAACGAATCATTTGCGGAGTGTTCGTGTGTAGGGATGACTGGGCAGAAGTGAGTTCACGAATACCCAAAGGACCCTCCTATCAATTCTCTATTCATCCGTGCTGCTTGACCGCGCAACTTGGTCATTCTGACATTTTATTTTCAACCATTTTGACGTATGTTTCTGTCTGTGGTTGCTGATGGTCACATCTACGAAGTGAGTAGGATTCCTATTTGATTTAAATCAGCCTGTATCGAACAAGGTTAAACTCGCGCTTAGGTATGTTTCTTCTCTAGACACTATTTTGCAGTAAGCATTCCTCAACTGGTCAACATGTCAATTAGGCGCAACTCTGTCAGAACATTGCAGAAGCTCATTTCCTCGAAATACACAATATAAGCTAAAACTAACGCCTACGCGTGTCTCATACGCTTCTATATTTCAGGTCTCAGAGCCACAGATTCAGCTGGCGTTCATATTGATTATTACTTTTCTTTTATTTCACTCACTCAAGGATATGGGAAAGAAATTGCTTTGTTCACTGTCGTTTCTGGTTTGTCCAACTTGTTAAAACAATACGTCCATATATTATTTCATTTTTTGCCCAGTGAAAGAAAGATAGATCAGGAAAGGATTGATAACTTTTGCATTACAATATATCTACGCTATACTCACCAATGTGAAAGGTTATGGTGCACATAGTAACAGCGTTTTATTTCGTCAGATAGGCAGTATAAGTGCTAGTCTAAAAGAAATCCATTTGGAACAAACTGGAAAAATTAGAACGTCAGCCTGAATAGGACACGATGACCCATTGAGGATCCTTTCAACTTTTGGCAAACCCGCCTAGTCTAAATTTCATGAACAGGACACGCACATGCACTCATTTGAATACGTTTGATTGGTTAAGAGATACGTTTTATTAGACAGAGTCATGTTTTAAATTAATTTTCTTCAATATAGTGTCCAATGAGTGGATAAAAAGTTAATCCTTTTGAAAAATAGCCGAAATTCCCTTTCTTGTGTCTGATAGTTCAGTTGATAGACAGCCGGTAGATTTGGGGCAAAGGTTTCTGTCCACACATTTCTTTCAATCCACTGGAGACCGAGGATCTAACATAGAGATTAGTGAGCTCGGAGTTTATCAAAAACATGCCAAACTTACAGGATGGTTCTGAGATGTGTATAAATCAAAAGTAAGGCACAAGCAGATCGAAGTTGGTAATGTGTCCATGAAAACCGTTTTAATCTTCCTCGAAGATGACTCTAACGGCCGAATTATGCTACCTGGTTGCTGAGAGTATTAGACAGAATCTTAATTCCTCTGATTGCTACGTGATTCTAGAGAATTTTTCTCAGTTCAGATCTTAAAATAAATTTTTGAATCACGTGCCCAGATGGATATAGTGCCTTTTTGTCAAACAGAGCCCAAGTCACTCAGTCAGTAGAAGGGTTGACCAATATTTTTACTGGTCAGGGCTACAAAAAATGGCGTCGGAGGAAAAGCTTAGGAAAACCAGAATAAAAAGTTGTTCCTGTTTGCGGATTGCCGTACTCAAAACAGTTTTGGACAAAACCGTATGCACCGATTATCCTTGATACGAAAAATATCAATAAATAATGTGATAAATTTATGAATGCGCTGGTATCATAGCCGTCTTTATTGCGAGCAAGCACTTAAGTGTATAAAGTACCGTACGCTGATCACTTACGCATAAGTGGATTCCGAAAGACTCCTAGTTCATCAATTTTAGGTAAAACGGATCCCCTGAATACACCAAAGTATGTCTATAGAGTAAGAAACAGGGCCCAGTGTTGATGTAGAGTGAGTAAGGTTCTCTTATTTCCTTTGACTGTTGCTCGTAGCTTCAAGGACTACACATCGTTAAGGAAGAAGACCCAAAACCGATACTTTCCTGGAAAACGTATTGGAAAAGTTGTTTACACCAGAACGTATACTGGACATAAGGTTAGCCAAATATACCAACATCTGTCGTCGGCAAAGCTGTGGTTTGCGTGGTTGATTACCGAGCTGGTGACTACGACTTTGGACCAAACACAAGCACACACACGCCCATATATATATATATATATATATATATATATATATATACATATATATATATATATATATATATATATATATATATATATATAACAACGGAGTATTGTGGTAGTTAGTCGCCTATGGAGTTAAAAAGGCCTTTTGCTACTTCCAGGTGTTTCGAATGTTCTTTTTTCCATTCGACCAACCTAAATTCGTAAGTGCAAGATAAAAGTACCAATAATCAGCGATGCAATAAACTGGTGTTAGAAATCCAGATTCAATTTATCGAGGATAACAAGGACAGATGAGATGTCAGAACCGAATATTTCACATACGACCCAGTCTTGGAATAATACGACTGGGACAATTCTTAATTCCTGTCGCTGATTATGAGAGACATGTGTAAGAAGATTGATTATTAGGAACGTTTGGTGCACCGTACGTTTTGTAATTTCACAACTGCCCCACATTTCGGGAAGTTACTAACTATGATGATCGTTTCTGTTTTCGTATCCAGCCAAGGAATTATGTAAACTTCATTGCTGAGTTGATTTTTGGACCTATAAAAGGGAAATATTTGTGTGGGGGATTTGTTGACAGGTATTCAACACAATTTCAATAGTTCTTCTCCCGCCTACGTCTCCGATAAAGACACTAACTATAGGAGATAAAAGTTTCTTAAAATACTTTGAAGACAATTTTCTAAGGCTCTACTTTATAATATTTTGTTGCAAATTATAGCTTAAGTACTGTTCAGTCCCACATAAGTCCCTGTGAATAGGGAATTTGGGAAAAAGATACCTATTTACCTATAATGTTCATCATTTCCACCTAAAATTGGTTTTCAGACAATGTGTATTCCTAAGAGCAGTCAACCGTCTCATTGCTTTTGACGTCGTTCTATTCATGATAAACTTTAATTTATGTTGGTGCACTGGTACGTTGAACAACTTCATCATTCTTGCATCGAAAGACGTACCTTATTTCAGAAGGTGCATTGAAAGACTATCATATCCGAGATATCTCACGAATTGAGGTTTGTATTATTCAATAATTTTAACGACGGATTACTGATTATAATAAAACCGTATATCCAGACATTTTCGGCTTTCATAACGTTTGATTCGGGGGTTTACGCGTATCTCAATCGTTCGGTTGTTCACAGAAGGGGAGTATCATTCTAATTCGATGCGTGGAATTAACAGGTTGAAGCAATACACCAACTTTCTGGGCAAAGTTTGGCACAAACTTGGTGTCATAACCAACCAGGCCAAGAAAATGTCTCAGTTGGTGCTTTGATTTTGGCCAGGGAAAGTTCCGAATCGTCTACTCTGTCTCGGGTATGGGTTGCAAATGACTTTGTTACAAATGGACATTCACAACTGCCACTTCTCCACCTCTTTAGAGTGAAGGAGGCAGTAAGAGAGAAACCTTTGTTTAGTCGCTTATATATGTATCCTGATCATCCTGTGTTTTAAAACCTGGGTTTCGGTTCATCTCAACGGAGATGCCTTCACGAGTAGGTCTCCTTTAAAAGCACCCTGGATTGAACTGTGGAGTCTGAAACCTACCCCATGAGGTCTTTGTTGCCGAAACGTATGTGGTTGTTAACTGCATATAACATCTAAAACAAGATAGCGTAGTTAGTAAGTCATGGGATTTATGCAAAAACAGCAGATTTTGAGCCTGATAGTGCAAAACTGAAATCGGTTCAAGCCGTATCAAAAATGATCAGGCACTGTTTTTCATCATAGCAATTGGCTGAGTTAGACCAAGAGGTCCCGTTTGTGGAGGCATTATGGTCGATTTTCGAGACCGTTAATGTTCGCGCACTGCTAATCACCGTTTGCTGTGTGCTTGATGTAATTAATACTTTGGAAGTATATTTTGAAACTCCACGTCATTTGTGTTTCTAGTTTATTGCCATAGCACGTCCTCCAGCACCATTTGTTCAAGGACCACGAGTGATCTACGAATAAATTCCAGAGAGTAAATTTTGTGGCAGGCAAATAAAATCTTTCCGTATTTTGTCCCACTGAGTGGAAGTCAGTAGAACGGTAGAAGGTCTTTATCTTCAGATATCCCAGCTGCTCTTTTTTTCCAAGTCCTACAATCCCTTGATAATACTTTACTCATTGAAGCAGGTGAAATACCCCTTTAATACCAGGAACTTTCTTCCTTTCCGTGATTATACGGTTCCTAACTCCATGGCTGATGAAACAGTAAACAAGCTCCAATGTGTCCATCATCAAAAGACTTGCAATGTAGCCAGTGATGAGCAATCGGAATCGAATCCAGCGAATGCTAAATCTGTAAGTTCCACAAAAATCCTCCACTGAAGCAAACGATGTTGTGCGGTCAATGGGATGTCACCCTTGAAAACCCAGCGAAGAAAAGACGATTTATTATGCAGTAGATTAGTTAAACAAATCATTAGGAGGAAGCCCGGGTTGCCTGGTGATTAAATGTTGACCCATAATTGTTCGTCCTGGGCCCGAGTCTCGGTGGGGCTAGGTGGGTGTGCACTGTTGATAAACGCTAACAAGGATGAGACGTCAGTGAAGCGCTTCTATGATTTTCGCTGGTGAGTTAAAGCCTTTCAGCCGCATGATGAACAATTCGTTTTTCAAATGGACCAAAATACTAGCAATTTCCATATCGGCAATGATAAAATGTCCTCACAGCCTACTACAAATCTCGCTTTCCTGGATTCACTTCCAACAGACACCAACCGCGTCCCCTTCGGCAGCCTCTGATTGGATGAATCGTTTTCCCACCGATGTTTAATTAGTACAATTTACAAAACGAAAAATCAAGTGCTTTTTGAATTCATCGACCAACAAATGACACGAATATCTCCATTTAAAGGAGTTTGTCTTGATCATTCTTGCCCACGGTGGACTTAGTCTCAGCAAGAAAAATACCCTTTGAAAGATGATGAATACCATAAAACACGTAACGGTTAACATCCGTAACTTGGAACTCCAGTATAACAACTTCGAATAGTCCTCTGAATGTGCTGTATGTGACAATATTTTTCCGTCCACTATGGGATTACTTTGAAGGGAATGGAATTTATGAGGTACCCACTTATGACCCTATTGTGGAAATGTACTCAATATGTACTGTAGGTAATTCTGGAGACGAACTGGGTGAGTAGATGTCCTCATTACCATTCCGTTCCAAGCTTAGAAAAACCACTGCATTACTGATATCGCCTAAGACATTCCAGGCGGAAGTTTGAGGGCATAAAATAAAGTATTTCGGGAAAAGATCTCCACCAATAATTTTCCAAAATAGTTGGTAAATTAGTCAAACTAGTGACTCAAGCTCCGATATGGGCTAACGCTGCCATGACCAGAAAATTACGCTAGCAACATTGTGAACAGTTCCTTAAATTCAAAATTTGAAGCTCATAGATACAGACAACGGCATATAAATACAAATGACCAGGGATGGACAATCAGTAACTGTGCATTTTCACGACTGATAATACGCTGATAAAATATATTCCTAATCAGTGGAAGTGTGAATATTCTATTTAAGCAAAACTGCATTCCGTGTTTGTTGCTTATCCCAGATAATTTTCATCGGTGTTTGTAAAACGCCGCGACAAAAACTGTGGTACTGAGCATGCGTAATTGAGTTCAAGTCAGTTGAATGTAACGAGAATCGGAAGTCACTTAGTTGGAGATACCAGATTACTGATTGAATTGAAGAATCGGTAGTTTGGAGGTTTTGTTATCCTGGTAAATTCTAGCAGATTGGGTCAAACTATATTGCGACCATTCACATTAAACAGGATTATCATATTTCACTCTGAATTCTCATATGATTAATCACGATAAAAATGAACTCAAAGCTACAAATTGGAAAAAATGAAATAAAATATGATTCGCATCCTCTGATTATGAACAACTAAATTGAAGATATGTTTCTAGAGATTTCGGTCATTCAACTAATATTTTCTAGAGTTTGAGTAAATAAAAATCTGGGTTCACCTCTGAAATGCCAATGTCGATTGTTCTAATTTGCAAACCAAACCAACAAAATAATCAAATAAATCTACCATATGCAAAAATGTAGTTTGGAATACCTCCATTGTACTTAGATCCAGTTTGAGGTGTCTACCACTGGAGTACTTCATTGTGAATGATGGGCAGTATTTACACTTGGATTTACGGGAGTCACACAGTTGAGTTCAGACTAGAATAATCCAGAGATGAACACCTTGGACTCCTGACATTTCAGGGAACCCGGGTTCGAGTCCCTCTTTTGATTCGATAAACATGCTTGGCGTGGGATGATCTCTAACAAGACGTACTCAACAGATGTAAACATCCAATAAGAAGCTTGATCGTATTGCTGAATATTTGCACGGGTTCCGTGGATTGCCAGTCGGCCTAAATCTTGTATTATTGACCCAGAACACCACTGACTTGATGTCAGCAGAATTATTTAGATGCAACCCGGAAAGTGACCTAGAAATAAAGAAAAGCGGTTTGTTTTCCTTGTGTTTGTTTTGCTATGTGAAAATGCAATAAAAGTTGTTTGATTCGCGTAAAAATCACAAAGACATTTTTCTTCGTAGCTAATCTTTTGCGGGCTTCACTTAAAAACAAATGGATGGACACCAAACAGTCAGGATGTTTGCATATGCTTGATAAACCTATCTTCCATAATAAAAAAGCTCCCCTTGTCTGCACAAAGAGCTTTCACCGGTTATAACAAATGTAATCCAATCCCCAATGGAATTCTCGAGCACATATCAAAAATGCATCGCTGAATTATAGATGAGATTTTACACTTTTCAAAGATTGTAGTAAATTTAAAATTGCACGGAAAAATCGGGAATATCAAACCCAGTTCACGAGAGATGCACTGCTAGATCAACTTTCCGTCTTTCTTAGTAAAAAGATTGTCTTCGGAAAAATTGTTGTGTAGTTTGCAAGACCATCTACCAGAGTCATTCTTTGTGCCTCTTTTCGGCGACGAAGTTGTTGTTTATTTATTCACACTCTTCGGAACAAAGGTAGCACTCCTGAAGATCGTACTAATTATTTACATAAGGGTTCGATGAGAGGTCAGCAAAGGAATGTGCTTTTGTGGCGTTACTTGAAACGCGCTTTGACTAATTTCCAGCCAGTTCAGATATCTTGGTAAATTGCTATCTTTTTTTCTAAACATGAAAGTAGAGTTGATATCCGCATTTTCTCAAAAACGAAAGGAAAATTGTTTAGTTAAAAACAAACCAATTTGTCGCGTGAGTTTGTTTGCAATCAGCATCACGTGGTGGAACAGAAGAGTCACGAATGCCATCCGTTGAAAGTCGGTTGCTACAAGACTCCCGCTGAATATCTATGGTTCCTTCAGTCCCAAACCAAGCCCCCGTCAATCTTTCAAATTTTTAAAGTGTCATTTTTGTCAATCAAAACAGGGCTTTATTTATCTCAATGGGTGAATTTTAAGCACCATGCCTATCGGTACATTCTTTGGGTAGACCTGTTACCCATTCAAATGATTTTGAAAAAACAACAAATCCTTGATTCGAGCAACAGCAGCAGTGAAAGAGCAAAATGAGTTAAAATAAAGCGTTTTTACTTCATTCAGACACGAGTTAAGTGTCGTTGAGACACCCTGCACGACATGGTAGGATAAATAAACGAAGAAATGTTGTCCGGATGTAGAACAATTTGTATTTACTCCAGGAGCACCCCAAGTAACATGCGCGTGCAGCGCATATGTTAGGTCTGGCAAGACAATAGTAATAGGTTTGCTGCATTATTAAAGTGCTTCTCCGTAGGGAATTCGGCTACATTAAGTTGGAAGGTGCCATTGGATGGTAATATAACTTAAATAACCCTTCGCAACTTGACAAAATCTTTCAATCTATGGCCGGAAAAATGAAATGTAATCTCATGCAATAATATACAAAACATTTGTTGAAGTATTTTGGAAAGCACAAGGATCTCAGGAGTATAACATGCGTCACTTTTCTTTAAATCTTAGTGAGAGCCTCACTTATGTTTTGCTATCTGGTAAGGTCTTGCTGACTGGTAACGCCATGATGTTTCACTGACCGAACTTTGGGCATTATCTTGCCAGTATGTAAAGAGGAACAACTTCTTTTGAATCAATGTAAGTGTGACCCCTTTGCCAATTGAAATATAATGTCATGACATTGGCGTAGATTAGGAGATAACTGAGACAACATGGACCATTGCAAAATAGAAGATAAGGAATCACCAAATTTAGAAAGATGAATGCCATTTTCAGATTGTTCCTCAGTGCCAACGTCATTACCGTTCTTAGTCGGAAGACCATCAGACAGTTTGAGTAAGCCATGGATGCAAAACGAAAGTAGTCGAAAGACAGAATGGCATCCTGTGCTAGTGGGCAGAGAATTAGAGATGCCACTTTAGAGGATAGCAAATGGAGTTATATCGGTGAAATAGTTGCGAATCAGTAATAACAGAGGCAGAAGTATGCTTGCCTTTTGCAATACCACGAACAGTAGAGCCTCATCAACAAAGTTGAATGCATTGCTGTACTCAGCAAAACATGCGATAGGTTTTCCTGGTGCGGCCGAGAAAGAATAAAATAGGTTTGTGCTTTTGCGTCAGTTAGGGCCTAGACTTTAGTCATGCAAATCCACTACACCAATGAATAAAAACTCAAAGATCGTTACCGTAAACAGCACCTGACGTGGCAGTGCCATCAGCTAACTAATGAGCGATATAACCTTTGACAAAACAAGGCTGTAGCATAGTGAATCAAGCCTTCATTGCTAACTCTTCCCATTTAAACCCTAACTTGTGAAAAAGTGAAAACGTTTTCCTAGTCACTACGTGGTTATCACTTACCAAATAAGGACTTTTGTCATGTGAATTTGGGAAAAACCACTACTTTCACCATAATCCACTATAATCGACTGACTTCTTCCATGAAACTCTATCATCATTAAACTGCAACATTCACTGAAAAGCCTTTAGTTTCATTAGTAAATTAGAAACTTATACAAGTACTACCGATAAACAAAATGAGGCATGTGTATCCACGAAAATTATTCTCGGCTTTGGCTAAAATGTATTAACCTGAAAAAAATGTGCATACTTGAAATTCCGTTCCGAAGATTTTACCTATGGTTTCCGCGATCTGACTGTTTCAGTGGTTTGATTTAGTGGGATACAAATCCACACACACACACACACACACACACACACACACACACACACACACACACACACATTCACGCATACACCTACACGCACATGGATCCTTGACCGTTATTTCCGCTTATAGTTCCCTAGCTGAGATTAGAGAGCAGAATCCCAAGGATGATGAAATGAACTAGTAGAATTTTCTCTCTATTTCAGTTGATCCAATCAAACTGTCTAAAGGCTCACTTATCCTTCCTTGGAAAGGGACTTTTGCGTACCGTCGGTCAAATGCAAGATAAGCATATTTGTTGCGGTAAGCTTGTAAAACTGGCAGACATTCATCGCTTGCTGAAAACGTGTTCAAGTATGCAAAGGAAGTCTGCAGATTTTTGATCTGCCATAATTCAATCATAAATCAGCAAACTCGAGGGGAACCTGCTTACATTGTCCACGCATCCTAAGCTTCGCGCCCAACCTATTCAGCCAACAACAAATTATCTCAAGGAACAAATACAGCCCTGTATGCTCTAGGAGTAGGTGAATCCGACACATTTCGCCACTAAAACAATCTGGTGAATTCTGGCGTGTTCTACCAACCCAACTACGAGAATCCATCAGTGATGACAGGATTTGAATCAACCGTGGATTTGGTATCAGTTTTGGTACCGTCAGCGATTCACGATCTTAGTAAAAAAAGTAACGCTGAAGAACTCGTACTTTTCGAGAACGAATTGAACTGGTTACTGCCCAAAAAATCCTGAGCTATATTACTTTATTTGTGTAAAGGATAGCTTTTGGTCCAGAAAATTGTTTTATTATCTAGTCCGTTCGAAAACCTACATATAATGTCAGATGTGTCATGCGACCACTCGCACTTACTGAGGCTTTTCAATAGAGGTGTTCAGTGGGTCTCTGTGATCTTGAAAATAGTTACTGGTCGTAGCTTAGGTTTACGGTTTTCAACGGCTTGTGATCGCTGAGTTTGATCTTTGATTCGCAAAAGCTTCTCATCACCAGGTGGGGTGACGTTATCAGTACATGTGCTGTTTGCATTGCTTATTAATGACTCAACTTACGAAACGAGTGCAATGAACATGTTCGGTTTATTTGTAAAAATAACTACTCACTCGGTATTACCAAATCCCAGTTCCCAGATTCCTCAAAATCATTCTTTGTGCGGAAAGCAATGGACTTGGAGAATCTTGAGATTCACGGTTTGTTGATGTTCGTAGTTGAATCTCGTGATTTCCAAATGGTTAAGCATGGGATTTAGTTAGTAAGAACACTTTGTTTATATAAGTAGTCGAGTAGCGGGGGACCGACCCAGACATTTCGAACTTTGTGAATCATAGTCGTTTGTATTTTGTCTCAATAAAGTAATGGTGAAGCGATAGGAACATTATTAATTTTTTCGTGCACATTTTCTTTTCACTAAACGTGATATCCCTTTATTTAGGATTTATTTGCATGGACAACCTGAACAGAACTTTATCGCAAGTATTTATTAGACAGAATATTTACATAATCTCGTCCGACGGCGTTGTGTGTACATGCATTCTGCTCTAAGTGACAGGATCTGACAGTTGATTAATGAAAAATATCTATTTGTCTTTCCAAGAATCTAAACTGCAACTAGATATTTCAGTGAATTTGATCACTGGTTCGGTGGGTACGAAATGAATGCCACTGTTTCTTTTTAATATCAAGCCATGGTGACGTTTTTAGTGATGAGGTGGGATGATCTCATCAATTTCCCACTGGTGGTATATCACTGGGAAGTAGGATTACATCTTCTAAGCTCAAGGAATTCACCAAGAACAACGACTGAACGTACGAAATATCTGCGCTGAGCTCACCGTTGAATACTATGGAAGCACTTTGCACAGATTTTTCAACCTTGGTAGGAATAATCGGCAGTACACATCTATCAAGACTCCCGTGAAAATATCAGCGACGAAAGGATGCTATATCGAGCAGTGTTTCTGTTCAATAAACCGTACGGAGCCATTCCGAATAGCTCACTGGTTAGATGCGTGACTGGCAATCGTTCACCCCGGATTATAGTCCCAGTGGCAGTCCGGTGAGTATGCGCAGTTGATGATTCCTTCTAAGCTTTATGAAATAGCGTTACAGAAGTGCTTCTACGGTTTTTATTCCTGGGACAGATGATCATATTTTATTACGTTATAATATGTAAACTCTGATTCTGAGAAGGAAAATCATGCTTGAATTACCTGTTCATTTATTTACACTCAAGGACCACTTTGAAGGATTACCTAGAGCGACGAAATTTGGAAAAAAGTGCTAGAACAAAATCTGCCAATTACACCATATGGACGGTTAGGCGGTCACTTACGTTACGGTATTGGTAAATAACTGATTTGATGCAATAATTTCATGAGGCGCTTGCCAAAACATTTCTCACAGAGCATGATTAATTTCACGACTCCAAGGACAAAGGTGAGTCCAAAAATATAAATTGAACAGCACAAATGGTATCAATTCTACAAAGGAAATTTGTGAATTTATGAGCTCCACTGATCGCAGTGCCGAGCAACGTCCTCTAAAGTACCTATAGGCTGAATGAGAGGTATCTCCTAGACCACACGCAGGAAGTTTAACATGCCCTACATTACTAAGTTCACTGATTGGGCCTTCCGTACGTTTCCTACGTGTCATGAACTAACCACCCGTACTCATCTTCCAACCGTTACTCACATCAGTGAGAAAAGTGCATCGAGGTATCTCACCCGGGGATGTGCACAACGAGTCACAATCACTTTAGCTTGATGACGTCTGGCGTTTCATCGAATGATTTGGCTGGTGTGCCTGATATCCTGCACCTGACTGCTGAACTGGTGTTCCTGTGCTCTCAACTGTCATGATTCTGAACAAAACTGAACTGGCCCAACTGTGGTATCGTACGCTAGACCATCGGTAGATAAACGGATGTCACCCCGACGCCAAAGATGACTCAGGTTGCAAATGGCAAACGAGCCTTCAGTGTACTCCAAGGTACTTCATCCGATATCCCACATGCAGCTTCCCAGATAATAGAACTTGTCCATTTGGTCTATGGTCTCCTCAGAAAATGCAAGTTTTGGTTTTGTATCAACCCAGTCCTACAATGCAACCTTGAACTTTGAAGGTGTAAAACGAATAGCAAGCATTGCTACACAGTCGTTCAAGATTTCCAGAAAAGTTTACAGCGTACTTTTTCCTCAAACTCGAAGAACTATATAGTCCACATTATCAAGGTCTGATCCTTTCCCGACCGGCAAAAGTCCAGTGACACTGAGCCCACTTGATAAAGGTTTTATTTTTAGGACCACATCAATTACAAAATCAAAGAGGATAGGGTAAATGGGGGCAACCGTGGCATACACCACTTTTTATGGTAAACTCGGGTGAAAGATCACCTCAAGCCCGAACTTGGCATCGGATGTTCATAGGCAGGGAATTCATTGTGAAAGTGAATTTTGCTAGTACACCCTTCAACTCGAGGCAGAGCCAGAAAACTTTGCGGTCGACTGAGTCAAAAGCCGCTTTCCGATCAGAAAGACAAAGATGGTGGGCCTATAAAAAGTGTGTCCGTTTTCTGAAATTTGTCGAAAAATAGAAATGTGATCAACACACCTTCTCCCAGGTCTGACCACATTTCGATTTCCGCGCGGACTGCTCAATAAGCGGTGAATGTTAGCCCCGGTGTGGGTGTACGTCATTCCAGCTTTGTTTCGTGTGAACCGCCTGAGAATTCTGTACGCTCGGTAAAGAGTGCTTTAGTTGACTCTCGTACGTTTCTACGACAACGGAGTCACGATGACACAATCAAAATTGGTTCCATATGCTAACGAATGCGAAACTTAGACGAATACTTGAATTGTTTGCTACACCTAGATGTCTTCACTGATGTCATCATCGAAAGCCGACGTTGGTACGTCTTCAAAATCTGCCAGTTGCCTCAGATAAAATAATACGACAGATTACTCCTCAAGTAAACCTCTGTGAAGAATTTAAAACGGGAACTATAGATATTTTAGCCTTTTGCTCCAGAAAACGTAGCCGGGAAAGTACGAGGCAGAATGTTGACCTCGGCAGAACTGTAGTTGCCGAGACAGGTCTAAATTTCAATTAACACCAGAAGCCTCTAACATCTCAAGAAATAGTCCCTCCATTGGAAGATGCGTTAGAAAATCTACCCTCGAAAAGGCCAATCAAATCAAACTCAGATGTTGTAATATTCTCAGAAATCAGAAATACACCTGCGTCAATTGTGTCATCAGATGAACACGGCGAAGTGGCCAGTCGATTCGCACCACAAAAGCTGACAGGGGCAATGTTAATCATTCTTATTAGTTGAGAGTATGAACTAAATGTTCGAGAACACTTGAAAGATGAACCACGTGAAAGAATTAAGGAAAAGAAAATCAACTCCACACCTAACAAAATAAAAGTCCAGATAACTAAATACCTGAGTTGGCTGAAAGAAATGTTAAGGAAGTCTTTGAGTTTTGGTGTGAATTCAAAAGCAAACTAAGCTGGAACATTTTAGGGATTACCACAAGAATCCACAAATCCGAACACCTATTTAATCAGTCACGGGTTGTACACCTCGGGTGAACTATATGTTAGCCGAGTACATCAGTATATCACTGAAACCGTACCAAAGGTGGTAGTAAGTTACATGATTGTGCCCTTGAATTTTTCCGCATTCCACAAACCGGCGTATTAGAAAGAGACGAAAGGTCAGTGAGTTCTGATGTGACATTTCTTTATACAAGCTTCCTCATTAGGATAGTCTCGAATTTTTACACCCCATATTGATCAATGTCAACACCTTATAACACAGAGGTCCAATAATCCCAACTAATAATATGGTTGGCTTTGAACTATGCCTCACTTTGGCCTTCTTCACCTCTAACTAATCATTGTACAAACAGACTGACGGCGTAAACATGAATTCTCCTGTATCACCCATTGTAGCCAACCTGTTCTTTCATTTGGTCGAATCTAAAGCCGTGACCGCGTTTCACAATCCACAAGAAATCTATATCAGATATAAGGACTATACGTTTGTAATTCTAAAATCAGATCATGGGAATGACTTTTTACAATACATCAGCTATCAATGTACCTCAATTAAATTCCCAATGGAAGTTGAGATCACTGATAGAGTCATCGGTTTCCTTGACCACCAGTTACATGTATACAACTCCCACAAGTTTACGGTAAGCATTCACAGGAATCCTACACATTCCGATAGATATCTGAACTTCATTTTTGCCCATTCTCAACGCATAAAACGGGCAACGATATCGTCCCTAGCCAACAGAATCAACAAACTGTACAGCGACTTTGTCATTCACAGACAAGAAATTCAACTCTTGAACTCGATGCTTCAAAACAACAATTATTTACGAGAACAAATAGCCGATGTGCTAAGAAACAAATGGGTGACACACAACAAGAACGACGTACACTGACTAATCTCCCTTGGTATCTCATACAGATGGGGCACACCTGAGGCAATCAGGAAAGTATTTCGTGTGTACGGCGTCCGTGTTCTTTTCCGAATAGATTGCACGTAGCAGCACTATCTCACAAGGGCCAAGGACCTTCGACGTCTACACGAACAAAACAACCAACTGCAAAATCCGTCCCGCCTAGTATACTGGATAGAACTGCAGACAGGTTAAAACCAGAATCATAGAACACAAAAAAAAGAAAAATGCCGACAGAGATCAAATTAGAACGCGACTCTGCAATTGCTCTTCGCGCTGTATCCGAAAGCCACACTGATAACTATAAAATCAGAACACAGGATGTAGGCGAACATACGTTTTCCGTGTTTCATTCTCAAGCCTTTATAATCACATTGACATGTTAAGAAAATATCGTAGAAAGCGAATTGGAAGAGTTCTGATATTCTCATTCAGTGTTTGGAATCGAATGGGATAGCCAGCATGCGGATGAGTCAACTTTGACCGTGTAGCACTTGCATAAATGTCTGGGTTGCATAATTGGTGATAGTTAACTTAAGTTACAGCCATTCTCACGTATGGTGTGACCAACTGTTGGCCAGGGCATTTGGAGTGCTTGAACCAACTTTCATTGCACGCATCGTTCTGACCTCAGAAGACGAATGTTAATTGCTTCGGTAGTTGCTAGCTGCAGAAACCTGATTGTTTTTTTATGCGTGTTGTTGGACGCGATGAACTGTTGTGAAGGCTTAGTGGACGTTTATCGAGTGACCTGTTTCAACTAAG
This sequence comes from Fasciola hepatica, assembly GCA_948099385.1. Lineage (NCBI taxonomy): Eukaryota > Metazoa > Platyhelminthes > Trematoda > Plagiorchiida > Fasciolidae > Fasciola > Fasciola hepatica. The sequence continues at coordinate 13,105,511 of CANUEZ040000182.1, forward strand.
TGTGCAATGTCTAAGCCACCGCTGATGACGTTCTTTGATACGGTTGGATAACTCCCTTGTCGTTCGACCCACAGGACTAGCTTCCCAACTGTACTTGCATTGGAAAATAATCATAGATGAGTTTAACAGAAGTAGTCCTTCTTTGTTCTGGCATCGAATTGCAGGTTTTGTCGTGATCACACATCTGATTCTGACGGAGTTGAACGTAGATCTAACTAAGGCACACAGGATTCTATTGATTCTTTCAGTCGTAAGATCCCCATTTGATAGGAGTCCAACTCCCGGCATTCTCACTGGTTTTGTCCGTTCAGTCCATTTTGGCTCTGTGAACTTCTCCGGATATCAGTTTATTATTAATGTCTTCCTTATAAATGAAAATTCTTCCTCTAGCTTATGTGCAGTGCAGACGTGTCTCCCTCTACACAGAAGAAGTCCTATCAAATAGCCTTCGTGTCCAAGTGACACTAAAGTGTGAAATTTCGTGTGCTGGCCGTTCCAAGTCGTTTTCCGGTGCACCGTTCTCTGAACTGAACCATCAGAACATCTGGTAAGACAAACACCGAGCAACGTGAGACAGTTTTCCTCATCGGTTTATACCGTGAACTTTAGCGTCGAGTGCACAGTGTTAAATTCACGTAAAATAACCTCCAGGTCCAGCTTTTCATCAATCATACAAAATCACCAGAATCCTCCAGTACGGATTTTACACGCACACGGTGCGCCTCTGCGCGGAGGCCTTGGCAGCTAACGTCCACCAACCAACGGTAATGATGATGAGGAGATTTCTGGCAAATGGACGGTACTGACGACGAGGATGGATAAACGCCCAAGTGGTTATAACAACATGTTGACTTCAAATGACCCTAATATCAAGGACACAGTATGGGCGGAGGTTCACCGCCCGCCCTTGAAATAAGCAACATCACGAAAGACAGGTCAACACACCGACACACTGGGCCTGACAACAAGTTGCTCTAGGATGTCATTCCTGTTTCATTTGCTTGTTAAAACCAGTCTTAAAAACAGTTACTAGCGGTCACCGAACCATCGATAACCTACCATCGATTTCGACTACTCTGTTCCCGAACAATAATATATTTACCTGTGACATTTCACATGCCTCATCGATTTTTCGATATTTTCCGAACCGATCTCATCCCCGACGTATTAAACTTCATCACCACAAAGCTGTTCACTTTGTCCATGATAGCAACAGATATGTGATAGCATTATGATAATCATTATACATTCGTCGCCTACCAGCTGTTAAACTAAGGTTTTCGGCTCGGGATTTGTGATAATATTCGCTGTTATCAGATAGTCAGCTGAACAGTTCGGAAACTGAGTGTCTCACTGATAAAACTATCGAAGACCTCGTTTTAAAATGGTTTATTAACTGCGTAAGCTAGTGAATAGGTAGTTCGGGAATCCATTAAAGCCCTTCTGATGAAAGGCTGTACGTTTGATCGTTCGAATTCCCGAAGTCGTGAATAACTGTTAGTTTAAGTACCAAGGTAGACTTCCATGTTTGCAGAGTTGATCCGTTCATTGCAATTATGTGTTTTATACCTACTGAATTTCAGTTTTATTCTACTCTGACTCTGAAGGAGACTGCGAATAATCCTGCCTCTTAGTATTTAACAACCCACAGTATCAGACTATTGTAAGTTATGCAACAGAATGAATCACTGCAATATTTGATCCGCCTTGGCTTACTCTGAACAAGTCGGGGTCATTCATTCCTACCCTTCAGCTTAGAGGGTGTTTGTCATTTCTCCTAGGGTATTTGCAGTAAAATACCGTAAAAAGAATTGTCAGTTTCTTTGGAAGATAAAAAATGCTAACTCAGGGGAACGTCTTTTACACCAACTATAGCAGGTTGAGTAAAAGACGTCAGTGATTAAGAAATCCAAGTGGTTGTGTTCTACCTAATATACACTATTGAAGGAAACCAGCAATAACTTATTTTGCCTAAAGTAATTACGCTTACCGTCTGGATCCTAGTGTTGGCTCTTCTGAAATGATTACTATAAATGCTGACTATTCTCTTGTTCGAAATAATGCTCGAAGATTTGTTTCATCTGAGCACACGCACAGGTGACCAACGGATGTTAGCTTTAAACTCTTACGTTGTGCTTTGCAAAATAAAACTGGCTAACTTATCAGTTACGGCACAATAGTAGCTCTTTAGCACCCCGAATTCGGGTCTCTTTCCTGCCACAAAGAGATATTCGGTAATAACCCACATCTAACAAACCGATAAAAAAGTTGTTCATGAATTTTGAATGATGCGTACAAAGTTGACGATTTGGTGCCAGTCAGTACAATGTGTTGATCAAAAAATATGTTACAAATGAGTTTATTTGGTCAAATGAGGACGCGGTACTCGATTTTGTTCAGTTGGTAATTTCGTTGTTCCACCAGATGTCAGATACCTGGTGAAGGGTTATGTGACCGAATACAGGCAATTTTCGTGAATCTTCTATTCGAATCGAACTGATCATTTAGATTTGAAATGATTCACGGACAACAGCTAAAACACCAAACTTACCTTCAATAAGCCAATTAGAACGTCGCGTGTTATTCCATAATTTTATGAGAATTTTTCTGCCAGCTAGACTAGGTCTGAGGTTTGGCCAAATCGTTTGGAAGGCTGCTTTTTGCGTCTTCAGGCACGACAGCTGACTTCTCTTGAAGATGGAAAAGTTATCGCTCGAGTAAAGGCAACCTACGGCCAACTTTGCCGTGGCTTAGTTAAATCCATATAAACAGAGCCAAACAGCATGAGACTTTGGACTGGCTTTTCCTGAGTGTCCATGGCAAACGCTGCGTGAATCACAACGACTTTCAGTCAAAGTGGTGAGGGTTTATTCCCTTCGACAAATGATTGACTTGATTCTGACAGGGAACCGATTATCGGTTTGCCGCACCCACAGATTTGAGTCCAGTGTCAGTGCATCTGATTGCATCAATCTTAGTCACCTAGAACTGAAGGACTGTAGCTCCCAAAAATCACATTTTCATATTCGTAATGTGTGTAATGGATGTGGTTGGCCTACAGTTAGTTGGTAATAAATGTGAACATGATCGCGAAGCCAGTACACCCCTAACATTGGATTAGACAATGTTCGAACGAGTGAAAATATTTCCAGGTATTAGAACAAAAAGATCTTGTTTCGTTTATAACGACCTTTAGTCAACTTTATTCGGACTATTACCATTTTTCTGGACTAACCCAACACCGAACTCTGAGTTCTTGTCATAGCTCTATTTGTTTAGACTGACCATAAATCATCTGAACAATGATGCGGATGATGATGGGTTTTTACTTTCAACAAGATAGTTCAAATTCGGATTCGACCTTAGAGCTGTGGACCAATAAGTGGATTCCAAAACCAAATCAGAAGGCACGTGATCTCGGCAAGCTTTTAACTTTATCAAAACGTGAAAACAGAGTTCACTCACCTATTCGTTTCCTGATCCCGAACGGATAAAATGCATTGTCTACCAGGAGCTGATTGTCGGAAGGTAATGATGAGAGCAAAAAACGCGTCATCAAGCAACAGCTGAACCAGGCGCAATAGAACAGGATTTGGTATGGTCACGTTTCGTACCGGAACTCCTGACATAGGTTGAGGATCAGAAAATGTAAACCTTCAATTTTGAAAACAACGAGTGTAAGCAAACAGCGGTACTCTACAAAACAGTGGCCTGTTCCGCTGCTGACTAGTGCAAAGAAGTACGCGTTGTATATGCACTGTGTTGCGTTACAAGAAAAGAATCAAAATTATACTACGGGCAAATGAAGTAAAAATGGGATTACGTACATGCCTCTGAAAGGCGAAGATTACAGTCTGAACGAGCATTTTATTCTCGTGTTTGAAATAAACGAATTGGATAATCAATAACGTTCTTCAACAACCGAAAAAACCAAACGAAAAAGGCCTGAAACGGAGCAGTGACTAGCTTACTAATGTGTTGTACCGTAAGCTACGACCGTAATTCATTCGCACGCGACCTACGCATCACGATTGTCCAATCGCTCGAGTCACGTGCGCGCACGCACCAATGTTGTGTATGGCCAAAGGCAACCTACCGAACCGTCACCAATCGCACCACGTTCCAAACACTAACGGATTGTGTTATTTGAACGTTTCCCCGCTGACGTAATAGTCCAGATTCTGTGTTTGCTTACGGCCATGTGGTCCGTGTATATCGCTCTTATTAAAAAGCTCTCCTACAGTCACTGTGCTTGATTCTGAACAAAACTTAGTATATATTTCCTCCGTAGAAATTTCTGGTTGATTTGCATAAAACGAATCCGTGATATTTTCAGCCTTGAGAGGGTAGAAACATTCCCCCTACGGTTCGTACGTCAGCTGCAGTGAATAACTATGATCAACCAGAAAAACGAAGGTGTTTCAAACACATTTTACTGAGTAATTTGGTAACCCCGTTTACTCGTTGGTTGGGGGTAACTAACAAAATATGAAATCTCAAATCCACTCTACTTTTCAAAGGTCATCAGAAAAATGGTGCGATATGGGTTATCGACAACTTGGAGATAGCAATTCAAGTCAATATATGGAACTGAAAAGTTCCACCGAGCGACTGTAATAAGAACAAGACGCTGGAGAGCGAACAATTGTTTTCAATGAATCCTATACATGCTCTTACAATTCATATGGGTGAGGTAACATTGGAATGATTTAGCCACTGGCTAGGCGTTTGTCTCATCGCATTAAGGAACATCACTCAAGATTGTAGCGTCACGGGAAAATCGGTGTGATTACCATTTCGATTCTAGGTCAGTTGGTGGACAGCGGCCACACGATTGACCCTGAAAAAGCTTTCAAAGTCATATATCGAGTTCCACCCAATCGATCAAAGCCAGTCCAACTTCGATCCCTGGCCACGGCAGAGACAATCGCCATTCGCTTACTAAGCACTAATCTATGTGCACAAAAGCGACTAGTTCAGGCTCTCCAGCTGCCCTGGCCGGAACCGGAAACCACGGATCGCCGACCGAACCCCAAAAGTCCACTATCTATTACCACTCGTGACGGTCGGAGTGAAACTCCCACCACAACACGCACACGACAGAGACACCCCTCCCCACCAAACTCGTTTTTCCTAACGCCACTATAATGATCTTTACTCCGGCCAATGGCTAATGCATTCCAATGTTACCTCACCCATATGAATTGTAAGAGCACGTATAGGATTCATTGAAAACTATTGTTCACTCTCCAGCGTCTTGTTCTTAATGTGGCCATGGCTGTGGGACTATTCCGACTGTAATAAACCGCTCTACTATATAGTAGTTGATAGCTAGCGGAGACATTCAGTAATAAATATTTTTGATATTATTTATAAAAACCCCTGCAATAAACAGATGAATTTGAGGTTGTTCTGCATTCGACAAGACAGTGACGGCATTTGGTTTCCAGTTGGTGTCGATGTAACCCTGGTCTTGATGGTGGCGGACCCCAGACTGTTCCGTCATGGGTTCGTACAACTACTGTGGTCGTCGGTCAATTTCCCCAATGGGCTACCTCCCACATAAATACAGTGTCATCGTTATATAATATAAGGGAGGCAAATTATATTTTTAAACAACACGCACACAAAATAACTTCAAACACCCAAAGTAGCGTAATGTACCAACAACTATAGATAATATATATTTTATAGAACCGTTCTTTCATTCTAAACCTGAATGAAACATATGCAGGGTAAACAGCACAATTTACGAATTCTCCAATTTTCTCGAATGTGGGACTCGTGAGATTTTCCGGACTTCACTTTGACTTCAGATCAAAGAGGCTGACGTGGCTCATAGAATGGTACGCGGAGGATGATCCCCAAAACAAAGTACATGAGCAAAAGAGTGGGTATTGCAAAAACCGTTTCAAACGAAAACTAATTTTTCAGCTCGATGATAAGATAAAAGTGATCTTCCGTTTGGGTTCCGATAAAAAGCTGAACTTGTGATGAGTAATATTGGATGACAAGACTTTAGCTCTGACACCTTTTCCGAAAGAATAATTGTTCAAAAATTACTTCATCTGGTTTCAGCAAAAAAGCACTATATTCGCTTGTTAATCCAACTCCTTAACTTGTACACGGTTGCAGACATTCGATTTTGTGTCTCAGCTGGCCTGTAGGGCGTCGTTTATCGGAGTAGATTTATAGAAACGCTCACAACTGAAGAACAGTATCATTTTTGCACTTCGAACTGCAATGCCTTCAGGGTATTTCTTTAGGACCAATGGCTATCGGTCACCACATCAATCTTACTTTACATCGGTAAGCAAACATTCACTACACCCTCTCTCTTCCGCGCCTCCTACAGAGAACATCGTTTGAACCGACCATATTCGTTCGCGTGACGGATGTTCGGAAAATAGCACAAAACATGGGTGAAACACAGAGAAATTAATTTAGCCCCCACCAAACTCCCGAAAGGTTTCAGTGAGTATATTAATGCCTCTCTCTTTTGAAATAAGGCATGACACAAACTTTCGGTATTATTAATTTTTTCCGATAGCAATCGATTGCCAATTAGGGCCCGCTTTGTGGCCATCGGTACATAGTTAGCTTCTTTTCTATTTTTGTCTGTGAACGTAAATTTCACTCACCTTCTGGGACTTACGCTTTTGCATCATCCATACAGAGATATTATTTTGTTTACCGGCTAAAATAGGGCCTTTTTGCCAAAGCTATCACCCACCATATTTGACAATTGTGTCAGAATTACTTTTTCTGGAAATCCGTTTCAAAGGTTAGGTTATGCCTGCATCCAAAGGCCGACATTTTCCCTTACTTTTGGGTGGAAAAGAGCCAACTTTACACAGACTGGTTACAAGTATGATTGAACTGAACACGTATCCAAAAAGAGAAGAATTAATTATCGCTCCAGGAGCATTTGGTTGTTGATTTTCCAAATCTACTTTTTAAGTTTTTCTTTGGCCATCCAAGCTGATCTGTTATCGTGACAACGAAATCCAAGCAGCGCCAGTTTTACGTGTTTGAAACATCTTGAACTCCCGTATATGCCATTCGCGGCGTTAAACTTATGTAAGAGAAAAAAGCAAGTAGATTTACTATTATATAATAACCTTTACTTTATGACTATGGTTCAAGGACATCTTTCTAGATGATCGTTCCATCGCCATTTATGATCATATGCGAGTTATATTGGCGTGCTGTGAAAGTTGCAGTGATAAAGTGAATTGGCTGGCCAGCTAAGAAATCAAACGCTAGAAGCACTTTTTGACTAGCTATCGTCGCAGATGTCAGTGACGTTCACAAACACCGCAACACATACAATGTAAGCTAAATTCCTGAACATCTACTGACTCTTTTCGTCAAATGATTCCTAAGACTTTTCATGAAGTAGCTGCGGGGCCTAAGATGTTCACACGAACATACCCAAGTGCGAAATTTGTCACCAGCCGCAGCAGAATGGCTTGGGGTGTTTCTTTATCACAGGGTCGGGCAGTGTTTGGGTATGCCAGCCAATGGCAGTGTTCATTCGAGTTGGTTGTTGTTTGCTGAGAGGTTTCAACGGTAAAATCACTCAGGACAGGATCGTGTTTCCTCATAAAGGTGATTGTTCATTGGGCGTACTCTCTAAGGGGATCACTGAACCGAGAAATCTGTGAATTTCAATAAAACATTTAAGAAACTGATAGCAGTCTAGAAATTAGCAACTTCTTTCTGTGATCCTTAAGTTCAGTTCCAAATTGACTTATACGTACTCAAAAGCTGTTGGTGCTTTCACGTAACAAAGAACCTCCAGATTATCCAAAATAACCTTTTATCAGATGAGCTCGAACATAAGTAAACCGTCAGGTTCTGGAGAAATTCACCTGTATCTTAGAGAAAATCAGGGAGAAACAGGGTAAATTGCTCTAACGAAAAGGCACAAAAAATTTACATGTAATCCGGATAACTGCCGTGTAACTTGGTAAATCAAAGGGTTCGTTTTTAAGAATGTTGTCGAGCTTCTTTCGAAATAGTGGTTGACTGAGTTAATCTGCCTACAACACACAGCGATACACTATGATGAAATGTCATGTTACCCAGGAAAAGTGCAAATACGTATTCATTAAATACTAGGAATAAATCCTCAATGAAGTATAAGTCGGGGCTGCCAGAAAAAAATGGTTCATGCCAAATCACTGCAGTTGTTAGTGGACTGGCTAATACGAAATTTTATAAAAATTAAGTAAACCTTCCCGGTACTAAATTCCGTACAGCTACACGTGACAGGTGAGCTCATATATTATTCTACAAAGAGATAACTTTCCTAGAAAGAATTCCGGTCAGACAGAATGGGAACATTCTGAGCTCGAATAATCTCACGTTGCGCAAGGTATCTTTAGCAAAGCTCTACCAACAAAGTCCATTGGGATGGGTTTTGTGGCCACAAAGTCACTGGAAAGAGTCTTCGTGGAAAGCGCATTCCACGAATGGCGCGTTTATTAGCGAAATTCGTCTCGTTACGGATTATGCAAAGTATATCGATAGCCAAAACGCTTTACGACAAAACTCGATTGCTTTCGCGGTTGCAACACGTAGGTACCCTCATCCGGTGAATGGTGCTGACTGTTGATCGGCCGAATGCTAAAGCGGCTAACATTTATTCTACTTTGTACGCAGTGGCATACAGCGAAGCTCCATGAAACCATGTCCGCTGCATGCTATTTTTTTATCCTATTGGAATTAAAATCATTACAAAAACCGGATAGATTGGTTTTTTCTACACCGAAAATTGATATGACACCATCTTTGAAATTAATACACAACAGTTTGATATCAGTCATAAGATATCTCCAAAACATGTTCACCGTTTTATCATCCTTCTCATTTTCAGTAAAACTGTGGAATCTTCAGGTGGTTTGTTATTCTCTCCCCACAATATCGAAAACAAATAAATAGTTAATGAGCTGCGCTCCTATGACATAGGAACCTTGGCTATGCATTCAAAACCTGCCAGAAGATTTCCTCCAATGTGTCTGCGTCCCACTGTGATTTTGTTGTTAAACCACAAAACCATATGGCATTCCCTCTGTTAAGCAGACACATGTTAGCCGATTGGTGGAAAAGAAATGTTTCTGGTAGGATCAGCACTGATTTAGCCCTAATGAAAACCACTTCCGTTGACATTCGCATCTACAGGTTTAACAACAGGCTATATCAAAAATTTAACTGCTTTTGAACTTCTTAGCTTCCGGTTAATTTGTTACTACGGCCAAAATCACCCAATTTCAACAGACCAAGGATAGCGGCAGCCAATATTTTGCAAATATCAAGTTCTGTATCGGTTCGTGATCGCTGGATTTTGCACTTGGGTCGTAAATGTTTCATCACCTGTCGAGGTGATATCGTCAGTGCGCGAGTCACCTAGACTGGTGATGAAACCCAAAAGCCAAGCCTATCGATCACCAACTGATACAGGTCATTTGCCTGAGCAATGAAAGACACCAGTATTCAGAATCATTGGAAATGTCTAGTTCTATTGAACTTTGTATTTTAGCTGAGTGTGATGACAGGCTAAGATAAATTTAGAAGAGAAAAGTTCATTAGGTAAAAATCAAAGTGTTTATTGAATATTGGCGACACCTTTTTGTGTCTATTCAAATATGAACAAGTCCTAATCAGTAGCGGTCAAAGTGTGCTTGTTGACGGATTTTCAATTCACATCTATCCCTGAATTTTTTGGCAATGGTTTTCCGTGTCCAGGTACTTCCCTGAATTAGTGGTGTTGAAAGATGTGAAGAATGTTGATGCTATTCAGATAGGTTTGTTGAACTCCAAATCTTGGTTTTGTTTGCCCATTTTATCTATATATGGTCCAACAGTGGTCCATTAGATTACCGTATTGATATGGGGTTTGAATAGAGAGCTATAAACTTCAGCATGGTCATTCCAAGTTTGGAACAGACAATAAGCCGACGTCACTCTGTTCTATGTGGGCGAAGGGAAGCCTATCGATTCTTTGGTTTTCGCTATTTTCGAGTTACTGGTTAGAGTTTTCATGAAAATTCAGTGAGCAAGTAAACTGCGCAAATCTACCAAAGATAATCCCACATTTGTGTCAGTCAATCGATTTCATGGTAAAATCGACAATCCAGAACTACCTTCTGTGTTCCAAATCTTGGACCCGGAATTTCGTAGATAAGATACTTCACCAGATGGGCAAACTACTTACATTTATGTGGATTTTGAGACAATGATACAATGTCCAAATGTGTTTACGGTCATAAAATTCTGCAATGCATCACGCAGTTGTGACTACCGTCCTGAAAATATCGACTGCAACACTGTCGCGTATGTGTTCAAAGTTTTCCAACCAAAAGTGGAAGAAAAATAACCCGAGATCTGAGACTAACAGATCTCGTCATGCAACAGATGGATGATCTACATATGGGAAAAAAAGGACTCAGCAAAGCTGGTTCCTTTCCATTAATTGTGCACAGTGAATAATTTAGTTATTTCCAGAAAAATGTACAAAAATGTTGTTTCGGTCAGTATGTCCCTTTAAAGTTTTCCACCCAGGGAGCCGAATGAGTAAGCTTTATCCTGGTTACTTTCATCTCTGGGACTGTTTATGCTCTCTTCCGGAAATATCAGTCAATAGGTTTTGTACACGACCGTTGACCGTGCACGTATGTCACTCATCTGCTGTCGAGTGCTTTTATATTTCCTTCACTATTTACTTCTTAATATTATATGCTACTAATAATATGCATTACATATTTCATTACATCATGTTGTTAATTTATTACGGGTTGTTTCATTATATTATATGTTAGTGTCATGACCAATTGGGGGCTGTCATGCAGGGAAAGTGGTCGGCACCAGTGATGACCACTAGACTCGTATCCGAGACAGTTGAAGATTAGATCACCGCTTGATCGTTTGACCACTATATACCATGTCACTGGTGTAAGAGGTCTGTGAATCACTGTGAAATACCGTTCATGGAAGTGCAGCTTGGAAGTCTGAGTTGTTCGGCCTAATTCAGCCACCGAACTCTAGTAGACACAAATCAGTCTAAACAAAACATCTTGGTTGCTGGGGCCAAAAATAAAACCAAATAAAAAAGTTGACTTCGGATATGAAAAAAGTGGTTGAAAGGCAACTCCACTAAGTCACTTTATTATCCCGAATCCCCGACCAATCTTGTATACTTTACTGCTGACTTAATTTCCATTTTTGGTACGGTACTCAAGAAAATATGCACATTTTTGAAAAACACTGTTTCGGAACTTATCGCTGGATGCTCTACCTTTCGACTTGGGAATATAAGAAACAATACGTGCTTTGATGGAACGGATAAAAAAAGCAAACTTTTACGTTTTTCACTCTGTGTTCACCAATAAACTGGGTAAATATTTATTTTGAAAACTATTACTCACGAATAACAAATAAATTTAGATGTACTGGTGGCTTGCAAGATTCAGCTGAATTCTGTAATTATTCCATTGTGTCGTGTCTTCATATTCCATACTTGAGCAGGGGCGCAACAGGATGGTTATGCCCCATTGTCTCAAAAGCTCTATGCACCATTGGGATAACCGTCAACTTGATAATAACATAAGGTCCCAGTAGAAAACACGTGATACGAACCTGAGGAACAGCGACCGGCAGTGCAGAAAAGCCAGTACGTGACTTTCGAGGGGGTAACTACTTTTCCCAGTGGACCGTGCGCCTTTTCACTGATTGCATTGAATGTCAATGACACTAGCGCCAAATCAAATCATAGCCGACTGAACTGGTATCAGTAAAAGGACAGAGACAAGCTTTCGCACTGTTTTTGTAATAGAAGTTTACCCAATAGTCCTACTCTTGAGGAAAAGATTTCTGGCTGATCAGTAGTAAAACGAATGACCTTCATGGACTCAACGATCACACACTCCTTTGGGTTCATGCTGAAAACGTGGACGGACTTATTGGCCTATTTTGACTCAGTCGGCCTTGATGAATCGTATTTTATGCCGGTTTCCTGTGCTCTATTAGTTTGACTTGTTTTCATGTCAAGTGACATTTTTCATAAAATCTCTGTTTTGATCAAACCTTTATGGAGCAAATAGTTACCACAATTCAATAAACTAATGCACAATATATTTGAATATTGCCCACTTGACGTGTTTGTCAGTTAGAGCTGATTAGAATATCCCTGAAGTTTGATAATTCAGATGAAGAATCAGTTTGCTGAAACCAGGTTGAAAGTGAAGAAAAGTAAATGGAAATACACGTCTTAAATATAACTTATATTACTCAAACCGGTGAGAGGGAACATTGATATAATCGTGTGAAGACGTTAGGAAGTGAACTGTGGACTGCTTGGTGTCATCATCTTGTACGTTTTTTCTTCAGATCTCAATAGAACTTCAGAAAACTTTATGGTGAACAAGGTCGGATTCCGAGGTTTCGTTAGAACTTGATGGAAAACGAATTTATTCTGGAATCACCGTGTCTTCTTTATGTTAGGCTGCAATGAGGCACACGTTTTTCAAAGTACCGGGTACGCATACTTAATAAGCGGCAACATCCGCAAACCGGTCTTGTGCTTCCGGGGAAATTTCGTTCTGTCGTCCCGACACAACAACATACTACTCACTTCAAAATCTCTTTCGAAAAATCCTATTGTGAAAAGTAAAAATGGTGGTGATCAGGTTTATCTCCCTCTTCTATGATGCATAAAATCTGAAAAATTAAATTGCTGCACAGGAGACACTTAAGACAGAATCTCTCATTGGTCGTTTGATGACACTGTTGGCTTCAGTGCGGCTTATTTCAGACGTGTAGCCGTAAACGCAAATATGCGTCACCAAAAAGTTAGCGAACCGATGAACATTAAAATGATCACGTTAATTTTTTGAACCAAATAACTTACCTCTAGCCAGTAAATAGATAGATCGAAAAAGATAACCGAAAACTATTTTTGTGAAATGATTTCGACAGGATTGGCCCAAGTCTGTGTGGGCTAGTGTGGGCGTGGATGGCTGCCGTTAGCGCATCGTGAACATCTGGTCATAAAGCTAAGGTCATTCAAGCAATGTTTCGCAACTCGTTATCAAGTTAGCCACAGGGCACATAGAACATAATGTGTATTTCGGGCTTATAACACCTGGTCTGGGAGAAAGGTTCAGAAATGTGTGGAAGAAGTAATCACTCGACAGTGGCAGTACACGCTGGATAATAGTATGCCGTATTTAGACAAGAGTTATGTATCCAAACGCCCCACGTATTTGGTTCCCATCAAGAGGAAATAGAAGTGAACAAAAAGGAACCGGTTATTGCCTGAAATTTGGCTAGGATCTAAGTATTTCTCCGAAAACCTATGAGAACTGGGAACCATTTCGACAAATTAAATCGTAGTTCGCGAATCAGATGAATATTCGTTTCCAACAGTTTACGTAGTACCGAAAGGTGTTCCTATTTAAAGAATTTTTCTTATTTTAGAAAACATGCAACATTTTGAAATGGCGTATATGAAAAGTGATGGTTATCGTTAGTGAAAAACGTGAATCTTTTCCACCAAGAAAATAGTTCAGTCAATCTCACTGAATCCTACAGAGCACCATCTCTCTTCATAAGCTACTAGAAAACAACCAGAAAGATAGAATGTTTGAGCTGGTTTCAAGACACCGGGTGCATTGTTTATGATGTACCAATTTTTCACGTGAAAAAGAAACTGAAAACTAACATTGAGTAAAAGATATTAAACAAAACATTCCGCAGGCCTATATTTCCCACACGAACCCATCCCAGCATTCCAGTAAAAATTCCCCAAAGGTACTTTATTTAGTAATCGAATATCGATTCATCCTATAGAGAAAAGAACTCACAGTCCTCTATTCTCTTACTACTCATCTACGACCGAATAATAAGTGTACTTGTACAAACTGGGGAATTACTAAAAAGTGAGAGGATAATATTTCACGACTAGATTGTTTACGGCTATTAAAATTCACTGGGGATTTCGATTATTGCCTTTTGTTCCCAGATGTTGGTAGTTTCTGCAACAGTTAAGCAATGGTGCGTAAAACCTTTTGTTCAAAAGGCTTTTTCCCCCACAACGTGTATTCTTTAGTCGTCCATTATTGGGGCTCACTAAAGCAAACATTGATGATTCATGGTTGTATTAAAATCAGGCTTTCTTATTGCATTCGAAATTGCCTAAATACACCAGACTAGAACTGAACTTAGGACCACAAGGGTGGTATAAACTGATCCTACTTGAATGAGAAGTCAGAAGCGGTGACGATATTTTTGTTATTTCACAATATTTAATACTGTCCAGAGGTCCAGGTTTTACACAGAACACAACAGCACTCCATCTAGTCGGCATTGATGAAGTAAGTTCAGTACAGTGGTCTTTTGCATCAGTAGAGGTGTAGCAATTCGTGGAAGTAATTTTCGAATTGATGGGGCTGTGTCTTGATGTCCAGCGTCACAACCTCCAGTTTTGATGAAGCACACTCAAAATTAGTTCAAATTATTGGTTGTTTCGATAGCAATAAATGTCTCATTCCTACTATGGAACAGCTCAGAAGAATCACGGGACTGGCTGCTTAGAATTTTGAAGGATAAAACCCAAGTAGATTCGCCATTATCAGCTTGATTCCGGCTCCTCGTGCCATCAAGGCATATTTTATCACTAGAAACAAAAACGGTGATCGGATTTCCCACATCTGTCCAATACGTTATGCAAATCTGGTTGAATGTTGTCACCAGCTGTGCAGGCATTATCAAAGTTTATTTAAAGAACCCAAACAAGGTGAGTAGTATTTCCAGTAGAAACAGCCTTTTATCTGATAAAAGGATAGAAGGCATCACGTGACATGTAGTTCCATTATGGCTGCAATAGTTGTTAAAATGGCAACTTTGTAGCCAACAAACAGTCCGGATGGAAACAAAAAATTCTTATCTGTTTTCCTTCTAAATTCATGCAGTTACCTTGTGACTTAAAAAAAAAGAAACTCGAATCACCCAGTCTCTGTTTCCTAGTCTCACTGTATAGAGCGTACGTATAGTTTTTCATGCCTGAGTCGGCTGCCGCAGTCCAGACGTTCTACTAGATCGCTTTTTCTCTCATCCATCCGAGTTTGCTTCATACGCCTGTCGATCTCCGTGGACAGCTGACCACACTGATTTGCATGCATGAGTGTGCGATCCTTCCGTGTACATGTCTGATCATTCACTTTTTGCTAAACACATTTGCAGTCACACCACGTCTACGTTTCCTCTACAATGGCAAGGATGACGATGAGTTACATTAGCGCACAATAGTCACACTAATAGCCATTTAAAACGATGCAGCCTATTAGTGCGATTGTTTATTGTTCAAAATGAACATAAACTAATTTTAACCTGGATTTAACTAGAATCGGTTTCACCAGGGATGACATTTCCTTTTTTTAATAATGTCAAGTTGGAGTAGCAATCTCCACTACCTGTCAGCCTCGCTTTCCCCAAAACTCAAGTAATCTTCTGGCTCGCGGCGTCTGACTTTTCGATGTGAAGAATACAAGTGGATTTTCCAAAAATATAATCTTCAAGAGTTTTCCGTAAGCGCATGGAGCCGAGACAAATGACGTGATTTGGCGGACGAGATTGCATGATAGATTGACGTGTAAAAGTCCGTTGATAAGAAAAAAACAAGCACGACCGGATCTAGTCATTGTTTAACTCATCTTGATTAAATCGGACCATATAATGATATGATCAACATATCTGTGTTCGTAAGCGACGTGCTAAAATAGACTAGCTTGGACAACGAGCCAAATCAACGAGGTTATTACCGACATCAACGGTGTGTCACAAGTCGTTCTTCATTATGCTACGACAATCGAGGAATGTTCGGCGATTTTCTCACTCACCCCTATTCTGACGTTTGAATGTATTTTTAAAACCCTATATGAAAATTGATTACATTTTTAATCTGAAACAGTAAATTTGCACCTGCGGTAATGTTTGGCCTGTACCATATTATTTACCTGCTAAACATTATACTATTGCACTTAGGTCTCCTGCCTGAATGAGTTTGTGTAATTCAGTTACCGGTCTCATAACCAAAGCATTGTGATTTCGGAAGCTTGCAAAATATCTCATAGGTACAACACTATTTTCTGACAGAAATTTTTCATGGAAATTGCAGAAAATAAGTTTCCAAAAGCATGACGGATTTTTCCTCGAAAAAATATTTTACGATATTTGAAAATACGTGGCATAAAGAGAATTCTCCTATGGCTTGTTTCTATTAACTCTTCTCCTGGTTTGTTCCGAGGATAGTGAAATTGAACTAACTCTGATTTCCAGAACCCACCGGACTGGATACCGAGCACCGGAAATTACAGTCTTAAATGAATACATTGATGAGTCATGCCTAGCTGGTAAAACTGCACTGGAGAGAACAAAATCTTAGCAAGTTAGTGCGCTCCAAGCACCGTGGGAACCTTCGATACGAGGCAAACCAAAAACTCCATTGGTCCTGGTCCTTCCCTCTCTCCTAAACCCTGAGCTCAAGTGTGATCCTAGAAGATATGATCCCTGAATGAGGGTGGTTGCATGTACAACACTAAAATTTTAGTGAATGCCTTATATTCCTTTGGTTCGTTCGTCTAACCTTAGTGAAACAACAGTATACAATCTAGAATCCTCAGATGTGTTATTTTTCTGCAGATGCAATCTTGTTGCTCCAGAGAGACTTCAAACGGCCCGGTTCAATAAAGAACCAATGGGCTAGCCCAGCAAATTATCGCTTCTGGTTCACCAGACCATGGGACAAAAGTCGGTGTCCGTTTTCCCTATCTGCACTTCTTTGTACGGAAGCTATCGGATAGAAGAAGTCTTTTTATTGTCTGCTTTCACCTAGAAAGCGTGGTTCATATTTGATGTTATAACTGTGTTTACTTTCCTGCTTTTATACAAACTGTCCCTCTCCAAAATGTCTCACATCCCCTTGAATGTGAACAATAAACGAATTAGTCTGTTGAGCAATGATACCGCCTGACGGCATATTTCATACTTTCAGCCGTTGGTGTTTTAAGGATAAGCACCAAAATATGTACGCGGGATTTTGAATTCTCACAGTTATGCTTTTATAGCCATCTCGTAGAACTTCTGCTTGTCCATTTGAAGCAGTAAGTGAGATCCACGTTCGCTGAGACGATCAGGACAGTCAAACATGACTTTAAAAAAGAGTGCACGTACAGCATCTGACTGGCTGTGATTCTCACCTTAGTCAGAATGTTTCGTACAACTGATATAGTCGTGCGCAAAGCATCCCCTCACCAGCTGATTCCGAACTATGTCTTGGTGTGCTGAAAAACACAGACTCATTGGGACAAAAATGAGTCCATGTTCAACAAACACCATCGTATTCCTCAATACGGCGCAGCTATGTAGCTTTTGCTAAAGATATGAGGCCAAAAGTCGCTTCTTCTTTGGAGCAGTATGAGATTACCAGTGCAAACATCGTTAGATAATAAAGAAAATCAACATATCAAGAATTATGAAAATGTGACATGACTTTTCATGAACTGAATTTCTAAACATCTCTAATGAGATCGATTATTGTTGTGCACAAATGAGACCGATATGGGCATCGTGACTGCTAGTGATCGCATCCGCATTAACCAGATGAGACTGAACCTGCAAACGGAGATAACTGATGAGTCTCGCTTGCCTTGCTGAGATTAGAGGTTCAATCATATGTGCTTGCTGGCTTTCCTCCTTCTCTTTTGATCACATCAAAGGTGAAAATCCACTGATCAGCTTGCTATTACTTTTTTCCATCTCCAGACTAATGATCACACCTTTCCAATCTAGCAAGCAGATAACCTCTCGCGAGTAAAATAATACTTAAGAACCTATTCGGTCTATTCTCAGTAATAGATTTTATATTTATCTGCTCCGTGCTCTCAGTCAAGATTCTATGTTCAACGGTGAACTGGAAGTTTCACACATAATAAAACAGCTATCGAACTACTTTTTTATTGAAACCAGTAGATTTATTCAAAATAAGTGCAGATATTCAGGTTCAGTCTTTAAGTATAAAAGAGCCTAACAGGTCGGCAATCTAACGTGTTCATCATTTTCTAGTAGCCTTCTACAACCCGTATCACGGCTCAGTCCGCAACACAGTGAAAATGTAAACGAGGTACGACAAGCGAGATCCACATTCACTCTCACCTCAAAGCTCTTCTTTGAGGGAAATTCACTTACATATCAATGACAAATTCATCGTTACATAACAATATTCCCTTTGAATGCATTTTCGGCTAACCCATTGGTTTTTATAGGATACATACCGTCAAAGATGTGACTACTTTTAGACAGCATGGGTGCACCTGAATGAAGCGAAACCCGGGTTACTGTGCACACTGCCAGGAAGGACAATCAAAAGATACTGCTACGATGTAGTGCGTCATATCAGGCATGGTAACAATCTATTAGACAACGAGGAACTATTTGTCAACACGGCTCAAAGATTGATCTACTAATTTTGGGCTCTCCGCTGGTTCAACAGCTTCTTCCGAACCAGTGTTGCATACAATATGTTATAGGATGCTGGATGATCGAAGCCAGTTGTTACTCAAAACTGTTGTTTGTTGCCTTCCTTTCTGACAGGCCGATAATACGACCAACCCACGCTTAGCCGGTTTCTTATCTCAACCTGTTGATCAATGCTGCTGAAAAAATGGTGGAAATTCTGTCTTACGGGATCCTGTTGACTCAAACTTTGATATTTATTCCAAACCGGCGGTGCTTGCGCATCACGCCACTAATAATAATATCACGTCTGCTAGCAAAAGTGGACTGTGAATCAGTAGTGAGTCAGTCGACAACCTGACATCATCCCTTCTTTGACAACAGAGGTTGTTTCCGGTTCTTTCGCTCTCCGGGATATTAGCATTTCCTGTAAGTCTCCTATTCCTTCGTGTAACTACGTACGATCTGCTTACCAAATATTGGAATATTTTTCTCCCTTCAGAAAGATGCCTCTCCAGATCAATTTGGACCCATAATTCATCCCCATCTTTCAGTTTAGGCACTCTTTTTGCACTACTAAGTGATTACCAGTTTCAGTAGTAGTGTCCGAAAAGGTTTTCTATCGGACTGTATGACTCGGCCGCAACTGCGACGTTTTTTTCTCCCCCTAGTTTTAAGTACTGATCATCGCTGAACTCGTTCTTTAAGTCTGGCACCCACCTTTCCATCTTCGTTGCTGACGTAACTCCTCCAATATGCTGTGGTAAAGGCTGCTCGTCCGATGTTCGAATTTCCATTTGTGACAGAAATGTCGGAGTTCCGAATTTCTGGATTACAGTCAAATTTCAGACAACAGCGTTTCACAAATTTTATGCAAAGAGAAATGGTTGCGTAACTGGCCAGTCACCTTAGTAGACGTCGTGTTACACAAAAGGTCAATATCGAAGAAAATTACAGTACCAATCTGATAAAACAAAATAACGTTTGCTGTCATTTTCAGGGGTATCCGCGGCAAAATTCCTCATGGTCAAGAGGGCCCTATTCCTAGCATCTTCTCATCCCGTTTTCCATTAGCAAACGTAAGCTGTGTGCTGACAACAAATAAACAAACACTCACATTTGGAGAACTTTATATGCTTTTCCTGCAGAATGCAACAGTGAGTTCCACAGGGTTACTTTTCCGATTTATGGAAAAATCAGATAAAAGAAGATAAACAGTTTAAATCTTCGCCTGCGCTTTCGATAGAGAGCAGCTCCAGGGATACCAATTTTGTAACTGATAAAACATCGGGGACCTTCTTGGCAGAAAAGTTGGAATTGAAATCTACTTTTGCGGAGTCCTTGAAAATTTCCGAAGATCAACAAACTTCGTGAGGTGCCTCTGGGCACGTAATCACCTCACTAAAACATCGGAGTCATTTTCATCTGAGTGATATTTGTCTTGTTCTTAATAAAAGGTCGTTGCCGTAATAACGATTTGAATTTCAGTCAAAAGGAGCAGAAAATAGAAACTAGTATTATTAGCCCACCATTTCTAGGGAGAAAATTGCGCACATTTGCTGAAACAGAAAACCTTTGGAATTTGTGATCTATTCGACTCATGAGAAACCCCCCGGAAGGAAGTCTCTTTCAAAAATTCTGAGTACAAAAATGGAACACCCACTAATATTGAAGGAACGGTCTTTGAGGATACGTATTTCAAAAAGCAATGATTTACCTAACAGGGAAATATTGCTGCTTTCCTAAATTTCAAATATTTGGAAAGACTGTTTTATTTGAGTCTGTGATGGGACATGAAACTGAAAGTAAAGAACAAAACGACATTTGTACTCGTGGCTTCTTAATTCGTATTTCTGGCCAACTTAATTTAGGGGAAATTATCTTCCGTGGAATGTGCATATGGGATCTAAACCCCTAGACTGACGAACAAGTACTCATGCACTCACTGTCAGCAGTATGCTTTAGACTTATCAACCAGGATTAAAAGACAAACACGAAGATACTATAAATCAGATAGAGTAAAACTGACTGAATTCTTCAGTTCTACCAAAAACTCTGAATTATCTGTTGGTTGGTCTTTGGTGATCAAGTGGCTGTCACTTCGAAATCTAAAGCTGAATATTCTGCCTGAGAAATCGTTAGGCATTGACTTAATTGACTTCAGTAGTTGATAACCTATATGGCCATCGGGATCGAAGCACCAAAGTTTGAACTTGTTTTCTGTTCTAAGCAAGACGGTACTACATTGCTTTCAAGAAAATTTACCGGAAGGGCCAGTATGACGTGAAAAAGGATTCAAAACCGATACTTTATCACTTATATCAAAGTGCAAGATAACAGTGTGAAAGAATGGTTGTCGTGTTACTCAGATTTTGTCCAAACTTTCAGTTGGCTTCTGTTGACTGCCCACTCAGAAAATTGTCGTCACTAAGTGCATGAATATTGAATGAGAACAATGTGTTGCCAACTAAACTGCAAGTATTTTGTTCACCTCTGCTCAATGTTCACTCTAACTGGTAGAAATAGCCCAAGAAACAACAGGTGAACTCGGGAAGCACACGACTGGTATGCTTCCGAGAGACTTGGAACACCAATCTCTGTATGTGAAGTATAATAAATATCTCAGCTCACTAACGCAGTGTTGTCTTTCTAGAGGCTATCTGCAACTAACTCATGACTACCAGCGAATCACAATTATAATTCCTCAGCGAGACCTTCCAATCGGAGCACCTGATCACACCCTTAGTACGTAAACTAGATTGTACATAATACACAATTCATCTTGAGATGTGAAAGTTCAAACCGTTAAAACCGTGAAGGCACCGTACAGTTATTTCATCCTCGATAGGAATCGTCAGCAGTGTACATCCAGCCAGCCCCCAAGGGGACTCGAACCTGGGGTGAACGAATGTGAATGGAAAACCTCGACCCCAAGGCTATCCGGGCTAGCTTTTAGCACTGAATTAAACTCGTGCAAAATCTAATTTCCTACTACTCACAAATTATATTTTTGTAAATGTTGTTGTAGTTATTATATATTTGTTGATTAATTACTGAGAATGAGAAAGAAAGCTTTGAATTCCAGGTTAATTAGGAGTGCTTTGCCGCGCAATACAATGCACATCACGGCAAAACCTTCATTAGCCGCTTCCTTTGATCGAACTGCATGATATCAAAGATCGTAATTGTATTTCTTGATGCAAATACTGTGGCACATTTTTTTGAAACTTCTTGGTCTCGTAGCTTTTTTCAACTATGGTTCAGTGTCATTTTTTGATGTATCGGAATTGATTATGGTTCGGAGTTTATTTGGAAAACGACATGCGATGTGATATAGTGAATTTAAACATTATGTACCCGACTAAGTACTTCTACGATCATATTACTTACGATCATCCATTGAAAATCCGACTTTCGATGTGAACAAAGAATCAGGTCAACTGGATTTACCGCACCTTGGAAAGGATAGTCTCAATCGGACATTTTCGAATCTAAGCGCAGACTTTCCCAGCCATTGGCGTTCAATTAGCCCTAAGTCTGCCTGGTGGCGGTAATAAAAAGCCTTCCCTCTTACATGGTCTTCCTAATGCCTCATTTCTTGAAACCGCGTGGTCATTCGATGTTGACTGTTTGCAGCGCACAATTTTTCTGTGGGCAGAAGTAAAAATAGAACAACGTCTGATATCCCTAAATGGATTACTGTATTACCCCGCCGAGCAACTGACACGCTTCTACCAGCCTAAAATGATAGAACACTGCAGTTTACAAACTGTTTTGCTTTTCCAACTCCAGAGCCCTAAAGGACCGGTCGATCGATATCTATTCACCAGTGGATCTTTAATAATATTCCAGCCAAAATATGGTACGTGTACCAACAAAAGAATATACTGACAAATTACAGTTCGGCCAGCTAGAATAGGTCCCTTCTTGTATCAGGATGGAAGTTTGTCGCCATTTCTGTTACCTAGGATCGATGCAAATTGTGATCTTTGTTAGTTACGCAGGAAAAAAATTGAGAAAATATTTGGGCCAGACGAAACAAAATGATCATCTACATGCATCGCAACTGAACTGAGCAAATAGTGCAAAATATGACCCCTAAACCCACAACTAGGCGTCAGGAGTAAGATTAGAGCCACCAAAGACAAGATCCAATGACAAACGATTATCTCAGTATAATCCTATGGTTGAGTGGAGGTGCGTTCCAAATCTTCGCGAACAAACAGTGCTAAACTAAAAATGCTCCATTATTTACCTTGCTTCAGAAGTGAATAGTTTGTACCTATTTCTGAAATGACTGAGTACAATAGTTGCCAAAAAACACCACCTTTGTCATCATCAAATAAGAAGTGACCACTCATTGCGGTTTTCTGAGCAAACGACATTTTCACAGCGAAAACCCCCACTAAGATTTACCGAACCGTGAACTTTTGAACTTCATGTGAATAAACTTGAATTTGGAGCAATCAGAAGCTTATTTTTTATTTGTTCCATGGTAAAGTTTGAATATCTTGTCAACATTAAAGAAAATGAGTGATTATGTCATTATGCTAAACCTGTTTTGGTTCTCTTTTTTCTATAAACTAACATCAATGAAAAGACAACTGCGCCCTTATTCATCATAAGGGAATACGATCCAAATCAAAGTGTGCCCCTTTTTTGGATTGCTATTTGTCATTGACAACTGTGGAATAAACAACCCGAAATTTGTCGATAGAGACTGCAGAAAAACGGCCTCTGCGGTTGTTTCGAACTAAGTAATCACTCCGTCACTCCCCAGGAAAAAAGGTGGCAAAAAATCCCACGCGAACGAGAAACTGTTCAATTGTTTGTCGTACATTTCAGTCATCATGTACTTCTTCACAAGATCAAATATACAGGGTGCAAGTAAGTCATGTTAGTGACATCTTGGATGCTGTTTATCTCGGTGCACGTGTCTCGAGTGCATGATCGGCCTCCACACAGCATGACAGCGTTTGGCAAGTTTGTGTCCACCTTTCACATTGCGCATGAACTGATGACTGCATGCATAAATTTTCCTGTGGCATATAGGGCTCATAAGGAATCCTATTTTGAACACAAAAAACAGCACATTTCAATGCCATTTCACGAGCCTTCTGATATAATTTCGAACAACCCGGTCATAACGACAAACACCATGCAGCTCTAAACCAGTTATGTGTAAACTCATGTTTACCTTATATTTTGATGTCGCATTCAACCTTACGATACAGAACTATTCGTAATGAAAAAGCATTTTCATTTTCTCAATCCGCGGGATTTTTAATTTTTATAACTGATTACCTTCAGAAGGCAAAATGCTTTCAAAATTTGGCAGTAGCAACTTCTGAATGTCCAGATGCAGTTATGGATGAACAGCTAGATAACTTCAATCGAATCAGTCAAGCAAGTGAATCGGATATATACACATACTGCTGAAATAACAGCTTTCATGGAAATGGTTATATAATAATACACGTAATATCACCAGCTCGTCACTAGAACATTACCTGATCCAAATAGATCAGATGATAAAACAAATCAGTGGTAGCACGTAAGTTTGACAAGCATCAGGAGGAAATCAATATTGAAAACCCGCTTGATTTATCAAATATTGCAGTATAATGTCAAATCTGTTGGTCTACCATGTTAATGGTAACGAGGTGAAACCCATTGTCATGGACGTTAAGCTTAGCAGTAGAAATTTGCATCAGCACATGCAGCGTGTAAGCTTAAATATGGCTTATTTTGGGTTGGTTGTTTGAATGCCACAAAGATTTGGTGAATCAAAGACTCTTGAAAGCAGAAGTGAGCTTTTGGTCAACATCACAGAAGATAGCACACACATCGGATAGGATGAAACTGTGATCGGTCAATTGATACCGCTTTCCCAAGAATGTTTCTTCGGTCACCTCTCTTTTAATGACGGGTAAACCACTGAATATGATACGTGAGTAGGTAATTATTGGCGCGAATTCCAGGCCTGAACGACAGAGTATCAAATCGTGCATTGAGCAGCTGGAGGTAGCGTGTAATACTGAAAATTCCACTGTGAAAACCAAATTTCTCACTGTAACCAACACCACAGTAAGCGACAGTTTTCAAAGCAGTGACCAGCTTTGAGTAAAATACCGAAATATTTCAACCACATGTACGTTATAAAGGCAATATTTACCACTGTTTTCATCCCTAGACTAGTTACTGTTTATGGATAACTACCATTGTAGTACTGTGTAAAGGAGAGTATACGTGCTGCTAAAGATAGCACAGAGTCAGTAAATGTGCAACAAATCCGGTTACTCGACAACATGCTTCAACTTGATTAATCTTGTTCGTCATGTGAACGACAATAAGTGTGAAATGTGTAACCAAATGGCGTGAAAAGACAGGTGTGAAAAAAGAAGGTGTGAAAAAAGAGGTGTGGGGCTGTGGAGAATTCGCACATTAGAACCATAAGAAAATCATTTTTGCACGAGGTTACGTTGTTTACACAATTCCGGCTTGAATAATTGAATAATTATGGCTTCTGACGTCATCAGCAACCGCCTGCTTCATCATTTTGCGTGAACTCTTCGTGTTACAAGTTTTTTCATGAATCGATAGGCCTATTCTATGATCTTTAGAATTCCCCAAACTGGTAGCTACCGTCCGATGTCCACTTACATCAATGCTCCGATCTTCAACCTCAACAAACAGAGAACTGAGAAATCCCACAACATCCATCAAAAGTTAAATCGGTGCCTGAAAATAATTTCTTCTCTTTGATCAAACAAATATACTTGTTAACCAGTCATCTGAGAGAAGTGAATTGCATGTATCCTAAAAGACACGAAGTATGTACACATGTGCTTGAGTTGTCCTAGAATACGTCCAAACAACATCGTTAGGTGCATGGAGTGGAGAATCATAGCGAGAAAAATATTGGTGACCATAATAAAAATAAAGACCTCCAACATTGTCACCATCACTATCATCGTCTTTGGTACCATCCGAATCACCGGTACCATAAATAAACCTGTGATTAGCACCTTCATGAATTAAACACTGAATTCAAACTTTACACTACCCAGTGATGTCTTCCAATGGGTGTGTGTATGTTCTCTTTAAGGAAACAAAACCAAAGAAGCAATATCCTGGAAAAGGCATACCTCATTTCGTGTTACACGGTTTGATCTTGTGTGCCTGCACATTCTCAATCAAAGTGACTTGATATAAAATGACAAAAGGTACTTCAGGGCTGAGTATTCATGGTTTGATGCCAGATTTCTCCGTTTTCATCCAATTAATGTTTGTTCTTTCGAACCATTGGGAGACAAACCAAGACCACTTGGTACTCCGAATCTCCTCAGATAATTTGTCGTGTTATTTCTCAAATATACCTGTTTACTTCATTATGGTTATTCCTGTCTTAAAATAGTTATTTTGAATAAAGCGCTATACCGTTGAACGACTCTCAGCTCACGCTGTTTTTCAGTTGCTGAACTTTACTCAGTTTTATTTAGCGAAACGAAAGTTCCTTGATGGCAAATTGAGAATCAGTTCAAGTCAAGTTAAGTAAAAACTTTTATGCACACCGAGACGTTCATATATAGCTGTCGTACTATAGTTACTTACAGGTAAGGAGGAACTATGGAAGAAAATCAGGGAAGCATGGCCTTTAACTCAGAAAGTTTTGATCAGGCTTGGTAAGTAATCGCGCAGGAAGAGGGAAAACAAAGCATTCAACATTTTTAGTACGAGGGAGTTTGCTTGTATCTTGCCCAAGTAGAAGAATTTGAAACGCTTTTGACAAGATCACAGTGAAATTGTCGAACGGCGTCAGCTAATACTTTTCCAGACAGTTCATGATGAAGGTTAGAATGTTGTGTTACCAAATACTGGGAAAAGTGCACTCTAGTTATGCTACAGCTTCTTGTCACGGACCAAAAACTCGATTCAGACAATGAAAGAATTAGCAATTGGGACGGCTTGAAAATCACTGCTCTGCGAACACTCATTGGTCAGATATTTTTAATCTAACTATCGAACAGTAGATTAGCGAACCGGTTAGAACATCAAAGTGTCATCATCTATGTTTTGACCGAAATCAAAAGCCAAATACAAAATTAGCTTTACTGTAAGATGAACTCACTTTCAAAATGTAACACTGTGACCCGCTCATCTATTTGAAGGGCGTGGTTTGGGTGAAGCGCAAGGACCTGTTGCAGCACATCGACGGTAAAGTCTATCGAAGAAAATTGAAAGAAATTATTTTCACTTCCCCGTGACAGAGTCCCGGAAAAGGAATGATAACTTTCGTCCAGTAAAAATGGGTTCGTCTAAAGTCTTGACGACAGTTGCTCTCATAAAATCAGTGTGATTCAACTTACACTCTCAGAATGCATGTGATTTATTTTCATGTTAAAAGTAAATAACCAGTGGAATCGTAACAGTTAAGTCGCAGGCTCATGGCAAACCAATGCACCACTACGGACCAAATATAACGGAAAAATCAGACGAAAGTTTAAATGGTTCCCATAATTCGTAATTTTTATTAATTTCTTTGGAATAAAAGCATAGATGTTTGATACTATGACCGCGTCTTCTTTTAAAGTTGTACGGCTTAGGGTTTTATTGTTCCTGCTGTGCATATGATTTTTCATTCCTTTTACGGTAAAAAAATAATACATTCTTGGCTGGAGTAGATTCGAAACAATATCTAACTTACATTCATATCTTTCTATTGTCTGTTCAACGTTTACCAGGTTCTCCATCCCCCTTCTAGAAAGTTAATACATTAGAACAATGTTGTTATTACTCGGAAAATTATTTCCTATCCAGATGGTATGGCTCACTTAAAGAAAAAATCCATCCCACCCCTTCAGGAAATTAGTCATCGATAAAAATCGAAGACATCAGAACGTTTTGGGCATGTGTCATCGAAAAAGAACAACTCCTGAAAATGGCTGTGGTCTCTCGGGGAACAGTGACCGATACGAGATGGTGTGTGCAATACAATTCATGTGAGATTTTAGTTTCAAACTATGTAAACCGATATACCGAACTGACAGATTGCATTGTAGAATTTCCATTCTATTTACTCTTTTCCACGGAATGTCTGATGCTGAAACGTTGAAATGGCTGGACTTGAATAAAAAAATTTAGCAGGCAAACACTGCGAGATGAATACGTTTATAATACTAAAAATTTGAAACGGATTGATGAATTAAAGCTTCATTATGGGATTTGAAGTCGTTTTCGTGTGTTCGTATTACTGTGTCTGTGATTGGCTAAATCCATTGAAGGTTGTAAGAAGACCATATTTTTTTGGTTCCCTAAGACACTTTTGGTGCGAATGACCAATTGAGGTTCTAGTATTTTCAGTCGGTATTTGTCGTGATGATGTGACGAGACCGAGAACATGTTCAACATATCTACCATGGAACCACTTTGGGCCAAGTGGCGAGCGATGGTCAAAGTCGGCCTAAGTGACGCGGTAGGGCTTTGTGGTCTAAGCTGGGTAATCGCGTCCTCAACCCGTGACAGGCTTGGGTTGGATACCTTCTCAACGGGATAGCCATGGAGATTACGGTCCTGATAATTTCTGCCCGTCAGAATTCGCAACATCCTGGCCTTCTATTTTCCGGTACATGTATTTTCTATCCACAAAGAATAAATCCAAAGTAATCTGCAAGGACACTCAAACCATGAACGTTGAAGTTGCAGGAGTTTATCATCACTGCAAGGAGCGTCTATTTACGAACCGCCTATGAGGAAACTGCATCATTTGGCGCACACCGGTCATCTGCTTTCTCGGAATAACTTGTAAATCATTTTTTATAGAAAAATTCGCAACTAAGTGTCAGCTTTCTGCTCACAACCGAAATGTTGTGGGAGAGATTGTTTCATCGGACTCATCAAAAACTTTCACTAGTGCGTATACGACCGGTCTTACATCGAACTCAAACTCACTATTAGGTCATCTCTGTTGGTTCTCGAAGGCTCACCGGCACTTGGGGCGCGGCTCAAGTCCCCGGGACACACTGTAGTGGAAGTTTCTTAACTAAGATTAGAGTACCGAGCAGTGTATAACTTTACTTCCAAGGGTAATTAGGATATTGATAGGGCATAACAGATCATTCTTTACAAAATTTCCGATTAACTGTTGTTGGGTTGTTATTAATTTTGTCACCTGGGAAAGTCGGGTAAACTTCCCATCAGTTGTGACCAATTCTCTTTCTAATAACGGTCAAACTCTGCCTTATTGAAAACGTTATCCTCATTCAATCTAGCAGTCACTGTAACGTCATTTGAAGCTGAAAGTTCACGTCTCATTTCTTGTCTATATCTCAGTTTTTCATAATCATTCCTGTGTTACTGCTTCCCACATTGATTGTTGCTTCTGAAGGTTTCTGCTTTAGTCTTTATATTTTGCTTCTCTGTCGGTAGATATGCTTATTCTGAAGAAAGACCATGAAATGGACCAATCCGTCTCTGTTTGTTTTATTGAGACTAGGTTTCCACAGATCACCCTTTGAGTAAGTCAGTAATACCTTTGGTTGTTTAAAGATAAAATATATTTTACCTGACTTGATTAGGCGTGCAGAACTTCTCTATTTGGCCAGACTAACACTTTGACAGATACCTTGCTACGGTTTTCTAACCAAGCACCATTTATTTGTGACGGAGTCATCATCATAATTTATTTCCTGTAATAATGACTGCAGGAGGAATAGGGCTTATTGTCAAAGGTGTTGGACTCGTGTAACTGTTTTTATATTCTGTGAAGAGAACATTCTAGATCGATCTCGTTCTTGGAATTTTAGGACTCATTTTGGGCTAGGCGTTACAGAGCACTTTTGGTCGCTATTCACATTCGCTTCTGAAAACCATCAGTTCCGTTGGACCTGGCAAAATTGATTCACTTTTATATTCAGTTGGAAATAGCAGTCCAGAATGCAACTTCTTGCACCTTAATCGAACGAAGATATTCGATTCGGAGGAGAATTTCGAAGTCCCGAATAACAGTACCAAAAGTTTGAATGAATAAACCCTTCCCATAAGACTTGTTATGATATCGATTTTCAGGGCACCATTGACCGGAATAGCTTGAGCTTTACCAGTCAATAAACTGCCGAAATTCTTTCCCTAGATCCATTTTCCAGAAATTTAAAGTTTTTCATGATTCAGTTAATCGTAATTGGTTATCAGATTCTGATACTGCGTTATAGGGTACGAAAAAACATTCAAATATAAATGAAGAAGCCCAACTTTAGTGCAACCGTAGTTAACAGAATATTGTTTTGCTTTTTGTACTGTATGTGCTCAAGAATACTGACTACCATTGAGGGTGGAACATAAACTAAGTACGTATTTTTTTTCAAATAAATTCTGTTATGGCACTGCTCAAGCTCTTGGGTCAATCAGATCAACAAAATATGCATTAGTCCTAATATGTGGGGACGACTGATCAGTTCCCGAACCAAAAGATTACTCTAGACGAACTACGATGGTTGGGACACGTGTTATGCTTCTTGGTGCATCAGAACTCGCTGGTACTCTGGGAAAAGTATAGGCGGAGGAATTATTCGAGTGATGATCATTCCAGGATATGCCAAAAAAGAGTGAAAAACTCAATCTGTAGAATCTTAGTTTTCAACGATTGAGTGGGACCATGGGACCGCTCTTTTGGATAGCTGGAGACTTTGGGTAAAGTTTCCGTACTTGTGTTGGAACTCTTCATTCGTCAACATTATTTTCTCATATAACTTTCCATTCGATCAACTGGCTTTTCTGTACTTCCATCACTTTTGCCTAATCTCAGGTATTACCGTGAGATAGCAACTAAATCTTTCGAGCAGAATCGCCAATTTGTTGATTAAAGTAACTATAATGACCTAAGTACTGGCTAAAACAGACCTAATTCTGGGATGAAATCAAGGTAAAAATGTCACACACCGACCAAGGTCGACTTCTGTTCTCCAATACAAGATTAAAAGTAAACAAAAGTTTGGAGTCTTAGGAGATCTTGGAGTTCGCACAAACGTTCCACTCATATAGGTCTTTGATGTTTTCGTTCATGCGCAAAGGATTTAGAAAAAGGCCCCAATTTTGTCTTCTTTGCCGAAAAAGGATTTCTTTTTTGTTTATAACAGATCAAACAGATGGTGAGGTAACGTGGTCAGAATTTAACTAACTTGATGTGGTAGACTTCATGATTTGCTCGCACATTACAACTCAATAAATAACAAAACCAATTACCACCTACAACAGTTCGGAGATAATAAGGAAAGATGTCGAAAGCTGTGGCAATTTGTAACAGTTGTAGTCTTTGGTGTATGATAAAGAATGCCGAGTTAGTTGTAAGCGAGACAGATTATTACGGAATCCGATGGATGGACGGTCACTCTCAGTAGTATTAGGCAGAACACTTTTAGATAAAAACTTCAGTTCATCCGCCTCCACAGTGGGCCTTCCGGTCACAATTCTATGTGAAACGATGAATCGTTTTGTTTGCAGGTTAACAATATTGTTCGTTCGGAAACTATATGAAAACATTGGCCGGTAATGCTGTGAAAACCAGTCTTTTTCACCGCTGATAATCTAGTAATCAGTAAGCGTGTACGCGTGGGAATAAATCTGGTTTCGGACCCTACGGTTATTGATTTGACCACAGTTGTACCCAACGAGAGATTTTAGCACTGTGGCACATTAAGATGACCATGGATTCCTGATTTTATCGATCTGGAAACAGTTTTAAGATCAGTCACCAATAGGCTAAGTAGCACTTGCTCTCCCAGGGAGCCGAGTGACCAGCATACTAGCTAGGGACCTTAGTAGTACTTCGCGTATACACATAGCAGGCTGAAACGCGAGAACCCTTTTAGACACAGGCAATTAGTGCCAGACCATGAGCACTCTACCCGAATATGAAATCAACATAACATCTCTGCCTCAGGTACTCCTACCCAACTGAGTTAATCGACGAAAACAGGTACCTCATGCGGACTCACTACTGGAAGTATCATGGCAGGCCAATGAATCGTTCCGAGCTTCATAGACTTGTGGTCTCAAAAAACAACTGGGCACAGGGATAGCCACAGTACGGATAACGGGTATTTCATTTACCGTAATAGTGATTGCAATCTAGGCCCCGGCCCTACATGCTAAGCCAGATACCAAAAACGAGCTCTACAACGGTCCACAGAACTCAATGCACCGAATCTCCAGGAGTGACCTTCTAATAGTTGCACGTGGCTAAAATGCCCGCAAAGGTCCCGCTGATGAGTATACTAAGCAAATATTGAGAAGATTTGGATAATGTAGGTAACTCAAAGTAGAAAACGTCTAGTAACATTTGAAGACCTCAGTGGACTGGTCGTCGCTAATACTCCCTTCAGCAGTCCAAGAAAGACCTATTAACTTAGTACTCCCACAACAGCAGGACAGCTTGTCAGATCGACCACATCTTGGTGTGATCGCGCCGGGATTCTTCGGCCGAGAATGGCCGAGCTTATCACGACCGTAGAACTGGAAACTCAAATGGCGCCGGACACTCTCGTACTTGGTTGCCTCAGAATCCACCTCTCAACCCGTAGAAAGCCTTGCCCCCATAGTGGAATGATTTTCTCTCTGCAAGTGATTCCGGAAAAAACTCAAAAAACTTATCCAACAATACGCCTACAGAATGCATAGTAGTCCCGTTGAAAGAGGAATAGAAGTACCTTGGACTAAGCTGAAATTATTCATAACAGGGGCCACTCTTGAACAAACAGGCAATATAGCTCGGTCTAAAAATAGTGAATTTCTGAAGAAACTCTCAACTACTACTCAAATGATAGAGAGGCGAGACTTAATAATTCACCCGATTTCCTCGGCCTCCACAGGGTTAGTCGGGTATTTTTCTTGTGAGCTACAAAACCACCATTTGCCACAACTAAGATGCTTGGTGTCACCCGGCAACGCTGAGCAATACGAAATTAACCAGGAACCACCTAGCCTAACGTAAGTAGCCTCTGCTATCCATCAAATAAAAATGAAGAAACTCGCCAGTGAGGACCGCACTCCTTCTGAAAAATTCAAGATGTTTCCTTCAAAGCTCTTAGGTCCTCTAACTTGGCAGTTTCGCCGAATTTGGGAAACCGGAGTTTTCCTAACAGAATAGGCAACTTACGTCCCACCGAACCTCACACCAAAAGGGGTAACGGAATTAACTGCGTGAACCACAGGGGAATCAGAAACATTTACATTACAGCTAATCTTTTCTCCACTTTTCTCCTAAGCTCCGTTGTTGCCCCAAGAAAAGCGCACGTGCGCCCAAACCAATGTGGTTTTCGCAGAGGAAGGGACTGTGCTGATTATATCTTCACACTGCGACGAATCATCAAGCTCGTTGCAAATTCCAACAACCAACCATATTATACTTCATTGACTTTCGAGTTGCGCTCAGTTTCTTCAACCGAGAGTCAATTTGGATTATATTAGGATCTGACGAGATGCTCGAACAGTACACAAGACTGTTTAAGTCGTACTATGCGTTTACACGAGCCCATGTGCTCATCTATGACGAAGAGTCTTCAGAGTTCCCGCTCGACTCCGGCATCCGTCAAGGTTGGCCACAATTACCAGTCCTGTCCGACCACGCCATGGGCCGAGTGATGCGGCGTGCCGTTGGAGTACCGAGAAGTTCAACTAAGCCAGGAGACTCGGATCTCTGATCTTGAAGCCGCCCACGATATTGTCGTCCTGGATGACGAAAAGCACGGTCTACAACCTGTTCTTAACAGTATCAGGTGTGCGGCCGGAGCAGTCGGTCTGTAAATCAACACAGCAAAAACCGAGATGTCGGTGAATTCCTAGAACCAATATGTCCCATCTTGGTTATCGGTCAAATGCAGCACGCGACATAAAGTACCTTGGAAGTACCGTCCAACCAAACAGTCCGTCTATAAACGAAATCAAACTCTGAATCATTTGTGCAAGAGAGGCATGCCTGTAACTTTGCAGACCACTGTGGTCCCGCAATCAAGTAAGCCTTCTCACGAAACAGCATTTACCGTACCGCCATTTGTCCCATTTTCACCTGCCTGATGGCTGAATGTGGAGGATACGAAAGAGTTAAAAGGCTCTGGCCTCTAGAACTCAAGCAGGAACATTCTACCGTCAGCCTTTCCAAAACTAGAAATGCCGTCTAGGAGGCCATCTAAAGATGTAGGTTAACAAAGCCAGAATGGACAAGGACTGCGTGTGTGTAGCAAGAACCGGGTTTCACTTTGTACCGACCTTGCTACTGATCGCAACGAGCGGAAAGCTGCCACCAGGAACATTCAAGAGTCCGACTTTTCTCAAACCGCAGTTAGTCGCCTTTAAGTCGAAGTTAGAATCCGTCGGTTGCACTGTCTTCTGGCGCAGCCTATCACTGAAGATTGTCTGAGAGAGTTGCCTTATTTTAGTATTCTTTTGTAATTTTCTGCTTGACATGCTTACAGAAATAAGCTTATCATTACATGAGAATTGCAGCATCGATTTATACTCAGTCAGTGAGTAAACCGACTTCGAACATGTGGATAATTCCGTGTTTCTGAGTTAAGACCACACAAAGCCTCAAGCTACGTGCAAAAACTGTATCCAATAAAAGAGGGTTTAGCAGTATTATGGGTAAGTGGTTTTACTTTTAAAAAGGCATACGTTACCTAGGGACTAGGCTGGCCCCATATCGAGCACAATCAAAGCAGAACGATCAATAAACAAGGGAAATTTATCTTATACAGTTTTATCACTCCCATTGTTTGAAACTGAGATAAAGTGCTTTAGAACACATTCATATGGATTATCTTTTTCGCCCAAGGAATCTAATCGATTCTTGAAGAGGTAAACCCATGTAGTCTCGTTTCCCTCCTGGCTAAAGATGTGATTTTACTTTTTCCCAGAAACGGAAAGCACCCACCTTCATGAGCGACTCACCAAGGCATCCACCGACTCATTCGTCAGGTAAATACTCAAGAAAATTCCCTTACAAAACATTGTTTTACATAAACTTGTTATGGAATTCACCAGTAGTGATCATCGAATCCACCAATGTTTTCGAAAAGAGTCTTCCTCCCACATGATGTTTTACCATTCAAATTTTTGTTTCACCAGATAATTTACATTTGCCCGTAAATAGGTAATTTTCAGGAAAAGCGATAACTTTGCAGAGGCGTGACTACATTTGCAACAAAGTACCATTATTTCTCGTGCAATATTCTCGAATGTTTGTCTCTGTAGTATTTGTGCCTCAGTGAGATAAACCCGGATCTTTTTTTCACAAGATCCAATTGTGTCTAGGCGAGACCATGATGCAACCATTTTGCTATTTTGTGGAAATCGACGAAATTATTTCCAGATGATCTGTGTCTCAACAAATCCATTTAGATTCATTGCCGAGGTGATGTTGTTTATGACTTCAACATCAACTAGTTTACTTTGTTAAAAAAGATATGGAGAAAGAGTTTCAAGTGAACATTTAACACCGTCCGTTCTATTACATTTGGCTCTTTTGGATGATTTGGATTAGATAAAAACGGCAGTACTAATACATTGATAATAAACAGTGAGTAGTATGTGGACGGGCAGAAAAGAAAACAGGAAACACACGACCTGTCTATATACTACTTGCTGTGAGCATTCCATTTAGTGATCGAAGTGTCGTCGTTCTCAAGATTACCTGAGAATAACCTGCAAAGAACTATCAGAAAATCTCAACTGTGATTTCCTCAGTAGACTCCTCATCGAGGAGCATTCACTCACTTTTGTGACTCACCGGTGAGGTTACGATGAATCGATTTCAAACATTGCAATTTCTTATTGTTTAAACCATTGAAGAGGGGTAAAACAGTGACAAACACGGCTTAGGATACAATATAACAAATGCTGCAACTGTGGCGACACATGGATTCACTGTTCGTTATCCCACTTCTAACAGTAATGGTTTGCTAAAAACGGTATGTTTATTCATTTCTGTAAAACATTCTCAGTCTTGTCAGCGGACATCATTTATAGCGCTCTCAGTTTTCTTTATTGACAAACGACTATGGGCAACAAAATATAGGGCTGATAAGTTGTGACTAAGCTGTCTACATAGCCCCGAACAGCTTTGGTCTTCTCGGGAAAAGTCGACTATGGGAAATGTACAGTTTGAATGGTTGAAGTAGATAGGGATTCAGGAGACTGGATAGGATACTGTGTCCGGAGGTAGTGATGCGCAGCCAACTTCCCTTTTCCTCATACACAAACAAGCAAACAAACACACAAAACTCACGCAAAATCAAGGTACTTTCTCTATCTGAATTGGTCTCATAAATCGTGACTTTCAGAGAGTTTTCTGGACATCCTAAACAAACCTAACTCCTGAAAAGCAAAAAAGACTATCAGTAAGGATAGATCGAAACCAGGAAATTAAACCTAGAACTAGATTATGAAACTGGGCTAGTGGTTCAGCAGTAGAATGTCTTGTGATTTCCAGACACTAACTGATGACATTAGAGAACCCGTGATGCGGATCAACTCTGGCAAATAAGTGCATGGTTAATCGTGCAATATCAATCCCCTACTCATAATTGGCCAGTGCTCGGATTTGCTCACTCCCCGTATCCACTCCCTATCTCCTCTTTTAAGTTACTCCCGTCTTCCTTCATGGACCAAATTTACTTTCGGTCGATAATATCTGACCTCCTTCTGAGCGTGATCAGCGGAAAACGTATTTTTCACCTGATATCGGAATATAGTTGGTGTGACTCAGTAAATTTACTTTCCTTATGTTGTATCATATTTTGAATCCACTGTTCTGCGCTATACTATGGACACAAAGGTTTGCTGGCTTTTTGGGCATCCGGCGCTACGGGAGAAATTCTGCCAAATGTCACAATTTCCTGTCACATAGTTCGTTACAGGGCGGGTTGTCATGAGGTTCCTTGTAATTTTCCACTACAGTTCTTGAGGTTTGGGGTTACTGATTACTAGCTGAACCTAAATGAAATCTTGCAGTTACTGGTCCTGTCCTTTGTACCATTCTCATACTTGAGAACCATACTCATTTGTTTTCAGGAATCTTGGCGTTCGGGACAGAGCACACCCCTAATTCAACTGAAGATGATCGTAGATTGGTAGAGTCACAGCAAGTAGTAAGCTATTTGATTGTTTATGAAGTGATTCCTTATGGAGTACCATCTTTTAAATCGATGTCGTAAACCACAAATGCCCTTCACCGATGTTCCCTCTTTGTTCGGAATCATCACCGGTATTAATCAACCACTTTCTAACTATAAGTTGAAATTTAAAGTTCATAATTAGAAACAGAGGGCTTCACCTCATGAAGTGCCGCTGCGAAATACACTCCTTTAGCAACCACTTCGAATGGTTTAACTACCACCGTATATGGCTCGCGATCATTCACTTCTGCCTGGAGTCCCAGCTGGAACTCAGTGTATAAGAGCTGTCGTTGATAATTCCAAAACTGCTAGTGATTCAACAGTTATCGTAATGGACCTTAGACCCTTCTCTCCCGAATTGGAACCTTCCCATCGCCATCAGTTACTTCTACCAACTGGCAGTCTTGAATTGTCCGCGGCACTCTCCCTGAGAAGATTTATTGCAATAATTAAATAAAAGAAAGTAATAACAGGAGTCAGACAATAAAAACTAACCGGTCTTATTGGGTTTCCAAGAAATTTACTAGTGGTTTTTGTCAGTACCCTACGTGTTGAGTCTTTTGGTAAACAATGCAGGTCTCACCTAATGATTGGCTCAGGCATTTTGATGGTACGCGAAGCTTGAAAATACTTTCCAAGCCAGACGAGTGGCGCTTATTTTCTATCCGTTTGCATGTTGAGGCTCGTGCTAAATTTTGATGAGTAGTGGACAACATCATAAATCGAAAACCCCTGTCGATTACCAAATGAATGGTTTTTCTCTCCACCCATAGACTTTTAACCACTCTGGCTGCGGATTCATAGACAAATGCTCCACGTACAGAAATCACATAAATTGCCGGACAAACCTGTTAAATACTGGACTATTTTCTAATCAGTCAGTTTCAAGTTCAAACTTGTCAGAATGTCCTGAAAGCAAACCCACTTCGTCATGATCTGCATTACTAATTGGATCTTCTTGATCGGTCAATCCATCAAATGCTTGAGGGTCACCATGAATAGCAACCTTTGATGTTCCAACCAGGTAGTTTTCAAAAATGTTTCATGTAGTTCAAAGCATTTGTTGGTCCCAGTATAACAATATGATAAAATATTTGAACTTTTCATGAAGAACAAAGAGATCTTTCTGTCAATATCCGTCAGGTTGTTGTGTCTGAGTACTCTTCCACTTTGTACGAGTTCAGTTTCACTTTAAAGTTAGTGAGGATTCAGTCACATAACGTTGGTGCGGCTCTTGCAAAAGTGATTCAAACACAGTTACATTTCCGTCTATCCTCGTTGGACATCAAAATAGATTTTGTAGCCACCTTTCCTCGTTCACTTTATCTGCAAACCTTGGGACGACAAAGCACATTCGTTCACGTGTGCCCTTTTGATTAGGTATCCACACTCGATTCGATGCCTCGGACACTGCTCCCTTCCTCTCCTCCGGGTACATGGAACAATTATTGGACTACCTATTCCTCTATTACACTGGAAGTTCCTATAATATCCCATATGGCTTTTCGAATTTTCGATGCACTCCGAACCAATTTTGGTTCTAATACATTGAGTAGAATCCGCTTTAAACAGTCGATGGAAAATTCCGCTGCCGTTCGTAGCACTCTCCCTTCGCCACTTTTGTTCTTTTTTATCTCATGGGCTCATTTGTCAAAGTACGTTGACGACGCTATTAGTATTGAACCATCAGTCCACCGAAGACAGTCGAGAATGATGTATCTTTTGGTGGCTGGGATTCAGCAGTTTATCGTTAAGGTTTCCACTGATGCAAGGATATTTCCCGGATCTGCAGACTAACCAAAGAAATAATCACACCATCTGGAATCCTTATGGCTTGACTAAATTTCGAAAACCACTGTTAAACAATAAATTGCTTTTCACTTCGAACGTCTAGAGTGCATTTTCTTCTTTTTGAATTTATTCTTCCCCCTGAAAATGGGACCATTACCACCAACTTCCTCTCCCGTTTGGACTCTTAGAGATATCTAACGATCACGGCCAACTGCAAGTCCCGGTGTTATCCGTACTTACCGCCATGTTTCGGTGAACTCTGAGGTTTACTTCTCACAGTCGTAAGCACAAAACTACTCTAGAGTCCACTACCAATACAGCCTACTTTTAATTCTCAGCGTTCTTGTCGTGTCACTCTACCGTCTGAGAAGACGTCAAAATCTCACGCGCAGTCTGATGGTAATTATTAGTGCTTCTTAACCTCAAAGAGAAACAGTCCTTTGAACGAATTAACAGACACGTTGAATTGTGCATAATTTTGTGCACCTTGAGCCCTTGCACATGCTAACTTGTTTTTTTTTCTGTCACTCTTACTCGAAAATACATTCTACCTATCAGTATGATCGCTCTCGCGTAAACATTCACGAGAATTCTCCTGTCCTGTGGCTGACTCATATCTGATCGAACACACATGCATACACGTGCACATGCACACACAAACAGCGGTGACTAAACTGTCCTAGAAATTCCTCGCATAAGTTCTAGTTCTTATGATTAATTAATTCATACGGACAGTTTTTTTAACCCTATTTTGAATGTTTGTGCAACCGTGGTGTGTTGATCTTTTTAAACGAAGATTTCAGTCTGTAAATGAACGACTTGAGCCTAACAAGGCCCGCAAATAAGAACTAATTTGATCAATAATAACCCACTTGACTGGAGCACGACGGTTTAACTTAAAAGGAGAACAGCCTACGTCATGTAAGGTGCAGGTTTCATGGGGCTCTACTATGCATCGATTTGCTGTAGTTATTAATTTCTTCTACTGTCATAAAGTATATTGCTTTCTTATAATTATCCACATCGATTTTTTAAATGAATACACCTGTTGTGTCAACTGATTTTCTCCCACACCTTCAGCTAACGCCGGAGATCCATCACCCACGATTGACTGACTCCAGATAAAACCGACTAACCTGAACAATTAACTGTACACAATGACTAAACTAGCTGGATAATATGATTATTTCTTCTGGAAAGTAACCTCACTGGACACCCAGTTTAATATAAATTCATCTGATGCATATGGATTGGCCTAAACCCAGACAACTTCCTCAACTTACCCGTTTTTCTATCTCCACCAGTGGACCTCCGGCTGGTTGGGTTCATAACTGAACAGCACCGGAAGCAGGAAATAAAAAAGACGAATACGACTACAATTCCAACCATGATTGATATGTTCTGGGTCTGGGGAACATTTGAATGCCCTTGCGGCGGTTCAAATACGAAACTGGGAGTTGCCTTCCCTATTCTTCTCCCTCCGTCTCTGAAACCTTTTGTACGATAAAATGAAATTCCGCTGGCAGGACAACTACTGTTTCTGTGGGTCGAAATTTTCCACAAAATCACTGATTATACATCTTGCTACAAGTAGCATGAATAACGACGGAACGGTTTCACTGGAGTTCACAACATATGAATTTCACATGCTGTCTGATCACGATTGATACCAGTAGTGGAGCCGGAAGCCTGGCACAATTTCACTTCTTTAACACAGACAGATAGGAAAATTAAAATGAAATCCGTAGTAATCCAGGAATGTATTAAGACGCATTCACCGAGGTACAAGTGAACGCGGATGTCCATTCCCGGGTAACCTGAAAAACACTCACTCACATGCACACAAACTTCTGAATACGCGCATCTGTTTGCCGGGTCCGGTGCACGTCTCCTCTCTTACTGGTGGACGTTTGATTAGCCAGTCGTTGTCAAGGTCATTAGCAGGTGGGCGCCTGTGAGCCTCTGGTATTCGTACGGCTTATTACATGAAAAAATCACTGATAACTAAGAATCGCATTACCACACATTTTGGTGATAAATCACATTTCCTGATGACGACCCTCTGGTATGTTTTAAATTAAAGCGTCAACTGGGTGGATTTATGGCATTTTCCCGAGCAACAACTAAAGAAGCAAATATCGGAAGGGCTGGGAACCACGTGTTAGTTAAACGCTATTTAAGCTCCACTCAAAAAGCTTTCAACATCGACTGAACACAGAATCCGATTAGTGTCTCTCTGTCTGTATCATCAGTGTAATACGTACACAATGAAGCAGTCACCAATTTTCCCAGTTTTTCACTGGTTTACGGGGATTTGGCACTTTTTTACCTAGTCCATGAAAGTAATTTTAGCATTCAGTACTTTTAAATGATGGTGACAAAAAACAAATCCCTGGACTATCTGTGATAACCCATTCGTGGGAGATTCAAAGACTTATAATCCGGTATACCATCTGACCTTAGTCAGTGTGCGTTGTATAATGTTGGATAGAAGTAATGCAATGCAAGATGAAATAATCTCCAATATCAAAGTTTTGATATAAGCTGTGTGTGTTAATTGACTTACTGAATATTTTTATCAGGGGAGAGGTTTTGAGTATCGCAGATCAGACATTGATGAGATACGAAAGTGAGCTGTTGATTCATAATCATTAGCACTGAGCTCTACTCTATTTATCAATGAGTTATTTGAAGTTCAACGATGGCCTGCATCTTGCCGAAGGAAGTGCTTGTTACAGTGGAGAACGCCTTGGCAACAGAATTAGACGAGTATCAAGCCGACTGGGCTAACCAATCGAGAGCAACAGACGAATAAAGAAACAGTGAATATGTCTGGAGTAGTTCACAGCAGACAAAACGAGACATGTAGGCTAGTAGATGATACTCAGTCAACCAGCAAGATAGCCTATGTGAGGGAATACCGAACAAGCTATCAACTGGAACAATCGGACCAACCGAATGGAAATAGTGCGCAAAAGAATCAGAATAACGGCCACAGGCACCTGGCCAGATTACAGCTGATATACGCAGGCAGTCGGGGGGGTTAGTGTTGCCACAAAGTTGTCTGAAAAAAGGACTGTGTAAACGGTTGTGCATGTTTTATTGACTTGACTTGTCTGGCTGCTCAAATGCAGGTGTTCCTCACTCGTTTTGCTTTGTTCACTACAATAAGCCATCCAAGTCAACGGAAAGCTACGTTAATCCCCGAGTAAGCACCGAAACCGCACTTAATGAAACAAATTTAGATTTCACAGTAGAAATTTATTAATTTCCAGACGCCCGTATTGAATGTTGTTTTGTAGCAGAATCCAATGGAAAGAAACGAAAAATGTTGAACATAATAAAGGTGGCACCCGGAGTCTGTTAGAGCAATGGTAATACTAGCAACATTTGAAAGCCTTCCACAGGACAAATAAATTGATCTCAGCGTTGGAAGCACGCCAGCTCTGAAACTGGCAGGAACAATCGGTTGGGGTTGATCACAAGATAGTCTCACTAAGAGTAGTATGGCATTGTATCTGTAAGACAGGACAAAATTTCCCCGGAAGCGCACAACCGGTTTCGCGGTTATTGCCGCTCATCAGGTTTGCGTACCCGGTACTCTTCCGCCCAATTATCCCTATACTAAAGCACTCCACTCTTCTTTGGAAGAATCAACTTGTGATTTCTAAAATGGGCCCCCCGTCCATGCGGGCTCCATTCGATTCAAATGAGATTACAGATAGTCCCATAAACTTTATTCCGGACTCTGAGGGTTGTTCCGAAAACATAACTGGCTTGGTATAACGACTGATCAACAGTTCACTAGATGATACACATACAATAAACGGTTGTACCGGGAAGTTATCATTTTAGCTTTGCTCTTACGCTCCTAAATGACTGTCTTTGTTGTCAGCTCAATCAAGTAATTTATAATTCTGTAGTATTATTATTGAATGAAAAGACCGGTGAAAGATACTGCTCAACTCACGAACAGCTAGTCCACATGACGAATTATGCGTGACTACCACACGGCAAAGTTTGTTTTTTATTCCTCTTTCGATTTATCTTCAGTACATTATTATGTTCATGATCCGGAAAGGCCCTCTTAGACTACTTCTGTCATTTATCAACACTGCTTTGTGTCAATCTGCTTGGTGTTTTTGACAAACACTAATAACCGTATTGGAAGCGACCGAATCCCACCCATGGTTGAACCTGCCCCCTCTCCGTGTGTGCCCTCCGCTACTATCATTTCTTGTTCTTTTATTATCCACTCACCACATTATCATGCTCATACTATTTTCCCCTTTCGACTGGCAACAGCTGATCACAGTCCATGTATAAGCACTGTTCAGTGTGTTCAATGGAATTGCATCCACCCCTGGAGGGTCGAATTTCTTTATATGCTACTGAAGGTGATAGAAGTAGTTAGATTTCGAAACCCGGCGAAAAAACTCTGGGCAGTCCGCTTGAGATGATGACGACCAATACAGTACAATGTATGTTTCCCCTGCCACACGAGAGAACTGTCATTTTGATGTGACTCGCATTTAAAATGCACTGTTCGCCGCTGGACGCCGCACTTATGGGTGTTTTGTCTTCTTAGACATTCAGTCAATCACTAATTGTGGTGGTGTTCGAGCTCTGAGTTACGACTTTCAAACCGGTTATTTGTAGTGTCAACTCACTGACGTTGCTCGTGCGCTGGCCATGGGGTTCTTTGTGAGTTTCCCCCACAGTTCTCGGGGATAGATAAGTTGGTTATTTCTTGCGTATAATTGATACCTTGTATTTATGGGCTGCCCACCTTACATCTAGTTCTTTAGTATTAATCATTGCTTGTTTACATGTGCAAACAATGAAGTTCCGGACACTGCACATACTTATCTCAACAGTAGCTGATGGTGGAGCATAGTAATGTTGCGTGAAAGCAATAGAAATGTGACTGCCGTATTTACGTTCTGAACTGTTTTCCATAGAGTGTGAAAGCCCCGTCAAAAATAAATTTGAATCCTTGGTAAGTGAGTGCGAAGTTGGCAGTCTGCATGTATTATGTGGGGACCAGTTATACACAAATAAAAATATACATCGAATTGTGAGCACTCTGGTCACAACGTACATGTACCCAGTGGAAGTTCATAAAAATCTTCAGCAAGAGCACATGGGCGGGTCAAGAGCAAAGCTGGACAATAATCAAGATGGCGGGAATTGTAGGAAATGGGAGGCGAAAATTACAAGCAAATTTGGTATTCAACACCGGGCTATGTGACAATGGGAAACGGGGGGTTTGAATCATCAGATACAGACGGAACGTAAAGATCGGTGACTTCAGAAATAAAACGGCCTAAAAAGAGGTTCGTTAAACAAAGGCCAAGAAGGCAATGGGAAACCAATACAAGTTCGTAAAGAGTGAAATCAGCTGGAAACGGGGAGTCAGTAATATACGACACCATGAGGGTATGAACGGACTCATTGTACACGAACAACCAAGTTACGTTAGCAGTCACTACTGGTGCGGTACCAAGCCAAAGGTTTGAGTCTGCAGAAACTCCAGTGAAAGGACAGCCTATTGGTGGAGTTGATCAACTGAATGGATGATGATTCGTGTTAGCTTTGTTTGAGCCTCAAGGCTTGGCTCTCTACACCAGTCGGACCAATACGCTAAATGCAAAGTCTGGGTACGTGGACCAGCATCCTGTAGATTCACTGAGATTTGCACTAAAAAACGAAAGGACTTGAAGCAGGAAGGTCTTCTCACTAATGTTAGTAGGACGGATTGAAACAGGCGCTAGAAAAAACGGGATGAGCACAAATATCCGTTAAAGTATGTATAGATCCACACAAAAAGGCTGTAGATTCGAGCGATTTGCTTTTATCCACAGAACACACAGTCTAGCAGCATAGAATGTCGTGCTGATGAAGCCTGACTATGTTCCGTGCACGACATCTGCGAATGTGCTAGCTTTAAGTAGTAGACCGATGTACATAGGATTCTTCTCTACCACGGTCTTTCTTGGAGTCCCTCTATCCACATGCATCATTCGGTCGATCGAAAGTCCCAGGTATCTGTTCTGAAAAAAATATTTTGCGCACC
This sequence comes from Fasciola hepatica, assembly GCA_948099385.1. NCBI lineage: Eukaryota > Metazoa > Platyhelminthes > Trematoda > Plagiorchiida > Fasciolidae > Fasciola > Fasciola hepatica. Next base: position 13,150,058 of record CANUEZ040000182.1, read on the forward strand.
ATAAGTGGTTCTTGTACAACGGTATTTCTGGTTTATTTCTTTTTCGCCCTTTGAAGTTAGGTTATTGCTGATGTATCTGAAATTTGCGGATTCTTCGTAGCACTGGGCCGTTTTCTAACTCTGTCATAAAAAATATCAACGCAAGAGAATACCCCGAATAATTCGCCTTCTGTTTATTGCCAAACCTGTTGTTTGAACTCATAGTGAATATACTTGGTGCATAAAAAGAATACCTATCACTTGTCGTCCAATGATATACTTATTTTGAATACCTTTTTCTTTTTTCGTAGCCGCAAAAAATGACAGGGTTTTCCCTGATTGAGACAACAGTAAGCAGTGACGTAGCGTCTGGTGAAAGTATGTGCCGTCCATTCATTTTTATGTTACTTACAAATTTTACCAGCAGTACAGTGTCCAATAAACTGTGTTTTTATCATTGCTAATCTAGCAAGTTCCAGAAGACTAGTCAACGATTTTGACCAAGTCTCCATAAATTGAGTTGCACATGTTCACGCGGGGCCTTATTGGGATACCTGTATTATGGATTTCCGGCATTCCAAACACCCTTGTAGTGGTAGTTATTGTAGATCTAATTTTTCCATATGTAACCAAGCCAATAACGTCTGTTGCTTAAGGTGCCGCTGTCTATTAGTTAGATAGTTCTCTATTCGAAACGTCCTGTCCTCCTGGGTTTCCATTTTTGCGAATATAAGATAGTCATTTAGTATGGCGTTTATTCATCCAATATGTTTCGACTATTTAGGGAGCATCATCCTCGAACCCTTGTCAGGACTTGATATAATCGCCTCCTTATTTTTCTTGACTCCCTTGGTTGTTTGATATTACCTCTTGTCACTTTGTTACTCTAGCCCCATTTCACTAGTCTCAGTCCACCCTGGCCCACTCAGAATCCAACGGCAGGTCCTACACCGCCCGAAAGCTTACTCGCTGTGCATTTTGTAATCCGCTCTCACCCGGTCTGTGGATGGACCCGTGCCACAATAGGTTCGAACACTGATCTCCAAAACGCTTTTCGTCTACGGTATCCCATATGCGTTTTTTCTTGCATGTTGTAGTTTCGAATCATCCAGGATATCTGGGTGGTTAAGTGTTCAACTCATAATCATTCACTGCAGGTTACAGTCTCATTGGGGACTCGTTGGATGTGCACTGCTAGTGATTCCTAACAAGGGTGAAATAGCTGTACATGGCTTCCATGGTTGTCCGTGGTGAGGTGAGCGTTCACAATAGGTGATGAATCATAAAAGTGTAATGTGTGCTTTTCATCGTGCTCTGTGAGATCAAAGTTTATAGGTTATGACACCGATTAAACTGGATTGGGTACACGTCCGTCAGGGAACGACTTAGAAGAAGTAATCAAGCAAACTACACAATTTCAAGACCGAGGTGGGAAACTATGAAGCAGCTTAGGAAGTTTGTCAGTTTGATTTGAGAGCCGGACTCAATGGTTTATCGCGGCTTCCGTATACACATGGGAGTGGAATCTGAATAGATACAAGTTCACTTCCTTTGATCCAGGCAGCAGTATCAAGAACAGTCAGTTACTCAGTGATTACGGCAAATTGGATGTAGTCTCCTTATCCGTGATATATAAATCAGGTTAGGGGGAGGGGGTTCACAAACAGCGAAATCAAACTTGGTTTGTGTTGTAATTCCAACCAGTAAAGTCGAGTCGAAAACGACACACATTTCTCAAACTAATCATCTTCGAAAAATGATAAATTCACTGAGTTTTTGATTTGATGTCAACAAAAATCTTTGCTGAAATTATATTATTTTCAAACCAAATCACTGGGCACACCGATTCTTCAATGCACTCTGAACCTCGTTCGGTCCTGACATAATCAATGAGAATTACTATGCCGAGATATTGCGTGCACGTCAGAATCTGTCAGGTGTGCGCTATTTCTGAGAATGACTGGAAAGTCAATAGATTTGTGAAACACAAAGATTTACTGATTAATTTGAACCAACCATTTCACGGTGGTTTCGCTTTTCTGTATGATGGATAAAAAATGCTCGAAGGTGGAAGGAAGCAGCTTTCCGCGTCAATGGCAAATTACAAATAGTACCGGGTAATCTCAGGCTAAATGTTCAATTTGTCACATTTTAGGCATCGGTATTTCTGAACAAAGTAAATACCGCATCATGCATGGGGTAGCCAAAGCTAACCTGTCGGTTCACATACACTTACTATCCAAAAAACATCAAAAAGCTTAAATCGCTCAATCTAGTTTTGGGGTAAAAGTCCAGGTTAAAAGATCAAAGACCTCGAGAGTTCCATCCACATCACAGAGTTTGAGACACTCTGGTATATCAAAACAGGAGACGGAGTGAATACAATCCGGATTCCGTTCATCCGATTTCCAATTAGGGCGACACACTGATTGCATCTTACATGTAATGTGAAACAGATGAGTTTGTCACATGTTCCCTTTCAAGCTTTTTAGGATCGGAAGTAATCAGGTTCAGTATCGTTGGTATGATAAGAGGCTCAAATTTAGTCATGAATAGTCAGACTAGAGGAGAGAGGACGCACCATATGGTCATTTGAATGGTTACCACATTCGACGTATGGCAACCTTATTTGGATGCGCATTCCACTTCTGAAAACCCCTGTTGTGCTAGGCTATCCTTGACCTGGATGAGAAGCGCATCTTTGCAAAGACCTTAAGGAAATCCGACAGATTATACATCACGTTATGCGCACCTTAGGAGCAAGGCGACTGAGATATTCAAACTTGCAATCCGGTTTTTTAAGGCTTAGTAAGGTCTCCTAATTTTACACGTTTCTCACTGATTTAGCGAATTATTTGCTGAGATTGATGCAAGATAGCGGAAGTCAAAAAAACAGCTGCCTTTTTAAAGATCAAATTATATCTAACTGGAGTCAAAAATTATTTGGTAAGGGCCTCATTTGTAACAATGATAACACCCGTCGAAATGCACAACGATTAGGGACATACTGGTTTTTATATGGAACCAGTCGAATATTGGGTAAAAAGAGTGGTACTCCAAAGAATTTTTTGAACACAGTCAACTCAACGAGGGTCTTCTATTGATGACTGTTTGATAACGTCTTACTTGGAGCCAAAATTATTGAAATACCTAATTTCTCGAACTGTTCGGAAGAAATAACCTCTTCCTACACGAAACCTTTCATGAACAAATCGGTAACTTTTAGACTCCACAGCAGAGTGGGAAGAACCAAGCGTGCCTTCCATTCACTCAACATCACTTATTTCGATATCCGATCTCTGGTAGCATTGCTGCTCGGCTGACAAAAATTTTGCCTTGTAGGCCTCCCCGTTAGGTGTTCTGTCAATCAATCGGATACGCATAGATTCATTTTATCATCAGTTTTATATGCTATGATTATTTTTTGCACTCTGTAAGCAGTTTTTCTGCGAAAGCCGAAAATGACCTTCAGAAATCAATACCTATCACCCCTGTTCATAGAACCTTCTAATGAAATAAGTATTCATGTATTCTGACGGGGAATTTCATAGAATAGTCATGCAAACCTGATAAATAAATTAGGACAGGATTTCGATAATTCATATTATGAGAAAATGTTTGAATATTGCGCGTCTAGGGAATGTAGACATGTGGTTTAAATGATCTTCAGCTAGATGAGGTCAGTCTAGCAGACGTTCACTCGATAGTCATAAAGGGTTAGATTTATGTTTTTATGAAGACGGAAAAAGACAAAAGCGGGGTCGTTTAACGAAACCCATTATGGAGTAAATATATTACTTCAGCTCAGAAACATTCAGTGTGCACACAGATGATTTAGTTGCTAACCGCACTCATGAATGTAAAGTAAAGAGGGAGTTAAACAGGAAAATGTTTGTAAACAGCACCATCCACCTGTAAGCAGCAGCAGAAAGTATATAACTGCCGGTAATATTTTGTCCTAGACTGTGACACCCCTTCCTAGTGACTAATTTCACTGTCTGTTTGAAATATCGCTGCTGTGCGGACTCTGATCGGTGATGACAAATGTTGACCAGCTAATCTTGTTTTCCAAGACATTTTGTTGATTTCTCGAAAGAAGATAAACTTTTCAAATATACTGACAGAACCAACCCATTGCTGTTGCCCTTGTAAGATCGTTCTGAAATTTTTCAGCTTTTCCTGAAGGTATGAAAAAATCAGGTGTGCCCGCATCAAGGTATTTTGCTGTGAGTGTCAAAATCCGACAGCTCTTCATCTGCGTGCGTGTCCAGTGATCCACACCGTACGCAAGAGCAGGAGTTTATCAGAATGAGCCCATGAATATCATCCAGTTTGGTTGAACACTGGAGCAACTAAGATCGCCCTGTGATCAGACCTTGTTAAGTCCAACCAATCAGCGAATGTGACCAAAAGTTTCCGGCCAATTTGCGAGGTATGAAGTGGCAATCAAGAGCGGCGATGTGTGGCATCCTGGTCACGACGGAAGCAGTAGGCTGTTCTCCATTTTCCTTTCTATAGTGGCTAGTGCAAATATTGAAGTTTCTGTAGTTCGTTCCTATCCCACGCAGCAGGAATTCACTACATAATATGGTTCGTCACGTATTATTACTGCTCATCTCATCACTGGCAACCACGGAAGCACTGTCCTTGCCAGGAATCATGAGAATCGTACATCATCCAGGCCCGCACTGGGACTCGAACCCAGAATGAATGACTGCGATTCGAACACCTAACCACCAGGCCATCCGGGCTGGCTCTCAGCGGTTTGCTGAACATGTATTCCACGTCATATGGCAAACTTCGGTCACTGGATTTGAACAGTAATCGCCCGGTTCCCGCCGAGTGATCGACTCCTACTGATTGTATAATTGCTCGAAAAGCTCCCCATTAGGTTCCAGACATGGTCCTGAATCACGCGTGTGAACCTTGTTTGCTTTTCTCCTCATAATTTCTTTTGATTCACCTCCTCATTTTTCGTTTTGTCTCGTTCACCTGACAGGTTTCATTAAAATTGTGGTGTACTGGCGCGAATGGGAATCACTGATGACTAGATTTTCAGCCACCTTTCCCTGATCTTCTTTTGTTCAGTGAGATTAATCAAACAACTATGAGATCTGAGGTTCGCTGTCTGTCGGTTTTATTGGTACGCAGCACCCATAGTCGCCATATTGGTTGACACACTGGACTTACCGGGACTTCCTGTGATCTTCATTCTGATTCCCATACTTATGATTGCTGGTTTTCCCGAAATGGCAGTTAGATATAATTCCCCTTCTGTTGCTATTACCGAGACCCATACAGCCAGTGAACAAACATTGCATTCGTATTACAGTTTTCTGAGACTCTTTTGACCGGCTAAAACACCTAATCAATAGACTGATATTGCCGAGCTCGTTGTGTTTCGACTGGTCCTCAGTTAGTCAATCAAGTTCGTTCCTGTATTGTACTGAGATCACACGTGTTAGTTGACAGTTTTCCGATAAACTGTTACTCAGCACTGTTAATGTTCCGATTTGAGAGCTATTGGCTTTGGAAACTGCATTCACGAGTACGCACGGGTTTTTTCAGGGGACGAATTTCCTATCCACTAGCATCGCTGAGTTATGCGGTTAGTTCCTCACATTCTGCGATGACTCAGAAGAAGTGACCACAAAGTTCGTTTAGGTGGGCCGTTTTCGCCGAACCCTGTGCATGTAGTTATTTGTTTACCTGGAAGATAGATGATTTAATTCTTGTCTAAACTGTAGAATGACAAGTCACGACGAATATCTGCCTCTTGGTCATGATTAATTGTTTACTGAGACTCAAAAGACAGTATAAAACCCAGGTTTTACCGCCGGTTTTAGATCTGTCGCACTTTACAGAAAGCTATATTTTGGTATACATGAATTATTTTTGTTCCAGAACTTTAAAACACACAACCTCTGTCGAAAACTTCTTTACCGGATCATTTAAAAGCCTTGTTGTTAGCTGCTTATGAAGACGGAGCTGGGTATTTAGAGGGGGCTCAAGTGCCAAGCTCAGAGAACAGATGTTTAAAAAAACACCAACATCAAACACGATTATAATCAATTTTTGAAACCACCGAGAATCTAAAGCCTTTAATAAAGATAACTCACTGCGTGTTTCAGCTTTTTTGCCTATCAACTCCGCAGATGGGATTACCGAGCAAGTTATGGGGGTCAAAAGCTGTCGCATATGCTGAGGTTAAAGCACAGTAATGCAGACACATCTTTCACCAAAACAGGGGTTTCAGTTGAACTAAGGTCAGCAGCTGGAATTTATGACGGTTTATAGAAGTTAATTCATCTGACATCACCGTAATTTTTAACATATTGATTGATTTCCCGAAAAGAAACTACCAGTTGGAACATCAAACAAATCAAGAATTGCTCATCACTGTGATCTAGCAGTCACATGTTCACACATGATTCAGTGTGACCTTGACTACCTGTTACCCATGCACCAACGCACGTGATGCTTTCACGCTCCTTCGAATTTAAAGGAGTCTGCTTTAGAAAATCACTTGTTACTCAGTCAAATCATAATTGTCTTTGTAAAGAGGTTGGGCCACCCCGCTCCCAGAGCTAACCTCGAGTCTGACGTTTCCGAGTGCAGGGTTGATCAGATGACCCGAGAATATATATATATATATATATATATATATATATATATATATATTATACGATTTTTGTTTTACTGCGTCATTGTCGTCCCGTTGGCACATTTTACCAAGCAATCTGATGGAGCATTGGGCTTCATAAGCCACAGTTTTCTAAGCATTGATTGACTTTCATTGTTGCATGCTGCAACAAGAATATAATAAATTTCGTCCCCATTCTTGGCTGTGAGTCTGACGAAAACTCAAATTTGATTTCATTCTACTATGATTCCTTTGTCCAGCGTATTTCGAAAAAAAGTCGACGAATACCTAAAGAACTACTCCACTATTTTGATGAGAAACCGAGGAAGCTTCCGGAAATGGTGAGAATAAACATCAACAGATCCGTTAAGCCCGTGATTTTACCGATAAGTTGAACTCTATAAGTGGTTAAAGAACGAATTGAACTGGAGTTTGGCATCTCCTCAGCTGTAGAAGTGTTGGTGAGAGTTGTTGAACCGACAGACTGCGTGAGTCAAATAACGATAAGGGAGAAAGTATCTAGTGAACTGCGCATTTGTATCGATCTCAAATCACTAAACGAATCACGCAGGTGGGAGCACTTTGTATTGCCCATCTTTGGCGGTATTCTACTGGAGTTATCAAAGACGCGGTACTTTAGGAAAGTTGGCCTAACTTCAGCATTTTATCACTTAGAGCCACATGATGCGTCAAGTTACTTGATCATTTTTGGGAAACCGCATGGGCAGTACTGTTGGAGGCGACTACAGCTGGGTTTGAAAATGTCCGATGAGATTTTTCAGAAAAGGATTCTGTAAGCAGTAGGTGATTTTCCTGTGGTACTTCGCGTGAGGTATGATATTCTGGTTTCTGGCAAGAATACCCAGGAAAGTAACAAAAGGTTTGATCTTTCCAGCAAAGCTGTGAAGTTCTACGGTCACTTTCTAACTTGTAGGGGTGTTCAACCGGATCCGGAAAATTTACTTGACATCGTGAATATACCCGCACTAACTAATACGAACGGTGTCTCGCGTTTTCATGAAATTACCAACTATCTCGACAGGTTCTAACCAGAGTTAGCGGAACAGATGAGACCCATCCGCCGACTGACCCATACAGCAGAAGTGAGGATTTGAATAGAAGAGTAGCAGTCAGCTTTCAATCGCATAAGACAGCTTATAGTTAAGGCCGCTGCACTTGGATATTATACCCGTCCTTACCTCTATTTATACGGTGTGGTGGCAGTAGCTCAGGTTGAGAGGGAATTATCAGCAATCATTTAAGCCCTGAAGAAATCCAGATATTATATGTTCTGTCGACTTAAACAGGTTAGCACAGACAATAAACCTTTGGTATCTATTTTGGACAAGCCATTACATAAGTTGCCAAGAAGGCTGCAGGCAACGCGGGTACTTCTACAAAAGTGTAACTATAAGCTACACTATCAAAAAGGCATGATATGGTCTATGGCCGACACCATTCATCGCTCCTCCTGAACATAGAAATTTACCATTGATGGCAATGACAATAAGCCCAGCAAAACACCTATTTGGAAGACGAACAATGAAGATCCTACCCGTACTTTCTGGAATACTTGGCCCATAAATAATATCACCGTTATTATTTAAGTCGACAATGAAGAAGCGTACGGTGGCGCAAAAAAAAATTTACGATCCGACCAGTAAACCAGTGCCACTATTCAAGCCAGATGATAAAGTCTGGAACGAACAGTTGGATCCAGTAAACAAATTTCGCGTAAAAGGAGAGGTGTCATCAGGTGCAGCAAATAAATCGTACCTGTTACACCCCGGAAATCATCTGCCAAAGGAGAATTGAGTTCTCTTAAAAAAAACTGGCTTAAGGCATTGGCTATGAAGATGGAGAAAATACAGAGCAGGAGACCGAAGTGGAGTTGCAACAGACTGAAACACAAGATGAATTGCGAGTACAGACCGGAGAATAACACTGACCGTCGGGAACTCGGAGAGACCACATTTATCAATAGACAATGAAAAAGGTGCTTCCAAGGATGTGCTGAACATGACATTTATTTTATTGAATCACTATAGCATTTCTGATTTGCCCATCATAGACTATGGTTGATACATTTTAACCAAGCAATCTGTTTGATGCTTTGGGCTTTATAAGCCACTGTTTTCCGAATATTGATCTAGATTTCCTTGTTGCTCGCTGCATCAATGAGCCGATCGCTTTTCCTGAAGAACTGGCTTTTGACTTTATATATATATATATATATATATATATATATATATATATATATATATATATATATATATATATATATAAACCCCGATGCACCAATCGGATCGTCTTCTCACTTGCAGTGGTACGGCTTCCCTAGGTTTGTATTTTTCAGTCACACTTCTGGTCAGATGTTCCGTTTCAACAAAGAACACCGTCGGTCTCAAAGAGTCAACGCAACTTAATGGTCAAATTACCCAAACATTGACATTTCACTCTCGCCCCAACTGAATGAGGTTTCCCACTGGAGTAAGTTGGTCAAAAGCGTGGCATAGTTGGAGTAATTTTTTGAATAAAACTCTGATAATACGAGTCCAGTCAAATAAATCTTCGCACATCCTTAGTCGACTGTGGGGTGGAACACGGTTTAACCGCCTCGACCTTCGTGGGGTCACTTGGTATTCCTTTATGTACAATAAATGCCCTAAAGTCGTTACTTTTTGTCTCAGAAAGTGACATTTAGAAGGATGGCATTTCATTCCATATTCCTGGAACCGTCACAAACGGCATTATTGCTCCTGACACCGGGGAGGGTACTGGGATCGTTGGTCGAAGCTCCTTGTTTTGTCGCCTACCTTGTCTTGTATATCTTCATCCAACAGTACCATAAGAACGATGTGTTCAGTGACTTTTGGAAATCGAGTGCAAAATTTCAAGTGTTAATCAACAGCTGACATTTCCCCTCGTCCAAATCTTTTATGGCAACGGAACCCGGGGAGTTAAATTCGTGCGGACGGTGTTACCCTGAATCAGTGATATAAGCAATTTGAGGACGGAGGACAAAAACCGCCAAAGGAAAGCCCATATCGATTGCCCTTTGTCCCAAATGATCAAATTTCACTTCAGAGATTTCAGGTAGTAATTATAATTCAAATTGCTGGCACTGTAGATGTTCTTCCTCTGATTTACAGAGGCAATCACAAAACCTGGAATAGACGGCTCGCTATGAGCGGACTTACACTGGATACTACGCTAAATCCGAGTCACACAACGAGGAAGCTTGAAGAGCCACACAGTTTTTTGTGGAACAGAAGAACGGGTTGCTTTACAAGTTGTCAACGCCAAATGGGGGGATCCCTCGTAGTGTCATTCTATACAACATTAACTCCGTCTCTTAAATTCGGAGGGTTCATGTGCATTTTCGGACTGTTCATTCGGCTGGTCGTGCACCGTCAGTGCTGACACATTTGAAAGACAAGAATAAAATATAGTTATTGACGTTTAATTTCATTTTAGAATATATACTACACAATTGGCGAAGCTCCAAATTAACCTTGACTGCAGTGCTTACACTAATGAGAACTGGAATTCCTTTCTGTCAGTAAGTTTGACCGTCATCCTTATAAAGCATTTTTTGAACTCGTTGCATGACAATTTCTAGTTATGAAGAATACCTCTTGGCCTTCTGCTACAGGCACAGTTACCAAAGTTTATTGGCTCCAATTCCTACTTTTATCGGAACCTTTAAATTGGGAACTTTTCCAGATCTAACTAAAGATAATTACTTAGATCCCACTTACCAATTTAATTACAGTTCTGTATCTTGATAATTATTAGATTTCACTGCTCAGAGCATCTTACCTTGGCAACCAAGGTCGTACACGTTCAACAATCCATGGGGCTGTACAGAACCTACTTCATTAAAAGCAAGCTTTCAGGAAATTCATGTCATCTACCGATGCTGCGATATACCTTAGCTAAATCAGGAAACCCAGACTGGGCTGAAAAAAATGTTTGACGCTTCACAACCTGTTATTTTTCAGAAATTCTCTCTGAGTACCCTTTTTGATTTATTATACAACAATGCGGAACCATTCGGGAATAGGCTGCGATAATTGAGAAGCTCCTAAATGAGAAAGTCACCGGCGGTGATGGAGAACCGAACCCGGGCGGTTTTCGTCCAAATTCCACGATTTTCACTGTTTGACCACTAGTGTATATGGATCTTCCTCACTTATCTACTAACTCGAGGTTTTCTCACCACCCCAGAGGGATTATAACCAAGGGAAGCATTTCATTTCTATGGAGTTTATGTGCAAAATCAAACAGAGTTGGTAAAATGGGCAGTGTCACTAGGGAAATATTAGCATTTACCAAAAAACCAGACAAGATAATTTGGTCACTATCATTATTACTTTATATGAACAGTGTTAAATTGTAATGACTACTATTTATTAGAAGAAATTAATTTACTGAAAAATGCAATAACTCATACGGCCGGTCGTTCATTGAGATATGAACGACTAAAATCGTCTCCGAAATAATCAGGTGTTCTCATTTTCATCTTCGGTGAATAGCATCATAAATTAGGTTCCATCCTGAAAATTTGAGTTACTCAGTATCTATTGTTCACTGTTTAGTTCACCATTGAAAACGCAGAATAACACCGTGCAACTAAGGCATTCAGTTTATTGGTAATCATTCTCAGCAACGCACGACCAGATCTGTTCTGAGCGTTTACACATTAACCCTCACTACTATGCTCTTGTTTTCGTTGCTGCTTCGCAGCACCCTTCAGTTGGAGGCAGAACGAATGGAAACACAATGTAAAAAGGGCGAAGACAAAGTAAGGGACAGAAATCATGAAGATAAAGGAAGAGCTCAAAAGCAACAGTACCACTATCTTTGACACTTACCCTTGTCGCTTATTGTGATCAACTATTTGATAGGTGGGTCTCGTGGACCTAAACCCGGAAATCTGACACTTCCCATTTGAACAGGTTCAATGGTCAAGATTTTCATAACCCTTTTCCATGTGGCGAACGGCGTAGGCCTGGGAAATCTAACGACAGGCACGCGTAACATGCCCCAGTCATCCTTACCTGCTTAGATTCAGAACCTGTTCTAGTGACCCACATCTGGTTCCTAAAATCCCACGTCTAACCTCAGTAATGCCAATGCGTTTTTCTCACCATATTCCGGCAATACTACGGTGACCTCGATGCTCAAACACCAACAATGTTTGCCTATCTCTTACCTTTAATGGCCATGCTTCTGCGCCGTATAAAAGAACCCATCTGACCACCGCAGTGTATATTCGACGGCTGATAGACAATCCGGTGTCCCACCGATGCAACAGATGACTGAGGTTAACAAAAGCCAACAGCGTCTTCTGAGTACGCAACGACCGCCCATCTGTTATCTGACCACAAGGTGGGAAATAACAGCGCAAATAACAAAACTTGCACACTTCAGCTAGGAATTCCCCTCAAAATATAAGGCCTGGTGTAGCTCTAATCCAGTTCTGCAGCAGCATTTCGCATTTCAAATGTATGGAAAGCATCTCAAATATTGCTAGACTTTAGCTTAGAGTATCTAAAAAGCTTGCAACTTACCTGGATTTTCACTCAGAAAAAAGATGTCGTCCGGGCAAGGTCTTGACCACAGGGTCATCAATTGGACCCGAACCCGGACTGCCCGATTTTACACCACAAAAGTTCCCGCTAGTTTATACAGGTTTGTTCTAAAAATCCCTCTCCAGTTTGATGCTATGGTGCTGGTCTGCTACTTGATTTGGTTGGCAACAAGTCGCCATCCACACGGCAATCATATCTCCGGATGGATGATAGCTCAGGCGTCTTATAGAGTGAGGCATTTTTAACAGATGGTTGGTTATATGTTATTGCACTGTTCTAATTTGATTCTTTTTCCCTAACAATCTTTCAACCCTCACGTTTAGCATTTTAAGGACCTGTTGTTTTGATAATCTATATACTCACCAATGACTGTGATTTTGAGTTGATAGCGTTTTGATACTCACATCCGTTTGTTGAACACTGAACGTGAATTCCACTACAGGAAGTTGTCCACCATTGACGTATTTGAAATACTTCAGACTGTTGGTAGGATGATTTGTTTTTTACATCAAACAAGAAATGATACTTTTGGGATACTATGTTAACCGGAGGTCCAGTGATACACGAGGCTCTCTTTTGCTGTCTCAAGAGACTGACCTCAGTTTCACGGTCAAACTGAAAGTGAAAAATCTGTCGAAGTCCGACAGAACCAAGGAGAATTATTGCGCAAACATATCAGTTCTTGTCCACGATCTTTCACAGGGGGACTTTGCGTGCAAAACCATAAATATGCAAGAGGTCATCGGTAAATCTCATCCAGTCGGTGTCTGACGAAGAGTGCGAGTGTGCGATCGCTGTACTTTCTATCTCGTGCCCGGGCTACTTTTCGCGCTGTCTGTTTTTACAATCGACCTTTCAGTAGGCGAAAAGTAATTCCGTTGACGACTACTGAATTCCTTTTCATAGTCTCTCAGTCGACAAAACTGATCAGGATGAGTTTTTGAAAGTGTGAGAATGGGAATATAAAACAACCATTAGATGAATAATTGGTGTAAGGTTGAATAGGTGGCGAAAATTACAAAATGAGGTTGGCTCGATAAAAATGTTCGACGGAATAATAAACAATATATCCCACCAAACCTTAGAAACCACAAAAACAACTAAAACTCGTTCACTTTAGATGGGTAAGCTACAGGTCAGGATCATCCCTGTCTGCCTTATACGTCAACAGTAAAAATTAGTAAGATATTGAGCAATCTCTAAATTTGCTGCACAAGATAGAAGCGTGTAGATAGATTACTGCTGAGGTTCACTAAATTGCTAACAATAGTTACACCTTTCGATCATAAGTTTGCTCCTAACGAAATGAATCAAACAAAACCCAGTCTGATCACGGCGAACATTGGTGTGCTGCATTATACTCACCTGGGTGGGCTGTTTTCTAACCGTAGTTCTACCATTTTTGTCTTCAAATTTTCTACTTTTCTATTTTTATCGAACGTAGTTGAACAGTTTAGGCAAGCGAGTAAACTAATCAACATTCTTCACTTAATGATATTAACCAAAGGCTTCTGATTCGACCGGATTCATTGAATGACCCCTATTTACCTGTGCTTTTGTTAGTTGGCCCACACTTTTATTTTTTATGCATCTGCTTGTGCGCCTGAACAAGGTATGATAGGTTCTTCAAAACGGTTCACCAATACTGAGCTGGAAAATGACTCAGAAAATCACAGATATTGGCACATGACTTCTTTATTTTCTTGTCGAAAAGCAAAGAAGAACCAATATTAATCTGCACCCAGAAGCAACTCACCCAAAACGAGTATAAAAGTCTTAGTTGTCAAATGGGGTTTTCTGCACAGTATGTTTTTCCGGCGTGTACGTCTGATCGGGGCAAACTGAAAGATCATCAACGACCAAATACTCACGAAGCACAGCAGTCTATAGTTAGGAAATCTTAAGCTACTCTATTAGTTTTCTAAATACAAAAGCACTCTGGACGATAAAGATCGATCCAACTAGTTCTGTGGATGTAACCCAAGTCAAACCACGGTTTTTCTGGTTTGTTCCCCTCCAGCTTTTCAAAGCAAAAATTCCACTTGCCAGCCTTATGGAAAAAGTAAATAGCCTACTGAACGATGCTCCATGCAGTTCAAGCATTCAGAGCCAAATAACTGTTGAATCCGGCATTTTGTGAATCATCGTTAGGAAGTATTTATGAGTTACATCTGGAACATGAAGCCAGGGTTCAAGACTTCAAAGGCAACGGAAGCCAAACTTGTTGCATTGGTTTTCCTCCCTTTATTCTGCTAAGGCTTTCAGTGTGAGCACTTACTTCATGGAAGCCGGTTACTTAGTGGGCGAGAGAACTCGGTAACTTCAAAACTCAGTGAAGTTTGGGCGCGAGCTATATCATTCTATTTAACTAAAAGGTAAACTTGCTAGATTGTCCAGATGATCTAGTGGTAACCTTAGGAAGTGGCAGACCAGTACCGAGATTATCTCAGCCAGATTCACTTCACGGAGGCAAAGAGTGGAGGTTCACATCCCACGTTTACTGTCGGCGGAGGAATCGGCTGAATAACACTAATCACAATCAATAGCTGTGTATGGGATTTCAGTGTTGATCCGAAAAGACGAGGAATTCTTGAGAGAGAAAGAGAAATGCTCTATTATATCTGGATACACTTCACGCTACGCGGTACAGCAAAGCTTCACCATCACAATCACCGTGATATCTTATACTATCAGAAGCACCTTGACCAAGTATAGCAAAAGCCGATTTTGATTGGATGACCTGTATTTTACCAGACGATATACATGAGCATAGCAAAATATGAGATTTAGAGTAAAAATAACGCACAATTCCGCGGGATTTGTTTCCTTCGAAGTGCGCATTTCTTGGTTGCAGCCTGTGATATACGTCCTCTCTGTACAAAAGGTCTCATTATTACACAAAAATAGGTCAGCACAGATCATACAAAAAACAACAAAAATTGTATTCTTAAACTGTTCATTATCTCCGACCGGTGGATAGTTCTACGTGAGTTTTTTATTGCTTCGGATGGCTTAATGCTGCTTTCCTCAGTTTTCTGAATAAACCTATTTCGAACATAGATTTCCACTTATGAAAATATTTCCCTTGAGGTTTGGTGGGTGTTTCACATTTCCTTAACTTGACCGGCCTTATTTTTACCTTAGAAATATTGTTCATATGAAAGAAAACAACCGGCTTTTGGCTTGATTTTCAAAGGCTTTCCTGCCAAAACAAACTCGAGTAAGGTCAACGTTCGTACCCCACTAATTCGGTACACGTCAGTAAGCAAAATAGCGCACATGGCATTGGTTTCCAACACAAAGCTACGGTAAGCAAATAACCGTGCTGTGGAACACACAGAATCAAATAAGTGTAATAAAATACACGAAGTGCGGGACCGAAATGAGAAACGGCCAAACAGTTATTCATGTGGAAAAGCTACGGAGAGTGATGACTTCAATGTGGTCTAGAGGCTAGGATTACTGAACGGTTGACATACATAGGACCATGAAAAAATAACGCGCAAAATTGTGGCGACCAAACAAACGATGAAGAGAAAAATGAGGAAACGTTGGTAGGGATGACCAAGAAAAGAGTAGAGATTAGAAGGAGAAACTTGCCCAAGAGGGACCTGGCGACGGACAAAACCAGCATGACGAACATGAAGATGAAGATTATGGTAATGAAAATCTTGATGATGATTATGAAAAAGGTGATACCAATGATGATGATGATGAGGATGACTAGGTGATAATGTTGATGAAGCTGTTGGCGACCCTGTCGATCATGTTGGTGATGCTTTCTCGGATGTTGACACTGAAGTCTATGATTCGGTTGTTGATTTTGATCCCGGTTTGAAGAAGCTTGTTATGATATCTCGGATGAAGATGATGATGAGTAAAACGAAGACGATGGGGATGAATATGATGTTGATGATGAAGATGATGATGATGATGATGATGATAATGATAGTGATGATGATGATGATGATGATGATGATGATGATGATGATGATGATGATGATGATGATGATGATGATGATGATGATGATGATGATGATGATGATGATGATGATGATGATGATGATGATGATGATGATGATTCGGATGATGATGATGAGGAGGAGGAGGAGGAGGAGGATGAGGATGATGATGATGAAGATGTTGATGTTGGTGACTCTGGTGAATATCATTTCGGCGATCATTTTATCCGGTATGGAGTGAAAATGATAATGATGATGGGAATGAATCAGAAGGTTGTGGTGGTTCAGATGATTTTGATGATGATAATGATGACCATGTTTACCTTCATGATGACACAAATAATGCTGGAGTCCAGTAACTCCGTCAACCCTACCCACCGAAGCAGACAAGGCAACAGAGAAACCAGCCTCCAACTTGACCGACACGTATCTTACTTCAGCCCGTTTTACTCGGCCCTCAGAGCCAATCCTTTTCCCGGAGTTACGGATCCAATTTGTCGACTTCCCTTACCTACATTGTTCAAATGCCAGAGGCTGTTCACCTTGGAGACCTGATGCGGATATGGGTACGGCCTGCCACGAAAATTATATAGCCTCGCTCGGATTTTCAAGGGCCGACAAGATTGTTCCGGACACCACAAGAAGGGTGGTGCTTTACATATGATAATGATGGAGAGGATTCGGATGGTGATGATGATATTGAGAAGGATCATTCGGATGATGACGATAATGTTGATGATGATGATATTGGTGATGATGACGATGTGGTGGATAATGGTTTTTTATGTCGATGAAGTTGCTGATGGTGATTCGGTTGGTGAATACTATTATTTTTATCATGTTGGTGATGAAGGCGATCATTTTGTTTATGATGACAAAGGGGGTTATGTTTAAGATGATGATGATGATGATGATACCGTTTAATCTTGTGATATTCATATTATTGTTTAAGATAGTGAACTTGAACTAGCTAATGATGTTGAGGATAATGATAAGAATCTCGACGTTTATCATGAAAACGTTCATGATTACTCGAATCGTGGTGATGTTGATGAAGGTGACGTATTTGAAATTGGTGATGATTATTTTGATGATGATGACATTGAGCATGATGCCAATGATAATAATAATGATCATGATTGATACAGTTACCATATAAATGTTTTTTTGTTTTCCATGAATGTGGTGATGATGATCCGTGGCTTGGGCTTAGTGATGAGAATAGTGTTATTTGACGTTCTTGATTGTGCTGTTTATTGAGATCACGCTGTCTTTGATGCTGATATATATTTTGTTAAAGCGTATATTTTTATGTTGTTGCACATGATTGTGAATCGATACACATGATTATTACATTTAGGTTTTTGTACAGTATTATCGTTATTATTACTTCTGACACTGTTCTCTTGGTAATGATGGTGATGATGATGTTGTTGTTGATGTCGATGACCATAATGAAAGTGATAGTTATGGCCATGTGTCGACTGTTTCCTTTCATGGTGAATTTTTGATTTTGGTGGTATTTTTAATGAAGTTTTGGACGTGGATCTTTTTAATTGTATCTTATTCAATCTTCCTGCTATGCCTTTTTTGGCTGCTTCTCCTTCCCTTTCTAATCTGTTCTTTTCATTCATTTTGCACCTTTTTCCTCATTGTTGGATGAGATATTCTTTGTACGGACGTTTAATGAGGACCACTTCCGCGTGTACGCTTTCGCTCCATTGTGACCTACTGGCTCGTTACTATCGTTCACATTTGCATACAAATTTTCTCACGTTCCATTCGTTCAGTGTGATGTACTATTTTCACTGGTCCAGAACGAGTAAGATGGTGTTGAATATGACGAAATTGGTATTGTTACTACTATATTCTCACAACCTATCCTTTGAAATGTCTCAATGGTTTTAAGCTCATTCTAACCATAAGTGGCACTTGGAAGAGTACTTTTTCCATCCATTATTATACAAGTGGCTGTTTGTTCGCGTACACTATTGCTCGAGATTTCGTGACTCATCTAGGTCTACATTCTTTGAGAGAGTAAAGTTGGTGAGATTTTCCAGAACAGTATTCGCCAGTAGCTTGAATATAAAAGAAGATTCATTGAATGTCTCTTTTCAGAAAAAAAAGCTTTCATATCAACATGGCATCTGGCTGTTCTGCAGCTACTCCTGCAACGCTGATCGTTCTTGGCAAGTCAGAACAATCATTCTCATTTGATCGAGTTTTGCTCATATCCTAAAATGGTTTACACAAGGTTATGAATCTGAATGGACATCTAATTAAAGTTACTGGAAAACCTTTTTACTGTTTCTTTCAGTTTCCTTCTTCATTTTCCATTGCTTGTCGGACCACAGTGAGTATTCCCTGCCCCCCCCCCTCCCGCTTTCTAAATACATGAAAAAGACAACCGCTTTTTAAAATGGGGAAATTTAAGATTTTTCAGCTTTCCACGGTAAAATATTCAAGGAAGATTTTGAGTATCCTGAGTTCGATGTAAAGTTTTTCGTTGAAGCTACCAAGCTCAATCATACCATTTTCCTTCTTGAAGCTAAGTCGGTTCTTACAGAAATCATGTTAGCAATATAAGCAATAATGATAATGTTACCGTTGATTCCAGAATATAATCTGAGTCAAGGAAATTAATTCCTTACCTTGCTTTAAACTCCAGCCTGAGTTACCCGGTAACAAACCCAAATTTGCAATTTGAAATATGGTATCTATTTTGGAATCAACATCTCTCGGTCGTCGAATATTTTTTTTCCATTTCGCTAACTGATTAGTATAGTAAATTAGAATTAACTTGAAAAATCCGGTTAGAAAATCCATTTCACGACGAAGCAACAAAACCAGTGCGTTCCTCGAAATTTTATACATCCCGCAAAATACGATGGACTTTGAAACCCACCTTGATTCATCTTTCATCTGTTCAGAAATTGGAGCGATTTGAAATGAGTAACATATCCTTTCAAATGAAAAGTATCCTGTTTGAAGCACTGTATTATGCTTATATTGGTTAAACGTGAGTAAAATCGTCCAGCATGTTGCATCTAAGAAAGTTCTGAAAAGTCTGACCAGGGGACGTTCTCATTTGTAAGGAGATGCTTCCCCAGGGAATTGAGACAGATACAAAAAATCCGCTGTTCAAATTATCGGTAGATATGACCGTACTCACATATACAAACAGACAAGCAAACCTGCTGCAACTATTTAGGGTCACCATTTCTATTCATTACCTGGTAACTACTGTTGCTGGGGCTAGTATCAACGATATTGCTAACACCACAACAACTACTACTACCCATTATATTACCACTCAAACTACTGATAGTAGTACTAATTCTACTAGTACTACTAATAATAATGATGATGCCACTGTTTATACCAGCAAAAACATACTACTACAATATTCCTAACAATTTAGTCTCTAGGAGTGGTTTTTGCTGACAGGCAGTAGCGAGAATCGTCGCTTACATTTTCTGGATTGTTTGTTGTTCCAAACTGAGTTAAATATCTGTGTGAATGTGAAATAGTGATTCTTAATTTGTTCAAAACAAATTTAGCAAACGACATGGCAAATTTGTCTCGCCTTCCAGACACAATAACTTACTATTTTCATCTAGCGGTAGTTAATTCGCTATGTGACTAATGCACAAATAAACTCTGACTTACTTCACGTACCCATTATTTTTAATTAAAACAAACGGATGCAAACACTTGCTTGCTACGTTTTTATACCATTCACGCATATAAATAGACTACCGGGACCCACCAAGTTGCTTCTAGAAAAATATCGCTTGTATCTGAGAGTCTCTAAGTGTATAAGCGCAGGTTGTCCACATAAAGTCCAGTCCTGAACAGCGTAGAGCTTTGGTGTCAGTACCAGCCGGCGAACGCCGCTTCCTCACTACTTTATTTCTTCACTAGTTTCAATCGCTCAGCAAGCAAAAAGTTACTACTAGTTAGGGAATATTTCCCAGGGTGTTTTTTAACCCCTTTTATTTTATTTTTCCTTTCAAATTTAGCTTCACTGAAGGAGCAGTTAGATTTGCTCACAAGTAAGTCACAGTGCTAATCTACATTGCCTGAGGCACACCAACGCTGCCATTATTAGCATATAATCCAACCTCTGCAGCAGAATTCCTTACAATACCACCATCAGGTGCACCTTTAAAATTTCAATATAACATTGAACCGGTCATCATATTTTCCGGTTTTCCTACGTTCACTATTTTACATTTTATGATGGTCTTTGTTAACGTTTTTTTTGAGTGCCTTCCCGTAACTGAACCACAAGTGTATACTTTGAATAATGTCAGGTTAGACATTAAATTTGTGATCAGTCCCAATTCAAATCATAAGAGGCCGAAAGGAGTGGATAGGTATAACACAAGATAGATTTTTCTACAAATACTGCCAGTTAAATTCCAGTGCTTCTCTCGAGTTCTAATGGAACGGGGGATTCCACTTTTTTGAAATAGCATTATCAACTTGGTTAAATTGTCAAATTCTTAGGGAATAATAGCACTAACGATTCATATCGGTGACTGTAATGACTAGTAGGCAGAATTCACAAATTTGGCGAAGTGTACTCTCAGTCTGGTGCAAAATGTTACCAGGCCAAGTTCTCCGCCGCAATCACAGAAGACTTCAAGCTTGTACGGACACAGGAGTTCGATAAATGTGAACACGCATTCTTTAATTTTCCCCAAACTATTTGGGGATAAAGGATGAGAAGTTAGTCAGGATTTGGTCGTTTATTGTCATTCGCTAGACATGACCTGCCATGTGTTAGGTATAGAAGGGTGAAAACATATTCCGCGTCATTTCAGTCGGTATTCCATAGTGAATATTTGAATGTTCAAGCCCTACCACCCAACATGGACCATAAAATAAGGGCGTTCCTTCCCTAAAGTCGGGGCTCATAATGTGCTTCACTTGTAGGCGCTTCTTTATTACTTTTAGTATTTCAGTGGCTTTATTATCTATAACATCTGAGACACGAATTTCTAACCTGGTCACTGTCTGCCACGTTTCTGGTAGACAGCTATCTCCATTCACCCTGCTTATTGCCAAGATTTGTATAGTAAAACCTTACGTGATACTCCACTCAGAGGCTCAGATTCAGGTTGTCCATCTACTTGAATATTTCAGTGAGCCTATGCAACTGGCATTAATGGGTAGTCAAGAAAAATTCAAAAGAAAAAGGAGAACAAACGCTGTTTGCAAAAGACAAAATATATCCAAGTCTTGTTTTCCCATTGGAAGGCAGCAGCTAAAGATATCGGGTTATTATTCAGCCGTATGTGATGATTCCCGGAGTTGGTTCATCATTTCTCCGCCGTGCTGCTTTATGAATAGCCGGTAAATTCATTCACCTTCAAATTCTTCGTTAAATATTATTGGTCAAATATTTAAGGAACGGAGAGACAACCGATAAGAAGACGTTAACAGGGAAAAAGGATCAGCATTGGTGTCGGTGGTGGAGGTGGTGGGGGGATAATTCGAATCCCCGATAAAAGAGTATAAAGTGCACCTTGATGACCGGTCAACCACTGTCCGCTGAACTGCATTCAAATGGTGAATTCACAAGAGATGCAGATCAGAATTTACTTTCGTTAACTGAACCACCACAGGAAAGGGGCCAGTTATACAGTGGCATTGCCAAGAGTTGCGCTCACTAATTCAGTAATGACAATTTATTTCAACAGACAACAAATTGAATGTGACTAGTGGCTGAGAATAGCGCGAAACAGCTAGGAAATGATGTACCCAAAGTAAGTAACGACAGAGAAATCCGTTTAACTGGAAAGATTGAGTTAAGGACCGAACAGCTTAAAAATGGTGAACGTATATTCGAAGGCTTACCCCAACCTAGCATATTCATCTGCATTTGTTGAAAATTAAAGAAACCGATTGTAACGGAGCTGTACAATTTCTAAACTTTCAAGTATCACTTGTATGGAATAGGCTTTACACCTTGCAAATCGTTGTGAGACAGTCATATTTAGTTTCTTGATCTTTTGTTATTAGCTGTGTTTAGTCACATGAAAGTCAAATAGACAAAATCTGGGAAAATTTACATCTAATATTTATCTGAACAGACAAACTGGAATCAATGAAGATAAAGTCCAAAGGTAATTTGTTTAGAGCAATCCACCCACGAAGGTGTTCTGTTGGTGTTTGCTTCTGAGTTTCCCATTGGTTATTTTTGTAAAGTAATCGCAAAACCTGAAGACTTATATCGCGTATGTGTATCCTCGAGCGGCACAACAACCCCTGGAGGATGAAATGCCAGTGGGCAAATACCGTAATAATTGCTATTTGACACGGGTATTTCATGGTAGGGGCCCTTTCATTTTACGGATAATCCTACACTTTTTTCTGTCTAATATCAAAAGATAAATTCTAACTGTTTGTTCTCAGTAGTCTATATACATCGGAATTCAAAACTTTCACCGTCGCCGAGCACAGTGTCATTCTTGTACCAGTGACAAAATACGTTAGTTCTAATTGTTCAAAAATCCGTAGCGCAGAAATTTCCGCCCGGTAAAACCAGGTGCAAACGTATATACCACACTGACTTGTCTGATATCCAGAACAGACAGACTGTCGGTCTTCAGCTCTTCCTGTTGTCTATGGCAGTTCAAGTCCTTCCTGGTCTATGTGATTTAACTCCCGTTCAAAATAAGTACTAGTAAAAACCAGTAGATGAATAAATTCAAAAGGCACTGACACCGTAATCACAAAGTACACCTTTGTTTTCTAACCAGCGGTTGTTCATCTAGTAACGGTAGATTTACTTCAATCTCTTCTAGGTAGATCAAATTCAGAGAGACATACAAATCATGATTCATTATTACACCAGTCCTGTTGAAGTGAATCTTGCTTGCTCTCATCTACAGTTCCCCAAAGTCATATCATTTGTCCATTACCAGTCAAGAGTAAAGGGCCTTTTCGTCAATACGAAACAAACGAATACAAGAAGAACAGTTTTAACGAGAGATATTTAAACAACTGGAAAGTAACTGCATCAACAAATAAACCTAATGGCAATCAAAAACGTTCCCAATTTCTTTATTTCCTCTAGTGATTTTTGAGCCAGAGAAAGAGAACAACACGTCGAAGGAATTCAAATACGCACCAAAATTGTAAAATAAAACATTTGTTGAAGGATTTTGCTGACTTCAAACTACGTCAAACAATGTTAGCGAAAATAAAATTGGATTTTGTTTTTTTCGAACTCAAAAAGAGATCATGGAAAACTACCTCGACGAACTAGAAAGTAAGTGAAAACACTATGTAGCTGTAAAGTGCTAACATGACTGATTGGGATAGTTTTGTACTTCTCGCGTTTGCGAAAACCCTTGTCATTATAAATAACGAAGGAACACCTTTTCAAATGCTTCTTACATCTAGAGAAGTTTGAGAACGGTAAGTATACATACCAGTGGGAAGATACATTTTTTTTGTTTATTAAATTATTTTTGACTTTGACATGCATCACAAATGTTTCATTCTTATTTGACACAGGTGACCAACCAAGTGAGTCAATGTTAGAATAAAATGGATTTCATTTAGAAACCGTACAAGTAGGAGCTTCCGGCCGCGTCAACCAGAAATCGGGCGGCATTGAGAGGTGGGGAACGGCCGGGAAAATTAAATGAAAAGTTGAATGAAATTAGTTCAATTAGATTAGAGTGAAAAACTTAAGTGAAGTCAACAGGGAAATGAGATAACCGTATTGTATATGTTTGATGTTATTATGAGTATCAGAAACAGAATCAGAATCAGAATCATCATTATTTGAATTACCCAAGTCATCATCCTAGTTTTCACATCCCTCATTATTATTGTCAGCATCATCAGGATTGGGCTTTTAATCGGCAGATCTCTCCCTTAAAGAGTGGAAGATTTTACTCGATAAACAAACACGCACTTGTGAGTACGTTTGTATTTTTCCCATTACGCGGACATTATGTGTGTAGTTAGAAGACCAATAGGATTACACCGAGATAATTCAGAATAAATAAGTGCGAAGAAGTATGCTATCGAGTGATATAACAGTACTTCAGTGTAGACATCAGTTGTGACTTTACCTGGACAGATCAATTTGGGGCAGTCCTCTTGAAAGTTCGACAACTCACCTTTTACTTGATGCAGCTCAGGTAGTTTTCCACCCAATTTCATTTAAAAAGCCGCTTCATACATCCTTCCGCAATAGCTCATTGCTTATCCCGTGATACTCACCGGATTGTTTGTGAAAGATTAAAAAAAAATGCCTTCAGGCCCCTTAAACATTAGTCTCGACATGAAGGCATCAGTTACAACCTACTCATCCACTTTATCGCAACCCGTCGTCACAAGGCTTCTATCTCTCGTAATATCTTGGATGACAACACACACCCCCTTCATCCGGATCTTAGTGATCGCACATAAACATCTGCTACTCGATCTCAGTACAGACATCATTTTTTCTCGCTTCAGACCTTGTGAGTACGCCGGTAGTTCTTTGCTTCATCCATTTCCTCCCTAACCCGTATTCCATTACCACCGGTTTTCTTAACTCGTAGCTTACGTTTCTCCTGTCGCTGTTTTCACCGGTGATTTTTAAGGTGCATTTGTTGAATAGAAGCTGACTATTCGTCCTCGGGTGCACAAAGCACATACTAGACTTGATTTGACTTGAGTGATGTAGCACTGAGTTACAGCTTCATGAAATAGGATCTGATTCTGGTGTTCCATAAAAGAGTTTTGGGACTTGACCAGGGTGATTAAGCCATTCATACTGAGCGAGTTCACGTCCCACTAAAACGTCTAACTGATCACTTCAGTCGACTTATACCCCTAAATCGGGTTAAATGTATCAAATGTATGCTATATCTGGACACGTTATGGTGTAGTTTATCGTCTTTTCGAGGGAACAGTGCAAAGACTGATTAGCCTACGTTAAATTCTAACTACTGTCGTTGTTCCAGTAACCAGAAAGCAAAAGAAAGAAATTCTGATTTCGTATGAGTCCTTAGTGAACACTATCATAACGGAAGATCAAAGTTGTTCAGTAAAAACCTGCAAACAATGAGTCCACCGTTTTCCCAAAATTGTTCCGCCAATATGGTTATACCCACCCACTCAATGAATAACTGTAATCAGTCTCGTTCAAACAAATTTCCTATCTACTGGAATCGTCTTCATATCGATCGAGGTAGAGATTTGTTCGATATATTCAGTCGTACAGAATTATTTGATGTCTTATTTTATTTATTATTTACCAGCTGAAGTTGTTGTGCCACGATGTGAGTGAAACTTCAGTGACTTTACTTTCCAGGAAGTTCGGTTCTGTTATTCGATCATAAATCTCCTGTCATACTTAATGTGAAAATCGTACATTTGAAGTTGTTGACAAAATTGTAGACAAGAATGCTTTGACAATGGAATTACGTACATATTAGTCCGCTCCATTGCATCAGCCAGTTCAAAGCCACAGGTTGGAGGATATGCCATAAAAATACCAGAGTTTTCCACTGCCGCATAAATGGTGGTTTACCTTGTTGCACAAAACGCGAGGATACATTTTCTGTTTTAACATCGAATTCTGAAAAATAGAAATATATATATATATATATATATATATATATATATATATATATATATATATATATATATATATAATAAAATGCCACCACGTCACGTGCCATTTTCACTTTTGTCAAGTAGTAATTTTTAGGAATATTTCGTAACCCTTAAAATACACGTTGCAAAATATAAAGGAAGATTCCGGAGGGTCATACTTAGCACTTTTCCCACTCCATTTTCAGTGGTGAACAACGAAACATATGCGGATTACTTTGGTGAGGCAACGTTTAATTTGTCTACATCTCCCTCATTTGGAACCATGCTTTTATTTACAGCATTATCAACCATGGTTTTCCATGCACTTTTTCAGGCTTTTTAAAAGGTATTGGAACAGGTATCATAGGTGAGTCAGCTGATTGGTATTTTCTGCAACAGATTTTTTTTTGGGTGACGTCCCACGAGCGTACAGTTTTAAAATTCTTGGCTTTTTAGCGGTAGACGGAATGGATTTTAAGAGGCGAAAATCTTTGCACAACACCAGGCTAAAGCTGAGATCAGGGCTACTTGGAATCGATTTCATTCAACTTGATGATCCAGAGCAAAACTGTGTAATCAAAAGACATCTGTTCGAGTAATTTTGAATACATTTTGTATTTCTTTTAGAACACAGACAGAGTACAAGGTAGCAGCACAGTCTTCTAAAATACGTTTTAAAACGTCAGTAAGCTTTAGATAGAAATAGAACCATTTTCTTAACCTGGAAGCGGTTATAAGTTGTTCAGTTAGGAAAACTCTAATACAATTCTGCTCGGAATCATATTTCCTTTGAGTTCCCCATAATTCATTTATCACACGACGAACGGCCCTTTCTAATTAGTCCCCTTTTCTGACTCTTCTTCAACTACAGATAGGAAGAAAAATTGCCCTTGCTGTAAGTTGAACACACTGTTTATTTTAATTCTCAAAGATCCAATTAGTGCACCAGGATTGTGTGACTGGATACTCCCCGTAGACTAGTTCACCGAGAAATGCCAACATCGATTCACGAACACATCTAAGTGAACAGGTCTTACCTACCCTCGCCAGTGGAAATATTCCATATGAGTGGTATCTAAAGATGGATGAACAAAGTTATCGTGAATGTGTTTTTAACGGCAAACGATACAAAACTGATGACGCTATCATCGTTATTTATTTACGAAGCCACTTGAATAACGTTCTCCATTTTCGTGGAAAAATAATCTCGGAAAAAGTTTGTTTGATAGATTAGAAGGCTGAAAATGTCGTTGTTGAAGTGGTCTTTTATAAATGACTATTTTGTATATTTATCCTTGGGACAAGTTATGTTATCGAAGAGAAAGTCTTCTGACTTAAAAAGAAAAACGGTTTTCATTATAATGGGTGTACGAACTCGGCAAAACTCCAAATTAAACTAAATTGACGTAAATCACAAATCTGTTCATCCAAGTTTTCGAACTAATCCACATGTTAAGAATCTTTGACCTCGGATGGATATGAACCTACGCGTGATGGTCAAGCAAGTTTTATTACCTGGTATGCTCTACCAGCTGAGCTGCGAAACCACGTCGAGGGGTTTCTATCCCAGTCTGCAAATACGCATGTAATAGCAACTTATGAAGTCATATTGACTAACCGGGCTAATATAAATCAGGATCAAATTGTCCACTTAATATGGGAGACCGAAAGGAGTTCCTAACGTTTCAGTCGTGAAAATAAGCTACAGTCTTGCGCGCTTTAAGCTTGCTCTTTCAATACGGCGGATCTGCAAAAACGAGGAACATTTTGTTCGAGAAACAAAGGCCAGAATCAGGAAATTGCTATTTCGTTAAGATGATAAAGCTATCGTTTATTATCAGAAGCAGAATTTTGTCAGTTTTTATGCAATATTTCCGAGTAATTTGTGTCATTATGTCGACCTACTAATTTCACCAGTTGTTAAGGGTGTATAACGAAAGTTCTTACTGCATGAAAGACCACTCACTACTTAAACCACTCAAGTTATAGCGCACAATTAGAAGACGATGCAAGTAAATCACCCAGTGATGAACTGTAATCATAAACGAGATCGGTATTGATTGATTCGCTAATTCATTCGTGTCAATGAAGAAAACTTACGTGATTAACCTAGCCTATTTTATTCAAGCCTAAAACGTTCTCATTGCTTGCGATGCTTGCATTTTTCCAGGATGAGAGTGATGAATTTTAAAAGCTTCTGATCGGGGATCTTGTCCGCTTCATTACGAAGGTTTTCACAGTCAATCGAAGCAGATATGACCAGTGCGCAATAATGAAGTCTCTTCGTCTAGTAGTGACTCAGCATTTCAAAAGCCAAGGCCATCAGTCATATTCTCATGAAAACGGGAGACAAGTCAATAATCACAAAAGTTCTGTATTTTTCGGATAAACTTGCCTGGTGGGGGTCGAGAGGTTTAGCGCGTTTGATTACCACCTCAGAGGCCGAAGGTTCGAATGGCCGCCATCAACGGTTACTTAGAAGGTAGGCAGTAATCCCTGCTGTCACCCGGCACGTTACCACACCTTATCTATTAGGACCTTATGCGGTTCTCCATCACTGCAAATCTCAGGGTCCGATCGCCAGATGTCCCTGGTTCTACGGTGAGTTTTCATGGTCATGGGGTATATACCCCTTCCACTGCAATAATGCGTGAGTACGTGTTTAAAAAAAAATAATATATTTTGTGAAAATAAAAGACGAAAATGGAGGAGGATGACAGAGCAGTTGATACCAATAGTCACGCTCTTCCGACAGCTTGAACCGGGTCAATGTCATCATCGAACCTGAGAGTTTCATGATTACGACAAACCCTCCTGACGTAGTTTTGATTAACTTTAGTTGACTGTGGCTGAAGTGTTCAATTCGGGAAAATCCACCAGGAGACGACGAATCTATCATCCATATTTTCTGGTGGCAGGAAGAAGAGAACAGGAGTAAGACGGATTTTACTATCAGTCTAGGGAGGCAACGAAGAGTACCACGTTTTATAGTACTTCACTTTTTCCAAAACACCGGCAAGAAAGCTTGCAATAATTTCGTACAAGAGAACGGATAACTAATTATTCTTACACTGTTGTATTTAAAAACATATAGCTGCAAAAAGATGCTCCCGACGGTTCAATGGTAAGGGTTCTAAGAGTACTGTTTCATTCTGCATTGGTATAAGGATGCCTCAGACAGTACGACTTGTTCTTCTCACTGGTGGTGAATGAATGTTTCGTAAAATATGGAAATTTTTCTCCCAAATTTGAAAGTACTTTGTGCATCAGAAACATTTTGATGGAGGTTTTTAGCGAGTCAAGTGTCTCTGATCATTTATTCTGTCAACTTCCACAAAAATGAGCGAAATGTTCCCTTTCAGAGATTTTTAATAATTTTGAATGGTTGTGCGTGTTGTCGTACCAAGTTTTTAACAATATAAGAGGATGTTAATGTTTTATAGAATTTCTGAAAATAATTTGCAAAGTGACCACTAGATATTTCCGTTTCAAAGTGCTTTATTTTCGTGGTATCTTGCAAGAACTCGACAGAAAAAGCGAAAATAAAATTTATTCTGAGCTGATAAATAAAAGAATTTGTACAGTTAAATAAAAATCAGTTTTTTTTGGTTGTGTCCTGTCATATTTTGTGTCACTCAGAGGAACTAACGGAAGTTCGAAGAGTTATTAAAAGTGAGTCCTTGAAAAGCAAGAATTTCGCTACATATACCTTATGTGATACAACACACTCATCGCAGAGATCCATAACTCCATAATGAAGGTAACGAAACTTTTCGTCATGCAATAGAAATGCTTAGCTCACCACTGGAACTGTGGAAAAGCTTTCCTGCTGTTTGTTAGGAATTATCAACCCCGCACATTCACCGAAATTCCATCGGAGATCAGACCCGGGAGGAGAGATTGCGAGTCACGCCATGATGCTCAAGTTTCCTTTACTGAGAAGACGTTCACATCTTAGAAGTTGGAGGCTGTGCAGGCTGCAGTTTGTAGGCTTTCAAAAGCCGTTGATGGAAGAACGCTATTAGATGCAGCACTGACATCAAATCGAACTTGAAGGGTCGGCTTGGACAGTCAGCTGGTAGGTAGCCTGACTCCAAACGATTCATCCTGCATCTCAGTTCCATTGGTAGATCATAACGAGGATGAAGTGGCTGGATAGTGTGCTCCAATGATTTCCGAGAGTGAGTTGGACACTCATATCGAACGATGAACCATTTATTGATCCATTTTAATCCTCTACCGTATTGGTGAAATTCGGCTCGGCGATGCTTGAACTGCCTTAAAGAGGAAATTGATTCCTCTTTTGTTTAAATCTTATCATCACTAGGCACCCTCCATTTCGGTGCTTGTTAGTTGACCGTTGACCTATTTCCAAGAAAATAGTTTACTTTCCTCCATTATGTTACAAGGAGCTAATGATTATCTATTTGTTGGTAGTTATATATTAATTAGGGTCTTTGGTGTAGGGCGTACTTACCAGGCTCTCCAGATTACGTTAAGACAAAAGAAACAAAAAGAAAATGATGCTCATCAACCTTTCCCGTTAGTTATTGGGGATTACCTGAAATTATGACATAGATCACATGTTTTCTACGAGACTGTAGAACACGTTCAAAAATATCCCCGTAAGCACCTTGCAAACTGTTGGGTGATAAAATATAGCATATGATAGTCCAGTACTCTTAGCACCTGCCTACTGATTGATCAGAGTCTATTCACTTACCTTCTTATTAATCTTTTTAATCTCAAATCTACCTTTCTAGCCTCCAACCTGCCCGGTCAAAAAGAAAAAGAACAGTGACTGACTAACCAAATAAACAACTCAGTCACTCATTCATCCATTAGTTAAATATATGAGTACTACTAGCTGTATGTCAATGACATATTTGGTGTGATTAACGAAAATCTGGTCCCGGAATTTATTTTACGTGAATTTAACACTACGCACCAGGCGCTAAAGTTCACGGTGGAGACCGAGGAGGAAAACAACTGACTACCATTTCTCGATATTTGCCTGAGTACATATTCTGACTGTTCGATTTAGAGGGCGGAGTACCAGAAAGCGACTTAGAACGGCCAGTAAATGAACTTCCATAGTTTTGTGCCACTTAGCTAAAAACGTTATCTGATACGATGTCTTCTGTGCAGCGGGAGATAAGTCTGCACCGCAGATACTCTAGGGGAAGAATTGTCATTCATAAGAATCACATGAATAAGAAACTGATATCCGGAGAAGTTCACAGAGCCAAAACTGAACCGAAAGAACAAAACCAGTGAGAATGCCGGGAGTCGAAAAGAAAGTACTGCTCATCAGACTCCTATCAAAGGGGGATCTTGCGACTGAAAGAATCAATAGAATCCTGTGTGCCTTAGTTAGATCTACGTTCAACTCCGCCAGAATCAGATGTGTGATCACGACAAAACCTGCAATTCGATGCCAGAACAAAGGAGGACTAATTCTGTTAAACCCATCTATGATTATTTTCCAATGCAAGTACAGTTGGGAAGCCAGTCCTGTGGGTCGAACGACAAGGGAGCTATCCAAACGCATCAAAGAACGTCATCAACGGTGGATTAGACATGGAGGAAACGGATCCATACCAAGTTTCATCACTACACACTCCGTTGAAACCGATCATTCAATAAAAATCCGGTCGGCCTTAACACAAGTCTACCGTGTCTCACAATCAGCATCTAGAAAAATCGGGTTTCGAACGCTAGCAACTACCGAAGCGATTAACATTCGTCTTCTGAGGTCAGAACTATGCGGGCAACAAAAGTTGGTTCGAGCAATCCACATGCCCTGACCAACAGTTGATCACACCATACATGACTTATTTGCTTGCTCCTCACCTTTCCCCATTCCAAACACTGAATGAGACACCGAAAACTCCTCTTATGAGCTTCCTAAAACGTTTGTTACCGTATAGATTTCATTGCGATAGCTCGAGAATGAAGCCACCGAAAACATATGTCCCTCTACATCCCGTAATCTGATTACGTTAATGAGCTTATTTCGTGAATTAATCAATTAACTAATGAATTAAGTAATAAACTGTTTCACACAATGACCCATGCTTTTTTGAAGATAGGAGAAGTGAATGGAAATCAGCTAGGCTACATGCCAAATTAATTGCATGCACACTGTAATAAAGTACATTATGTTGTGTAAAAGTTCAATAAACCGTTGAGAGGTAGCTCGGATTGTTTTGTAGCTCCGATGTTCGACTCACAATTGATCACTACGCGTTCTATTTCAAGTTGGGGGAGTCAATAGCTGATGGTTCTCAACAAGAATTTAGCAGTTGTACAATGCTTCCACATTTTTCAGTGGTTCATCCTGCATGATACATCACAGTGTGGTAATTAGCCTAACCCATGTCCGATTATCTGGAAATCAAGGTACAAAATGTTTGGAAGACGGCCGTGGACTACTGGAGGGAAATCTGTTGCAAAATGACCAACAACAGCGCGATCCTAACTCGAGATGTTCAACTACGTCTGTAAAATTTAACCGTAACGTACAAGATGACGACTTCAGTTACTAATGCAAACAGGGATAAAAGGTGGTGAAATTCGGGAACGAAGTAGTGAAACATTTGGCATTTACGCGCATGGCATAATAACAGGGACCGAGAAAAAATAGCTTGTGGGCTAGTGACTGCGAAAAGAAGCAAAGGCAAACCTCCATTTGATGCTCTGGTTTAGCACGTGATCATCGTTATCGATCTAAAAGTAAAGAATTCGTCACATCCGTATGACCGGTGTCATTCATATCTGGTTTTTGACTGAAACATGACAATTACTGTGCGAGTTCACGAAAAAACCTATAAGTGGCAAACGCGAGTTATTCGTTTGGAACCGGACTAGCATCCAATCCAGATTTGTGCCCTGTTCACGAGAAAGCAAATGCAAGTGATGAAAAAATGTGTATTCCCAGGAAATGGGCACTGTTGGGGCTGACAAAGAAATCGTTCTGTTTGAAAAGTTTCATCAACAATTTCACTTCACTAAAGTCGGAAATTGAAAAATGTACTTGACTGCTACTCCTTGGGTGCATGGGTATGACAAGTCGCAGGAAGGTTATTGGAAAGGACGATTTTATACATACACATCACATTAGTTGTGCCTATTTCTTTTACAGAACACTTCGAAGAAGCTTCTAAGATGATAGAAAGTAAGCCATTCTTCTAAAACTAGTTAATTCTATCAAAATCATGATTGTTCTGCCGTTGCATTTAGGGAACAATGACGTAATTGCTCGGGATTTTAATCATCCATCAGCCATGTAAGATTCGCGCAGAAAGGATTGAATGACAAAATTGTGCTTCATCAAACACACTGAGACATTTACCGCAAAAACGGAGAGAGTAACTGCGCATCCTGTCCGTTCTATTTCTAGGTTTTTCATATGGTAATCAGTGTCTATCGAAAATTAAATACCTGCTCTACTTTTTCGGTAATTCCTTTTGCTTATGAAGGTATTTTGAGAAAAAGAATGGATGATTTTGAAGGTAATCGGATTATTAACCCTTTTATATGTTTTCGAACACATTCACTCAATCATGCCTGAGCACAGAAAGTTTAAAATGGAGCCATATAAGAGAAAAGAAAACCAATTTTTGCTGACTGATGAATGGTGTTTATACCATTCTAGTAGTAAACCACAAGGGTTCATTTGATTGAAAAATTGCAGAGATATTGTAAGCTTTATGGGAACCATCCACAACATTCTCAAAATTGTGTGATATATTCGCTCGTCACTTAACTCAGACTTACCTGAAAAGAATAAATTACATCTGATCATTGTAATCCGCTTATTTCTCAGTCATGGCCTCAAGAAAGAAACGGAGTTTACCATCTCATTAACCAGTTTACATTTAAATAAGTTTTTTCCCACATAACTATTCATAAAAAGAAGTTTTGTGTCAGAAAATGACCCATTATTTGTTATGGTTAATTTATGAACAGAAGATGAGTGTTCACTTACGTACCGTCTATACAATAATGTGGATTTTGGCTGAAACAATTCACAATATGTGATAGAAATTTTGTCATGGTTTGCAATCAATCAAGTGGTCGAATGTCTATCGCTTTGAACTTCGTTTCCTGTGGTCACACGCTCAAAACTTGGTAACGGATGAAAGTCAACTAGAAATCCCCTAAATCCTGTCCCCGTTATTTAGATCAAAAAGCCCAAGAACATGTGACGGAAATGATAAGTGAGTTATTCGTTCCGTAACTATTGAATAGTGCAATTTCTTGGGATTTTTATGAACCGGAAGAACGGATGATTAACTTTTCACGTTCGTCTGGGAGTATGTGACTTTTACTTTATGTGCGTATTGGTGTGTGTGAAAATTATCTACCAGGACTACGGAGACGCAGAAATTAGTTTAAAATCCGCTCCGAGAAAATAACATTTTCATTTTGCGGTTAAACACAAGTTGACCACCAAACATTGTTGTTCAATAAATCGAGCTTTCATTGTCAACTAACAGGTGACAACATCAAAGAGTAAAACAATCGTTCTAGGTTGTAAAATTGTTGACCTCAATCAGTATGAACTATTCTGCGACTGGAGAAGTTAAGACTGTGAGTGGATTATTCAGAATTCTAACAACACTTGTTGTTTTGTTGCGGCAATTTCAGGTATAATATCAGTATTTACTAATTTTATTAATAATCACACCATTCCTATCAGTCGCTATAAGTATCATTCATTCTATGATATATTTTTAGTGCAAATTGGAACTAATAATTATTCGCTGGAGGAAAATGATCAGATACGGGACAAAACCGATTATCTGTGCTGGTGTTTCTACCAATCCCTGTTTGCCGTCATCCTAGGGACAGACAACAGCGGCCGGGACTTCAGAACGATTCGTCCGTTGTTGTTATACTTTGGAACCATAATAAATAGAATCAGAACAGAACCAACTGATGGGCCGATTATGTAGTGTCACATTAGGACTAGGATGAATTCCACATTGTTTTCTCGTTAGAAAATTAGCTGGACACTAATAACCTTAAGTTCGGAATATCATATGCAATTTTCAGTTCACATCGTAATAGAAAATACATTATTGCTTGGGGATAATCGGAAACAAGCCATTTTCAAAAATATCACTTTAGTTACAGGGCAACAAACATTGCATGGGAAGACCTCATTTTGGACATCAATATTGTGCTTTCCCGGTCAGCTTTCAACGGCTAAGTGAATGAGTAGTTCATCCCAAACAATATGAACAAAATATAAGATCACCCGCACATCAGTTCCACTAACATTTTTCCTATCATAACACCTACCACTTGAGACTGACCCAGTGTATGTCTCCCTACTGAAACAGATTCGTTTCAAAAAAATCTCCCGAATAGCTTAGGTGAGTATGACATTTTCAGCAACTTCTATCTGTTTTCCTTTTTTACATTTTTGGGATAGACCACTTAGTGATTCTGGTTTGGAAATAATAAAAGAAAAAGTGTCTCTATCTTACCAGTGAATGCCATTTTGCGACCTGAATATGGTATATGCTTCGCCGTCGAAAGCTTGTGTCACACTGGCAAAATTCACATTATGATCTGGGTACTCCATGTGTATTTCCGAGTGTCCGTATCTGTGTGCACTCAGTTGTTTGTAGATACCTTTAAAAGGATAGAACGTTAGGGTCAAAGAAGCACTCAAAATCACACATACACACACACACGACAAAAGGATACCTTATCAAAGTAGTGCGTAGTACAATCAGAATAAAAACGCAGCATAAGATGACTGGATTTATTCAAAACTGTTTCGAGATTGCTTTGACAAGTCACATTTTACCCGATATATTGTGTTCCGAATGAGTAATGAATGCAGCTATGATTCCTGCTTCTTCTATGGCCTTTTTCCAATTTCCTTCGACGTTGGTGTTTTTAATCGGTACCGCAAACGTCGGCTTTGGTCGAAAATCCGCAACTGTGCGCTAGAAAACTGCGACTGTCCAGCCAGACGGAGACACTGTTCTGAGGGTGCATGTTAACTCATCCTTGGTGGACAACCAAGTCACGTTCGAAATCAGCACTGGTGCGATATCAAGCACAGGGACGGCGGAATATCGAGTAACGAGACAGCCGATTGGCGGTGTCGTTCGATAGAGTGATGAATCCTGTCAGCTGTGTTTGAGTCTCAAATCTAGGTTTCCCACACCAGTCGGACCGCTACTCTGAATACCACGACTAGGTGCGTGGACCGGCATCCTACAGATTCGCCTTTTTGCACTAATAAACGGGACCATTCAGGGTCAGAGCCTGTGGGACAGCACAAAACAGTAGTAAATTAGAGAAAGTGAGGCAAGCACTCGTTCGAAACATCATTTGGATTGATTCGGGCAGGATTCAACCTGAAGATGAAACGGATAGCGATGAACATCTGATTCGGTGATATGACTAGTGTCCGATTTCCCTTGAATGCCTCGGGGATTAAACGAATTCATGGAACAGCTTCGTACCCAAGGTGTTTGACCCATAATTTCTCGTCTCAGGTTCGGGACCCTGTGGGTGCTTCGTGTAAGTGCGTTGTTGATGATTGTTACCAATAATGAAAACAATGTGCACAGAGCTTCCGTGCCTGTCAACTGTGAGTTAGGATAGGCCCTGCATGCTTTTGTGTGTACACGAATGGAGACCGTGAATGCAAGTTCAAAGGAAAAAAGCTTAGAAAGCAAATGGCAAGTGGCGGATAATAGGGCTAGGGCCCGTGGTAATCTTACGCCGGCCTCGGTGAAGACGGAATTCAGAAAAATAAGCAAGATGATTCCAACACAGGGCTAGAGTATTCGAGTCCGCACGGAATAAAACGTTTGAAGTTACAAAACAAAATAGTTCAAATAAAGGTGTCCTGCGAAGTAGAAAACGAGCAAAACAAGCAGAAAAGGAGCAAGGGTGGAGGAATTAGTGAATACTATGAGACGGAAGAAGTCATAAATAAGCCAAAGAGAAAGCAAGACCCAGTCAAAACCCAAATAATATAAAAAGATTAGTAGTTACTTGGGTTGCATGCAGTTATGGTTTTAGAATATTCTACAGATTCGCCATTGTCTGGGTAACCAAAACTATTGTGCTAGCCGATCTGCGTGCAACATTGAAAAGGCAACAGTGATGATGCAACGGAAGCCAGTAAGGGAAACAAATCAGTATCGTGAGTCATCGGCATAGAAGACCTGGTCAGATTTGTAAATAAGAGACAATAGGGGGAATTGGGTGAGTTGAAATTCAGAAGACAGAAATACCGGTGTCTACCAACGAAAACCAGAATAAGTACCTGTAATCCCCAAAGGAGATGGTCTCGTTACTCGGATAATTTTGTCACCGAATACTATATGGAGAAGCTCAGCCGTTGATAAACTTTCTGGTAGTTTACCGTACAAAACCCGATCAATGATTGTAGAGATTATCAAACAAAACCAGCGAGTTTTCTCCTGAATAACAAACACAGCTGACATGATTGATTCTCAGTAGCAAACCTGATATGGGCCTGTATCCGACTTGTCTATTGACGGCTTCTTTGGGACTTTGGAGCACCTTGGTCGAGGTTTCGAGTGTATCTATTTTCTGAGGAAACTATCTGGGTATCCATAGTCCCTGAGCAAGAGCCGAAAGTTTCCAGCATATTCAGAAGATGGTTTACAGGCCTTCATTCACCTTGGGGCTTTCAGTCGCTCTGATATAGCTGAGTTCATAGTCAATCCACAATCGTTTATATTTACGTTTTGAGCAATTAACTACCTGCTTACTCAGTAGATAGATTTTACACTTAACCACAATAGTATCAGTAGCTGTGTAAGAGCTCACTTTTTTACACCATCTGTAATAGTTCTAGTAGGATTGAATCGGAAGAAAATCAGTCGGAAGATGTCATCCGCGTATCTGTTTTTAGAAGCAAATTTATGATAACCTGATCCATTTGTCGTTCGTGTGTAATGCTTTTCCCCCATTTAGAAGTACATGAAACTGTTCTATATTTGTACCTTAACAGCTGATTTTAGTTGTGGCTGCATTTCACAAAACAAAATCAGAATTTTTTGTGTAGCCTGATAAAAGATCTACACAATGCAACTCCATCTCTTCTTCATTTTACAGCGGCTTTCGAAAAACCCCTAGATAATGCAATAGGTAAGCATGGACAGGTTCACATATGAACAAGTGCATAAGCAGTGCGCATTTCTGCTTAAAAAAAGTGCAGTAAAAAACACAAAACAAATATTTCGTCAAATTTATGCATCTGTCATATTTTATTTCACCAACCGAGATATAGAACCGGACAGAAATTCAAGGAAAAAGAACACCGAGTAGGGAAGAGAGAACAAATAATAATTCCAAAGCATCAAAATAATGGCGAAATGATGATGATGATGATGATGATGAGGACGATTACTCGGATGTTGTTGATGTTTCTGTCCACACAGGCTGTAGTATTTTTATGATTTTACGATTAGAATAATATTGCTGAATTCTCCTTGGATTGTGGCTGCATTTCGAGTCATATTGAGCAAGCTTATCTGCTCACATCTCATACGTATTTTTCATTACCGTTATTTCCCAACTGTCATTTTTCTCTCCAGCTTTCTGTGGAACTGAATAATTTTGATGCACCAACTCTCGTTCCTCATTTGCAGCATGATTCTGTTCTTCCTTTTCCGACAATAATCGGTCTTTTAAAATTCAACCATTGTGTCTTTTGGAAAAACGCAACCCCGTTTGATTCCTTTGCTTGTGTTTTTCTCGCGAAACTTGCTGTTTATTGTCAATTTACTACATAAATGGTTCCAAGTAGTAATACATTTTTCTTTGTATTTTTCTCTCAACGTGGAAATTAAAGAGCCAGAGGCCAATTATTAATTTGAGTAATCATACTTGGTGTTTTAATAAACTTATCACGTGTCAAGAAATTTCCTAAATAGAATGAGTAAAAAACGGTTAATGTCACTGACTTCAAGATACGCAATTTAGAAAAAACTGGAAATAAAATTTTGCCACTAATGAAATTAATAGTTCAGTACACCGTGATACAGCAAGTGATATAGATGACTGAACAACCAATGTTTTGAGCCAATCAGAAGCCATAGTTAGACTAAACAGATACGGCTCTTTTCAAATTATCTAATGACAGAATAAAAACAGTGCCTTCCAACAAGCGGAAAGGACATGAGAAAATCCCGGTAAACGGGATACCCCAAACTAAGTGGCTTCAATTAAGACGTCACTCGGACTAATCAAACCTACCCGCTTTGTTTGTCGCCCAAAAAATCATAGAGCTCCGAGTCACATTGTCAAGACGTAACTGATGGATGCCGAAAGCTCTTCGTGGTATGGAGACATACGGATAGAGTCAGTACGACTGCCATACGTCTGTTGCTTTTTTCTGACCACGCTGACTCAATCTCTTCTTTGTTATACTAGTGCATTGATCTGAGTGTGGTGCGAGCAATATCAGCTTTTGAAAAGAAATTTAGTGAATCATGACAATGTATGATAGAAATGCCCTATTAGTGATAGAAAACTAATCTTTTGACTTACTTTTAAATACTATATAATATAGTACAGTTGTAGCGAAACTAGAGAAGTGGTGTGACTGAATATGCGTACATCAAAAAGTGAATGATCAAGAAAATTCACGAAAAAGGTCTGTACATGCCTGTATGAACATCAATACAGACAGATCGATACAAGAACGAAGCGAACAACCATGGACGGCGTGGCTGAGATGCTCAAAATCCAGAATGATAAAACACCCGGACTGAGATCGTCCGATAGTTCCTACCTGAGCTAGAGTGAAGCGCATCTAATATAGTGACGGATTTCTTGACAACCCACGTTTGATTGTTGAAGTCTGTCATTACATAAAAATTTTTCTAAACAATCATAAACGTCAGGTAACTGGATCCTACGTAAAGTTTGTTTGTGTCGATCAAATATTGTCCAGTGTCCATTCACTGGTCAGCCTGCGGGTTAATTTTTATTGGTCCAGGTATGTTCATAAATTGAGTCCAATGACAATTGATTTCCATCGACTTTGGTCGAATTCCCGTTTTTACTGCTGAACACGTTGTCAGTAGCCTAAATTCAATCAACTGCCTTAGATTAAGGGGAAAGTCCGAGGGAGCTTGTCCGCGAAAGGAGGATCAGCAACACCGTTATTTTTTTTGTGACTGCTGCGAACTTCTCCCAGATAGATAAACAAGTAAGCCCAGATTTCCCTAACGTCTTGGCGGCTTATGGTGTTCTGTGAATTTATATTCTACCCTAATCAATTCCTTACGAACTGCATTGGTCTCGGCTGCTATTTAATGGGTCAAATAACAAATTAGTAGATCGTCCGCAATAATTTGATTTCCTTTTTCGCGGATTGCCACACCAAAATCAGCTGTTGCTGTCTTCGATCACCAATCGATATTCCTATCAGATATTTTAAACCCGATTCCATGGTTTCACTCTTTGGAGAGTAAAACTTTCCATTAAAATAAATGACTGAAGGACGATGAGTAACTTGGTATGAGAATAACAATACATCACTTCGTCTGATGTTGCGCCAAAAAAGTAAACCAGAACTGTAGCATTTTGAAGGAAAAAAACATTGTTGTTCCATGTGGACCAATTTTCCAACCGACCTTATAATTACTTCGAATGTTTCTGACGGTAAGCCAATAACTCTATTAGGATTAAGTGATATATTACTCAACGGTCAACAGCGGAATTTTAACATGGGAGTGCCCCAGCGCCGATGTTTTCCTTTGAATGAAAAAATAACACATGCACGCCACGGGGACTCCAAAAAATGGGATGATGTGACGTATTCTATCCAGTTTATTTTTACCATAAATTGCAAACTAACTTAGTCAAATCTATTAGATGAACATCTAATAAATATTGTTTAGCCTTTAACTTCATTCCAAGACCACTGGTACTATAAAAGCCTCAGTGACTACTTTATGTTTGATACCCAGAAGTGTAGCGTTCCATCAGAGGAAGTTCTTATCGTTCATTAGGAACGTTGGTGATTGAGTCTTCTTTCAAGAGTGCAAACTGAGCCATTGGAGATTAGATCACAGTGCGGAACGAACGGTGACAGTGGAAGGAGCTAATCAAATTTTTGCACTTACTTTTCTTATGGTTATTGGGTTAAATCATTTGCAAAATAAATACAAATGATTTAGTTATGCGGATGATTACTAGTAAGCCTCGGTAGTTGTACTATGGCAGGCCGTTGCTTAAGACTTTAGAAGTCATGGTGACTCGATTAGTTAAGCAGTACTTGTGCAGACAACTTAACCCCGTGGAACAGTCGTTGTTGCCGTGGCCTTAACAAGTGATTCTCTTATGGTCCCCATGTACCATTTCTCCCCATTCTCCACTTTTTCACAACTCTATTTATGACACCTGTTTTGTCACGCCATGTGGTTATACATTTCACACCTACTGTAGTACACACCAGAGACTTAGTTCAGTAAATCAAGGCATGTTGTCAAGTTACCAGATTTTCTGCATACTTAATCACCCATTGCTATCTATAGCTGCACATATACTCTCGTTTATCCAGTATTATGTACGTAATTGCCTGAAAGGATATATCGAAAGAAATTCCTTCTTTTACAAGTTTACAATAATAGCAAGCACATCACTGAGTGGTTGAAGGGCCACAGAAACCAAAAGGT
Source organism: Fasciola hepatica (assembly GCA_948099385.1). Lineage (NCBI taxonomy): Eukaryota > Metazoa > Platyhelminthes > Trematoda > Plagiorchiida > Fasciolidae > Fasciola > Fasciola hepatica. Next base: position 13,191,540 of record CANUEZ040000182.1, read on the forward strand.
TGTCAAACTAATCGCGAAATCTTTATCAGTACGGATAATGTAACATGACTGAGGCGATTTGTGAGCATACGTAAACGGACGTAAAAGCACCACTGGAGCATAACGAACGATATTTCACGATCTACAAGTCACAAAAAGAAGATCGTACCAAACTCCGTATGCCTAGTGTAAAACACCGGGCTATTCGGAAAATATCGCGGAACATTAACTGGTACTTCAAAATATATCCTTAATACATGCTTAAATGGTAAAAACAAGATTATGTGATGTATAAAGGACTAGCACGACATATAGATGTACGTCGTACTAAGTAGTATGTAGGCGTGTGGACGAAATCTCCCCGGAGGCACATGACCGGTTTTGTGCCAGCTGCCACTCATAAGATATGCGTACCCGGTACTTCTCTGTCCAGTCGTCTTCATACTGGCAAACTCCGATGTTATATCTTCACTAGGATCTAATTTGAATCGTCTGCAGTGTGAATGCTACTCTCCGTTGAAGAGTTCACAACTGAATCACAACTGTGATTTCTGTTAGTTATTCGAGTAAGGATCAGTGCTAACCCAACGAACAACGAGGCTGCATGCGCAAGCTCTCATATTCATAGTGATTAGTAGGCAAACACAAGTCTATACAATATATGTATATATATTTATATACACACAATGTTTGTGTGTGCTTGAGCGGGTGTCGCTGTCTCAACAGTGGTGACAGGATAATTTGAGGTCAACAAGCTACTGAAGGGTACTAACATCAATGATAAATAGACCTTTAAAAGATCACAACACCATGTTGACCTCAAATGACCCCTCCACCACTAATATAACATGTCCATTCCCCACACCGACGGTACATACACATGCATACGAACCTTCTAACACTCGAAGCCTTCAGATTATGTTTCAATGATCATACAACTGTAAACCGGGCTTGGGAACGTTTATCGGCGGTAACCGAAACGCCTACTGTCTGTCGTCATTTCGGAAAACATTGTTGCCGTACATTAAGCACTTACATATTTTGTTGGTTTTTGTTTTGTATGTTTACGGGAAGTGGAATTGTAACAAAGAGGCCGTACAGCATTCGAGCCTCTGACTTTCTTTTCTGAGCCATATTCCTCGAAGTTTTTAACCATAGACACTCCCCATAACTTCGGCTCCAAACAGGAAAGCATGAAGCATCAACCAAAGCCAATACTGACACTAGCTTCTTCATACCTCTACGCCATGTCATGGCCTAACTGCCGCGTCTATTCTTCTAGCCCTGCTCAGCACGCGGGAATGGAGCACGGAAATAAAGACATTGGGCAGGCACTCACGAAACACATCCGAATCATCGGAAGCGGGGATGAGTGGTCACTTCAGTCAGAAGGCTACTATCAGTACCTAAAATGATGACCAATCTCGTCTCTGCCAACAGGATGCTCACACCAGAAGCGAGCCACGCTTCGCGGACATCGGCGGTTAAACACCGGGAAAACCGCCAATCGTCCTGAACGCGAAGTGACCAGCTCTTGCAACGGCAGGGCAAAACACTCCTAACTGTGGAGTTAGACACCAGTCTCTTAGGGAAGAACGGGATGTCCCGGTGGAACAACAGGTGTAGCCTGTTGATGAAAGCCGTTCTGACTCGCACGATTCGTGATGTGATCTTCTCTCCAAAGCCACCTCCAGCTGCAATCAAGCCCCCGAGGTACCTAGATCTATCAGCAATCCTTACCTTACAGCAGGAATCCCCTTTTCTTTCAACTGCGAAAGGATATTGCACTTTGAAGGCCTAAAGTGCATGCCATGTCTGGACAAGTCATTCAAGAACTGGACATTATCCGTGGACTTCCACTCATCAAGGTGGTAGCAGTTGTATATTCGAGGTCGGAAACTCTGTTCTCTGGGAGAAGCCCAACTCCACCATTTAGTGGGCCAGATAAGATATTCGATAGAACATTTACTATGACAAAATTAAAAAGAAATGGGGATATAGGGCAACCTTGACGCACTCCACTGGAGACTGCAAAGGTTTACGAAAGCTGGTGGTAAATCCCTATCCAACCTGAGGTATGGCGGAAAAACTGTCTGAGGTCTTATGGGTTATTCAGTTTCCCACCAAACAGTTTCACAGAGCATTATTGTCGACGGGGCCGAATGCCATGAGGAAGTCTAGGAACAATATATTGGTTGCTCTTTGGAAGGTATAACGATGCTCTAGTAGCTGTCTGAAAACGAACCTTTGACAGATGCATCGGAGATCGGCGCGAAACCCAACCTGTTCCTAGCTTTTGGTACAAACTATGAAGAATGACAAACAGTAACACCTTATGCGCTATTGGGACCAGGCTGATACCCCTATGCAGGATCTAAGCGAGCCCTTCTTGCAGATGAGAACAACAATGGATTTGCCCACGATTAACGGACCAGCCCTGAAGTTCAGACGATAAAGACCAGCACATGAAGTTCTCCCACAAGCTACTCGGCACCTTCTTCAGAGAGGACTGGGGGAAAGCCATCGCAGCTCGGTGCTTTGCATGGTCCTAAGACCCGGATTCCTTTGTGGATCTCCGCCTCTGTAGACGGATCGGTCGAAACAGGACAACAGACCATGGTCGGAATTGCTACGTATGAGGCTAATACTAGGGACCAGCTAAACGGTTCCTGGAAGTGCTCAGTCCAGCGTTCGAGAAGCCAAGGCTGATTGTGAATCGGAAAACCGTCAAGACCACTGATCTTTTAACCCAAATATAATGGTTTAATATCGGTGACTCGAATGAAATAGAACGGCTTGCGAGAATTTACCGTGGAGGAAGTGGGCTCCATCTCGTATACACACTGCAACCAGTAGATTTCGATATCTCTGCGCAGATTTGCATTCAGTGAACATCGGGCAACGAGCATTGTTTCGTTGTGATGCTGACTGATGATGTACCGGACTCTGGTCTGACGGTGGAAGAAGAACCTCGAATCTTCTTTCGAGGAACGGGAATTTGGTGAGCTACGTATACTCCATTTGTGGGCATTCCGGTCACCATGTACAGATCAGTCAGTGGAGGTCAAAGTGCCTTTCACAAGGGGTTGCAAACGCACTCGGCCAGGATCCAGAGCAGAGTCGAACGATATGCAAGAGACAGAGAGGTGGGAAAGACTGACCAACCACGACCAGTGGTCGGTGACAGTGTGGAACGGGAGTTCAGGCCATCGGACACAAAGCGGGGATGGGGGAAGGAAAAGTGCTAAGGCGGCCCTTACAAACGAACAGCACAACAGTTCATTGAACATAAACCGCGTGCGTGAATCCTGATTACTCATGTATGAACATTAAACAATGTTGAAGACAGCACGAAAACAGTTGGGATGGTAAGCAACACGATAAGAGTTTGATTAAAAGGACTCGAACTCGGGAAACTAGTTGATCAATGAACAGGAGAGCACAGTAAGACCGAAGGATGCGCCATGATCCGTTAGAAACACTGAGTTATTAGGAGCATTCTAGAACTGAGTAGTATGGTGTTGTACCTGGATGGTAGGACAAAATTTCTCCGGAAGCACATGACCGGTTTTGTGGTTATTGCCGCTGGTCTGGTATGTGCACCCGGTACTGTTCTGCCCGATCATCCCTATACTCGAACAATCTTCAGTAGGTTTACAGCTGCAATCTCATGTGAACAGTATGAACTCATCGTAAATTCGTACTTGGGACCATGTTTCCTCTTTCTGAAGGTTAGCCGTATTCACCGACTAAATTACTTGGGAAAGATCTCATTGTAGTTGTAGAAGTACTCTTGTCTAGGCGCGTGACAATGTTTCTCGCACTTATCTGCTCGCGCCTCAGTTTACGTGCATGCACTTGCGCATGATGTGTGCTTTTACCAAATCCACTTTGGTCCGTGCAGTCGTGCTTACGTTTTGTCTACGGAATACGGAGCACAGCAAGACCAACAACAGGCCAAGGACATGCACGGATTAACGATAGATAACATCTATCCATACGGTCTTAGAAAGAAGGTTAGAAAATGCATGACAGTGGGAGCGGATAAATAACAAAGCTCATAGGAGTTGAGGCGCGCCGGATATAAGTGCGATATATTTGAACGTAGTTTCTGAGTCAAAGGCAAACACAAGCGATAGTACCCACATGGGGGATGGTCTGCCACGACAGGTAGAAGGGTACACGTGGAATACAACGGCCGTCGACAGAAATTTGGTTCAGCTTGAGGATTTCAACAAGTAAATTGGAAATTGGATACGGGTGATATCAGGCGGGCAAAATTCTAGCTTTTCATCTAGCACTATTTGGAAGACGGATAGGCCAGCTGACTTGGACAGCTGATCGCCTTCTAACCGTCGCCGTAGCATGCGTTTTGAAAGCCCATGGAAGCACACGAACAGATTAGTGCAAACTACAAGTTTTCCAGTCGTCTAATAGTCTCTGATAAACGTTTAATATCCTCTGGCCATCGAATAATAGATCTTGGAGGTGGTTTGGTAGCCAGCGTCTGTTGTTTAGCGAACACAGCCTAGAGTACTGTAACCAAAATATTCCGACATAGTCACACCGAATAACGTCAAATCACGAGTGAGATACTGCTCCCAGTTACGGGACTTGGTTGCTTTGTGCAAGTAACCAACTTGAATACGCAGGTACTGCAAAGGAAAATCTCTGAGCTATCTAATATAATTTTGTCACATCGAAGAAAGTAAGGTTTAGAAATCGGAATAATTTTCCAAAGGTTCAGTAAACGTGAAATTGTTCTGTCAAATGCAACACATGGAACGGGCGAAATCCGATCCACTGCTTATCCGCATAACTGCACCAACATCGCAAACCTATGTTCTTCGGAGGTTTGATCTTCCGGAACGCTGTAGATCATGGTTCCGTCATTTTGTTGAAGTGATTTGACAGTTCCCTTGAAAAAATCGAGTAACTCCTGATCCGAATAAATAACGGACTGAAGAGAGGGTGATACCGAATAGCATGTCCGGTAGCCAGCTTGATTCATCCACCCGTCAGTGAACTAGAGCACTGTTGAACAGAAACTTGATATCAGTGTTTAAGCGTTCACTTGATACTTTAGAGGAACACTTTTCCAGAAAGCTGATGAAAGATTCGACTTTCATTCTGGAGTGGTTTTCAGAATATAGCATACCCATCACAGAACCTCAAGCAAGAACATTGAGGTTTGTACGTGTTGTGTCTCGTTAGGGTCTCGCACACTACGCGGACAACCAATCAATATTCCTCTCATGAATGGACATACTCTCAATTTGCCTTGATCGTTAACCATGCTTTAGCGCCAGCAGTGTTGACCTATCGATTTTGCTGTGTACTGATTGGTCTTCCTCTGCTGCGCGTGACGGCACAAGTAGTTTAATTCTTTATGCCAACTCACTTGCTTGTTTGCCGCTTAGTCGCCGGCTACGGCCGGGTTTTGTGTTTACAATGGCATAAATAAATGCAACGCCACCATTACGTGTTCTGCTACCGGTTGTGGACACAACAGTACGTTTGTTTGAAGGTAAAGTCCTGATGCACTCTTAGCAGTTCATTGATCACCCTCGTGCCCGTGAGCACCATATGTTGCAATTAGCCTTATCTATGTAAAAGCGTAGGAAGAGGCTTCCGCGCCATTATAACCACGTCGTGTATTGGGGTAGTCTCTATCTGACACCAGTCTTGTTTCGTAGAGCACCGCGAAGTGAGATTTAGTGTCCTTACAACTGGTGAACCGGACTTGATCCCCAGGTCAAGTGAGTTTCCGTGTTTTCCACTGTTCAAGGTCTCTTCCGTGTACTTTTTTAAATGCTTTATTATCTCTTCTTGCTGAGGTTTTCGGTCGGTTTTCTAAATAGTTTTTTTCATTATACATTTTTTTGTGTCTAGCTCGTCGTGATTACCTTTAGATAGTATTGTCTCATTGGTTGTTCTTTTTTCCTGTCTTTATTCGATAAAGTAATCATTATGTCTGTTGAGCGGAGACCCTGCCCAGACACCATCTTTGGAAGGATCACGCTGCACATACCGGCATTCACGCCTGCTGATCCAGAAGTCTAGTTCACACTGGTCGTACTGGAACTCGGAAACAGCCCGTAAAACCAGTGATGCCAGCCGTTTCGGGTGAGTAGCAGGCCCCTTCCTGCAAGAGGTCACAGTGCAAGTAAGGGACGCTAAAATCTCCTCCCGAAGCTACGAGGCTTTGAAGGAGGCCGTCGTTGCCCGCACGACTCCAACGCGGTATCAACGGATGCAACAAATTCAGAGTGTTGAGCTTGGAAGCAGGAGGCCCTCCAAATCGCTGCTTGAGATGCGGCGCTTGAGAGGATCGACGGTAGGCGAGGACCCGCTTCTAAGGGAGATTTGGCTGCATCGTTTGCAGCGCAACACTCCAGTTTTACTGAGTGTCACGAGTAAATTCTCGCTAGGGAAAACTGCAGTGACAGCTGATGATATTATGTCACGATGCAACCCTGCTGTCTCTGGAATACCCAGGTCTTCGGTCACAACGGTGTCTGCCTTGCCAACATCTAAGTATATCGCCTCAGTTTTGTCTAGAATGGATGCAAGCCTGAAAAGTCTTGCATTGAGTAGAATTGGTCAAAGGGGCGGTACCATCAATGCTCACCTAGGCGCCGCACTCCGTCATTACGACGACGTTTCGGCCCTTTAGAAGAACGGTATCACAAACACCACAGTAGCTTCGGTGAGGGAGCCAAATGATGGGAACCAGGGTGTACGTTTCATGGTGCTCATCAGGGAAACTAAACCCCCGACCCGTCTTGGCGACTCACGAAGCTAGGTATCTGGCCACTGGTAACCTTTTAAACATTAGGGATATAATTTCGAATAATATATTCCTTGTAGGCTCTGGTGCCGAAGTGGGCTTCTTTCCCCGACTGATAGGCGTCATTATAACACCGCAGGCCCAAACACCACACGCTGCCAATGGCACGGCCATCCTAACGTTTGGTCAGCGGTCGCTCACCTTAAACTAAGGTTAAAAGCGTAACTTTCGCTGGGTGTTCATCATCACCGACATCCCGTACCCAATTCTAGGCATTAAAGTTCTGCAACACTTCCATTTGTTGGTGGATGCATGGCATCGCAGGGTGGTGGATCGCCAGACCTCTCTCGTTGTTGCTGGTTGTAATTCTCGGGTGAGTCACATCACGCCTGTGTACGCTCAGTCACAGGCACACCCACCTTATGGTGAACTGATCATCGCCTACCCCGTCATGTTTCGGTAGTCCCCACTCCTCCAGGCAGTGATCACCAATAACACTCACCGTACTGAGACTCAGGGACTCCCGGTGTTCAGTAGGCCATGTAGGTTAGCACCAGACAAACTCTGTGTTGCACAGGCCGAATTCGAACGCATGATATAGCTCGGTATAATACGCTCTTCTAGTAGCCCCTGGGCTTCTCCTTTTCATAGGGTTCTTAAATCCAGAGGTGAGTGGTTACAGAGCACTTAACGAAGTCACCGTCCCTGACAGATGTGCCTATCACCATAAACATGACCTTAAGCTGTCTTTATCAGGTTTCTGCCTCGTCACCCGTATTGACTTGATTCTTGTGTACAACCAGGTTCCGGTAGCAGAGGCCGATGTTCCTAAAACTGCCTTCACAAAGCCTTGTGGGCTGTTTGGGTTTGTAAGCATGCCTTGTGGAATCAGCAATGCAGTCCAGACCTTTCAACGGTTCTCTAAGACACGTATCATACGGGCTAATCGTACGTAACTGAATAACCTGGACCCGGACTACGAGCATTGAAAGAACGACAGGACCAGACAAGAACAGCAAAAATGGTGCTCACTCGTTTATATACAAAAATAGGTATGTACTTATTGGCACACAACGTCATGACCAATCACAAGGCGACTTCGCTGTATCTACACGATCTAACAGTTACAGTCCGGCTTCACCTGATAGGCTGGCTAGTGGAAATGAAGCTATAGCGTACTGGACCGCGTGTGGAGATAGTCAAATCACTACAGGTTCATACACGAGGCAATCCGTGGTTTAGAAAATGTCTATTTATACGGCACATTTACGGGCACTTTCGAACGCCTTAGCCAGCACGGCGTTACGATCAATATCGCGAAATGCAAATTAGGCCGGTCTGATTTTACCTTCATAGTACACCCTATTTCATCCTCGGGTATTCTCTCTCTGCCAGATAACGTTTCCGCTATTCGCGACTATACTGAACCTCAATCTTTTGATAGCTACGTCAGTTTACCCGCCTGGTGAATTTCTACCGCCGGCCCATTCCTCACTGTGCGAAAATGATGCAACTCATCACCGACCTGTTGCTCCGAGGCAAGCGGAAGTTCGTGTTTCCCGACAAGGCACAAGTCGCATTTGCTTCCGTCAAGAAGGCTATCGCCAACACAGTGATCCTTATTCATCCCGAACCCTTTGGATCCCATTTCGGTAGTGACGGATTCCTCGGACACAGCCGCTGGAGCAGTACCGCAACAGTTCGTAGAGGACTCTTGACAATCTCTAGCATTCTTTTCTAAGCGCTTGCAATCCACCGATTCCAGGTACAGCACATTTGGTAGGGAGATATTAGCCATCTACTTGGGCATCCCTCATTTTTGACATGCACTCGAAGGACGTTCTTTCACGATGTTTACTGGTCATAAGCCTTTGGTATACACACTGAAGGCATCTTCCGATCGATACCTACCATGTGAGATTCGCCACTTAGACTTTGTCTCACAGTTTACTGTGGACATACGACACGTCTCTGGGGTACTCAATCCCGTCGCCGACGCCTTATCACGCGTACGTCAACTAAGTCTGTCACAGACGCCTAACATCAACTTGGAAGCAATGGCACAGGCCCAAACTATGGACCCTGACATCGAACAACTTTGACAAAAAGGGTTCTTTAAGCTTGACCACAGTGCCTATCCCAACTTCGCAGAATACAATCATGTGCGATGTGTCACAAGGTTGCCCTAGGCTGATGGTTCCTGCTGCCCGCTATTGTCCTACTTTCCTGACACTCCATAATCTGGCTCATCCAGTTGTGACTACCTCGATGAAACTGGTAACCGAGCATTTTTGTTTTGCAAAATGTCAAACGAGATGTCCATCAATGGGCTCGTGCTAGCCTGTTGTTTCAACGTATTAAGACCCATAGACATACGAAGACGGCGCTAGCCAGAATCTCGGATCCTGAAACACGTTTTCATCACGTGCATGTCAATCTCGTAGGACCACTTCCACCTTCACTTGGGTACGTCTACGCACTCACATGTGTGGATCGTTTTACTCGCTGGCCGCAGGCCATTCCTATCCCTCGTCCCACGTCGGAAGAGGCCGCGAAAGCTTTTCTGACCGGTTGGGTTAGTCAGTTCGGTTGCCCGGCAACAGTGACCATCGATCGTGGTCCACACTTTGACGGAGCTTTTAGCAGCCTACTCCCTACACTCGGTTGCCAACACATTAAGATGACAGCCCACCACCCTCAGGCCAATGGTATGGTTGGGCGTTTCCACCGGCAGTTAAAAGCCGTCCTCCGGGCAAACGGCAACCCACTTTTGAGTGAAACACTACCATTAGCACATTTAAGCCTGCGTGGTACCATTAAGGAAGAATTGCACACAGCATCAGCCGTGCTAGTATATTGCTGTACACTTCGTCTTCCTGGAAAGTTGGTAGCCCCGTCACCAAACGTGACTTCCGACTAAGGCGGCTATGCTCAGCGCTTTACGCAGCACATGCGAGTGTTCAAGGCCAGTCCGCTGAGCAAACAATAGTCTACAAGTTACGTGACAGCTGCCTTAGAAACAGCTACCCAAAAATTACTTCGCGACGATGGTGTTCGATCACCCCTACAACCGACATACACTGGCGCGTTTCGGGTGACAAAAAGCAGGGGAAAAACAAATGTCAGAGACATCAGCGAGAGACACGACACCGTATCTATCGACAGCCTCAAACCTACCGTTATAGATTGTGAGCCGCCTGTCCAATATACACCTGCTCAAGACACTCAGTCACGTTCATCGAGCGAGCTATCGTTCGCACCACTCACGATTACGCCTTGTGAGAACCCGGAAATTAGTCCGTCAAAATTTTCAACCGTACCCGCAATGGGAGTTAGCCGCCGTGGTCGCCAACTACGAAATCCTGTCCGCTTCGCCAATTTCGTGACGATTTTTACAACCGACTGTTAGCAATAAGTCGGGAAGTTTACCATGGATTTACCAACCAACAGGCCCGAGAAGTTACAATCGGTAGTTATGATTTCATTTTCTTCTGGTCTCCTAGCGACTGCAACAACACCGAACATCGTTCGTGTGTTATTATTACCGCCCAACATCCGCCGGCGCCCTCAGGCGCTATTTTGTTTCAGTTTTGCCTTGCCCTCTCGCAGACGAGTTTACACCGTCTAGATGGCTTCATCTGTAGCCTCGCTGACTCCCGTGCACTTTCAAGGAGCCAACCACTCACTGGAAAACGGGACGATTGGTCAGCGTGGCAGTGGACGCATTTTTGGATGGACCTGACGCGGCATCTTCAGGCTAACGATAATATGAGACCCGTGGGCGCCGAAACACCGTTGGAATGACGCATATCGAACCCCAACAGCGCAGGGGCCGTCAAATTCACCAGCAGTCGATCGAAACCACCAACAATATTGTGAGCAAGATACGAGGAGTTCCTACCGGCCTACCGCCACGAGTGAAGCCCAACTCCGCATGGACTTCCAGGAGGAGGTCCCTGTAGAGATAGCCATCCTCATTCATGCTCTTACCACATTTATTGTTTAACTAAAGGATGACTGCCAAGCGCGGTTGCCATTTGACCGTTGCTCTTGCATACGCTCTCACGCACGCTCTGAGATACATGCCAATCATTATCTCGCCCAATCGTTTTCTCGTTCTCACGGGTAGTGGAGAATATCTTTCTGGTTAACGTATTCCTACAGTGGCGAGCATTAGAGTAACTCGCAGATGGACCAAGCAGCACGATGGACCGAAGAACACATTCAATAAGGAAACCGCAAAGTAAGGTTTAACGACCTTACAGTAGGGTAACCGTAGTCATCTAGAAGACGGTCACTGGGAAATCAACTGGTCGATAGATTGGAGCGTATCAGTCCCATAGTTTTCTCCATCCCACTAACTTGAGGTTGGGTTTCAGCATTAGCTTCTTTTGGAACTCGGGATGATTTACACCGGCAATGAGATGGTAACGCAACTGGGTTTCCATCTGATCATTGAAATTATCCTTTTCAGCCTGCGTGTGAAGTTTTAGGATGAATCTACGGAACTCCTATTGGGACCGCGAAACAGAGAAGGTAAATTGGCACGTTCGATCACCTGGAAATTGACCGGGACCACGTGGCCTAGCAGCGGAACCTCCACCTCCCCGAACGGAACTGCAGTAGAGGCTCTGGGATACGCAAGGTTTTTCATCAACGAGTACAACGAACTGTCGCTAGCCGTCAAGATGATTACAGCCTGATTCTCCTTCTTCACGTTCTTTCGTATGCTGCTCCATAACTCGGACCGCTCAATCCAGTTTTCAATTTCAGATTCACCAGCGTGTATGTTCAGCTGTTCATTACTGGGCTGCTCCACGATGCGACTCCAGTTGTAGTATTCAAAATGACTGATCTGATAGGACGTATTTAAATAGCTCCCACCAGGAACTGCGCAAACCGAAGTAGCAAAATCGCCGAAGCTGGAGAATAGCACGTTAATGGTATTACAGAACTGGTTTGTATAAATATGTTGAATCAGAGAAAATAATTGGTAGACTAGAAGTTGACCAATCACAGGGAGCTTCTGTCGATCCTGTCCCCGGCCATCCTTAGTGGTTGAGGCTCATCCGTGTGCGTAGCTACAAAGCTGTATCTGGTCGTATCACGTGTGACGGTGGCTAATACACCTCAGATCCCTGATAAGAACCGTCATGAGTATTGCTGCTCAAACAGCAAATCAGATATTGTAGTCGCTCTAACGCCATAGTTTTTTTCTATCACTCATCGGGAGCGGTGAAGTATCATGAGGTGTTCAATAATAAACGGATGGAATCAGCTTTATCAAGTTGCCGAATGGGGACGGATGGTGATTTCTGTTCTTTGTTCTAGTGTAGTACACAGTACACGATCATTTCTCGTATAGTGTATATTTTTTCATACCTAGTGTTACTTCTTGATTAGCCCTGAGGGAGTCCGATGGGACAATGTCTGGCAGTAAAAATGGAGTACCTTTTTGATTTTCATAGCAATTCGCCAAAGTTTAGTACCTCTTCCTGATGACTAGTTTCGCGCTTTCCCCTTAGGTTTCGCTGGAATCTGTTAATCAGTCGGAACTCCAGGAAGACCCAAATCACCTTCCATGACACAAAGACGAGTTGCTCGCTTGGACACCGGCGGGGAATTATGTTATCTGACCCGTCCTCGCGTAGACTGATAACCAAACCTGAACACGTTTTAGGTTACCTGACTGTACTGATTCAACTTGCGACTCAATCACCTTTCAGAAGAAAATATTTACAAATAGTGTCAATGCATCTCATTTTAAGCAGTGATGTGATGGATTTAAGGTGGTCTTTCATAGTTACACTCCACCCCTGCCTCACCCCCAACTGATTCGGAATATTTGTAAACATTTGTTTATTGGCTTACTAATTCGATCAGATTGGTTTCTGTACGGTATTTCTTTCCAGCGTTATAAGGAAAGCTGTTCTTACGGACTCCTCGTCATTCTGTCGAGGTTTTTTCCCTCGTCTTTCCAGTGTGAAGAAGCCCCTCGATGGTTGTGGTAAAGTAGAGCGTCAGGGGATTTAGATAATCCTGGAGCCGTAGAGCACTCGCGGTACCAAAACGAGGGTGATGACCATGCGTGGGTTCGAATCCTGCTGGGGCCAAAGACTTTTCACATTTGGATCCCCTCGAAACATTGTCGAAATATGTCAAACATCAATAAGTTGAAAACATGCCCGATGCAGTTAACTGGTGGAGTCCGGTTAGTACAAAGGTAAATCCTGCTGTAGGCAGTCAAACTACAAGCTAGTTCACTGTGGTGGATGCCATGTGCTACTGTAATTTGGGCGAGTGTACTGTGTGATCCATATGCAGAAAGCCGAATGCTCAGTTATCATTTTTTTCAGGTCTTCCGGTGGAAAATTTTGTCAATTGGCGAAGGTTCATTAAAGCTGCCTTACAATCCAGTGGTATCATTCAGCTTAAACCAATCTACTTCCTAACACAGGAGCACTTCACTTCCTGTGGATAATCTTGCAGCAATACCATAATTTGACTGCCCAAACCCATTTATCTCAGTATGTATATGGTAAAGATCAGTAGTCCTGCCCATAAACCACCAAGCTAGTTACGGATAAAGCTGCTTTAAAAGTGAAATGACTGCGAAGCGAGACCATATATCAGATGCCACACAACTGGTCTACAGTTTGTTATCAGTTTTTTAGCATTGTCTGAATTACATAAAGATATATCTATTCTTAGACTTGGTGCTACATACAAACGACCAGAACCATGAATTTCTCTGTTAATCCGTATCTGTAGTTCCTTTCAACCTTCGGTCAAGCAGTTTACTCACTGTTAGTTACAACAAACAGCCTATTTCGAAGTGCCCTCAAGTAAACTTTTTAGTGACCTTTTAGTGACCGTCTCGGTCCCGCCTTAGTTTTTTTCTGGAATACGTCGTGCAACTTAATGTTACAGACTGTATGATAATGGTGGTGAAGCAGGGGGAATGATGTGGACAGCATACGGTCAGTCAGGCAAAATGCAAGGAGATACAAATAAAAACCACCAAGGGTTCACGGATGATAGAGCTTCTGATTGCCCCTACTCAGCAGTAACGTTACTAGGAAACCAAAACAACCACCAGTATGATAAAGGGCGTAAAGAGCTTTGAATAGCCAGGCCTTTTTGATGTGTAAGTTGTTTTAATGCAAGAACTTAACTTGGTAACACTGATACTTATATCTCACTGCCCTTAGTGGCCCTTACTCGACAATGCTGGAAGGTAGCAACCAAAGCCAGAGCACGGAAGAGCGAGGTTAGTGGTTCAATAAACTGAAACTAACTGCCTATAATCTCTGGTTCGATAGGTCTCGTGGCCTTCAAGTGGAAGCCCAGTATGCCCTAAATGGACAAGAGCACTGATGTGACTTTCAATATCCTCCTTCCACCTTAAGGGCTGACCACTTACTGGCGTTTATCCTATCAAGTTTATTATAGTCTCTGATAAATGGTATACCATTATTTAGTCAAACCAACCACCATTCCGACCACAGATTAAATCTTCATAGTGTTTGGTCTCATGTTTGTAATAATTTTATTCAGAAGGCTTTAACAAGCTGTCAAATAGGGTTGGATGTAGATCACTTTAGTTTGTTCTGCCGGAATGCATAGTAACTGCAGTCATTATTTGCATAATCATTTGCGCAAATAGTGTAACTTTGGACAGTTCGTGTAACCCCATAGTTGGGTAGTTCTCCTCCTATTATGGTGAAGTGCATCAGCAGAATTGGAGAATCTTGGACGAGTCGGCAAGTTCTATTCGGCATTATTGCTCTCCCATCAGGTTGCCAGTCTTCGAGTCAATGTCATTGTCATTCTGCTAGGACTCATGAAAGTTAACTCACGATCCAGTGGTATCTCCTGGCCTAAACTAATCAGTTTTCTAACAGGGGGCGTACTTCGTTTGGCGTGACAAACTTTGCACTAATATGGATATTTGAATTAACTTGACAAAATTGGAAAAGTTGGAATCAATTTGTGTTAAAACCAAGCAGTTCCATTGAACCGCGTAGTCACCTTTTACTTGGACCATATCGGTAAAGGTACGGGATATAGAAATATACGGAACATGTTTGGTAACGACAACACCGATCGGGAGTTGAAGAACATTGTCAAACAAGCTACTGTCCATATCCATTCTTCTCAAGATATACGTGATACAAATTAGTATTCCTGCCTGTATACTGCTAAATCAACCGGAGACAAAGTTGCTTCAGCGGTGGAATGACTGGGAAGGGAAGCCACAGATCAGATGTGATACAACTGGTTCATAGTTAGTTGTCAATTATGATCACCTACGGTATTACAATCCTAACTGGAATAACTAGCTAGTTCATCAGCACCATTTAGTAAACTTGGAACTACATGTGAACAGTCAACACCAGGTGCACCTACATGTTCGGCATTACCCTTCCCCTCCCCAACTTAGATTGTATTTCGAAGTACGCCAGAATTACTTTGTATTTGCCATGACTGGCATCCGTTTATCGTCCAGAAATCTTGACCGCCCTAATAAGTGGAAGAAGTTACATGATACCATCATCCTGAGCTAAGTATGATCTAATCATACGATCAGTATGAATGCACATCATTGTTATCTTAATCTCATGCCGGAGCTATCACTTTCTCACGCCGATCTGCAGCCCCATTTCTGGAAACTGATAAACTCCCCACAGACTACCGTTATTTTTGCGTTCCTCAATCTTTAGTCACGAAGTTCTTTAGGTGTTAATCGCAACCAGAGGTGGTTACCGTGGTATTTGCACATGGCGCGACCTGGAAGCACAAATTCTTGTTTCGTTTATCCTAGCATGGTACCATGCTTTCTTTCCGCTGCTCCAAGGTGGGCAGAGTATCTTTCTCTAACTGTCACCCCAAAACCAGTGATGGTAGATGTTCTAAGACCCTTCCAATGTTAGTGATTTGCACCCCCTAACAGACTTTTCCTGTATTCACCGTTCATCCAACGACTTCACCCATTCACCCGTCCACGCTTAGGCGTCTAACTGTTTTTCTGGTAAGGAACACCAGCGCTTTTCGGTGCTATAAATTCCTCCAGTGATTGATTTCATCCAACTAGTTTTGAGATTACCTCACCATTGTGTGTTGTGCTCAGCGCACACATGAACACGTGCATACGTGCACTCATAACACACGCATTCCCTATTACACCCGCCTCAACCATCACTTTCTGCCGTCAATCCGTATCCGAACTTCTCAAAAACGGTGAATCAACCTTAGATACATTATTCTGTTTTCCGAAGCTTTGGTTACGGATTTCATGGGGAGGTAATTATAAGGAACCGTGGTTATCGAAGTGCATCAATGTAACTTTTTCACTTCACTGGTCTGGTTTAGTTTTTCGTGCCTCAGTTACGCGATCGATTCGATGCACATGTTTTGCCCTAGAGAACGAGACGAAGAGCCGTTTAGTTTGTCCGCCGTAGCAGCTGTTCTAAGCACAGCCGTGATAAAGGTCATCATAGGGATTGTAAGTCGTGTGCGATCCAGGCCACTGCACTTTAATATTTCAATACGCGTCAGCATTCCACACCACTTTGGATTAAGCGTGTGCGTCCGCACGTGAGGCTTTAGAAAAACCAACTTCGTACGACAAGTTAAGAAGCCAGTGGTTATCAATGCCAGTTACGCCTGAATACACCGGACGATTGAAAAGTTGGATCTGTCACTCTGGTGACAGAAAGACACATTGAAGTGCAGTTTTCACTGTAGGCAGTGTGTGTCCACTAACACAATGTACACACGAAGTCCACGGGCTCCACCAAGGCCAGCACACTGAGTAGCTTTCAGTATCAAGTACATGTTTGTGATAGTCGTGGTTAGGTGACGTATTAGGCAGCGCAAACTGACCTCAGATGAAAAGGCAGTTTATCTGATCTTCGTGTGAGATTTAGTCTATGAGTGAGTGTATTGCACCGATTATCACCTTGATAATCCATGTCCGAATAAACCTTAGTTTACAGTAAACGTGAGAGGAATTTTCTTCGTGTGTGCACACACGTGCGAAGTGTCAATGTTGATTATGACTGACCGATTATTAATCGGCTTTCAGCGGGGCCATAGAGTTGACTGTTTTCGATTAAGACAGCCCAAGAAGGAACGATCTGTCTAAACACTACGAGCAAGTCATAAACGGGGAGAAAGTTACATCTGAACAATTGTGGGCTTCATAGAAGTGCTGACATTTTGAAGGTCTGTTGCTTTATCAAAGCGTGAATCGAAGTACTATTATTTACCGCTTTAGCACTTTTCAACGTAGTCACTGTAAGACAGTTGGAAGGTAGAACCGCCGCATGTGTCGTTTGCTGGATGTTGAATGAATCGTTATCGTTTTTTTATGGTGGTTTGTTACCTGCTAACATGGACAGCTTTATCACTAAGGGCCATCGCAGCAGTTCACCATATGACAAACAGTTTGTTATGGAGAACCTGATGAATGATGAAACCCAGATTGAATTGGTTAAATTGTACAAGGTGAGGAAATCCAACCATAGAACGCACAACGAAGACAGAAAACTTACTATCCAGTATGCTTGGAATGGAGACTATCCAAGGTGTCTTGCCCGGACTCTAGAAATACAGATGGGAACATATCGGACTATTGAGGAATGTCGAGGTGATTTATCAAAAGTGTCCGATAAAAAGTACCATTAAAAGGCATCGATATCAACTGCTTCAGACTGCCATTGGCTTTTTCTAGAGTCGAAGAGCGATCAACCGGTCATTTTGAAGACCAATACAACCTAGTTATCCTCACTACTGCTTGTCACTTTCTACTGTTTTTCAACGTAGTCAATCTAGAGCATTTGAAAGAGAGAACCACTGCGTGTTTAGGGATTATCGCCCGGCCCCATTTGACCTTCTGATGAAGCTGTTCGAACTAACCTTTCGTGATCATGTTACTAAACACAGAATGCACACTCAGCACGTAGTCGGACTGGTGTTGTTGATTTGGTTAATTAATTAAAGGTCGATCTGAGCGGAAAACTCATGATAGGTGTCAAACTGGTGGACGATGTGAGTCACTTTGCATGTTTCTTTAGGATTTCGGGCTGCCCTAAGTGCCGAATAGGCTGATAATGAGAAAACATTTCTTCCGCACAATTAAGTGATCAGCGGTTTTTCAGTTGGAAATTCCAGGTGACCGTTTTGCGAACCAGACACGGCAGAGGCGTTCGTGTGTGAATCAGCGTACTTGATGAACTGATCAGGATGAAGGATAATATACACATGAAATGTAAACAGGGAGGCGGAGTTGTTCATTTTGAAACGTTTTGCTAGCGGAAGAGGTAGCAAGTAGCTTGGACCACAAAGATGCTTTGTGAAGCAGTTAGTTAGCTGGTCTCCGGTTGCCGTTGGGATACCACATGTCGATGGAATATGTAGCAAGTTTTCTTGCTGGCACCACCGAATCCATCAGTTTAGTATTGAACATCTCATGATATTTTACCGTTCCATATGAGTGGTAGGAAAAATTACGACGTTACAACGGCTACGGTATCTGATTTGCTGTGAGCAGTAATACTCATAACGGTTCACACCAGGGATCATTTGCAATAAGATTTTACATGCCTTCAAGGTATTTCATATGCATCGTACCGATCGTTTTTTTTTCATTCAGTCACTGGTGTGAAAAATCCAACTTCTTAATTGTCCTATATATTCAGACGGAATTGGTACTCATAACGTCAACATTCTACCTCTTACAATGAGGCTGTCGGAAAGCAATCTGGACCGCTGGCCTCATAACCTTTAGACTGGATTAAACCTTGTAGACTTCCGAAGACTCGACTATATGCTGATATGTCCCCATCGATAATCTTGGTCTCACGATATACTTTACTGATGGGAATGGTGCCAGTAAGCACAAAATAAGGTCTAGGCAATTAGGCCTGAGGCTCATAGCCTAGGTGGGTTTTTCGATAATTTACCTACCATCAAGCATAAGTAAAATAATCCGGTTTAGAATGTAATTTGAGCGGGTTTGAACAAGTCTCCAAAATGTCTTCCATGACTTAAGAACACAAGCTGATGCGGCTGTGGAAAATTCTCGAAGAATAAAGACAGACCAAATGTTTGGTACTGTGCATGAACATTTTGTTGTGAATGATGTTTGGGTCAAGTCAATATCAGAAAAATCTTGTCCCGTTTTCCCTCAGAGGTTCGTATTCCATCATAGTTATGGCCCACGCGTAGTGGCCAAAATATGGTTTCGTCTGCATTTTGAGTATAGCTACTCACCGCATACAAGCAGACCTAGCCACTACGTTCTAGTCATAGTACATAAAAATCAAAGTAATTCTGTCGAGTACGAGAACAAAACGTGCTTACCGGATACCCTTATACATCAGTTTCAACAATACCTGTAGCTCCGATGGATCGCACATCCTTAGCTGCTTTTAGAAAACTGTCCTCGGTAATGCATATGTTGCACCTGGTACTCATAGTGATGATATCGGACAGTTCCTTGAGAATTCCCAACTACCTCATTGTCTTTATCAGTCCTTGTGCATTTATGTGCTCAGCATAATTGTGCGAGTATTTTCACTGTATATAAACATGCTCCCAATGAACACTTCTGATCATAGTACCACACCTCCTGATGTTAAAGTTTTTTGCAAAAGCAACTCTTTGCACTCTTTGCACGCCGTCTGTAAACATGTTTGTACCCCCAAGAATCTGGATAGGCTTCGGCCGCTTGTTCGTTCATATGCAGGCAGCCGCACACGTGAGGCTGTGTATCCGGTCCACACCAGTCCGTCACTATACTTTTGCAATCACTCCCAGCTCAACAGTCGAACTTTTGTAGTAATGATACCTAAACACTAACTTCATTAATCTTAATTTCGTGTAGACAATCTGACGGCTCTTTTTGGCTGATGCAGAAAAAACTCAAAACCTGGCTAAAGTCATCACGATCAGTAACCAGAACAGAAACACCAAACTCCCAGGGATTGCCGTCATTCTTGAATACCCGGTACATATCCTACCAGCAACTGCAGTCATCGGTATTCATCACCCCTAAATTAGTTCAGGTATTCTAACACAGACAGCAGTTCTGTTGTTTCGATCATTACCCTCTTACTTCTGTGCTCTGGCTTTGCTTGCTACCTCACAGCATTGTGAAGTTGAGTGAAACGAATAGGAGCATAAAGAGCAAACGAACAGAAAAGAAAGGTGTAAATGGAAATCATATAGGCGAAGAAAAATTCATCCACTGACCGCGGTACTTAGTTATGCCACCTAACATCTTCAACCATCAGGTAAGCGCATCTCCTGGACCCCAAACCGGAAGTTTAACAAATCCTACTCGGCCAAATCCACTGGCTGTTTCATACCATTTTGTTGTCATGGGCTGACCACTTCGATTCATCCTCCAATCGCCGCATGCCTTGAAGAATAATGTGCACAACGACGGCATGGACCTATAAGGTAGCCAACTTAACTAGAGTTGAGACGGTTCGAACTTGACACGTCTGGTTTGCCACGAATCAGGAAGCCCGGACCAACGAAGAGTCAATCATTCGGTGAAACAAGATCACAAGTGTATTTACCGTATGCCCATATGTCCAAGGTAAAGAATGGAATAGTGTATGGAGAAGCAACAGCAGCGAGAGAGAGAGAGAGAGAGAGAGAGAGAGAGAGAGAGAGAGGGAGAGGAAGGATGGTAAAGTGAGGTAGGACGGACAAACAGGTTGCACACAATCAACAAAACACATAGGCAATGTCAGATGAGTGAATCGTGAAATTGCAATAGTACAAATGAAATTACAGGTCACAAGGTCGGAGCGGGGAGAGAGAACCAGTCGAATACAAAACGGCAGTGAGTTTGTGAAAGACATGAACCCGACCATATGACGGGAATCGTGGGTACGTGACACAGAATATGTGTCTGTTTGTGAATGAATGAGATGAAAAGCAGGTCAACAATGTAGCACTAAACAGAACAGGGAGAAAAGAAGCGACAGAAGAATTTCAAGTGGACGACATATGAACATTTGCGTAGTTCAAAACTGCCACCTATTGTCGCTCGCACATTTGACAGACAGTACCAGTAGGTAAACAGATAAGATACAGAGTGGGGCTTAAAACGTGCAGTTGTTTGTGTGTAAGGATGAATAGTCGTTGAGTACGGGTGAGGAAGGCGAGCTGGAATCACAGTAGTGGATAGTGTGGATCACAAGTCACGAACAACGGGAAACTCGGTGACGCGAATTGATGACACAGCGTTTGTCGGATCATCCACGAGCGATCCCGAGGGAGCGTGGGCGGCTGTGAATAGTCCCGTTTGAGCCGGCTGAGCAGTGACGATACAGTCAACTAAAAAATGAAGAAATAAAGTATATGATCAAAATACATGGGACATTATCAATATGACGCCGTTGAACTCGGAAATGATCGTGGAGAACTGAAAAAATGAAAACAACCATGAAACAGAATAACAATCCTAAAAGTGAGGTAAAGGCCTAGAACTGACCTCGAACGTCCAAAATGTAAAAAAACCCACGACCAAGAAGCAACACGGTATTAAAGGACCCGTACTGATGACCAACGTCTACGCACTTCGATGTCAGGAACAGACTAGATTCAGAAGGTACCAGACAAAATTGACTTTGCATACCGAATGAATTCATTTGACAGTATTTCGTAACAGTTTCAATGCTGAACCAGCTCACTGATCTATCCCGGTCGTCTGTGGTTCATCAATTAGGGTCAGGGTTTTCAACGGTTACACGGTTCACTCACTCGACTGTAAACGTGTATGACTGAATACGAAAGGAATGTAACAACAGGTGCACGGCAACGGAAATCGATAAAATACCCCACTGGTGTTCGAATTGCTAAGTCAGAATTCAGTACTGGAAACTCGGCTTTTTCTTGGATTTATACACTACCATTGAAAAATTCGAAATATCATCATTGTTCACTTATCCGTTATCCAATACTCTTCTGTTTCCTGGCTTCAAAGTCATTTCTAAGGTGATTCCCGTTTTTGGATCGCGTCGGACATGGATGGTATTCGTAAAACACGTTACCTAAACATGAGAAACATGGATAAGTATGATCAAGTATCGTATTTGTGTAGGATTTTCCTTTACCTATCTCGCTCTGTTTGATCACAACTTCTCTCTAGCACTTTTACTGTATACTTCTATTACTATCCGTTTTTCCGACACAACTTATTTGCGAAACAAATGGCCACTCAAACTAAACTGAACCCAATGTGTCGGCTCAGCAGACTAGAGGGCATTCGCATACTGGTTTAGACATAAATCTCGAACACTGTACACAATTCGGATAGAATAAATCCACAGCCGAATCTCAAAGCGAATACTGAATACATGTACTCATGAAAATCGGGAATTTATTGCGAGATGATTACCAAATGAATTGAATTACCGGGGACAACAAATGGTGCATTCGCCGGAAGTGGCAACGCTGAATCGTGATCCGGTAATTCGTGTCCGAGAACCGAATGGATCGCCGCCTCGGCGCATTGAGACACAAGAGATGGAGCCGGGGTTGTATGCGGAGAAACCTGTTCATGTGACGTGGGTACAGGTGTGGACTCAAGAGTAGGGCAAGATGTGAACTCAGATGTAAATGGTAAAGGTGCAGCTGCAGGTGCGGGAGTAGGTACAGGTGGAGGCGGGAAAAGTTGATCCAGTAATTCGGGCAAAAAAGAGGATAATTGTTTAGCTGTCAAATCCCATAACACGGCCTCGGGTGCATTCGGAGGAGCATCACGCATGAGGATTGGAGGTGTATCGTGAGTGCCTGTGTACATGACGAGCAAAACGTTTTTCAACGACTCACGGACCGCATCAGTCTGCAACGAAACAAACCGCAGATGTGGACGACAGCAAGAAAATGGAATGTACAATAAAAAATATAAATGATGGGAATACGGAAGTTCCAAAACCCTACGGTGTCAGAATCACACAAACTAAAACGACAGATAAACATAGAAAGATGTTGCTTTCAGTTTAGCTACTCGTGAATAGTCTATTCGCGCATCGACATTTCAAGTTGGACAACGGGCTCGGACTGTAATTTGCACCGGAAACCAACAAGAGCGAGCGGTGACAAAAATCACAATCCCTCGGACATTGCAGATGCGCATCACAAGACCACGGTGAAAAGTCAAAGAGTTTTAAAACTAAGATGATTTGAGATTGGTCGAGGGTGACAACTCACCAGGGAATCTGAACTGCTTGCTTGCATGTACTGTTCCATATAGACTAGCATACGAGTCCAAAGAGTGTGAAAATTTTCCGATTTGTGAAGCGGGCGCAAGTGCTGCAGGAACACTTTGGTCAGAAGCGGAATAGCCCGCATTCGTGGGTCCGCGTATTCCACAGCATGGTACGGGACTGAGGACGCCTGCCTCGGGCGGCCAGCCTTCGGTGAGCGAGTGTTATCTGCCACAGCTGCTGCTTCTTCCACGGCAATACTCTCCAGAAAACCGGACAGCAACGGAAACAGCACCTGAAAGATGGGAGGGGAGACGATATGATTCATTTCGATGGTTTACTGGACCAATTGTGTTTCATCCAGGCAGCGTAGAATACACGATGACGTTTTCCTAAACTATAAGAATGATAATCAGGAAGTAGGCTGAGATTCCGTCAATCATTTTGCGTCCATTCGTTGCAAATGGAACCATTGTGGTGGTACCAATATTGATCTTCAGTTACCGGCACCCGTGAACTGTCATCCAGGACCACAGGGTAGTCTTCAAAAGTCGAAAAATACGTGCTAACAGCATACACGAAAACTACTTGGCCTTCCTGTCTGAAAATACACAGTTTGTTGAAATTCGAAGGGCATCGTGGTTTCTGGAATTAACCTATTAACTATATACAACTATGCACCCAGACAGAGATATTATGTTGACTACAGTTACCATTTCGTGACCATTAAAAACAAAGACATTCTGGGATATTATCCATTCTAAGAACAAATGTTTTACGGTAAACATCAGAGGTACGCCTACCCAACTTTTATACTCGAAGAACAAAAGTACCTCATGTGAGCGCACTCTACCGGACAGCAGAGCGGGCCGATGAGGTTGCTATCGCAATGAAAAGTCGAACACACACAATGCCTTGATTTATTGAGAGCCAGCTTCAACAAGGATAGCCACAGGGCGGATCAGGGGTACTCCCTTTAACGTACCAGTGACAAAAATCTAAGCCCCGACGCTACAACTTGAGCCAGACAATGAAGACGAGTTCTACAGCGACCTCCAGAACCCAATCGATCGAATCTTCAAGCGTGACACTTTGATGATAGCATGAGACCGGAACGCCTACATAGGTCCCGCCGACGAGCAGATACAATATACACTGGGAAAATTTGGCCTTGGTGAGCGACGCGAAAATGGCGACCGTTCATTTGCATTTGCAGATCTCAATCGACTGATCGTCACTAATACTCGCTTTCAACATCCGAAGAAACGCGTGTAGACTTGAAACCCCAACGACGACAGGACAGCGCACCAGATCAACTATATCTTGGTGAGATCTCGATGAGCCTCTTCGGTAGAGAACAGTCGAGCATACTGCGGTGGCGGAACTAGAAATGCTAATGGTACTGACCACACTCTTGTACGTGCCAACCTCAATATCCATCTCTCAGTCCGACGTAAGTCTCGCCCCCAAGGCAGAATTGATGTCTCTTCGTCAGCAATTCCCGACAAAGCTCAAACCTTATCGAACGCTATCGCCTCCTTACTGGACATAACCTCTGTCGGCGGCAGTATAGATGAGCAATGGACTGTGCTGAAAGTATACACAACAGGGGTCACCCAAGAGCTAGGGAGGCGAGACTCAACAATTCACTCAATTTCCGCGTCCTTCGCCGGGAAGCTACGCACTTTGTAAAGAACGATCGTAAACGGTACCGATCCAAAAAGGAGATAAGATGAAGACCACAGTCGCCGTCGCAGACTTCGGAAAACACTTCCGACTGACACGCTATGCTTCAGGGAAAAAGACATCATTACCTTTCTTGCTATGGGACAACAATGGTCATCTCATACTCGGAAGCGAGCAAGACGTCCGAAGTATTTTAGTGAGCTACAAAACCGCCCTCCTCCTCAGCCAAGCTGCGCAGTGTCACCGGACAACGCCGAACAACACGAAATAAACCAAGAGCCACCCAGCCGACCAAAAGTAGTTTCAGCCGTCAATAGAATGAAAAACAGGAACTCTCCGGGTGAGGAAGGTATCCCAAATGGGATATTCAAGATCTGTCTGCCAAAGGTGTCAGCTCCTCTAGCTTTGCTATTCCGCCAAATTCGGGAAGTCGGAGTTTTCTCTACAGATTAAGAAACTTCTATCCTACTCCCCATACCAATAGTGGTGACAAAATTACCCGCGCGAACTACAGGTAAATCAGACTCATTGACACAGCGGCTAACCTTTTCTCCGCTATTCTCCTATGCCCCATTGTTGCCCCAAGGAAAGTTCAAATGTGCTCAAATCAATGTGGCTTTCACAGAGGAAGAGGTTGCGCCGACCAAATCTTCACGGTGCGACGAATCCTCGTGCCCGTTACAAACTCCAAAAACCAACCGCAGTCTGCTTCATTACCTTTCGAATTGCGCTCGATTTATTCGGTCGAGAGTGATTTGGAGTATATTAGGAGCTGACGGGATGCCTGAATAGTACACAAGACTGCTGAGGTCGTATGAAGCGGTTACCGAAGCTAATGTTCACGCCTATGACGAAGAGTCTCCAGAGTTTCCGCTCGACTCCGGCGTCCGTTAAGGTTGTCCACAGCTACTAGTCCTGTCTAACTACGCCATAGAGTGGGTGATGCGGCGTGCCTTCAGGGTACCGAGTGATTCAACGAAGCCAGGAGACCTGGACAGCTGGTCTCAAATTCGGCGATATCATCGTCGTTCTGAGAGACGAACCAACAGACTCCGTCCCAGTTAGTGGCCGAATCTTGGAACTGGTGAGCGACACTGCCTCCAAAGGAAACATACATGCTGGGGTGAGTGTTGTTCAAAACGTTCTTCGTAGATTGAACCAACATGTCTATCATGTGGTGGTAAATGACAACACGAATTCTTACGTTCGTTTCTTTGCTGACAGGTGAGCAAAACGGATGACCAAACAAGAACAGCTCATTGCAAATTAATGTACAGTCTATCTATGAACAAGCAGATTTGTAGTCCATAAGATCCAGTTAGAACTGCCAACAAAGGTCGACCAGCTGGCATACTTTTCATTGTCCCTGACAGATAACTAGCGGGACCGAAAAAGAACGAAACGGATACTTTCCCATTGCTGTGTAAAATATTTTCATGTCGATCTTCACTTCCGACGAGGGGACAAAAATTAAAGCTGCACAAAATTGAACAACTAACGCGTACCTAATGACATGCTTAAACGAAATCACTCAGTCAGGTGATTCACCCAGTCAACAATCACGTATGAGTCAGCCAACGACGGTCCTACATTAGTTCTGGCATACGAGCGAACACACATACTGCCTTCTCGTGGAGGTGTTTAACCTAAAGGCCAAAAGCGAACGTTCGATGCTTTCCACCGGGTTGACTGATACTGTCTACGAGAGTTGGCTAAACCCTGATTTCAAACCAACCACAGACAGCGGACCAAGTATACAGCACTATGCTCACTGGCATCTGTAGAGGAGGGTGCACTGGGCACCTAGGATGTCTGGCCTCGCCCGAAGGGCGTATGAACTGAGCATTCAGTTACCGGCCCCCAGCTGGTTACGGACCCCACGCTTCCTCTCGCTGCCTTTCAGGTTAAGCTTTGGATAGCTAAGGGCTCTAACTGTGTACCCCCAAGAAAATCACCGGCTTTGGCCTGGGCAAACCGGCAGTATTGCGCCCTGAAACGAATCGAAATCGGACTCCATCTGCCCCTTCCTCCCCGATTGTACTGTGTTTTGTTTGGTACATTGCCTGAAATCAGGAGGATGTCAGTATATGAGCAAATATGTACACATTATATATATATATATATATATATATATATATATATTATATATATATATATATATATATATATATATATATATATATATATATATATCGTGAACTTGGCTTGCCTTTTGACCATTGCTTATTGTGGGGACTATTACAACAGCAACACACCAAGCAGCGAAGACATGCGGAATAAATCAAAGACCTGCACAGCAACTTCGAATGAACTTACCTGTTCAAAACATTCTTCCCACTGAGAACCGGAAAGTGGATGGAGAACGGACGATAAGAGCACGCGGTGCAAATAGGATAGCGCGTCCGTACGCACTTCTCGCCGACAATCACAGCACAATCGAGCTATTGCTTGGAGCAACGGACGCCAGCAGTTTGGCCACAGGTAGTTCGCATCAACGGTTACAGATTCAGCTGCCTGTTTCTCATCATTAGGAGGCTCATCACTGGTACCGGCCTCAAAATCAGAACCACATGTGGCACCCGTATACTTCCATTCTGTGTAAATTGATGTGGCTCGAGTCAACAGCAAGTGGATAAGGTCTAGCAACTAGCAACGGAAGGAGAAAAACCACGAGAAATATCTTATCATAGGCGAGAGGTAGAAGTATGCTTAATCACAAAAGTACATAAGTTCCGATTTCTGTTCAACTGGATTAGGCACATAAAGCCAGGTGGAAACGAGACTGAATGGTGTAACATACTTCAATTAAGACAGATCAGAACGAGAAACAAGCGATAGGAGAGAAAGCAAAATATTGTCAGAAACGAAGCATTTAGGACTCACAGGTACGCGAACACGCTCTAACCCGAACCCCACACAGTAAAAGATAATCATGTTCTGTATTCATCGCGATAAGAGTACTTCGGAGAGAAACCTGTATGTTCCCTGAAGAATATAGGTTGGCTTACAAACCCGTTTCCATATATTCGTAATCCCAA
Organism: Fasciola hepatica; assembly: GCA_948099385.1. Classification (NCBI taxonomy): domain Eukaryota; kingdom Metazoa; phylum Platyhelminthes; class Trematoda; order Plagiorchiida; family Fasciolidae; genus Fasciola; species Fasciola hepatica. Next base: position 13,219,262 of record CANUEZ040000182.1, read on the forward strand.
TCTTGCCAATACACAAATGACTACATAGGAAATTATGCAAAAACAAGGAACCTGGTCTGGTCCTGTTTCCCTTTGTTGTGATCTAGATTTATCTACAGATCGGATCAATACGAATTTTTAACTCCACACTGAACACATCAGTGTACTGATTTCGTTGATTACCGAGCGGCATCATCCGGTCGGAAGTGGCATAACTCGAGGCAGTGAAAAACACAACAAAAGCGAATCCACGCAAAAAGCAAGTTCAAATGCAAGCACGCTATTGACTGTGACACATGATTATGTCACCTAGAGTCCCCGGCCATTGGAAAGAGGAACATTGTGGGCCCCATTCGAAAAGCATAACACGTTCTGTGCAACCAAGTGAACTGCAATTATCTGATTTACGTTCAAAATAATGACTTTACACTAGTTCGGAACCCGTTGTGGGACTGTGGGCGGAAAAGTGAGCTAAAGTCACGAATTGTTTTCGTGCGCACAAGCTGGATCGTGGAAATGGATCCCCATGGCTTCTTCATCATCATCATCATCATCATCATCATCGTCGTAAAGCGTTAAACAGTAGGGCAAGCCCCACTGACCACTGCCTTTCTCACCATGTTGCACGTTAAATTAGAAAGTATGAATATACAAGATGGACAGAGAGTGGACCTACATGGGTGGGAAAAGGAAAGAATGCCCTAGTAGCCAACACACGGAATACACAGTCTAACTGTACAAACGCACATCGATCAGTCGTTCTGATTCGATAGAAAGTGACAACACGATCGCCACTGTTCGCGGTTCGCTGCCATATCCTTCAGTGTCTCCATCCAACTGGTAGACGGATCTTTTGGACCCCAACCACGAAGACGTGAAGCACCTATTTTTTCTAAGTTTGCTGTACATTTTCTCATTCCTCGCTGCCACGTCATCTGTTGATCTCCACGTGGTCTCTTCCAGTCCCTAGGAGGGGCGGAGAATAGGACACGGTACAGTAGACGTGTGTTTGACACACGTAACACCTGCAGCAACCAACGAAGTCTACTAAGCTGGATACGCTGTGACAGAACGTTCTCTGAATTAGTACCCAATACTCGCTTTCTGACCTCATCGTTGCTTACTCGGCTATTCCACCCAATCCTAGCGATACTACGTAAACATCGATGGTCGAAAACCTCAAGACGACGAATATCCTCAGCACACAGACTCCAAGTTTCGCAACCATACAACAAAACTGAACGCACTGCGGCACAGTATACACGACCTTTCAAATTCAGTGAAATATCAGGTCGGCGCCAGAAGTGCCTCAGTCCAGTGTACGTCGCTCGAGCCTTCGATATCCACGTACTCACCTCTACTACTGTGCTCCCATCCGTCGTCACGCAGCTACCGAGGTAGGTGAAGTGGTCGACAACTGACAGCACCTCCCCATCGAGCATCAACCTCGGAATCGTTGACGTCCAGTCTTGTAACATCACTTTACACTTTGAAGGTGCAAAGCGCATGCCGAATGGAGCTACAGCTCTTGCGAGATTATCTAGTGCACGCTGAGCATGTTCCGTAGATTCGAACAAACGGACAATTTCGTCTGCGTAATCTAGGTCACATAGCTTTTCACTATTTCATAGTTCGACGCCCACATCCTGAAGATTTTGCAGCGCACTGTCCATCATTTCGTCCATGACGAAGTTGAACAGGAATGGAGACATGGGACATCCCTGTCGAACACCACTGGTTGTTTCGAACCAACCGGATAGTTCACCGTAAACCCTTACGCGGCCAGAAGTATGAGAATACAATGATCTCATAAGGTTCATGAACTTCTGGGGCATACCTTTTCGACGAAGAACACTGAAAAGCGATGTTCGATCAACTGAATCGAAGGCACCTTTCAGGTCTAAGAAAAGCATTATTGTCGGTCGGCGGTGCGTGAGACGCGTTTCAAGTAGTAAGCGATAAGTAAAAATCTGGTCGATGCATCCTCGACCTGGGTGGAATCCAGCCTGCTGTTCGCGGGCATCCCTCTCGCGAGTGGGTGTAAGACGATGCAGCAAAATAGAAGCTAATACTATCGGGATTAAACTAATCCCACGATGATTACTACAGTCATTGCGTATTCCCTTCTTGAAGATGGGAACCATCAACGACTCACTCCATATTGACGGAATATGCTCCTCGTTCTAAATGTCACGGAGCAAGACGGTAAGTGATTTTATCAAAGCATCTCCACCCAGTTTGAAAAGAACTGGAGGAAGTTCGTCGGAACCTGCCGCTTTCCCTCGCCCTAGTAATCGAACGCATGACTCTACTTCTACTTCTGATGGGGGCTCAAGTGATACCACCCAAGGAGTCACAGTTGTTGACACGGGAGTAACTACACTAGCTTGCGGCCAGCTAAACTGTTCCTTGAAGTATTCGGCCCATCGTTCAAGCCTTTGCTGTTTGCTATGGATGGGTCTCCATTTCTATCGCAAATCGTTTCACTGACCTACATGCGCCGTCCACTGATGTCACGAATAAGTTTGAACAGTCTTTGACTGTTACCTGAAGCAGCTGCTATTTCCATTTATTCGGCTACCGTGATCCACCAATTTTCGCAATCATTCTTAAGGCTTTTCGTAACTTGTCTTTGCAGCTTTCTCCGCATCTTATTCATCTCCTTACGGTTCGAAGGCTGACGGTTTTGCTCCATTATACTCAACGACTCTTGCGAGATCCAGTGTCTTTGATGGACAACGGATCGAGGACCACAGGCAAAACCTGCTGCAACGTGCATCGCCTGTTTGATAAGAACCCAATGCTCATCTACATTACCGTTCGCTGTAGATCCTAGCTCATGTGCTAAATTCTGCTCATAACGGGTGCGTACTTCCGGATCACACAAACGTTGCACCGCTAATCCGGTTTGCGGTTTGCGACGATGACCATTTAACTGGAGAGATAATCACATTAAAACTAAGGCATGGTCCGACTCTACGTACGTGGACCAGTAAGATCTACAGTTCTGAACAGAACTGCGCAACCGGTAGCTTACGGAGATAGAGTCAATTTGACTCAAAGCACCTATAGAGTTAGAGCGCCATGTCGCTGTGCGACGCGAGCTGTGTCGGAAATTGGTGCTAGACAAGAACAATCGATTGTCTGCACAAATCTGGAGAAGTCTATCCCTGTTATCTGTACGCTCAGCGGGTAAAGCACAACGCCCACCCAAACAGGCTTCTGACACACTGAGTTTGCCAACTTGTGCATTAAAGTCACCAGCTAGCACTACAATATCAGAACCTTTTCTGCTACGAACGAGAGTGGCGAGTGCATCACAGAACTCATCATTCTGCAAGTCTGAGCTGCAATCCGTTGGGGTGTACGCCGAGATCACGAACAAACTGCGTTTAACACAACTATCCTTTCGAACGCCAACTGACCCCTGGAGTCTCACAGCACATAAACGACTGTTAACAGGGATCCAGTCTAAAAGGGCAGCCTCAGCCTTCTCAGTCAAGACTATTCCTACACCACGTTGACCCACAGCTCGAGCTATTTCGTCTCCTGAAGTGCGCAGAAAATACCTCGATGAGATACCAGGAGAAGTTAGTTGAATTACATTGCTCGAATCCTGTATACGCGTTTCACTTAAGCAGCAGACATCAATTTTCAGAGAATCTATTGTGCGTGCTAGGCATGCCTTCTGACCGGCCTGCATGAGTGTACGCACGTTGAAGCAGCCGAGATCAAGAGGCTGACAAGGCTTGAGAAAATGTGAGTTACTAGACAGAGGATTATTTCCGACACTATTTGTCAATGAATCGTTGCAAGTATCGACCGTGTTGTCAGTGGGAGCATTATGGGGGGATAGATGGGGCAAAGAGAGGTGGTTAGGGACAGAAGACAAAGGTTGAATAAAAGAGAGGGAACTCTGAGCAGTAGCACACTTATCACTACCCACCCCGCTCGATGCAATGGGCAGCGAGGTCCTGATTAGCCTGCACGACGAAAGATGCAGTATGGAATTCTTTCTATTCGTGCAGTTCATGGGAGATGTTGGATGGGTACTGCTAGGGTGTCCAGCCACAAAGCAGGAGAACGATTAGGGTCCTCATCCAAAGCCTTTAGTTCTAACAAGAACCTATCCGCAAGGCTTCCGCTGTTGCGAAGCAAACCACACTCCACCACAATGAACTCGAAGCCCCGAAAAGAAAAGGCGGAGATCTTCGGTTCATCTCAGTAAAAACCAATGCATCGGTGAACGGATTTACTACTTTTCCGCTCAGAGAAGTATAATGGTTGAGTGGAGGGTCGCAGATAACCTAAACCAAAGTTGATCGACAGTCTTACTAGCGACAAAGCTTAGTCGGCCGTAGCGCAGTCTTCTAGGATGCGCAGGACATTCTTTCGAACTAAGATGGCGGCTAGGGAACTGCGTGGTATCGTGGGTGCGTCTGTCTGCCAGCGGTACAGAAGGAAGAGCGAGGCGTCCCCGACTGGCTTCTTTAATATCTCTGTTATCTAAATCAGAACAGTCCTGTGGATAGGATAGTAAAGATTATCGATCAGATGTCATACCTGGACTGCAATTACTCCAGTGGTCGGACTGAGGAGGATTTCACGGGTCCAGGAACTTTTCTGCGCACGATAAGCTCCTCTACCATGCGGATCCACGTCAAGGTCTGAATCGGAATCGGAGTGCACGTGGTGGTGCAACGTTCCGGAATGTTGAGTGGGTGACTTTGCAGTTGAACGAACTGCGCGTCGTGGACTGGACGGAGAAGTGGTCACTTCAGCGGTCCCGTAAGCGGACTTGTCGGAACTGTGGGGGCTAGTTTCGGGGTTGAGTGAGACTCGATTCTGGACCCATTTGGGATGGCGGCGCAGGCAGGTTTCTACGAATACACGTAGAGTGACTACACAGTACTGTAATAAGAGAAAATGAACTGATGAGTGTTTTAGTTACGGTAGAACTCAATAACTTGAATCTATTCCTAAAGTTACCGGTGTTTTTTAGTTAAAGAACTAGTCTAAAAACTATTTTTGGTAAAAGTAACAAATAAACTGATGGCTTTTCTAATCGAGAGTTTATCTGAGGCAAAATAAAACACGCGGAACTACCTGAGTATTGGGTACTTCAATGAACAAACTAGACACAGTGAGTTGGGCGAACAAATATCTAGGAGGCAGATTCAAACACCTGATAAGAAGGGTCGAAAAAGATCCCTTTTCCATGAATCAAGTTCAAAATTCATGCATATACGAAACACTAGGCTTGAGTAAGCCCAATAGTCCGCACGAAAAAGGAGAGGGAAGAGAAACAGAAGATGCATATGACAGTGTGCAGCAAACTGAACGTACCTGGAAATTGTCTGGAGTGATATGGGCAGGATCACGGACAAGAAAAGCCAAACAATCAGACGCACGTTCCAATGTGGCCGCATCCCGTAACCCGATGTATACAGGCAGGGCAAGTGCACTAGAAGGAATCAGTTGATGTGGTTGCCCGGATCGCTTCAGAGGGCGCTCGATGGACTTCTGGCCTATAATCCAAAAAATGACTCAATGGAAATTTCTCCCAACATAATAATGAATTAACTGTTATCTTGGACACTAAACGGGTTAGACGCTCAATCTGCAGTCACACTATACACAACAGTGTGTTCCGTGGAGTTTCATCAAATCAAATAGAGACAGTACTTTGTTGAACTGAGCAAATTGGTATGAATCTCATCAAACCAGGATGATTACCAATAACTAACTAGCTTTTATGATCCTGAGTTTCCATGTCACGCTCTTTTGCATAAGCGCCGAGAGAAATGTGTACCGTAACAGAAGTGCCCTGTCCATCATCAAGAACAACCACAATCATAATCATAAGCCTAATAACAGAAGATCACTTTAGGGACTAATGAGCCAACAGTCAAAACAATTTGAGTGACAATGAACTAACCCCAAAGTGCTACGGTGCTAAGGTTTTTATCTTGACCATAAAAACGTTAAGTGCAGGAACCGATACCACTGGACCATCATTGGCTGGAGCTCTGGCATACCCCGTCAATGCCATACAATGCTCGGTGTCTCCCAGAGCTGAGTTCCAACGCTAACCAACCAACAATCTTCAACAGATGCACTTAATATTGTAAAAATATCGGCGGACGAACGTCGATGATCTTTTACCTAAAGCATACAAAAATATGAAAATAAACACCACTGAAAAAGAATCACATGTAGTGCATCGTGTACACACGAAATGATGGAACGAGGGCGTTGAGAACAAAGACAAACCCCTATTCCCCTACGACAAAGAAACAGTGATCGCCCACCTCCCAGGGACGACGTCACATCTGGCCGAGCACAGCTCGGACTGGCAGATGAGTCCGTTGGTTCTCCGACGTCAACCATGATCCAAGTATTCACTGAATTTGCGCGGACGGGCGAGAACACCGCGGTGTCTACCGATTGAACTCCTTCGGTTGTAGAACTCTCGTTGTCTACAGTTGGTTTGCGTCTATTGTAAGTTAATTCCGCGGCTTCACTATCACTGGTGTAGCCTCGATCCGGAGATGTACCAGAGTCGGACGGACACGTCCGTGTGGAGGTAATATCTTGCATACTGACATCTGCGAAATGAAGAAAGCCAAAAGAAAGCCGGAATTAAATAAAACCCAAGAAACAGAACTTTTACTGCATGCCTGCACATGAGTGCAGTGGAAGGGGAATTCCCCGTAGCCTTAAAGGCCCAGCGTTCTAGGGATTACAGGAATCCAGACCTAAGACTTGGAATGGAGAACCACAATGTCCCAATAGGTCGGGTGTGATAAAGAGCCTGACGACAGTGGGGATCACTGCTTACCGCCAAATTCAAATTACCACCCTTTATTCTTTTCTTTGTATGTTTGTTCCGATCCTGTCGACATTCATTGGCTGAAAATACGCCGACGATGTAGTTTTAGGATGTGAATTACCGACACCGACACACTTCACAAATTCGGATCAAACTAAACCGAGTTGTTAACTGGTCCCCAATCTGCTTCCTTGTACTGAATGCTTCTAAGTGTCAGGATGTATCATTTCCCTCATTTTCTAATGAACCACACAGGAGCCTCATTAACAGGTTTTCTCTCCTATCGGCAAACAATGAACCCAGACCAATATCACTAAAGGTTAAACATTCTGGTGTTACAATAGCTCATAATCTTTTATGGTCCATGCACGCTTAATTGGCGTTTTGTAAAGTTAAAATCGTGTCATATTTTTCACTTCGTCTCGGATTACTTCCGGTCCCCATCACCGATTTTTTTAAATTTGTGACTTCATGCCTTCTCCCACACTGGTTAGACCGCTCTCTAGTTATTTTCCCTGGTCTATTGAAGAAAGATTTTAACCTGATGATAAGATTCATAAAACACATCTCCAAATGCAGTGGCATGTCCAGCGATACACTTGTTAATACTATGATAAGCACTTCGAAGCTTGCGGCCAGTTTACTTCAAAAATACTTCAGATATGTATCAACCTCTACACAAACAACTTCCAAGAGCTGTCTACAAAACGTACGCGTCTAAAGTTCACATTTCTATTTTCTACCACTGACGCTTTTACGTAAAGCAAACCGTGCTGATACCGTGATTTTGGCAGGAGATTTGAAGGCTAGAGTGGATCACCTGTCATCGAATGAGGCGCATCTAGGACGCCTTTTTGGCCTAGATTCCTGTCGCTTGGAAAACGGGGAACGGTTGTTGGCCCTGTGCTCAGAACACCGCCTGTTCCTCATTAGTACTAACTTCGGACGTTCTGATCACCGGTACGCCACGTGGTGTCCGCCCTCTTCCAGGTAACAGTGGACTCAGATCAACCACATCGCTATAAGCCACAAGTGGCGGGATTGCATACAAGATTTTCACTCATACTGGAGCACCCTCCTTGATTCCGACCACGCATTAGATTGTACTAAGCTGCCCATGTGCTTCGACGGGCGCCCAAAACAAATGCAACAACGACAGCTAGATTGCGATAAGCTCTCTGATCCAAAACGCCCTAGCTGTAGCCCCACCTGAATACACAAAACAGCAAAGGTCGCTTATCAGGAATGGCTTGCATTCTGCTGGTCTAGTAAGCTGTAGTCTGTCTCATCGTGCCACAAGAGCCTAGATTTCTGCTGAATCTGTGCTCTTTCTCGATGCATGCCAGTCGATCCCGGCTGGAAACGAGTATAATGCAACACGTCTCGACACGATACATGTACATACCGCGAGTCTTCGTAAAAACCGCGAAACCTGGTGGTCGCAGCGAGCATCAGAGATGAAGCGTGCTGCCGTCATGGGAAATTCCCGCTAGCTGTTCTGTCTCATTCGAGTCACCGATAGGAAGCTATTAGGTGTTACTGAAACAATCTGAAGCTGACGGTTCGCAAATTCATAATCAAAAGTGGCGTCTCGATCACTGGGCGGAGCACTTCCAGACACAATTTAGCTGGCCCTTGGTGTCGGCCTCTCTTATAGCTCTTCCGGCGCACGCCCAGTGGTGCGTTTCGACAGATCCATCTACCGAGGCGGAGATCCAGGCCTTACGAAATCATAAGTCGCCAGGCTCTGATGGCATTCCCGCCGTCTTATTTTAAGATGGTGAGATGCCGCTCGTTAGAGAACTTCATGTTTTGTCCTCGAAAATTTGGAATTCTGAGCAAGTCCCGTCCTTGAAGGGGGAATCGATTGTTGTCCCCATTGTTAAGAAAGGCTCACGCACTGACTGCGCTAACCATAGGAGTGTAAGCCTTACCCCGATAGCGTCGCAGCTGCTTGTGTCTGTCATACTTCGCAGACTGTACCAAACGCGTGAAGAGCAGACTAATGAGGAGCAATCATGGTTTCGCGCCGGTCATGGTAAATCGACCAAATCTTCACCCTCCGACAAATGCTAGTGCACCATCACACTTTCCAAAGACCGACAGCCATCGTGTTCCTGGACATTCGCGCGGCCTTCAACTCCATCGATAGGTTTGCACTGTGGAATTGTGTTGAGAAATGGAGTACCCGAGAAGTATGCATCAATCCTCAAAGAGTTGTTTCGTCATACCTCAGGTAGAGTAGAGGCCTATGGCCAGCTATCGCCCTCATTTTTGTCTCCAGTGAAGTTCGACAAGGCTGCCCTATATCCTGCGCGCACTTCTCCATGTTGTAATTCTGTTTTGCTGTATCATGCCCGTCTGTTTGTTGATCCCGTAAAAGTCATCACAGACTTACGGAATTGTTTAACCGGGTGAAAACTACCATAATTTGTATGCATTTATCGATTCCGTATTGTACATCCACACATGTGTAAATGCTGAAAATCCACCCAACTGGGTGCATAAAAGTACTACTGGCTTGACTTAGAAGTTACCGGCAATGGCGGGGATTTGAATGTCGGAACGCCGAGGTGGTAAGCGATCACTTTAAACCGTTCGATCATCACTTGTCATGAAGATGAACTAACAGTAACAAGCAACTTAAAGCTAATTCACGTTCAAAATAAGTGATAAAGTCTCTGCAAACCGACCGCTAACGGGATGAACAGGGCCAATCAAATCGTAAACAGCACATAAGTATAGGAATTATAAAACGAACTGGAGGAAACTGTTTTGCTAGGTCGACTGTTTTAGTGGGAAATTCATCACAATCCTGATTCGCCGCTTTGTAACGAGTACCACGGGCAGATGCATGGCTAAACCGAGGAACGGTGTATTTTCACATAAAATCTCGGCGTGCGACCAAATAGACGGGAGCGCGGAATCCGAGCATGACTCACATTTTGTGACGATTAACACAACTGTTCCCGTGTTGGGTTACCGTCGTACCACCTTGTGTTCAGACTTCGGAGTAAAAAGCTTCCGTGAGGGTTCCTAAAGAAAACCCTCTTCTGTATTGTGCGCAGTCGTAAAGCATAATTCGCCCAGAAATCTCCAATGGTCCCTCGGGAAACATTTCTTATTCGTCTGATCTTCATTCTTTACATCCAAATTAAAAATGCATACGGGAAGACACAACGAGTCGTAACCGAAAACTTGTAACTCTCAGTAAGGCCAAAAACTCGGAGTCAAGAAAAAGTAGAGGATCAATTATCAGACCCAAGCATTTTCTTCACCCAACTGACGTCAAACTTCCAACACATTGCGAAACGGGACAATAGGCTGCTCTAACTAGAACTGCTGAAACCTTTCGAACAGGTGTGTTGTTTTCGAAAGTTACTTACTATTACGCGACTACCTCCTGTAAGAGGATAAGCTGGCTCCTGGATATCACGAGCCATTGCTGACCAGGCGCGGCGGTCGGAAGAGAGCTCGGTGCAGATCGTGATCCAGTCCTTTTTCCATCACCGGACTTCAGGACCGACCGAAGGCTCAGAAGTTCTACGTCTTTTTCTCTTGTGCTGGTCCACGTGTTGAGCTGTCCACGAAGGCGAGAACACCAACCAGGACAAGGAGTAAAGCAGAGTGTTTGTTTGGTTATCTCTGACTCGGGTCGCCGAAGGGCATGGCCGAAACATTGCAGTCGTCGACGTTGGTAAAGGATGGAAAGCACATCAACATCAGAGCATCGTCTCCTTACTTCTTCGTTGGACACCCTGTCGTGCCAGTTGAATGTGAGGATTTGTCGCATGCATCAGTGATCGAAAACCTCCAGCCTTCCGGTATCCTCAGCTGGCAGTGGCCAGGTTTCGCAGCCGCAGATGAGTACCGGGCAGATGGTGGCACGATGAACACGAACTTTGGCTGTTAAGCTGATTTCACTGCGAGTCCATAGCGTTCATCTTAGCTGAAGGAAGACTCTCCTGGCGCTGTTGATCCGTAATACCACTCCACCTTTTGCCTGGACGTTCGGAAGCAGAATTGAGTCTAGGTATCTGAATGAAGGGGCGTATTCGAAGGGTTGGCCATTGATTGACAGTTGTTGAATCGTCGGGCCTAGATGGGTTGTGGAAGCTTTTGTTTCGATTGAATTTACTTCTAGCCCGATAGACTTCGCAAAAGAATTGATTCGGTCGATGATTGGTTGCAGCGTTTGGGAAAGCCGCCTAGCACGAAAATATCATCCGTGAACTCCAGGTCAAAGATGTATATTCCCGGCCTAAGCTGAACGCCAGGGTTGTCGTGTAATGCATGACCCACTGTCCGATCAATGGTGTAGCTGAACAACACCGGTGAGAGGGGACAGCTCTATCTCACTCCGGTAGTGGGTGTGAATTCATGGGATTCTTCGCCGTACATACGAACCCCGGCACCAGTTGTAGAGTAATACCCCCCCCCCCAACCGCCTTAAAAGTTTATCGGGCGTTCCACGGGACTGGATTATCGTCCAAAGGGACTCACGTTTAACCGAATCGAAGGTGGCCCGGAAGTCGATGAAACAAGCTACCGTTGGCTTCCGGAACTAATAGCGGTGATCCAGTATTCGGCGCAGTGTGAAGATTTGACCCACACAGCCGCTGCCACGGAGAAAACCCAGTTGATTTGGGCAAGTGCGCCGGTCTCTTGCCTTGGAGAAACGGTTTAGTAACAACGCATCAAAAGTCTTTGCGGCGACATCGATCAAGCTAATCCTTCGGTAGTTCTCACATACCGATTCATCGTCTTTCTCGGGAATGGGCAGTGGAATGGACATGTCCCAGTCGGGTGGGACTGCTTCCTCTCGCCAAATGGAGTCAAAAGTGTACATAACCTGTCCATCAATGACGATGACAAGGCTTTACATATTTCTGAAGGTTTCCTGTCGCAACACGAAGAAGGGAATCTTGTTTGATGTGCCTATTCGAGGCGCTGTAAACGAGGCAGAACAGTTTATCAAAGTCATCAGTTCCTAACGTAGTCTCCATTTTTTCGGCTATTTCTATCTAATATCGTTTGCGATCTGCTTTGGTGGAGCGTGTGGCTTCTCATGGCAATCTGTGGCATTCATCACTACCTGCGAGCCGGGCTTCATGTGGTTTGGCTGACAACTGAAGTGTGCCCTCGGAGAGCCACATTTTGCCCACCTTTTTTCCCCGAGTACCATCTACGTAGCTTCCCTGGTTGTCGTCTTTATTTGAGTCCACTGCCCTCCCATGGAAACTTCGTCTTCTAGTGTGTTGGTCATGGAGATCAATTGATTTGTGATTGTTCGTGACAACGCTTCTCGATACTCTGGATTTTCTAGGGCAGCAACGTTTATCCGGAAGGGTGCAGAGACCTTAACACGTGTAGAGTGGTGAATTTTGAAACACACACGCAAAAGGACGTGGTCAGTGCCGTTTGCATTGCCCCTTTTTGTACCTCGGTAAGCCCAGCGATCCTCCACAGAAGAGGTCCAGTGGGATCTTACCAGGATGTGGTCGAGTTGGTGTGCAGTGTGACCATCATTGGAGTACCATGTGAATAGGTGCTTCATGGTGTGTTGAAGTCGAGTGCTGCAGACAACCATTCCGCTGACGTCGGCTAAATCGACAAGTTCTGTTACCTGGGCAGCTCCATTTCACTCGGAGGTTGGATATCGGATGAGGTGTCTTTGCATATACACGAGACTTTTGCCAACATGAGTCACCTGTGGCTTCGACGTGACATCAGCGCATCAATCGAAAAGAAAGTGTGTTGCAGCAATCAGGCCAGTTTTTCTGTTTGGTTCGGAAACATGGTCACTATGAGTGGGGGACACACGATTGTCGGGATTTCAACACCGATATCCTCGTAGCATTGCTCGACTATGGTGAGAACACCGTATAAGCAATGCTGAGGTTCGGTGGAGTCGTATGTTCATGAACTAAATCGCTAGATGAAACACTTAAGCTCACCAGGCTAACGGGGTTAAGACATGCATTGCACATATCCCCTGACAAGATTCCTCGGCGCCCAATGTTTGCCGAGATGGGTAAGGGTGGTCAGTCCACGACATGGAAGAAAGGTATGAAAAGCCTAAAGAGTGGACTTGGTCATGAAGGGTGTTTTAGACTTCGTGGGTGGGGTCCAAGGGACTTTCCCACTCTGCGGTTGGATACATTGGGGGATACGACTGGGTGGCTCGATCCCCGGCGCTCTGGTATCCACAAACTTCTTTTATCGACTTGATACCTATATTTCTAGTTCTCCTATTACTTCTCTCATACTCTTGTTCCGTTACATTATTTCCTTTTGAGGTTACCGCCACGAGATAACAACCACAACCACCGTATCCAGTGCATGGTTATTGGCTGTCTGAACTAAACGGTCAGTTATTAAACGACCACGACCTACGGAAGTCACCAAATGTTCCCGACATACCCATATCGCACAAGGTTACATCACGTATAAATCTACAGGCGCAGTTACGAGGCATGGATGGTGGCCGTCTGTGAGTCACGTGAACGGTTGTGTGATGGACGCAGAACCAATCTTCATTGCCAAGTCAGCAGCTGATTGAGTGCACTAACATCACCAAAATTCCCAGTGAAGGAAATTGAGGTAATCGACCTAAGCGAACAGGTAAATACAGATTCGCATTGCAAGCGGAAGACAATTAGTGATGAAGACAGAAAAATAATTTTGCAACATGCAGGGAAAAGCAACAATTTCAAACTTCTTTCCCACCCTTATGAGATTAACATGAAAAGCTGCAGTCATCGCAAAATGGAATAAATAGTCAAACCTAAAAAGAGGATTTGTAAGACGCAAATTATGAAACTGCATTTACTGGTCGTGGAGAGTCCTACGATCATTTTGAGTGAGATGAGGAAGACAGTAGAACTGATACACCCGAATCTGTACATAAGTTTATCCTTTATTGATCGTTTTCCTGATGGCTATGGCTAAAGCACGAAACTATGTAGTCATCCGATCGAGCGAACCAGGACTGACATCAAAGAGACATGAACTCAATATGCGACGTGGTTGCAGAATCATGGTGGCCCCCGTCTTACGTTTTTACACAGATGAAACTAGCAACAACATATGGTGTACGCAGAATCGAGGACGATAAATGAATTGCAGACCGTGCAGCAGGAGTTTGCCATCAAATAAAGTTGCAAACCTAAATGTTGTTGCTTGTAATGTGCATGCTACATTATGAATATCACCCAAAAATGAACACACATTTCTAACAGTTTTCTGCAAGTGTTCTTCTAGTGTGGTAACTAAATTACCAAATACTGAAACGAATTGTTTTTACAATGATCCAGTTCATTGACAGGCAAGTGAAGCAATGCTGGTAACCGGACGTGCCATTCGACATCTTTCTCGCTATGGTATTGTAACAAGGACGACAACACACGGTAGGACACTTGTATCTCACCGGCCAAACCAATCAAGTCATGAAACACATACAATCGTTTATTTAGGCCCTTTTCCAGACTGCGCGGCACCAAGATTGCTATTGCCGCTCTTTGAGCGCTTCGGCTGCGTTCTGGCCAGTTGCCCGTGGCCGATGGTTTGCTTCTCTTGAGTGTCATTTCCCTTCGGTTGATCCGATTGTCTCAGTCGACAGCTCGATCAGCAGCCCCTCACCTGGGCTGTCTTGATGGTTGTCGGAGATCCCGCTGCTCCTCTCTCTGGTAGTCCGTATGCCTCCTTTTGCCTGCTTCGGGACGACTCCCATATATATTCGCCGCCTGTTCTGTCTGTGGCCCTCGGTTGGTTCGTCCGTTGGCCTTGATATTCGCGTCGTTCACTTGCCCCAGCATTCCCCGTTACAGTATGTTCTTTGACCCAATCGAGGAGGGATTCAATTTGTTTAAAAGAACTGTCTAATAACGTCTATAAGAAAATGGGGATTTGATTCACATTGTTTCGGAAGGTTAAATTATCAAAGGACATAGGTTCGGGATGTTGGTGTAGTTACGTGAACAGGCTTTAGATCGAACTTAACCCGCTTCATGTGCTGCATCTGACATACACAAATGCACTTCTATTGGACCTTTCAAAACTTATTCCGACTTGTAAGCCTGTATTTTTTAATTTTTGGTGTGATTTTTTTGTTGTATTAAATAACCCGGAGATTTGCCTTAGTTGTCCTTGAGTATCCAAGTTAGTGAATATTTACGAGACACGTGCAAGACTATCAAGCCCAGTGTGGTCACCCGTAAGTGACCTTGTGCGGCAAACCTGTAGCACCAAGAAGCCAAAAATGACCAGATATTGTTTACAAAACTGCACGCTAACAGAAGCATCCCTAAGCGGCTGGGGGGAGAGAAGTCACTGATACGGCGATTATTTACGACAGGTGTAAGCTGAAACTTAAAGAAGTGGTGAGAACTATATTCGCCAAATTTTGAGAATGCTATGTGACATTACGTGCTAGGTATCGCTCGCCATTAGCTATAAATATTGTCCGTTTCATCGACTGACTGCTGCCCTGTTCAGAACAGCAGTATTTTGAAAATGAACGTTTTACGAACAGTGCACACCGTTATTCTGGTGGTCACAGTCACGATCGCAAGAGCCTCATTATCTTACGTGCACATCTTCCGTCGGGGATTTAGTAGAGAGCAATCAGGTAATATCTCGTTCGCATGCACACGTAAAGAAAATTTTCTCCACAGTAAATGACGTCCCAAAGCAGTAACTACAAACTGTGCCTCCAGATCCGCGCCGTCCAATAAAAAGTATTCACACTGCAGAAAAGAGAAAATCCGGAGTAAAGTGGGAAATCAGATAAAACGGTTTAAATGACTATTGTGAAAAACATCAAAAAAACCCGATCCTAACAGTGCCCGGGGTGCAATGACCTCGATGGATGATGCAAAAAACTCACGATGTGGATGACGAGCAGCCGGTGTGGCACGCAAACCGGCACCGCACACCTCGAGCAGACCAAACAACAATTGCCAATCTGTGCTCGGGTCGGGCAAATCAGCCGCATGGTTGCGCAAAAGGTCAGTCAGACCGGCCACGATCTGTAGACCAACTCCATTCCGAGCATGATCGCTGGTATCTTTAGACCGCACAGAGGAAGGCCTACTGGTCGTGACAGTCCCTGCTTTGTGAAGTGATACACTCGTATCCTGATTGGAGCAATCCAAAAGAAGCTGGTCACCACGAGTCCACATTATGTAGTACAAACAGGAGAATATCTGTGGGTAACGAAACAGATGAGTTGGGTACAAACGGGATGAGTACAGACCAATCGTGATAACGGACAATGAGGAATAAGCAGACCAGACAGAAATACACGAGGACAGGTCCACCAATAGACAGACGAAATATAAATGTGACATTTCTTTGAATTAATACTGGAGTGAGTGAACGGATGAGGAACTTCGCTTTAGGTCACCACTGGACATCAAAGTCCAAGGCTGTCGGCTGTTTGTTAAAATCTCATGCATCGATTCAGGTGTGCTGCTGGAAGCGATAGATAGCCTGACCGTTGAGTGAACTGTACCCAGAAACACTGAAACGCCCTTGAGGAATGTTTTGGGGAGACAACTCAGTTTCCGAAATATTGAGACGCAGAATCCAACAGTGCTATTATTTCCTCTAAAAATATCTCGCTTTTTGAATTATTTATTTATTTGTTCATTTGAATTTGCATCTCATCACGCCATGATAAACTGGCAATATACCCGTTGCTTCCATCAGACTGAATGGTTTCCCTAGCTACTCACTGATTTCCAAGGTCGGCCTACTCCTTCCCGATAGAATCTACGTGAGCAGCCGAGTCCAGTGCTCCCCAAACCACACGACTTTCGTGCCCAATGAAACAACAAATGTATGCCCGTCGACACATCAACCTGTGTTCTCATTCAATCTAGTGGGTGGTCCAGCTTTAAATATTGCGCTTCGAGTGTCAATCAGATATTACAATCCAAGGAACAGTCGATGAGTTGGTACGCGTCCAGGTGACACATGAGCGCTTGATTCATTAAATGATTGCAACCTTCGGAGATTGTTGTGAAAGATGCAACAGAATGTTCAAATAATCCATGAACAACTAGGAATGTGAACTGTGCAGCATCTTACTGTGGTGATTTTTCCTGCGAAAATTGCGGTACAAAAAAGAAGACCGTGTATGAGAGCTGGTGTCAGGTACGTTGCCTCGTTCGTCTTTCGTTCGGTCGGTTAGAGACCAGCTTTACTACAATAACAGGCGGATCTGCTGAGGTATGCCTTAGAATAGCGTCCCGGCACTAATCAATTAACATGATTCGATCTGCATCCATAACCGGATAGGCAAACTATTGTATAATGAGGAATAGACCATAGGCTCATCTCGCAAGTGTATTACTCGTGTTCTAGGCAATTTCGCCATGAGTTAACAGAACTAAACAATTAACAAGTCCCAATGGACTCATCGTGAAGCTGTTCTAAGCTGCCATTTAACTTTAGTGGACACAGATGTAGACACAACCATTATATATATATATATATATATATATATATATATATATATATATATATATATATATATATATATATATATATATATATATATATATATATATTCACACCCGCTTGAGAACAAGCATGGTGCCAACGCAACAACAACAGAAAAAATTACAAAATCGGGGGCGGGGGATTAGAAGTCAACACAAAGACAACAACAAATAAAAGCTTTTTTTTTAATAATTTCACCCCACACGGTTTTTCCATCTTCCAACTGTTTATGGGATACGGGAAATCCACAGACAGACCATACAGCTCTCGTCCATTGGATTCGGTTCCAAAACATATCTCTCAGCGTCTCTAATCAACGGCAATCCTCATCTCATCGGCGGAGAGCGCCGGGCGTTCGTCTTAGCATTCACGTTTTTGTTAAAACACCCCCTGCAACACGAGAAGGCAGTGTGTAGAACTTCATCAGCAGAAGCTATATGGGGCGCGCGGTCATTTGGGAGCATCTCGAGAGGTGTTCAGGGCGAGTAGCCAATTCGAAGCCTGAGACACCTAGCCTCGACCATAAGGAGACATTGTGGAGTCCTATTTCATGTAGCGACACAATTCATGCAGATAAAAATTGTCCCAGTGAAACCCTGGTTTATGATCAGCAGAAAAACGCAAAAACTGACTTTTATTTAGTCTGCGTGACAGACATCGCATAAAAACGAGGTTGGTTCCGACAACAACCCGTAAATTAATCCCGTGGCTTCATATTCATCCATGGTTTCCATGTGTCAATCACTTGTCTACTGAATGGCACTAAGTAGTTAGCGCACGCTGCTGATTCCTACACTCCACGGCTTTTGAAGACTAATTTGCCTACTGAAAACTATGATGGTAATTTTTTACACTTCAACTTTACTAAGATGCCCAGGGAATTATCAAATAATCCGACAGATCGTGTCTGTACTGCTCCCGTAGTACAGAGTGACAGTATGGTTATGGGATTTAGTCACTTCTATTATACTCGCAGTTACGTGAAAAATGTATAACACATGCGTACATTTAGGTATGCACAATAAACGACAGACCAAAGTGCAAATGAGGTTCCGATTTTACAGTTGAACTGGACAAAGGTACAATCGATAATATCAGTTTAGTCCATTTTATTCAACCAATAATCTCACATCTGTGTGCTCTGGTTTGAGTTGATACGCCACAGTATAATCGAGCAGAGTGGAACGATTGCAAAATAAAGTCATGCAGAAGAACTGAGCTGGGATGCAAGAATGTAACTGAGTCGGTACCTGACAATGACAATTATTGCATCCAACCATCGGGTAGGCCGGTCTCAGGGACCTAATCCGCAAGTCTAACACGTCTTACTTGGCCAAATCTTCTGGTCGAAGTTTTCGTATTTTTCTGCCATGTCATAGACTGACCACCTCAATCTACCTTCTAAACACTACCTATTTCGGAGAACAACGTACGCTGAGGAAACCTATCGATGGGCATGCGTAACACACGTTCCAGCTATCTAAAATTGTTTAGATTCGGTACATGTTGCAGTGAGTGACCACTGGTTCCCAACTTCATACGCTGACCTCAAAATTGCTGATAACCTGTTCGCACCATATACGAGTAATACCACGGAGACGTCGCTGCTCAGACACCGACATTCTTCGCTTATCTTCTACCCGTAACGGCCATCTTCCTGAGCCGTATAAATGGAAGGATCTGACCGTCGCAGTATATAGCAGACTCTCGGTGGACAATTTGATGGCACACAGGTGCCATAGACGTCTCCCGTTGGCAAACGCGAACTCTGTATACGCAACGAAATTCATCTAGGCAACTAAAAAGGTAACAAAACTGATCCGCATCAGCAAGGGCTTCTCCTAACGCAACTCAGTAGGACCGTTTTACACTTCAGAAATGCAGAACGCATCGCAGACATGACATTATTACTTAGACTATGTGGAAAAACATACAGCTTGCATGAGTTTTCACTCAAAAGAACAATATCATCCGCCTATTGTGGACCAGACTCTTTAAAGCCTAAGCACACACCAATATCGCCATACTCACACAAGAAAAAAGCCAACTCGAGAACCACTTCACTTACAAAGTTGAAAAGGAAGGACGAAGGAGGGCAACGCTGACTAATATCATCTATCATAGTGAACTCAGGTGAAAGATCGCCGTGAGGACGACCTCGGTTTCAGCTGTTTGCATACACGGATAGTACGCGAGAGATAAATTTCTCTGGCACACTTTATTGAGATGTGATCGATGCAATCCCTACCGGGTATGAAACCGGCTCGAGTTCCACGCGCACACCTTTCGCAAATGTTGAGTAATCTAAAGAGAATACCCAACATAGTGGAAGCTCTTGGTAATCCCCACCACTCTGCAAAAAATCGCATAAAAGGACATGACACTGAACAAAAATCTTCGAGATTTCCGGTTCGAACCTTATCGCAGACACCGATTAGCTCCTTCCTTTCGGAACCCCGTAACTGGGCCCATTTCTTTACTAGAACCATTGATTTATGGTTGCAAAGTAATTATCTTACTGAATATGAGAAAATCCAATGGGTGATTTCATGAAAACTGTATCGACAAGGTGGCTTGGTGAACATTGTGCTGCATCGGATTCTCACTAAGCTAGATGAAGCAATCTGCGTAACTCCTTGTTTCTTGTTCATTCATGGTGTAACCACGCCAATGCGCAATAGGGAAATGCGTGATAATAGACAATCTATGGACACGTTTTGCACACTCCACGAGACTGGAGTATAAAATACATTTTTTACAAGAATCGATTTATTTACCTGACTGGTCATCTCGTGTCGACGCAAAAGGCACGTTGCCAGTCGGAGAAATCCAACAACCACTCGTTCAACTAATGGAGTCGGTTCCGGTGCCGTGAGCAACATATCAGCTAGGTAGTACTGCACATTAGGCCAAATAGTGGTCATTCGATCCCGATTGTGCAACAGCACACGAACCAGTAACTCCAAACAAAAAATTCGGCATTCCTCGGTAAGCATGGCCCCGCCACCACTGGCAAAGAAAGTCGGATAGTAGGAAGTGGTCGGAGTTGAAAGTGGAGCAGCCGAGACGGATTGAGGATTTGGTGCTGGAAGGGTTATCCCTTTTCTGAGTGTCGATTGCGCATCTGGATCTGGGGAGTTCGTTTCACGATCAGTCAGGTCGTTCGGTGTGGAGCGTCCCACGCTCAACGAGTGCGTCGAATCAGACAGGGTGTCTAAACCAAGAAATGCGCCGTTTTCTGCCTGAATACCCGAAGCAGAAGCCGAGGGTGCTGTCCGATTAGAAACACCGAGATTCGAATCCTCGTGAGAATGCCATTCTTCAGATGCATTATTCGGAGCCGGAAGCGATGCGTAAGCATCACCGCGGACGGCGCGCAATAAAGCCTTTGATAAAAATCAGAAAAGTTAAAGATGAAAAGGAAAACCAATCAATACTTACATGCGCTAAAATGGATGGGATCTATGAGAGGCTACTGGCTAGCAGATCGCCGATAGACGACCCAGTTCTGTTACCAGACAACCCTCCAACGTCCGATAAAATGGACGCTAAAGCTTAGGCCAGCGAAGCGGATCGATGGCACAATCAGTGATCGACAAAACAGAACGAAATCAATCAATCAGCTGTCAACTGTTTTTTTAACCGAACGACATGAAACCAGCCAATAGGGTTTGTGACTAGAAGAGCCAGTAAGACTCGGTTATGGAAATGGTTTCGAACCAATGCGCTTCGCACAATATTTTTGACTGTATCTTAGGTAAATTTTCTATTTTTGGTTAGATAAGAGGGACGGTTTGGGAGCAGAGAAGTCGTCCTACTGAGGCTACTGGGAGGAAACAGAACAAACTATATGCCGGTCAGAAGTTAGAAGCAAGCAAGTAATACAGTCTCCTCAAAAAGCACGTAACAAAAAGACTAAGTGGACAGTCACAGAATAACAACTGGAGCGCAGTTCACCGGAACCACGAGACGTGCACCTGAAACGAAACGGTGAGAGCCAACTGCCCAAATACGAGGCTAGTTTGTGCATTCAATTCAGTTTCAGTTTCAGTTCATCCAACCACTAACCTCGCCCTTCTGTGCTCTGATTTCGATTCCTGCCTTTCAGCATCATCGAGTAAAGGGTTAAGGGACAGAAGCACGACGAGACTGCACCTTGGCGTGGTGTGATCGTGTGAAGTGCCTCAATGACCCAATGAGTTGTGCAGGATGGTTTCCTTGAGCCGAATATGTAATCATGCCTGAGAGGTCGATGCGTAGAGACCAAGACGAAGCCCAGTCTCTGAAATAGTTGAAGGGCAACATTTGGTTCTGGTCGCTACGACCACAGAGAGGATACTCCAGCAAACAAACATGGAGAAAAACAGTTTACCGGTCAAAAAACCTCAACTAGATGGACATAGAAAAGGAGTATCTGGGGTTTCTCTAGAAGGTAGGAGAAGTGAGCGCGCTTCATTGGACAGTAAAAAACCGCCATAGCTGAACAGCCCCCGGGACACAAAGGATACTGCTACGTCTACGTTCCGCCTGCTCCAGTGAGTACAGCAGTGTAGGAACTGAACCCGAAAAGCGCACCGATAAAAAACCACCAGCGAAAACAAGGTCAGATAAGAACAACAATCAAGTCTCACGTGACAGACCAGAAGAAGCTTCTTCACGGGTGCTTCGGTCGCGTTCCCGTGGTGGGTTAAGCCCCACTGCCTTGCGAGTCACACCTTTGAGTCAGAGGCTCAGGCTGGGGTTCCCAAAGAAAAACCTCTTCCGCAGTGCGGGTAGCCGTACAGCATAATTTATCCAGAAACCTCCAGCACCTTTCCTGTAAAAGGCCCTATTACTTTTTCCTCTCTATTAATGCAGAATCTTATCAAGCTCAGCAGCATACAGAACCAGTGATGCGTGTAATCTGATAAACGAGACCCTTGACAGTGACAACAAACTGATGCGGCATCAATCCTTAGGTGAAAAAATGGGGAATGATTTAGTCAACGTCAATTCTAACACCTCTATTGGCGATAGGGCCTGCTGCCCTACCTAAGACGGTACTACCTGGACCACCACCATTGTATACCACAGCACCAAACTGACTAATTACTCTACGTGGACGTAACTGTAATTATACCGACCACCACCGGCCACTTTGGTGGTAGATAGTAATTCCTACTATCGTCCGGCTCGTTGCCACACCGGACCTACTGAAACATTATTTGGTCCTCCACTCTAAGTTTCAAGGCTTGCTGGCCGATTATCCCGAATAGTGTAGTGAGTTACTGTGGCCATGAGACGTATCCCTTCCCCTGCACGCATGCGCAAGCATAGAATTAAATTATTGTAATATATATAATCCTGCAAGCTACCTGACTGATTACCTATCAGTTACAATTGAAAAGATACATCGGAAGTCAGAAACCACAGCTAACTTTGATCATGACACGCACACCAGGACCAGTGAAACAAAAGAGCTATACGGCGCAGAAAAATGACAATGTTCTGCGTCGCGCACGACCAACCCGTCAGCAGAAACGAGTCTTCACCCCGTGCAATTCGATTTGACCAAATCAGCTGAGCCACCGATGACCGTATCCATGTGGTGATTTGGAATCAGTCATCAAATCTGGCTCGGAATGTTGAATGACTGTATCGCAATCACTTCGTTTAATGAAAATCACTCACATGATGGAGGTCAACGACGTGCAACATGTATATATTTTCGAAATACATGAAAGACCAAGGAAAGGGATTGGATCAGATGATCGGATTTACCTTGATCAGTTCAATAAGAGACGCGTCGACCAAGAACTTTGTATCCTTGATTAGCTGAGCAATTGCACACTGTGCGACTGTGTCCACAGCCACACGTGTGGCAGATGCATCATCCAACTGACTGCCCGAGGTAGCAGCCGATCCAATCGAAGCCCAATAACTGGCACTGAATTGTTCCAACCGACGACCAGGCCATTCGACAGAGGCTCCAATTGAATCCGGATCGCCCCGGTGGGCCGACAAGCAGTGAGGTTGACGAGATTGTTCGTAATACTGGTCGTGTAAATCTTCTTCGTCTGCATCATCATCATCGTCAGATCCGGTCCAGGCGGACCCCGTTGTAAGGTACTGATAGAATGAACTAAACACGCTAACTTCCCTATGGATTATGCAAAGGAAGGGTCAACGGGTAAACTGGTAGCTGCGGTTCTGTATGCCAAAATACTGAAAAATCGAATCAACTGAAATTCCGTTCATTAGAACCGTTCGTCAAAAATTTCACCGGAACTCCCAATATGATTAGGACCCTGGAACTACTTACCACCTGTGCAAACAATACCTAGCTGCAAGGGTTGAACAGTGACAACGTTCGCGTTCACCTACCGATAACGGATTAGTAACGTTGATACGGCACTTGTTGGTTGATTAGGACCGTTTGGGTCACGTGCATAACAGATACAAATGAAAAGAAACAAAATGTTATCAAGGGTAGCGTCTTTCTGGTAACTGAGGAGTGTTTGACACCCACGAGGAAACCGTAAATGAAACTTCATCCCTAGGAACTTAGCGTGAAAGATAGCCAGAAGAGCAATAAGAGTAGCAGCTCAGTTGCGAAAGTGTGAAAATCACTGGGCGGCGTTGAGATATGACGAAAAACTTATTTTCCGGATGGGTTTTGTTGGAGCAACCATAAAACTACTGTTCCTCAGTGGCTGTCTATAAAGAACCGACCCAGATCGCCAGTGCACAAGGAGATTGCACTAAGCGAAGCACCTATAACAAACAAATTGTAAGCAGGATAGTAATTAGAATCGCCGCTCTACTTACCTGTTCGACCCACCTGCAGCGTTCCCCCGTCCCTTGCCACCACGGGATTTGGCGTCAATCACGGGCGCGCAGCCACGAGTTGTCAGGCGTACGCGACGAGATGGACTGACAAAATCTTCCGCTTCGACCAGCTCATCCGGCAGAAGACTGGCACGGAAAAGTTGAAGCAAACAGTCCAATAACGAATGCCAACCATATCGCAGAATATCTGCATGATTTGCACTCAGTGCGAACACGAGACGAAGAGCAAGCAGAGCTTTGTTATTCCGTCCCAGTGATACGGATAAAGTGGACGGGTTCTAGAGCAAGTGAAAAGGAAACAAAAAACTGGTGAGTTACAGACAAGACCAGAAACTGTTACTAATTATGCAACCCGTTGATTCAAAGCAGTGCAAGTACAAGTTTTTCGATCCCAGAAGCCTTTTCCCAATTATCAAACAACGTAATAATCTATCTTATTTGAAGGAACTTCATCTCACCTAGGCATCAGCACGACGGTGATAAACTGCAACCACTCGGATTTGGCACTGAATACTTTTCTCTTGTTGTTTTCAATATTTCGTTCCCACGTGACGTCCAGTTTTGCTTGTTCTTATAAAACCATACATGAAAAGTTGAAGGCTTATATAATTTCCCATCCAAAGTTCCTGAGTCATGGTTGCGGGTTCATCTTGATAGTATACAGGGCTTGTGTGATTATAGGTACTGTTAATTGCTATTCGTAATTACAGTTTTTCCTGCTTTCTATTTAGCTACTTATTAGTAGCGAGTATATGCATCGTGAACCTCAAACATCTGTAATGTATTTTCTCTGTTTCTAAGGTATCGCATTGGTTTATACATGAGTTTCACGGTGCCTATCACATGAACAGTTCACGTATTTATTCACAACCTTGTTTCCTGAAAGATCTACATTTCCACTGGTGTATAATCCTTCTGAACGTTTCATTTATACTGCCGAGCAGAGGCTCGAACTTTGTCTTATCATTTCTGTCACTGCGCCCCACCATTGGCCATCACACGTCAAAGGCATTAGCAAATCTAGTGCCGGATTCGTCCATTCCTGTTGGCACGGGCTCTCGTTTTCCCCACAGATTTAACTTATTTGTACTTATTTATTAACAATTATCAGTAGTATTGCGACCACAGTCTAATTCACGTGTTTGTAAGTGATTTATTGATTCGTGACGGCAAAAGTTTTTTGATTTACTGATTGTACCGCAACCGAACTGCGCTACACTTTCGTTCAGCTGCTTGTTATGTGGACCGCTTTTACTTTCTGCGCTGTCCTGATTTTCGGAAAGTTACTATCCATTGTCCTTAGTTTCTCATCTGGCTGTAAGTCATATTTTGCAGCATACTTATGCTTATTATAATGT
This sequence comes from Fasciola hepatica, assembly GCA_948099385.1. Classification (NCBI taxonomy): domain Eukaryota; kingdom Metazoa; phylum Platyhelminthes; class Trematoda; order Plagiorchiida; family Fasciolidae; genus Fasciola; species Fasciola hepatica. Next base: position 13,244,765 of record CANUEZ040000182.1, read on the forward strand.
TTAGAACCACGAATTATCGATAAACGCGGTTATTCGATTGGAATTTGCTCTACAGCCCGCAACCGTGTTCTGCCTATATCGTGCGTGTAGCTAGTGAGACTAAGTTTTCGCTAGGTTCACAGCCCTAGACATCGGGATAGTCGCAACAGGTATGCTTCATGTACTACGTTCATGCATTAGCGCAGAATCAAAAGGGGGGAATTAACTGCCCATATACGGTGCTTCAGGTCACAATCGCATTCAATAATCCTAGCTCTCGGATTTAAAATGGTGAATCACACGAGGTCTCATTATTGGGTCAGAAGTGGTTGTAATTTAGAACCCGTTGTCAGTTTACCATTAAGGCTGATCGGCATAGTCAGGTAGGGTGGAAACACGGCAAACTGAAGAAAAGGTGTTATCAGGTGGACATAAACGTAATAAAAATGTTTTTGCTCTTTCACTACAAGCATGCATGATATTTAAAATTGTTTCACATCCATGAGTTCTGAGCGGTTCCTAAGCACGTCACACAGCATTCGCGCCCCCGTTTTTGATTCTGGGCCATACTGTTGGTCATAAATCATCATCCGTAGAGCCCCAAACAGGATACGCTAAATGAGGCCGGCGCCAACGTCAACTTCTTCATACAACTACGCTGAGTAACGGTATGACCTCCACGTCGCTTCTTCCAGCCATACCCAGGAATCAAAAAATTGGGTAAGGCAGAAGACGGGCATATACACACGCCACCGGAGACGGTATAGTGATTACTTCGGTCTCGAGGAGGCAATTCACACCCAATACATGATGAAGAACCTCATCCTCGCTCATTCGGTGTTCCCACCAGACGCGAGCACTGCTTCGGGGAGATCAGTTGTTAAATCTGGCAAGCCGTTGACCAACATCAACGCGCAGTGGTCAGGTCTGGTAAGCATAATGCAAAAAAACGTTACAAACCACGACGGTGTACACGCGTACCTTAAGGGAGAGCCACGTGTCAAGGCAGTGCCAAAAGTGTCGCACGGTGGCAAAATATGCTCCATTCGAGATGTGATCTTTCCAACATCACCTCCGACCGCAACGCACCTCCAGAGGTACTTAAGACTAGCGACTAATTCTAATTGCTCGCCGAAAACGATGGGTCCAGGTACGGAATCCTGTCGGTCTTGTAAAAGCACTTCACGCTTAGGACAATGCACATTTCATACCTGGATACCTCAATCGTCAAGCGACCCAACACGTGTTGCTCTGCCAATGCATTGTCGCTCAACAAGGGGATGTTATCGACGCATATAAATTGAAAACCCTAGCAACTGAAATGAGTCAAATTCCGATGCTTGACTTCCAAACAATGCGCTCTTTAGTACATTCTGTATGACAGGTTTGCCATACTCTAGTTAAGACTGCAAACAGTGATGAAAGTCTACCGCCCGACCTGAGGTACAGCTGCACAGCTCTTAGAGAACGGAAAGGTAGGTACTTTTATTCTCCACAAACCATCCGATAATGCAGATCTTCCGACAGAGTCGAAGGCTGGGCAAATATTTACCAACTCAATGATAGCAAACTTTCGAAAGATGAAAGTGTTCAAGCAGCTGTCGGAGGGTAAAGATTTAATTCACGATCAGTACGAAACAGCATGTTATTTGTGAGTCTGTTAAACAAGCGCGTGATATCATCTGCGGAGAATGACAGACAATAACCTCTTATGCGCTACTGGGATTAGGCTAATGCTCATGTGGTGGGCGAAAATGCTGCACGATATTCTCGAAGATGGGGACAGCAACCGATTCCCCGTGATGAAGGGACTTGCTGAGAATTCCAAAACCCAGAGAACAATACATAAGACTGTCTAACAAGATGTACTCTAACATCTTTAAACAGGGCTTATTTGTGACTAAACAACATCATAATGATGTCCGTTTCCCTCTACGCGACCTGGGGACGCACCCGACAACGTGCAGCTTGCTCTCGATCCCTGAGTAATGGACTCGAACACGTGGGCGTATAGTTCAACGATAATGTCCACTGCACCCGGTATTCTCAAACCATCGATGAACGGAAAACCCCTGTCACTTGTGGCCTCAACGGGACATCCGTTAATTTATCAGGGATCGGGTGTACGCTGTAGCAGTTTGGTCACAGCTTCGATACGGTTAATAAACGTGATCTTTGTGAGTGGAGGATGAACGAAGGTAGTCAGCATTTGAACACCAGATTTGCCGAGTAATTTGGTAGAATCTGGTTGGAATCCACTCAGTTTGAACAATCATAAACCATGCACTGGGTGTGGTTTTGGTTGCCATAACTGAACGGCAACCACAATCGGAAATCATGAGGAAAAACGAGAGAAAGAAAGCTACAAGTAGCACCATTCAGTTTTGAATACAAGAGCGCCACCGATCGTGACAACTAGCCGAATTCTCCGCTGTGTGGCGGGATCTCTTGGACTCCAATCAGGAAGTTTTACACGCCTTACATGGCCAAGTCCACTAGTCAGGCTTTTCATACCATTCTGCCACGGCATGGACTGGCCACCCACACTCAGCTTCCAAACATTGCCCTCGTTGTGAACTCTGGGCGCCGAGGGTTCCTATACACATCAACCCATGTCCCAACCATCTTGGCCTAGTGACCTTTAATGTTTCAACCAAGGATCTGGTTCGCATGTCCAATACTCTGCATCTAACCTCGACATTGCTGATGCGTTGTTCTCACCATATTTCAGCAACGCTACGAAAATATCGGTGTTTGAATACAGACAATCTTAGTCTATTCTCCATCTACAGTGGCCATGTTTCTGGACCATAAAGAACTGGCCTGACTGCCGCAGCATACAATCGACCGTTTAAATATTACTGCTCCATCATTCGAGGTTTATCAGAGAATCCTTTGTTCTGATGCCGAAGTTGAACTAATTTTCAAGGCTAAATGTTATCTTACAACGGCTTCTTTTTGAATCCCCTACGGCTTTCTTGTGCCTGGCAACGAGTTTGGAGCATTTTCGAATGCAGTCAGAAATCGCACAAAAAGGTGTTTCGGAAGATACATGAGGACTCAAGAAAATAACGTGATGGTTGGAGAGCTGCTCCAAGACATCATACTGTTTCCAAAATGCCGATACCTTTAATATTGTCTTCAAACGTTCGTTTTCTTTTGGGGGAACTTGAGGAAGTATTCAATATAACCTCGCAATACAAATCAAAAAACGCCAGTGCAATACCTATCCAGGAAAGTTGGTTGCATAAAAAAATTGATGCATTTGGAGTTTTCAGGAGCGATCGGCTTGCGAAGTCGAGAAACCGAGGCAGTAGGATAATCACATTTCTCCGTCGCAAGTGGCGCAAGTCTTCTCACTGCCCATTCCAATTCAGCACAATGAAGATCAACTGCACTGCAGTACGCTGTAAGCTACCTTTTCTAATTTCCTTCTGCCATCTTATCCACGTTAATTTTTAGGTTGCATCAGACTCTCCCGCTGATAATACCAGTCGGTTATTTGACATCCTTTCCAATTAGCTCATTAAAAGTCTTGAATAGTCCTTATGCATAATAGCAGATGATTTCAATAGGCTTGGTGTATCTTCTTTAACTGCCTTGGCTTTTTTAGATCCTGTGCATTTCCCAACGCGCTTTGGTGCGCTTTCAAATTCAGTATAAGTATATATCTCACGATTACTTGCGAGTAGCAGTTATTTATTCAAGTATTTTCACAGCATTAAAACGTGCCTCCATCATCACTTCTGATCAATCTATGTTACTTTTTCACCCTGAAATTAATTGCAGAAGCAAATCTTTGACCAACTCCCCCTGCACTCATCGCACACACTGTCTGCAAATGAGCCTGGGCCCTGAGAATCTCGATGAGCTTAGGGAATATGCAGGCTCCACTGGTTTTTCTGTTCTTTCCTTTCACGACGCGTCCCTATACTGTGAACATTTAACTGACCGCCCTAACTTTTGTTACGGCCTGTGTTGCCCCGTGAAATCCTCTTATGTTCGACCCGATAGGATTTCCTCGTATAGCTTGAAAAGGCCCCGTAGAGCTAAGGAAAAGGCGTACAAATCGGGATGGCACCGTGTCTTAAAAAAGCTATTCACACTCATCAAAAATGAGGTACGGAATCTGAATAATCTGTATATAGACACAGTGCTCGGTAACAAGAACTGCCGTGAGATGTGGGAGATACTGAAACAGTTGCGCCATGCCAGGCTCAAACCGAAACCAAACGTCAAAGATTTGAATCACCAGATCACCATTAACTCACATTACCCTCCATATATTAAACCCCATGAAACCAACCCCGCTACACCAGGTTGTCCTTGGAGTTCTACCATAAATGTGGTGACCCCGACTTTCTATCACCATTTTTACTAAAAGTCGGCTCTTTTGAACGCACATCCACTTTGACTGATCAATTTAATCTTTGTAGTGATTCCAGGGTGATTCCCGATTGTTGCGATTCTGTACGCAACACATCTGTACCCAAGAAAGGATCCAGTACATCGTCCGATAACCTGTACATCTGCTTTTCCGAAACTACTGGAGAATGTACTCCTTCATCGCAAAATCCCCCAAGTTCACTTTCCTGACCCGGCACAATTGGCCTAGCAACCCTATATGTCAATCCTTGGTACCGCTGGCTACACTGTTAATTCTATTGTTTTTACTCTTGGTCACGGTGGCCGTACTATCAGGCTTATTTTTCTTGACCACGCGAATGCATTTGGTTCTTTTCATCGTGGTACTCTTCTGAATATTCCACATGATAATGGGGTTGACGGTCGTACTCTGAACACTCTTCGCGATTATTTTCCTAGTCGCGTACGATTTACTTCCCGTGGTAGCTGACAGCCGTCTTCTCTCCAAGTTAACTCAGGTGCTTTTCAGGGTGTCATTCTGTCCCCGTTTCTTTTTTCCCCATCATATTAGTATACTCCCCCGTCTCACCTAATCTCATTGGCTGCAAATATGCCAACGATGTTGTACTTGGGTGTTTCCATAACGGAAATGAAAGTTTTAATTTTCTTTGAAACAGTCTGGATGAACTTTCCTACTGGTCTACTTCCCATCCTGTTTCTATTAGCGTCCTAATAGGCGTTGTCGTGCCTTTTGATCCCTAATATGGATCACGCTACTAGTCTGTTTCCGATAACAACCCATTTCTCTCCATTGATAACCAACACCTCCCTAAAGCTTCTTCCGTCCGTTACCTAGGAGTTACTCTAACTCACAACCATGGCTGGACTAGTCACGTTGAAACGGTCTTCACCTAAGTCAGAGAGTTTTCTTTTTTATCATTCAGACTACGAAAACTCGGAGTACCTTACAATCCTGTACTTCAGTTTGTAATCTCTTGCATTCCGCCTCCATGGCTTTAGTGCTCTCTTATGGTTTTTCTGGTTTAAGAAGAAAATATTTTGTTCATGTCACCAAATCTCTGCAATTTCTCTTCCGTTGTAGCAACACTAATAGAGATATTCTGACGAAATCTCTCATTAGCAAGCATTTTGATACTTGTGACAAATTCACAAATAGGTTATTTCCCGACACAAATCGTTGTCTTCACTTCACACTCTCCAAAGCCGTCTCATTTTTTTTTCAACCGTTCAAAATTCAAAACACTTCACACACGCACATCGACATATGGAAATAGCATCATTCCTTGCCGTGTCCGCTTACTCGTAGACAGTGATTAAGTAATAAACGACCTCGTTATTTATATTTCGTCATTGATCAAATTGCACGTATTGCTTCATCTTGCGTTCCCGCATTCCTCTGCACCTTCCAAAAAAAACCTTACACTCTCTTCTCCTGTATTTCTCTGTAAAATGACGTGTGTTGAAAATTCACCCTACATTGGATTCATAAAACCGTTTATTGACTTGACTTGACCCCTGATAGATAAACGAATGTCACGTCGACGTCACACACGACTCAGGTTCGAAAATACTAAACAAGCATTCCATATACGCAAAGACATTTCATCCGATATCCGACCTCCGACTGAAAGCAGCTGCCCAGATGAGAGATCTTATCTACTCGGTCGGTAGCCACCCTAAATAACGAAAACTTCAGTGTGATCAACCCAGTCCTGCAAAAGCATCTTACACTTAGAAGGTACAAACGCATACCGGAAAAGCTTCACACCTACCCGGATCTTCGCTCAGAAGGTCCACGTCATATGCACATTCAAGGTCTCACACGTTTCCAGTCGGGAAAGGTTGAATACAGTAAACCTTGCGTGAACAAAGGGTGCTCCGTAGAACCATACCAATCACGAAGATTAAACAAACAAAGAGCAACCTTAACAGACTATAGTCGATTATCTGCATTCCAGACAGCTTTCTGCGCGGTTATCGATGCAGCCGGGTGACCATAACCCAAATGAACACTGGCAGCAGATTAAGAAAGTCTTGGACACTGCTTCCAATAGCACATTAGACTCTAGTTCCAGCAAGTTTCACAAAAAGTGGACATTTCAGATATCCGTTTCTCTGTTACATGTCCGCGCTCAAAAAACTCCTCCGAGCAATCTGGAACAGATTCCCAGGGGCGGGTGTAAATCGGTAATTGTGCCAAGTTGCAAGAGGGGCGACAGGTCCACTTGTGAAAACCATAGAGGAATCAGCTTGGTAAGTACTGCATCTGATCTGTTCGTCGGGATTATTCTTCGCCGATTATCTAACCCCCGTGAAAGGTGTACATGTGAAAATTAGGCCGGTTCCAGACATGGTAGAAGCTGAAACGACCAATGTTTACCCCTTAACAAATTTCGATGCATAGGCATATCTTCCGTTTGCCCATAATCTATGTTGTTCTTGACTTGAATACAGCATTCGATCCAACCGACCGCACAGTTTTACGACGCTGCCTAACAACGAAGAGCGCGTGGGAGAAATTTATCTCTCGCGTACTATCCGTGTATGCAAACAGCTGAAACCGAGGTCGTCCTCACGGCGATCTCTCACCTGAGTTCACTATGATAGATGATATTAGTCAGCGTTGCCCTCCTTCGTCCTTCCTTTTCAACTTTGTAAGTGAAGTGGTTCCCGAGTTAGCTTTTTTCTTGTGTGAGTATGGCGATATTGGTGTGTGCTTAGGTTTTAAAGAGTCTGGTCCACAATAGGCGGACGATATTGTTCTTCCGAATGAAGTCCCAGGTAAATTGTGAGCACTCCTAGAGAGCCTAAGCAACAGCGTGAAGATTTCTGGGATGTGCAATGAACCCTCGAGGTGTGAAATGCTGCTGCGGGACCGAGTTGGCCCAACACCTAACCTTTTTCCCGCAGGAAAAGGGTTAGCCTTACCTGGTAGTTACGTCCCAACAGATGTTCCGATGTCGGATAAACTGCCGCCGAGCTAGATGAAGCACGATTGGCTTTTGTCAGCCTCTACCACCCGCGGCGCCTGCGTGATCCTCGACTGCATACCAAAAGTCGAGTGAACCCTGCAGTAACCATACCTTTAATTTCAAATGGCTCAGAAACATGACTACTAAGGCTAGAATAGGCGAAGTCCGTCAGCATCTCAGCATCGATGTCTCCGTATCAGCATTACTGAGTTTAGGCGTATGGTGTTGGGAATCAGATACTGAACCTAAACCGTTTAAAATGGATGGGGTATGCGATACGCATGCACATCGACAGATTTCCTCAGCGTACGCTGTTCTCCGAAACAGGTAGTGACTCGAAGTCGAGGTGGTCAGCCTACGGTATGGCAAAAGGTATGGAAACCGCGATCAGAGGACTTGGACAAGTAGGACACTCAGGGTTCACGAAAGCCGCCTACCAGATGCTTGCACCCATGACTAGGTGTTGCGACCAGTGGCAATATTTCAATCGACACTTTCTTCGACTTCGTGATTACCGCTATTTAAGATATCCTCGGACTTTTCCCTCATTATTCCAATCATTCTGCACCGAAACAACGCTGCTACCATGCCGCTTAAAGACAAGGAGAGAAGTGAAAGATTCATCACTGCAAGAACTGAACGCACATGAACGCTGAAGCACACAACTTCTCCTGAACTCGGATGAAAGACTACCATAGACCCGAACTATGCGTTACATATTCATGTGCAGAGACTTCATGAGGGAAATCAATTTCGCTAGTTCATCCTTCAACCACAGAACTGTGTGGTCGAATGAGTCGAACACAGCTTTCATATCGAGAAGAAAAAACAGACGATAAGTTTAGGGAGTTTGTGATTATAATCTAAATTTTCTCAGAGTGTAGATGTGACCAACACACCTTCGATCAGGTATAAAAGCAGCCTGATTCTCGTGTGGAAACTGTTCGCGGGTGTTAGATAAGCGATGGAGAATAACACCAGCGAGCACATTCAGATGCGATTCTAACCAGACTTATTCCCTGTGGTTCTCACAAGAAGGCCTGTCGCCTTTTTTTACAAATCGGTACGATCCCCGATTCACACCAACTCTTTGGAACCTTTCCCTCTCCCATATCAAACCGAGGAGTTTTGTCAACTCCAGTGACAATGCTGAGCCACCATCTTGAAAAGAGACGGCAGTAACTCATCCGGTTCGGCAGCCTTAAATCGTTCGAGGTAGTTTGCCCCACGGAGAATCTCCCCTTCTGGCCCACGATCCGTACCAATATCCAGAGCTCTAACCAACATGCAGCTTAGTACATCTGTTGTGAATAAAAGGCCAGTTAAATTGTTTCTCGAAATGCTCCGCCCAGTGATCGAGACAACGCTCCCGGGTCTGAATCACAGATCTCAGAACACAGACACACCTTCCGTAGGCCCACAATGTCGGTCTTTCTTGATCTGAAAGTGGCATTCGACTCGGTCGGTTGCACAGTTCTCTGGTGCTGTTTCTCGTTGGAGGGTGTGTCGGAGAAATCTATTTTTCTTTTCCTATGCTTGTATGCGAATAGCCGAAGCCGACTTCGTGCTTACAGAGATCTTTCACCCGAGTTCACTACGGAAAATGATGCTCGTCAGGGTTGTCCTCTTTCACTCTTCCTTTTCAACTTCGTAGTTGAGTTGATTCTTGAGATAGCCCTATCCTGATGTGAGAATAGCGGCATCGATCTTTTCTCAGACAATAAACTGTCTGATTTGGAATAGGCGAACGGTATTGCTCTTCTTAGTGAACATTCAAGTTTCTGTGGATTGCCTAAACAACAGCTTAGCGATGTTTGGAGTGCGTTTCGTACCTTCGAAGTGTAATACGCTGTTTCAGGATTGAGTTGGCTGCACGCCAAATATTGTGCTGGCGGGGGAAGCTCTATCTGAAGTAGACAAATTTTGTTACATGAGAAGTTACATCTCGCTATGTGGTCAGATATCGGATTAAGTGTCTTCGCGTACACAGAAGGCGCGTTTGACCTTTGCCAACCTCAGCCATCTGTGATGCTGGTGTGACATCCGACTGTCTGCCAAGGGTCGAGTATACGCTACGGTGGTTAGATCAGTTCTTTTATACGGCTCAGAAACGTGACAATTAAGAGTAGAAGATAGTCAAAGTCTGTCGGCGTCTGAGCATCGATGTCTCCGTAATATTTTTCAAACATGGTGGGAGCACCGTATCAGCACTGCTGAGGTTAGATGTAGGGTGTTTGGAACCAGTGATCAAACACCAGAACAAGTACTAAATCAAGACAGGTTAATGTGGCTGGGACATGTGTTACGCATGCCCACCGATAGGCTTCATTGGCTTACGCTATTTTCCGAGGTAAGTAGTATCTAGAAGGTAGATTGGTGTGGTCAGTCCATGACATGACAGAAAGGCCTGAAAACCTTGACCACAAAACGTGGCCAAGTAGGACGTGTTAGACTTCCGGGGTGAGGTCCCTGAGACCAGTCTAACAGACGGTTAGAAACACTGAACGATATGGCTAGGTGTGATGACTAGTACTGCATCATATTCGCGAGCACACACACACACACACACATTCTCAACATACCAAATACGATCACTCTCTCTGCTATATCCGCTACATCAGTCTTCCAAATTTCGAATAATGGAACCAACATCACTGTACGCTGGCACAGTTTTTGGCTGTCCAAATCGAAAACGAGATCGGAAAGTTAAAGTGACGAACTTACTTCTCCGAGTGTCAACAGAGTGGTAAACTTGCACAGAGAAATAACCAGATTGTCCAGTACGTCACTCATTCCGTGATGCGCAGCAATCGCCGCGCAACGAATGAAACCGTCCACTGCCTTGATCTGTACTGCGGGGTCTAACGTTTTATCGAAAATAAACGAAAGAGCAGACACGGTCGGACCCCAGATAATATCAAACAGCTCGGGATCCAACGCACCGGTTTGGACGTGAATGAAGTCGGCCTGATTGGTGGCAGCACGTCTTAACAAGCACTGGAAGAACACATTACAGACGAAAGAGATTCGATCAAGGGAGTCATTGGGTTGGGAAAGAAATCTAATCAATTAAAACCAGAGAATTTAAATGCGTAACAGAAATAATTTGTCTACATGTGCTGTAGCGCCTTTTCGACGCGAGGCTAAGGGTTCTTTCGCTATTACTATTTTCCATGCTTTATTCTAACATGGAAAGTTAAAACAGAGCTCAGATTCGATTACGTAGGCATAGCACCCGCCACAGGGAACCACCTAGTAATTTAGCTACCTACAGTAGAATTTACCCATGAATAAGCCACTGTAATCAGTTGAGTGCAGGGCCATATTGGGTTATGGAGTACGATATCGCTAACTGATACTCGTTAGTGCTATTCCTGTTAAGGAAACTCGCGATTTCGGCCCAAAACCCGTGATCCGATCGACCATCTGATCAGATAAAGTTCCCTACAGAATCAAAGTTCTTAAAATTCAAGTGTCGGATAGATCCAGAACAATGCACGGTGTATGGCTGCCGTAAGTTCTTTAACACTAGGCTTTACACTCAGACCGTGAACATTTCATCATCAGTCGGGTATCAGTACAGGTCCAAGGACTACGGTTTCCATTTACCTACGATTCTATGGGAGAAATCTCGTTGAAACTTTCACGGGACCTGGCCGTTGTGAGACTGAACATTCTTTCGTGTGTGCGTTGCAAAGTAATCATCAGACGTGCTACAGGCGTGAAGATGGACCCAAATCTCGGAACCGAACAGCAGCGAATCTACTTTGAAACTTGTGTTGTAGACTATTTTACTGGTGCGTGATCGGCAACACCATATTTAAAAAACGAGGATATCTATATCCCAGTCAGAGACCATCTGTTCATAGCATCTAGCCTAATCAGAAATGCGAATGGGAAAATGCTGCGTGGAAACTAATTACAAAGCACGATCCAATTCGAGAATGTTTGAAAAAAGAACCGCTCCTTAATTACGCAGAATACCGTTGGTGTTCGCAATTCAGGTTGGTGATTTTCGCAGACTACTAGTTACTGAGCTTGGCGGTCAATCCGTCAACGGTTCATCACCAGCCGAAGTAATATCATCGATGCGTAAATGATGTCACTTCGGATAGCGACAAAGCGTTGGCGAGCAAAGCGCCAAGCTCATCAGTCAGAAGCCTGTGAGAATCACGTCCACATCACGTCAGAACGCATAATGAATGGAAGGCGGTATCGTCTGCAAGTTTTTATGTTTTTATATGCCAGCACGCGAGTGAACTGGAAGGGGAATACACTCCACAGCGACAATCGTCGACTGCACTGTCACGGATAACTGCAACCAGACCTTCAAACTTGGAGTTGAGAACCACATAAGGTCCCAATAGGTCAGGTGTGGTAACGATCCGGACAACACTGGATTACTGTCTACCCCCAAAGTAACCCGCGATGGCGAGGATTCGAAACTCGGACCTCCGAAATGGTAATCAAATGCTCTAAACCAATTGACCACCACCGGGTTTTACGTACTTCTGTGCCTATACTAATAATCTATGGCTGACGTGATTGCCTTTGACGTATGAGCCCTGTCTTGACTAACGGATTATATATATATATATATATATATATATATATATATATATATATATATATATATATATATATATATATATATATATATATATATATATATATATATATATATATATATATATATATATATATATATAAACTTCAGTAACTACTTCAAATGAGCATGCCGAACTGATGCAGAAAATAAAATAAAGGCTAGAGATAACGCTATTCAAACGTTGCACAAAATCGGTCAGTGCATCTTGTCATCGGGAAGATGTTAACCACTATGATACCTACCTTCCACAAATAGTTCTCACGCACAAGACCTGTCTGTTCACTAGGCATCACAATTTCATTCTTGTGGATATTCCGGTATATTGCATCCAAAAGTTTCGGATCAAAGTCTCCGGTGCCATTCATTCCTGGAAAACGAATCATCAGATAAGTTAACAAGCATTTTACAAGTTTCAATATGAGAAGCGTAATCACATGTAGCCACTAAACTGAGTGATTCTTTGTGTACCGAGACTGTACTTTGACGTCGTGTGATGGCTTGCATGCATCCATGACTCAAAGAGCCACATAGGATGTCTTTCTCAAGCCAGAGATGTTATCATGTCTGACCAGACGAAGTTCGGTCTCTCCAAGCTACTTGATGGGTAACATTTGGTTCTAGTCGCTACGACCACAGGGAGGATACTCCAGCGAACAAACATGGAGAAAAACAGTTTACCGGTCAAAAAACCTCAACTAGATGGACATAGAAAAGGAGTACCTGGGGTTTCTCTAGAAGGTAGGAGAAGTTAGCGCGATTCATTGGACAGTAAAAATCCGCCATAGCTGAACAGCCCCCGGGACACAAAGGATACTGCTACGTCTACGTTCCGCTTGCTCCAGTGAGTACAGCAGTGTAGGAACTGAACCCGAAAAGCGCACCGATAAAAAACCACCAGCGAAAACAAGGTCAGATAAGAACAACAATCAAGTCTCACGTGACAGACCAGAAGAAGCTTCTTCACGGGTGCTTCGGTCACACTTCCGTGTTGGGTTAACGTTTCATCGTCTTGTGATCAGACTTTTCAGTCAAGGGCTTTGGTTAGGGTCCCCAAAAAATCCCTTCTGCATTGTGCGCAGTCGCAAAGCATAGTTCGCCCAGAAATCTCCAATGGTCCCTCGGGAAATATTTCTTATTCGTCTGATCTTCATTCTTTACATCCAAATTCTAAAAGCATACGGGAAGTCACAATGAATCGTGACCGAGAACTTGTAACTCTCAGTAAAGCTAATAACTTGGAGACAAGAAAAAGTAGAGGATCAATTATCAGATCCAAGCATTTTCTTCACCCAGCTGACGTCAAACTTCCAACACTTCGCGAAACGGGACAACAGGCTGCTCTAACTAGAACTGTGGAAACCTTCAGAATGGATGTAGATTGCGTATCCGAAAAAAACCCAAAAGACCCAACTTTAGTGTTTACACTTCGATTTCCGGATACAAACTCAGCTTCTCGTTTCACCCTTCACGTGTCAGGTGATTCGGTGTCCAGTGCTCGTGGTCAGCCTGGCGTTGGCATCACCCTGAGCATGAAAGCTGAGCGTGCACTGCTCGACTGGGTCACAGTTAGCAGTCGGCTGTGCGCGGTTTGGTTCAATGGTTTTGTGCATGCCAACAGCACAAGACTGAAGAGTCGATACCTGTATATCGTTCTTGTGTATGACCAGCTGACTGCAGCTCTCCCGAGGCTAAAGATGAATTCTGCCACGATCTGTCTGAAATGCACCGAAGCGTGCGCTCTACGGACATCATGGCTGTTGCTGATTATTTCAATGCTCAATTTGGAAGCCTAGACAAAGCGAAGAGGCTTACCGGAGGCCCATTTGGTATTCCAGCCCATCGAACAGAGAACACCGACTGACTTATTCAACTTTGTTCTGATCACAGACAATTCCTAGCGAGTATGAACATGTAGCATATTAAGCGGCACAAACAAATCTGGCGTTGTCTTCGCGTTTACAGCGATAGACTCAGACTGACTGCATTCCTATCGGTCATCGTTGGCGAGGATCAATTCAAGGTTCTCGATCATTTTGTTTCATGTTTCTGGACAATGATTACGTTATTCGTCGTCGGTAGCAAATGAGCGATGAAAGTGATCAAAGCGCCAGATTTGAGAAAGCCAAGAGTACACAAGCTTCAACAATCACAAAGACACACACATGAGAGAGAAAGAAAGAGGAGAAACCAGAGGGACCGTAGCAAAGTCGAGCAGAAGAAAAATAAATAGCATAAATGGAATGCAACTACGTCACCGGCCACGACACCTAGCCATATCGCTCAATGTCTCCAACCATCTGGTAGGCGGGTCTCAGGGACCTCACCCCGGAAGTCTAACACGTCCTACTTGGCCACGTTTTGTGGTCAAGGTTTTCAGGCCTTTCTGTCATGTCATGGACTGACCACACCAATCTACCTTCTAGATACTACTTACCTCGGAAAATAGCGTAAGCCAATGAAGCCTACCGGTGGGCATGCGTAACACATGTCCCAGCCACATTAACCTGTCTTGATTTAGTACTTGTTCTGGTGTTTGATCACTGGTTCCAAACACCCTACATCTAACCTCAGCAGTGCTGATACGGTGCTCCCACCATGTTTGAAAAATATTACGGAGACATCGATGCTCAGACGCCGACAGACTTTGACTATCTTCTACTCTTAATTGTCACGTTTCTGAGCCGTATAAAAGAACTGATCTAACCACCGTAGCGTATACTCGACCCTTGGCAGACAGTCGGATGTCACACCAGCATCACAGATGGCTGAGGTTGGCAAAGGTCAAACGCGCCTTCTGTGTACGCGAAGACACTTAATCCGATATCTGACCACATAGCGAGATGTAACTTCTCATGTAACAAAATTTGTCTACTTCAGATAGAGCTTCCCCCGCCAGCACAATATTTGGCGTGCAGCCAACTCAATCCTGAAACAGCGTATTACACTTCGAAGGTACGAAACGCACTCCAAACATCGCTAAGCTGTTGTTTAGGCAATCCACAGAAACTTGAATGTTCACTAAGAAGAGCAATACCGTTCGCCTATTCCAAATCAGACAGTTTATTGTCTGAGAAAAGATCGATGCCGCTATTCTCACATCAGGATAGGGCTATCTCAAGAATCAACTCAACTACGAAGTTGAAAAGGAAGAGTGAAAGAGGACAACCCTGACGAGCATCATTTTCCGTAGTGAACTCGGGTGAAAGATCTCTGTAAGCACGAAGTCGGCTTCGGCTATTCGCATACAAGCATAGGAAAAGAAAAATAGATTTCTCCGACACACCCTCCAACGAGAAACAGCACCAGAGAACTGTGCAACCGACCGAGTCGAATGCCACTTTCAGATCAAGAAAGACCGACATTGTGGGCCTACGGAAGGTGTGTCTGTGTTCTGAGATCTGTGATTCAGACCCGGGAGCGTTGTCTCGATCACTGGGCGGAGCATTTCGAGAAACAATTTAACTGGCCTTTTATTCACAACAGATGTACTAAGCTGCATGTTGGTTAGAGCTCTGGATATTGGTACGGATCGTGGGCCAGAAGGGGAGATTCTCCGTGGGGCAAACTACCTCGAACGATTTAAGGCTGCCGAACCGGATGAGTTACTGCCGTCTCTTTTCAAGATGGTGGCTCAGCATTGTCACTGGAGTTGACAAAACTCCTCGGTTTGATATGGGAGAGGGAAAGGTTCCAAAGAGTTGGTGTGAATCGGGGATCGTACCGATTTGTAAAAAAAGGCGACAGGCCTTCTTGTGAGAACCACAGGGAATAAGTCTGGTTAGAATCGCATCTGAATGTGCTCGCTGGTGTTATTCTCCATCGCTTATCTAACACCCGCGAACAGTTTCCACACGAGAATCAGGCTGCTTTTATACCTGATCGAAGGTGTGTTGGTCACATCTACACTCTGAGAAAATTTAGATTATAATCACAAACTCCCTAAACTTATCGTCTGTTTTTTCTTCTCGATATGAAAGCTGTGTTCGACTCATTCGACCACACAGTTCTGTGGTTGAAGGATGAACTAGCGAAATTGATTTCCCTCATGAAGTCTCTGCACATGAATATGTAACGCATAGTTCGGGTTTATGGTAGTCTTTCATCCGAGTTCACAACGTGTAGTGATGTATGTCACGACCGTCCGTTTTTCCTTCTCTATGCCTCAGTGATTGGTGTGATCTCAGGGACTAACCTGTAGTCAGATGAGGATATTTGTATTGAACGTTCTTAGTGAGCAAAGTATGCGGAGAACGTCGTTCTCTTAAGTGAAGATACAGGTAAGTTTTAAGGTTTCATAGACAGCTTGAGTAACTGCGTAGTAATTTTCGGTATGCGCTCCGCACCTTCAAAGTGCAAGATGCCGTCGCAGGACTGCGTTGGTCCAGCACTCAACCGTTCAGTGTCTGGAGAGATTTCAGGTGTGGCAGACAAGCTCTGTTAACTGAGCAGCTACATTCCACCCGGAGGTCAGGTATCGGATGAGGTATACAGCAGGATCGTTTGGCATTTGAAAATTCGAGTCATTTATGGCTTCAGCAGGACACGCCTCTATCTACCAAGGGTCGAGTGTACGCTGCAGCAGTCAGACCAGTGCCTTTCTATGGTTCGAAGACATGGCCATTGTGAGCGGAGGACCTACGGCGATTTATCATCATCATCATCGTACAGCGTTAAACAGTGAGGCAAGTCCCACCGACCACCATGTTGCACGCTGAATTAGTAAGTGTGAATATACAAGATGGACAGTTAGTGGACCTACACGGGTGGGGAGAGAAAAGAATGCCCTAGTAGCCAACACACAGAATACTCAGTCTAACTGTACAAACGCACATCGACCAGTCATTCTGATTCGATAGAGAATGACAACACGATCGCCACTGTTCGCGGTTCACTGCCATATCCTTCAGTGTCTCCCAGCCAACTAGTAGACGGATTTTTTGGACCCCAACCACGAAGAAGTGAAGCACCTACTTTTCTTAAGTCTGCTGTACATCTTCTCATTCCTCGCTGCCACGTCATTTGTTGACCACCACGTGGTTTTTTTCCAATCCTGAGGAGGAACGGAGAAGAGGACACGGTACAGTAGACGTGTGTTTGACACACGTAACACCTGCCCCAACCAACGACGTCTACTAAGCTGGATACGCCGTGACAAAACGTTCTCCGAATTAGTACCCAATACTCGCTTTCTGACCTCATCATTACTTACTTGGCTACCCCACACAATCTTAGCGATACTATGTAAACATCGATGGTGAAATACCTCAAGAAGACGAATATCTTCAGCACGCAGACTCCAAGTTTCGCAACCATACAACAAAACCGAACGCACTGCGGCACAGTATACACGACCTTTCAAATTCAGTGAAATATCAGATCGACGCCCCAAGTGTTTCAGTTCAGCGTACGTCGCTCGAGCCTTCGATATCCACGTACTCACCTCTACTACTGTGCTCCCATCCGTCGTCACGCAGCTACCGAGGTAGGTGAAGTGGTCGACAACTGACAGCACCTCCCCATCGAGCATCAACCTCGGAATCGTTGACGTCCAGTCTTGTAACATCACTTTACACTTTGAAGGTTCAAAGCGAATGCCGAATGGGGCTACAGCTCTTGAGAGTCTATCTAGTGCATGCTGATCATGTTCCGTAGATTCAAACAAACAGACAACGTCGTCCGCCTAATCTAGGTAACATAGCTTTTCACTATTTCCTAGTTCGACGCCCACATCCTGAAGATTTTGCAGCTCACTTTCCATTATTTTGTCCATGACGAAGTTGAACAGGAATGGAGACATGGGACATCCCTGTCGAACACCACTGGTTGTTTCGAACCAACCGGATAGTTCACCGTAAACTCTGACGCGGCCAGAAGTATGAGAATACAATAATCTCAGTAGGTTCACGAGCTTCTGGGGCATATCTTTTCGATGAAGAGCACTGAAAAGTGCTGTTCGATCAACTGAATCGAAGGCACCTTTCAGGTCTAAGAAAACCACTGTTGTCGGTCGACGATGCGTGAGACGCGTTTCAAGTAGTTGGCGAAGAGTAAAAATCTGGTCGATGCATCCTCGACCTGGGCGGAATCCAGCCTGCTGTTCGCGGGCATTCCTCTCGCGAGTGGGTGTAAGATGGTGCAGCAGAATCTAGGCTGAAACCTCGGTGACTATCGGAATTAAGCTGTTCCTACGATGATTGCGTGTTCCCTTCTTGAAGATGGGAACAATCAACGACTCACTCCATATTGACGGAATATGCTCCTCGTTCCAAATGTCACGGAGCAAGACGGTAAGTGATTTTATCAAAGCATCTCCACCCAGTTTGAAAAGAACTGGGGGAAGTTCGTCGGAACCTGCTGCTTTCCCTCGCCTTAGTAATCGAATGCATGACTCTACTTCTACTTCCGATGGGGGCTCAAGTGATACCACCCAAGGAGTCGCAGTTGTTGACACGGGAGTAACTACACTAGCGTGCGGCCAGCTAAACTGTTCCTTGAAGTATTCGGCCCTACGGTCAAGCCTTTGCTGTTTGTTATGGATGGGTTCTCCATTTCTATCCCAAATCGTTTCACTGACCTGGATGCGCCGTCCACCGGTGTCACGAATAAGTTTGAACAGTCTTTGACTGTTACATGAAGCAGGTGCTATTTCCATTTATTCGGCTACCTTGATCCACCAATTTTCGCAATCATTCTAAGGCTTTTCGTAACTTGCCTTTGTAGATTTCTCCGCATCTTATTCATCTCCTTCCAGTTCGAGTGCTGACGCTTTTGCTCCACTATACTCAGCGACTCTTGCGAGATCCAGTGTCTTTGATGGACAACGGATCTAGGACCACAGGCAAAACCTGCTGCCACATGCATCGCCTGTTTCATATGAGCCCAATGCTCATCTACATTACCGTTCGCTGTAGATCCTAGCTCATGTGCTAACGTCTGCTCATACCGGGTGCAAACTTCTGGATCACACAAACGTTGCACCGCTAACCGGGTTTGTGGTTTGCGACGATGGCCATGGAGCTGGAGAGATAATCGCATTAAAACTAATGCATGTTCAGACTCTGCGTACGTGGACCAGAAAGATTTACTGCTGTGAACAGAACTGCGCCACCGGTAGCTTACGGAAATATGACCAATCTGACTTAGAGTACCTGTAGAGTTAGAGCACCATGTCGCTGTGCGACGCGAGCTGTGTCGGAAATTGGTGCTAGACAAGAACAATCGATTGTCTGCACAAAACTGGAGAAGTCTATCCCCGTTATCTGTACGCTCAGCGGGTAAAGCACAACGCCCACCCAAACAGGCTTCTGACACACTGAGTTTGCCAACTTGTGCATTGAAGTCACCAGCTAGCACTACAATGTCAGAACCCTTACTGCTGCGAACGAGGGTGGCGAGGGCATCATAGAACTCATCTTTCTGCAAGTCTGAGCTGCAGTCCGTTGGGGTGTACGCCGAGATCACAAACAAATTACGCTTAACAAAAGTATCCTTTCGAACGCCAACTGACCCCTGGAGTCTCACAGCACATAAACGACTGTTAACAGGGATCCAGTCTAAAAGGGCAGCCTCAGCCTTCTCAGTCAAGACTATTCCTACACCACGTTGACCCACAGCTCGAGCTATTTCGTCTCCTGAAGTGCACAGAAAATACCTCGATGAGATACCAGGAACATTTAGTTGAATTACACTGCTCGAATCCTGTATACGCGTTTCACTTAAGCAGCAGACATCAATTTTCAGAGAATCTATTGTGAGTGCTAGACATGCCTTCTGACCGGCCTGTATGAGTGTACGCACGTTGAAGCAGCCGAGATCAAGAGGCTGACGACGCTTGAGAAAATGTGAGTTACCAGACAGAGGATTATTTCCGACACTATTTGTCAATGAATCGTTGCAAGTATCGACCGTGTTGTCAGTGGGAGCATTATGGGTTGACAGATGGGGCAAAGAGAGGTGGTTAGGGACAGAAGACAAAGGTTGAATAAAAGAGAGGGAACTCTGAGCAGTAGCACACTTATCACTACCCACCCCGCTCGATGCAATGGGCAGCGCGGTCCTGATTAGCCTGCACGACGAAAGATGCAGTATGGAATTCTTTGTATTCGTGCAGTTCATGGAAGATGTTGGATGGGTACTCCTAGGGTGTCCAGCCACAAAGCAGGAGAACAATTAGGGTCCTCATCCAAAGCCCTTAGTTCTAACAAGGACCTATCCGCAAGGCAGCGGGATGGCTTAGTGGAAGCCCATTTGCTTGGATTGAACGTTACGGGTTCGTGTACCGAAGAGGCAATCTGCTGACAGTTTCAACCAGTGCTTTTAACGATGAGAACATTGACACTGACAGATCTTCTCCGGGAGATTGTTGGGATTTCAGCACGGATAGCCTTTTAGCTTTGCTCTATTTTGATGGGAATATCATATAAGCAATGTGAAGGCTAAGCGCAGAGCATTAAGTACGCAAACCGAATCACCAGATGAATCAATTAAGCTCGCCAGGCTAAGATGGTTGGGACATGTGTTGCGCATGTCCGCGGGCAGGATTCCTTGGCGCGCAATGTTCGCTGGGGTGGGTAGTGGTCGGAAGATGAGTGAGAGTGGTCAGTCCATGACATGGAAAAAAGGTATGAAAAGCCTAACGAGTGGACTTCGCCATGTGGGGCGTGTTAAGCTTCCTTAGTGGAGTCCAAGAGTTAAACGCTATGTAGTTATATACGTTAGAGGATATGGCTAGATGTCGCCACCAGTGGTGCTCTTGTATTCACAAGCATTCTTTATCGATTTGGTACTACTTGTATTTCTCGTACTACGCTTTCCATATGTTCGCATTATTTTCGATAGAGGTTACAGCTGAAAGACAGCGACCAAAGCCAAAGCACTCAACGCATGGTTAACGGTTGACTGAACTGAACTGAACTGGCTGACTGGTCTGTTTGTCGGTGGATTGATTGATTGATTTATTGATTCTCTGATAGACTGATAATTCGAGTGAACTGCTTACCGCTCAGATTCTTTCTAAAATCCAACGCTGTCATGGGAGCGTTCTGTTTTTTCGAATTTGGATTATGTTGATCTGTGTTGAGCATTAGAATAGCATAAGCCAACGTGAACGCCGAATCTACGTCAGCAAACGGTTCGTTATTCGCGTAATACCAATGTTCAGCAAAATGCTCCATGATCCGCTGGATTAGCGGAGCCTCTCCGGGTAAACGAAATGCTTCCAGGTAAACCCGTAGTGCTTCGTCAATTTGAACTCCTTTAAAGTTGAATTGTCTGCCACAGAAAGAAAACAAGAGGAGCAAACCGAATATGAATATGAAACAAAGAAAGAAATCTAACGGAAACTACCAGAGAAAGAATAACATTGGCATTATGAAAGCAAAACAAGGTTTCTGGACGAACTGACCTTACATAGGCACCCAAAACTTCGCCATTTTTCCGATCGCTCAGATACTCGCCAATCATGCGCTTATCCAAGCGTGGATTCTCTCGGAGGAAATGAGCCAGTTCTGTGGGATCTAGAGGGCTGCGCAGAACGCGGTAGTGCTGCAGAAACTCAATACCACGCTTTGGTTTGGAGTTGAACTGCTCGGAACCCAGTATGAGGATCTGTGGGTAGTGGACAGGTGCCAATGAGTTAGTGAGTGTGATTGAGTGGAAAGAATGGAGTTGCGTGAATGTTGCCCTAGAATCAGCAAGGAACTTCAACCGGCAACTACCGAGGAGAGTAGCTCAGAAAGGTAACTGGGGATTTTGATGGACAGCCGTGGTGATAAGTAACAACATTTGTGTCAATTCAGGGTACGATAACAGATTTATCCTAAGTTTGATTTGACCTGATTGGCATAAAAGGAAATTCAGATGCTGTTGAACCACGTTACTGAATAATGAGCTTTTGAAGCGGTGATTCACCTTTACCGAATTTTCATCTTCCGAAACCGAAGAAAAGTCAGTATCCGTTAGATCACCTTGTCAGACAACATATATGAGACAAGGGAACAATACCACAATTCAATTAGATAAAATCGGAACATCCCCGCTAGCCGTCGGACATCACTACAGGACGATACTTAATTCAGCTGAGTGACGCCACCAGCTTTGAATACATGGAACGAAAGTCCGCCGTTGTGCGAACTGTCATGGGTTGCAAACTGCTAGAGCCATCCGAATAGCTGAGCTTCGCTGCATAATCACCAGAATTTCGGTACGGCGCGGGTAGGTATAGTTCATTGGCGAGGTGAGATGACTGGAGCAGCCCAAGGTTCTATGAACCGGTCCTTGGCCCCATGGAAGGTTATTATGGATAGGATTCAACGTAAACAGATACAGTCCTAGAATACCTTTTTCGTCTCCTTTGCTGCAGTCAGTTGTTCACGGGAAGGAAGACGTGATTTGTCCGTTGGGTGTCGATTGAGTCGAGTACGAACGTGGCGGAGCGCATCCGTCGTTCCACGGGAATTGTTCGAATCTGAACTCTGTGGATGTGAAAGACAAATGGATGACAGTGAGGAACGGCATGAACAAATGAATCCCTATGTGGATTAACTGAGTGATTAACCTAACACAACTCGGAACGAAAAGCGTACCTCTCTCGTGCCGGACGGAGTCAAAGTCACACACTGGGTCCCGATGGTGTTCAGAACAGCTAACAGTGCGTCCAAAGCGAGCAGATGTGTGCCCATCAACCGGTCAACTGGGTAAGCGTTTTTGGCTAGCATTTTGGCGATATCTTCAAACAGATTGGAACAGTAAGGATCGCAATCATAATTGACGTACAACTCCGTAGCTAAACCAGGAACGAGAAATAGCCGAACGACTGAATCTAGAGCTACCTCCCGTCGCTCGTAACTCGTCGATTCGTTGTCTGAAGAACAGATCGCAGTCAATCTTTGCAAATAGACCTACAAGAGAAACACAGGAGTTGAAAATAAAGTTATTCAGTATGACGATCAAACAGCGTAGCGTTACCACGGAGAACGTGATCACCGTGACTGGAGCGGTTACTATCAAACATTTCTGAAGTACAATTAAGGTGCAGTGTAGAAATACTATCTCACGCAAGATAGCGATAGTTTGATATACACATTTCAAAAACAACCACCGTTGAACCACCTCGAAAGACATCACATTCAAATGCTCGTTTTCTGTCAGTACAACAGCTGACTTCAGCAGCTACTTAGATAACCCGTAGAGAGACAAAAGCAAATCCTCGATGGTGAAGTGGTCAGCTGAGCTGAGTTAGAAGACAAAATTGCAACCCGAAATCAAGACAGGTTCATGTGACGCAAGAAGTTGTGACACGGCGACCTAAGGTGAGAGGGTACGCATCGAGCAGAACACATGCGATGAATCTATGGTTTATTTTCCTGTTTTGCACGAGAACCAGGCCCCTTTGGGTTAAAGCAACAATTTTGTTAATAATTCACAATGTGGTTACATCATCTTATTAGTGAGATTAGCACTTGGTGTCCAAGGTTAATCCACGTGTAAAACGCTCTATGAGGTTAAGTGTCGTGTATTCCCACTAACAAACTTGTAAACAGCTGTTTCGCATTTCAAATTTGGATAAAAACACCAGACACATTGGTTGGTATGTGTTTAGGGTTTTTTGCTGTAGCGTTCCCTGTATAAATTAGTCAAGGCAGCGGCTCATAATGTCAAAATCGAAACAGAATTTCGTCCACTCGAAGGCACGAGACATCAGCAAACATGTTCATGTATCAAGTCTATACACATAATTTCATCATAAACTCAGACCCAGCAAGCAAAGATAAAAGGCAACACGAACTCACCTCCATTTGCAACTTAAGGTGCTTTCTCATGGATTCGAATAACATGAAACAGACACGTAAAGTGGCTGCGAATTGCCATACACGATCGGAATACAACAACTGTGTGCGGTGAACAAAGCAGGGGGAATTTCCGGAAGGTAGTCATTTCAACAAAAAAACCGTGTGCAGTGAACTAATTGGAACAAGACTGAGAAAAGTAAATATGATATACAGCGCACCTGTTGTACGACCTGAAACAAACGAGAACAGCTGAGTAACGTTCAAATAATGTTGCCTTACAATTACGTATATGATAAGCATACAGAATGCTCCAAACACGACTGACTTTGATCAGCTCTTTTCCTTATTCCTTCGTCCCTTACTTAAGCATCAATGCAGTAGAAAATGCATGCCTATAAACACAAGGAACCACGGCATTATCAAAGAAAATTAGCAACCATCAGCTTGAGAACCGGAGTGCAGAACTGCATAAAGCTACAAGGAGGTTAGACATCGTAACGATTCAAGTGACAACAACGCAACAGTTGGCTGGTGTGATTGGGGTTCGAACCTGGTGGCTCCAACTTGATAATCACCTCGGGACCATTTCAAACTTGAGTGATTGTAGGTTCAAAAACTCCTGATTCTCGCGATGGCTTTAAATCTCGAGCGACAGATTTTTTCTACTCCAGGGCCCTAAAATGTATGGCGGACAGAACAAATAATTTTTCATAGGCACAACGGTCAAGACGATGTGCGACTGAAAGACGCATAAAAAATACACGAAACAAAATACAACCGAGTTATTATCACCGTTAATTTTCTTTGTTAGCAGCGGTACCGCCGCCAAGTCAAGATAGTAAAACGTAGCGAGCCAACGATAATACATCAGAGAAAGTAACTAAAAAAGGCAAAGGAATTCTAACTGTACGACAGTTAGCAGGGCCCTTGACACGAAGGATGCTGGACATTAATGGGTTAATCATAATTCCCGGCTGCCTGCACCGCAGAAGGGGTTTTTCTTTGGGAATCCTAAGCGACAGCACGAAAAATTCGTCAGTATCTTAAGCAGTTAGTTCGTCAAACTGGAAAACGAATGTCAACGACCAAGCGAGCCATAACATCTGTCTAGCAAGGCGAACCAAGATAAAGCAAACCAAACTCCTTTCAGCGCATTTTAAACTGGCTAATTACATCGCACTATACGACTGGAAAACAATCACAAGGAGATATGAGTACTTTCTGTTTGTGTTCAAACTGCTCCCACTTACACAACTACATCGGACCATCACGTTGAGATTGTAATTTGACGTCGTGTGATGGCTTGCATGCATCCATGACTCAAAGAGCCACATAGGATGTCTTTCTCAAGCCAGAGATGTTATCATGTCTGACCAGACGAAGTTCGGTCTCTCCAAGCTACTTGATGGGTAACATTTGGTTCTAGTCGCTACGACCACAGAGAGGATACTCCAGCGAACAAACATGGAGAAAAACAGTTTACCGGTCAAAAAACCTCAACTAGATGGACATAGAAAAGGAGTACCTGGGGTTTCTCTAGAAGGTAGGAGAAGTTAGCGCGATTCATTGGACAGTAAAAATCCGCCATAGCTGAACAGCCCCCGGGACACAAAGGATACTGCTACGTCTACGTTCCGCCTGCTCCAGTGAGTACAGCAGTGTAGGAACTGAACCCGAAAAGCGCACCGATAAAAAACCACCAGCGAAAACAAGGTCAGATAAGAACAACAATCAAGTCTCACGTGACAGACCAGAAGAAGCTTCTTCACGGGTGCTTCGGTCACGCTTCCGTGTTGGGTTAACGTTTCATCGTCTTGTGATCAGACTTTTCAGTCAAGGGCTTTGGTCAGGGTCCCTAAAAACCCTCTTCTGTATTGTGCGCAGTCGCGAGGTATGCTTTGCTCAGAAACCTCCGCATATTTATTTTAAAGGGCCTTGTGAATTCCTCCTATTTGTCCCTTGATTTAAGATAGATGAAAAACGTCACGTGCTTTCGCGGCTCCAAAGAAAATAGTAGTTCAAGAGTAGGACATAAATAAGACTTTCCTTAAGCTCACACGGTCACCTTACTTGGTTGTCCTCAACATTCGCGCACTACATCAAAAAGGGCAACAGGCTGTCCCCTTAGAACTCCGGAAATTTTTAAAATACATATAAGCTGTCGCCGAAACGTACATAAAAGACCCCAATGCTGTGGTCACTCTTCGCATTCCAGACACAATCATAGTCTCTTGATTCGCTCTTCGTGTGTCCGGTGAACCGACGTCGAGTGCTCGTGGTCGGGCTGATGTTGGCATCGCTTTGAGCACGACACTGATTGGTGAGTGGAATCCAGTCATCAGTCGTTCGTGTGCAGTTCAGTTGGACGGTTCTGTGCATGACAATAGCAACCGACTGAAACGTCGATGCTTAATCGTCGTGTCTGTGTACCCACCGATCACAGTTCCTCTGAGACCGAGGATAAATTCGCTGCTCCGCAGCGTGCGTTCCACAGACGTGGTGATTATTGCTGGAGATTTCAGCGTCCAAGTTGGATATTTGGCGGATTCCAAAGGGCACATTGGAGGTCCGTTCGCTGTCCCGGCCGATCGCACTGACAATGGCGATCGTCTCATCCAGCTGTGCTCCGACCGCAGTTTGTTTCTGGTGAGTACGAACTGCCACAAGAATCGGCATAGACCCACATAGCGCCCTTTTACGTTTTCACAACGTTAGACTCTGACAATTTTGTCACTGGTCACCGCTAGCACGGGTCAATCGAAGACTGACGTTCAATTTGGTCCATCCATGCAGACTTGGATCATGTCTTGGGACATGCTCGCTTCCGCATACGTGTCGCCTGTAGTCCCGCCAAAAACACTCGTCCCGCACAGTTGCTTTTAGACGATAATCGAAAATCTGCTTTCCAGGCGGAGCTCTCTGCACGGTTTTCGGATGTCCAGGACCCGAATGAACGCTAGCAATAACCCGAGAAAGCTTTGCATACAAATTCCAATGCCACACAAAACTCCAGTTCAAGTAAGCCTCACAAACGATGGATATCTTCGACATCAGTTGATTTGTCAGATGCTTGCAGATATGTCCCTCCGGGTACCACATTTGATGAGTTACGAAAACCCCTGAGAAGCCAACTGACTAGCAGCCTGAGAAATGACCGTGAGCAGTGGTGCATTGCAAAATGTAAGGAAATGGGGAAGGCTGCGTCTATTAGCAATACTCGCAACCTTTTCCGTTTGATTAGAAGTACCGGTCCGCGGAGCCCTGGTGTAAGTGAGTTAATCAAGGAATCCGGCTCACTGATTCACTCTCAGGGACGTCGTCTGGACCGTTGTGAGGAGCACCATAAGGAAAAACTCAGTTGGTCCACTTCTACAGTGGACCTTCCGAATATACCCGTGAGAGAAACAATGCAGGTAGATATCACTCTTCCATCAGAAATGGAGGTTTCATGGGAGATATATTATTAGAAATGGTACAAGGCCGCCGGAGCGGACAGGTTGTCTCCATCCTTTTTCAAGGATGGAGGTGAAGCTTTCGTGTCGGAGTTAACAAAACTCCTCCGAGTAATCTGGGTAAGTGAACAGATTCCTACGGAATGGTATTATTCGGTGATTGTGCCGATTTGCAAGAAAGGTGACAGGTCTTGTGAAAACCAAGGAGGAAATAGGTTGGTAAGTATCACACCAAAACTGCTCGTCGGGCTTATTCTCCACCGACGACCCAACGCCCCTGAAAGCTGTACGCGTGAGAATCAAGCCGGTCTTAGACTCAGCAGAGGTTGTATCGGCCACATCTTTACGCCTCGACAAATCTAAGAGCACGGGCACATCCCGTAGGACCACAACGTCGGTCATTCTTGATTTGAAAGCGGCATTCGACTCGGTCGACCGCACAGTTCTCTCGTGCTGTCTAACGTCGGAGGGTGTGTCAGAGAAATCTATTTCTCTTTTCCAATGCTTGTATAGCTGGGACATGTGTTACGCATGCCCACCGATAGGCTTCATTGGCTTACGCTATTTTCCGAGGTAAGTAGAGTCTAGAACGTAGATCGAGGTGGTCAGTCCATGACATGACAGAAAGATCTGAAAACCTTGACCACAAAACGTGGCCAAGTAGGACGTGTTAGACTTCCGGGGTGAGGTCCCTGAGACCCGCCTACCAGATGGTTGGAGACATTGAGCGATATGGCTAGGTGTCGTGGCCAGTCGTGTAGTTGCATTCCACTTATTCTATTTTTTCTAACTCCGTTCGACTTTGCTGCAGGGTAGCAACCAAAACCAGAACACAAAAGTGCAACATTGGTGGTGGAAACAACTGAACTGAACTTTATTAAAAATCACGCTGCACTGATGGATTAGCATGAAAACATGGCCAGTGAATGAATAATCCTTGGTCACTGTCTCCTATCGATTACAAACCAACGATTTCATATGATAAACAGTGAGCATTTCTATCCGCTTGTGCTGTAATTATCTAGTCGATGATACACTAAAATCAAGGTTGCGCACTGCTTCGTGGTACTCCAAAATCAGGCTCCTCGCCCAAGGTCAGGAAGAGGTGCACGTTAAATCTATCGTAAAGTGGGTGACTCGAACCCATTTAAGTGAGTGACATGCAAAATCGTCAATTTTAAGCAACACGAGTGAGGTACTTACCAACAATAGATGTTTTGTCAAGTCACCTTGGACTAACTGGAGCAGGCTAGGACAATTGGAAATCGCGTCCGCTCCAGTTTCCAACGCTATTGTGACCAAACCCAGTGACACCGAGATGATTCCGTCCGCATTACGCTCCGGTGTGAGCAAGCTGATCAAATAATGCAACAAATCGTGAACTGCAGGTAATCCATACGGCTGAGGTTGCGCGATCGATGTGTCTGGTTCAGAGAGAAAGCAGGAAGCGGGAGAAATTGATCGCGGTTGATAAAAATGGACAGAAATTATTGGGATTCGCCACAGAAAAATGAAGAAACGTCCAACATTCACCAAGTGCTGTTTCCGCTCAGTATCTGTAACGCTTTCAGTTATCTTCAAGCCCCCATTAAAATCGTCGATCGTAGTGAAAATCAGTTTTTCAAGGTGAACAAAGACGATCGTGGATGACCGGAACTTTAAAAACAATTTGATGGACGACTGTGAAGAAACGGTTCACATGAGAATGAATAACCAGTCTTTGTGACCCTTTCTGACGAGCAGAACAGAAGACGATGTGGAATTAAGAGTTGTGGATACAAGTGCGAGGGCTGGGTAACTGATGTCTAGTTTCAAGAAAACAAAAGCTAGCAATTGCTACACCATTCATGAACAAGTGGTTATTTGCTAGCCTCATAACGGTCTGACTGATATCGAAAATCAACGATACGCAAAGATTGGAGCGACTGCAAGATATTAATTGATGAAGCACGAGAAGGCGGTTAGAACGGAAACCAGTGAGATATGGAGCCGCTGGGAAAAGAATGAATAAGGTCAAAAGCGGTTTGGAGACCACCGTTCATAAATAGAAACAGCATGGAACAGAGTACAAAACCGAGGGAGAACAAACACTTTGTGTGCTTTTAAGAGAGCCCCATCTACGCGGATCGTAATGGAAACAATGAGTAGAAGAAACAAGTTTAGGTGAGAATACAAATTCGGGGAATTTCGAAACAGCACTTTCGTGTCACTCTTCATCGAAGACTTTAGAGATATACAACGATATAAAAATAAGATTCGCGGTTTTTTTTTTATTACATGCTTGCGCATGAGTGCACTGGAAGGGAGATATACTCCACAGCCACAATCGTCGACTGCACTGTCACGGATAACTGCAACCAGACCTTCAAACTTGGAGTCGAGAACCACATAAGGTCCCAATGGGTCAGGTGTGGTAACGATCCGGACGACACTGGACTACTGTTCACCCCCAAAGTAACCCGTGATGGTGGGGATTCGAACCTCGGACCTCCGAATTGGTAACCAAACGCTTTAAGCCATTCAACCATCACCGGCCATTTTTAACCCCAAAGTACCAAATATATGATACGTCTGTTAACAAATCGCCACTTGTTTTATGGCACAAAAACTCACTTTGGTGATTGCTTATCAACTCATGCCATTTCAGAAGACTTCAGTTATTCCGCAACCACAGTTTCCGTATTCTTAGTCGATAAAGCATACGTTTATATGTGAATACTCCACAGAAAAGTAGTTCCATTACTCTCCTGTAAATTCTAGATCAAATTGACTACAGATTATTTGGTAAGCAGTCGGACCGCTTCATGACAAGCAAACGGTATATGTATAAAGGTGTCCGTTTTTCGATCTATTCTGTGTATCAAACTCTTCGTCTACTTGTTTATCTGGTTGTCTACTAATCAACTTCATAAACTTCATCAGAATTACATCTTTTCTATTAGGGGCCACGACGCTTTTCGATTCACGAATAAGTATTACAAGCTGCTCTCACCACTATACATTGAATGAAAACCACCAAAAGAACTAGACATGAACCACTTCGATACCAGGATATCATACACCAATTTCAGTTCTATTACTTTCTTTACTCTTCGACTGGATTTGGCTTTGTGTGTGACCAGACAATCGCTTTCGAGTGTCAATTATTAGATCACCAGCATCCGGTTACCTCTTGGTGCCACTGAACAGACTAAAACACCCTTGCAATTCTTCCAAGTACGGGGATGGAGGTTACTGTCAAATCAAGGAAAAGAAGGCATACCAGTACCTGAATCCTTCTGACCATCCGCCTTGGTCTTTTTATACTGCCCTGTAGTAGCAGCATCAGTAACAGCATCAGTAGCAGAAGCAATATACGTTACAGATGGTTTTGTCTCTTTCGCGAATGTTTCTGAATCCAGGGCCTGGCGGACAACGAATGTAGAAAAAATATTGATTATTGTCAAGGATACCACAGCATAGAAGTTTACATTCCTCAGTTATTTTCCGTAAAAACAAGTAAAAATAGGTCTACAGAACTGTGAAAACGTGCTGCGTGACTGTATTTTCATTGTGACAATCCAGAAACATGGAAAACGTCAACAGTAACAAAGTGCGTCAGCGACTGGAGGGAAGTAGGAATGCGAAGCGCTTTTTCATCATTGACTTTTGCTCTTTTTTGTGTATGATAGTTTCGAGCTGGTAAGAGACAGGGGAGATACAAGTCAGACCATACAACATTCGCACAAGTGACTTCTATTGCCAGCCGTATTCCTCGACGTGTCTTACTGCTGGCGAAAGTTGCTCTACCTCTCGCCATACGTAAGTTTATCCCAAAAACACCACTCCAAGTTGCATTCAAGCTCACGAGGTACATAAATCTATCGATTTTAAGCTGATCATCACAAACGGTAATTGCAGACATAAATTCCTGTCAAACTTCCAAAATAACTTTGCACTTGGAAGGGGCAATGTGCATGTCGTATCTGGTTATCTCGATCGTGAAGAGTGTGTTGAATTTCCTGTGCACTGTCATCTAGCAAAGCAATGTCAGCTGCATATTTCAAATCGAAAGTCCTGTTCTCTGGGAGGAGTTAAATTTCACCGTTTGATTATATATATATATATATATATATATATATATATATATATATATATATATATATATATATATATTCGAACGTCTGACCTCCGAGGTAGCAAGCAAACGCTCGGAACCACTCGACCACCAGTAGCCACCTGCGTACAGACGGACCACCAACACCACAAAAACAGTCAGTTGCACAACGCTACATAAATAACGAAGATCTACAAAAAATAAGTCTACTCTCACATAAACATCAAATTTTTGTTTTCTATTGTTCATTTTACTCGTCACATGGTAAATGTGTTCAGGGATGGCTGACGTCATTGGAGTATGACACATAATGAGTGCCGGACTTCAACTCCCTATTGGTAACAAAAGAAAAGGATATTCTATCGTGCGGGAAAAGATTTCGTGAACATACCTTCAGGCAGGTCTCATCGTTCGATGGCCCTTGTTTATCAGAACCATCGTCCAAAGCAGCTTCTTGGGTGTGACAGGATGGTGTAGATGTGTTAGGCTCAGGGGATAGCGCAGTTATTTCATCACCGAGATCTGGATTGTGAACGTAAAGGACAGAATGGGTGCATGAATCACCTTGAATGCGAACGGGGTGAATAAAGACGAAAAATGTGTTTTAGACAGAAGCGGCTTTTCTTCTCATTTCATGCATTAGGCTAGTAAGCGTTTAAATAAAACACAAGTGAGCTTAAATATAGCTGATAGAAAGGGAAACATGGTGCATTGATGTGCAAAGGTGACCGCGTGGGAACCTGCTCAGATCAAAAAATACATGACCACTGTTAATCGACACTCATTATCCTCGTAAATTTAACGGATTTCTTCAACGGAACAGTCGGGGAAACCAATAGCGAAATGCACCATATCGATAGAGCGGAAGACCGATGGTTGGCTTGTGTTCAAGGGAGCAAAGGGACAGATGCGAACGGGAATTTCAATTATCCGGGAAGTACTGTTTTTTTTTAAGCATGAAATTTCCGACACCAGTTTGGTCAAAAGGTAGTTCACGTAGTTGTGCAGAATTCAATTTGCCTGCTTTATTTCACTTTGAACGACCATTCAAACAAAGGATTTGCGCATCAGGAATAATAGTGAGACCCAATTTTAGAGCAGTTGGATCAGATCTATCGATCAAAAACTTCGTTAAATGGAGGCAGTGTACAAATAACTCGAAAAAAACTTCGTACTTCAAAGACCACTCATCGGTCACTTCGGTATAGAAGCTCTGGGTACGGCCTACTTTTAGGAAATTACAATGTCCGGTGACTCAGTATCTGCAGCTTATGGATAGATTGATTTGGTGAAAAGAGCGGAATCCTCATCCACATCCGCTTCGCGGTCTCTTACGGCGCGGATTTCCTTATGGATCTCCACCTCAATAGGTGGATCTGTCGAAAGCGACCGCGGTACGGGTACTGGAGTGACTGGCACTGGAGGCCAGGTAAAGTGTGCCTTGAAATGCTCCGCTGGGCGTTCGAGACACTGCTGATGATCGTCAGTTTTGCAGATCGTGCCACACACATCTCGTGATTCCCTACCGCTAACTCGGATGAGATGGAACAGCTTGCAGGAATATCTCATAGAGGCAATACGCCCCATCTCTGATGCATGTTAACACTACCAGATTCCGTGATTCTTATGAGGACTTGCGTTTAGGTTGCTCCTCGTTTTGAGCCATTTTATGCTTGTATTCAGCCAGCATTAACTGGCCTGCGTTGAGAAGGCCTAGAGATTCAGCTGAAATTCAGGGTGTTGCGACGCAAAGAGATGGCCCACAATTCACTAGGCCAGCAGAATACAAAGCATTCTTTATACGTGTTCAGTGTTGGTTGATGTTATCGGGTGAGGCTACATCCAGATTTTCAGCTATCGTGTTTTGGAAGACGGATAGGCAAGCTGGCTGAGACAGCTTATCGCAGTTTAACCGTCGCTGTAGCATGTTTGCAGCGTCCATCGAAGCACGTGGACAGCGCAGTGCAAAATGGTCCGTGGTCGAAGTCAAGTGGGGTGCTCCAACTCAATCGGCAATCTTGTATCCGACCGCGTTATTTGTGGTCTGTGGCAACGTAGTAATTTCGCTAGTATATTGAATCGGAAACGTCAAATAAATGGATTAGTACATCCAAAAAGTGAAGTGTAATGGCAACAGGAAAGACGCATCGATTTGGCGCCCCGGAGCGGGCTACTTTATGTGGTTAAACGACCAAACTCTACTCCACAGTAAAATCAAGGGGAATAACTAGCAACTTGGTATCGTAGAAACGGAATGACTTTAGATACGTTTTATTTAAAGAAAGCAAGGGGTTGTGCTTTGGATTTACGAGATAAGGGAACCAAACAGAACCAAGAAGATAATAAGTAATTGATATGCTAGATAGCAGAGTGACCGCCCGTCTCAAACATCAAAGACCACTTGATGCGATTGTTAAGGCCTCAAAGCTGTCTGACAAGAGAATCTTGAGCAGTGGGCTTGACCGTGTAGGATGTGTTGGGCCTCCGGGTTGGTGTCCACGAGATCCGATCACGGGGTGGTTGGAGACATTAGGTGGCATAACTGAGTGATGTGAACAGTGGAACAGTTGTATTAAAGCCATACAATCTTCACTTTCAATTTACTGTTCCCTTCGTTTTTTACTATGTTTTCGTTCGTTTTGCTCTCGATTAAACGATGCTGTGACGTACCCAACAAAACCAGAGCACAGAAGTGCTAGGTTAGCGGCTGAAAAGACTGACATGAACTGACAAGATGTCTCGCCAAATAATGAACGTCCGAAAAATGAGCTTCGTGATGCATAATGGGAAATGTGAAACAATCGACATGTAAATACCTTCTGTTGAAAGATGTCCGTTGATTACTGCTGTAGTGCATAAAGAATTTAACGGAACGGGACCTGGATGTGGTTTGGCCTCAACAGTGGCGGTCTTTGGTTCCTGGTCTACAGTTACGCCAGTGTGATCAGATTGCCAT
This sequence comes from Fasciola hepatica, assembly GCA_948099385.1. Taxonomy (NCBI): domain Eukaryota; kingdom Metazoa; phylum Platyhelminthes; class Trematoda; order Plagiorchiida; family Fasciolidae; genus Fasciola; species Fasciola hepatica. Next base: position 13,279,004 of record CANUEZ040000182.1, read on the forward strand.
GAGAGTGCACAAACTGTATTGGGTTCTACTGCTGTATGCACGGACGATTCATCAACTCCAGATGAGGGTTCCTGGAGAAAACCGAAAATGACAATTAAAAACTCGGTGCATTAGTCACATTGCTTCAAAGCGTCGTATCGGAGGCTAATGGGAGAAGACATTTTGTACAAAAACCATGATAAATAGTTGCACTTGCATCGAATTACTACAAATCGCGGGAACCTGTTCCTTTATTCATATAAGACCGACAATGCCCGCCAAATTCAATAACAAAGCTGAACCGTCGTTTTAGAAAAAAGACAGGCAATTCATCCAGTCTACCTGTATCCTTCGTTTAAGGTTGTTTACTTCACTGAAGATCATCCACTCTAACAACAAAACAGTATCCCTAATTAAGAACTCCATCCGTTGTTAGTCTGTACATTCCCAGGCCTGTTAAGCTGTTCTTTCAGGTACTCCACCCAATTTTCCAGACGGCGCACCTGGACCTGAATCAATGAGCGACTAGTTTTCGTGATTAGTACATTCTCACGAAAACTTTTCCTTTTCCTACCCGTGTAGGTCTACTCCCTGTCCATCTTATATATTCATACTTTCTAATTCAACGTGCAACATGGTGAGAAAGGCAGTGGTCAGTGGGGTAGGCCCTACTGTTTAACGCTGTATGATGATGATGATGACATGAAAACTACCAACCTGAACTACGAACGAAATCCAAAACCACTGAGTTCGCTCGCAACTGGTTGTCGGGAACTGGCACTTGAAACTATACGGAAAAGATTGAAGCTGTTGTAGAACGTTGCAGTCCTCTCCACCTCCTTATACTTTGTAACCTACGACTGCTGGTAGTCGTTTCCTAAACTTCTATCAGTGAGCATCTAGAGTAACTGTAAGAATCATGTCCAATATCCGGGGGAATCGATCTACTCGCATAAAAGTGCATCTAGGGTTGTGGTTATCCAACATTTGTGCGTAGTTCTGAAGCATTAGCAGACACAAGTCCAGTGCGGTGAAGTTGACGGAGGTCGCCAAGCGAAATGCCAGCGTTATGTGAGAAATTTGCACGTGCCTGGAAAGGTGTACTGCAAGCTCATTTGAACGAGTCAATCGAATGGAACGGCACACTGCTCTATTTTATTCCTTTACGCACACGAAGGAGCTGAGAAAAATTAGGGTAGAATGCGCCGTTCGTCTCGAATGCTAACCGAAATCCAGTCTAGCAGTGAATATTCAGTCTTTACCACCATAGTGATGCAAACGCCAATCCGATCACGAGCACTAGACACCAAATCCCTGACACGAAGACAGCGAGGCAAGAGATATTTATCAAATCACCATTCCCATTCCAAGTTATGATTTCTCAACGACGACCATGTGGCTCCTTGCATCCATTTAGAATTAAAAGATAAAGAGAGTAGAAAGAAATGTTCTTTGGGGGTCCGTCGGAGATTTATGGTCAGATAATACTCTGCGGCTGCTCACATCGATGGTCATGTAAAAGATTAAAGTATTTTCTGGTAAATGCGTGTGCATGAGTACAGTGTAAAAGGTATACTCAATGGTCTCAAAGACCAACTGCACCATCAGGGGTAGCCGGAGAAGACCCCGAGACTTGGAGTGGAGAACCACATAAGGTTCTAATAGGGCAGGTGTGGTAACGAGCCGGACAACAGTATGAGAGAATATGAACTAACAACTAGTGCCTTATCGAATGATATTCAGTCATAAATACCAAGATATCAGATTGTGTTGCTGATATATAAATAAGGAAGCTAGCTTAAATAAGATGATCAAACATTTACGCAATCCACTAGCTCAAATTTATGTACAAGATACACATGCGTCAAGAAGCAAGATGAGGTGAAAACAGAAATGAATACTTACCCCAAATTTCATACCATTTTCGATCTGTTGCTGGTATAGCGAAGTAGCTATTAACGACGGCAAACGGCTGAAGAACAGTTGGATGATGGAAGCTAAACACAGTTCAGCAGTACGTCGTAGGAGTTCTGATAGTTTCGGTTCGAAACAGATACGGAAGCAGCTTTGCAAAATTTCACGGACTACGCGATCGGACACCAACGAACCGGCAGGTACTAGCAGTAGCGTTCGAAGTAGGTGCAGTACCTTCATCAAAACAACCTACAAACAAAAACACGAAGAGATTCAACTGAAAGAATTCACTCTTTTAGGCGGTCATTTTTATGTAGTGCCTCGCAATCGAACAATCTCGACCAAGACCGAAACCAGCCTGATTCCCAGGTGTGTCGTGTCCAACAGCGTTTATAAATGGCGGAGATTTATCCAAAAAAAAGCAGCTTGGACGCGACACTAACCAACCTAATCATTTTATGGTTTCCACAATAGGATCGGTCGCCTTTCCTGCAAACCGACATAACAGTCGATTCACATCACGTCTCAAGAAGCTGATTACCCCAGATTGCACCAGTGATTACTGCGGACCTCTTCAACAAATTCTGATGATAAACAAATTCAATCATCTGGTTCAAGAGATTATTTTTTACACGACTTATCTCGCTGCATTTGAAGGAATAACTTTCCCTGATATCGTTTCACTTTTGTTACTGGAAGGTCCAATATAGAGGCTCACTCAATGATTTTCCGTGATTTAAATTTCAGAGCGCTCAACCCGTAGGTTTCATGGATTACCTCAAGATTGCTTTTCGTACATTGATGTATTTATTCAAACGAAAAATTTCGCAGCTGCCGCTAACTGTTGAAACCTTTGTTTAGTTTCAACATACTTCTACTCTCAATTGTGTCAATCACCTGGACAACTGAAGTGCAACGGATGCATGTATACATCGGGGATCGATGAGATCAAATCTAAGGACACTTAACAAAGCAACTGCCGTGTGTTAGGCCTGTTGAAACTGAAAACAAGGTTATCATAGTTTATCAATAAAGTTTATTTGGATCTTAACTTGTATTGATGATCGCATAATTTTCCTTCAGAATCAGGTAGCCAGTTATCAACCAGAATGGGTTGTATGGAATGATTGGCTTAAAGTAAGCCTGAGTACCGAAGTTATGAAAACAAGCAAGACCACAACGGGAGTGACAACTGTCCAAATGAAATAGGCAAACCTCAATCGAAGGGAAGGACATCTCCGTTAAGGAATGGCCTTTCTTCGAGTTAAAAATACATTCATTATTGCATGCCTGGGACCTAATGAAACGAACTTTGAAAAACAAAAATGCTCGGGCTTCTGTGTTCAAATGACAGGTGAATATTACCATTCCATGTAATGCCGTTCAGGAGTGGCTATTATTATCAGCGGAAAGGGCCGGCTATTATTTGTACAACTAAGCTTTGTTGCATATTTCATTGTACCTCTAACAAGTTTATGATGATCATGAAGAGCGAGTGCTGACTAGGCAAGTCAGTTTCTACACTAACCTCATCAGAACTTCGTTCTGTGCCAACAAAACGCGCCTGTGTACCAGAATCCGCGATTGCCTCCGCAGCCATGGCCACCGACTTCCTTGAACCCGGACCAGACAGTGGTGCATCAGCATAGTCGGGGTCAGGTAATTCCAGCAACCCATATGACAGGAACTTGTCTACAGCTGTGAGTGCCAATCCAGTGATTGGACCAGTGGTATCTTCCGAACGAATAACCTCGAGGAATGGCGTCAGGTAAACCAGTGGTTCGATTTCATTCAAGGCTAAAAGGAAAACGATTAAAAGAATTTGGATACCCCAACTTGAAATAATTCTTTTCATTACAGACGATTTTAGTGAAAGCAATCTACCCTAAGTTTGTGAGTAACCGCACAGTAAATATGAAAATATCTGCATAATAACATTAAATTCTCAGTGGAATAACCATTGCAAAACTCACAAGAAACGCCATTGAGTATCGATTTTAGCTGCAAGAAGCTTTTGTACAACGGGCTCCGAAGCTCATCTTGGTGACCACGGAACACAATTCGGGTATGACACCGAAGAGCAGTAGACAACAAAGAGATTTCAGACTGAACGATACACAACGCATTCGATGGAGCCATATTCTGCAGAAATGAGATGAAAACACAGACAAAATCCTCCAAAATATGCTCCAGAATTTTCGTGATGCTGAATGCTAACCGCAACCCTTAACAAAATAGTATTGTAGCATGAAAACAGAAGTCCGGTTCAGCAGCAATTCAGTCTGAATTATGTGGCACCTAATACAGCAATACATAAGTTATAAGAACATGGAAGTATTTACTAGTCAACTGAGTCTTCAGGGAGGTGGTCAGAATTTTCGTCCACTTTATTCACAGCTGTTTCTGAAATAAGAAAGAAATATAAAATTAAGACGCGTGTATAATGATGCTAACGGTCGTATATCAAGAAGATAAACAGCCATATTTACAGGGATTCCGCGCCATAGCTTACTCCTCTTATTCAGGAACCTCCCTGGCTAGCTACCTGTACTTCTGGGACATCATTACCATCTGTAGGGTGACTGACGTTCTCTGTTTCCAATACTGGTTTTAAACGATTGAAATGAACAGCGAGAGTTCCAAGTCGACCGGTTTTATCTCAAACAGAGCAAACGTTTCCTGAGATGATTTTTCCTATAACGAACGGTCTCGTCCATTGTTCATGCAGTTTTGCTGGGACATTCATCAGTAATGCGTCAGAATGCAGGAATATAGCATCACCTACTTCTAGCGGCGATCCACGAGCCCTCTTATCGTTGTATTCTTTTATGTTGTCGATAGCTCTCCTGCAATTTCCGTCGAGTTAACTCATGTGCCTTGATAAGCGTTTTTCAGCTCCATCACGCAGTCCGTTACTACCTGAGGTAGTCCACGGATGTACGGTGTTCGTAGATCATATGGGACAGGCATTTCTCTCCAGAGAGAATGTGGTGTTCGTCCCGTCCAACGATGTACCGTGCTTTTGTACGTCATCAGGCACTGCTTCAAAGCTTGGTCCCGATGTTTTGTTTCATTAGCAAAGACCTTGAGTAGCCTATTTATAGCGCGGTTCGTCCGTTTGGTCGTTGCAGGCTCCCCAATGCGTAGTATGAAAACAAGTCCGGTTCAGCAGCAATTTAGTCTTTAATGTGTGGCACTCAATACAGCAATACAGCCGGTATAGGCAACCAACCAAACAGGACTGAAAAAAACCGCGAGAAAATCGGAATAATGTGGCCTGCCGAACAAAAAGATACAACTCCACCAACAGAATCCCCGGAAAGAATGCCGGAAAATAGTCACCTAGAAATCGTCGCCGTCCCGGTTCTTGTGTTGCAGTCGTTCACCGAAGCCATGAAATCGTCAACCCTAATTCCGATACCGGCGGAACTCATTTTGGGTGTTAATTACGCCTGTGTGAAGGGCAAGTAAGCCGTTACCTTAAACATTTTCCAGCAGATCAACAAGTGGATCTGCTGCTCAGCTTGTTGGGAGACCAAGCGTACGATTGAGTCGTGGACGCGCAGGTGGTCTCCACAGCCGTCGACTACATGTTTCACGACTTCAGGCGCGTTTTGAATCGTTCAGGGCTGCTCGTGACCCAGCCGTGCAAATTTCATGATCGAGCGCAAAGGCCTGGTGAATCGGTCCTGGAATTCGCGACGGCTCTTTGACGTTTGGGCGAAAAGGCTTTTCCCACTCTTGCGATCGACAACCTTGAAAAGGCCGTAGATCAACAGCTGAGATAGCGCACCATAGTGCCCCGGATATACGAGGAATTCGCCGAGGCCATCACCAACTCTCAAAGCAGCACTAGAGGTCGCAGGGAAGCTGGACGCCCTGTGACGAGTCTGGGCCCCTGGAATACTACATGAGCAGACCACCCATGTGTGGGTAAACGCCGTGACAATATCGGTCTCCGCGTCGACAAAGCTTCGCGCACTGCCGATAAAACACAGCCTGGCGGCGACAACTAAAACAAGAGCACTATTACCGTCGCTGTGAGGGACAATGAGGGAAAAGTTTACCCCGAGCACCACGGATACGTGCTCAAGGTGAGCCAGCTCCGACATCAATTAGTGTCTCTCACTATAAACCTTTCCGATGATCCCACTCGGGTTGACTGACAAGTAAGTGAAATGCTTAGTAGACACAGGAGTGTACCGTAACCTCGTGAATCAGGAGTGGCTAAAGCTCAAAGAAGAAGGTCTTCGGGTTTGCGAGCTGACGGAGATATTCTGCAGAGAACAATTGGAAATCGTTGGCGAAGTCGTTTATGTGCTCTGAGACTCCAGGGGTCAGTTGGCGTTCGAAAAGATACTTTTCTTAAGCGTAATTTGCTTGTGATCTCGGCGTACACCCCAACGGACTGCAGCTCAGACTTGCAGAAAGATGAGTTCTTTGATGAACTCGCCACCCTCGTTCGCAGCAGTAAGGGTTCTGACATTGTAGTGCTAGCTGGTGACTTCAATGCACAAGTTGGCAAACTCAGTGTGTCAGAAGCCTGTTTGGGTGGGCGTTGTGCTTTACCCGCTGAGCGTACAGATAACGGGGATAGACTTCTCCAGTTTTGTGCAGACAATCGATTGTTCTTGTCTAGCACCAATTTCCGACACAGCTCGCGTCGCACAGCGACATGGCGCTCTAACTCTACAGGTACTCTAAGTCAGATTGGTCATATTTCCGTAAGCTACCGGTGGCGCAGTTCTGTTCACAGCAGTAAATCTTACTGGTCCACGTACGTAGAGTCTGAACATGCATTAGTTTTAATGCGATTATCTCTCCAGCTCCATGGCCATCGTCGCAAACCGCAAACCGGATTAGCCGTGCAACGTTTGTGTGATCCAGAAGTACGCACCCGGTATGAGCAGAAGTTAGCACATGAGCTAGGATCCACGGAGAATAGTAATGTAGATGAGCATTGGGTTCTTATCAAACAGGCGATGCACGTGGCAGCATGTTTTGCCTGTGGTCCTAGATCCGTTGTCCATCAAAGACACTGGATCTCGCAAGAGTCGCTGAGGATAGTGGAGCAAAAGCGTCAGCACTCGAACTGGAAGGAGATGAATAAGATGCGGAGAAATCTACAAAGACAAGTTACGAAAAGCCTTAAGAATGATTGCGAAAATTGGTAGGTCACGGTAGCCGAATAAATGGAAATAGCACCTGCTTCAGGTAACAGTCAAAGACTGTTCAAACTTATTCGTGACACCGGTGGACGGCGCATCCAGGTCAGTGAAACGATTTGGGATAGAAATGGAGAACCCATCCATAACAAACAGCAAAGGCTTGACCGTTGGGCCGAATACTTCAAGGAACAGTTTAGCTGGCCGCACGCTAGTGTAGTTACTCCCGTGTCAACAACTGCGACTCCTTGGGTGGTATCACTTGAGCCCCCATCGGAAGTAGAAGTAGAGTCATGCATTCGATTACTAAGGCGAGGGAAAGCGGCAGGTTCCGACGAACTTCCCCCAGTTCTTTTCAAACTGGGTGGAGATGCTTTGATAAAATCACTTACCGTCTTGCTCCGTGACATTTAGAACGAGGAGCATATTCCGTCAATATGGAGTGAGTCGTTGATTGTTCCCATCTTCAAGAAGGGAACACGCAATGACTGTAGTAATCATCGTAGGAATAGCTTAATTCCGATAGTCACCGAGGTTTCAGCCTAGATTCTGCTGCAACATCATACACCCACTCGCGAGAGGAATGCCCGCGAACAGCAGGCTGGATTCCGCCCAGGTCGAGGATGCGTCGACCAGATTTTTACTCTTCGCCAACTACTTGAAACGCGCCTCACGCATCGTCGACCGACAACAGTGATATGCCCCAGAAGCTCGTGAACCTACTGAGATTATTGTATTCTCATACTTCTGGCCGCGTCAGAGTTTACGGTGAACTATTCGGTTGGTTCGAAACGACCAGTGGTGTTCGATAGGGATGTCCCATGTCTCCATTCCTGTTCAACTTCGTCATGGACAAAATAATGGAAAGTAAGCTGCAAAATCTTCAGGATGTGGGCGTCGAACTAGGAAATAGTGAAAAGCTATGTTACCTAGATTAGGCGGAACATGTTGTCTGCTTGTTCGAATCTACGGAACATGATCAGCGTGCACTAGATAGACTCTCAAGAGCTGTAGCCCCATTCGGCATTCGCTTTGAACCTTCAAAGTGTAAAGTGATGTTACAAGACTGGACGTCAACGATTCCGAGGTTGATGCTCGATGGGGAGGTGCTGTCAGTTGTCGACCACTTCACCTACCTCGGCAGCAGCGCGACGACGGATGGGAGCACTGTAGTAGAGGTGAGTACGCGAATTTCCAAGGCTCGAGCGACGTACGCTGAACTGAAACACTTGGGGCGTCGATCTGATATTTCACTGAAGTTGAAATGTCCTGTATACTGTGCCGCAGTGCGTTCAGTTTTGTTCTACGGTTGCGAAACTTGGAGTCTGTTTGCTGAAGATATTCGTCTTCTTGAGGTATTTGGCCATCGATGTTTACGTAGTATCGCTAAGATTGTGTGGGATAGCCAAGTAAGTAATGATGAGGTCAGAAAGCGAGTATTGGGTACTAATTCGGAGAACGTTTTGTCACGGCGTATCCAGCTTAGTAGACGTCGTTGGTTGGGGCAGGTGTCACGTGTGTCAAACACACGTCTACTGTACCGTGTCCTCGTCTCCGTTCCTCCTCAGGATTGGAAAAAAACCACGTGGTGGTCAACAAATGACGTGGCAGCGAGGAATGAGAAAATGTACAGCAGACCTAGGAAAAGTAGGTGCTTCACTTCTTCGTGGTTGGGGTCCAAAAAATCCGTCTACTAGTTGGCTGGGAGACACTGAAGGATATGGCAGTGAACTGCGAACAGTGGCGATCGTGTTGTCATTCTCTATCGAATCAGAATGACTGGTCGATGTGCGTTTGTACAGTTAGACTGTGTATTCTGTGTGTTGGCTACTAGGGCATTCTTTTCTTTCCCCACCCGTGTAGGTCCACTACCTGTCCATCTTGTATATTCATACCTTCTAATTTAACGTGCAAGATGGTGAGAAAGGCAGTGGTCGGTGGGACTTGCCCCACTGTTTAACGGTGTACGATGATGATGATGACTCATCCCGCCCGATGCAGTGGGCAGCGCGGTCCTGATTAGCCTGCACGACGAACGATGCAGTATGGAATTCTTTCTATTCGTGCAGTTCATGGGAGATGTTGGACGGGTACTGCTAGGCTGTCCAGTCACAAAGCAGGAGAACAATTAGGGTCTTCATCCAAAGCCTTTAGTTCTAACAAGAACCTATCCGCAAGGCAGCGGAATGGCTTAGTGGAAGCCCATTTGCTTGGATCAATTATTCTCCCACTGATCTTGCCGATTGAGTTGCCAGCTCAAGTCAACCCCCAACCTGGAGGACCAGGAGACTGGATTTTGTCTGACCTCTACCCATTGACCTGTCAGGTATGATTGCTTATCCGGCTTAAAGAAGCCATCCTGTATAGCTCTTTGGGTCATGGAGGCACGCAAGCCATCAAACCACGTCAAGGTGCAGTCTCGTCGTGATGGGGAAAAGAGAGTGGTAGCAGACTATAGTCAAACGATTAATCGATTCACACATCTGAACGTATACCCGCTTCCTCGAATTGACGATATAATTCAGAACATCGCTCAGTACAAAGTTTTTAGTACTCTGAATCTGAAGAGTGCGTATCGTCAAGCCTCTATAATGAACGAGAACAAAAGGTTCACTGCTTTTGAAGCGGGGGACAGACTTTACCGATTTACACACATCCCGTTCGGGGCTACTAACGGCGTCGCTTGTTTTCAACGCATCATGGATAACCTCATTACAAACGAACAGCTCAAAGATACATTTGCCCATATTAACAATGTTACCATATGTGGTAACGATGCTGAGGAACACGATGCTAACCTGGAAAAATTCATAAAAACCGCTAAGAAGTATGGAATTATCCTGAACGACGATAAGAACGTCACCGCGATGCGCACGACCTGCTTGCTCGGTTACGAGGTTTTGAACGGAGCAATCAGACCCGATTCGGATGGTTTTCAGTGCCTGCGTGAAATAAAACCACCCAGTGACGCTAAGTCTCAACAACGTGCCGTCGGTTTGTTCGCGTATTACTCACGCTGGATCTCTCGGTTCTCGGATAAGATATATCCTCTCACTCACAATAGTCTTTCTCTCACCTGTTGCCGCCACAGTTGCGTTCTGTGCGCTGGAGGACAGACTCGAAAATGTCTGAAAAATACCCATTGTATCATTTAGAAGTCCAATTTCGCGAAACAACTGTTTTTCAGTAATTCATTCTCAGGCCGTTTACAAGGATAAACTGCCGATGCCGACCTCATCAATGGTTGTGTACTCTTTCGGATGTGTTTGTGACGCATTGTATGTAGATCGAGCGGTACGAGAGCTATCCACTCGGATCAAAGGGCATCACCCACGCTGGTTAGGCCAAGGACAGACTGGATCGATAAACAGCGCAACCTTAGCACACCGGACATCAGGTGAATCCAAACACGGCGTTCAAGGTTGCGTATCATGTCCCCCCAAACAAATGCAAGGGTGTGCCGTTGCGCAATCTAGCGATAGCCGAGGCAATTGGAATCAGGAAGCCGACCCCCGACCTTTGCGCCCAAAAGCGTTTGGTCCAAGCACTTCAACTTTCATGACCTAAGATCGATCGACGCCGATTTAATCTGTCGTCCTGTCACTCACAGGGCGCAACTTAGATAAACCAATTAAACGACAAGGACAAATTGACTTGACAAACTCCTGCCATGATTGGTATTTATTGCATGTCTATCCGCATGATTTTTGTTTGATGTCTCCCACGTAATTTGTAAACGGCTTGAGAATGAATTACTGAGAAACTATTGTCTCGCCAAACTCGAAAATGCAGCTGTCACCATCGCAGCATGTGACGTACCACTTGTAGAGGAGACAGATGCCTCTGAAGTAGCAATCTTGGCCACACCCAGCCAAGATGCCAAGGACTTTATCTGAAAGACATCAGTCCGCGGTTGAAAAGGGGTATGTGCTATCGTCGAATCAGTAGAAAAGGCATCATTACTTACTCGGAAATCATTTCAAACTCATTACCGATTAAAGATCAGTTGCCTTCATGTACAATAAGGAACATCCCAGCAAAATCCAGGACGAAAAGACACTCCGTTGGAGGATAAAACTTTCATACTCCAACTATGACGATGTTTGCCGTTCCGGCAAAGAAAACCTTGCGGCTGGTACCCTGTCAGGAGTTCACTGCACCTCAATGATTTGTCGTCCGAGCCACAAGGAACTGCCCAATTCTCTGTGCCACCCGGGTACTACACGCCTAATGCAGTTTGTGAGGAACTTACCGTATTCCCTACAAGATGTGAAACCCGTGGTGACTTATTGCCCAACTTCTACAAAAATAAAGCTCGCTTTTTCAACCCCATAAAAGCGACACAACCTTTCGAAAAATTAAGTACCGATTTTAAAGGATCACTGCCATCACTTTCCAATAATTGCTATCTACCCACCTGCATCGACGAGTGCTCGCGGTTTCCCTTTGCCCTCGCACGCTTCGATGTTTCCTCGTCCACTGCCATCAAATACCATCGTCAACTGTTTGCGATCCCGATGTGTTAGCCAATATACCACGGTCTGCCATCCCACATGACACTCAGCAAAATACACCAGATGTAGTTGATAATGCCACACAACTCATTACCCAGAAACAACACAACCGACCATATTCTTTTTGAGGTCGAGAAGCTTGAACCCCTGATCGCATTGCTGTTTTGGTCCACATTTTATAATTACAAAAATCACTTCCAATGTTCTAAAGTGTCCATCACTTTTCCCTGTAGGGGGGATGTCATATACTTTATTGTTTTTCATTTTCTTTTCCACTGTAAATATTTTAACTATCCTTTCCGTTCTTTTTCATACTGCAACTTAATAACAGGTCTGATAAAGCCTCAATTCAAGGTCTTTGTCTTTTGAGTTGCACCGGCTGGTACACTTGAGATTATCACAATAAGACAAATTAAGATACGTAACTGGTCTCTTTGATAGTTTAGGAATTTAGGCTGGCTTCAGTTCCTCCAATCGACTGATTTTTCGAAGTATGCTAGCCTAAATCAAGCTGGTGTCGTCCTACATTGGCTCATCACCAATTCGTCCTAAACCGTTCTGGAAACTTGGAGAACTTTGGCTCATCAGCTCCGGTCGTTAGTTCGTATAGCCTTTCCTCTTCTGTCAACTCAACAGGACAACTAATATAACCACAGAATTTATCAACGCATGTCGTTCTTCTCATTTTAATCATTGGACGGTGTAGCGACACTCAACTCTGCTCACTTGTTTAACGCACCACTGTTTATTTGAACTCTTGCTGTGAAGCACGGTGGCCATGTGACCGTCGCCCGTGCACGCTACACGCAAGCTTTTGCAATTTACGCAAACCACCCTCTCTCCATCGATTGTATTCTCCTTCTAATGGATTGTGGGAAACATTACTCTGGTGACTGTTGTGGCGCGGTGTGGAGTACCACTGCAACAGATAGGTGATCCACGCGTAGTAGGAAGGAGTAGCGAACGCGCGTGAGGTTTGCACGACCGCACAACGGGAATCGTATCCGCAGAGATCGCTCGCGCATCCGAAAGACTTCATCATTGGAATGGGTTTATTTATTAAGTCCAACGTGTAACGCGACTATAATCACGTTGCAATGTAATATCAATGTGAATCGCCAAGTGGTGCAGAACCCCGAAGGGAATGTCAGATTTTCACCACAAAGAATCACTGGCCACAGTCTTTGTCACTTGTGTCAACGGAAGACTTCTATAACAAAGATACCAACAACTTTGGTGCAAACGGTGGATACCCCACCATAGACGATAAACCAACTGATAAACCTCATCAGTAGCTACACCGACGTTTTTGCCTGAGGGCACAAAATTACGTCGGGCGGACTTCACGTCCTTAACGCTGGTCATACTTAACTCAACAAAATACAGGAAAGAACACTCCATGAGCACATGCTCAGTAAGTGCAATAACAGGATTCTATACATATTAATCGGACACTAAAGTGACTGCTAACAACCTGCTCATTACACTGCCCCTCCCAACGAAAGAACACTGTCCTCTGTGTTATATACTCTATCATCACACACAAACCAGGAATATTTGGCTCATCGGGACCTATCATTAGGCAGGCTATTTCACAAAATCACTGCTGGCCACTCTGCCTCAAAGTCAATCAATTAAGGTCTTCCATTCTACTTGGTCCCACCTTGGTGGATTATGGTTACTCCACAGGGGCTTCAGATCAGGCCACAGGTCCTAGGATTTGCGGCCTAAGCCAATAAACGTTTTTTGCACTGCGAGATCAGGGGGTATCCGCCGTGCTGCGACTTCCAGGTATCCAGTATAGATCGGTATTTGTAGTACCTGAGCGAAAAGGAAAGAAACAGGCTTGCCCTCGGGAACAGTAACCTCATAATAATGTGTTCAGCACCACAACTCGCTGCGGTCCCCTTGCGAGACATACTCCGAGTCGTCGAGTAATTTAAAGATGTAAGTATGGAATGATGATGAGTAGGGTGATTTGGGGACTGTGATAGAGATAGGTACAGTAAGGAAACACTAGAGTAACGAGATGCAGTATAACGTAATTAGTCGGGAGGGGAGAAAAATGACGAAAATAAGAATGAAAAATAAAAAAACAGCTACTTAGGATGGTTAGTCTTGGTCCTGGAATACCTCTGCTCAGCATGCATCTAGTTTGTGCTTAAAAGCAACGACCGAGGTTCCTGTCACCACGCGTGCAGGCAACTTTTTTCACTTGTTTATGGCACGTTGAGAAAAGAAACACGCCCTTATGCTCTTGTTTGCTCTTGGTTTGTCTAATTTATGCTCGTGTCCCCTGAGTGCAGTGACAACTAGTCAGTCGTAATGACTCCCCTGTATAACTTTAAGCACTCTATCAAGTCTCCTCTTAGCCTACGACGATCAAGGGAGAACAGATTTAAGGCTTTGTCTTTCCGGGTAGGACTTCCCTTGCATCCCGCTTTTCATTCAAGTGAATCTCTTCTGAACGTCTTCGGTCTGCAAAATGCAAGAAAAAAAAACTGCAAGAGCACACAGGCTTCCTAAGTACATCAACAGGCTCCTACACTTGCACTAATCGGATACAAAGTTGTCTACCTTGTCGAGGAGTGGACTTGAGCTACACCGGCAAGTCTTTCGGTGTGATACTTGGAGTTGTATTTCCTGTGGTTGTGTCATTCTGTGGACTGTAATTTGCCCACAATGCCTCCAAAAAGAGTCAAAAATGTTGCATCCAAGTGCCTAGTTTGTTCAAAAGTTGTTCGTTCACGCGACAGATCTCTTCAGTGTGATGGTTGTGATGGTTGGGTCCATCTTGAGTGTTCCGAAATAAGTGGTGATCTTTATGAAGCCCTGGACAAATGCCGTGTGAAGTTGCTTAAGGTGCTGTGCATCAAATGCACCAAGCTATCAACACCTGTATGGCCGGAAAAGCAATCCGAAAAGCAATGGCTCTTCCTGTCACAGGCAGCGTCATCACTTTCGTCATCACCATCAGCAGCAGCATCATCATCAATCAGTTCATCACCATCAATAGCAGCAGAATCAGCGCCATCATCATCGTCTTTTTCTTCGCCAATATCATCACTCTCATCGTCTTTATCGCCGTTGGAAGGGGAAAATTCCGCCGAGGTATCTATTCCTGACTGTGCTACGTATACAGAGGTGGCATCAATATCGGTCACTGAGCCAACCGGAACAAAACGCCGCCAACGCTAGAAGCTACCTATGCCTGCTCACCACAATGCGGACCCAGTTGGCACTGATGTGGCCACTCAAGCACAGGACGGTATCATAGGTACAATACCCAGCCAACGGAGCACCACCGTGGATGAAAGTAGACCGGCCTGGATAACAACAGCGGATCGTCCACGAAGAGCGCCACCGTCGAGGAAAGAGTGTTTCCTAATAGTGAACTTGCCTGAGACAAAGGAGACCACGGCACAGGAACGTCAGAACCACGACATCGCGAGTCTCCGGAGTATACTAACAAAACTCTTTGTCCCCGGGGAGGAGGAGACTGTGGAGAAGTTGCGGGTGAAATCAGCCTTCCGAATTGGCAAAGCCAGTGACGCTGAACGCGCCCGTCCACTGAAAGCGGTGCTGGACTCTGAGGAAGCCGCGACTTCTGTGTTAAGAAGATCCCACCGGCTAAAAGGCGGGCAAGTGCTGTAGCACCGAGATCTAGACCCTGCGGATCGTGAGAAATATAGAAATGCGTTGATTGGACGACGTGAACAAACGGAACAAGGAGAAACGGACTTGATCATTCGGGATTTTCGGGTGCAGAAACGACGCCCTCACTTCCGGTGGAGGCCGCTGACGCTAGTGTCCTTGTCAGTCCCCCTTCCCAAGCTAGGACGCCCTGAACAAACGGAGGTGGTAGCAGGCCAAGGCAGCGTCGTCATCCTGTTGTCTAACGTCCGTGGTCTGCTGAACAAGAGAGATGACCTGGAACATTTGCTGCAGTCCAGATCACCTACTATGATAGCACTGACGGAGACGTGGCTGAGTAACAATGTTCTAGACGCTGAGGTGTCCCTCCCTGGTTAAACCCTATTCCGAGTCGATAGGAACTCTGTCAGAGCGGGTGGAGGCGTAGCACTGTTCGTCCGATCAGACATCCAAACAGCGCAGTTAGAGGCGTTCGCAGATCCGCAAGGATTCGATGAAGCTATCTGGTGCCGCGCCAAACTTACCACCGGAGGCTTTAGGACAGTTGGAGTCATCTATCGGACACCTGCGGTCAATCCTCCAGATATGATGAATTTATTGAGGAGATGGGCGTGCGACGGCCACTGCCTCGTCCTGGGCGACTTCAATGCTCCGCATATTGATTGGACATCAGGCAGGACAGCGGCCGGGGCAGATCGTTTCTCTCGGGAATTACTGATACCGGTCCAAGAACTGGCACTACACCGACATGTTCAGGAATCAACCAGGAGGCAATACAGTCACGACTGCATTCTAGATCTGGTGATTTCTCCCAGGAGCTCGGACGTCGGTAAGGTTGAACATCTCCCTCCACTTGGAAGCAGTGACCACATGGTGCTAGAAATTTACTGGCGCAGTGGTTCTTGTCCATCTCCTAGACCATACACTGGACGTAATGTTTGGCGCACTCCATGCGAAGATGTCCGGGGAGCAGCGTTAGACGTCAACTCGTTTCCCACGGATTCACATGTCCACTGCGATGTGAACAAAGCCTGTGTGTTTATTCGTGTCGGTATCTTGTATCTTATGAATAACTACTGCCCCCTCAACCGGCGTAGACCCCGGGTGGAGGGCCCGCCGTGGTTTGATTAGGAGCTCAGACGCCGACTCAAACGACGAAATCGAGCCTGGCAGCTGTTATGATCTACAGGTTAGGGTTATGATCTCTATCGCAGGATTCGTAACCAATGTGCCGAACAAAAACAGATAAAGCGGATGGCGTTCGAGAAGGCCCTTGCGGTTGATGCAGTACGAGCACCCAAGCGCCTGTTTGCATATCTAAAGCGCCGCACCAGAGCGAAGGTAGGTATCCCGGCGCTGATGAACAACGACGAAATGGTTGCAACAGATGACGGAAAGGCTGAGAAATTAGCCAAGCATTATCTGTCAGTTTATTCTATGGAGGAAGGTGCGCCAATCCGGATGGTGGATGGCTCGCCGCTGTTCATTATGCATGATTTTGGGGAGCCGGAAGTGAATAACATGCTCAAATCCATCAAAACCCATAAGTCACCGGGACCGGACGACGTGCATCCGTTGATGCTGAAGGAGTTAGCGGACCAACTAAATACACCACTGACGCGCTTGTTCAATTTATCGTTGACCTCTGGCAGTCTACCTCGGGAGTGGAAAAAAGCAGTCGTTGTTCCGCTGTACAAGGGTGGAACAAAATCCACCTCGGCCAACTACCGCCCAGTTAGCCTCACTTCCGTAGCTCGAAGGGTCATGGAAAGGCTGGTGGCGGCTCGCATACGTGAGTATCTGGAGAGCTGTCAACCGCTATGCGCAGAACAGCACGGTTTTCGGAGAAACAGATCATGTCTGTCAAACCTGTTGACTGCCCGTGAAAGTTGGTCGAACTCCAAGGCCAAGGGATATGTCACGGACGCCATCTTTGTGGACTTTAGTAAGGCTTTTGATAAAGTTCTTCACAATGGACTGTTGCTGAAACTCCGGACCATCGGCATCTCAGGGCCCGTGCTTCACTGGATTGAGGACTTCTTGGTCCAGAGGACATTTTCCGTGAGAGTTGCACAGTCCCAGTCCGCGTGGTATCCAGTTAGCAGTGGCGTGCCGCAAGGCTCCGTATTAGGACCCCTGTTGTTTCTAGTGTTTGTGAACGACCTAACACAGACCATTCGATCCCAATGCCTTATCTACGCCGATGACCTAAAGATCTGGCGCACCATTCGATCGGCAGAGGATCGCGATATACTACAGGAGGATCTACAGGCTCTCGTCAATTGGTCGACCACCTGGGTTCTACCGATAAACGTGGACAAATGCGCGAGCATGAGGACTGATGGCCCCAACGGTACTTCCGGCTACTGCCTCGGGAGTATCGTACTCCGTCACACTCAGGAGTAAAAGGACCTCGGAGTTATTGTCACCAACAATCTGAAGGCAAGAGCACACAATGAGAGAGCGTGCGCCTCAGCGTGATTCCATTCGCCGTTCATCTGGGCCTCTACCCCTGGACACTTTCCGGCTGCTGTATGTCTCACATGTATGTCCTCGCTTGGAATATGGCGGTCCGGCTGTCTACCCGTGCACGGCGGCGGAAGTAGACAAACTGGAACGAGTGCAACGTACTGCCACACGCCTCGTGGCCGGACTGCGTGGAGGTAGAGGTAGCCATCTTCGTTCATACTTTTACCACGTTTATTGTTTAACTGAACGCTGACTGCCAAGCGCGGTCGCCATTTGACCGTTGCTTTTGCGCACGCTCTCATGCACACCCCTAAATATACGCTAACCACTATCTCTCCCAATTGCCTTTTCGTTCTCACGGGGCGTGGAGAATACCGTTCTGGTTAACGTATTCGTACAGTGCCGAGCATTAGAGTAACGTGCAGGTGGTCCACGTAGTACAAAGGACCGAAGCACGCGTCTACTAAGGAAACCGCGAAGTAAGGTCTAACCAACCTTACAATTGGTGAGCCCGACGTGATCCCCAGGTCACGTGAGTTTCCTTGTTTTCTACCGTTCAAGGTCCCGTCTGCGTGCGTTTTTGTGTGTTTTATCATTTCCCCATCTGCTGATCCTTTTTTTCGGTCGGTTTACCAAATAATTTTGTTGCTGTCCATACATATTTTCGGTGTCTAGTTCGTCGCGATTTTCTTTTTCTCTTTCGAAGATTATGTTGCCACATTGGTCGTCGATTTTTTTCCCCGTCTGTATTCGATAAAGTAATCGCTATGTCTGCTGAACGGAAACCCTGCTCAGACCCCACCGTTGGGGCTATCACGCTGCTCATACCGGCATTCACGCCTGCTGATCCAAAACTCTGGTTCACGCTGGTCGAGTTAGAATTCGAAAACTGCCGTAAAACCAGTGACACAAGCCGTTTCAGGTGGGTAGCAGGCCGCCTCCCGCCGGAGGTCACACTGCAAGCAAGGGACGTAATCATCTCTTCCCGAAGCTACGTGGCTTTGAAGGAGACCGTCATTGCCCGCACGACCCCAACACAGGACCAACGTATGCAACAACTTCAAACCATCGAGCTTGGAAGCAGGAAGCCCTCCGAACTGCTGCGTGAGATGCAGCGCTTGAGAGGACCGACGGTAGGCGAGGACCCGCTCTTAAGGAAACTTTGGCTGCAGCGTTTGCCGCACAACATTCCAGTTTTACCAAGTGCCACGCGCAAATGCTCGCCGGAGGAAACTGCAGCGATAGCTGACGACATTGTCACGATACAACCCCGCTGTGGCTGGAGTAACCATGTTCTCCGTCACAACGGTGCCTACCTTGCCAACATCTAACGACCTCGCGTCAGTTCTGTCTAGAATTGACGCCAGCCTGCAACACCTAGCAGTTAGAAAAAGTGGGTCACAGGAGCGGCACCAGGCACGCTCACCTAGGCTCCACAGTCGGTCACTGCGACGATGTTTCGGCGCTTCAAAAGAAGGTTATTGTAAATACCACAATCGCTTCGGCGAGAGAGCAAAACGATGCGAACCAGGGTGTACGTTTCCCGGTGCTCATCAGGGAAACTAAACCCCCGGCCCGTGGTGGCGACCCACGAAGCCGGGTATCAGACCAACAGTCACCTTTTGGACGTAAGGGACATCATTTCAAATAACCTATTCCTTGTAGATACCGGGGCCGAAGTGAGCGTCCTCCTCCGAGCGAAAGGCGACAATAGCACGCCGCAGGCCCAAACACCACGCGCTGCCAATGGCACGGCCATCCACACGTTTGGCCAGCGGTCGCTCACCTTAAACTTAGGTTTAAAGCGTAATTTTCAGTGGGTATTCATCATCGCCGACGTCCCGTACCCAATTCTAGGCATTGACTTCCTGCAACACTTCGACTTGTTAGTTGATGCACGGCGCCGCAGAGTGGTGGATCGTCAGACCACTCTCGCTGTTGCGGGTTATAATTCGCGAGTGAATCACGTCACGCCTTTTTACGTCCAACCACCGGCACACCAACCTTATAGCGAACTAATCGCCGCCTACCCAGCCATGTTTCGGCAGGCCGGGCCTCTCCCAGCAGTGACCACCAGTGTCACTCGCCATATCGATACTAAGGGACCCCCAGTGTTCAGTAGGCCGCGTCGGTTAGCACCAGACAAGCTTCGTGTTGCACAGGCTGAATTCGAACATATGCTGGAACTGGGTATAATACGCCCTTCTAGTAGCCCTTGGGCTTCCTCCCTTCATATGGTCCCTAAGTCTAGTGGCAACTGGCGACCCTGTGGTGATTACAGAGTGCTTAACAAAGTCACCGTCCCTGACCGATACCCGATTCCTCATATACAGGACCTTACTTCGTCTTTATCAGGTTGCTCCGTCTTCAGCCGTATCGATTTAGTTCGTGCGTACAACCAGATCCCGGTAGCAGAGGCCGATATCCCTAAAACTGCCGTCACTACGTCTTTCGGGCTGTTCGAGTTTCTGCGAATGCCGTTTGGACTCAGCAATGCAGCCCAGACCTTTCAACGGTTCATGCACAAGGCAACTTGTGGTTTGGGAAATGTTCACGTATACCTGGGTGATATTTTGGTGGCGAGTTCTTCAGAGCAAGAGCACGCTACACACTTACGAGCACTTTTCGAACGCCTTAGCCAGCACGGCGTTACGATCAATATCGCGAAATGCGAATTAGGCCGGGCTGATATCACCTTCATAGGACATTCTATCTTTTCGCCAGTTGCGTCAGTTTGCTGGCCTGGTGAATTTCTACCGCCGATTTATTCCGCACTGTGCGGAAATGATGCAACCCCTCACCGACCTGTTGCGCGGAGGTAAGCGGAAGTTCGTGTTTCCTGACACGGCACAAGTCGCATTTGCCTTGGTCAAAGATGCTGTCGCCAACACAGCACTTCTTACACACCCCGACCCTTTGGCTCCTATTTCGGTAGTGACGGATGCCTCGGACACAGCGGTTGGGGCACCACTGCAACAGTTCGTAGACGACTCTTGGAAACCTTCAGCATTCTTCTCCAAGCGCCTACAACCCGCGGAATCAAGGTACAGCACATTCAGTAGAGAGTTATTAGCCATCTACTTGGGAATCCGTCATTTTCGACATGCACTCGAAGGCCGTTCGTTCACGGTGTTTACAGACCACAAGCCTTCGGTTTACGCACTAAAGTCAGCTTCGGATCGATACTCACCACGCGAGATTCACCACTTAGACTTTGTCTCACAGTTTACTGTGGACATACGACACGTCTCTGGGGTACTCAATCCCGTCGCCGACGCCTTATCACGCGTACGTCAACTAAGTCTGTAACAGACGCCTAACATCAACTTGGACGCAATGGCACAGGCTCAAACTATGGACCCTGACATCAAACAACTTCGACAAAACAATTCTTTGAGTTTAACCACAATACCTATCCCAGCTTCCCAGAATACAATCATGTGCGATGTGTCACAAGGTCGCCCTAGGCCGGTAGTTCCTGCTGCCCACCGTTATCCTACGTTCCTGACACTCTATAATCTGGCTCATCCAGGTGTGACTGCCTCGGTGAAACTGATAACTGAGCGTTTTGTTTGGCACAATGTCAAACGAGATGTCTATCAATGGGCTCGTGCTTGTCTGCAGTGTCAACGTGTTAACACCCATAGGCACACTAAGACGGCATTGGCCAGGTTCCCAGAACCTGAAACACGTTTTCATCATGTGCACGTCGACCTCGTAGGACCACTTCCACCTTCGCTTGGGTACGTTTACATACTCACATGCGTGGATCGTTTTACTCGCTGGCCGCAGGCCAATCCTATCCCTCGTCCCACGTCGGAAGAGGCCGCAAAAGCTTTTCTGACCGGTTGGGTTAGTCATTTCGGTTGCCCAGCAATAGTGACCACCGATCGTGGTCCACACTTTGATGGCGCTTTTGGCAGCCTACTCTCTACGCTCGGTTGCCAACACGTTAAGACGACAGCTTACCGCACTCAGGCCAATTGTATGGTTGAGCGTTTCCACCGGCAATTAAAAGCTGCCCTTAGAGCAAACGGTAACCCGCTTTGGAGTGAAACACTACCATTAGCACTCTTAAGCCTGCGTAGTACCGTTAAGGAGGAATTACACACAATACCGGCCGTACTAGTATATGGTTGTACACTTCGTCTGCCTGGGGAGTTGGTAGCCCCCTCACAAACCGTGAATTTCGACTACGGTGACTATGCTCAGCGCCTTACGCAGCACATGCGAGTGCTCAAGGCCAGTCCGCCGCGCGAACAACAGTCTACAAGTTATGTCCCAACTGCGTTAGGAACCGCTACTCACGTATTCCTTCGCGTCGATCGTGTTCGATCACCACTACAACAGCCATACACTGGCCCGTTTCGGGTGATAAAACGTAGGGCAAAAACATTTGTCATAGACATCAGCGGACGACACGACACCGTATCTATCGACCGTCTCAAGCCTGCCGTCATGAAGTGCGAGCCGCTCGGCCAATTTACACTTACTCAAGCCGCTTAGTCATCCGCATCGAGCGAGTTATTACTCGAACCACCCCTAATTACGCCTAGTGAGGACTCGGCAGCTAGTCCATCAGATTCCCCAACCGCACCCGCAACGCGAAGTAGCCGTCGCGGTCGCCAACTACGAAATCCCGTCCGCTTCGCCGATTTCGTGACGATTTTTACAACCGACTGTTAGCAATAAGTTGGGAAGTTTACCATGGATTTACCAACCAACAGGCCCGAGAAATTATAATCGGTAGTTATGATTTCATTTTCTTCTGGTCTTCTAGCGACTACAACAACACCGAACATCGTTCGTGTGTTGTTATTACGGTTCAAAATCCGCCGGCGTCCTCAGGAGCTATTTTGTTCCAGTTTACCTTGCCCTCTCTCAGACGGATCTGCACAGTCACATTGGCTTCATTCGTAGCCTCGTTGACTCCCGTGCACGTTCAAGGAGCCAACCACTCACTGGACAACGGGACGACTGGTAAGCGTGGTACTGGAGACGACAACTGGATACCCTTTTGGATGGACCTGACGCGGCATCTTCCGGCTCGCATGCGTATGAGACCCGTGGGCGCCAAAACACAGTTGGACCGACGCACATCGGACCTCGAGAGTGCAGGCACCGTTAAACTTATCAGCAGTCGTTCGACGTCACCAATAATATAACGGGCAAGCTACGAGGAGTTCCTGGACAACTAATAATTCCGGTCTACCATCACGATCGAAGCCCAACTCCATCGGACTTCTAAGAGGAGGTCCCTGTAGCGGTGGCCATCTTCGTTCATACTTTTACCACGTTTATTGTTTAACTGAACGCTGACTGCCAAGCGCGGTCGCCATTTGACCGTTGCTCTTGCGCACGCTCTCATGCACACCCCTAAATATACGCTAACCACTATCTCTCCCAATTGCCTTTTCGTTCTCACGGGGTGTGGAGAATACCGTTCTGGTTAACATATTCGTAAAGTGCCGAGCATTAGAGTAACGTGCAGGTGGTCCACGTAGTAAAAAGGACCGAAGCACGCGTTTACTAAGGAAACCGCGAAGTAAGGTCCAACCAACCTTACAGGTTCAGCTATGAGAAACGCCTAGAAGTCATCGAGTTGTTTCCCATGGCCTATCGACGTCTTCGAGGCGACCTCATCTATGCCAGGCGAATAATCCGTGGTGAGTTGGGCCGGGATCTACAGTCTGAATTCCCGCTCAGGAATAATGATCGTACCACAGAACACACCCTGACGCTTCGTAAGGTGCATTCCACCGGCTTACCGGCCATCTATCGATTGTCTACCGACTGAAGTGGTGGAAGAAGAAACCGAGACACTATTTAAGAGGAAATTGGATCAGACCCTGAAGGATTATTGGCGGAGCACCGACATCTAGCCGAATCAATAGAGTGCGATGTGATGAAGCTCATACGTGATGACTTCCCACTGCCCTTTACCTGAAGACTGAAGACTGACTGACTGACACCAATTTAGTGTATCGGAACGCAGATCCGTTCGGAGTGTACAGAAAAAAACGACGCGCCATGTGATATGTTACAGGTAAGTGTATATTGTTCGGTAACACTGATTAACATTTTTCCGATAACGCCGTGCTACCGAACAAAGAACACTTACATAGAACACCAATTTAGTTTATAGCATCCTGCTCACCACACACCTCCCAAGGCCACGCAAATAACGCAGTTGTCGAATCCAGCGGTTCGGTTCAGTTCAGTTCAGTTCAGTTCAGTTCAGTTCAGTTCAGTTCAGTTGTCTCGAGGTCTCGAAGAAGCACACGGGTACTAGGCTAAAGCCCAAATGTTCTCGGATCTTGTGATCTTCCTATTATTTGACCTATCCTTGTGAGTTACCGCGTGGTTTGAATTTTCGAATTGGTCTCAGCGACAAGTATTTTTGCATAGTTTGGTGGAATAACACACGTTATTTCGCCCAAACTAAGGTATTGCAATTAGTATTTTGGTACGCTTACTTTTTGAAGAGTTCACTCACTTCAGAAGGGTTTATTCTCTTCAAAAACTGAGTATACCTTTTGGTATCCTTTTTGGTATTTTTCGTTGGTGTCAGTGTTCAGTTCAGTTCAGTTCAGTCTGCATAGGACAGGTAATGACCACGGCCAATCGAGCGTCCAGAATTCCTTCGATGGTATGCACACCAGTTATGCACCCACCACTGCTAAGTGTATTTGGTCGAATCCCTGCTAAAACTGAGAGGGAAACGGAAAACCTCATCGCACATCAACTGCGAGAGACATTATGCATCGTGAGCGTTCACTGAGACAGTATGCAATGAGGGGAAAAGTCTGCTAAAACATACTCCAGAAGGACCACAGTGCTACCCGTCACCCATCTAGTTGATATATTCAAGGCTCACTACAAGGAAAGATCTCGTACCACTTGCGATCTAGGGCACATTTGAAGGATTGGACTGTCTGCAGATCTACCATTCCACCAGGCAGACCGTTCCAACTGTTCACAACACTGTTGCTGAAGAAGTGCGATCTAGCCAACAACCTAGATCGGGCTTTTATCAGCTTCTTTTCATGTCCCCTTGTTCTGGAGTCTACGGCCACTTGGAATAGACTATCTGGTCTGAGGCCAGAAAAGCCCTTCATTACCTTGAACGTTTCTATGAGATCCCCTCGACGTTTCCTCCTTTCCAACAAGAAGAGATTCAGGTCACAGAGTCTCTGCTCGTAAGTCTTACCCCTCTGCCCTTCAACCATTCGCGTGGCGAGACGTTGGACTTTCTCGAGGCAGGCGGCGTCCTTTTTGTAGAAGGGTGACCAAGCCTGCACGCTACCTTCTAAGTGAGGTCGTACTATAGCCATGTAAATAGGTACGAATACCTCCGGCTTCCGGCAAGACAAAGCTGATCGCGGTCTAAAGAGCTCCCCACGAGCCTTATGCGCGGCGATTGAAGAGTGGATGCTAGGTCATTAATAAATAACAAGAATAGGATCGGGTCTAGGACGGATCCCTGATGTACACCACTGGTGACTTTCACCAAACTGCAGCACCTATCCCCCACTTTGACATAAAGCGTCCTGTGGGAGAGGAAGTCCTCCAGCCATCTATATACCGGCCCACCTATACCGAAAGTCTCCATCTTGCGTAGCAAAAGACGATGGTTAACGGAGTCGAACGCCTTGCTCAAGTCGATGTAACATACCTCAACTTGCTTACCTTCGTCCAGTCGTCCAGTTACTTCATCTAAGAAGCACAGGAGATTGGTCAGGCAAGACCTATTTTTCGGGAATCCATGCTGCGCCGGGCTTAGCATGGAGTGCTGCAGTAAGTGCTGGCAGATATGGGCACGGATGATCTTCTCGAGGACTGTAAATTACTTTTTGTAATTTGTATTTTCGACGACATCTTCGCTTGTCTTACTCGTGAGTAGCGTGTATATCCCTCATGAACCTCGAATACTTGTGATCCAATTCCCTGTTTTTACTGTACTGACAGTTCAAGTTTACCCCTTTCCGACGTATGGTGCGTGAACATTTTACGTTATGTTCCCGACTCGATTGTTCTATGATTGTACATTCCCCTTGTAAGAAAAATTTGCAGAACGTTACACTTACGCTTCTTGACCCACTGTCTGTACCGCGACCGTGCTGCGCTACAGTTTCGCATGACTCCTTGCTGAGTGGACCGTTTATGACCGCGCTGTCCCGATTTTTCGGATAACTTTCTGTACTGTTGCCCTTGGTTGCTCACCTGGCTGTAAGTCATTGCATTTATGTATTGTTATGTATTGCATTGTTTAGAACCACGAAATTACGATAAACACGGTTATACATTTGGAATTTGTTCTGCTGCCCGTAGCCGTGTACAGCCCATATCGTGCGTAAAGCTAGTGAGACCACGTTTTCTGTTATATTGAAAGTTCAAGTAATCGGGATAGTTTCTACAGTTAGCCAGTAACCAATATTGTCTGGAATGAAGTCATTTACGTCCAGTATACAGTCATTTAATGATGAATTGCCTGGTTTGCGGAAAAACTGTTGGGAGGCTCAGTCAGCAAATCGCAGGGAGGCTCATCCAGCAGACCGCATGGAGGCTCATTCAGCAAATCGCATGGAGGCTCATTCAGCAAACCACATGGAGGCTTATTCAGTTAACCGCATGAAGGCTCATTCAGCAAACCGCAAGGAGGCTCATTCAGCAAATCGCTGGGAGGCTCATTCAGTAAACCGCTGGGAGGCTCATTCAGCAAACCGCAATGAGGCTCATTCAGCAAACCGCATGGAGGCTTATTCAGTTAACCGCATGGAGGCTCATCCAGCAAACCGCATGGAGGCTCATTCAGCAAACCGCATGGAGGCTCATTCCGCAAACCGCATGGAGGCTCATTCAGTAAACCGCTGGGAGGCTCATTCAGCAAACCGCACGGAGGCTTATTCAGTTAACCGCATGGAGGCTCATCCAGCAAACCGCAGAGAGGCTCAGTCAGCAAATGGTTCAACCTCCAGAGTAGAGCTACAACGTGAACTGCGACTGGCCAGGTTGAAGATTAAGCAATTGGAGCTGGAGGCCGAGGCTGCCAAACGCATAAACGAAGTCAAGGATGAAATGGTCAAAGAATTGTCCGACGATAACTGCAGTTTTGGATCGGAGCCTATACTGCCACCTACGCCACCTCGCAGTGAAAGGCTGAAAATCGTTCACGATTATGTCATGTCCTTACCAGGGTCGAAAACAAGGCAGGAAGACCAAATTACACTGAACGGACCGGGAATACGTGTTCTGCCCGCTAAATCCAGGGAATTCGACCACGTCAGCGAGACCGCCAGGCTGTTGCAAGCTTGTATTAGCCTGCCTGCTCGCCGATCAGTCAAATTCGATGGAAATCCCATGGATTTCATTGGTTTCATGAGAAATTTCCATTCCACAGTCGCTAGGTACAATAAAGACCCCGCCTACCTCCTCGATTACTTGATTTCGGCCTGTGAGGGGGAGCCAGCTGAAGCCATTCGGTGGTGCACGGTCCTTGAGCCGCAGGAAGGCTACGACGAAGCCATACGCATACTAGAACGCCGGTTCGGCAGGCCTCACGTGATTGCCAGAAAATGTATCGACGAGCTAAGTGACGGCTCTGTGCTGAAGCAAACTGATACCAAGGCGCTGGTAAAATTGGCGGATCAGATGAAGGTGTGTTCGGCCACGATGAAGAGCGTCGGCTACCAGGCTGATCTGAATGCCTGCCGGACGCTGAGCGCTATTGTGCAACGACTGCCCACCAGTGTTCAGTCCAGATGGTTCGACCGGGCATCCTTCATTCTCAGATCGGGACGGGAGCCCACTTTCGATGAACTAACGAGTTTTGTCAGCGATCAGGGCGATGCTGCCTTGGTTAGCCTCGTTTACGTATCTCGACCGGCCATTTCTGCGTCTAGACAACCAGATTCTCGAAAGCCTGCTAGCAGTCTATACTCCACCGAGCGAGTAGCCACAATCATGTCAACCGAGACTAAGCCATCTAGCACCAGTCTTAAGCTGACCCCCAACAAAGTTTGCCCTATATGTGGAAATCCCCACTACGTGGACCAGTGTAGCGAATTTCGAGACTTACAGGTAATAGACAGGTATAATGCCGTGAAGAAGATGAATTTATGTTTTTCATGCTTAAAGCCTAATCATGTAACTAAAGACTGCCGTTCGCGAAAGACGTGTGGCCTGAAGGGCTGTGTAGGCCAACACCACCCGATGCTACATCGACCAAAAACCCCAGAATCTAATCGTGACCAAAACCTGCCAACAGACAACACTGCTTCGGTTGGTCACGTATTAGCAGACGAAAGTACCGCCGGCCGTCGAATTTCCCTTGCTGTATTGCCAGTCCGCCTCCGAGGTCCTTTAGGGGAGGTCACAGTGAATGGATTGCTGGACAATGGATCGGACACAACTTTCGTAGACCAGTCGCTCCTGACAAAATTGGGTCTCAATGGGAAGCCCGAGCTTCTGACGGTTAAGACCATCGATAGTAATTGTGTAACCAAAGCGCGCACTGTATCCTTTACATTAACTTCGCTAGACGGTCAGGAAGTCATCCAAGTCCGCCGAGCGTGGGCAGTAGAAAACTTGCCTAAACTGAGACCACTCAACCTAAAGCAAGACTTAGAAGTTTGGAGTCATCTGCAAGAAGTCCTGATGCCAGCCATTGATGACTCCGACATCCGTGTTCTCATTGGTGCCGACGTTCCAAAGGCACATTGGGTGCTAGAACAACGAACGGGCAGTCCAGATGATCCTTATGGCGTGAGAGGACCTCTAGGATGGGTGATATTAGGACCGACTTCGTGCCAACGTCCTTGTAACGCGACGGCCAATGTTAGTCATGTCACGGCCACTGAATTGGATATGAGCTCGGAGCGTATGTTCAACTCTGAGTTCGTGGAAGAGTCTTTCATCAAACGGAGTATGCCAGAAGATGATAAAACAGCATTACGTCATATGACCGCCTCAATGATTTGGGTCAACGGCCACTATGAAATAGCCCTGCCATGGAAGCCCGGTGGACCATGCTTGCCGGATAATAAGGATGTTGCACCGAAGAGACTGCTGTTTCTCAAGAAGCGATTCGGAAGGGACCATGAACTTAAAGAAAAATACGCAGCCATGGTCAACGAGTACATTACGAAAGGCTACGCTGAGATTGTATCCGGCTCAGAACAGAACTTGACTGGCCCGCATGTATTGTATCTGGCACACCATGGAGTGTACAAGCACGGAGATCAAACGAAGGCTAGAGCTGTATTCGATTGTGCTGCAGAATGCAACAAAACGTCCCTGAATAAGCAACTGCTGACGGGTCCAGACCTCGTCAACAGTCTATATGGAGTTCTTCCGAGGTTCCGGGAGTATCGGTACACCCTGGTTGCAGATACTGAAGCTATGTTTCACCAAGTAAGGGTATCGTGGAAGGCGCCACCATTGGAAGCGACGGCCGAACAAGAGAAGTCATTGTACGCACTGCTAACGGCATTCACCGACGAGATCTACGACAACTGTGCTTGCTGGAAGGTGACGCTTCAATTACGAATATGGCTGGTGAGGTTCCCTGACCCCGGGGGCAGTGTAAATTACTTTTTGTAATTTGTATTTTCGACGACATCTTCGCTTGTCTTACTCGTGAGTAGCGTGTATATCCCTCATGAACCTCGAATACTTGTGATCCAATTCCCTGTTTTTACTGTACTGACAGTTCAAGTTTACCCCTTTCCGACGTATGGTGCGTGAACATTTTACGTTATGTTCCCGACTCGATTGTTCTATGATTGTACATTCCCCTTGTAAGAAAAATTTGCAGAACGTTACACTTACGCTTCTTGACCCACTGTCTGTACCGCGACCGTGCTGCGCTACAGTTTCGCATGACTCCTTGCTGAGTGGACCGTTTATGACCGCGCTGTCCCGATTTTTCGGATAACTTTCTGTACTGTTGCCCTTGGTTGCTCACCTGGCTGTAAGTCATTGCATTTATGTATTGTTATGTATTGCATTGTTTAGAACCACGAAATTACGATAAACACGGTTATACATTTGGAATTTGTTCTGCTGCCCGTAGCCGTGTACAGCCCATATCGTGCGTAAAGCTAGTGAGACCACGTTTTCTGTTATATTGAAAGTTCAAGTAATCGGGATAGTTTCTACAAGGACTTTACAGAGAATGCTAGTTAGGCTTACCGGCCTGTAGTTCTTCACATCCGACTTAGGCCCACTCTTATGTATTGCCACGACTGCCGCGACTTTCCAGTCCTGAGGCAGCTTACCCTGGTCCAACGTGGATCTGTACAGTCTGCATACCGATGGAGCTATGATATCCGCCAACGGCTTGATGGTAGCTGGATGAATGCCATCTGGGCCCGCTGACTTGTGGCTGTTTAACTCCTGTAGGTACTTACGCACGCATTCCTCTGAGAGATACTGATATCGGCTAGCATCTTTTTGGGGCGCTTTTCTGGTGTACCGTTTTTGTGGAACTTTTGTAGTGTGCCGGTTTTCTGCACTTGCCTTAGTTCGAGACGGTATTTTCAAACAAACTCGACCATCACTGCCGAAATGAATGAGACAGAGGTTGATCCCATTGGTCAGGCAGTAAGCTGTGGAAACAAGGAATGCAAGGACCTGGCGCAAGATGAGGGAATTCAGTACGACCAGTGTTGCATTTGGTATCATCAAAAGTGCTCCAAGCTGGAAGAGAAAGACATCAAGCTGCACATCAAGTACGCAGCGCTCAAGTGGATATGCGTCCACTGCTGTGCTTTTGCAAGCGAGTGCTCGCGTGTAATTCGATGCGAACTAGGGAAAGGGGACACGAACATGAAGCTTGAACCAAGACTAGAGAGAGCCAGTTCGATCCATATCCTACAGGGAAAGGAAAACCGGATGCCAGAGCACAAAAATGAAAAAAGACAACCCAAGCCAAAGGGCAAAGAAAGCAAAGAGGTAGCAGGATTCACCAATGTGGGGAAAAGACTCCTGACGGAAGTGGAATCCCCGAAGGAGCAGGTCAAACGCCTAGATGCTGAAGTGCAACGCAAGAAGCGTGACACTGAGGTCATGGCAGACAGAAGTGGAAGATTGCTACCTCATAACCTTAGGGAGAGCATCGTAAAATACGGTAGAACCAGGAAGGAGGAAAACCACCGGCATGTGGCTGAGGTTCTTAGAATGGCTGGCCTACCTCCTACGACACCAATAATCAAGTGCCATCGAATAGGACTATGGCGTGGAGCACAACCAGCGCCGCCACGACCCCTGGTAGTTGTAATCCACAGTGTCTACTGGAGGGATATGCCGCTGTCTAGGGCGGGAGCAGTTGAGGGCAACACGCAGGGAATGGTTAGGTTTACACCTGACAGCCCAGCATTTGTCAAACCGGGTAACGCCATAGTCTCGCTGAGAACGGGCACACCTGATCTTAGGGGGCCGAAGCTACTTATTGCGAAACTGGAGATGACCCCTCTTGTGAAGTCAACACCTAAGGCCCAAGGAGTAATCCAGGTACCAAAGGTGGCTTCAGGCGCCGGTATACAGGAAGCCAAAGATCAGGAAGTTCGAAAAACCAAAAAGCAGGGGACTCGCAGGGCATTCAGTCCGGTTGGTGTTGAGAACCTGCAGCCAGCCAGCTCGATCCCAAAGGAGACTCCCAAAAAGTCCTCTCTGGTGCAACCAGCGAAGTTGGAGGTATCAGAGGGAAAAGCCGAGGAAACCAGTGGGGCTGGGGTGGTCGCAGGACCATCCCGGGCCATCGGTATGGCGACTCAAAAGAGGGTAATGTACTTTGTGCATGTTGAGCCTGACACCGGGTCGACGGGTGGAAAAGAAAAAGCCACGAAACTCAGAGTGTCACTCGATACGCAAGATGCTGCACCGCCGACACCTTTAGAAGCAAAAAACGGGGCATCACCTCGGAGATTGTGCCGGAGGGTACCCTAGCCGTAGAATTAGCAATGAAGTCAGTAGTGAGGACCAGGGAACCGTCAATATGATACACCAACACCTGCAGTCTCCCGAGAAAAAGAGGGGAGTTGACGGCTAGGATCGCAGAGTCTGATGTCATTGCGTTGACGGAAACTTGGATAAAGCCAGATACTGACATGCGCTGTCAGGGATACGCTGCTTACAGACAGGATAGAACAGATGGAAGGCAGGGAGCGGAGTGGCACTTCTAATTACGGACCGACATAGGCCATTGGGAGGCTCCGTTCAACTTGGTCTCCGGTAATGTACAGGCCAGATCCTGCTTTATCAGGACCGAGGCGCGAACGGTATGCATTATCTGTATCTACGGGGCACCGCTAGCGACAGATGAGAAAGACTTTGAACTCTTGCGAATGCTGGATGCGGTGCTGGCACAGACAAAGGAGTTCTTCTTCTCAGGAGATCTCAGTCTACCCGAAATTAACTGAGAAAACGGGATCGCACCAAGGGGATCAACGGGCGACAAGTTTCTGCAGTGGGTCCAGTTACATGCAATTACGCAGCATGTGACACAGGCCACTAGACATAGAGGTGGACAGCACCCGTCTCTCCTTGACTTAATCATAACGCGGCACCATCAGGACGTTAGGGAAATTAAGTGGGAAGAGCCACTTGAAAAAAGTGATCATGTAGTCCTAAGGGTCACGCTAAGACTAAGCAAGGCGCCGAAGGAAATCGTGTTACGTCAGCGCTATGGGAGAATCAACATAGGTGAAATAAAGAGGGCGGCGGAGGAAATTCAGTGGACACCGAGACACACAAACGCCTCCGTAGAGGAACGTTGGGAGACCATCAGGATGGGGCTACTCGAACTTACAGATGAGTGGCAAGCAGTAGAAATCTACCCCCATGGTGGAAGTCAAAAGTCCGCAAAGCCATAGTTATTCGTAGGCAACGATGGGCGGAGTACAAACTATAAAACTCAGGGGGCATGGAATAGCCATAAGGTGGCTATGAACAGAGCTCAAGAGATCCAAATAGTGGAGAAATATGCCTTCGAGCGTCGGTTAGCTGCGTCGATCCGCACAAACCCAAAACGATTCTACGCCTACGTGCAATCTCACAAACGTACGAGAGAAAGTGTAGCAACTTCGGAAGGAGCATAGGGAAGACTGGCTCTAAACGACGAAGACAAGGTGGAGGAAAGAATGGAGGGCCCACAGGCGTCTCCAATAGCCGAACTTACTGTAGGAGAAGAAGAAGTGTACGCGGAGTTGCAAACGTTGAATAGAAATGAAGCAGCAGGTCCAGACGGGATTCATCCAGCAGTCGTTCAGCCTCTGGCCGAGGTCCTGAAGGCTCCGGTGACGAAGCTGTATGAAACGTCACTTAGAGAGGGAATTGTGCCGGGAGACTGGGGGAGAGCAACAGTGGTAGGCATTTACGAGAGTGGACCCCGGCTAAAGGCCGAAAATTACCGGCCGGTTAGCTTGACTTCAGTACTGTGTAAGTGCCTGGAGCAAATAGTCAGGAAACCGATTTCTAGGCATTTGGTTCAACACAACCTCACATCGGATACTCAGCATGGGTTTGTGGCAGGGCGATTCTGTCTGACGAATCTCCTGCTGTTCCTCGATGAGGTAACCGAGCGTCTGGACGAAGGGCAATCGATTGCGGTCTGCTACTTGGACCTCAGCAAGGCGTTTGATTCTGCGAACCACAGACTTCTGGACGTCAAACTGCAGTCAGTGGGAATTGTTGGAAAGGCAAGACAATGGATAAGTAATTTCTCAGCAGGGCGAACCTTTAGTGTTAAGGTGGAGAGTCATGTTTCAAAACCGGAAGGTGTAACAAGTGGGGTGCCATAGGGCTCGGTGCTCGGCCCTCTGCTCTTCCTCACCTTCATCAATGACGTAGCACGTGGGCTTACAAACCCCACCTTTATGTTTGCCGATGACGTCAAGATAGCTGGAGTAGATGTAGAACTTGAGGTGTTAGCAGTACAAAACTGGGCACGCAAATGGGACCTTCCACTAAACCTCACCAAGTGTCAACGCTTGACCACAAATACAGGGTCTAGTGGGAATGGTGTGGGTTCGTTGCAAGTGGTCTCGCAGGTCAAAGACTCGGGCGTTATAATGGACAACAGCTTTAAGCCGGCAAGGCAGTGCACCGCAGCAGCCAATATGACCAGGAGAGAACTCTTTCGAGTTAGATCCATTATTTCGTGTAAAGATCCGGAGATTTTCGTTCCCATATATCAGGCCATAGTTAGGCTGCATATGGAGTACTGCGTGCAGGCCTGGGCACCGTACTACCAGAAACATATAGACTGTCTGGAGAAAGTGCAAGGGCTAGCCACTAGAATGGTGGCTGGGCAAAGGGGGTTTAACTACACAGAGCGTCTCCGTGCCCTGGGCCTGTTCTCGATGGAAAGACTGCGCATTCGCGAGGATTTGATAGAAACCTTCAAGGTAATGAAGGAACTGTCAGAAATAAGACGAGAAGACCTTTTCTCTCTGATCCCCGAGAGAGGTACAAGGGGGCATAGCCTTAGATTACAAAGGAAGCATTCGAGGCTCCAAATTAGGGCGAAGTACTTCTCAAATAGAGTGGTGCCTTATAGGAGTAAGCTCCCGGAAGAGATCATAAATACCACAATAGTGAAGGCTTTTAAGAAAGCATTAGACCTATGTTGGGTGGCAGTACGCCCCGAGTTATGCTAAGCAGCTTTTAGGGTCAGATGCAATTTACTTATTGTTTCCACCTTACTCTGCCAGGGCTGATACTGAACAAAATTCCTGCATTTCAGAAAAAGAAAATCATGCAGTGTTGGGAGGTACGGAAACGCGCCGACAACACAACTATCTGGACACACGATTGGCTCTAGCCACACCAAGTCATGTGCAAACTGAACTGAAGGTCGCCAGTGAGCTGGAGGATAGTTCACTGGATAATGAAGCAATAGGAAAAAGGGAAAGGGCTCAAAATGCAGATCCTGACAGTGTCTTGCATCTGGTATTTCCAGCGAATTGGAAGGTAGATCACTGGACAGTGTGAAAGGGGTTTGGAACACTAGTCTTGACTACACCTTGCGTCTTGAGTTGTCGGTGGTCTCGAAGATAGGCCGCTAGACATTGGGAGAAAGTTCATTTCAGTTCGGAAGTCTGTTCAGTTTGAGTGGCACGAAAGATTCCTCCAAGGGGAAATCCGCCAAGCATCAAACAGATAAATTTTTGAACAGCTCGCGCATCGAGCGGCCAGAAGCCCACTACCTTAACCCCGTTCACTCACCTAGCATTGGGAACGCTGTGTTTCAGCATGAATCTAAGGCTTCCTTGACAGTTGGTACAATGGTGCATCTTACGTAATCCTCTGACAGTCTATTCCGTATAGGTACAACCTCATTGGTTAAGCATTTAGCTCGTATGTCTAACCATTTTGTGCCCTTCGTAGGTCTATGTCCCACTGTGCCACACTCAGTGGCAGAAACGGACAAACCACCCGTGTCTATACTCGACAATCTTGAACGCTTCTATTAGGTAAACTCGGCCCCTACTGCGCTCTGAACAGGAGAGACTAGGATCTTCTAGAGGCTGAGATTAAGATTTCCACCTCTGTTAAGTTCGGCTCAGTCCATTTCAGTTTGGACGGGGCTAATAAAGACCACGGCCAATCGAGCTTCCGGAATATTTTCGACATTATGCACACTGCTTATGCACCCACCGCTGCACAGTATACTTCGTCGAATCCCCTGTTGAAGTTTGAGGGAAAGTAAAACTCATCGTACATCAACTGCGAGGGACATCGCGCATAGTGGGCGTTCACCGAGACAGAGTGCAACAGACGAAAACGTCGGTTACAATACACGTCAGACGGGCCATAATGTTACCTTTATAAGCCTAGCGGACATACTCGAAACTCGCTATCAGGGATAACTTCGTACCACTCTAAATCCAGGACCCCCTTGAAGGACTGGGCAGTATTCAGGTCTATTATTCCATCAGGTAGACTGTTCCGACTGATATTTTCCCTTTCGCTAAAGGAGTGCGGGCTGGTAATCCATTTAGCTGGAACTTTCATCAGTTTCTTCCCGTATCCCCTTGTTTGAGGATTCCTGAAGCCATTTGGAATAGACTATCCTTCCTAAGAGCAGAGAATCCTTTCAACGCCTCGAACGCTTCTTCAGATCCCCTAGAAGTCTCCCGCTTTCGAAAGGGCAAAAGTCCAAGACCACGGAGTCTCTGTGTATCCGTCTTAGCCCTCTGCCCTTCAACCATTCGCGTCGCGAGGCTTTGAACATTCTCCAAACGGGCGGAGTTCTTTTTGTGGAAGTGTGACCAGGCCTGCGAACTACCGTCTAATTGAGGGCGAAATGTTGACATGTAAATGAGTATGGAAATTTCCGGCTCCCGGCAAGACGACGTTGATCGCAGTCCAAAGGGCTCATGATGACCCCGAGGGCTCTACTGACTGCCTCTATGGTGAACAGTCCTGGGTAATGAGCGATAGTTAGGCTTCCTGTTTCCCTTGACAACACACGGCTTTTTCCAGTGCTCGGCGGTAAGTCCCGCTCGTATGCCAGTCCGGAAAGGTTCCTATTCCCTGTTTAGGTCGACAAAAACCCCAGACCCAACAGCTTTCACGTCATCCCCAAAATGACACAAGGCGATTGAAGAACGGATGCCAGGTCATAAACGAAAAGAAAGTATCGGGCCCAGGACAGATACCTGAGGTACGCTATTGGTGGCTTTCACCAAACTAGAGCACCTGCCCCCTACCTTGACGTAAAACTTTCTGCAGGAGAGGGAGTCCACCAACCACCTATAAACTGGCCCACCTTCGCCGAGCGTCTCCACCTTGCACAGCAGAAGGCCATGGTTAACTGAGTGGAGAGCCGTGCTAAAGTCCAGGAAGCATTCTTAAGTCAGCCTGCCTTCATCTGGCCCTCGAGCCACTTATTCTAAGAAGCACAAGAGGCTGGTGAGACAGGATCTGTTTTTAAAGAAGCCATGTTGGACAGGGATAAGAGTTAGATGCTCCAGCTGATGCCGGCAGATATGGACTCTGATGTTATTCCCAAGAAAGTCACGTGTAATACTAGTTAGGCGCACCGGCCTGTAGTTATCAGTAGCCAAATTAGGTCCACTTTTATGTATCGCCACGACGGCGGCGCTCTTTCAGTTCTGAGACAGCTTGCTCTGGTCCGAAGTAGACCTGTACAGCTTGCATACCAACGGAGCTACAGTATCCCTCAACGGCTTGATGATAGCTGGGTGGGCGCCATTAGGGCCCTCTGGCTTGTGGCCAACTAACTCCTGTAGACACTTACGCGCGGTTCCACCTGTAAGATTGAGTCCGTTCAAGCCCGGCGGAGGATCTCCCGGCGTCAGCTCGACTAGTATCCCGCTGTCTAACCAAAGTGCGCTACCAGAGCATTTACCCAAGAAGTCTACTTTTCTCTGGTCATCAGTGGAGATACCGCTGTCCCTAGAGGATGGTGGAACTACCGCATCCTATATCAGGCCTTTAGACTTTTTGAAACTATAAAATCTTTTCGGCTGTTTACTTACGCGTTTGGTCAACCTGAGTAGACCGAGTAAAGTCAAATTGCACTAATAACTGTACAAGAAGTGTTAGTAACAATTGCGGTGATATTTTGGTTAACGGTTTGTCGACCGAGTGAGTGGAAGTCCTATGCGCACTTCGAGTTTCTGCTTTAAAGCCTTGTATTTGGTGTAACTTACATATGTGGAAATCCTCCCTATCCGTTTTTACGTACTTGTATTGCTGAGACTGGGCTCTTTATCTCACTGACCCTCGAACAAGTACAGCGTGCATCAATAACTGCACTCCTGCATTTGTTTATATTTCGCTCACGTGGAGTGGCATAATTTCGATTCGAACTTGGACTGCCGTGACGGTGGTACTTGACATTGATCTTTATTGAACCCTGGTCCTCGTTGCCTGACGTTTTGGCTGCACAGCTGAAGGTTGTGCACATTTATATATGCGTATAATTTGTTTATCCAGTACCGTAGAAACTACGAATCAATCTTGTTCTGGTTTTGGGATTCGTTTTTAATTGGCTACGCGTTACTCACAGTCGGAATAACCGTTACATTTGGGTCTTCCACCGTCTGTTACTGGAGCTGAGCCGAAATAGGAATCACTCTGGGCTTGGAGAAAACGTTGACCCAAATATATCCGTGGGCATTGCGTAAATATGATTTAAGCGTCCTCTAAGTATGTCTAAGTGAGTTAGCTTTGTGAATCGATCAGTTATTCCGGAGGAAAATAGATGAAAAATTAGGAGAGTACCTCCGCGTATGCTCCTTACATCTAGGGGATGGAGGTCAAGTGCAGTCATTCTTGAAGGGTGAAAATGTTTGGCCAGCCCCTGCACGTCTTTCGCAGACATTCTCCCTGCAATTTTCAGATGCCTACCTTAACGGGTAAGACCCACGCGGGCAACTTGGTAACCGCCTCTTAAGACGGGGCGACAGCGGGCCCCCTAGATACTCCGAAAATCTTCCGCGGATATATGGGGGAAGGTCCTCCTAAGAAGGAAAATTCGAGACGAAGCCCTGCTAGTATTCACTTGATGTGATGAGAAAGAACGGTCGCCGGTCAGCGAGAAGCCTAGTACCCGACATAGGTATACCGTCTGAAATGGCAATGCTCCGTTAGTTCGAGAGGGTTTGTTCACAAAGTCATGGAAGGAATTGATGTAGCGGCCCTTCGGAGACAAAGAGGTCAAAATCAATAAAGCAATCTTTCGAGTCACACTTGAAATTGAAATACCCCAGCAGTTCATCTGGATTCAGCCTCAGATAATCAGTTACCAGTAGCATTGGCGATCTCGCCGATACTAGGATCACTAGGTTGCCTGATTGCAAGAGCGGCCTAGAATCAGGTGCAGATTATCTACGAGCACAACTGAGCAACAGGCGGTTACTTCATGGAAAGCCGAAATTGTTCGAGCAAACTTCATAAGGTACGCTGCGTAACACGCCACGGATCTGCCGCAAAAGATGGATGGCTTGAAACACATTCACAACATTGATTACGCTAGCACGAAGCAAGGGCTTGACTGCTTGAATGATGTCTGTTTCAGTAAACCTGAGGTTTTCCTCGCCAGATCCCTTTCCTCCCCCCCCGGATTGTGAGGTATGGCCGACCCCCTGGTTTGACTCTTCCTTGCTAGCCTCCCCAAACCTGTCGGTTTAATTAGACCTACAGTACATCTCCTCAAACGCTGCCAGCCTTCTCTCTTGTCGACCGAATTCGTGGGGTCCACCGTTGGGATAAAAAGGCTCAGGAAGTCACAAGAATTCTGACACATTCATTGTCACATATCGGAAGGTTCTATTTCACTGATCAGCGCTTGGTTACATCCATAGCCTTCCGTAGTTGTGTACTTGAAGAGTCCCAGATGTTCACATCATTCGCGCTCATGACGATTCTGGGCTTCGCTGTTCCTGGGGGGTCATTGACGTAAATCAGAAACAGCGAGGGACCCAGTACGCGGCCCTGGGGGACTCATTCATTGACTGGAGATAGAAGGGAATACGAAGCACCTGAAAGCACAGTGAAGGCGCTCTCAGACAGAAGGCCGTAAGGTATGTAGAAGAGTTTGCTAGTGACACCGCGAGCTTTCGGATCTTGCAGAAAGAGCAAGTGTGGCACTCCATGGACGGCTTTCGCAAAATCTGTCGAGATGGCGCCGGAAGTTTCATTTTGGTCGTAGCTCTGAGTCAAACTACCCACGGCAGTTAGCACTGCAGTGACGCAGGAAATGTCCGGCAAACGGCATAACATCGCGCGTTTGACGATGCGCCCAACGACCTTGCTAGGTATTTTAGTTAGACTTATCGGCTTGTAGCTAGATAACAATAACGGTATATTTCCCGACCTTGGCCGATAAGTGCACACGAGAGCATGATCAAGGTGTGCGTTTTTGTTTAGCGAAATAGAAAATTGCTAATTTTGAGGGAGGAGTCCGCTGCCTTAGCAGTGAAGAGAATAAAACCAGACCGAGTTTAAATGAACTACTGTGACTATGGTATACGCGGCAAATACAAGCCAGTTTCGATTTCATCATCGGCCGTAGTGGAGAACAGGAAGGACATGAAATTGTTAAAACGAACGTCGTCGCACGATGCGAAAGACGCAGAAGAAGCAGAAATGATGCAGAAGTGACGAGGGATGCCTTCTCAAGTTCGTTGGACGAAGTATATAGGAAGAAACTGGAAAATGGTGTTGAAGCGAATAATTATGAATAACAAAAGAGTCAGAATACCGTGAACCAGGAGAGGACATGGATATCACGTAATGAGTATTATCCAGCGACGTGAATCCGCGACTGGCGGAAGAAGGATGGAGAATTGATTACGAAGAGGAATGCTGTCAAGGAGAAGCAAAATATTGAAACGGAGAAGACATTAAAGGTAGTCGCCTGGACTAGGCCTGACTA
Source organism: Fasciola hepatica (assembly GCA_948099385.1). Taxonomy (NCBI): domain Eukaryota; kingdom Metazoa; phylum Platyhelminthes; class Trematoda; order Plagiorchiida; family Fasciolidae; genus Fasciola; species Fasciola hepatica. The sequence goes on from CANUEZ040000182.1 coordinate 13,319,107, forward strand.
CCCTTTAAGTAATATATATATATATATATATATATATATATATATATAATTTTATCAAGTCTCCTGGGGCATTCCTTCCTCCGAACTGGGCACTCCAGTCGAGAAGGGCCAACAGTATTTTGGGTGCGCCTTTTATTGAGGTAGGTTCCGTTGTGCGGGCTTTAATTGGCCGTAAGTGGCAAAGTTAGGTCTCCGCCAGGTATACCCTATCAGCGGGCGACAGCCACAGATGATGCGTATTATCTTGTGAGTATGGTGCCCTTCTAGCGCGGGGGATGTGTTGTCGCGGGCTAATTGAGCAACGGAAACTGGAGGGCAAAGTCGGTCGAAAGCGATTTACATTGATTGGTAGTGCGGTAATAGTTGGAGTGCTGCCTGTGGATACATGGGCTTGGAATGAGACGTCAACGGGGGAATAACTGTCAGAGATTCCGGTCACTCCAAAATAAGCTGTCGGAAGAGTTCTAAAGCCTTTCGGATAGATTGCGATCAGGTTGGCCAGCTGGTGAGGGGCTCCACTGAAGACTCAGCCGAACTGAGTCAGGCTGTATTCCTCGTCCATTAAGTACGAAGAATGTCAACATACAATCAGCCAGCGCGCGACTCCTTGCTATCACTCGAGGCTTTTACCGGGTGTTTTGATGGATAAAACGGAACCCAGCAGGGTATGAAATACCTGGAGAGAGGGAGAGCGGCATTCTGGAAGGGGCTTCAACGGGGAATTGTGATAAACTTTGTAACTGTCCATTAGCATTATTGGGCTATGATAATAAAAAGGACAGTTCCTGGCCGGTATGAGAATGTGGAAAACTAGCGCTCCACTATCCGACTTAGGCACAAGCGGAGGAACCAACGGTGTGATTGGAGAACCGGGAGTGCAGTGGTGGTGTATTTCCTGGTCGAAAGCTACAGACTGGTGTCCGGCTTTTGTTCGCAGGTCATTAATAAGTTAGGCAGTAATCTCAGGAGTGGTTTTGATGCTGGGACTTGTAGAACGTCGCTTTTTTACAAAAGCAAGGAAAGATTTTTACTGAAGAATGTGAAATGCGAGCTGCTCCCCGCGTTAATTTTTTGTGATATTAAATGCGGCAAGTGTTAGTTATCTTCTGCTTCGATCTGCTATCCACGTCGGTGGGCCTAAAGTCTGGGCTACAGTGGTGATCACAGTTGGCAGGAGGCTGCTAAGATGCACTAGGAATCCAGATAGCAGTTTGTATAACTGGTCTGAGGGATATTTGAAAGGTGCAGCCTTGAGGTATTCACAGGCCTCATGCCGCCGGCTGGGAGGTGCAGGTCACCCTCATTGAAAGTGGGCGTGGTTTCGGCTTCCTTCCACTAGCTCGAAAAAAGCCGCGGTCCAGACAACGTTGGAGTAAGATGGATTGTGCAAGAGTTAAAATATTCACACTTTTCTTTAGTATCCTGGGATGTACGTCGTCCGGGCCGGTTGAGCTATACGGGTTGACATATTTAAGTTGTGGTTCAGCTTCCGGACCGATGAGTGTGTTTTGTCCGGGTTCCTTTCTAAAGCTTTTGGGGGAAGAGCAGAGCAGATTTACGTTGGCAAATAGTCGGAAGTAGGGCAAAAACGGTTCGCAAAGTTTCAGTCTCTTGCTCAGAAGAAGTAGCTGGGGTGCCCTTAGGAAGATGGAGAGCTAGTGCAGGGGGTTGAGTCTGCTGTGTGTCGAATGTGCTTAAATAGGGTAAATTTGTTGGAGTAGGCCCGTGCAAGGAATCCCTTCAGCATTTCTATATAATGTCCACGGATTTTTGACTCGCTTCCTTTTCAAATCCGTTCGAACTTGTCAGCATCCGCTGTTGGCTGGATGCTCTTCACTACTGCAAGCAGATGTGCGCATTGCCCAAACAAGCAAGAAATGAGACGTGGAAGTGTACGCCTGGTGCTGTTTCTTATCTTTGCACTCAGCACGAAGCGGGTATCTGCGCTGGAAATGTTCTGTTCAGCTGGTCGGCCAAATAGTTTATGCCAGCATCCCAGAAAATTGGTCCCGGTTGGAATACTAGATACTCCCTGAGCCGGAGGAAGTTGACCTTCCTAAAAGATCCTACTGTCCTCCGAGACGAACTGCTCGATGACAGCTTGACGATTATTCCAAAGCTGCAAACTTCGCGACCAGAGATCATGTCCACCAGGAGCGGCTCTTCTGTGATAAAAATCAGGAAGTGAGAGTGTTTGCCCGTTGCGGACTATAGTTGGAATCAAGCAAGTCGCCCCAGGATACTTGAGAGTTTTTGGCAGCTGGATGCCAAGTGTTGGGCACGTGGAGCTAAAGCCGAGCCATTCTTTTTTTTGGGGAGGGGGGCTTCGAAGCCCCCATAGTCAACGGGTGGGTGAATTTTTGGGTATCCTCTAGCTCTTCATTTTGTTCAATGAGTGCTGCCGGTTCTTCCTGTTGGCACAGTGACGGTCGGTGTATTGCACCCACTACGGTGTTTCTTTCCTACCAAGCGTCATTTTTACCCAGATAGTCAACGGGGGTGGGGGGGGGGTTCGATGGCAAAGAAACGATGAGTATCGGGGGTAGCATTTCACTCGAGCAGATTAAAATTCCACCGGCTTGACCTCGGTCAGAGTGCTTTCGGGTTACTGATTATCTCCCTATAGCCTACTTCTTCGGCTGAATTATCCTGGATGAGCTAGGAGCCTGTGACACTCATTATGTGGGGTTATTATTTGCCTCTTGCCCAGGCTCCGGCACCTTGCTGGAGACGCTTTAGCAGTAGTCAGCTAAACCTCTTACAGCACACTCACCGGAAACTCCAGTAGACGAAGAAGAAGGAACCGTTGGATTTGGATCTGCCCCGCTCATGCTAGGGGGTGAGATGTTCTCTGGCGGTTCCGCCCCGTGACGACAGCTTCGTTAAGTTTTTCTCGGTTTCTGACTCCGGGGGCGGATCGTACTCAACACTTTCCGAAAGTGTGCAGAATATTCTCTGGGCAATAACGGGGCTACCCTGGTGGGTGATGCTGGTAGAAAGGGGGTGATGGGGAATATAAGCGGCGTCGAAAAGCTTGATTTGGACGGGTTACAGTGTCCTGGTAAGCCTACATCGTGCGTCTGAAGTTGCTGTTTCAGGTGTGAGGGGCTTTTCCACACCTCTGAGGGCTGGGTCACTTGCTCCTATCGAGATCTGCCCCTCCTCCCCGCTCACCCACTTAAAAGCTGCAGGGGACTATGCTCGGATGGTTGTTAACTCCGGGTGGCCCTCTATCACGAAGCACGAGGTTCCCTGGGAGGCAAGCATCTGGGTTCGCCTTTGATGCTTCTAGTTTAGTCGAAGCCACAGCTTACTGTGGTCCCCTCGGGAGATATACTCTGAGTCATCGAATAACTTAACGATGTAAGCATGGAATGATGATGAGTAAGGTGATTTGGGGTCTGTGATAGAGATAGGTACAGTAAGGAAACACTAGAGTAACGAGATGCAGTATAACGTAATTAGTCGGGAGGGGAGAAAAATGACGAAAATAAGAATGAAAAATAAAAAAACAGCTACTTAGGATGGTTGGTCTTGGTCCTGGAATACCTCTGCTCAGCATGCATCTAGTTTGTGCTTAAAAGCAACGACCGAGGTTCCTGTCACCACGCGTGCAGGTAACTTTTTTCACTTGTTTATGGCACGTTGAGAAAAGAAACACGCCCTTATGCTCTTGTTTGCTCTTGGTTTGTCTAATTTATGCTCGTGTCCCCTGAGTGCAGGGTTGTGACAACCAGTCAGTAATGGTCTATCAGTCGTGGTGATTCCCCCGTGTAGCTTTTAGCACTCTAATTTCTCCACTTAGCCTACGACAGTCAAGGAAGAACAGGTTTAAGGCTTTATGTCTTTCCTGGCGGGACTACCCTTGCATCCTGCTTGTAAATATCGGTTATGGAAAATCCCTCGAAAGCACCATATCATGATGATTCCGTGAAACTGCTCACTTACATACATTATTTTTCGTGTTTCGTACAAATTACATTCCTGTGTACTAACCTTCATCCGTTCGCGTCCAACACGCCACTTAGTCATATTCTATCTTGGAACTGCGTGACTCGCATGCTTGCCTCTCATAGTCGTTGAAATTGGTTCTCGTTTTGGGTCTTTATAATAACAAACTCGAGGTTTCCACATATTTTATGGTGTTCATTCAGTAACTCAATATTGTAAAAGTTATGGATCAATCTTGTTTTGGTTTTGGGATTCGTGTGAATTCAGCTGCGTTTTGCTCAGAGCGTGCTCCAATACTGAAATTGGCCGATTTGGAGCGAGAATACAAGCAACATACCCAGAAGAGGAGCAGAAAATGAGAACCTAAACAGGAGGTTACTCAGGTAGCCGCTACGGCGGAGTTTTTGGGTAAATTCCACTCTTTAGATAACGTTGGGCCTCTTAGACTTGTCATTGACAGCTCAAGTATTACTGAGGGAGCTGTTGATTCCGAAACATTTATTAGTTCAGGCCAAAAACATTATAAATAAAGCCACAGTCATTATTAGCTGGGAAGCAGGACCAGGATGGGAGAGGAAACGTAAACGGAGCAAGCTTGAGCAAAGAACCAATGAAAGCAACCAATCTTTTAGACCAAAGCAACTAAAAGTGGGAAATCCTACGCAGGCCATCAAGAAGTCAGTACCGATGCAACCAACGATCGATGTACTGATATTGGAGCTAATTGTCTTCGACGGACGACCAGGAGGGTATTGCAAGTGCGTTAAGCAAAGCGAAACCTTTGTCGAGAGTAAAGTGACCGGCCCGTGAAAAGGGATGCTCCACCTGATTCGCTATTGTCGAGAAGAAGTCAAAGAATACGCTGATGGTTACGCCATGCTTGACCAGGAGTGGGGCTGCGCAACAGCGAAGAAGATTTTGAAGGATTTGTTTGGCCAGCCATTCAAAACTGCCCGTGACTTGATAGGGGGGGTAGTGATGCAGGAAGCCAAGCGAACAAAAGGCAAAGCCTATACTATGACTGACCTTGTAATTAGGAAGTAAAATCTTTCGATAGCCTTTGATCACTTGGGCTACAGGGCTGATCTCGAGGCTATGCGCACTTTAGATGGCACAATTCGCCATCTCTTGTCCGAGCTACGGGGTCGCTTAACCGAAGAAGCAGGAAGCATAAACCTGGGTAACCACAGGGACAAATGTGGGTACCTAACCGATTATTTAATTAGGCAGGCAAGGATAAACGATAGCAGGTTCGGTTAACTCCTTCTCTATAGCGGCGGAACAAACAGACCTGGTACCAGTCAAGCCACAAATTCCGTGTGTGGATTCTCGAAACAAAAGCCCTGGACAATCATGCACGCCATTTCACGCGAGACTCTGGCCTACTCAAGCTCAAAGACTAGCCACGCTAATCAGGGTCCACTAGACTGTCCATAATTCCACAGAGCTACAGTAAATGAACTTTGGGGAATGACAGGTACGGCAAGCGTAAAATGCCTTCGAGCTATACGCAGCCAAATTTGAAACAGATCCCGAAATCAGAAATCGTTTATCCGTTAGTTCTACCACAATAGATTATTAGGTGAACGATGGTATAAAACAGACACGAACCTCAATTATGCGATCATAGGGACTCAGGAAACGAGAACCAACTTGCTGCTTGCGAGAAAAGAGAAAGTGCTTCAAGCAGGTCCAGAAAAGGATATGACAGATTAGCGCTTTGGACGCGAACAAACAAAGGTTGGTTAATGAAGACACAGTGCATGAAAACATGCAAATAGCGTTTCTAAGCGAGTGATGTCAAGGAAACATGAAGTTGCAACTATTCTGGTGGGCATTTCTGCTGCCAGTTGCTACCCCGCCTACCAAAATCCTTCCTAATCTTACCAGAGTCAAAGACTTGGGATAAGGGCACTGATTATATCTACTTACCTAGACCCTGCTGTTAGTGCACTTACCTGTTACTTCTGACGTAAGCATTCTACTCACGATCGCACTTGATCCGGTGGCTACACCGACTCGATGTCACTCTGCATCGTCCATGGAAATGGCCGACCGAAGGCGGGCGTGAAGGGGAAATATGTGGGCTGTCCTTGGTAGAGCCGTCCTGAATTGGCTGCATGTGCTTGTGCGAGTGTGTGTGCGTGTGGGCGTCTTGGGCGAGGTTGCACTCTGGTATATAGGTAAACAGCAACACCTACCACCTACTGGGGGGATTCCTCCTTAATGTCCGTGATGAAAGAGGAAGGATGATCACTGTAAAGTGTTTGATGGAGATTACGAAGCAAAAACATGCCTCATGCACGTGTGTGTGGTCGAGGGTCAGTTTTTTGGTTGCACTGGTGAATCGTAACTGCTGCTACCCATGGGAAACAACTCCTATTAAGCCACTCGCGACCGAGGAACGGCGAGCACTGTGACATGTTTGTTGGGGACTGTGGAGCAGCAGCTTGTCTCAAGCCAGCGTGATTGGGTGTGAGTGTAGTTGAGTACGTAAATATGCCAAAAATGCTACCGCGCATGGGGGTGCTTTTACCCAATTCAATGACAAATGACAAAGGTCTGCCGGGGTTTTGCCGTGTCGGAGGCTCCGCCATCACTTTCGAAGAGGCTCATATTGCATACTTCGCCGGTTGGCTTTCCAGTAGTGGTTTTCACCTTGACGGTTCTTTTCAGTTCATCAGAATTCCTGATGGTTTCCGTGACAAGGCCCAGAGGCAGATGCCGAAATGAGCGGGTTCGTCGGCGATCACCCCTACACCCCCAACCTTGAATGGTCTTGCTTTGATCAGCCACTTCTGTCGAGCTTGAAGAGCCAGTAGGTACTACCGCAGCCATCGCCTCCAAAAACCCTTGGTAAGATAGACCACTGTTTTCAACCATGAAGGTAGCTCTCATGGAGGTTTGTTAGTCCCTGGAAACCCACGTCCGACCTTAACGTCAATAGGTCAGTCGGGATAGGCACCAGATCGGTGAGGTCGTCATTGACCAGTGCAACCAGTGGGCAGTTGTTCAGAGTTCTTCTGACCTCAGTCATGAAGGTGCTCAACTTTTCACCGTTGGGCTGTTGTTGTTCAGCAACAGGCAGCAGTATTCGCCTTGTGGGTCTGATCAGGCTTTCCCATAGGCCATCGCGACGACTGGCCTGCAGGGGTTGGAGAACCATTAGATGCTATAAGCCACGGTTCGGTTCTGCAGCCAGTCCCTGTTTTGGAGCCAACTCTGCAGTTTCCGATGGGTGCCCACTAAGTTTGACCTATTTTCGGATTATATATCTGCTGATGTGCCTCTTAGGTTGATAAGGCATTTCAAGTCCAGTAGGAAGGTGTTGGTCGCCATCGAATGCGTAAATTCTAAGTGCATCATGCGTGACATCATGCACGTCATGATACACCCGTATCCTTTTTCCAACCTCTTTCCACGCCTGATCGACAAGGGCCAGAAACAGTCCAGCCCGGTGACACCGGTCGGCCACCAACCCGGAGTCACTCCCTATTCTGGCAACAGATCCATGTGGTGTTTTCCCGCTAAGGAGCTACATCTCCCCCAATGTACAGAACTTTGGATCACGCGCTTTCAGTCGCATCTCCTGTCAGTACCCAGAAGCGCTTTTGGACGACTCCTGTCAAGTGACTCTCCCCGGCAAGTCTCTCTACGGCGTGGATGTGCCGGATCGATGGCTCTACTACAGGTCGTCAAGCCGGAAGAAGTATGGGATATTTCGTGTCAAAACACAGGTGAGTGGTGGTCAGCCTTTCCCTACGCTTTTGATCTCCAGTTCAAATTCTGGAGGGTGTTTCAGTTCGTAAACGGGCCAGTCCCGTTTAGGCATTTGCAGGAATTCCGGTCCGTCCGTTCACGTGTCGAGTTGCCGGAAGTTGGTTGCACATCGGGAGCACAGATAAGCTGGGTTATCTCCAGACTTGACATGTTTGCACTGGTTCATGACCGTTTCATCGTGGATGATCGGGAGCCGGTTGGCAAAGGAAGTACCACAGCAGCTTTTGAAGTTGGTAAGGTAGTACAGAACTGTTGTCGGGTCCGTCCAGAAACTAGCCGACTAAATGTAGGAGTCAAGACTTCTCTTTGCCGCTAGCGCCACCCTGACTGCCAACAAGGCTGCGCTGAGTTCAAGGCGCGGGACCGAAGCCGATTTTAGCGGGGCTAAGTGGCCTTTGGTGAACAGGATCCTCATAACATGTAGTCCATTTCCGGGCACCGCCTCCCGTACTCTACAGCTCCGTAATCAAATTCGGATGCGTCAGAAAAGGCGCGTGGTTCTCGTTTCTGTATTATATGACCAGGAGGCAAGCATCGCGGAATCCATGCTTTCTAGTTTCTTTAAACTGTTCAGAAATTTCTCCCAGTCCAGCCGGTCTTCTTGGTCCAGTGGCTGGTCCCAATCGACTTTTTAAGACAGAGACGCTGCAACAGAATCTTTCCGGGCCCCGACAAGAGACAGGTGAAACCAAGCGGATCAAACAAACTAGGGACAACAGACAGTATACCCCGGCAAGTTACTGGTTGGTCGGGAATGTTTAGTTCAAAAAGGAAGTCGTCCGTTTCCGCATTCCGTTGTATTCCTAGCGTGCGTTCGGTAAGCAGTGGAGGGCCTTCGAGATCTCGAACCCTTTCGCCCTCTCGTGGTACAGAGTGGCTTGGAGCACTTTCGAGGCGTTCGACATCCACCTCGTGAGATGAAAGTCGACCTCTTCTAGCCATCTCGTTAAGCCCTTGAACTGCCCTAGGGCTGAGTCTACACCATCGAATGACCCAAGGTAGTCCTCGACGTGGAAGTTTTCACTGATGCCATCCACTACTGTCAGTTTTCAGATATCCCAAGTTGGACCACAGGCATTCCCTGTGAATCTTTCAGTATGGTTTGCTTCTCCATGTTCCACCGATTGCAAGGACAATGTTACAGCACGATGTGCTTTGAAGTTTCCAAATCGTTTGGTCTGCCACAACCAGATTCCTCTGGTCCGTCACCCCATGTCGCACCTGCATTGATCAAATAATTAGACCAATACTTACCTGTTCTCTTCGATCCTACCATTCATGTTCCATTTTATATGAACTTCTACTTACAATCGTCATCTCTTCTGTGCTTCCTCATTCCTTTTCTGTCTCTCCGTTGGGCCGCCAATTCCATCTGTCATGAAGATAATTCACCACGATGTTCCGAGGTTACTTCTACAACCATTTGATCTAACCTTATCTGCCCCTCCCAGTGACTGATAACTTCTTACTAGGACCCCATTGTTATTGCTTCTGCTCCTCTTATATGTATACATACATATATATTATGTATATATACCTGCGCATATATGTATATGTGCATTCGCTCTGCATTTTGCAGTTCCTCACCGGCCATTTCTCCTGCTAATATCCCGCCGACCGTCATGATATGCATCCATCCCTTCTACATCTGTGCCTCACACTTACCGTATCCAATCCTCCGGAATCAACTTTGTCATCCGATCCACCATCTACGTCTTGTATTTCTCGCTCCCTGCTTTACGATGAGTTTTGTGCCCTGTTCGCCGACCATCCACTACAAAGTACCAATGTCTCATTGATATCTAATCCAATGCGGTGCATGTCGCTTTTTTCTCCATCGTCCCCCGCTGCCGCAGTTACATATACTGATTTCTAGCCTTTCTCATGTATATCAGCCGGTCTCCAAATGTCTCCACCCGGACCGGTCATACTCTCCACCTGGCCTGGGCTTTCAAACTCACCGGGCGTCCATTTAAATCCGCTCTTGGGATCATTTAAACTCCCTACATTTTCTGTGGCGTGCATACACCTATCATACTTTCATCCCACTTTATTCTCCCTTCTGAGCCCTTTTATCCTACTTTTTCACTCAAATGTCCACATTTTATTGAGTCATACCTGTCCATTTCATCACCTGTAAAAACACGGTCATGCACCTGGCAAGCTCCTGGCCTCTCCCAAATAAACCAATGGTTATATTGTTGTTGAGAGGCGTACCAACGGACGTTAAGTCCCACCACGGGCCAAGTTTTGTGGGCGCCCAAAGAGAATGGTAACTCTGGCGCCAAAAGTTAACCAAGACTGCCTGCAGAACCAAACCTTGGCATGTGGCTTTCGGTAGCAATTCAACCCTCAGCTTACAGGTCACCGTAGTGGAGGGCGGGGAAACTTGATCAGGCCCGCCATAAGGATAGCGCAGTTGCTAATTGCACAACAGCGGCCGATCCTGCAAACTCGGCAAAAGTGGCTCACCAAGGAAGAGCCGTTCCGAATCTGTGTTGGAGTCAAGATCTTCAGCGAACATGCTCAATTTAGTACCTGAACCTTGGGTGTTTTTGGGGAGGTATCTTGTGGTCCAGACTGGCAGATAGGAACTGCTAAGTTTAGGACCGCCAAGGGAAATTTGACTCGCGAAGTGCGCAGCATCAGCCTTCTAGAAAGTAAACGCAGGCCAATCGACGCCACGGATTTGGCCACCCAGCTGCACATTTCACACCAGGAAAACAGACTCAGGCATCTTCACCATGGCATACATTGGTACGGTAACAATTCCCTGAATATGTGCACACACACAAGTCCAAATCCGCTAGCGAACACATGCTGTAACTGATGAGCACCTTCGTCACCAATTTTCAGTAAGTCATTGTGGTGCCCTGAGTACCAAACTGTGGTTTGTCATTCAAGAGACGGTTCCACGGATTGTGATTGTTGTCCTCATGCAAACGTGTCCGATCCTATTCACGCAAATAAGAATAAAAGGCGGTTTGCCCACTCTTCCGTCAGAGCAAGGCGCTGCCTCACGAGCTCCCACATTTTTGTTTGCTTTGCTGAAGACGGTCCCACCGTTGATAGCTTTTTGTGGTTTTTTGAGTATACGCACCCACTCAAGCACTTCCTAGTGAAGGACAGCTAGCCCCCATACTTTCTCCTGGGCTCTCTATTGTCTCACGAGTTCTTGTTTTATTAGTCGCAATAATGAAAATGATTCTATGCTTGGCAAATATTGTAGCCCCCTCAAACACACACTCACATATACAGGATTACACTCTCACGGACTGCATATGGGCTTCGAGTCTCTACACGTCTTTCCCCTTCATGCCTGTGGCCCAGCACCGGCTGTTGCGGACAATGCTGATGAACAGCGTTCGGCGTATTTACTGTAGAGGAACAGCTAGTGGGCTCAGCCACTGAATCGGCGCGATCGTACATATTTGAGTAGATCCCGGATGCCAGCAGTAATAGTTACATGCATTGGCAGTAGGGCCTTTGTAGGTGGGAATAATCGGCAAGCTTATTCCAAAACTTCGAGCCTGCAGAGAAATGGCAACATGGAGGAACAACATAGATCGTTGAGGCCGCCTGAAGCTAGCGGTATTTCAGCGTTCGACCAACCGAGAGTACAGTCGACCCCTTTCTGTTGGCACTTCATGAAATATTATGGAGAACATTACAAGGTGGCAAACAAGCTCGTTCCCAGTGATTCGTAACCATGCCATTACATCACATTTCATATGACCTCTTCATATAAAATGCAATGCAATGGAGTGATTGCGAATCACTGAAAACGAGCTTGATCGCCACCACGTGTTGCTCTCCACGAGCCCTGTGGGATCATTCGGACAGTACTGTGGACTCATGAAAAATCAGAAATTTCCCTGGGCGCAAAGTTATTGATCCTAGGCGAAGGTTTTTATATTCAATATAATGCTGTGTTGGTGGGGGGGGGGACAGAGATGTTGCTCGAAGCTTGACCCAGCACCGAGGCACATCGGGGTAGGGAGAATGCTCAAAGACTTGTTTGGATTACCATCCACTGTGGCTGGAAGGTGACTGATCGTGTTCCCTCGAAGGAGGATATAATCAAGCGCAGGGCCGAGTTACCGTCAAACTTGGTGGTAAAAGTGAAGAACTGCAGAGTAGCACCGGAGCACTGAGAACACCAGTCCGATCTTCATGCATTGCCCAAATTGAAATGTGTTTCCCGGTGTCTAACGATTGCCTGACAGAGCCAAGGTTCCCATTCTCAAATACAACTTTCAGAGGGGTACCTAGCCGTTAGTTCTGTCATATTAGGTCATCAAATAAACAATGACAAGAAACAGACACGAACCTCAATTATGCGATCATAGGGACTCAGGAAACGAGAACCAACTTGCTGCTTGCGAGAAAAGAGAAAGTGCTTCAAGCAGGTCCAGAAAAGGATATGACAGATTAGCGCTTTGGACGCGAACAAACAAAGGTTGGCTGATGAAGACACAGTGCAATAAAACAAGCCCATGGTGTAAATGAGTGAGATATGTCAAGGAAACATGAAACTGCAGTGTTCCTGGGGAGATTTTCCACTACCGGTAGTTACAGCGACTGCAATGGTAACTCGTCCTTAGTCATTCGGGTTTAGTGGAGCTAGCGGTGAGAGGCACTCGTTGAGAAAATTTTGCGATGTGGCACTGCTTCCGTAGACATGATGACGGCAGCTTCTGAATTCGTAGATGTGGCATGTACGTGATGGCATACGCGGATCTTCGGGGGACCAAATAGATGCGCTGGTTAAGAGAAGCTATCCTGTACGTATGCCTGTGCTGGAAGACATAGACGGACAATAGGTCGGGTAGCTGAGAGCGTGATGGTTTCTTTGCAGAGGCGGCCTCAGACGTGACGAGCAACAGATGAAGGGGAGGATGTTACCGAAGTAATAAGGGACAAAGATGTAGCTGGCTGAATTGTGCTGGGTGGCTTGTGGGAATCTGGCTGTTTCTTGGCTAGTCTGACAGGTGAAACTGGAAGTGACTGGCTGCTGGCTGAGGGGAGGGGCTCTATTACCCGGCTGCGGTAGAAAACGATGGAGACGGGAGCAACATGAAGCGGCTCAGGAGGAAGTTGTGGTGTTGGAGACGAATGACACAAGTATAGATCCACATTTCGAGCAGGTCGGCGGGAGTAGCAACGAGTTATTTACTGTGGGAGATTTTTCAGAGGGATTAAATGGATCCTTATCAGAGGGTGGTGGCCTTATTTAATAGCCGACTGTCTATCTGAGGACCTCTCCTAGCAGGGTTTTTTAAATCATAATATGCTCTTATTTTTTCAAATGAAGTGGATTTTGCGATGGACTCTCTTTCTAAGGAATTCTATGGCAGCTTCCTGCTCTCAAAAATGAAGCAGTAGCGGGCAGATATCCGGCACTAATCGTTTTCTGAGCCCTTTACCGTGGTGGTGAGACATACCGCTGACCACAATCAACGACTGTTTGACCGAGGAAAGGGGGAAAGGTCTGAAACAATGAAACTACGGCATTCTGGAATTTTGTATCCTTCGGTGGTCTGCGGACGCAACTGAGTCCAGAAATCGGCTAGATGATAAAAGACATTCAGTGTCTGGATGTTTTTAGGGCTGGGCAGTTTATTTAAGTGACAACGTGGTAAAAGCATTTTCTATGGAAAACGGTCTCTTTTAGGACAATGGATTTTGCTGAAGCGTATTATATTTGTTGCTGTTTTCCGTGTATATGCCGACCAGTGGTATTGAACTAGGTACCGAGGAGGTGGAAAGCAGAAGGCGTTTGGTGCCTCTAGACCGAGTGTGACTAGCCTTTCGGTGAATAAGGCGATTGGCGGTCGATTGAGGCATGACATGGCAGGGAATTCTTATAGAAAGAGATTTGTAAGTCAGTCGCTAACCTCAAATTTTATTGACCAGAAAAAATCTGGTTTATATTGGGGTATGGGGGTAACCTGAGAAGCTGTTTTATACTTTAGTACCCTAGATATCTTAGTAAAAACAGTACCAATAAAGTGGTGGTGAATGAATCTCATACTCTGGTATGTTGCGGCTGGCATAATTCCTTGATTATTACGCCATTATTATCAGTTGGTTGATTCATAGAGTCTCCGGTGTGTTTTATTTTTGTAAAATTCCACATTGCTTTTTATGGCGAACACTTACTTACAAGTTCTACAGTGACCACCATTGTAGCGAGCCTTTCTCGTCATTGGTTACCTTATTTGAACGTGGGTGGTTCAAAAGTCATAGACATCGTTGGTGTGCAGGCCATCGAGGTCAGTCGGCCGTTTGGCATGCCGGATTTCGGTGATTCAAAGCGAGGCCGGTTTTCTGCCGTCGTTCAGCACTTAGAAGGGACTTCCGTGAATTCCAAAATGTAACTGTTTACCTGCAGAATAAGGACATCAGGCAACATGAAAGTCCTTTCACATACACAGTTTGTGATACCCGTTGAAGATGAAAAACAATGCTTAAGGCCTCCTGACTGTTTTCCGCAGAAAAACGGTGCTTAATTTTACTTTCACCATCTACAGAGAGGTAACCGACCAGCAAGGTGGGTTGCCTGTTAGCCCGAGACTAACTCTTACTCTGTCAGGTATTCGAAATTGGAAGTCGCTTCCGCTACGCTTCCCCATTTAGTCGCAGCCTATTAAGTTACGAGGCACAGTAGGATAGCAGGTGCATGGTGAGGAGAACAAAATCAAGATGCGAGACAAATATCGCCAGTATATTATGATTACCAATGATGATTCTTCTGATTTCGATGTACAATGCTTTCTTCTTATTTTTCTAATGAACATGAACAAGAAAATCACTGAGATTTGCGTGTGTTTTGGATTCGGGAAAAAGCTGTTGCCAGTATTCTGGCAATCGGTACCTTCGAGTGGAGAGTGGGACAGTGCGTCTCCAGTAGTCTTATTTTGTTGGTCGATGAAAATAGGAAACGTCATCTGCGGATGCGATCAGGTCGAGGGCCTGCATGTTAAGCGCAGCAGGCACCATATAGTTCGTGATGGTTCTGTGGTTAAGTATGCGTACCGCGTACACTTGGATGGCAATCAGAAAGGTGTACTCCACTTCTTACGAAGCCCCTTGAGTCTTCTGTGTTCCTAAGGTTATGGAGCTTACCCTCGACGGGTTGCATGGCTTGCCAAAACAGGACAGAATACTCTCTAAGATATCGAGAATGGCAGATGTTCTTGGTCAACATTGAGAATGAGAATGCAGAGGCTTTGATTTTGGTTAGCTTTTAGTACTTTGGATACCAGGTAAAACTAGATCCCAAGAGTGGCCTTTAGAACGGGCAACAAGCCAAAAGTTCAGACTCGTGCCAAAGGACGGCAGAAGTCGTGGAATAGGTCAAGGAGGATTTGTGTTGAAACAATGTCTCTCACGTTTACTTTTGGGAGCGACTCCGGACGCGATACTAGCTGAGGGAGCCCGAGCATTCATCCCTCTGCAAGCAGAGCAGTTGAAAATGTGTTCATTACTTGGTGGAAACCAGGTGCCTTTACAGCGAGCAGACAAACAACTCGCAGCCCTGTGGCATCGAACAACGTACAAACTGCTAAGAGCTAAGTGCTTATTGGTTATGTTAGTCTAGGGTAATTTTTGGTCATGAATTTACACATTCAAACTCAATCATCTCCAGGTCGCGTGGTTGGGCCGGCCGTTGTTTGCATAAAAGCTCACTATTGATGCTGTATATCTTATGCCAGATAACGGCTTACCGGCAGCTCCCTTTACAGCTTTTCAGGTTCCATGAAACTGGAAATGCTACCTTAACAAATTTGTGGAACTGGAAATGATATGACGGCACTGCACAAAATGACAGCACAAATTCATTCGCAGCCCAAAGAATCCATCTTTTATATCCCTGTGGAGGACCAGCCTATTAGATTTTACTAATAGAATTTATCAATGTACTGAATGAAAGGAATGGAATACACGAATCAGTGACAACGAAATGGCGTCAGCAAGAATCCACAGCCTCTTATTTTCAGTTATTATTGTGTTGGCACAGTACTAATCGATAGAAGGAAGTGGAAAAATTTCCTTCTAGTCCTCAATGTTTGTCATTGCTCTAAGCATGTATTGGAGTGCTACGTGCGACTCATTATCAGTGGAATGAAATGAATAATTTACAGGTAAAATGAGCGTTAGTTTTAATAGGGAGGAACAGTAGGTGTATTGTCATCACTGACCATTTAAGGATTCATTCCGTCTTTTACGTCGAATTCAGCTGTGATCGTGGGACCACTGATGACATTTCCGGACCAAATTGCCCACATACTTTTACTAATTCCGAAATTAAAGAAATAAATTACTAAAAGCGAAAATTAAGTGCATCAGTTGTTATAAATCCCAGCTTGATAACGCATCTTAATGGCGAACAATGGAAAGTTTTGGGTCATGTTTCTGACTGATAAGGCAGTTTCCATTTCCCGAGTGAGCAGAACAAGCAAGGGGGCTAGTGCATCTGTAATTGTGTTGTCAAGCTCATCATCATTACCTCCTGTTTCGGTGAACGCTAGGAGGAAGATGAGAGTATTTGGTTTCAGAGATCCATAGGGACCTCAAGAAGTTCCACTATGTACAGTAAGTGGATTGCATATGGTTCATCCACAAGACGAATTCATACCTCATCGACGAGGTCCACTTCGCCGACTAAGTATACTTCCCGTAAGCACAACCAACAGTTTAATGAGGCACCACTTAGAGAGGGAATAATGCACCAAGTTCCACTGGCGTCCCATCGACCGTCGGTGCAAAGTTACTCCTCAACCACGAAATTCTACTTAGGCGGAAATAGTGAACAACTGGTGCTCTAGCAAATGCATTGTAACATTTGGTTTATGCATGCACCAACAGATACCATACGGTGCATAGATAAGCGTATATCTGTACATAGACATAGTTGTTTATATATATATATATATATATATATATATATATATATATATATATATATATATATATATATATATATATATATATATATATATACGAATACTATATAACGCGCGGCCCTCAAGTATTTCATATTATGCATATATGTACATGCATATTCGCGACCAAACATACATGGAAATATGCGCGAGTGAATACAGTATATTATATATGTACATATATATATTTATGTGTAGTTATAATAATTATCATATAACAACTGCACATAAACAAGCAAGTGAAGTACGGCAGAGAAGTTATTACAAATATTTATACGTATTGTCTGAAAAATCCCACAGAACACATTGAGAATAAACAACGTGGCGAACAAGCTCGTTTTCAGTTATTCGTACTCATACCAATACATAACAATATATATGACTCAAAATAAGAACGGACAATGGCAATCCAAATCTGTCTCTGCACGTGCGTGTGTGCATGTGAAATTGATCACAGTGTGGAATTTTCAAGTGGTTGCACATGTGTTCGGGACCATGACGTGGGCCACGGAAGCTTAAGTGCTTGCACAAATTGTTTCTGAGCGCACAGGGGAGGATTGTAGAGACGAATGCTCACGGCTTCGGCTGTGGCTAAGATGCGACACTTGACAAGTCTTGATTGCTTTCCTCGGACTTTGAAAATGGTGCGAAAAGCGTTTATCACCTCGACTGAGTGGTTTGATTCAACAAGGTGTGAGCACACCGCACTCGTAATTGTCTTAATTGCTCCCGTGTTCAGCCAGGCCGGGTGGTGTTCGCGAACGCGTTCGGATAAGCGCCGAGTCGTGCGACCAATGTACCTAGTTCCACAGGAACAGGTGAAGGAATACACACAAAACGAGGTTGCAGAATTCGGCACTATGTCCTTCAATCGAAAACACACTATCGGTTTGGAAACGAACAGGATTTGCAACTGTGCAGCGTAGAATGTTTTGTTGATAACTCCCGATAATCTTCGTTGAATAATTTCGGCTTCCGTGTCGCCTTTGAACGGTAAACGCGCATATAGTATCTTCTTGGCGGCTCCTATCTCCTTTGATTTCCCTTCATTTTCTTGCATCGTCTTGTCAATAAACCGTTCAGGATAGCCGTTATTTAAGAAAACACTCCGCAGAAAAACGAGTTCATTTCTTATTGTGTCTTCGGAGCAGATTTTTCTTGCTCTGTTAACTAAGCAACGTATTAGATTCCTCTTCATTTTGAGGGGCACAAAGCTGTGAAAATGGATGTATTGTCCGTTCCATGTAGCTTTTCTGTGCACTGATAACTGGACGGAAAAATCATTCCGACGGCTTATGCAAACGTCTAAATACGATAGACTATTGTCCTTTTCTTCTTCCAAAGTAAATTGAACATTGGGATGGGCAGCATTAAAATTGTTAAGAAGCATATTTCTGTCCAGATTGGTATCTAGCACACATATGACGTCGTCTACGTATCGTTTGTACAAGGTAAAATCTCGGATTATGGGTTCAAGTTGATTATTTTCAAGTTTTGCCATGAAAATATCGGCAAATAGGGGCCCCAAAGGTGATCCCATTGCAACTCCGTCCTTCTGACGATAGATTTCACCATTGAACTGAAACTGGATATTCTGTATGCAGACATAGAGTAACTGTTTCAGTTCATCCAACGGGATACCCAAATCGATTCCGTTGCTCTGAATGCAATCGCACAGATAGTTGATTGTTTCACTGATCGGGACATTTGTGAACAGTGAAGTAACATCCAGTGATATCATCCGCTTTCCTTCTAGATCCAGGTTCTTCACAGTTTCTACAAAATGGAAGGTGTCTTGTAGACTGTGCCTAGAAATTGCGGCTCTTACTGGTTCCAATAAGCCCGTCAACCACTTTGCTGCTGCGTGATATGGAGAGTTACACATATCCAGAATCGGTCTCAATGGGACGCCTTCTTTGTGTACCTTAGGTAGACCGTACAATCTGGAAATTACCGTTCCTGTCGGTCGTATCCTTTCGAAGGTCATCGCGTCGATTATTCCTTTCTGCTTCAAGGATCTTATTCTCGTTGAAATCGATTTTTCTATCTGGGACGTCTTATCCTTCTCAGACGGGGTCTTCGTGAACTTGGAGCCATCACTCACTATCACCTTCATCTTCTCTATATAATCCGACCTATTGAGAATTACGATACCCGCACCTTTATCTGGTTTTGACAACATTATTTCTCTATTGGCCTGCAATTCTTTGAGGCTCTTCAGGTGTTCCGACGTTAATAATCCTTTTGCCAACGGTCTATTTTCGCGATATTGATAACATGAGTTCACGAACGTGGACTTCAGTTTCTCTAACTCCTGCGACGAGGACGGAACAAGACCTGATAGCTGATCAAACAGGCTCTCAAACTCAACTTCCATATCCAATTGTTTAGTCTTATTCGTTGGACAACAAAACTTTGGCCCTAGGGATAACACCTCAAGTGATGTCTTATTCAGGCTTATGGATGACAAATTATGGACGAATTTCTTCGGATCTGTAGGGAACTCACCAATCGGTTTGCTCGGGTTGATACGTTTTCGAAGTTTAACAAATGTCCGTTCCACTTGTTTGTCAACAATTGATTGAATATAGACAACGAACATTTCCTTTTCTTCTAGAGTCAACTCATCAAGTACTCGAGATGATTTCACAAAATTACGCTCCATTTCCGGCACTCGACTTGACACAGTATCTCTCTCATTGAGCGCTTGACGACGTAAAGCTACTGTAGTGATGTTAATTTGATTCCTCTTCAGAACGGTGTGATATTGTTTGGGATTTTCTGAATTGGATATGCACTCATCCAGAAACTGAACACGAGCCTTTGCCAGAGCCAATTTCGTACGGAACTTCACGTAACTGTTAAGTTCACGGCGTACGGCTGGGTCTTTGGCCTGCTTAAATTGTCTGAAAAATCCCACAGAACACATTGAGAATAAACAACGTGGCGAACAAGCTCGTTTTCAGTTATTCGTACTCATACCAATACATAACAATATATATGACTCAAAATAAGAACGGACAATGGCAATCCAAATCTGTCTCTGCACGTGCGTGTGTGCATGTGAAATTGATCACAGTGTGGAATTTTCAAGTGGTTGCACATGTGTTCGGGACCATGACGTGGGCCACGGAAGCTTAAGTGCTTGCACAAATTGTTTCTGAGCGCACAGGGGAGGATTGTAGAGACGAATGCTCACGGCTTCGGCTGTGGCTAAGATGCGACACTTGACAAGTCTTGATTGCTTTCCTCGGACTTTGAAAATGGTGCGAAAAGCGTTTATCACCTCGACTGAGTGGTTTGATTCAACAAGGTGTGAGCACACCGCACTCGTAATTGTCTTAATTGCTCCCGTGTTCAGCCAGGCCGGGTGGTGTTCGCGAACGCGTTCGGATAAGCGCCGAGTCATATATATTGTTATGTATTGGTATGAGTACGAATAACTGAAAACGAGCTTGTTCGCCACGTTGTTTATTCTCAATTTATACGTATCTACAGCCATGTATATATTCACATATATACCAGATGAGAATTCAAAATCGATCGGCTCGATTCGGCCCATTAACAAACCTACTCATATGTAGACTATTGTTTCGAAAGATAGTTTCATAGGATAAAAATTTAAATGTTGTCATACTGAAATAACGGCCGCATTTTGACAGCAGCCGCTGTAAACCATCAGTTGTCGCCTGGCGAAACTTTGAATGGTGTAATATGGTAAGGTGCCATCTTAGTTTGAGTTTTACTAAATGCGTATATAAAGCCATGGTGTGTATGTGCTCCGACCAATTTCCAACTCGTGCATTGCGATCGCTGTTTCCACGCACTCTGATGCTGCTACCAACGCCATAGTTGACGATTCAGAAACCTTGTTCGCACTGTTCCCGACACTCACGCGTCATTCAAAAGATTTACATTTATGAGAGTGTGAGCGCCTAGAACTGAGCGAAAACTCATCCTGGTGCCTTTCTAAAGTCCTTTTTATACTACTGTGTGAAGTTTTGCTTTAACTAGTATCCTTGCCTACAAAGGCCTGCAGTTAGGTCGGTGTTTTGTCTTGGCTTTCCGGTGAATCTTTGCGGATACAAAGGTATTAGCAGTCCAGCTTCTGCCTGGGTGCGATCTGTGGGAACACAGTACAAAAGTGTACGTCGATGACTCCAACATAACCACATTTTTCATTTGCCTAATGGTCAGCTCTATGTTGGGACTAGAAGTTTAACTCCCGAGCACAAGTCACACCCTGGCGAATTGTTGAGAATAAACGGGGAGGGACAGGGAGAATGACGCGTTGGCAGCAGCAGTGCGACCATAAAAATAGGATCTTTTAATCCACAAGCGGAGCTAGTGAATGGAACTGACCGTGAGCTGGGCAATGAACCTGAAAGCCATTTCTGGGGGAAGGAAGTGCAATCCTTCAACCCAGTTGCGCTCGCGCGTCATTGCAGACTTCTTGCGTGTTTGGTGAACGTAGTCCAAAGCGGTGGATCTGACCGTTTCCGCACCAATGGTATCAGAAAGAGTTGTGTCGGCCCTGCTAGCACAAACTGTGATCATGCACAAGGTTCGCCCACTCTTCGTCACTGGAAAAATGTAGGCGACGCCAAAGTCACTGATGGCAGACTTCATGCACAGATTTGGTAACCGATCAGCGCGGGTGCATTTGGACCGAGAGACGTGAGCGATTTTGGCAATTTCCACACCGGGATATGAAATAAAATGCCTCGACAGGTAATCATACGCGCGCACCACATCTCTAGACGAACAACCAGCGTCATTGCCCAGCTAAGTGGTAACCGCTCTCCACTGATCGAGGAGAAACTCAACGACGATTACCGCTTGGCTTTAGTTTACGGAGAGCCATTTTTCCATTCGCTCTCGAAAAGTTCACTTCAATGGTGATTTCTTTTGTCATCAGCCCGGGAATCCAACTGACAAACAATAAGTGCAGCGGCTTTGTCACCAGCTGACGTGAAAAACGAATCTTGTGAGAGTTTGCAGCGAATTAGAAAACATCTACCGGTTTCCGTCTGTTCCTATCCTCCAGCAATAGGGCGTCAAATTCTCAGAGCTCTTGTGCACCGCTGAACGGAAATACGATCGACATGTCAGCATGTATGTGAGGGAACTTGGTCGACTTTATCCGTTCTCCCAAACAGCAAACCTCTCTTCGAAGGGAAACCATCTGTTACTGCAACGTTCTGGGCCCAGGTTGCATACTTGAGAGAGCAAGGAATTATACTGCACGTTTACCGTCGAACGGAATGGGTAAATTTAAAGTTGCAGCGACAGGTGATCGAAGGTTCATTGGAGTTCTGAATTTCGAAGGCACAGTATCCGTCTTTCGACATGGAGCACGTGAAACTAATATCAACAGACTGAGTAATTAAAAAATTCCGTTTGTCCCAATCCTCCGAAATCTGCTAGTTCCCGAAGGAAGAAATCAGCTCATTGTGGTTTTCAGCTGTAAAAGTATTAGGTTAGGGAATTATTGTACTGCATACTACTTGCCTCATGCAACTCCCTAGTGCAAAGTTTTGGCGACGCCCGGCCCTCTGACAAAAGGCTTTCCCTGGGTTTATTGAACAAGTGAGGTTGACGCTCAACTAAACGATAAAATACGATATCCGCCTCCACGGTTAGTCTATCGAAACTGTCCCATCGCTTGACGGAAAATGGTCCTCTTCACCCTGCTTTTGTTTTCTCCGGGCTTCATCTTAACGAGCTGTGGCATTCAGTAACGATTTGTTTACTCGAAACTTACTGATGTGCATTAGCTTCCTAATAAGTCTGATGGGAGTCTTGGTCAGAAAAGATGCGTGGGTTCTCATCAGACGGTAAAAACTAGCCCCGTCAACATTGGGCTCGCAAGCGTGCCTTTTATCCAGCTTCAACCGTGGTTGGCTACCTAGGCGTACATCTTCATTTTTATCATCCAAAAGGAGGACGACCGCAAGCAGCTGTAATCCAATAGTTATCCAAGAACCTCAGCTTTTGGTTCACAAAGAATATAGTTTTATTCAAGAAGAAGTCGGTCCGGTATCGTCCAGTTAAGAGGTGCAGTGTTTACAAGTTGTACGGGGATCTTGAAAAGGATTTTCACGCTATAGAGATGTGAGGAATGGGAATGACACTGTAACCTTCGTCTTCACAGAAATAAACGCACTTGCAACGAGCTTCATAATGTAGACACTGAATCATGATGGACGATAAACTCTTGAAGGAAAAGATATTTTGATCCGCGGATAGAATCGGGCGGTTGAAAAGTTTTCTTTGTGGTTGCCACTTTAATTCCGTGATTGTCTTATTCAAAAAACTTTATTAGTGCCGTTTACCGATGAACTAATACCAAGTTATCCTGTCCGATCGTGGTTACGGTGACTATCCAATATTAGCTTGCGTTTCTCCATATCCAGTCTAGGATTGTCATCAGGGACCATCCAGCTGGCTAAAGTGCGGCGGCATCAGGTAATCCAGGTTCTGGTGACCTGGTTATGGGGATCCTATGGAGCGAAGACTGCAGGAAAGCCACCTTGTGACGGGGTACTGCCAAGTCGCCTCGACTGTCCAGTTGTTTTATACAGGGGGAAAATGGTCTGAATTATTATTCTCACGATGAACTAAGCGATAATCGTCTTTGGGACGTTAGTTCTGGAAGCAAAATGGGAAAAAAGCTGAAGTCTTGCCCTTCTACTGGCTCTGGGTCCAGGAAGAGACATGGAATAACAATATCGCGCAACAACCTAGTCCGTCAGGGAATGGGACTAGCAGAAATAGACCGCTGTAAAGTTAAGAGCTAGCCTTTAGCCTTGAAAGAGGAAAGTAAAGGAAAGCTGAACAATTCTGGCGACAGAATATCTCGGTACTTACTTTGAATTATCAACGGGACAAGAAGGCAAGAACGAGAAACATCGAGTGGAAATGCATATGCCCAAGTCGTTTGGGGATACCATGGAGCACGGCGCAGATGTGAGGGACAAATACGAGTCGTTGATAGGGCTATTGATTAGGTCATGGCCCATGCCCAGGTACAGTCTCAACAGGATTCGTTGTTACTTGCTTCACAGAAGGGAACCCATGCGAACTGTAACAGTTTGATCATCAGGTGGAGGGCTTTATTCCGCCTTGATGAAATTGGGTTTCTCAAAGAGAACAATCTATGTGATTTACTGAATATCATTGACAGTTTTAGACTTCCCCGTAGATGTCAGGTCATGATGTGTACATGAACGAAGTTCCAACAGGACTCTTTGTCACATGTGATATGTAAAGGCTTGTTCGATGGGGCGAGGCGAACAACTTCCTACGGTGAAATGAGGTTTCAAAATGAAAACCGTCTGTGTGGTCCGGCAAGTGCTAAAGATGTTATTAGTCTCACCCGTAGGGGTCAAACGGCGAGGCAAAAGTGCACGCTGTTAGAATGTGCCGCTGGTGGTCCAAGAAAATGATAGGTATGAGGCTGGGGCAGAATGCAGCATGTAACTAGGAAGCAAATACTACGGATAATTGGATAAGGAAAATGGTAGATGTAAAGCCATGAAGACTACTCGGGTAGAAGCCTCACAAGGTTGAATGTTTCTTGTATGGTGGAAGAAATACCAAATGAACTGTAGTGATCTTTTCGTCAGAATGACTTCTACAGTTTCATACTGTGAATTGGGGTAAAAAGGCAATATTTTACTTGTGAATGAGGTTGGTAGCATAATGACAACTTTACGTGTGTAACTATATATTTTCCAGCGTGAGCAACATTCTAATACTTGACAGCTGCTGACGGAAAAGGACATTGCCAATTACGGTAAAAGAGACATCATGGATAGAGAAATAAACAGTTCAACAGTGGCCAGTATGGGTGTCTCCGTCAAGGGCGTTGGGAATAAGCAGTGATGACAGAAAACGGAGTGTCATTGACAATTAGAAGGTGCAGGTTTGACCCCTTTTGTCTTTTTACTACAATATCAAATATATCAACATGCGGCTGAGGATCCATCAGTAAAAACTGTCTGCTGGACAATAATTGGTAAGTGGCTCGTTAAAATTGCGGGCTGGAGTAAAAGACATGTAGGGATCATGAACTACAATTAGTTTTTACACTATCGGAGGTTTATTTACTTTTTTGAAAGGTATAGACGCTGAAGATGGTGACCTAACGTGCCACGTAGGCTTATTCCACAGAAAAGAACATAGATAGCGGAACCATGCCGCATTACATTCGTAGATATGTTAATCGAGACTGTGGAGTTTCTTTGTCATAAAGATTAGCTGAAAGGAGTTTTGACCTAGGGGATGAAACCCTAGATGTACCTTTCATGATATTGCAAAGGAAAGCCAGGTTTATTCGTAAACGGCGTGGCCATAGGGGCTTCAGAAGAAATATTTCACACAGTTCCATATAACTTACGGGTGAGGGACATTCTAGTAGCTGTTCAGTAAATCTACGTTAAATACCCTTACATGGCAACCCATCAGTCTGGGGCCTGTTACGGAGGGTGACGGTTCCATGCTTCAGAATCTGTCTGACGCGAATTCCGAAAGTCTTCGGCCTGCTCTGCGGAATACCGAAGGTCTGATTGTTACGTCTAGTCGACTGTCTGGTCTTAGCAACCTACAAGGCAGAATGTTCGGAAAGGTGAAATGTACACGAATACTGTAATCCTAAGTCCCTTGCTTCCGGACTGCTAGGGCTAAACTGATCAGTAATTTTAGGCTTTCCTCCGGGGATCTGAAATTCTCACACCAGGATAAACCATTCAGCAGCGAAGAAATTTATCATCCATTGGTTGCTTGAAAATCTATCGATGATATATCCTTGTTCTGTTAGCAGCGGAAGGGGATAAAGCTCCAGGTTTAAAGGGGCACATAATTTGATTGTCATCCAAAACAAGAAATGCACCATCGTGCTTGATGAAGGCAGAATGTCGTTCACCTACATAAGAAAAAGTGAGGGGGCTAGGTCACTGCCCTGAATAACTCCAATAGTTACTGGTCGGGGTAATAACAAATTGCCATCGACTTCCGCAACCTAATTTCGAGATGTTAGATACGACGAGCGCCAACTTAAAATTGAGCCAACAACTCCGTAGGTCTTCATCCAAGCCAGCAGTCCATTATGGGCTACCCGATCAAAAACCCTAATCATGTCTTGGACAATTAAGATCATCGACTTACCGTTGCTGGTAGCCGCAGATATTAGGTTGAGGCAATCACTTATAAAAGTGGTACACGACCTGTTTTGGAGGAAACCATGCTGACTGGAATTAATGAGCTTATTGCTCAATAGTTGAGATGTGAGCTGATTTTTAATCAGTTTTTCTGTACTAAGGGAAACTATGGGGACTTGATTCATTGGTCGATATTTGGTTAGGGCTGGTCTTGAACCATCCTCAGAAACTGGGATAATAACCAATGGTTTTCAATGAGAGGGAAAGTTCCAACACTCACTGACCAACTAAAACTGTGACGGCGAAATTTACATATCACCCCCGCCTAAATGGAAGGCAGCTGGTGGTAAGATATCTAGAGCGGGGTTAAAGGAACGTTTAGCTTTACTCAGCTTTGCTGCTTTGTCTTCTGGGTGAGGTGAGGTTAGTGAGAGCTGCTTAGACGTCGGTGACTCAGATGGCCTTAGGCTTGGGAAGACTTTGGTCGTTAGAGATGAGTCTACGTAGGCACCGAGTGCCCTAGAGATCTCCTTGGAGTTCGTCATCTGGTTCCTTTTATATGTACTAGACAAGATTGATGTACGGCTCTGAATGTCTCTTAGTTACACCAATCTAGGCAAGGCTCCCACCCTGATGGAGTGACACAGCGCTGTTAGTTCGTTTTTATCGAATTACGTTTCGGTCAACTGTATTGAGCAAGATGAGCCTTTCGTTTGTGAGGACGAAAAATTCCACGACTTCAAGAACTTGAGTTGTAGTTAAGAATGCCTCCTTCAAGCAACAAACAGTGTGCCTAATGAAGGAATGAATTCAAAATGGGATAAGACTGACCCGCCGCAGTATGCAGATTGCCAGATAAAAGAGGTTTCCCGGTTCTGGACGCGAATAGCTGAGGGTAAGTGGTTCCAACTAGCTCTGTGTTATGGTATTTAGGTGGATGACTTGGGAACGGTCCTTGCAGGCACTGAAGACCTACACCTTACCAGAGATGTTCGCGTCTCGCGATGCTGCTATAACCGATGTGCGTACACGAGATAAGCCCATTATAAAATGAAGTGAAGTATTTTAGTCTTTAGTTGCCCACTTTGTTTGTTGGGTCCCTCCTCCAAAACGAGCGCTATTCAACAGGTGGATTAAACGTTGTGGTGCATCAAAAGTAATCCAACGGATGGCTGAAGCATTCAGGGCACTGGCCACTATATGAAGCCAGGTGTGCCTGTAACAGCGTTTACCACCCTGTTCTGATTAGTACTAAGGGGCTGTGGATGCGACCGACAAAAGTCAGAACATCATTTTATGGTCTGTCGCCAAACTGGACCTGGTAAATTATCCAGTATGGGGAGCTGGTATAATTTAGCTCGTGCGGTTTGCCTTACATACACTAGACGGCCTCCCTTAGGCTAAGTTAATCTGGTTTTCCGCAAAACTCGGTACCCGGTGACAACGGTATCCTCTTGAGGAGTACCATCTGCTAACCAGGTTTTGTTTACCAAAATAAGCTTCCGCTCAATTTGCCTTGCCCCGTGCATCATCATGCCACCTCGATGCCTAACTAGCTCTGGGCCATCCAAAAGGCTTAAGTTGGAAGACCAAGGCACGCACATCCCCATCCAGGAAACCACTCCTGTTCTACTGCCTGAGTCGACACAGCCAAATTGCCATCTAGTAAATCTAATGATCTGAGAAGAAGCATTGTCAAAATTAACCTTGTGCTTCGATTGATCATTGGAACCTTTCTGAAGATTCTTCCCCCGTCAGCAGTCAGTAAACCCAAGGCAACCATGCCCTTCAAAACTAGGCTTCAGCGGGGTGCTTTCTGGACTCCATTACGACCGAGTGTTACCGCCACATGGCCAAACCCAAAAGTGTCATGGCTTTTGCTGTCCCTGACCGCCTACCCCCATAGCCAGTCAAACATTATATTCGGTGCATGCAGCACGGCTCACCACAGATGTCATCTCTTCGGGCCACGCATAAATTCCCCGGGGTCATAACTGTCTCTCTACTATTCCTGTTCTTGGACAACCTAACAGCCAGGGGGTTCGCTCTTAGTAAACTGAAAACTGCTGCCCGATTATCACATAAAAGCATGAAGATACTCTCCAGTAATACCACTCTACAGCGGAAGATTTCTCGACCATCCAAAATTATCATCACTTCACCCTTACCCACTGGGCCAATTGGCCCTTATGCAAAACCGATTTAGTGCTACACAGGAATGATTCCACCAACCAGCCTAGCACCCTCCGCTGTCTACTTGCACACTGTTAACCTGGACTCGAATAACTCCTCGCCACTGGTCTCACTTCCTTGCAAACGCCCCTGCATGGCGTCCCCATTGGCAGCTTCCGTCTTGAGTTCTGCAGCCCCCGACAACATGCTCCAAATGACCCTTTGCCCCAACGTCGTCCCCACACTCTCGAATCGTGGCACAAAAGCCCAAAATCGATACTGACTGAACGCCGGCCCCCACCGTACTAGCCTCCACCAGTCAACCCAGCCTCTACAACGCACCGCTAAAAGTCACTCATTCGAAGGGCTCCACCGCCGGGGGGAAAACGACTTGGACCCGGTATTCTCCATAAGCGTTCCCGATGTTACTACTCAGGTCACCGACCACCGTATTGTTTTATGTAAATTCAGCCATCATCATCCAAGTCAATGTCGCCCCCTGTTCCGCCCCCACCCTTTACGCAACTGGCCCCTCGTACCAACAATGCTCCTCGCGTCCGCGTCTAGCAGCCAAAATCCGATTTTTTGTTCCATCGGATCAGCTCCTCTCCTGGCTACGCTCATATCACTCCACAGGACACATGCTGCGTTGGTTGACGGTCGCTCATCTTCTGTCGATTCCGCCAGCAGTGGCATCATCCATTAAAGTGTGTCAGGCCCACCGCTGTTCCCGGTCTATTTTGACGACATATTTTCTTCTACTTGCCAGGGCACCTCATTCCTCTCTATTGATGACATCAAAATAGTTCACGTTTTTCATCCTGAAGAGCTAACTTCCACCCTAGCCAACATGTCGGCTGACTTATCCTCCCTCCGAGGTCGGTGCACCTCATGGTTCATGGAGCTCTGCTGATACAAGATTCCTCTTATTTTACGAATGCTTTGTGCCACCTGGCCGAATTATTCTGGACGGCCTTCCTATCCCAATATACCCCACGGTTATTGATCATGACCTACGCGACTCCTACCCATTTACCTTCTCCGAACAGGCACTGTTTCAAATCGCTCAAGATAGGCGAACCATGAGTCTGATCCGCCGACGTTCTTGACTGCCAGTCAGCAGCATTTACGTGTATCTCTGCTCTTGTTAAATCTACCCAGGCCTCTACCTCGACTATTTAATGACTCCCCTTGGTTACTTCTGATCTACCCATGATGTCCGTGGACCACTTTTTCCGGAGTATAGATGACCCTCTTCGCCATTGTTTGCTTCACCTGAGGTCATAAGATGACGATTACTCTCCTAGAACCAGGACATTTGCGTCTGGTTCAAGCTTATTTCTTCCACCGGTAGGACCTCAATGCTTTTGGAAAAGGCGAGCCCCGCGCCTAACCCTGCCTACCTGCAAGCTGTCAACCTAGATATGTCTAACTCCCCACCCCCGGTTCCGCTTCCAAACAAACTCCCTGTTTCCATCTCTCCCACTAGCCTCTGCCTCCAGTGGCTCTCGCCCCCCGGCCACAGGCCCCAACTGGCACGCCACTTCAGTATTAAACCCGCGCTCCCCCATCACAGCCTCAGAATCAAGATAAAACCCTGGCACAATCATCGGCCCTCGCCTTACTATTTCCCATCCGTCCTCCGAGCGTTTGACAAGTGTTGTCAACCACCGCTCTCGCTCTAACGTCTCCACCAACTATCCACCCGCTGCTAGCTCAGCCGCGACACTTCATAGTTATCCTCACAAGAGCCCCTCCGTCCTCCTATGAGCCTACCTGGTACTCCTACCAGGTCCGTATTAGTTAAAATAATCACTCCATACATAAGACCCCACTCCCAATCGGCGTTTGCTTATGGCGTATTCTCGGACCCACCAGGTGAAAAACAGTTGAGCGACCATCCAGGTCCATCTAGCGCCATCGTCCCTTTAAGTAGGAGTGACTTTCAGAGCCTCGCCAGTGCCACTCACCCTTCCACTGCCTCGCACCCACTTATACTGTCTTTCCCGCTGATCGAACGGGTCATACCAATCCTCCATCTCCGTTGCTACCTTATATCCTTTCCTGCCCCCCAGACACCAACCCCCCATACAACAGCCCCAGCATGCCTCCGCCGCTCCCCTCTGCTCCCCCCACCAACCCCCATCCAACCCTGAAGTACCACCTACGTACCATAGCAGACGCTCCAGGTTCGTACCTGTATCCCGCTGCCCCGCCCCACCTCTCCACCCTCAAAGCCTACCGGCCCCCGCGTCCCTCACGGGACTCCATAAATTTCCAACTTTCGCAGCTCCCTTCCCACTCCCACCCCACACTACCTCCCAGTTACTCTCCCACGTACCTCCACCTAAACTCCGATCTACCGACCTTATACTGACCCTGCCCAACAGGTAGGCTACCCGCAGTGAAGATCTCTTTTTTTCTTGACCGGTGCCCTCCACACCCGTTGCCATATCACTAGTCGCCCTATGGACCATATCGATAAACTTTCACAGACCTATGTCACTGATCGCCCCCCACTCGATGTCATGTCTATTAGTGCCTTACATCCTGCACTCCGTCCTGTCCACCCCGCTTCGACAGATATTCCTAACCTCTCACTTTGCCATATCATGGCCCCTCCCCCTGTAACTCCTGAAACCCCTCGGGCCCAAATCAGCGGTCTATTGCACACCTACCGTATTGATCACGCACGGCGATCGGCAGTGTCTCATGCTAACGCTTTGCCTACTTTCTGTCCCCCATTTAACGTTGTTCGCCCTCCCACTTCTATTGACGCTCCGTCCCCACGGAGACCCAACTCCTATCGCCACGGCAATCCCAATAATCTTGCACCTGGCATCAATGCATTGCGCACTCCGACACTGAGCTCCTTCCTAGTAGTTCTTACCAAAGCTGGACCAGAAATTAGAAACATATCGCATCTGCAATCTCTGGCATTTACCTCAAACGCTGACACTATACCAGTACCTGGACCCTGACTGCCAGATAATGCCTCGCCTGGCCTTGTTCGCATAGTTGGGTATCAATGCTTCTCGCAAACTCGTGGAGGGGGCTGTTTAGCATTTGTCAACTGTACTATCCAAGCTAATGTTATTGACCACCCCTTGCTTCTCCTTACTGAAGATTCGTTACGGTTCTCTATTCACGCCTCCAGCCAGAACCTCCTTCTTGGCTGCGTCTACGTCCCCCCGGGTCTGGAGCCTGCAAAAATTGACTCTGCCGTGGTTCTTTTTGATGCTGAGCTTGGCTATCGTGCCAGTGCAAAATTTATTGCTGGTGACTTTAACCTTCCTTCAGTCTGCTGGTCCTCCTACACTAGCCCTCCCGCCCTCTCCACCTTCCTTTCCTGTGTCCGTCTTAGTGGATGGACTCAACATGTCTCCTACCCTACTATGGGGAGCAACATCTCGTACCTAGTATGTTCTATTGATGTTCCTGAAATGACCCCTTTGATTACTGCTCACTTCCCGAGTAGTGACCACCAGGTGCAAGTTCAGCTGCTTCAGCTGTTCCCATCCGACTAAATCCTCTTCCGATGTTCCGCCTTCTTACCGTTCCTGTAACTGAAGCTTTAAAAAGGGTGCACTACACGACTCAGGTAAACATCGGCCCATTACCCACACCCCAGAAGTCTGCAAAAGTATGGAGAGACTTATCAAAAAGCACTTTTTTCAGTACCTCCTATCCAACAACCTGCTGAACTCTGGTCAGCATGGCTTCTTGAACCCTCGTTCATGTTCTTCCTGCCAGCTAGACTTTTTCAATATCCTATCGTCTGCTGCCGGCACCAGCAACTCTGTAACCGTCCTGTACCTCGACACGTCCATGGGTTTTAACCGGGTTCCCCATATGCATCTGTCAGCCAAAATCCAGTCTGTTGATATAACTGAACCTCTCCTCCCCTGGGCATCTTCGTACCTCTTTCACAGATCACAAGCTGTGCTCGTCGATGGCCACTTATCTTCTGCCAAACCAATTACTAACGGCGTCATCCGAGGCAGTGTCTTCAGTGCATTATTATTCCTTATCTACATCAATAACATTATCACTTCTATTCGCCACGTTACCCCTTTCCTCTTTGCTGACGATAAGAAAATCGTGTAATTCTTCCTCCCTTATGACCTATCCGTGACCATGTGCAACATACCGCCTGACTCACACTCTCTCCAAACTCGGTGCGTCTCGTGGTTCATGGAATTATTTGCCGAGAAAGGCTTCCTCCTACCTTACAAGTGTACTGTACCACCCGGCCAAATTTGTCTGGACGGCCTGCCCATCCCCATACACCCCATGGTTACCGATCTTGGCGTGTACTACTCTTGTTTGTTTACCTTCTCAGAACATGCGTCGTTCCAAACCGCCAAAGCTAAGTGAATCCTAGGCCTGATTCATGGATGTTTCTTACTGCCGGCCAGTCGCTTCTCCACGTATCTCTCACATGCGAGACCGCTCCTAGAATATTGTCCCCTAACCTCCAGCCTCTGGCCACGTTCCTCTATTGTATCTCTTGAGAACGTTCAGCGTACTTTCACCAAAACGCTGTTGGGTGCATCCATAGCCCTAACAAACCGCAAGCCCTGTGAGCTCTCACGGTTTGAGCCTCTGTGGATTCGCCGCATGAGGCTCAACCTGGTTTTTCTCTTTAAGTTGGTCCATAACCGGGCCTGCACCTCTTATCCTATCTCATTCACTGCCCCCTGCTAGCACCCCGTCGGACATCGTACCTTCTCTGTCTCCCTGTCCTTCGTTCTAATCTCAGTCTGAAGCCCCGATTCTTTCTGTCAGCCTATTCCAAAACCTGGAATAAGCTCCCCCTTAGCTTACGTAGTGCCTCCCCACTGTTAGCTTTTAGGCGCGCTCCTGTGTTATACTTGGGAGTTCCCAATGCTATATTGCTCACCAAAGAGCTCGCCTCCACCGATCTGGCCTTTGAGAAACGCCTCACAGTGTAACTCTACTACCTCTGCGCCACAAGCCACTAGGTGAGCCCCATGCCCGATACTTCCCCTTTCTCTAGTGCCGCAAACTACGGCCATTGCCATCCCTGATCCATGGCAAAGTTACCTCCTGCCTTCATAAGATAACCCTGTTGCTCACTCACGTCCATCTGTTATCTATCATTTTCATTTTTTTCTCCTCAGTATCCGTCACTCCTCAGCTGGGGCACACCCAGGCTGTGCTTCTCTATCCCTTTTCCCTTTCCAGTGATCCTCGATGACGACCAACCACGTCGGGCACCGTACTTACCATCTCCCTGGCAGGTGCACCTGGATAATACTGCCACACGGTCGCCTACCACTCACTTTTGTCGTTTGCTTTCCTGTCGGTGGTCTCACGTCCTGGCCAGTGGATCCTGGGGCACGCACCTCTATCGCGGTCGCTTTGTCCCCTGTAGAGATATCAATGAACACTCGTGCCACTCCCAACAGTGCGGAACGCGGTCAGATCCACCGCCATGGCCGGCGCACATCGGGCGTGCAGGCCATCTGCAACGATGTGCGGGTGCAATTAGACTGATGTATCACTCCTCTTGTGTTCACTTCAATAAGTGTTTTTCCGGTTAAGTGCCCAGCGCACGGCCATTGCCACCCACTAGCACTGGTTATGGATCACACGTTCTAACTTTTCTCGGACTACCGAATCTAATACTGTCGGTTGAAAATGGCATGCTCCTCATCCTTTCTCCGCCGCTGTCTGTTTGCTTATAGTTCTTATCATCTGTTGCCACTTTCCATTTTTGTCGCTCTACCACGGTACGCAAGCCTACGCATTCTGTCTTTCCTTCTTTCGCATCTCAATATATCACCTCTCATTGCATGAAGTCACTGTCGTCCCAACAACTCTTCTCTGCCGAGGCTCGCCAATATTTCTCTGTTGGGCCGCCATTTCCATCTGTCATGAAGATAATTCACCACGATGTTCCGAGGTTACTTCTACAACCATTTGAACTAACCTTATCTGCCCCTCCCAGTGACTGATAACTTCTTACTAGGACCCCATTGTTATTGCTTCTGCTCCTCTTATATGTATACATACATATATATTATGTATATATACCTGCGCATATATGTATATGTGCATTCGCTCTGCATTTTGCAGTTCCTCACCGGCCATTTCTCCTGCTAATATCCCGCCGACCGTCATGATATGCATCCATCCCTTCTACATCTGTGCCTCACACTTACCGTATCCAATCCTCCGGAATCAACTTTGTCATCCGATCCACCATCTACGTCTTGTATTTCTCGCTCCCTGCTTTACGATGAGTTTTGTGCCCTGTTCGCCGACCATCCACTACAAAGTACCAATGTCTCATTGATATCTAATCCAATGCGGTGCATGTCGCTTTTTTCTCCATCGTCCCCCGCTGCCGCAGTTACATATACTGATTTCTAGCCTTTCTCATGTATATCAGCCGGTCTCCAAATGTCTCCACCCGGACCGGTCATACTCTCCACCTGGCCTGGGCTTTCAAACTCACCGGGCGTCCATTTAAAT
This sequence comes from Fasciola hepatica, assembly GCA_948099385.1. NCBI lineage: Eukaryota > Metazoa > Platyhelminthes > Trematoda > Plagiorchiida > Fasciolidae > Fasciola > Fasciola hepatica. The sequence continues at coordinate 13,353,620 of CANUEZ040000182.1, forward strand.
CCGCTCTTGGGATCATTTAAACTCCCTACATTTTCTGTGGCGTGCATACACCTATCATACTTTCATCCCACTTTATTCTCCCTTCTGAGCCCTTTTATCCTACTTTTTCACTCAAATGTCCACATTTTATTGAGTCATACCTGTCCATTCCATCACCTGTAAAAACACGATCATGCACCTGGCATGTTTCGGGCGTCTCAAAAATAGCCCATTATTATTCTCACAGTGGAAGCAGCACGCCCAGCGTTCAGCCGAACCCAGAATGCCGTTCTGGCTCGTACATCTTGTAGCACACTGGCTAACACACAAAACCCATCCGCTGACCTTATATTCTTCGTCTCTGTTGTCTTGTGTGCACCTCAATTCCTTACCGTTTTGAGCGGCATGTCAACGTTATCTCTGTTTTACCCACGAGTGCCAAGAGTTAACATTTATCACATTTCGTTTGGCTGTCCGTGACCAGGTTCAGTTTCAGTTTTGGATGCAGCCAAGCCTTGTCTTTTACGCTCCTCGACACGGCTGAAGCTGTCCGTTTTTGACGCTCCGTTAATGTCATTGCCCTTTGCCTTTGTAGGTAAACCTTTTGGACAGAGCAGCGTGCTGTCTCATTCTTCCCGGTATCACATACGATTCGATTAATCACTGCTCTATCGGAAGACGCACCTCATTTCGGAAGGTGCATTGGAGGCTTATTACATCCGAGATACCTCAACGTTATAGGTTTGTATTATTCATCAACTTATTTACCGAATATTGTTTAATAGAACCGTATATCCAGACGGTCTCCGTGTTCAGTACCTTCGATCCGGGGTTTTACGAGTGTCTCATTTGCTTGGCAAATCACATAGTGTGAGTGCTCTTCTCCTTCTCAGTAGTTCTAGTAAGAACTAAGATTGGTCTCAATAATGTCAGTATATTTGAGCACAACAAGGAATATGTGGGTTTCTCTTACATCCGCCCACTCGTTGAGCACAATGAGCTGGTTCGACTGGTGTAAGCGACCACGCCTTAGGGGTAGAACAACGCTGACAAGAATCATCCCTCATCTATCGATCCTCCCTAGCGATCGGCTGTCTTGTCACCCGAGATTCTCTTGTCTCAAACCTCGGGCTTGATACTGCAGCGGCTTTCACTGCTGACGCAACCTGGCTGTCCGCCAAAGGTAGGTAAAAATATTCCCTCACAGGGAGTTTCACTCTAACTCCGTGAGCGGAACCAACAGGCAAATTACATACATCCACTAGCCACGTTCCTTTGTCATATTCTCTGGGAATTTCCAGCGTGACTTCACCAAAATGATCCTGGGCCTTCCCATAGTCTTAACATCACGCGCCGTGAGCTCCTACAAATTGGGCCTCTATGAACTCACCGACTGTGGCTCAACGTAGTATGCTGCATTTATTTATTCTATAACCATGTTTTCACAATCTACCGTATCCCATTCTCTGCCCCTTGCTCCTACTCCCTTGGTCATTAAGTCATCTTCACCCATCTAGACTCAATCTGATGTCTCCACCCTTTCTGCTGGCGTACTTCAAATTTGGGAGTAAGTTGCTCCTTAGCGCATGTAGTGCCTCGCCACTGCATGCATTTGATTGCACCCTCTCTATCCGTTTAACTGTTAACAACGCTCTATTGATAGTGATTCAGTGTGCCTCCACACATCTGGCTTCCGTTAAACGCTTTGATTTAAAGCCTTGCCTGTTCTGTGCCATCGGCCAAGACCTATAATTCATATCCTCCCCTTTTCGCTTCCTTAATATCTAGAACTACGATCACTGACATAACTCATCCGCTGTGATTTTATCTCTTGTTTTTGGTATGAGACTCCTACTCCTCAACTATATCCATCTACGTTGTCCATCCTGCCACACTCATGCTGGCTATATCTCTCTCTTCCCACCAGGTGTGTTCCTTTGACCCTATCACGGTTCTCCACTGCATATACCCATGTTAAGTCATCGGGTTGTATCCATTTACACCTCCTACTCTCTCCCAACGTCTTCTAGGGACCTTCCGCTTTGACGAACCTTAGTTTCACTTCCTTCTCCTCTACCCGTTGGTCCCAGTCTTGGGCGTACCAAAGCTGGGGTTTCCTATTTCGGTGCCTTTTCCAGTCACTTTCAGTGACCTTCAATGACGGCCAGCCGCTTCGGGCGCTGCACTGATCAGTTCTCTGGCAGGTGCATCTGGATAAAAACACTTTACGGACGTCTTCCAATCACGGCCTCCATAGTATCTGCCCTCCAAGATTTCTCGCAACCAACCTAACTGATCCTGGACCATATACCTTTTCGTGGCTAGTGTGAGACAGCCTCGCTTAGGCGGCCATGCCAATCACTTCCGCCATCATCTTCAAACTTCCAAGGTTGTTCTGCTCATCACTTCCCTTGTTGATCCAGTCTATTCCACCGGTCATAAAACAAACGGCATATCATAACATTACCAAGGAATTCTAAACCACCCGATCTGATCCTGCTCTCCAGTTTTGATTAGTGATACATTCATCTCTTTCCTACACTGTTCGAATTTACCATTCCCCGCTCCAGAGCCCCACTCAGTTCTACGTCCCAACTCCCCCCCCCTCCGCTGATAGTTCACGTCCAATCTTCGACGTAGAGCAAGTATTTGCTGTATATTCTGGCGGTATTTGTGATGCTTGAACGGGCAGAGCTTGGCAGAATCGCTCACATTCGGAACCATGCCAAGCATAGTACCCAAGTAGCACAAAGCCCAACGCTATCGGGCACAGCCCAACGAAGCCTTAGGGGGGCGCATGTTACCAACATTTTTCACGATGATCAGCACAGATTTTCACGGAACACCAAAGGCAGTATGTATATATATATATGTTTTGTACTGAAGCGTGGGGTATGCTTTCGTTGCACTTTGGTCTCATTTCGTTTTACTGAGTACGCTTGTGACCAGGTAGTGCCATATGAGCCTGCTGTATTCTCTAATGATAGGTAGTTCCTTTTGTTGGACGAAGTACTTCGGGCGATAATTGCCAACGTTTAGGTAACAGGTGTGCTATGTTTTGACCATCTCTAGGTGGTTTTGTCTTCACTTCACTGTAGCAGTGATTTGAGTGTCTGCATATGCTTGATTTGTTATGGAAATATGAGCAAAATATTTATCACTGTCAGTGAAAATTAACCATTTTACAATGGTTTTACCAGACAATAAAGTAATGTGCTGCTCCAACGTTTGAGGTATGTGATTATAGGTTGTGCATTCTCGGAGCTTCCGGTCAATATGTACTAGCTTATCACCTTGTGGATTTCATTCCTAGGATACACGTAAGCACGCCACATGAAGGAGGGCATTAGAGAGTATCAGTGTCGAATGAATTTCGGAAACGATCCGACAAACCCGATTGGTTACCGCCACGACGAGCACACATTGTGTATCAAAAGCTTCTGTGCACACAGTGGAGGAGTAAGTCTACTTATCAGCACAGCCTCACAGAAAGCCACATGCTTTGGGTTCCGATTCTATGCAATCACTCGGAAAGCTCGACCCGGATCAATCCGAGGAGGATAGGTCTCGAGGTGTCTTTCGATCGTTGAAGCCGGGTTCTCTCGTGGTCGTTTTTGTCCGGGGGAGGATGACTCATCCACTGCATAAGCCACGTCGGTATATGCTCCCCCATTTTTTGTCTGAGTCGCTGGTCCGTTCTGCCTATGTAGGTGTCACCGCAGCTGCTTGTTAACTGATAATATTTGTATATACAAAATAGATAAATATGTACGTGTATATATATATATATACTCACTACTGTCCTTTATTTATTAACACAAGCATGGTGAGTAACTCAACGCTCCTCGACATCTCTTAGCTTATAATGTCTCCTTTCCGCACCAGGTCCCACCACATATACTTTCCTCACCACCTCTGCGATTTCGAACTGGAAAGTCCAGTCTGGCTCATCTCACTTAGCGTGACTCACTAACTGAACTCAAAACCCAGTTATGACGTTACCATTTCTGCTCTCACCCTATCCCCCAGCTAAGGTTCAGCTGTGATTTCATGAAGAACTTAGTCTTTACTCCTGCTCAATGACCACTCTAGGCGAAATACTAACTTTCCCACTGAAAGTTCTAGCCACACTTAGGCGTTTCCCCTTTAGTCTCACGTTTCATGGCGTCCGACCGCTATCGCATGACCCGTCTGATGATCGCACCCACGTATACAGCAATATATATTTATATACATATATATATGTACATATACCTTGGGTATGCTCCACTCACTTTTGCCCCCCCCCTTCCTTACTAGATTGTGCCATTTTACAACATAATTTGCATATATATAAATACAACCGTTCCGTCCTTTAGCGATGGGTGCTCGCTCTCACTTAATTCCTGGCTCAGGCTAGAATTCAGCCGTCCCATCCTGTTTTTTTTGCGCCTTTCTCGTACACTGAAGCCTTGCCGCACGGATTACCGTTCTTTAGTAACTAGGCTTTACTACTCTGCGCATATGCTCATGGTTAGTTAAGACCCCATCCCAACCGGAATCCGTATGCCTCTGATTTCTCTAGACCCTGCGGAATACCAGCACGTGTGCTTCCACATGAAAAATCCTCTCCTTACCACCCAGTGTTTTTCTCCCTTTTTACTGTTTGCCGTCCTCGACCACAGCTGGTGAACTGACCAGACTGTTATCTTCCTATTTTCTCATTCTTCTTCCAGACCGTACCCTCTACTATTGTTTCATTCCTGATTCCCAAACGGACACCCTCTCCTCATCCACTGCCTACCTGATATCGCCCTAAATCTCTACTATCACCCAACTAACCTAGAAAGCTACCAGTATTCGTCTAGGGATCCCTAATAGACCGGTCCACTAGCCAAACGATAACTAACTGTTCGGATAACAAAATGTTCATTTTCTTGCTTCCATATAAACGATAATCATAACCCACAGCTGGAACACTCTCCAGACTGCCGCACTCCTGATCTCTTCCAGATTGCATCGGTTAATTGGGTAGCCGTCGGCCAAATCGACGTTTATTCCGGATTACCGTAAGGACTGGACGATTTGATCAATGGTTCAAACCTATACTCTCGCCTGCTGACGTTACATGGGGCACCGTACACGGATTAACAAAACCTCATGAAAGTCTCACCGGATCGCAGAGATGATTCCTGACACCAACCATCAACACACGCTCAACGTCTATTCCCAAATAATCCAACCCAACAGTTCAATTCTTCCCGCGTTGCAGTACAAAACCAATGACCGGAACCCAGCCCTTTTTTACCTGCTTCCCTCAACATTCTACCTGCCACCATCTGCAACCAAGGTCTCTAAGGAACAGAATACCAGACATCTGCAGCCAACCGTAATTTGGTTAACAATTTTCTATCACATACAAAAAAAATTTACACTCTTCCAACTTCTGCCTAGCCGAACCATTGACGTTTGTCTCCACTAATCCGTTTCATTGACGGCTTTTCTTTTCTTTAATAGTCCGTTATATGTCCATACACCAATCATGCTCTTCAAAAGTTCACTGAAGTCCCTGCGAAGCTTTTCGCCTTCATTTGAATTTCCATATGACACTGTAATAACCTGCACAAAAGGACCGTTTTATTATCACCTTTGACTCACTTGCCTTTATTTCACATGCTTCCTCCACAATTAGTTACCCAAAGCTGGATCAGTTTCCAATATTCCGCTGGTATCTCTGCCTGCACGTCGAAAGCTCCATGCTTGCTTTACTTCTAACAATGTTCTTTGGCATCTCCTCCGCCCGATTACTCGTTAAAGGCCGTTCATTTGTCGCTTATGTCAGCAGTCCCACTACTGCCCAGCTATCCACACCGCCCCCAGCGATTTCGAAACCGATTTGGAATTCCCGCCTCAACCATTACCACTTTTGTTCACTCAAACACTACATGACTTTACTGGTGTATTTCGGTTGCTGTGTGATTTATAAATTTAGAATTTGTGAATACCTCACATTGACATGTACTGCTGTACACTCTGATCTTGCCTTGTGCGTGTGTACTGACCACGGTCAAGTAATATACTATACTATAAGTAAGGTGAGGGGCATTCAGGTTCGTGACACTGTTTGGATGGGCTTGGAGGTTTAGTCGTTCCGATGGGAAATAGGATATCCAGTTGCTTACAAAAAGGGCTCGACCGAAACCTGTTCCACAGAATCAGTAAACTCTGCGGTGTAGACCACATGCAAAAGGAGAAGGAGTTCTTAACTTAAACTCCCTTTGCCAACGGAAACCCTGATAAGTTCATTGAGACCCACAAAAACAGAGGCCGAAGACAGTACAAGTCGACAAGGCCGAGGAAAAAGGAGTTATTTCTGTGCTATCATTTGAAAAGATCATCCGTTATCTCTGTTTGGGAGGGAATATGGCACAGCATGGACGGAGAAATATGCTGATCAGGCGCATTCGGAGAAGGAATCAGCTTGATTGTTGGGCTAGGCTGGGTATGGCCAGTACTGAGTAGAGCCGTTTGACTGAAAGGAGGTCGGTGGTTTGAAATTACACTTTCTGCGGAACAACACCATGAAAGGTCGCTAACGAGTGCCTTGCTACTGGCAGGTACTGGCAGCTAGGACAAAAATATACAAGAGCAGAAGGATAAGTAGCCGGCCAGGAGGAGAGAAAAAGGAAGAAATGTAGTATCAATTACTGAAGGTAACACAGATGCACGCCTTAGATCGATAGGTTGATGGGCCGTAATTTGGCGGGGGAGTTGATATGTAAGTGGGATATAGGGGTGCTGGTTAAGGCGGAGATTTGAAGGTCACGGGTACAGTTGTAAGTAGTCTGTGGTGGGAAAAGGATTTAGGTGGGCAAGATAAGTGAACGATAAAACTTGGGCGGTTTATGGGGGAAAATAGTGCTTAGGTTACGATAGAGGTTATGTAAAGCAATGAAGTAATGTTTTGGTATGAAGAGAGGCATTATTAGGAAGGCACGGATGTTAGGTGTAGCAGTTTGGTGAGAAGGATAATCAGAAGGTGTAGGAAACGCATGACTGGGTTGTATGTACTGTGCAACTAGCAGAAGGTGGTATTGAGTGAGAAGACAGGTCTTGAATAGCTTTCTTTCATGCACTGTTGCACCCTGGATTGCTTTGATTGGGGCACTTTGCAGTGGGAATTGTGGCTTGGTGAGTGAATTAGAACTGATCGTATTGTCAACAACGAGCATTCCCCTAAGTAATGATGTTCTCGCTGGTTTGTGAGATGGCCTGGACACAGCTATTTTGTCTACGGTAGACTGTCAAGTGGTTACTGCAGTCGAGGGACGAGATTTGACTGGGAGAGTATAGGAAGCCTCCATTGATGGACTGAAGGTTTCTGGGTATGTTTAGTAATCTGGTTGGCATCTGACACCGTCATTGGTCGAGGCCAGTGATCCGGTGGTAGGTAATGGAGGAATCCAGTTGACAAGCCTAAAGGGGGACAGCTTTCCAGCGGTAAACTCTATGCCTTTTGGTTTCTTGGGGGTTGGTTGGCGAGACAAGGTCAAAATGGATGCGTCTAATCCGGAGTAGAATCATGAGGCTGATGCTCTGGTTAGCGTGAAGTCGAATTGAGGTCACAAGTCTGTCGCGCTTCGTCAGACTGTGGAAAGCAGGCATTTGAGGGAGGACAAGTTTTGGCCTAGCTGAATACGTGCTGGCAGACCTGGAGATTTCCCTTAGCAGTTTTCTTTCTTTGCAGCAATTCTGGTGTTCTTGAACCGGGTTCTCGGAGCCATAGTGGATTGGTTCCTAATGAATTCTTTGGAATATGTCTCGTGAGGGAATTTGAACAACGGTAGACAGGCTTTTCCTTGAATGTTGCCCCGTATCCCAAAGCACTGAGAGAGGTGGTGCGTCTTATTATTAGCACTCAAAAGGTTATGTCTTACTTTTTCAACGAGGATTCCGTCGGATATATATTAAACAAAACAGTATTTTTTGAGTTGCTGATCCGTTGTACAATTTTCAACGCAATGGCGCCCGTGAAACGCCCAGCCTTGATTAGGTCTTGGGCTGAGAAATTTGTTGGGGACTAGAATTGTGCGTAAGCGGCACCAACTTGGACAGGACGGTATCAACCGAAGACATCTGACTGCTCAGATTGGGTGATTTTGTTCTTTTATCTCAGCCCTTTTGCTTGCCCTGCCAGAAACATCCGTCAGGCTGGCGGAATATTGATTTACTGGAAGTTTAAATGCTTCTGACCCGGTCGGTACTTCTAGTCGGGCATGGGCACGAACAACCAGTGAGGGTGTAGTTTGTTTGGCTGATAGTTTCGGCTTTGTAACACTGAAGGCGACTGCACTTGAGAGCCGAATATACAGAATGGTGCCTTGTTGCACAACGTAAAGGTTTCCCGAAGTAAAAACGTGGAACTATGTGGTTTTGGATCGAGAGCATACCACTGTATAGTTGCTGGTATTGAGATTTTGAGGCTAAATGAAGACTTATTGATGGCTTCAAAAGGGGAGGCTGCAACTATTATAACGCCAAATGTAGAACAAACTGTCGGGATGTTGTTGAACTGGGCAATAGATTGCCATACAATACTGTACGGCGGTGCGGGCTCTTCTATTCTAGATAGAAATTTCCTGCCTTTCGTATCCTCAGAAGCGGTTCAAAAAGTCCTTTCGCAAATAATTTTTGAATCTATTGTTTAGTCCAAAAGTATGCCTCCAGAAAAAAATCCCTGGAGTTCCTTGGGCTGTGGAAACTCATTCAAAAACTGAGATTTTTAGTATTACTCTAGATAGTTTAGTAAAAACCGTACCAATTTAAATTGGTGAACTACTTGGTGTGATAGCCCGCCTAGTGTCTTGATCTGGCCAAGAATCGATAAAGGTTTTAAAAATCGAGCTGCGAAGGATAATTTTTGATAAGCTCGATCCTTAATTTCCTCGAAAGAACTAGTGCTCATGTTTTACGACAATAGTTCACGATCTCATTGTGGGTCGCGCAGTTATTTACTATAGCAGTTAGCGTTCCAGTATAAATAACCAATACAGTTGGGAATGTTAATAAACCGAGCCTAAACGAAGCGAAAAGCTAAAACTGGGCAACCCGATTTCAGCTTCACGGTTACCTTGACTTGATGGAGCAGATGCTTCCAATAAAAGATTAAGGGATGACGTGAAGAGTTGAAATGTGGGCAAACAAGTCCTATAGTATTGGCTTCCAGAGAACCAAAGCCGAGGCGACCAAGGATATCAAACTTTCCTTTATATACAGTAAAAGAATACAGAGGCACTTTTCGACCAAAGGTGGGTGATTGTTAATTTGCCCCACAAAGTTCGTGTTTACCACCGGGGTCGGGACACGAATTTAGGCCCAAGCAAGGGCAAGCTCGCTAGACGTGATTCATCGTTCATGAGAAAAACTATTCGAGGTAGCGAGCAGAAAAGTACTAAGGTTGCTTTGGTTGACTAAATGGGGGTTAGTTATTTGAATATTCAGCTGCGGTGGTAGGGTACCAGTTGTGATTTAGGTAATGCAATGCAGTATGAAAGATCGCTGCGTATACAGGAATTACTTTTAAGGGCGGTGTTTGATGTTGTTTGGTGTCGAAAATCAGTTGTACAGTCCGGTGAAACTACTGAGGTGGCTTGCAACCTGGTGGCAGTGTTTTGATTGCAGTGGCCTGCAACATAGGAGGCTCCATATAATAAAAAAAGTTTATTTCGCGGACACCCGGAGCAAGCTCGGCTGCTTGATAGCAAGGTCACAAAATAGATTCTTCAATATTGATCTTGGTATACGCAGTAAAATGTGTTCACGGGTTAAACCGATAGCACAAACGAATGTCCGGCACACTGAACTTGAAGGCCAGATGGGCGGTACAGATGTAACTTGCGACCTAGAGATATTTGAGTAGGCGAGGAATGCCACATTTTTGAGGCGCTAATTTGGAACAGCGCAGATTAGACCTGCTGAAGGTATCGTGAAATACGAGGCAGTTGATGAGTTTGAGGTATCCATTACCCGCTTTTATCGTGGAGCAATTCTCACCCGTCAGACCGAATCCAGGTTGTGTGTGCTAATGGCCACCTAAAGCTACCTGTTCCTGACGCTATTGGAGATATACAAGGAGGTGTACTTGGTCCGCTAGTTTTCTCACTCTGTGTTGATGGCATTTTTCGGGTTGTGCAGCACGGCAACCCCTTCCTCTTCGCTGATGACTTCAAAATAACGTATGTGTTTGACCATGATAATTTGAGCACAGTGCTGTCTGACACAGATAATGACCCGACGAAACCTAATCTTTGGTGCACTTCATAGCCAATGTGCTACTCGGCCCCCAAAAGCTTCTACAAAACCTATAGATGTCAAGCCCCTCCGAGACCCTGTCACCGAATCAAGTGCCCGTTGCCTCAAGCTTACTAGCGAGGGGTACCGGACTTTGATACACCAAACATGTGCAATTCTCGAAACACATCCAATTCCAGAGGACCAGGGCCAGACAGGTATTAGGCCCTGTTATCGGATCATTTACAATGAAAGGAAGTATTCCCCTGACACACCAATCCCATGCTGGAATCCATTTCAAATACTGCCCATTAATTTTCTCCGGAGTACCTAAGTTGGATGAGATACTCCTTGAGATAGTCCAGCTTACTTTAACCAGGAACCCGGTAGGATCCCCTTCCTCATAACGCTATAACAAACGATGCTCTCTGCCAAAGCTTGACCCCTTATGGCTTACACAAGTTAAGCTTAACCGCTGTTGCCTTTATAAACTAATTCATGGCTCTGCTCTCACTCCTACCATTTCCATGCAGTATTTCCTACACTCGTCTTACCCTGTACGCCACAGGGACTTCAGTCTGACCATCCCATAGCCGAGGCTTGCAAAAAGATTCAAGCGCTTCCTTATCAAATACTCAAAGCTTTGGAATAAGCTTCCCTTAACTATTTGCAAGTGTGCTTCAGTGGCCTAATTTGGCCATATCTTAAAGCCACAACCCACAGTAGTCATCTGTTGTCGGACTAACACCAGCATATCTGAGGAACGAGCCTATGAAGAAGGCACGGACGTTTAGGACTCTAACTTCCGTCTTCTACCAGTTCTCTTTTAACCCTCGAGCAGACCCTCGAGAACGGGTCCCGTAACTAGGATCACAGCATCAAATCCCAAGACTACCCTATCTTGCCTGACGACAGAAGCTAGGCTGACTATAAGTTTTTTAAATTCTTCACTTACTCTTCATGCAGTCTACATCGCAGTAGGATACAATCTAATGCCATTTGTAACTATAACTACTTAGATGCCTGCCGGTTCTCGCTGCCCTAAATAACACCCACTTTTACCAACAGTCGGTCTTCACCACTACGGATTTTTGGCCCTGATGTTCCTCCCCATCAGCAATTGAGTAGGTTGTGCTGGACCCTAGAACAATAAGTTCTGTCCCCCGCTAAGTAGTTGACTACCTGATTCGTCGACTCTCCTCTTGCATATTTCTGGCTTCCACCCCCTCAGCTTTCTAGCCCTGCCGTAATTTGCTTTCCTCAATTATTCAGCTCTAAAATCCTTCATCCCCTAAGCCCACCCTCCGGCAGCTACCTGTTGGGCTCAATTTCTTTGTCTTACAATTCCCGTCATGACCGCCTGTCTTTGTCGCCACGGTTTCTAAACCAAACAACCTAAAGTTGACTGCTACCCTCCCTTCGAGTGTGTCGTAAAATCTCCCATTGGTGTAGCCAACCTGATCACATCGGGGCGGCCTCTGATATCCTAAGGCACGGTCAGGCTCTGAACGGGCTTGATGCCTATTTGCAGGTATGTGAGTCACAACACACGGCGTCCCACTCAGTGTGTTTGCCTGGCCCCACTCTGTATTGCTTTAGCCCATGCTAGCAAAACCCCGATGCCATCGGCAACCATGCCGTAGCTACATCCGGGGGCGGAAAACACAGAAGGCCTTGTGGGATGGACCTGATCTCCAAATGTCCCAAATACCGGGCTGTGGAAGAAATGGGCAACTTTAGGTCATGGGCATGCCCCCGTAAGCTCATACCTCACCCGGCGAAACGGGAAGCCCCATGAGACCCTTGTCCACTGGATATTATTTCGGTTCCTACACACAAAACTGACTGGGGTGATAGTGAACGAGACTCTACACACAAGCTTATCCACCTCCCGCCCACAGTTGCCCTCCCCCGTAAATTACCATGTACGCCTTGTATGTGTGTCGACGTCGGCTACAAAACTACCGTAGCTCAGACTCTTATCCCACTGCTCTGGAAGACAAGGTGATACATCAAACTAAAACATTCCTCATTAAAGCACTAAACATAAGTAAAATATTGAATGCACATAGGGGCCTATATAAAAGGACTTGGGGAAAACAGCCTGTATTTTCGTTCATGCTTCTCTACCTTTTCTGTTTTTCGTTGGAAAGCGGCTTTTCCTATATCCCAGCACCTAACCCATTCTCTTTTTGACGGCCAAACCTAACAGAAACCTTTTGTATATCGAGACCTGGCACCAACCTGCGGTGTCAGACCTGCAAATACCACACAAAAGGGTGTCACAAATCCTCTGGATCTACTAAAGAAACTTGCCGTATACCTTCTTAGTGCCTCTCATCTACTTCATCGAGTAGCCTCCAGACCTAATGGCCCTAGTGCACTTGCACGGCTTTAATTACCCAGAACAATGAAATATACCGGTAAGCCGACGGGCTGGTAATCAATAACCAGGCCAGATAGTGCAAGCGCAGTTAGTACTCACAAAGACCGACTTACGATATCTATGACTTATCATGTCACCAAGACCATTGGGCCTCATTTCCAAACTCAGTAACCCTATCCGTTATCTACGCTCAAACTATCCCCCAGCTTCAAGGCCTTCCAGCCTGAAACCCTCATTTCTTGATTTCAGAACCACCCGGTCATCATGTTGCTCTGCTGCAACATACAGTGCCTTCCCCTTTTCTCGTGAACTACCGTGACCACGACCGGCTTCAGCAGATGCGATCTGGTTACCCGGTTCCACCCACACGACGTCCTGATACTGCGGCATATGCCCCGCTATAGCTTACTGGGAACTTCTTATGAGGTAGGCCCCCAGTGTAGAAGCTATACAACCCACCGTGCAAGGGTTCCCAATTAAACTACGAATGGTCCAGATTCGGTGGCGCCCTCTTCCTTTCGATGACGAAAAAGCGAACGCTAACCACAGCATACCCTAGCCCAAAAAGCTCAAGGTAGGCACTGGAAGGCCACAGGGGAATCAACAAAATGGTACATTTGCCATTTCATCAGCTTAATTTGGCCTATCGCAAAGGTTTTCATTCATCTATTTTGCTTTATTCTGCTCCCCGTGTACATGGTATTCCTCTCGCTCGTTGTTCCATCTTGAAGGTCCATCTTTCTACCCTCAGCTCCGAACTCCCGAAGTTGAATGATATTTAATGCTTTTCATGGAAAACATCTCACCTTTTCAGGGAGTACTATCCCATTTCATATCAACAATATCTATGAAAAATAGTATTCATCCGAGCACGTTCATGAAATTCTTACCTGTCTCCTTGCATCACCACCAACTGCCTTTTTAAGTGAACTTGGGCATGCATCGCTGACCAATTTCTTTCATATCCCCAGCGAACACCGTATTTTCCTGTTCTTAAGCAAATGTTTGTCTTACTTCCGGCCAATTTCCTAATATTGCCCCATCTAACCCGAAATTGAACCATACTTACCCTGTATTCCTCGGTCACTTTACTTCATTTAAACGTTCCCTAGCCTCACTCCTGTGTTTCTTTAAAGTGTGACTCCCTCTTTAAACCTTGTGAATTTTTCATCTTCTTGAGTGATACTGTAAACTCTGATCTTGCTTTCGTGCATGCTTCTCGCAGCGGACGATAAGTATACCATTAATATTACTATTACAATATTTTTGTGGGAATAAGGTCGGCGGCCCTAAGGGTTAGGAGTGCTGTGAGGCTAGGGCAAATGTTTGAGATGTTGAGTTGGTAGACTAGGTCTAATCGCAGATAGAGGCCATAAGCTTGAAAGGCGAGCTAAGGCGAATTTATGAGGGTAAGCTCCGATTAGTGGAGGAAGTGGCGGTAGAAGTACATTGAATTGCACTTCGGAAATGTGTTACTAAAACAGTTTCTGAGGCGGTGTTAGGCGCAGAATTGTTCCCCCAGGCGTGAAGTTTTGCCAACTTTTCACTGGCTGGGAAAACTTTGGCGAGCTGATGCCGTCAGGTAAATTGGCTTTTTACTCTGGGTCACGTAGTCTGCTCCCTTTTTACCCGGTGCTTGCTTTTGAGGGCGGTCTAAGCGCCGAACGTTGTAAAATCGTATAAGTTTCTGTGGTTCTTTGACTGGTAGGCACGAATAAGCTTTTTTTTAAAAATGGAACGGCTGGACCCATCTAAATAAACTCTGCTAATCCGATTTTTGAGTGGCCCGATCAGAGGTGTCGAGGTAGTATGGGCTGTGTTTACCGATAGGGGGTAAAAGGCTTGGATTCCGTATGTTTGAGCGGTACCAGGTGATCTTTCAGCGGCCTGTGAACCTCTGGCCGCAATGGTTTTCCGACCTGCATTACCTTGATAGTTTCGACAGTTATGGCATCGACGACAGTCTGTCCGCTACTGGCAAATTCGCGGACCAGTTATCCGTCGAGGGACTTGAAGTGGTGCTAGCAGGTATTCTGCTGTCTTCTAAAATTTGGGGCAGTGCCATATAGTACGTGATGATGCAGCCACTGAGTGTGGCTTCCTCGACCTAGGGGGAGAGTGGCGGTCTGGGACGTTGAACACCATCTCAATTTTTAGTTATTAGATACTCCTCGGATCTCAAGTTGGGAATTTGCTAGCCGCAGCTAAACTTTCTGGGTTCTCATGTAATATCTGTGCTGACCCTTATAGAGCATCAGTCGGAGACTTTATCTGAAAGCTCAAGCCAAATTATCCAGCTGTAGGGTTTTTACTCTACCATGGCCGTAGCCTTCTATTTCTACAAGTGCCACAGAAAATTATCCAAGTTCGGCCCGGTTCGGTGGGTGCCTATTTTTTCAGGCAGGGTTTGTTTTGGTAGGTCGAACCTTGGCAGTTTCGCCTTGCTTGTGTATGCCTCTCGGCATCGGAGAGAGAAATGAGTTCACGATTTATTGCGAGTGATGGAAAGGTGTCCACAACGTTGTCGCACCAGCACTGCGTTCGACGTTTGACAGCAAGAAGAGCATCTGTGTCAGAACTAGCCGGAACCTACGATCCTTTAGGTTGAACTGGTCCGTCCATTTTAATCACAAAACAACGGTTTCAAGATTTTTGCTGGAAATGATTTGTTTGCATGAGCCACTGGGTTCGGACATTGAAACAAATTGGAGGAGATGAAGAGGGTTTTAGAGGGCATCAAACTGACGGGAGAACCGCGGTTGTAGGCTCAGGCTTTTAAAGCAGCTGCAGACGTTGAATTGCACTTATTCGGTGACGCCTCCGGAATGAGCTGGGGAGCGGTGTTTTATTTTAGGTTTGTACCCCACAAGTCAACGGCAAGTTGAGTACTTGTGTCTGCTAAGCCACGACTAGCGTTTCTGAAAACTGTCTTCATACTAAGGATGGAGTTGACTGCGGCTGTCACCGCCGAGTCAGTTGAAAAAATAAATAAGAAATAAACGGATAAGATTTTGCACGGCTTTTATTATTGGACCCATTCCATCGCAGTCCTTTATTAGGTGAGCAGTGATAAAAGAGGCCTCGCGAAATTCGTTGCTAGTCGAGTGTTCAAGGTAAGTACCTATTCACCTCCTACGAAATAGAGACACATTTCAGAAATAGGAATTTTGGCAGATCTGGCTTGTCGAAGAATGTGACTGGAGGAGAAGGACTGCCAAGTGTGGTATTATGGATGAATGATTTACTGGTCCTCGGGAGTTGCTGAATTCAAAACTGAAACACTTAGCGGAGCTCGACTTGAACCGTTGGAGACGGGCTTGCTTACGGTGGCTGGCGCGGCAAACTATGGCTTATTTTAATCATGCCTCAAGTGCTGTTAGTCCCAAACTAAGTTTTTGACAAGTATTTCGTGGATATTGCGGTGCAAGTAATATCATCTCATTATCTTCGAAGGGAAAAATGACACCCCATTGCAAGTGGATCGTTTAAAAGTTCAGATAAGAAATAGTTGTGAGGCATACCTGTGGTTGGCCAAAGTAGAATATATTCGAACAGATGACTCAAAGGAAGGAGGTTGTGAAACAAGAGGCTGTCTGACACAGGTTTATTTAAAGGTTAGGCCCCACTCTGATAAACCAGCTGCAGCAAGTAGGAAGCTAATTGGTTTGAGCCAGTCTTTCGGAGGAAACCAAGCATCCTACCATTATGTCAGAGGATCACAGTCACCGAGCTGGTTACAAGGCACTATCTCGAGACGGATATTCGCAAGCGATTCCGGATTTTGTAGGTGACAGGCGCCGTTTGACGTGCTTCTGGGAAATGCCTACACTGTGTTCGAAAGGCAGAACCTCCATATACGCATCAAACATGTCTACTGACCAAAAGTATAATAAGGGCCGGTTGTGCCTTCGCGTGGGAGCAGACTCTCTTGGGTCTCTTTTAATTAGGCGTGGAGCACCGAATAGAAGAGTGATAGCAGTTTACTCACTTTCGTGAATATGAGCGCGGAGCCCTATGAAGTTCAGTACTCGTTGTTTATGGGTTCCTCCTTACAGATATCGATAAGCTCCGTGGCCAGAAGAAGCCAGCCACGTGTTCCTTTTAGTGATATTAGAAGAAATTTTGAGGGCTTTAGCCTGAAATTCGGGGGCTTGTTTAGGAGTTATCGCAAGATGGAAAAATAGTTTCCTATCTTATTGTGATATCCAATAGAGATTTGGGCCGCAAGAGGCTAGACACTGGGCTGGAGTTTTGAAGCATGTTACACGTTCAGTGCGGACAGTGCTACATTCAATTGCACGCCGTCGTCGTGCAACAAATGAAAGTCTAGTGGCGTTTTTGCAGAAAAAGGAAAGGTTCCCAAAGATCGACCCACTCACTCGTGACGGATTATTCCAAAAGCTGAAATAATTACTCCCAGCAGGTTTCTGATAGTTCGCGATATTGAAACCCTTTGATGGCCAAAATTTCTCCTGCACCATTGCCACACGCTGGAGGAGGATACATTTGTTGGATCAATAATTTTGGAAACGGTGGGGGACTCGAAATGTATGTTTCAAGAAAGACAAAAGGTTGAACAAGATGGAAGATCTGAAACCGAGGGACTTGTCTCTCTCAGCTAGCGATGTTTACCATAGGAGCCAATAGACCCTAGGGTTTGGTGAAGAAAAACCTTCTGGGAAGAACGGAATTTTTGAAGAGTCCTTAGCTTGCACGTCCCGCGGGTCCCTGTAGTGTAAAGTACGGAAACAGCTTTTATTGTGCAATTCCAGTGGGTACTCTAATGGTCAGTTTACAAATTTTGGAGACTTAAGGATATAGACCGTCAACCTGGTATGGAACCTCCCAGGCTGTCATACGTCAAAGCTTACAAGTCCCCCAACATTCTGCTGACCCCCTAGCCCCCAACATTTTCAGCTCCCGACCTATCCAGGACATCCTCACCACCCCAACTCCCCTCTTTCCTCCTTCTCAAACCAAAATCATTTGCCTTCGGCGATTGTGTAATAATTGCTAAACATGCGCTCGAGCGTTTTCTCAGCAATTGCATGAGTGTGCTGAATAAGTTCCCGGAGCTTCGGCAGCTTGCAGTGGAGAAGGAGTCTCAGATCATATCCATCGGCTATATGCTCCTTCTCTCACATGTATATATATTCACATATTTTCTCCGCCTCCTTCAGTTCTTCGCTGGCCAGTTCTGTTGCCACCATGCCGCCTTTCATTTTGATACGCGTCCATTTTGTCCGTATCTGTGTTTCACATTTCCCGTACCTGGATCCTTCCGCGGCATTGCTACCATCTGATTCACTCTTTACTCCTTGCATTGCTAGCTCCCAGTTTTCAAATTGACTCCGTCCGTTTATTGAAATAACGTACAGCTCACGGCCACCCAGTCTCCAGCCACACAACTCAACCATTTGTCCTTAATTTCTTCTCTTCTTTTTTCCTTTTTTCTCCATCGTTTCTCGTAACGACAGTTTCTCATGCCGATTTTCATTCTTCCTCATGTAAAACCCTCAGGTTCTGTTCGCCCCATTTGGCTCAGCCAGCTGCCTTATCTGACCTAAGCTTTCAAACTTGCCGGGCACATGCTTGAATTCATCTCTGGGTTCACTTATACGCCCTCCATAACTCCTTGACGGGCATATATTTATCCCCCCTTTATGTCACCTATTTCTCCCTACCCCTCCTACGTCTTGCGTATTCCCAAATTTTTCATGAATATTGTCTGTTAGTTGCGTCACCTGTAAAGATTGTGATCATGCATAAGGCATGCTTCGGGCTTCTCTGAAATAAACTAATATTATTAATAAAGTGTTTTTACAGCGATTGCCTCAGTGTGTTGAATAACATCTCCAAGCCTCGGCAGCCTTCATTGGATGAGGAGCCTCAGATCATAACTCTCACGGAAACCTAGCTCACCCATGGTACACTCGATACCCACCGGAGCAGTCGCACAAGGTTTCCGCTGAAGAAATCAATATTGCTCCGTGGGTCCTGACCTAAACCACCCCCGCATTCCCAAGGGGACGGTGGACATATTAACTGTTCCTTATGCATCCCTTCTTCAGCGATATGCTGACAACGGAGTTTTTCCTAGCTGCTGGAAACAAGCAGTCTTCACACCCATCTATAAGCATGGGAGTAGACATCTTACTTCTAGTTACGGACACCAACTAGCATCGCCAGCAAATTTTTGCAGCGAATTTCCGAGGGTAAGTTTCTCTCCCATCTGCATGGAAACAGGGTCCTTTCTCCGTCCCAGCATGGGTTTCTTCCTGGCAAATCATGCACTACCAATACCTTTACCGTCATAGATGGTCTGACGAAAGCCTATGATGATGGCCAGCTCTCACACGCCGTATTCATCGGTTTTGCTAAGGCCTTCGACAGGGTCCACCATGCCCCTCTTCTTTATATGCTTCAAACATATGAGATAATAGACCCCATGTTGGACATCTTACGCAGATTCCTTACCGGCCACTCCTTAGTGGTTAAGGTGGGGAGTTTTATGTCCCAACCTACCCCGGTAACAACCAAGGTCCCAAGGTCCTATTATTTTCTTCATCTACATAAACTGTCTTCTGACAGCCCTTCCTGCGAAATTTACCATGTACGCTGACGATGCATTCCTCTGGAGTTACAGCTTTGAAAACCTGCAAGTTGAAGCTGACGAAACAAAACGCTGGTCCGAGGATTGGAACATCCCAGGTAATGATGACAAATGCTTAAGCATATCTTTCGGCAGACAGACTAGTCACACATTCTCCATATAATGGAGCAACCACTCCGCCCAGGGTTGCCCGAAGTAAGGTGCCTGATTTCTTTTGTCATCACGAGCTTGCGAGCAAGTCTGCCTTTCAAGCCCTAAAAGTGATTCAAAGGTCCTTCCCGCGCATCTCTGGGGATGATGGCCCCATAATTTCCGGTAGGTTTATCCCAACTCTACTGGAGTACGGTAGTCAGATATCGCACTCCGGTCTTCTCTGAGGTTGTGAGATCCTAGATGGGTTCAGCGGGCTTTCAAAAAAGCAGTAAGAAGCCTTTCTTACCTGCTTTATCTCGTTCTCCTCGCACTCCTCAGCCTCTGTCCCCTTGATTTAAAACGCGAAAAGGGGTGATCTGTTTTTGATGCTTCAGTTTTTTGAATCAGGTCAAAGTGATTGCTTCTCGGTCTATCCAGCCTCTTCTCCCTGCGGTCACGACAGAAAGGTTGTTAAATCCACACCCAGCACCTCTCTACGAATTAAGGGTCTTAGCTACAGGGTTAACTTTGTGAAAAGCTCTTCAGGAAAATATTTTTCACTGGCAGAACATAACTATCTTCAAGAAGAAGATAGACCAATACTAGGATCTTTCCCAAATATTTATTTTCAGAAAAAGTGGAAAAAATATATTTTGTTGCTTTTTTTATTCCGTTAAATGTGCATAGATATCACTCCCCCAATTCCCTTATGGCACTGCCCGCAGGGAGACACCGCACGATGTTATGTTCATTCTGTCTTTGTTTCCGCTCGCCCTACTCCGCTTCGCTTCCATTTACTCTCGCTTCGGCTCGGTGAATCCGGCAGACGAGCGAAGATTTTCTCGAGAACCGGGACACTTGGGCTCGACGCTTCGAACCCGTGCAGTACTTTAAGACTTCAAGACAACCCGTCGGTTAATAAGTGTCTTTCAGAGTTAGTAATTCAATGAGCGACTTCAAGGTTATTTTTGCAGCATACACTTTCATACTCTATTTATTTGATGAGATTCTTCCCGTTCAACAAGGTCGGTTTGTTTAGGTTTAGCTCGTAGGCAACCGTCGCCACTTCATAGCACTGGTAAGTCTCTAAGTATACCAATTTACCGTCTTTTTGCCCGCATGCTGGTCCTGCTGAAAGTGACATGGTTTACTTCGGGTCATGATGATGTACTTCTATCAAGTTACTGTTCCGGCACTGCTTGCGATCAGCTGAGTTGTTTGCCGGGGGCAAACATGAAAATAATGAAGTCTGTGTTGCCGTTTTTGTCAATTTGGGCCCACCTGCACTGCCAAATGCAGTCCACGTCCCAGGGCTGTTGTGGTTCTGTGCAGCGTCCGCTTCAGTCACTCTTTCTCTGCGCTCCCAATGTATATGGTCCTACTGTCGGTTGCTTTCTGGGAGGTTCGGCTACCCACCTGCTCGCAATGCCCAAAGTCGGATTTGCACACCAGCTATAAGACTCCAGTGAGAAAAACACTCACTTAGGCCCCGCCTGTGACTGCTGTCCCTCGGAAAAAACGATGGAAACTCTGGGACATATATGCAATTGTTATCCCGCTTGTTTGCTTCAGAAGCTTATATTCCTATACGCTGAGGCGCTGGCCGGGGAAACCGATGCTTTTATTGCTTGAAGTGTGTGGACTTCTACAGGGTACTATAATCCAATCATAACCTTTCTACTTTGCACGGCGGAACGGTTGTTTGTTACCGGGTGGTTCATGTTCACGTTTGTCTTATCGGTGCTACCGTGCATTTCTGCCTAGAACCAGAGGCATATTGAAGCTGTTGCGTTTCTTGTTCAAACTTTTGTTCTGGTGAGAAAATTGTAGAGAACATGATACCCTTGGACCCTAATCTAATCACGGTGGTTCAGTTTTGTGCCCTTAGATGTTTGATTTGACTTTACACTTGTGTAGACAGCGAACTAAACCCCACTAATGAGTCAGGTGGTGACAACCAGACGGAATGAAAGTCGAAGTAATTCCCTGGGCGGATTGCTGCAGCGGCTGGCGCCTTGTAGTGGATAGTGTGTGCAGAAAAGTTCCACTAAATTCAGTTAGTTCACAGCGGCCAGTTTTTTGTTTTTCAGCTCCAATCTTAAATTACTACTTTGAGCTCCTATTTCTTCATGAACTGACCGGAAATTTTGTTCTTGATTGTCTGGCGACATCAAATCCGTCCAACTCTCACGGTCAGACTGGGAACGTGCGCAGTCAGGCACGATTTTCAAAATCTAAATTTGTTATTGTTCAAAGTTCAGATACCGCCCAACTTGTTACAAATGTCCTGTTTCTTGGTTGGTTGGGCTACTTTTGCTGCGTAAATTCAGGGTTTTAAAGTAAGGCAAATCCGTTGATCACTGCGCCCGGGGGCCAGCATTCCAGGCGATCGTACAAGGAGCTTGACTGAGGAAGGATTGTTGTTCAGTTACGATATATTGCTCGGGTGCCTTTGCCGGGTTTTCCATATTTTCCATCTGTTTTTACTCTTTGCCCTTTATACAGCCTTGCATTGTACATGAGGCGTAGAATTGTAAGAGGGTGACACGAGGATTCACTACGGACACATCATCCATCAAGTTTAAACCAATCTGACGGATGGGATGTAACATAATGCTATTTTGTCATACCCCCGGACACTGGTGCAGTGGATAGGCCATATTCTATGTAACCACAGGATACCACTGCTGTCAGGGATGACCTGCAACCAGCCCCCGAGAACTGAAGTGACGGAGGACTACATGTGCACGAACGATTCGGATTGCTGTCTACCACCAAAGTAAAATTGAAGTTGGGGATTTGAACCTGCAACCATACGGGATGGTAATCGAACCCTCCGAGTCACTTACCTACCACAGATCAACCCACCTGACCAGAAAGGGAGAGGGCCGGTAAACGGTTCACTATGGTATGACCATATTCAAGCAAAAAAGAACCGAAGGCAGGATACGAAAGATGGGGATATAAAGAAGGAAAACAAAGGAACCATTACAGAAAAACAAAGCGAACGAACGAGAGAAAATAAAAACAAACGGGGAGAGTGATGGGAAAAAGGGAGGAGAGATGGAAAACCCAAAACTCGTCGATAACTGAGAGACAACTGATTTAAGAGAAGAAGGGGAGAAGAAAGATATAAAGTGCATAACAAAGGCTAGGGAAATGGGAAGGATGTAGGCAGAAGCCACGAACTCTCAACCACAAAATCCCACCACAAAACTTAAGTGGAAAAGCGAGAGTAATGAAAGAACAAATGAAACTGATGTATCACATTTACACCTAGTGGACCAGGTCGGAATATGTCACCAAGCTGCATTGATCCTGCACGTTCTGAGAAAATAACCAATTTTTGGGCACCATTTCAAAATCATCTCCCGTACCATCCCTTCCAACATTCGATTTCGACCCCACTGCATTTTTCGGTTAAGTACGTTTACCTAGACTGACTTTACCAGGGTTTAAGTCAACCTCTTTTATGAATCACTTTTACTTCCGGTTCTTCGCCGATTGAACGTCCTCACAGCTCACGCTACCCTACGCCGTCGAGTCCGTTTTCATTCGGTGCACTTCAAGTATCGTACTGTTTCGGAGCCACGAAACACAGAACACACTTCCGCACCTGCAATTCGACTTGTGTCTTTATTCGGCCAATAGAGGGAGTCACTTTGTTATTTCGCTGTGAGACCAGATAGAAGACACCTTCATTAGCCGCTCTCGAAAGTCTTCCATAAAGGTGGTCCCGAGTTTTTTCGGACCATCCGCCGGCCCGGTGAGTCTGTAGTTCTTCCCTGCTTTGCTTCCTCTTTTCGTTGCAACATTGATACTTCTTACGATATGTTATCGCAAAGTACACACATTTGAAAATACGATGTGGCAGAGCACAGGCATCGTATTGTATGCTGTTACTTTTGAGCCCGCAGTGTTTCTTCTCCACGACCCCGCTGTTTGATTTGCATCATGAAAGCTGCGATTTGAGGCATGTACGACTACTGGTCAAAGCCCAGGTTCTTCTCACACCTTAGAGGCCGGCACTGGGGATGCCTCGCCTCGGTGATGTATGTGGTCTTGATTCCTCCCCTAGAGCAGCTGTACGCCTCCAGGGGTATTTACGCCGGGTTTGCTCACTCTCCCTGATGGAACGCATGAGCAAGCAGCTCATGCTGCACTCCTTCGGGGACACCAAACGCATGCCACCACCTGGCTCCTCTCTGATCCCTGACAGGGCCCGCCAGTAGTGATTTGGAGAAAGCTAATCGATTGCGGTTGAATTCGTCACCGCTCCATGTTCAGGCCAATGTTACATCTCTCCTCAAAGATCCTCCCTGGAACTAGCAACCTCCACGGCTGAAAAGATTGTTGCTCGCATCGGCGGTGGCGCTGACTCCCCCATTGCAAGAATATCGCCCAATCGTCGAGGTGTTGGATTGGATGGATCGCCGGCGAGTCCTAGGCACTCTCGATCCATCTAGCTCTGACTGCCGTTTAAAGGCAGGGTCGGAGCGCCCACCGCTGGCGGTAACCCACGTAAGCCACGGCATGGAAGGGTGCCCTCCACTGACCACATCCCTTGTGATTCCACCTCGCCCTCCTCTACCAAACTTGACCATCCTACCGGCGGTTTTTCTTGGTTTAACCGCCTTTTCGGAGCAGCTGCCGGTGGGCGTAGGCAGCCGTGTTCATACTCGGCGGGAAAAGCGATTGCCAGTGAGTAGAAGCGGCCGTACTCCCCGGCAATCAGTTTCAGGTTGGCCGTATGTTTTACTCGCATGCGAAGTGCACTATATTTGGGCTTCTATATGGTAACTGAGCCCATGTTTCCGCCTTGCCGGTTGGTGGAAACAAGCCACAAGCTTCCTCGAATCAGCTGTCCGCGGCTGGTGGTTCCTCCATTGTTCCTAACGCATGTAACCACTGGTCGTGGAAAATCCCCACAAACCTTTGCGGCTCATTGTTTTTCTTACCATCACTTACTTGCTTACACTATTGAAGTGTCTTTACGAACTGGTTGTTTTTATGGACCAGTTGTTGTTTGTTCGCTCCCAGAGCGCTTTTTTGTCATATTCTTGTTCTGGACCTGCGTGACGCACGTGCCCCTTGCTCGCACGCCGCAATTCGGTTTCTCGCTTGTTGAGTCCTTTTGATCACATTACTGAGGTTTGTATCTTTTTGGTGTCGTTGTTCATTCAATAATCTAGTATCACAGAATATCACGGATAATCGCCTTTTGATTTCGGAATCAGTTGTGAATTTGGCTGCGCATTGATCAAACGTGTATTACAATACTCAGTAGATTAATTTGGAGCGAGATAAACAAGCAAAATTCCAAGGAAAGGATCGAAGACATTGGAATCGGGGCAGGAATTAATACAATAAATCATTGGAGAGGTTTTGGGTACCTTTGATTCGTTAGGTAATGTTAGGTCACCTAGTCCTGTCAGTGCTAGTTCATGTGTTACTGAGGGCAATATGGATTGTAAGGATTTCGATCTATATAAACTGAGAGTATTAGACCTAGAACAACAACTTTTATTCGCTAGACGACAGGCACACGAAGCTTCACACCGGTCGCCGACTATAAAACACCAACGATCGATTTTTCAAAGTGGAACGGACGGTTTAAAATGGAGGATCTAAACACTACTGCAAGTTTGTCAAGCAGTTCGAGACTTTCGTCGAAAATAAGGTAACCGACCTTGGGCAAAGTCTTCTCTACCTGACTCACCACTGTCGAGGCCGAGCAATAGAAGCTATCGACGGGTGTACCATGCTGGACCCGGAACAAGGCTACACAAAAGCAAGGAAGATTCTAAGGGATTTGTTTGGCCAACCGTTCAGAGTAGCGCGTAACGTAATAGAGGGCGTAATGGTAGGGGCAAAAAGAACCAAAGGCGAAATCTACACAATGGCCGGCCAGGTGATTAAGATGCAAAACTGCTCAATAGCCCTCGACCATCTAGGTTACAGGGCTGACCTAGATGCCATGCACACTTTGAAAGGCATAGTCCGTCACCTCTCTCCCGAACTACAGGGTCGGTGGGCGGAAGAAGCAGAACGGATAAGCCGAAGCTACTGGGAGGCTAACTTCGAAGACTTGATCAAATACTTGGACAGGCAGACCAAGATAGCCGACAGCAGATTTGGCCGACTTATCCGGGACAACAAACGAGCAAACAAGCCCAGTACTAGCCATTCTCAAACCACTGCTCGGAAACAGCCGAAATATCAACCTTGGACCAATGCACACGCCTTTTCACGCGATGCCACGGCGCAACCAGGTTGCAGGTCCTGTGATCCTAGCCATGGACTAACAGAATGCCCCAAGTTCGGCAAAGCCACAATAGACGAACGGTGGGGAATGGCTAGGATGGCAAAAGCGTGTTTTATTTGTCTCAACACCACGCACCAGGCGGCAACCTGTAGAACAAGGAATCGATGTGGTTACGAGGGCTGCACGGGCAGACACCATCCATTGTTGCACCAAGCGAGAGTAACCTTACCCGAGGCGAGTACCAAGCCCAGTGTGATTTGTTCAACGTCGCAGTCTGCCAATAAACTGGTACGTCTAGGAGTATTTGCCTTGGGAACAGTGATTCCAACTGGGATGGTCAAAGCGTTGGCTTTCTTGGACAGTGGATCTGACGCTCCCCTAGTGAGAGAGTGGTTTGCCGACAAATACCGGCTCGCCAAAGGTGCGACGTCGTTAGCAGTGAGCACGGTGGGCAGAACACAGGTAATGACTGCAGGCCGGTTGAGGTTGCATCTCATCTTTTTAGACACTAAAGGGCAAATCGAACCGACGGAGGCATTCACGTTAGCGGATCTCCCCATGCGAGCACCAAGGTCGGTCAACGCAGTCTTGACTAGGTGGCCCCACCTGCAGGACGTAACCGTTGTAGACTGGAAAGACGACGAAGTGAATTTCCTCATCGGCTGCGACGTGCCAGAGGCGCATTGGGTACTGAACCAGAGAGTGGGCGACCGCCAGGCACCTTATGCCGTACGCACGGCTCTGGGATGGATGTTATAAGGCCCAGTAGGGGTACATGGTTTCGTGGATTCTTTATCCGCCGAAACGGACCGTATAGAGTATAGCCTACAGAAACTGTACGAAAAGGAGTTTCACAACATTGGGGACCAAAGACCACCGTTGTCTCAAGAGGATCACTTAGCTTTACAAACTGTGCGGCAAGGCACTGGAGGCCCTAAAAATGGCTTGAGATTCCCCTGCCATGGCGCACATCTGCCGACCTGTGGACTGATAACCGAAACTATGTTCTCCTACATCTACAATGACTGAAAGAACGCTTCATTCGAGACCAGGATCTGTGGGAAAGATAAGCAGAATTAATGAGGCGAAACGAAGCTCTGGGCTACATTAAAAGGGTGTCTGCCAACACCGACGGCCGAAAGGGTATCTAGGATCTATCTCACCACCTGCTCATCAACCTCAAGAAACCCGAAAATCTGCTGGTGGTTTTCGATTGTGCTCCCAAGTTCCCGAGCAAGTCGTTGAACGAAAGCCTACTACAAGGACCTGACTGGACCACACCACTAATCGAAGTTTTGTGCCTTTTCAGAGTGGGTAGAGTGGCCTTGTCCGCCGACATTAGAGAAAAGTTTCATCAGGTGAAAATACCGGTAGGAGAACGAGATGCGTTGCCTTTCTTGTGGTGGGAATAAAACGGCCGGGACAACGCGGTGGTAAGTTAAAGGTTGACCGTCCACCCATCGGAGCCATATCGTCACCGTTCCATGCGAGCTGAGCCCTTCGGGAAGCTGCAAACAAACATGGAGATTTGGTCCATCGGTTGGTGGTAGATAGCGTCAGCAGGAATTTCTACATCCACGACTACCTTGGATCATTCCATGATATGGAATCAGCTCTAGTGCAGTTCAGAGGCCTGAGAAGATTGCTAGATGAGGGCGGCTTCCATCTAAAAAAATGGTTATCGAACGCTTCAGAAGTGCTCGAGGTCCTTCTGTACCACAAGAGGGCCGAAAGGGTTGGACATTAGGACGGCTCTCCACTCCATACCGAAAGCACCTTAGAAATACGATGGGACGCGGAAACGGATGACTTTGTTTTCGAGCTAAACGTTTCCGAGCTGCCAGTAACCCGTCGAGGCATGCTATCCGCTGTCTCTAGTCTGTTCGACCCGCTCGGTTTTGTCTCATCCTGGCTGCTACCCGGAAAGATCTTGCTGCAGCGGCTGTGCAGTAAGAAATTTGATTGGGACCAGTCACTGGACCGGGAAGACCGGCTGGACTGGGAAGAATTTTTAAACACCTTGAAGGAATTAGGGGACATAAGGATTCCATGATGTTTGACTCCTGGCCATACAACGCAGACGGGAGAACTACATGCTTTTTCCGATGCATCCAAAGTCGGTTATGGGGCTGTGGTGTACGGACGATGGTGCGCAGGAGATGGACAATATACTACGAGGATCCACCGAAGTCACTCTCGATCCCACGCCTTGAACTCAGGGCAGCCATGTTAGCAGTCAGTGCGGTACAGGCGGTGAAGAGACGTTTCGACTTCTACACTTGGACGGCTAGATTTTGGACCGACTCGACGATAGTACTTTACTATATCGACAACATCCGGAGCCGGTTTAGTACTTTCGTTGCTAACCGACTCACGATTATCTACGACGAATCACCCACGAACCAGTGAAAGCATGTCAGGTCTGGAGACAATCCAGCCGATCTGTGCTCCCGAGGTGCGACCAACTTCAGGCAACTCTACATGTGGACTAGAGGGCCAAACGTCCTGCAAATACCTAAACCCCCTACGGAAGTAGAACTGGAGATCGAAGGCGTAGTGATAGCGGCCAACGTCTTTGAAGCAACATCCATTCTATGGCGATCGGTCAGGTTTTCTTCCTGGATGAAGACACTTCGTGCGTTAGTCTGGTTAGCCAGGTTCAAGAGAGGTTTACTAGTCATGAAAGGGCTACGTTCCTCAGGCCGGATATGGGTCGGCCCGATAAGTCCCGATTTGCTACAAGCTGCAGAATACGATATTTTCAGAGTGATACAACGCGAGGCTTTCGCCTGAGAGCTCGAGGGGGCGGAAGAAGTGGGACCGATCAACAAAGAAATATCATCTCCAAGAGGCGAGCTGAAGTGTTTAAACCCCAAACTCATCGACGGACTGCTGCGGGTGGATGGTAGGCTGGCCAAGGCCCGTCTGAGCTTTGACACAACGTATCCTGTACTGCTGCCTGTGAGACAACCTGTGGTAGAGCTAATGATCCAACACGTCCACTCCGTGGGGGGAAATGCCGCGTAAAATCACGTGACAAGTGTTATCCGAAAGCGCCTTTGGTTGTTGAGAGGACGAGAGATTAAAATGCGTAATCCGACGTTGTGTGCAATGTAGGAGATGCAATGCCACGGCGGGCAAACAACACATGGCCACGCTACCAGAATGCAGGGTGACTGCAGGCTGGTGGCCGTTCAGCGACACCGGGTCAGATTATTTCGGGCCGTTGTGGATCAAGTGCGGAAAGAGACCAGAAAAGCGATATGGATGTATCATGACGTGCATGAATTCACTCGCGGTTTACCTAGAAGTCGCACATTCAATGAAGGCCGATTCTTTCCTACAGGCCTTGCAGCGCTCTATCAATTGAAGAGGCGTACCGGCCGATGTACACTCAGATAATGGATCGAACTTTGTGGGCGCTCACTGGGAAGTGCAGCGCTGGCGCAATAACATAAACAGGGACGAACTGCAGGATCAAACCATGGCCTACGGCATACGATGGCACTTCGACCCCCCACAGGCCAGCCACGGCGGCGGCGTATGGTGAGGCATGATCCGGTCCGCCAGACGGATATTGCTGTCGATCATGGAGCAGCAGCCGCCCGACGACTAGATGCTGAACATCGTCATGACTGATGTAGAGAGAATTGTGAACAACCGCCCCTGGTTCCAGTAATGAACGCCGACCCCACCCACCTGGCGCTCACCCCGAACTACTCATTGATGTTAAGGTCAAACGAGGGTTCCCAAGGGCCGGTAAACCTTCGTGGGAGCTACTTCCACTGATGGAAGCAGGCGAATTATCTTGCTAAGGTTTTCTGAAGGCGCTGGCTGCGGGAGTACCTACCGGCTCTGAAGACTCCACAGAATTGGCTGGTTAAAACGAAACCATTCGAGGTTGGGTATGTGGGGACGATGGCAGACGAACGCGCAGATTTCAGCACCCGGTCCTTTGGAGTAGTCATGGAAACCATTGAAAGCACTGACGGAATGATAAGAACGGTGAAGTCGAAGACTGCTAATGGAGTGCTAATTCGTGGCATACGCAGTATTGGCCCACTCGAGAGTGAAGGCGGAGAATCTGATAGCGCTCAGGCCCAGTAGACTATTTCTCACTAGTACTCAAGGTGGGTGAAGAAACCCCATATACAGAAGCAATCACGACACACTGGACTATCGAACCATCATACACTCCGAAGCACACTCACGTACATCGTACTCGTTATACCACGTGGTCTCCGTCATACACGTTACAGAGCTCACAGTCTTTCGTTGACGTTACATAAAGCCCTTTTTTGATACGTGGTGGTATATGTGATTCCACTAAACATCCAGACACGCGCACATTCCCGAGGCACACTATACCCAGTAACCCCTGCCAAACATGTGCCGGTGTTCGCAATTTTTTCTTGTTGACGTTACTGAAATGTCTTTTGCATACCTGGAAGTGGCGGCGATTACATCACACACACACTCATGCAAGCACGTACAGCCAGGGCAGGACGGCCCTTCCAAGGACAGCATCTATGTTTCCCCTTCAAGTTTGCTATCGGTGAGTTGTTCTCTTGGAAGATGTAGAATAGCCTCGAGTCCATGTGGCCAACGGATTAGGTGCAACCACGAGTAAAACGTTGACGACAAGCATTAGGCACGCGCACTGGCGGTAAGGCCTAGGAACGCAGGAAGAATCAGTACCTTTATACCAAACCTTTGACTCTGCTAAGGATTCGGGAGGATTTTGGTGGGCGGTGTAACGACCGGTCGTGAAAAATCCCCACAAACCTTTGCGGTTCATTGTTTTTCTTACCATCACTTACTTGCTTACACTATTGAAGTGTCTTTACGAACTGGTTGTTTTTATGGACCAGTTGTTGTTTGTTCGCTCCCAGAGCGCTTTTTTGTCATATTCTTGTTCTGGACCTGCGTGACGCACGTGCCCCTTGCTCGCACGCCGCAATTCGGTTTCTCGCTTGTTGAGTCCTTTTGATCACATTACTGAGGTTTGTATCTTTTTGGTGTCGTTGTTCATTCAATAATCTAGTATCACAGAATATCACGGATAATCGCCTTTTGATTTCGGAATCAGTTGTGAATTTGGCTGCGCATTGCTCGAACATGTGTTACGCAGCATAAGACAACTTGTATTCAGCCTGAGACCACGACGACGGTATCTGTGGACATTCATCCTTGCGGAATGTCCCATAAGCATACTGGGAATCCTTTTTCTGCAGCACTATGAATCACTAGTTCATTCACGTAGGCTGTCACTTATCAGTCCCTCGTCCGACACTAAATTCACGAGTCTCACAGCTCGAGGAGAGGCTCGCCGAATTACAGGTTCATTTTCTAACATTCCTCACGGTTTTCAGTCTTCACTCATCATCTGCTTTGATGAACTGGATCAAAGGGACCCAATGTTTCAAAAGTCTTTACTCAATATATTCTCCATTTTGATTAAGCCATCCTTCGATATAGTCACTATGACTGACGGCGTGGCATACAACATTGTCACCAACGAACCACCAGTCACGGCGCGACCTGGCCGACTGGCATCGGACAAGCCGGCTTCTGTCAGAGGTGAGTTTAACAGTACATTATAAACGCATGTTTCGTGTTTCTCATAGTCTATGGGCCTCATCTGTACACGTGGTTTTAAAAAGATGGCATCAGCTGGAAACCATGTGGCGACTATCGCGCACTAAACTCGGTTACCCGTTATGATAGCTATCCAAAAACCCACAAACACGATACCAAGGCACTACTGTATTTTCTAAGATCGATCTGGTACGAGCTTTTCATCATATCCCAGTCGCCGCTGATGATACTGAAAAAACCGCTATCACGAATTCTTTTCGTTCGTTTGAGTTCCAAAATATGCCTTTTGGTTTGCAAAAGGCCGCCCAGACATTCAAGAGGTTTATCCATAGCATCACACTAGATTCGGAATTTCTCCACTTCTATAACGACGACTTGCCAATCGCGTCGTCGAGGGTAGCTGAACATTTCCGACATTTGATGCCACCATTTCAATTTTAGTCCGAACATCGAACGGTAGCCAATCCCTTTAGGTGTGAGCTTGGCAGGCCGGAACTTGAGTTCATTGGACACTGGATCGCTGGAGAAGGTATGAGTCTTTGAGGGTATAAAGTGCGTGTTATTCTGGATTACATCGCACCATCCTCAGTCTAGGAGCTTGAGGCATTTTCGGGGCTAATCAACTTTCATTTCCGTACCGTTCCCCCATGCCGATGGAAGCTTGCTTCCGTTAACTGACTTATTTCGTGGCAATTCACGTAAGTTTTCACTTACGGAGGCCGTACTAGTAGCGTTCTTGGAGACTGAAGCGACATTAGCTCAGACCGCTCGCAGAGTTCACCAAGTTTCGTAAGCCAAGCCAATCATAACTGTGGATGCTTTTGACTTGGCCATCGAAGCTGTCCAGCGGTGGTCCATTTCTGGGGCTCGGCAACTGTTAGAGTTTTCCCTTCGACGCCTCAGTCCCGCGGAGACGAAGTATAATGGTTTTGGTCACGAAGAGCTGGCTGCATATAACGCAGTCAAACTTTTTCGCTAAGCAGTCCAGGGTTGATATGTCATCTCCTATACCGAACAAGAGTCTTTGACTTGTGCTTTGTATACCAAGTTTAACTGCTACTTTCCACAAGATGTCAGGGTTTCAGACTACGCTTCCTCGTTTAGGAGTGAACCACCACGTGCTTAACGTGTATCAAACTGTGCTGCAGACCCTTCGTCGCCTACTGAACTGATTGTCGTCAAATCGCCAGTTTAAGACATTACTGCTATGGTTCGGGCATGGGCAGGGGTAAAACGTGCATGGAAGCTGTGCAGTAACTTCCGCTACCGTATCAGTCCTTAACTCTAGCCACCATTGCTGGGACCACACTTTGCAACTTGTCCGCTGACCTACTTCAACCAGTCATGCCCTCTACATATCGGCCTCTCGTGCTTCCAAACATGAATGGCTTTCCCATCTGGGAATCGCAGCCAGTCTCCGACTAGTAGCTGCATGAAACATCTGGGCCTCCAAAAGCAAGTATGCTCGTATATGGGCAAAGCGGTGTTAGCTATGTCAACGATCAAAAGTGCATAGACAAGTTGATTCTCCTATCAGTACTTTTGCTACCTCTGATGCTCTCCGATCATATCCACGTGGGGCTTTTGGGTCCACCGGGTCCATCATACAGGTATATCTAGTCAATAACGTGCACCCATAGAACTACCGGATAGCACAAGGCTATCCCCATCTCTACGGTCACGGCCAAGTCAGTGGCTCGACATCTGATGGGAGGATGGACAGCTTTATATGGTTGTCCTTCTACAATTACTGTCGATCTTGGGCAAAAGTTGAGTCCAATTTGTTCCCTCGATCAATTCACATGCTGGGTACGGGGCGCAGTCGCATGACCGCATACCATCCGACACCGAATGGGTTAAGGTGAAAGCTTCCACCGCCTACTCAGAGCAGAGCATGAAGCAAACGAGTGTAGCAACAGGTAAAATACTTTACCACAAGAGCTGCCTGGTATCAAGACTTCCCAAAAGGCAGATATCCAAAGATCCGCCGCAGAAATGGTATACTGACCGTATTTATAACTGTCCGAGCGATTCTTTAAGCCATGGAGTGCAGACTCACCAGCCATAGAGCCTCACGCTCATCGATGGTCTCCATTCGTGCAACTTCTCGCTCCAGAGCAGACCCGAAAGCAGCGACGACAGGTTTTCTTTCCGAGCGGACTCGAAACTTGTTCGCATTTATTCATTCGCATTGACTGGGTACGCGAACTATTGAAAAGGCCTTACGAAGGTCCATTTTGTGTGATTTCTCCTCAGAATAAGACGCTGAAGGTTGATTGGAAAGATTGCGTCGATACTGTTAGTATCGATCGTCTCTAAGCCGCGTACTTTGATAGTAGTGTGTTGCCCGGTGACTTCAGATCTGATGTTAACCTTGCACTGCCTGTCGACCACACTTCCGTGTCACTTCAGGGTCCTCGGTTAGTGTTGTCTCGCAGGGCCTTGCACGAGGCCGTCTTCTCACCCTCAGGACAGCCCCCTTTTGGTACTGCTACGGTTTCTACTTAGAATAATTTCTCACGGTACAGTCAGCAGAGAACGTCTAAAAATCCTTCCGCGAATAAGGCTCCCGTCTCACGTTCCGGTCGGAAGATCGTTTGCCCAGCAAGTGTTCGCGACTAGGACAGACAGGAGCTTAACCGTTGCACTTCGGAGTGATAACCTCCGTGCTTATCATTTCGACACGATTTAACATGCGTCATTAGTTACCACTGTATACAAGTCATGTCTTTTGCGATAGCTGCGCCAAATTTCCGCCTCTTGTCGCAGAAACTCTCCATTTATTGCTTTTCCTTTATCCCAAGAAATCCGGAAAATATTGGCACCGATGTTTGCATTCTGGTTTGGCCCTCTCGCTATCTCCCCTTGCCACTTACTAATCTACCGACTTGGCTGCCGCACATCATAATGGTTAAGGGTGGCCCAACGCCAAAAGTTATTCGTTTGGCCCACCTGGATTACGATTCACAACCGATGCAAATGACAGCGAAACTGGTTTAATCTCGACCATCATTCTACGGTTTCTACGTATCACTGATTTCGCTCTTCAGCTTTCTAAAGCACAGTTGCATTCATGTATTTTGCAATCACCCACGTGAACGACTACCGTTTATATGCCTTCACATTCATGGCATCTTTTGAAACATCTTGCTTTATCGCAGGGGACCGCCGTGGTGATACTGGTCATTCTGATTAAGCTCACCCGGACTGACTTTTCCGAGGTTTCCGTCGATCTGGTTTACGAGTCACTCTTTTTTCGGTTCTTCGCCGATTGAACGTCCTCACAGCTCGCGCTACCCTACGCCGTCGAGTCCGTTTTCATTCGGTGCACTTCAAGTATCGTACTGTTTCGGAGCCACGAAACACAGAACACACTTCCGCACCTGCCAATCGACTTGTGTCTTTATTCGGCCAATAGAGGGGGTCACTTTGTTATTTCGCTGTGAGACCAGATAGAAGACACCTTCATTAGCCGCGCTCGAAATCTTTCTGGAAGTAACGAGAAATTTGCCCCTCCGTAATCGATACAACAACTTCCAATCAAAACACACCCAAGCACGTCATTTATATTCAGTACTCTAACATGCCATCGGTTCCCAACCTGGTGGTCTGAGCCCCATTATTTTGTGAAAGACTAGTTGAGCGACGCGACGCTGGTGGGAGCCACCATTGTCCCTCTTCTTCGACCGGTTCCATAGGGGACTGGTGAGTTTGGTGTGTCTACGTTGTTTGTGTGGAAGGAGAGGTATCGTTTTCAAACTTTGAGCTAAGTGCCTGCAAGTGGCGTAGTAGTAGACCCGGGAGGTGACGATGGTCCTCTCATCCATGTATTGTCCCCACTGACGGAAGGGGATAGAATTGGGTGGAATAGAATTTGCTACGTCCTACACCTTTACGTAGGGTTCGGTTTATTTTTTTATTTATTCTCCTCTGCAGATTTCTGTGAGAACAGCAAAGGATAAAGAAGCCTTATCCCAAAACAAGTGCTCGACTGTATCAAAGCCGATAGCAGAAATCAAAAGCACATAAAACCCCAAAGGGCCCTTGCTCAACACTGAGCGCTACACTACACGATATAACGGCCGTCAACAATTAAACACACATATATGCAACCAGATGTTTTGCTCATCCATCCGGAGTTTTGTTTTCTCAGCTGGATCACTTTTAGGATTCTTGGGATATTGGTGGACGCCTGCTGACGTAAACTGTTCATAGACCTCGGTCCGTGGCTTGTGACACGATAACGATGGAGCTGGGCAGCGCGCTAGTGAGAAAACATGAAATGGTGGGAGCGGAATAAAGTGCTTATTGGAAGGGAACAGAATCGCATATACATTGCACACAGGTGGGGCAAGTGACATTACCAAGTTCAGTGATCGTTTGGAAAAAAGGACTTGTTATCTTGTACAAGTTTCTGGCTCATTGGTAGCTCTACGGTCGTCACCACTTAGAAGGCCAAAGTGGCTGACCTTCGATTCGCACGTCCTACTGCAGTATAGAGCGGTAGCAAAGCCAGCACGATTAGCACTCCACGACTCATACTGGTAGCTGCGCCCTAATCGCGAAATCGTTCTCCTCACCATCGCATCTGGCAGGGTGGATCTTGCCTGCGATTTTGCGCAGTGAGAGTAGTAATTAATCTGCTGGATTCTGCTTTTTCACAGTGCCTCACGTTTCCGTTCACCAGCTAGGACTACTTTCTTTATGAACAAACTGACTTTGGGCTCCACTTGAGTCTAGCCACAATCTAGTGATCACTGTGTTTGAGCCATGCGGGATCCTGGTAGTCCATCTGGTTCGGTCCGACAGGATAACGCTGAAGACTAGGGACTCGAGAAAATTGTGCCTCAAGACACCGAAGGGATGTTTGACTGAGAGTCGTGCCGGCGCAATGCAGGCTGACGTCACTTCCCCCAGTGGTGATGAAAGTGGTCCTGCTGCCAGGTACAAAATTCCTAGTTGGAAGTGGAATAGCAACATCGGACTTGGGCACATAAAGGTGGTGGCAACTCTGCAAACTTAATTGGCAGTCGCAGCCTGCGGCCGCTTCAATTTATACATTTGGCGGGTTCAGCTGTATCTTCTTAGGGTTTGTTGTGGCAACCACTAAAAGGAGGCAGCTGGTTGGATTAACTGGTGACAACTCGGGGCAAAAATCAGAATGTTCTTTGAAGGTGGGAGCCTTGTACGAGGTGTTCGGAGGCTATAACTCCACGAGGCCTGGTTAAAGGCGGTTTTTACTGGTGATCTCGTTGCCGCCTTCCGTACCTACTACCTATTTTTTCTACTAGCCTTGAAATGCGGAGAGGACCGCAGTCAGCCCGTTGTGTAAGTGGTGGCACCCCAAATACACCGATAAACACATGGCTGGTGGCGGCCAGAGTGATGGGTATGTAGAAGCTCAGAACTAGCTCCCGTGGCGGGTTTGGCTTAAGCGCGTAATACCCTTAACTGGGATTCACAGGCGGTAACGGAGAATCCAACTCACATGGAAGTCGTACTAAGCTTATATATGCCGGTTCAGCTGGCGCAGCTGTTGTCTCCTCCTCCATGATTTTGCGCAGTTCTAAGACAGCCATAATCATCAACATAGTACAGCATTATACAGTAGGCAAGCCCCACCGACCCCTGCCCTTCTCACCATGTTGCACACTGAATTAGAAAGTATGAATGTACAAGATGGATATGGGGTAAATCTACGCGGGTGGGGAAAGAAAAGGATGCCCTAGTGGCCAACACACGGGATACACAGTCTGACTATTCAAAGGCACATCGACCAGTCATTCTGATTCTATAGAGAATGACAACGCGATCGCCACTGTTCGCAGTTCACTGCCATATCCTTCAGTGTCTCCAGCCAACTGGTAGACGGATCTTTTGGACCCCAACCACGAAGAAGTGAAGCACCTACTTTTCCTAAGTCTGCTGTACATTTTCTCATTCCTCGCTGCCACGTCATTTGTTGACCACCACGTGATTTTTTCCACTCCCTAGGGGGGGGGGCGTAGAAGAGGACACGGTACAGTAGACGTGTGTTTGACACACGCAACACATGCCCCAACCAATGACGTCTACTAAGCTGGATACGCTTTAACGAATCGTCCTCCGAATTAGTACCCAATACTCGCTTTCTGATTTCATTATGGCATACCCGATCCTAGCGATATTACGTAAACAGATCTCACAAGTCTCTCTAGTGCACGTTGAGCATATTCCGTGAATTCGAAAAAACAGACAACGTCATCCGCGTAATTCAGATCACACAGCTTTCTACTATTTCCTAGTTCGACGCCCACATTCTGAAGATTTGGCAGCTCACTTTCCATTATTTTTTCCATGACGAAGCTGAAAAGTAATGGAAACATGGGACATCCCTGTCGAACACCACTGGTCGTTTCGAACCAACCGGATAGTTCACCGTAAACTCTGACGCTGCCAGAAGTATGAGAATACAATAGTCTCAGTAGGTTCACGAACTTCTGGGGCATCTTTTCGAAGAAGGTCACTGAAAAGCGCTGTTCGATCAACTGAATCGAAAGCGCCTTTCAAGTTTAAGAAAACCATTATTGTTGGACGCCGGTGCGTGTGACGTGTTTCAAGTAGCCTGCTGTTTGCGGGCATTCCTCCCGTGAGTGGGTGTAAGATGGTGCAGCAGAATCTGGGCTGAAACCTCGGTGACTATCAGAATTGAGCTATTCCTACGATGATTACTACAGTCATTGCGTGTTCCCTTCTTGAAGATGGGCACAATCAACGACTCACTCCATATTAGCGGAATACGCTCCTTGTCCCAAATGTCACGGAGCAAGACGGTAAGTGATTTTATCAAAGCATCTCCACCCAGTTTGAAAAGAACTGGTGGAAGTTCGTCGGAACCTGCCGCTTTCCCTCGCCTTAGTAATCAAATACACGACTCTACTTCTACTTCCGATGGGGGCTCAAGTGATACCACCCAAGGAGTCGCAGTTGTTGACACGGGAGTAACTACACTAGCGTGCGGCCAGCTAAACTGTTCCTTGAAGTATTCGGCCCGACGGTCAAGCCTTTGCTGTTTGCTATGGATGGGTTCTCCATTTCTATCCCAAATCGTTTCACTGACCTGGATGCGCCGTCCACTGGTGTCACGAATATGTTTGAACAGTCTTTGACTGTTACCTGAAGCAGGTGCTATTTCCATTTATTCGGCTACCGTGACCTACTAATTTTCGCAATCATTCTTAAGGCTTTTCGTAACTTGTCTTTGTGGATTTCTCCGCATCTTATTCATCTCCTTCCAGTTCGAGTGCTGACGCTTTTGCTCCATTATACTCAGCGACTTTTGCAAGATGCAATGTCTTTGATGGACAACGGATCTAGGACCACAGGCAAAACCTGCTGCCACATGCATCGCCTGTTTGATATGAGCCCAATGCTCATCTACACTACTATTCTCCGTGGATCCTAGCTCATGTGCTAACTTCTGCTCATACCGGGTGCGTACTTCTGAATCACACAAACGTTGCACGGCTAACCGGGTTTGTGGTTTGCGATGATGACCATTTAACTGAAGAGATAATCGCAATAAAACTAATGCATGTTCAGACTCTGCGTACGTGGACCAGTAAGATTTACTGTTGTGAACAGAACTGCGCCACTGGTAGCTTACGGAGATATGACCAATCTGACCTGTAGAGTTAGAGCGCCATGTCGCTGTGCGACGCGAGCTGTGTCGGAAATTTGTGCTAGACAAGAACAATCGATTGTCTGCATAAAATTGGAGAAGTCTATCCCCATTATCTGTACGCTCAGCGGGTAAAGCACAACGCCCACCCAAACAGGCTTCTGACACACTGAGTTTGCAACTTGTGCATTGAAGTCACCAGCTAGCACTACAATGTCAGAACCCTTACTGCTGCGAACGAGGGTGGCGAGTTCATCAAAGAACTCATCTTTCTGCAAGTCTGAGCTGCAGTCCGTTGGGGTGTACGCCGAGATCACAAGCAAATTACGCCTAAGAAAAGTATCTTTTCGAACGCCAACTGACCCCTGGAGTCTCACAGCACATAAACGACTGTTAACAGGGATCCAGTTTAAAAGGGTAGCCTCAGCCCTGTCAATCGGGACTATTTCTACACCACGTTGACAGGCAGCTCGAATTACTTCGTCTGTTGAAGTGCGCAGAAAATACCTCGATGAGATACCAGGAGCAGTTAGTCGAATTACACTGCTGGAATCCTGTATACGCGTTTCACTTAAGCAGCAGACATCAATCATCAAAAGGTCTATTGTGAGTGCTAGGCACGCATGCTGATCGACTTGCATGAGTGTACGCACTTTGAAGGAGCCGAGAATAAGAGGCTGACCAAACTTGAGGAAATGTGAGTTACCAGACAGAAGATTATTTCCGACACTATTTGTCAATGAATCGTTGCAAGTATTGACCGTGTTATCAGTGGGAGCATTGTGGGTGGATAAATGGAGCAATGAGGGGTGGTTAGGGACAGAAGACAAAGTTTGAATGAAAGAGAGGGAACTCTGAGCAGTAGCCCACTTATCACTACCCACCCAACTCGATGCAATGGGCAGCGCGGCCTTGATTAGCCTGAGCGACGATCGATGCAGTATGGAATTCTTTCTATTCGTGCAGTTCATGGGAGATGTTGGATGGGTACTGCTAGGATGTCCAGCCGCAAAGCAGGAGAACGATTAAGGTCCTCATCCAAAGCCTTTAGTTCTAACAAGAACCTATCCGCAGGGCAGTGAGATGGCTTAGTGGAAGCCCATTTGCTTGGGTCAATCATTCTTCCACTGATTCTGCCGATTCAGCTGACAGCTCAAATCGACCCCAACCTGGAGGACCAGGAGATTGGACTTTGTCTGACCTCTACCCACTGACCTGTCAGGTACGATTGCATCTCCGGCTTAAAGAAGCCATCCTGTACAGCTCTTTGAGCCATAGAAGCACGCAAGCCATTACTCCACGCCAAGGTGCAGCCGTCGGCTGCACCTAATTCTGTGGAGGATCCACGAGGACATAAGGAGCCGTTTACAGCCAGCGATATAAAAGCCCCATTATGTAATAAGCCCGAGGGTGATAGGCTTTGTTGCTATTGCGTCTGCATCCGAGTGTGTTCAGTGGCTCATAGAAGGCATCATCAAGGCGGCACCTTGGTCAGTGGTCAAGATGGGAATGCAACTGAACTAACCTACGCAAACAGCTGGAAGAACTTTTATCCTCCTCCTGAGGTATGGCGGGGAAATGATGTGACCTGTGGCCAGGAAAAGAAGCTATCAGCAAACAGGAGAATGTGGACTCACCCGTTGGATGGTGGAAAAGACTCCATGAAATTGACGTGCACGAGATGAAAACTTGTGTCTGCCTAAGAGTGTGGTAGTTGGAGATCCATTGAGACGGTGTATTTTACCTTGCTGGCACCAAAATTGAGAACAGGCCCAAAGGCGAACCTCGTGTTTGGCGAGAGGTCGAACGAAGTGATATGCGACTAGTCCTAAAGAGGCGGCTATACCAAACAGCGAGAAGTTTTTAAGACTGCTAGGGTCCTGTCGGCGGAAATGGGCAGGATCTAGTAGTCTGAATTGACCCTGTGAGACGCCGCAAGTAACAGCTACTTCTGAAGTTAGCATGGTCACTGGTATTAGAAGCAGGAAGCCGCTGTTCGTGGGATGCTGTACCTCAGGGCTTGTGGTTTGAGCTGCGGCCACTGCTTCTTGATCAAAACCCATGTTTAGAGGGTGATAGCTACTGTGATTGCTTGGGAGTGCCTTTGTTGCGGAACTGTACACAAATAAAGTGTTTACTATCCATCGCGAACCGCGAAGACTGGTCCGAGGGGCCAATGTTGCTCGACGAATACCGGTCAGAGACAAAGCGGAGGTCCTACATTGGTGTTTAACGATCAATGAAAGCTCAAACTTTACCCCTCGGGTATTTGCCGGGAATGCCGGGCACCCAATTAAAATGTCAGTAGTTCTCTACTGAATTACTACATTTCAACTACAAGGGCTAGATAAGCTTAAAAAAAGAGTTATTAGTTGTCGAGGATTATGTAAACGTTGTTGCAGCTGTTCTCCGAAAACCGTGTACGAAGTGTTTGTCCCCGTCGTCAGGGGGTCAGTTGGTCGGCGTGTGCAATGGGTACTGTATTGGCGGTAGCCCCCTTGTTCGAAGTGAGTGCCCCCTGCGCCATGTTGGAAAGTATAGGTGCCAGCCTACCTCCAAGTAAGAGACCTGTGAGGGGGGTGAGGATAGAAGTTAACGAAGCCAGAGATTTGACAGAACTCCCGGTGAGAGTGAGGTTTAGGACAACTAGGAATCATTGCTCTCTTGTCTGGCAGAGATAACTTCCCTGAGGCTGCAATGTCCTGACCCAGGAAAGTGATGATGGACGTAGCTAGCTAACACTTGGTGGGGCTTTTGGTTACATTTTTTCGGCTAAGTCACTCGAAAAATTGAGCAGGCACACCATGTGCTTCTTTATGAGTAGATTGCAAACAGAATGTCGCCTGAGTGCACGTGAATGTTATTGGAATCTCGTAGCCACGACCGACAGGATGGAGATACTAATAATAATAATG
Source organism: Fasciola hepatica (assembly GCA_948099385.1). Taxonomy (NCBI): domain Eukaryota; kingdom Metazoa; phylum Platyhelminthes; class Trematoda; order Plagiorchiida; family Fasciolidae; genus Fasciola; species Fasciola hepatica. Next base: position 13,395,437 of record CANUEZ040000182.1, read on the forward strand.
GTTTATTTCGGAGACGCCCGAAGCAAGCCTTATGCATGATCAAAGTTTTACAAGCGGCAAAACAAACAGACAAAATTCACGAAAAATTTAGAAATACGTAACACAAGGGGGTAGGAAGAAATAAGGGAGATATGAGAAGGAGATAAATGTATGTACTTTAGGGAGTTTTGTGGGGAGTTTAAGTTAACCCGGAGGTGGATTCAAATATGGGCCCGGTGAATTTGAAGGTCAAGGTCAGATGGAGCTGCTGGGTGAGCCAAGTGGGGGAGAACGGAACCTGGGGGTTTTACATGAGGAGGACTAAAAATCGACACGAGAAACTATCGTTACTAGAAACGATGAAGAGAAAAGGAAAAAAAGAAGAGAAGAACTGAGGAACAAAGTAATTGAGTCGTATGGCTGGGGACTAGGTAACCATGAACTATGCGTTACTGCAATAAACGGACGGTGTCCATTTGAAAATAGAGAGCTGGAATGCAGGACGTAAAAAGTGAGTCAAGATTGCATCAATGCTGCGGAAGGATTGAGACACGGTCAATGTGAGGCACGGTTATGGACAAAATGGAGGCATATCATGAGGGGCGGTGGCATGGTGGCAAAAGAACTGAGGGAGGCAGAAAAAATATGCGGATACAAAAATATATATGTATGTATATACATCAGCGGGAGCAACTAGAATTAAAGAGATGGAACACGGAAGTAGCAGTGGTTGGACGAGACAGGTAGGGTTGGGTCAATTAAGCGGAATGAAATTGGATAAACCCCGATGAATTTCTTTATGGCAGATGAACATAGGGGCTCGACGGCAAAAGAGTAACAACTTTGGAAGAACGGAAGTGATGGCTGTTAGCAGAAGTTGATGAGCGAGGAAATATAAAGGAATGCGTCGACGGAAACAAGTAAGAGTGGATCTAACAGTGTGATTATTGCGGGCTTGACATGTGGTGACGGTCAAACATGGGTGAAGCATTATTAAGTGGATGTACGGTATGCAGCAAGAAAATGGTTGTGAAAATGGCCGGAGAACTCAGAGCGAGTGGAAGTACGGGGTGGTCGGAGAGGTGTAAAAGATCACTGGGGAAGGGTAACTTGGAGGTCAGAAGAACTGTGGTGTGAAGATGCATCAGTTGTAACAGCAAAAAACATAGAAGAGAGATAAGGAGGTGGAGGATCAGAAAAATCAGAGTTGTCGACCTCGGCTACCGGGATTCCATGGTAGGCTCTCACAAGCTTGATGCGGCCAAGAACTGTGAAGCCATTCAGGGAAGAACTTAGATCTTGAAAATATGGACTATGGTACCCACCTGGGGTCGTAGTTTCAATAAAAACACCATAGTCACCACACTGTCGCCTGCTGCCATTTTGTTTAGGAACCGAGTGAAGTGAGACATGGGGACTACTAGATAAGCATATTATGCCCAATTTTATCACTTGCTGGAACTTAGCTTATGCTTCTCGTGGCTTGTCCAATGCCCAGCGAGGGTCTTTCGTACTTTCGCCTGTATTTTATCACACTTATGAGTAGACAGATGACCGCCTTTCAGCCAAGACGGCTGACCTCTTACTTGCCTTCGGTGAGGATAATATAAGCAACGTCAACGGCCTCTGTGGGATGGGGCTTGACTGTCCAGGCAAAGCCAGAAAGCTGGAAGCAGTTCTTCGTAGGGACTTTCAGCCTGGGGTAGGGTGTAAAGGAGCGTGATGTGAGTCACCAAGGAATACTAGCCGGCTACGAATATAGCATCGCACAGTGGGAACTCCTCCAGTGTCGTGCATCAGCTGGAGGGTTAAAATGATCAAAAATCTGAATACCCGGTAAGGTGTGGGGTCATCCGCTACCACAATCACCCAGCGGAAGCTACAACATAGGCCGAAGTGGATCCCAAGGGATATACGGAATTTAGTAGAAACAGAAGTGTTGTTGGAGGCACTTAGTTAACGGGTTGATGGCTGCATCACCTGCTTTCTGAAGTGACATAAGACCGCTGCGTAGGTCTCAATTAGAGAAAGATTTTCGGACAGCAAGTCTTGGACATACAACAGAAGACTGCTCCAGACCTGGTCAGTGATCGGAAAGTGTCGGAATATTAGTATTTTGCCTAGCATCCGAGAAGCTGTTACCGGCTTTGAGGCGCTGGGCCTTCTCGCGGAACTGTTCTTGATATGGCCAGTATTCTGGATAACATGGACTGCAGCAGCCTACTCGGTGATTACTATTTATTACTATTACTGTTCGCGCCGGTCAGAATTTTGGTAAGGTTTATAGTCCGCATAGTGAGAACAGCTCGGGGCGGGAAACGTCAGAAGTCCCGCTGGAAAGCAGCTATCAGGGCCTTTCCAGAGTGTGTTCTTCAGTGAGGGCTAAGTATATTGATAATAATTATGACGACATTTTTCTCATGCGCCCGAACAATGTTATCGTGCACGACCAGATGCTGCAAGTTAAGCCAAGATTGGAATTTCCAAAATGGTACAAAAAGTGTGCACATAGTAATAATGGGGCTGCTTAAACGATGTATAACACTAATAATGCCTGGCAAATCTGGAGGTCAAGATACAGGGGACCGTTTGGCTGATGGCGGTTGGAGCCAGGTAAGAAGGAGGATAATACGGACAAAATGTACCGGAAATAATCATAACTCTGGAAATGCCAGGGAAATCAAGGTATATTTGCCATGATGTTCTGATCGCTGAAGCCAACCAAAAGGTATATTTGTTAAAAAAAGGGGGATGAATAAAATAAGAGGTCACCTAGGGGAATTCAAAGAGCTGTTTGCGAGCTGCAGGGCTTGGAAAAATTACGGATAGAAAAACTAGACGACGTACCGGAATAGATCATCAGGGTTTGAATGCCCTGAATCAACGAACGACGTGGAGGTAAAATTTGATGATGAGATAACGATGTATTCAATGACACGGAAAGCGACAAGCAAGTCCGATAGATAGTGGGAGAGATTTCAAGAGAAACGATGGGAGAGTCAGCCAGAGGTAAGCCAGTGAGTGTTGAGCGGTTTATTTTCTATAATATAGATGTGTCACGAAATAACAGAGAGGATATGGAGTTGTGGCGGTAAATCAACGTGAATTCCGTTGTGAGGCAATCACACAGGCGAATAACATGTAGATACCATAATGGAGAGAGAGTAGATAAGTGACTTAATGACAGTTCTGGGAGGCACACCTCATCGCAACGGTAGAGCGACAGCTGAGGGGCCAGTGAGTCCGATACGAGACAAGAGTGAGAAACATCGGATTCGCAATGGAATGAAACACTCAAGAAAGATGGCAGCAGAAATTGGCGGTTAGCCACTGGGGGAGACAATTGCGAGGTGGGAAAATGGCACTTCAGCAGGAATAATGGGACCACCAGAGTGAAGATAAAGGGAAGACCGGGGGAAAACAGGTAGCTTGAAGCAAAACGTTTGCTTGTATTGGGTTGGTCGAAAAACATCTGTGTGAAAAAGGAAGATAAAACAATATAGGGTTCACATATATACTGTGGTTATAAAGGTGGGTGGTTTGCAGAATAGACGAGATCGGATGACAAGTAAGTGCAAAAAGGTAAATGAATATTCTTTTAGGTGCACAATGGGATAACGTCGGGTGAATCAAGCTGCTTGTCACGCAATGGAGAAGGCTGCCGTGCAACAGTAGCTACGGCACAAAATAATCCAAGCTGCAGAGACAGTGGTGGGATATGGACGCTGGTTACTTGGGGAGCTATTTGCATCATAAAAGATTCAAACGAACGGGGCAAATTTATGGGAAGAGAGACTGCAACAGCGGTGAGTGAATGGTTTTTTACTGTGACTCATGGGAAATGATATGTCAAAATCAACATGAAGGTGATAGCTGGGTGACAAATCTACCTGAGATGTGCTGAAAAGTGATTGCTTGGGCGATGGCCTGTAAAGGTGATATTTTGATGTATGGACGATAGGTGAATGAATTCTGATGATCATCTTGGCAGGTACCTAGAGGTAGTAACAACGGTGAAGCTGCATGTGAAATATATCTGGGACGTACAAAAGTGGTGGAGTCGCACCGCGAGATCGGGATAAAGCTCTGAAAGGACACCGTGCAGTCGAATAGTTGGACAGATGGAGGGATCAAATAATCAGCAATCATACTGCTGACTCAGAGAAGACTGTGAAATATATTTTCAGAGAAGAATATCGTTTTGTGGATGTGACGATTAAATGAATGGCGACAATAAAATTGCCAGCGAATGAGTAGTAGCAGGGAGTACTGACAGTGGGAGTCCACAAGTTTGCGAAAAGGATTGAAGAGGAATCAGGAGTGAAAGGCAAGGAGCCTAAGCATGAGGGATCGATGAGTAGCTGTATAGCCAATCGTTATGCACCGAGGAAAAGAAAGGTTGGTAAAATGGAATGAAAGCTACATACTACTTAGTTCACGTGTGGAACGATTATTTGTGGTGGTGATTTAGATTGTAACGCCAATGCTGAGAGCGAGCCCGAAGTAACAAAAACAGTCTTTGTGGAACACAGGGCGAGTAGCATGTTGGCCGCAGCAGTAGGGGCCCCACAGTGGTGTTCTGTAATCCACAAACGGTGTTAGTGCGTGGGACCAGCCGTGCTCTGGACACAACCTGAAAACCGTTCTATGCCACAGGAGGGCCACCCACCAACCCAGTGGTGCCCGCACATCGTTGCAGGCCGCCTCCAAGCCCGGTGTGCGCCGGCCAAAGCTGCGGATCTAACCGCGCCCCATTCCGTGGGCATTGGCACGAGTGATCAGTGATGGTTGTACATTTGGACAGAATAGTCAAGATTACGCCATATGGTCCGGGATTGATTGGTCAGTTTGTGGGAGGTCATGAATAGCAGGTTGTGAGAGATTTTGATGGCAGAGCCAACGGGACCGTATAGCAAGATTTGCCAGATGCATCTGCCAGAAAAGTGATCGGCACAGCGCACTACGCGAATGAACGTCAGTGAAGATCGCAGAAAAGGGAAATGAGACTGAAAAACAGAGTCTGGGTAAGCCCCAGCTGAAGATCAAGGTTTTTCGGAAAGATGAGTAAAATATAGTGAATTGAAGGCTCATGGACGCATTGGTTCTCTAGGTCTAGTTCAGAAGTGCTAGGATGTGTGAAAGGATAAAACCTATTGTATTGGCACAGGTCTAGGCAGTGAGGAACTGTGCTGGGGTCATCTTATTGACGCAAGTTAGAACGAGGGGTGGAGTCAGGATGGATGCGCAGACTCACATGAGTTGGGAGCAGAGTTATCGCACCAAAAGTAGGAGATAAGTCCCCTGCTTATCATGGGTGACAATATCCATAAATCGTGGTACTGAGTACAAGAAAAGATTTAGGCCTGGAACAGGTGTTGACTTGGGGCACAGAAGCAATGAAGTTACAGTGCCAGGCCTCTTTCGAAGGTCAGATAGCTGTAGGTATACTCAATGGCTGGAAATGCAGCGCTGGTTAGAGTTAAGCGGACAAGAATTGAATGCTTAGAAGCATACAATGAAGAGGCACTGCATTTACTGATGCAAAGCATTTTCCAGATTCTAAAATAGGCTGACTGGAAGAATCGGGATCTCAGATTGAGAGTAGATTGGGGGACAGGGGGAGAAAAGGCAGGGTGGCTAAAAGGATTCGAGTAGGGCCATCCAAATGAGATATGATGGAAGATTTAGGCTTGGCTATGAATTAGCTCAAGGGGAAAGACCAAGTTGAGCCCCGTGAGCCGAATCCACAGAGGCCCAACGTACAGAAGCCCACGTAGTTGGCGGTACCTTAAAATTACAGATGAGCCAAAGAGCTTTTCATTGAAGGCAAGCTGAACATTCTCAAGCGGTGTAATAGAAAAATGCGGTTAGTGGTGGGAAGTGATCGGCCAGTATCCTAGAGTGATTTTACATGTGGGAGGTATGGAGAGGCGATTGGCAGGTAGTGGGCAACATCGGTGTACCAGACCTATGGTTCGCTTAGCTGTGGCTGACTGAAACGACGCCTTTTCCGAAAAGCTGAATAAACAGCAGTGGCGTACTCCAAGATCAATAACAATGAGTTGTAAGGGGATGGGAAAGCCGTCATTAATGATATGGCCTGGTGGCACGGCTCACTTTTAAAGTAAGAAGAGGCTATTCAATTTTGAAAAGGCGTTACATTTCGGTTGATATCTTTACATGACACCGCCCTCCACTTTTGCTGGTTCTGTGTGATTAGGATGACAGGCGACTGGGAGTAGTGCTCGCGTTTTAGCTGGTTATCGCTGTGCCCGTAAGCCTTGGGGAATTTTTTCCTTGAAAAGTTTCCCCGCAAGCTGATTCTCCCCCCTCCCCCCCAATAAAACATAGGACTACTTGCTGCCTAAATCTGCCCTCTGTTTAAGCCGCTTCAGCCTTGTCAACCCTGACGGCGTGAGACCAAGTCAAAGCAACTTTCTGAGGGTTACGTGACAATAGCCACTGGGCGTTGTTAGGGTATCTGAGAGGCCACTTCACGAGGTGGAAAGTAAAAAGCTCTCGAGCAGCTGGTAAATGGATTCTTCAATTTCCGCTTTCAGCCCACGGAGCCAGAACTGGGGATCGTCGGTGAAACATTCTGGGGCGCCTAAGAGGTTTCAAAAAGGAGGGCTTACAGTCTTCGTTGGCTTTAAGTAGGACGGTTAATTCTCATATAACGATGAATGAAGATAAACCAAGGAAAGGCAAAATAACACTTCTGACAAAGGCACCTGGCAAGTACAAAAAGTCAGCATTGTAAAGATATCGGAAAATTCATTTCTATAAGGCGGAATTCGCATATATATCTGGGAGTGTAAATGTGATTCGAGGATTTTTGAGAGTCCTTGATTGAATGACTTTGTCATTCGGGAGTGGTTGTTCCGTTTTTTCCCAAGTTCAGGCAAGGCCCGCTGAGGTATATTGTGTATGGACCTTGGTCCTTGGCTTGTGACACGATGACGATGGAGCTGAGCAGCGAACTAGTGAGAGAACCTGGAACCTTCGAGGCGGAATAACCTGCATAGTGGAAGAACACAGAAGCACACAGATACTTCACGCAGGCGGGGCAGGCGGCACTACCAAATTCAGTGATCACCTGGATAAAAAGGCTTTTTATGTTGTACTAGTGTCTGCAATGTAGGTGGATTACGCCTTTACCCTGGTGTCTCCGCGCCTCATTAGCAACAGCTCACGCTCTTCGAACTTTCAAAAAGGTCCTCTGAAATGCTTTTCCTCCTTCATTGTTGTCATTATTACTAATTTTATGGGAGCTTCTCCGCACGTGTCTCTTCTTTAAACGATGTTCTACTCGGCTGTATTGAAAAGACGGTACTCTCAGCGAAGCAGAAACATCAAGTTTAGGCCTCAAACCCGCAAAATACTTCAAGAAGCTCAAAAATTCACTAAACGCTTATTTTACCAGGGAGTGCACCATTACGATTTAAAGAAGAAGAATGAAAAACGCAGAAAAACGAAAGGCAAAAAATCAAGGGAGAAAACTTCGAAAAATAATAAAACATTAGGGCTGAGAAGAAGCCGGAAATTCGTACCTCCCACGGACCACCACCGCATCCCCATGCCTAGCACTGTCGATACCTCAGGAAAAATCAACCAGGAGTAGGTGAAAATTTGGTACTTGCACGAAAATAGCTAGACTGGTTCAACAACCGGAGGAAACCAGGTGGACGGCTTCGCCAAGTTTGCGAATAAAACAAACAGAGGAGAACACCAAAGCTGTAGCTGGCTTACCATAAGCCACGGACAGCACTTTATCCACTGGAATGAACCCCATAAAGGCAGGTAGCTGTAATTACGGCTTGCGGTAGGACCTGGTGTTTATTTGATATTAGAACCAAAACATATATATTGAGGTCTGCCACTCAAAATTTTCCACTCTGATTTCTCATATCGCTATGGTTACTGACATATTCGCTGCCACCGTCGAAAGGCACTGGGGTGAACATCACGGTGAGGTAGGAAAAGATGTGGCGGTTGAGATGAAGTTGAAGGACATAAAGCGAGGTGTCTTTTAGGCATAATGCCACTCCAAGTACGGGGTGCTGGCAGGAGTATGGTATGCGATATGCTGTGAAAGTGAGAAGTCAACATGGGTCTGCCGTAGGAGTAAGATTACGGCTAACGCCGATGCCAACCAGGAGGAGACGGTAGCTGAGCTAAGGAAAAAGCAAACAAGACCAAGACTGTCAGTCCTTCATAATTGATTGTGCTTCAGGATGCAGTTGAGGAGGACAAGGATACAAATGCGAACGGGATATCATATTCATCTGAGAGTACGGATCTGTGACGGTTATACGATTTAAACACACAAAGGTCACAGACTGATTTTGTTTTGGGAAATCAACACAAGATGAAGGCCTATGGACGAGGCAGCCCTTTTAATACTCAGAACGAGAGCAAACAAAGGCACAAACGAGAAAGTCTCAGATGCTCTGCAGCGACTGCTAAATAGTGACTTGACACTAGGGAGAAACAAAGATTGGTCATCATGTGTGCGTCGGAAACGGTGGACAAAGGCGGCAGGGGAAAGGGCCGTGCAGTACGTCAACGCCACTGACGCACAAGGGGTGGCGGACTCACCCGGACGTATGGCGTTCAGGCGAGTTATTCGGCTGGAAAAGAAAGATGAGGAGAAGAGAACGCCCTGGAGGCCTCTGCTCGTAGAACTTGTAAATCTGAGTCACTGCGATAGGTTTACGGCAAGAGCGGTCAGGATAGAGGAGCATCTCAGCGTACAGCCACGATGAAGCCGGATGACCACTCCAACCTCAGGGATAAGCTGGCCATATTGCACCCGAAAGAGTGTTCCAAGATCGCAACAACTTTGCCAGGCTTCATTGTACAGTGATTCGATGGAGTGAGAGTCATCGGTTTTTAAGGCTCCGGTGAAAGAAATATACTTCGTGAAATTAGTGGACAGGGGTTATTGCATGGTAAAGTTCCACTGATACACTGCCAACAGTAAACAGTGTCATCCCGTCAAAACGGAAAGGAGGCTCAAGAGCAGAAACTGAGGATCACTTTGTCTCCCTCAACATCAGGGTCGATAGGATGATAGTTGCCATACAAGCTTTCTACCAAAAGCATTGGGCAAATGAAATAAACGGGATGAGCTCAGGGTGTGCATGGACGTGATAGACAACATTGTGGTCATGTCAACTTCGTTGCGACCGGCCGGGTAGGACAACCTCCCGGCTTAAAGGGACTTCACTTTGGTCAAAGTAAACGGTGAGGAGGGAGGAGTCTGTGAAGGCACGTGATACTGGCAACGGGCCAGTTCACCTGCACTGACAGGGATCTGCCAGCAACAGCGAGCACACGGGTAGTCCCCATAGTTTACTTAAGCGAAAACTTTTCATTGGTGTTCTGCTTATGCAGGGGACCGTTGGTGCAGTCCAAAGAAGAAAAGGAGCTGCTTGTTTTTCAAAAGCTGCTTTGGCTGACGTGAATAAACTCCTCATCACGGGACACTTCAGTGCCCCCGCGGTCCATCGGCCGGTCTCCTGGGGGAAATAAAGTGGCCCTTATGCAAGACAAGGCAGTCATTCTGCATGCTGACCAAGAAGCTAGGCAGGGGTGGGGATGGACTGCATCGACTACGGAACTTGTAATAACAAGGCACACAAATTATATTGCGAACGTGAACGGGGGGGTTTCATCAGGAAGGAAACGTCATTTAGGGATTTGTGTCAGCTATGAGCTAGTAGGCACGAGAGTTTCAGCGAAAATGGGATTAGAGTTTCTGAGGATAGGTGACGGTTATCTTCCGATGAGCGCTCTACCGTTGGGTCGGGAGGTGTTATGGGGAGCATGTACCGTCTAGGCTTAGTAGGATAAAGTAAAAAATAACTTTCCTTGGTTAATGGGTGAAGTGGCCTCTGTGTACAGAGAACTCAGAACGGGTGTAACACCGGGGTGAAGAAGTCGGGCTAGTGAAGCGGGCCGCGGAGGCAAGTGGATAGGGGAACACACAGGGAGAGGACAAGTCACCGCAGCCTCCTTCAGTATTTTGCAGCTGTGAGGTGTGCCACCATCTTCCAAATGGATTTTAAGACGGGCTTTTATGTGGGAGGCGAGAACTTACTCTTAGGTATACTATAGGTATTTGCTTTCAAAGGGTGGCTTGCGAAGCGACGCAGAAGCCACGGACAAACAGGAAAGTGCGCCAATCACGGACCGAGAAATGTTATTCATTTGTAAAGAACTGCCCCAAAAGTTTTTCGGGAAGACCAAAGATCTACAGGTCCACAGACTTCCTCCCACATCCCGAGTGGGACTGAGGACAGCCTTACTTCCGAAGATGGGATCGCAGACAGCACCAAGCAGCTAGTCGGAACCGAAGCAGCCGGCCGGATGGAATCTACCCTGAGTTCCTGAAACCGCCCGGCCAGAAGAAGTGGGACCACTGAAGACGCAGTTCTGTGTCGCACTCGAAACCGGAAGTAAGACGTCTCGAAGCAATGAGTGGCCAAACTCACCAGTCCTGAAAGCAAAACAAGATTGCCTCGTGGTTTCTACAATACTGACTTAGTAAATGAACAAACTTGTTATATATATACAACCCTCAAACATATGATCACAAAGACTCAAGACGAGGGCCAAGTTCGCAGTTTGAGCCACGCGAGTACATAAACCACACGTATATCCGCTCTTGAGCTCATTTAAACTCCACACAACCTCCATGGTGTGCATCCGTTTATAATATTTTCATCCTACTTTATTCCCCCTTCTAAGCCTTTTATCAAATTTTTTCATGAGAGTTTCCATATTTCCACGAATTATATCTGTCCATTCCATCACCTTTATCAACAAGATCATGCACATGGCATACTTCGGGCGTTTCCGAAATAAACCATTATTATTATTATTATTATACAAACAGAATATGAATCGGACGCGCGTTGGATGCATATAAACAAACGTCAACTCACAGACAGCCGAATGATATGAAACAGGCAAATAACGCATATAACTCAGTATTTAAACGAAGCAGGGTAAGAAAGTGTTCTAGGAGGATTTTCCACAGCTGGTCATTACACATTTTTCTCCCACTGAGAGTGCAGTAATCTCAGCTTCCGAAGTGTTGGACGTATCTTATTCGCCGTCACCCGGAACAAGGCAATTCAAGGTAACAACAATGCCAAGCCTGCGGAGTGGCATGTTTGGCTTACTGCGCAACCACTTACCTTAAATGTTACGTCGAAGAAAACCACTGACAGATAAGCTGGTTAATCACAGTTAGTCTAGCCTCACCTGCTTTCGACGATCCTGATAGTCTGAGAACCCTCAGTGATCCTTGCTATGAAGCAGTGTCTTGCCTTTTCGGTTTTCATGTCCACAGAACCATCGGAAGCGGCTGACTTCCACACTAATCTCCATACTTCTGAAGGCAGTAGAAGGGTCATTAGGGACAAAGAAGTGTTGCACCTGAAACTCCTTCGCCCAGGAGTCCCAAAGTTGATTTATGCCAGGGCGTTCTCGTGTACCCTACCTCCTGTGCTGCTTCAAGGGAATCAGCAATGGAGGGGAGACGGGGTATTTTATCTGGATCTTCCGGAGGATTTCGTCCCGGTGAACCACTGTCTGCTCGTGCAAAAACTGCGGGGGTTTAGGCTACCACATAAACTGGTGACATGGATTAGGGTTTACTTGTTTGGCGTGACCTCCCAAATGAAGAGTGGGGGAAGCTTATACACGGATGGATACACGGAGTGAGGAGTGCCGCAAGGGTTGGTCCATGGACCATTGTTGTTCCCCTTGTAAGGGAGTGACTTAGGAGAAGGCCATGAAAACTCCATTTCCCAGTGCCCTGATTGGGCAAAAACTGTAGGAGTGGTTGACGACGGGCCAGTCCAGGGAGACCTTCACAGAGCCTAGAAATGGGCTGCAGAGTGTGACTTATGGCTAAACATGCACATATGAATGCAGCTGGTTGATGTTGAGATGCCCCGTTGACCGGGTCTTGTTACAGTTTTAGTCCACTGTACCACTCTCTTTGATACTCTGCATGCCCTTGTTGTACCCTTTTGTAAATTCTCATCCAAGCATCACCATAATCATCTGATCATGCACGCAAGCATGCCTCGGACGCATCCGAAATATACAATTATTATTATTATTATAAGATTACTGAGAACCGAGGGTGGAATGGCAATAAAACCGGTACAGAACTGCAGTTGAGAACTTGGGTGCCGTAGCCTGAGCAGATTTCCGGCTAATTACTCGGCTTCAGCAATCGGAGAAATCCGCTTAAGGGGTACTCTATCAAATTCTTAGCACAATCAGCCCCGGGAAGCCATCGGTTATCCTCTCACTGTACGAGACTCTCGTACTGCCTCATTCGGGGAACTTTGTCCAGGCCTCCAATCCAAATCTCGTCAAGGATAGAAGGCTACTGGAAAATAATCTTAGGCTACTCATCTTTGCCACAGGGAAAAGCTTACAAGGAAAGCCTGGATAAACTCAGTTTATCCTGCATAGAAAACAGGAGGAAGAGAGGGGACTTCGTGCTGGTGTAAAAGATCCTAACAGGCCCGATTGATTTTGGCACTCGTACCTATGGCCTCCTGTTGCCGGCTAATGGCCCAACCCTGAGAGGCCGTGACTTCAGGTCACGGATATTACTTTTGCCTAGTTCTTCGAGCAGTGCGTGGCAGAAGGTTGGAATAAACTCCCAGATGAAGTAATCGAGGCAACCAAGATGGCTGAGTTTAAGCACCAATTACGAGGGGTTTGGACCCAAGCGTTCAACGGTGGGCCGAAATCTCGTACATGGTAGCACTGCGCAGATTGATGGTGGTTATTTAAACCACATGTTTTCTAGGCATCCAGATTTGCCAACTCCCAAGCCCCTCAATACTATTTCCTCGTCCTTCCGTCTTTTGGTTGCTTGGCCTTCTTTTTATTTCTTTTTCTCCCGCATTTGGGTAATCTTCTCCATGTACTCGATTTTTTTTCAACCTGCACCCTCCATCTCCCCATCGCTTACTCCTCAATCGCCATTTTTCGCATAATCTCTCGCTCTATCACGTAATCCAAGCCCTTTCCACCTTCCTCCTAAACTTAGCGGTGACGGGTCTGTCCACAAGGTGGCCTACTCTCATCAGCAGCGTGCCACATGAAGTGTGCTCCATGTTAGTGGAGGTTTCGAGCCCCTTTTTCTGGGGCGTGCTCCTCGGGGGATCTAACAAAACCGCTGGACACGTGGTAGGAGTAAAGGCAGTAGATACCGATTTCTCAGATGAAGGCTGCAAGAGTACTCATGGCGGGGTCCAGCCTAAAATGGGACCACATTTACCCCGCCAATGGGCACAGACTTACATGTGATAGTCCATCAGCCGCACCAATCCGTGTCCTGGGTGACCGAAACAACAACTATCGGACTAGATCACAGAAGTAAGAGCAAAAGAGCCAACAGCAGTTCAGCTTCACAATCCGAACATCCAAAAACAGTGCAAAAACCAGGAGACTCATATGGCGGTGAGTCTGGGAGCCACAGAGGAGATGGATTGGAAGCATTTGACAGGTGGGTGATACAGCACCCCTCACGAGGGAGGTCCGAGTGTAGTACGCCATTGAGGGCATTTTAGCAACAAGATGAAGAAACTCGAGGTTGAAACGATGGGATTCGTCTACTTTGTGATAACATGGGCGTGGGTACAACAGAGTACAGCCACGGAGCCGCTGCTCACCGAGGGATACCGCAATTACCGGATCGGCAGGAAAGGTGACGGAAAAGCAGGGGGTACCGTATTTCTGGCCAACGAAATTTTTGAACAGAAATCCGGAGCTGCATACACCCGAAATATAAACCTGATTGAGCTGCCTGATATCAACGATAGGCTATTTGAATATAGTACACATATATAGCAGCCGGAATGCCATTCTACTGTTAGACCATCGGATGTTTGGGCATCTAATCAGGATTGCCCCACTGACATTCAGAATTTGTATAGGTGGGGGATTTGGCTCCTATAAAACAAACTAGGATAACCTAGCCCCTTCAAATGGCTACCACCATATCAAGTGATTAACGAAGCAAGTGGACTGCATGCTAAACCTCCTGCATTTTAACCAGCCAACCCGGTTGGGGAAAGGGCGAACTTCTGGCGTGTCTGACCTGGTATTCACCAGAAACCCCAAATAATTGAATGGGTAAGGATTTGTGGCTCCTCTTGGGAAAGGGTCCACAAGGTCATCAATTTTCCTATTAGGAAAGCTCCTTCAAGGTGTCAAACAAGGCACCCTGGAACTTCAGGGGCGATGCGGGAAGCAGCGTGTGCTGTGACTACAGTTTCTACTATCGCGCAGTGAAAGGAAAGCGGACCATCATCAGGAACAGTATCTTTAGGCTGACGGATGAAAATGCACACTCAAACTCGTTGAAAGACTGGATAGCCCACCGTGGTGGACAGGCTAATCAGCCAAGATACAACCCATAGAAGGCAGAGCTTGTCTTGTTTGTCAATCAACAGGCGCATACCTGAGTTTGACGCAATACATGAAAGCTGGTGTGTGTGCCTTTAGGGAGAAGAGAAAATGTGTGGCGAGATACGAACCAGTCCTAGCAGGCCGATTCCGGGTGTCTCAAAGCTCATTATGACTTCTTTTAATCTAGGGCCACAGCCAGAGTCTCCTCGGGATGGGCAACCATCGGAAAATAATAGTAGTAGCGCGGTCTCTGAAAAGGTTCTATGAACGAGTGCATGGACATGACACGGGGAGACATCACGAGACCGCCATTAACCAGCGGAAAGCCATACTGGATGAAGTCGCCATCAGTAATATTGAGGTCCAAATGAAGATGAGCTGGCTGAACTGCCACATGGCTGAAACAGAGTGGTGTTCATCCCACCTTTCTAAAAGCCTCGACCAACATAACAGCTGGAAGGCTAACGCAGCTATTTACCTCATTCTTCGGCTTCGAGGGCTACCGACCGATTGGTGGCTGGCACAAGTTTTCCTCATTCACAAACTAGGCGATAAGAAGTGTTTTGGCGGAGAAGGCATTGCACAAAATATCGGTCCATTAAAGTATCGGCAGGCACGTAATTGAGCGAGCAAGCAGGCAAATAAATGATATATGGGTGGGCGCAATCTTTACATGTGATCAAGTGTTGTCAAGTAGGGCCTTTCAATTTTACCAGGCCAACAAACACGTACGGCTCAGAATTACAGTCCGGTTGGTCGCCGTGAGTCGCCCGTGGCATGGGTGAAGTCACAGTTAGGCTTCCATATGCCCTCATGTTCGTGTGATAGTAGCTGATATCCAATGCCTGTTCAACAAAATTTTCGGTCATCACAATGGCGTAATCAAAAGTCTGACCAATGGATGGATCATAGAAGAGTAGGGTGGCTTCTAACTACCTTTCTTTAGACCCAGTATTATTCGCATTGTAAGTGCCAAATAGGCGTGCCAAGGGCCAGTTAACCAAGCAACTACAGAACATGCGACTGAATGACAACAAGCAACGGGGCTTCGTAAGGAGGGATATCGTCTCACTAACCTGCTATCATTTTTGGACGATGCGACTGGTAGATTAGACCGACGAGAATGTGTAAATATGAGCTACCTGGAACTTCTAAATGCCCTTGACGAGGTGGACTATAGTTCTTTGCTGGAAAAACCAAAAGAACTGCGGGTGGCCCCAAGAGCCGTAAAATGGATGGAAGGTTACCCAAATAAAACAAGTTCCTTCGCGCAGACAAAGGACTCCAGGCGCACACGGGCCCAAGCATGCAGTGGTGTGCCTCAAGGTTCCTTGCTGGGACCATTGTTGTCCCTAATTTACTTGAATGATCTAAGGGACACGTAGGACTGCCCAGGTTGATTATTTGTGAATGCTATGAAAATATTAGGACAGCCGACCTTAAGTCAACTGAAGGCCTGTTTAGGAGAGATTAGAGCTTGGGCAGAAAATAGGGAGTTACTCTTGACTGCAGCGAATAGCAAGCAAATGCTTTCAGACGGCGAAATCAACGAGGTCACATAAGTGAGACTGACTGGGCAAAGGAGTGCAGGGTACGCGGACCCGGTGAGCGGAAAAACCACGAAAGCTTTTGTTCGCTTCCGTGGAAATTTATCCTGTTATCCAGAGACGACTCCATACCACCCTTTAGGTAAAGCCTCAGTATTTCTCTACGCCACCTGTCGGTATTCTCTCCTAACCAGTACTGCATATATTTCAGGCTGTTCATGAGTGTACAGTCACTGCCTACTCCCGTAACTCTTTACTATTGTTCATATATGCCCGCTCAGGGTTTACTTTGGATATTGACCAGTTTTATCCCTGTTCCATCTATCACTGAGATCCATAAGATAGTGCCATCCCGATCAAGGTCTACACAGGCTTGGACGTTGCCTCACTTTCCTCTAATCATCTGCCATTTTTTCGCCACACTATTTTCTGACTTGCACGCCATCACAACCAAAAACACTATTTGCTGCCCACATCACAAGATCATCAACTTCACACCACTGCCTGTCTGTGCACCACACGCTCTTCTACCCTGTATCTGTAGCCGATCTCACTAATTCGAATTCGACTGGCTTACTTTGATGCGCTCACTTATTATCTTTGCCTTACTCTAAGTATACCCATGCCACTTCTGTCCCTAAGAAAAGCTCCGACGCCGATAATGTTTACTTTGGGAAATCATAGCACGCAAATCCCCATCCATCAAACCACTCCTGCTCGGCCGCCTCCGCCAATAAGGCCAACTTGTCATCAAGTAAATCTAATGACCTGGGAGGAAGCATAGCCGAAACTAACAATAAACTCCAACTGATCAAGGAAGCCACACTGAAGACTTCCCCTCTGCCATCAATCAGTAAACCCAGGGCAAACACGCCCTTCCAAGACTCAGTGTAAGCGGGTAGTTACTTGACTCCATTAAGACGGAAATATACAGCCACACTGCCAACCTCAAACGTGTCATGGTTTTTGTTGTCCCTGGGGGCCTAATTCGAAAGCCAGTCAAACGTTATGCTCAGTGCACGCAGTACGGCTCACCACAGATGTCATCTCTTCAGGCCGCGCATAAATTCCCCGGGGTCATAACTGTCTCTCTACTATTCCTGTTCTTGGACAACCTAACAGCCAGGGGGTTCGCTCTTAGTAAACTGAAAACTGCTGCCCGATTATCACATAAAAGCATGAAGATACTCTCCAGTAATACCACTCTACAGCGGAAGATTTCTCGACCATCCAAAATTATCATCACTTCACCCTTACCCACTGGGCCAATTGGCCCTTATGCAAAACCGATTTAGTGCTACACAGGAATGATTCCACCAACCAGCCTAGCACCCTCCGCTGTCTACTTGCACACTGTTAACCTGGACTGGAATAACTCCTCGCCACTGGTCTCACTTCCTTGCAAACGCCCCTGCATGGCGTCCCCATTGGCAGCTTCCGTCTTGAGTTCTGCAGCCCCCGACAACGTGCTCCAAATGACCCTTTGCCTCAACGTCGTCCCCACACTCTCGAATCGTGGCACAAAAGCCCAAAATCGATAGTGACTGAACGCCCGGCCCCCACCGTACTAGCCTCCACCAGTCAACCCAGCCTCTTCAACGCACCTCTAAAAGTCACTCATTCGAAGGGCTCCACCTACTACCCGCTCGGTGCGGGATTTGGTCCAGTATCTCAGCGCCACAACTCAAGTTTCTTCGAAGCCTCTCATGAGCATGCCAGGAACCCCCCTCCCGGAGGTCTACATTCGGCCAGGCACTCATTTCATGCATTCACCTTCGCTCCCCGCCGAAATTCACCGAAACCCTACCCTCTGCCCTCGTGGGGACTAAGTAGTTGTACTGTCCCCCAACTCCATATGAAACCGTCGAGCCTGATTCTCTCGGTAGCCACTCCAGCTATTCTCGTGCCATCAACCCGTTTATTTTCCTCCTCTTACCTCTGCTTTTCCATCCCACTTCTGAGAACATGCGACGCTTTCACCACCCATCTACTTCGCCAACATATCATTTGCATGTATCACAGTTTGAACTTGTAACTGTCCACTCTAGTGTATATTACCTCATTACCTGAAACAGTGACCTAGTTGTGCAAACCACTGCGGCACACCAAAGTGCAGCTGCTAGTACTTATAGCGAGCTGGAGTTATAGATTATATTGGTTATTCACTGCTTCAATTCCATTTAATAACATTCTACATGGCTCATCTAGCAAATCCCCCTTGATTCTCGCCACAGTAAGATCCATCTGGCGTTTTTACACCCCACTCCCTACCCAGTCAGCACAAGGGGTCGAAAAAACACCCCCAAACGGTACATTCCGGGACTGTTCTTCAAAATCTCATTTTTATGATAAATAAGTTCGGCAATGGTACTAATTTGGCCCGAAATGGCCAACTGCGAAGTTTAATCCCCATAAACCTCATGGTTTTGGAGATATATGCACTTTATTTTTTTGCTGCTTTTTATCATTTTCCGGTGGTTGTCTCGATTTTTCAAGCATATAAGCACCCAAATTTATCACTATAAATGAGTACCTTTCCTTTTTTCGACAACTCGAGCATGCTGTTCATGAAACACCATCACTGAAGTTTTTGGCTTCTTTTGTTTTACTGAGGTGCGCCATTCTGTCAAGTGATCCGTCGAAGGTTACACACTAGCCGTAAGTGGTCTTGTAACGAGTCTTCACTTTCGTTAATAACGACGTTTTGTATCACGTTTATGTATTATTTCAGTCAATAAATATAGCTTACATTTTTAATGTCCACTGCAGTGTCCGTCTATCCCTTATTAGCTCAGTATTGACTAATTAACGGAATGGCTGTGTTCGTTGTCATGTTTCATGGAAGGAACTACGTTTTTCACGTGACTAGTAGATTTTTACAATTATTCACGAGATACGCTTTATGTACTGCTATATGCTCTTTAAATTCGAACCATATCTGGTAGCTGTCATTGCACAAAATGAGACGATGCCGCCGTAAGCGAGTGTCAGTTCCTGGGTGCTCGAGAACTACCATCTAGCGACGGCAAAAAGCTTCAGTCAGAGCCGCCTATGCCACAGTGGAATCTTTGAATGCCTCGGATATTGACAATTGGTTAAACGCTGTAAATGGCAATGTTTTCCAAGTATTGTGAACCCTAATGGCTATAAAAACTAGATGATTTGGTGAGGATGTCATCATCCGGGGAAATAAATAAGGTCTGCGAGGTTTAGCCTGATGCTGTCCATCGGCCGACCGATGTCGGTACACTGGACATTTCTACAGGCTTTTATGGGTATTCTATTTAAGTTATTCTTCTAGTTAGATATTAAGGAACGCTGAAGATGATGCACAAGACTTACAAGCCAGTGAAGACGAGGAGAACTCGTGGTTTGCACACACATTTCACGCCTCAGGTAACTTGACTGCTTGAAGCATTGACCTTTAATAAAAGACGGTATCACAGAAATCCTTGCGGAGAGCAGAAATGTGGAGGAAGACAGCTCGTTGTTGTGTCCACTTACTCCACCCATTAATTCAGACTCAATGCCAGGACCTTCGGCACGTTCTGTTGCACGACAGGCAGCCGTACAAATGCGTCTCTCGATGGAGAATGTGAGAACCATGCTTCGTATATTCAGGCAGACTCTCCCGGATTTGCTGACAGACCCGCAAACTTTGTTGAGATCATCACGTCAAACGCCAAAAAGGTCCGTAGGTAACGGTAAATAAGTCCACTTCGGGCTCGACGAATGTTTGAAGCTTGCAATGGATTCCAGTGCAGTGCACACAACCTATGAGATAGCAATTCAGTTCAAGTAGACGGTCTGACTTTGTTTCGTGGGTCATCTCAGCAGCTGTGGCCTATTCTAGGCCGTGTGCTCAAACCATTACCACGGGTGTTTATGGTGGGTCTCTACCGCGGGATGACAAAACCCGCAGACGTGATGGAATACTTGGATGACTAATTTCGAGAACTGAAATCTCTACTCACTCGAGTCAATTATGTTCGAGGTGCATGCAGACGTTTCCGTGTAGTTTTGTCTAGCGTTATAGCTGATGCCCCGGCTAAAGCCTTGATAAAACAAATAAAGTACCATAGTGGCTATTTCAGTTGCCCACGGCGCACCCAACGAGGCAGTAGCATTGGTAGATGACTGGAGTTCTTAGGCAACCCACGAAAAGCAAGGACTGACGTTGACTACCGTTGCCGAAGACAACCGGACCACCACATGGGGGATTCGCCCTTCGAGAGTATGTCAGTTGACATGATAAACACGTTCCCAACGGACTACACGCATATGTTATGTCTTGGGATAATGAAGCGAACCCTTCTTTTGTTGCTTCAGTTTGGCAAACCAAGGAGAGCTCTGCTATCGGCTCAGTCATTGGCACGCGTGAACGAACATTTTCGGATAGTTCAAAAAGATATCCCCTGTGAGTTTCCACGAGTTTGTCGAAGGCTGGATGATCTAGAATACTGAAAGGCATCCAAGTATAGGCAGTTCTTGTAGTATATCTGACCGGCTGTTATTAAAGATGTGCTGCCTGTTGAGAACTACTCCAACTTTTTCAGCTTTTCGATTTGTGCGTACATAATATGCAGCGATAAGTGGCGTTCTCACTACATAGACTTTATCCACAACCACTGCTGCTTTATGGTGCAGGACTTCGTGAATTTGTACGGTGAGACTGAGGCGGTTTTCAGTGTTCACGCTTGGGTGCATATATGTGTAGATGCGAGGATTCACGGCTCTTTGGATTCATTCTCGGCCTTTCCCCTCAAGTCATATATGTAAACTATAAGGCAGTGTGTCACTAGTCGAAACACAGTAGCGGAACAAATTTTCGTAGGACAATGGAACTTTCTACGGAAGCGATAATGCATTCCGACATTCAATTTTGGGATGACACTCTATCTTCTGTCACCAAACGTGGGCTGCATAGGAAGACGTTTCGTCTGCTGAACACGGTTTACGCCTCGGAACCGCCGAACAACTGTGTTTTGATTGATAACCAACCGACGATCCTTATTGACATCAGTGACCACAAGGTGAAGTACCTTTATCTCAAAGGGAATGGAAATTTTTTCACTAATCCCATTTTGTCTGTGAATCTCAACATACACCTTTGTGAACAGCCATCTGAGGAAATTCTCTCCTGTAACTATAACGACATACGGTGTAAAGGGCTATTTGTTCCATACCGCGAAAACCTGGTATTTTATCCTATTGTGCATAGCTGGCTTTCTTGAAGGTAGTAAGTAAAATAGATTGTGACAAACCTTTACATTCCAGATGTTCACAGTAGTGGAGTTTGTGGGAGAAAACACGGCTGCTGTTGTTAATGACCTCTGGATGGTGGGGTCAGACCACTCTATGTGGCCTTCGGTTGTCGCTTCTCGTACGGAGCACTTAGTGCGCGATGATCATCCACCGCCGGTCAACTCAAAGGCATATTAAGTAAAGGTCCATAAAGCCGTCGGTAAGAGAGCATGACTATCACTCAGCTTCCTTTTGCAGATGACTATCAACAGGCTGCGAAGTCGCAACGAATACTAGAGGATGTCTGAATTACCATCCACGGATGCGACGCCGCCCATGGAAGGTTATGGGAAACGACCACAGTATGTGTTTAATTGCTAATGATGATATACTTGCAGTAAACCCGCATTTTTTCGGAATGTGACATTGATGATCTGGAGCCTTTAGCACGGGCCAGTAAGAAACTATTGTCTCCAGAGACACCGTTCTTAGAAGACCAATCAATTTGCCTTCCGCGTACCCCGCTGAAGTCACTGGGCCCAAATCTTAATGTGCCAACAATAATAGCGTAATTACCGTCGCTGTATTCTCACAAATCATGTAGTGGTCCATCCGTCGGGAGACCTTGGACTTCCACTCCAACGGTGAGTCCCATGGCATCGACAAGCCGTAGGGTGGAGGAAACGCCATCCGCTCCCAAATCTCGTGGGAAGCCTAGTCCTCTTAGCAAGGACGTCATTTACGGTGAGAGTATTATGTGTAATAGCAGCTTCACTAAATCCTTATTAACTCAAGCCAACTTTCTTAGCTTCAATCAAGAAAAATACTTCGGAGTTGAAGTGCAAAATGGCCGAATTGCAGAGGCAAAATGCGAATTCAACTTCAAGGATCGTGTCCCAATGGGGGATCCCCGTAAACAGCGTTGATCACCTCGAGTCTCCAAATGAACGCTTGGAAAATGACAGCTACTACGAGCTAGCGGTGAGTGATAGTTCATTTTATTTTCTATTATTCAGGCCACATTTTTGCAGAATGTTTCCGGTACCAACTCTGGCGATTGCACAAGGGATATGATGCGTCAACTAATGTTGATAAAAGTTCTCGCGCAGATAAAAATGACGAGTGCACACAGAGGACCTGCCCTGGCGGGAACAAAAGTTTGTTCTCTTGTGACAGGTGAGTATGAGATTTTGAATTCATATTGCCATAGACGCAGTGCGTCGGAGGAACTACCCTGGCGCCACAACGCAGCTCATCCGAGAGACAATGTGTCATTGCTTACAAAGGAGTAAAGTTAGCTATCAAGAGATTCGGTATTACCGGTATCGCAACGTCGGCGTGAGTGACTTCTATTTACGATGTATTTCCTAGGTCCTTATCCTATATCACGCTATGCATCTATTGCGACATTTTCCATTTCCATACAGCAAGAGACTCCAGTCTCTGCCTCAATGTTTTTCATATTCACGGTAACCACTTTCCCACTTTGGAATAAATTTACCATTGGATTACTGTACAAGTATTTCGATTCCTAGTTCATAAAGATGTTAGGGTTTTGCTCATTGCACTTTGTTTTACAGTGAGGGATCAACTGAAAATGTCTCTCTTCCTATTTCAGGCACTGGAAAACATCAATTCCAGCGAACAGTTCTCATGCAACTAACAAATACGAACGACGAAACTCGGTATATATTGTGAATTTCTTCTACCACAGTAAAATTTACCCGTCAATATATGTTTCTTGCGTCAAAAGTATTGTCCTTTCTCTTTCAAAATCAGGAATGGAATTGTAGCTTGCAATTACTGGGAAAAAAGTGATTCCGAAAGTGGTAAAGTTACCTTGGGAAGTGAGAAATGAAAGCGGTGAGATGGGACGTTTCCGTTTAGTTATTTGACGCGCCGGACTAGTGTCGTTCGTTCTGGGGTCGTTTATGCAGTGCCATAAAAATAGGTGCGGAAATTGCGTTTATAATGTAATGCAGAAGGTACCCAAATATCGGAGGGTTCTTTGAGTGATCGGCCGAAAAGCGCCCCCAAACCGACCCACTTTTGTTTCAGTGTGGTCTTTTTGAGGTCGTTTTTGGGGTCAAACGGGGTCGACCTAGGGACTATTTCGTGGCTATCTGGGGACCATTGTTCTGACTGGGTATCACCCAGCTTCTACATTATTCTCGCTACCCATCCACTGGTGCACTTCCTGCAGTTTCTGTCCCACTGTGCCTCCATTTATTTGTTTTTTCTTCCATAAAAGAGCACTCGTTTTCCACCCGGTCCATCGACCCCATATCTACAATATACCTTCCCGCACAACCTGCTGCTGTGATCCAAGCAACAGTTAGTTACCTACCGTATCCTGTGTTGGTTGCACCTGTGCATGCCACAAAGCAAAATTCCTAATATCTCACTATTCCTCATCGTCCCAAGTTTCCTAATCCCAACTGTATAGATAGCTCAATTCCTATACCGCATCGTTGCATAAGTATCCCCTAGACCTTTGCGCACTTAGCACCCGGGTACACTCCTGGTCTGCTCAGACCTTTTGCTTGTCTCTGTCTAGTTGACCAAATTCCTGCCACCTCTCTACCTCCGTCATATATTTTTACTTATCATGCGAATACATTCCCCAACCAGTGCTCGGAAAATCCGTATCGCTAAAGCTAGCAAATCCAAACACACCCAACTCCTTCCAAAAACCAGGCCGTTCCCTGTCGCCCTCGTTACCATCGACGATGAAGCTTCCAGTAGTCCTAATGGTCTTAAGCAGAGTTTCGTCGAACTCAAAAACGGGGTCGAGCTGATTAATGAAATCCTTTCAAAGGTTTCACCCCTGGCTACTCTCCTTGTCCCTGTAGCCGCTACATCGCCCAAGAACTTGGTTTCGGTGGGAAGCCTCCTTGACTCTGTGTCTACTGAAATATACCACCACATTAACAACTCCGAGAAAGCAGTGGTTTTTAATGTTCCAGATAGCTCACCGCTTTCCTTAGCGAGACACAACATATTAAGTCTGTGCAATATGGCTCACTATGGATGCCATTGCAAGAGGCTACATAAAAAGTCCCAGCAGCAAAGCTCCCCCTGCTATTCCAGTTCATGGACGACCTAACAGCTTGAGAGTTCATCAGCAGCAAGTTGACAATTGCTGCCATTTCCCAGTATAAGGACATAAAATATTCCCTGATAAAACCCCACTCCAACGGGAAATGCTTCGCTTGCTGGGAAGCAACTCTGCATTGCCCATGCAGGCCGACCCCACTGGAAGTGACATGAAGGCCACCCAATGCCTCACCGCAAGAAGTCAAAGGCGACCCTGCGCCTCACCCTGCCTGCCTGCAAACCGCCGACTTAGATATGTCTAACTCGGCATCCCCGGTTCCGCTCCCTCACAAAAGCCCTTCTCTACCATCTCCCCCGGTAGCCCCTGACTTCAGTAGCTCTCGCTCCCCGACCACAGGCCCCAAATGGCACGCCACTTCAGTATTAAACCCGCGCTCCCCCATCACAGCCTCAGAATCAAAATAAAACCCTGGCACAATCATCGGCCCTCGCCTTAATAATAATAATATTAATAATAATAATGGTTTATTTCGGAAGCACCCGAAGCATGCCATGTGCATGATCGTGTAGATACAGGTGATGGAATGGACAGATATAATTCATGGAAATATGGAGACTCTCATGGAAATATTGGATAAAAAGGCTCAGAAGGGGGAATAAGGTAGGATGAAAATAGTATAAACGTATGCACACCATAGAGATTGCGTGGAGTTTAAATGAGCTCAAGAGGGGATTTGAATGGACGCCCGGTGAGTTTGAAATTCAAGGTCAGGTGGACTGAGTGGCTGGTCCCGGGCAATTACATATGGAGGCAGACTGATAAACATGGGAAAGGCTGGAAATCGGTATAAAGAACTGCAGTAGCGAGGAACGATGGAGAAAAAGGTGAGGTGCACTGCAGTGGATTAGATGACAATGAAGCATTGGTACTTTGCAGTGAATTGTCGGCGGACAGGACACAAAACTCACCGTAAAACAGGCAGCGAGCAATGCAAGACGTAAAGGGATGATCAGATGACAAAAACGATTTAGAAGGATTGGATACGGTAGATGTGAGGCACAGATGTAGAGGTGATGGATGCCTTTGATGACGGTCGTTGGGATGATAGCAAGAGAAATGGCAGGTAAGGAACTGCAAGATGCAGAGCGCGTGCACATAGAAATATATGCGTAAGTTTATATATATATATAGATTTAATATATATATATATATATATGTATAGGTTTAAGAGAAGCAGGAGCAATAACAATGGGGTCCTAGAAAGAAATTATCAGTCAATAGGAGCAGTAGGTAATGTTAGATCAATTGGTTGTAGGATTAACTTTGGAATGTCGTGGTGGATTAACTTAATGACAAGTGCACGTGACAGCCCTACGGAGAGAAAAATAGAATGCAAAAGCACAGAAGTGATGAAGACTGTCAGGAGCAGTTCATGGAAGAGTGAAGATGAAAGACAGGATCAAGGAAAACAGGTAAGAGTGGGTCTAATTATTTGATCAATGCGGG
Organism: Fasciola hepatica; assembly: GCA_948099385.1. Lineage (NCBI taxonomy): Eukaryota > Metazoa > Platyhelminthes > Trematoda > Plagiorchiida > Fasciolidae > Fasciola > Fasciola hepatica. Next base: position 13,421,219 of record CANUEZ040000182.1, read on the forward strand.
TGCGAGATGTAGTGACGGACTAGAGGAATCGGGTAGTGACAGGTCAAACAATTTGGAAGTGTAAAAGAACGTCACGACGTAACGTTGTCATTACAATGGTGGAACATGGAAAAGCGGACCACACTGGAAGGTACAGAAAAATGCCTGTAGAGAGCAATAAACGGATCAAGGGATCAAAGCAATGACCGAGGAGACACAGGTAAGAAATCACCAATCAGATCATTTTACTGCAGATGAAACACGAAGAAGGCGGACAAGGAAGCGGGAAGCCCCGAGATAAGTGGACCAGTAATAGAGCAAAAAGGCCACAAAAAATGAATGCGCGAAGGAGTTGGGGCAATGGAGCTGGAGAGCTGTGTGCCGGCAGACAATTGAACAGGTGGATGCTAATCAGGACATTGGAAAGAACCGCAGAGGAATCGCGGGGCCAAGTGAGGAAGATATGGTGGTGGTGATTAGATAATAAATACGACTGTAAAAGATGCGATGTTTGGAGCGGCAATTTCTAATATGCGGATTGGGCATGAGTGCGGGTGCGGTTGGTGCATCATGGCATGGGGCACGAGGAGGGATTAACAGGGCGACAGGTTTTTGGAAGCTATCAATGGGCGTTCTGAGCAGAGGGTAACACCAAGCGCATAGATGATAGAAGCCAGCAATGACGGCAGGTGGGAAAAGAGTTATTGGCGAGCGTCGACAGAGAAGAGTGGTTAGGACGACAGTGACTCAAAGCGGTGAAAGTTGATGTAGAGAGAGGCAATAGGAAGGAGGACAAAACGGTAAGGTGTGCATACCATGGTAGGGCGACAAAAACGGGAAATGGAAACAGATGATAAGAGCTATAGGTGAACAAGCTGTGGCGGAAAAAAGATGAGAATGCAATTTTCAACCGACAGCATTGGATTCGGTAGTTCAAGAAAAGTTAGGGCGTGCCATCCGCAACCGGTGCTAGTTGGTGGGACTGGCCGTGCGCTGGGCACCCAACCTGAAAAACACTTCGTGAAGTGAACGCAGGAGGTGTGATCCACCAGTCTAGTTGCGCTCGCACATCGTTGCAGACGGCCTGCATGCCCGATGTGCGCCGGCCATAGCGGTGGATCTGACCGCGCCCCGCACTGTTGGGAGTGGCACGAGTGATCATGGATAATTGTACAGGGGACAAAACGACCACGATGGGGGTGCGTGAACCAGGAACAATTGACCAAGCCGTGAGACCATCGACAGGGAAGCCAACGGGAACAGCAAGTGGTAGACGACCGTGTAGCAATATTATCCAGGTGCACCTGCCAGGGAGATGGTAAGTACAGTGCCCGACGTGGTTGGCCGTCAGCGGGGATCACTGGAGAGGGAAAAGGGATAGAGAAGCGCAGTCTGGGTGTGCCCCAGCTGAGAATCAACGGATACTGAGGAGAAAAAAAGTGAATGTGATGGATAAGAGATGAACGTAGGTGAGAAATAGGGTTACCTTATGATGACAGGCGGTAGGTTCGCTGTGGATCAGTGAAGGCAATGGCCTTAGTTCACGGGGTGTACCTAGTGGCTTGTGACGCAGAGGTAGTAGAGTTACAGTGTGAGACCTCTTTCAAAGGCCAGGTCGGCGGGGACGAGCTCATTGGTGAGCAATATAGCATTGGGGACTGTTAAGTAAGACAAAAGTGCGCGCCTAAAAGCGAACATTGAGGAGGCACTGCGTAAGCTAAGGGGCAGCTTATTCCAGGTTTTGGAATAGGCTGACAGAAAGAATCGGGACTTCAGACAGAGATTAGAATGAGGGACAGTGAGAGAGAAGGCACGGTGCCGGATGGGGTAGGAGCAGGGCGCAGCGAATGAGATGGGATAAGAGCTATAGGCCTGGTTATGGATTAGCTTAAAGAGGAAAATCAGGTTGAGCCTCATGCGACGAATCCATAGAGGCTCAATTGGTAAGAGCTCACACCGCTGGCGGTATGTTAGGGCTAGGGATACGTCCAACAGCCTTCTGGTGAAGGTTCGCTGAACGTTCTCAAGAGATACAATGGAGGAACGTGGCCAGAGGCTGGAGGTAATGGGACAATATTCTGGGAGCGGTCTCACGTGTGAGAGATACATGGAGAGGCGACTGGCCGGTATTAGGAAACACCGATTGATCAGGCCTAGGGTTCTCTTAGCCTTAGCGATTTGGAATGATGCCTGTTCGGAGAAGGTAAAGGAACAAGAGTAGCGTACGCCAAGATCGGTAACCATGGGGTGTATGCGGATGGGCAGGCCGTCCAGACAAATTGGGCCGGGTGGTACGGTGCACTTGTATGGTAGGAGGAAGCTTTTCTCCGCAGAGAATTTCATGAACCGCAAGACGCACTCAGTTTGGAGAACGAGTAAGTCATGCAATATGTTGCATAGAGTCACGGATAGGTCACTGGGGAGGAAAGAGTACACTATTTTTATATCGTCGGCAAAGAGGAAAGGAGTGCCGTGTCGAATAGAAGAGAAAATGTCATTGATATAAATAAGGAATATTAATGGGCCTAGGACACTGCCTTGGGTGACGCCGCTAGTAATTGGTTTGGCGGAAGATAGGTGGCCATCGACGAGCACAGCTTGTGATCTGTTAGAGAGATAGAAGGATATCCAGGAGAGGAGAGGGTCAGTAATACCGAGAGATCGGATTTTGGCCAACAGATGCATATGGGGAACACGGTCAAAAGCCTTAGACATGTCGAGGTACAGGACAGATACAGAGTTGCCGGCGTCGGCAGCAGACGATAGGACATTGAGAAAGTCAAGCTGGCAGGAAGAGCAGGAACGGGAGTTCAAGAAACCATGCTGACCAAGGTTCAGCAGGTTGTTAGATAAGAGGTACTGGACAATGTGTCCTTTGACAATTCTCTCCATAATTTTGCGGACTACTGGGGTGTGATTAATGGGCCGATAGTTATCTGGGTCGTGTAATACGCCCTTTTTGAAGCGCGGAACTATAACAGGATTTCCATTGAGGGGGGACGAAACTGTGAATCATGGAGGTGGTATACATATTAAGTAACAAGAAAGGGAGGTCAAGACCACCGAAACGGAGGAGGGCCGGTGGGAGATTATCTGGTCCCGGTTTCGAGGAAGGTTTAATAGACGAAACTGATTTTTCAATTTCTAGATGGGTGAAGGGAATCGATGAAAGAGAGGCAGAGGTGCAGGGCTGGATTGCAGGAGGGGGAATACCAGGACAGCTTATAAGGGAGGAAGAAAAATGCTCATTGAAGGCCTCAGAAACAGATTCTGGAGTATTAGCGGTAGATGAGCCGCAGATGAGGAACTTGGGCGAGGTGTGATTGGATTGATTGGACCTTTTACTAAGCAGATTGGACAGGTAGCCAGATTTGTTTGGGTGTGCTAGGGCGATGGCCTCTTGCCTTCTCAGATGCGAATCGACCATGCAACGCAGCCTCAGTTGTAGCTGGTCTATGCGCAGGAGAATTGTAAGGTCGTGTGATCTAGCGAAGGTAAGTTGCAGCTTAGACAGCTTACGCTCTAAAAGTGACAGGCGTGAGGTGCTGGAATTGGGGCATGGGTCGACACATGGGTTGGCGGTATTTAGGCAGTGTAGGAGGTTGGAGTAGAGAGAGTTCACGACCGTGAGGGGATCGGATGAAAGAAAAAATGTGTCCCAGTTAAGGGAGCGGATTATCATTGGCACTAGTGGCCAGTTACAGGAAAGGTAGGAAGTCAGAACAGGGGGAGAGGATTGCATCGGATGAGAACAGCTGAACTTGCACCTGACAATACGGTGGTCGCTACTCGGGAAGTGATCAGTAATCTGGGTGATCATATCAGGAACATCAATGGAGAATACTGGGTCCAAGATGTTGTTCCCCCTAGTAGGGCAGGAGACATGTTGGGTCCATCCACCAAGACGGACACAAGAAAGGAAGGTGGAGAGGGCGGGAGGGCTAGTATGGGAGAACCAGCAAATTGAAGGAAAGTTAAGGTCACCCGCAATAATTTTTGCACTGGCAGAGTAGTCAAGCTCAGCATCAAAAAGAACCACGGCAGAGTCAATTTTTGCAGGCTCCAGACCCGGGGGGACGTAGACGCAGCCAAGGAGGAGGTTCTGGCTGGAGGCGTGAATGGATAGCCATAACGAATCCTCAATAAGGAGAAGAGGGGGTGGTCGATAACACTAGCGTGGATAGTGCATTTGACAAAGGCTAAACAGCCCCCTCCACGCCTGGACTAGCGGGTGTTCGAGAAGCATTGATACCCAGCTATGCGAACAAGGTCAAGCGAAGCATCATCTGACAGCCAGGATTCAGTTATTAGTATAATGTCAGCGTTTGACGTAAATGCCAAAGATCGCAGGTGCGATATTTTTCTAATTATTGAGCGAGCGTTAATAAGAACTAGTAGGAATGAGTTCAGTGTCGGTGTGCGCAAAGCATGGATGCCAGGTGCAAGACTATTGGGATCGCTGTGGCGATAGGAGTTGGGTCTCAGTGGGGATAGAGCGTCAGTAGAAGGGGGAGGGCAGGCAGTGTTGGGTGGGGGACGGAAAGTAGGAGAAGCGATAGCATTAGGCGCAGCCGATCGCTGTGGGTGATCAATACGGTGGGTGTGCAGCACACCACTGATGTGGGCCGGAGGGGTGTCAGACGGTGCAGAGGGAGGGGGCACCATATGGCAAAGTGAGAGGTTAAGGATATCTGTCGAAGCGGGGTGGACAGGGGGGAGTGCGTGGTGTGAGGTGCTGGGTGGCATGGCCTCGAGTGGGTAGCGAACAGTGATATGAGCCTGTGAAAGTTTATTGATATGGTCCATAGGGCGACTAGCCATATGGCCACGGGTGCGGAGGGCACCGGTCGGGAAAAAAACGAGATCTTGGCTGCAGGTAACCTACCTGTTTGGCAGAGTCAGTATAAGGCCGGTAGGTCGGTATGGGGGTGAAGGCATGTGGGAGAGTAACTGGGACGTAGTGTGAGGTGGGGGGGCGGGAAGGGAGTGGCGAAATTTGGAAAGGTTTGGAGGCAGGGGAGCCGGTAAGTGGGGGGGGGGGGTGGGGCGAGGAGGCGGGATACAGGTACGAACCTAGAGTATCTGCTAGGGTATGTACGTGGTACTTCAGGGTTAGATGAGGGTTGGTGGAAGGTGAGCAGGGGGGAACAGCGGAGGCATGCTGGGGCTATAGTATGGAGGGTTGGTGTTTGGGGGGCAGGGAGGGATATACGGTAGCAACGGAGATGGAGGGTTGGTGTAACCTATGCGATCAGAGAGAGGGAAAGACAGTGGAAGGGGGTGCGAGGCAGTGGAAGGGTGAGTGGCACTGGCAAGGCCCTGAAGGTCACTCCTACTCAAAGGGACGATGGCGTTAGACGGATCCGGATGGTGGCCCAGTTGGTTATCACCTGGAGGATCCGAGAGTTCGCTATAGGCAGAAGCCGATTGAGAGTGGGGGGTAATGGGTGAGGTGATTAGTTGGGCAAGTGCGGACCTGGTAGGAGTACCAGGTATGCTTAAAGGGGGATTAGAGCGGCACTTATGAGGATAGAAACGAAGCGTCGCGGCTGAGCTAGCAGCTGGTGGGTAGTTTGTAGAGTCGTTAGAGCGAGAGCGGCGGGTGACAACACTTGTCAACGGCTCGGAGGACGGATTGGAAGTAGTACGGCGGGGGCTGTTGGTTGTACCAGGGTCTTGTTTTGGCTCAGAGACTATGACGGGGGAGCGCGGCTTTAATACTGAAGTGGAGTGCCGCTTGGGGCCTGTGGTCGGGGAGCGAGAGCTACTGCTAGTAGAGGCTCTTGGGGGAGATGGTAAAAAAAGGCGTTTGAGTGGAAGCGGAACCGGGGGTGGGGAGTTAGACATATCTAAGTCGACAGTTTGCGGGCAGGCATGGCGAGGCGCAGGGTCGCCTTTGACTTCTTGACAGAAGGGCATTGGGTAACCTTCATGTTGGTTAAAGTGGGGTCAGTTTGCATGGGCAAGGCGGAGTTATTTCTCAGCGAAAGAAGTATTTTCCGTTCGAGGGGGGTTTTATCAGAGAATATTTTGATGTCCTTATACGGCGAAAGGGCAGCAATTGTCGACTTGTTGCTAATGAACTCTGTAGCTGTCAGATCGTCCGTGAATTGGAATAGCAGGGGACAACTATGTCGCTGGGACTTCTTACGTAGCCTCCTGCAATGGCATCTATAGTGAGCCACGTTGCACGAACTTAGTATGTTGTGTTTCGCCAAGGAAAGTGGTAAGCGGTCTGGAACATTAAAAACCACTGCGTTCTTGGAGTTGGCAATGCGGTGGTATATTTCAGTAGACACGGAGTCGAGGAGGTGTCCCACCGAAACCAAGTTCTTGGGCGATGTAGCGGCTACAGGGTCAAGGAGAGTAGCCAGGGGTGAAACCTTTGAAAGGATTTCACCAATCAGCTCGACCTTGTTACTAAGTTCGACGAAACTCTGCGTTAGGCCATTAGGACTATTAGAAGCTTCACCGTCGACGTTAACGAGGGTGACAGAGCACGGCCTGGCTTTTGGGAGGGGTTGGATGTGTTTGGATTTGCCAGCTTTAGCGAGACGGATTTTCCGAGTACTGGTTGGGGGCCGGGATAGCATGATAAGTAGAAATATATGACGGAGGTAAAAAGGTAGCGGGAAGTCGGTCAACTAGACAGAGACAGGCCAAGTGTCTGGGCAGACCAGGAGTGTTCCTAGGTGCTACGTGTGCAAAGGTCTAGATGAGACCAATGTGGCAATGAGGTACGGGCAGTGAGCTATATGACCCGCTATATATACTGTTGGGCCCAGGAGACTTGGGACGATGAGAAATAGTGAGATAGAAGGAATTTTGCTGTGTGGTGTGCACAGGTTGAACCCTACAGGATACGGTAGGTACTTAGCTGTTGCTTAGGTCACAACAGCAGGTTTTGCGGGAGAGTATATTGTAAGTATGGGGTCAGTGGACCGGGTGGAACGAAAGTGCGCTCTTATGGCAAACAAAACAAATGAATGGAGGCACAGTGGGACAGAAACTTCAAAAGGTGTACCGGAGGATGCGTAGCAAAAATAAGGTAGGAGTTGGGTTATAGCGATGGGATGTAAAAACGCTAGATAGATCCTACTGTGGCGAGAATCAGGGGAGATTTGCTAAATAAGCCATGTAGAATGTAATTAAGTGGAATTAGAGCAGTGCATAATCAATGTAGTCTACAACTCTAAATTGCGATAAGTACTAGCGTCTGCACGGTGGTGTGCCGCAGTTGTTTACACAACTAGGTCACGGTTTGAGGTAATTAGGTGGTGCATACTAGGGTGGACACAATTACAAGTCTAAACAGTAGTATATGCAAAAAAAGAAAACGAGACAACCTAGATTTCACGCGGGCTTGGCCTTGACCTTGACCCGGAATGCTACTATTTCCCATCCGTCCTCCGAGCGTTTGACAAGTGTTGTCAACCACCGCTCTCGCTCTTACGTCTCTACCAACTACCCACCTGCTGCTAGCTCAGCGGCGACACCTCGTTGTTATCCTCACAGTTGCCGCACCAATACTCCCATGAGCCTACCTGATACTCCTACCAGGTCCGCACTTGTTCAGCAAATCACCCTACCCATTAGCCCCACTCTCAATTGGCTTCTGCTTATAGCTCACTCTCGGACCCTCCAGGTGGAAACCAGTTGGGCCAACATCCAGATCCATCTAACGCCATCGTCCCTTTAAGTAGGAGTAGCTTTCAGAGCCTCGCCAGTGCCACTCACCCTTCCACTGCCTCGCACCCACTTATACTGTCTTTCCCTCTGATCGAACGGGTCATACCAATCCTCCATCTCCGTTGCTACCCTATATCCATTCCTGCCCCCCAGGCACCAACCCTCCACACTACAGCCCCAGCAAGCCTCCGCTGTTCCCCTCTTCTCCCCTCTACCAATTCTCATCTAACCTTGAAGTACCACTTACGTACCCTAGCAGATACTCCAGGTTCGTACCTGTATCCCACTTCCTGGCCCCGCATCCCCACTTACTTCTCCCATGCACCTCATGAGTCTCCAAACCTTTCCAAATTTCGCCACTCCCTTCCCACTCCCACCCCACACTACGCCCCAGTTACTCCCACACATACCTCTACCCCCACACCGACCTACCGACCTTATACTGACTCTGCCCAACAGGTAGGCTACCCGCAGTGAAGATCTCTTTTTTTCTTGACCGGTGCCCTCCACACCCGTTGCCATATCACTAGTCGCCCTATGGACCATATCGATAAACTTTCACAGACCTATGTCACTGATCGCCCCCCACTCGATGTCATGTCTATTAGTGCCTTACATCCTGCACTCCGTCCTGTCCACCCCGCTTCGACAGATATTCTTAACCTCTCACTTTGCCATATCATGGCCCCTCCCCCTGTAACTCCTGAAACCCCTCGGGCCCAAATCAGCGGTCTATTGCACACCTACCGTATTGATCACGCACGGCGATCGGCAGTGTCTCATGCTAACGCTTTGCCTACTTTCTGTCCCCCATCCAACATTGTTCGCCCTCCCACTTCTATTGACGCTCTGTCCCCACGGAGATCCAACTCCTATCGCCACGGCGATCCCAATAATCTTGCACCTGGCATCAATGCATTGCGCACTCCGACACTGAGCTCCTTCCTAGTAGTTCTTACCAAAGCTGGACCAGAAATTAGAAACATATCGCATCTGGAATCTCTGGCATTTACCTCAAACGCTGACACTATACCAGTACCTGGACCCTGACTGCCAGATAATGCCTCGCCTGGCCTTGTTCGCATAGCTGGGTATCAATGCTTCTCGCAAACTCGTTGAGGGGGCTGTTTAGCATTTGTCAACTGTACTATCCAAGCTAATGTTATTGACCACCCCTCGCTTCTCCTTACTGAAGATTCGTTACGGTTCTCTATTCACGCCTCCAGCCAGAACCTCCTTCTTGGCTGCGTCTACGTCCCCCCGGGTCTGGAGCCTGCAAAAATTGACTCTGCCGTGGTTCTTTTTGATGCTGAGCTTGGCTATCGTGCCAGTGCAAAATTTATTGCTGGTGACTTTAACCTTCCTTCAGTCTGCTGGTCCTCCTACACTAGCCCTCCCGCCCTCTCCACCTTCCTTTCCTGTGTCCGTCTTAGTGGATGGACTCAACATGTCTCCTACCCTACTATGGGGAGCAACATCTCGTACCTAGTATGTTCTATTGATGTTCCTGAAATGACCCCTTTGATTACTGCTCACTTCCCGAGTAGTGACCACCAGGTGCAAGTTCAGCTGCTTCAGCTGTTCCCATCCGACTAAATCCTCTTCCGATGTTCCGCCTTCTTACCGTTCCTGTAACTGAAGCTTTAAAAAGGGTGCACTACACGACTCAGGTAAACATCGGCCCATTACCCACACCCCAGAAGTCTGCAAAAGTATGGAGAGACTTATCAAAAAGCACTTTTTTCAGTACCTCCTATCCAACAACCTGCTGAACTCTGGTCAGCATGGCTTCTTGAACCCTCGTTCATGTTCTTCCTGCCAGCTAGACTTTTTCAATATCCTATCGTCTGCTGCCGGCACCAGCAACTCTGTAACCGTCCTGTACCTCGACACGTCCATGGGTTTTAACCGGGTTCCCCATATGCATCTGTCAGCCAAAATCCAGTCTGTTGATATAACTGAACCTCTCCTCCCCTGGGCATCTTCGTACCTCTTTCACAGATCACAAGCTGTGCTCGTCGATGGCCACTTATCTTCTGCCAAACCAATTACTAACGGCGTCATCCGAGGCAGTGTCTTCAGCGCATTATTATTCTTTATCTACATCAATAACATTATCACTTCTATTCGCCACGTTACCCCTTTCCTCTTTGCTGACGATAAGAAAATCGTGTAATTCTTCCTCCCTTATGACCTATCCGTGACCATGTGCAACATACCGCCTGACTCACACTCTCTCCAAACTCGGTGCGTCTCGTGGTTCATGGAATTCTTTGCCGAGAAAGGCTTCCTCCTACCTTACAAGTGTACTGTACCACCCGGCCAAATTTGTCTGGACGGCCTGCCCATCCCCATACACCCCATGGTTACCGATCTTGGCGCGCACTACTCTTGTTTGTTTACCTTCTCAGAACATGCGTCGTTCCAAACCGCCAAAGCTAAGTGAATCCTAGGCCTGATTCTTGGATGTTTCTTACTGCCGGCCAGTCGCTTCTCCACGTATCTCTCACATGCGAGACCGCTCCTAGAATATTGTCCCCTAACCTCCAGCCTCTGGCCACGTTCCTCTATTGTATCTCTTGAGAACGTTCAGCGTACTTTCACCAAAACGCTGTTGGGTGCATCCATAGCCCTAACAAACCGCAAGCCCTGTGAGCTCCTACGGATTGAGCCTCTGTGGATTCGTCGCATGAGGCTCAACCTGGTTTTTCTCTTTAAGTTGGTCCATAACCGGGCCTGCACCTCTTATCCTATCTCATTCACTGCCCCCTGCTAGCACCCCGTCGGACATCGTACCTTCTCTGTCTCCCTGTCCTTCGTTCTAATCTCAGTCTGAAGCCCCGATTCTTTCTGTCAGCCTATTCCAAAACCTGGAATAAGCTCCCCCTTAGCTTACGTAGTGCCTCCCCACTGTTAGCTTTTAGGCGCGCTCTTGTGTTATACTTAGGAGTTCCCAATGCTATATTGCTCACCAAAGAGCTCGCCTCCACCGATCTGGCCTTTGAGAAACGCCTCACAGTGTAACTCTACTACCTCTGCGCCACAAGCCACTAGGTGAGCCCCATGCCCGATACTTCCCCTTTCTCTAGTGCCGCAAACTACGGCCATTGCCATCCCTGATCCATGGCAAAGTTACCTCCTGCCTTCATAAGATAACCCTGTTGCTCACTCACGTCCATCTGTTATCTATCATTTTCATTTTTTTCTCCTCAGTATCCGTCACTCCTCAGCTGGGGCACACCCAGGCTGTGCTTCTCTATCCCTTTTCCCTTTCCAGTGATCCTCGATGACGACCAACCACGTCGGGCACTGTACTTACCATCTCCCTGGCAGGTGCACCTGGATAATACTGCCACACGTTCGTCTACCACTCACTGTTCCCGTTGGCTTCCCTGTCGATGGTCTCACGTCTTGGCCAGTGGATCCTGGGGCACGCACCTCTATCGCGGTCGCTTTGTCCCCTGTAGAGTTATCAATGAACACTCGTGCCACTCCCAACAGTGCGGAACGCGGTCAGATCCACCGCCATGGCCGGCGCACATCGGACGTGCAGGCCATCTGCAACGATGTGCGGGTGCAGTTAAACTGATGTATCACACCTCTTGTGTTCACTTCAATAAGTGTTTTTTCCGGTTGGGTGCCCAGCGCACGGCCATTGCCACCCACTAGCACTGGTTATGGATCACACGCTCTAACCTTTCTCGGACTACCGAATCTAATACTGTCGGTTGAAAATGGCATGCTCCTCATCCTTTCTCCGCCGCGGTCTGTTTGCCTATAGTTCTTATCATCTGTTGCAACTTTCCATTTTTGTCGCTCTACCACGGTACGCAAGCCTACGCATTCTGTCCTTCCTCCTATCGCCTCTCTCTACATCAACTTTCATTGCATTGAATCACTATCGTTCTAACTGCTCTCCTCTGCCGACGCCCACCAATATCTCTTTTTCCACTTGCAGTCATCACCGGCTTCTATCCTGTATGCACTTTTATTACCCTTTGCTCAGAAAGCCCGTTGATAGCGTTCTTATGCCCCACAGTCTGTTGTTTTTCTAAATCCCTCCTTGTTCTCCCTCTTCATGCCCAATGCCATTATGCACCAATCACACCCGCACCCATGGCCAATCAGCATATTAGAACTTGCCGCTCCAAACTTTGTTTCTTTTACTGTCGCTTTTATTATCTAATCACCACCACCATATTTTCTTTTCTTGGCTCCGCGATTTCTCCGTGGTTCTTTCCATTAGGCTGTGTCCCGATCAACTTCAACCTGTTCAATTTTCTGCTGGCACACAGCTCTCCAGGTCCGCTGCCCCAACTCCGTTGCGCATTCCTTTTTTGGGCCTTTTGTTCTATCACTGGTTCACTTACCTTGGAGCTTACTGCTTCCTTCTCCGCTTCCTTCGTGTTTCATCTGCAGTAAAATGATCTGATTGGTCAGGTCTAACCTGTCTCCTTGGTCATTGCTTTCGTCCCTTGATCCGTATATTGCTAGCTACAGGCGTTTTTCTGTGCCTTTCTGTGTGGTCTGCTTTTCCATGTTCACGGATTGTAAAAACAACGTTACTTCCAGATGATCTTTTACAGTTCCAAATTGTTTGATCTGTCGCTACCCGATTCCTGTGGTCCATCACCACGTGTCGCACCCGCACTGATCAAATAATTAGGCCCATACTTACCTGTTCTCTTCGATCCTATCCTTCATGTTCACTCTTCCATGAACTGCTCCTCACAGTCGTCATCTCTTCGGTGCTTCTGCGTTCCTTTTCTCTCTCTGTTGGGCCACCTTGCGCACCTGTCATGAAGACAATTCACCACGATATCCCAAAGGTAATTCTACAATCATTTGATCTAACCTTACCTACCCCTCCTAATTACTGATAATTTCTTTCTAGGACCACATTGTTATTGCTCCTGCTCCTCTTATATGTATACATACATATATAATATGTATATATACCTGCGCATATATGTATATATGCATTCGCTCTGCATCTTGCAGTTCCTCACCTGCCATTTCTCTTGCTATCATCCCGCCGACCGCCATGATGTGCATCCAGCCCTTCTACACCTGTGCCTAACATCTACCGTATCCAATCACTCTAAGTCGTTTTTGTCACCTGATCCCCCATCTAGGTCTTGTGTTGCTAGCGCCCTGTTTTACGATGAGTTTTGTGCCCTGTCTGCCGACCATTCACAGCAGAGTACCGAGGCTTCATTGATATCTAATCCTCTGCAGAGCACCTCACTTTTTTCCATCGTCCCACGCCACTGCAGCTTCTTATACGGATTTCCAGCCCTTCTCATGTATACCAGCCGGCCTCCAGATGCCTCTACCCGGACCGTTCATACTCCCCGTCTGACCTTGACTTTCGAACTCACCAAGCTTCCGTTTAAATGTGCCCTTGAGTTCATTTAAACCCCAACCTATCCTTTTTTCATCCTACTTTATTCCCCCTTCTGAGCCGTTTTATCCCGCTTTTCCATGCAAATTTCCACATTTACATGAATTATATCTGTTCATTCCATCATCTGTATCAACAAGATTACGCACGTGACAGACTTTGCGGGTCTCCGAAATAAACCAATATTGTTATTATTATCATTATTATTACTTCCTGTTTACCTGACTACAGCCCCTTAGTTGGTGTTCTCGGTACTCTCCAGTCGCTTTCCTCAGCCCTTCCCCACAATCCTTATCTTAACCTGGATTGCTGTGTAAATATGCAAACAACAATCCCCAAGTGCGGGCCTGGATCCTGCCCCTCCACTCCCGTAATCCTCCTCCAAAATAAGGGAATCTATATCTTCCAGGAGATCCCAGCTTTTTCGGCAACCAGCCACTCTTATTCCAACCCTAATCCCACTATCCAAACTTCACTCTCCTACATCCGTTCACCCCTTCGCCCACATACTTCTCTCTACCGGTCCTGTCCAACAGGCACGTTAATAACTGCCTAAACACCATTTTTCCTTGAGAAATGCCTGCCACCTCCCCGGCCCTGTCACTATCTTCCTTGCACACAGCACTGATAGACTCTTGCCAACCCACTCCGTTGATCATTCAGGACGGTCGGCGAACCCTCTTGCTGCCGCTTCGCTTGTTCACTGTCCCGCCTCCAAACAATAACTCCGATCACTTCTGCCGAGGCTTAGCCCCCTTCGAGACTCAAATCCCATCGTCAAAGCAATATGGATGGTCTTACTTTTTACACCATTATGTGACGTACCCCGGCGCCGAATCCTTTCCTGCTAGACCTCATCGATACCTGATCACCATTTTGGAAAATATCACACCTGCCATCCCCGGCGTTCACCTGGAACCGTGGCAAAATACTGGTAACTGAATTCTGGCTCATTGTAAGAATCTCTTTGGACCTTGAGCGCATAGCTGGATATCACCGCTTCTCCAAAACTCGCCAGTCCCGGCGCGGTGGTGACTGCTTCGCCTATATCCAGTGCACTATCCACACTAGTGTGGGCGACCACTCCTCCCTTGTAATAACTGAAGATTCAATATGGTTTTCTGTTTACGCCTCCGACAGGATCTCCTCCTTGTCTGTATCTGCATCCTCTCGGGTAGAAACCACTTCAAAATAAACCCTTTCGCGGACGTTTTGCGCCGCTTTTGTCTGCATTGTCAGCGCAAAAATTGTTATCTTGGCGGTAACCTCTCCCTTATCTGCTGGTCGTCTTAAGTTAGCTCTCCCGCCGCTTCGCCTTCCTTTCTTGCGTTCGTTTTGGTTGGTGCGCCTCATATGTTGCCTGCTTCGCCGGGGAGTTTGGGGGTGGGGTGGAGAACAAAGGCTTGGACTCAGTATTCTCAGTCAGTACTTCTTAAATTACTGCTTACTTCGCTGACCACTTCCCAGGTAGTGAACGCCCTATTGTTTTATGAAAATTCAGCTGCCCCCACCCTTGTTCTGGCCTGCCACGATTTATAGGACTGGCCTCTCGTACCAACTATACTCTGCTTCCCTAACAAAGACGATCTAATTCTCTCCCCTAATAGTCCCTTCTTCGTCAACCCTCCCTAATTCAAACTATTACAATGCCCAACCACCACTAACCGCGTGTTGATCCAAGCTCCAGTTCCCTCAGCTCCCCCTGTCTTTTTCGGTACCTAAGCTGGTCAAGCTGCAAATGTCCCCTGGCAGATTACGCAAGTTTCGTACTCTCCTGAGCAGCTGCATCGAGCTGCGTCGCAAGTTCCAGTGGTATCAGAGACGAGGGGAGATCACCTCTTGAGAGCAGTCCCGACAAAACCAGCTGTCTGCTTAAACTGCCTGGTAAAATTTTCAGCATCCTCGCCGTTTCATGGCCCAAGTTCCCCGCCCATAACTCATTCACCGCTGAAGCCCCAGCGTCTATTTCTGGGACCTTAATGGACCACCTTTCTTCTCCACTTATCATCTACTCTGGCACCCCTCCATCTTCCATCCACTGCAGCATCTCGGCTTCTCTTTCATCGACTTCTTCCCCCTTTCTGATACCCGCAAACTAGTCTCCTCCTATAAAACTCTGGGACCTCCCACCGGCCCTTTCTCTTCGAGGCTGTCGTGATCTATCTTTGGCTTACATAATATATGCAAGATCTCTATGCTTCGTAGCTCTGTAGTTCCTTGGCGGAAATTTTGCTATCACCCCAAGCTTCGGAAAAATCAGAAAATTGACCGAAATAACCACTGGGCAAAATAACCACACCATTGAATTTCGCTAAATCATGGAGATGTCCATAGAAGAAAGTTGTTCACTATCTAACAAGCGCATGAACCCTAATCAGCATGGTTTTCTGAATCCCACTCTTGCCCCTCTTGCCAGCTTCACTTTCCTTATATCCAGTCCTCCATAAATAAATCCGGCAAGTCTGTTTCAGTTCGTATCCCGACATGCCTGCTGCTTTCGACCGAGTGGTTCATATGCACCTGACAGCCAAAACCTGATCTTTCTTTACATCGGACCCTCTTCTTTCCTGGTCATCCTCGTATCTCTCCTCTAGGTCATAGGCCGCCTTGGTCAAAGGTCACCGACCTTCTGTCGAGTCCTTCAACAGTGTCATTGCCCAAGGGAGTGTCTAAGGCCCACCACTGCTCTCCATCTATATCGACGACATATTTTCTTCTTCT
This sequence comes from Fasciola hepatica, assembly GCA_948099385.1. Taxonomy (NCBI): domain Eukaryota; kingdom Metazoa; phylum Platyhelminthes; class Trematoda; order Plagiorchiida; family Fasciolidae; genus Fasciola; species Fasciola hepatica. Next base: position 13,437,012 of record CANUEZ040000182.1, read on the forward strand.
TGCAAAGGCACCTCATTCCTCTCAGCTGATTATATCATAATAGTTCGCTCCTTTAATTCTGAAGGGCCAACTACTACCCTAGTCGAAATACCGGGTGGCTTATCCTCCCTCCGAGGTCGGTACACTTAATGGTTCGTGGATATCCGCTGATATAAGATTCCTGTTATTTTACAAATGATTTGTACCGCCTGGTCAAATTATTCTGGACGGCCCTCCCATCTCAATATACCCCACCACTATTGATCATGGCCTACGCCGCTCCTACTCACTTACCTTCTCCTAGCAGGCACTGTTCCAAATCACTAAGTCTGGATGAACCCTGTGTCTGATCCACCGATGTCCTCAATTGCCAGTCAGTCGGATTTCCGTGTATCCCCGTCATGTAAGACCAATTCTGTGGCACCGTTTTTGTTAAATCTCCTTAGGCGCCTAACTAAGTTAATTAGGAATTCTCCTCGACTACTTCTGCTCTGCCCTTGAAGTCCGTGCACCACGTGTTCCGAGTTATGGATGACGCTCCTCACCATTGTCTGTTTCACATTTTGGGTGCTGTCATCGGTCATAAGATTTTGTTTTTTCCTAGAATCGGGACTTTTGTGTTTAATTCAATCTTATTTTCTTCTCTGGTCGGACCTCGACCATCATGACATTTTCACAATTAGTGCACCACTCGCCGCCCTTAGCCTGACATGGAAATCCATTCCAGCTATTTTGTCTTCCAGCACACTTGATGACACGCACATGCACACATAAACGCAACCTGCCAGACGATCCACTGACCCTTCATTCTTCATCTCTGTCGATTTGTGCCCACCTCAGTTCCTTCATTTAGATGATTACTCTTTTGGGCGACATGACACTGTAGTCTCTGTTCTACTCGCGAGTGACATGAATTATCATTTATCATATTTTGTGTGACTGCCGGTGACTAGGATTACCGGCATTTTTGAATACAGACGAGGGTCCTCTTGTGGACTCCCCGACACAGCCGCGGCTGTTTTTGTTTGACGCACCACTATTGACGGTGCCCATTGCTTTTGCAGGCAAACCCTTTGGATACACCAGTGAGCTATCTCATTCCCCATGGTATGCTATAAAATTTAGTTCCTTATTTCTTCATCGAAAGGGGCACTTCTTTTCGGAATGTTCATTGAAAAGCTGCCACAGCCGAGATACCTCACCCTTTGAGGTATGTATTATCGAACAATTTATTGATCGATTGTTGCCCAGTAGAGCCATGTATCCGAATAGTCGCGATGTTTATTACTGTCCTTCCGGGGCTTTAAGCGTATTTCAGTCTTCCGGCCAGTCACAAGGGGGATTTTCGCTCTAACTCCTTGAGCAAAACTAACAGGCGAATCACTTCCATCCACTGGCCACATTCTCCTGGTATAGCCCCAGAAATGTCCAGCATGCCTTCACCAAAACGACCCTGGGCCCACCCATAGCCCACATGTTGCCCCCTCGCCGCGAGTTCCTACACAATGGCCTTCCATGGGCTCACTGCTTGTGGCTCAACCTAGTATATTGCTTCAAGTTGGTCTAGGACCAGGTTCACACTCTCAAAAATATCTCATTCCCTGCCTCTTGATCTATCCCCTTACTAAATAGTTTTTCTCCTCCCCTTGCCTCTATCTCCTCTTGATCTGATGTCTCGATTCTTCCCGCCGGCCCATTTCAAACTTAAGAGTTAGTTGCCCCTCAGTACGTACGGTGTCTTTTCACTGTATACTTTGAGGTGCACTCTCCCTATCAGCCGAACTGTCTCCAAAGTTATACTGACAGCAAGTCAGCGTGCCCTCACTGATCTGACTTCTGTAAAACACCTCACTGTCTAACGTTGCTACTTCTGCGCCATTAGCCGGTACCTATAACTAATGTCTTTCCCTCTTCGCTACCTTAATATCTGGAACCATAATCACTGACGTACCTCATCCGCTGTGGATTTATCTCTTGTTTTTGGTGTGAAACTCCCACTCCTTATCTACATCCATCTCTGTTGTCCATCCTACCGCACCCATGCTAGGTCCATCTGTCTCTTCCTGCCAGGTGTCGGTACTTTCACCTCATCACGATTTCTAGCTGCCTATACCAGTGATAATTCAACAGACTGTGGCCCTTAAAATATCCTACTTTCTCCTTACTTGTTCTGGGAACCCGCTGAATCGACGAGCCCCTGTTTCACTTTGTTCTCAGATAGTATTTTATCCCAAGCTAAAGCATGCCCACATTGCGTTTTCCAGTTTGGTTGCGCTTAACCGTCATTCTCGGTGGCCCTCAATGACGGTCATCGGCTTCGGAGAGTGCATTGGTCATTTTACTGCCAGCTGATAACTTTGCCGTAAGTCGGCCTTCCGGGCACTGACCCATTGGACCTGCCCTCCAATATTTCTCGCAATCAAGCCAGCTGGCCTCTAGTCTGTAGACATTGATCACGCTCATATCCGAGCGGGCTTCAGCTTGCGTCAATTAGGTGGCCATTGCAAAGCCAGAGCACACCGGCCCCTTGAGCTGCTGCTAGATGATGTCCAAAGATCAGCTTTACGGACAGAGTTATCCTCAAGGCTTTCGAAGAAGCCAAATGCCCAGGATCCCGAACGACGACGAGCAGAGAGCAGAAAAGTCGCACATAAGACTGCTGACGATACCCAAAATCCGACAAATAAACCGACACAGAAACGATGGACATCTTCCTCCTCGGCTGCACCGTTAGATGTGCGCCGAACGGTTTCTCTCGACCCCAGATACGACGGGACAAGAAGATGCCTTAAAAGCCAACTGACCCGAGGCTTCAGAGATAATCACGAGCAGTAGTGGATCACTAAGTGTGAGGAGATGGAAAAAGCCGCTGCGATTGGCGACAGTCGCAACCATTTCCGTCTGATAGAACAAGACGGTCCAAGCAAGCCGGGCGTTAGATAATTCAGCACAGGAGGAAACGGCACACTGATATAAACTCAGGAGCATCGTCTAATGTTCTTTTGATGAACTCTTTTGATGGACTTATCAAATATCTCCATGTCACAAAGCATTTTTCCACCCCAGTGGAAAACTTCCGTCATCATTCCCCTTCATAAGAAGGGTGCTTTACATGACCCTGCTAATTACCGCCCCATAAACCACACTCCAATAATTTCTAGGATAATGGAATGAGTAGTTGAGGGTGGGATTGCCAATTTTATAAATAAAAACCAACACGGCTTTTTAAAGTCTAGGTCGTGTCTGACCTGCCAACCTGATCTCCTTAATCTGATCACAACGTCAGCTGACTCTGGAATGGCACTTATCGTTATCTTCCTTGATATGACGAGAGCATTTTACCGCATGCCTCATGCCCAGCTGCTAACCAAGGTTAAATCTTACGGCATAACAGACCAGCTCTTTTCTTGGTTGTTATCCTATCTTAGCATGAGATAGCAAGAAGTAAACATTGAGGGCTACCTTTTATCACCCCGGCCAGTCACAAGTGGTGTTATAGAGGGCAGTGTGTTAGGCTCACTTTTGTTTCTTCTCTATGTAAACGACGTATTGAAAGTAATACGCCATGGCACCGCGTTCCTATTCGCCGATGATATCAAGATTGTATATTCATTTGAACCCCATACCTCGACCTATACCCTCACCAAAATAGCTGACGACATTAACGCTCTTGACATATGGTGAAACACTTGGGAAATGAGTTTCTCCGCTGCTGAGAGTGCCGCTCTCACGTATTAAAGTCGACTTCCTCCCGAGTCCCTCGCCTTAAACGGCTCGTGCATTCCTATTACTCCGCTGGTACGAGATCTCGGTCTACAATATTCTTGCTCGTTCACCTTTCAAGAACAAGCCATCTACCAGGTGGCTGAGACAAGGAGGACGATAACCTTCATCTGCAGAACTTTTAGAATGCGCGACAGCCAGCTTCTGATCTTTAAATCCCAAGCCAGACCGCAGCTCGAGTACTGCCCTCTGGTATACACTGACATGCGCAGATCTGACAGACTTGCGATCGAAATAGTTCAGTGATCCTTCACCAAGCACTTACCCGGCTCATCATCCCCCTTGAATTATAAAGAGAGATGTGAGCTACTAAGGCTTGAACCCCTATGGCTACGACGTATGAAACTCAATATTTATCTTCTATTCAACCTCCTACATTCTAGAGCGCATACGTCCATCATTGATCTATGTTTCGCTCAAGAAGCACCCTACCCTCTTCGTAACCGAAATCATACTACTAGAGCCCCATGCTCCAGGACAAAACTAAGAAACAGGTTCTTCATCCACGTTTATTCCCGCATTTGGAACAGACTGCCTGAAGACATTCGGGCCTGCCGGACACTAGACAGTTTCAAAATTGTCCTTACATTATATTTAGATGTCGCCAAAGTACTACAATTGACCCATATGTGCACCACGTTAGAACAAGCTTATGAGGGTAACCTAGATTTTTGAATAGAGAAAGAAAACACGACCCGGTTAACATCCTTTGCAACGTCAACATCACCTGCCCCATAGGCCTTCTCTATCGCCAGCATATTAGTACCCCATAAAATGGCTTACATCGCTGACGCTGCTCTTGTTCGATTCTCCCCAATTCACGCGCTCCAACGTCTCCTATCTATTATCTCCATCAAGCTTAATTCGTTTTACTCGGTCCAAACTGACCTCATTCCCCTCCTTTATTTTGCGCTAACGTCCCAACAATTAATCCAATTCCAGTGACCACCACTTACCTTCCAAATCATCATTCTTGTTCCTAGTTTTGGTCATTATTTTTGTATTCTCATTCACTCCCAGTGGCTCACAGTCCTCATTCTTCTCAAAGTAGTCTGTGTCTACATCACCAGATTTTTCGTTTCACCATTGACCGTTGATCCTCAGCTGGGAGCATTCCAGACTGTCTCTCTCTACTCTTAAGCTTCCAGACACCAACCGGCGCGCATCTCCCTTTTGATGTCTTGGGATGATCCGGAGATAACACCAGCGAAATGTCTGGCCCACATGTCCGGCTTTAAATCTGGATCCCTCGCAATCTCCTAGACTACTCCATCTCTACGTCTGTATGATCTCGACCAAAATCAACTGTGCAAAGCCCGCCGGTGCGGAGCGCGGACAGTACCCCGCTTTGGCCGGTGCACATCGGGCGTGCAAGACGTCTGCAACGATGTGCGAGCGCAACTAGGTGGATCGCACCTCCTGCCTCCAGAAATGGTTTTCAGGTTGGCTGTCCAGCGCACGGTCAGCCCCACCCACTAGCACCGGTTGCGGATTGAAAAAGACAACAAAACAGAACAAAAGCAATACCGTTCATGTACTCAAAATGTTGCTGTCTCCTCCAGCTAACATTGACTCTCCATCGTGCTCGCTTCAAATTTGCCTTCATAACCTGAGGCTTTTTTGTCCGGCAAAATTTGCTTTCTTTTGGTGCATAATTATCGCACACTTAAAAACCCATCAACGCTTCTGGCTCATTATTCCCGGTCCACTTCCCGCGGTTTCATGCTAAACTATTCACCAGTCTTATGTGCAAACTTAACCACTCTCTAAGATAAAGCCCACTCCTTTTTGCTACTTTTACCGATATACTCGAGAAATAACGCATTTACTGCTGTCACTAACTTCCGTACCACAATCTCCAGACAGTATATGACACTGCAAAATTTATCTCCAGAGATTCCCAGTAATCGACGACTCTGTGTTTGTTTGCTTTCTCTGCCAGCTCCGCTGTTTGCCCACTTGGGGCTGTTGCATTGCAATGCCTTCATCTTGCAAGGTATCGTGCCCCACATATGCACATCTGATAAGCTCTTGTGCCGCAGAGTTCTGTTGTGTCGGCACAAAGTGGTCCAGCTTTTGTATCCAACATAAACTGATAGTCTTCTGCCCATCACTTCATCGTTTTTGCCAGCTGTGTCCATCCTATTGTTGTAGTTGAGCACCATGCAACAATTTTTTCGCTAATTCCTAGTTCATGCTGATGCATTACATTCTTTTTTTCTGAAAGCAAAACAAGCCACTCAAAGTCCATATGCTCTATCCGGTCACCTCTTTCACCATCAATTTGACACCCACAGTCCAGTGTGTTGTCCGTTTTGTTTTACAACTAGCTCAACCGACGTACGGTCACTGAACCCCAAAATTGTTATCCTCGACCAACTTTCTTGTTCTTCACGTGTTATGCCACAATTTTGTATCATCTAATTTTTCATCGCTACTTCTCTCACACATCGCAAAGCTCTATTGCTTGAATACGTCTCCTTCAGGAACGTTTCTTCTTCACGATATCCAAGTATCCGTCAATCTAGTTTAGTGCTCCGACAGGACAGTCTTCCTTCTGTAGGATTTGTGTGATTTTGTACCATTCCCCAACCACCCCACACTTTGGCAGAACAACTACACTTACCTCCAGCCGGATCAACCACTTGACCTTGAGTTTAAATTCACCGGGCGGTATCGCAACAATCCACTTGAATGCCGTCTCTTATATTCAATCGCGTTCGCATAATTGTACAATCCTACCGTAACTTTCATTTAGCTTTCAACCGTACTGTTTGATCTTGCATTGCAGCATGCTTCGGGGTTACCCGAAATAAACTATCATAATTAGCTGGGCGGAGCATTTTGAGAAGCAGTTTAATTGGCCTTTATCCACTTCAGGTTTGACCACCGGTGCAATGGGTACGGCTCTTGTAGTAGGTACCAGTCCTCCGTCAGAAACAGAGCTTCTCCACGAGATAAGCTACCTTGAACGACATAAGCCTGTCGGACCGGATGAGTTGCCACCGTCTATTTTCAAAGACGGTGGCCCAGCACTTCTACTGGAGTTGACAAAACTCCTCGGTTTGATATGGAAGAAGGAACAAGTTCCAAATAGTTGGTGTGAATCGGTGATCGTACCGATTTATAAGAAAGGCAACAGGTCCTCCTGTGAAGAACTCACAGGGGAATAAGTCTGGTTAGCATCGCATTAAAATTGCTCCCTGGTATTATTCTCCATCGCTCATCTAATGCTTGCGGACAGTGCTCACGCAACAGCCAAGCTGGGTTAGACCTGGTCTAGGTTGTATTGATCATATTTTCAGTCTTCGACAAACTCTAGAACATAGATCACCTTCCGAAGACCCACTACCTCCGTTTGCCTTGACCTCAAAGCAGCCTTTGACTCAGTAGACCGCACAGTTCACTCGCTGCTTCTGGCTGGATGGTGCACCAAAGGAATTCATTTCCATCATATCTTTTTACATTATTGACCAAAGCCGAGTTCGGGATTACGGAGCTTTTTCACACGAGTTCACCACGAGAAGTGGTGTACGTCAGAGCTGCCCCTCTTTTTCTTCTTAACCTTGTAACTGATACGGTCCTGAAAACCGCATTTCTGTCAGGTGAGGATAGCGGCATTGAACTTTCCCCTGGGGGAAATTTATCAGACCTTGAGTATGTGGGTGACAGTTCTTTTAAGTGGAGATCCAAGTAAGTTCCGAGCTTTTCTAGACAGCTTGACGGGTTGCTTATCAATGTTCGGCGTGCATTTTGCACCTTCAAAGTGCAAGATGCTCTTGCAGGACTGGGTTGGTCCGACATCAAACCTTTCAGTGTCTTAGAGGACCATAAATGTGGCAGACAAGTGTTGTTATCTGAAAAGCTGCATCTCTACCGGAGATCGGACGTCGGATGAAGTGTCGCCGCGTATACAGAAGGCAAGCTTGGCATTTGTCAACCTGAGTCATCTGTGGCGTCGACATGACACCCATTTGCCTAGCAAGGGCCCAGTGTTCGCTGCAGTAGTCAGTCCTGTGCTTCTGTACGTTTTGCAGACATGCCACTTTGGGTGGAGGACATACGAGAATTGTTGGTATTTGAACACGGATGTCCTCGTAGTACTGCTCGAATCTGGTGAAAACACAGTGTGAACAGTGCTGAGGTTTGGCGGAAAGCCCTAGTTTCAAGAGTCAAATCATTAGATGAAACACTTGAGCTGGCCAGGATAAGGTTGCCTGGACGTGCATTGCGCACGTCCCCTGACAGGATCCCGCGGTGTGCTATGTTTGCTGGGGCGGGTGTCGGTTGGAAGATGAGTAAGGGTGGTCATTCCATGACTTGGAAGAAGGGATTGAAAATCCTCACTAGTAGACTTGGTCATGAATGGCGTGTTAGACTTTCTGGGTGGGGCCCAAGATACCTTCCAGTTCAATAGTTAGATATGTTCGACGATATGGCTAGATGCCGCGATCAGTAGAGCTCTTGAATTTACAGACTTTCTCGATGGACTTGAGTCCATTATTTCAGCTCTCCTCTTAGTATTTTCATACCATTTTTTCCTTCATTATTTCCTTTTGAGGTTGCCGCCAGGAGATAGCAACCAAAGCCACGACACCCAGTGCAAGGTTAGTTGTTGCCTGAACTGAAATGAACTGGGCTGAACCTAGACCACATGCCTCTTTCGTGGTGAGTGCAACCCCCTTTACAGTGATCAGTGGTTAGTCTTGCCAATCTCAAAGTTACGATACGCGAGCATAACCACCGCTTCAGCCGGTGCACAACGAATCTGCAACGAACTGAGGGCACCTTTGGGTCGGCGCCTATTTCATGAAGCGGTTTCCAGCTTGGCCTTCCAGCGCACGGTCTAACACACCAGCTAGCACCGGTGGCCGATAAGGCGCTCCCACTATTATCGCCTTGCCGAATCCAGTACAGCTGCTCTCCACTCGCATGCTTCTACCGTTTTTGTTCAGCCACACTAAGCTTACTTTTTTCTCATTGTCACTCTTATTGTTTCTCATTTTCCTTGTTCTACCACCGTTTGCACACCCATCCATTTCTTCCATATTCTTGTGGCTTCTGTTCACGATGACCCGCTTGGTGATGATACCATCACTCTGTCCATTTACCTTGCCTATACCGGAAAATACTTTCCTTTCCTCTCCGCCCATATCTTCCCCAATAATTCCACATGTCTGATCTGCTGCTGCTAACATTTTCCCATATAACTTATTGAATGAATCCTCATATCCCCACTGCCCAGCTTTTTGATATATCCCTCCTCGTTTTCCCTTCTCATGCCATATGCCAGTGCCAACCAGCCCGATCCGTACTCATGCTTCATTCTCACTTTATAATTCACCGTTTCCACATTTTCGTCCATCCCAGACACATTTGTTATCGATTTACGTCACCATCATGTGATCGTTATTGGGCTCCACAGATTTCTCCGTGCCTTTCTATCATCTAACGGGTCTACTGGCTTCTTTTGACTCAGTTCATTAGTTCAGTTGCCCGCAAGCATGCAGCTCTCCAGACGCCTCGTGCCACATCCTTTACACATATATTTCATGTGTCCTCCGTCCAGAAACAATTTCATTTTCCTGATGCTTTCTCCCCTTTTCCTGCCTTCATCATGTGATTCACCTGCAGTATCATTATCTAATTTCTCAATTCTTACCTGTTCCACGTTGACCACTTCTCACATTTTCTCTTCTATATATTGCTCACCATGGTCAATTTTTTCAAAGCTTTCCAGGTTTCTTTGCTCCTCTCCGCTCTTTAGTGTTTCGCCGAGTTCTATCTGTCACAAAGGTCGATGTATCCTGTTTATCCGGTGAAATTCTAAACCATATGATCCACCCTTACCTGACTTACCTGGCCTTCCGTTCACTCATTTCCTATTTCCCACTGCTATAAAAGTGCCTTTGCTTTCCAGTGCTTTTATCCCCGTTTTTCCTCTTTTTCACTGTTAATTAAAAATCCGTCGACTGTGTCATATCTGTACTCGCCCTACTTTTTTAAGATATTTCCGTCACCGTTTGTTACATAGCGAATGATTGGAAGTTCCTGATCTTTTACCTCTGTACACTTCCTGTGATGATTTTGGACCGCTGTTTCCCGCTTAACCGTTGCTAGTACTGTTTATTTACGTTATCACCTCTACTTTCAAGGCACTTACTCTTTTCTTGGTTGTGTTTCCTTAGTGAGGTAATTTGTGGGCATCCCACGTGGCAGTGAGTTGCTCTACTCGGAGCAAAATGTTTTATCTCGGTTCGGTTTCACTTCCTCGCTCAGGTTGACAGACCGTAGACCTTCAGCTCGTTCACTCTGGGGTTTTCGGCTTCATGCTAATGAAGTTGCTTGAAGGGCCTCATTAGGCCTGGAGACCTTCATTTTGCTTGGACCGCGCGATGTGTAATTTTCATTTGTTTTTCTTCGTCAACGGTTCCGTTTGTATAGAACTTTACCCTGATTTCGACTAAATTTTGGCTGGATAGTGACTAAGGTTCACTTTCAAAGATGGGATTGTCATGTACTCGCATTTCAACCCACGAATAGAATTTGCGGAACTTTGCTGATTTGATTTGGGTTCTCCATCGACTTGGGTTACTTGTTGCTTCGGGGTTCCGAGGAGCTATCCAGAAGGGGTGAAGTCAGTTAATCAGTGGAATGTGCAGTCAATAGCTGGATGGACTTCACCTTGACCGGGAATGATGGGATTGGGCCGGTACTCCATTATCATGATTCCAATTCTCTGATTTGCTCCCATATCTCGAAGCCCTCTTTTAACCGCCGCAACAATCGGTGCTTCTGCCTTTAAATAATTTGTTTCGTCTGTTCTTACCTCAATTTTTGGCCGTTTCTCTTATCTTCCCTCCCCAAGTGCAGCTCACCACAGCTGTCAATGTTTTCTTTCTTTTTAGGTTTTCAATTCCTCCTTTCTTCGTATGATGAACCACTATAATACACCCATCAAAAAGAAATCGGTAGGTCAGTAATTATCTGTAAAACTCCAATCTATATGATCTGCCATTACCTGGCTTCGCTGATCCTCCGTGTACTAATTTCCTTCCTATATCATTGGCAGCTACAGTTTTCGGGTCCCACAATACGGTCCATTTAGTTTCCTTGTTCTCTCTCTAGGATGGTAGTTTATATTTCTCGACCACTTTGGAAAACATATCCATTCTCCGTTCCTCAGTCACTTTTATCGCGATCATCTTATGGCCTCAAAACGTACTTCCACTTAATAGCGCTTCTCTCTTTTTGAGCCTTCACCAAATGAGGCCCCCTATTGGAGTATTTTGTTCGGCCTGGTCTTAACTATTTTCGATGATATCGCTTTTTCTCCTTCATGATTTGTTCAACACTACCGTCATCGATTTTGTGCTTCCAATGCCGTTCAGTTAATTCTTTTCTTTTTTTATCCCCCTTGTTCCATATGTCATGATTTCTTCAAATTTCTCCGAACCCTCCGATCTCATTCCATCTGTCTCATCCGATCATTGGTACATTCATCTCTTTCTTACGTTATCTGTCATTGCTATTCCAGTTTGCTGGCACCCAGTCTCTTCCACGCTGAAGCTCTTCCTTTCCTCTGACGGTCAAAACCCTATCGAATATGTAGAGCAAATATTTGTTTTGCAGTCCCTAGTTCCTCGCCAGCCGTTTTTCTCACCACCATCTTGGCGCCTGCTCTGATTTTCATCCATTCTGAGTACATCTCTGAATTACCGCCACCACATACCAAATTCTCTAAACAGTTTTGCCAACTGATCCACTAAACACAAACTTATACGCACAATCTCTTCTTCACATCGAGCTTCGTACCCTGATATCAGTCTTCCATCACAGGCTAACAAGCCTTAATGTCCACTCTGTAGTAATATATTCTCCTTTCTTGTGAATACGTTTATTCTTTGCAGTCATTTCAACCCACTTTGGCCTACTCCACCCACAACTCCAAGTTTTTAGCCATCTGCAGTCGGTCAACAAGGGGTTCCACCGTTCGACATTGATTTTCAAAGTTTCTCGGAACTCGTTTTGGGTCCTTGCTGAGCCCTCTCAAACTCCCTGCATTATCACTTGGTGGGCTTCCATTTATCATGTATCTATCCACCTATCTATCGTATGTTTGTCATCCACTTGTCTTCGTTATCACCAAATACCGGATCATGTTACCGTTTTGAACATTTGACCGTCTACCTCGTGTATCTTGGGTCTATCCCAAGTAAGCGATTATTTCTGTCTCACGTTCACGCCTTCAAGTTATTCGAGAACTCTGTGCATGTCTCACAAGGAGGCAGCAGTGTGTTTTAGAGCCCAGGCTATGGTACTGTGGTGTTGCTGTTCCAAAGGGCGATCCTGTTTTTTTCATTCCCCTCGGCCAATACAAAACCTCAGGACTCTAGTAGGACACGAAAGTTGCAGCACAGTAGAGACACCTCAACCACGTAGTACAAGAAACTAGAAGCTTATTAGCCAAACCCGTGGCCCCGTGACGTGAACCGATCTTACCTGACCTGGGCACAGTGACCGAAGCCTGATGCAGCTGCCCCCTTATTGTTACAGCACCTGGAGTTCCGCAGAGTCCACTGATGCAAGAAACTGAACTCTCCGGCCACCTTCCCAGAAGTACTGGAATTAACCTGAACTTGAACCGGAATCGGTATGTTGCATTCGGAACTGCATGAATTTTTCTTTTATGGGGTTGAGGTACTGAGCCTTTGGTGGTTTTGTCAAAATCTTATATTTGTGAAGGTGACATTACTTCACGAATTCAGCTACTCAGATCAAACGCTCAGCTCACAGCTTTGGCAGCTAAGGAAACCCGCTGACAACCCAACCACTTGAGGGCACTTTAGGCCACAAACACTGTCATCCTGTGCGACGTTCTAGTGTCTAGGCAGAGGAGACGTGACCTCTGGACCGGGGGAGTGGTTCAAACTCTAAGTGATTTTCGGCTAAACCCCGGAACTGCCCGATCTGTCTTGGTGCGGCTGTATCTTCAAGCTCAAAATCTGAATGCGACAGATTGATCTGCCTCTGTTTTGCCCTTGCTTCGGTAACCCCTGTAATATTTAATACAAAACTGTTTGGCCACTGTTTATCGAGATTGCCATAATTTTTCCAGTTCCAGTGGTTTTCCTATTTATTAGGACTACAAATCTGAAAAAGCTCCAGTTCGCAACGACGGTGGTTCGTCCAACGACTGGGAGAAGTAGAGAACCGAGATGAGCTATGATGATCTTCAGCGCTACCGGAAAGTTAACGGACTACTGGTTTATTGCTTTCCATGTATCTTAGTAATATCTGTTATTTTGTGACTAATGCGTACTTGTTATAAAATTTCCTGGACGTTGCTCCACCAATCAAGGATATGGAGCGGCACCAGTCCCAGACTTTTGATTCAGCAGGTAGCTGTCCTTTACACTCAGCAACTGGGGAACATATCTGCCCTTCGCGTATCCAGCATGGTTGGATGAAAAGTTCCTATATTTCTGTGGCGACTTTAAGATCTTTTATGTGACTTATACCCCACTTCCCAGGGTACGACAGTCTAGTTGTAAGCTAAGGAGTAGTCAGGGACTAAAAACTCGAGAATTTTCAAGATCCCTTTAGCCTAAGTGAATGGCTGGCCCGAAACCGTGTCCTTAAGAAACTCTTTGAATCGGGAATCTTTTCTCGATGTGCAACTTTGATGCTACAGAGCCTGGGAATCATCAGTCTATGCTTTAGAGCTTAGACACTGAGGGCAAGCCGAAAAGTTTCCAAGCCACGGCCTCAAACCCATGCGCTGGTTCAAGACGTGAGGAAAACATTTTACAAATTCGCCTGAAATATCCGAATGGTGGGATCAAAAGATCATTATCCGTTCCAGCAGCTTTGCTGTAACAAGTCGAATGATTTTTAAGGGTTTTCTATAAGTTACCACACGTCTAGAAACGCAATCTGCACACTGAAGAATTTTATCACTCTTTGGCCTTCTTTTGGTAGAAGATTTTCGGTAAGAGGTTTTATTCCATGTACAGGTATCTATATGTAAATCTATAGCAGATACGTCAGACTTATATTTGTTGCCTTTTTCGCCGTCCAACACTTTCCAGCTGTTAAATATTTTAAAAGTCATTTTCCATCAAAGTACGTATATGTCACCTAGCCAAGATCACAGCCTGATAAGTTGTATCGGCGGGTTCAATAACAAGCGGCAAATGCAGTTACGTTTTAAATAAAAGTAGCACATTCCTTTTTTACCATGGGTCTTAATGGTTGGCCCCTATCCAATACCGATCGTCCATCCATTCAGTAACGGAACCCCCTTTAACGGCCGACTATTATAAGGCCTTTGACACTCAATCACCAAAACAGCCGACCACCTGTGTGTTGCCCCGTGTATCACCAACGGTTTTGTTCCAAACAGTCGGTTCACATGTTAACTGAAAACTTTCGCGATCTTTCTTTGTCACTCTCAAGCGGTCGATTATGCAGTCCTCAAGCTCCAAAATTGCCCAGTACTTGCTCCTCACACTTTATCTCTTCCATACCCAAAAGCCGCGACACCACCGAAGGAAAAATAGCACTTGGCCTGTAGTTATCTCACTCAAAGGAAAAGAGGCCAAGCCTATCAAAGTGGACCCCGTGGGCCAAGAATAAACAATGGCGGGTGGAGGGGGAAATAGTAGCTGTCCCCACGAGGCGATTATGCCCCCCCCTCCGGCTTATCTGAAGTGAAAAAACAAGGCGGAAAAGACACTTCTGACTGCGATGTTATTGGGTTCATGCTCTAAGCCCCCTTTAACAGCGGGTGAAATTTCCTCTACAGCCAAGATCCGTACCTGCGTATGAGAAGCCACAAACGGAAAAAGTATGAGCTAAGTACTCGGTGCTTCCGCCTGACCATAGACGCCGTGACAGTGTGCCAATACAGATCTGGGCAAATAAAATTACACCACCTCTCTCCATTTCATCTTCCATGGTTCCTTACTCCACACTTGGCCAGCTAGCTGATGCCAAAATCCGTTGTCCTGAAAAGCTTTCCAAAATCTACTCATATGGATTCCTCCATGTTTACAAGTGTCGTTGACACATGAGCCGATTATCACTAGCTCTTCACTGAGCTCAAGAAGGAAACGAAAATAGGCGATTTGCAAATCTCCCCCACCACCAAATCTTCCTCATGTTAGCACCGGATACTCATCGAATAATAACTTGCGGTACACAAATCCCCAGCGGCAACCTAAGGCTTCATCTTTACAACATTCGCCCTGCATGAGGTTTAAAACTTCCGTGCTTTTGCTTCGAGAACTTAAACCACCTCACCACTGGCTCTACCCGCCGACCGCCACAGCGCAGCCAAACGATCATCCAGCACCTGCTCACGAAGGAAAAGGGATTTAAGGTGACCAGGGTACCCGAATAAGTCCTCTAAAAGCTTCATAGTATCACATCTCAATCTAGCGGTTGTCTCAAATAACAACTTCGCCATTTCTCAGCAAAAGCAGGCGCACGAAATGTCATGGCCCTGGTAAATATTTTGAATTAAAAATATCACCCTGAAACACAAAACCCGAAATTATCTCGTGAGTTTTTGCCCACTATCTAGTGGATAGGCCTGGGCCACTAGCTGTGTGCGACTCATCTGTCATCAAGATCCAGCACAGGCACTCACTTTCCTCCACCGCTCCTAAAGTATGCCTCAGCGATTCGTACCTCCATCCGAACCTCATCTCTTACATTACCTAACACTGTCAAGCATGAGAGGCTAGCCCATCCTTTTATCACTCATCATCGTAGTCCATCAGCAAACCATGTATCTTTTCGAAAGTGTATACCCGTTCCCCACTCGTAGCCCCCGAACTTGTCAGCTTGTGGCCGTACGTATTCCGTATAACCTATTACTTACCCCGGCAAATAATTCTGCCTCAAATCGTTTTTCGGACTTTTGACTCAAAGTCCTGATCGGTAAAAATACATCTGGTATCAACCGTTACGGTGACGTCTTCCCACCTCCGCAGTGTAAGCACCGTCTATTGGTTATGAGCCACCGTCCCCCATTATCACAGCCCACGGCAGGAACCAACTCCGGACTGCAATCATTCCCCTTTATTTTCGGCCATCGGTACTTAACCATAGCTCACTGGACGGCTTGACCAAAATCCACAGTTGAAACGTCGGATTCGCCGATCCTTGGTTGATTCATGGATGACTTCAACCCTGCAGGCTCTCACCTTTTACAAAGAGCCATGGTGAGACTTGGCTGGCGCTACCTCTCATGGTGCTCCTCAACCATTTATTCTACCGAACACCTAACATGTTTGTCCATCCCCTGTTGAACCGACTCAAAGCCTATGACTTACACGGCGCACACGAAATCAAAACCCGACCAAATCAGCAATCCATGATATATTGCTATCCGAAAGATCCCATCAACTCACCATCGGTCTGAAGGAGTTCTACACGGCGTGGATCAACAAATCCCGTTCGCCACATGTAAAAGCACGCATTATGGTCTGACCTTACTTTATATATCACAAACAGAAATAAAAGTATAAATCTATCTGACCTCGTCACAACATTATGTTAGACGGATTTCTTCGTATTTCTCTCCCCTTCCGCACCTGAACACTAAAAAACTACCATCCCATAGCTGCAGCCCCATACCTAGATATTCAGCTACATATCATGCACTTTCCAATGTCTTTCATATCCAAGGACACAAAAATTTATTCCTCTTAGTTAGCGCTCTGATATCCTGTGCCTTTTTATTTGGGTTGCGACAATATATGATGCAGGTTAATAGTCGATTATCTGGCTTCACCGACTGTCCGTTATAATGATCCGGGAAAATCATTCTCCGAACATCGCTTGCTTCACCCCTGTATGCTGTGGCTTACTGGCTTTCCAGAGAAAAGCTCCTCACTCTACATTTTAAACTGTTGAATCCCTCACATTGCTAGCACCGAGAACAAAACTTGTTCATATTATCCACCCAAACTGGTATCACTTCTTTTTATTTAGAGGACGTTACGTTTTACCACACGGAAGTTGAATTTTGCTGCACCTCATTCGCAGCTTTGTCATCAATATTCCCCATCCATAAGCGTTGTTGAGCTTGATCATGTTCCCCGCCGACTATCCCGACCACAAGCATGAGATATACGTATGGTTTATTTATATATTTATTTATTCTCCTTATTATGGTTCTGATGGGCCATTTTCTTCACTGTTATTATAACTATTAAAAGTCCATCAATGACTGCTACTTTTGCAGGCAGAGTAATGAACCTAATGTGCAACTTCAGTTAAAGCAACCAATCATGTAAATCTTACGAGGACTTTGTGAATGACTGTACGACTTGTTCGCCGTCCCATCACGCACTTGAGCATAAGCAATCGAGCAAGTCATTTATACTACGACCATTTGCCACACACTCTTGAGCGCTTGAAAGGAGACCCACATGCTAAAGTACTGCTTTGGCCACTTGATCAATCCAAGACAAGGCAAAGTCAACGTCATCCGAATGTGGGGGTCCACTGGAGCCATCCTGCTCTCAGTTTCTAGTCGTACTTGGTCGTCGTGCTGGGGGTTGTACACTGAAGTGGACCTCTCCAGTTTGGAATCCAGTGTATGGTAAATGCCTCCGGCTTCCACATGACTCAGGCCAAACCCACTGCATTTCTTTGGCCAGGTAGGTTGTGAGCTCCGCGGTTCCGTATACTCTGCGTACTTCCTCTAGCACTGGCGAGACCGAAGAATCCACTGCCCCTTTTTTGGTAGTTATTCGGTGTGTTGCAGAGACGGTGGTCACCGACGGACGGAACTGCATAGTTTGCAATGGAGACCTTACCACCATGACATCTTCTTCATCTCCACTCTTGAAACATAAAAGTGAAGTTTTTTGGATCTTTCGCGCTATCCCCGGAGTTAGAACGGGCTGAACTAATATCTCGGGGGCTACTGGTAGCCACCTTATCCTAAAAATCCCTCTCCGTCAAGGGGCTGTCGCACCTCAAAAGTACAATAAGTTTTTGCCCGCAGACGAAGAAAAATGGTGAGCAATGAGTCTAAACTGATTTGTTGAGTTCCGATAGACTTCACCACTCACAATACTCAGACTCACACCTAGGTCTTTCACAATCTCTTAACTTTGAGCTGATTTTGCTTCGACGCCTGTGACCTGCACTTACTCCAGCGTTTGACTCACCCGTAGCTGTCTAAAGTTATTCGGAGAATTCGCATCTGCCAAAACCATCGGATTGCTTTTTGATTGCCTTAGAGGGAAATAAAATCTTTCAGCAGCTCGAAGTGCGTAAGGGTGTGGTGGAGTCCATTGGAGACTGAATGAATAGTCACATTGTGGTGGTCTGAAGGCAGAGATAATCGGTAAGCGCGGTCCTCTGAAGCGTGAACAAAGTAAGCGCTATTTGATAGCGTAACTAACAAAACCTTACGACCATAAACTTACAGTATTGCAGCCTTTCGCGTGTAACGTCAATTTAGTTAGGATTGGTTGCGACCACCGTGGAGCTCTTGGCGCTGTGTACTGAGCCATCTTGTCTCTAGCTAATCGTCGCCTAGGCTTATCAGCTATGGATTCAGTTTGTTCAACCACTTCCTAAATATGCCAATAATTGGCCACTCGCAACAGATCATCTCCCGGATGCCCGTTTTCCACATCTTCATCAGCAGCAAAAGTGGTAGACTAGGCAAGGCAAAGCACTGCGTGCTTCCCTATGCAACATCTAGGCATTCAGGAGATACTCGGGAGCATTTTGGGCTTCTAGCCTGCAATCCTAGAAATCCTAAGAAAAATTACAATGCTCTAGGTGAACATGTTATGCGCCTCCTGGAACAATCCAAACTATCACACATTCAACTACCCACACAACTCACCGCAGTTCCTTCTCATGTCTCGAGGTACGTAAAAAGCGCAGAATGCCGCTCAAGCATAGTTTACTACTCGGCAAAAGCATTGTGTTGAGCTGAGCTCCTATCAGCCACTACGGTCTTGCATCCCCTTGAAAGAAGTAACACCTTAACTTTGCAACCAACAACTGTGCGATAGATGCTGCCACTCTCGTTGGGGAGATAGCATATTATACACCACAGCCTAATCCTGTTTCCCCGATGTCTATTTATGGCTGTGATATAAACCCACCATTATTTGTTTGGCGAGCTACGTCTGCTAACAACGTTACAAAACTTGCTGCTAAGCTCTGCTTAGCCGCATTACCGTCAAAATAATCGTGGAATACCTAAAACCTTTAATAATTGTCCTACTTTAGTTGCTCCTTCCCGGCGATCCAAAGTCATAAGCTTATTTCTTAATGACCAATAATTTTCCTCCAAGAGAAAGCCATTGAAATTTTTTTTTGTATAATCTCCAACCTTAGATTCACGGTTAAAAGCATGCTTCGAGCTAGACACACGGCTCTGTTGATCATGTGTCAGGAGTCCATTCAAAACATGCAAACCCTCAGTACTACGGTGAAAAAGTATAGCCAGGGAAAGCGGGCCAATTCATCAGCGTCTAAAAAGTTTCAGCAGCACGAACCATGTCGAAGGATTTGCGACTCAAGTTTGGATACCTGAAAAGAATGGTCTATTGATCGAGAATGAGAAAGTGCTGCCAGTAGGTGGAGCAAAAGCTTTCTTTAGCCACCAGTGCAGCAATGCTTGATGAAAACGTGCTCCGCTTTGTTCTCAAAAAACCATGCCACATATGTGGGACTTTCCAGCAGTGCAAAAGTAGAATAGAGTAGAAGCTCGATGAAGTTGCCCACTGAAAGTACTGAAAACTGGAAGTGATACGGGTAAATTACCCACTCAAAGCGCTAAAATTCAGCAGCGTCGTCCACTCTAGTTCGGTCCATCACTTTAATTGGACAACAAAATCATCAGTCGATTTTGGCTAGAGTGGCTCCCTAGTAGGTTTGTATTTATCCGACTGAACAGTAGATGCACAGCAAAGGACACATAAGCAACATCTCCGTTTTAGGCATGTTCATGTGTTTTGCTTGGTCTAAGTAAACAGATCAAAACTGATGACCCGAGGGGAAAGTTTAAGGTTAAGACATAATTCTTCTTAGTCAAGGTGCACTGTACACCAACCCAGCGAGAGTGAATCAGAACTTTCAACTTCCAACACAAATTCCCTTTGGCTAGAAAAGCTTGAAAACATCTCGACGTAACAGGCACTGAAAATCTCTAACAGCACCTATACCTGCTTGGGCGGCCAGCTGTTCCTGTCCCGGAAGCACAGTTTCGGGATCTGTGGAAATAAGACCACAGCGAAAATAACTGGACATTCGATTGGCTGGAGCCGCAAAGATTCTGTGCAAACCGAACTGCCCTGAGCTGAGCTCCCAAACTTAAAATGAATTTTTGATTGTTCTGTGGGTTAGTTCGAAATGTCTCATGGTGCTGAACATAAAATTGCACCTGGGGCGCATCCTACTTGGAGAATACTTTTCTTCTCTCTTTGGCATTACGGAGTAGTGTTCGTCGTTTTTGCGAAGCAATTATTTGCTCTCAGCTCTTTTAGCACTTTTGTGCATGGGGGTGACATTAAAAATTATCCACGTTTTGCTTTTGATCACACGGCCTCCGGGATTCCTTTTGCTTGGTTTTTCAGTCCCTCATTACGTAACGTGTTTCATATCCATATCTCGCAGCTATGTGTAGGAGGCATGTAATGAATGGTGCCCAGTTCAGGGTGTGCATGGATCGGGCTCATTCAAGGAGTCCGGAACTAGCAGATGACACCTACAAGCCTTACTAACAGGAACGATGGGCTGAGTTGGTCAACTTTTATTGCGAGGACCTGCAGGACAGCAGGTACAAGTGAAGAACCGAACCACAAGGTACCAACGGCACAAACCTCGATACATCACTAATACTTAACAAGCAGCCATTTACGGAGACTTTAAGTAAATCAGGTTAGACAAGTGTTGCAGAATTGATGCGATTTTCAAGATTTTGCGCAGCGGCCGTTGCCTCAATTCCCCTGAAGCAGGAGGACAGGGGCATGAGGAAGGAGAAGAAGCCTGGGAAATCAAAGCAGTCCAAAAGGAAGAAGGAGTAAGATGCAGAAGCTTAGGCAAGAATGGGCTAATTTTTCTGAGTTCCCAGTAACAGGAAGTCAGGTGAAGATCCTGTGAAAGTGGACCTTTTCGATGGGAAGAGTCACAATCCGCAAGCTCCTGATCCCATAAAAGAGGGGACCATTCGTAAGATAATCAGAGGCTAGGCGATGCAGATAAGAGGAAAGTGTGACACTGAGAATAGCTTATGTTCCATGCCCCACTTTCTGTGCATGACTGCACAGAGTAGAGACACGGAAACCATCGCTCTCAAACAAAGGCGTACAGGATGCGCGGCAAGTAATAGTCGGGCTTATCGATGAGTCCGCCCAAGAAGGACTGCAAGAGTCGTCGGGAGTGGCTCACGTAATAAAGACAGGTATCTTATTGTCCACATAAACAAAACGTACGGCCGTATGGAGTAGCAAAAAGTGGAAACCTGACTGAACCGGCTGGGCCACTGGTAAACAGTTCTTAAGAAAAACGGAGTGTTACGTTGTGACTCTCAGGCCACCTAGCCGAAGCCGCTAAAGTTGTCTGGAACGATTCTGGCCTGAGGCATTTTAGGAGATTGAAACTGGCGGAGAAACCGAGGTCGTGGAATATTGCTATTCTTGGCAGTTTAGGCTTCTTTGCAACTCCTCAGTCGATAAGTATTAGGTCTTTCGAAGTCTCAGATTTCCAGCCACTTTCTTGCGCCCCGACGAGCATCATCGGTGCAAAATTTTGCTATTGTCTCGGAGGTTTCGCCTGAGTCCCAGAAAGGGCTAAACAGCGGGCAAATCCTCGGCTTTTGTGCAAGCGCTGAGGTGTCATGCCAACGCAAGTAGCAATAGGAACAAATGGACGGAGTTCTTTAAAGCAGCTGGCTGACAGAAAGCGCTGGCAGTCGCCGAAACAGAAGCACGGCATTCCAAGAAAGACCATTTGCCACCATTTCTGAATAATTACATAATTACTAGGCAAGGTAGGGAATACGAATAACTCTATAGGGGTACAGCTTTCCGCTTTGGGTCAGCTATAAGCAGTCTTGAGCCTCTGGTCAAGATAAGCTCCCGTAACCTACAGCTGAGCTTGGTTTCAATCATCCCTGCAGGCGTGACGGTTAACCTTGTTTGTGTCTTCCGAGGGCGGATTACAGACGGCTTCAAGGATGTTTCTCCTACCGAGGGCCTCAACAGAACTAGATGAGAGCCTCATAGAAAATTTCAACGTAACTAGGGGTTTTTCTGGACTTAGGCTAAACAGAATGTACCAGATGGCCCTAGGTTTCCCATCGATGGGTATGAGGGGTAACTGATAAAAGTTTGAGTTAGGTCAATGGCCAGGTGGCACTTCCTCATCAACAGGGTAGTGAACAATTTGAGCAGTCTGCCTCATGGAATGATATACCTGCTGATTATCCTCTCCTTCAAGGGTGCTCCGAATGGCAAGCGAAACGGTAGTGTCCCTCGTCACGAGTGTTGAGGGCTTTCAGTGGGACGGTGAGGATAGCATTACGATCCTACTGAGGTGTGTTGTGGCTGATGTTTCTGGTTGTTGCCCCACGATGCGTGTTCTGCCTCGCAGTTGGTTTGCTATGTAGTTTTACGATTCCTTCTCATTTTTGACAGGGATACGAAGTGATACACTTGGCAGTGGTGAGTGCATAACTAGTATGTAGACGATGGGAAGAATTGTGAGAGCTTTTTTTGCCATGGCCATTACCTGTCCCGTGCAAACTGAACTGAACTGTGACAGGTGCAGTGAATGGTTTTTACCATCGCTAATCTGCTCCCGTACAAGATAAGCTATTAGCCTCTCAGGGACCATGAATCTTTGGAAAGACTATGTTCGCTGAGTTATTCTGGTAGGGGAATGCTTCTGTATACTATGAGGATTGCCAGCGGAAAGAATACGGGCCACCTCAAAAAGTTTAGTGAGAGTTACCAAAGGGCCCAGTGCTAGCAAAGCTCACGGTTGCTAAGACAAATAAACAGCGAGTAGGGGAAGGCAAACAGCCTAATAACTGGCCGCAAAATAAACTCAGAGAAGCTGTAGAGTTGGAGGCACTCAAAAGTAGTATAGAGAAACCTGAATACAAGCTCAAGCGGTGAGGATCATCACTAAAGTGGTTATTGGGGGGGGAGAAAGAGCCCACTCCCGCATAATGATGCAGAACCGGTGATCAAAGGGCGCCGGTCGGAAAGGAAGCTAAACATGGGCACACTATAATTATCCTAAAGGGAGGCGTAATGCCATAGGGTGCGGCTCCGGAAGACAAACAACGCGCTTACTCGGCTGCCCTCCATCATTGTCTTCGCCAGCAAAAACAGCGGGGACCTACAGCTAAACCGGGCGTCAAGAGTTCATCACTCCACAAGAGGGCACACTCGGAACATGCCGGACACCCCCTCTGGTTATAAGGAACAAAAGCCGCTGGGCCGACTGAAAGCTGGACTCAGACAGCAGTGGTTATGATTGCGAAAGCAGATCATACGGCTATTGGAAAGTCCGCGCAGAAATCCGCGGCCACTAATAGTAGTCAAGAGGAGCAGGAAGCGCTTGGGGTGCCTGCAAGGAAAAGCGAGACTGACCGGGCAGTGAGCGGAAAATTATCCACGGACGGTATCGGGTGGTTAGACTCTCAGTGACTCCTCACTCTCAAGGGAGGGGTGTAACAGAAATGGAAACGGAAGTGGCTGAGATGCCCGTGCAGTTCGGAGGGTCAGTATCGAGGATAAAAGCCGGACAGCAGTGGCTGGACGAGCTCAAACCACACAGTTCAACCGGAGTAGGTAATTGACGCTCTTGGTAGACAATAGAGGGCCAAGTTATGAGACAAGGAAAGCCCTAGATGTTTCTTTTGACAGGGCTGGAGTTACTAAGCACGATGTCGCCCTGAAAGTTCAAGAAAATGCCAGCCAAGGGGCTTTTTTGCGAACAGTGGGTCGTGCCCTCAGAATTACTCCTGGTGGTACAAAGGCCCTACAGGGTTTATTCGGGGCAGATGAACTGGGAGAAGCTTATGCCATATGGAATGCAAAAGCACTAGCTTGGGAGGTAAGCGGAGGGAGCTGCTTGCTGTAGCTAATGGATCAGTGGCCAAAGCTGACACGGAGATGTAGCTTAAGAAGAAAAGGCGTGCTGTGTATTTTTCTGGCTACGCTAGGTCACAGAAATCGTAATTCGAGCTACCCGTATCCTAATCTGGCGAATCCCAAAGCCAGAAAAAGAATCATTTGCGAATTTCACGATACTGAATTATAAAAATAACAAAATCACACCACGCACAAACTTCAAAAGTGATTTCAAAGGACTCAAATCGAGGGCCAAAGTTCAACACAACCAGCTCGTGCAAACCGTTTCACTTCAACCAAAACCGAGTTCAAATGGGCGGGGGTAGATCGTATAAGCAAGCAGATAAGCATTGCAAGCGTCCGGTTTTCATAACTAACGGGGTCACTTTATGTGAAAATGAAAGTGCTGTGCGTATGGGAGGATTTTTGAACACATCGTTTACCGTTCCACCGCCTGCAGAACGGATGGAATGGACGGTAGGCTGGTTGGCGGAATACTCCTTCTCGTGAGGGCCGAATATGTCCAGTGGATTGTCCATTTTACACACGTAACCTCAAAAGTACAAGCCACTGCTGGTTGAGTTCGTCTAGGCCGGCTGCCGGTAGGGTCACTCAGTGTCTAAAGGGCTCCACAAGCAGATGGAAAAGAAGACTCGAATTATTCCAGCTCCCATAGATGTTGCTGAGTAGCTCATGGGGCTTTATCTTATTGGGAGATATGAACCTTCCGGAAATTGGGACGATGAAGGTGCCCCCAAAGGACACCTGGAAACGCTCCCGAGACACAGCTTCACATTCACGCCCTCACAGGGCGCCTAAGATAGGCAGCACGCTTCCACGAGGGGCAGCGCTCTTCCAGACTGGATCTGCTGCTAGCCGGATATCGATCTGATGTCTCTTCTGCCGTGACAGAAGAGCCACTGGGGAAGATCCATCGTGGATACAAGGATTAACTGACGATAAGAAAGCGAAGCACGTGTTGATACCCGGAGGTACCGGAGCCCTCTGTAGAGGAAAGGGATATGTCAATGAACCCGGACCCATAAGATTGACAGGTGAGTTTGCCTCGCGGGCACAGCAAAGAATAAAGGGTCGGCCGCCTTGATGAATGCTAAAAATGTCAAGAGCGTTAACTGTCCGCAGAAGACTATGGGCTCATTTAAAACTTCGCAGCTTACAATACGCATGAGTCGCTTTTAAGACAGCTGGTAACAGTGCCCATACACTTCAACGCAAGCGAAGTAGTAGTAGGAGAAGAATCCCGACAACTATGTGACGACCGATCCTAGGAGAAAGTTTGCTTATGCACGATCCAAGGAAGTGCCATGCCGGTGAACAGTCACCCTGGAAGCGCCCGACGGAAGCATTGCACTTGATGATAAGGTCAAGGCAGAAACCTCTCATGCATTCTTTGAAAGCGAGTATTGCCATAGTCAGATGCTCTTCTGGGAGGACTCAGGGATTAGGAGTACATCAGTGCCTCAGGAGCGTACGGCTTGTAAGGACTAGGTACACTGTGAACCTAAATCTTTGGCCAATCACAGAGCAGCCGGACTTAATAGGATTCATCTAGAGACTTTCCAGCCCACCTCCGACATCTTATCAGGGTCTGTTACCCAGCAGTATGAGGCCCCGAAGACCGACGGTGAGGTGCCGAGGGACTGGCCTTAAGCCACTTTTGGAGCAATACATAAGAAAGTGTCCAGACGGGAAGCGTGGAACTAGGGACCAGCCAGCCCGATACTAGCTTTATGTAAGCTCTGGTAAAGTATAACCGAAAAGCTATTTTGCTTGCATCTGAATATTACCGATTGTGTTTGACAGCCCTGCCGATGTTCATTTACGAAACCACAAAAAGGAATGTGGAAAGCAGAATATCACTCAGTAATTGGATTTCCGTAGGGCTTCTGACTCTGCAGGTAGTCACCTGCCGGAACGTAAACTGCAGACGTCTGAGACGGTCGGGCAGGCAAGTGAATAGATAGCAGAATTTCTTGGGACTTTTAATTCATGTGCCAGAGTGGGTGGTTATCTACCGAGGTGGGAATTAGTTGCAAGTGGAGCTCCACAGGGTCCAGTAAAAAGACCTTCGCTCTTCCTCCCGTACATGAGTTACCAAGCAAAGAAATATGCAACCCATTTTTCTTTTTTCAAAGTGACTTGAAGAGCGCGGGAAGGGACTCAGCACCGGATATAAATGCTGTTCACTGATGGGCGGATAGACGAGATTTACCCCTGAATTACGTCAGATGATAAATCCTGAATACCAATTTGGGCGGAACTAGTAGTGTTCCGTTCTGGAGAGTGTCAGAGGTAAGAGGCCAAGGTGTGATAGTCCCACAGGGCTTAAATCCTTCTAGATAGTGGCAAAAAACTGCAAAATGCCGTCAGAGGCTTGCTAACTGGGATGCGCAATACTGTCACATGAAGAACCAGAAGACTAAGTCCAGTTTTACAAGGTTTTTGGTACGATCCGTTCTGACGTTTTTAGTGCACGCATGGACTCTTTTTTATCGCAAGGATAAGGAATGCTTAGATGGGGTGCAGCGATTTGTGGCCAAAACGATCGGCTGTCGGAAACGGCATCCTTAGGTCCAGCGTCTAGAGCTTAATCTCTTACCTTTAGTGCGTTGTAGAGGCTGAGGTGTTTTATTGGAAGCGCTCAAGATTATACAGAATAAGTCGGATGCATACATCGCTCAGTCAGCAAAAAATACGTATGAAAATCCTAAAAGCCTCGCGGGGAAACGTTTTAATTTATAGCTTCAGAAGAGAAGGCCATTGGTGCCAAAATATTCCCCGCACGATCCACTTCGTTTCTTTGTGCAATTTGGAAAAATTTCCCGTTACTTCGAGCAGCATTCATAACATGAAATTAAACCCTGACTTTTGTAAAGTGCTGCTTTTCATGGGGATCTTGAGCACCAAAATTCGCCCTGGTCGTGACAAGTACTTTTTGGGGACGTTAACAAATCATGCTATCTCACCTGACGGAAATTATTAAAATTTGTTAACTCGAGAATAAATACTAGAGTACGGCCTACCGAAATTCGAAATTAAAGCACATGAGCGGCTGCAGTCCCGAAAATATCCCTGAGATGCTTCAGATGGGACCAACCTGAGACAAATTTGGGAATACTTTTTTGATTAGGTTTGGGTATGTCCCTTTCTGACCCTGACAGCGGCACCAGGAGGAGTGATCCCGGGCTATAAAAGCAATCAAGGCCGAATATACGAGCTACGTTTCTACAAACAGGGTTGTGGCAACGTGGAACAGACCGTCAGAGGAGGCTTTGAGGTGTAGGAACATGTCAACTCTCAAGAGTGCCCTCGATCCGCACTGGAGCACAGTATTTTCGTAACTGGCTGTATAATGGAGGAATGAGGTAATGAGTCCTTGATGTTTTCTTCAATGAAATTGTCTGTGAATTTGATACAGCGTAAAAACTTCTGCCTGCCAGACCAAACGTTCAATAAGCAGTATTGGGAGTCAAGGATACTCTCCAACAACACAACAATCTGGATGCAAGATTGGTCCCAAACACTTTCGTCCAGTACAAACTCGATTGAGCTGACTCGCGCGGCCGGACCTTTTGAATAGACCTGGGTGATAGGGGCTTTGACACTGCTTAGAGAAAAAGCACACATTTGCCCATCCAAACTGAAGCGTCCTAATCAGTTATATGGTGCACATACATTTCAAAGAGCTTATCTGCTTCAAAGACTGGTTATGCTTTTTGGTGTCCTTTTCCGGGTTTCTTCTCGTTGTCAGTGTAAACTGACACCGAACAGCATCTCTTGTGGCACTTTTTCTATTGTACCGTTTTTACAGGGTATACTGAAAATTTACTGGTTTTCGATACAACTGATTTATACCGTCCACTAAAATGATTAAACTAGAAGTTGGTCTAACCCATCAGCAGTGAATTGTAACAGCGGGGGAAATACTAACCCAGTGGAGCATGAGGGAATCCAGCGCTATCAGTTCTTCTTTTTTATCACAAAAAGTGCACCAAGCTGATAGAGAAGAAATTCGGGCTGCGTATCAAGCCTATGACCCCAAAATGGATATGCTCCCAGCTTTTGGCATTCGCAAATGAGTGCTTACAAGTAATTCTGAGGAAGCTATGAAAAAGAGCAAGACTGTTAAACCGGAACAAAAATGGAGAAAGCAAACTGGATGAATAGCTTAGTGGAAAAGAAAAACTGCGCGGCAAATCAGAAAACTATTGATGAAAGGCGCTTTAAGCCCAAAGGGGCAGCATGTTCCAGCAGTGTGGGAAAAGGCCCCCGAATAGCGTGCAACCCCTTAAGGAGCACGTAAAAAGTCCACATGATGAGCTACAAATCATTGTGAGTGACACACAGGTCGTTGCAGGCAGAACTAGAAGAGGGCTTCTTTATGACCTTAGAGGGAACATCTTAAACGAAGGCGGAATCAGAAAGGATGAAAATACTTGGCTTGTGACTGAGGCTCTCAGGAAGTCTGGCGTACCCCTTCGGCACTAATGATTGAGTTCTACAAAATAGGGCTATGGAGTGGAGAGCATCTAGTGCCGCCATGACCCTCGTTAGTTGTGTCTCATAACATCCACTGGAGGGATTTGCTGCCATACAGGGCAAATGCCTTTGAGGGTAACATTCGGGGGATAGTGAGGACTACTTGCGACAGTCCGGTGTTCCGTCAAACACAGTGACGCTTTCGTCTCGTCGAGAAAGGTCACACCTGATCTGAGGCAACCGGCTCCCCATTTAGAAAAGTTGAAGTTGTCCTTTCCTAGTGATTCAACACCCAAAGCCTAAAGGGTTACATCAGATCCCATAGGTGGCGTTAAACGCTGGCAAACAACAAGCCAGAGTTCACGTAGCTCAAAAGAACGAAAGTGGGGAATTCACAGGACATCGAGTCCAGTTGGTATTAAGGAAGTGCAGCCTGAAGAGCGCCTGGTTCCCAGTTAGTAGCTCAGAAAGTCTGCTCAAGTACGGCCAGCTAAGAAAGAGGTACCAAGGAGTAAGCCCGAGGAAACCAGCTAGACTGGGGCCATCGCAAGAATAAGCTGGGCCATTGGCACGGGGACTTAAAAGGAAGGTGGTTCCACAATGCTTGATGAGCACGACCCCGGGTTGACAGTTGGCAACGAAACAGCCACAAAATCTCGGGCTAACAAAATGCTGCTTCAGGAATAAGTTGCCCTCAGACAGGATAGAATAAGTGGAAGATATGGTAGCGGAGTAGCGCTGCCAGTACGGATTGACATGGGCCTTTGGGAGACCATTTTCAACTCAGTCTTTAGTAGTGTGTAGACCAAGTCCTGTCTTATCAAGTTCAAGATGGGGACGGTCGGCATTATCCCTGTTTGCAGAGCATTTCTGGGGAAAAAGGAGGAAGACATCGAGCTTTTGCAGTTACTGGACGCAGTCCCTGCCCAGACAAAGGAGTACGTCTTGTAAGGGAGTCTTAACTTGTCGGGCACCAACTGGGAAAAGGATATTACACCTAGGGGGTTGGCAAGCTTCAGTTCTCTGCTTTGGGTCACGATGCAAGCATTCACGAAACATGTGACTCAGGTTACCAGGATCAGATGTGGATAACACCTCTCTCCTCGATTTCATCCAAAAGCTGCACCACCAGGACGTTAAAGAAGCGAGGTTGGAAGAGTGGCTCGGCAAAGGTGACCACGCCGTCTTGAAGATTACACCAAGACTTATTAAAGGGCCAAGGGAAATCGTGTCACATGGAAGCTGTGGCAGAATTACTAAAGATGAAGCAAAGAGGGCCGCGAAGGAAATTCGGTGGGCACTGAGCCACACTAAAGCCTCGATAACGGAAAGTTGGTGAGGCTACTCAGAGGCACAGAAAAGACCACACCTGTGAGGGCGGTAAGCAGTAGAAATCAACCCGCATGGTGGAAGCCAAAATCCCTTGGGGCTATAATAATTCCCAGGCCACTTTAGGCGTCGTGCAAGCAGAAGAAACTAAGTTAGCTTGGAAGGGATAAAAAATGTCCGGGAACAGGAATCAAGCGATCAAAATAGAGCACGAATATTATTTCGAGCGCAGGTGCAAAAGTTATATTTAATAGGTCGACAGTAGATAATGAAATGACCTGGATCCGGACTACGCGCACCGGAGGAACGACAAAACCAGGCAAGAACAGAAAGAATGCATTCCAATACATTTGGTTAGAGCTCACTCTTTCATTTACAAAAATTGGTGTGTACTTATTGGGCGGCAAAGCGCTGACCAGTCGCAAGGCGGTTTTGCCGTATTTACACAATCTAGCCGGTACGGTGCGGCTTCGCCTGATTGGCTGGATACTGGGAACAAAGCTTTAGCGCATTAGCCCGCGTGTGAAAACTTTTGAATCTTTGCAAACTTCCCCTCAGAAGTTTCTCCCCCTTTTGGATCGCTTGACGTACAGATCTCCGAACTCGTCCGATCGGCTGTGGCCGCGTTTCATCGACCTTTTTGTCTCCTCCATTTGGAACTGCACCATTTCCATCCCGGGCTACAGTTTTTGCTGCGCAATGGAAAGTGAAGTGAAGTTGAGAAAAGTGGCGCCGGTGTGTGGTAGAGCATTTGAGGTCCTTCATCCGGACCATGGATCGACCAAGCTGCCTCTTGATGACCTGGCTGCCTGGTCGGAGATCACTGCCTTAAAAGTGTGCTATGTTGATGAAACCCAAGCATCTCAGTGGCGGTCTAAGACCTCTTGGTTTGAACAACATGGCTGGGGTTTCTTTTGTCGTCGAAAGCACGGTTTTCCGATAATGCAATAGAAACCTGTCCAGGAACGTCACCAACTTCAGCGGCATCTTCGGATTGGCTGAGGAGATAGTACTCTTAACAGCAAGTACCAAGTTTTTCACAGCTCCGCCAGAACGTCGGTGGTGAGGTGCCCTTGAAGGTTTCGACAGCCCATGCTGTCCAGTCAATATTTCATTTCAGATGCACAGAACTGGGAACCATTATCGGTGACGATTACTTGTGGTATACCCGCCCGGCTGAGACATTTCATCTTAGCCTGGATGACGGATGAAGTAGTCGGAGTTGATGTCAAAAATACTTCAGGCCATTTTGAAAATGAGTCAGTCAATACGAAGGCATAGTACCTGTTCAGGAAAGAATCGAAGAAAATGGCGTGTATACTTTGCCATGGTACGTAGCTCTCAGGACTCGGACTCCAGTTTTTCGGCTTCGACTTCTCTTTATGTACGCACGCACTAGAGTTTTTGGCTGTTGTACGTGTGTCCTCACCCACCTCAGTCCACTAACACATTTTCCGAGCCAGAGATTTCACCTTCTCCACCCCCAAGTGACATTTATACGGATCTTCTAGAACCTATTTGCGTAGCGGGAGTTATGACCAAACGATCGCCACGACACAGTGCTCCTTCGGGTTGTACGCGTGATTCCTCTCGATTCATAAAGCCTGTGGATACTTTCGTCTCACTTCCGGTTTGCCAGCCTTTTTGATAGCAGGAATTACTGACGGGTGATACCGTTCATTGTATTTGCGCAACTTCTCCTCTAACACTAAAGCGGCAGGTGGCAGGAAATAACGCCGCTCAGCCACCGCCAATGGTAGCAATCTTGGTAGAAGTTCCGCACGCACAACGGCTTTACAAGGCTGATGTAAGATATCGTAATCTAATTCAGCCAGAGCAATAATCCGACTTTGCGCCATGGCGGCTGTGGACTTCTCAACGGACTTAATCGGGTTGAATAGAGACAGTAGCTCTCCGTGGTCCGTGGCAATTGTGAACTGTAGCCCAATCAGATGCCCATGAAGACGTCGCACCGCCCAGAATACTGTCGGTGCTTCCTTCGGTGTCTGCGCATATCTTGTCTTAGCAGCATCCAGAAGTTGAGAAAAAGATATGATGGGACATTTGCCTTGTTCGGGCACTGTACCGATTCCGGCCTCAGATGCATTTGCGGTTAGCACTGCCTGTTTGGATGGTGCAGATGAGGCCGGCTTTGGACATTCAACTATGCTGTTAATGGGATCTCGCAGGAATCTCTCGCATTGGTCAGCCCACTGCCACAAGTCGGATGACTGGGCCAGGAATAAAGGCTGCGCCTTCGTTACAAAATTTGGTATGAAACTTAAATAGTATTGCAGACAACCAAGGATCGATCTCAGGTGTGTTTCACTGTTCAGAGTCTCCACTTTGGCTGAAGGTTTGCAACGATCCGGATCTAGCTGGTAACCACTGGTGTTTACCGTGAACCCAAGGAAGCCCAACTCCCGGACCCCCAACTTGCATTTCAAGGGTGTGATGGCAACATTTGTGGCTACGGATCATTCCAAGATCTGCTTTACCTGATGATCACGTTCCTCTTTTGAAGCACCAAACACGATCACATCATCCCGGTATGCCAATACTCCGGTCATACCTTCAATCATCCAGTCGATAGCAGCCTGATAAAAGCAGGACAAGGAGATCAATCCAGAGGGTAAAATGTTGAACCGAAACTTGTCCCAGGAGATTTCGGTGGTGGTAAGCGGTCTGGACATTGGGAAAAGTGGAACTGGTAAGTATGCCTAAGAGGGGTCGAGCTTCGAAAAAACGTACTGCTGAGCATGAACTTCATAAAATCTACAGGTTTCATGGTAGTCGCAGAACATCTTCGCAGCAGTAGATTCAAAGTGAGTCTGTAGTACCCACAAATACTTGGCGTTTTCCAATGGCTTCTCATCGCCATAATTGTCGCAGCGGTCCGAAATGACTAACTAATTGGAGTGATCAAACCCTTCTGCTACATATGCGTCAGTGTCTTCAGAACGTCTTGGCCCTGACCTTACATAGGCATTTCTCGTTTGACGAGCGCTGGGTCGCCATCAACTTCTAACCTAACCGGCTCCTCCGTCATTCCAACTCGACTATCGGAGCATTGTATCGCTATCTGCTGGAAAATCGGCGGATCGACATGATTGGTTGACTCTGCGTGAGGAGGAAGAGGAGGGCCATGTCACCTAATCCATTCAACCACAGAATAGATGGAATATCAATCGAAACCAGGCAGCCGACCGGAACCTAAGTTCGTAGCTTGCATTGTACCGTCACATTAGCCCCACTCAGCGGTGTGAGGTGATGGTCGGTTGCACTCAGAAAGCTTATATCAGCAGATTATATGAATTTTCCGGGGAGAAATCATCTTCAGCACCTTCTCTGGAAAGGTGAGCTCATAACTTCATGTACCCAAAATGAACTCGTGTCGAAATCCACATCCGAATGTTACCGATTTTCACAGTAGTTGGCGGTTCTGGCCCGCGGTATTCAATGCGTAGATGAGTTTGGTAACCTCCGTTTTATTCGTCCTGGTCACCCCTATCTTGTTGAAATTGAACCCTCGGCATACCTTTCTTATGTGGCCCGTTTTGCCACAAGCTTGGCTTACGGCTAGACGAAATCGACACTTTGAAAGCAAATGGAAATTTCTGCATGACATCCACCTGTTTATCGTCTTGTGCGACAGCAGAACCGGAATCGCGTGGCTGGTTGACGTGTGCTTGGTGGTTACGGCCCGGATACTTCGGCTTGAACTTCTTTCAGTGAAATAAAATTGTGGCCTTGGTGTGGTGGCAGACCACACGTCATCAAATAGCTCACAAATTCTGCAAGTCTTCGAAAAGTTCACTTTTTTCTGTTCCGGAAAGCGCCGCTGTAGCGTGATGTTGTTAATCCCGGTAATAAGTCGATCACGAAACATTTCCTTCAATCCATTTCAATAATCGCATCGGACAGCCTGCTTATTCAGTTGTAAGATGAATTTGTGACAAGAAGAGCTTTGTTATGCACTACTGAATCGAATTCTGCGCTTTCGGCGGCCCTGAAGATGACTTGCATAATACGGATTAGCAGAAGATCCGTCTTCTTCTCAAGCTACAGTTTTGCGGGCGCTTCGGGGTGTGCCAAGTTCCTCAAAATTGAAGGCAAATCAGGGCCACTCGAAGTGAGGAACAAAGCCGACTGGTTTCACCTAACCTCCGTAGAAATACTGCTACACAGCCCAAATTGTTCGCCCAACTCTTCGGTTGGTGGCGGAACGCTATGCAAGTTCAAGTGCTCAAAGGTCAGTTACTCCAAGCCGCGACGCCAATTGAAGGAACTGTATCTAAAGAGAAAAGTGTACGTAATAAATAAGCCTAGATCCGGACTACGCGCACCGGAGGAACGACAAAACCAGGCAAGAACAGCAAGAATGCATTCCAATACATTTGGTTAGAGCTCACTCTTTCATTTACAAAAATTGGTGTGTACTTATTGGGCGGCAAAGCGCTGACCAGTCGCAAGGCGGTTTCGCCGTATTTACACAATCTAGCCGTTACGGTGCGGCTTCGCCTGATTGGCTGGATACTGGGAACAAAGCTTTAGCGCATTAGACCGCCTGCGGAGAGAGTCG
Organism: Fasciola hepatica; assembly: GCA_948099385.1. NCBI lineage: Eukaryota > Metazoa > Platyhelminthes > Trematoda > Plagiorchiida > Fasciolidae > Fasciola > Fasciola hepatica. The sequence continues at coordinate 13,471,311 of CANUEZ040000182.1, forward strand.
AATCAATACTTCAGGTTAGCTTTGTAGTTCAGCACCAACTCAAAGCTGTGTCCCATCCCAGAAACATGTACGAGAAATTGTAGCAGCCTTGGTAGAAGAACAAGGACGTCCAGCTTTAAGCGGGGAGCATGAGGTTGACAAGTGATTGCCGTTCTTCAAGTGCATACACCGACCAGGATATAAGGTGAAAGAAAGGACGGAGGGAACACAAGTGTCCCCCATACCGGAACTCAGGGTAGACGAAGAGGCTTACGCGGAGCCTCGTCTCATGAACAGAAACAAAGCCACAGGACCAGATGGGATTCATCCAGCCATCATTTAGTTTATGGCGTTGCTCTTGAAGACTATGGCGAGGCGGCTGTATGAAACATAACTTAGAGAGTAAAATGTGGCGGGAGACCGAAGGAAGGCAACAGTGGAATAAATATACAAGACCGGACCCCAGCAAAAAGCCGGAAATTATCGGCCGGTCAGTTTAACTTCAGTATTGTCTGAGTGTCTGGAGCAAACGGCTGGGAAGCAATTTTCCAGGAGTCTGTTTTAATATAACCTCATTTCAAATGAGCAGCTTCGGGTTGTGGCGGGACGATGTTGTCTGACGAACCTCCTGCTATTACTTGACGAGGTGACCTAGAGCCTGGGCGAGCAACAGCTGATGGCTGTCTGGTACTTTGAGGTGCTTGATTCTGTAAACCACAGGTTTCTGGCGTCAAACTGCGGTCTACGGGAGTCTTTAGGAAGTCAGTTTGCTTTCTAAATGGGCTAAAACTTCACGTTAAGGTGAGCTTTCATGTTTTGAAATCGGCCTTTGTAACTAGAGGGGTTTCACGAGGCTCGGTGTTCTGCCCTCTGCTCTCCCTCATCTCCTTCAAATATCTGGCTCGTGGGCTTACCAATCTCACCCTTATTTTTGCCGATGACGTGGGGATAGCTGGAGTAGATATAAAAGTTGACTTGTTAGCGGTACGGGCTGGTCATGCATGTGGGACCTTCCACTAAACCTCTCCAAGTACCATGGTCTGACCGCAAATAGGGTGGCCAACCGGGAAAGTGCGATACCACCGCTAATAGTCTTTCGAGTGGACTGTTGTGTTGTTACACTAGACTTCAGTTTCAGGCTATCGAGGCAGCAGACAGCCGTGGTAAATATGGCCAGGGAAGAACTCCCTTAAGTTAGATACCCCGTGTCCTGTAGAGGGCCGGAGATTTTCGTTTCGATCTGGAAAAGCAAACCCGTACTTTGCTTTCGCAGATAGCGCGAGGTTGGTTAGCTCCACAGCGACCGATTCAATGCGGCAGGACCTGGATGCAGCGCATCCCCGGCCAGTGGTTTGGGACTTACCACTAAGTGCATACGTTTAGCAAATGGCAAAGAAGCTCAACCGACTGGGTACCTTGAGGAGGCCAACAAGAGCACCGAGATCACGGAAGCGAAATAAGCAAAGGACTTTTGGGTAATCACATCGGAAGTCTTCCAATCTGGGGCGCAATGCAGCTTGGAAACACAAAAGGCCTCTAGGGAAACTTGCCGGCCTAACAGTACCGTTGCGTATAAGAAGCCTTGGCTCAAATTGCAGTTTTGCGGGGCCTTCGTTTGCCTGCACCTGGAATACTGGCCCCAGCCTTGGAGACCCCACCTGGTAAGGGACATCAGGCTTTGGATACAGGTTTACCGAATTTTCACAAGGCAGGCCACTGGCCCAAGGGGCCCTGCCTACGAGCAGATATTCTTGCCTGAGGGCAGGATGTGCGGGGGTGACCCAATAAATAATTTTAGGGATCCTCTAGGGTTACATTGATCTCCATGGTTTGACTACGTCAGCGGCCGTGTGGTCACCAGAGGCCATCTGTTGAAGTAGACGAAGGAGAAAATTTTAGGGTGCTTGAGGAAATTGAAGTTCTAACGACTGGAACCGGCTCCCGATGGAAACAATAATATCTGGAACCGTCTTGGAGTTTGGGAATCGGGTGGACCTCTGCTCGGACAGCGCATGGTCCGGATTCGGCGGATTAGCAGCAGTCCTACTTATCATTCTTTTCGCTCCTTCTGTCCATATTAGCACTGTTGCCGTTGTAACCTCTCGGTTAACCTTTTTCTCCGGTCTTTTCTCGCTCTCAACTTTCGCCTTCATAATTCACTACCTCTTCCACTACCTGTTTCATACTACCCTTCTATCAGTACCATCTCACATCTTTCTTTACCACCTCTAACCTTTCACCATCATAAATCCTTCCTTGAGGCAGATAAGCTGCTAGCTGGAATCCACCAAAATCTGTGATCCTGTGACGCACATTACATTGGGGCCCGGGTGGAAGGTCTCCCCCCCCCCTCCCCCATTCAGTTTATGCCAAGCATATCACTGAAGGAGGCCTTGTTTCTTCCGTTCGTTGCAGTATGGAGTGATCCACGGAGCTCATGGCGCAGGAACCCGCACAAACTTGGAAGGCCGCTGTTTACTTCCTGTGACCCAACCTATAATAATGGTTTGTTTCGACGGCACCCCAAGCATGATTCGTTGCATGACCCCATGGTAAAGTGGGGTCATAAAGGGATTCTTTGATGCTCAATTGTGTGTGTACAGCACAAAAGAGTGTAGAGGTTTGGTGGTCGCACGAAAGAAGGCCCGAGAAAACTGAATTTGAAGACCATATGGACAAAATGCCCAATAATCAGCGGAAATTGCTTTGTGGGTATGATACGTGACCAAGTAACGCAGGGATAGAAGAACAATGTGCAGGAATTCAGATGGAATCGACAGAAAGTCGCAGGGGAGAGTACACTGGCGGAACACTTTCGGAGGAATCATTGACAAAAAATGGGAAACCATTGGTGACGACAGATGGTTACTTAAACCAACGGTTTTGATAAACCGGAAGGTAGCAGAAATGTAATACTGGTGGTGCTGTGAAGTGCTGTCGGAGGAGGGAACTTGCTTAAATGGAACAGAAAGTCCGATTCACCACGACATCTAGCTGGAGGCCGTAGAGGAAACACTCACAGTGGGGTGCAGAATTTTTGCCCAGTCATGGAAACTTGGTGCAGCAGAGTGACGAAAGTTGGCAAGCGAGTGAATTACGATTCAAATGGAGAGTTTGTTTAGGTGAACTGGTGAACACAAACTGGTAACAAAGTTGACGAAAGAGCCAATTTACGATGATCTTATGAAGCCATAAATAGGTGGCGCATAAGTGGAACCGCGAAGACATGTAGATGATCTTATGATGGGATGTGCCCATAAGAGTCGAACATGGAGCATTAGGAAAACAACTTGGTGGAGAGTAAGTCGGCGTACAGGTGGTTCATATTCAGCAAGGGGCTATAGAAACTTCCCTAAAAGCTTAATTCGGCGTGGATGCCCAGTAGAATAAAACTGAAAAAGTGGCATTATTTAAAAAGCGGATGAAAAGGTTACCAGCTATTGGATTATCTGAGGCTACTCTGAAGCTGAAATGAAAGGAATACAGAATAACAACGAAGTGGGCATAGTAATGGTGTTTATGTTAGGTATCCGACTGAAACATCTGGAATTAAACCATCACTGAAGCAGTCCTATAGTGTAGATCATCAAATGACTGGGTACATTAAGGAAAGTCCGACTTGAGACTTTGGGAAAACAAATGGCTTAACGGCAACGTGCAGCATGGGCAGTTGATTTCCAGCTAGAGATGTGGAAAAAGCACTCAGTGGATCGAAGCACGTGCCCACCCATGGTGATTTGGTGGAACAGGACAGAAGACTGGGGTGATTATTTCCTCACCCAGGACCCTCAGCATGCTGCGGATATTTTCTACTCCTTCTTTTCCGATTGTCTTGAAAAATTGTCCAATACTGCCCAGGCTGTACCTAAAAAGAGGTCGTCTGTCTCGCCACTCCATAAGAAGTACCATAAACTTCTCAAACAACTACATAATTCCAACGACTTTTCACTTTTTATTCGTCTAAACCGCCTCTCCACACTTATTCAACGACAAGATAATACGCGACTTCGTGACCAAGAAGCTAAGGCTTTGAGTCATCCTAACAAGTCGCAACTTCTTTCTATGTTGCATAAGTCTAGAAACGCTGATGTTAAGGCCGACTTCCAACTTGTAATTCTGGATAATAACTCATCTATCAGCTCCCCACCTTGTTTAGCCGAAGCCTTCAATGCATTCTTTGCTTCAGCCATGGCTCCAGCTACTGTCATTGCCCCGCCCCCATCTTCACCACTTACCGACTCTGTCCTTTCTACGATACCCTTCGATGCCAAGAGTATTTCCAAGCTACTATCCAATAGCAAACCCTCTCCTCGATTAGGCCCCGATGGCTTACCACCAATTGCACTCGTCAATGGTGGACCGGATCTCCCCCTATTGTTGCTTAACCTTTTCAGTCTTTCACTTAATGGTAGCACCGTACCTGCTAACTGGAAGCGCTTGGTAATCGTTCCCATTCATAAAAAAGGACCTTTACATGAGGTATCCAATTATCGCCCTATAAACCATACCCCCATCTTATACAGAATAATGGAAAAAATAATTAAAGATAAAATTATTAACTATTTATTAAGCCTCAGTCTTATTAATCACAACCAACATGGATTCCTCCGTTCACGGTCCTGCATGACTTGTCAGTATGATTTTCTGAATCTCGTCACCGACTCTGCTGAAAGTGGGAAATCTCTTGTTGTTCTTTATCTTGATTTATCCAAGGCATTTGATCGTGTCCCTCACCCCCACCTTCTAACAAAGCTACGGTCATTTGGGATTGTCGATCCACTTCTTTCTTGGTTCTCGTCTTACTTATCTCATCGTTCACAGGTTGTCTTAATTAACGGGCACACCTCTAATCCTAAGCCTGTTACTAGCGGTGTTATTCAGGGCAGTGTTTTGGGCCCCCTGCTTTTCCTCCTATATATAAATGATATGTTTCCGACAATACTTAATGGCACGCCGATTTTGTTCGCGGACGACATTAAGATAGTCTACACTTTCTCGCCTGGCAACCTCAGTACTACTATCCCTAAAATCTCTGCTGATTTAGCCGCTCTTGATGAGTGGTGCTCAACCTGGGCGATGAAATTCTCCGCCGACAAGTGTATTTTTCTCACTTACAAATGCCAGGTTCCTCATAGTTCTTTATGCATTGGCGATTCACCCATCGACAGCCAGCCTTTAGTAAGAGACCTTGGCTTAAGTTATTCTTGCTCTTTCAACTTCTCGGAACATGCTGTCCTCCAAACGGCGAAGGCTAAAAAGTATCTTGGTCTTCTGTTCAGATCCTTCCAGCTTAGGCTGAGCATTCTCTGCATGTACAAAGCACATGCCAGGCCCCTTCTCGAATATTGTCCCCTAATCTTCACTAGCATGAGAAAATCCGACAGGAGTATTATGGAATGTATTCAAAGAAGATTCACAAAACAGCTTATCGGTTGGTCGTCTAACTTAAACTACAGAGAACGATGCTTATCTCTCAAAATCGAACCACTATGGCTTCGTCGCACCAAGCTAAATTTGATATTTCTGTATAAGCTATTGACTAAGCAGTCCTATTCCTCCAACCATTTGTGCTTCTCCCCGGATACTGGATATTCACTCCGGAATAGACAGTACACTATTACCACACCCTCCGCGAGGACTGTTCTACGCTCTAAGTTCTTTCTCTTCGCGTACTCTAGAATGTGGAATAAACTTCCCTTGCACATCAGATCTTCTCGGTCAAAGTATGCATTCGTGCATGCTATTGATAAATTCCTTACTGTCCCAACTGTTTTGCGCTTACTCAACGTTCACGTAACCAAACGTCAAGCTTACGAGATAGGCCTTGACTTTTAAGCCATTGCTCTGCTTTCTCTCTTTACCTTACCTTCCAAAATAACCTCACCGCTTTGAAAATTTTGATTGCTTTGTTTGACCGCTTCTCCTAGCCTTCACCATCGACATATGTAAGCATGTCTGCGTCCACTAACTGTTTTTCCATACCAACTTATAGGATCCTGCTAACTCAACTTTGAAATAAATCCTTTCAGATGCGCTCGCATTTATAGAGACCACCGTATTACTCCCCACAGGTTGTCAATATCTCTCACCCGCTCCACGATTTATTAACTTTATTTAGTTATATTGCGCATGCGGCCCTGAAACAAACCTCAACATTGCCATAAAAACTGCTTCAGTATCCAACCCCTGGTTGGATTTATATATATATATATATATATATATATATATATATATATATATATATATAATATTTGCATATACAAATATATATATATATGTACATGTATATATAAATTATTTATATATATACTCATTACTGTCCTATAATTATTAGCAAAATCATGGTGAGTAACTCAACGCTCCTCGATATCTCTTAGCTTACAATGCCTCTCTTCCGCACCAGGTCCCACCACTCATACTTCGCTCACCACCTCTGCGATTTCGAACTGGAAAATCCAGTCTGATTCATCGCACTTAGCGTGACTCACTAACAGAACTCAACACCCAGTTATGACGTTACCGTTTCTGCTCTCACCCTATCCCCCAGCTAAGGTTCTTCTGTAATTTCATGCAGAACTTGGTCTTTACTCCTGCTCAATGACCACTCTAGGCGAAATGCTAACTTTCCCACTGAACGTTCTAGCCACACTTAGGCGTTTCCCCTTTAGTCTCACGTTTCATGGCCTCAATGTGCCTTTGGGATCCGCCGCACTGATGAGCCCGTGCTTAACTTTTGTTCTCCTTTCCGTAACCCGTTGATCCTCAGCTGCGTCACTCTATCTCACTTTCCTTGCCATAGTCTTTTGCGTCCGACCGCTCTCGCAGGACCCGTCTTATGATCGCACCCACGTATACAGCAATATATATATTTTATATATACATTTATACATATACATATATATATATATACCTGTTCATATATATATACATATGTATACATATATATGCATATATATATATACCTATTCAAATACATGCATATATATGTGTAAATATATAACATTTTTATATACAATATATATATATACTCACTACTGTCCTATAATTATTAACAAAATCATGGTGAGTAACTCAACGCTCCTCGATATCTCTTAGCTTACAATGCCTCTCTTCCGCACCAGGTCCCACCACTCATACTTCGCTCACCACCTCTGCGATTTCGAACTGGAAAATCCAGTCTGATTCATCGCACTTAGCGTGACTCACTAACAGAACTCAACACCCAGTTATGACGTTACCGTTTCTGCTCTCACCCTATCCCCCAGCTAAGGTTCTTCTGTAATTTCATGCAGAACTTGGTCTTTACTCCTGCTCAATGACCACTCTAGGCGAAATGCTAACTTTCCCACTGAACGTTCTAGCCACACTTAGGCGTTTCCCCTTTAGTCTCACGTTTCATGGCCTCAATGTGCCTTTGGGATCCGCCGCACTGATGAGCCCGTGCTTAACTTTTGTTCTCCTTTCCGTAACCCGTTGATCCTCAGCTGCGTCACTCTATCTCACTTTCCTTGCCATAGTCTTTTGCGTCCGACTGCTTTCGCATGACCCGTCCGATGATCGCACCCACGTATACATATATATATATATATATATATATATATATATATATATATATATCTTGGGTATGCTCCACTCACTGGAGGAAGAAAACCATTCTTGTAACAAAAATGGAATAGACTACCAAGGTTGCGGTAGCGGTTGCCGACCTCTCTTCAGGCCACTGAGACAATTCTGGCTACTGATTTGCTTCGGTCACTATCATTCCTGTGCAACCTGACCTTGAAAATCCAATATTAGGAAACATTTGAAGAAAATACAGGTGGGGCAAGTACGAATCATTCCTTTCTCGGCAGCTGTCTGCACAGCAATCATGAATCAAGGCCCTCAGAGCGCTCGCTGTCACCCTGTGATGGCTCCCCTGCCACCTCCACTTCTGAGGCAGCGGAAGTGTTCAAATCTCACTTCAAATCAGTTTTCAGCGTAGCAGTAGTGCTTACGGGTGGCCACTTGTCTCTTCAGCGAAAACAGCTAGTCTGCTTGTTGGGCCACCCGGCAGGGTCTCACATAGAAGTGAAGGAAGGGCTTAACATACTTAACCCGTTCAACTGGATGGAACCGGATGAATTTCATTCTCTTATTCCAAAAGAATCAGCCTCCAGTCTTTTAGCCCCTTACTCTAGTCCCTTTTGCCAGCGCCTACACAGCAGAAGATTTTCAAATCCATTGAGGCGTGCTCTGACTGTCACAATTTATAAGAAACGAGATCGACACCTTCCTGAATGTTACAAGCCAATAAGTCTCACCTGTGTCCACAGTAAAGCCTTCGAGCGCATCAAAAACTCTAAATTTTGATGCACCTGGGCAACAATTGCTTGCTGTGTGCAGAGTAAAAGTGGCTTCTTCTCTGTTAAGGTAGTGCATCACCAATATTCTGACCTTCATGGATAGCCTGACACAGACCCACGAAGATGGCAAGATATCCCTAGCCACATTCATCGATTTTGCCAGAGCCTTCGGCAGTGTCCCGCATATTCCGCTTCTGCATAAGCTCGGGATGTATTGCATCTCCGGTCGCCTACTGTCCCAGACTGCGAGCTTCTTAACGAACATATACTTCTCAGTTTCGTTTGTGAAGGTCTCAGTCTTAGCCTGCACCTATTGATAAGGGTGCCCCCCCCCAGGGATCTGTCCTCGGTCCTCTCCTACTGCTCATTTACTTCAAGCACCTGCATGGTGTAGTTCCGGTTAACGTATCGACGTGAGCGATGATTCCAGCATCTGGAGGACAGACGCGAATGCTGTGCAGTCAGATACCGACTCAGTCAAGTTTTGGTCAGCTGAATGGAGTCTCCCAATCAATGGTGACAAATGCGCAAGCATGCCATTTGGTGGTGCTCTGTCCCATCTCTTAAGGATAAGCGGAAACATAAATCAGAGAAGTGGATCAGCACATGATCCTTGGCCTCTGGGTGCTCAGTAATCTGTCATTCTCCTCCCACCAAGAGAAACCTAGCAAAACTGCTCTCCAGGTTCCAAACATTACTGTAAGAACTTTCCCGATGTTCTCCAAAGGCGACTTCCATCCTCTGTATGGAACTTATATTCGACCTCTTAGAGTGCGGCAGTCATAACGTACACACCGACCTTGTGAGATGTCGGAACATCTCAGAAAGGATTCAAAGGAAAGCGACCAGAATGATACATGGCTTACGATTTATCCCCTATGCAGTCCGTCTAACATCACTTGATCTCTATCCACTTCAGACAGGCCGTATTAGAGGAAACCTCTTCCGGATGTTTGATCTATTCCAAACTGGCCCAGTGGATTGGTTTAGCACCCGTCCGAAGTTGGAGACCCTGCGAGGCCAAAAGAGGAATCTTTTTAAACCCGTCCAAGTACCTTCATAAGACAACACTTCTCGTTTTGGGTAGTGTCTCTATGGAATAACCTTCTACAGGAGGTAATGAATGCCCCCTCAAAAACATTTTATGCTGGGCTGGGTAAGTGGTTAGGACTAGGAATAAGTTCAGCCAATTCTTCGATCGCCCTCAAGTCTTGTATTCAGTCTTATATACGTGTACATGCGCGCAGTTATAAATAGGTCCAGCCTCCTCCTCCTTACGGAAGCACACGCAAATCTCATCTTTGTGGAAATTTTAAAACAAAAAAACTGGTGGTTATATATTGGTCTACTCATATTAATACTTTCGAACTCAAGCACTACATGGGAAACACTTATTTTTATACCAATGTCGCTTTTTCGAAAGTGGTTACCCATTTGATGTCGAACTTTCCGTTTCCGGGTCCGTGGCCCCGGAGAAAAAAAAGATCTATAAAAGAACCGGAAACATCTGGGCCCAAGCTCGGCACCCGTGAACCACTTCAAGATACCAAGACCCCTTTTTGGGCTCCATTTAGTCTGCAGTGGTCGCACACCATAGGAACGGTTCAGGTCTGGCCGGATCACAGGACTGGCCGCTCAGGTCAGGTTCGGTCTTGCCATGAAGTCTTAAGGTAGTTCTACCCAGCCGAAAACCAGAGGTGAGATTCGCCTGTGGCGCACTCGGACATAGATCGCCCCGTCCGTCTTTATCGCCGTAAGTGTTGAGGCTTGCCGTTGTAATTGCTCAGCTCCAGCCCTCCGAGCGTTATCGGCTGCCGGGCGCACAGCAACCTGGTTTTCGGAGGAGCAGGTCATGTTTGATAAGCCTGTTAACCGCTCGTGAAATCTGATCGATTGCCAAGGCCGCGTGTGATGTCATAGACACTGTTTTGTGGACTTTGGTGAAGCACTTGATAGAGCCTCTCATGACAAGCTGTTGCTGAAACCCCGGGTATTCGACGTTTCTGGGCCCATGCTCCACAGGACTGAGTTCTTCCTGGTCAAGAATACCTTCCATGTTAGAGTCTCACAGCCCCGGTCCAAGTGATATTTGGTGGTCAGTGGAGTGCCGCAAGGCTCGGTGCTGGAAGCTTTATTGTTTCCAGTTTGTGAACGACCCAAAGATCCAGCGCTCCATTCAATCTGCGAGGATAGCTAGATGCTATGGAAGGATCTCCAAGCGCTGACAACTGGCAGGCCAAATGGCTTCTTCCCGCAAATCTGGACGAACGTACAAGCGAGAGGATTGGTAGACCCGACGATACTTCCAGCTAATGCCTAGGGAGTGCCGTACTCAACCTAGCGCCTAAAGAGAGACCTAGAAGTTGTCACCCATAATCCGAAGACACCTGCACACGCCGAGAGATCCTACGCCTCAGCATGTGGACTATTCAGCCCAGTTTGCCTTTCATTCGGACCTTTACACCAGGATGGTTTTCGATTGCTATACGCCGCACATGTGCCTCCCAACTTGGAACTACGTGGTCCAACAGTCTACCCTTGCGCAATGGCGGAAGTAGCTAAGCTGGAACGAGTGCAACGCTATGCCGTGCGCCTAATGGCCGGACTATGTGTGACCAGCTTTGAGGGAAGATTAAAAGCTACCGGTTGTTTGCCATTGCCTATAGGCTTTTTCGAGGTGACCTCATCCATGCCGGGCAACTCACCCGTGGTGAGTTGGGCCCAGATCCGCAGTCGAAATTCCCACTTACGAATAACGACCGTACCTAAGGACGCTCTGAAGCTCCGTAAGGCGCATTCCACCGGCTAACCGGCCATGTGTTGATTATCAAGGCGAGAGACCAACTTCTGGAACGCCCTACCGACCGAAGTGGTGGAATAAGGAAGCAAAACAATGTTCAAAGGGAAATGGACGTTACCTTGAAGAACCATTCGCAGGGCACCGACATCTGGCCGAGTAGAAGCTCAATTTGATGAGGCTCATACGATGTGATTCCGTCGCTCGTTACCTGAAGACTAAATACTGAGCCCGGTTAAAATGACAGTCCCCTAAAAACTCCAGAATATTTCCAAAGAAGTCCGCGAAAGGCCCTAGAGTAATCCATTTTGGAACAACCTTAGGACTTTTCCTGTACTTTCTAAGCACGTCGAGGATTTAGCTGCTCACGTGTTTTACTGTTAAGTTATTTTATTTTATCTTGAGGTATCAGCTATTAATCTTTTTGCCGACTTCCATTTGAGAAAAGAACATGACTTGTAAACACTCTCAAAGACTGTTTAGGGATCCCGACCTTTCTGAGAAAATGGCCGTTTCCTGGAAGTGATTTTGGATTCATTTTCTCCACGATTTTCTCTGACTTTTGACATTGATCTTACTGTCTTGTTCGGCTGCGTACCTTATGCCTGACTGACATTTCCGAGTTTTCCGTCAGCCTCGTTTTGGACCACTTGCACTTTCGGTCCTCCGCCGCTTGTACTCGCGTGCGGTTCGCTTTCTGCTAAGCCTTTGCGCTCGTTTTTGTTCGGTGTACTTCTCGTATCGGTACTGTTTCGAAGCCACTATATATAGAATACACTTTGCACCAGTCAACCGACTTACTTCTTCTCCATTCGTCCGACAGATGGGATTACGTTGGTATTCCTCTGTCGGGCTGGATAGAAGACATGTTCAATAGCCGCACTCAAAAGTCCTCTATAAGTACTTGGCACGACTCGATTACTTTACGGTGCCCAGTATCCTCAGATAAGGTAGCATTTTACAAAGAAGTCAGGTTACACCTCCATGTTGAAAACCATCCCCACATGTGTGACGTTTGTCGGTTCCTTCGAAAGTAAAGGGTGGAACTCTCCAAATCAAACCGCATCGTCAAAATAGCCCCAAAAGGTACTCACGACTCGTGGCTGACCGGGCTGATGAACAGTGATGCTTCCAGTGAAATAAAAATAATTCCCCGTGTTTTAGACCTTTTTATACCTAAGGAAGTGACAAAAATCTATCATAAATCATGTAATAAAGGAGGCTCTTTTGTTCCGTCCCACTTGTTCTAGTGTGAACTCAGTTCCGTCCCAGAATCCTTTCGGCTTTTGGCAAAAACAAAGAAAGCATAGGTTGCTCCCACTTTTGCTCACTCGTAGCACGCAAAGCATTGGCCCGACTGGTGTTAGCGATCACCCATAGGAGTTTTAACAAAGCTGACAGGATTCATCTCTCATTTATGGATCAAATACAGCGACTGACTGTCACTCAACTCTAGGTTCCGTTTTCCCAAGCCTTGGGCCTGGTACCGCATCAGTGCTGACAGCCGGAGCGACTTGACTGCCCGCCAACAACGGGTTAGCACATTACCTCACAGGAAGTTTTGGGACAAAAACGTGCACCCCTGAACTGACCGTGAGTTTTCTTTGGGTGTCTTTGAAGGTTTGCAAGAAGCATACGCCGGAACACTACACCCAGCGCACTACACTGTTCTTATTCTACCGTTTCACTGGTTTGGCCAATAGGGTCCTGTATCACAAATCTATGACTTCAGTAGAGAATTGATTCGTTGTATGCATCATTGATTCACCGCTGGCTTTGGTAATACAGTCACTTCTGATGTGAGAATAGTCAGCTGTGGTGAAGATATGGTACAGTTTGTTCAAGCGGACTCCTCGTTACGGAGTTTGGGTCCCCATGCGGACCAGTATTGCTTTGATACCGTAGCAACCTACGTCGGTAATCCAGTTAGTGATTTCTCCTGCCAAAAATGCTCCACAAATTTCAGCCCATTTTTTATCTCACTGTTTCTTCTTTGGTGACGCATTCTCTGAACGCCCGTTGAATTATTCTTTCATCCCAAGTGCCTCAGTATGGATGGGAGTAGGTTTCTCAAGCTCTGAGATGGCCACTCGTCCTGAAGGCCACTCGAAATGCACCCAAATAACCGTGCGTCTACCACAGTCTTCGCTGAAGGAGTCCCACCCACTACCCTCTCGTGGCAGACGTGTTCCCACCAAAGGGAGAGGACGAAAGTGAATGCCCGGGGCCCTCCACTGAGATGGCTGACTAATAATCAGTCTAGGGGAGATAGCCCAACAGTAATTCCAAACCAACCACGGGTGACGCATGAGGCGTACAACTGTAAGCTCACCGGCATCAGTGGAGGAGAGGTGCACTGGGCACCCAGGATGTCTGGTCTCATCCGAGGGGTGCGTGAGCTGAGCATTCTGTCACTGGCTGTCATTGTATTGTGTTGTATTGTGCTCAGGAGTTTAGCAAGTTAAAAAAGTTCACATTTTAGCCAAGAGGAGGAGAAATGATCAGTTGTACATTGAAATACGCAGAGAAACAGGCCATTTGGAAATGAAGCCGATTCAGCCACCGAGGTTAGTCCGAAGTTCCGCTGTGACTTTTACTTTGCCAACCAGAGCACGTGCTAAGCAAGGCACTGAACAGATAAGATAGGCATTATTGCGGGATGAGATGAATCTAAATTTGGAACGCGTAAAGGGCTGAGAAAGGCATGTCAATAAGTCAATGCATAAAGGATGGGCGCGTCTATAGGAGTCTTCTTGGGAAAATTCTCGTGGGTTGTAATAAGCAAATCACAAACTTTGAAGATGAGGCGACCCATGAAAATCAAAAAGGCGTGACAGATGTTGGCTAGGCCGCGGCGTAAAGTGAAAAATCTTTCTCAGGCAGACGGGGAAAGATCACTGAAGAGCGGTAGAGTAAGACTGGTAGAACACACTGATGGACAAGAAGAAGAATGACAGCTTGTGTGGCACCAAATCGTCTTGTCCTACGAATTTGAAAAGGCAGCCTGTGCATATTTTAACATAATCAAGAATCTGAAAGGACCATTATAAGTTGGTGCCGATTGTGACTCCTAAGTATTCGACCGACTCAGATCTGGAAATTGGGACACCATTGGTGATTGATTGCCCATTGGAATAAAAGGAATGAAAAACGGAGAAAGTACACCCGAGGCACTTGGAAGTGTTGAGATATAGTCCAGGATAGGACGAAAAATTCCGAATATTTTATAGGCTCCTAGAAGAAGAGATAAATTCTTGTTAGTTGGAGATAGATCGGCGGAGCAAGACGTCATCAGTGTGCTTAAAAGTTGTGCAGGTGGTGCAGTGGTCAAGTGGCTAATATATGTGGAGAAGAGGAAGGGCAAAAGAAAAATACCCTGAAGAACACCTGAGTTGTTATTCGAAGGACTCGGCAAACCTGTACCGACATAAGTACGTTGAGTTCTGTCTGAAAAGTAATCTCTCAACCACCCATGTTGTAGGTTTTATCGGGGTCTTTGTCCAAAAAAAGCCGGATTTCTTGCAGCAAAGTCTGTTATTTGTGGTAAAAAAAGACATTTTGGGCAAATTTCTTGTTCAGCCGCCGAATCTTTTGTTTGATCAGAATGGAATATAGTGTCGCTGAGGCCTGGTCTTGTAGTCCATAGTCTAGTTCGTTTTGCTTTCTCAAAGATTTCAGCAATGGAGAGGCTGCTATGCCGTTGTCAAGAACAGCCTCCATAGGACATCAAAAATCAAAAGCCTCTCTCAGTGTCTTCGTAAATAGGTCTAGAGGGAAGAGAGAGTAATCGAAGTAAAACCACGAGGTGACAACAGAAGGGGATCTCTGACTAAGTGTGATGCTGATAGGTGACGGACTTCTAGTGGCTATCTTTAGTTGTTCTGTCCTGATGAGCGAACGGTGCTCTGAAAGTGAATCACCTTTTGGTCTGATGAAAAAGAGAGCTTGATCTCTAGTGGAAACAGGAGTTTTCAGTTGTAAGTGAAAAAGATGGGGACAGTTTGTGATAATTCTGCGTGAGGAAGACGTAGGCGAATGAAAAAGTGAACTACGAAGCATGAACAGTCAGACAGTGATGGAACCAGGACAGGTACGAAGGCTTCAAATAACAGGTCTATGTCCCTTTGGGGGCAGAAAGGAGCTATATGCCGGCTACTGATCACAGTGTTTCGAAAAGGCGAGAATTTAGGATGAAATTTAACAGCAGATAAAGCGAACACAGGAGAAAGTGAAAATAAATTCAGATTTGCCAGACCACTCGGAATTGATGTAAGTATTCCCACCACCACCTGCCTTCCTCTCACACTGTTTTCTATCTTGACGGAAGCACTCAAGGTTCTCAAGGAGAACGGGTTTGTCATCAATGCCTTCCTTTAGACAAGACTCCCGGATACAGGTCACATAGGTGTTCGGATCATTCCGAAACTCAAAGCAGTTGGTTAAGAAAGACATCTTCCCAAACAGGGACCGAATGTCAGTACTGAACAGTGCGAGAACTGTCATTTGACCCACGCCGCACAAGGCCACAAGGGGAGCACGGTTCAAAAATCTCGCGAAATATACAGCGAAAAGTAGCTTATTACCAATTATGTCACATAAAAGTTTGACCGAAGTTCGAAAATATCACCCCCATCGGGAATTTCTTCGAATTCGCCAATTTTCCGTTCCCCTCCAGATTGTGGACGTATGTTCCATCATTGACTTCCCGTTTGACGCTCGGTGGATTTTTCAAGTCAGAATCTTTTTGCGCTACTCAAACTAAACAGAAAGCCCCCTGCCGCCCGGTGATATGTTGCTGGTGGGGACACTCCCTCAGATTCTACGATCGCGTTCGTCGAGAAAGTCAACCAGCAGGTGCCTTGGAGTGCCAACCGCGTGTGTTCTCACAGGGCCTGAGTATAGAGACCGCGCGCTGGTGTGTGCCGAGGAAGTGTGACAGAAGTAGCGCTTGCGGTCTCCGTGGGTGCGAACGTATATCTAACGAAGTAATAGACAGGGTGTGATCCGCTGTTCACTGTAGTGGCCCTCTTCCAAAAGACCGGCTACAAGAAGGGCTCCTATTTAGGAGTCTGACAAGCAAACGGGTATGTTGCTTCAGATAAAGCCATTGAAACAAGTGAATGTCGCACATCTTTGTGACTTCGAAACAGTTCGTGGATTCGGATCCCAGCTCCAAAGTCCTCGGATCCGGTGGTGTTGCTTGTGGATGACAAATGGTCATCTGGAGGGCAGAAAAAATGATATCGAAAGAAACGTGTAGGGTTACTCCGACATGAGCCAATTGTCTTGAGAAGCAAAAGTGAACAAATGAATGAAACCACTTTACTTGAGTTAAAAATGAAATGAAAAGATAGGTCCTTAAGGAGGAAGACAGAAAATAAAGGGAGAACATGAAGGTACATGTAGTAGAATATGGTGGTTGGAGCTCGAAGCGAGATATTGGGGGGAGCCATTTGGCTGAATACCCAGCCCGAAAAGCCTCGTAGGTTCCACGCGAGTGATACGATCCTTCGGTACTTAAGGCAAGGGTGTTGGTGTAGTTTTCTCTCCGCTCGCCTCCACTGAGTGGCCTATTACAGGTTCGGTTCGGTAAAGGAGTGTTGTGGTTCGTCTTTCTGGTAATGCATGTCTCTTGCTCGTGGGTTTCTAGTCCGAACGCAGTGGAAGATGGATGCGAAAACTTACCGGAGGGCATTCGGTAGCCTGTCGTTAGCCAAAGGGTATTTTGAATAACGGTGCTAGTACCTCCTAAACCGCAGGCTTTTAGTGATGATGTCCGGAGGCAATGAGTGAGCAGAACATCAACAGATTTTTTGCGACATAAACGGAAATGGTAAGTGGTTTCAGAGTGCAAAGCAAACTTCGAATGGGCAGCCATAACAGTGGGTAAAAAAATCTTTTTTAGTTCTAACTTTTTGATTTTTCTTTTCACTCACGGGATCCAGTGTACCACATCTGCGAAACGAACGGGTTTCTCAGTCAACAGTCCGTGGCTGGAAGCCAATGGAGGCAACTCTGCGTTGGGGGCTTTGGCAGGACGGCCAGGCAACTGGGTAACCGGCTTTGGTATGGCCGGCGTAAGGACTCCGGGAAATTGGGTGCTGGTCCTGGAGAATTCGATGGGGTGACATCGGACGGAGTAGCTTCATCCAGAACAGTTGGTTTAAGTCGGCTCATGGTAACAGTATCCGTTCTGCCACTATGGTCGATGAAGAACGTCTTCTCTGGGCGGGGTAGGACTCTGTGGGGGCCGGAGCAAACAGGTTGTTAGGCAGCTCGTTCCTCTGTCCTAAGGAAAACTTGTGTACGCTCTTGGAGCTGTGAGTGTACTTAAACCGTCAAGCTTTGCTCACGAGCAGCAGGAAGGTGTAGCTTATGCGCTTGGTGCATTAGCCTGGCGACGTATTCAGCGTAGACAAAGGTGACGATGGACTTTGGGGCTACCATGTCGCCATGTCACCATGTTGCAACCGAATGCGAGTTCGGCTGATGTGGTTTGTAGATCGGCCCTAAGAGGGCTGCGGCAGTCTAAGAGTACTGGCAGCAGTGATTCCCGCCAGTCTGGATTTTTGTGAGCTGCTAGGGCTGCTTTCAGTTGCCGACGGAAACATTCTACCACTCCGTCTGCCGGGGGGTGGTAGGCAGTGGAATGAATACAAGGGGGTGCCTAAACGTTGTAGCAGACTACGGAAGGCTACCTCGAAATGCGAGCCGTGGTCTGTGGCAACCACAACTGGACAGTCAAATGCTGCCACCCAGTGTTCTGTTTTCTCTAGCTGCGTTTTGCATGAGTACATCTAACGGCCATCTGGTGAAACGATCTACACGGGTAAGAAGATATATATTGCACTTTGATGGAGGCAACGGCCCTACAATGTCCAAGTGCGTGAGTTGGAAACGCGAGTCGACGGCTGGAAGTTTTGATAATGGTCTTTGTGTGTGCCTACGTACGTTCAACTGTTGACTTTGAATGCTGGTACGGGCCCATGCGGTGACATAACCGCTCACGTGGTGCCAAATAAAACGGTCACTAACGAGCTTAGTACATGCCTCCATACCAGGGTGGGACAAACAGCTTAAGGTTTCGAAAACCTATCGCCTAAAACCTGACGGTACTGCTGGCCTTGGGTGGACCTTGGACGTGTCGCAAAATATGTAAACTTCGGCTGAGGGGATGGGAAGCGACTGGGGCCGCAGAGATGAGGTACTACAGAGCCATTCTAACTCAGGACCCTTTGCTTGAGAGGATGCGACAGCTTCGAGGTTGGTCGATCCGGGGGTGCTGAGGTCCAAGTTGTAAATGCGAGATAGAGCTTCTGCGCCAGGATTATCGACACATGAGATATGACGTGCATCACTCGCGTACCGAGTGATTTAACCCAGGTGTCTAGACTATCTGAGAGAGCAACTGTCCGTGGTGGCAAGCAATGCGTGGATGATCGGTTTACGGTCTGTGTAGACCGTGAATCCGCGTCTCTCTATGGTGTGTCTGAAGTGACGGATGCCTAGGTAGATGACGCGAATTTCGCGGCCAAAGGTGCTATACTTGGATTCATCCGGTTGTAGCTTTTTGGAGGAGAATGCAGGGGGTTTCCAAGTGTCGGCTAAGTACTGTAGAAGCACGGCACCCACAGCTTTGTCCGATACGTCTGAGACCAACGCAATCGAGGAAGTTGGTTTCGGGTGCGATCACTAGGCTACGTTGCCGATGGCCTGCTTCAGCATTGTAAGTCAATTCTTGCAAATCGAGCAAAGTGTAGCCAATTCAAACGAATCCCAAAGCCAGAACAAGATTGATTCGCAGTTTCTGCGGTACTAAGTTGGAATTCACAAAAGGTACGAATATATAAAATCCTCAAGTGTGCGGCCAAATAGATTTCACAGTAGAGCCCAAAGATTCAAATCCCCGTGGCTCGGGCACGACCGACAGAAGCGGTTCAAGGCCAAGCTCAGATGTCTCACAAGGATAAACAGATGTGAAAAGTGTGATATATAGACAGGCTTTTCAAATTGATGTCAAATATAGTCAAACTTGTAAAGCAAGTAGAACATTTTGGGGGGATTTTCCGTGTTTGTTCCTTACAAGCACAGCAAATTCATCTCATGAGGTTTCTGTGGAAACCAGCTGCTTCGCTTTGCCCTTTACCAGATCTTTGAGTGGCTGCATTAGGTGGGCTCATTGTGAGATAAAACGAAGATAGAAGTTGACCAACCCGTCGAAAAGCCCTATTTGCTTGAATGACGTAGGTTCCGGGTAGTCCGTGATTGTCTGCACCTCGTCCAGCAATGGTATGGTCCTTGTAGAAGTAAACTTGTGGCCTGGGAATTCAATGGCGTCGGCACCCTCTACACACTTATTCGCGTCGAAAGTGACCCCGTGTTTAGATATGCGATCGCAAAGAGCGAGTAGATGTGCTAGTTGCCTTGTCCTAGACGAGTTGGCGATCAAGATATCGTCCAGACAGTCGAACGCCAAATCCAAGCCACTGAATGCCATATCCATGAAATGCCGGAAATTATGCCCGACGTTGATAAGTACAAAAGGCATTCGTACAAGCTCCAAAAGGCCGTTACTGCTGTTTTGGGGATATCGGCTTCGGCTATTGTTATTTGGGTACAAGCCCGCGCTAAATCTATTCGACTGAAAATTATCCAACTAGCCAAATCAGTAGTGAGGTCCGTGATGTGGAAAATAGGATATCGGTCGGGCGTAGTCACTCGGTTGAGTGAGCGGTAGTTCCCTCACGGTCTCCAGTCGTCAAGCGACTTCGTCGGAACCATGTGTAGAGATGGTGCCCACGGACTGTTGGAAAGCCGAATATTTTTCAGGTTGAGCCTATGTTGGAACTCGGAGCTGGCCACATGGGGCTTGTCTGGAACCAACCTGCCGGGCCGGGCGTAGACCGGGGGCCCTGTGTGATGATACAATGAGTCACATCAGCAGCGACTGGAGGCTGATTGTTGTTTGGGCGGACAAGATTAGGGCACTTGCTGAATAAAATAACAAATCCTGGTTCGGAGGTGAGAACTGGCTTGAGGATTGCTTGTGATTCAGCCTGAGTTAAGGAACCAGCAAGGAAATTCGATGTGACCCGGTCTACTGGCTCTTGCTTACCGGGATCGACTACAAGACATTGACTTTCTAAACCATCTAAGCCCAGAATAGCCTGGTGCACTTGGGCGAGGACGGAACTTCATGGGAAGGACGACGCGGGACAAGCTCTAGGGTGAGAAAATGACCGCCGTATGTTGGAACTGAAGTGCCGTTGGTGGCTTGCAGCGTCAGGACCGTGGGAGAGACGGTGAATCGTTTCGAAAGCTGCGCTCGCGGATCGATTGAGAAGAGCGTATCGGTTGCATCGTCTAGGAACAGGGGCGCCGGTAGAGCTTGTCGCCATCACCTGGTTGGAATGGAAATTAGAAGGCCCTTCACATTTTGCATGCTTGGGGTCCGAAACGGCGGTTGAATTAACACTTGCCCGGGTGGTAATTTGGCTCATGGGCACAAGTCGTGAAATGGCCGCCGGTTGGGTTTTGTTTGCGAAGGCTGTTGAGAGTGTGCTGCTGTTGTTCAACCATCTACGTCAAAACGCGAAGCTCCCGACATAAAGTATGAAAGTCAGAGTTGCTACTGAGCGCGCTGTGGTGAATGGATTTAATAATAATAATAATATCGGTATATTTCTAGGCCATGGTCGAGGAGCACGCGCTAGAGCGTGATCATGGTGTAACACGTTACTCAATAAGGTGGAATATTCACAAATTCAAATTATGAAAGTCAAGAGTATCAGCGAAAGATAAACATGGCCAGCAACAGTTTGAATGGATCATTTTATTAATGGTTTGCGCCGCAGTTTCAAACCGGTTTTGAATCCTGGCTGGGCGGTGGAGATATCGAAAAATCGTTAGCTCAGGGCCAAGGACGCATTATGAACGAGACTGATGCAAGCTGAGGAAAACGGGGGCCTCCTAAGGTTCTGCAGATGGAGTAAGTTTTGAACGAGAAGAAAAGGAAGAAAAATTTGTAAAGAAGTGTTCTCGGGAAAGCCGACGCATGCGAAGAGGATAGCGATCCATGAAGACGAGGCAGACCCTGAATGACGGATTTACCGTGGTTCAATAAATGGAATGAGTTTCTAAACGGTGCCGAGACCAATTTCGTGAACGTGAACACTGGTGGATGTGGTAGAAACAGCAGTCCATAAAAAGGTGAGTTAAGATTCGGGATCAGTAACATGTGCCATTCAGAAATGGGAAAGCGCAACTGGAGGGTCCTCGAGAAGTGGAGAGTCAATTTCCAACCGGCTCCGGTTCGGGGGAATGGTGGACTGTGGTAACGGATAATAAAGTGGGAAATCTCCGCATGGACTTGAGCGTTAATATGCTGTTTCACTGAAAATATATATGTATATGTTGACGCATTTGCCTTCAGTGTTATTCAGTGTCATTTCTGGTAACGTACGACATCGTATGGATATGTTTCGTCTGGCAGGGCAAAGTATGGGTCGGTCAATCAGCTGAGTTTGGTGGCATATTAGCAAGATGCGCATGAACTAGAATTTGTGTTGGTTGCTTTAGAAAAAGCTGAACGATCTGATAGGCAGTTGGGAGTATTTCCTGTCGGGTGGCTTGATTTCGGTCCCAGTTGCTATGGTAGGTTCTACTTGAGTCTCTGTCCGTACGAGACAAAGTGGCATCCTTGGTTATCCGGTTTGGCGACTGCGATAGTGAGAGACAACGAACCTGAAATAAAGAGGGATTGCAGTCTTAACGTGGTTCCAGCTGCGGGTTATGATGATATGTGAAGAAAATAAATAATGGACTGGTTAGGTCTGTGTGAGTGAGGCATGGATGAAGATTCGTTTGAGCAATCAGTGGCACCTACTCCACATTCTAAGTAAAATAGGCCCGCAGTGGATTTGTGCTATACTGCTGCAGACTAACGAAGTTGCGTACACTAGTTTGGTAACGGTGCATGCATCCCAAAGGATTTATGATCTTGCAAGTTGGCACTGCATCTCTCGGATACCGTTTGCTTACGCAGAGCGCAGTTTGGAAACGAGGCGACAAGATAGGTTTTAAATAACAGACTGGCACACTGTTAACGTAGCCCTATGCTGTTACCGACTCTTCCGGTATAGTGGTTATTCTATGCTGAGTTGTTTCCGAGGAGCCTTAAAGTAGAAGAAACTATTGGGGTGACAGAGGTGATACATTAGAGACAATCGGTCACGTGCCTTGGAACGCTAACGTGAGTTCATCTATGCTCTTACTTGATGGTGCTATCGTACTGAGAGTTGCTCGAGTGTGAGCAAGGAAATCTGATGTAGACATGAATGCATGATTATCGCGGTGTCTTTTTCGCCGTTATCGTATTGCAAAGCAGGAAAAGACCGATGTGAGGACTGGTTTTGGAGAGCCATGAGAAATGGGAATGAGATGGATCCGAATTTTTGTCAGGGAAGCAAACTCTAACGACCTACATTCGGTGCTCATGGTAGGCGGCACAAGAGTCTGCCTCAGGTAGGGAGGTAGCACGATACAAAACCACTAGCATCCGGCACGTGGCGCTCCAAGAATAATCCACGCATTTTTAGACGTTTTTATTTTTTTTAGTGGTTTTATCACAGCCAGGTATCTGGCTGTCAGAGAAGGCGGGGCTGCCTTTAGTGGGCTACCACAGCTCCCACGTCCCAGCCGAGACATGGACCGCATGTAACAGGCGGCGTTGGGAATAGGTCAACCACACCAGTCCATCCGTAGCAACACTGCAACCCGGAGACGAGTCACATGTGACAAGGCTGGTGTGCCTGGAAGACAAAACAGTGGGGAAGTTTTTCTCGCTTTTTATGCCAGTCTCTACTTTTTGGTGGTCATGTCTTATTGGTGGTCAACTCTGTGCAGGGAGACCATCAGGGCCAGGAATGTTTGCAGAAGTGCCGCGCTAACACTCGCCTTATCCGTGAAGTCGGAGCCCCCATGCCGTTTACATGGGACGAAATATGCAGGGGGGGGTAGAGTCAACCGCCGCCTGCGATTATTCAATGGGGTTTATGTTCAACAAAACGCCAGTCTGCAAAAAGATGGGGTACAAATTGCAATTCTAACAACTTGATTCGTCGGGACGATCCACAGATGGTTCGTAGTTTTGCTGGCTAAGTATCAAATGTTATATAGGCCAATCATGGAGGATGCTAGATTTCTGTGATAGGGACGGAAGTTGAGCTGTGAGTGACTAATGGTGACCACTAGATGGAGGTTGAGGAGTCTGACAGGTGCTAACTCTTGGGTTAGAGACAAGGGCGAAGACTAAGTAAAAACAGCACTGAGAATGTTTAAAGACTACCTTTCATGCCTCCAGTGGTATTTCATATAATCAAATACGACTTCTGATGCACTGGCCTCAGGTAGGAGAGCTATTATGTTTAGGCATCGTAGCCGGGTAGGTTTACGCTTAGGTGATGCAACTACGGTGCATGACGTGGCACATCCTAGATTATCAAGGGTTCTGGTCAGTATCAAGCTTTCCTCATAAGCTCTATCAAAAGTCATGTAAGGATTTATAATGGTATATATAGATCAAATCGATCCGACTAAGTCTTTTCTGTTCTCCACTTTTTTCTAACAGAGGGGTGGTTGAGCCCATGTAGGAACTTTCCATAGCCCCTCCGCCCGACGTTTATTTTCCACGTATGTCATTTTTTGCAACTGCTGTGGGTGGTCTGTTTCCCCCACATCCGAAAGCAGCTGTGGTGAGGGAGCCGTTGATATCAGGGGTCCCGCTTGCATGGGTTGCGAAGATACGGAGTGCAGTTAAGCAAACACATGGAGTAGGACAACGAGTGTTCTAATGTATGCGCCTGCATATATGTTTCAGTCACGTACAGAGCCAGACAGTGCCTAAAACTGCCAGAGGCCTTTCTGGTGTGGTTGAATTAGGCTGCGCCAGTAGATATTATTGCGCTCAGGGAGAGAGGATAGCAGTCTAAGTTTGGTGATGGATTCAGAAGTCTTGGCGATACGAACAAGAGTTTATGTCGGGAAATATAAAAGGCGGAAATTGAGGCCAACCGGTAGCTATTGGAAGGCGGATGTATGGGATGAAAGATTTTCAACCGGGATGGTTAAGGAAAGTGAATTAAGGCCGGGCAAGAAAGCTGAGAGGAGCGGAAGCCAGGATTAATAACAGAAGAGCCGAAGGATCAAGGAGTGAAGTAGTGGGTGGTGGGACTTAATGTCTTAGGATCCAGCACCACTGAACACTTTGGTGCTAAGGGAAAACATCAATGGCTAAAACCTTCAGCTAGAGGAAAGTTGTTTTACATGGCTGCCCTAGTACTATATAGTGAGGGAGGCAGTAATTATTTAGGCACGGTTGTGAAGACCGACTAGTGAATTAGATGAGGCAGGGTTGTATAAGGTTTAGGTGATATCAGGTGAACATGGGTGAGTGGCGGGAACCGGCAGGCATCTAGCTAGTTATAGTTGTAAACGACAAAATCTATCCTTCTGCAATGTGGGTTATACGTAAAAAGTGATAATAAATGGTAAGCTTAGCGTCTGTCTTTAGGCGGAAAATAGTAGGTTTGGGATATGATGCCATGATCCTAGTAGTGGAACCCGTTTTTGAAGGCCAGATCGACGGATGGGAGAGAGCGGGAGGAGACTGAAGCTAGGGTTCTAAAGTTCGATGCCCTTTTCATAGGCTCGATCCTCAGATATGCTGGTGTTTGTCAAGGATAACATATGACTGACGGTAAGTTGTGATTTAAGGGAATGGCTGAACTGGGTTGCTGACGCACATTTGCGGATGGTCCGGGGTAGCTTATTCCAAAGCTTTGAATATTTGATCAGAAAAATTTGGATCTTATTGCCAGCCTTGAATGTGGGATGGTCAGACTGAAGTCTCTGTGACGAAGAGGGTGAGATGAGGGTAGGGAAAACTGTATAGAGTTGGTAGAAGTGAACGCAGAGCAATGAATAAGTCTGTATAGAAAACACAAGTTAGGCCTGATATGTCTAAGCCATACGGGGCAAAGTTTTATTAGAATACATCGCATTTATAGCTCAGTGGGGAGGAATATCCTATTAGGTTCTTGGTGAAGGTGAGCTGGACTTTCTCCAGGAGTATTTCATCAGATTTAGACATTCCAGAGAAGATTATAGGGCAATATTCGAAGTGGGGTCTAGCATGGGGTTGGCATGTAAGGAGGATACTATGTTCCATTTTAAATGTAAGGTTACCGAAGGCACCAGGCGACGTACCGAAGGCGGTGATGAAAACGCGGGACTGCGAGGAGTGTGCGTTTGCATTCTCGAGGACTTTCTCTACAGCCTCTGCGCACTTATCTAAGCTGTCGATCCGTACTAAAACGCCTGCCATGCTCTGGGCATACGGTAGGAGTCGCTGCATTCATAGTTGCGGCAGGATTGCATCGCCCATGGACGTTGTACCAAATAATGTGAACATTTTCCGTCTCAAGTGCGGTGGAGTCATACCTCCCAGATGAATACCGGACAGAGCATGTAGCATATGCTTCCTTTCCGACGCAGCCACACGCTTATTCAG
Organism: Fasciola hepatica; assembly: GCA_948099385.1. NCBI lineage: Eukaryota > Metazoa > Platyhelminthes > Trematoda > Plagiorchiida > Fasciolidae > Fasciola > Fasciola hepatica. The sequence goes on from CANUEZ040000182.1 coordinate 13,497,001, forward strand.
AGCTTCTCGGAGTGTATGTTACGGGTTGTGATCCGGGGGGGTAACTGCTATTATGATCGTGAGAAAAAGATGGATTCGCTGATTCTTCGGTACTCATCCGTACGTCCACAAGGTTTAGCAATGGGGATCAGAGTTCGGCAAAAGTCACTGTCAGATACGACCGTCAATGCAGTCCGAGTTCAAATTTAAAATCTGCGACAGCATATGAGCGTAATAAAAGCAAGTTCTCAAGTGTATTGTTTGATGTGCTCCGTACTTATTCTAAGGTCAATAAGATAGAGAGCACATTCTCAACAATACAAGTACGTGACAACAACTGGGGGGGGGGGAATTCCACACGTGTACACTAAAGGGGGTTCATAATGATATCCCGGATTTGTGGGATAATACTAGCTTGAATTGTTGAGAGCAGTCTTTGGATTTGAACTGACGACTAGATAAGCCAGTCTCCTTGAAAAGAAACTCGAGGATGACCATAAAAGCCTTCGGATCTTCCGGTATAAAATCCGGTATCTTATTGTGCGCTGGGCGACACTCGGGTTCACGCACGGGCTTGGGCTTTCTGGTCACTGAGTATTAGGTGAGCTATCGAAAAGAACTAGCCTGGGATCCCAAAAAAGGTGTTGGCAACTCCTGGTTGACAAAACCTCGGAAATAATGGGAATGAAAACTAACCGATAAAATAAGGATGATCAGAAAAAAAGGGTGAAGTAGCTGTGCCTCCCGAGCAAAAATATACGTAGTTGAAAATGTCCAATGGGAGCATATATATGAGAATCAACCTAACTGATGATAGACCGAATATATATGACTCGCGAAAGGAAGTAAAAACTATCTCAGGCGTGACCTGGCTGGGCCACTTCAGCGGAAGTTGCTCAAGGTGCTGCGCATCACATGCACCAAGCTCTCAACACCTGTGTGGCCGACAGAGCAATCGGCGGAAGTGGCTCTTCTTGTCACAGATACGGCAGCGTCATCATTTTTGTCACCACCGTCGTCATCATCAGCACCATCAATCAGTTATAATAATATAATATAATATTGGTATATTTCTCGGCCATGGTCGAGACGCACGCGCTAACGCATGATCATGGTGTAACATGTTACTTAATGAGATGAAATATTCACAAATTCTAAGTATGAAAGTCGAGAGTATCAGAGATGGAAAAACAAAGACAGCAACAGTTTGAATGGATCAATCTGATAATGGTTTGCGCGGCAGTTTTGAACCGGTTTCGAATGTGGGCTAGGCAGTGGTGCGCGGTGGAGATATCGAAAAAATTGTTAACGCAGTGCTAAGGAGGCATTATGAACAAGAATGATGCAAGCCAAGGAAACCGGAGGCCAACTAAGGTTCTGCAGATGGAGTAAATTTTGAACATGAAGAAAAGGGGGAAAATCGACGCATGCGAAGGGGATTGCGATCCATGAAGACAATGCAGACACTGAATGACGGATTTACCGGTAAACGGAATGAGTTTTGAAGCAAGGGGACATAAGGCCAATTTCGTGAAAGTGAACTGGTGGATGTGGGAGAAACAGCAGTCCATAAATAGGTGAGTTTAGATTCAAGGCCAATAACATGTACTATTCAGAAATAAGAAGGCGCAACTGGAGGGTCCTCGAGAAGTGGAGAGTCAATTTCCAGCCGGCTACGGTTCGCAGGAAAGATAACCTGTGGTAACGGATAATAAAGTTCATCACCATCAATAGCAGCAGGTTCAGCGGCATCATCATCGTCTATTTCTTCGCCAATATCATCACTCTCACCGTCTTCATCGCCGCTGGAAAGGGAAAATTCCGCCAAGGTATCTATTCCTGACTGTGCTACGTATACGGAGGTGGCATCAACATCGGTCACTGAGCCAACCGGAGCAAAACGCCGCCAACGCTAGAAGCTACCTATGCCTGCTCATCACAATGCGGACCCATTTGGCACTGATACGGCCACTCAAGCACAGGACGGTATCATAGGTACAAAACCCAGCCAACGGAGCACCACTGTGGATGAAAGTAGACCGGCCTAGATAACAACAGCGGATCGTCCATGAAGAGCGCCACCGTCGAGGAAACAGTGTTTCCTAATAGTGAACTTGCCTGAGACAAAGGAGACCACGGCACAGAAACGTCTGGACCACGATATCGTGAGTCTCCGGAGTATACTAACAAAACTCTTTGTCCCCGGAAGGAGGAGACTGTGGAGAAGTTGCGGGTGAAATCAGCCTTCCGGATTGGTAAAGCCAGTGACGCTGAACGCGCCCGTCCACTGAAAGTAGTGCTGGACTCTGAGGAAGCCGCGACTTCTGTGTTAAGAGGATCCTACCGGCTAAAAGGCGGGCAAGTGCTGTAGCACCGAGATCTAGACCCTGCGGATCGTCAGAAATATAGAAATGTGTTGATTGGATGACGTGAACAAACGGAACAAGGAGAAACGGACTTGATCATTCGGGATTTTCGGGTGCAGAAACGACGCTCTCACTTCCGGTGGAGGCCGCTGACGCTAGTGTCCTTGTCAGTCCCCCTTCCCAAGCTAGGACGCCCTGAACAAACGGAGGTGGTAGCAGGCCAAGGCAGCGTCGTCATCCTGTTGTCTAACGTCCGTGGTCTGCTGAACAAGAGAGATGACCTGGAACATTTGCTGCAGTCCAGCTCACCTACTGTGATAGCACTGACGGAGACGTGGCTGAGTAACAATGTTCTAGATTCTGAGGTGTCCCTCCCTGGCTTCACCCTATTCCGAATCAACAGGAACTCTACCAGAGCGGGTGAAGGCGTAGCACTGTTCGTCCGATCGGACATCCAAACGGCGCAGTTAGAGGCGTTCGCAGATCCGCAAGGATTCCGTAAAGCTATCTGGTGCCGCTTCAAACTTACCGCCGGAGGCTTTAGGACAGTTGGAGTCATCGATCGGACACCTGCGGTCACTCCTCCAGATATGATGAATTTATTGGGGAGATGGGCGTGCGACGGCCACTGCCTCGTCCTGGGCGACTTCAATGCTCCGCATATTGATTGGACATCAGGCAGGACAGCGGCCGGGGCGGATCAATTCTCTCGGGAATTACTGATAACGATCCAAGAACTGGCACTACACCGACATGTTCAGGAATCAACCAGGAGGCAATACAGTCACGACTCCATTCTGGATCTGGTGATCTCTCCCAGGAGCTCGGATGCCGGTAAGGTTGAACATCTCCCCCCACTGGGAAGCAGTGACCACATGGTACTAGAAATTTACTGGCGCAGTGGTTCTTGTCCGTCCCCTAGACCAAACACTGGATGTAATGTTTGGCGCACTCCATTCAAGGATGCCCGGAGAGCGGCGTTAGACGTCAACTCGTTTCCCACGGACTCAGATGTCCACCACGATGTGAGCAAAGCTTGGGTGCTTATTCGTGACGGTATCTTGTACCGTAAGAATAACTGCTGCACCCCAACCGGCGTGGACCCCGGGTGAGGGGCCCGACGTGGTTTGGTCTAAAGCTCAGGCGCCTACTCAAACGACGAAATAGGGCCTGGCAGCAGTTTTTGGGAGCCGGAAGTGAATAACATGCTCAAATCCATCAAAACCCATAAGTCTCCGAGACCGGACGACGCGAATCCGTTGACGTTGGGGGAGTTGGCGGAACAACTGAATACACCACCGACGCGCTTGTTCAATTTATCGTTGGCCTCTGGCAGTCTACCTCGGGAGTGGAAAAAAGCAGTCGTTGTTCCGCTGTACAAGGGTGGAACAAAATCCACCTCGGCCAACTACCGCCCAGTTAGCCTCACTTCCGTAGCTCGAAGGGTCATGGAAAGGCTGGTGGCGGCTCGCATACGTGAGTATCTGGAGAGCTGTCAACCGCTATGCGCAGAACAGCGCGGTTTTCGGAGAAACAGATCATGTCTGTCAAACCTGTTGACTGCCCGTGAAAGTTGGTCGAACTCCAAGGCCAAGGGATATGTCACGGACACCATCTTTGTGGACTTTATTAGGCTTTTGATAAAGTTCTTCACAATGGACTGTTGCTGAAACTCCGGGCCATCGGCATCTCAGGGCCCGTGCTTCACTGGATTGAGGACTTCTTGGTCGAGAGGACCTTTTCCTTGAGAGTTGCACAGTCCCAGTCCGCGTGGTATCCAGTTAGCAGTGGCGTGCCGCAAGGCTCCGTATTAGGACCCCTGTTGTTCCTAGTGTTTGTGAACGACCTAACACAGACCATTCGATCCCAATGCCTTATCTACGCCGATGACCTAAAGATCTGGCGCACCATTCGATCGGCAGAGGATCGCGACATATTACAGGAGGATCTGCAGGCTCTCGTCAATTGGTCGACCACCTGGGTTCTACCGATAAACGTGGACAAATGCGCGAGCATGAGGATTGATGGCCCCAACGGTACTTCCGGCTACTGCTTCGGGAGTATCGTACTCCGTCACACTCAGGAGTAAAGGGACCTCGGAGTTGTCACCAACAATCTGAAGGCAAGAGCACACAATGAGAGAGCGTGCGCCTCAGCGTGATTCCATTCGCCGTTCATCTAGGCCTCTACCCCTGGACACTTTCCGGCTGCTGTATGTCTCACATGTATGTCCTCGCTTGGAATATGGCGGTCCGGCTGTCTACCCGTGAATGGCGGCGGAAGAAGCCAAACTGGAGCCAGCGCAACGTGCTGCCACACGCCTCGTGGCTGGACTGTATGGGTTCAGCCTAGAAGTCACCGAGTTGTTTCTCATTGAACAAGTGGCGTGCCACAGTGCTCGGTGCTCGACCCTCTGCTCTTCCTCACCTTCATCAATGACGTAGCACGTGGGCTTACAAACCCCACCTTTATGTTTGCCGATGACGTCAAGATAGCTGGAGCAGATGTAGAACCTGACGTGTTAGCAGTACAAAACTGGGCACGAAATGGGACCTTCCATTAAACCTCACCAAGTGTCAACGCTTGACCACAAATACAGGGTCTAGTGGGAATGGTGTGTGTTCGTTGCAAGTGGTCTCGCAGGTCAAAGACCCGGGCGTTATAATGGACAACAGCTTTAAGCCGGCAAGGCAGTGCACCGCAGCAGCCAATATGACCAGGAGAGAACTCTTTCGAGTTAGATCCATTATGTCGTGTAGAGATCCGGAGATTTTCGTTCCGATATATCAGGCCATATTTAGGCCGCATATGGAGTACTGCGTGCAGGCCTGGACACCGTACTACCAGAAGGATATAGACTGTCTGGAGAAAGTGCAAGGGCTAGCCATTAGAATGGTGGCTGGGCAAAGGGGGTTTAACTACACGGAGCGTCTCCGTGCCCTGGGCCTGTTCTCGATGGAAAGACTGCGCATTCGCGGGGATTTGATAGAAACCTTCAAGTTAATGAAGGAACTGTCAGAAATAAGACGAGAAGACCTTTTCTCTCTGATCCCCGAGAAAGGCACAAGAAAGCATAGCCCTAGATTACAAAGGAAGCATTTGAGGCTCCAAATTGGGACGAAGTGCTTCTCGAATAGAGTGGTACCCTATTGGAATAAGCTCCCGGAGGAGGTCATAAATACCACAACAGTGAAGGCTTTTGAGAAAGCATTAGACCTATGTTGGGTGGCAGTATACCACGAGTTATGTTAAGCAGCTTTTAGGGTCAGACGCAATTTACTCATTTCCACCTTTCTGTGCCAGGGCTGATACTGCACAAAATGTCTGCCTTTCAGAAAAAGAAAATCACGCAGTGTTGGGAGCTACGGAAATGCTCCGACAACACAACTATCTGGACACACGACTGGCTCTAGCCACACCAAGTCCTGTGCAAACTGAACTGAACTGGTTATCACCGATGGTCGGTTCCTAATAGATGTGGTGCATTACTTGCCGCCCCTCGGCAAAAGTGATCACATTCTCATTGGATTTGATTATATCGTGAAATGGCCTCCTCTTCCCTCGGAAACCAAAATTTTGAGATCTTTCAAAAGGACCGGTTTTGACTAATTCTGTGCATTTTTTCGCTCCCAGCTAAATTCAACTAACCCAGGTAACTCTGCTGTTGAAATGGCAGAGAATCTTAGAGAGTTAATCTCCTTAGCTGATACGCTATTTATCCCTAGAATTCGTCGTCCGCAGACCGCTAAGCGACCCCTCCCTCGTCCCATTAGGCGCATTCTAGACGAACGCGCATGCCTCTTTGCTAGATATAAAGCCACAGGCCTTGCCCGTGATGCAGAATACTTCAGGGTCATCCTGAACATATGCAAAGACAAGATTAGGTCCTATCAGAATGCAGTCCAACGATCTGTACTCGATCGAGCATGGACCAATAAGGCATTTTTCTTTCAGTACATGGGCCGTCTTAGGGGTACAGCTCCGACGCCATTAGTGCCGGATCTCCAGTCCTTTCCCCTACCCAAGTAGCCGAGGCATTCAGCTCTTACTTCCGTACAGCTTTTAGCTCCATACCCATATCATCCCACCCTAGCATGCACCAGTTATCTCTGACCACTACCCTTAACCGCGTCACTATTTCCATTGGTGCAGTCGCTCAAGGTTTCCGACGACTCGACCAATATTGCGCTATGGGTCCTGACCTAATCCACCCCGTATTCTCAAGGAAGCCGCGGACACATTAACTGCTCCTTATGCCTCGCTTTTTCAGCGATGTGTTGAGGATGGAGTTTTCCCCAGTAGCTGGAGAAAAGCAGTGATGGCACCCATCTATAAAAAGGGTAGTAGACATCTTGCTTCTAGTTACAGACCCATAAGCCTCACTAGCATCACCAGAAAAATTTTTGAGGGAATTCTTAAAAGTGAGGTCCTTTCCCATCTTCATAGAAATAATATCCTCTCCCCGTCCCAACGTGGGTTTCTTCCTGGCAGATCATGCATCACCAATATGCTTACTGTCATGGATAGTCTAGCAAAAGCCTATGATGATGGCCAGCTCTCACGCGCTGTATTCATCGACTTTGCTAAGGCCTTCGAAAAGGTCCCCCATGCCCCTCTTCTGTATGAACTGCAGACATACGGGATCACAGGCTCCATGTTGGCCATCCTACGTAGCTTCCTTACGGACCGCACCTTTGTGGTCAAAGTCAGCTATATAAACTATCTTCCTACAGCCCTTCCTGCGAACATTGCCATGTACGCAGATGATGTAACCCTCTGGAGTTCAAGCGTTGAAGACCTGCAAATTGCAGTTTATGAAACGAAGCGCTAGTACGAGGATTGGGACCTCCCAGTTATTGATGACAAATGCGTGGGCGTGTCTTTCGGCAGAGAGACTGGTCACACGTTTTCCATTAATGGAGCAACCACACTGCCAAGGGTTGACCGACACAAGGTGCTCGGTTTCTGGTTAGATTGTGACTTATCCTTCTCTCATCATCACCAACTTGCGAGCAAGTCTGCCTTTCGAGTCCTTAACATGATTCGAAGGTCCTTCCCGCGCATATTTAAGTATGATTTCCCTATAATTTTCGGCACGTATATCCGACCTCTGCTGGAGTACGGTAGTCAGATAGTGCACTCTGGTCTTGTCCGAGACCGTGAGATCCTAGAAAGAGTCCAGAGGGCCTTCGCCAAGGCAACAAGGGGTCTATCCCATCTACCATATCCCGTCCACCTCTCACTCCTCAACCTCTATCCTCTTGAAGTAATACGCGTAAGAGGTGATCTGTTTTTGATGTTCCACCTGTTTGAATCGGGTCAAAGCGATTGCTTCTTCTCCGTCTGTCCAGCCTCTTCTCTCCGTGGTCACAGCAGAAAAGTTTTCAAACCGAGGCCACGCACTTCACTAAGGATAACCTTTTTTAGCTAAAGGGTTATTACTCTGTGGAATGCAATTCCCGAAGATATTGTTCTCTCACAGAACAAAACAATCCTCAATAAAAAGCTAGACCTCTACCTGGGTCTCTCTCGATAATTCCTTTGTCAAAAAAACAAACAAAATAGTTGTCTTTTATCGTATATATGTTCATGAATGCCGCACCCTCACTCCGCTTTAGGCACTGTCCACATTGGGACACTGCATGATGTTATGTGTATCTTGTTTTCGCTGCCACCCCGCCCCCCCCCACCGCTTCTTTTTACTCTCGTTTCAGCTCGGTGAATCCAACAGAAGATCAAAGATTTCCTCAAGAACCGGGACAATTGGGCTCAAAGCCTCGAACCCGTGTGGTACTTCAAGACTTCAAGGCTCCAAGACAACTGAACTGGACTGAACTGAACTGAACGGACGGTGGTGAGTGTCGCGCGGTTTGAATTCATAGTGCTCTCGTCTTTGAATTGAGTTTTTTGAATAATTTTGTGAATTAACCCAGTTTAATTCACAATACTGAGCGTATCATAGTTGCATTTAAGGTGCGCTTTATCCGGAGAATATTTTTATTCTCCTTGTAGTATTGCCGAGTAATGTTCGGTGTTTTTTGGGGCGATCTTTCCTCGCTTCTAATCCTTCTTTTTGTTTGTGTTAGCGGGATTTACCTGCTATTGTCAGAGTGCGTATTTTGTGTTTGGGTAAAGAGCACTTGAGTTGTATTCACCCTCGTTTTTGGGGTTTTCGGTATGACACGCGTTTCCGACCCGTGTCTAGCACCCAAGTGCGGAAAACGTGTGGTAAATGGTATAGAGTGCGAGATATGCAAGAGAAGGGCTCACCCAGGGTGTTCAGGGATAACAAAGGACATCTATGTCCTTTATAAACAGAACCCATGGGCTCAATGGGTCTGTGCCCCCTGCAAGGAGTCGGCCAGTCTGGCCTTTAAACTGCAGGCCCAAGGGCAGGACCAACGTCCACCAAGTAGCACCTCGGTTGTAAGCCCCAAAACACCGCGAGCAGGTTGTAGTAAGTCGTTTGCGGAAGTAGTATCAACACCCGAGAGGACAATCATCCGAGCGAGTGGACCAGCTCCGAGGGCTTGCCAGGCGGTCGTTGCCTCCACTCCTTTGAAGCAGACCGACGAAGGCCAGTGGACGAAGCAGAAGCCGAGAAGGACGAGGCAGGTCAAAAAGAAGGGAGACTGTAACAGAGCGAAAGATGGGTTGGCTAGGGTGGATGACCCTGCTCTTCTGGTATTAGAAAACAAGGTGAAGGACCTGCAGAGGCAGATCTTGTCGATGGGCAGGGTTTCAAGCCACAGGCTTCTGATCCTAAACCAGGAAGAACCATTTATAAGGGAATCGAAGGCCAGGAGAGACATTGACAGGAGGAGGGTCTGCGACATACTGCGAATCGCAGGTGTTCCATACCCTCCTACTCTAAGTAGGGTGCACAGAGTGGGGACATGGGAGTCACCACTGCGGAACAAGGGCGAACTTCGTGCGAGACCAATACTGGTGGAGTTCGCTGATGAGGCTACCCGGGATAGACTACCGCCAAAGGGCAGCGGTAGTGGCTCAGATTACCAAGGGCAGATACCAGATTGTGCCGGACGAGCAAAGGGTAAGGCCTGGTGGTCTAGCCCCGGTAGGTATCCTTGCTCGAGCAGCCAGGGCGCTGGTGAGAAACCTAAAAGTTCAGCGGAATGCCGTACTCGGCTCTCAGGCCCCGACCCCGACAATAGTAAAGAAGCCACGTGCGGGCTCGCTAATAGTTGTAATTGAAGATGCGCTGGAAGACGAGAATTGGCAGTGCTGTCCGAAGATAGATGACAGCGCAACCCCTGCCAGTCTGGATGTTGTGGCCACTCCTATAGAGATGGATTGGGAGTCGTCGGAAATTCTGGACCATCAGCCGGCTTCATGCACCCCAGTGGGGACATCCGAAGCAAAAAACGGGTCATCATCTCAGGCGTTGCGCCTGAGAAACAGTCAGGAATGAATAACAAAAGACACCTAGGCGAAGGAGCAAACGCGGTGGTGTTATACACTAACGCGTGTAGTATTAGAAACAAATGGGCGGAACTTGCCAAAACCGCTGACGAACAGAAAGCGTTAATAGTTGCCTTCACGGAAACGTGGCTTTCTGAAGAAGACCATGTGCCAGGCCCAATAAGTAACGGTTTTGCAGTCTACAGGCAGGATCGGGAACAAGATCGCCTTGGTGGTGGAGTAGCCATCCTCGTTAGGTCAGGTGCAAACCACCTTGAGTCCCAGACCAAGATGTGCACTCGCAATATCCAGCTATGCGCCGTTACGATCATCCTTCCAGGCAGAAGGGTTAACGTCTTCTGTGTCTACAGGGCACCAAGCACAAACCACGAAGAGGACGTTTGTTTGCTGCGGACTTTGACTGAACTAGTTAAGGACGCACAAAAGACCCTCATAGTGGGTGACTTCAATCTTCCGCACATCGACTGGATGGCTGAGGTCTGCGTGCCGGGATCGGAGGAGCAAACCTACTTGGAATGGCTGCACGATAATGCGTTGCATCAGCATATTAGGGAGAATACCAGATATAGGACTGGATGCGTTCCATCCTTGCTGGATCTAGCTATAACGAACTTCCCCAACGATGTAGCTGGACTGCATTATTGTGCACCGCTGGGAAAGAGTGACGACGTGTGTGTCAAAATAGTTCTATGCATGCGGCAACCGAAGGTACCCTCAAGGCTGATTAGGAATTTCGGTAGTATGGACATAGATAGGCTTCGTAATAGGACGATGGGTTTGACCTGGGACGCGCCAGAGGAGGCTACTGTGGGGGAGCGCTGGCAGGCCATAAAGGGATCCCTGACTGCCCTACAGGAAGAGTTCGCACCCTTCAAACGAAGGAGTGGGGAGGGCAAACCCATGTGGTGGAAGGCTGCAATAGAGAAGGCCATCAGACGTAGAAACCGCTCTTGGAACCAGTACAAAGCTTCCGGCAGTCAGCTAGCCTGGAACCGCTATACGAAGCTGAGAAACGAGACTGTAAGCCTTTTGAGAACTTCTGAGCAGGAATTTGAGCTGAAATTGGCCCAGTCTGTAAGACAACGGCCGAAGAAGTTCTACAGCTATGTACAGTCTAAAGGCTCAACAAGAAATGCCGTAGGTCCGCTATCCACTAGAGACTATGGTATTGTCACTGACGACCAGGGCAAAGCAGTCGCCCTGGGGGAATACTTTGGTAGTGTACATAGGATAGATAGTGGGGTACGAGCAGATCTGGCTCTGATGCATCCTCCTCAGTTAAACGAGCTAGATCTCTCCGAGGAATGCGTGCGTAAGTACCTACAGGAGTTAAACAGCCACAAGTCAGCGGGCCCAGATGGCATTCATCCAGCTATCATCAAGCCGTTAGCGGATATCATAGCTCCATCGGTATGCAGACTGTACAGATCCACGTCGGACCAGGGAAAGCTGCCTCAGGACTGGAAAGTCGCGGCAGTCGCAGCAATACATAAGAGTGGGCCTAAGTCGGATGTGCAGAACTACAGGCCGGTAAGCCTAACTAGCATTCTCTGTAAAGTCCTCGAAAAGATCATCCGTGCCCATATCTGCCAGCACTTACTGCAGCATTCCATGCCAAGCCCGGCGCAGCATGGATTCCTGAAAAATAGATCTTGCCTGACCAATCTCCTGTGCTTTTTAGATGAAGTAACTCGACGACTGGACGAAGGTAAGCAAGTTGAGGTATGTTACATCGACTTGAGCAAGGCGTTCGACTCCGTTAACCATCGTCTTTTGCTACGCAAGATGGAGACTTTCGGTATAGGTGGGCCGGTATATAGGTGGCTGGAGGACTTCCTCTCCCACAGGACGCTTTATGTCAAAGTGGGGGATAGGTGCTCCAGTTTGATGAACGTCACCAGTGGTGTACCTCAGGGATCCGTCCTAGGCCCGGTCCTATTCTTGTTATTTATTAATGACCTAGCATCCACTCTTCAATAGCCCAGCTTTATTTTTGCGGGTGATGTGAAGATTGTTGGATCTAAGGGTAGGGCGGACTTGGGCAGGGAAATAGGCACCGTCCTGAACTGGGCATACAAATGGGACTTACCTCTAAACGCTCAAAAAAGCCATTTGTTGTCAAGGGCAACAGAGAGCCTAACTGTCGCTCATGATCAAGGGCTGTTCACCGTAGAGGCAGCCAGTAGGGTTAAAGACCTGGGGATCATCATGAAAAGTGACTTCAAGTGGTCGGAGCAGTGCAACGCTGCCACGCATAAGGCTCGTGGGGAGCTCTTTAGACTGCGATCAGCTTTGTCTTGCCGGAAGCCGGAGGTATTCGTACCTATTTACATGGCTATAGTACGACCTCACTTAAAAGGTAGCGTGCAGGCTTGGTCACCCTTCTACAAAAAGGACGCCGCCTGCCTTGAGAAAGTCCAACGTCTCGCCACGCGAATGGTTGAAGGGCAGAGGGGTAAGACTTACGACTTACTCTGTGACCTGAATCTCTTCTTGTTGGAAAGGAGGAGACGTCGAGGGGATCGCATAGAAACGTTCAAGGTAGTGAAGGGCTTTTCTGGCCTTAGACCAGATAGTCTATTCCAAGTGGCCGTAGAATCCAGAACAAGGGGACATGAAAAGAAGTTGATAAAAGCCCGATCTAGGTTGATGGCTAGGTCACACTTCTTCAGCAACAGGGTTGTGAACAGTTGGGACGGTCTGCCTGGTGAAATGGTAGATCTGCAGACAGTCCAATCCTTCAAATGTGCCCTTGATCGCAAGTAGTACGAGATCTTTCCTTGTAGTGAGCCTTGAGAATATCAACTAGATGGATGACGGGTAGCACTGTGGCCCTTCTGGAGTATGCTTTAGCAGACTTTTTCTCTCATTGCATACTGTCTCAGTGAACGCTCACGATGCATAATGTCTCTCGCAGTTGATGTGCGATGAGGTTTCCGTTTCCCTCTCATTTTTAGCGGGGATTCGACGAAATACACTTTGCAGTGGTGGGTGCATAACTGATGTGCATACCATCGAAGGAATTCTGGACGCTCGATTGGCCGTGGCCATTACCTGTCCTGTGCAGACTGAACTGAACTGAACTGAAATCCCTCGGCGTTGTGCGGTTAAGGGAAGTTCGCCAGCCGGGTCGCTTGCGTCTCCTGGTCCAGGTTGGTCTTTGCTAACTTTCATCAAAACGAGTAGAGGATAGTGAGACAAAACATATTGTCTCTAATCCGAGTAAATGATTCTTTAGAGTGGCGAATTCTGAGTTACATGAGTTGATGCTGGGAATAATTCCAAAGGGACATTGATCAAGTGCACAACAAAATGTAGAAAGTCACGCATTTTCCAGCTAAAATTCTTGGCGCGAAAACAGTTCAAACGTTAATGTGGTAGTTTCATTCATCTTTACCCAAAATGTAGCGTAGCCAATCGTGGGGTGCGCAGTGGGTTACGGACCCCACGTTTCGTCACCCTGCCTTGCGAGTTAAGTTTTGAGCAGCTGAAGGCTCCGGTTGTGGACTCGTAAGAGAACAACCTGCTTCGGCTAGGGTGTAAGGTTGGTTAGACCTTATCATGCTGTTTCCTTATTAGGTACGTTCGCTAGTCCTTCCCAACACGCTTGGACCACCTGTTCGTTACAGTGGTACTCTGCAATATACCATCACGATCACCACGACATTGTTTTCCACAACCCATGAGAAGGAGAACACTATAGGTAGGGAGAGAGTGGTTAGTGTATATTGAAGAAGCGTGCGTGTAGCGTGCACGGACAACGTTCAAGGGGCCACCGCGCTTGGTGGCGCGAGTTCACATAAACACTGATGTGTGTCAAACAAATAATCAGGGTTGAATGCCACTACAGGGGCCTCCTCCTAGAAGTCCGACGGAGTTGGGCTTCGATTGTGGACGTAGGCCAATTGTGTTGACACCCCATGAACTCCGCGTATGTCACTCCTTGCATTCATGGCCTGACATGGGGTGGCTAATAGTGAGGGGTTAACATCTGCACCTTCGAATTTCATCCAACAATGCGTCCACCTGTCGTCTCCAGCGCCACGCTGACCAATCGTCCTGTTGTCCGGTGGATGGTTACTCTCTTGAACGTACCAGGAGTCAGCGAGGAAACAAATGTAGTCAGTGTGACTGCATCCATTTGAAGAGAAGGCAAAAAGGAAGGAAAGTGCGCTTGGGGCGCCAGCAGATGTTCGACCAAGATAACAGACAAAAACGACGTTAGGTGCAGTCGTTGAAAAGTAGAAAAAACATACTGACAGACTAAGTTTGTTTAGGTGTAATCACGGGCGGTGAGCGCTAGTAACGGCGTTAGGCGTAGTGAATCATTTAATGGAAGTCCCTTAATATCACGCCCGCCTTTTAGGCATGTGCCATTGTGTCTGAGTCGTTGTCATACTGTGGCAGACGTAAGCGGTGTACGCGTGATAAAGCGTCGGTGACGAGATAGTGCCCCAGAGACTTATCGCATGTCCACAATAGACTGAGACAAAGTCTGAACGGCGAATCTCGCGAGATGAGTGTCGATCGAAAACGAACTTTAGTGCGTACCAAAGGCTTGTGATCTGTGAACACCAGGAACGAACACCTCTAAGTGCACGTCGCAAATGACATGCCTAAGCGGACGAGCTATAGTTCCCCACCAAACGTGCTGTATCGGAATTGGGCAGACTATAGGCAGTTAAAAGAGAAAACTACCAGAAGCCGAGGTTTAGGAAGGATCCAGCGAATAAGGATAAGAGATGCTAATTGGACGAAGAAAAAACAATAGTACATGTACTAAAATCAAGAGAACCAATACCATTCTACGAAAAATCAACATACCGAGAAAAACAGGACGACCATAGGCGAACAAAAATAAAACTGGCGTGACCTTGGCATCACGTCGGGCTCACCAACTGTAAGGTTGGTTAGACCTTATCATGCTGTTTCCTTATTAGGTACGTTCGCTAGTCCTTCCCAACACGCTTGGACCACCTGTTCGTTACAGTGGTACTCTGCAATATACCATCACGATCACCACGACATTGTTTTCCACAACCCATGAGAAGGAGAACACTATAGGTAGGGAGAGAGTGGTTAGTGTATATTGAAGAAGCGTGCGTGAAGCGTGCACGGACAACGTTCAAGTGGCCACCGCGCTTGGTGGCGCGAGTTCACATAAACACTGATGTGTGTCAAACAAATAATCAGGGTTGAATGCCACTACAAGGGCAACCTGGCAGTATTGCGCCTACAAGCAAACCATGAAATTGGACTCGGTCTTCCCCCTTCCTCCCCGATTATACCACTTATTGTTTGGCATGCAATCTGAAATCAAGCGGATGTAAAATATTAAATATGTATATGTATATATTGAGAGCTCGTTTTTCGTTGGGTTAACAATGACCCAGACACGAATAACTAACTAAACCACAGTTGTGACTCATTTGTGGATTCTCCAATGAATAGTATCCATTCCCACACCAGACGATTCTAATTAGATCTTAGTGAATATATATGTATGCCTCACATTACGACGGAGAAATACGGATCCGGTGTAGTAAGCCAGCTGAGTAGTGACACACCTAAAGTTGGCTTCCGGTTATAGGAAAACTCGCTCGTGGGGAGCGACATTCGTTGCAGCACACAGTAGAGAGCAGACCGAATGATGGGCGTCCAACAAAACACTTTCCCACGGAGAGACAATCAGATCCTCGGGCTTCCGTGCGCGAGTAATTGTTTTCCGGCTAATTCCGTTCATTCTTCTTACTTGCCCGTTACCTGGAGGATTGTAGGGGTTGTTCTGCTAACTGTGATGCCTTTACCGTTGCAAAGTTATCGCAGTTTATTTGGTACGAAGGACGAACATCGGTCGGTGTGAATGTAAGCTGTGTTTCAAAGATTGCGAAGAGCTGACAAAAACGCTCGACTACGGTATCGAAAGTCATGTCTGTACATGCAAATGCGAGCAGAAATCTAGAGTACCCATTCACTATAGCCAGCAAATAGTTTTGTTTCACACTGATGGCGAAGGCCCTTTGAAATTCGCGTTCAACCTCTCAAATGAATGTGTGGCTTCGATGAGCGGTTCTGACGGTTGGTGAAATCTAGGTTTTATTCAGCGCATACACTGCAGTGAGACGACATCTTTTTTTACAACGCTTTGAGGAAAAGCATGGTGCCTACGCAATGGCAACAGGGAAAAACCACAGACTGGGGGGCGGCAGATTAAGAGTCAACACAAAGGCTAACACACGTGAAAGCAAATTTTTTTGAGGTTTTCACCGTACACGTTTTGTAAACTTTTGCCTGTTTTTCGATTGCTTATGGGGAACGGGAAGTCAACAGACAGGCCACGCAGCATTTACGCCACTGGATTCGGTTCAGAGCCATATCTCAGAGTCTCTAACCAACGGCAATCCTTATCTGTTGGGCAACAACCAGTAAGGCGGGAAACACTAACCGAAGTCAAAGGCGAAGCTGACTTCTTCATGCCCCTGATCCAAGTCATATCCTGACTGTCGCGCCGTTTCTTCCAGTCTTACCCAGCACGTGCAAAAATACCACGAAAAAGTAAACGATGGGCAGGCATACACAAAACATACCCGAGACGACGTTGGTCATACTTAATCCATCAAGAAATGTATATTCCGAGAAGGAATCAAATGAAGCATTCTTGCAACTCTGGGGTGGCACGAAGAGTCGTGAATTTTTCGGAGATTCGACGTACTGAACGATCTTGTGCAGAAGATACGTGACAGATTGTTTATCGCTCCTTTCATACAACTTTCGTTTTTCCTTTACAACCCTCATTCGTGTATTGTATGTTGAATAAAGCCTGAATTGCAGATCTCTTTTGTTCTCCGTCTACACTTGAATCTGGCTGTGGATTACGCACGTAGCAATTCATTCACAGTACAAACCACTGCGATGGAACGCGTTCTTCGTTTGGAACGGCTCAACGCGGAACCAAATGCACCAGATGCCGCCAAGCAGTGGAGTCATTCGTACTGAACATTTTGCAGTCTTCTCTAGGCGATTGAGTCCGTGAACCCCGACTAGCTAGATCTGCTAATACCGTACATTCCCCCCTCAGTACTTGAACATATTGTACATTGCGAAAATTATGACAAGACCATCGAGGTACTAACTGGTCTCTACGTTCGCCCAAAAAACGAGATCTTCGCTCCTCATATTCTTGTAACTGGGAAGCAAGAGAATGGTCAGTCTCTAGATCAGTTTGCTCAGAAGCTAAAGTAGTTGGCGAGAAATTGCAACTTCAGATCAACGACGATCGAAGAAAAGCGCGACGATGCCATTCGTGATGCTTTCATCACCGGTATCCGATGAAACCATATCACGCAACACCTTTTGGAGAACGGCTGTTTGAATTTTCAGACTGTCTTAGAGCAAGTCAGGACGTTGGAAATGGCCGAACAACAGTCTTTGTCTTGTCAAAATGCCGCGGCTTTATCGCTCTCTGCATGGCAGTCAGTAATCCACTGTCGTCCGGATCGTTACCACACATGACCTATTAGAACCTTATGCGGTTCTCCATCACTCCAGGTCTCAGGGTCTGGTTACCGGTTATCCCTAATAGTGTGGTGGGCCTTCGTGGTTGTGGGGTATATGCCCCTTCTATTGCACTCATGCGAAAGCATGTAATAAAAAAAATCCACGTCATTCCGACTCCCACAGTTACGACTGAAATCTCCTATGAATCGGTTGCGGCTGTAACTCACCCTAAATGCTTTTTATGCGAGTACGACAAACATCCCAGATCCAAATGCTCAGCTGGGGATGTTGTATAGAAGGCTTGCGGAAAGAAGGGTCATTTTCAAAAGGTCCGTCTATCCAAAAACCAGAACAAGGTGTCATCTGCTATCTGTCCAAAGCCTTTATGCAAACAGCCAAAGCCGAATTCGTGCTTACGGCGATCTTTCACCTGAGTTTACCTCGGAAAGTGGTGTTCATCAGGGCTGTCCTCTGCAATTTTGTGATTGAACTAATTCTTGAAATAGCCCTATCCTCGTGTGAGAATAGCGGCGTCGATCTTCGTTCAGGCAGCAAACCGTCTGATTCGGAATGGGCGGACGATATTGTTCTTCTGAGTGAAGATCCAGGTAACTTGCAAGCTCTCTTAGATAGCCTTAACAACAGTGAAGCAATGATTAGAATGCGTTTTGCACCTTCAAAGTGTAAAGTGCTGCTGCAAGAATGGGTTGGCTCAACACCAAACCTCTTCTTGGTAGGGGAAGCTTTAGCTGAAGTGGATAAATTTTGTTACCTGGGTAGTTGCATCTCACCGGTTGGACAGATATCGGATGAAATGCCATCGCGTATACAGAGGGTGCGTTTGGCTTTTGACAACCTCCGTCATCTGTGGCGTCGTCGTGACATCCGGTTTTCTGTTAAGGGTAGAGTGTACAATGCGGCGTTTAGGTCCGTTCTTTCATACGGGATTGAAACATGACTGCTGAAGGTAGAAGATAGGCGGAGACTGTCGGTGTTCATCATCGTACAGCGTTGAACAACAGGGCAAGCCCCACTGATCACTTCCTCTCTCACCATGTTGCACGTTGAATTAGGAAGTATGAATATACAAGATGGAGAGGGAGTGGACCTACACAGGTGGGAAAAGGAAAGAGTGCCCCAGTAGCCAACACACGGAATACACAGTATAACTGTGCAAATGCACATTAATCAATCATTCTGACTCGACAGAAAGTGACAACACGATCGCCACTGTTCGCGGTTCGCAGCCATATCCTTCAGTGTCTCCATTCAACTGGTTGAGGGGTCTTTTGGACCCCAAACACAAAGAGGTGAAGCACCTGCTTTTCCCAAGTTCGCTGTACATTTTCTTATTTCCCGTTGCCACGTCATTTGTTGACCTCCAAGTGGTTTTTTCCACTCCCTAGGAGGAACGGAAAATGGGACACGGTATGGTAGACCTGTTTGCTATATGTAACACGTGCCCCGACCAACGAAGTCCACGAGGCTGTATAAGCTGTAACAGAACGTCCTCTGAATAAGAAACCAATACCCGCTTTCTGATCTCAGCATTGCTCACTCGGCTATTCCACCCAAACTTAGCGATACTACGCAAACATCGGTGATCGAAAACCTGAAGACGACGAATATCTTCTGCACGCAGACTCCAAGTCTCGCAACCATACAATAAAACTAAATGCACCGCGGCACAGTAAACACGACCTTTCAACTTCAGTGAAATATCAGGTTGGCGCCACAAGTGCTTCGGTTCGGCGTACGCCACTCGAGCCTTGGACATTTGCTTACTCAAGTCTACTACTGTGCTCTTATCGGTCGTCACGCTGCTGCCGAGATAAGTGAAGTGGTCGATAACTGCCAGCACCTGCTTATCGAGCATCAACCTCGGAATCGTTGACGTCCAGTCTTGTAACATCACTTTACACTTTGAAGGTGCAAAGCGCATGCCAAATGGAGCTACAGATCTCCTTAGTCTATCTAGTGCACGTTGAGCATATTCCGTGAATTCGAACAAACAGACAACGTCGTCTGCGTAATCTAGGTCACGTAGCTTTGCGCTGTTTCTTAGTTCGACGCCCACATCCTGAAGATTTTGCAGCTCACTCTCCTTTATTTCGTCAATGACAAAGTTGAACAGGAATGGAGACATGGGACATCCCTGTCGAACACCGCTGGTCGTTTCGAACTGACCGGATAATTCACCGTAAACTCTGACGCGGCCAGAAGTATGAAAATACAATGGTCTCAGTAGGTTCACGAACTTCTGGGGCATACCTTTTCGATGGGAAGCTCTGAAAAGTGCTGTTCGATCAACTGAATCGAAGGCACCTTTCAGGTCTAAGAAAACCACTGTTGTCGGTCGACGATGCGTGAGACGCGTTTCAAGTAGTTGGCGAAGAGTAAAAATCTGTTCGATGCATCCTCGACCTGTGCGGAATCCAGCCTGCTGTTCGCGGGCATTCCTCTCGCGAGTGGATGTAAGACGGTGCAGCAGAATCTAGGCTGAAACCTTGGTGACTACCGGAGTTAAACTAGTCCCACGATGATTACTACAGTCATTGCGTGTTCCCTTCTTGAAGATGGGCACAATCAATGACTCACTCCATATTGACGGAATATGCTCCTCGTTCCAAATGTCACAGAGCAAGACGGTAAGTGATTTTATCAAGGCATCTCCACCCAGTTTGAAAAGAACGGGTGAAATTTCGTCGGAACCTGCCGCTTTCTCTCGCCTTAGTAATCGAATACATGACTCTACTTCTACTTCTGATGGGGGCTCAAGTGATACCACCCAAGGAGTCGCAGTTGTTGACACGGGAATAACTACACTAGCTTGCGGCCAGCAAAACTGTTCCTAGAAGTATTCGGCCCAACGGTCCAGCCTTTGCGTGAATAGGCTCTGCATTTCCATCGAAATTCGTTTCGCTGACCGGGGTTCGCCGTCCACCGGTGTCACAAATAAGCTTGAGCAGTCTTTGACTGTTACCTGAAGCAGCTGCTATTTCCATTTCTTCGGCTACCTTGACCCACCAATTTTGGCGACCCTTCTTAGGCTTTTGGTAACTTGCCTTTGTGGATGTCTTCATATCTCATTTGTCTCCTTACAGTTCGAGAGCTGACGCTTTTGCTCCATTATAGTCAGCGACTCTTGAGAAATCCAATGTCTTTGATGAACAACGGATCTAGGACCGCGGGCGAAACCTGCCGCACTGTCCGTTTAATATGGGCCAAATGCTCATCTACACTGCTGTTCGTCGTAGATCCTAGCTCATGTGCTAACTTCTGTTCTGTACTTCTGGATCACACATGTTGCGTGGCTAACCGGGTTTGCGGTTTGCGATGATGACCATGGAGATGGAGAGATAATCGCAATCAAACTAATGCATGGTCCGACTCTAAGCACGTGGACCAGTAAGATCTGCAGTTGTGAACAGAACTGCGCCACCGTTAGCTTACGGCGATATGATCAATCTGACTCAAAGTACCTGTAGAGTTAGAGCGCCATGGTCGCCGTGCGACGCGAGCTGTTTCGGAAATTTGTACTAGACAAGAATAACCGTTTGTTTGTACGCTGAGCGGGTAAGATACAACCCTCATCTAAACAAGCTTCTGATTCACTAAGTTTGCCGGCTTGTGCATTGAAGTCACCAGCTAGCACTGCAATGTCAGAACGTTTTCTGCTGCGATCTAGGGTGGCGAGTTCATCGTAGAACTTATCTTTCTGTGTCAGAGCTGCGGTCTGTTGGGGCGTATGCCGAGATCACAAACAAATTTCGTCCAATACCACTATCCTTTTGAACGCCAACTGATCCCTGGAGTCTTACAGCACATAAACGACTGTTAATAGGGATCCAGTCTAAAAGGGCAGCCTCAGTCTTGTCAGTTAAGACTATTCCTACACCACGTTGACTCACAGCTCGAGCTGCTTCCTGAAGACGAATTCCGATTGAACCTAAAAATCGTTCATGTGGAGTAGCATTTGAAATGGTCCATAAGAGAGATCTTAGTGAGTGTAATGCATCCGGAAGAACTTGTTCCCATTGTGTGGTAGCTAAACCCTTGGACTGTGAGGGCAATGTGACAGCTTTCCATAGTACTCCATTTACTCCTTCCACCTGACCATTACACTACGGGTTGTACGCTGTAGTTCTGCTAGTCGCCACACCCTTTTCGTGGATAAACTGTTAAAGTTCTTCGGACATAAACGCAGGAACACGATCAGAATGAATGTAAGAAAGCACACCAAATATCTAAAACAGGTTAGTGAGACAGAAAATGACTGCTGATGAGTTCATGCTAGCATAAGGGTACGCAAATGGGAAACGGGTGTATTCATCGACTATAACAAGGAGGTGTTTGTTGCGTGTGGATAAAGGTAAAGGACCTTAAGTCTCTCGAATGGTTGTATGGCTTTTACCACCCTGTTTCCCACTGGTTTATACAAACGGGGTTTGAATACGACACACACGACACTATTGTACCACAGTCTCTACTTGATCGACAGAAAACGGTAGATTATTCGCCCAAACAAAATGATTCAAGCGTACTACACCAGGGTGGAAGAGGTTGCCGTGGAGTAGTTTTAGGCCATCGGTGTGAAACACTGCTGAACAGTAGCTTCGAGAAAGCGTATCCACAGATTTGTTCTCTGAACCAGGTCGATATATGATGTCGTAGAAAAATGGAGACCACTCGGTTTGCGAACGCTGTATTTCTCCGTTCTTGATCTTCTCTCTCTCTGTGGAATCGAACATAAATGCAACCGACCGTTGATCAGTGACAAACTTGAACTGATTACCGAGAAGACAATGCTTCAATTTTCTAACGATCTCTATCATAGCACAAGCTTCTTTCTCGATTACAGAATGGTGGCGTTCGCTTAGTGATAGAGTTCTAGAAAAAAAAATGCGGCAGGTCGTCCGTGTTGATTGGGCGTTGCGGAGGCAACGACGTCAGAAGCGTCAGTCTCTTAAGTTAGTTCAGTTCAGTTCAGTTCAGACGACCATTAACCATGCACAGAGTGCGGTGGCTTTGGTTGCTATCTCCTGGCGGCAACCTCAAAAGGAAATAATGAAGGAGAAAAGAGTATGAAAAAAATTAGGGAAAACTACATTAATGGAATCAAGTCCATGAAGAAAGTCTGTAAATGCAAGAGCGCCACTGATCGCGGCGTCTAGCCATATCGCCCAACGTATCTAACTATTGAGCTGGAAGGTCTCTTGGACCCCACCCAGAAAGTCTAACACGCCATTCATGGCCACGTCCACTAGTGAGGCTTTTCATACCTTTCTTCCATGTCATGGACTGACCACCCTTACTCATCTTCCAACCGACACCCGCCCCAGAAAACATAGCACGCCGCGGGATCCTGTCAGGGGACGTGCGCAACGCATGTCCAAGCAACCTTAGCCGGGCCATCTTAAGTGTTTCATCTAATGTTTTGATTGTCGCGTGAGCACTGTCCGCAAGCATTAGATGAGCGATGGAGAATAATACCAGCGAGCAATTTTGATGCGATGCTAACCAGACTTATTCCCCTGTGAGTTCTTCACAGGAGGACCTGTTGCCTTTCTTATAAATCGGTACGATCACCGATTCACACCAACTCTTTGGAACTTGTTCCTTCTTCCATATCAAACCGAGGAGTTTTGTCAACTCCAGTAGAAGTGCTGGGCCACCGTCTTTGAAAATAGACGGTGGCAACCCATCCGGTCCGACAGGCTTATGTCGTTCAAGGTAGCTTATCTCGTGGAGAAGCTCTGTTTCTGACGGAGGACTGGTACCTACTACAAGAGCCGTACCCATTGCACCGGTGGTCAAACCTGAAGTGGATAAAGGCCAATTAAACTGCTCCTCAAAATGCTTCGCCCAGCAAATTAGACGGCGCTCCTGAGTTTGAATCCGTGAGTTAGTGAAAAGTATGTATCCACTGTGGCAACAGTAGCCTGGACTCAATCTGACTTCAGGTTCTCGAATGATTGATTACAACCGATGGTACTGAAAATACTCGATTGACGATAAGAGGATGAATTTTGTCGGAAAAGTGCCAAACCGAGTGAGAGTAGTAGGCAAATATCCCAGCCACCCGTTGTTACTCTTTGAGGTCAGTGGGTGTCGGCGTTTCCATAAGGGGCGTGAAGCGGTCAGGGCCCGGCTTTATTATTTCTAAGGCGACTTCATAACCGAGTAACTGCACTTTGTGTATAGCAAATGTGCATTTGTTTTGGTTCAATGCTAACCCGTACTTTTCTGCAACAGTGAGTAGTCGTTTCAAATTTCTGTCGTGCTCTTCTGTGTCTCTACTGCAATCCCGTTACGTTATCAACCTAAGCAAAAGTTCCTTCAAGGCATTCATCCCGGATAATCGCATCAGTGATACGCTGGGAACAGCCAACCCCGTTACTGTCACCAAACGAAATGCGTCGGAATTGATACAAGTTATCACGTGCCTCAAGTGCAGAATGAATCTTCCCGTTTTCGCGAACTGGCAACTGATGGCATGCGCTCTCCAAATCCAGCGTGCTGTATAATCGATACTTGAATACTTTCTCTAACATATCATCTATTCAAGGTATAGGGTAAGCGTCCATACTGGTAAAGCGACTCATCATCTGACTTTTTTATATAATGTTTTCGCATGAGTGCAATGGAAGGAGTATATAACCCATAGCCACGAGGGCTCACTACACTATTGGGGACAACCGGTAACCGAACCCTGAGACTTGGAGTGGCAAAGAACCACACAAGGTCCCAATAGATCAGGTGCGATAACGATCCGGACGACTGAGAATTACTGTCTACCACCAAAGTAACCGGTAATGGCGGGGATTCGAACCTCGGACCTTCAAGGTGGTAAGCAAACACTCTGAACCACGGGGCCACCACCGGTCAATAACCGTGCGTTTTTTTGTCTTTCATTGGTTGTGACTAATACTTGAACTCGCCATGAGAATCGTGAAAGTTCAATTATACTCTCTTCTGGCAACCTTTGAACTTCTTCTCGAATAAAGTTTTCATCCTCCGCAGAATATCTTCTGGACTTGCTAACGATTGGTCTGTTGCTGTCCAGCAGGTGTTCAAAAAGAGGAGATTGGATTTTAGAAGCTGCAAGATCACACAGAGAATGAGAGTTTCTTTCCTTTGAACGGTATTTAAACACTTATGTAGTCTTTAAAAACCATGACCAAGTAGCACATCGGCGCTAAAATCGGGTAAGACAGATAGATGGGTCCGTTGATAAAAATTGTCTTGGTGCCTGAGAAACACGTAACAATGACCACGAGTGTTGCTTCTGACGCGCGTGGATGCCAGTACAACTTCACTAATGGGATTTTCGACCTACTGTTTGCTACAGTTGACAATAGATTCTGAAACAGCTTCCAGGGGCCCCCGTGTCGATCAGTGCTTCTAGTGGCAGTCCATTGAAAGAGACGGTCGTGACTGCTTTTGATAAACACTTGGGAGTGGCAGCAGTGGTGGTGGATGAGAGCGTAGAGGCTATCAGTGACGCTGAGTATTTTGACTTTCCGGTGGAGCAACAGACCCTTTGTTAATGTCCCTTCTTTCCACATGGTATTTTGACTAAGGAGAATAAATTCATGAGCCACTGTAACCGCCGTCACCGGTTATTTTAGTGGTAGAAAGTAATTCACTGGTCCAGATCATTGAGACACGACCTGTTGGGACCTTATGTGGTTCTCCACTCCAAGTTTCAGGGCCTGATTGCTGGTTATCCCCAATAGTGCACTGGGTCTTTATATATAAAAGTAAGGTAATCTAGGTACACCAGCGGGTCATTTAACCTGCGTTTTTCATTTCGGAGTTATTGCATATATATATATATATATATATATATATATATATATATATATATATATATAACTAGTTCATCTTTTTCGGAAGTGGATAATAGTCGACGGACGTGCTTACGCTTTTGAGCTTGGAACAGTCTAAATAGAGCGTTCAACTCTTTTCTCGGTTAGTTATTTGTCTTCCTTATTTTTCATCGGCAGAGTAATTCCTGAAATATATTCATTTGTGTTGGCGAAACGCCCAAATCCAGGGCCTTACAAGACATGCGCGACCAAAGTGAAACCTTGGCGGTGTCTGACATGTTCTACCCGGATTGGTGGAACGTGAACACTCATCGATGTAATCATATCAATCGAACACCTCTCTTTCAAGCTAACTACGGTATGGGACGCGCTTTGTTCAGTGACTGGGGACGCGTGGGTGCAGTCAAAGCCCAACGGGACGCAAACGGCATCAAGGTATGTGATGGGAGTAATATACCATGCCTAAAGTTAATATTGATACAAATGAAGAGGCGAAGCTGACTTAGAGCATGACGAGTTTGTTAGTACCTTGGCAAATGACTGACTCACCGCGTCGTGGCGATTTCGATGGAATAGACTGCGTTGCTGTAAGCTGTTTTCGTTATAATGACCTGGAGTCACCTATAAAATCGCACCCTGTACACTATTTCGGCATCAGACGGACGCGAAAAAGTCATCAGAAGATTATATATCTTATCCCGCGGCTTCAGTTTTTTTCTACTTAGTTTCGAATAACTGTATCTCCTTCGTGTCAATGATTTATTTTTTCAGTGTTTTGTAATTTAGGAAAGTCTGCGTCTCACTGTACTCTGGGTGTGCAAATTCGGTCTACCCAGATTATCTCTACATCATGGATTGAACGCAGTTACGATTGTGGTGGCTTATTGTCTTGAATTTTGTTTATTACGTAAACAGGATGGTGAAAAGTTCTCCGGTTATAGGGTCTCATAACACTGGTAGAAAAACCAACAAAATTGGCCGCGAAAATGAGTGTAAGGCACGCGAGACCCTGAAAAGTCATGCTAGATAGTTTATCGTAGATAAAGTATTGCTGTACGTCGTGAATTCTCTTTTACTGAGTTTATTCATAATCTATTTATTCCATTTCATCTGAATTTCAGATCGTTCCACAGATATCGTCCGAATTGGCTGGAAAAATTCACCGTGGCTATGTTCCAGTTCCGCTACTTTCCCCTTTCTACGCGTCCTACGTACTTCCCTACACAAAACCGGTTCCCCTCAGTACATCGTCTGATTCACAAAGGTCAGAGTCAAATGTTTTATCGGGGGAAGCTGAAGAAATGTCGCTGACCGGAGGAGAGTTCGTGTCAGACAGTTTGTTAGTAGATCCAATTGCCGGCGACCACGCGGCGGCTGCATTGCTGTGTGAAAAGCTGCACTACCGATTGCGACGTAATCGGAGTGCGTTCGGCCCGACCAAGGCACAGTCCAGTTCCTGTCCGTCCTCTCCATCTTCTTCTGTGTTATCTGAGTGCTTGGAGGAATTAGAACATCTGGCATCCAAGGGTCTTCGGCGTTCTTCAAACGCTGGACAGGATAGTATTCTTCGTCAGATTAACCATTTGCTAAATTCGAAACCAATAGCGAGCTCTGGCGCAGATTGTGACGATGATTCTGATCAGTGGAATACGTTTTTTACCGGGGACTTATACGACAAGACCGAGCGACGTTCCAATATGCCAAAACGACGTAGAGTCTCAAGAAAAAAGGTGCAAAAGCAACAAAGGTTACCGCCATTTCTTAAAGCCACTGTACAGTTTAGCACAGCAAATCCCACCTCGAGTTTTGAGCACTCTCGTTGGCTGTCTGGACTGGACCCGTTCTTGATTCGCTTGGCTGCTCGAACGACAAACCCACTTTTTCAAGGCCATGGTTTGCTCTGCCAGATTAGACACGGTCAATTTTCTACAACTCCCCATTCTGATTGGCCGGTTCTACTCTGGTCTCCCCCGAAACCATGGGATTGTGAACCCGATTGTCCGAACCCACTATTCTTTTCTGTTTGGTCACCATTGCTGCCACAAGAACATCTAGCAAACCATGTCAACTTGTCGGCAAACCCGTTGTCAAATGCGGCACGAATTTGTGAGTTGGATGCGATCTACGCGAACAATTCTTCTCGGGCGAATATCCTATCCCGATGGACTGGCGGATCCGGTACGGACAATGTGGTATTGTTCCATTCGGATATAAACCTATCTCAATCGTCTCCATCGTTACCCCGTGCACTACCACACACGTTTCAACCTGCGTTGCCCGGCCGTGGGTCCACTTTTTGCTTCAATCCATGGCTCACGGACGAGTGGGCAGTTGCAGGCAATCATACAACATCATCTGGGGATCGAATCGCATTTATTCAGTTATATCCGACGGACTCATCTAACCCCGTCTGGTCTGGCCACGTTGCCCTGGACGACCCAGGAGAAAACGCATCCGGTATGAATAGAGCTTGCTGTGAAGCTACCGGTCTTGTGGATGCATTAGACGTTGTGCAAGACGACTTGACAAATGTATTCGGTCCGAATGCACAAATTCATCCGCGTTTCTCGGTGTTTACAGATGGTCTTCGATTTGCACCTTTCGATCACTTCCTTCGGATTGGTTTTGGGTCCCATCCTAGTCAGTTATGTTTGACCACTAGTCAACGTATGATTCTGATCGATACACGACAACGCTGTGTTGCTCAATCTCTATTTCGTTTTCGTACTGGTGACCCGGCATTAGACAATCTATTCCATATAACAGATCGCTTCACCTGTGCTGCTCCACGATTCTTAGAGGATGTGTATGTGGTGGCCGGCACCGCGTACAATATGCTGGTTCTGGACAAACGCATGCCCATCCGTCCTGTATTGCATTGGACCCATTCTCTATTCGGCGAACCCACATACTTAGATTGGACTTTGCCAACGGGTCCTTTGCGAGAAAAGTACGACTTACCTCAGGTTTTGGTAACTACATGTGCTCAAAACCCATCGGGTGTCTCTTGCTTTGGATTAAACTTGACGTCCCCTTCTGGACCCCAGCTTATCGGTCCTGAGTGTGGTGGAGCCTCGTTGTCCAAAGTCTTCACGGACACTCATAACGAGTTGCCCACTCAGTTGGTGACAAACAAGGCACTGACTCAGCGTTTACAATCTACTTACTGTGGTCTGGTGACTAATGTGCTGTCGACACCCGAAAATGGTCGTGACTATCTTGGAAGTGTGGTCTTGACTGGTGCGGGGGATCTGTTTATGCACAGTTGGCATTTTACTTCCAGCGACCAATCGGCCGATCGCGAATCTCAATCACAGCGATGTGAAACGTGGTTATCGGTGTTACGTTGTCATCTGTCAGCGGAAGTCCATACCCATGAACCTGTTCACAATAGCGAAGATAATGCATTCGAAGTTGATCTAACGGAAATCGAACGCTTGGAATCGCCGGACCCGGTCCCTGTAGAGTCAGACCCAAATTGCCAGTATTGGACGTTTTCACATCTTCCGCCGACAGTGGATTTTTCTGATGAATCGGAGATAGTTCAAACAAGTCGACAGTTGGTTTGTGATTTGCGCGCTTACTGGGACCAGAGGCAACCAGATCAAAGCAGTCTTGTTGAAAAATCTACCGCTGTTAGTTCCTGCTTGCGTAAAGCGCGAACAGAGGAAGAACAGCTACGCCGGGGAGAGCTCGACTCATGTACGGAAGCCGCTAAATCCCGCGTTCGACGCCTCCAGCACATATTAAACCGACTGACCGGAGATGATCCGGTTGCAGACTACGGAGATGATGAAGAACAATTTGCCGATTTGGATTTAAATTATTGAAAGCCTGACAGCCGTAGAAAGCAGAACGTTCAGACTCTTCTAAGCCACTGAAGATTGCATTTTAAAACGTGATGAAGTTTCTTTTACCAGAATAAATATATTATTGCACGTTAAAGCATGCGTGTTTTTCTACCAATCGGTCCATAGAATAAGTTGCAATATCTGTGTGGGTGCGTATGTTGCTTCCCCAAAAATGAATGTTGGTGAAATTTCGGTTACATTTGTTGTGAATATGACAACGGCAAATTAGGAGTTTCGAATAGCAGAATCAAAGAGTGGTAATAAGCACTTTACTTGACCAATAACAAGCGTATAGTGTCTGAAATGCAAATGGAGAAACTTAGTGACGTGTTACACAAAATACAGCAGATGGTAATGTCACGACAACACTGGCCTGTTGTTCATCTGACTGATCTGTTTTCTCTCTCTTTGCCATTTAGTCACGGGTAAAAGTCCTCTTGAGACCGAATCTTTCCAACCTTTTGTTCTTTAAACCTTGGTGAATACTTTGAGCTATTAGAAAAGTGATTCCCACAGCTAACCGACATCAATCGGTTCGGTTTTCCAGGCTTGTTGACCAAATGTGCAGCCGTTAGGCTGCTACAGGTTTTTCTCGTTTATTATCCATCGGCGATCGTTTAGTAGCCACTGATAGCTATTAAACGATGCAGAACCCAACAATTTCCAACACAGCCATGACCCACAAGGTCACATCATGTGCGAGTTTTCGCTTCCCCCCAATTACGGTGCATGGTTGCCTTATAAGAGTGACGAGACCGACTGTGTGCTCGATGCAGTTGAGTTAATTTCAAATATCCATTTCTCATATACTGGGTGCGGCCGTTTTGATTGCAGTCTCTCAACGGGAACCTCAGTCATAAATGGTGCGAAAATACAGGAGTATGGAAAAGGCTTTGAGAAAACTACGAGTATTACCATCAAGTCGACAAAAAGTTTGTGAATACGAGGACACCATTGATCACGACACGTAACGCTATCGTCCAGTGTATCTAACCACTGACAGGCGAGTTCCCTTGCGCACCACCCAAGAAGCGTAAAGTCCTACATGGCCAAGTTCACTGGTTAAGCTTTTCATTACCTTTCCCCCGCGTCATGGACTGGTAACCCTTATTCATCTTCCAACCGTTGTCCTGCTAAACGAACAATGCACGTCGAGCACTCCTGTCCGGAGACATGCGCAGCGCATGTTCAAGAAACCTTAGCCTGTCAAACTCAAGCGTTTCATCTAATGGTTTGGTTCGTGCATCTAAGACTCTGTGCCGAACCTCAGCATTGATAACACGGTGTTCCCACCAGATTCTAGCAATGCTACGAAGACATCAGCGCTCAGATGCCGGTAATCTTCTTACATTCTCCATCCACAGTGGCCGTGTTTCTAGATCATACAGAAGTACTGGTCTGACTGGTGCAGCATGCACTCGAACCTTGATACATAAACGGATGTCACATCGACCCCACAAATGAATGACGATGGCAAAAGCCAAACGAGACTTCTGTATACGCAAATACACCTCATCCAGTATCCGACCTCTGGGTGAAATGCAGCTTCATCTCCCCAGACACCAAAGGGTTTGGTGTTAGACCAACCCCATTCTGCAACAATATCTTACACTTCGAGGGTGCATAGTGCATACGGAACATTGTCACATAGTTGTTCAAGTTGTCCAAGTTACCAGCAGAATGATTGCGATAATAACCGCAGAATTTCTAATGGAGGAAATTAAGATAATTGATGTAAGAAAGCAAGTGAATACAGACTCGCATCGCAAGTGGAAGTTATTCGATTATAAATACCAAAGAAGAATTTCTCAGTGGGAAAGGAAAGGTGACGATTTAGAGCATTTTTCTCATCGTCTTTGTATTGACATCCTTCGCAAACATGACAAGATTGAACGGAGTCAAACCTATAAAGAGGTTTCGAAAAACGCAAGTTTTCCGATGAGTTCGTAAGGGAACTGCTCATTGGTAGAGCAGAAACCTACAGTCGCATTGAGTGGCATGAGCACTATTGCATATATATATATATATATATATATATATATATATATATATATATATACTACACTGGCCTGAGATTCATCGTAGTGCCAACGCAGCAAAAACAATTAAAACAAGGGGGGAGGGAGTAGGGCACAATAAAAGAAACAGTTAGTAAAAAGATAAAGTGCATAATTTTTTTCGCCGTACACATTTTGATGTCTTTTTCTTGTCAATTTGTTTGTCGGAATTAAATTTTTGTGCTTACGAGGCACGAATGTTCGACAGACGGACCGCACAGCATTCATGCCACTGACTTCCATTCTTAGCCATGTCCTTCAATGTATCTAACCAACGACCATTCTCGTCCCTTGGGCCCCAACCAAGGAGGCGGGAAGTACCAACCGAAGCCAATGCTGATGTTAACTTCTTCATACTTCTACTTCAAGTCATGGCCTGACCGCCATGTCACCCCTTCCGGTGTTGCCTAGCACGTGCGAATAGAGCACGGGAAGATAGACGATGGGCAGGTATTCGTAAAACGATTGAGCCACCGGAGGCGGTGAAGAGCTATCACTTTGTTAAGAGAGCGGCCATCCGTGCCTAACATACACGACGGCGCACTTCATCATTGCTGACTCGATAATCCCACCAGACGCCAGCAATACTTCGGGGACATCGGTTGTCAAACACAGAAAGACAGCGAGCATCCTCAGTGCTGGTTGGCCATGTCCCGCAATCATAAAATAAAACGCTACGAACCGTGGCAACGTACACCCGTCTCTTAATTCAAAGCCGAATGTCACGGCTGTCGCAGGTTTGCGAAAGCAGCTCTAGGCCTGCTACTTGGGAACTGACCTCCTTCCCAACGCCACCTCCAGCTGTTATCAAGCTCCCAAGGTACTGAAAATTGTCAACCAAATCGAGCTGATTACCACAAAGGGTGTGTGCAGCCGCAGGCTCCGGCCAATCTTGCAAAAACACTGCAGCTTGAAGGCACAAAGTGCATACCCTATCTGGATACCTCAGTCACCAAGCTATTGGGAGTGTGTTGTATCGCATGTGCATTATCACTCAGCAAGGCGGTATACTCGGCATATAATAAGTCGGAAACTTTGTTCCCTGGGAGGAGTTCAACTCCACCGTTTGGAAGACCAGATAAGGCATTTTGTAGAACATTCTCTATGGCAAAAGTTGAAAGGAAACGGAGATATAGGGCAGCTTTGTCAAACTCCACTGGAGACGACAAAAAGGAGCGATAGCTGGCCATAGGCCCTTACCCGACCTGAGGTGTAACGACGCACTCTTTGAGGATTGGTACACATTTCTCAGGTACTCCATTTCTCAACACGGTTCCACAGTGCGACCCCATGGACAGAATCGAATGCTGTGCGAATGTCCAAGAACACGATGATTGTTGGTCTTAGGAAAGTGTGACAGTGCTCTAGCAGTTGTCGGAGGGAGAAAATTCGACCGAAACATCCACGACCGTCGTGAAACCCGGCGTGTTCCTCGCGAATCTTCTCTCCACGCGTTTGGTACAACCTACAAAGTGTGACAGACGCAAACAGCGATATTGTTAGGATAAGGCTTATACCCAAATGGTTAGCGCAGTCACTGCGCGAGCCCTTCTTAATGATGGAGACAACAGTCAACTTTCCCGGCCACAAAAACACAGCCTGCTCAGAATTCCAAACTTTTGAGAACAAAAACAAAGTTCTCTTACGAGCTGCACTCCACCGCCTATAAAAAGAGCTTGATGAAGGCCGTTGGAGTCCGGCACCTTAAAACTCCCAAGGCCTCGATTTCCTTTCGGATCTCTATATGGAAGTGTGCTGGGAGAGCTATAATAGAAACTGACAATGAGGACCAGCTAAACTGTTTGAAAGTGCTCCTCCAGTGTTCGAGATGCTGCTGTTAATTTTGAATTGCCGAACCGTTAACAAATTGTTTCATTCACATCTAGTGGCTTCGTATTGGTGACTCAAATCAGATAAAACAGCTCGCGGGAATTTCCCATAGTAGTGCACATGGTGACCATCAGATTTTTCGGTCCCCATGAAGATGCGCGTTAAATGGACTTTTCATTACGAGTCGTGCTTCATCATACTCGCTTTCGCCGGAGCTGAATGGAGTACTTCGAGATGATGCATATAGACTCGGTAGAAATCCAGGGTTTACAGTATGACGATACAGGCCACAACTTACTAGACCAGCGGAATGCAAAGCATTCTTGATAAACAACCAGTGCTGGCTTATTTTATCAGATGGAGCTATAGTTACCGTCTCAGTTAGGGCGTTTTGGAAGACAGATAGGAGTGATAAATCGGAAAACTTATCGCAATCTAACCGTCGTTGCAACATGCGTTTGTGGCGCCCATCGAAGCACATAGACAGTTTAGGGCAAACTAATGCATGGTCGAAGTGAAGGGGAATGCTCTGGTGCGAGCGACAGTCTTGTATGCAACGCCGTCACTTGTGGCTTATAACGACTTGGTCCACCGTTGATTCGAAGAGGGCGGACGCCACGTGACGTACCGGTGATTAGAACGTCCGAAGTTCGTACTGGTGAGGAACAGGCGATAGTTTGAGCACAGGGTCAACAACCATTCCCCGTTTTCTGAACGACAGGAATGTAGCCCAAAAGGGTCTAATAAATCCGCCTCGTTCGATGACAGCTGACCCACTCTAGGATTCAGATCTTTTGCCAAAATCACGATATCGGCCCGGCTTGCTTTGCGTAAGAGGTCATGGAGCTTTTGATAAAAGCTATCTTTTGATTGCATCTGGGCTGCAATCGGTGGGTGCATACGCCGAAACGACAAACAAATTGCGTCTATCGAAACGGCGGCCGCTCACTTTGCACGAACCACTGAGTCTCACTGCGAATAAACGACTGTCGACTGGGATCCAGTCTCACAGCGCCGCCTCAGCTCTTTCACTGAGACCAGTGCCAACGCTAGCGAGACCAAAAGCCGCAGCCCCAGTGTCCTCAGAAAGGCGTTAGTGAAACTTCATAGAAGGGTTGGATGAGGGTGTCAGTCGAATGATGGAACATAAGCCTTTGAATGCAACACACGTCGATGGCAGAGGCTTCAAGCGTACGAGCTAAACCCGCCTGTTGTCCTATGCTCAGCAGGGTTTGCACGTTGAAAGTCGCTAGTTTGATAGGGTATCAAGGAAGAAGGAGGACATCAACCAGTGACAGCAGGTTCGGTGAGACTCGGAAGCCAGTCTTAGAAGAACGGGAAAGAACGTAGCCAGGATTTCTGCCAGTGGCATTGCAGCGTGCACGATCGACTGAGAATCCCGTGGGGTCTGATAAAGGAGAAAAGTGAGAAAGGTGAGTGGATATTGCGGAGTAAGTTTTTGTGTACGGTATGAGAGAGTGACCTGATACACGACATGAAGGGAATATCAATCATTATATGAGTTGTGCCTTCCATGGTCGTTGCATTGTGGGTTGTTGTACTACTCGGTCGCTCAATCGAGAGTAGGCATTTTTTCCGAGGATGCATTTTCAGCCGTTGCACAACCAAACGCGTCCTGGAAGGCAGCACTGTTTATCCGGGTGAGCCGATGGCCAGTTGTATGTCTCATTCGCCTAATCTGGAAACCTCTGGGAGCCGATGGCTGATTGCTCAGTTCATTCGCATTTCGGATGAGCCTAGACATCCTGAATGCCCAGTACACTCCTCCGCCACAGATACCGTTGTACTCCTCTTACGCCACCCGTGGTTGATTTGGAATCAGGGCTTAGCCATCTCTCCTAGACTGATAGCTAGTCGGCCAACCCGATGAAGAGCGCCGGACATTCGTTTTCGTCCTCCCAGTTATTGGGAATACCTCCGCCATAAGAAAGCAGTGTGTAGGATTTCCTCAGAAGAAGCTATTTATAACGCACGGTCACTTGGAAGCATTTCGGGAGGCGTTCAGGACGAGTAGCCATCTGGGAGCCTGAGACACTCACCCCCGATCATACTAAGGCATATGGAGGCAGGATGTTCTATAGAATGCTTCCTCTGGTCTCCCAAACGGCGGGGTTGAACTCCTCTCAGAGAACATCGTTTTTGACTTGGAGTGTGCCGATAACGTCACCTTGCTAAACGACAGTTCACAGGCTATTCAATACGCTTTGGACCGCTCGGCGATTGGGGTATCCCGGTACTATGTGTCTTGCACCTTCCAGTTGCACAGTCCTTTGCAAGACTGACAGGAACCCGTGCCTGCACCCACCATTTGTGGTAATCATTTAGAAGTATATAATAGCTTTAGGTACCTTGGAAACTTGATAACAGCTGGTGTCGATGTCGGGGAGAAGGTCACATCACGAATTTCGAGAGCCAGAGCAGCGTTCTCGAACCTGCACCAACTGTGGAGCCATCATGACATCCGGCTTTCACGCAGAAAAAGGGTGTACAATGCCGACGTTCGCAGTGTTTTTTTGCGATTGCAGGACCTGGCCTCTGCGCGTTGAGGATGCTCTACCGCTTTCTGTACTCAATTACTGATGTCTCCGAAGCATTGCTGGTCTGATGGGAACATCGGGTGAACAATAACGAGGTACGTCGTCGTGTATTCGATGCAGATAGTCGCTCTCTGACCGAGACAATTTCTCTATGCCGCCACCGGTGGCTCGGACATGTGTTGCGTATGCCTGCCCATCGCTTACCCTTTCATACTGTTTTTGCATATTATGGAGAAAGCTGGAAGGAGCGGTGCGGCGGTCGAGCTATGACTTAGCGTAGGGACATGAAAAAATTAGCTTCGCAGTCGACTTAGGTTGATGCTTCGCACCTTCTGGTTGGGACCCAAAAGATGAAGATTGCTGTTGGTTAGAGACCCTTAGAGACAGGGCTCTGAACCGAATACAGTGGCGTGAATGCTGTACGACCTCTATGTTGACTTCCCGTTCCCCAAAAATAATTGAGGACCACGAAAAAAATTACGTACTGTGGAAACTTTAAAAGCTTTTACTTGTTCTAGTTCTTATAGTGACCCCAATTTTCCCTCCTCTTTGTGATCCTTTCCCGATATTGTTGCGTTGGCACTATGCTTGTTCTCAAGCCGGTATATATATATATATATATATATATATATATATATATATATATATATATATATGTGACACTCAGAATGTCGACTAAACCGATTTCATCAACATTTGAATGCGCTGGTGCTCGGAATGAAATTCACAAGGGACGAAGAATACGAGGCAAAACTGCCGTCTTTCGACATTCGGATCATGAGGCAAACAGACGGAAACCTAGAAACAGCGGTCTACTGGAAACCGAGGACAACCGACCGCATAGTGAATCTCCAAAGGAATCATCCAACATGTCACTCGAAGAGGTGAATGCGCACCCTATTCCACCGGGCTGACGCACACTGCAGCATACCCGAACTCCGGGAAAAGAACTAGTCAGACTTTTCAAGTTGTTCATGGCAAACGGTTACCCCCAAAAACTTCGTAAACTTCTGTGTTCGAGGTAACAAAAAAAGCTAAAAGAAAAACAGCTTAGAAAGCATACTCGTGCTACCATACATACGAGGAGCATCAGACTCGGTAGGTCGTATGCTGCAACCCTTGGGCATCAAAGTTGTTCACAAACCCGTCAGCGTACTGCGGACCGCCCTATGCAACGGAAAAGACCGTGTGGATCATCACGATCAATCAGAAGTGGTCTATGCTATCTCATGCCTAGGGTGTGATAAGGAATACATAGGTAGGATAAGCAAACAACTACGCGCTCGCCTACACGAACTCAAACTAGCATTACGACACACTGATCTACACTCACGGATTTTTAACCACTGCGAACAGACTGGTCACGAGTTCAAAACCGGTAACGCAAGAGTGGTCGCCCGGGCAAAGAAGAAGGAAAACCTGATCCTCGAAGCTCTTCATTCGACGAAATCTTTCAGTCAACACATCGTGGTTGATAAACAACGTCACTCTGGCAAAGCCGGTGCCAAAGGATGGAAAAGCGGACAGACGGGCAACGCCAAAAACATGCAAAACCAGGCATCCCATTCACTCACATTTGACTAGTCCTAGTTTGGATCGAAACGTCACAATAAACGTTTTTCAACTCAGTTTATGTATTGAATTCCCTGTCAATATATATATATATATATATATATATATATATATATATATATATATATATATATATATACGTATATACATGCTACTGACTACCAATATCATCGCTTGCACATGCAGCCTCGTTGTTCGCTGGGTTAGCAGTGACCCAGACACGGATAACTATGAGAAATCACAGCTGTGATTCATTTGTGGGCTCTTCAATGAGCAGTGTCCATTCACACTCCAGACGATTCAAATTAGATCCTAGTGAACGTATAACGTCGGAGTGTACAAGTATGTGGACGAGTGGGCAGAGGAGTACCGGGTACGCATACCTGATGAGCGGCAACAGCCGCAAAACCGGTCGTGTGCTTCCGGGGGATTTCTGCCCACAAGTTTACATACTACTGATTATATATATATATATATATATATATATATATATATATATATATATATATATATATATATATTCTCGCACAGGATTGATTGAAAACAAAATAATGACTTTTTTAGCGGCACAGTATGTCAGGTTCTACTAAAACCCTGCAGCTTGGTATCCATCCTTACGAGAGGATGCAGAGTAGATTAGTACATTTTGTTTACCTTAAACCGTGGTCGTCGGCAAGCAAATTCTGACTTCTAATCAGCCTGACACCACATCACGATTTTCGGCTGCATGACAGTATCTCATAATTTTGCGTTGGTGAGTTGGGTCAATAAACTTATTATCCACGCACACGCAGTTGAATCATACTAGTTAAGTCCTCAGTCCCATCCTTTGATGGCACATCGGACACATTTCTATGGATCCGTACGAACCTGTGGCCATTGGATCCAAATCCTGAATGTTCGAAAAGCATTTTCGGCTACCGGTTCTTTAGTAGCTTCTTCCGTTTCAACCACAAGGAAGCATCCATTAAAAGACATTCACAATCGGGAGCAACGCGGTTTATCAGTCGAACTTACTAACAACCTACCAGTCCACTTATCCACTCCATCGTCTAGTTTCTGGTCTCGGGGAGCTGGTTCTCCTCTTCTTTCTGACGCCGGAATACTCTTCAAGAGCAAATCACGTAACCCAAACATTTTATCTACTTTTTCGAGAGAGAACCATCAACTTTAGTTTTAACTATTGGTGATTTACTACAGTAAGCTCCTAAGTAATCGTGCGTAGGCAAGCGGTATTGCATTTCATCAAGATTCATGGACTTCACACCCATATAGTTAAATGTTCTACTGTACGGTAACAGCCACACAACCATTAGGACCTTTGATAAGTCCCAACCTCTCCTCAGCTTTGTAAATTTTACCTTTCAGTAGGTCCTTTTTATCTATATGTTTCATTGGTTTGGTTGTTCATGGGTCTGTTGGAAATCAGCGGTGTCTTATTTCTTTTCTAGACCTAATCATCCCGGTCTATGTGTGCGAGCAGTAACTGGCGCAGATTTATTGGCAGCTGTGGTACACCGGCTCAACATAACCAACCAGGAAGTGGACATCTGTTACGTAAATCCCCTTCAGAATGGCAACGTTATGCGGTTTTATTGCGAACCTGTCCGGTGTCACGCGTAGCTCTTTTAGACTATTTGACCCCGATCTTTGTGGATTATTTTGTCGTGTGGTGGCAGCGCAACGCACAGACAGATCGCCCATCTCGTGCGATAGACACCTCCAATGAGATCTTGGAAGATTTGTACACGGCGGAGACAATGCTGTGCAAATTGGTCCAGTTGGTAAGTCTGTCCGAATATCAATTCGGTTGTTTGTTCACTGCTCGAGGTTGCTGTATAGGATTTTCATTCCATGTTTTGCGCAGTATTGTAGTGGTAAGGGCATACTTCTTGGCCTCAGGCGACGGTGTCCTGAAATTCAAAATGGAATAATATCACAAAGTCGCAATAGATCATTTATGGTCAGGATCCAGGTGGCAGAGGATCGCTATCTACTGACGATCTAACCGGCTGTGGTGAAGCATACTATTTTGGGTATCGGATACGGTTTAATTATTTGTCGGTCTTTGTATATATTGATAGCCTTTCATCGCAAAATGTAGAGTTCCGCTGGCAAACCCCTTAACCGATTATTTTTAAGAAGGGTTTTTGCTCATTGTTTCTGTGTACCGTCCGTTAGAATATTATTGTGTACGTACGGGACTCGGGATTCAACTAGCTCGGTCGCTCAACATTCACCCCGTGGACTTTGAATCCAAGTCGTATGCCAGTCAATTAGTCGATTCAGGGGGGCGCTTTATTTTTCCGAAAAGGGCAATTTTTCATTAGAAAGTTATCAATTGCATGCCTTGGCAAGGGTAATAAACATATGAAAAAGAAAAAACAGTGATGATTGAATCAGTACTCCATGTTCGTTACTGAGGAACCAGGTGAAAAACGGGCAGTTATGACTAGGTGAGCTTTTCTCTTAATTCGTTCACAAGTTCTTTAGGAACTAAACGCCTGGTTAGATATGGAATAATGGAGTTATGGTCCATTGTCGTTTGGTAACATATCAGTTTGCGGTTGCATACGATTTTAAACAATAACTATTGAAGCCGAGCTGAGGGAGGTCCTATACTGTTGTCGCCCCCTTTTCCGCTTTCTGATTTGTATTTATACTTGATATTGTGCATCGCAATGGATATTCGGTGGTCCTGATCCGATATTGTTTCACTAGGGAATACTGAACGGGGAATATGCTGAATAATGAAGGTGGTTCAATGCTTTTTGATGCATTTTGTATGTCTCCCAAAGGTAGAGATAAACGAATACAGAACGACATTTTTGCACTCCACTGTGGGTGGCAAAAATAGCAATTTGACTGTTCATGCAGCCCGGCAATAGGGCTGTGAAAGCATATTTCCGAAATAGATTTCTGCTTGGTTTATCCGCTGAACATCCCGACTGAGCTTTATCTCTGCTTAATGAGTTTATTGTCGTACACTGTCGCACCGCTTGGTGCCAATAGTTTAATGATAAGAAAACACAACTAAGCCCTCACTGTTCGGTAACAGCGTTGTCGGAAATGATGGTAGTGCAAGGGACTACCATCATTTCTGACAAAGCTGTATTGCCGAACATTAAACGCTTATTTACAAATCACATGAGACCTTTTTTGGGTACACTCCGAACTGATTTCGGACCCAGTACAATAAACAAAAAAGTACGGATTATTCAAAGACAATTTTCCCGGATGAATGGTAGATCAGTTCTTCATTTGAATTGATTTATCGATGCTGATTCCTCCGACCTGTCTCTCGCTCCTTGCAAGTTCCGGCATCAGTGGGAGTTGATTTCAGTATGAGTAGTATGACATTATGTCTGGATGATAGGACAAAATTCCCCCGGAAGCACACGACCGGTTTCGCGGTTATTGCCGTGTGATTCTAAAAATGGACTCCCCGTCCATGCACGTTCCACTCGATTCAAATAAGATTACAGCTGTAAGCGAACTGTGGAGTGCTCAAGTATAAGGATGATTGGGCGGAAGAGTACCAGGTACGCATACCTGATAAGCGGCAATAACCGCGAAACCGATCGTGGGCTTCCGGAGAAATTTTATCCTCTCATCCTGATACAGTCATACTACTCATATTGAAATTCCATACTTGGGACCATGTGTCCTCGTTCTGAAGGTTAGTCGTGTTAACCGACGAATTAACTTTGGAGGAATCACCGCATGATTCTAAAAATAGACTCCCCGTCCATGCAAGCTCCATTCGATTCAGATGAGATTACGGGAGTTGATTTCACCTAATACTATTTGGCTAGACTCAAATCAACATGGTATGCGGTATTGTTTTGCTCGTAATGGAGCACGTTTTCCAGGCATATGGTCATGTGGGGGTACGAGTTGCACCCATGTGAAGTTCATGCTCTTCTATGAACTTTTTGTTTCCAGTTTCGGATTAATGTAGGAGGAAATTTGAAAAGAAAAGTCAATCACAATATTGTACGATTCATGTCCGGGACGATTTCGCTGTGTGTCTACTCAGTGTATACTACGGACAACAGTTAATGCCACAGTTTACATATGGGCGAAAGCATCACAACAAAATTACGAACATGTTTGCCTCAAGATGATGAACAAATTGTCACATACAGTTCCTTCTGTTTGCACAGCGGTGATTTCCATTTTGTAATTACTACCGCTTCGGTCCGTCTAAGCAGTTTCGTGCTTTCTGTCCTGTAAATCACCCGAAACGCTTTTTATTTGTCAACTTGGTGTTGCGTCACCAGTAAGCGTTAAGCTCTTGATGATGACAGTGTGGTATCAGTTGGTCGGTCTTTGGTATTTGATATCTTAGGTTCAGTTGGGCTTTGAATCTGATTGGGAATATATTCCGAAATCCGACTCGGTAACTGTCTTTCTGTTCGACCGACGTAGGTAACTCTATACCCGCATTGAGATTGGTATATCACGCGTGAGGGAGCAAACTGGTTGTATCGGCACTTGGAAGAATCGGTAGTGCATGCGATTACCGATGAAAGATTAGAAAGGCATGTGAAAGCATTGACGTCGGATCTGCAAACATACCGTAACCGTCTGCGCAGTGCCAAATGAAGTACCGTCATTTGTAATCAACTGTGTGTCACGTGACTCTAATGACATGGCGGCTTTATGGATATATGATTTTTCCTGTGTGTGATTTCAGGCTTGTTAGTTTTTCCCGTAACTTAACGACCATCTGATTTTCATTACCCATGTGACGTGCCGCGCCTGGCCGGTCGCCAAACCTCGGAAAAGAGCTTTTTCTGCTCGGTACTCTAGTTACTCGCC
The DNA here is from genome assembly GCA_948099385.1 of Fasciola hepatica. NCBI lineage: Eukaryota > Metazoa > Platyhelminthes > Trematoda > Plagiorchiida > Fasciolidae > Fasciola > Fasciola hepatica. The sequence continues at coordinate 13,538,810 of CANUEZ040000182.1, forward strand.
CGGGCATATTCCGCTCAAACAAGGAAATATTTGAAAACCGTTCTTAATATACATCCTTCGGTTGATCTGTTGTGTGCAAGTAGAGATAGAGTTTCGAACCTGTTGACACATCTTTTGAGTCTGAATCTCGCATTGACGAATATGGTTGTAACCGAAAGAACGGTCGACTTCCTTTCTTATTTTGTTTTCTTTCCTCAACTTTTTTTAGCTCCGTGAACTGGTCAGTTTACCGAATATTTCCGAACAGTTCGTATCGGCCGTTTGCGCTTGGTGCCTCGCACGTCTTCGTCCAGTGTGTATGATCCCACCGACTCAGTTGCTCGCTCAGCTGCGTCGCACTTTGCAATCGGCTGCCTTGAATGGGACTCGTTCGCGTGCTTCTTTTAAATCTGCCGGACATCGGTCAGATCGCACGAAGGGCCGCAAACGGACCGGTCCTGAATCGTCCCGGCGCGTAACGAAGCTTACAGTACGTGAAGGAAGCCCTTTCGGGGACGGCCCTGGTGCTTTACAACGATTTACCATGCCTGCTTCTCCCTCGGATTCGGAAGTGACAACAGAAACGGAAGAGGAAGATGAAGCAGAGGACCAAGAAGACGACGATGACCAGGATGAGGAAGGTGGGGATGGTGGAGATAACGAAGGTGGGGAAGAAGTGGGAGAATGTAATTTGCCCGCAGCATCCGTTTCAACCACGTTCGATGTGACCGGCAAAGAGTCTTCGGGTGTCACAAAAGATTCCAAATTACTGCTGGATTTCAATCCGGACTCATCTGCAAACAGGCAGCTGCTTGGTATATGGTCCCGTTGCTCGTTGCTTATGGACATGCTACATTTGACGTATGAGTTGCTTTTGGTAAGTGAACATTTTTCTTGTTCACATGAAGAAGTTATCAGTGAGTATGGTGTAAAATACAAATGTGACTTTAGTCCATTGGTATTTTTTTATGGAAAGATAAGTTTATGGGTAATCAGAAACTCAGCAAATAGCTCCCACTCAGACCTCATTCATTAGTTTCATTTATTTATCATTGCATGCGGTTGTCGAAGGCGAATGGGTAATAAGTCTCTGGCCATGAATGAATCCCTGGTTGTGACATGACAGTCGCTAATCCCAACTACATTGTTTAGCCACTAATAGTTTCATGTAATTTTGATTTGGTCCACCCGTGATACCTAAACACGTTCTCGATTTAGACCACAGCGAAGTGAGGGCACTCGTTGATGTCTGCATTGCGCTGTACCTTAATTGTCATTGTTTGTGTTTCGAAAAACCTGGGTTTAGCAGCGTTATCTCCAAAAACATCCTTTCTCCACGTTTGACGTGACACCGCAAGCACTACCCAAATTCCGTCGGTCAATCTCCAGTGGGCTCATGTGCGACAGTCAAATGCGAGCCGATCACAGGTCGAGGGCGAGTAACCGAACAAAAACAACGTGGCGCCATTAGAGGGCATGTCGGCTTTTTACCCTGGCAGCGACCTCTACATACAAACCACAGAAGCCCATAGACGACAGCGTCACGTGCGCGAATGTGGTCCGTCACTAAATAAGGTCATCACCAGTTGCCTGTTACTCAGGTATCCTAAGTGGGGTAAGATCCACTAGGACGCGATCGGCAGACCGCCATCCAAAAGCGTATGAACGTATCGTTCGGTCACCGGCTCCCAACACAGACTTCCTCTCGCTCGACAGGTAACACTTGGTTGTGCACTGGCTAGAGTTGCTACCTCGAACAAAAAACCGAGTGGCACTGGGGTTGCCACTTCGTACCTAATTCCCAAAACTTCATGAACAGCTCCCTTACGCAAACCCCTCATGGGCAGGTGCCGTTCAAAACAACCACGACGCCGGTTCATCCTTTCTCAGGAGCTAGCCACATAAAAATTAAAAAATAAGCTCACAGGTTGTGAACATGTCAGGCTTGGGGCACAACAAAGTAGGCGACTGAGACAACGCATTGACGACGAGTTTAGCTACGTTCGGAATCGAAGTTGTCGCATGAAGGCTTGACAGTCGCCAGGTCCACGGGGCAGACAGGACCTGATTGATAACTGAGTGACAGAACGACGGTGGACTGTTCGGTCGGTTGGCCTTCGCTGTCCCACGGACGTCTGTAATCAACTGCACAATGACGATTATTAATCAGCCCCACTCAGTCTTGCTGCTATTCCTGGCTTGCGCATATGCTCGCGTGCACAAAGAGGTACTCGCTCAATCCATCAGCTTTCGTTCTAGGCTTGCCTGGTCTGTGGCCCTTGCGACCTTCAAGCCTTTATTCAGCAAGTGAACTTAATTTCGGTAGTGAACGTATACACCTGAGCACGTTATGTGTGGTTTATCTCAGTCGCCCACGTTCTTATGCAATATACGTGGCTTGGTCACAACCTGCGAGCCGCTTGTGATCGAGCATCGCACTGTACCTAGTCGATGTTACGCTCAAAATCCTAGAGACCACCGAAATTTAATGCCCACTAATGTGATGTTTTGTAGTAGGTTAGCCAGTGCTTAAAAAACCACGAGTTTCAGGTATGTGGGTGCCGATTGCGATTTGCTTGCGCTGTGGTGTTTGGCCTTTGTTTGATTACATACTGACCGTTTACATCACGGAGGTTCGACAATCAATCAGCTTTATTGTCAGTCCAATATGAGTGATTGACACGCAGAAGCCCCAAGTGCACGCAAATATATTGGGTAACTATCATGCACGATATGCTGTTGAAACTATCCTTATTTTGCGCGTTATTCTCCTAAATTTGAGAGCCTAACGCTGTAGCCTATAAGCCTTACACCACAATTTCAGAACCTTGAACAACGACTCTTGAACTGTGGTCGAAGATACTGTACTATTTTCCTCGAGTTAACCCCAATACGTGGGGTCAATGAAATACAGTGCACTGCTGACTTACTCCACTGATTTGCTGAGTACCTATGCGCTGATAAATGCAGACTTATGGTGAACAAAATGCCTGAGGGTTCTGTCACATACTGTTAGGATCACCTGGTGTACAGTCGCCAGTGTTATTGTGGCTATGTTCGATTGCTCTTATATGTTTGTAATTAAATTTTACAAGATTCCGACCGCAGTAGAAAGACCATGAAACGTGAATTATTTGGAATGTACGGGATTCAGCTTTCCACCTAAATGTTCCTTATAAATTAGGCATCAGATGTTGCAAACTAGTTATATTTGAATCATTTAGCAGCAAGTAGATGAGCAAGCATCGCAATAATGCCAGCCGGTTTTCGTGTGAAAAAAACACTCATTGGGGGAAATCGTCTGACAAACAAATCGGTGGTGGTCAAGCGGTTTAGAGCATATGATTACCATCTTGGATGTTGGAGGTTCAAACCCCCACCATCACCGGTTGCTTTGGTGGTAGGCAGTAATTCAGTATCGTCCAGCTCGCTACTACCCCTGACCTACTGGGAACTCGTGGTTATCCACTCCAGATCTTAAAGTCTGGTGGCCGATTATCCCTTATAGTGCAGTGGGCGTTTGTGGCTGTGACGTGTATATACCCCTTCCATTACGCTCTTGGACAAGCACTTAATAAAAAACCGATGATGATTAAGTGGTCTAGAGCGTTTACGTAACGTGAGGGTATGAACTGATTCATCGTCGACAGGCAATGTCGTTAGCACTTAGCACATCAGTGTCTGTCCAAAATCCAGGTCGAGGCTCGATCAAACGCCGTTTCGAACGATAAGACAACAAATCGACAAGACGAGGAAAGACTCCCGTTAAGTGATGACTGGCCGTATCACCAATTAACCAGTCAGAAAAAACGTTATCTAATACTAGCTTGGACCAGTTAGTTTGTGGTGTGAAGATTGGTGACGATGACTTGCATTCTAGATAAGATGTGTTTTCTGTTAATAAGATGCGATGGTTTGAAGCCAGATTTTTGTCACTGAAGTGAGTGGGACGAAACAAAACACCTACCACCCCAGAGGTCACAGGTACGAATCCCGTCACCGTTGGTCACTTTGGTGGTAAATAGAAATGCGTTGTTGTTCGGCTCGCTACCACTCCCGACTTATTGGGGCCTCATGAGGTTCTCCACTCAAAGTCTCGGGATCTGGTGGCCGGTTATCCCCAATATTGAAGTGGATCATTGTGGCTGTAAGTTATACCCCTTCCGCTGCACTCATGCGCATGTCATAGAAAAGCATCATTTTCCGTTTCCATGGTACGCCGCTTGTGGATATTGTCGATTGCTTAGTGCCTGCACATGTAATGGTTATTTCTCCAAATTGCCAGGAGGTGATTAGATTTACTAATTAGAAAACAAACATAATAGAACAACCAAATTTTGTTGACTTTTGAATGAGCTATCGTTGTCCGACTATACAAATACAGTAAATCGTTCTCTGTTCCTAACCGGTGACATGCTCGCCGTTACGATAACTGTTCAAAAATGTCATTCTGCACCCTTCAAGTCTACACTGGTCAAACTACGCTTCTTTGGTAGTAGTGCTATAATCTCTGAACATGGATTCCGTTTCTGTCTTTCGATTCATCAATGGTCTGCAGTCTGGCATACACATATTCCCTTATGAGGAAATCTGACGGAGACCTATGGGTTCACGTTATCAGTTGCATGGGTTAGAGGTATCACTAGGGGAACGTTTCTTGAGGACAGATTGGGCGCAGCATTTGAGAAATGTGCAGCGCCGCTAGCACCTCAGTGACTGATGGAGAAGAATCATAAGGCCAAAGCACCTCTACACAAATGGTATTAGACTGTTGATGAAACGTTTGACCCCTGGTTATTCAGCACAGTGTAAGGACTAACATCCAACTGCGACTTCATTCGAAGTACCATTTGCTCATTCCTGGAGAGTTTGTTATTTAATTGAGTTCGGCCATGTTGATCACAATCGTTTTATTCCCAGTGCACCACTCACTCGATTAAAGTGTCAACAGTTTACAAGCAATGGTTTGCGGATTCTTCATAAGACGTTGTAATAAGAGAACTTTCTTTTGCTAGGTTTGGAGGGTTTGTTTGTGGGTAAGGGAAACATGATCACTACGGGGAAAATTTTGTTACACTCCTCGTCAGTTACCGTTCCGCCGCGTCACAATGGCGTGACAAAACTAAGGAATAATTTTAGCACAAGTCATTGCGACCCAATGCTGCTAGTAGTGCAGAACTTCTTCGGAAGCCAAGAGTAACTCCCGCATGCAGTTCCGGAATTAGCTTCATTTATTTGGAAAAATGATCCATGTTAATCTTTTACACCCGTTTCTCCTGTCATAGGGCTCTTGTTCACGGTTGTCCACTGTTCAAACTCTGTTGGCCAGTGCCTCAATTCCTGTGCCACCCGAGTTGACGTCAGTGACCAATTATCATCCACCACCAACTTCCGTGTTGCCGCACTGGGTAATCACTTGGCTTACCTATCAGAGCTATCGTATGTTACATGCCGGGCATCCCGGCTCCATTCGACAGCTTGTTCGTTCCGTGCTGGAATCAGCCACACTTCCCCCACCACTTCCGATGCCTAATACACAAGCCGCATGGGCTATGCTGGACACTGTGGCCAGCTGGTATGATGAGAAGCGCGTGGATACACAATTCTGGGTAAGACATTTCCTCTTGCATGCGCGCGAATTTGTGGGCACCGTGTTGACAAAAAATGTGTATAAACCCTAAGCATATGAGGTACCAATGAAGATGTGATAAGATCAGTGGCCCAGACGGGTTTTCGACAAGGGCGCAAACTGAATTTGCTCTCACTTCATCCTCAGCGTTAACATATTTAAACAATCAGCTTTTTTTTCGGTAAAAACACTCGGGATTATGCTAGCGTGGCATCCATAATGCGAGTGCATGTTCACCACCTACAAGATATATCGTGTAATCTAATACTGTGCACTTGTGTGTTCAAAGACTTCCACTGCATCGAACGTCCTCTGAGATAAGAAAAACTCGTCCGATCAGCTTGACTATCGTCACTTGAATGATTCGTTTAGTGTCACGCACTATTTTTCATTCTGTAGAATATATAAGGCCGCTACTATTTGTGGTCGAACTGTAGTGATGTATTCAAATGTGTAACGAGAAACAAATTTTCAGATATATTAGCTGTAGATGTATTAGCCCGACCACAAATAGTAGCGGCCTTATATATTCTACAGAATGAAAAATAGTGCGTGACACTAAACGAATCATTCAAGTGACGATAGTCAAGCTGATCGGACGAGTTTTTCTTATCTCAGAGGACGTTCGATGCAGTGGAAGTCTTTGAACACACAAGTGCACAGTATTAGATTACACGATATATCTTGTAGGTGGTGAACATGCACTCGCATTATGGATGCCACGCTAGCATAATCCCGAGTGTTTTTACCGAAAAAAAGCTGATTGTTTAAATATGTTAACGCTGAGGATGAAGTGAGAGCAAATTCAGTTTGCGCCCTTGTCGAAAACCCGTCTGGGCCACTGATCTTATCACATCTTCATTGGTACCTCACATGCCTAGACGGAATATATTACCTATGAACTCTTCGTTTAAAATTAGTGTGGAGCCTAGAGCCATCATTCAACATTGAATACCGGTCAAGTCCGCTTATTTGCTCCTCCATTATCCCATTTTCGCGTACGCTTTTGTAACTGACTTTGTGATATTTGCTTGATTTTGCCTGCTAACAAGGTTTTGAGTAGTAAGCTACGAAATTCGACCTCCCTAGGATGTGTACACATTTTTTGTCAACATGGTTCGAGAAAAGGAAAATGAAAATGGTGATTTCTAAAGCTTTGGTAGCAAAAAGTCCTAGAGACTGCGAATTGGATTTCGCCACACTGATTCAGTGATGTTGAGTGCATGCAGAGCCACTCAAACCAGGTTGAACAGATGCGTTATTACTCACAAACCAAAGACCATTGCAATTGATCGGCTTATCATGTTGATGGTTAGCCACACAGCTATTGCCTGCTTTTATGTAAATAGAACCCCTGACGGGAAGCTGAGCCGAATAATCTCGACCTGGAAATAGGCATGTTGCCATCAACACGAGCAGATCTGAAGTTCGTAAGATTCACCCTTTGTTCTCACTCTGCAGTTATGCATATAAAAAAACGCGATAATACTGGATCGTTCTGAGCACTCTCATGTATGATAGCTCTAAGAACATGTTACACAAGTATTCCTCACATCATACGGTAAAATGTAACCTACTTATCCATGCATTCCCTCTGACTGACAGATTTCCTCCTGTCTGACACATCTGCTTTTTCTCGGAGACGAGACACCACAACTCGTGTACCAGTGGCTTATGGAACAGCTGGAACTGATGCTTCACCAGTCGGATATTGATCGAAATTCCAGCAATGCGTCTCGGTCCATCGGTGTAATTCACGTCCTGCTTCGGCTCGGGCTGGCCACCGTGCCCATTCCGCCCTCTGTGCCCACAGCCCTCGAACTGAATGCAATCTCACAATCAGGCCCACCTACGAGTGCTCCCGGTCCCGTCGGTGGTTCGGGTCCGTCAGTGGCCAACACGGCTGTTTCAACAAATGCGGTTAACACTACACCATTTATTGCCCTAAATCTAGGTCGTCGATTCCCCGCTCCGGTGAACTATTCCGGTTTCCCGCTGCACCCAGCCGACTTCTTCGGTGGCAATCCGGCGGGTGCGATGCCGCAAGCTGCGGCTGGCTCAATGCGTGAGTCCGATTTCTCATTATGAAGCCATTCTTATTTATTGACAACAAAGTGGCAGATACATTTACTGGTAGTCCGTACTAGATTGATACACGGGTAAGTGAACGCCTCGGTGCCCCATTTTTATATCCGCCAAACCAGCGTGGTAATATTTTTATTTAGATGAACATAACGTATGGTATGCGAAACATCGTCCACTCGTCTTCTTATCCTAGCTGTCAACTTTTGACTCACTCTAACACCTGTACCCTCGCTTTTCATCACACTGCCTGCTTTCCGGTGGTGTGCAGGCAGTTGATATCTCTGACTGTTAGGTCTGAAGTACGAGATTCAAACCCCACCACCACCAGTCAACTTTGGCGATAGACAGCGGCCCATTGGTGTCCATATCTTTGTCACACCTGACCTGATGGAGCTTTGATTGATCCTCTTCTGTTCTCAAGGGCGTAATATCTAGTTCTCCGTGACAATATAATGGGGCCCTGTGGTCATGTATAAGTATGCAATGAAAACTGTCTCCATTACTAACAATGTTTCCGATGTCCATACGGATAACTTGGAAAGACCAGGCATCATGACCACACAAATTCGGTGCATTTTTTGAAGGAGGAGTGCCGGAAACCTTGCTCTAGAAGGTTGGAGTGGCGAACCATCTAAGACGTAACTGGTTCAAGCTTGGCATTGAACGGAATGATAACAGAGTGGCTTACTGGAAAAGGTAACCAGATGTGACGAAGTTCGAATTCTTGTTCTGAGGTTTCTTCGCTAACGACTTAAAACTTACCCGCCACGGGACACTAGATTACAAACTTGTTTTACTTGAAGGCCGGCTTCAATCGTCTTGAGTACGTACACCAGGAAACAGCGGATGGTGTTGCTTTGCCTTTTGTACAGATTCGGAGGATTATCGCTTTCGGAAGCTTCGAGACAAGCAACAAAAACAATTTTGTATACTTTCAAGTGGTTAGTTGCTAGTCTCTTCGAATCTGACTGGTAAACGGTAATGTTCATCTCACTCTTATAAGATAATTGGACGGGAAACGCTGTCGAAGACGTTGAAGTATCCATGAGGAAATGTCCTTGTTTGAATAATGTTTGCTGACTTTCTTGGTCATACTACCTGTAGAAATTATCCCGATTACTTGAACTTTCAATATAGCAGAAAACGTGGTCTCACTAGCTTTACACACGATATGGGCTGTACACGGCTACGGGCAGCAGAACAAATTCCAAATGTATAACCGTGTTTATCGTAATTTCGTGGTTCTAAACAATGCGATACATAAAATACATAAATACAATGACTTACAGCCAGGTGAGCAACCAAGAGCAACAGTACAAAAAGTTATTCGATAAATCGGGACAGCGCAGTCATAAACGGTCCACTCAGCAAGGAGTCATGCGAAACTGTAGCGCAGTACGGTTGCGGTACAGATAGTGGGTCAAGAAGCGTAAGTGAAACGTTCTGCAAAATTTTCTTACAAGGGGAATGTACAATCATAGAGCAATCTAGTCGGGAACATAACGTAAAATGTTCACGCACCATACGTCGGAAAGGGGTAAATCTGAACTGTGTCAGTACAGTAAAAACAGAGAATTGAATCACAAGTATTCGAAGTTCATGAGGCATATACACGCTACTCACGAGTAAGACAAGCGAAGATGTCGTCGAAAATACAAATTACAAAAAGTAATTTACACTACCCGCACAAGTTCGTTGTGTTGAAAATGACAAGTTTGACTTTGACCTCTTTTTCTCCATCAGATCAAATCAGGTCAAATCGTTGTTTTTCTTACGGCGCAGCCTCTTTTGAACATAGCCCACCTGATCTTGTAATTTATTCTCACTCAGTCCGATAATTTGCTTTATCGTCACCACTTGCAACAGCTCCCTATTACCCGCAACCCATGCAACAGCATCCCGTTCCTGGAGCTGCACCGTTTCCGCTGTCAAACCAACCGCCCAGGTCGATGTTCGATACAGGTCCACCTCAGAGAAGTGGCAGTGGGCCCCAAAACATGGCTATTGGTCCGCTACCGCCAACGGTACTACAACCACCCCCACCGCCGACATCGTTGTACCCGAACACTGTTCAGTCGACTAGACTATCCAGTCATCGATCCAGACGTCACGGAGTGCAGAGCCAAGCGTCCGGGCCCGTTTCATCTTCGCCAACTACCACCGAATGGACTGTATGCACTCCGACTCGTCAGCCTGCTTCTCTTGTGTGGTTACTGAATCTGGCCAAACTGCTCCGCCTAACCTCGGTGACTGCACTGGCCCGAGCATTATCCCTACTATTCCGCGAATCAACACAATGTGCAGATATTGAGCACCGACTGTCGAGAACAATCGATTATTGCCAGCTGTCCGCAGAAAGTCCTGTGTTGTTCCATTTGGCCACGCAGATTTTACTCACCGCACCAGGTATTTTTCAAACCTTACCTAAGTACATTGAAAATATACACTTTGACAATCTCATTCATCGGCAACACCGCCCATTCATTGAATTGTGTCTTCATATCCGTCTGTTCTAACAGATGAACAAGTGTTGGTTAGTACTCAGTTCATGCGATGTGTTCCTTTATTCGTGCTGGGTCTTCCGCCTAATTGCGTTCGTTGAAAACCGACATTTGTTTGATTCATCTAACAGTGATATTCTAGTGTTTTTTCTTCCTCTGTTTTATTCTTAGCCGGTCCCGGATACAAACAGCTTCTGACTTTTCTGTTAGAAACCGTCTCAGATTCGAAATCTGAATCTGTCCCGGCGTCATTCGGCGTTCTCCGATCGGTTTGTGGTCGTCTTCTCCAGTCCGCTGCGGTTACCTGTTTAAGCATGGTGCATTCGTAAGTTCCCAGCACTAGCTAGCTGCGCGAGACTGGTAGTTGGCAATTGCTCATTATTCGTATTTGTCGTTAAAACAGTCGCTCGGCATTCAGGTTCAAACTTCAGCCCCCAAAACAAGTTCTGGTCAAGGGTTCCAGCACTCTGATTTTTCCAGAGTCGTACAAATCCCCGAATAATAAAACAAATTCACTGAATTGGAAAAAGAACAGACTCGTTTCCGATAACTTATTCCTCCGGATAAAATGGTTACATATACGAATGATATAAATACGCGTTCAGGAATAATGTTGACAGTATAAAAATCAGGTGGGTTAGCAATATTGCACAGAGGATAGAGTTGTCAAAAATACTCACCAACTGTCTGTGCGATGTTCGTGGTGGGGAATGCAAATGATTTCCCTTCTCTTGTCAGTTTTTGATCTTTGTCGAACACTCGGCTCCACATATGGCTCCAAAGGTTGCTTCACAACCGTGGTTAATCTTCTGATAAACTGACTGATTAAACCAGATCATCATGTAAGGTATTGGGGTTGGTTGTACTATTAAGTCGCCCAGTTCAGAACGGGAGAAGAATGTGCGATATTGTTTTATCCTCAGGTTACGTACATAATTCACACTAAACGTCTCAACTCACGGAGACCGCGAAAACGCAGATTGCACTTGTCATTAGTACAGTCTGTTCAAAAATTCGTGATCACTTCAATTCGGTCGAAATCCTGACTGATAATACTCTCGGTGATCCATAGTGTCTGTTGTATGTTTTTGCCATCGAAAGTGGTATCACTTTTATAAACTGGAATTCAACCGTATGTCAGGATTTCGACCGAATTGAGGTGATCGCGAATTTTTCCGACAAACTGTACACCGAACACACAGCACAGAGCACTATAGACGCACAGGAAACGCTCAACAACTGTGACCTTTCAAAGCCATGAAACGACACAGTAACACTTGGGTCGAACCTCCAAGACTGGCGGTCACACAATATGGTGGCCTTCAACTGGAGAACAAGTCGGATACATGGCGCGGGTTTCGACAACGCAAGCCCACCCGCTAGCTGGAAAGAAAAGCCGGACACAACACGGATCCGCGCTATATTGGCGAACGACCAGAACGAGACAAAGGAATCATCAGCCCTACGGTCCATATATTCTGTTCGGTCGACCTTGCCTAAATTGTGAATTGACTAATCAGAAGCATACGTGTATAATGGTAAAACTACAATGGGGGTAAATTTTAAAATTTACGATGGTACGAAAATAAAATTTGGTTGAACAATCGGAGATCGAATTGCTTGGTGACTAAGGAGTATTATGTAAAACATGATATTATGGTTGTCATTCGGGTTTCGACAATACTTGTGGTTCTCTGTGGGTTGATGTTCAAGTGAACCTGATGTATCTTTTGTGAAGAAACTGGAAGCCAGTGTAGTGTCTCGCTCGAAGCCCACATCGAATGATTCGATATTTGGTGTCATTTCCATTGTTGTAATATTTGTATTTTGAATATATACAGAGCATAGACTAACGCGCGTACTCGACCCTCCGAAATAACTCACATAGAATTTTTTAGAACAACAAGGTGCGGTGTGCATGTACTGGACCAGATTGTGATGAATGTCCGCTCTGAACACGTTTTGCACTCGAATGCTGCCTCATTTTTTCGCGTTATATTTCAGTTCCTCTGAATGTGCAGATTCTTTGAATCGTGGAGGCTGTGAAGGTTTGCTCCGTGCCGCCCGACTGTTAACTCGCACTCCTCTCGGCGGTCCACGTGATACGACCAGGAGCACCGGATCTCGTGCCCTACTGTTCGACTTGATGATCGATCCAGATCCTTTGATTTCTTTGATCGCTACTCAAATCCTAGTTGCCCTTTCATTGACCATCGAGCCAACTTTAGCACAAGAGATACTGTGTAAGTGATGCTGGTAACGTTTCATTTTTCACGTTTAATGGCCGATCGAACTGATGTCATCGACAAGCATCCATAGTTAAGTCTTGAGATAAAGCCAACTTCCGTGAAACAGTGTAATAAATTCATTGCAACGCTTATTGGGCGAGCATCGGGAAGCTTTCGTTCGTGACAAGTCGGCCATCGATGTCCTTTAGCTCCGTAGAGGCTTCATATGCGGCCGTTTGGTTTTCATCATCAGCCTTCTGCAGCGCGCAGTTAGCTAGTCTATCACCATACTATGCGTAAGACGTGGCGGTTGCAGTTTACCTTTATAAAAATATTCTGTTAAATAGTAAGCTTCTGCACTCATGGAAGGAGTAGTCGAGAAATCAGTGGTTTGCTGAAGGGAAAACGTTTTTCTAGTCGCCTTGTCTCCAATCCCTGAAAGGCTTGGCCTCGTGTACCCCACTCAGTAAGCTTGATTTCTTCTTGCGGCTGAGTCCAGTGACTAAAGTTGACATAAACTGCGTATCACTTTCGGATACCATTGGGTTTCTGACCACTTTTTGTTTCAACAAAGACATACACATTAGTTTCAGATGAGAATATGTGCAACATATTTTCCATCCCATTTATTTGAAGTGTCTTTTCTAACGACTACTTAGAAAATACGCGGAGATAATCGCCGTTTAAGCATCGATTTCTTCGCTGTGTTGCTCGAATATTTTGGGAAATCCGTGTGAGCAGCGTTGATGTCAAGTGTAGGGTATTGGGAATCTGAGGTTAGTTTCTGAAGCAATCGCTGAATCCATATATATATATATATATATATATATATATATATATATATATATATATATATATATATATATATATATATATATATATATATATATATATATATATATATATATATATATATATATATATATATATATATATATATATATATATATATATATATGCCAAAGCGCTAGTAGTAGCAGTTGGAAAACGGTAATAGAGGCAAGTGTCTATGTGAACGAATAAACCCGCCAATAGATTTGTTTTCGCCACAAACGTCACCCGTGGTTTAGCGGTGTAGTACAGTGGAAGCGGGGATGCTGCCGGGAGATCCAGTCTCCGCTGGGTGGTTGTTATCCATGGGTGAAATGTTCAGCAGAATTTTCGAAAATAGAATGTATGGTCATAGAACACCAGAATCAGGAAGTTAAACATTCAACGCTCACGCGCTGTACGTCATGAGACGTGAAACTGAACTTTGTCACGCATTAGAAACGAAGAAATTAGGCTATGAATACTAGAGGTCCATGATACATGTACACGCTACTCAAGAGTAGGCCAAGTGAGAATGCTGTCAGAAAACCGATTACAAAAAGAAATTTGCAGTTGTGGTTGGAGAATGGTTGAGATTGTTAATTCATGACGTGACGAAAAGGCATGGAAATTGCATCCAGTAGACTTGACTGAGCAGGGTGTGTTAAACTTTCGAGTTGGGGTTCATGGGACCTGTCCATCAGATGGTTGGCGACATTAGTTGATGTGGCTAAGTACTGTTGTCAGTTGCATTTGAAAACTACCGTCGACTATATTTGCGCTATAAATTTATAATGTGTGCTTGTTTGCTCCTTACGCTCTCTGTTGGTTTCACTCTAAACTAGACAATACTGCATTGTAGCAAGTGGTTAATAATAATTAGAGTGAAACACCACAAGGTCTTTAATAGGCCAGACGTGGTAGCGACCAGGGTGACGGAAGATCGCTGTCTACCACCAGTTTGATCGATACTGACGGGTTTTTAACCTACTTTCAATGTGTGACAAGCGCTCACACCACTGGGCGATCACCGGTTGGGGTAGCAATCAAAACCAGAGCACAGAAGCGCGGGGTTGACGGTTGAAAAAATTGAACTGGACCACGAGTCACATCCATGAGTTGTCGATATCAGTGAGACTGCTTGCTACTCATTTAGTCCCAGCCAGCTGTATGTGCGACTTTAATGTGCCAAATGATGACCTAGTAAGAAACTGGAACTTATTCCATTAGGAACAACACGAGATGGTGAACAAGCTCGTTTCCAGCGAGTCATAGTCACGCCATTACGTCACATCTCATATGAACAATGTTAAGTGAAAAAACGGAGGATAGGGCGATAGGTCGACAAAAAAGGCGGAAGGGAGACCAAGATTCACACCCGTAATCCATGTGTAATGGCATGATTATAAATCACGGAAAACGAGCTCGTTCATCACCTGGTGTCGTTTTTCGTGTTGTGTGACATTTTTCGAAGAATTGTCCCGTTGCCTAATACAGTTACAATTTCGTTTTTACCCATCCAACTCAGTTGAACTGTGCTGCTGTAATTCCACAAAACTAAGGTGTACAGAAAAAATTGATAGCGCAAATAAGATGGACGATGCGAAAACTTCGGTCAAGTGTCAGACAACGCCTCTGTTGCTATTCTTTCCCATACTCGATGAGCTGGAAACTGGATGGGCTACACGTCAAGTTTCTGTCGGTACCAACGCCACTACCACAGACCAAATCGCGGATGTTCCATGGATCGCTAGTGAATTACTGTACCATTCGTTTGACGATCCGATCACTTACCAACCATCTCGGACTGCCGCCTATTTAGTTCATGAATTGCTTGCTTTCCACCTACTGCCGCGTGTTTGGGACTTGATCGGTCGGGAGTCGAATCATCAACGAACGGTACCGATCATACAAGCTGTTATTTGGCTTCTCTGTCGCGAGGAACTGTTGGTCCGTAATCGACTCGCAAAACCGCGACTACACTTGGCACTGCGAGCGCAACTCAAACCCTTGTTGACCTTGTTGAATTCACAGGTGGAATTTACAGAGGTTAGTTGTTTCGGTCGTCCAGCCCCACTGTTTCGCGTCTCCTAACTCATCCCTAGCGCCTTTTAAAATGTGAACAAATTCTCCGTGGTCTGTGCTTTTTATCAGTCATATTCCTTAAATTTTTCAGTTGGATGGTCTTGATCGACCGTTGTAAGCAAGTACCACTTACAGTCCCACCACCGGCGGTTACTTTAGTGCTAGGCTGCAGTCCGCTGTCCTCTGGGTCGTTACCACACCCGATCTGTGGGGACTTTGTGCCGTACAAGTACACCATTCAGAGTTTTAAGTTCAGGCTGCCGCTTTTTCCTGATGGTGTGGTGGAACTTTAAGATTGTGGAGTACGCTCCTTTCACTGCACTAATGTGATGGCATGCAAACAAATTGAGGATATTAGTCATATGATAGATGTATCTCCACGGAGCTCTAGGTATAACAGTCTGAGGATCTTGCTGATCATTTCATCGTGAGTGGTCAGTTCAGTGGAAGCTATCGAAAAGAGATTGCACCTTGACATACCGTAGTGGATTGCGTGCCTGTGTAACCGAAAGATCTATGCAGGATGACTTCCTTAAGCCCGACAGGTCGATGGGTAGAGGCCAAACGAAGTCCAGTCTCTGAGTTGGTTGATGTAGAACATCTGGTTCTATTCACTATGCCCCTGGAGAGGACATTCCAGCGAATAAACACGCAGAAACAGTTTACCGGTCTAAAAATCTCCAGTAGATGGTCATAGGAGTGGAGTACCTAGGGTTTCTCTCGTCGGTGGGAGAAGTCATCGCACTTCGCTGAGTAGCTGTCACCCGGCTCGAAGGATGCTGCCCCATTCACGTTCCTCCTGCTCCATTGGGCGCATGGAGATAAGGACAGTCCGAAAAGTGGATCGAATTAAGTATCGGCGAAGACAAGATATTATATGAGCAAAAACCAAGTCTTGGGTGAGGAACCAGAAGAATTTCCTTCACGGGTGCTTTGGTAACGTTCCCGTGCTTGAATGGATGCCCACTACCCTGTAGGTTATGGTGTTGTGTCAAGGCCTCCGGTTTAGGTTCCCAAAGAAAATTCTCTTCTGCGATGCGGGCAGCCGCGAAGTACGGTTTACCCAAAAGACCCCAGCTTTCTCTGGGGGGGAAAATTGCCTCTCTTCTCTCCATCCTTCACTTTTCAGTTCTAAATGGGTGCGAGAATTCAGGAAAAGCTGTGACCGAAAACCCACGGCTCGTGGTGAGGATAAGAACTTGGAGATAGAGAAAGGTAGAAATTCGATTCTGAAACTCAGGAATCCTCTTCACTTAGCGATTTTCAACATTCGCACATTTTGTTATGTAGATAATTCAGTTTCCCTTATTAGGACTTCTGAGACTTTAGAAATAGACGTGTGTTGTGTTCGAAACGCGCATTTAAGACCCTATTTCTGTGATAACACTTCGCACCTCAGACACAAACTGGGCTTTCCGTTTCACTGTCCCTGTGTCGGGCGATTCGATGTTTAGCGTTCGTGGACAGACTGGCGTTGGCATCGCTCTGAGTATGAAAGCTGAGCATGCACTGCTCCACTGGATCCATGTCAGCAGTCGTCTTTGTGTAATTCGATTGGATGATGCTGAGCATTTCAACTACAATCGAGTGGAGCGCTGAAGTTTTGCTTTTGTTTTTGAGTGACTGTAGCTCTCCTGAGGCTCAGTTTCAGTTTATTCAACCGTTAACCTCGCACTTCCGTGCTCTGGCTTCGGTTGATAGCCTCCGGCATCGTCCAGTATAGGGCTAAAAGAAGAGAAGCATAGTTTTAAAGATCCAAAAAGTCAAAGTATCAAGCGGAAATCACGAGTATAAGGAAAGAGTCCGAATCTAACCACGCCACTGGGCGCGACACCTAGCCATATCACTTAATGTCTCCAACCATTTGGTAGGTGGATCATGTGGACCCCAACCTGGAAGCCTAACACATCCTATATGGCCAAGTCCACTGGTCAGAGCCTTCAAGACGTTTTGCCATGTCATGGACTGACCACCCCGACCTACCTTCCAATCACTACCTGCCTGAGAGAACAGCGTACGCCGAGGAAGTCTATTGGTGAGCATGCGTAACACATGTCCCAACCATTTTAACCTGTTTGGATTCAGCACTTGATCGAGAGACCGACCTCTGATTCTCAAAACCCAACGTCTCACTTCAGCTCTGGTAATACGGTTTTCCTACCATACTCGGGCAATGCTACGGAGACATCGGTGCTCGAACACCGATAGTCTCCGCCTATCTTCTACCCTCAACAGCCATGTTTCAGCCCCGTATGAAAGAGCCGACCCAACCACCGCATTGTACACTCTACCCTTAACAGACAATCGGATGTCACGACGACGCCGCAGATGACGGAGGTTGTCAAAAGCCAAACGCACCCTTTGTATACGCGATGGCATTTCATCCGATATCTGTCCAACCGGTGAGATGCAACTACCCAGGTAACAAAATTTATCCACTTCAGCTAGAGCTTCCCCTGCCAAGAAGAGGTTTGGTGTTGAGTCAACCCATTCTTGCAGCAGCATTTTACACTTTGAAGGTGTGAAATGCATTCCAAGCATTGCTGCTCTGTTGTTAAGGCTATCTAAGAGAGCTTACAACTTACTTGGATCCTCACTCAGAAAAACAATATCGTCCGCCTATTCCGAGTCAGACGGTTTGCTGCCTGAACAAAGATCGACGCCGCTATTCTCACACGAGGATAGGGTTATTTCAAGAATCAGTTCAATCACAAAATTGAAGAGGAAGGGTGAAAGGGGGCAACCCTGATGAACACCACTTTCCGAGGTGAACTCGGATGAAAGATCGCCGTAAGCACGAATTCGGCTTTGGCTGTTTGCATACAGGCATTGGAAAAGAGAAATAAACTTCTCTGGCACATCCATTAATTGGAGGCAGCGCCAGAGAACTGTGCGGTCGAGTGAACCGAATGCCGCTTTCAGATCAAGAATGACTGAGTTCGTGGGCTTACGGTAGATGTATCTGTGCTCTGAGGTCTACCGATGAGTGAAGATGTGGTCGATACAACCCCTACTCGGTTTGAAATGGGCTTGATTCTCAGGCTTACACATTTTGAGGGTACCGGATAAGACCGATGAGCAGTTTAGACGCGAAGCTCACCAAGCTAGTTCTTCTGTGGTTTTCAAAAGGGGACCTATCACCTTTCTTGTAAATCGGCACAATCACCGATTCTCACCATTCCGTGGGAATCTGCTCATTATCCCGAATAATCCGGAGGAGTTTTGTTAACTCTGAAACCAAAGCTTCACCTCCATCCTTGAAAGAAGATGGATAGAATCCATCCAGTCCAGCGGCTTTGTATCTTTTCAAGTAACCTATCTCGCGCATAATCTCCATTTCTGATGGAGGACTGATATCCACCTGCATCGTTTGGCTGGCAGGTGTATTTGGAAGGTCCACCGTAAGAAGATGGGAAGGGCTGCGGCGATCGGTAACAACCGCCCCCTTTTCCGTTCGATTAGACCTGCTGGTCCACGAAAACGGTGGTACTAAACTGATTCAAGAAACGAATGGCTCACTAATTCATACTCACGAACGTCTTCTAGATCGCTCGTTGTAGTGTTTCGACAAACGGTTCAACTGGCCTGTATCCACAGTAGGTGTGCTGAGTAGCACTATGCAGTGAGGTCTCAACTCAGTACACTGCACGGCGTAGCCTGTGTTCGTTCACGCTCATTGGGCCTCAAGTAATTGACTAACCTTTCTGTCGCCTTCGCACGCGTCATCCAACCAAGTGTTTTCGTCGATTTGTATCGATTGTATCGATTTGCCCTGTAACACCTTTCCGCAGAGAGATCTCTACGCCGTTCTAGTCCGGTGACACTTGTTTTGTTTCTGACAAGGACAGCCGGGTCAGAGTTGTCCGTTATGGCATACGACGTTCGGAGTTCTGGATGTAGATGCCAATCCTCCGCCGGAAGCGGAAGTTTTCTGTGACATACGCTACCTTAAACTGCGTAAGGCTGCTGGACCGCATGCGTTACCTCCGTCTATTTCCAAAGATGTTGACTCAGCTTTCTCACGAAAGTTGACAAAACTCCTCAGTTTGATATGAGAAGAAGCACAAGTTCTGAAGAATTGGCGTAGATCGGTTATCGTACCGATTCATAGTGAGGGTGACTGGTCAGTCTTTGAAAACCGCAGAGGGATAAGTCTGCTCAGGATCACGTCTAAACTGTTCGATGGCATGCTTGTCCACCACCTGTCTAACGCTCGCAGACAGTGCTGGCGCGAGAATCAAGCTGGGTTTAGTCCTGGTCGGGCGTTTGTGTTGTTCATATTTTCAATCTTCCATGGATTTGAGAACTCGTACACTTTCCGTAGACCCACTATTTCTAAAAGGGCCGTGTTGTTCAGTCGATTAAAAGCTCGTTGATGTTATCTCTTGTTGAAATTCGTTCATGCTACAAAATCTGTGCATGAATAACCGAAAATGAATTTGGACCTTAGCTGATCTTTCATCTTAGTTGAACATCGGATGTGGTGTAAGTTGGGTTCGTCCCTTTCTGCTTTTCTCTGTGGCTTTGTAATTGATATGGTCCTAGAGACCTCCGTTTCGCCGTTCGAGGATAGTTATAGAGCTTTTCCCAGGTGGCAGAGTGTCAGATCCTGAATATGCTGACGACAACGTTCTAAGTGTAGCTCTGGGTAAGTTGTAAACCTTTCTGGTCAGCTTGAGTAACTGCGTAGCAATGTCCGGTATGCGTTTTACACCAAAGTGCAATATACTGTTGCAGGGCTGGGTTGGTCCAACACCAAACCTTGCGGTTGGCTGTGGTGCTACCGTATCGACTGTGTTTAATAAGCGTTCTCTCAAAACAGTTGTTTCCATCTATGTCTGAGAGCATGACTGAAGAGTTGACATTCGTATTGATGTTTGGGGTCTTCACGTTAGATCCTTTTACCCTTGTTTCGCTAGTTAGTCCTCGTTCCGGTTGACCTTTTTGTACCATGCACCCGGATTTATCGAATGGATGTCGGATAAAGTAAAGCCTTTCATCACTTGAGGCAAAAGATCACTTCCTAATGAGACACGGACAAGGTGTCATGAGAGAATGGTGAACTTAGTCAATTTTTGGTCAGCGGAAGCTTTTCTCACAACGATTTGCTTGAACGCCTTCTTTAATGACGTATTAGTTTGGGCGGTTGGATATAGCTATCTACCACCGTCTACTTTGACATCAACTTTAGTCCGAATGTTACCGACATTCTCTGATCATAACCGCAACTCTTTGAAGTAAAATCCGTACAGCTACGCATGACGTCACAGTATTTTATGTCACTTCTCTACGGAGGGCAGTACGCAGTCTACGTGATGACTATTTTCCTCGAAGCAGTCAAGTCTTTTTCGAGGTCGCAGCGTAATTAAGGCTCGAGAGTGGAGATTGACATCGCTTTTAGTCAAGTTTAGTCAATGCTTTGAGTAGTCCGATGAATAGCCAATCACGATTGGTAACCATCATTGGGTCCCTTTTTTGCCTGTCTAATCCGACGCCACCAATTCCACTTTTTCCGCTCCAGTTGACCGAACTTTTGCTAACATTGTTCGAATTCGCTTTGACTGATCACAATTGCACGCCACGAGAATCCAACCGGTTCGGATCATCTACGCGTCGTTCCACGTCCGTTAACCGACCGGTTACGCGTGACTATCGTCAGCTATCCCCACGTCTCGCCTATCAGATTGGACAGCGTTTAATCCAATTGGCAGCCAAACTGTTACACAGACGTCGTCAGAGTATCAGTGCTCAAGAAACAGCTAGTTTGTCCCGTCTGCTTGCCCGTATCGAACACTTGTTGTTGCCCCCGGTCGAATTGTACGGTGGTATCGGTGGCGGAGCTCTGCTGCGGTCAACGGCTTTGCATGAGTTGTCAACAACCGACTCACTACAATTGGTAAGCTGTTTTGAGTTTAGTAATCACACCCAGTGTGCACTGCAGCTTTTTTCCGGTTGGATCTTACACTGATAATTAACGATCTGATAGTTCCGGTGAAAAACTCTTTTCAGCCTCCGTTTTGCCATCGATTTGTTCTCAACGCATCAATCAGTATTACAGTCATTCGGAGTATGGGGAACGGGGCGGACACTACACTTGGGACGTTCTTCTTGGTTGATATCCAACCGGGTTTAGTACCATTCTGTTTTAGGTGTGTGGCAGGATATATGACTATTTTAAACTCACCGGGTTGGTAAATCTTTATTGTTCGCTAACAGCCTTGCCGGATAGCCGCTCTCTTAACAAAGTGATAGCTCTACATCGCCTTGGGTGGCTCAGTCATGTTTTACGAATACCCGTCCATCATCTATCTTCCCGTGCTCTATTCGCACGTGCTGGACAAGACCGGAAAGAGTGACGTTGCGGTCAGGCCATGACTTGATGTAGAGGAATGTAGAAATTAGCATCAGCATTGGCTTTGGTTGGCGCTTCCTGCCTCCTTGTTTGGGGTCCAAGGAACAAGAACTGTCGTTGGTTAGAGACGTTGAAGGACATGGCTAAGAATGGAAGTCAGTGGCATGAATGCTGTGCGGTCTGTCTGTCGAACACTCGTGCCCCGTACTCACAAAAATGTAATTTCGACAAACAAGACAAAAAGAACATCAAAAAGTGTACGATGAAAAGCCCAAAATAAATCAGCATTTTTTCCCGTCCCCCTCACGGTCTGTTTTACTGTATTCTGCTTCCTTTATTATGTAACTATTCTTGTTGCGTTGACACCTTGGTTGATCTCAAGCCGGTGTAAATACCAGATATATATATATATATATATATATATATATATATAATATATATATATATATATATATATATATATATATATATATATATATATATATATATATATATATATAGCTTGAAATCGCATGCAAGGCTATTAAAAATCCTCATGGCCCCACTTGTCGCGTTCCTGTTTCAATAAAATTAAACTCAGTGTGAACATATTGCTGTTGTTTATCACCCACGTGGATCGACTCAGCACTGTCCTTCTGTCGGCTGTCCAAGATTTTGTTTGTGCGTGATTTCGCCTGCGGTTTTCTGGCGGACGAACCAGCGCCGAAATCAACCGCCTTCCGCGCTGTTAGACTACAACTACAATCGGTTCTCAAATCAGAATTATCCACCAGGTTCTTGATAAACTCAGGTGCTTTGGATTGAGATTAATGTTGGAATTTGGCCAGGGTAACACTTAGGCTCAAAATGTTATGCAAGGCTGGAAGACCGGAGACAGAAATAGTGATCATTTACATCCTTAGTTGCTCTTGTAAGTCTGTGCACATCAACCACGCCAGATGCCGGGCATGGTGTTGCACATAAGCGTGTTAATCACCGTCTGATTGGGAGCCTGGAAGATGAGTGCGAGCGGTGGTGCTTTGCGAATTGTGAAAAGATGGAAAACGCAACGGTGACCGGCAACAATCGATTCCGGAAAACCAGATGTTAGTGAACTGATCAAATAAATCAACTGCCCATTCATTCGCTCCCAGTAGGACAGTCTGGAACTTTGGCTTGCGCACTTTGATTGGCATTTTAATGGCCTTCTACCTGGTACCTGTCGTTATAATATTTGTCATAATGTTTTCATAGATGCATTATGCGGTAATGTTCCAGTCTTTCAGTAAGGGATCTCGGTTAATATGACGATGCCAAGTGGGAATGTGACCGTTATCGGCAGCATTCGAACCCCGTCAATACAGAAGAATGTAGTCCTTCATGACACCCGTTAAACGACCGTCGGTCGGAGTCGTAAGTTAAGTGTGGTGTCTATGAACACTAGTAGTCAGAAACGTTAAATAAATAAACAAACAGAACAGGAAAGTGTGGGACGGACGACAAATGATTGTATATGCCTCCACCTATTCTGTTTTTTTTTCAATTTTGTTTCTGAGTTGCAATGTTAGCTCGATCCCTGTCCTCACGTCACTTTATATACAAGATAGTGATTACCATATGCAGTTCTTGTTTCACCGCGTCCTAATTCCTCATCGGCCGTTTGCGTAAAAAATCCAACCCGTGGATGCGCTACTGTTATTCCACGTAACGGCCTTTCAATACCTTTCTGTCACTGATCATTTTATCCACCTGCCTTCGTATTTAGGTTGATCCTGGTTATGAATGCGAAGCTGACGTAGCCAATGCAGATCGTCGCATTCGTTTACGGGATTTAGATGAGCAACTGGTCGATATTCGGTACATTCCCGCCGATTCGAGTCATCCTTTGTTGTCTTCATCATCCTCCCTGCTGATTTTCAATCCACCAGTGTCTTCGCACAATGCTGACGCTGATGACCTCACCAGAGGTTATCTCCGAGCCCCTCTGTCCCGTCTCGATCGCCGTGGATCTTTGGGTCAAAGTCATTGTCGAGTAGAAACCGCTAACACCTCTGGAGCGAGTGTCCTTTCGAAGTGGACTTTTGCCTCAGAGAATAGTTCTAATACTTTGTGTAAGTTTATGTCAATTTCTGACCACAAAATGGACATTTTTACATAGTTCCATCTCTTGCTACTAATCCGTGATGTTCCGTCTACCCAGTAATTCCAGTGACACTTCATATCCTCGATATAAGTAGTGTGGCCATGTATTTAGATGACGGGGCAAAATTTTGCCGAAGGCATACGACCACTTTCGCGGTTTCAAAGTCTGGGAAATACCCCTTATATCTTACAGAAGTCCAATTTGGCGAAACAATTATTTTTCAGTAATTCATTCTCAAGCCGTTTACAAATTACGTGAGAGACATTAAGCAGGAATCATGCGGATAGACATGGAATAAACACCAATCATGAGTGGGGGTGTGTCAACAGTCAATTTGTCCTTGTCATTTGATTGGTTTATCTAACTTACGCCCTGTGGGTAACAGGACGACAGATTTATTCGGCCTCGATCGATCCTAGGCCATGGAAGTTGAAGTGCCTGAACCAAACGCTTTTGGGCGCAAAGGTCGGGGGTCAGCTCCTTGATTCCGATTGCCTCGGTTATCGCTAGAGTGCGCAACTGCACACTCTTGCATTTGTTTGGGGGGACTGGATGCACAACTTTAAAAGCCGTGTTTGGATTCACCCGATGTTCAGTGTCAACTAGGTGTGCTAAGATTGCGCTGTTTATCGATCCAGTCTGTCCTTGGCCTAACCAGCGTGGGTGATGCTCTTTGATCCGAGTGGATAGTTGTCGTGCCGTTCGACCTACATATGATGCTTCACAAACACATCCGAAAGAGTACACAACCATTGATGAGGTCGGCATCGGCAGTTTATGCTTGTTCTGAACGTGGATCAGAGGAGCACCTCGAAACACACTACGTACGGTGGCAGCATTGAACATGTTTTGAATTTCTCTCCTCAGTCGTCGGTTTAAGATTTTACTCACTGTATCACCTTTAAATGGTAAACTAATAAATAGGCCTTTCTTCACGGTTTCTTCGGTGATTTTAGGCACTCTTTGGATGATATTTCTTTCATTGGACCGATCCGGATAACTATTCTCACGTAGAATGTTTCTTACGTGCATCAGCTCGTTCTCTAGGTTTTCCTCAACAAATTTTTCTCGCTCTGACGGTCAAATATTTCACCAAGTTTCGCTTCTGTTGCATACTCACGAAACTGTTAAAATTGATATACTGACTGCTCCACGTTTGTTTTCGGTATACCTTTCGCTGGATCCGACCATCTTCCGTTCTCGTAAGGGTCACATCGAGGAATGGTAGTTGATTGTTAACTTCGCGTTCAACTGTAAAGCGTAATGCTTTGTGTGCGTTGTTAAATTCTGTTTGCGCGGAATCTAGGTTACAAGCAGCGTCAGCTTCACAGAATATGTCATCCACATATCGATAATAATGTTTGAAACTGGTAATTGTGAACTTCAACTTAGTTTGCTTTAATTTTGCTAGGAATGCGTCAGCAAGGAGTGGACCTAATGGTGATCCTATAGCCACACCATCTCGTTGTCTGTACAAAGTTCCATGAAATAGGAACTTAATGTTAAATGTGCAACGAAACAAGAGCTCTCGCAGACCTTCCAATGGTAGGCCGATGTTCGTGTTGTTTTCTTTTATGAAATTCACGACGAAATCAATGGTTTCCAATAATGGTACATTTGTGAATAGAGACTCGACGTCTAAGGAGAACATTATTTTGTCCTCTATATTGGCATCCTTTATTCGTTCTATGAAATTAAATGTATCCTTAAGGCTATGCATAGCCTATGCATGGCTTAATGTCTCCCATTTAGTTTGTAAACGGCTTGAGAATGAATTACTGGAAAACAATTGTTTCGCCAAATTGGACTTTCGCGGTTGTTGCCACCCATCAGATATGCTTATCCGGTACCCTTCTGCACTGTCATTTCTATACTTGAGCATTCCACCGTCGTTTTATGGCTATAATCTCATTTGAACTGTATGGAGCACGCAAGAGCAGTTGAATTCCAGTTTTTATTACTGAAACCATTGCAAGCAGCGAAAATTCAGTTGACCGTTTTGGATTAGGGGGAAATCCAAATGGAGTGTACCCATGATCAGAGGATCAATGACGCCATTTTTTCACTATTTTTGGCTGCTACGATCGTCTTCTAAACGGGGAAATGTATACCGAGAAGCCCGCACCTTCGTGGTGGCTTATAGTATTTATGCAATTGTTTGCTATCTTAATTCAATGGGTTGCGAACTGCATTGAGCACGGAAGTTAACCGCAGCGTTAAATGGCGACTTAATATCTCATCCACAGTTAATTGAGTTCCATCTTCGCTTGTTCCTGTACCAGACATTGCTATTTTCGTCCTCTTCAACCAACTTCTAATTTTATTTGGTATTTCTTTTTTGGTTCCATGGGTCTGCTCTACGAAACGTGTAGGTTTTCAATCAGTTAGACAGCATTGTGGGGATTAATTTTTCTCATTCCACATCATCCAAATAGCAGTGTTGCATCGCACCAGAAAAGTTAACCGGGATTGTGGCATTTTATTGGGGATACCATATTGCCTTTCTGTGTGGGCTACCTTTTTACGACCGGCCTCGTTATTACTTCCGCTGTTTTAACGTCCAACCACTTCCGTCGGAGTGTCTGTTGTAAGTGAGCTACGGTTTACCAACAGCCGACTGAAGTGCCGGAGCATCGTAGTTTATCTTTCGACGAAAAACAACGCAAGCACGTCACTGAAACATCACCGAAATGGAATAGTGCTATACATCTTATCCGGTTCATTCCAACCATGAACTACCCAAAAGCTCTGGTAAATCTTTCAGGTGCAGATTTCGTGACTATTCTTCAACCTTTAACTTCATTCCAAGACTACTGTCACTACAGAAACCTCGTTCCTTTTGCTATTCATCTAGTTTATTGACATGAAATGCAATTTTTTTTTCGGGACGTATCCCAAACACTCAGTTTTCAGGCAAGTCCTCTAGATACCGAATTGATAACTCTCACATTATTTAAGCTGCTGTGTTTTCGCTCTTTTTGCCGTACTTATGTTATTTACCTCCCGTCTGGCTCCTCTGGATGTGTAATTGAGTATGGTGATGTCGTAACTTTTTGTATCAACACTAAGCAGTCGGTTATTTTGCACCACGATGAGTTACTAGGACCAGATTCGTGTTATTGGCTCGTGAAGCTAAGCTGCTAATCCTACAATGGCAGCGAAGCCCAGGGAAATCCCAAAACAGTGCCTCTGTGTCTATGGGCTTGTGGATGATTGAAGCACAATAACCGCCTTTTAAAGAGGTACCGGTAAGGTGTCTGAATTTCGCGAATCATAAAAACTAACACACAAATGCTGTCACTGCACAGACCGACTAAATCTGCATACACCAGTTCAAGGTTGATTTGATAAACTATCATTTGTTTTTGCGAAATTGTCACATGGAATTAGAAAACCGTCAGTCAAGAGCCGAACGTAATGGTTGTTTGTCGTTGCCGTGTAGTGTATCTTATTGTTCAGCTGGCGTCATTTCTCCCTGGCCGATGGTTTATCGTTTCCACCTGAATGCATATGCTCTTGTATTCAGAGGCAATATTATGTTTCAGAAAAAACGGTTTTGTTATCTGCCATAATAATGACGATAAAACTACACACGGTAGACTTATCCGTCCCTCAGTAGTCAAGCACAACAGAACAAATCAGCAATTAGCTTCATTGGTGATTTTGTTAAGTACTGTCTGTCCTTGTCACGTCTTACTTGAGTTCATGGGCAATCTCCCGCCGTCCGGACCGGTACCGTTCCTAGCCTTTTTGAATCTTTTATGGTTCTTCTCTCTTAATCTCAGGGTCATAGTTGCCGGTTATTTCTCTGGCCTTTGAGGCTATCGTGTATTCCCCATTCCACTGTACTCATGCCGAAACATGTCATGAGCAAAACAGCAAACGGACGTTGTGGAATGCGTCTGCTTGAATACAATTCAATACAACAAACACTGTGCGCATAATTCAGGTATTTTGTTACACTGGCCTGCCAAACGAGATACTCAGGACTACGAAATTGATGTACACTGAAGTCTGTGAAACGTCGCACCCCTTGGGCAAGGGGAAAAACACTTTTTAAAGAACTGCTGCATTTCAAAGTTGGAGTGTTTCGTCACTAATAGCATACTGCAAGCAGCAGATTGCTGATCTTCCTATCAATAAAGTTGGAAAATCACAACTACTTCATCCTCTTACTGGTTTCTTTATATTTTGAATGCGTTTGAGATTATTCATGGTTATTTGTTTGTTTAAATGGAAATTTCGTCCTCATTTATGTTTCTTTCCTCCTGTTTTTTACTGTACAACATGCGTCGTAGATTTGCCAGTAAGATGCCGGTGCCAACTAACAAAGTAATTATTTTTAAAACCCAGCTCATCATTTACGAGCTTTGAGTGGTAATGCTTTCACAGGAAGTGGGCACAGAACCTCTGCTCATACTTTTCAAACATTCGTAGGGACTTCGGTCGTTCCGATAAAATGAACATTTTCCAGATATCCTTCATTTGTTTCGTCAAATTTACTCAAGCATGACACCGATAATGTCACATTATTTCGTTTGTTTGCGTTTTCGTCAATATCGGTGGCTGTGCCTTCAAAATCGACTGTTGGAACATAAAATTACACCATCTCCTGTGGATTTCTCTGTCATTTGTGGTACTCGTAATAACTTGAAAGTCATCGCTGCTATCGTACACATGCACGTTTGTAAAATCCTTACGTGTTATCATGTGTATTGCATATTTTGTTAATTATGGCAATGATTCCAAACAAGTTCAAGCGGATCATCAAAAAACGTGAGCGGAGAGCAAAGAAAGACCGTGCTGACAAGTTGTTCTCTGGAAATGCAGTGCAGGAAAATTCAGGTTCCCGTGATCCTAATGAACAATGTCCGTTCTTTGGTTCAGTTCAGTTCAAACATCCAATAACCATACACTGGATGCGGTGGCTTTGGCTGCAATCTCCTGGCGGCAGCCTCAGTCGGAAAC
This sequence comes from Fasciola hepatica, assembly GCA_948099385.1. Lineage (NCBI taxonomy): Eukaryota > Metazoa > Platyhelminthes > Trematoda > Plagiorchiida > Fasciolidae > Fasciola > Fasciola hepatica. Next base: position 13,567,569 of record CANUEZ040000182.1, read on the forward strand.
GATGGGACAGAACAGGAATACGGAAAGAGCAATAAAAAGACTACAAATATTAATATCAAGTCGATGAAGGACATTTGTGGGTACAAGAACGCCACTGATCACGACACCTAGCCATTTCCTCTATCGTATATAGCCACTGGGTGGGAGGGTCTCTTGGATCCCACCCATGAAGTGTAGGAGGCCCCACAAGACGAAGTCCATTAATTAGGTTTATTGTGCCTTTTTCCATGTCATGAACTGAACGCCCTTACTCATCCTCCAACCGTTACCCGTGTCAGCGAACATGGCGCGCCGAGAAATCCTGTCAGGCAATATGCTCAACACTTGTCCTAACCATCTTAGCCTGGTGACCTTTAGTGCTTCATCTAATGATTTGGTTCGTGAACCTAAGACTCTTCGCCGGACCACAACATTGCTTATACGGTGTTCTTATCAGATTTGAGCAATGATACGAAGCTATCGGTGGTAAAATACCGATAACCTTCGTATATCCTCCACCCATAGTGACCATGATTGAGGACCATGCAGAAGCACTGGCCTAAATGGTGCAGCGTACACTCGACCCTTGATAGAATAACTGATGTCACGCTGACGTCACAAATGACTCTGGTTGGCAAAGGCCAAACGAGCCTTCAGTACACGCAAAGATACCTCATCCGATATCCGACCGCTGGGTGGAATGCAGCTGCCTAGATAACAGAACTTATCTACCAGGTCTATAGTTTTCCGAGATGCTGAAAAGTTTGGTGTTGGACCAACCCAATCCTACAACAGTATCTTGCACTTTCAGGGTGCAGAACGCATACCGAACATTGCTATGCAGTCACTCAAGCTGTCCAGAAAAGCTTGCAACTTATTTGGATCTTCACACAGAAGAACGATGTCGTCCCCGTATTCAAGGTTTGATACCTTTACACTCGGGAACTGTTCAATACCACTATCTCCACCTGACAAACGTGTGGTCTCTAAGGCCACGTCAACCACGAAGTTAAAGAGGAAACGAGAAAGAGGGCAACTCTGTCGGACACCATTTCTCGTGGCAAACTCGTGTGAAAAAGTACCGTTAGCCCGAACTCGGCTTCGGTTGATCGTGTACAGGGACTTCATGATGGGAATTTCTCTGGTACACCCTTCCACAAGAGGCAATGCCAGAGAACTGTGCGGTCGACTGAGTCGAGGGCTGCTTCAAGATTAAAAAAGCGAGGATGGTGGGCCTATGGAAGATGTGCTTATGTTCTAAGGTTTGTCGAAGTGAGAAGATGTGATCAACACTACCTCTATGATGTTTTAATCCAGCTTGATTTTCGCGCGAGCACTGCTCTCCAGCGTCTGATAAGCAGTGAAGAATAATACCACCGAGCAGTTTAGATGCAATGCTAATTAGACTTATTCCTCCTGTGGTTTTCACAGGAGGACCTGTCGCCTTTCTTATAAATCGGTACGACCACCGATTCACACCAACTCTTTGAAACTTGTTCTCCATCTCATACCAGACGGAAGAGTTTTGTCAACTACAGGAATAATGTTGAACCATTTTCTTTGTAAATAGACGGTGACAACCCATCCGGTCCAGCAACCTTCTGTCGTTTAAGGTAGCCTATTTCACGGAGAGCCTCAGTTTCTGACGGACTATTGTCATTCACAAGTAGAGCTGTAACTATGATGCTACTTAACAAGCATGTCGTGGATAAATGTCAATGAAACTGCTTCTCGAAATTCTCTGCCCAACGAACTAGATGACGCTCCCAAGCTTGAATCAGTGAGTCGTTCGCTTCTTTGATCAGTTCACTATTGCCTGGCTTCCGGGGACCGGTATTTCTGATTAAACAGAAAAGGTTACGGCTGTTGCCAATTGCCGCAGCTTTTTCCATCTCCCTACACTTCACACTCCACCACTGCCCACGGTTGTTTCTCAGGCTACGAATCAGTTGGCATTTAGGCATCTCCGTGCCTCATCATATCTGGAATCCGGAGGAATTGATCTGCGAGCATCTAACAACACAACTGAAGATGTAGGTATCCATCGTTTTTGTCTGTGTCTGGTTTGGGACCTTGGGCAGCATTAACAGCCTCAATTAGAGCCCACTGGATCTCAGTCCATTGCTCGTTTGGATCCTGGGCATTTGACTATATGGATAACCTGGCGGGAAATTCTGCTTGGAAAGCGGATCGATGATTGTTATCCAGTCGAAGCTACTGAAGACGGTTGTCTTTGGTGTTATTTCGGTCACGCGCACGGAGAACATGATCAGTGTCTACAGATGTGGACCAAAATGATCGACATTCTTAAATTGAACCGCGGCAGCGGGAACCGATAGCAATGTGGTCGATCTGGGTCCAACACTGTGGAGGCGGAGAAGGACGCCAGATTAGTTGGTGCCACTTTCTGTGCGAGAAGTTTAGTACTCGCAAAGAATAGTCGATAGCCGAAACATAATTGGATGAGTCGACCACTATAACCGATTCGATCGGCTGGAACGTCAAGTTGGCTTCCTATATGCCTTCCTGTCTTGTCTAGGCTTTCAGCTTGAGCATTGGAACCATCAGCAACAACCAATATGTCGATGGGGCGCACGCTGCGGAGCAGTCGAGACAAAATCTGGCGGAACTCGTCTTTGACCTCACAAAAGCTGCAGTCGGTTGGAGCGTGCACAGACACGGCAAACAGGCATCGACGCTTCAGTTTAGTGCTGTTGACATGCACAGAATCACTCAACCGAACTGCACACGGACGACTGCTGACTGGGATCCAGTCGAGTAGTGTCGTTCTTTAATGGGGAAAGTAGAAGAGATGGCAGCAATAATACAGAAGGAATACTAAGTTATTATGTGACAGGAGTCTTGGTTGCACAAGGATATACCCAATGAAATTTTGCAATTGGATGGTTTTCATTCGTATCGAGCCGATCGTCTCACAGGTGTCCACAATCGTGGAGGAAGTGTTTTCACTTATTTTAACAACAGCTGGAGCAAATCAACTAATCTAACCTACACATACTCAGCTGAAAAAAGTAACTGTCACGTTGTAGGCAGTAAGCCACACTTTCTGAGTGGATTCCGCTCCGTACTCATCGGTAGCATTTACTTGGCACCTAGAACATCACTCTCTGAGTTAATTACTTTTCTCATGTCCATCCTAATAATTGCATAAACGAGTCAATCCTTACTCATATTCGTCGGCGATCTTAACATGTATGATGTTGCTTCCTTCACCACGCTTGGCTTGATGAATTCGGTTCATTTTCCTGCCAGGCTTGGCGCACAACTGGACTTATAGGTATTGTCGAAACTGATGTACACGGGTGTCCGATAATCACACTTTGTGCTCGTACACGACGGCATTAACAGAGAACTACATAATTTCATATTTATCATAACTAGCAATTAGTGATGAGGCTTTCGGAACTTTGTGGTCCGCTTGTATGCTCAAAATGCGGACGGAACCACATTTGCTACTATCAATGGGCCACAGCTATGCCGGAATATGAACCTCTGAGGGAAAATGGATAGACATTTTTTTACATTGAATTTACCCAATCATTATTCAGAACACAATGTTTATACAAGGTACTAAGCATTTGGTCTGCCTCCATTTATCATGATTTTTCACAGTCTCATCGACATTAAATCCACCTTGTTGTTGATGAAATGATTTTCTTCCTTATGCGCCATCGTATGTTGCACTTCTGACTCCAGTGGCCAGTATGTAGGTAGACCTTTAAATACTCTCTTCAGAACACAGGTTTTTACGATTAAGCTTAAATGTGCCCTATTAGCGGGTAATTGTGAGGACTGGGCCTTGATTTCGCACATGTTTTCACAGGTCTTACACTAAATGATGAACATAAAAGTATTTTTGCATGCCTTTATTTGCGATCCTTTCGTGAAACACTATGGAGTATCATCCTGAAAAATTAATGCCTACCCGCGTGACTTCTTTTCGTTGAATTCGAGGACTTTCTCAATCATAACGATGAAGATTTCTCCAAAATTCGAGGCGTCTCTGATCGAAGTCTACCAACAAAGCCAAACATGTTTTATTCCGACCTAAATCAGTAATCTCTGTTTGTGTGATATATTGGCATCCAGCGAGATAAATTTTCGAGGGAAATTCCTACGTCAAATGATTTTTTTGTGCCTTCTACGGCTCACCATAGAGGAAGCACTCACATGAGAAACAGACCCATCAAGAAAATGACAGCCCTCGTGATTTGAATCCCCCGATGAAATAAAGGTGCCCTCCTCCATTGAGCTTGCAATGCGGTCTTTATATCACGTGATACTAGACGCACTGGAAATTGCCGCTACCTTATATCTAACGCAGAGTGCCATCTCTCATACGATTGCCTCCAAATAATCTCGCGCTGGAATGAGGACAGGGATTTCCGGCACTGCTTTTGATCGTAATGCATACAAAATCGTCCTATTCATTCGATTTACTAGGTCCGCTATCTCTGAATTGTGCATTTGTGGTTTTTTTTCTGTGATTTGTCCGATAATCAGTGCTTCTGTTCGCTATAAAACACTGTGCAAGATAGGGCACCGAACATTTAAAATCATGGGCCCCTGCATCTTTACTCTGGTCTCCGTTACAGAGATGCCGAGAAAGTTCAGTTTTAGTGGATCTTTTCATCGCAATCGCGATAATAATACAGGCGATTAACGAGGCGCGCTCAAGTGACCCTGATGCCAGCGCTCACATTGATGCAAACTGGAATTCCCATTTTTCCGAAGGTTTAACAGTCAACGTTAGGAAGCAGTTTTAAAGCAAATGTGGCGTGAAATTTCCAAGTAATGCAAGAATTTCTCCCGACCTTCCCATATAGGCACAACCGTGAAAACTATATTGGTTGAAGAAACGGTTTCTGCCAAAATATCTAAGTAGTAGCCCAAATCCTAATATAACCCAGGATAATGTATGAAATCTCGTTGATAGGTTTTATTATAATTCCATACCTTGTTACATTTAGCTTACTTCACTCAGAGCCTTTTACTCGGGTCACACACATTCAACTGCCCATAGCTCACCAACAATCAACGCAAATGAGAGGAATGTTTGACTAAATTAATATCATTACCCATTGACCTTAATTACGTTCTAAAGCTTGAACTATATGCCAACTAATATTTCGAATGCATCAGAATCGACGCTGCCTGTAGTTTTAACAAATAAACTACAATTGCTCAGTGTCATAAAGCGTGCATTCCCTAGTAGCTCTGATCACTACATCTTGAACGTATGTCCGACAGTGAACAGTTAGACTAACGGGTAACATCCAGAATAGTTAATGAGAGAAATGGTTCACCTGTCAATCTGGTATCCACAAATAATATGTAAATACTGAAAATTCTTTCACTAGAGTGTATGAAGCTACTACTGGCGTGCAATTGAAAGGTAGAAATACAATCTCTGCATTAGACAGCAACAGTTAAACTGGCCTTTAGAAGCTCTGGAATCAGGCTTGCCTAAAGCGGCAGCAAAGTTCATGACATTCTTACGGATAGCATTTTCAACTTTGGGGATTCCACTGTATTTTTCTCGCATCCTCAAGATACACTGGGAAGTAACAACATCTAGCTCATGAAGCTTTTACTCCACTCTGAAATGACACCTTTGTAGACTGTGGTCTACACAAACACGATCTTGAACCAGAATCTAGTTTGCGACCACATTGTGCATGGTTTTCCGCGAAACACCATAACGTTTCGCTACAGAGGTTTGCGTTGCCTTTGGTACAGGAGCCATCTCCAGAATATTTGCCCTCTCATTTATTGATTTTTTTGTTCATGATCCTACTATCAGAATTCACACTAGCTTGCTGGTGGATAAACTCAGAATCTGTTCGTGTCTTGAGTGCTAGCCGATAGTGTGTGGGGTATTGATTAATCCGTCACGAACACGCAGCTTGACTCTGATGGCAGACCGGAAAATAAACTACTACTACTTAGTTGATCGGTCCAAAAGATGATTTATTTTCACCAATCGTGTGAGAAGAATCCTAACCCGTCGGGTGGTATTTTTTGGAGGCTCATTCTTGCGGTGATTCAATAAGGCTGGTTTGAGCCTTATAGGGAACATTTTACGGACTGCAAATTTTTCAGGGTACTAATTTTTAAGATTGGAAACCAGTGAAAAACGTAGGTTTGGGATTGCGTCTTCAAAATTCTGGGGACATTTTTTGAGAGTGCGACGCTTGACAAGCTTGAGTACAGTTGAGTTAACTACAGTCTAGGGGCGCTATACAACTATCTAAATCTGATCGGGAGGTACGCTTGGCACTAATGAAGGACGTAAGATAAACAGTTTTTCCCACTGGTCTTCTCTACGTAATCACTTTGATTACTAGTGGGCTGTTAGGACCAACGAGAGCAGTCGTTCAGCGCAGCCTGCCTTGTGTCCACTTGTGGGTAGTCACGCAATCAAATAGGCTCCACGAAAATGCGAGCTCGTGCTGGCGAACAGTAGTTGACCGTCTAAGTAAAAAAGCCGATGTCGGAAGAGAAACGACAGTCAATCACACCAATGCGCCTTCACGTGAATCATACACAAAAATGATATATCAACGTCGACCAACTCTGTTACCTTGTTGGCTGGACTGACACAATCTGCATCCAAACCGACACTGTGGCTCAGTGCCGTTTCTCTCCCGATAGTGGTTTTCTGAATTATCGGAAATATCGTTGCTAGTATTCCGAATTCCTCACTCCTATTATTTCCACCTGTTCTTATCAAAGGCTTCCTACCGTACTTCTCCTGTGACCATGGAATAGGCCGTGATTATTATATTGGTAATCGTGGTAACAGTATTTTAATTTCAGTTCAGTCTGAACAAAGATTAACCGGGTACTGTGCATGTTGGTTGTGGTTGTTTTTTCCACTCCAAGAACCTCACTGGAAAGCTAAAACAAACAAGGGCATAAAAAATGTAGGTGGAAACTACAAATAACTGTATCTCGTAAACGAGAAAAGGTCTGTGAATGAAAGAACGCCTCTGATTTCGATCCTTATCCACATTTTCCAGTGTCTCTTAGATTCCTTCCAGGAAGCCCAACATGTCCTATATAACCGATTTCACTGATTAGGTATTTCATGCTTTTCTTCCGTGTCATCGATCGGCCACCCTTATTCAACTCCCAACCACTGCGCACTTCATTGAGTACGGCTTTCTGCGGTCATGCACAACCCATTTCCCAATGGCTTTAGTCTTGTTAGTTGAGGTTTAAATACATTAACATGTTTTTTCTGTCTTGTGTGCTACCGGTTCGTGCCATTGCATGATAAACTATGCCTGATATTTAAATATTTCTAGTGGTGTGTTGCTAATATTCGTTCTCCGTTGCTAACCTCTGCTATGAGGACGCCCATCAGTGTAAAATGATGGTCACACATGAACGCCAAGTGTATTTTGTTCACAAATTTGGGGATCATCTCCGTTCGGTCGAAATCATGACATACGGTCAAATTCTACTCTCTGTTGTTAAAAAAGTAGGGTCTACTGTATATTTTTGGCTACCGAGAGTAGTATCAGTTGTATAAACTGGAATTCAACCGTATGTCGGGATTTCGAGCGAATTGAGACTATTCCGAATTTTTCGGACAGACTTTGCACGATATACACAATACTCTCGTCTAATTCAATGTACGTCAACGTGAGTAACCGTGACGTGACTCGTTTAATTTAACAGTTACAGACTCCGCAATGGTAGTTTGGTGGATCATTATTGTTAACAATTCTATGCAGTCCAAACCCAACGTTGCTTAACCCGTATTAGATATCCAGGTGTAAATACATCGAACTCGTTTTAAACCCCTAAAAATGGTCCATTTCAGCAGACTTGCTGAACCGTGCGAATCATCCCATTGTCTCCAACAATGTTACGTCTAATTGTGCTCCGTGAATCTGAGGGTTTCTGTAAACGGTGAACATCCAATTCTATGCACGGTACTCACTGCTGCCTCTCTCCTCTGCCTTACTTAGTCGCTACTATCGCTTGTTTTTTTGCAGTATCCTGTCCAAATTGGCTTCACTGGCTCCGTCTGGCCGACCGGCTTTGTTTGAATCAGTCGTCATCCACTTTATCGCATGACCCATATTATCAGTCTCTGCATGTGGATTGGCTCGCGACAGCCTTGCAACATTCCTTCTTACCGCACGGCCTTCATTTACCCCAAACATCAGTATGGCAGTTACCCGAACAGATCCCTCTGGTCCTGTCTCCGGCTGGCTTGGGCTTGGAAAGGGTCATACGTTTGATGCATCAGTTCTGTCCTCAAGTGAAAGCCGGAGCGATACGTGGTCTGACCGAGGAACGGTGCCAAGACATTCGTGAGCACGAACCGATGTGGCTCAGCCAAGCATTGTTCACAACGCCGCTCTCAGTACTCTGTACCACGGAACATATAAGATCCCTTCCAAGGCCTTCTCCTGAGCTGGGAGACTCGAGCGATGCGAGGACCGGTAAGGTGTTTGTTCTCCTTGTCCGTTATTGAAGATGAAATTACACAGTCCGATCTTGTTTCCTACGCCTTATGTTGTACAGTGTTCTTTGGGAACGGGTACAGCCCTGGAGCTTCCAATTCCCAATACTACTGCTGAATTCTCGCAAGAAAAATTACGTGGTATTGTCCGCTTGAGAAATCGGTGAACGACACCGGGATTTTCTAACTATACATCTGAAAGTGCTTTTCTACCCACAGAGTGATCGGATATAGCTGTCTACGCCAATCCAATGGACTGGTAATCGTATATAAACCAAAATGAACTCGTTCATTGTGAATAAACGGGTCATGTTGGTCAATATAGTATGGGCTTGCATGGAAAACTTGAGTCGAATAGCAACTTATATAGTATCTGATCAGCGGTATTTCATCCACTGGGACAGTGTTTATCGCTAACCTGTCTGTGGTTTATTCTCGTATATTCACTTTGGTCTCCTGAATGCGAAAGACTGCAATGAATCTAGTCAAATTTGAATAACCGTTAATGCCTACTGGATTGTGGCTGTTCTGGTTGCTACCTCTTAACAGTAACCTAACTAAGAAATAAAAGTTATCAGTTTTGTGTTTTCAGTGTCATTCCATCTCACTATTTACTTCATTTAAATCAAATCCCTCAAGACTTTAATCAATATCCAATATGTATCTTTTTCATGGAGTGACAGATCCCGCCCATTCTCATTGTTGTCTGATTATATAGGAAATAATATTGAATAGCACGTCTCACGAGCTATATAGTGAAACCACAGTTATCCAAGAACGAGGTTTTTCTTTTTCCAAACGGCAATTCAAGCAAATATGTCCAGTTATAATAGCGTTGATTGATGTCTCGCTGTTGCATATGGCTCTGTCTTTAGCCAGTCTGGAAATTCAGCTCATTGGGTTACGTAATCTGTTGAAACATGCCTTCTCCGGATCGGTTTCCATCGTTTGAGAAGTAATTTGCCCCTAGTCATTGTGGTCTTCTTTCTATTTTGTTTACTCAGTGTATCTGCTGGACCCGTTCTCTCTACCGGATCAGGATCATTTACCTCTGGTACACTTTCCCTATCCCAGGTTGGTATTGGGTCTGCTTCAGGGCCTAGAGGTGGCCTGGGCCAGTCCATTAGCTCCGCGAATTTCCATCTCGGATGCAGTCACATTTCTCACAAGGCGGGATGGAGCCTTCGCACAGGGCGTGTTTCCCGTGGTCGGGGCATCGGAATTATGCATATTTCATGCACGGAAGGTGAGTTGTCGATAGAATTTCTGTATATTGTTGGTCCACTCAATTGCTCACTTTTTCCGTACCACACAGTCTCGAACGGTGTTCATAGTCGTTCAGCCTAACTTCCTTTTTATTGGCCGTTAGATCTGACAGACAAGCCGGCCGGCGTTAGTGGTGGTAGTAGAGTGGTAAAAATCTCTTTTTATGTGATGAAATTCGGAACCCACGACTTCCGGGCACAAAGGTCGTGCACATCAATCAGCTTTCGCTCGATTTTTTGGCCCATTGTCTGTCTTCGGTCGCGCCTGAAAGCACAGTGGGTCTTTGAGGCCATTAGGTATGGCCCAACCGCTGCATTTATTTGTAAGCATGAAGTTGGAAATCCACACTATCAAGCTCATGAAACAATACGATCTTAATACTATTCCGGGAACCAAGGTGTTGCATGATCGATCAGTTGCATCATAGCTGTCATCAAATTGCGTACGTGAGTTACCACTTCAGGAAGTTACAAAGAGCATTGTACGGGGGAGCACACGGCCCCGAACGTGAGATTCAATGCTTTCATTGCTTTTGTTGTACTTTTAACAGTTTATTTGCATAGAAGTAGTGAAGGTATAACTAAGGTTTCGTTTGCAGTTTCGGTTTTACGCCAGTTTACACCAAATTCAAGGTGGTGCGTAGATGTTGTTCGCGAGGGGATTCGCTGGATTTAGACCAACTCGAGATCCTATCGACTGTATGCCCGTCTTTTAAAATGTCTCGGGGCACAGACATCTTCCATTGGCACATTTTCATTGCTCTTCTTGAGTTGAAAACGATTTTCGATTCAGAACATCCTGCAGTCTTTTGGTATCATCTTGCACAATGAAATACTTTGCACAAATTTTATCTTATTAACTGTTTGTATATGCAAACAACCGAGAAGTTCGCCATGACAATGTCCCATCATAGACATACTATTTTCAACAATTACTCTGTTTCCTCTTTGTTTCTGACCATACCGTGAGCGCGGTAACAGAATCTGTAGCATTGGCCGTTTCACGTCAGAATTCACTCGACCTAGAACACGAACAGATTATCTCGACGGGGAATAGTAAAAGAAACAGTTGCCAAGCTTTTTGAGGTGGGAATTAGTAAAGATCTGTTGGTTATTTCCAATGAAGTATTCCGATCCGTGTCAGTAGCTTTAATGGAAAGACTTTTATATCTCCGAGTCATTTCTGTTTTTTTAGCTCAGAACACGCCATTTATACGGAATGAGAGGATCGCTCTCACCAATCTTTGCAACACAGATTAATTGGTTCGAGTTTGCATTGGGTAACGTGTTCTGACTGGTTGATTGGTGATACGGTCAGGCACCACTCGGCGGGAATCCGCTCTCGTCTTAGCGTTCCACTGTCCTGTCGATCGCGAATCTGTTGGCCCATGTCTTGATCTGGATTCCAGACGAATGCTGTCCGCTAGCGAGGCCAAGCCATCTGTCGAACAACGCGTCAAACCGTACTCTCACACTCCGCTTTGCTTAGACGCGAACTAAGAAGACCTCGAAAGTAGAATTCGATTGCTGTTTGGGATGTTCGCCTCCAAAATCAGTAAAATAAATGGGCGCCCAGTAATACAGTGTTGAGGTAAACTGAGCAGTCGGCAGCCAACACAGATAGTTTATCAATTAACGTGTGAGACACCTAAAAGTCTGCGTGTCTGTTTGAGTTTCAGATGGAACTCGGTGGGTATGCACTTCAGATGATTACCAACAAGATAGAGCAAACAATATTATTACGGTGCTTCTATGCACTTTCGGTGGTTAGTTGAGCTTTGATGCTGCATGCCAAAACATTCTATAATGTTTAAAATACATGGCCGGTATTGTTGGTCGAATGGATTCAGCGTTTACCAACTCGGAGCTGAGAGACTCAAATCCCGCCACCGCTGGCCACTTGCTGTAGATAGCAATCTGCTGTCGCTCACCTCGTGATCACATCTAACCCGTTGGGACCTTCGGTGGCTCCCCACTCTCAGTGCCATGTTCACCAGATATTCATGATAATGCAGCAGGTCTTTGAGGCCTTAGGGTTTATTTAGGAAATGTATGCGGCACTTTTCACCTCCAGATTTTTCGATGCAGCAGTAATGCTGAATCAATTCGAAGTCGGTACGTAAAGAGTTTTGTTCCCCCAGCAGATTCGTGTCCTCTAAGGGTTTGATTTCAGCCGGTCTGATGTGGTAAAACAATAATACTGTCTGCTTTTGGTTTATGGTTATTCTGACACCCAATAATGACATGCTGTCCATGGTAATAAACTTAGGTCGCATTTCCTCCCGTTTGCATCACCACTTCGCGTAGCAGCGCCTCAGTCCAGTTTAATGGACTTTCATAGGCTTCACGCAACTCACGGTGATAGTATAAATTAGGCCGACGGACGCTTATTCGGAATTTTGAACCGAAAACCGGTCCTTTGATCTACGTTCTGCGGTGGACCTTCGGTTTTTTGCGAACTTCACAATAAAACGACGGCGCAAGCTAACAAAACTATCGAGATTCCATTTTTCATGCATGCGACTTCCGACTTGGTCGACCGCACGGTACTCTGGCGTTGCCTCTTGTTGAATGGTGTACCGGAGAAATTCATTTCCAACATGAATTCCTGGCATATGAACAGTCGAAGCCGAGTTCGGGTTTACAGCAATCTGTCACCCGAGTCTACCACGAGAAGTAGTGTGTAGTCGGTCTAGGAAATTCGCGACCACTTCAGTTCGGTCGAAATCCCGCGTACGGTTGAATTCCAGTTTATACAACTGACACTACTCTCGATGGCCAAAAATATACAATAGACACTATTTTTTAACAACAGAGAGTAGCATCGGTAGTATAAACTAGAGTTCTACCGTATGACAGGATTTCGACTGAACCGAGGTGATCCTGAAATTTTTGAACAGACTGTACGTTACAGACGCTCCCGCTCCTCGTTTCTCTTTAACGTTGTTATTGATATGATCCTAGAGCTGCCTTTTTCATATAAGGACAACGGTATTGAACTTTTCCCGGGTAGTACAACGTCAGTTCTTGGATGTGCAGACGACATAGCTTTAGGGAAAGATGCAGGTAAGTCACGATTTTTTCGGACAGCTTTTACTACTGCATAGCAATGTTTAGTGTGCCTTCAAAGGGCCGCATCTTGGGCGACCACCTCGTCTAAACTGTGGTTTAGTCCACACAACCGAATGACTGTTATGTTCTTGTTTCATATGTTGCTTCGCAATAGTCAGGAGTTTCTCAATAACAGCATATCTGAGAATATTGGATTTAAAATCTGTATGTACGATCACGGGAGTGATAAACGCGTGATGTGCCTGACTATCAGCTGTGTAGTATGAAATCCCAAATTCTGCCATCGCCAACCGATCTCAGTGGTTGAAAGGAATTCATTGTTTACCAGATCGTTACCACTCCTGATCTGGAACCACTGAAAATCTCAATCACGATTACCGGTTCTCCTTCATAGTGCGCCGACATCTTGTAATTATAAATGTACCCCTTCCATTTCTATCGTGCAAAATTTTGGGAGCAAAAGAATTGAGTTTAGATACCCACGGATATTTTCTGCTTTGAAACATCCCGTCCGTCCCGATGTATCGTATTTTCAGATTAGCTTAAACTGAGCGAAAATTCATTGTCCATTTCTCTCCCTCTTTTTATTTACTCCGAACATTCATCCATTTACACAGCTCGCAGTGGACTACTGCCAACGTCGAGTCGACTGTCGTACGGACTTGTTTCGATTCACTAAGCAATTACTCATGTCCCTTTTCGTCATTTGTCACGGTCAAGATTGTGCCTCCTTGTCTCGAATGAGATCGGAGCAGAAATTAGCGGACACTAGAGAACAAGGTGTTACTTGTTATCCGCCCCATTTACCACTGGACCGCTTGCTCTATTGTCTGAACCCACGAGAAATGAGTATCTTGTTGTCAGATGTCCGGCGTAATTTGCGACTTCGTCTCGCGTTCGAGTGGTTACGAAACGATCGTTTGCCTGGTGTGTCACATCCTCTCGCTGTGATTGCTACCAAAACTATGGACGCGCTTGGGGGTGGTCCTGTGCCCCCTGCACCGGCGTTCATCACTCCGGGTCTGTTACTTGCTTTGCTCCAATCTCACCTAATGGAACCGGGTGTGGCCAATCTGGTTGGTCCGTTGTTTACGGCAGTGAGACTACTGCAATCAGCGGCGGACACGGCCGGGTCGGTAGAATCCACGGGGGTGACGGGAGCGATAGACGGAGACGCGGATTCAGTTGTGGAAGAAATTGATGTGAACGGTGAACTCGTAGTTGTGCTCAACGACTGAACAGGTATCTTGTCTGCCTATGAATTCCTTTCTTCTTTTCGTATTAACATATGCATGTGAATAAAAATATACCTTGAAGTGATTTTGCCTCTTTCGGTTATCCACTGACAAGCTGAGCATCTGAATGACCCTGGAAGAAATGGAGACATCTCGCGAAGATTTTTCTTCGTCATAAAAGGTTATATATATATATATATATATATATATATATATATATATATATATATATATATATATATATATATATATATATATCACTGATCTAGCAAAAAAGGATTACGAGAGAGACTTGTCTGGTTCCAGAAACGCGCTTGCAGACTGCTGACTTGAAGTCCGAACCACGCTCGCAAGATACACGGCAAGCAACGGTTTTCAACGAGACAGATGATCAGCAACTACCACTCGGGTGGGCTCAGTCTCGCACGCCTAAGAGAAACACGCTGCGTTAATTGGGCAAGTTTAATTTTAGATGAACTTTCTCGATATTCGCGCAAACTGCATTGGTTCGTTTTTAAGTTCACCAGCCCACAGGTAGTAGCTTTTTATGAGTACTAGTTGATTGACTGTACATTTACTTGCGATATAGTGGAACCCTACAGTGCTAGGTACGGTTGCGGGACGGTGTCGCAGGTTCTGAGTTGGCTACTCGTCCTGAACACCTCTTGAAACGCGCCTGTCACAGCCTCTGCTAAGGAAGTCCTACTCACTGCCTTCCCGTGGCGGAGATGTTCGCAATAAAGTGAGAGGGCGAAAGCGAAAACCCGGCGCCTTCTACCGGGTTGGTTGACTGAGAGTCAGCCTAGGGGAGATGGTTAAACCCTGATTCCAAACCAACCACGGCTGACGCATGAGGCGTACAGCACTATGCTTACCGGCATCTGTGACGGAAGGGTTTACTGGGCACCCAGGATGTTTAGCCTCATCCGAAGACCGAATGAACTGAGCATTCACTCTCCGACTCCCAGTGGTTTCCAGAAGAGGTGAATGAACCATACGATTGGCCACCGGCTCATGTGGGCCAACCCTGCTGCCGTGCAGGACGCACTTGGTTGTACAAAGGCTAAAGGCGCATCCTCGAACAAAAATGCCCACTCTGGACTGGGCGACCAAGTAGTACAACAGCCCGCAACGCAAACAACCGTGATGGACTCTATCACTGTGATGAACTCTTATTCCATGCCCTCAAATGAACACATCCCATGGATTTTTCGGCCGACCTTGCCTGTTGTAGTGCCACTGATGGAAATCTTGGCTTTCTTCGACTGGCTTCCGAGTCTCACCGATCCCGCTACCACCAGTCGATACCCGTTCAAACTGGCCGCATTCAACGTGCGGACCCTGGTGCGTATAGGACAACAGGCGGGTTTAGCTCGTACGCTTGAAGCCCTTGCCATTGATGTATGTTGCGTTCAAGAGACTCGCATTCAAGACTCCGGTTCCATAATTCGATTGACGCCCCCATCTAATCGTACTAAGAAGCTTCAATTGCGCCTTTCTAGGGACGCTGAGGCTGCGGCTTCCCGTCTTGCTGGTGTTGGCATTGTTCTCGTTGAAAGAGCTGAGGTGGCGCTGCGAGACTGGATCCCAGTCGACAGTTGTTTATACGCAGTGAGACTCAGGGGTTCGTGCAAAGTGAGGAGTCGCCATTCCGACAGACGCAATCTGTTTGTCTTGTCGGTGTATGCACCCACCGATTGTAGCCCGGATGCAATCAAGCAGAACGTCTACCACAAGCTCCACGACCTCTCAGCCGAACAAGCAGGGCCGATATCGTGATTTTGGCGAAATATCTGAATCCTAGAGTGGGTCAGTTGTCGTCGGATTAGGCGCATCTAGGAGGCTTTTTTGGGTCGGATTTCTGTTGCTCGCATAACGAGGACCGATTGCTGACCCTGTGCTCAGACTATCGCCTGTTGTTCGCCATACGAACTTCAGACGTCACGTGGCGTCCGCCCTCTTAGAGTCAACAGTGGACCAAGGTCGACCAAATCGCTATAAGCCACAAATGACGGCGTTGCATACAAGACTGTCGCTCGTACCAGAGCATTCCTCTTGACTTCGACCATGCATTAGTTTGCCCTAAACTGTCTATGTGCTTCGATGGGTGCCGCAAACGCATGTTGCAACCACGGTTAGATTGCGATGTTTTCCGATATATCTCGCCTATCTGTCTTCCCTAGATGAGAAGCTAGCCATAGCTCCATCTGATAAAATAAGCCAGCACTGGTTGTTTATCAAGAATGCTTTGCATTCCGCTGGTCTAGTAAGTTGCGGCCTGTCTAATCGTGTCCCAAGACCCTAGGTTTCTGCTGAATCTCTGCGCTTTCTCGACGCATGCCAGTCTATCCTGGCGGGAAGCGAGTATAACGCAGCACGTCCCGAAACGAGACATGCACCTAACGTGAGTCTCCGTAGGGACCGCGAAACCTGGTGGTCGCAACGTGCATCAGAGGTGAAGCGTGCTGCCTCCATAGGAAATCCCCGCAAGCTGTTCTGTCTCATTTGAGTCAGCGGTAGGAAGCTATTTGGTGTGAATGAAACAATCCGTGAAGCTGACGGTTCGCAAATTCACAATCAGAAGCGGTGTCCCGATCGCTGGACGAAGCATACAGCACAATTTAGCTGGCCCTTAGTGTCGGCCTCTCCTATAGCTCATCCGGCACACGTTCAGTGGTGCATTTCGGCAGATCCACCTACCGAGGCGGAGATCCAGGCCTTAGGAAGTCATAAACCGCCGGGCTCTGATGGCATTCCCCCAGCCCTATTTAAAGATGGTGGGGTGCAGCTCGTTAGAGAACTTCATGTTTTGTTCTCAAAAGTTTGGAATTCTGAGCGGGTCCCATCCTTGTGGGGGAGTCGACTGTTGTCTTAATCATTAAGAAATGCTCGAGCAGTGGCTGCGCTAACCATAGGGATGTAGGTCTTATCCCAGTAGCGCCGAAGCTGCTTGTGTCTGTCATACTTCGCGGTTTGTACCAAGCGCGTGAGGAGCAGACTCAGGAGAAACAGGTTGGGTTTCGCGCCGGTCGTGGATGTGTCGATCAAGTCTTCGCCCTTCAACGAATGCCAGCACACCATCATACCTTCCAGAGACCGACAGCCATCGTGTTCCTGGACTTTCGCGCGGCCTTCGACTCCACTGTGGAATCGCTTATTGAAGGATGGAGTACCGGAGAAGTGTGTATCAGTCTTCAAAGAGATGTGTCGTCACACATCAGGTCGAGCAGGGGCCTACAGCCAGTTATTGCTCCCTTTTGTGGTGGTTAGCTAGAGTTAGTATATTGTATATACATACCAGCTTGAGCATAGTTGTACGATGCTTTTCAGTCAGAAAATACCGCCAAAGTAAGTTATAGAGCAAAACGGGATCTCATTTCAGGCAGAATGCCATCCTTGTATTGTTTGGACACGTGCTAGTAACGGAATTCCTGTGCAAAGACAATCTGCAGGGAATCAGTTTATACCTAGTCCGGGTTGATGCGTAGGACCGACAAAGAGAGGGTGCGAAGTATCAGAAAGAATTTCCAGCGAAATGGATGCTTTTATGTGGCTAGTGCGTAGCTCCAAGACTATTTCATTTAAGGTTATACCAGAAACAAGACTAATGATGCGTAAGCCTTTGTGAAGAGTGACGAGGTTCTTTTTTTGTAATCCTGGGAAAACGACAGGGGAACAATGAAGAATGTTTTACAAAAGCGGAAATAGCAGACTGTGGAGCACTAAATGGCTGTAGTTTTCTAATCTGATTCACAAAGGGACGCAGTTTCCCTAGTGTGATTTCAATGTGTAAAGATCAGTGCATATTATGCTGCAGCGTAACTCCAAGGTATTTCACGTGGTTTATACGAGCGAGGGGAATAGCATTAGTGGTGAAAGTGTCTTTGATGAGTCGGGAGTTGGTGGTGGAAAAAAAACACTTGATATTTATTACTGCTCAACAAAGAACCGGATTGATTAGAAAAGTTCTGAATATGTGAAAGGTTTTTAGTGAGTTCGTCGAAGTCTGATCTATTTGAAACAGGCCTAGCCAAAACAACGTCATCAGCATATTTAAAGATGAGATCTGGATGAGAGACCGACAAATCACTAATGTATGTTGAAAGCAAATACGGAAAAAGGACAGCCCATTGAAGTACACCGAAACTGGTAAGATGTTCGGAGAATTTTTCGCCTACTTTGGTGCATTGTATTCTTCCAGAGAAATAGTCTTTCAACCATTTAGTAAATATGCGAGGCAGCCAAAAGATTCTAGTTCTCTGAGAAGAAGCGAGTGGGATGCACAATCAAAGGCCGACGTGTAGTCAAGAAAAGCACATCTATCTAATTTGCTTAAATCATCGAGGGATTTGACAATATGTTCTTGCTGTTCCTGCTGCATCCACTGCAGAGCGCTTTGATTTGTACGCAAATTGTACCTCGTCGGTTGGGCTTCTCGTCGCGATTTGAAGACGACGCAGCACAACGCGTTTTGCAAGTTTCAATGCTGACGAAGATAGAGCAATTGGTCGACTATCTGGGTTCCGCCTGACTGAGTGATTGTTTTGGTGTAGAAATAATTGTAACCGGATGCATCTTATAGGCTGATTCCTTCCTCCTCCAGCTTTAGGTACCTTGGAAGTTTGATAACAGCTGGGGGGGGGGCGTTAGGGTGATCAGTTCACGCATAGTGAGAGCTAGAGCAGCTTTCGCAAGCCTACAACACTTGTGGAGTCGCCTTGACATCCGACTCTCTTAAGGAACGGGTTTAAGTCGCTGTTTTACTCTATGGTTGCGACACCTGACCCCTTGCCTTGAGGATGCTCGGCGTCTTTACGTGGTCGACAACCGATGTCTCCGAAGCACTGCTGACGTCTGATGGGAACCTCGAGTGAGTAATAACGAGGCGCGGTGTCGTGTGGTGGGTACCGATAGCCGCTCCCTTAACGAAGTGATCGTTCTACATCGTCTCCGGTGACTTGGTCATGTTTTACAAATGCCTGCCCATCATCTACCCTTCCGTGCTCTATTCGCACATGCTGGGTAGCGCTGAAAGAAGCAACGTGACGCTCAAGTCATGACTTGGCGTAGAAATATGAAGTTAGCGTCAGTATCGACTTTGGTTGGAGCTTCCCGCCTCCTCGGTTGGGGTCCAAGGGACGAGAATTGTCGTTAGTTAGAGACGTTGATGGACATGGCTGAGAATAGAAGTCAGTGGCGCGAATGCTGCGTGATCTGTCTGTTGAACACTCGTGTCCCGCAGCCACAAAAGTGTCATTCCGACAAACAGATTGACAAAAAACATTTATATATATATATATATATATATATATATATATATATATATATATATGGTTTCTAAAGTATTCCACAACATATTTTGTGTGAACCTAAATGATTTATAAACCGGCTACATCATTTCGCGCTTTGAAACTGCAAAACACGTGCCGGTAAGCACGCAAACAGTATACACTCAGCTTCCAATCGCTAACGGGAGTGAAAGTAACAGTTTCGGATAGTGTAAATCAGCGCACCTTGCATCCTGGAGCGTTCATTGTTGCCGTAATTATAATCATCAAACCATGATGGACCTGCCTCTCCTGATAATAAAGAACCCAGAATTATATCTACGCGGTCCTTTAGTGAGAGTTTAGCGTTACTCTTAGTCTTAGGCACTGAAGTTGAAAGATTACCTTCAGCTGTCACGCACTAATATGACAACGATGGTGTTCGCTTTGGCTCGAATTTCTTGTTTTCATCCAGTGAGAAATAGGTCTTTCTACTGGCCGTAAGTTGGAGCACAAAGGTTTAAGGCGCACCGTAGGTCTTGCCGTCTTGGGAGTTATGGTGGTTTTACTGGGCACAATACACGTGTGAGCCAGCTACCTCGTAGTTTTCTTGATTGAAGTGGTACTATGAAAGCTGTCTTGGTTATGTTCCGAATTCCGTAGATAGATCGAAAACGCTCATGTTCGAGGAACGTGTATTCAGAATCAAGGAACGGGAAGTACTAGCGTCAACACAACGGGAATATCCAGGTAAACGTAAGCTGTCAGTCAATGACGGTCTGGCACGAAGTTATATGCATGTGGTCGATGGAACAGGACAGTGCACAACGTGATACAGACAGGTATCGGATGCGTAAGTATAAGACGAACGAGACAGAAGTGAATCAGGAGCAGATATTCACGGGGCATGGATAAGCTTCACGGCATTACGTGACTGATTCAACCATGTATCAGTCTCATCCTCTGAAAGAAAACATTTGCTGAAGCAGAACTGGCCTCACAAACAAGCAAACTCAAGGAGACGAAGATTCATTTCAGATAAACTTTGAATATACTAAATAGACAGATTCGCGTTGCTAATTACCGAATCCCTTTGTGTTGGATATGTTTCTGTTTTGCCACATCAATGTCGTTCTCTGACTTGTTAGCAGGAGACTTTTTCGACACATCCTAGGCTGGGCAATCTGATTGGTCTTGAGTACCACAGGATCTCACTATGGGTTTGGACAGTGCATTGTATACCAGACTTTGTGGGTCATTTGTTGTTGCTTTTTGTATTGCTGTCGAGATTATTGGGACTTTCAGTTGGAATAATGTCTCGAGTCAACCAGAATAATCCTTGTAAGTATCAGATATAAAAAGAGATATTTTCACATCACAACATCAGTACCGAATATTGGAGTGCGGGCAAATGAACTGCATCGCACTTCATTTTCTCCGCTATTCTGTTTCAGTTTTCAATCCAGCGATTGAGTGGAACTGATTCGCCCGTTGCTCGATCAATTTTTTCGCATATATATGTAGGTACACATATTGTTTCTGAGGAGATGAGAGAGAGAGAGAGAGATTAGTAGTAGTAGTAGTAGAATTATGTATTTTCTGATGGGATGGTTCACCAAGCAGTATGAACGCTCAAATAATCATTGGAAGTCGTGAAAGCACTGCGCAGCTGTTTCGCCCGGGTACGAATCATCAGCTGAAGTGCACATCGACGGTCGCACAACTGGGACTCAAACTGGAAGTGCATTATTGCGAGTCAACTACGTCTTACCACCGGACTGGTCGAGGGCTGACTTTCAGCGGTTTGCTTCAGTGTATGAACTGTCTCTAGGAAAGTCGCCAGCTGAACAATTACAGAGTCAGTACAGGATAGCCGACCTAACGAAGTGATCGCTCTACGCCACCTCCGGTGGCTTGGCCATGTTTTACGAATGCCTACCCATCGTCTACCTTTCCGTGCTCTATTCGCACATGCTGGGTAGCGCTGAAATAGGCGACGCGGCGGTCAGGCCATGACTTGGCGTAGAAATATGAAGTTAGCGTCAGCATTGGCTTTGGTTGGAGCTTCCCGCCTCCTCGGTTGGGGTCCAAAGGACGAGAATTGTCGTTAGTTAGAGACGTTGATGGACATGGCTGAGAATAGAAGTCAGTGGTGCGAATGCTGCGTGATCTGTCTGTTGAACACTCGTGCCCCGTAGTCAAAAAAATGTAATTCCGACAAACAAAATAACAAAAAAATATCAAAAAAGTGTGTTTTGAAAAGGAAAAAATCACTATTTTTTCTCTCCCACTAGTACTCTTTTACTGTACTCTACTCCCTTTCTGTGTTATGTACTTATCGTTGTTGCGTTGGCACCTTGGTTGATCTCAAGCCAGTGTAATATATATATATATATATATATATATATATATATATATATGTATATATAATTTGCAGTACAGGAAGCTTGGTGGATGAGATTCTGCACTCCATGTGTAAATCTTGCTAATAACGGGTGAGTTCATCAGACCCGTATCTGTAGGAACAAACCCAGCATTTTCATTGTTATCAATCGTGATCGTGTCCCCGTCTCGTGTAAAGCTGGCTGTAGTGGGGCGAAGCATTGTGCAAAACTCTCCGTGTCTAAAGCTTACCAATTATATTGGAGTATAAAAGAAAACCAACGTTAGTTTTCACAGGAGCCTCTCGCCTGATTGATCAGCTGGATGCAAACTAATTTCAAACACTCATTCGCCATTTTGGAACTGCTGGTCGCAGGATAAGCAGTAGGAAACTAGAAATAATTACGCGATGAAGTTTTTCCAAACGTACCAGATTGTCAATCATACAAGGTCTACATCGGCGTAGTTGTAGGACAATACCGGGAATATTCACGGTCGGGTTGGTCGTTTGGAGATGCTTTCGCAACACATCGGCTGCAATGAATGTTCCGGTGCGACCAACTCCGGCTCTGCGTGGAAGAAGGAAAAATGAAAACGGAATGGAACTCTCACTGGCCGATAAAAATGTTGCGATTTCCCGGTTCTAATAACGATAAGCAATACCAATTACTCTGAAATTGTCTTCCCGTTTGCCCTACAGAGCAAATATCCATGTCGACCACGACAACTTTTACTTTAAGCAGGAGCATAAACTCAGTAAAAGAAGCAGCGAATCGTCTATCGTTAGACGATTCGGTTTACTTGGTACATTCTGTTACGTGGCATACGGGCATTCGGGGTAATTTAACGTGGCTACTAATCTAACTATTCATTGCTGTTGTGGGATTTTGTTTGTATCATAACAAAAATCCAACCTGCATTGCCTTCCGCGCTAACTCAAGTGAATGAGGCAGTGAAATTCGGCTCTGCCTGTGATTCAGCAGCTGGCTGGCGGCGTTTAGTCATGCGTCGTAAATATCGCCTTTGTAGTTTCCCAAAAATTATAAGTGGCCGAAATGAGAATCATGCCAAGTTTCTTCATCAACATATTATCATGTGTGTTTCATCTAATGATTCAGTGTGTGTACGTTAGACTCTATGCCAAACCTCAGCATATTCGAGCAATGCTACGAAGACATCGGTGTTCGAATACCGAAAATCATCACATATCCTCCAGCCATAGTGGCCGTGTTTCTGCACCATACAGAAGGACTTGTCTGACTGGTGCAGCGTACACTGGACTCTTCATTAGATAAACGGGTGCCATGTCAACGCCGCAGATGACTCGAGTTGGGAAATACCGAATGAACCTCTCAGAGTGAAGACACTGCATCCGATATCCAACCTCCGGGTGAAATGCAGCTGACTGGAAGTCGGAACTTATCTACTTGGCCTATGGTCACCCCGGACACCAAAAAGTTTAATGTTGGACGAACCCAGTTCTCCAACAGTATTGTCGCGACTATCCCAATTTATTGGGCTGTCAATCTAACAGAAACCTAAACTCACCAGCTCTACGCACGATACAGACAAAACACGACAGAAAAAAATCCAATTGACTAACGGTGTATCGATAATTCGTGCTTCTAAGACATTTACATAGGCATAAATATACAGCGGAAGGAAGATTACAGCCAAGTGACAAACCAAAAACAAACGACGGAAGTTTCCCGACAATCGGGATAGTGCAGAAAATAAGAACGGTCCATCTAGCAAGCAGCTGAACGAAGTTGTAGCTCAGTTCGGTTGCGGTACAAACAGTAAATCAAGAAACTTTTACAGACACGAATCAATAAATCAGTCACAATAGGATGAATTAAACTGTATTTGCAGCACGAAAGGGAGTTATTGGTAAATGAGAACAAATAAGCTGAATCTGTGGAACAAACTAGACCATGTGCCAACGTGAATGGACCAACCCGGTGTCGGATCTGTTAATGTCGCTAATGTGTGGTGGTCAATGGTGGAGTAGTGGCAATGAGGTTAAGGTTGGAAGTTCGAGCCTCCGCATGGCTGTATAAGTGCCCAGTCCATGACATGGAAGAAGTGCGTGAAAAACCCAACCTGTGGACTTGGTCATGTTTGGCGTGCTAGACGTCCTGGGTGGGGTCCTAGAGATCTCCCGACTCAGTAGTTGGATGCATTAGACGATATGGCCTGTTGTCACGATCAGTGGCGCTCTCGTCTTCACAAGCTTTTCTTATCAACTCCATGGTCCTGTTTGTAGTTTTTTTTTCTTTTTGACTCATTGGTTGACAGATTGCAACCGAAACTGTTGCACGCCGGATGTTTGAACTGAACTGAAATAAATACCGGTAACTCTGATCCGGAAATTGAGGGTGAAGAAGCGCGTTATACATTTGAGGTTAACTGATCTAGATGTTGGTTTAGTGACGCTCATTTTTTGGGGTTGTGGAGTGGGCATTGGTGACATGCGCGAATTTTAACACGGTCTCTGGTATATTGGCATGCAATCTAACGTAATATTCTAAATCACAGCAGTGGTACTACGTCAGTTTTTTTAACAGATGTTTCACCTTAGTCATCGTGATAAAAACAATTCGCTTCTGTTGTTCTGCTGCACCGGTGTTGTTTTCACGTCTAATTGATATGAATACCCCGATCAGATATTACTTACCGACAATGTACAACCGTGGGACCAACGGTCTCGTCGTGCATCTTTAAGTCAGAATGTCTGCTGAGAAGCTTCTCGAAGTGAACTAGATCTGGAACATCCATGTCCGGCCACGAAGTCATATGCAGTTGTCGGACAATTGTTTGTTTTCCCGGTTCGGCTGACTGAAAAACAAAAGCAAACCTCAAGCCTGATAGCAAAATTCGCTCGGGACTTGATGATTAATTTTACTTCGCAAGCGAGTCAGCGAAGTTCATAAGTGAAATTGGAAAACTTCAGGTACTTTTTTCCACAAATGTCTGCTTATTTCCTCATGGGAAATGGCCCATGATTTTGGGTCGTGAATCGATCTCCGTGCCCGGGGCATTCCTAATCACTACGGGTCACGTCTTCACATCGATCAATGTGGACTTGTCCAACAGTCTTGAAGATAACCCATTTGAATTACTTCATTGGGATTGTTGATGACGATCTGTTTGCTCGGCTATTTTAACATCGCTTTATTGTGAGCTTTGTATGTCAAATGGAAACGATAGATAAGTGGAACATATCGTCTGTTTTTTTCGAATACATTTGATATGGGTTGGGCCCTATGCGTTTGTCTGCATTCAGACACGTATTACAGGTTGGTGGCGCTGAATTCAGCACCGTCTACTGGAGTTGTGCTCTGATACAGATTGTGAAATTCTTCAAAGCCTTATGACGAATAGTCACCCTACCAACATCGGCCACATGCCTTGGTCAGATATGGGCTACCGTTAGTGCATTTCCCGCTAGGTACTCTTGCCAGGCTGTCCTAACTGTGTCTTAAATTTTGCTCAGTGAAAATCTATGACCAAATAAAAACATACAGCCCTCATTCTCATTCTTTATGTGAAGGAAATGTTCACTTTGGGTTGCCACACGGTGGTGAATTGCTCTGGTTAATGCATATCGGTGAAAATGGATGATTTAGGGGTCGGCCTAATATATCAGACAGAGACAGAAAATACCCGGATTGTGTACACTAGGGAATTTCGAATAAGGACAGATTTAGTTCAGTTTCTGCTCTACTCACAGACTACGATAGTTCCAAACTGATTGACGACAAATATATTTCATTTCCTCAACTTATATGAAGAACGTACAAGTGCAGGAGAATAATCAGCAGTTTCACTGATTTTTAGCACAACTTGTTGGTGAATTAGATGAGACCTCAATAAATGGGACATGGCAGTGTGTTGGTATCAATCAAACTACTTTGCACACGAAACCTCAGTCGTGATGCCACACGTGCTACAATAAACAACCAGCGGAGAAAAGTCCCACGTGTTTCTGTTCCATTTCTTCGAAATGATTAGGCTGGCCATTGCAATTTCAACATTTATCATGAATGTAAATCTGATATTCCTCTGCTTTCCTACTCGACCACCACAGTTAACAGTCCCGAATGACTCCGAGGAAAAAGGGGAAACAAACCAGACTTACAAACTGCACGTGGAACTTCCGTTCAAACAGTTCTTCGTGATGTTTCGTTCTCACAAGTTCTACCGTTGTTAGTAAATTGTCTGATATGAATTCTTTTTTCTCACGCACACGCTCCGGCCAGTACTGGGCGCATACTTGTCCCCGATCATCCCGAAGACTGGAACGTTGTTTTTTTTTGAGTGTAAGCGAAAAAAATATCCATTTCAAAAAGATCTGACGCAGAGTGCAGCTGTGTATGCTAAGATTACAGATCTTTCCAACGATATCTGTCTACTGTCAAATTACAAGTTTGTTCAGTGATAATAATGTCTAGACGTGCCGTGCTCTAACAGGTAACGAGTGCAATAGCTGTCGGCACTGGACTTCGTTCATAGACAGAGAACTGTTTTGTTACTACTTATGACCACTTTATTCTGTGCTTGCGCGTGACTGTAGTAAAGGGGTTTTGTCCCATAGCTCCAAAGGACCACTACGCTATTAGGGATAACCGGCCACCGGACCGTGAGGCTTGGAGAGGTGAACCACCGAAGGTCCCAATGGGTCAGATGTGGCAACGAACCAGACGACAGTGGATTTCCATCTACCACCAGAACCTGGTGAAATGTATGTGGAGTACCAAGACCGCCTACCACCAAAGTGACCGGGGGCGGCAAGATTCAAATATCTGACCTCCAGGGTGGTAACCTAACGCTCTTAACCACTCGACCGCCAACGGTCAAACTGAACTGAAGCCTCATTTGTCCAGAAAGTGGTTTGACTGTACAACAATCTCCAACTTAGACTACAGTGAATTCGTTTGTTTACCATTTCGGCATTCCAGAAACATTCAAAGGGTTGGGACGTTCTCCTCCGTGAAACAAAGAAATCACGTGCCAAATTCAATAATCTACTCATCAGACACGTTAGTGTGAGAAAAATCAAATCGATTACGAATGAATCAATTCGAAGACTCAATTATATGAAGATATTTAAACTGCGGATGCACTTTATCATGATGTGATATGAACACTCAAACCATTATGAGAATTCTATGTAGATACTACTTTGATAGTCCACAAGATCTATCGGGCAGAATAAGTCGTTTACTGTGAATCACTCATTCGGACATCGGCAAAATCAATCAAATATGACAATGCTTATTTTTTTATTCCACTCTTACGCATGAGTACGGTGGAAGAGGAATGCCTGATAGCCACAAAAGCCCACTGCACTGTTATGGATAACCGGCAACCTGACCCAGGGACACAGTGGAGAACCACATAAGGTTCCAGTAAGTCAGATGTGGTGATGTGCCGGACGACAGTGGATTAATGTCTACCACCAAAATAGCCGGTAATAATGGGGATTCAAACCTCGGATCTCCGAGTCGATAATCAAACACTCTAACCCACCCGACCACCACCAATCGAACCACACCGTAGCTGTCCAGTGCAATTGAAGGTGGTCGTATTCCGATCGAAAGATGCAGTCATGTGGTTCGTATGCTTTACTCCTTTTTGCAGTCAGTCCGTCCGACGCAGTCGTGTCCATTGTCGCTCCATAGTTGCTTTTCAGCAATTTACAACTTTCTTATTCGGTGAGTAGTACATATACACAACCACACTACCACAGTGCAGTTGTTTTTCACCTTCGTTATGAATCTTCGGCAGTGTATATGTGCCGAAACCACACTGGGGCTGGAGCCTGGGGTGAAAGATAATGTTAGACAAAACGAGAAAAGAGGCTTTAAGCTCTACCCTTTAATTTTCAGACTAAAGGTTGATACTCTCAAGTAATTGTTTTACATTCTTAATCCCTCACTCTAGGTTCGAGCGCTTGTTAGGGCGGATGATGATCTCTGTCAGGAACCAAATAACTGTAAATCAATTCCATGGTCTTTCAGTGGTCAGCTGAGAGCTGGTACGGCATGATGAACCTTCTCGTAAACAATTTCGTTTTCCAACTACGTACTGAAATATTGGACAAAACAATCTTAATTAGTATGACCGCTGAGCAGATGAACCAATCTTGTATTTTCTACTCATATCGAGACGCCTTATACCCCGTTTGAACTTTTATTTTAAGCAAAGTAGATTGCTTCATTTAGTTCTTTGATGTCCCCCCTTTTGTGTGGCTACGTAATCTGTCTTTTGATTTTAGTTCTTTTGAGAACTCACTTGTTTAGTCACAAAGTCACGCTGTTCATGCAAAAAAGTGGCGTCACATCAAACGGGCTTGCCCCTATCCACGATCAGTGTGCCACGTGGATCCTACGTGTAAATTACCTTGTATATCAAAGTAGTAACGAAGGGACCAATTATCACAAATGTCATGCAGTCTACAAATGCGTTCAATGGATTCGTCTGTCCTTCTCCGCAGGAATAGTTACCCTTAATTTCAATCCTATTAACGAGCGGAACAAATTTGAGCGACAGTTGCAAACATTTTTCCAGCCTCTAATTGATCACGATCCACTTCCTATACTTTCTCATTATTAGTGATCAAGAAATAGTAGTGTTGATATTAAACAAGCCCTTGAGAGCCACTCTGAACAGCGTAGTGATAACGTGTTTGACACACAATCGTTCACCCCGAGTTCCAGTTCTAGTCGGGCCAGACCGGGGACTTACCATGGTAGAGTGGCTAATGTGATTCCGATCAGCGATTCTGATCTCTGTCTCTCCCCTTATCCAATCCGAGTATCACCAGCGACATTTGACCTCCGCATTCATTTTGCCTAGTGGAGTGTTTTTCGATGTCTGCAGAGGTGCCATTGTTCTGAACACATCATCATCATCATCATCGTACAGCGTTAAACAGTAGGGCAAGCCCCACTGACCACTGCCTTTCTCACCATGTTGCACGTTGAATTAAAAAGTATGAATATACAAGATGGACAGGGAGTGGACCTACATGGGTGGGAAAAGAAAAGAATGCCCTAGTAGCCAACACACGGAATACACAGTCTAACTGTACAAACGTACACCGATCAAACATTCTGATTCGATAGAAAGTGACAACACGATCTCCACTGTTCGCGGTTCGCAGCCATATCCTTCAGTGTCTCCAGCCAACTGGTGGACGGATCTTTTGGACCCCAACCACGAAGACGTGAAGCACCTACTTTTCCTAAGTCTGCTGTACATTTTCTCATTCCTCGCTGCCACGTCATCTGTTGACCTCCACGTGGTCTCTTCCACTCCCTGGGAGGGGCGGAGAATAGGACACGGTACGGTAGACGTGTGTTTGCCATACGTAACACGTGTCCCAACCAACGAAGTCTACTAAGTTGGATACGCTGTGACAAAACGTTCTCTGAATTAGTACCCAATACTCGCTTTCTTACCTCATCGTTGCTTACTCGGCTATTCCACCCAATCCTAGCGATACTACGTAAACATCGATGGTCGAAAACCTCAAGACGACGAATATCTTCAGCACGCAGACTCCAAGTTTCGCAACCATACAACAAAACTGAACGCACAGTGGCACAGTATACACGACCTTTCAACTTCAGTGAAATATCGGATCGGCGCCACAAGTGCTTCAGTCCAGCGTACGCCGCTCGAGCTTTGGATATCCGCGTACTCACCTCTACTACTGTGCTCCCATCCGTCGTCACGCTGCTGCCGAGGTAGGTGAAGTGATCGACAACTGCCAGTACCTCCCCGTCGAGCATCAAGCTCGGAATCGTTGACGTCCAGTCTTGTAACATCATCTTGCACTTTGAAGGTGCAAAACGCATGCCGAATGGAGCTACAGCTCTTGCGAGATTATCTAGTGCACGCTGAGCATGTTCCGTGGATTCGAACAAGCAGACAACGTCGTCTGCGTAATCCAGGTCACATAGCTTTTCACTATCTCCTAGTTCGACGCCTACATCCTGAAGATTTTGCAAAGCACTCTCCTGAACACACTTTCACGTGATTGTATGTACACATTTGAGATTACACAAAAGAGTTCAATTCAGTTTGTCTTGCGATGATGCTTGTTCTGACTCTCATGAAACCGTTCAGAGTCACTTCGAGTAGACTGGTGATTAGGTGTTCGACACACATTCGTGTACCCATGGTTCCAGTGTCAATGATGACTCGGTTGATGTGGATTGCTGATGATTTCTTACGAAGATGAAATAGCTGTGCTTCTATGATTTCCAGTAGTGAACATTCACACTACACCATAAGCCGCAACGTAAAAATCAAATTTGCCATTTATAAAAATGGTGAATGAGCTTTTTTCAGCAATTCCTGTTTATGCCAGTACTTTTTTCGGTCAATTCAGTGACCTGTTAAACACAAACACCGTATTAAAAAAGAATGAACGAACAAAATAAACATACTTCGTAAGCATAACAATGATGGTGGAGCCCTGCTCCATCATCATGCGCCAAAAGTCTCCACACGTCGATTCCAACGGGCCCTGGGTGGCTATATAATCGATTTTTCCAAAATCCATTTCAACGTGCTCATTTATGCACGGTAGAATGTGATGGATGAACGACGCGTTAATATAATCGTTGTGAGTCTGCTTCTTTGCGACAGAGAGAGAGAGAGGTACGGAAAAGAAAGAGCAAAATGGTACATCATTACAATCGTCTAACCATGACGTCAGACAATCCCGACTCACCAAAAGCTACCACATTAATCAACAGATGCAGCAGACATTTCAACCGTGAATGCAAACAGCAATATTTCCAAAGCCCGTTTGAGATGATAAAAATGCACAAGAAAATGCCCTCATCTTGTGGTTCATTAGCAGATTTTTATCCATCCCCATCCAATCAAAGTTGGAAACCGTTGGACATCAATCGGAAAGACAAAACGCAGATATCTTCTCCAACTCCACCGTACACTTTGTTGTGTTTTGTCACTAAGTCACTCTTCAACCTCACCCTGTTCTTCGTTCCACCCCCAAAACGGACCTACCGAACGCACTGGGGAGAGTGATTGTTTGTATTCCGTAGTAAATGTCCCATTGGAAGAAATCTGGCCAACTGAATTCTTTGTATCTCCACCGTTACCAATTCCGATATGAGTTTGTCAATTTCGTCATGGCATCATTCGGTCGTTGCGTTACATCCAGCTAAGACCTCCTACGGAGCAGAATGACATTCATTATGGGAGTCGATCGCCATGCCTGTGACAGTTTGTTGCCGTTCAAAGCCAGTGACGCATGAGCATTACGTCATTTATTGTTGATGTGAAGCAAAGCGTTGAAAGCCAGCTCCGAGAGTTTGGTGTCGATGTGCGTGTCTGTCTAATCACAGTCATGCCTTTCGGGTTTGACTACCAGTTGGGGCTCAGTGCGCACGCATTAATGCTGTTTCCTGTCGAGCGAGATGAAACAGCTGTGATCTCAATCGGTTTTTTGACGCAAGGCGTTCTAAAAATTGACTAACATGAGCAGTTTATTCACAATAAGTGAGTCTATATTGCTGTATGTATTATGGGATTGTATCTGGGTAACAGGACAATATTCTTCCGGAAACACACTATTTGTTTCGCGGTTGGTGCCGATCGTCGAACACGCGTAGCCTACTACTTACATAGAAAATCGAAAATTGGGAGCATGTGTCCTCGTTCTGAATGTTAGCTCCGAATAACCAACTACATAAATTTGGAAGAACCGCCTTGTGATTCGAAAAATGGACTCGTCGTCCATGCATGCTCCCTACAATCCAAATGAGATTACGGTGGTGAGTCAACATTGGTTCATGTACCATTAACAGTCCTGTAGGTTAACATCGGTAGCTTTACGTGATTCCTTCGCGGTAAAATGGTGTACTTGTGAAGCTCAAACTAGTAAATGATATCACCGTCGTCCGCATACAATCAACGCTGTATTTTTCCTACTAGATATAACAAATATCAACATATGCTTAATTCTGTCGTTTTCAGTGGCATATCAATGAACGTGAAACTCTAGGGATGGATGCACTACAGGGGAACGTACTGCTTGCATGGGTTTTAATGCTGACTGAACGTTAATGCTGCATGATGATTCAGTTCAAAATAATTCAAGATATCTATCGTGCTTCTTGCACCTGGTGTTTGGAACTAACCACTGATTTCTCATCTGATAACTGATGAAAATGGCATTTATGGTCCCCAAGTTTGGCAGAAACAACCACGCTTGTCTTGTTCGTCACTGTGTCAAACCTATTGAGATATAATGTGGCTCTCTACCTCAAACTCCAAACGTCATAATCTCTGATTCTCCCTGGTTTGAGCAGTCGGCCTTTTAGTGTATGCCCTTTCCACTGCACCCATGAACGGACTTCCAGATAGATTTTCGTAATAAATCACCTATCTATGAGTGAAAAATACTGAATTGGGAATAATTCAGTCACGTCATTCAAGGTAATGATAGCTCAGCTTTTAATGTCTTACATCAAGTTCTGTATGAAAAATTTACTTGGCACGTAGGATTTGAAACAACAACTCTACGTTTGTCGGGAGGATTATTCCCCCATGTATACGATGAGATAGGGATCTAAGACAATAACCAATTTTAGCTCGGATTTTCATCAGCCATTGAATTCCTCATATCGACAGTGGGACAGCGTGAATGAAAACACATTTTTTGAAAATGCCAAGCCCATCGTGTTCTCACTTCGTGCCCGAGGAAAATGATCCAACTAGAAGCATCAGTGGGCGTATAGCAGAGTTCTATCCTGCACTATGATCGGCCATCTGCATACCCATTTTGATACCTACGTTAAGCAAAAATCTCTTCATTTCATGTTTGTGCACGAGTGTAGTGACGTGCCTTATAATCACCAAGGCCCGCTACTGAACCCGGAATGACAACGGGCCGCCATGATCCGCAGAACCGAATTAGCGGTCAACCACACACGGTCTCAACAGGCACTCAGGCGTGGTATTGATCCGGGCGGTGGTAGATTGCTGTTTACCGTCAAATCAGACGGCGATGAAAAGGAAGGTTCGAACCTCGGACGATAGGACCGACACGAGCACCGGTCCAATTGAATCAGTTCATCGACAGTGGCGTTAGCAGGGTACTTCATCATTTCGTTTTATCTAAGTGTTCCATTTAATGCCAAGCATATTTGCGCCCATACGTCACAACTACTTAAGGTCCATTTGCATCTGACATTCGGAAGACACGTGTCTGTATATTCAGTTAGCAAAATACAGTTGACCCATCAGGAAATCAGTGTAAAAGACAGTCAAACCACAACCTAAGTCGCGGATTTCATATGACATTGCATATTAGGCGTGTAACCAATGTGGCCCCATGGCGAACTACCCTGAAGGGTCTAGTAACTCACCCGGTACTAAAGCGTGGACGATGTCCTTGTATCGATTCGTTGACTTCGTGTATGTCAAAACAAAAATGAGACACTAGTGAACAGACCCATGGTTTGGATCGAAACACGTAGTGTGGGCGAACATGACTTCGATGATTCATTTTCAAGCCATCACAATCACATTTATTTTTCATGAGAAAGGGGGGAGGGAGAGTAAGAGGACAGTCGGTAGGTCTGTCGGTCGGTTCGTCATTCGATCGGTTGACTAACCAACGGATTAGTTGATAGAGGAGAGATGTAGGGAAATGTGGTGAGTGTCATCGTGTGAACACTTATTGACCCGGATCGACAATGCGTTTGCGGGTGACGTCATCGGTCTTTGGCCACGGAAGCTCAAGCGTATGGACTAACTCCTTTTGCGAACATCAACCAGGCTTAAAGACCCGTATACTAATCGCTTCGGTCATCGCTAGCGTTCAGCATCTGATCGCTTGAGATTCGTTAGGTCACACTCTCCACACAACACGGAACGCGTTTTCCGCTCCGATCGGATGCCCTGAATCTAGTAAATGGGCAGCAATTGAGCTGGAAACCGTGCCGTTCGCCCGCGTTGAAGCCAGAGTGGCTGATGCTCCTTGATGCGTTTCGACAAATGCCTCGTCGTTCGACCAACATAAGTGGCATCACAGGTGCACTTGAACTGATAGGAATTCACTGATGAGGTCAACTGAGGCAGTTTATCTTTGTTCTCACATCTGATGATAGGATTTGTTGAGAACTGGCATCTTAGCGTAGCCTCCTTGCCTCTTTGATGGCCTCGACGCACATCCTGCGATACGGTTCTCGGCTGAGCTAGAAAGGGACAGCCACATTCCGTTTTTGAATGTTGATCTAACAAGGCGCCCGGAAGGCTCAATACAACGAAAAGCATATAGAAAAGCAACATGGAATGGGCAATACACAAATTTTCAGTTTTATGCCCTTAAGCCAAAACAGAAACATGGTAAAATTGAGAACTCATTCAAAGCTGCTCCGATTCTCACACACTTGTATGAATCGTTCTCCATTTTGGTTAGAAGTTTGACCTAATCACAATTATCAACATTACTAGTATTATCAGTTCCACTATCAGCTTTACTATCTTTGAACATTTAAGAAGGGAAAAAGCGACGGGATTTACGCGCACTGACATGTGTTCATTGTATTCGTGAAGATATTCACTTCTTATTCACTAGTCCCAGAGGTTTGCATCTTTTTAAAACTTGTTGTGAAAGTCGATCATCTGAAAGTGCGAAATTTAATGTATGACAAACAGGAAAATCGTGGCAACGTGATTGAAAGTATGGCAATCCTGAACCGCAGAAAAGTTACCTGAGAAGAACGGCATCGATAACCGAGAATCACTCGACATTGGTCATCTGCAGAAATAAAAAAGAGCTGCATAACTTTTTCGGTCCGCAAATTATTTCCTATAGAGTTACCGTACTGCTGATTTCATATTGTATTGTGAACTCTATAGCCTAGCTGGCGGATGACGTGCAGATATCACAAGGACACTTTCTAGGATCAGTGTGTCATTGGTTATTCTTATCTAAGCATCGACACTTTCGATTTTCCGTACACAACCGTGTGCTAAGCCTCTAGCGGTAGAAGGTCGTAATTATCCAAACGGCTTCATGAGAATCACAGAAGAAGTGCAATATGAGAATCATTTGGCACGTGCGCTGGAAGAAGTACATCGATCCAACTTACAGGGTAATGTGTCTGAATATTGGTTCAGTGTCATGTTATTTGGCTGTAATCCAATACTTGTTGTGAATCCTTCAGCTTTCCTGTTATCTTCGGCCAGGCATGTGATTTCCTAGAAAAGACAGAACCGGAAAAATATGACTTTAATTTTGGAAAAGGAACGCTATGAAGACAGTCGTGTGTTGGAATCAATGGTTAACTGGCCTCGACGTTTGAACATGAAAGATGTTTGCAGATGGCGTCAAAAAGAATTTAAATAACAATGTACTGATTACTGACCAGTGCACATCATCCCATACATCCCAGGTAATCACCAAAAATACAATTCAATAAAGGAGCTTTGATTTGAGATCCCTTTTGCAGTTTTCCGACCGCCAAGTGCTACAGCAAGTCAATCATTGTCGCACTCGGTGATGCATGGGGATGGTACAGTTATCAGACGGACTAAAAACGATGATAGAATAACGTTTTAACCCGATTCGCATGAACTACTGGTGCCGATTAACAAAAACCCGAATATCTAACTGAATAGTAAGGTTGCGACCGTGATAAATCCGCGGATTTACATAATCACTGGTGACCGAATATAAGCAGATAGGGAATCTTCATTTCTAAAAACAACACTGAACATCTTAGACTGGCGTCAGAGATGGGCCCACATTAATATCAACTTCGAACATGTAAAATATCTCAAAACGTTGGGACAAATATTGCCACAATGAGAAAAGCAACAACAACAACAACAACAACAATATTGATTATTAAAACAATAACTATGAAGAGATTATTTGAGACGGCAATAATTTCGGTCACTGAACTAAAATCAGCGCCAGTTTGCCTGCACGAAGGAAAGACGACGGGTGTGAGATGTTACCATTTCGTTTCTTTTCGGTCGTACAGGTAGATACAGACTCAAGGGTCAGTCCTCGTGTTAGGGAACTTGGAACCCATCAGGCGACGTTTATCGAAAAAAATCATGGATGCGTTCCCATTGGCTGATCGGGATACTGCTATTTTGCCCGCCCGTCCGCACACACGAACACAATTTTCTCATTATATACTTGTGCATGAGTGCAGTGGAAGGGGTATACTCCATAGCCTTGAAGGCCTACAACACAATTAGGAGTAACCGGCAACCAAACCCTAAAACTCGGAATGGTGAATCACATAAAGTCCCAATAGGTCAGGTTTGGTAACGAACCGGGCGACTGCAGTGACCGGTGGTGGTAAGACTTGAACCTCCGACCCCGAAGTGAGAAGCAAACAAGCTAAACCACTGATCCACCATCAGGCTACAAGGATTTGATCGGCCAAAACTGGACTATCTGTACCACGCGGCGCACAATTATACTACTGGCCCTATTTATCGATCATATGTGCCCTGGGCAAGGTGTATCTCGGTCGATTAAAAGTCCTATATCTTTTCCACGCAACCCATCAAAACAACAGTACACCAAGTGATGAATACAATGAGCGAATATTCCGTTGTCATTAGACGCTTTTCCAACAGACCCCGAGGTTCCAGTAGGATGAGCGTCGACTCGGTGGTAAATCGTCGATTCCACGAACATTTCGATGATACATATCAGAACCTACATTTCTGTGTACTGGCAAGCAGTGTGTCATTGTAATAGAGGAGAAATATGTCTACTCAAACAATCTACTGCAACTTCTCAGTTGGACTCCACTACTCATATTATATAAGTCATGGATTTCTCAATCGGCCCAGCAAACGCATGCATGCTGACCACCCGGTTACTCTCAGTTGCATGCTTCCGATCAACATACGTACCCTTTTCACCTAAGGCCAGTTCACAAAATCACTTGTTAGTGAGTCGGTTTCGACAGTTTAAACCGGTTTCCGGTGATTATTAAACAATCAGGTACACTCTGGGCCTGTTCTTCTCATTTCTGCTAAAATGTCAAGGTGCTCTGCGAAATGCACTGAACACTCTATTGACCCGACTGAAGGATGGACCACACGGAGGAAGATATAACAATTTTGTAACAAGTACTGCCTCTTTTATCTCCCGGCGTACTGGGGCATTGCAAAAGACGAGAAAGGTTCAGTATTTTTCCATGCACCGGCGTGGTTCAAAAAAATTTGCTCGGAATAATGATTAGGATTTCGATATTTGTCTCCGAGGCATATTTACGATGTAACATACTCATCACTGAACAATACTCCACGATACTGAGGTCTGTACGTTTATTTGGTGATGAATTACCGGCCGACTTCTCTCTGAAATCCTCTGTCTTACCGCGGGTATCTCCAGTCGATTTCATGAGTGTAAAGATACACGACGGTACCGCCATACCTTCAGGCGTCAATACTAATCAGCTTCTTTTTATGGTGTCCGTCCCGTCGTACAGATTTATTGCCCAAAGTGCATTCAATGTGACCACCGGGGATACCGATGCACGCATTCATCATGAAGTCGGAAAACTGACCGAACGTAGTTGTCTTGAAGTCGACAGTTGTTTACATCAAGTGTACGCACCGTCTGTATTGATCTGGGATAACCTGCATTGGGCTGTTTCACTGTTGTGATATACTGTCTCATGAATGTCTCCATATTTTATTAGTTCAAACATTTTGACCATAAGCCAGTCGCTTTTTTGAGATATTTTGTAATCAGACGCCCGATCAGAAATTTCACTTTAACTTCTAAGGCCAAATTTACAGGGACGCATTCCGGCAAAGATA
This sequence comes from Fasciola hepatica, assembly GCA_948099385.1. Classification (NCBI taxonomy): domain Eukaryota; kingdom Metazoa; phylum Platyhelminthes; class Trematoda; order Plagiorchiida; family Fasciolidae; genus Fasciola; species Fasciola hepatica. The sequence continues at coordinate 13,605,115 of CANUEZ040000182.1, forward strand.
ACAGTACAGTTGAGACGGCTTGTCCATGTTGTAAAACCCGCTTGGTTGTGACTCGCCTCTGAAACCGCAGTGTGATTAAACCTGCTTTGACTGCTTCATCCAGAGGCCTGCCAACACCCAATCACCCAGTCCCGTGAAGGATAATTGCTAAAACAATTAACCGCGATCACGACAGCATTGGGTTCATGTACATGGCCGTGTGGTCACCGACTCGCGCGAGTACGGATGAGATTGACGAGTCGGATTCCAGACCAATTATTCAACTGAATGGCACTTCTGAGTATCGTTGACCGAATTCTGGTGATTTAGGGTATTATTCCGCATTCATCTGACTTAATTGCCAAACAAAACGATAAATGGTATAGGAAGAACAGAGATTAGACAAGTTTTTTCGAGATGCTTTTCATTTCCAGAGCTCTAACCGTTTTGCGACGTTGCTTAATCCGCTGTCACCATTTTATTACCATCGTTGGGCTTTTCTCCTCACATTTCTGGAGATATGCAACTGTACGGCGATCTGTAACGGAAAATCCACTTGCGTCTCTCGTATCCAAAAGCCCGACGCCGTGAGCCGGAATCGAATTGGTGACATTGCGTTAACCGGGCAGATACTCTACCAACTGAGCTACCGTGTGAATAACGCAAGAAAATACCCGATGATGCGTAAATCACCATACAAATGATATGCAGCAGCTGTTCTAGTTTTAAGCACTGGACTAGCCTCATCGGTCAATTCTCAATGGGACGAATAGCGTATGGCTGAATGCGGTCCAACGGGCCTTGAAATGTATTCATAAGGTGCAGTTATTGACACGAACAGGGTGAATCTTGCCTATCTGTTTTTCACTCTATTCTTCTTATCTCTTTTGTGAAAGTCTGCATGACTACCGAAACCTCACACTGTCGGACTGTAATGTTCTCTTCCACTCTGTGCTAACGGCTATATCCATATGAGCGTTTATTCGAGACGCCATAAATTTCCAAAATTGCCTTTATTGCTAAATGTTTTTTTATAGATTCTCACTGTTTTCCTACCTTCGTTGCCTTCTCTTGTTGTTTACGGCTATTATATCCTGAATTTGGCGTCCGTATTGCGCACACATCCAGTGATACCCTTACCGTGCGCTGATGCATGTCTCTCAATCCTTTCAGAGAAATATAATCATTAATAAACTAATAAGCTAAAGACTTGCTGCTTATTTTGCTATTGACTATAGTTCACAATCCTGGTCGCATAAAACAGATCGGACAGTTTTGAGTTTATTCTCGAGGATGACGCAATGTCTACATCTTTCCCTTCGTTTAGTGGCATCCGACAATCGTGAACCACAATCCCTAACTCTTCGACTAACATGCATCAAGCAAATCATTCGGACACAAGTATATAACAGACCGTCAAATCGTGTCAGCTTTTGTGGTCCGAGTTTCCGGTTCAATCTCCTTGTGTGCGTAAAGTGAACAGCTGTTTCACCGTAATCCTTGTACTCCACATTTTTCACCAGGTTATCAAAGCAACACTGTCAAGTATAACAACGTTACCGATAATAATAATAATAATAATAATAATAATAATAATAATAAAAATAACTCAAAAAGCTCAACTTACTAGGTACTGTTTAGAGAACTTCGTATTTTCATCCTTCGAGAATTCGTCAAAGAACTGTAAGTATCTTGACCAAGGTATTGCACTGTCACTTGAAAAAGTAAATCATAAACATCAGACTGAATAGAATAGAATAAAATAGAACAGAATTCCACACAAATGGTTACCACAGTAAGACTAACATTCGCCTAAGAAAACATTGAGTCCGACAATATGGTTATATTGTCATCTACTTCCTTCTTGTAAGGAAATGGAACACCGTGCCAAAGAAAGTAATGACTTTTTCGTGTTTTGATAAGAATATGACATTGGGAAAGGGAAATGTGTTAACGCCTCTCACGAATACCGTAAATTTTATTAGTTACTGCTCGTACGTCTGAACATTTTCAGTAGTTAGGTTGATGTGGCTCGTCATCTGCGTTCAACGAGATCACTGAAGCTGTAAACGTCAACGAACCACCGTTCGTGAAATACCTTCTCAGGTATGCGAGGTTTTCAACGAAGGCTGCGTCAATGACGCCGAGCGTTATATTGGGGGTTATCAATCTCCAACCTTGAAGCAACAATCACACTTTGCAATTACAACTGAGGTTCTTTTTATTCCAGTAGGGTTAACTGGTAATATCTAAGACAACCCAAGAATATAGAGAAAAATGAAGCATTCAAATTAAAAATGAATGAGTGGCCGGGATATAAAAACAAATGCTACACCATTTGCTAATTCAGATGTGAAGTTGATCTTGGAATCGAGTAAACGATTACACTTTAAAGACTGATAATTATACCAACTTCCACCGACACCTTGACCACACAACTAAATTAATTTCATTTTTGCTTGTCTTATCTCATTTGTGTCTTTCGAAAGGGGAAAAAATTCTAAACAATCGGAAGAAAAATCCAGACCAACCAACAAAATGACCTTAGAAAAACTTCAGGGGGACTCAGCGATCACACTTCATGCCATGGCCGAAGGACGCCAAATCGAGCGTGACAACTCCAAAGTTCTCCAACTCGAATTTCGAACGCACAGGGTGGAAACGGCTAATGGTACCACTATGTCCTCAAACCCATAGGCATTCTACCCACAAACCGATCCACTGGCAAGGAAAATCCCTGCCCGGTAATCAAATGGTTGACTGAGAAGAATCGCTCTCCGACACACACACGCGCGCATAAGTTACTTCATCCCTACGAAGATTCGCGAAAATGACTTAAACAATTCATTGGAATGTAGCTCAGGTCGATTCCACTTCGGGGTTGGGCACAGAAATCCAACTCTGAGTTTTCTTTTCAACTGATTTCGCAGCATAACGTGTCGGCCGTGTTGGTGGGATCCGATAATGTGTGCAAGAGAATATAACGTCGGACGTGATTGAACCTCGAGCTCCATTACGAGACACCTAGTTGAGGTCAGTCGGCTCAAAATGATGGAATAATAGTAGCCCGATCGGATTCATTCATTTTATTCGGTTTGCACTACAGATAAACTTGCATTCGGTTGAGGTATGGTCCGTTTCTTTCATAATCAAGATACTTGAGAATAAGTATATGTAATTTTTCCAAGCTATTCTTGCTATGAAACCCAAACGCATCCTAAATTAGTCAGCATGGGAAAATGTAAGCAGACGTTGAAAATGAAAACTTTGTTTATGTGGGCAACAAAATAATCAAAGAAAATTACTATGAGTAATAATATCATCTTAATTTCTGCTTCATATATGATGCTCGAAGTGATCTCAATCAGCCTACTTGCACAATAACATCCTTTCCAAACAAGTTGCCTGAACTCTTATTGATGTTGCCTCCGGTATACGTTGCATTTCCTCTGTAAAATGCGGTTTTGATTCTTCAATCGTCTTTGGCTTCCGCAAGTAGACCTTGGTCTTGAGATGTCCCCAGAGAAAGAAGTCCTCAAATGACCCCGTGATTAGTGACACTAATGATGGGAATAAGGGAAACTGGCACTCAATCCCTCCAACCACCTCACACCCAATCGACGCACATGCTTGCAGGAACACATACACAGATTGGGACATCCGCTGGCTTGTGACGACTACCTTAGCGTAATTTGATTCAAGACTTTTGAAAAAGGTTACCCGCGGTAACCTAAACGTCAGCTAGTTGAAATTTCTACCGATAATGCTGCGTTTTTGACAATAAATTGTTTTAAAACCACAACACATGGCGTACCGATCCTTCGATGTACTCCGAACCTGAAATATACTCAAAATAACCGGTGCATTAGAAACAGATAAATGACAAACGCCAGAGGTCTGTGGTGCACGTACACGCTACTCATGAGTAGGCTAGGCAAGAATGTAAATAGAACACATTATGAAGTGTTATGCAGCAACCTCCGGCACACAGCTACATGCCAGATCACACCACGACAAAGATTTTGGAAGCTTCTGAATTTGCTTAAATATAGTTTTCCCATCCCTCACCTGGGCTGCATTTGTGCGGTTCTACCAGACTAAAGTATCATAATTAGAATAATTGCTCGCTCGTATATAATAATTGCGACACCCAGTGCTGTGGGCCACATGTTAACTGCAGCATTAATCTGCCAGAACAATGAAAATATTTTAAATACAGTGGAAAGTACAATCAGTCAGGTGTCCAAAAAGCGTTCACAAATAACTTTTTTTGCGTGATCCTTTCTCGCGTAGAACGAAACAGTAAGTTTTATTCCGATGAATCCGTCTTCGAAAGACAGATTGTTACAAATGATGTGGTTATTTACGACACAGCATCAGTGATGAATGTCCTGATTCTGGCAGTCGTCATCAAAAGGAAGTCATACACATATAGTTTCAGAATTTATCGTGGCGTTGAGTGCTACTTAGTGGTGCAGAGCTTCTGCTTCCAGGAACAAATGGAGTTTTTTCCATTACATGTTTCGCACGAATGCAGTGGGAGGAGCATACTCCATAGCCTCAAAGGTGCACTACACTAGTAGAGATAACCGGCCATCAGACCCTGAGACTTGTAGTAGGGAACCATATAGGGTCCCAATAGGTCGGGGGTGGCAATGAGCCGGACAACAGTGGGGAGTACCATCTACCCCCATAAATCTATGCAGTGATAGCGGGGATTTCAACCTTTTATCTCCATAGTGGTAATCGAACAATCTAAACTAACCGACCACCACCACTTTTGACCATCGCATGCAACAGGTGAACAAAAATCGCTATCCATTAGCGACATCATTTTGGGTACCCTTGCCCACAATAAATTTTCTACATATATCAAAATGTTCTTTGGACTTCCCTCATTCAGGGTTAAGGGTTTTTTCCCGCAGGGTAGTGAGCGTGATGAGTTTAGTGATTAAAACTAGGACAGTTTCTGCGTATCTTTTGAATAGTGGATCCGCACCATTGAATATTTACTTGTCTAATTGGCGTCCGGTTGGCCGTAGGGCGGTACCACAGCTGGTAGATCAACTGCCCCGTAAGTATAAGGTTTCCCGTTCGAGTCAAGCATGCTGTGTGGACTTTTGGAAGCGAAAAAATAAAGTGGGTTTACAATCATCTCGGTTCCTCGTGGCATCAACCAACTCTACATACAAACCGCCTTATTTATTCCAAACTCGGTCGATCGGATGGAATAGATGGGCGATCTTGATCAATCTCATTATTTAGAATAATTGTCTCATTTATCTGTTCTAGGATAAACGATTTTTGTATGATCTATTTTCTGAGTGAGATAGCGATTAAAGGACGAGCGAAGGTTGAGTTGACGGTGATGTGGTAAAATTTTATGCGAACCAACGCCTAGGCGTTTGACTGCGTGAACTCAGATCTGAATTTCGTACTAGTTATAAGGGTTAAGTCCAAGAGCTATAAGCAGTGACAAACTTACATCCGAAATCTATTTCTGGTTGTTGAATACGGGGTGCCCCATTCCCAAGCATGCATTGACCCAGAGCAAACCCCGGTCACTGACTAGAAATTTCCCTCCCGTGAGGTTTGAAAGTAAATTAACCGACCTACTACGTGCCTTTCATCCCACTTCTTTGTGACCGACTGAACGTGGTGTTCACCGGAAATGTCTTCATCCGGGAGGGTGACATTTCTAAGTACGTTACTGGAAACGATGGCAGTAGTTAGATTTTCACATCCAGCGAAAAATACTCGCTGAATTCTCCGCTTGAGATGATGACCGATACAGAGATTTGCTCAATTAGGCTTTAGAAATGCTTACCGTGGAGTGACCGCATACCGCTACCGACATATTCACACAGCAGTATTAGTGATATATCAACCAATATGGACACGTTCATAGTGAATAAACCCGTCAAGTTGGTCAATTTTTAAGCGCCTTGCATGGAAAATCCGAGGTAAGTCACAACTAGGGTCATCTGTTGGCACTGCATTCATCGCTAAGCCGTTCGCTGTTCGATCTTGTATAGTCACACTGATCTCCTAAATTTGCAAAAATTTTGCCGACCTCATTTCATCGTACCAATCATTCACAGTTCATTGATTGCGGTGGTTCACTAAGTCCTAATTCTCACCAGCAACCTAACTCGAATATCAAAACAATTATCAGGATTGAAAAGTAGAGCATAAACTACAAATGGCAGTGTCATTTTCGTCGTTAACGTTTGCAAATAAAGTGTTGTTTTTTATGTTACGTAGTTATATCTTCCTGTATATAATACCGGATAAGCTCTAAATGGCCAACTGCATTAGTCTAACACTATAAATTAGCCACCACCACCCACAATTGGAGAAACAGTGGTTATGTCTAATGTCGTTTGTGGTTGTTTCTAATTGTAAACTGGCCCATAGTCTTATGATAACGTTCGATTTACCATTTGAAGACAATCACCCTGGCTGCAGTATGCACTAGGAAAAATGCACCGAAATGTTGAGGAATATATCGTGTAACTTATTATTACTAACTTATATTTCTAGATATGATACTGCTATTGAAGTAAGGGGAACGACTTGGGGAGCACACGGTCAGTCAGGCAACGTACACGAAAAAACAAACACAAACCATCAAAAGTTCACTGATTGTGGCGCTTCTGATTGCGACTGTTGAGCACTAACATTACTAAGCAATCGAAACAACCACCAGTATGGTAAAGCACTACAACTACAAATAACAGTACCATTTCAATGAGTAAGTTGCTTTGGTACGAGAACTTCACTTGCTATCATGCATAGTAATATCTTACTGCCTATTATCACTGGTTCGATCGGTCTCGTGGACCCCACATGGAAGCCAGTATGCCCTAAATGGACAAGAGCACTGGTGTGACTTTCAATATCCTCCTTTCGCCTTAAGGGCTGACCACTTACTGGCGTTTATCCTATAGTTTCTGATAAATGGTATACTATTATTTAATCAAACCAACCACCATTCCGACCACAGATTAAATCTTCGTAGTGTTTGGTCTTATGATTGTAATAATTTCATTCAGAAGGCTTTAACACGCTGACAGGTAGGGATGGATGAACGTAAATAACTTTAGTTTGTTCTGGCGGAATACATAGTAATTGCAATCCTTATTTGTACGATCGTTTGCGCGTATGGTGTCACTTCGGGACATAATTCGTGTGACTTCATAAATGAGTATTTCTCCAATCGTTAAGATACATCAGGTGACTGTGGAAAATCTTGGACAAGTCGGCAAATTCCATTTGACGTAACAGTTCCTACGTTATTTTTTCCGGTATTCTAGTGAAAGATTTTATCATTTTACAAAGGTTCGCTAAAGTTATATCACGATCCAATGGTATCGCCAGTCCTAAACTAATCAGTTTCCCAACAGGGGTGTACTTTGCATCCAGTGACATACCTTGCAGCAATACCACAGTTTGATTTAATTTGACGAAATTGAAAAGTGATAATCTGTTGGTGTTGAAAGCAAAACAGTTCTACTGAACCGTGTAATCGCCTATATTTATGAATGATAATATCATTTCGCTTTTAATTCAACCATATCGGTAACAGTACGGAATGTAGGAGAACATGAAGTACGTTTGGTAATGAGAACACTGATCAGCAGTTAGAAGACACTGTCAAACAAGCTACAGTCCACATCCATTCTTCTCAATATATACGTGATAAAGATTAGGATTCCTGGCTTTACATCGCTAAATAAGCCGGAGACAAAGCTGCTTCAACGGCGAAATGACTGGGAAACGCAGCCGCAAATCAGGTGAGACAACTGGCTCATTGTTAGTTATGTTATGATCATCCACGGTATTACAATCCTAACTGAAATAACTAGCTAGTGCATCGACAACTGTACACAAACTTGGAGCTACACATAAAGGCCTTCACAAAGTGCACCTGCATGCTCACCACAACCATCCCCCCCCCAACCCAGCTGTCCTTCGAAGCACGGCTGAATTATGCTGTAGTTGCCATAGACATGCACCCGTTTATCGGCCTGTAATGGTAACTGTCCTAATAAATGGAAGATGTTACAGGATACTGCCGGCCTCAGTTGGATATGGTCTATTCATAGGATCAGTAGGAATGGATATCGCTGCTATCTCAAGCTCTCTTGCCGGGACTATCAAGTCAATCCGCAGCGGTATTTCTGCAAACTGATAAACACCCTATTGATTTTGCGCTTCGCAACCTTCAGTCACAGAGTTTATCGGGTGTTAATAGCAACCAACGGTGGCTATCGCGGTGTGTTTGCACATGCCACGACCTGGAAGCAAAAACATTCTAGATACTTTTATCCCGTCATAATAACATGCATTGGATGAATGAATGCATTCCGCTGTTCCAAGAGAGGCAATGTCTTCCTCTAACCGTCACCCCCAAACCAGTATTAGCAGATGTTCTAACACCCCTCCAATATTAGTGAGTCGCACACCCCAACACACTTCTGCATTCTCCGTTCATCCAACGACTTCGCCCCGATTAGCAAAGCAGTTGCGTTATTCAGTGTTAGGTCACTGCACCCATTCATGTTTACGCATCAACTTGCTTTTCTGGGCATACACACTCGTGCTTTCCGGTGCAAAAAAGTCCTCCAATGACTGGTTTTATCCGACTAGCCTTGATATCATCTCACCACTGTGAGTGTGTGTTATAGTAAACGTACACGTGCACACAAGCATACACGTACACGCATAACCTATTACACCATCCACCACCTTCTCCCGTCAGCCCTCAAAAGTGACGAATCAACTGCAAACCCATTATTTTGTATATCAAAACTTAGGTCGCGGAGTTCAGTGAGCGCTGGTCACAACAAACCGCGGTTGTCGAGGCGTGTCCGGGTAACTTTTTTCATTTTACTGATCCGGCCCTGGTTTATCGTTCCTCAGTTACAAAAACAACATTTTGGACGAGAAGCCTTCAATAGCTCTCGCTCGGATTAAAACGATACTTGAATCTGAAAGATCCGGGGTGACCATTAGCGTGATCTCAGTTGGTCGACGCCTTGATAACCATGGCTACAACGCGAAAAACGTACAATCCAAACCACTAAGGAAAACAGAATTGATACCAGTAAAAAGTGTGCTCATTATATGGCATGGTTACAAGAACAGAACTTTATGTTGGCGAAAACAATCGCAACGTTTGGTGCTCTCGATCGATCGGACGATCTAATAAAGGGAAACCGTGTATCAAAACTTTGGCGCCCAAATAAAGGTGTGAACCTGAATATCACTGCATGCATTTCGACGGCCGGAGTGCTATACTATTACTATCACGCAAAAATAAACAACTAGATTTTCAACAGATTCTTGGAAGTATGCTTCCTAAGGTGAGCACTGAACAGCCCAATACTGAAATTCTGTTTATTTTTTGACAATGCTTCTATGCATCGGCGGGCATTTGAAGCTTGTTTGACTATTAAAAAATTCTTTTCGTTCTTTTTCTCTTTATAACCTGTTATTCGACCTTACTGAAGAGTCACGTATCTGATTTGAAAGCTCGGTAAAAATTTTGTAGCAGGAGAACGGAAAAAAGCTCAAGAGAGTAACGAATGGGACACCCTTTCAGGAGGCACAAGTTTCTTTTATTCATGGTATCACGACTAATGCATATACTCCATCACGACGAGATTGCACCCTGGCATGGTGTGATGGCCTGCGTGCCTCTATGGCTCAAAGAGTTATGCAGGATGGCTTCCTCAAGCCGGAGATACAATCATGCCTGACAGGTCAATGGGTAGAGGCCAGACGAAGTCCAGTCTCTGAGTTAGTTGATGTAGAACATCTGGTTCTATTCACTATGCCCCTGGAGAGAACACTCCAGCGAATAAACGCGAAAAGAAACAGTTCGGCGGTCGAAAAACCTCCACTAGATGGACACAGGAGTGGAGTATCGGGGGTTTCTCTCGACGGTGGGATAAGTCATCGCACTTCACTGGGCAGCCCCCAGCCCGAAGGATGCTGCCCCGTCCACGTTCCACTTGCTCCACTGGGGCTAAGGGGCTAAGGGCTGAGTCCGAAAAGTGGATCGATAACAAAGCAACAGCGAAGACAAGACAAAACGCATGAAATAATCAGGTCGCACGTGACAGATCAAAAGAAGTTCCCGTGCCGGGTTAGCGCCCCACTGCCTTGTGGGTGAGATTTTTGAGTCGAACGCTCCGGTTCGGGATCCCAAAGAAAAACCCCTTCTGTGGTGAGGGCAGTAACGAAGTTTGATTCACCCAAAAAACCCCAGTATCTTTCCCGTAAAGGGCCTTACCAATTTTTCCTCTCTTAATTTAAGGTCGATGCAAAACGCCACGGGTAAACGCTGCTCTGATGAAACCAGTAGTTCAGGAGTTGGGTATAAATCAAATGCATTTCTTAAGCCTAAATGTTCACTTTACTTGGCTGCCTTTAACGTCCGCACACTTTGTCAGATAGGGCAACAGGCTGCTCTCGCTAAAACTCCCGACACTTTTGAATTAGCTGTATGTTGTGTCTCCGAAACACGCACATAACACCCCACTTCTGTGATAACTCTCCGCACCCCGGACACAACCTCACTCTCTCGCTTCACTCTTCGCGTGTCGGGTGATTCGGTATATAGAGCTCGTGGTCAGACTGGCGTTGACACTGCTTCGAGCATGAAAGCTAAGTGTGCACTGCTAGACTGGATTCCAGTCAGCAGTCGCTTGCGTGCAGCTCGGTTGGACGGTTCCGTTCGTGTCAACAACAACAAACAGAAGCGCCAATGTTAATTCGTCGTGTCTGTGTTTGCGCCGACTGACTACAGCTCCTCAGAGGCCAAGGGCGAATTCTATCACGATTTGTCTCAGCTGATTCGAAGCGCACGTTCAACGGACGTAGTGGTCATTGCTGGGAATTTCAACGCCTAAGTTGGACGTTTGGGAGACCCCGAAAGGCATATCGGAGGCCCATTTGTTATCCCAGCCAATCGTACCGATAACGGCGATCGTCTCATCCAGCTGTGTTCTCACCACAGATTGTTTCTGGCAAGTACGAAATTCTTCCATAAGAAGCGGCATTGACTCACATGGTGTCCTCCTCCATCTTCACAACGCTGGACTCAGACTGATCATATTGTGATTGGTCACCGCTGGCGTGGATCAATTGAAGATTGTCGTTCATTTTGGTCTACGCTTGTGGACTCAGACGACGCCTTGGTACGTACTCGCTTCCGTTTACGTCTCATCCGTGGTCCCACAAACATAAATGCCACGCGTCTCGCGCAGTTGCTTTTAGACGTTAACCAGCGACACAGTTTCCAGACGGAGCTGTCCACGCAGTTATCGATGCAGCCGGATGTTCATGTTCCAAAAGAAAGTTGGCAACAGATCAAGAAAGTCTTGTATGCCGCTTCAAATGCCACACAGAACTCTGGTTCATGTAGGTCTCACAAACGATGGATATCTTCGACATCAGTTGCTCTGTTGGATGTTCGCAAATCCGTCCCTCCGGATGCCAAGTTCAATGAAGTGCGCAAAGCCCTGAGAAGCCAACTGACTAGGAGCCTGAGAAACGATCATGAGCAGTGGTGGATAGCGAAATGTAAGGAAATGGAAAAGGCTGCATCCATTGGAAATGCTCGCAACCGTTTCCGTTTGATACCGGTCCACGGAAGCCTGACGTGAGTTAATTAGGGAATCCGACGGCTCACTGATTCACTCTCCGCTACGTCGTCTGGACCGCTGGGCGAAGCACTTTAAGGAACAGTTCAGTTGACCCACTTCAACGGTGGACCTTCCAAATATACCTGCCAGCCAAACGATGCAGGTCAATATCAGTCCTCCATCAGAAATGGAGATAATGCGCGAGATAGGTTACTTGAAAAGATACAAAGCCGCTGGACTGGATGGGTTCTATCCATCTTCTTTCAAGGATGGAGGTGAAGTTTTGGTTTCAGAGTTAACAAAACTCCTCCGGATTATTTGGGATAGTGAGCAGATTCCCACGGAGTGGCGAGAATCGGTGATTGTTCCGATTTACAAGAAAGGTGATAGGTCTCCCTTTGAAAACCACAGAAGAATTAGCTTGGTGAGCTTCGCATCTAAACTGCTCGTCGGTCTTATTCTCCACCGATTATCCAGTACCCGCAAAATGTGTAAGCCTGAGAATCAAGCCCATTTCAAACCGAGTAGGGGTTGTATCGACCACATCTTCACTCATCGGTAGACCTCAGAGCACAGATACATCTACCGTAAGCCCACGAACTCAGTCATTCTTGATCTGAAAGCGGCATTCGGTTCACTCGACCGCACAGTTCTCTGGCGCTGCCTCCAATTGAAGGTTGTGCCAGAGAAGTTTATTTCTCTTTTCCAATGCCTGTATGCAAACAGCCAAAGCCAAATTCGTGCTTACGGCGATCATTCACCCGAGTTCACCTCGGAAAGTGGTGTTCATCAGGGTTGCCCCCTTTCACCCTTCCTCTTCAATTTTGTGATTGAACTGATTCTTGAAATAACCCTATCCTCGAGTAAGAATAGCGGCGTCGATCTTTGTTCAGGCAGCAAACTGTCTGGCTCGGAATAGGCGGACGATATTGTTTTTCTGAGTGAGGATCCAAGTAAGTTGTAAGCTCTCTTAGATAGCCTTAACAACAGAGCAGCAATGCTTGGAATGCATTTTACACCTTCAAAGTGTAAAATGCTGCTGCAAGAATGAGTTGACTCAACACCAAACCTCTTCTTGGCAGGGGAAGCTCTAGCTGAAGTGGATAAATTTTGTTACCTGGGTAGTTACATATCACCGGTGGGACAGATATCGGATGAAATGCTATCGCGTATACAAAGGGTGCGTTTGGCTTTTGACAACCTCCGTCATCTGCGGCGTCGTCGTGACATCCGATTGTCTGTTAAGGGCAGAGTGTACAATGCGGTGGTTAGGTCAGCTCATTCATACGGGGCTGAAACATGGCTGCTGAGGGTAGAAGATAGGCGGAGACTATCGGTGTTCGAGCACCGATGTCTCCGTAGCATTGCCCGAGTATGGTGGGAAAACCGTATTACCAGAGCTGAAGTGAGACGTTGGGTTTTGGAAATCAGTGGTCATTCATTAGAACTGGTAATGTATCCAAACAGGTTAAGGTGGTCGGGACATGTGTTACGCATGCCCACCAACTCCCTCAGCGTACGCTATTCTCTGAGGCAGGTAGTGATTGGAAGGTAGGTCGAGGTGGTCAGTCCATGACATGGCAAAAAGTTTTGAAGGCTCTGACCAGTGGACTTGGCCATATAGGATGTGTTAGGCTTCCAGGTTGGGGTCCACATGATCCACCTACCAAATGGTTGGAGACAATAAGTGATATGGTTAGGTGTCGCGCCCAGTGGCGTGGTTGTATCTGGACTCTTTTCTTATCCTTTTGATTTCCGCTTGATACTTTGACTTTTTGGATCTTTAAAACTATGCTTCTCTTCTTTTAGCCCTATACTGGACAATGCCGGAGGGTAGCAACCGAAGCCAGAGCACGGAAGTGCGAGGTTAATGGTTGAATAAACTGAAACTGACTGCATATACTTCTCACGTTAGGCATAATTTCATATTCATGCAGCCATGCAAAGACCTCTTCGATTTACGATTGTTTTCTTTGTAAAATAAATGGTGTAAATTATATTTTCGCGTAGAACGCATCTATTAATGACGGATGGCTCCTAAACTACGGAAGGCACTGTATTTGCGCAACAATTTGTGGATTATATGAGGCTCCAACCTTGGCTTTTGGCATGACGGAAGGCAGGCAGATTGAAGAGAAAGTGGGTAATAAGAACGGCAATCCTATGGTCTGTTTGTTCTGCACGATTTCTGTCATACAAACGGCGAGCTTTAAAATTGATGTTTCAGGTAAAGCAGTCTGCCTCTATGGCCATGTCAACTTTGGAGCTTGTAGAGTCGGATGCGTTTTATCCTGAATGAAATCGAGTTACTTTTTGTGGATAGTGTATAGAAGTTCGTTTATTCGAAAGAATAGTTTTCAACACCGGATCCGAAATATCAGTATATATATCCTCGGCCATCAGCTCTACTCTTCGTATAATATAATCTACGCCATGTCGTGCTCACTCTGGCCAAGGTTGCATTACTTCAACCAAAACAGCGGATTTCAGTAGTTGGTTGTGACAAGGTGAACTCAGCCACCTTTGGTCCAGTTTTTCTAGGAACTGATCTTTTGTTGTTTATGTGGAAACATCCAGAGTGAACTTTGGCTGAATAAACAGTTGCTTGAATTGATGATATCGGTAAGAGTAAATTAGATGAAACTGACCATATCTGATAAAGAATAGTGAATCAAATTAGCAAAATGAAATATACCAATTGATCTTTGTGAAACTGACCTCAAACGTGTTGTTTCCATTTCTTGAGTGTTTTCACCATGGACGTGACTAGAGAGGGAGATCAGAATCAAAATAAATAATTTCAGGATCTTCAGCGACTAATACACCTGAAATTCCTCACACCATACTTACGCATGAACTGACTGGAAAGAGAGTATTAGCATAGTCACAGTGACATTATATCACACGAAAGAACCGTTAATCAGCAATCTGAATCGTGAAATAGAGAACCACACAATGTCTCAGTTGTTTAAACTGGAGAACGTGCCGAGTGAAAACAGTGCAATTTTCTGAACCAGTATGACACTGAGTTTTGAGTTATTCCTATCAAAAGCATTCTTTTACCTCTATTGTTTAGGCTAACAACGGTACACTGTTTCTGGAAGAAGCTCACAGTCAGGCAGAAGCTACCAAATGGGGAAGTAACAGGGTTTCAACGAGATTTGAATTTGGGAGCGCAAGGTCTAAGGTCTACAATGATAATGACTGTTTGATCACTACTAGTCAGAAAACTGTGGCAGGATATTTAAATAAGCGATAACAGGCACGAACATTCCTGTTTAGATTGCAATACGCGAAAATAATCCGTTACACTGTTAGAGTCGGTTAATAACATAAGCATCGACAAAATCTCCTGCGCTAGCGCGTGCGTCTCGACCATGGCCGAGAAATATACCATCATCATCAAAAGTAATGTAATGCACTGAAGCTTTTATGAATAGCAGTCGAGTGACATCTGTCGATCGTAATGATGCCCCAAGTCTCGAGTTACGTGCAGATAGAAAAATTAGTGAACAGACAATAGTTACATCAAAATCCTATCTAGGCTTTGTTTATGTACTCACCGCATGTAACTCGTGTGGAGTTCGACTTACTGCTAACAGAAATTCAATGGATATGATTGTGTTGCCTATATTTCGGAGGCCAGAAAAGTGATGATTCAATGTGCCCAACTCTACCAAACAGATTTAGTCACGTGTCGACTTGACGCATTTCAACCCATTAATCGAAGTGTCGACGGACTGATTTACTTGCCCATCGCGAAGGCGCATTCGAATGTATTCGACTAGATATGTCTGTCCACGAAGCTGATGGCCATACAATGCTATTAGGGACAGAGAAGAGCCGTCTGTTAGCCTACGGATCCCATACACTCACCTAACTAAGAACGAACATAGAATTTGGTTGAAACAAGGCAAAGTTCGGTCATGTCACTCGGCTTTATATTACCTCTCCCCAACCATAAGGCTGACACCTAGTCACTTTGAATTTGGACTCTACCTTGCAGCATTTTCGAACAGAAAGTGGAATAAATCGGATCATAAGAAGTAAACAAACAGAACGGGAAAGTGAAGGTGAAAATCACGTCCAAGTAGAAAGAAATTGAATGCAAACATACAAATTAAAGCGACGCCTAGTCATGTAACTTGTAGACCGTAACACGCCCCCTCTAGACCGAGTCAGCTGGCTATATTTTTCCTATCTTTTCGATAAACCATTGGCTGACGCCTCGGACTTCCTTCCAATCGCTACCGGTCTCGAAGAACAGCGTAGACCGAGGGAATCCATATACGGGCCAGAGCAAAACGTCCCAGCTATGGTGAACAATGTCCCAGGTTCCGATCTCAATACCAACGGTCAATTAACCCCCGCCAGTCTTTGACTGGCTACCAGATACATGGCACGATGACTGGACACCATTTCCAATAATCGTGGTTTTCAAAACTAACCCTACCATTCCGCCCATGTGTACGCATAAAAAAGAAAATCAAATCTATCTCCAGAGTCTTGCGATCCTGAAAATTTTTCGCGTTTTTGTATTGCTATTTGTTCTGCTAATTAGTACTCGATTACTGACGCTCGAGTTTAGATCAACACTGCTGGATATTGCACATGAGTACAACCAGCAATTCGCCCGTTGTTCGTCATCACAACGCGCGTCACCTAATGGGACCTTATGTGGTTGTTCACTCTAAGTCTCACTGGCAGGTTATCGGTTATCCGTGATAGTGCAGTAAGCCTTTATGGCTAAGGGGTATATCGATTCCACTGCACTCGTGCTGACCTTGATAACTAGGGGTGATTGCCCGTTTCTCAGTGTTGATGTCTGTTTTTCTCGTTTCTTTCTGTTTGCTTCCTAACTGCTAGCATCACAGTAAGTCGAAGTTTCTCGTTCGCTATGCGCTCGTTTCCGTTTAACAAAACAGCAAAAAAAAACAATCATTGCTGATATGAATGCCGCATGCGTGATAACAGACCGCGCGCAACTACTAGGGAAGCCAAGCTATACTTATTAATATTACATAGGTATGGAATTTGCGAACGGAGATTCTCTAGTGTTTCGTGGCAGTGAGCCATCAGCCAGTCACTGAGTTTCTCCGCTCTGAGCATTAGAACGCAACCCGTACGGTTTCGTAACGCATTATCATTTTACAATAAAACTGGCATCATTTTATTGGAAGATCAAGCAGTCTGGGGCATTGTCAAAAATAAGATTTAAGATCCAATATTTCTACCCTTCCTGTTTGTCTGTCCGTCACTTTGATCTCCGCCCAACCCGATTCAGACCAACATACTTTTCTGGCATATTTCTCTATTTCGTTTCTTTAAATCATTCTACTAAAACTTGTAACATTTCGAGCATCTACGTCAGCGTTGCATCATGCTGCCTCGTTGTTCGTTGGGTTAGCAATGACCCAGACACGAATAACTAACAGAAATCACAGTTGTGATTCATTTGTGGACTCTTCAATGAGCAGTGTCTATTCACACTCCAGACGACTCAAATTAGATCCTAGTGTACACGAGATCGGGGCGTATAAGTATGAAGATGAGTGGGCAGAGGAGTACCGGGTACGCATACCTGATGAGCGACAACGACCGCGAAACCGGTCGTGTGCTTCCGGGGAAATCTTGTCCACACGTTACCATACTACTTGCTATATATAGAGAGAGAGCACGAAATGCTCTGAGCGCACACACAGTTTTATGAAACTTCTCGCTAACGCATATACGTGGAATCGTGAAATTCAATGTGCGAATGTCTTATCTCATCACTATATTAAGATAATATTCAGATTGGAATTTTTATTTAGGAAAATCGATTTTACGTCGAATAATTTGCCTGAAGGGTACGGAATGCATTTACCGCACGCATAACCACTGTCGAAAAAAATGCACGCTGTGATTTATTTACTAGACGAAATGAGTTGCACATATAGCCGTCGTATTGAGCAATGCTCCTCGATCTGTCACTGAGCAGAGTTCAAACCACGGGAGTTTTGGCAATGAAGTTAACCCAGATCTTTAAATCGGAGTGCAAATTTTGATCTTTCATTCACGAAAACAAGAATGCCACACGGACGATGGCTCTCTGGGTTGGAACATGCGAAAACACTTGCCTACGAAGACTAAGGAGTCAGTATGAGCAAGATGGCCAGAAGAATTCACGGATAAAAGAAAGTTATTTGAAACTTTCAAGGACCCAAGCAATTATACATCCAAGAAGAAACGTGGAATACGAAGAAAAATTTGTGGAGATCAACAGGCAATTTCTACGTGCTCCGTCCAACTAAATACCAAGACCATCAAAGTTGCAAAGATCCATGCAATTGAATATTGCTGTTCACCATGTACAGCAAGCGCTACAAGCAGCAACACATCTACGGTGTCGAAGGATGAAAGTAGTACCTCAGTATCCTGAACGTCACATTTCACATGGAGTGCAATGGGTCAGAAATCACACCAGATGGAAGGCTGAGTGGAATAACGTGACTTTCTGTGATGAAAAAAGTTCCAGCAAGAAGACACCCTTATACACACAGCTCGCGTCAGTTAGACCTGGCCATTACGTCGAAACATTAAGTTCAACGATTGGCTGCTCATATTCCTATATTAACTTCATTTAAAACGTTTGGTGGTCAGCTGGCGAGGCGATTCTATGGAAACGGAAGAGTCTTCAACGCTATTCACGAACTGAGGTCTAGTATCCTCACTGATTGCAGAACATCGAGAGTGAGATAATCAGAAATCCTATTGTATATCTGATCGATGCTTTTCTGGTCTGAGTATTAAAGGTCTTTGCATTTGATCACCAGGTGTCTGTTTTCATCATTGGGTCGGGGATGTACTAAAAGTATTTCGCATCCCTTATGCACATTATTCGAGAGGAAATCGATTTTGCTGAGACTAAATTCAAATTTGTGTACGACCTCAATATACAGGGTGCACCAAGAAGAAGGAAACGGTTACCGAGCCATGAAGAACGGAAGTTTTACATCTCTCACCCTCAACACAAACAAGCACTGACTCTGAGTCTGCAGGCTTGTCGCACACACACACAGACTCGGTAATGAAACTCGCGGCTCATAAATCGAGTGATCTCGGTACAAACGGGATGCTCACGAAAAACAGAAGATGGGTTGAGCCTTCCCTAAGTTCAGATGATAGTGAAAACGTAAAAAGAATAGAATGTAATCAAAGTTCATCTGCTCAGTGCTTCTTGTGGAACTCAGTTTGGTCATTCCAATTTCAGGCAAACATCGCTATGGACATAACGTTGAATGACAAGGCTGAATTAGTTTTTTTAAACGCGTCCAGTCGTAGTCTATCAGTTACAGGTGATGAAGTCAAACGCCTACAGCCTGAGAGAAAGAGACCCGTACCATTACAGTGAGGGAACCGAGGGTCAAGCTCGTGGAGACGGGTTCCATTCACCATAGGCGCCGTTCAGTAATCCGCAGATCTGTGACAACTGAAGAAATGAAAATCGGTTGGCAGATTGTTGTTCAAGCAAAATCTCAGATTCCTATTAGTATACTGGCGCGGCAACGTTTTATAGGTACTTCTTCCGCAAGACTCATTTTACACCGTCTGTGCTTACATCCTTTTAAACTTTACCACGATATTACATTGAAATACAATGACGCGGTCAACTTTGTGCGGAGACAACACCTTTTCAGACGAAGCTGTATTCCATCTTTATGGTGGAGTAAATCGCAAAAATTAAATCTACTGGGCTCGAACACTGCAGAAGCCTGAGGAGAACATCCAAAAAGCTTCAGGACACAAACCAATACATTGTGCCGAGAATACTCACACGAATCCAACCAAAAAGGTTCACAAGTGCTTGGACGTTCATGGGAGGACAGTCGAGCATTTATTTTCGGCTTTCGTATGAATATTCTCCACCAATAATTTTAATTCATTCTCTTTAAATGGTCAATTTCAGACGTAATTTCAAGAAGCTGTCTTACATCGTTCGTTAGCACCTCATTAGTACCGAGACCACTCCACTAATGAGACCATAACTGATCGTGATGACCACCTTTGGGCATAGCTCGTTCACCTGGCCAAGTGACAACTGAGATCATCATGCAAGGGATTCAACCGGGCCTTCGTCTGTTTGCATATGACGACGTAACTCTGACTGAGCTGCTGGTTTCATTACCGAGTCTGTGTGTGTGTGTGTGTGCGACAAACAAGCAAGCAAACTCAGAGTCTGTGCGTATTTGTGTTGAGGGTAAGAGATTGAAAATTTCCGTTCTTCATTGCTCGGTAACCGTTTCCCTTATCTTGGCGCACCCTGTAGTGATGGGACAAGAAATGTGCTCACCAAATCTCACGACCTCACGTACGTGCGTTGGCGAAAATTTGCAGAACAATGGGGAGCGCGATAAAAGCATTTCGTGTACTATGCCATTCATACCGTTCGTTATGTGATTATGATAATCTAGTATGGTAAGCTTATCCTGTAATTCCTCGCTGGTACTGAGTTCAACAAAGATAATGCTGAATTTGAACAACAGTGGCCACCGAAAAATTATTTTCAGTGATTCCCACTCTTGCTTAGATGTATGATATGTGACGATAGTGTTTTGATTTGCCACAGCTGAAGCGATCGCCATACTTCTACCAAGCCCGGATATGTGCACACCAAAGCAACTTAGGTTCAGGCCCTTCAACTGCCTGGGCCAGAGAAGGAACACTCGAGGCGGAAAATGGCCCCTGAAAGTCCACTATCAGTGGCCAATTCGGCATCACCATACACTTACTGACGAACACCACTCCACCCTACCCCCTGTTGTAACAACGAACTTCAAACTACCCAAAGGCCAGTCAAATACCACTAATGCCACCTATATAACATACGGGAGCAAGATTAGGGATCCTGGAAAACAACTGTTCGCTCTCAGGTGTTGTTCTTCTAATGTGACTATGGGACCACTCAAATTTCAACTGTCTGGCTAACATGAATTACTGTAGAGACTGGAAATTAGGCTGACGGTACGACCGCTCTGACAATGAACGGCAGGTTTTTCTGCATAGTCAGATTTAATTAATGATAAACGTAATTCCACTGATATTGGAAAACACTGAGTAATGCAGTTAACGAGTAGTTGCCTGGATTGATCTATAGATTCTTCTTTGACGTGTTTAACTTCAAGAAGAAAGTTGGGGAAGTAAAAAAAAAGATTTTTTTCTAAGTTATTTAGAATCAACGGATTCCAAACCGATATGCTAAGCGAATCGTGCCCGATCGGAAGAGGCAATCTCGAATGGGCATGATACCATTCAGTGTCATCGTGATGCAAAACGCTGACGATCAGCAGGAACAACCTGGTGGCCGGAGGTGTGCGGGGTTCACAATCTGGCGCATTCCAAGGCTCAAGCCCGTTTGTGACTCGTTGGACAGAACACCGCTGACCGTTTCAACAGCTGAGTAGAGTGATCCTATCATGGGTTTTCAATGGTGATTGGTTCGGCGTGAACACCGCATACAGGGTCAATCAATCTTCAATCTTCCAAGCTCGAGGTAGTTGGGCAGCGTTCCGTATGAGCCTCGTTACCTCAACTAAGGGAACATGAACTTAGGTGCCACTTGAAATTGTGATCATTCTTCTCTTCCACCACTGCTGTTGGCACAGCACTCCATGGGCTCGTCAATCTCCTTGAGAGAAGGTGCACCAGCAGCAGGCCCACTGATTGCTGTTTCATAACCATCAGCGGATCACTTCCAGTACGTCTGTATGCCCGCAAAGGAAAGTATGTCATCAACATGACCCTGAATCTCCACGCAGAAATCGTCTGGTGCCGATGAGATCACCGCGAATTCTACGCTATGCCTCTAAGATCAGTCCGGTGGCTTAGAGACGACCTTAATAACTGGGCCCATGTAATCCAACAACGAAACGAGTGGCGGACCGGTGTACTTGTCCTAGCTTGGCAACTTTCGCGGCCGTACAGAGGAATGTGTCAGGTCCACCGTATTCCAGTCGCGGGAGAACATGGGAAGCATACAGCACTTTAAAGGAATTCATAATTACTTGCCCAAAAGACCGACATATCACTCCGTACATACTCCAACCTGAGGTATAAGCCTTGTCGGTGTTGGCTTTGGTCTTGTATTTGTACTTGATCAGATTTTGCGCAGGCAGACGTCCGCATTTCAGTCAAAGAAGATTTAAACTTAGCGTCTCGTCAAACCAATGGAATGAAACGAAAGAACGATTATATATCAGAATTGCCGGGAAATTCGGCTGATACTCGTGCCCGGTTCGTGAGGATTCGGGCCAGATATGGAAAGGTGAAGTTTTTGTAGATTTTGATGCGAGAGGGTATGGGTCGAAAGGAGGAACGTATAAAAGCGAGAGAGTTGCATTTGGATAGATCACTGTGTAAGGGGTTAGTGCTATCTACAAGGATTTTGCGACCAGGTGTAGTTCCCACAACTTAGCAGATGATTCAGTTACAAGCAATAGAGATACCCGACTGATAATAGATAGAATCCAACGAAGAATTTTAAAACCTTTCTTCGGTAGACCAGCAAAAATAACCAGGGGAAGGTAAAGTAGAGCAGGAAAGACAGATTGATAAACGAAAAAGAAATAGCACTCTGTTTAACACTGAAATGCCTAGGCCTTCGGATTTGGTAAGATAACCTGCGTAGTTTTTCTACACAGTTCGAAATGTGAGATGACTACTTCAAATATGCATCGACAGTGATTCCTAAGTATTTTTCAGAACCCATTCTAGCTAGTGGTTCTGTGGAAATGACAGATGGATCACAAAGATGAGTGTACAGTCATGACCGACAATGAGCCATCTCAAGAGATCTTGCTTGTGCGAACGCCATTTGAAGGTCGAGTGAAATGTTTTCTAAGAGCCGTTGTCGTATTACCTAAGACTGGAGGCCAGTGATGAAAGCATCTTCTTGATTTTCCTCTTCCGTTACCGGTTTGAAGTTGCAGTCTTTAGCCAGCGATTTCATCTTTAGCAAGAACTGATTCAGATTTTCGCCCGTTTGTTGTCGACACGAGCCAACATATGCCGAGCAACAATCTCGTTCTTTGGTTTGATATACAGGTTTGCGAGGGTTCCTATGACAGCTTCGTAAGTTGCGTAACCCCTGATATAATCATACACATCGGGAGACAACAGGCGAGGGTTCTCAATTTATTGGGGTTGAGTGATTTTATACTGCCCAGAAAGTAAGTAAACGTATCCGCCCAATGAATCTATTGCTTAGAAGCAGTTGAAGAATTTAGATCACCATCGAAACGTTCGGGACGCAGAATTCGATCCATCTGTTTGTTGAGTAAATCGCAGTGATCTAGAATGACATCACAACGTTCCGAATGAGAAGACTCAAAGAAAAAGAATAGGCTTTATGCAAAAACAACTGAGGTATGCAATCTGGAAGGCAACGATGATTATACAAACAGATAATTTTACAACACAGCGGTTCGGATGTTTTAGAACCTAGTCGTACGCGCTGAATTCTGTTGGTAAAATAATCAGACAACCATGCTAGTAAAGGTGTGAGACAGCCGAAAGGTTCCGGTTTATGGAGGAAGAGAGTTCGCGGGATGGAATTAAAAGCGGATGAGTAGTCTAGAAAAGTACATCGCACAGACTTCGCTGATCCATTTACCGATCTGGTTATATGGTGGACTAATGAAACGATAGTATCCACACTGGGCCTTTTCGATTTATAGGCAGACTGTAACGGGTTACTGGGAGAGATTGCAGAAGTATTCAAACATTTTAGAATGGCACGCTCTGCAAGTTTAAGGCCAGATGAGATGAGAGCAATGGGATGAAAGCTATGACAACAAAATTACAAGGTTTGGGTACAGGAACAATGGTGACTGGTTTCCAGCAGTCGGGAATAGAAAATAAGTACAAAGATTTGCTTGACAGAAGAGTAAAAATATCGGTCAGAACAACAGCACTGCTTCAAGAGTGATGACGATAGGCCATGAGGACCGATACCTGAGGTTATTATGGAAGTACGAAGAAGCTTTAATACTTTTCTGTAGAGAACCGCGCTAAGTGAACACCATATTCTGGAATGATTTTAATTGGAGAGTCATTTGATGAGTGGATGAATGTACTGTTGATACTGTCAACGCCCGTGGCAAAGTTCACTTGTTTCGTTTTCTTTCCACACAGCAGCCGAATGTTTTCCTATAGTAGGTTACTGTTGTGGCTGCATAGAAGTTAACTAGCATACAGCGAGTCCGTGCGTTTAATTTATTTCCTTATCAGAAAAGAGGTGTATCCTATTTTAGAATTATCCTCGGCTTTGTGGAAATATTCCTTTCGTATTTTTAAGGATTTCAACATCGTAGAAGTGGCCCAGCCGTTACAGAGAAAGAGGGTTTCTAAAAGGCAGCACATGTCGAGAATTAAATTGACCATCTCCACGAAAAGTTTGACATTGCTACTCAGTGACGATTCGAAAGAAAACCAGGAAGATGCACGAGAAAGGGATTTCTGCAGGGGAAGAATGTCGTCACATGAAAAATTTCGGAGACGGATTCTCACTTGACTGGGTGGCCTGAAACAGCGGAAAGCAGACCGACAGTATAGCTAAGACCTCAACAGAAGCAAACAATGGTCACTGGTTGAGACAGGTGCACACAACTTCAGTGAGGATAATTCAGGACGATTGGTTATAATCCTGTCTAAAACGGAGTTGCCTCTGGTTGGAGAAATACAAACATCAATTAAATCAAACGTAGTGAGGGGTTGCGTGGAAGTATGGTTGAAATCGCCTACTATGATGTGCAAATAGTCGTCTAACAAAACAAGAAATGGTAGAAAAGAACCATAGAAAGATGAAATGGCGTTCTGGATGCAAAACGGAGCCACATATAAACTTGTTATGATGGTGCTCCTATGTCGAGGAAATTAAGGATGGCATTGCATAACTAAACAATCAATACCGTTCATCGAGTATGAATAAACGGCTTCAGACTTGCCACACCGGGTGGAGTTGATATATGTGACCACCCCGCCTTCAGTCTTCTTGCTGGTGGAATTCCTCTCCTGTCAGGACAGTTTGGAGCCATTTGTTGACGCGAGCAGGTCAGCAACACAGGTTTAGCCACGATTCTTGTATGAATGCAAGAACGAAGAAGAAGGGTTAGATCCGACAATTTCGCGAATACAGAACGTATGTTGGTACTCAACAGAGACGGGACGGACATCTTCGTTGGAAGGATGCAGTTAAGGGCATCCTGCCGGCCAGCAGAGATGCGTTTTTTGGGTCGAAGGGGAGTTCCTTGATATGGATGATCAGTTAAGTCAGACTGATCAGAAAATCTAATATTCTATTTGAGCAGAAGTATCTCTGACTGCGTATAGCGACGTACAGTGATCGTAGCGTGTAAATTCCTTTAGTGCGATGAGGTGGTGATTAACACAGTAATTTAGCGCAGTCAGTCAAGGGGCGCACGAGTTGAGACCATCGCTACCTTAAGGTTTGCCTCGCAGTTCGACGTGCGGATGGGTGTCCGGTTTAAGCTGTAGGACAAGCCACTCTCTACCATCCTCACACTCACATAATTATACTTTTCTAAGTTGATGGTGAGTTGCCGTGTCTCGGACTAATGCTCTAGTGTGTTCAAATCGTACTGTAAAGCCTGACGGTCAACATCTGACCGGATAGCTCCCCAGATTCTAAGGTCATCCGTGCAAATGAGGCAAGATGATTGAAAAAGGGATGGCAGGTCGGTTATACACAACAAGAAAAGTAGTGGCCCCAAAACCGATCTCCGGGGAACTATACTAGAGGCAGGGAAAGGGCGCGATACTGACTGAGAGACTCTCGCGGAAAATGTTCTTCCTTTAGGAAATCCCCAATCCAGTGAATTAATGGAGCCTCAACACCAAGAGCTCCGGGTTTCTTCAATAGTCATCTATGCGGCATCTTGTCGAATGTTTTTCTGAGATCAACAAAGATTGCGTCCGTGGGGTGTCCTGGAGCCTTGTCTTCTGACCAGTATTTATGGACAAACAGCAGAGTGGATATGTTGTTAAGAACAAAGTAGTTGGTGACTCCTAGTATGTTCACTGAGGCGGAAAGCAACTAGACGTTTAAGCGTCTTGCCAACGACCGATGTTAAGCATATAGGAAGATACCTAACGGCAGCCGCCTTCGAATCGGCTTTAAATAAAAGAACAATGATGGCCTATTTACATTCCCTAGGTAGTCGTCCGGCCAACATCGGCGGGCAAAAGAGTCTTGTGATTGGTTGGATTAATTTTTCAGCCGGTTCTTTTGTCCGCAGATGATAAGCACCGTGCGGTCCTGAAGACTGATCAGTTTTGAATGAACGCAGTGTTTCAGCTACGTTCCTCTCGATAAATTCGGAAAAGGGCATTATAGGAACACTATTGTGCACCTCTGAAGGAGGTGGATGTTCTGGTGCATAAACAGATTCGCAGTGTCTCGCCGGGTTTTCCGCTTCACGATAATCCGCCTGCACCAATTAACTGCCATCTATCAGCGCTTGGATGACAATCGTGGTTCTTATTCTACGTTTCAGATAAGCAAACAAGCGCCTTGGAGCACACAGGGAGTCAATTGCAAGTGTTTCCTCGAACGCACACCGCTTCAAACGTTCGAGTTCAGAGCACTGATTGCGAATGCCTCGATAATGCCGATATTCTGCTCCAGTTGAATGAAAGAGTTGCCAGGCTTGATTTCTGCACCAAAGAAACTTTTTCAGCTCCAAGTCAAACCACGTAGGTCACTTGGAATGTGGAGGACGCCGAAACAGAGGTGCAAATGATTTACACGATTGAAGTATCAATTCTCGAATGGACTTTCAGGCCTATTCAATGTCATACAGGTTACTAGGGTATCAAGGAATAGATGCCGCGGACTTACATACTTCATCAAACGCATGCGTTAAATACTAGGTGTACCCTCCACTCCTCGTCACCAGCGTATAACCAGAAGCGAATAGTCAGTACTTCCAAGAAGTGGTCTGAACAGGTTCTCTTCAGTATCGGAGCTGCTAGGATAGATAAATAGGTCCAAAATGGAGTGGTGGACCCCTCGAGAACGCGTCGGTTGAGTGACATGCCGATACAGCGATATGTCCTGGAGAATCCGAATGATTTATCGAGTAAACTGGTCCGCATTAGGTAGACATCGTTGATTCGCCCAGTCAACGTTCAGGAAATTGAAGTCGCCAAGAATGAGACAATGGCCACCCGCGGCTAATCCACGTATACTTGCTTGGTGAGTCCACTGCGGGTATTCGATGAATGAAACCAACGGACGCATACCCTTAGGCAGCCAGTTTTAGATGACTCCATAAGGATTATCTATAGTCTTTTGAGTCGGAATAAGAACCTAGTAATGATGGTACATCCGAAATGACGAACCGAATAACACCACCTCCGCCTCTGGTTTGGTTCCTGTTTGCATGGTAGAGTGCATAGCCCGCAACAGCCACTTCCGAATCCAAAACATGTGCCGTGATCCACGTTTCTGTGAAGGAAACCAGCGCCAGTTTATGGTGTAACACTCAACACTCCAGCCCGTCCGGTTTCTCCAGAAGACCCCGGACATTCGACAACATGCTCACGGCACGTCCACTTCTCCCCACAGGCTGCACGCGAGACACCACTAAGAGTTCGTTGGAAGAGGTGGCTGACAAATGACGGTTAGTGGCTGCCACTCTCGCCAAACCCGAAATTCCTATATAAATAAGTTCGTTTCTCCATTTGCACGGCGCTCCCGAAGCTCACTGATTACCATCTTCACCGTATTCCTTGCCTCAGGATCAAAGTCACGTGAAATTCGTACTTCTTTTGATTTGTGTGATCTTTGGAATAACCAACGAGCCTCCTCATCAGAACCAACAGCTACCTTGAACGACCTGGGTTTGCCGTCTTCCTTTAATTTTCCGAGCCTAAATACTGCTATAAATCGCTTTTTTCAAACTCCTTATCTTCCTGAATGAACAGTTACCCAAAAACTTCACACGAAAGTGCGAAGTTATGATTAGAACGTTCTTTTGCGGCGTTTACCCTAGCCTCTGAAAGGTTTTAAACCCAGAAACATTGTGTTCTCGGCGGAGCAGTATTTGGCTGTCGAGGTGTCACGTTCGTCCATGATTTAAGGGACTGTAGCTGATGTGCGCTGAGATGCAGACGCAACCTCATTGTTCGTTGGGTTAGCAGTGACCTAGACACGAATAACTATGAGAAATCACAGTTGTGATTCATTTGTGGGCTCTTCAATGAAGAGTATCCATTCGCACTCCAGACGATTCAAATTAGATTCTAGTGAATATATATATATATATATATATATATATATATATATATATATATATATATATCACATCAAATACGACAACAGTGCAGTAGGCACACCGTAACTGTGCGAAATGAGGTCAAGGAGCATAATTCCAAATTTTCAAAAATACTGATCAAACAGCAGCTCGAGTAATGTGAACCTACGTACATGTTTAACGCGAATTTGTGGTGTACTTGTTTTCTCTCTCTCTCTCTGTTCAAAAGAGCCCTCTCGACCCGTTTCCAAAGTCTGGGTTTGTTTTATCTATTTTCCGAAGAAATATAGCTTCCTTTTGTCAAGATTGATGAGGAAAAATTTCGAATTTAGTGTCAACCTCAGATGCATCTCCGTGAATGCTATTAAAACAGACTCAGCATTGTGAGTTCACATGAATACATGCATTCATACGCACACATGCAGATAGGAAGACAGAAAGAACCATGGCACAGCTCTGTTTCACGTTACCACTTGTATCTCACAGTGATTGCCGAAGGGAACATGAACAAGTTATACATCCAAACTGTTACAGTGATGAAATGTTGTCACGACACACCGTGTACCATAGCAAACCCGTAGGCATTAGGAATCATCCAGTGGAATCAGTGAAGACTAAATATAATCAATTCAAGTTAGCTAACAGTTACTGACACTAATGCGGTTTAGGCTGATTAAAGTTATCCCGCAACCGTAAGTAAATTTTACGGCTCGCGGCGTCCGACTTTTCCATGTGAATGCAAGTGGATTTTCCATTACTTACTGAATTTGTTGGTTCGGTTCACGGGAGCCACTTGCGGACAAAGAGTGGACCAGTGCTTTGGTCCGCACGCGAACATGAAATAAAAAGAAATAATATTTAACACGGGAATACCAGAATGGTGGGCTAACAGATCGATCAAAAAGTTACGAGGAAGTCCAATGATTTTATCGACCGATTCGCCAACTAACTGACTTCCGAACACTGCAGCCGTTTCTCAGATGCGATTCCCTTTTAGTTTCATTCTATTTTGAGTTCGTTAGAAAGTAAGGCTATTAACCTCACTGCCGATCTAGCCCTAACTTCAAATCTACAGCCTGTTTGTTACCCTCGGGCTCTTATCCCCTACCCCTTCCCTATGTGAAATACAAAGAACTCTGCTTATTTGCGTAGGTCAGACGATCATCATCATAGAACTTGAACGGTTACGTCCTGCGTCCGTTCCCCACCACCGCTAATCGCTTCCGTTCTCGTCAGCCTCCGATTTACCGCAGCCCTTCACAGAAATACTGTATACTGTTACATTATTATTAATCCCTAATCCCTTCTCCAATGGTTTATCCGTGTGAACGAAATTCAAAAGGACAGCCATCCAAATCAGGTGTCTCTAAAAACTTTCCAAACGGCACTATGTGCAGGGATTGATGAATCACCCTGGAAACACATCACCAGCGAGGCTGAAGTCCGCATTCTTCCAACCCGCGGACAAGGTGCCTTTTGAAGGCTGATCAATGACAAGGCCCGCATATTCCACATAACAGTACAGTCATGACACGTGCCCATGAACAAATCAGTCCATCACACGTCACTGGTCACATCAACCACTGACAGACAGCCTGCTTTCAACCCTTCGCCCTAACCCACCAACCAATCAGACTTATTTGTTTTGCTGACTGTCCTTCGGACTCCACCTTTCATGCACAAACCTCAGGTCATCCGACCAACCTGCACTCGGAAGCACCAGACTCGAGTTTCGCTCTTGTCAGAGCTCATCAGTGGTGCATATCCTCTGCCACACCCAGGGTTTGAACCCGGGCCCTTTCACCTCGAAGGCGTGTGTGTTACCACTGCGCCACCCCGCTCCCGTCCGGACTGATCCGAATCGCCAAGGTAAGCTTGTTCAGATGTCGACCTCTGTAGAGAAGGCCTGACTCGGTGGGAGGCATTCGCTTGGAGTTAACGGGGCTGATACCGTGTCTCCATTCGAAGCTGTCGTGGTAACACACGCCTTCGAGGTGAAAGGGCCCGGGTTCAAACCCTGGGTGTGGCAGAGGATATGCACCACTGATGAGCTCTAACAAGAGCGAAACTCGAGTCTGGTGCTTCCGAGTGCAGGTTGGTCGGATGACCTGAGGTTTGTGCATGAAAGGTGGAGTCTGAAGGACAGTCAGCAAAGCAAATATGCATCAATCCCACACACTACTCGCAAGTAATTGCGTGATTATAAATCAGACTTATACTGTGAGCCGACTTAACCAACCATATCTGAGCATCACGATGGGCAATCAAGAAAAATGCCATGTGTCGAGGTATTCCTTGCTTCGTGTTCTATAATGTGTTGATTTTCGATTATAATTGAATACGGTTTCCGCACATTGTTCGTGGTTATTTTTCCGTTGGGAGTGGATAATCGAAGAATCGCTGACCGGAGATAATCCACAGGTTTGCGCGTCGATACAACACTATTCAGATCATTCTTTGATACACATTACATAGTACGTCATGTTTTTCCGCCTTCTTATAACCTGTCTCCGTGTAAGCACAGAAACAATAAGCTGTTCCTTGTGCAAATCGGCACCTTGACCCTACTTCATAGTAAATCTACTGAACCATAGTTTACCCCTTCTACTGCATGTCCTATTTATTCGTGTGACACAAAACTAGGTGAATGATGAGACCTGGGAACTTGATTAATCCACAGTGAGACACTCGAATTAGTTAGTGTGATTGATTCCCTTGTTTAGAATATCTCACTCCCGAAGCAAACACATACATACACACACAAACTACGTTACCTTAACTTAGTAAAGATTTCGCAGACATGCCCCTCTCCATTGGGAGCGTTCAGTGTTACGGTATTTTTGTAATAGTGTAGACCATCAAGCTTTTATTTCCAGATCACCCCGATTACTGGGCTTGCCGTTTATCTCGCCTATATTTATCACCAGTCGAAGTGGCATGAATAGTGCACACGTGTCTATCGCCATACTCAACAACAATCATTCGGGAAATTTTTGGATACGTCATTGACTCACTCAGTAAGTTGTGTTGAAAATGAATAATTACCAAATATGAAAACCAGAACTTTCGATCTTTCCCAACTTCTGGATACAGCAGCATGTCTTTTTCATTACCTGGCAGTAATTTTAAGTTGAAGAAATATGATATTTTGACCATTTGCGACTGAGTTCTGTAAACGCCGAAGAAATGAGGTCTCTGGTCAAAGTACACTTAAATTAGGGTTCATTCAACATTACTTGAAATTGTTACTATCCAGAAGAAGACACATGTGGTCCGGTCGAGCATGTGTAATCTTGGAGTATATTGGTGGAAGCGATTTTTTTAAGTCCAGTCTCATGCGTCGAATTTGCGTTTGAGTGAGGTCAAGTATTTATAACTCTGTAACTGCAACTTCAGCTCTTCAGAGTTGCTGAACTCTCAAGTGATATTCTTAGTGCCATCTTCAACTTCCGTCGTTCAGCTGGAACTGTTTACGTCCGGTGGTATGGTCGCCTCTCCACTACTAAAGTTTCCCTGAAAGTAAACGAAACATGCAAGCTTTGCTGAGGTTGAGAAGTCAAGCATTATTCTCACTTAATCAAGGCAGAGGTAAAATGATTGGATGTGTAGCTTGCAGCATAACGCACGAGAACTAAGAACCCCAAGTTTCTATGGCCAGGAAACTAAATCCCGCAACGATGACAGTGTTGTAGATTACCTTAGCGCCACTTTTATACATCCTTCCAGTGACTGTTAACCTTCGTCTTCTCTGTGTTAGTAAATACTTTGAATCTTTCTCTACGTCCGGCATATTTAATATTCTTAAATTCGAATCTTCTTTTGCAGGATTGGATGGCATTTTTCCTGCAGTTCTCAGACATGGGACTGCGCAGCTTGCGGAACTCACGGCAGTTGTCGTTTCATGAATCTCTACAAAAATTTTCAATCTCTGATTTCTGGTAATCAGTCACTATCATTCCAATCCTCAAAGAACCGAACATAACTGACACAGAAAAATGTTTTCGTCTGATAGCTTTTACACAGCAGCTCTAAATCTGTGCTTAATCATCTTGAAACCCGCCTCAAGTTACCTTCCAACTCTTGTCAGTTTGCCTACAAACACAAAAGACCCACTCTCGATTATCTCATTCCTTCAGCCCACTTCACCACCGAATCCCTAGGCAGAGTCACCAGCTGTGTTTCTTATTATCGCTTAGCCATTGATTCAGTACCCCATTCTTTTCTTCCTTTTAAGCTTCAAGCTTTCAACCGTCCCTCACAAGTTCTTGTCTGACTCTATTCTCACAACAGAATGCGGAAAACCAAGGTAAAGTAAAAATGTTCCAAACCACCTGTCAACAATTCTGGAGTACTCCGAAGTGATGTGCTGTCTTTCTTCCCGCTTTCCGCGCACATCAGTGATCTACCAGTTTTCCCCCCATCTGTGGTATTTAAATACACTGACGATATGGTTCCTTGTCAGCTTATTAGCGAACTCTCGGATTTTCGAGAGTTTCGTGAAAACCCATCTCAAACAGAACACTTTTCCATCCGAGCTGATGTAAAACTGAGCCCCTTCAAATGCCCTGAATGTGTCTTCGGCAAAATTACCGTCCTCATTCTCCACATATTCTGCTTTCGTTAATTCCAAATCCCTATCCAAAGTGAGCTCTGTCAAGTACTTGGAAATCAACCTTGGTAAAAATCTACGATGGACAGCACACATCCGAAACCGTTTTGGGAATCTGCAACGTATCACTTTTCAAATAGGCAAACTCAGACAGTTTCGGACAACACAGAACGTTATTTCCAAGTTCGTCCTCCAATGAGTTCTTCCTATCCTGATTCTTCTGGTCCCGTGCAGTTTCCCCCGGTTTACTGAAACTGGATCTTAAAGCACTGCGTCGTGGCTTGAGAATTATAAACTCCGTCTCTTCTATCCCTATTGACACTTCTGACTGACTCGTTGATCAGTATATCCGGTCTTCTTTGGACCTAGGCTACAAGATAATCCAGAACCCCATTCTTTCGTTACACACAGGTTTGTCCTTTCGTCGCTCCCATTCGTCCACTCGTTCTGCGTCTCGGCAGCTTGCCTCGGGAATAAATCTGCACAAAAACTCCTCCATGCTCCACCTTGTTCGCGTTTTGACTAATGGGGGGGGGATAGAAGCTCAGTTACAAAGCCTTACAACAAACTTAGTTTTACACTCTCATCTACTGAAACAGACTCCGGTTGGGGCCTATTTGTGGGCGTTCCACCAAATATTTTTGCTTGCAATGGCTGGAATGTAGCCTTCGTGCCGGCACAAGTCTACTATAAAAGCAAATTGTAATAGTCACCGTAACGGATGTAATTCTTATTCAACAGAAAATTAGTTTAACTATTGACGAGTGGAGTGATCACCACTTGGACTCACTGATGAGAATCTATCGACTGAACACAAACGTTCTTGATTCACAGACGTCGATCTGATCGATCCAAAAATTGTGAGAACTCTTGCAAGGGGACGATAAATAGCAGAACTCAAAGCTACGGGAACATGTGAAGTGTAGTACAGAAAATAACAGACAAATCCGGATCTATCGCTCTAGGTTAGCGGTATATCTTCAATCATTACATCTCTTGAGTCACGTATAAATTTGAATGCTTAACCAATCACTGATTAGGGAGTGTTTCATGAACCAAGTACCCCCAACGTTTGCAACACCCGAAACAAGACTCGTCGGACAGTTTACTCATGATCCTGAGTGATGAATCTAACCGTAGCTTACTTTTACACAGACGAACAATTAGGAGCATCGTTAGTCTAAGAGCATCAGGCCGTTCGTCGAATATGAAAGCAGATTTTAAATGTACTTTTATTCTTCACGGCATACAGAGCTGTTTTGGAAATTCGGCGTGACCTCACCTTAAAAGGGATGGAATCAACCAAAAGAAAGCAAGCAGTATCAGAACAGGAAGATAATCAAATAGTTTTATATATTCTTTTTCTGGTACATAGATTAAATTGTCTTGGATAAATTAAAATCGCTTGCTTTTCTGACTGGTTTAAAGACATGACGAAGAAACTACATAAATCTGGTGCGGCGATTTACGGAATAGTTGGATATTTGTATCAGAATTATGTTTTACATAAGCGAAATTGCCACTGGCCAGAAGTGATAAGCTTATACAACCAGCAATAAATCTTTCATTTGATAAGCCGTCTACATTAATAGTTATTTGATACTATCTATTTATTACATATATATATATATATATATATATATATATATATATATATATATATATATATATATATATATATATTCGTCCCAGACGATGAAAGACTCCTAGAGTTGTAATTCAAAAATGTAGACTTGCGAGGCTCTACAGCAGCGGAAGTGATTGCAATGTGAGTTTTACCACAAGAACATGCTCAACCGAAGATCGTACACCAGGCATGTAATCCAGCAAAAGGGTCATACCGGCGGCTTGGAAAATTCCCCCTAATGTAAAACTCTAGCTTTTAGGAAGTAAAGTGGCACATAGCAATTCCCAGTGTTTGTTGTCTGATTGATTCAACAGGTAATGGAGTTTTGGTGGGACACGTTACGCAACGACATCTTTTGCGAAACGGATCAAGTAAACAAGTTCATTAGTTATTATTCCTCGTTTAGCTGCTGCTTGCTGAACGAACAACGGAGGTTTTTCTAGCACCCACAATAAGCCACGGTTTCTCACGTCAGTTCCGGTATCAGTTAATCATAACTAATAGTGTCATGCTGAAATCATAAATCACTTTAGAAAATGTATTCCCTAATCTAATAAAATCTGCCCTTTGTTTTAATTTTTCCGAGCGATTCCTTCGGTCGTGTCACACAAGGGTCATAGATATTCATTGATACAAGATATGGAAGAAAAGGAATATTCACAGCAGTGTTACTGATGAAATTCTTCATTTATTTTCCGATCAAAATCTCGTGGTTACTTCGTTTTCATTCGCGCTTCACTTAGAAGCGTTTTGAAACTATAAATAAATAAATAAATGAATATCATATTTTACTTCTTTTTTATTTAATATACAACAACTAAGGAATGCGGTCGCGGCCAATGAAAGGCTGCCAAATGGGGAAGTGACCAGTGATGGCAGGAATCGAAATCGGATCATTGTTGTCCCAAGTTCACGATCACGATAACTGAAGAACTGACGGTGAGTTTTATAATTATCGTTTTCGATTATGTGCTCAGCTTCCGATCAATAAAGTTTCCGTAGTTGAAACAAGTTAGGTCAAAAAGGTAAGGACTGCAAGGAGTCCATTACCAAAAGTAGTTACTCTACTTTACCCTCAGAAAGCTTAAAGCGCGCCTTTGAAGCCGCCATTATCGGGTCACTATTTTATTTCGTACTAGAAAAAACGATTTCACGTTTATTAATAGCAGTCTTCTACAAATTCACGTGTAAGAAATGCACAAACTGCGTTCAGCTCATCAAACTACCATTTTCGTTCTCCAGCTTTTCTCGTCGTTTAAGGGCCTATGGCGATCGTTCAGGACTAAATGCCGATCATTAAAAGCATTCGGTGATCGTTGAAGATTTAACGGCGATCATTTAAGAGCTTTAGACAATATTTAAAATAACGGCTAATTTTGTAGTTCGCTACCCATGCGCCCAGTGTGGTTGATAGGTGGGAAGATCAATCGTTACCTATATTTTGTGACTGCGGATCGATATACGCTGAATAAGGCTGTTGTTAACCCGAAAGGTGCGCGCATCTGGTCACTTTTCTCACGCTCACTGTCTGTGCTCACCACACTGTTCGGTTACCCGGATTTGTTTACAAAAAAAAAAACAGTTCGAGTGCATAGACACAAGAGCATATGGTCGATCCGGTCACTTGAGGTGTGACCGTTTCGCGGTACTGAGGAGCAACACACGCGCTTTCTGGTCAACTGTGTGCTTTCATCAACCTTTCATCGAGCGAGTCTTTCACTACTGGCTTTACCGCATGTTCGGTGTGCGTGCAGACTAGTCCGTCTGACGTGCTTTCACTTTGGTAGACCAATGCACACACAAACTTTGCGTCAGTAAGTGCAACTTTCTCTCTGCCAATCGCGTCTTATTTCCAGACCATATTTGACACGAATAATGTGAAAAAAGTTTATCGAATTACGCAAAGGTTTTGAGCAATATAAAACGGAGAAACGCGCTTTCATTGCTTCATCCCTCTCCCGTTTCCCAAAATGGTACAATGCTCCGCACCTGAGTGCTCATTTCTCCATCAACGCGAAAACAAAAAGAGCGTTTGATGAAAGACACCTATATGAACTTGATGCCAAGGTTATGCATGTCAAATAAACCGGTATTTTTTCTGGTCAGCCTACTGCCAATCAGCACCGATGTTCCTGGCGCATTGCTGATGTCTGGTGGGAACATCCAGCGAGCAATGATGAGGTTCGTCACTGTGTGTTCGGTGCTGATAACCGCTCTCTGAACGGGATAGTTGCTCAACACCGTCCCCAATGGCTCGGGCACGTTATGCATATGCTTGCCCATCGTTTACTCTTTCGGGCTCTTTTTGCACGTGCTGAATTCGGCTGAGAGAAGCAGCACGACCGTCAGGCTATGACTTGGCGCGCGAGCATACAGAAGTCAGCGTCGGTTAGTGCTTTTCGCCTCTCTGGTTGGAACCCAAAAAATGAGGACTGCCGTTGGTTAGAGACGCTGAGATATGGCTCGGAACCGAATCCAGTAGCGCGAATACTGTATGGCCTGTCTGTCGACTTCCCTTTACCCATAAACAAACGAAAAACAGACAAAAACCCCACAGAACGTGAACAG
The DNA here is from genome assembly GCA_948099385.1 of Fasciola hepatica. Taxonomy (NCBI): domain Eukaryota; kingdom Metazoa; phylum Platyhelminthes; class Trematoda; order Plagiorchiida; family Fasciolidae; genus Fasciola; species Fasciola hepatica. The sequence continues at coordinate 13,641,865 of CANUEZ040000182.1, forward strand.
TAAAAACAAAATCGCCTTTACTCGTTGGCCTCTTCATGATGACTCTTAATCCTTCCTCGACCTTGTAATTTTTTTCCGTTGTTGTTGCCTTGGCACTATGCTTGTTCTCAAGCAGGTATTATATATATATATATATATATATATATATATATATATATATATATATATATATATATATATATATATATATATATATATATATATATATATATATATATAAGTAATACGAAATCCCATATTCCCAAATCGTGTATTTCATCATCTTCCGGTTGACCACTCGGAAGTATCGTAGAACCTCGGTAGTGGGACGACTAGTTGGCCAACACCGTCAAGTGCTACGGGAGCCTTTGAAGCACGCCAAGGGAAATCTTCCCGGAAACTGGCTTTATCACTAAAGGCAAATGCGACGCCGTGGCGTCCGGCATTGTCTGCTGAGTCGCTATGATGAAGCCAGGAAGTTGTTCCTATCTGCAATTTTCATGCGTCGAGTGCCAGAGTCAGGTATGTGGACTTTTGAAACACAAGATATGCTGATACTGCAGTTTTACGGTGTCCTCACGCCTAACAGTGTTCGTACATTCCAACAAGCTATATATGCCCGTTTGCTACAGTCGAGTATTCAAGCATGTTGTCTTGACACCTCGACCGCTAAAGCACGAGGCTTGCCGGAAACACCGCAGCATGATCAAAGCGCATGCGGGTCCAAAATTATTAGCGAAGATTCTCGGGAACGTGGCTCAAGGCTGTGCTCCCAGCACCGTTTAAGACTGTTGTACTACTGGGTCGCTTAGTCTGGTATACGAGGTTAGCTGACGATAACTCATTCGGTTTACTCGTTCGAGGATGCACACCAAAGTGCAACGGTCAAGACAGAAGGGTTGTTCCAGGTGAGTCGGTGACCTGTTGTATAGTTCACTCGACTCTTCCGCTTTATTGGCCAACCAGGAGTGATTGGACAATTTCCACGCAAATACAACACTAGAAAAGCAACGATACTCAACCAACATCTACAAAAACTACTTGATGACGTGTATTACTGTGTCACGTCATTATTAACAGATATACTGGTATTCAAAAGAACAACAAGAATATGAAAATCCAAACTAGAAGCAAATGGTCAGGAACTTCTGTGCTGACTAGGCAAATACTTTAATAACTTCAACAGAACAAGGATATACTTTTGAAAATTGGTGCTGACTGTAGCTCAGGTTGATGTTGCTCAAAGGCTTCCGGGGCGTACAGACGATGTCACCTCGACTGGTGATGAAACGTTTGCAACCTAAACGCCAAGATCAGTGACCAGAAGCCGTTAAGCAAGACCAGGGATGTGAAGCTGTCGTGACGAGCAATTTCCCTCTGCTGCCAAGTCAACTAACAAACCAGGTCATGCATAAGCAATGGGCACGTATTTCTCTGCAAACAAATATCATAGAGGACAGAATACGACAGTGAGTCTAAGTAATTTCTTCGAGGTTGGAAGTAATTTTCGGGATTACGGATGATAAACAGTTTTGCGTTTCACCACCCTCCTGGGAGTAATCTGCTCGCAGGGTCTTCGACCATGTCTCATTCACAATGAACAACTGACTACTGCAGATTGTTTCAGTAGACAGAAACTGAAGACAAACAACAGAAAATGAACGCCCTAACGACGGTGAGACATGAAAACATACATATAAGTCCGATGAACAACGACCCGGGGATACAAAGGATTCTTGTTTATGTTACTGTCGCCATCACTGATGGGGTGTATATCTTAGGATGAGTGCTTGAGTGGGAGCAGTTCGCACGCACAGTCACGATAGGCTGCAGACCCTGACGGGCTGCTTTTGCGCGCTCAATTAGAGGTTGGTAAAACCAACTGGGATCGGCTTCGTTAAGAACAATGAACGAGATTGTCTCTTTGGATAGAACCCAAGAGGTCCGAACGCCTCCTACATACACCACTAGAATGGTTCGTTTTGGCCGAGTGAATCGTAGTCACGGTCGCACTCGTATCGATCTAGCTCGTACTCAAATTTAAAACTTCGAAGATGGGATTAGAGCTCTAGGAGTCATCGTATAACACCGTGATATGCAGCAGTCTTTCAATGCCAGCAAAAAAATAAAATACTTGAGGGTTATCTGTTGATAAGGTTGTACATAATTATTATCGTTGTCTACTGTTGGGCATCTGATGCGTTTGGTGGTAAATCCCCAATACGTGAAAGCCGTTTCACAAAAACAGACCAGCTAACACACTTGAGCTTATGTAGGTTCATCGACTTTCGCATCTGTCATTTCATCGGATCCCGCGTCGTACCAATGAAATGAGATCCTTCACACGTCATTTCAACCCGCATGAACCGCTGACTAGTTTTCAGCAAACTGTCAACTGCAAAAAAAGTTCGTATGCTACCTACCCATTACCTGCTAAAACTCAGGACTTCTCTAAACCAGGTCGCTGAGATATTTCGTTGTCATGTCGTAAACTAAGGGAGAGGACAAAAAACCCAATTCAAATTACCAATGCTTTTTGTGCACAATCTTCTACGATGGGCTTGCCTACTAGGACCATGCCAACCAGATGGTCAATTAATGCACAACTAAACACTGGCCACTCAGGGCAATAATGTTGTGTCAAGTGAGTGGTGGAGTTTTCTGATTTTGGCCACTTCTGCCATGCTAGTTTCCCGTTGCATTCTAACTTCCGTGATCTGGACAGACCGTAACCCGAATCCCAGAGCTCAGAATACAAATAACCCATGGAACGTCTTCCTTTTATTTATCTACATTATTTTCACTGGCAACTCTTTTCTGATTTTTTCTCTTTGAGTTTCGATTTTTTTCGATTCTGATTCAGTGATGTTTTGAGGTAGCAGCTGAAAACATCACTGAAGTGCAGGGCTAAAGGTTGGAAAAAATCTTAACGTCTTCTATCTCTATTTCACAGTACTAATAATCTTTAAACATACACACGCGTACAAACAAACATAAATATGCATACATACATACAAGGCTAAAGTAGTACCTAGAGAAGCTACTAACGAATGATCAGAGAAAAAGCATCGATCAGTAGAAAATAATATATATCTTAAGATAGCTTCATTCCGATTAAGATATATGTCTGTGTGCGTGTGGATGACTGTGTGGGATCTTTATGTATGTATATGCCAATGCACAGGCGTGGATGTCCCTCCGAAGACGGAGTAGATTGGAACGATAGGAACGGTGTTCACAATCAAGGCCCGCGGAAAGTTGGCGAATCAATGTCGTAATAACGAGGCCGCGGCATTCAACAGGATGCAAGACCCAGTATGATTTCGTTCAGTTCTGGGAAGACCGAGTAACCGGTTTGGGCAATGAATAAACATCCAAACGACGTTGGCGTCCGATAGGAATGGATTCACGGACACGTTTCAATTCGTCGAAATCGATATCAGTTGCGATGATTTCCTCCTGAGGGAGAGAAGATATCCAAAAATAGAACAAGAGTTAATTGACAAAAAAAAATCGGAACTATATATATATATATATATATATATATATATATATATATATATATATATATATATATATTGTGGAAATTATCCCCATTTCGTGGGCTGCCTCACAGGTAGAAACTTAGTCTCACGCATGATATGGGCTATAAACGGCTACGGACAGTAGAACAAATTCCAATTGAAAAACTGTGTTTATCGTAAATTCGTGGTTCTATATAATACAGTATACACAAATATATGAAGGTAGATGACTCACAGCCAGGTGAGCAACTAAGAACAACAGTGCATAAAGCTACCCGGTAGATTGGAACAGAGCAGTCATAAACAATCCACTCAGCAAGTAGTCAAACGAGACTGTAACGAAGCGCAGTTACGGTCACAGCAAGGACAGTAACTCAAGAACCCTTCTAGCTAACATCAAATATTCACTTCAGTCACTGAATAAGAAAACAGTCTGTAGTTAGAATATGTAGGAAAAATACCAATGAAAAAGTATAGGTAGTTTGTACCTGTAAAGCGACAGAAGATACATACGCCAACGTAAACGAATGTACCTTGAAATAGGTCTGATTGAGTCGCAAATGTATTTTGTGGTTTAAAGGTGTAGTACACTGATGACGAGACTGAGTGTGGGAGTTCAAGCCTCCGGCGACTTTAATGCACGGGTAAGACGTTTGCAATCTTCTCCTTACAACGAAAAGGTACAATCTTAGGACCACAAAGTCAGGAATATAAACAGAATGTTTATGCAATATATATGTCTCGTAAAACGTAACTATAAACTATGTCAGTGCTAGAGATCCATGGTACATGTGCATGCCCTACTTATGAGTAGACTGGGTGGGAATGTTATCAGGACACAAATTACAAAAAGTAATTTACACTGCCACCGGGGTATATACCCATTCCACTGCACTCATGCGCAAGCATTTAATAAAAAAAACATTCGTAACTGAATGTCACACTCCAATAGCTACAGCCGTCATGGTTCTTGTAGATGAATACTATCGGCCGTGCGCAACGTGAAACCTTTTGGACTACATAGGTTTTTGATCAGCTTCGAGCACCGTCTCGTGATGCAGCCGTTCACCCTATGGCGCCACGTGGCACTATAGTTCTCTTGAACGCATGGCCATTTTTAATCATTTCCTGAAAGACAGTTATAATTTCAGGACCAGAACATTATTGTCCGGTTGACATAGGCCATCTGGTACCCATGGTGGGGCTATTTAATCGTGGACGTCTACCCTACGGATTGGTCATGTGCCGTAAGGCTAACGTATCATTCTGGGACGAGGTGCATTTGGCACACGCCACTTTTACACATTCGAATTTGAACGTACGTTCCAGATGCCTATCTAATTCGGTGGTTATGATGGGATTTACGTGGGCCCTCAGTTTAGTTTCACACTGACTTGAAGTTGGTCCTAATACCACCCATTTTAGCGGCCCTCTCACGGCATAAGGATCATGAAGGTTACTGGTTTAGTGTTCTAGCACACAACGTGCCTTTGGGACATCAACAGCAATGAGAAAACGTACGCCGTAGTAGTTCATATCTGAAACGGGAGTTCCCGCAGATGGCTCAAGTCTTCTACATCTTGCTTTAGGTCGTGTGGTCCCAGTTTAGGCAAGATTTTCATTACCGATGCTCAGCGGACCTGGATAACCTCTTGACCATACAGTGAAGTTAATACAAAGAATAACATGCTAGCCTGCGTTACACAAGTACTAATGATAGTCCTAAATGTTTGAGGCTCAGCTTTTCTGTTGAGACGCAGATTTGTTATGCGTGAATGGTCAACAAACGTGGCATTTGATCCATTGTCCAGCTATCCATTCACCGTGGCCTCCCCTTAAGGACCTTAGAGGCGGACTGGTAATATAGCAAAGGGCATCCGACGACCAGTGGTATATATATATATATATATATATATATATATATATATATATATATATATATATATATTGTTATATGGCACATTTATGGCATACGACCTCAGCTTGTAATGCCCATCAAACCAGCTTTTCAGTGCAAACCAGAATAAGCCAGCACAGAGTGCGAGAGTGCAAATGTATTATATGACTAGACAGCACGGCATTCTAAGTGTAAATGAAACTTTGCATAAATAGTCGCACGTGCGTTCAATTGAAGAGTGTCCCTGGTTGACTGAATCAATTGCTAATACACAATAAATTAAATTATGTAAAAGTTAATCTTCCACTACTAACACTCAAATCAATGAGTCGAAAAGATGGCTCGCTAAGTCGTTATGACGAGAGGGAGTGGAGAAGCATGCGGGAGTCAACGTCAATTGGGGAACACATGAACATGACCAGAGACATGATACCAAAACCATAAACTGAAAGCAAACGGAACAGTGTTAAGTTAAACAAGTAGAGAAAAGTGTGTTCTTATTTCTTCACCACGCGTTTTTGGATGTTTTGTTTATTATTTTGGTTCCGGGTATTGTGTGGCCCTGGGAGTTCGCTAAGCAAACCGCACGGCAATCTGACAAACGTTCCGATTATGAGATACATCCTTTATTGTCTTTAGTTTACGACAACCTTGTCATTTGGAAGTCATGAAGCACAAATAACGCCAGCTTCGTTACACCCAACACCGAATCACTGACAGCTGCACTGCATTTCCCATTAACGCTAAAGGAGTGAAAACGGTGCACAGTAAAGGATGTTGTGATCAGCTGTCCAAAAAATTAAAACAAGAGCATCTACGGTGATGCACAAGTGATTATTTCGCTAAGAGGGCGACTATCCGTATCCAATACATGACGACGAACTTCATCGCTGCTGACATGGTGTTATCAGCATATGCGAGAAATGTTTCGGAAGCATGGACTATGGAATATGGAAGTTCGTCGAGCGTCTGCATTGCAGACTGACCGGGTGTCGCACCTGTAGAGTAAAAACTACGCATCGAAACTTTGATTGTATTGGGGGTGTTACAGGTTTCCAAAATTTTATCTAGTTGTTAATGTGGCTGAAGACATCTCTTCCTAACTACTCCATCAGCTGTTATGCAGCTCTTGAACTACTTAAAGTTATCGGCTATTTCCCACTGGCCGCCGTAGAGGGTGATTGCAAGGACAGGTCTCTGTCAATTTATTAAAAAAACATTTCGCATTTTAGTGAACCATATGTCACATCATAATTCAACTGCTTCACCGTTCAGAGGTTTGGGTCTAGTTTCGCTGGTTGTCATGACCAACGAAGTCGTTTCCGAAATAAGAATAACCGCTTTATTTGATGCCTAATGTAGTTTGACTTCAACCTATACGTAAGCTTCTGTTCGTTCGATTGAATACAAGCCCTTGAAGTCACGTGATAAGGTCTCGGTAGGAAGGATCAAACTCTGACGTTTTCGTCCCCCTCGACAAACAGCAACTTCATTAAGCGAACGTCATTGTTACGCAACTGAATGCCGTATTGTTCATCGTAAGCTGCATCCGTTATAGAAAAACAGGACTACCGATTTTCTAACTGCACAAAGAATACGACTACGATAAGGTGAGTTCAATGCAGAAGTGAAACAAATTAGTCGATCGGAGTATGTTGCGCGGGCGAATCGGTAAACTGACCCAAATGAAGTCAAAAAGTAGCATGCGCATACGCATACATGCAATAACAAAAAATGTTTCAAATCGATCACATGAGTTCAAATACGAAATGACCTCGAAAAAGTGGTACTACTGGATTCCAGAAAAATTACAGTCGGGACGCGCAAGCGTGAGCGGAGGAAACAAGTGTGATGGTGAACCAACGTTTCAGTCAGATGCAACTAATAGGCCTGACATCAGGCTATTTCAGCAGATGTCTTAGACAACATACTGTTAACACCGAATGACCAGTTCCATGACCATGGAAACGAAACTGCAACCGGACGCAGCTCGGTATCGTTTACGCCTCTAAGACCCAGCATGACCAGATGACTTCCTTTATCGAGAGATGAAATAATGACGAAAAGTTCACTGGGCAGTGATCACCGAAAGCTGTTTCAAAAAATCAGTTGACAGACAACAACAGAAACGGTTCGGTGGTCTATGGTTACGTTCTTGGAGAGGAAATTGGAGCGAATAGACACAGAGAAGTAGTGAATCCGACCAAAAAAACCTCAGCCGCCTGGATACGAAAGAATGCCTGGGGATGCCCTCGACAGCAGGATAATGCGTAGTTCACTGGACACCGGTCACCTACATACGATGTGAAGTATGCTTCATCCGGAAATCTTCGGTACTTTTAGAAGACGCTTTAAAAACTTTTTCCAGTAAAAACTGATGAGTGATGTCAAGTCTAACCGAGACTCAGGAGATACATAGCATATTAAAAATACTTCAGGAACAGGGCACGATCGAATTTCACAGCTCAGCTTTCTATTCACTTGAACGTTCGCACTCTCTAGTGGATGGGACTAAACTTCTCCGAAAAATTTAAAAAAAACAGGTACGTTGTTCTCAAAAAATGCAACAATACATCAGTAATCACACTTTGAAACCCAAACACTACCTCTATCTTAAGCGTCACTATGACCGGCATGCAATTCAATATTTAGTACCCGCAGTCAAAGGTCACCTCAAGCACTACGGTTTAGTGTGCACCACGATCAACATTCATGCGTAATCCAGCTGGACCGTTCTGCCCGTGGCTGAAGATCTGACAAAGATGGGATGCAACAAAATAAACCGACGCCTTAGTAACTGAATCAGTCAGACAAGGACATTCTTCAACTGGACGCGTGTGTGAGAGTATTTCTGGAAAGTTTCGTTGGCACAAGATATCGTGTTGTCTGGTCGCGATATATTTCGACACTTTCGCACCCTGTGCTGACGCGTTCCGGTTTGTACTGCAGGTTTGGTGCGGCTGGTGTTGCAAGCGGAGGTCACGTACGAAGGTCGTCCGTCAAAAAGGGTAAGGAAAAAATGGGGTTGATAGAGTGATGTTACACGGATGAATCGTAGCAGAGAAATCAACCGGCGTAGCGGGTAATTTTATCGCCCGCACAGGTAAGCCAGATTTGACGGCACAGTATCAGATGGATATCAGCACCACGCACACAGACGCCGCGCTTAATTTCTCACAAACCTACAACACCTACACGGTAGGTGTTTGTCTCTTAACTGTCACGTTCACTCTGTGACGGTTAACCGCATGGACCAAGAGGCTGTGGACTTGAGATACACGAAAACTGTCTGTTTTTGACTATCCAGGGTTTTGAAAGACTTATCGGATTCGATAGAAACACCAGATATGCATTGCGTAATTTGGTCGTAGTGTTTGTGTGAAAGTATGTGCCGATAAATCAGCGATAGATACAGAGTTACGTAAGCAAACAGCACGTCAGCGCCTGTCCAGAATCCAGGTCAAGGTTTGAATCAAATGGATCAAATGATGACAAGGCTGCGGATCGATGATGAGGACTAATATGACGCGAAGGGATTCCCATCAAACGGTGGTTGACCGTTTAAGCAACTTATCACAAGAGAGGTTAATCGATGACAGTTTGGACCAATTTGTTTGTGGTGCAACGACTGGTGACAGTGACTGCTTCGTCCCATATAAACAATGTGTTTTGAACTAGAAGAATGAGATGAAGGCAGAAGAGTCTGCTTAGAGTTAGTGGGACAGACTGCACCAGTTGGGCATACAAGTCATCGGAAAAACAGTGATATGGCAGAGTCTCTCTTGTTTGGCTATTTATTTTCAATCAATTCATTTGTTTTCACTGTTTCAATTTGTCCGTATGGTGATAAATGATGCCAGAGATTTCAAAGTATTTTTAAAGTGAATGGGACCTAAACTGCAGTTTTCGTTTTCTTTTATCTGAAAACCTGATTAAACAGCCAGATACACAAATAAGTGTGTTGTTAACTGAACGCAGAATCAGGACTGCACCATCTTTGCATCGCTATTTCCGATCTGTTACGTGACCGAAATGTTTGCACTGATTCAAGAATCGCTTTCCTGGAATCGAGCCTTGGTTCCATACATTTATTATATATATATATATATATATATATATATATATATATATATATATATATATATATACTCACTAATGATCAGGTACAAAGTGCAGAGGCGCGGTTCCATGTAAAAACATGAACAGAAAAACAAACGTGTAGAATCAAACGAGGAAATCTTTTAGGAGTTCGAACATGATTCGTCACAACACAACCACCACTGCGCACGACTTTCAAAAATAGCCGACAGGGTTTCCGCCAGTTTTGTGGTGGATCTCGAGGTCTCCAGCGATGCAAGCGTGAGGAACCGACAGAGACCAATTTTGACGTCAACACTAAGATTGACGGGTTCCATTTCATGGCTTGGCCCCTACGCGTTCGTGTCCAATCAACCTTAGGCTCGGCAAACAGAATGCGACAGGAAATTCGATTGGATGGCATACGCAGCAGTAATTGAATACGGGGTGCCCCCGTTCAGTAGATGTGCATTCAGACTGTGGAACTGCTTATTCGCTGTTGCGATCAAACTCACGAGATACTTTTCGGGCATCGATGATCGAAACCGGACAGTCGGTCGACATCGGCCGTTCGAACAAACCACGTCTCATAAGCGTGTAGGAGTACACTACGTGCAGAAGCGTTGTACCCTGTCTTTCAATCGGAGGGAGAGAGATGTTATGCCGTCTCCACAGATGACGCAAATTTCAGAACGCCGCTCGAGCCTTCGCTATTCGGTTGTCCATATCGTCTCCAATCCGCCAGTCAGCAGATATACAGCTTCCAAAACAGACAAAATTCTCGACAATTTCCGGCCTGTCAGTACCCAAGGTGAGCGGGGGGATGAACTCCTGCCAATCTTATAGAAGTGCTTTCCACTTGGAGAGTGAAAGGCACTTTCCGTATCGCAATACGGGACCTACTGTGCTACAACAGCATCGTCGCAAACCAGTGCAAAATCGTCTGCGTAGTCTAAGTCTAAAAGTCTGTCAGCAAGAAGGAGCTAAACGCCTTCGTTCGGATGATGTCCTTGTGTCTGTCTTAGGATGTCGTCGATCGCAAAACTAAACAGGAATTGTGAGAGTAGGCAACCTTGACGCACGCCGCTTCCAACTGGAAAGGTGATAATGAGCCATCGGCTTGCACTCGACCTGTAGTCTGGTAGTATAGTGTTTGGATGATTGTGGAACACATATCAGGCGACCCTGTTTGACCAGACAATCCCAAAGGGACGTCCTATCAACGGAATCAAAAGTTGCTCAGATATCCAAGAATACGATTATCTTCGGTCTACGATATGTGTGGCGGAGTTGAAGCATCTGAAAGGTGGTGAAAACTTGGTCGATGCACTCGCGGCTGGAATGAAAACCCGACTGTTTTTCACGGATCTATTGTTCGCGCACTGGGGACAATCTTTGGAGGATTACTAAGGCTAACAGATTCCACACGACTCACATCAAACATATCCCTCGATGATTGGAACGGATGTTTCTAGCCCCTTCCTTGTATTTAGGGGTGGTGGATGCACAATTCTAACCTTGTGGAACGCATTCGCGAATCCAGATCTCAGCCAAAAGGCTGGTGAGTGCTTTGGAAAGGAGCAGACCACCATATCTGAAGAGGGCCGGTGAGAGTCCGTCAGGGCCGGGGGCTTTATTATGTCTCAGGTGGGACAGTACAGACCCTCCATGGAGCATGAACTGTTTCAAACGAGCTACTGTGCGGAGGCGCTTGCACAGAAGGCTAATTAGTGTTCGTTGAAGTGCTCTGCCCATCGATTCATGCGAGCTGACAGTTGATGGCTTGGCGGGTCGTTTAACTCGCAGATCATCTAGTTCAATGCAGGCTTCTTGTTCCCTGTGGGTTGGGAGGGCTAAAAAAAGTTGTTCCATTTCGGCCGCACATTCGGGCCGCCAATTTATTCGGTCTGTATGCAAGCTTCCAATCAACTTTATTCGTAGTTGAGCGCGGGCGTTGTGGTATTCGCTTCCGGCAAGGATATTGCGGCGGCTGTCTAGCAATTCCAGAAAACCCAATGAGATCCTATGCGTGACTGCATGCCGTGCAACTAATTCACAAGATGTGGTACTCGCTACTATTACAGCGTCTTGGATGTGTTGTCAGTGGTCTGACGAGTTATTGCGTGTGTGGCTATTTAACTGGGTAGTGATATCATTATGATATCTCTCCCAGACCAAAGTCTGGCAAAGTTGCTCTACATCTACCCGTCGACGGCGAATTTTCAACTTCGTGGAAGAACCGTAATATGAACTCAGCATGGTCAGAATCCAGATACGTGCTCCAGTACGACCTGTAATACTTGACTGAGCCACGACAGTGGTAGCTTACGACTACGCGGTCTATTAATGCCCAAGACCGGTTACCAGAGGGCATCCAGTGCATCCGATAGGGTAAGCAAAATGCGGACGGAAGTGAAACTTTCGGACTGTCTAGGCTTGGCGGATGATGGCTGCCTAACAAAGTGCAATGACTTTTACTGTCGAACGAAAACCTGGGTAGCCCGACTTCGTGCTCAGTTGAAGTGAGTTCCTTGATCTGTAGAGGGCTCCTGCGCCCTCTTCAGAACAATCCAAAACAACAAGTTAGTGTGAGAACAGACTTCATAAGGGCTTTGTTTACTAGCCTTCTAGGTATGACTGCATCTCCGGCTAAAAAAGCCGTTTTGAAAAGCTTGTTTCGTGATGCGAGGCACGCACAAAATCAGATCATTTAAGGAAGTTGATACAATGTGAGTAAGATCACCGATCGGAGTAGTCACCATAAATAGTTAAGTTCACTTCAGTTCAACGGTACAAAAAACAACCAGATATATAGATAAGACCAAAACAATCATTATACTCACGTTATATATATATATATATATATATATATATATATATATATATATGACCATTAAAACGACCTGTGCACTTACTCCCTTTCCAGCTTTCTTGACCACATTACCCCAAGGTGAAGTGATCATAGATTCCGCATGGCTTACATAATCTGCCTCGAGGTCACATGCAGGGCTGCATACACCGACATAGCACTGTGTGTCCAGAGCACGAGCTCTAGCAAGCAATTCCCAGTGGGCCGGGCCTACAAAACAAAGAAAAAATAGCATGACAAGAGAGGACGGAAACCGCTGGTTCCATTACTTATGGGGATTATTAGTTGTGACATTTCGTTAGACGTTTACCGGTTTTTACCAAAAGTAATTGTAATGGCATAGTCCAGCTAGGAACAACGAAAGCAGATGACTTCTTTAGTGTTCGTAAATGAGCTTAAATTCCAATAGAAAGTATAAGAGTGAAGAGCTAACCTCCCGAGAAACTTTCTCCACGTAATTATAGATGCTATTTAATATTCCAACTTGGGACGGCGGTGTTGTCTGCAACTAACCCACAAAGAACTATCAGCGAATGACAGTTGTGATTCGTCAGTGGAGAAGCATCCATACGCTCCTGATGCACAAATTAGATTGATGTAAAGAAACATATACATATTGTAAAAGTATATGGATGAATAGATATAGTACCGGATACGTATATCTGATGAGCGACAATAACAGCGAAACCGGTTCTGTCCTTCCAAGAAACTATCCACCCATCTATTGATACTACTAACATCTACAGAAAACCTTAGACAATGTCGTCCAGATCGTCATTACAACAAGCCTATTGGGACCTTATGAGGTACTCCACTCCAAGTCTGAGGGTCTGGTTGCCGGTTATCCCAATGATGCAGTGGACCTACTGAAGCGATGGGATGTACACCTTCCATTGCACTCGTGCGCAGGCACGTACAAGATTGATAGAAGGAGCATGACCCAGGACATTCATGGAATAATAATCATAATAATATTGATAACAATAATATCTTTATTATTATAGGTAATAATAATAATATAATAATAATAATAATAATAATAATAATAATAATAATTGAATAAGCTATACGATTCGCACACTTCAGTGTTTAAGACTCGCGTTAACCGAAACATCGACCGAATACAAACATTGCCGACAACGCAGTTTCTGAATATTAAACATTTACATATAAGAAAAGATTTTTTACCAATGCGAAATAGTGATATGAGGTCGAAAAAATGAATTTATTTGCCCGCAATATTTTTGAGGGCACAGGTAGTCTGAACGTAAAACAAATCGCATAACACGGGTTCGACCACACTAAAACTCAAAACCTAATGGATGACAGAGATAGCCATACCAAGACCGAACCGACACATTAAAGCGAAAACCACAAGACTTTCTAGATTGGTGGCGATACTATCTCTGTCTATCAACGAGCTACGCATTCCTCCTCAAACGTTTTTAGGGTTAGAGCGTGGGTTCGCAGTTGTCCATGCAGAGTTGGAAAGTTACACCCAGAAAAAAAAAATCCATACCTGTTTTTGTGCTGAATGCACCGGGAAAAAGGAGAAGCTGGCAACCCATCTGATGTGCATAGATGAGCGAGAGTTCAGGGAATCGCACGTCGTAACAAATGCCAATGCCTACGCGAACTACACGCGAGTTGGCATGGGAATTCACGGGTACTTCAAATGTGAACAGCTCTTTACCGGCTGACAGATTATTGGACTCCTTGAAAGAGAATTGACCTGCAAGGAGAATAAAGACAATCAAGAAATATACCATGGTTATAACCGACGGAATCATGTTAAGTGCGCGTTTCATTTGAAAGCCCTGGAAACAGTGGAGTACGTGGTAAGCTACGATTGATTGCGCAAGGCGCCGCTAGTGCAGTTAGCGCTGTTGATTAGGATACAAAAATTCGGGAACAGTGTTGCTAAACGAAATAGTCTATACACGTTTTAGTTAGTTTATGGCTACGAGCATATCCCATAAAAAAGCATCCATTTTAACATCAAAGATAACCAGTAACCATGTTCTTCACATTTGGAGTGGAGAACCACATAAAGACTCAATAGGCCAGGCGCGATTACAGTCTGATGTGTTGAAGTTGCCATCAATGGCCCCAACGTCTGTTGATCGCACGATCCAGGGCAGCTGAGACAAATCCCGGTAGGACTCTCCCGTCCTCAACACAACTGAAGTCAGAGGGCGCAAAAAGGAATATGCCAGGCATGCACCGACGTTTTAGTCTATTGCTACTGATATGTACATAAACGTCCCACCAACGTATACACAACGACTGCTCACTGGGATTCAGTCTGAGTGCATGTACAACTCTCGTACTCAAATCGATCATGAAGCCAGTCGGACCACGAGCACTAGAAATCGGATGACCTGACAAACGAAGAGTGAGACGAGACTGAGGTTATATCTGACATGCATGTGATCACAGAACTGGGGTACTGTATGCGGGTTTTGAAGACACAACATACATCTGTTTAAAAATTTCCAAGAGTTCTAGCGAGGACAACCTGTTGCTTCATCTGACACGAAGTGTTAACATTGAAGGCGGCTTGGAGAAGCACACATTTGAGCTTGAAGACGCGTTTGGTTTTTTAAATCTTTGAACTAATACTACCACCTGATATCCGCACTGAGAACCAAAACCCGAAGCACCTTGTGTCATGGAGTCGAAAAAACCTCCCTGAACCCAAGCTAGTCAAGTATATGCTTCATAACTCAGCGTTGAGCTTAGCTCTGTAGTGATAGAATCGCGGTGCACGAGGAAAGGGGTGAGAAATGGCACTGCAGAGGACTGGTACGAGAATACAAGTTTGTAGCTGAATCCTGTGGATGATATACGAATGCATTTGCTCAGTCGGAAAAAGGGGTTGCGACTCAACATTCAATATTCTACAGGCGAACTTTATTGGCACATTATAAAATGAGTTAACTGATTTCAAGGCATATCACTGTCATGAAAATGCTTCAGGGAACGGACAATTGGTTTAAAACATTTACCAAACAATTCGGGGAACATCACAGGAGAAGCGCAGAACCAGTGGGGTATAACGCAGGGGTAAACAAATTTGCAGACGAGGTGAATTCGAGTGCCAAGGGATTTGTGTCTTGAAACATAAAAAAGTAAGCCACCTTATCCCCAGAAAGACTGCGGCGACATGTTCAGACCAAAAAAGGCCCCGGTTGAAGATAACACCGAGGTACTTCACTGTTGAGTTGGTCCTGATGCGCTCACTGCTCACAAACAGGGGGGGGGGGATACAGTGGATCCTAAAAGATCAGAATAGCTAATCTCTGCGAAAGAAAAACAAAATATCGAAAGATATAGATCCATCCGCAGGTTGTGTACGGAGGACCAATTAACAAGCCCAGTTATGCTGTCCTCTAGAAGAGGTTGTGTAGATTGATTAAGGTGTGACATACCAAGAATCACATAATTCGCATGTGATGAATATACAGTCATATTGAACAGGCACAGCAGAGATATGAAAAAACGGAGATGGGATTACGTCTTGTAATGCACCTTGTGGGCATGGAAGTATGGAGGAGATTTCACCCCAAAATCGTGTAAGCCGTTTACATCTAGAAATATAACTGAGCAGCCAGTGTACATCACCTGGGTGAATTCCGCTATCCATCAGGATCTGTAGTAACGTGGATCTGTCTACGCAGTCGAATGCATCCCTGTAGTCGAAGAAACAAATCCTAACCGCCGTACGTTTATGATTCAGTGAAAACGAAGGAAGCGAGGGCATGGACGGTTGAACGTGAACGACGGTAGGCGAATTGGTTACGGTCAGACACGTTAGGCTAAGATATCGCAACAAAAATCATTCAAACACCCTGAGGGCAACGAAAGTGCATGCTATTGGGCGAAACTCGTTTTAACCATTGTTCGGTGCATGTGAAATCAAGGCCACTTTCCAGCAGTCACGGATTTTCGTATGAGGAAAGCAGCGATTGAAGGGATAATGCAGCTGCACATTCTTTTAGTACAATCAGCGATAGTCCATCCAGGGTCACATGTTTTATCAAGTCGAAGTTGGGACATTTCATCGTATTTCTTGATGAGATCACAAAAATAATTGATGGATACCAAATGGCTGTTAGTATCGAAGCCCAAGGTTGACGCTGCTATTGATGAAGTTCCGATTGAGTTTTTCAAAATCTAGCGCTGATGGAAGTTTCCGAGTTCTTCCACTCAGCTTTGTGAGAACCATCCCGGCGTTGCAACTGCTTTTGTCTATCGTCAGTGTCCAA
Source organism: Fasciola hepatica (assembly GCA_948099385.1). Taxonomy (NCBI): domain Eukaryota; kingdom Metazoa; phylum Platyhelminthes; class Trematoda; order Plagiorchiida; family Fasciolidae; genus Fasciola; species Fasciola hepatica. The sequence goes on from CANUEZ040000182.1 coordinate 13,658,479, forward strand.
ACATCCATGGATGAGTGGATCAACCTGAATTAACCCAGATAGAAATCTGATCAAGGGAAAATTTCTAGCTGCATGTCCACGTTTTATTTTAGGACGCAGTTGTTTCAGAGGAGGGAATGAAAATCTATCTGCTCTAATATACGTGGTTCCCACTGTGTAGCGCATATCAAAGCAAACATTTGGGAAGTTTGACAGCTGATGCACAATAAAGATAAATCTGAGTGAAGAAATGTATTAAGGTCCGTTTCGCAATCACATCCGCAAGTATCGTTAGGGTATCCGGAGTGCATAGTCGTTAACGCCTCTTGCGGTCGGCACAGAGCATGAAATGATGGTGATTATTCTTTCCGTAAATGGCAGGAGAAAGTGTAATAGCCGTGCGATCCGAATTGACTCCTATAAGAGGATAAACAGTGTGGAAAGAGCAGAGATTCTTCACAAAACAGATCCAAGTGAGTTTTAAGTCTGGCCCAGAAGATAACAAAGCTTAACAGCACCATCGTAGTGAGAAATCCAACACTCGACCTATTGAGGTCATCATAGGTTACTACTACTCGGTTTGAACGGGCCAAACTGCGCAGGCCGGTCAACACGCCTCCACCCACGTATGTGGCTGAACCATGCGTATGAACATTGAAAAGGCCGGTCTGACTACATAAAAGAAAAAAATCAGCCAGTGCCCGACATGACAACAAGCCTACTGGACGGGCGCGTCTAAGGTCAATCTATTTTCACTCCAAATAGCACGTTGTTCCACCACACCAACAAACTGCCATCGGACGTGCTGTGCTGTTGCCGTCTAATTTACGCAAGCGGGCTGGTGCGTTAGCTGTTGCCACAGCGATCCATTGCGCAGGCCATTCGTGGGTAGGTCGTAGAATAGAAATGCAAGCGACCACATTACCTTGAATTGATCCTAATCTGTAAGAAAGAAATTTAGTGGAGCTCCTTACGTGAGGGATGTTGGAGATTTCTGGGCGGATCGAAAATCACGGCACCCCCACACCGCAGAAGGAGCCTTTCTCTGATAAATCCAATTGGAACTTTGGATTTAACAGCCTAATCCACAAGGTGTTAACCCATCACAGGAACGTGACCGAAGCATCCATCAACAAATTTGTTTGATCTGCTACATGAAACCTGTTCCTCTTCTTTTCTGGGGTAATGTTTATCGATCTATTTTTGCATTCAGTCCCTTATCCTGTGAACCAAGTGGAGCAAGTGGAACGTGGACGGGGAAGCATGCTTTGGATTGGGGTTGCCCAGCTTCAGCGGGTGATGGCTACCCACCGCCGAGAAAAGCTTCAAGTACTTCACTGCTACACCTATCCAGCGGAGCGTTTTGACGGATAAACTGATTCTTTTTGTTCCTTCACTAGAGTACCCCCTCCAAGGTCTCGATGAATGAATGTTGTCCATCAACTGGTTTAGTAAAACTGGATTCCGTTCAGTCTCTATCCACTGACCTGTCAGGCATGATTGTTTTTATTGTTTCATTTACTTCCTTTTTAATATATATTCGTAGTAAAATATGTCAGGAAGGCTATCGGGGCCAATTAAAGGAAGTCATTGGGGTAAGTGATCGGCCGTGATAAGAGGATTCGAACCCGAGACAGAAGGGTCGGAAGTCCACCATGATGATCGTCTGACCACTGGCGGTGCATCATCTCCAGCTTAGGACAGTCATGCTGCGTGGTTCTTTTCGCCCAGAAGGCAAGCAAGTAATCAAAACACGCCAAAATGCAGTCTCCCCGTGATGGATAATATATGATACGATATGGGTGTATAAACGTCAACGCTGGCGACATCTGACCGGGTTGATTCGGCTTTTGTCGTAAACCACACGATCCGCGTTCATTCCGCCAGACCAGTTAGACCATAGACGTCCGAGTCCCACAGCGATCCACGTTCGTCCGAATAACCACGTTCATTCACGCACGCACACATCCGAAATTACTCGATCAGAATTATTTAGTGGGTCCGTTTTCTCCAAAACCCAACGACCACCATGGAGGACTGATACAAGTTTGGTTGTAGATAACAGGGATATCTTGAGGTAATTTGCTCGAGAAAAAGGTTCAACAGTGTATTTCAGGTGTCGATTTCGAAGGTCCATCAATAACTTGAAATGCCTCAAAAATCCAGCAACCCCGGTGGACTTTGAAACGTCAGCACTGGGAAAAAGTCGCGTACGGATGCCGTAGACTGTGGTTTAGGATCAAGGTACGTTGTCCGTAAAATAAAGATCGGTTATTGGCGGCATTGAGAACGAAAGAACTGTTGTTGGGTAACTAACCTGTGATTCGGTAGGATAACACCAACCTCAATACCAAAGTCCACCAAAACGACGTAAATTCGTAGATGCGAGAGACAGAGAGAGAGAGAGAGAGAGAGAGAGAGAGAGAGAGAGAGACAACATGAGAACAAATCATGAGCGGTGGCCACAATTGGTGACTGGGGTGTTTCTCGAATCTCTTGCCGTAATGCGGAAAGACCAACACTGCATGCGGTTGAGCTTTTGATGTAGCAATTTTGTGTTAGCAGCAGAATCGGTATTCAACGATTTACCAGAAACCAGTCTGGTTGGCAGAATTCACATGAAAGATGAGGACGAAATGGACTATTTGGATGATGTTTCCGTTGCTCGGAGTTGGGATCTAGCGTCTCGAATTGCTACCATGAATTGTATGACAAAAAAGTAAAATATTCCGAAGCACTAGAAGCTGTGGAAAACCTGGATTCTGCGCACACGCAGCAATAAACAAGAGCAGAGAGTTGACGGAAGACGGATTAACGATTGCTCCCCTGTCATTCTTTCTCAGAATAAGAGGCTCTTGCGATTACGGAGGCTGTTGGAAAATGGGAAGAGTATTAATTAGTTTACATTTCTGAATAAGCACCGGCCAGCTATCACTAGGTTTTACAGGTGACAGACAGCGATGGGGTACACCAAAAACGATAATATACAACGACTGAGAATAGAGCTCTCGATGTATCACAGCGCACGAAGAAAGAGAATATCCTTGCTGGTACTTTATTTCGCATTATATCTTTTACGGGCACTGCGTTATTAAAACAAGCTTCACAAGTCGGTCATCCAAGCGTTGCTGGTTTTCTGCACCTTTTCAGTTCATGTGATCTGCCGTTCTAAGTAGAATATGTCAAAAACATCATCACTAAATGTGCAGTCCGTGTTGAACTGAAATGAAAATCTGCCAATTACCCAGTGGGGATTTTATCGAGGTCAGAGCACTATTTGAATGGTTGGTTATTGATTTTAAGAGGTTACTGACATCCAGTATCAGCAACAAATAATTACTTAGTTTCCTTTCGCATTCTCTTACCGCAATATGGCCGCTTCTGTTAGTGCAAACTGTCTATTCCAATTTTCTCCTGTTTTTCACTCATTCACCTATTCCGATCGATGGTTTTCACTCATGTCAGACGAGCTGTAGAATTTACTATATGATAAGAGAGTTGTACCTAGCCGAACAATCGCACATAATCCGCAATCAAATGGTCAGATTGATCGACTCAACGGTACATTGAGGTGAGCTGTCACTGCCACCGCAGGATCTAAGTGCCTCTATTATAGCAACTGGGAAATTTTCTTATCCGATGTTCCACATTCTACCCGTTCTTGTTTATGTGCCGATACCAACTTCACACCTCACGAGCGGTTTTTCAAGTAAAACGACCAGTTGGCGTGTGGTGCATGAAGCAATACCAAGTTGGCTAATCGTCTCAGGCCCGGTAGTGTTACGTTTCATACCTTGAGCATCTAAGTACGAACCACTGGTTGATAAAGCTCATTTGATAGAATGTAATCCACAGCAAGCACACGTCTGAATTCCCAGTGGAAAGAAAGAGACTGTATCCATCTACCAGATGGCTCCAGGCGAACACTCACACTAAACAAAAAACTATCCTCCTATGTGCCATGATTCAGAACTTGTAAACTAATTACCAGACACCATCGAACATCCCACTGAGCTTCCACTTTAGGAGAAATAAGCAATCCCTCGCAGATCTTCCACGTCTGCCCGGTAAGCGAAGTGACGCCGTTTTGATTCCGGCTCGCGGCGTTCGACTTTTCGATGTGAAAGATGCAAGCGGATTTTCCATTACATAAGATTCAGGCTCCTCGTGCCAACAGTACATTCAGTGAAACAAATTTATGTCATACTCTTCAACGAGAGGCAGTGCCAGAGAACTGTCCGGTCGACTGAGTCGAACGCCGCTTTCAGATCAAGGAGGAGATTGTGGGCCCACGGAACGTGTTTCTGTGCTCTGAGATTTGTCGACGGGTGAAGAAGTGGTCGACACAACCCCGACCGGGTCTGAAACCGGCTTGATTTTCACGTATACATCTTTCGCAGGCACTGTATAATCGGGAAAATAATCACGGCGAGCAGTCTGGATGTGATACTTATCAATGAATTTAATGTAAATAGGACAGGTATTTCCAGGGGCTTTTTAAAAAGGGTGTGGGGCGGAGACTAGATGTTATTTTGGAGATGCCAATTGATTCACATAGCACCTAGAAACAGGCAAATGCGTGCATCGCTTAAGACAGTTAGGAGCAGGTGATATACGCAGTCCAATATGACTTCAATGCATCAATTACCTGGTATATCAATGTCGAACAGGTGTAATTTCCGATAGGTACCCACCAGTCTACCCGTCGGATCAAACGTCACACTGCAGTTGTATAGTTTTCCGTCTGTGCCCCTCTCTGGTATTGATCCGGCCACAAGCCATATTCGATGATTTCTGAAATGCCAGTGAATGGATGTTTGATTTCGCGTGTGTATACGGGCACAATATAACATAAGGTGTGGAAGTATGTTCTAAAGCTATTTCGAACATCATCAGCAAATTGCGTGTAAATGCAGGCATAAACATGCACGTATCCTTACGTCTGAGCAATATATGACAATGGGGACACTCAGGAAAAATGGCGTTTACCCCATTGAAACCTTCACGAAGTTGACCAACTGGTATCCTATTTGTAGTATGGCTTCTAACTTGTCTACCAACAACTCAGTTCATTACCGTGGTCAGGTCAAAATAAACAGCCGGTTATCCACCGACAATGCCCCATGCATACAAGGCAAAATAACGCCAAAGCAGTGGTGATGATGGTATCAATCATTTACCCAGCTCTCATTTGTGGCTCCACGAAGCTGAAGCATGCATTAGCGGCCACACTCCAGCAAACCGACCGACAGGCGGGCTACATCAAGTTGAGGGTAACCAAGGTCTCGGCAATATGGTGTCCGGCATGCGAAGAAAGAAACTTCTGAATGGGTGGATGAAATCGGCTGACCCAACGGCTACAAAGAAAAACTGTCCAACCTACCCCTCTTGGTATTCCGGAAGAGATGAACGAGCAGCACAGCAGGCCACTGGCTTATCTGAAACAACCCCGCTTCCTTGCAGGCTTCATTTGGAGGCGCAAAGCCTAGAGGTGCGTCCTCGAATGAAGAGGCTGGATGAGTTACCGTCATTTTACTTCCTACTCCGTACTGGGCGACCGAGTATTACAACAGCCTCGAACAGCACTGAGGCACCGCCTCGTACTATATTCCCGAGAATCTCAATGAATAATTTTGAAAATATGCACTTTAATCATGTTATGGCGTCCCCAGGGAAGCGACGCGCCTCGTGCTCCAGTAGTCGAGATGGTAAGACAACAAGCGGGAATACTCAATAGCAAGAAACAGGCTTATATAGCTCGTTGGAATGTACGGACACTATAAGACATGGGCACCCAAAGCTCCACAATGAGGACACTGCACAACTACAACATCGACACAGCTTATCTCTCAGAAGTCCGCGTAGCTAACTCCGGCACTCGGTGGATAAAATTTCCAAGAGAACAGACAACTTACTGGTCCGTCGGACTCGTCAACGCTGCACGTCCTGGAAAGATACAGCCTTGATCAACCCTGTGGGAATGGTGACCCCCTGGTCAGCTTGGCCAACTCTAACAGAGTGGTCGTTCGCAGAACACGTTTCCAGCATCCTAAAAAGCATTTACTGACGTGGTACTCCAACGACGTTCGCACTTCGCATCAAACTGACCATATTATAGAGAGGTCTTGCTGGGCTTCGTCTGTAGAAGGCCGTCAGGCGTACCGCGGCACAGTGACGGGAAACGCAAACGATACAGACCACAATCTTGTTCGTGCACACTTCAGAATCCATCTATCCGCACGCCTTAAGGCTTCTCCACCGACTCGCATAAATGTCGCAGCCTTGGAAATGCGAAGCGCTGTTACGCACAATCGCCACACTATTACCCACGGTAACCAACGTGCCACCGGGTGCAACCTCACTAAAACAGTGGATGACGACCAAACCGGCGGTTGGAGAAGCTCCCTTAAAAGAGCTAGAAAAAAACCGAAAGACGCCTAAAAAACTGGAATTTTGAGAGCACTTCAACTGTCAGTCAAAGCACACGAAGCCCGAATGTCAGGAAATGGCAAACACAACAGACTGCAGCGCGAAGCCTCGTGCTCCACGAAGGCTGGTAGCAAACTGGACTTGATAGAAGTAGCTGAAAAATAAAGATTGTAACAGGGATGGGTGACTTCGGAAATTTACTCCGCCTCATTCGCAACACGTCAGATAAGCGCTGTAAGCAGGAGTCGCTTTTACGTCACACAGCCGGTTAGCTCATGTCTGAGCAGAGAAGAAAAATAGGGCGATAGATAGAACACTTCGATCGGCTGCTAAACCAACCACCAGATCACACAAAGGACCTACAACCCTTAGTCCTTTCAGAGCCGTACGATGACAATTGTGATCCGCCAAGCACAACTGAAATCGCCATAATCATCAGTCAACTGAGGAACAAAAAAGCTGCTGGAGAAGATGGCATTCCACCTGAAGTCTACAAGTGCTACCTGTCGTCACTGATCGGCAGATCACACACTCTATTTGGCTCCATATAGCGGGAAGAAGTCTTTCTGTTTGACTGGGGCACGTTCGTTCTGCTGCCCATCCCAAAGAAAGGGACAAATTCGTGTGCAAAAACTATACAGGGACCAGCCTTATCGACCTTGCTGCGAAGATCTTTTGAGTGCCGCTACTCAACTGCTTCTCTGTTGAGAGACCGCCGCAGCCGACCGAACCCACGGTGTTTCCGCCGCGGTATAGACTGCGTGGACCAAATTTGCACATTACTTCGAACACTGAAGCATAACAGCCTGTTTCATCAACTTCCGGGTCGCTTTCGATTCAGTTAACCGGAAGTGTCTATGTGCGATAGTGGAATCCAATGGGATGCCCGATAAATTTGCAGGGTTTCGGAACGGATACTATTTGTTTCGTAGGATGCCAGTTCGTATAAATTTTCAAGCATCCCCGGACTTCGCCTTCACTACCGACGTCCGACAGGGCTGCCCAATTTCACCGATGCTGTTCAACTACGCGATCGACTGGACAATGAGACAGTCACTGACTGACTATCCTGGTATCCAACTGAGTCAGGAGATGCGAATCTCGGACCCAGAGTTCGGGAATGACATTAATGTGCTGGCGGACTCCCTTGCCACGCACCAACCAGTTTTTGACCGAATCAATTCCTTCTTAAAGTCTATCGGGCTAGAATTAAACACCACAAGAGCAAAGCTTTTTATTACTTGCTTGTGTCCGAGTGCCACAAAAGGGGTAAACCCCATAGCCACAAAGGCCCATCAGCTCAATAGCCGCCCAACAATGACCAACTGATTCAGTGCGTTCCATCGTTCCAGTGGTGGCTGAGTTGTTTGGAGCGTTCGATTACCATCTCAGAAATCCGAGGTTCGAATCCCCGCCATCACCGTTTACTTTGGTGGTAGGCAGTAATCCAGTGTCGTTCGGCTTGTTACCATATCTGACCTGTTGAGACCTTATGTGGATCTCCATTCCCAGTTTTAGGGTCAGGTTGCCGGTTATCCATAACCGTGCAGTGGGCCTTTGTGGCTACGGAGTGTGCCCCTTTCACTGTGCTCATGCGCAAGCATGTAATAAAAAAGCATCTAGGATTTACACTGCTTCTGAACGGTCAGGCGAAGGATGAAGGAATACTTCGGATAGACAACACCAGAAAAGCATTTCTCCAGCTACGACGGGCGTTGTGGACCTGCAGTGAAATCAGCCTTGGGACTAAGGTGCGCATCTACCACGCCGCTATACGCCCCGTACTCAGCTACGGCTATGCAACTCGGTCAGCGCGAGCTGAGAATACAAGAAGGCTGAAGGTGTTTGATCGCTGGTGCCTACGACATATTTTGAAAGTGAATTGCCACGGAAGATTATCCAACGTTGAAGTTGGGAAACGGTGCTTTGTAATCACCGAGCTCTCAATCTTCCTCCAACGTCGTCGACTGCGGTGGCTGGGTAATAGCCTACGGCGATGGTGATAAGCAGACAAACACTCCGTTTTCAGCCTTTTCTTGGATGGCGCCTTCGTCTTGGTGGCCAGCTCAAAACTTGGAATAACATTGTCGAGAGGGATGAAGTCTTATGGTCGATCTACGGTGCCCATCAATTGAAGAAAAATTTCATAGCGATCTGCACCGAACTCGCTTCCAACCATCGTGCATGGTCAGCTATGGTACGCGATATTCATAGAGAAAACTTGTCCTCTGGCAGGAGACAGTCACATAAAAGCAAAAAGTATGATGGCACCAATCTCGTCATCAGATCTATGAGATATCCTCCGCATTTCAGTTCATTCGCCCTGGTAATCGCTCTCCAGTGAAGACCAGTGGGAACTAGTTGACGGTAAGGTTGCAACACATGAAGCTGCACTCCACTAAGTGCCGTTTTCGCAGATCTTGTGACAATCCAATAAGCTACTGGGTACCGATTCAAATGCACTCAGTGCTTGGAATGCACAATAGCAGACTAAGATTTGGTGAGTAATACCTGGCAAGTGAAGTGCGATCACTTCTCCCACTTTACTCCCAAATACATCCAGTGAAGTTCTTAACAGGTGAGCTGCTTTGCTACGTAGTTATTTTCTGAAGTATCCTCTCTAGGGTCTTAGTGACTGGTCGCATGGGGTCATGTCGCCCTTCAGACGGTTCAGAGAAACTGGACTTCTTCCGGACTATGTACGTTGACCTGTCGGGAAAGATTGCATCACTGTGCCACGTATACTTTCCTGTATAGCTCCTTTGGTCGTGGACACAGGCAAGTCTTCATACCAAGTCAAACTGCACTTCCATCGTGATGGAATTATATGAAAGGTGGAACAGTTTGTATATAGATTCCCTGTTGTTGATTGTTCGGTTCAACTCCTCCGTGCACCACTCCTTGTGCAATTTTCCTTGTTAGTAGGTGGCTAAGTTTGTGTCAAGTGCCAGCATCATGCCGTGTTTCGGTTCGATAGCCCCACTGGGACCTTATGTGGTTCTCCACTCCAAGTCTCAGAATCCGGCTGCCGGTTATTCATGATAGTGCATTGAACCTTTGAGGCTATGGGGCATACCTCCTCCGCGCACGCGCCAACATGTAATAAAAAACGGTGATTCACTGCGTCTCGTGGTTCTGTGACAGAGTTCTTACTATCTTTTCAATTACTGATCCGTCATTACAACAGAATGTATTAACACACTGCCGTGCTAGGATCAATGGACGGTTGTCAACAAGACGAAACTTCACCCTGGCATGCGATGGTTTGAGTGCATTCATTTTTCGAATTCATGATGAACATGAGTTGCAGGAGAAAGGACCAATCACATGGTATAAAGACACTATAAAAATTGGCTTGTTGATTCTGTGTTTGGAAGTATGAATATTATAAGAGGAAATGAAAATAGGAATAGGGTGTTCTACATTAAGACCTGTTGGGACTAACTTTAAATGGATGACTTGTTGCGTATACACGGAAAAGATGAGAAGGATTGAAAACAAGGGTAATAGACACCTGCAAAGCAAGTTCCTGAGAATAGACTCTATGGTAATACCAGTATTTTTTGTTGCACATGAAGTGAATTACAGTAAAAGGGGTAAATATCACAGTTCGAAAACAAACAGCATTGTTGGGAGCCAGCTGGTTGATCCTACTCTTGAAAACAGAAAATCTGTGTAGATCGGTGGAGATAAAGGGGGAAACAGTGTTCCGTAACTTAGCCGTCTGCGGGGGAAAGAGGACTGAAAGGTTGAGGTCTGAGACTTAGGAACAGAAACCTGATAAGGACGATCAGCCGTTAATGCTCGGCATTGGCGTTGAGTAGAACAAACGAGGCAACCTCGGAGAAGTAAAACCCAAAACAATAACGGTAGTATACGGATAATAACGCAACTTTTCGGCGATGAGCAAGCGACTGCAAGATGGGTATTAAAATTGGGTCACCTGACAGACGAATAAATCTACGTTGGATCCTGTGGAGAAGGGATAAAGACGAAGCTCTACCTCACAAGTGTGTGACGCATTTTAGTTTTGTACGGTAGGAGGAGGTGAAGCGTCTGGTGCGGAATAGAAAACTCTTCTTGCACGCACCACAAGAAACAAGTTCAGTTCAGCTGATTCAACCGTCACCCTTGCACTTCTGTGCTCCGGTTTTGTTTGCCACCTCGCAGCATTGGCGACTAAAGGGCAGAATGAATGAGGTAATACGTGAAAAACCCAAAAACAAAGTAATAAGCGGAAATCTCGAAGACAAAAAAGAGCTTATATTATACTTCATTGGCTCGTTACCACAATTGACCCATTGGTACTTTGTGGTTCTCTAATCCAAATCACAGGGTCTGGTTTACGATTATCTCTAGTAGTGCAGTGGGCCTTCGTGGCTGTAGGGTATACCTTTCCACTGCACCCACGCGCATGTAATGAATGAAAAACGCAATATGAAGGCTCAATTCATCATTGAAAACCACAGAAGCGCTGTACAGTTGTTTCATTTCTTGTTAAAAATAGCCCGCAATGAACATTCACCGAGCCCCAAGTGGAACCCATAACAAGGATGAAACAGCTATACACCGCTTATAGGATTTTCAATGGGAGGTTAAGCTTTCACGCTGCGCGGTGAACCATAACGTGAAGTCTAATCTCTTCTACTAACACTAACAAAGAGCCCGAGAAAAAATAATACACTGGCCGTGACACCTTGCCGTGTCACTTAGTGTTCCCAACCATCCAGCAGGCGGATCTCCGAGATCTCAACTCAAAAGTCTAACACGCCCTACTTGACCAAGTCTACTGGTCAAGGTCTTCACACCTTTTTGCCATGTCATGGACGGACCACCTCGACCAGATAACTGTGCGGTCGACTGAGTCGAACGCTCTTTACAGATCAAGAAAAACAGAAACCGTGGGCCTACAGATGGTGTGTCTATGATTTAAAATCTGTTGAACAATGAAGATTTGACCAACACAACCTCAACCAGGTCTAAACCCAGATTGATTCTCCAGCGAGCACTGTTTGCGGGCGTTAGATAAGCGATGGAGAATAATATCAGCGAACTGTTCGGATGCGATGCTAATCAGACTTACTCGTCTATGACTTTCACAGAAGGACCTGTCGCTTTTCTAGTAAATCGGTACGATCACCGATTCACACCAACTATTTGGAACTTGTTCCCTCTCCCATATCAAAACGAGGAGCTTTGTTAACTCTGCGACAATGCTGAGCCATCGTCTTTGAAAAAACAAGGCGACCATCCGGTTAGGCTGCTGAAAGTTTTCCCGCCATATTCGGGCGATGTCGTGGAGACATCAATGCTCAAACATCGATAGTCTCCGCCTACCTTTTAGTCTTATCGGTCATGTTTCACAGCCCTAAAAAACAGATCTAACCGCTGCATTATACACAAGACCCTCGACAGACAGCCGGATAACAACCCAGCACCACAGATGACTGAGGCTGGCGAAAGTCAAACGCACTTTTTTTACGCGACGACACCTCAACCGTCATCCGAACGGCTGTGGAAACGTAGTTCCCCAGGTAACAAGAAATATCTACTTAAGCCAGAGCTTCTCCTGACAATAAAAGGTTTGGTTTAGAGCCAATGCAGTCTTGCAGCAGCATTGTACACTCTGGAGGTGTAAAACAAATTGCAAACATCGTGTAACTGTTGTTCTAGCTATCTAGAAAAGCATGCATCATACCTGGATCTTGGCTGAGGACATTACCGTCCGCGTATTTTAAGTCAGTTTATTGCCAGAGCAAAGATCGAAGCCGCTATTCTCACATGAGAATGTGGCTATTTCAATAACTATTTCAATTACGGAACCGAACAAGAATAATGGGGGACAACCCCAGCGAACATCAATTCCGGTGGTGAACTCGGCTGAAAGATAGCCATAAGTCCAAACTGGGCTTCGGTTTGTATATTGTATAGATACCAGCTTGAGCATAGTTGTACGATGCTTTTCAACCAAAAACTACCGCCAAAATAACCTACAGGGCAAAACAAATTTCGTTCCAGACAAAATGACATTCTTGCTTGCTAAAACACGTGCTAGAAACCCAACAGCGGAATTCCTGTACAAAAAGAATCTGCAGGGAAGCAGTTTATACCTAGTCCGGTTCGATGCGTGGGACTGACAAAGAGTAAGATCAAAATAGAATGAGTGCGAAGTATCAGAAAGGATTTCCAGCGAAATGGATGCTGTTACGTGGCTAGTGCATAGCTTCAAGACTATTTCATTCAAGGTTATACCAGAAACAAGACTAATGATGCGTAAGCCTCTGCGAAAAGTGGCGAGGTTCTTTTTTATTAATCCTGGGAAAAGGATAGAGGAACAATAAAGAATGATAGGTAATATACATCGTTTTACAAAAGCGGAAACAGTAGACTATGGAGCACTAAACTGCTGTGGTTTTCTAATCTGATATGACAAGGGACGCAGTTTCCCTAATGTGATTTTAATGTGCAAAGATCAGTGCATATTATGCTGCAGCGTACCATCAAGGTATTTCACGTGGTTTATACGAGCGAGGGGAATAGAATAGTGGTGAAAGTATCTTCGATGAGTCGGAAACGAGTGGCGGAAAAAAATACACTCTTGACATTTATTACTGTTCTACAGAAGACCAGATTGATTAGAGAAGTTTTGAATACGTGAGAGATTTGTAATGAATTCGTCGAGGTCTGATCTATCTGAGACAGACCTAGCCAAAACAACATTATTTAAAGATGCGAGCTGGGTGAAAGACAGACAAATCACTAATGAATGTCGAAAACAATATGGAGAGCTGCACTTTGAAGCACATCGGCGCTGGCTAAGGGATGTTCGGAGACTCTTTTTAATTACAAGTCTACCCACAAGTACAGTGGAATGGATATAATCCACAGCCAAGAAGGTCCGCTCATTAGAGATAACCAGCAACCTGACCCTAAAACTGGGAATGGAGATCCACATAAGGTCCCAATAGGTCAGGTGTGGTAACGAGCCGGACGACACTGGATTACTGCCTACCACCAAAGTAACCGGTGATGGCGGGGATTCGAACCTCGGATTTCCGAGGTGGTAGTCAAACACTATAAACCACTGAACCACCACGAGTGTACTGTTCTTCCAGAGAAAATTTTTCAACCAATTTATTCAATATGCGTGGCAGCCAAAATATTCTAGATTTTTGAGAAGCGTGTAGTGTAGTAGTAGTGTGTAGTCGAGAAAAGCACATCTAACTGACTTGCTGGAAATGCTGAGGAATTTAGAAAATATTGTCCTCAATGGACGCCACTGCATCAACTGTAGAGCGTCTGGGTTTGTACGCAAATTGTAACTAATTGGTTTGGCTTCTCGTCGCGATTTCAAGACGACACAGCACAACGCGTCCTGCAAGTTCCAACGCTAATGAAGATAGGACCATTGGTCGATACTTTTTGGGTTCAGCATAGGAATAATTGTAACAGGATGCCAACAGTATCTGAACACCTCCATTGGAAGACCGTCTGGCCCAGTTGACTGGGTTATCTTTGTTGATTTGAGTAACTTGAGAATCTGCGGTTGAAACCTCTTGAAGTTCAAACGAGACAAACAACGAAGAAATGTGAAGTGGGTCTTCTGATTGTTGGATAAACTGGACGCTAAGACGATTTACATCTACATTCACCTTCGGGGATTTCCCCGTCTGACCATAGAGCCTTATCCCACGCCACTTGTGTTTATTATTCCAGGAGTTTAGGAACTGTCGGGAAAACTGGCATCAAGGTGTTTAACCTCAGATATTAGCAAAAGTGATAGTCAACGGACCTCAGGTTTGTTTTGTACATTGTAGGCTAACTCCTTCACCTTGCGTAGCTGCTTCAGGTGTGGAGAAATCATTCTTCCAGACTGGCGGTAAACGGTTTTCATGGGAAAGCAAGTATTAAAAATCTGCCTAACAACTTCATACGTAAAAAATACAGAAAAATACGGAAGTGAACAGTCTTTTAATCACGATGTAGCAACAGCCAATAAACGGCTGAGGTGTACTGTACGCGCTGTGGAAATGGTTCGTTATTCGAAGCGTATCTGTTTGGAATGTGTGTGCGTACAACGATTGGAAATGAAAAATAAATCTCTATGGCACACCCTGCAATGATAAGCAGTGACAGAGAACTGCACGGATGATTGAATCAGACGCCGTCCTCAGGTCAGGAGATTATGGGCCCACGGAAAGTAAGCCCACGCTTTGACAATTGATAACAGGTAAAGATGTCGTCAAAACAACTCACCCGTTTTAGAAGCTAGTACCGATTCAAATAAGCTACCACCCGGATAACCTCCATTCCTGATAGAGAAGTGATATCTACTTCCTTTAATTTCTTTGCAGCTATATTCTGAACGTCCAGTGCAGAAATGGCCAACTGAACTACACCTTAGGGTGCTCCACCCAAAGGTCCGGAAGACGTCCCAGAGAGTGAATCAGCAAGTCGTCGGATTCCTTGATTACCGCAGCCTTCATTCCCCTACATTTTGTAATCCATCACTGTTTACAGTCGCTTCTAAATCTCCTATTTAGTTGGCGTATCGGGGCTTCGCGCACCTCGTCGAATGTGGCATCCCCAGGAGCGGATCTACGAGCATCTAACAAAACAATTGATGTTAAAAATATCCATCGGTTTTAAAGCCTACTCGAACAAGAGTCTTGTGTGATATTGGAAGCAGCGTGCAAGGTTTCCTTGAGCCTTTGTCAGCGTTTATTCGGTTCATGGACATCAGGCTGTATCAATAACCGTGTAGAAAGCTCTACTTGGGAAGCAGGTCGTCGGTTGTTGTTCAGAAGCAACTGTGTGGGACGGGTGGCTTTGGTGCAACCATAGGCGAGACGTAAACAGAAGTGAGCACGTACCGAGACATGATCTAAGTATATATATAAATATACATCGGTGGTCGAATGCAGAAAGCTGCCGAGCATCCTTAACGCGGAGGGGGCGGGTCTCGCAACTGTAAAGAAGAATACTGCGGACTGCGGCACTGTATACCTTTCCCTTGAGGGAAAGCCAGATGTCATGGTGCGAAAGCTGCTCTGGCCATCGTAATTCGTGCTATGATCTCCTCCCCAACACCGATTTCACCTGTGACCAAGCTCCTGAAGTACTTAAAGCTATTGACTACCTTTAACTGATCAGCAAAGAGTGAGTGCAGGCACATGCTCTCGCCAGTATTGAAAAAGTACCTTGCATTTTGAAGGCGCAAAGCACACCGCATTTAGATGCCTCAATCGCCAAGTGATCCTATGCATCATCATCATCATCATCATCATCATCGTACAGCGTTAAACAGTAGGGCAAGCACCACTGACCACTGCCTTTCTCACCATGTTGCACGTTGAATTAAAAAGTATGAATATATAAGATGGATAGGGAGTGGACCTACACTGGTGGGAAAAGGAAAGAATGCCCTAGTAGCCAACACATGGAATACACAGTCTAACTGTACAAACGCACATCGATTAGTCATTTTGATTCGACAGAAAGCGACAACACGATCGCCACTGTTCGCAGCCATATCCTTCAGTGTCTCCAGCCAACTGGTAGACGGATCTTTTGGACCCCAACCACGAAGACGTGAAGCACCTACTTTTCCTAAGTCTGCTGTACATTTTCTCATTCCTCGCTGCCACGTTATCTGTTGACCTCCACGTGGTCTCTTCCACTCCCTAGGAGGGGCGGAGAATAGGACACGGTACGGTAGACGTGTCTTTGACATACGTAACACATGCCCCAACCAACGAAGTCTACTAATTTGGATACGCTGTGACAAAACGTTCTCCGAATTAGTACCTAATACTCGCTTTCTGACCTCATCATTACCAACTCGGCTATCCCACCCGATCTTAGCGATACTACGCAAACATCGATGATCCTATGCGTGTTGATTTGTCTGTGTACTGTCGTTCAGCAAGGCGATATCATTGACGTACCTCAAGTCAAATAACCTGTTCCCTGAGAGGAGTTCAACCCCATTGTTTGGGAAACCAAACAAAACGTTTTGTAAAAACACCCTCTGTATTAAATTTGGAAGGAAACGGGGATATAAGGCAGTCTTGTTGTACTCCACCGGAGGCCAGCTGAATTGTGCTTTAAAACGCTCCACCCAGCGTAAAAGATGTCGCTTCAGACTGTGGGTAGGCGAACCGTCAGCTTTACAGATCGTTTCGTTCACACCCAGAGGTTTTCTACAGGTGACTCGGATGAGACGAAACCATTTACGGGAATTTCCCACAGCGACAGTATGTTCCATCTCTGATGCTTTTTGAGACCACCAGATTTCGCGATCACCACGAAGACTTGAGTTGAATGTACGTTACGTTGTGAGCCGTGCTTTATCACACTCACTACCAACCGGGATGGACTGACAGGCATCAAGAAGGCTCAGAGACTCCGCGGGAATCCAGAGTGTCTCGACACGTCGAGTCACGCCACAATTCACTTTGCTAGCAGAACACAAAGCATTCCTAACAAGCGATCAGTGCTGGTTGTTGTGATCTGGTGGCGCTGATCCTAGCTTCTCAGCTAGAACGTTTCGGAAAGTTGAGGCAAGGCGGATAATGCAGCATATCACAGTCTAACCGCTGCTGCATCGTACGTTTGGCACGCCCACTGAACCACATGGACAAATCAGTGCACGCTAACGCGTGGTCGGAGTTAAGGGGAGTTTTCCAGTACGACCGCCAGTCTTGTATGCAACCCCCCCCCCCATTTGTAGCTAATTGCAACGTGGTCTATCTGGGTCCGTTGCTGACTCAAAGAGAGTGGATGCCACGTGAAGTATCGGCGATGAGAATGCCTGGAGTTCGGACCAGCGAGAAACAGGTGGTAATCTGAGCGCAGAGCCAACTACCATTCCCCGTTTTCTGAACGACAGGAATCGAGGCCAAAAAGGCCTTCCAAACGCGCCTCGTTCGAAGACAGCCGACCTACTCTAGTACTCATGTCTTCAGTTAAAATCACGATAAAATCCCGTTTTGCTTTACGTAGAAGGTCGCGTAACTTTTGATAGAAGACGTCTTTGATTGCATCTGGGCTGGATTTGAACCTGGTCGAGGTTGTGTTGATTACATCTTCACTCTTCGGGAAATTTCAAAACATAGACAGGTATTCTATAGGCTCACGTTCTCCGCATTTTGGTTGATCTGAAAGCGTCATTGTATTCAGTCAATTGAAGCTTTGTGGTGCTGCTCTTCGTTGAAGAATGTCTCAGAGAAATTTATTCACATCATAAAGTCCCTAAAAATGAATATCCAACGCCAAGCTCGAGCTTTGGTGATCATTCATCCGAGTGTACCACGACAGATGATGCACGGCAGGGCTGTCCCTCCCTCTTCTGTTTGCCTTCTTGGCTAATCCCAAAGACCGCCGTTTTGTCATGTGAAGATTCAGGTAGGTTTCGAACTTTTACCAACGGTTTGAACAGTTTTGCTCGGGATGCGCTTTGTACCTTTAATATGCAAGATCCATCACGACGAGACTGCACCTTGACGTGGTGTGATGGCTTGCGCGCCTCTATGACCCAAAGAGCTATACAGGATGGCTTCCTTAAGCCGGAGATGCAATCATACCTGGCAGGTCAATGGGTAGAGGTCAGACAAAGTCCATCCTCCTGGTCCTCTAGGTTGGGGGTTGATTTGAGCTGGCAACTCAGTCGGAAAAACCAGTGGAAGAATAATTGATCCAAGCAAATGGGCTTCCACTAAGCCATCCCGCTGCCTTGCGGATAGGTTCTGGTCAGAACTAAAGGCTTTGGATGAGGACCCTAATCGTTCTCCTGCTTTGTGGCTGGACACCCTAGCAGTACCCGTCCAACATCTCCCATGAACTGCACGAATACAAAGAATTCCATACTGCATCGGTCGTCGCGCAGGCTAATCAGGACCGCGATGCCCATTGCATCGAGCGGGGTGGGTAGTGATAAGTGTGCTACTGCTCAGAGTTCCCTCTCTGTTATTCAACCTTTGTCTTCTGTCCCTAACCATCCCTCTTTGACCCATCTATCCACCCATAATGCTCCCATTGATAACACGGTCGATATTCGCAACGATTCACTGTCAAATAGTGTCGGGAATAATCCTCTGACTGGTAACTCACATTTTCTCAAGCCCCGTCAGCCTCTGAATCTCGGCTCCTTCAACGTGCGTACACTCATGCAGGCCGGTCAGCAGGCGTGCCTAGCCCTCACAATGAACTCTCTGAAGATTGATGTTTGCTGCTTAAGCGAAACGTGTATCCAGAATTCGAGCAATGTAATTCAGCTAACTGCTCCTGGTATCTCATCGAGGTATATTCTGCGCACCTCAGGAGACGAAGCAGCTAGAGCTGTGGGTCAACGTGGAGTAGGAATTGTCTTGACTGACAAGGCTGAGACTGCCCTTTTAGACTGGATCCTTGTTAACAGTCGTTTATGTGCTGTGAGACTCCAAGGGTCAGTCGGCGTTCGAAAGGATAGTTGTGTTAAACGCAATTTGTTCGTGATCTCGGCGTACGCCCCAACGGACTGCAGCTCAGACTTGCAGAAAGATGAGTTCTATGATGCCCTCTCTACTCTCGTTCGCAGAGTAAAGGTTCTGACATTGTAGTGCTAGCTGGTGACTTCAATGCACAAGTTGGCAAACTCAGTGTGTCAGAAGCCTGTTTAGGTGGGCGTTGTGCTTTACCCGCTGAGCGCACAGATAATGGGGATAGACTTCTCCAATTTTGTGCAGACAATCGATTGTTCTTGTCTAGCCCAAATTTCCGACACAGCTCGCGTCGCACAGCGACATGGCGCTCTAACTCTACAGGTACTTTGAGTCAAATTGACCATATCGCCGTAAGCTACCGATGGCGCAGTTCTGTTCAGAACTGTAGATCTTACTGGTCCACGTATGTAGAGTCGGACCATGCCTTAGTTTAAATGCGATTATCTCTCCAGCTCCATGGTTATCGTCGCAAACCGCAAACCCGATTAGCCGTGCAACGTTTGTGTGATCCAGAAGTACGCACCCGTTATGAGCAGAAGTTAGCACATGAGCTAGGATCCACGGAGAACAGTAATGTAGATGAGCATTGGGTTCATATCAAACAAGCGATGCACTTTGCAGCAGGTTTCGCCTGTGGTCCTCGATCCGTTGTCCATCAGAGACATTGGATCTCGCAAGAGTCGCTGAGTATAATGGAGCAAAAGCGTCAGCTTTCGAACCGTAAGGAGATGAATAAGATGCGGAGAAAGCTGCAAAGACAAGTTACGCGAAGCCTTAAGAATGATCGCGAAAATTGGTGGGTCAATGTAGCCGGAGAAATGGAAGTGGCAGCTGCTTCAGGTAACAGTCAAAGACTGTTCAAACTTATTCGTGACACCGGTGGACGGCGAACTCAGGTCAGTGAAACGATTTGCAATAGGAATGGAGAACCCATCCATAACAAACAGCAAAGGCTTGACCGATGGGCCGAGTACTTCAAGGAACAGTTTAGCTGGCCGCACGCTAGTGTAGTTACTCCCGTGTCAACAACTGTGACTCCTCGGCTGGTATCACTTGAGCCCCCATTAGAAGTAGAAGTAGAGTCATGTATTCGATTACTAAGGCGGGGGAAAGCGGCAGGTCCCGACGAACTTCCTCCAGTTCTTTCCAAACTGGGTGGTGAGGCGTTGATAAAATCACTAACCGCCTTGCTCCGTGACATTTGGAACGAGGAGCGTATTCCGTTAATATGGAGCGAGTCATTGATTGTTCCCATCTTCAAGAAGGGAATACGCAATGACTGCAGTAATCATCATGGGATTAGCTTAATCCCGATAGTCACCAAAGTATTAGCTTCGGTTTTGCTGCACCGTCTTACACCGGCTCGCGAGAGGAATGTCCGCGAACAGCAGGCTGGATTCCGCCCAGGTCGAGGATGCATCGACCAGATTTTTACTCTTCGCCGACTACTTGAAACGTGTCACACGCACCGCCGACCAACAATAATGCTCTTCTTAGACCTGAAAGGCGCCTTCGATTCAGCTGATCGAACATCGCTTTTCAGTACTCTTCATCGAAAAGGTATGCCCCAGAAGTTCGTGAACCTAATGAGATCATTGTATTCTCATACTTCTGGCCGCGTTAGGGTTTACGGTGAACTATCCGGTCGGTTCGAAACAACCAGTGGTGCTCGGCAGGGATGCCCTTTGTCTCCAGACCTATTCAACTTCGTCATGGACGAAATAATGGAGAGTGCTTTGCAAAATCTTCAGGATGTAGGCGTCGAACTAGGAGATAGTGAAAAGCTATGTGACCTAGATTACGCAGACGACGTTGTCTGCTTGTTCGAATCCACGGAACATGCTCAGCGTGCACTAGATAATCTCGCAAGAGTTGTAGCTCCATTCGGCATGCGCTTTGCACCTTCAAAGTGCAAGGTGATGTTACAAGACTGGACGTCAACGATTCCGAGGTTGATGCTCGATGGGGAGGTGCTGTCAGTTGTCGACCACTTCACCTACCTCGGTAGCTGCGTGACGACGGATGGGAGCACAGTAGTAGAGGTGAGTACGCGGATATCCAAAGCTCGAGCGGCGTACGCTGGACTGAAGCACTTGTGGCGCCGATCCGATATTTCACTGAAGTTGAAAGGTCGTGTATACTGTGCCTCTGTGCGTTCAGTTTTGTTGTATGGTTGCGAAACTTGGAGTCTGCGTGCTGAAGATATTCGTCGTCTTGAGGTTTTCGACCATCGATGTTTACGTAGTATCGCTAGGATTGGGTGGAATAGCCGAGTAAGCAACGATGAGGTAAGAAAGCGAGTATTGGGTACTAATTCAGAGAACGTTTTGTCACAGCGTATCCAACTTAGTAGACTTCGTTGGTTGGGACACGCGTTACGTATGTCAAAGACACGTCTACCGTACCGTGTCCTATTCTCCGCCCCTCCTAGGGAGTGGAAGAGACCACGTGGAGGTCAACAGATAACGTGGCAGCGAGGAATGAGAAAATGTACAGCAGACTTAGGAAAAGTAGGTGCTTCACGTCTTCGTGGTTGGGGTCCAAAAGATCCGTCTACCAGTTGGCTGGAGACACTGAAGGATATGGCTGCGAACCGCGAACAGTGGAGATCGTGTTGTCACTTTCTATCGAATCAGAATGTTTGATCGGTGTACGTTTGTACAGTTAGACTGTGTATTCCGTGTGTTGGCTACTAGGGCATTCTTTTCTTTTCCCACCCATGTAGGTCCACTCCCTATCCATCTTGTATATTCATACTTTTTAATTCAACGTGCAACATGGTGAGAAAGGCAGTGGTCAGTGGGGCTTGCCCTACTGTTTAACGCTGTACGATGATGATGAATATGCAAGATGCTGCTGCAGGACTGGGTTGATCAAACACCAAAGCTTATGGTATATGGGGAAGTAATGAACCAAGTAGATAAGCTTTGCTATCTGGGCAGCTGTGATTCACTCGGAGGTCAGATATCGGACGAAGTTTTTCACGAATACAGAAGGCGCGCTTCGCATTTGATCAAACTCAGTTATCTGTGGCGTTCACGTGACACTCATTTGCCGAACACGAGTTGAGTGTACTTTCAGAAACGGGGCAATTGCGGATGGAGGATACACGAAGACTATCGGCATCTCAGCACCGATTTCTTAGTAGTACTGCTCGATTCTGGTCGAAATGCCTTATCAACAATGCTGAGATTAGGCACAGAGTATAAGGTACACGAAATAAATCAATCAGTGGTTGAATATACTGAATGATATGGTTGGGTGTCAAGACTAGTGGCGTTCTTGTATTCATAATGTCTTTATCGAATTAATACTACTATTTTTAGCTCCTAATCATTTCACATAATTATTTTTATTATTTCCCACTAAGGTTCCCGACAAGAGATAGCAACCAAATCCACCGCATCTAGTGCATACATAATAATGTTTGTTCAACCCGAACTGAACAGTACGGACGATCGCCTTGAATTCCTCCCACGGAAAAAAATTGTCAACCCAGAATATTCCGATGATTTTTACTAGCTAGGTGATGGCTTCGTTCTTATGTAGTGAACGGTACTTTACTTGAGGAACGGTAAGTTCGCCATCCAAATGCAGTTTATACAAGACTGTCAAGAGGTTCCTAAATAAAATCTGATTTTCGATGAATATGAAGTGCACTCACACACAAACAAGGAATAGAAAAGGTGAGGATGCTCGGTTGCTTTTTGTATCTGATACATCTAAAACAATCACACTGAATGAGCTATTTCGATATTCAACGTCGGTGTTTCAGTGTGAATAATCCAGTAGTTTGAATGTGTTTAGCGTACCGTACCATCACCTATTTCACTGTACACCATTGTAAGCCCAATAAATGGAAACAGAAAAGTGGCCGAGAATACGAATACGTAGTTTTTGATTCAATTATTGATTTGGTTAACGGTTGAGAATTGACAGGTGAGGAAAGTCATTAGCCAGACGCACTCACCAGATGATTCAGAATGGATGTTACTAATAAGAAAGATACAATGCGTTGTTAGTGGACTACAGAAGCTTAATAACTTCGAACACTTACAAATACTAAAAAAACCTACATCACTGATAACTTTACCTGCGAGTCTTTGATCCTATTTGTAATCACTAGGTCACGATAAGAGCATCATACCTACCTTCAGGTCGTTGCAATTTAGTGTATACGTCAATGTGCTACTTCACTGCAAAAAAGAATCATAATATGGACCCTTCGCTCAGACATTTTCGACGGTAGTTACGGTCATATGTTGAAGACGTAAGATGACACTAGACGCATCATCTGGCAAATGGCTGTCAGCGTCAAAGTTCTTAACCGGTGGTGACAGATTAACATAGCCTGCAGACTATCAAGTGCGAGATACGAGGCACGAACCTCGCCATAATATGTCACAAGCAGAGGTGAGCAGTTCCAGCGTCGTCGGCCTCCTTGCCTGAGATGGTAGACCATCGTGTCCCTGGGGTATCTTCCACCTCTTTAGTTTCCATCATTCACCCAGCTCTCACCTATGGCTCAACGAAGCTTAAGCATGCGTCAGTGGCCACTTTCCAGCAAACCGCTTGACAGGCGGGCTGATTCAGGTTGACGGTAACCGAGGTCCACAATCCTCAGTAAGACGATGGTCAGCATGCAAAGACTTATCCCTGAATGTGTGAACGGGATTTACTGTATAATCCAACGACTATAGCGGAGATATGTCGAACAAACAGGGCTGCATGGACCCCTGGGTTGAATCCAATTTAATCGAGTGGGAAACGAGCTCCAAGAAAGCCTTCGGCAACACGCTGCAGCCTTGCAGTCCACACCTGGCTAAAGGTGAGCTCTCGGGAGAAGACGAGTGGCGCTGGGGACGGCCCTTGTACCAAAGACCCACGAAACTTCATGATTGTCCCTTACCTGTTATTTACGCTACGGCGTCCCCGGGGAGCGACGCATCCTGTGCTCCTCCGGTGGATAGGGTGTCAAGAATGCCAAATGGACCCCTTTGCCTACCAAAAGCCTTCGTTATAGGATGCTGGAACGTGAGAATCCTCACGTCAGGCAGTGACCGTGCGCACCCTACATAACTATTAGGTGGATATTACCTGCTGATCAGAAGTCAGACTATGGGGTACCAACCATCGCTAAACCTAAGTTTCCGGCGCAGATAGCCACTGTTGATTTTACCAGTGGCCTAGAAACTCCGGACCAGCAAGTAGTAGCGGTAGATTTAAATCACCGTGTCAATTCCACCCTGAGTTGCGTTTCAAAGGTCAACCTGTCAACCTTACCGCGGTTGCGACCTACGCCCCCGCCCTACCATCCAACACTGGTGTTCTAGCTCCCCATTCCACCCTTCATATACAAAACAAAAGATACTTTTAAAAAAGCAAGACACTGTGTGTGTGAAAACTTGCAACGAAAAGCATTCCAACTTTTCTGTCACTTTCCTTGTCGTACATTGTTTTCTGACTACATATACACACATATACATACGCCCGTTTGTCCGCCGTCCAGAATATCAACACCTCAGACGCAAGATAACCTGCTCAGCGAGGAAAGATCAACGCAATTACCGGCACTAAATTGCAAATAAGATGGGAGCTGCAGCTAGTGCCTGTAACTTTTCAAACCTCTTTCGCCTCACACGATCAGCGTCAGGTAAAACATAGTCCGTTCAAGCTACCTCGCACGATTCCGCTGGTGCGTCCATTCCTGAAATGGATAGTAAGATAACTAGATGGGTAGAGCATTTCAGCCAGCTCCTCGGTCGCCCACTAGATCAACTGATAGATACCAATTCGACTTCAGCTCCCTCAAAGGCATCAGCTGTGATCCTCCGTCCTTAGAGGAGATAGCCAATGCGATTGGTTATTCGAAATCTGGCAAATCCCCAGATGGAGACGAAGTTCCTGCGGAAACCTGTAAGACGTGACTTCCTTTGGTCACCGAGCCACTTCACTCATTCAGTTTGATTCGGGGGACCGAAAAATGTCTATCTGATAAGAACACCTGAGCTCTGCTTCCATTTCCCAAGAAATTTGACAAAACAGTGAGAGAATTACCGTGGCATCAGTCTATCAGACGTGGTTGCAGAAGCGTTTGTCTAGCTCGTGCTGAATCGTTTCGCTACATCGAGATACGCACGCACTCGGCCCAATCAGGGAGGCCTCTGCCCGAACAATGAAAACATCAACCAAATGTTCATTCTCCGGAGAATTCTGGAACACCGTTACAAATTCCAACGTATTACCACCGCGTGCTTTATACGTTCGCGCCGCTTTTGACTCAACAGATCGCAGATAGATAGATTGCAGATGGTGTACCACTCAAATTAATCTATCTGATAAAGTTGTATTACGCTGGGACAAAAGCACGTGTTTCAGTTTACGGCGAAGAGTTTTCTTCATCTAAATCGAACTCAGGAGTACAAAAAGGGTGCCCCCTATCTCCAGTGTCATTCAACTTTGTTCTAGACTGTGTCATGCAACGCGCAACGGACGGTTATCAGGGTGTCCAAGTTTCCGCAGGCTGCAGTATAACAGAACTTGAATTCGTGGATGACCGTGGTATCTCCTCTTTGCCCTCTCTATCCACCCATAATGCTCCCACTGATAACACGCCCGATACCCGTAACGGCTCATTGTCAAATAAAGTTGTAAATAATCCTCTATCTAGTAACTCACCTTTTCTCAAGTCTCATCAGCCTCTGAATCTTAGCTCCCTTAACGTGCGTGTTTTTACGCAGGCCGGTCATCAGGTGTGCCCAGCGCTCTTTGGCGACTGGCGTCTGCTGCCTAAGTGAAACGCGTATCCAGGATTCGAGTAGTGTGATTCAACTAACTGCTCCTGGTATCCCATCGAGGTGTTTTTTGTGCGCTTCAGGAGACGAAGCAGCTAGAACTGCAGGCCAATGTGGTGGGTCAAGGTAGCCAAAGAAATGAAGCACTAGCTGTTTCAGGTAACTGTCACAGACTGCTTAAACTTATTCGCGACACCGGTGGGCAGCGAATACCGGTCAGTGAAACGATGTGCGAGGGAAATAAAGAGCCTATCAACGGCAAAGAACAAAGTTTTGACAGAATACTTCAAGGAGCAGTTCAGCTGGTCGCACGCTAATGTAGTTACTCCTGTGTCAACAACTGCGACTCCTTGGGGAGTATCAATTAAGGTTCCATCGGAAGTGGAAGTGGAGTCATGCATTCGAATACTTAAGCGTGGTAAAGCGACTGATACCGACGAAATTCTCCAGTTCCTTTCAAAATGGGTGGTAGTGCGTTGATAAAATCACCACCTTGCTCCGTGACATTTGGAATGAGGAGTGTATTCCATTGTGATGGGCCGAGTCACTTATTGCACCCATTTTCAATACGTGAATATGCAATGATTGCAGTAATCATCGTAGGACCAGTTTAAATTGTGATAGTTACCCAGGTACTCTCCTCGATTTCGCTGCACCGTTTGACACCGGATCGCGAGAGGAACGTCCGTGAACAACAGGCCGGATTCTGCCCAAATCGAGAATACATCGACCAAACTTTTGCTCTTCGACAATTATTTGAAACGCGTCACACACACCGTCGACTGACAATAATGGTTTTCCTTGACTTGAAAGACGCCTTCGAATCGGTTGAACGAACAGTGCTATTCAGTGCTCTTCGCCGAAAATGTATCCCACAGATGTTCGTGAATCTACTGAGGTCATTGTATTCTCATACTTTTGGCAGCGTAAAGGTTTACGGTGAATTATCCAGTCTATTCGAAACGACCGGCGGTTTGACGGAGATGTCCTATTTCTTCATTCTTCTTTAACTTCGTCATCGACGAAATAATGGAGAATGCCTTGCGAGATATGGGCGTCAAACTGAGAAATAGTGAAAAACTGTGACCAAGATTACGTACACGACCTTGTCTGCTTGTTCGAATGTAAGGAAAATGCATAACGCGTACAAGATAGACTCGAGAAATCTGTAGCCCCATTAGGTATGCGCTTTGTACTTCTAAGGTGTGAAGTGATATCGCAAGACTGGACCTCAACGGTTCCGAGCTTGATGCTCGATAGGGAGGTGCCGGCAGTTGTCGACCGCCTCATCGACCCCGGTAGCAGCGTGACGACGGATGGGAGCTCGGTGGTAGAGGTGATCACACTTATGTACAAAGCTCGGGCGGCGTACGCTGAACTGAAGCACTTGTGGCGCCCACTTGATACTTCACTGAAGTTGACAGGTCGCTTGTACTGTGCCGCGGTGCGTTCAGTTTTGTTGCATAATTGTGAGACTTGGGGTCAGCGTGCGGAAGGTATTCGCCGTCTTGTGGTTTCCGACCATCAATGTTTGCGTACTATCGCTAAGATTGGATGAAATGACCGTAAGAGCAATGCTGAGGTTAGAAATTAAGTACTGGGTAATAGTTCAGAGAATGTTCTACCACTTAGTAGTCTTAATTGGTTGGAGCACATGTTATGTATGGCAAGCACACATTTACCGAAGTGTGCCCTGTTCTTCGTTCCTCCTCGGGAGTTAAAGAAACCACGCGGAAATCGACAGATGACGCGGCAGTGGGGAGTGAGAAAATGTACAGCGACCTTAGGAAAATTTGGTGCCTCATCTCTTCGTAGTTGGGATCCAAAAGAGCCTTCTACCAGCTGGCTAGAGACACTGAAGTATATGGCAACAAACCGTGAACAGTAGCGATCGTGTTGTCACTTTCTGTCAAATCAGAATGAATGATCAATGCGTGTTTGTACAGTTATACTGTGTATTCCATGTGTTGGCTACTAGGGCGCTGTCTCCTTTTCCCACCCCTGTAGGTCCACTGCTTGTCCCGCCTTTATATTCATTCTTTCTATTTCTACGCGCAAGCTGGTGAGAAAGGCAGTGACCAGGAGCGCTTGCTCTACTGTTTAACGCCGTACGATGATGATGATGAAGACCAAGCTCAGAATATTTAATGCTGTAGTCTAGGCAGTCTTACTATATGGCTGCTACACCTGGCCATTAGGAGATGAGAATATTAGGCCGAGAAGAGCAATTACATTCTGGCTGGATACCGTTTTTGAAGACGTAAACCAACTTGGCCCTCGAATGCTATAAAACACTCGTTAATGGAAGTTAAACTGGGTCCGCATCTGCAAGGACCTTGTTGCCAACCGCCCAGCATAGGCAGCCACAATCAGAGACATTCATGAAGCCGGCTTATCGTCTCTAAGGAGCCAGCTTTAGCAAAGTATAGTAAAGCGAGTAGGTAATAAGTGAGCTCCTCGCCCCATCTGAACTAATTAGACATTACATAATTCTTCATTCCAAGTTTCACAGTTCGGTTCAGTTCAGTTCAGTTCTTGAAACCATTAACCGCGCATTTCTGTGCTCTGATTTTGGTTGCTACTCCTAAGCAGCATTAAACCAGCAATAAAACAGACCGGAGCATAAAAATAAATCAGTAAAAAGAGTCCCGGAATCATGGTTTCCGTTTCTACCAGACTGCACAACGGGACCTTGTGGTTGTGGGGTATGAGACCATGCCACTGCGATCAAGCGGAACTATGAAGTAGAAAAATATCAGGCCTCCGGTTCGGAACTACCGGATTTGAGCCCTAAAACCCAACACACTGCATAGTTCGAGCATGCCAGCACGTGTCCAATAAAAATACCCAGAAGAAGATCATCACCGCTGTCAACAAAACTCACTTAGCTACTTCAGACATCGCTTGGTAAGTTGGCCCATCATTTATAGATTCCGCATAGGTATCAAAGTAGCTGGTCCCGTACGGTGAGTTGAAGCATTCGGGGAGACAAACTAGACGAGCTGAATGTTCAGAGACAGCGCGAGCAACGAGATCGCTCGCTCGTTTTAGGTTGAACAATTTGTCCGCACCAACAAACATCTGGACCAGTGCAAGACGTAACATGTCTTCAGTTTAAAAACTCTATCTAAAAGGAATAGAGATCGCGGAGAAATCACAGTGAAAATCACTCGGGAGTATATGATACAGCGACATTGTTTAGAACATCGTGTGATCAGATGTAATTGTATTTTCAACGTGTGGCGGTAGACGCCAGCAAAACCCAAATAAACGTAAGGTAAATAAACAGGCAAGCGAATCCGGAGGAAGTAAATGGACTAGAGTTCACCACCCCGCTTGGGAAGAGCGACCATGTGTTTATGGGATTCCTGATCCATGGGGCTCCCTCCGGGGTGCCGAATAAGATGCAAAAAGACTTCAGGAATCTGGATGTCACCGCGATCAGGGAAGCAGCAGGTAAAGTTGACTGGGGCGCTCATTATCAGAGAGTGGAAGAGGAATGGTCCGTCATCGGGGACCACCTCCTCAGGTTGACCGACGAGTTCGCCCCACTGAGACGCGTCAAAAGACTGGGCAAACCACCGTGGTGGACGAGCCGATCCGCCAAAGTACAACTGGCGAAGCGCAAAGCGTGGCGTCGTTATCGGTCAACAAGCGGACACCAGAGGTTGGTGCAATATTTGCGAGCCCGTGAGAATGCCATCAGAGTGTAGCAAGATAGGCAAGATATGAAGCGGCCCTAGCGAGTAAAGACATATCCTAAGGCTTACCATAACTACGTCCAGTTCAAGGCTACAGCAACGGTCGCCGCGTGGTGCATAGTAAACGAAAACGAGCGCTTACGAGAAAGCGCAGACTCTGAAGAACCTCTTTGAACGTGTACATGGACGAGACACTGGGAGACAACATAAGACAACCGTAACCCAGCAGACGATCATCATGGATGAAGTCGTCATTAGTAATAGTGAGGTTGAACTGGAGCTGAGCAGCCTCAATAGCAATAAGGCTGCGGGGCCGGATGGTGTTCATCCCGCCATTCTAAAAGCCCTAGCCAGTGTACTGGTTGAACCGCTAGCACAGTTGTTCAACGTATCTCTAGACACCGGGGAGCTACCGGATGATTGGAGACTGACACAAGTTGCCCCCATTCACAAAGCAGGCAAACGGGAGGTGGCCTCTAACTAACGTCCCGTAAGCTTACTACCAAACGCCCTCAAAGTACTAGAGGGACGGGTCAGCGAGCGACTAACAGAACATCTACGGACTCACCATCTGACTGCTAATCAGCAACACGGGTTTGTTAAAGGAATGTCCTACCTCACTAACCTGCTATCGTTTTTCGACGAGGTAACTCGCAGATTAGACCAAGAGGAACGAGTAGAGGTATGCTACTTAGACTTCAAAAGGCCTCCGATTCAGTAAACCACCACTTCTTGCTGGGAAAACTGAACGCACTCGGAGTGCCCCCCCCCCAGACTGTGAGGTGGATCGAGGGTTACCTAAGTAACAGAACCTTCTTCGTACAGGTCGAGGACACCAGGTCTACACTGGCCCAGGCATGCACTGGTGTGCCGCAAGGTTCCGTGCGGGGACCAATGTTGTTCCTGGTATACGTGAATGACCTGGTAACCACACCAGACTGTCCGGGGTTCCTGTTCGCAGATGATATCAAAGTAGTAGGTGAACCAACCTCAAGGCAACTGCAAACCGACTTAAACAGCATTAGTGCGTGGGCTGAAAAGTGGGAGCTGCCACTGAATGCAGCCAAATGCAAACACTTGCTGGCAGGCAGGGAAAGCAGCAAAGACAGGTACGTAGGGCTGTTCATCCCAGTCAGGATTGAGTCCACTGCTGTGGTAAGAGACCTAGGCGTTAGAAGACGTCCAAAGGAGGTTCACTCGGATGATAAATGGGATGCAAGGGAAGGCGTACCAGGAAAGACTGAAAGTCCTAAATCTATTCTCCCTGGATT
This sequence comes from Fasciola hepatica, assembly GCA_948099385.1. Taxonomy (NCBI): domain Eukaryota; kingdom Metazoa; phylum Platyhelminthes; class Trematoda; order Plagiorchiida; family Fasciolidae; genus Fasciola; species Fasciola hepatica. The sequence continues at coordinate 13,689,135 of CANUEZ040000182.1, forward strand.
GTCGCAGGCAAAGGGGGGGACCTGATAGAGTGCTATAAGTTATATAAAGGAATCACTACGACCGACAAATCTTTACTGACTCGCTGTCACAATGTTGCACTCAGGGGACACGAGCGTGAATTGGACAAACCAAGAGCAAGAGCATAAGGACATGTTTCTTTCCACTCCGTGTCATAAACAAGTGGAATAAGTTGCCTCCACACGTAGTGACGGCAACCTCGGTCGTTGCTTTCAAGCAGAAACTGGATGCGTGTTGGGCAGAGGTATTCCCAGACTGTTACTTACCATCCTGGGAAGCTTTCCTTCTTATTCTTATTGTCCGTCCTTTCTCCCCTCCCGACTAACTATCTTATGCTGCATCTCACCACCCTAGTGTTTCCTAACTGTACCTATCTCTATCACAGCCTTCATATCACCCTACTCATCACCATTCCATACTGACGCCTTTATATTATCCGAGGACTCGGGGTATGTCTCACATGGGGACAGCAGTGAGTTGAGGCACCGAACCTACATTAGCGCGAGGTTGGTGCTCCCAAGGGTAAGCCTTTGTTTTCCCTCCCCTCAGCTACTACAAATAATAAATTGTATTGGATACCTGGAACTCCCAGCATGGCGGGAACTCCCTGGGCTCGCGGTGCAAGAAACTGGACGTTTACTGGCTCAAGCCGCAAGTCGTGTGACCTGACCTGGCCTGAGATGGATTCCGCTATAATTTTGACAATAAGTTGAAAAAACAAATTAAAACAGAATTGACCAGAGCTTAAAAACGCACGGAATCATACGTCGATGGGAATATCAGCAGAAACAACAGCGACATTACGATGGCTCCGCAGCTGCGGGCAGACACTTGGTCAAATGCCTCGGGGAGTGAGCCTGCAAAAACAAAACTTCAGTTCATGCATACATTTTCCCTATGGATAATGGCTCTAACGCTCTCATGACGTTCGCAAGAGATGCAGCTTATACTCTCAGCTGTTTCATTAGCGCGGATCGGTTCGTGATAAGGTCTATGAACCGACTTATTTCCCTGTCAAATTTAACTCTGCATGTTCTACAAATCGCCGATTGTTTCACTTTTGCCCCTTCCGCCTTACGACTAGCACAGGATGTTATACTTCCCGGTGACAGGAAGGAGACATCTCTCGTGCTACCGCTGTCTTGATCCGGGATATCACTGGCCTCACCGTCTCTGCGCATAAGCTAGTGTTTGACGTGGCCTCCTCGCTTATCACACTTCCCCCGGTGGAAAGCTATTGTGTCAGTTTTCTTTCACGTGCAATGCACCCTAAACATACCCAGGTTAAATAGCCGTTGTCCGGTAAAACGAATTGGAGCAAATACTACAGCATATATCCTTCTGGACATCCAAGAAGCAACACCCGTTGCCGCACGGAAGCTCCCCTCCAATCTGAGGCTTTTAAAGTGTCGTCGGTGTTGTCTGGGGATTCAGATCAGTCAACCGAGGGTCAGAGCTACTAAAAGTGGTATCCGGCAGGAACGGAAAGGCTTGTAATTGAACAAATTAGAACGACAAAACCATAAGCAAAAAACGGCAGAAGAAAAATAAACAATAAACGCATAAAACATAGGAGCGGCTGTAGAACATTCTACGACGGAGCAACATAACCAAAAGCCCAAGACAGGACGTGTGGATGGTAGTTCGATCCTTGACTTTCGACGTTACTAGACGAATAAAAAGCAGACACGTGTGACCTTGACACCAGTCCAGTCGCCTTGAGGTTGCAATGACCTCGATGGTTCTGAGAAAATGACCGTTTTCTGGACATCATTTTGGATCGATTTTATCTACGATCTTTTCTGACGTTTGACATCGACTCCACTGCTTTGTTCGGTTGCGTACGTTTTGCTTGACTGGCTTTTCCGAGGTTTACATTGACCCCGTTTTGAATCACTTTCGATTTCGGTCTTTCGTCGGTCGTACGCGCTCGCGGTTCGCTTTCTGCACTGTCGTTGCATTCATATCCGTTCGGTGTTCCTCTCTTATCGGTGCTGTTTCGGTGCCACGATATATATAGAATACATTTTTGCATCAGGAAACGGCCTTGCGTCTTCTCTATTCGTCCGATAGAGAGGATAACGCTGGCATTTCGCTGCCAGACCGGATAGGAGATACGTTCACTAGCCACCCTCGATAGGCTTCCCTATTGGTGAGCCCGAAACCTCCGAAACCCTCCTGGATTATCCGCCCGCTCGATGAGCCTGTGATTTTTTCGTTGCTTCACGTGCTCGTTTTGTTGCATGGTAAATATTTTTCACGATGCATTATCGCAACGTAATCATGCCTGAGGATAAAATGCAGCCCGACACAGTCATCACTTTATCTTCGGTTGCCTTCAAGCCAGTGGCGTTTATCTTACTCTACCCTGGGGTTTGGTTTGCAGCCTCACAGCTGCTATTCGAGGCACGTAGGATTATCTGCCAGCGCCAACGATTTCCTCGTCCTTTAGGGGCAGTCCCGGGCGATGTTATCGCCTCAGCGAGGGATTTGGTTTTAAATTCTCCTCAAGAGCAGCCGTACCGCCGGCTAAAGTATGCAGTACTGCTGCTTTTCCTACCTTCTCGAGAGGAGCGCTTACATCAGCTACTTGCCCGGCACCCCATAGGGGATACGGAACCCAGCCGCCACCTAGCCCACCTCCGGTCCTTGGCAGGGCCCGCCGATAAGGATTCGGCTACAGTTAGTGAATTGAGGTTGGGTTCCCTACCCCTTCATGTTCAGACCACCGTGACTGCTCCCCTCGGGGACTTGTCCTTCGAACGAGCAGCCGCCGTGGCGGGCAAGATTGTGGCACGTTTCGGCAGTGGGGCCAATTCCCTCACAGCTACCACATCGCGCAGTCCTCGGGGTGTTGACCTGAATGAATAGCGGAGAGGCCTCGGCATTCTCGATCCATCCAGCGCTGACTGTCTTTCAAAGACTGAATTGAAGTACCTACCCCTAGCGGTAGCCAACGTAAACAGTGGCACGGATGGGCGCCCTTCACTGCCCACGTCCACCGTGAATCCACCCCACCGGCCTCTAGCGAACCAGACCACCCCACCCGCGGTCTTTGTTGGTTTCACCGCGTTCTCGGACCAGCCGCCCGTAGGTGCAGACAGCCGTGTTCATACGCGGCGGGAAACGCCACTGCCGGCGAGTAGAAGCGGCCGCACTCGCCGGCAATCAGTCTCAGGTTGGCCGTTTATTTTATATGCATGATTCGTGCAACAACGCTGGGTTCCTAATCGGTACTGGAGCCCGGGTTTCTGTCTTGCCGGTCGGTAAAGACAAGCCACGAGCTTCTTTGCTTCGGCTGTCAACGGCAAATGGTTCTTCCACTCCTACCTACGACACGAGACAGCTTGCAGTCAACCTGGGACCACGACGACGGTATCTGTGGACGTTCATCCTTGCGGAGCTTCCCACAGGCATACTGGGAATCGACTTTCTGCAGCGCTATGAAATACTCCTTGATTCACGTAGGCTGCAGCCTATCAATCCCTCGTCTGACACTAAATTTACGGGCCTCGCAGCTCGAACAGATGCACACCGAATCACAGGTTTTGCTTCTAAATTTCACTGCGATTTTCAGCCTTCATTTATTAAATTCTTCATTCTGACTAAACCATTTGAAGAGGTGGATGCAGTAACCGATGGTGTGGCACACCACACTGTCACTAAAGAACAGCCAGTCACCGCGTGACCTAGCCGACTGGCTTCGGACAAACTGGCCTTTGCCAAACTTGAGTTTGACACTATTTTCCATGGGTATTGTCTGCCACTCTCGCAGTCCATGGGCCTCATCTCTGCACATGGTTCTTAAGTAAGATGGCATTTACTGGCGACCATGTGGCGACTATCGTGCATTTAACTCGGTTACCCGTTGTGATAGCTGTCAGATACCCCACATACACGAACTCATGGCATCGCTTCACGGCAGGACAGCATTTTCTAAGATCTATTTGGTTCGAGCCTATCACCAGATCCCAGTCGCTACTGGAGATGTCGAGAAAACCGCTGTCACGACTCCTTTTGGCTTGTTTGAGTTCCTACGTTTGCCTTTTGGTTTGCGAAATGCTGCTCAGACATTACAGGGGCTTATCGATAGCAATACAAAAGACTTGGAATTTGTTCGTGTCTATATGGATGACTTGCTAATCGCATCGTTGGGAGTAGATGAACATTTCCAACATTTGACGCTACTATTTCAACTTTTGTCCGAACACCGACTAGTAGTCAATCCTGATAAATGTGAACTTGGAAAACCGAATTTCGTGCTCCTCCGTCACAAGATCACTCGAGAGTGCATTGAACCTTGCGAGGATAAAGTGCGCTCTGTTCTAGGTCACGACGTACAGTCCTCAGTCACGGGGCCTAAGGCATTTTTGGGGTTAGTTATCTATCATCGTTGTTTCATACCCCCTGCTTCTGAACGTTTGCTTCCATTAGCTGACCTTATTCGTGGCGATCCACGTAGGTTGCCGATTACGGATGCCGCACGAGTAGCCTTCTCGAAGATTTAAGCGACATTAGCTCAGACCAAGCCCCTAATGCACTCAGTTCCTTTCGCCATGCTAAGCATAGCGGTGGATGCATCCAACTTTGCCGTCGGAGCCGTCTTGCAACAGTCTGTTTCTGGGACTTGGCAACCGTTAGAGTTTTTCTGTTGACACCTCAGCCCCACGGAAACGAAATGCAGTGCTTTCGGCCGCGAATGACTGGCTGCATATGGCGTCATCAAATGCTTCCTCCACGCAGTCGTGGATCAATATGCCGACCATAAGCCTTTGATGTATGCATTGCATACTAAGTCTGACCGTTACTCGACATCTGATGGGGCGATGGATAGCTTTATATGGTTGTCCTTCTACAATCATTACCGACAGCGGGCAGCGCTTTGAGTCCGGTCTATTCTTTTCATTAACTCGCATACTGGGCACGGAAAGCATTCGCACGATCGCGTACCACCAGGCAACGAATAGTTTAGTCGAATCTTTTTCCTCGCCATCTCAAAACGGCTTCTAAAGCACATGACAGCCCCGACTAGTGCGAAACCTGACCGCTGGTTCTGCTTGGTATCAGGACCTGCATAAATGCGGATATCCAATTTGCCGCAAAGAAACTTGTCTACTGCACGACATTACGACCGCCTGGGTAATTATTTACGCTACGGAGAGCAGATTTACTTGCAGCACAAACTTTCACCGTTTGTCTACGTACATGCAAATCTCGCTCCGGCACAGACTCGAATGCAGCATCAACAGGCCTTCATTCTGACCGAACTCGAAACTTATCCGCATGTATTCTTTCGTGGTGATTCGGTACGCAAACCACTACAACGGCCATACAGCGGTGCACTTCGTGTGATCTCTCGTCAAGATAAGACCTTCGGGGTTGATCGACACGGTTGGTTCGATGCAGTTAGCATCGCTCGTCTCAAAGCCGCGTACGTTGATGATGGTGTGTCACCCGCTGACATACGATTCTATGTTAGCCCTGTCCTACCGGTTGATGACTCTTCCGTGTCACGCGAAGGCCTGCATTTACAGTTGCCTGCTACGACTTAGAATGACACTATCTTCTCCCGTTCAGAACAGCGCCCAGTTGGTACCTCTACGGCCCCGAATGTGATTGTCGTCTCACGTTCAACTCGGCAGCCCATTGGCCATGCTACGTGCTGGAATGAGAATACTGTCCCAGGTTCAAGTCAGCAGCTCACGCCTATGAGTCCGTCTGTGAATGAGGCTACCGTCTCACTTTCTGGTTGGGGGATCGTTTGCCCAGCATGTTTTCGCGGCTTGGTCAAACCCGATCTTATTCATTGCATTTTGCAGTGACAACTTTCGTTTTTGTAGCTTCGACACGATTTAACATAACTCACAAGTTATTACCGTATTCTAATCAAGTCTATTGCGGCTGCCACACCAGTTTTCCGTTTCTTTTCGTTTCATAGAACCTCGCCATACGGTACGCTTCTCTGGTCTCACTAAATCTGGAGAATTTTAGCATTAGACTTCACATTCTGGATCGGCTCTTATCGTTGTCTTTCCTTGCCACTGATGAACCTACCGATTTTGCTGCTGCATATCATATTGTTTAACGGCTGCCCTACGCTGGAAATTATTGGTCTGGATGAATATGCACTCAACCGATATCACTGGCAAAGAATCTGGTGCACGCTGGAACATTTTTCTACCGTCCCTGCACACCACAGGTTCTGCCCGTCAGCATCCCACAGTACAGCTAGATTCACGTGTTTTGCACGCACTCACACGCACGACAATCTTTTGTATGCCTTCAACTCTTACATTTTTTGAGAGCTTTCCACGCTTTCTAGCGTGGGGCTTCTGTAGTGACCTCGATGGTTCTGAGAAAATGACCGTTTTCTGGACATCATTTTGGATCGATTTTATCTACGATCTTTTCTGACGTTTGACATCGACTCCACTGCTTTGTTCGGTTGCGTACGTTTTGCTTGACTGGCTTTTCCGAGGTTTACATTGACCCCGTTTTGAATCACTTTCGATTTCGGTCTTTCGTCGGTCGTACGCGTCGCGGTTCGCTTTCTGCCCAACCGTTACGTTCAAACAGTGATCCGTACACCTCGGAAGAGCGAGCGTAAGACGTTGTTCTGGGTCATGGACTCGCGGGTCGGAACCAGGGTCCACGAGACCTACGTACCACACAAGATCCGTATATATCACTATAGTTTTATTAATCTTTCGTGTACAACCCTGTGTTTTGCAAAGTCGAACCATCCACCAAGTAGTTCCAACTTCTTAATAATAGAAGTTTCTCTTTACCACTGACTGTTGATCCCCAGCTGGGAGCATCCCAGACTGCAATTTCTATTTTTATCTCCCCAGATAACCACTGATGTGTGCCTTCCCTTCGATGGCTCCGCATAATACCTGGCCCACATTTCTCGCTGAAAATTCGATACCTGCCCGAAGTTTCGTCACTACCACATTGGCCCTGCTCTCCAGGACCCCTCGCAACCTTGTCGCAAGCTCCTGAACTATTCGATCTCTATGTGACAACGCTAATATCACTCAAGCGAAGCCCACCGCTGTTGGGCGCGGTCAGATCCACCGCTTTGGCTGGCACACATCGGGCTTGCAGGACGTCTGCAACGATGTGCGGGTGCAGCTAGGATGGCGGGTCGCACTTCTTGTCACCAAAAGTGGTTTTCAGGTTGGGTGTCCAGCGCACGGTCAACCCCACTGTAAAGAACGAATACTGAAAATCCTTATAAATGTTCAACGTGCTTTGTGAATTTGACTATATTCAACATTATCTTGGAAAGCTTGCTCATACACCACACATTTTCACGTTTGTTTATCCATGTGAGACATTTGAATTTGGCCTTGAACCGTTTCTGACTGTCGTGCTTGAGCCACGGGGCTTTGGACCTTTGGGTTTTACTGTGAAGCATATTTGGCCGCATACTTGAGGTTCGTATATATTTGTATCCTTTGTGCATTTCAATTTAGCACCGTAGAAGCTATGAATCAATCTTGTTCTGGTTTTGGATTCTTTAAATTGGCTACGCGTTGCTCGATTTGCGAGATTTGACTTACAGTACTGAAGTGGAACCTGGACAAGAAAACCCATTGGAAATGCCCAGACGAAGAAGCAAGGACCTTTTGAGACAACAGGAAATAACTCGGCAAGTCTCTGGGGATGGTTCGGGTGTTATTGATTCTCTAGATAATGCTAAGTTTACTAGCTCTGTCAGTGCCAGGTCATATATCTCTAACCGCGATGCGTTTGACGATATTAGTACTTATAGAATGAAAGTAATAGAATTAGAAAACGAGCTGCGGTTAGCCAGAAAGGAAGCAGAGCCCCTTTCACAAGGAACTGGTCTCAGAGAACCAGCAAAGAGTCCATGTAGTTCACAATATCAACATCGAAAAGGCACTGTGGTCGACGAAGATAAACCCTTGAGACAGCCTGAAACTACCGAGGTTTTGGCTCTTGACCTGCCGAGAGTGGAGCTGTCCCACTTCGACGGGCACCCCAAGCAATACTGTATATTCATGAAACAATTCGAAAATTTTGTTGAGTGCAAAGTTGCAGATCCTGGTCAAAGGTTTTTGTATTTATTACATTACTGTCGTGGGAGAGCCAAAGTGCTATCGAAGGCTGCGCGATGCTTGATCCACCGATGGGGTACATCAGGGCGCGCAGAATCCTGAAAGATTTGTTTGGACAACCATTCAAGGTGGCTAAAAGCCTAATTGATAGTGTTTTATTGGAGGCGAAAAGGACTGAGGGCAAGGCTGAATCACTGTCGAGTTTGGTGATAAAAATGCAGAATTGCAGTATAGCACTGGAGCACTTAGGATACCAGTCTGATCTGAATGCATTGCACACACAGGAATGCATTGTCCGATGTCTATCTATTGATTTACAGAGCCGATGGGCAGAGGAAGCTGAAAAAATAAATATGCTTGAGCGGGAATCTACGTTCAACGATTTGACGGAGTTCATAGGTCGTCAATCCCGTATCGCCAACAGTCGATTTGGACAAATCGTACGCGAAAGTTGCAGACTGGCGCGAAGGGAACCAACATCTCAAATTGTGGAGAAGGACTGTAACCAAACCCAGTCTTAGTCTAACATGCACATGATAAGTCAAGAACCCGAGAGGTCAGCTGAATGCAAGCTATGCAACTCCCTGCATCGGTTGCTAGATTGTCCGATCTTTCATGGGATGAGTGTACCCGATCGGTGGTGCGCAGTAAAAAGGATTGGCTCATGCTTTATGTGTGTGAACAACTCTCATCGAGCCTCTGAATGCAGCTTAAGAGTGAAATGCAACCAAGACGGATGCTTGGGTAATCATCACTCGGTACTGCATGGCCTTCTCAACAATAGACCTATTCAGCCAGATGAACCCAAAATTGTCTGTTCAACGGGACATGATGATTTCAAACCGGCAAGATTAGGCATCTTACCTGTCGGTATCGTGACACCTAAAGGACTGGGGAGGGTCAATGCATTTTTGGACACGGGGTCGGATACCTCGCTGATTACTCGCGAGCTTGTAGAAAGCTGTGAACTAGTAGGCGAGCCTACCTCGCTCACTATCAGCACGATTGCAGAGGGTCATGTTAGCAATTCTAAGAGGCTGACCCTGCAGTTAACGTCTTTATCTGATGAGGGGACCGTAGAAATTCCGGAAGCTTTTGCAATAGACAGCTTGCCAATGAGACCAGTCGACTCTGTTAGATCGATCGCCAAGAGATGGTCTCATCTCAGGGACATAGAGTTCGAAGAAGTGTCTAGCCCCCACGTCGACATACTAATTGGATGCAATGTACCAGAGGCTCATTGGGTGCTTGAACAGAGCATAAGCAATCGAAAAGAACCATTCGCTACGCGAATGATACTAGGCTGGACACTTCTCGGACCCCTGACGAGCGAACTTCAACAATCGGCATCAATAAATTGCTCAAATGTTGCTGAGAGAAGTGCCTCTGTAGAACACAATCAGCCTTCCGATATTGAATCCAACGGTCCATCTCAGGAAAGCGAAGTTCACTCAAAGGATCAGTCGGTGCTTTCGATGGCGAATTCAAGGACGGGACTTCACAGTGGGCAACATGAAGTTGCTATACCCAAGAGACCACCGTCAAGTCACCTATCGAGAAAAGGAGAAGTTGCCCGGAGGCTTTTGAAATATCTCAAAAAAGGACACCAGCAGGTCACCCAAAGCAGCTTGAAATTCGCCGACCCAGTGACAGTGTACGGTACCTGGGTGGAACTGCATGGCCGGCGGCGAAACAAAGTACCCTTTGCCAAAACAAAAGTCCCTGAGCTGAAGTTAGTATCCCTGAACGAGCTTAAAACGACTGCACTGGTATTGGGTTTTAAGGTAGCACGAATGCTAAAAGAGAACTGCACCACCGCCGAACTGAGCCTTGCCTATTGGACAGATCCTACAGTTGTGTTACATTACAGGAAACGGAAGAAACGAAGAACGTGTTCGAGACATCAAAGAGTTAATCCAATCGTAGCAGGAAACAGCGAGGAAAATGTTTATGATTCGAGCTCGAAACCACATACAAAAGACAAAGTAGCTCGCAGATCGCCTCGCTCCGAGTTACTCAGCACTTTATTGCATTTCATGCTCTACAACTAATCAACTGGACCCATTTTTTCTGAAAGGTTGCAAATGTACTTAGTTCCAGTTTCTATCTAGCGTGCACATAGGCGAAGAGGAGAAATTCACCAGTATTTCACTTGAACAGTTCAGGTGAGGCATACTAGCTGTGAGCACATTGTGAAACTATTATTATCTTTAAAGGAGGACATTTATTTATATTTTATACAATATTGATTGTCACATATTTTGTACACAGAAAAAATTTGAAATACTCTGATAGATGCCAGTATTCGATCAATCTCCGTGTTCATGTGTATTTCGATACTGTCCGCCGTACACTTGTTTTCGAAATTTATTCATAATCAGAAACCGGTTTTCATTTCTTTCGGAAGATTTGGTGCTTTAATTTTATGTAATTCCACTGGTTCGTGACCTGTCAATTTTACTCGACATCTCGTTAGGCGTTGCACCTGCATTCAACTTCTGCGCTCATGCTTGTAAACAAAATTAGTCTAACCAGTTGCTGCAATGGGTTACTGCTTGTGATGCTTAGACTTATTTCGTGCGGCGAAACACTTCACTCTGCGAAGCCTTCATCTTCATCGTGCGTCTGACTATATGCGCCGGTCTCCTGATGAATATGTCAATCTCAAGTTGTGCAGCGGGATTTGGAATTGATTCCTTATGGATTGTGCGATGATGACTACGGCGAAAACCTGTTTCACGTTCAGATAACACAGGAAGTTAGTAACCACAGGCACTAACAATAAGTTAAAGGTAGATAGGGTGAGAATCATGACCCCTTCCTGAACCTTAGACAACCATTTTCGCGGAAGGATTTTGGCGTGCGGTGTAAAGAACGAATACTGAAAATCCTTATAAATGTTCAACGTGCTTTGTGAATTTGACTATATTCAACATTATCTTGGAAAGCTTGCTCATACACCACACATTTTCACGTTTGTTTATCCATGTGAGACATTTGAATTTGGCCTTGAACCGTTTCTGACTGTCGTGCTTGAGCCACGGGGCTTTGGACCTTTGGGTTTTACTGTGAAGCATATTTGGCCGCATACTTGAGGTTCGTATATATTTGTATCCTTTGTGCATTTCAATTTAGCACCGTAGAAGCTATGAATCAATCTTGTTCTGGTTTTGGATTCTTTAAATTGGCTACGCGTTGCTCGATTTGCGAGATTTGACTTACACCCACCCACCAGCACCGGTTGCGGCAAAAAACATTTATACACCCGAAATGCTGCAAATATGGAACTATTTCCCCAGTTATCGCCCATTTTTCATTGTTTTTTTCTCTATCGCCGCCATCTTAACTTACCGCTTCTTACGTCCGGTAAAATCTACTTTCCCTAGCACATAACTATCGCGGGGTCAAAAGAATGTTTCCGTGTTCGGCTTACCGTTCACGATCCTTTTTCCTGAGGATTCGTGCCAAACACCCCGCTTGTCCCATTCACAAACTTAAACAAATCCCAAGATAAAGCTCGCCCCTTTTTATCACAATTACCTATTTATTTGCGAAATGTTACATTTAATGTTACCATACACTTCCTTTCCACAAAGTCCAAACAACATATTTCACCGAGGAATATTTGTCTCCAGAGCATCCCAACAGTCGGCGATATTGTGACAGTTCGCTCTCTCTGTCAGTCCTTCTGTTCGCCCACACGGCTGTAGCATCGCAATATCATCACCTTGCAAAGATTCATGCCCTCCTCATATATTCACATTTGAGAGATATATGTACCGCGGCATTTTGGTCTTTCGCCATCACATGATCCACCTTTTACAAAGAATACCAACAGATAGTTTACCTGTCAACTACCTCACCGCCCAACTTTGCAAACGTAGTCATCGGTTGTTTGGTGCTTTTCCATATTCAGTATTCTATCCTGGCAAGTCCTCCCAGACAGTTCTGATCCTTGCAACTCTCCAGTCATCATGTTCAGCCCCTAGATAACGATAACCATACGTTATTACACACTTGACTTTTAAATACTCATCTTTGCAAACCGTGTACCTGCGACTATCGTTGCTACGCATCACAAATTGATCTGCCGCCCAGTTCCCACTTCCATTCTGGCGCATCACAATCCACCTTTATGAAAGTAAACAATGTGCGTGACGATTACACGTTTACGTCCAGCTACTTCTTTCGCCATCACCTAGGCAATCTCTCTCTACAAATGAGTCCTTCACTGGGCATTTAACTGACCCAGCCAATATTTGGCCGCTGAACGTTACGAGGGTGATCTTCGAAAGATTTTGCCTGTTCTCTCTCCGAAAATTCATTCCTTTCATCATCTGGTTTCCAATCCAAAGCCGTGTCATGCTCCGCGGAGCGTTATAGCTGGTTCACGTCTCCCTTGGAAACGTTTTTTCCTCAAGGTGAACAAAACTTTCCCCAATTCTGTTTGATTCTCTTGTTGCACAGTCCCTCTTTTTGTAATACTTCATTAAGAGCCCACTACCTCCTACCAGCCCGACCCTGACTTGGCCGGGTTGGCCACCCGACCTTGAGTTCAAATGTGCCGAGCGCCGCCTTGAAGAGTAACTTAAATACTTTCTCCTGTATAGTATCGAGTGCACATACCTGAGCCATTCTCTTTGAATTCGGACTCTGCGTCAAATTGTACCTTTTGATCTTGCGTTACAGCATGCCTCGAACTTATGCAAAGTATACCAATATCATTTTCATACCCTTCCGGTGCGCTTCTCTTATCGGTGCTGTTTCGGTGCCACCATATGTATCGAATACACGTTTGCATCGGGAAACCTTCTTGCGTCTTCTCTATTAGTTCGATAGAGGGGATAACATTGGCATTTCGCGACTAGACCGAATAGAAGACACGTTCACCTGCAGCCCTCAAAAGTCTTCTGTGAAGTCTTGAAGCCTCGAAGCCCTGAAGCAATACACGGATACGAGGCTAAAACCCTAATTTTTCCCGAATCTTGGGAGCATCTTGTTATCTGGATGTCACCAGCGAGCTGGAATATAGTTCACTGGATAAAGGATCAATGGGGAAAGGCAGAAGTGTTCAAAGCACGAACCAGGACAGCGTGTTGCATCTGGTATTGCCGGGAGCTTGAAGATAGACCGCTGAACCGTGGGAGGCGTTCAGCTTGAGTAGCACGAAAGATTCCATCGTGAAAAATCTGCCAGACATCAAACGGCGTGTTTTCCTGATCGCGCCCGGAGCGGCCTTGATGCGTTGTCCTGAAGTCTTGAGGTAGTACACGGGTTGATCAGGTCACAGGGTATGGAGGCTTGAGCCAAATTACCATCCAGTTTCTTGCACCAGATGCTCCAGGGATCCTCGTGCGCTGCAGCAGAAAAAAAGAGAATAAAGCTTTCGTTCCAGTGGTCACGTCAATGTTTCAGGTTTCCATTTGTCCGACCGATTACTTCCCCTTCCCAAAAGCAAGAGAATCCTGGTAGAAGTAAAAGCGACCCCAGACCCCAATGAAACGTGAGACATGGTAGCACGAATAGCAGACTTCGTCGAGGGTGAGACTGTGATGCCCATATTCCTTGATTCTCTCTCTAGAGGGCCGTGATCGTGTTCGCTTGGAAGATGCTGAAGGCTTTCTATCTTCATACTGCGTCTACAAGCACGAATACTGGTGCGGCAGTGAAAGTGGAAAACCAGGAAAAAAACGAAAAAAGAGAAATAGAAAACTGATAATGACAATGAAGAATAAAACAATAATACGTGGAAATAAGGAAATACGAGGAAGAGAAGTTCAACTATTTGGAAATTGGCTAGAAGCGGCAGCGATGCTGGCCTCAGTAGGGGTGAAAATATGCTGGCCTATGATGTCAGATATTGGACACCTCACCGTACTGGGACTCCACCTGCAACGTGACACAAGCCAGTCTCTTCCGTGCACTTATTTTGGTTCCAAAACGGGTTGAGGACCAGTTGTACGTAGGATGACGGGTGATGTGTTGCGCCGTGACGTGTGGCGGCAGAAGACAGACCGCTTCATCCCTTGCCCAGGCGCTTGTCTCACTACTTTCTTTTCTCCGACCTTTGATTTTTAAGCGTTTAGGCCTCCTCAGTGTCCTCCGAGACTCTTTTAGAGCCATGAAAGTTTTTGACTGTCTAGTATTGTACCTCAAGTTTTTGTCGGCTTCCGCTCTTGGGTCCCAGCGGCTCCCTTTATCACATCACATTCCGGCTGAAACTTGTCAGGATAGGGGTGAACAGGAGGGCACGACTCTTCAGCCCTTATTTTTTTGGTTTTGTTGAAACCTTCAGCCAGGTCGAGGATCACAGCTCCATTATGGTGGATTTTTCGGGGAGGGAAATAGGGTAAGTGTTTGGCTGCCCAGTGTTTCGAATAATACTAGTCTCTTTGAATATTGTCGTGACTCCTATGTTGCAGCGATTAGGCCGCGTGAGCGGCTACAAGAGTTTTAGTCCGTAGTGGAGTCGGGCAAAAGTGTGGAAAACAGGTGTAACGATAGGTAAACTCAGTTATGCCTGGCTAGCCTAGGAAACAAGGTATCAATTCACCCTTGTGGGCTAGTGGGAGAAGATGGATTCCACCATCATCCACACGCGAGCTTCACTGCTCGGCTCCAGTCTTACTTCCTGATGAAAACCGTTTTCTCTTTAGCTTCAAGCACTGATTAGCCTGTAACTCAGAGGGTCATCAGGTAGTCTGCCATTCCACGCAAGCTCTCCGAACAAGCTGTCTCAACGGGCATCCAACTTTTTCTTGAAATCAGCGACCGTCTGGGCCTCCATCACCGATGCCGGAAAATTTTTCGTTTGATTTTCTGCTGGTGGAAAAAAGAAAACTGCCCCAAATGCCGTATTCCAACGGCAATTCGCAAGCTTCGGCTCGCATCCCCCAAGTCTTTGATGTGTGTTTCTTAGGTGCAACTGATTTCCCCCTAGTCCAAGAAGCCCCTGATAATTCTGAATGCTTCAGTGAAATCCCACCTTACCCCCTTTCGTTCCAGAGGAGACAGCTTCCGTTCTCTGAGCCTCTCTTAATAGGGCCTGTTTTGAAGTCCAGCAAACATTCATGTGAATCTTCCTTGCACAAGTTCAAGTAGCCGCCTGTCCTGAATAAGATTTGGATGCTAAGCTTGAAAGGCATACTTTAGAAGCGGCCTTACGTGGGTTGTGCAGAACGGCTACAGTACCCATGGCTTCCGCGGGGAAACTGTTCTTGTTAGTTATGGGAGGGCAATACTATCTCTCTGCGAAGTTCAAACATTGCCTCTGGGTTTTAAAACCAACAGTCATAGGAACCCCCAGATCCTTGACAGTATCAGTCCTTTCCAAAGCCACCCTGTTATCGCCGTGTTCCTGCCACTATCGTTGCTACGCACTCCCTCAAATCATCGCAGCCACAATTTGACCTGACTTTCATTCATTTCAGTGTTTTCGCCCGTCGAGTCCTTTACATTACCAACTTCAACCCGTAGGTTTGACTTTCACTTGGTATTATTAAAGTATGCTTTTGGGTTATGTTTTACCCCTCGAGCTAGCTTCTGCGTACTGGTGTCTTCACACCAAATGGGTTCTCAAAGCCTTTCCACGAGCCATCATATAATCCAGTAGTTTCCCATGGCTTTCCTTCTTCCTAAAACTGCATCGGGCCTTGTGTTTCCTAGTCTGTGCCTTCCGTGCCCGGGGCTTCCAATATGACGGCAAGCCATTTCGTTTGATCTGCTCTAACAGTGTAAAAGCGTCCAGAAGCGTCTTCAGTTTCCCCTTGATATGATTCCACTACTCTTCCACGCTTCCATGAGTGATCTTCCAATTCAGTTCCGCCGCAGCGTCCACTAGAGCAGGGATCTTTAGCCCGCCGAGACTACGGTGGTATTCGTCCGGTGGTGCACTCTACCGTGGCGTCAGCCCGATGTCTATTACACCGTGATCACTCTTTCCTAGTGGTGCTTTGATGATCACTGGACACAAGTTCCTTTAATACTTGGCCATTACTAATTCAAGTATCGCGGAGTTTTGGTTTATCCACTGACACTCTTCCTGCTGCACTTGTTGGACGAGCGCTTCTTGTAGGACATGTAGTAGTGCATCTTCGAAATACCCCGGAGGTGCGTCCCTCGATTCCCGAAATATTTCTGGGGCTTTAAAGTCCCCCATGATGAGCACTACTTCAACTTTATTGACCGTGTTAATTGCCAAAAGCAGTTCAGTATCCTCCTCTTAGGCAGTGGATGGGCTTCAGAAAAAGCATAGAAGAGTCATAGATGCTCTTTGCGTTCTATTTATGAAACTAATGCTCTGCACAACTGGTGATCCCATTTCTATTCCTCCTCGCAGGCATAAGCTTTCGGCAGCCAGCAGCTGCACTCTAACTCCCAATCTGCCGTCGTCCTTATCTTTTCTGTACTGCACGACCCCCCCCCCTCATGTAAGTATGACTGGCGACATCCTGCAGAGCCAGCCACGTCTCGGTCAGCGCAACGATCTGTGCATCGCCCAAAGTGGCCACGTATTCATCCCACTTGTTGAGAACTCTACGAACGTTTACGTATATACTCGGCAAGTAAACTTGAGCTAGCAGTCTTTTCCTATTAAGGCATTTACAGGAATGTTTCAGGCTCCAGAACTGCGAACTCCAGAGCAACCTCCATTTTTTCGATTCGCTAGCCTCATTTTCTTCAAGACTGTTCACAACCTTTACGGGAGAAGGCTCCGCGCTCCCCTCCAGTATCCTTCTTGCGGCGCGATTTTTCTCATCTTCCAGGTTAGGGCACGTGGTGTCCCCCCATAACTCTCTCATCCGTGGGTTCCACAACTCACTATTGCCACCTTGGCAGACTTCGGACCAGCAGACTCTACACCCGCCCTCACGACTGTATGGGTAGCATAGTTGCCGGTGGCATCATCCTACCTACCCTACCCTTTGAGGGCCTCCTTTTTTCATCCGGGGCGGCTAACATCCTGCCTCTTTGCCTTGGGTTTGTGAACTTCACCAAGGTGGGTCTTGGCCTTCTGCCGGTTTCCGATACGTCCGACCTTCCAGTTTCCCAACCGCAGGCTCCTTCTTATCGTGGCCTTGCATCTTAGCGGGTTCACAGCATGATATATCACGGCCCCAATCCTTACTCTGTTCACCTAATGTGCGGTTCCGGAATTTCGTGAATCACCACGTTTCTATACCTTCCTGTATCTATTTCACTAGTCCCCTCCAGGAACTTAGTCCCGTTCGCGAGTAGGCCCTCTAACAATTCACTATGATCCTTTAGTCTCGGAAAGGATTTTTAGAAGCAGCCCCTCACTGTTTGCAGCTTTAGTCATCTCACGGTCTCGTAGGATGGTACTGTGATTGCCCTCGGTTAGCTTTCTAGTCCGCTTTAGTTTTCCTTCTTTGTCCACTTTACCTTTACCCAGTCCTTATTCGGCTGCACATTCCACTCGATGGTTTTTCTTATCATTATCTTTCCCCGGACCTGCGCACTCGTTTTCGGTATGTGCTTGAGAGTATTTGGTACTAGTTCTCACATCCCCGACCACTCCTAATACCCTTGAACCAATTTTAATTATTTTGGATTGGCAATCCACACAAAGCCACCCCAGGTACTAACGTTTCACATACATCTCACATGCCCTCAGTAGTTTTACTGCACATCCTATGGTACAACCGTGTGCAGGCTTTGCAAAGTATCCCTTCGTCCTCAATATCTTCCTTACAGTTCTTGCTTCCGCATGGTACCTGACTTTTTACTCAGTCATATTCGTCCTTATTATTTATTTCTGCAGCTAATATTCGGTGACAAATAACTCTGCTCTCGTCACCAGTTATGGAAATTTACGCAAGGCAGTGGAAACAGCTAAAACGGGTGCAGAATACGAATAAATATTCCTAAGGCTAAACAGCTACACGAACTAAAAAATACAACCTACGCAACCTACGCAGTCCAGTTCAATTTAGTTTAGTTCCCTGGACTGGACAGCCTTCTGTCAGGTGGCCGAGTTCCGTGCTTGAGTGAGCTCTTTAAGCGTCCCGGTGAGTCGGCTTTATGAAGAGGTTTCTCTCCTTCGTAGGCACTCCCGGGAAAGGCGCAACAGAAAATTTTGATCAGACCTGCCTCAGTGCTTCCTTCCGGTCTGGCTCGAGGATCAAGCTGCCAGCCATTAACTGTGCTTGACAGGTAACCTCATAGGAAAAGAGTACAAACAAGAGGCGAAGGACATACGGGTGACAGAGAGGGTTCTGATAGCTGCGCTCACCAACCGATTACTTCTGGGTCTTATCCAGTAGGTTTTCAAAGGCCTCCACCGAAGTTGCTTCAGCTTTCTTCCCCGTTGGAATTTTCTTCCCTTTGAAAGACCTCACAGCAAAAGACTTGCTTCTGAACCATGTTCTAACGCGGCCTTTGGCGAGTTGGAGCCCATGCCGTCGCCGTCTGTCATCCCCCTGAATTCTGGCCACAGACTGCCCTGGCCCAGCTACCAAGTCCATTCCTTTATCATTTTTGAACACCTCTATTAACCTCCTTCTAAGCCTCCGTTTTTCTTACGAGAACGGATTTATTTTGTCTAACCTTTGTTGGTTGCCTAATTCTCAGCAATACCGAAACCACCTGGTGAATATCCGCTGTACTTGCTTCAGGATATTCTTGTCCCACAAGATGGACGGACTCCAGGCCGAAGCGCTGCTTTCCACAGGGGTCTCGCAATGGCCCTGTGTATTAGTAGCATGAACTCCGGTCTCCTGGAGCCCACTGCTTGCTTCAGTTGGTGAAGTGCGTGAGACTTTTCTAGCTGCACTATCCTTTTTCACACCTGGTCCAAAGTCCGCTCTAAGTATCACTCCCAGACACCTTACCTTCACTGTTTGATCATGCTCCTTCTGGTTATCCGGTGGACCCATATAGAGATTGGGCCGCAGTTCTCTTATCAATGAGGTGTCGGCAGTTGCTTATGCTGGGAGGGAGATCCCACACCACTGACAACACAAGCATCCAAGCCAGGTCTCTCTATACTACGCCATCTACAATGATTTCAAGCAGTTTGACGTTATCGTAAATTTGCAGCATTTACCTTCCAGTTCGTCTGCTGAGTGAATATGGAACGGGGCGAACAGCAGAGGGCCCAGGGCAGATACCTGGGGCACACCGCTATGTGATCCTCCCATACTTGCGACGGCTCCCCCTACTCTCACGTGAAACTGCCTTCCACTGAGTTTTCCGATGGTCCATCTCTGCCAAGGGACACAGCCTGAATTCTTCCAGCTTGCTTGCCAACGGCCCGTGGTTTAGGGAGTCAAAAGCCTTCGGGAAGTCCGAATAGCGGACGCCAACTCTCTCCTCTTTGCCTGGTTCCCTAGTTACTCCATCTAATTAATATGTGGGAATAATTAAGGATGACATCCCTTGAATGGAGCCTTGTTAGTGGGGTGATGTCAGTCGGTGGCTTTCCAGGTGCCCAAATATGCCGTCCGGGAACCAACATCTCAAGACCTTCAGAATTATGGGTCGATAGCTGGCACATGCCTTCCTGTCACCCCCTTCATGGATTGAAGTGAGGGTGGTCGTAAACCAATCCTAAGGCACCCAAACTTCTTCCACTGATAAGTAAAGCAGAAAAGAGTAAGTAGCTTGGCTGATGGATCAGCTGATGGTTTCATTACTATAAGAGGGATCGCGCCAGGTCCTGCCGCCTCGCACTGTGGAAGGAGCTTCAGATTTTCGTAGAATTCGTTCCCAAAGATCTCGGTGTCTATCTTCTCTGGTCTGTGCGTGCTTAGTCTAATGGGTTTCTGGGCTCTATCTGACCCCATCTTTATACCTCTTGAAAGAATGGTGGTGGATTCTCAGCCTTTTCTTGCTCCGTGCAGGCCCCTGTCCCTTTTCCATTCTTGGAGCCGTACCGTCTCTACAGCCCCGCTGTTATGGACACTCGTCCCTGCGCCTACTGCTTTCTCGTAGACTACGAGTAGCCTCTCTGTGTTGCGGACTGGCAAATTCGACGGGTGAAGGAAGCGGCTTGCACTTGTCCCTTCCTTTTGACCCAGTCCACTTCACCAGCAACATTGCTCTTCCCAGGGCGACCAGCCCGGAGATATCCACCGTCCGAGCAAGATTCACCACGTGGTGCCTGACGGCCCTCTCTTGCTGTCTGCCATCTTTAATGTGGGGTTATTTTTTGCCACTGATGGAATCATTTCTGTTCTCCCAGGTGCTACGTCATTCGCCTTTTGCAGCATGCAAACGTCTATCACACTTCTCAGTAGCAGTAGTTTGAGGGCTAATATCCGTTCTCGAAGCTCGATGACTGATTCTGTTTCTGATTAGACCCCCTCATGCCCCATGGTTCTCTTTTTCAAGGTTTTTTTATGTTTCTAGGCCTCCTTCCTCGGACCCCCGGCTCTTCCGTTATGCACACTCTCCCTTCCAGTTCTACTAGCAGCTTAGAACGCCCTGCGTGGTCTCAATAACTGTAGTCTGCGGCTCGCCCTACTGCGGCTCTTCGGAGGATTTACGAATCTCAATCTGCAAACCATCTGGCTGTCGTGAACTTGAGATGGCTTCCCCTGCAGCCTGTTGCGAGCTGTCTGCATCTGTACCCTGAAAGACCTCCGTTCTAAATGATAGATTACGATGTCTTTGGGGCCAATTTTTACAATCCCGACGTATCCAAGTCAATGCTTGGTATTTGCGGTACTCTAGGAAGCACCTCTCTGCTAGCTCCCAGATTCCTTATGAGACCATAATTCACGCACGTCCCACAGGATTTCGCTCTCATCTGCGGGGCCTTTCGTGCACTTAATTTAGTTTGCACAGAACTTCGTGTAGCTGAAGCTAGTCGTGAGTCCAGATAGTTTTGTTATCTTTGCGTTTCCGTAGACCCAAAACCTTTTTTCGAGAAGTTAGCAGGTAGACACCTACCGATATACGGAGGCTGTTATAGATTTTAAGAGCCTGTTGCCTTAAAACTTCGTTATGCCCTTCTGGCCAGAACGACTTTGTGCTGAAAATTTAACGCCTGGACGAAGACCGCCAAAGCCATGTTATCCGATGCCGGTGTTGATGCCTGTCTATGAGCCTAATGAACTTCCGTTCATCAAGTTTCATTCACTTGCCCTTGCAGATCGTATACTTACAACTCCCCCGGAAGATCTCCGCGTACAGCACATATCTGAAGCGGCAGCATGTCGAACTGTCGTCGTAGTCCTCTCTGCGACGAAGTGATCGCAGCTCTTTATCGCTACAGAAATCCCGCTTGAACTGCCCACTCGGCCCGAAGGTCATGCGAGCTCCATCACGGCGAGAGAAGACAGTTCGCTCAGGACAGTTAATGGTCATGGCCAACAGAGTGCCTAGAGTTCCTTTGGCGATATGCCCCCTAGTTGAACCCACCACGGAGCAGCTAATTTCACCGAATTCCCGCTGGAAGTACGAGAAAAACGTAAAACCGCACAGCATATCACGCGTGTTTTTCACGTCACCAATGATCCGATGTGAAAATAGAGATAAGCTGCCCTTGCTGACCTCATACATGATCATCTAGCAATTCGGGTGCACCTGTGGTGATGCTTTCATAGGTTGAACGGCAAGACAGTTATCCAAAAGCATTTTGAATATCACCCACGACGGCTTAGATATGGAGGGAATGGAGTAGTATGAAGTTCAATCTTTGCGCATTTGATAGAAAGTGGGCGTTCAGTCCGCATCCAGTCAGTCTTCAAAGTTGTCTGCCGGATCCCACAACACCTGTCAAGAGCAATCAGACTCCGGATACTAGCAACGGCAGAGGCAATTATCATGCCGTCAGAGATATTATACATCGTGGGCGTTTGCTGCGTCATTAGTCCACAAATGGAAACTCACATTACCTAGTCTTCACATCTGTCCGAGTCAGTCACGTTCACGGCTCACAAAGGTTCACGAAGGTTGACTGGCCCGGTCATCATGCGGTGAGAAAGGCGGATCTGAGCGAAAAGGAGAGGATCCAGGGCTTAAAATGAATCTGAGATAGATTCGATGTTGAAAGTCGATAGGCCAATAATAGGCCGACGTACAGCAAGCCTTCGCTCCCCACTCAGGCACACCAAGTAAACGGAGACCAAGCAGAGGAGTGCTTCAGGCTCGAACCCATCATAACCCAGGGCGCAGTCTCGGAGTCAAGTAGCCGTAAATCGGAAGCAGAGGGAAAGATTTTGCGAGACAGACGGCTGCAAACTTCGACATCGCCAAGGTCCGAAGGAGCAATAGAAGAGAGCCGCCGAGTACAGTAGTAGGGTAGCTGTTCGCTGCTGAATAAACGTTGGCCCTAAGCTCGGTGTTCAGGTTAGACGAGATCGGATCACAGCAGAGCACAGAACTGACGGCCAGTGCTAAAGATAGTACAGCTTTTGCACCTACCAGCACTGGAGGGGCCCAAAATTGATGTGGCATTCCGGATTTGTGAAAATGCCCGATTATAAGCATACATTGTGTGTTTCATACCACCAACACACTTGTGCGCCAACCCTTGTTTATTCGCGTCCAAAGCATGATTTTTTAAAACCACGTTTGGACCCGTATGGCTCACCTGTTCGTCTTTCTCATGCCGTCAACTTGGCTTTCATTATGAGTATTTGAGATCGCATATTTGAAGTAAGTATATATTTTGGAGGCTGCTGATTTCATAATCCAATGAGAAGGAACTTACCGATCGGTCTTGTATTTCTCTGGGATACGTGTAAAATGGCAACATACTGCCCGAAAGTGATTACAATATTCAAATTGTCAGTCCGGTACGACAGGATACGCTGTATGCCTAGAAGAGGATCAAAATCACAAGAAACTGGACCTATGGGACAGACGGGCAGTCACATGGTTGAGTAGCTGACGTCTTGACTAACAAGGTTTTTGACTTTAGGGTGGGATGTGCAAACACCTAGCCATTTTACGCGATAATTGACGTCCCTCAGTGATCATTTATGGGAAAAGTCCGTGCAAAAGACTTGGCCAAATTTCTGAAGCTTCCGCGCTTGACGTTGCTTATTATCTCAGTGGACGCTAACAATGCATTATGCCTCTCACAGGTGATATGCAATGAGGTCTTCCGTTTCCCTCTCGTTTCAGCAGGGATTTGATGAAATACCCCGCCCAGCTGTGGGCTCGTAACTGGTGTGCATACCATCGAAAGGCTTCTGGACGCTCGATTGGCCATGGCCATTACCTGTCCTGTGCAAACCGAACTAAAGTGAACTGAGCTAACGTACAGAAGCCCTAGGGTTTCATGCTTGCAAATGAAGTAATGGTTGTTGGACCAAGCTAGCCTTAGCTACCAGCCAGCGACATCGGAGTGGCGTTTGAACAGGCAATCATATGGAATATGCCGTTATGAAGGCACAAATGATCTACCAATCAGAACGCCAGTGGGTTCAACCGCGACGGGGGAAAAATATAGCCTCCAAAATTACCGCATTGCAACGCATAAAAGACTGAGGTATTTCCATGACTGCAGACCCAGAATGGACGGAGCAAAACAATTGGCTGCCCACTGAACTCACAAGGAGTTCCTTAGACTTCAGTCGAAAGTTTCCTGCAGAGTGCTGATGTGTTTTTACCCCCGCACAGAGCAGTATTGAGACCTTAATTTGAATGCTTCCTGCAGGCTTGGGCATCTTTCTGCAAGACAAGGCAGCTGTCCTGAAAAGCCCGGCAGCTAGTCACTAGGATGGTTCAAGGTCGGAGAGGAAATACACAGCCAGAGACTGCAGAATATAGAAGCCACCTTCTCTGGAAACAAGAAGGCTAACAGAGTTCCTTAACACAACACTTAAATTCTGCAGGGTCTAAAGGGCAAGAAGACTGAGGGTATGTTTACGATAGCCATCAACCAAAGGACAAAAAGAAACTGCATGAAGCTGTGGAAGATGCCCTGAGGCCGAGATAAGAAGGCAAACTTTAGTGACTCGGCCGCCGCCACACACGGTCCAGTGCTCTATGGCTTCATTTCGAGTACCCAACAGACTGGATGAGGATAAATCGTAACTGTTTCATAATGTGGATAAAGCGAAGATGCCTTGTGATAGACAGGCAAGTTGTCCAACAGTAAGTAGATGCTTAATTTTGTGTATGAACGAGTGTGCGCCAAATAAGCATAACGGAATGCATTCTTGCTGTTTTTGTCTGGTCTCGTTGCTCGTCCAGTGCGCGTGGACCGGGTCCAGGTTCTTTTGCTACGGACAACTGTCCTGTTAGATATGATTCTTGCGCAAAACTTTTCGCTATAAGGTAGTTAGACGATGGAAACGGCTGACCGGGAAGCTGATAAGTTTGAAAGAAACAGAATTTTTCAAAAGACTGTCAGGCTTTGGAAGGGAGGAGATGTTCAAGAAGTCAGATTTCTAGGGCGGAAGGTAAACATCGAGGGCAAAATTGGGCCAGGTGCCCTGCGGACTAAAGCGACTCTTGCTGTTTATGAAGAAAAGCTCACACAGCCGTTGTCTGCAGCCTGGAAGGTGAAATGTTTTCATTATTTTCCTTTTTTCGGTGCAACTGGATCAGCGGAAGATACCACCAAGCTGAACAAGGAAGAAGAACTTACCAAATTCGCAGTGGTGGGTGGTGACATACGTATTTACCGCCGAAATAAGTCTTTAAACTCGGTCGGCCTCGGGCACCACTGGCCGTAGGCAAACTGAACTGAGGTGAAAGTGAGATAACCAGATAAGCCTCTGGGGAGGGATACAGTGCGTTTTAGTCCTTAGGTACGGCTTGATCTCCTATTCCTGTCAGCGGAAGATCATCTACCACTCAGGATATTTTTGATTATAAAAATGCCCATTCGTTCAAGCAGAGGGTATTAGAGTTAGGACGACAATATGAGTCCACTAGGCGGCAGGCTTAGAAAGAAGAAATTAGACAAAACAAGCTAAGGCATGTCTCGCTCCCAGGGAGGCTGCTCAAGGGCATTCAGACGTGAAAATCAGGTTGCCCCGTTTTTTGGTTTTTTCATCATTTAGGCTCGGCTTTGTGCCATTTCCAGCGGGAATTTTTATCTACACTGAAGCGCTGTATTTTCAGGGCTGTTAGTTGTGACACCTCACCGTGAATTTGTAATTTGTTATCGTAAAATAACAAAGTGAGTTTTTTCAGGAGAATTCGGTTCGAACGTACCTAAACTCACCCTTAGCTACCCTGTCTACAAAGCACACACTGATTCTGGGCTGGATCGCGCCGTTCAGGTATCTACCCGTGCCTCGCTGTGGGTTGTTACCTCTCCGGCCTTATAGGGTATTTAGTGCCTGGTTGGACCTTTCTGCTGTTAAGGTTAGTCTAGGTACTCAGAAAAATCCAGTAGTTTTTTTCTGACACCCGAAATCTAACGAGACTTCTGCTGAATCTATCACTGATATTTCGGCCTACTTTGAAATCCGAGCCCCCAAGCCCTCATTCACTCTCCATACACACAGTTGCACTTCAAGCACATCAGCCTTGAACTATCCAAGCAACTATACCTATTGACGGAGTGACTTGGTGATCTGTCTTCATACGTTTCTTTCTGAGGTGTATACACTTCTGCTGCCATAGTAGACCAGTAAAACGCGCCATTACACGGGTCAGATATAACCTCCAAGCCCTCTTCAAACACGGCTGTCTCTGTTTTAGACCCAAAAGAATATCTAAGTCCGTACTCAAAGGTTGCTGTCTGCCTGGTCCAAAACGAACCATTCGGGCCTCCAGAGTGAAAAAAGCACGTACGCCGACATGAAGGCAGCCGTCAATACATGCTTTGTATCACTGTTCGATGTATACAGCGAGGTCAAAAATAAATTCAATTATTTGGAACAGAAAATAAACGACTTATGTGATAAATGGCAACCGATTGGGTATGCTTATCAAAGATTTCCCCACTGACGATCACTGCTGAACCAACAGATCAGGCTGACCCCAAAATCTTATCCGAAGCCGGTCGTAATATGGATGCACCCGCCTCGGAAATTCACAAGAGAATAAGGAACGGTAACAATACTATAGTGGTAAACTTCCCGGACAAACTACCAAAACAGTCCGTTAAAGCCACAAGAATGAATGCATGCAACGTGGCTCATCGCATGTGCCTTTGCTCTAGGCTGCGGAAACGGTCATCACAATACCTTTGCCCTCCACTCTTTCAGTTTTCAAACCAGTCAACAGCCGTTGGGTTCATCAGTGACTGTCAAAGGATTGCTGCAGCTACGTTATTTAAAAACGTCAAAAAACACCCCGATAAATTCCCTCTACAAAGAGAGGTGTTCCGCATGCAGAAAGACAAACCAGCGCCTTTCACTGGCCCTGATCAAACGGGGCCCGTAGATGCATAGCCACATGCTCCCATGGACAGGACTTCAGCTAGGACACCTAATACCCCTGTGGCCCCTTCGGTATCACTAGACCTTCACCAGTCTAGTCCCTAGGATCCCACGCAAGATGCGTGCATTTTACCCCAAAGTATGGCACAGTCTTCTTCCGACAAGCTGAAAAGGCCACCTGGCAAAGGTTAACCACGGCGAAAACCCAGGGCAGCAAATCTGTAGTGAGAAATACATAGGCATTACCATCGGTGCACATGACGCCAGAAGAGACCGTAGACTTAGACACATCGCCGTATGTGTCAAAAACCTAACCACCAGGAAATTGTCGGCACTTTGCCTCCCCATCCACCACGTCCGCTGGAATAAATAGAAAAACCAACCTCACCAAACCCACAATCCCACACTTTCAGGGTTTTCCACAAATCTACCCAGAAGTTCTCCAGCCCCGTTTAGCCACAAGACAGCTGATCTACCAGTGGCATCTCCACAGCCCAGTACGTCCACCTGGGGGCCCCATGATATGACCGCGACAATACTGCTGCCGCACACACCTGGAACTATGGTGACCAAGCCCGGTAAGCACTGTTCAACAGGCATGCAACCAAGTAACCCCCTAGCCACTATCAACAGCTGCCACCCCTCCCCCAAGTTAGCTTCCAGGTCGTCACTCCGCTTCACAATCCTACATATTCAGATGCCAGCTGTGGACCTCAGGCGGGCGCCTGGCCCTACAGCCACAACACAGGCACCTCGTCCCATCTCCCTATGACTTACAAATCTGTGACCCTTATGAGCCTACAAGCCCCTTTCACGTTGGAGGCCCTATCGAATCCACTAACGCCAAACCATCCCCAGATAACGTATGGCTTGCCGCACCATTCCTTAGGGCCTCTCTCCAATGGACAAATCCTCTAAATCCCTATGATAACAGCGCGCCAAATAATGGCCATTGTTTCCTTAGGCACATTTCACCGCCTTCTGTGCCCTACCTTTGACAATACCACATGTCAAAGTTGCCGGTTGCCTATTCATTAACCCTACCTTCGTGTGAAAACCTGTATCCCAAACCGGGGCTGTTAGAGGACTACATTGATATGCTGTCCCGCATCTTCAACCCTCCCTGGGCAGATCAAAATGTCAATAACTCAGACACTTCAATCATCCCGCGCTTCCTAAAGGGTTCATCTACCTCGGATCCTAGCACCGCCCGACACAGTAGCGTCACCAGCCCTTCTTATTCTAACAGCGCACCATACTACAAAACAGCTTACGGACCAAACCCTCCAACTCACGGCGCCGATTTGCCACCCGCATATGGACCTTCTAGTCAGGCCACGAATCTAGACTATTCCGCACCACACAACCTACCTGACAAACAAAATTCCCCAAAACTAAATACCTATAGCAATATCTCTTTGGGTTTTATATTAGCCGATCCATCATAAACAAAATTCGGCACTTACGATATCTGGCCACTAGCTCTAATTGTTATACTCTTGGTGACTGAAACTTGGTTAACCGGTTACTCTCAAACGGACCAGATTTCTCTTGACGGCTACAATGTCTTCAGAGTAAATAGAGAAACTCGACGCGGTGGAGGTTGTTTGGCATTTGTCAAGCAGACCATCATTACAACAGCACTTCATCACATTGTACTCAACTCTATTCCCGGTTCACCTTGGCCAACTTTCCACATTCCTGGCTCTCAACTTCATGGTGGATGTGTGTACCGTCCACCAAGCGAAAATTTCTCAGGACTTCCACACCTTCTTGATGCATTTGACTACCTATCTTTACTGCCCTGAAGCATAAAGGTTATTGCTGGTGACTTTAACCTGCCTAAGATAGCTTAGCCATCTTTACCTGCACCCGCTAACCTTTTACTATTTGTAACCGGTATTATTGTAGGCGGGTGGGCACAGCATATCCGCTCTCCGAAGAGAAAAAACATCATTTTAAATCTCATTTTCGTCCATATCGTCCCTCATATATTTGTCTCAATCTCCCAAAGTTTGCCCGATAGCGATCACCATCTGGTTAACTGCCGCGTTCCCACTCACCCACAGCCTACCCTGAAATCAGACTACATCAAACTCTTTCCTCTCCCCTACTGGAAGATTCTCCCTACTACCATTCGATAAGCTGAACGGGGTGGGTTTTTTCTCGTGATCCGCAACACGCCGTTGATAAATTTTTGGCACAGTCTTCCAAATGTCCTGATAGGATAACCTGCCTTTCCCAGCGAAGGAATATTAGGAAGTCCTATATCACCCCTCTGCAAACAAAATATGCCAAGCTTCAAAAAATTCATGAAACTACGCACGATGTTGCGACTCTTATTCAACTTTTTCGCCCCACTTCTACTATCCAAAGGCCTGAAGAAACTACACTGCGTGACCAGAAAATAAAGGCTCTGCGACACCAAAATAGATCTCGTCGACTGTCATTACTGCACAAGGCCACGACCTCTAAAACTCATGGAGATATCCAGCACACTGCTCCAAAGGAAAATGTATCCGCCTCTGCCTCCGTCTCTGTTGCAGAGGCCTTCAACTCATTCTTCTCCTCAACTTTGGCCCCAATAATAATGTTGACCCCCGGCTTCTTCCCCTAGTTACCTCTTTAACTCTGTTCACAGTGAAATTGAAAGCCACAGTTATTTCCCAATTATTGACCACTTTCAAGCCACCATCTTACCCAGGACCAGACGGCTTACCGCCAGCTGCAATAATTAAATGTAGACCTGACTTACCTTACCTACTACCGGTAATATTTGCCCTATCAGTGAACTCCTGTCTGCTGCCCACCAAATGAAGATGCTTAGTCACAGTCCCGCACCAAAAGAAAGGTCCACTGCATGGGGTAACAATCTACCGTCCTATTGACCATACACATGTCCTCTCTCGGCCAATAGAAAAGAAAGTAGAAGAACACATTGCGAAGTGCCATTTTCAACTGGACATTATTAATCCTCGACAACACGAATTCTTTCGGTCAAGATCTTGCGCAACCTGCCAACTCGATTGTTTTAATCTCATCACTGAAGTGGCAGACGATGGAATGGCCCTTACTGTTGTTTACTTTAATATGTCAAAGGCATTGGACCGCTTGCCACACCCACCTCTTCTGGCCAAAATCCGACGTTTTGGCATTACTGACCCGTCACTATCTTGGATCAATTCTTACCTTTCTAATCACTCCCAGGTTGAAGCAATAAGCGGACACTGTTCCAGGCCTAAACCAGCCACAGGCCGTGTTATACAGGGTAGCGTCCTTGGCCCTCTGTTGTTCCTCATGTATATAAATGATATATTCCTCTAAGCGAGCCATGGTATTTCATTTCTTTTTTCTGACGATATTAAAACTGTCTACTCACTCAAGCCTGAAGGCATCGCCTCGGCTATCTTAAACATCTGCAAAGACATATCTGCCTAGACGGTGCTCAACTTGGCAGATGAATTTCTCTGCTGACAAAAGCGAGTTTGTTACGTATAAGTGCAAGCTACATCCAGGATCTATAGCCGTTTGTGATTCAACCATTGCTAGCATGCAAGTCGTTCGGGACCTTGGCTTAAGCAATTCTTGCACATTTAACTTCTCGGAATATTCGGCCCTCCAAGTCGCTAAGGCAGAAAGTGCCTGGGACTAATATTTCGCTCCTTCCGACTTTGAGACTGTATTCTTTTCCTTTATAAATCTCATTTGAGGCCTTTATTAGAATACTGCCCATCGGTCTTTTCTAGTATGCGTAAATCAGACAGAATTGGCATCGAATCGGCTCAACGTAGTTTTACTTAGCGACTGATTAGATGGAGCTCGCCCCTCACTGATAAAGAATGCTGCTTGTTTTTTAAACTAGACCATTTATGGCTTCGACGTATGAAATTGAACTTTATCTTTTTGTATGACATCCTTCACAGCCGGACATAAACTTCTAATCCATTGCACTTTGCCCCTGTTTCCAGCTATCCACTACGTTCCACAACTCACCCTTTCAACCCCTCATACCAACACTGGCTTAGGTTCACATCTCTTCATCACAGTGTACTCTAAGTTATGGAATAAATTACCGTTATAAATACGCAGTTCTACTTCCAGCCATCGGTTTTGAAGTGCGTTGGATAAATTCCACACGGTTACCCAAACCTTACAGCTTCTCAAAGTGGACGTACCCGATTACCAAGCGTATGGAGCGGGTCCAGACGTTTGAATCGCGCAAACACCGGCGGTCTATGACAGATGAAGTCGAATAAAAATTCCTAGTTTTTCTGCCTACTGCAGTCGAAAAACTAGTCCCAGAAAGTCACTGTCTATCATTGTTGCCTCTATGCATCGATTCCAGGTTATCCTCAGTTGGGAGCATCACAGACTGCGCTCCCCTGCTTTTTCTCCATTTTTGGACTTTCGTTCATGCGTACCTTTCTCTCGATGACTTCTAATACTCTGGAGACCACACCGGTCAATAACCTGGCCCATGCACCTACCTGCCCGTCGGCTACTCGTAAGCCAGCCGACCGATCCTCCCCTGGTTACTTTCCGGGATCCTCCGGTGCCTGGTCCCCTGATCGCAAACTCCCCGATGCCCACGGCCATTTGGCCCCACCAAGAAAACTCATGTCAGTCCCAAAGGTGCGGGGTGCGGTCAGATCCACCGCTTTGGCCGGCGCACATCGGGCTTGCGACCAGTCTGCCACTATGTGCGGGCGCAACTAGGCTAGCGAATCGCACCTCCTGTCACCAGAATTGTTTTTTTTTAGGTGTCCAGGGCACGGCCAGCTCCACTCACTAGCACCCGTTGCGGATTAAAAAACAATGTCCCCTGCATCCTACTGCTGCCACCCATTCCCTCCTCCAAAGTTCCTGAACAAGGTTTACCATACACCCGGTCAAGTTCCAAATGAACATATGCACATATACTCTCTCGGCTCATAGATGTTCCTTACAATTTGCGGCTACTGACATTTATATCCATCGACTTATCTTTTAGTTGTCTGAACTGATGCCATGTTTACCTTCATCTTATTATGTTCAGTTACCGAATTCTGTACCCCGGAACATGAAACGGTTTCACTGTTCAGATCTTTATTATGAATATCACAATTCCTGATATACTCTTGAAGAGACCATTCATCCACTTGGTAATTTACATGTCAGCACTACATTTATCTAAACAAAACCATCTTTTAGAGATTTGTTTCTCACCTACCGACAAGTTCACACAAAACTAAATGATCCTCCTCTCAGCGTTTCAGATGCTTGACACCAGCCCTATGTTCATTGTATCCTTCCGTTGCATCTTCTCTCATTCAGCCATTTGCACTTTATGAAAGTTGCATTGGCTATGGAGTATTCACAATCCAGGACATAAATAGTTCGATTGCCTCCTCAGCTTTTAATGTCAGACTTCAGCATATCCAGCTACGCAATCACCTGCACTTCCTGAGAGCTGTTCATATGTACTACTTTTATACGACCGTATTGGTCCACTATAAGTCCGCCTCCAGCATCCACTGTTTACCAACTTTAGATGCCCTTATGCTACTCATCAACGAACTCGGACGAATCCGTAATTGTATCACTTTTCACTCCCCTATGGACCACTGCTGCTGCTCCACCGAGATATTATGGTCAGCCACCTGCATCACAATCCATAGAGTGCTTTTTCCACATCTTTAGCTGAAAATCAACTACCTATAATTTAGGCTGCCGTTGTTCTGTTTGACCCACCCCTAAGTCTCAGGTTGGACTTCCCTGAACGTACCCAGCCACACAATTATCTGCTCTTTCTGAAGGCTCCAGTAATGTACTATCCCAAGTTTATTCCGTCAGATATTAAACATATAAGCCACTATTGGGCTCACTTCGTTGTAAATTTGTATTTCTCAGCCGCCAGTCTTGGAGTTAGCCCAGATAAACCAGTAGTTGAGCACCGTTTCACCCACCTATTATCTGTTGCCATTTTTTCATCAGTCCTCCACGATTGCGCATCTATGCCAGAGACCACTGCGAATGCAATTTCTCCAAACCTTTGCTGGAAACGAACTACACTTATGCCAAGTTACTGACCTTCCGGTTGTTTCCCAAATGCCCAATGTCAGATTCTTACCATCATATCCCGTTAAGCGATCGTCTACATGTTTTGACAGCATCGTTTATGCACCACTCCCATAAGACTCCATAAGACCATCGTGTATCAACTCCTCTGTCCACCCTGTTGTCAACTTGTGTTCACTAATTAACCTGAAAAGTACCCTTTATTCGAATGGTGTTTCATTCCCCTGTTAACTTTCGTCACTCTGCTCCACCAAAATTTCCAGGTTCAGGCATATACATACACCTATTTATGAGGGCACCCTCCACAACCTCCTGATGAATAATAGGCGCTGATTCAGTGGTAAAACGGACTCTGCATCATTTACGCAATTCCCCTCTCAAAGGGCACCATAAATCCTTCGGTATTATACTTCTGCTGTTCTCCGGATTATTTGGGCTATTGGTCCAAGTGCCTGTCCTTCATCACCGAAAATTCATCAAAATTTTCGTTGGTGCTTTTTCGAAGGTTTTCTGTGTCAGCCTACACACCTCTGCGATTTCACATCGATGCCATCCAAAATACTGCACTTTTTATCTTGCCCCGCTTTACTTCATTACGTACCTCGGCCGTGGAGCCCATTCCACTCACTTCTGAGAGGTTCGTCCACCTGACCTTCAAACTCAAATATGCCGGGCATTCATTTGTGCGACCACTAAAAGCTATACACTTTTGTGCTGCATTTACCCAAATGAATATTCAAAGAACCTTTTTACGACCCCACTTGAACCATATGATCATGTAATCAAGCGTGCTTCGGGTGTCTGCGAAATAAACCATTATTATTTTTATTAATATAAGTAGCCAATTTGCTCAAGATGACCGCTACAATAAACGGAATCATCTAGAAAAAAGATGCTCCACACCGGTCTTCAAGTAATTAGCAGCAATACAATCAATAATCGACATTATTAGAGAGGAGCAGACGCTTTGACGGACAATCAGAACGACACTGAAAGTTTTTCAAACTTTTGAAACCTTTGCCGAAGCTAAGGTGACAGGCCCGGTGCAGAGGCTGCTGTACCCAACCCACTGTTTTTGAGGGTCAGCTCAGGTCTGTTGATGGTAGTGTCACGTTCATCCCGGACCAAGGCTACAAAAGAGCACTACAGACTTTCGGATACTCGTTTAGTTACCCTTTTGAAGATGCTCACAGTCTGATCTGTGGCTTGATATCAGAAGTCAGGCTAAATAAATGAAACTTCCAAGCCGCGTGTGGATTGTTATTAAAATGGAGAGTGTCTCGAAGGCGTTCGACCGCTTGGGCTACTGGTCTAATGTCAATGTGGTACATAGCTCAGAAGCGATAGCTCGATATCTCCCATCCGAAGTACAGGGTTGCTGGTCTAGGGAAACAGACTGCTTAGGCCGAAGCTACCGCGAATCCAACTTGAGGACCTGACCACATACGTAGGTAGACAGGCGAGGGTAGCCATCAAAAGTTTCTGATTGAATCGTGATAGCAGCAGAAGGAAAAGACCAAGTGCTGCTGTGGCTCAAAATATTACATGGGAGTACTAAAAACACCATTCTTGGACAAGCTTGCATGCCATTTCACTAAAGAGTGTAGCTACTCCAGACCGCAAAGCTAGCAAAGCTGCGGCCAGCGAACTTCGAAAGATGGTAAAGATGGCGGGGCGTGCTTCATACGCCCTAACAGCTCACACAGTGCAACAGCCTATCAAGTGGGAGCTAGATGCGGTCGCGAACATCCCCCAGACAGACCCCGTCAGTAACTACATCAGGTAAACGAAGTAACATCAGGAAAAAGCACGAAGCTGAGGGTGATCTGTCGAAAATCACGGTTTACTCACGAGCCGGTAAGCCTGAGCTTAGTTGCTGTAGGAGTGATGGCTCCTAATAGAGTGACCTAAGTAGTGGTCGCTACTGGAGGTGGGTTTGCTGATACCTTGGCGAACGGGCGATTCACGGATATACATCAACGTGAAAAAGCTCTGACGTCGTCAGCAATGAGTACCGTGGGCGGGACTCAGGTAACGACTGCACGTCGGTTGCGATTACACTTCGCTTCTTTTAACACCAGTAAACGGACCGAGTCCACAACAGCATTCACTTCGACTGATTTTCCTTTGCGGGCACCGAAGTCAGTAGGTGCCGTTTTATCGTGATGCTCTCATCTACAAGACTTGACCCCCGTGGACTGTGAGGGGCGGCGTAAATCTCGTTGGTTGCGATGCGCCAGAAGCACACTGGGTGTTAGAACGGATGGCAGGCAACCACCAAGCGCCCTGAGCAGTTCGTGCGATTTTGGGGCGAATATCATACGGCCCCTCTGAAGGGTCGCTTTTGTAAGTTATGTATGTGTAGGAACGATGCACAGGGCTGCAGTCCACCGTCTCTGCGAGCAAGAATTTCATCAACTTGGGGAAGGTCGACCGTCATCACCTCGAGAAGACCATCTTGGACCGTGGACAGCATGGCGACGGACTACACGCCTGCAGAATCAGACCAAGTATCTCCCCCTGTGGCGTGCATAGACCGATCATCTACTAAGCAGAAATACTCATGTTCTTCAAAGTTTGCTGCTCTTACAAAAACGTTTCGGTAGGGAAGAAGTTCTTTTGAAAAGGTATTCAGGAGTGTGATGCGGAATGAATCGCTTGTCTACCTACAAACAGTGACTACCACCAATAACTTCAAAGAAGGGTTATGGTACCTGCCTCACCACCCGGTTTTCCATCCCAAGAAACCCGAAGACCTTTGGGCGGTTTTTAATTGCTGTGCTCACTTTCGAGCTTGATCATTAAATGATCGTTTATTTCAGGGGACATATTGGACAACCCCGTTGATTGAGGTATCTCGTAGCTTCAGGTTACTTGGGTAGCCATCGGCCGAATCGACGTTTATTCCGGATTACCGTAAGGACTGGACGATTTGATCAATGGTTTAAACCTATACTCTCGCCCGCTGACGTTACATGGGGCACCGTACACGGATTAACAAAACCTCATGAAAGTCTCACCGGATCGCAGAGGTGATTCCTGACACCAACCATCAACACATCCGCTCAACGTCTATTTCCAAATAATCCAACCCAACAGTTCAAATTCTTCCCGTGTTGCAGTACGAAACCAATGGCCGGAACCCAGCCTTCGCAGCTGTCAACTTCGTCAAACCAGCTCTTTTTTACCTGCTTCCTTCAACATTCTACCTGCCACCACCTGCAACCAAGGTCTTTAAGAAACAGAATACCAGCCATCTGCAGCCAACCATAATTTGGTTAACAATTTTTTATCACATACAAAAACAAAAAAAAATTACACTCTTCCAACTTCTGCCTAGCCGAACCATTGACGTTTTGTCTCCACTAATCCGTTTCATTGATGGCTTTTCTTTTCTTTAAAAGTCCGTTATATGTCCGTGCACCATTCATGCTCTTCAAAAGTTCACTGAAGTCCGTGCGAAGCTTTTCGCCTTCATTTGAATTTCCATATGACACTGTAATCACCTGCACAAAAGGTCCAATTTATTATCACCTTTGACTCACTTGCCTTTATTTCACATGCTTCCTCCACAATTAGTTACCCAATGCTGGATCAGTGTCCAATATTCCGCTGGTATCTCTGACTGCACTTTGAAAGCCTCACGCTTGCTTTACTTCTAACAATGTTCTTTGGCATCTCTTCCGCCCGGTTACTCGTTAGTTACCGTCCATTTGTCGCTTATATCAGCAAT
Organism: Fasciola hepatica; assembly: GCA_948099385.1. NCBI lineage: Eukaryota > Metazoa > Platyhelminthes > Trematoda > Plagiorchiida > Fasciolidae > Fasciola > Fasciola hepatica. Next base: position 13,725,339 of record CANUEZ040000182.1, read on the forward strand.
CCAACGACTGTTCAGCTATCCACACCGCCCTCCAGCGATTTCGAAACCGATTCGGAATTCCCGCCTCAACCATAACCACTTTTGTTCACTCAAACACTACATGACTTTACTGGTGTATTTCGGTTGTTGTGTGATTTATAAATTTAGAATCTGTGAATACCTCACATTGAAATGTACTGCTGTATACTCTGATCTTGCCTTGTGCATGTGCATTGACCACGGTCAAAGTGGCAGCTTCGCCTCTGCCGTAATCCGTAGCATCCGTTTTAATCGGCCTTTATGAAGTAATAAAATATCGCCAGAGCTGGAAATTATACGTAGCATATAGTGTTGGTTCACCGTGGTAACACCCTCATTCACTCGTAAACTATCCTATTTTCGACATCCCTTGTCACTATACAAGACTGTGGGCCTCGTCCTGATGAACAAATCGTTACAATTCACGTAGATTGCCTTTCATCAAGCATGTAACATCCGGCCTTGCTAGGATTCGACCCGTACCTGCTCCGCGGCCTGGTATCCGCATTTTCTTGACCTAATCTTTGCATCGTGTTTCCTAGTTCATTGCCACTTTCGGTATCAGCCTTATATTAAGCAATTGCTTGGACCAGTGTCGTTTTGGCTTAACAGCATTCAGGCTTCCTTACAGTTTTACCCCTGCAGGTAGGAATAACACCATCATCAGAGTTCACCGCACCCCACGGATTGTCTTCCCTTAGGAAACTCACTTCGCCATATGATATCGGCATTAGAAGTTGTTCTATTCAAACTAGGCAAAACTTATTGCCCGCTCCATACATTACATGGTGAATAGCTCTCACCCGTATCTATCATCCATTTTTTCCTTTGCACACAATGATTGACTAAGCAAACACTCAACGATCATGGCAGTTACTTATTGTATTGATGTTTGGCTGATTTGGACAATGTTTTTAGGAGGTGATCCGAATGTTAAGTCCTTGGCCCCGGCTGGATTCGAACACCTACCTGGTTACCACCCTCGCCTTAGCACCGCGAGTGCTCTACCAGCTGAGCTACGGGGCCAAGCCGAAGGGCCTCCGGCTTTTGCACATGACAGTCAAATTACGGGCTAGTTCACTGCGGGGGAAACCATATGTTACAGTAATTTGGGCTAGTGTACTGTGAGATCCATATACAAAAGTCAAAAGTCCTTTGGCGTGGCCTGGTAGCTTAGCCGGAAGAGCACTTGTGGTACTGAAGCGAGGGTGTTAACCTTGCGTGAGTTCGAATCCAGCCAGGGAAGAAGGCTTTTAACACTTGGGTCACCTCTTAAAAACAGTTAATTCACTGCCTACCTTACCTGAATTGCACTTCTGTTTACTAGTCTGCCCCTTTGATAACAAGCCCCATTCACCAAGTTAGAACGCCTTATTATTATCCATTCATTGCTTCTATTCATTGCCCAACCACATTCATCAAAAGACTTCCCGCGTTAAAATATCTTTCCGTGGTCCTCCAGTAGTCAGTAAGGTGATTAGTGGTTATCTGCACCCTCCGTCAGTCCAACTGGTAGCCCCTATTGTGCTTTTCCATCACATATATGGATTTTGCGGATTGGCATGATTCATTCACATTTTTGAAAGTCTTGGGTATATTCCTCCGCCACTCCATCACCATCATTAGTTACATCTAGAAAAATGGTGGCCAGAATCTTTACATTTACCGTCCACCCACTAAACTCTCACATTTCTCTCGTCCCCGCTTTGGTAGTCTCTCTCCCTCCAGGTATGTCATCTGTATGATATACGGCCGAACTGGCCCTGTATCCAGGTTCCAGATTCCACCATCCTCTGTGATTGAAGTATCTTATTCTGCAGCCGTTGTTCCTCTACCGCACTCCGCAATAAACGCTATGCAGCTTTACTCACTTCACTTTAGCATGGCACGAATAACACAACTTTTCCTACCGACGTACAAGTACCTGCCACCTACTCCATCATTTCTCTTGCAAAAACCAAACAACCTTGTAATCGCTGTGATTGCGCACCCCATATTGAGTCATCTTCCGTTTCCACCTTGGCATCTCCTGATTGACCTCTATAAGGCTAAAAATTCGCCGCATGCTTATCTGTTTTAGTCCAGCGTTTTCCTTTTATCACCACTCCAGTAGCCTCTCACTCCCCCGGGATGCGCCAAGTGTGATAATGATAATGGTTTATTTCGCATAACTTCGAGGCATGCTGTAACGCAAGATCAAAAGGTACAATTTGACGCAGAGTCCAAATTCAAAGAGAATGGTTCAGGTATGTGCACTCGATACTATACAGGAGAAAGTATTTAAGTTACTCTTCAAGGCGGCGCTCGGCACATTTGAACTCAAGGTCGGGTGGCCAACCCGGCCAAGTCAGGGTCGGGCTGGTAGGAGGTAGTGGGCTCTTAATGAAGTATTACAAAAAGAGGGACTGTGCAACAAGAGAATCAAACAGAATTGGGGAAAGTTTTGTTCACCTTGAGGAAAAAACGTTTCCAAGGGAGACGTGAACCAGCTATAACGCTCCGCGGAGCATGACACGGCTTTGGATTGGAAACCAGATGATGAAAGGAATGAATTTTCGGAGAGAGAACAGGCAAAATCTTTTGAAGATCACCCTCGTAACGTTCAGCGGCCAAATATTGGCTGGGTCAGTTAAATGCCCAGTGAAGGACTCATTTGTAGAGAGAGATTGCCTAGGTGATGGCGAAAGAAGTAGCTGGACGTGAACGTGTAATCGTCACGCACATTGTTTACTTTCATAAAGGTGGATTGTGATGCGCCAGAATGGAAGTGGGAACTGGGCGGCAGATCAATTTGTGATGCGTAGCAACGATAGTCGCAGGTACACGGTTTGCAAAGATGAGTATTTAAAAGTCAAGTGTGTAATAACGTATGGTTATCGTTATCTAGGGGCTGAACATGATGACTGGAGAGTTGCAAGGATCAGAACTGTCTGGGAGGACTTGCCAGGATAGAATACTGAATATGGAAAAGCACCAAACAACCGATGACTACGTTTGCAAAGTTGGGGGTGAGGTAGTTGACAGGTAAACTATCTGTTGGTATTCTTTGTAAAAGGTGGATCATGTGATGGCGAAAGACCAAAATGCCGCGGTACATATATCTCTCAAATGTGAATATATGAGGAGGGCATGAATCTTTGCAAGGTGATGATATTGCGATGCTACAGCCGTGTGGGCGAACAGAAGGACTGACAGAGAGAGCGAACTGTCACAATATCGCCGACTGTTGGGATGCTCTGGAGACAAATATTCCTCGGTGAAATATGTTGTTTGGACTTTGTGGAAAGGAAGTGTATGGTAACATTAAATGTAACATTTCGCAAATAAATAGGTAATTGTGATAAAAAGGGGCGAGCTTTATCTTGGGATTTGTTTAAGTTTGTGAATGGGACAAGCGGGGTGTTTGGCACGAATCCTCAGGAAAAAGGATCGTGAACGGTAAGCCGAACACGGAAACATTCTTTTGACCCCGCGATAGTTATGTGCTAGGGAAAGTAGATTTTACCGGACGTAAGAAGCGGTAAGTTAAGATGGCGGCGATAGAGAAAAAAACAATGAAAAATGGGCGATAACTGGGGAAATAGTTCCATATTTGCAGCATTTCGGGTGTATAAATGTTTTTTGCCGCAACCGGTGCTGGTGGGTGGGGTTGACCGTGCGCTGGACACTCAACCTGAAAACCACTTTTGGTGACAAGAAGTGCGACCCGCCATCCTAGCTGCACCCGCACATCGTTGCAGACGTCCTGCACGCCCGATGTGTGCCAGCCAAAGCGGTGGATCTGACCGCGCCCAACAGCGGTGGGCTTCGCTGGAGTGATACTGGCGTTGTCACATAGAGATCGAATAGTTCAGGAGCTTGCGATAAGGTTGCGAGGGGTCCTGGAGAGCAGGGCCAATGTGGTAGTGACGAAACTTCGGGCAGGTATCGAATTTTCAGAGAGAAATGTGGGCCAGGTACTATGCGGAGCCATCGAAGGGAAGGCACACATCAGTGGTTGTCTGGGGAGATAAAAATAGAAATTGCAGTCTGGGATGCTCCCAGCTGGGGATCAACAGTCAGTGGTAAAGAGAAACTTCTATTATTAAGAAGTTGGAACTACTTGGTGGATGGTTCGACTTTGCAAAACACAGGGTTGTACACGAAAGATTAATAAAACTATAGTGATATATACGGATCTTGTGTGGTACGTAGGTCTCGTGGCCCCTGACTCGGACCCGCGTGTCCGCAACCCAAACTAACTTCGAACGCTCGCTCTTCCGAGGTGTACGGATCATTGTTTGATACGAGTGTCAGGATGTCAAGCTGTTTGTTTAATTCCTCCTTAAACCTCGGCAAGTGGCCTGTTGAACGGACATTTGTTGGAAGTTTATTCCACATTTGTGTATATTTAACAATAAAGAAATTAGACCGTAGGCTGGTTCTTCAGGACTGCTCACGGACCGAATGAGTGCTATGTAGTAACAAATACCTTAAGTTTAATGGGTCTCGTACCACAGGGGAGGCTTCGCAGCATCTATATTTTAGTAGTGAGTGGAAAAAGGATTAGTTGTACTTTATCCGTCGGAGCCAAGGAGGTTCGAGGTGTAGCAGGTCACAGCGCTGCTTATAGGGGAGACCAGATGAATGTCCAACCATTTTTTAGTAAAGGTGCGCTGAACATTTTCGATGACGATCCTATCAGTCTGGCGCATGTTGGGTCCAACTACCGAACTGTACTCTAGCAATGGTCTAACGTGTGCTGTATAGACACTGAGTTTACTTTCACGCAAACGGAATGTTTTGTGAACAAGTCCTATTAACCTGCGGGACCTAGCAATTTGAGTGCCTGTTTGCTCCGGGAAGTTGAACGAACAGGAGTAGTATATACCCAGGTCGCGTACTGATGATTTGTTGGGGATCAGATGACCACCTACACTAAACGTTTCGGGAGGGACATGACACTTGTATGTATGAATGTAGCTTTTGTCAGCCGAGAACTTCACTACCAAATCGGTACACCACGAATTGAGCATCCGTAAGTCCTCCGATATTTTCGCTATAGTATTACCCGATGAACTATGGTCGAAGGTGTACAACAACTTTACATCGCCAGCAAATAAAAACGGAGTTCCATGACGAACCACGGTAAGTATATCCTTTATGTACATGGGAAACGACAACGGGCCAAGTACACTACCTTGAATCACACCGCTGGTTACACGGTTGGGTGTAGAAGCTGTGCCATCAAAGTTTACCACTTGACCGCGCAAGGACAAGTACGATTCTAGCCAGGCATATAGTGGGCCAACAACGCCGTGTCTCAGCCTTTGACAACAAACGAACGTAAGACACCCGGTCGAAGGCCTTAGACAAGTCTAAAAAGACTGAGATCACTGCCTTACCGTCATTGGCAGCCACCGTAATTAGGTTCAGAAAGTCAGTCATACATGTTGCGCAGGATTGATGTTTTAAGAAACCGTGCTGACCTCTACTTATAAGGTAGTTTTTAAGAAGGTGATCTGTTAGTTTAACTTTTATTAATCTTTTCATAATCCTCGATACTACTGGAGTATGATTCACAGGCCGGTAGTTGGCCGTGTCCTCCCGTGTTTCCTTCGTAAGAATTGGAATAACAACCGAAGTTTTCCGCTGTATAGGATAACAACTAAACAGCATAAACAAATTGAATAAATTCGATAAAAGAATTGGGATATCTGAACTGCCCAATTTAAAGATGGTCGATGGTAACGAGTCCGACCCGGGGTGGAAAGACATTTTGATATTTGAAATTAAAGGCTCAATTTCGGAGGGCAGGAGTGTTGCAGAAGAAAGTGGCTCATATGATGGTACCGGTCGATTGTAGAAAAATGGTGCTGTGTCACTAGTTAAGGAAGAAGCAAAAAACGTGTTAAGAGCTTCTGCTATGTCCAGCGGTTTGTCGAGGTAATTCTTATTGAAAGAGATGGAAGAGATAGATGAAGTTGTTTTGGGGTTCCTTGACTTCATCAGTTTTGCAAGAATCTTGACTTTCTTAGAATCACTTAAGGCCCTGTGTTTCTGTTGTATTATTTCACTATCAGAGCACAGTTTTATCTTTTCAGCCAAACGAATAACCTGTATAAACAGTAAAAAGTCCCTTGTTTTAAGATAAACGCGTTAGAGTCTACTTAACTTCAAGTTAAGACGAGAAAATTTATTATCTTTATGGCGGATTGACGATCCTAGTGACGGGGTTATTAGGTTGAGGCATCGTTCAAAGATAGGATAAAGTTGATCTGCCACCAGCTGGGGATCTGCACTTAAAAAGACTGTGTCCCAATTTTGGATGCGAATCAGCTAAGGCAGTATATTCCAGTTAGCCTTATGATATGGTTCATGCGGGGGTGTCGGCTGTTTATCCTTTATGGGCACTGTGAAGCAGCAGTGGACAGTTGCGTGGTCACTCCCGGGTAGGTTATTTTGAACTTTTGTTGTAACTTGGGTTAACCCTGGTGAAAAGATTAGGTCAAGAGTGTGGTCGCGTCTGGTTGGGGAAGTGACGTGCTGCTTCCATTCTCCTAGGTGAATTGCATTCAAAAACAGTAGTTAATGACGTGGTGCTGTGAGTGATGTCCAGCATTAAAGTCACCAGCTATCAACTTTGGGCCTACTTTAAGATCACTAATTAAGTTGAGCGCCTCGATAATTTGCAGGAAGCCGTCAGAACTAGACCTAAGCGGAAGGTATACGCAACCTAGTATCAGTTCTTGACGTTCGACTTCAACGTTCAGCCATACAGAGTCGAAAATGCCGTCTAGGATAGGATGCCGAAAGCTCGTAGCCCTGAGAGTTTCCTTTACATACACTAGACAGCCTCCACCATGTTGATGTGTTCTGCCTTTGCTGAAGGATATGTAGCCGAGTACCTCAATGCCCTCTACTAAATAGAAGTCCGATAACCAAGATTCCCTCACTAAAATAAAGTTATTGTCTCTTGTTAGTGCAGCTGATCGTATGTAGTGGATTTTGTCCCTAATGGAGCGTGCATTGACCAATAGCAATGTAAAAATTCCAGTGCTTCTGAAGTCAGCATTGATATTAGTACTCACCGTTTGTTGACCGCTGCATTTAACCTGAAAAGAATCATCAGCGCAGGATGCAAGCCCGCTTAAGTTGTCATTCGCAAAAGGAGGACTTGGGTCTGCATGTGGGATATTAAATGACAGGGTATTAGGTATTACTCTACTATACGGCTGATTAGAACGGTTCATATGAGGCATATCCAGGTTATAGGGCCATGTTGCGTTCACGGTACGTATGGGAAAAATAAGCACTTTGGCTAGATATGGGGTACCCGCTGGTAGATGGGAGGATATGCGATGCGCTCGGATAGTTTAACGGAGGAGGAGGTAGGAAAGGTCGAAGTAATAGAAAACTAGGCTGATAGGAAGGTTCCATTTGTCCGGAGCTAGATATGAACACGGTCCGCTCATCATACCATCTATTTTTATTACGGGTATGGTCCTATTGTTGTTGTATGGTCATCTTGGAAGTGCTATTTTGTTTCATATGCTAAGAGATGCGAGAGTATCCCAAATGAGGGAAGTCGGCCGGTGACGAGTTTGGTCCGGAGAAAGAACGATCAATGTCATCGTTCAAGCACCCCCGTATCATTTGCCCTCATGGGGACTTAGCCCTGGCAACTAACCTCTCGCTGACCCTCTCTTCTGGACGGTTATTTATTGTCAGCGACATAGTTGGCATGCGAGTGGCACGCATGGGCTTCTCATCAGTTTTTAAACGGGGGCCTATAGGGACAGATATTGGTGCTTCAGGTTTTACTTCATTGAGAACTTGAAGTCCCGTGGAAAGGTCTTCCGGTGCTGGAGGCGTAATGTGAGGACCCTCCTGGGATGAGCTCGTAGGTTTTGTCGATATATGTTGTCGTTTTGGCTGCGGTAGCTGTGGGGAGGTGGGGAAACATTCGTCTAGGTCAACTTACCCTGTGGATCTTCTAGGGGTAGAAGAGTGAGGGATTTTGTTGATCCTTCGTAAAGTGCTTGGGGAAGAGGGCGACCCTTGAATCTTAATGCCAATGTGATTGGAATTTATAGCGGCACACCTCATCACTTCTCTTTGCAGTGGCATTTTGTCAGCTTGTATCTTGACTGATTTAAATTGTGAAGCAGTTGCGACTACACGCTGTTTGGTGACGAATTCTCTAGCGGTTTTGTCATCAGAAAATTGGAACAGAAGGGGACAAGAGCGCTTCTGCGACCTTTTTCTTAGTCTTCTTTAGTGACAAGGAAAGTGGGCCATGCCCGCGGCCTGAAGGATAGTAGATTTAACCACCGTGATGTCTAGCCGATCAGGGATGTTAAAGACAACTGCATTTTTTGCATTCTGCAGCCGTAGCGGGATTTCCGATGCCACTGAGTCAAGAAACTGACTGGCTGCTATTAGGTTCTCGGGATCAGGGTGTACCGAGGACTCGAGAATGTAGGTTATTGATGTTAGTTTTGGTAATACTTTATCAACCTACGCGATCTGGGTAGACATACTTGCCAAGTCACTCTCAATGGCATTGGCCCTTCTACTGGCTTCCCAAAATATCTCTATCATATTAGGGGTATCTTTGTGTTCAGGTTGTTTGGGTTTCTGATTTGCTGCAGAGCGAGAAGCCGTTGGTTGAGGCCGCTTGCTCGTTGACCTTGCCACTTCTTTTTACAGAATATTGGTGGTAGATGATATGATCTATGATGATGACCAGCGGATAGACAACCCAAGGACGGGAAAGTATAACTACTGCTGTTTTTTATAGCTAACTCTGGGTCGCTCACACGAGTTATGAGGGACTAATAGTTTTGATAAGGGGTGGATTTCTTGAGTATGGCAATACTGAAACATCTAACATAGGTTGCTGGTAGAATGTTACTAGGATAACTGATATGAAAAGTTAGCGAAATCCACAAAAACCTCGCCGTGGTGTAGCTTAGTTTTTTGCTACTCATCCGATTCCGCCAAGATTCAGCCAGCTTATATTTCCATCTCAGGTGACTGATACATTTGATGTTGATACCTCTTGACATGCCTATCATAACATAAGCAATTCGGCGAAAGCCTTTCCTCTGAAGCTACATCCTAGTACGGCTCCCAGTTTTTTAACCATGTACCTCTTACATCCTGCGGCTTGCCACTGACTCTTCATAACTCACCCGGTAAAATCAAATTTATATGAAGACTCTTGTTGTGTTCGACCTACCAGCTTTTGTCATTACCTCCGGTACCGTTTGTGCATTTACTCCAAACCTGCAATAGACTTCACTCCGAAACTGCCGAGCCGACCATCTGAACTTGAGCCTTAAACTTGCCAGACATTGTTGTTCCTTTCATTTACCCCAAACTACCCCCCGGTGCACACTTATTTTATTCACCCGTAAACTCTAATTTTGTGATCACCTGTATTACTTGAACACGCATTGCAGCACACCTTTGGTCTGCATGAAACACGCCTTTATTATAAGTAGGAAGAAGCCTGAACAATGGACACAATACATGGTAGAACCTCCGAAAAGGACAGAATTAGCGTACAGATCACTTCTTATATCCACGTCGCTTTTCGTGGCTGAGTGGTAGGTGGTTTTGTGGATATCTGCTGACTCCATACCAACGGAGCCAAGTTGTAAAAAGCCCCAAGACAGCTGGAATATTTTTTACCTGTGGCGAATGCCTGCCCATAAGGAAGCTCACAGCCCTTCTCCAGAAAAGGATTGGCTGATGCAGTGCCTGCTTCCCGCCCGAAATCAAGAGCAACATAGCCCAACTTCTTGACTTGTCGCACAATTTCACGCTCAACAGTCATGGTCAAGCTGTAGCTAAACTTGATATGCGCCTCCATGAGACGATGAGTCGGATCACGACCCGCAAGTTTCAGATGCGGATTGGCTTCAGGGAGAGCACAGCTTTCACGAACGGGCACAGTATGGATGACACTATCTCCAAAATCCAACTCAATACTATTAGTAGGACCAGAGGAGTACGGAGGCAAAACAGCTAGGACAGCCAAGTGCATGGTCAGAGCGTCGAAGGTGTCAAAAGTAACCTGAAAATCCTGTCGGTCGGCCCCGGGGTTAAGTGGGGCTTTGGTCAGGAGCGCTGGATGCGCTGGCGCAAAAAGCAATCACCAGAAAGTGTGATGCCAAACTTTGTGTCATCTCAGTTCGTCACGATACCATGCTCAAAAAGACTTTTCAGCGGCAGGATACCTCATTTTGGCCGAGCTTCGTCTCCAAAGATGCTATCTTTGTGGCCAAAACAACCATCACACCCTGGTATCTTGGTCGACCAACAGTCAATGGGAACACAGAACTAGGAGAGTTGTCACCAGGAAATCCAGCTTTGCACCTGTCCAGACCACTGCCAATCACTAGAGCAGCCACGTCCCCATTACATATAGCATCGAGAAGCACTCATACTTATAAAGAGAGACCAATCACAGGATCGATCTGAACAGATGACTACCTTGGTTTTTGGTTCGATTTTTTGAGTTCTCTCACTGCCTCCATAATATTCTTTTTTGTTCGGTAAACCCTGTAGATTTCTCGCCTTTTTATTCTTTGTGGTGATCATTTTTGTTAGCAAAGTCTCCAACCACACTGAACATGATGAGTCTACGCTGATGAGCCAGAATGAAAATTCACCAGAAGAAGGGCCTTTTTATGGCCAGATTTTGAGGGATTTTGCTGAGGTCATGAGTAAAGATAGGCTAAGGACTACAAAGACGGCCTTTTAAGCGGAGATATTCAGCCCGAAAACCTAGGCTTTCGTGATACCCGGAAAACTATACTTTTGGTCATCGCGAAGTAGTTGCTGGACTCAGCTTTCGGCCCTGGAAGATTAATTATAGGGGCAGAGCTCCTCAAGGTGCGAATCCAAGGCATCCGGCGCTGGAAATAATTAGAAAGGCAGAGGAGGGGCTTACTTATAACGCTGCAAAATGCTACCGGCTGAATACCAAAAAACGGAAATAGATGTCGGACCTAGACCTCGAATTTTCTTCGAAGGAACTGGCAATCAACCTGATAGCGCAAAGAGCTGCCACTAACAGGTGCTTTTGGGTGCGTGAAGTGGCCAGTAGCTGCCCGGTACAAGCTCTCCAGATAGCGAAGCAACAAGTAGCCAAGACCTAAGCAACACACACTAAATTGCGAGTTTTTGCAGTGGCCTTCATAGCTAGAATTGAAACCGCAGGGCATTCGAGAACGGGAGAATCCGGTAAGTAAGGTTCAGCTGCAGTACACGCAGCCTGCACAATCGTTCCAGAACCCTTTTTTACCCTGGTGATCTCCAGCCAAACCAACGTAATGAGGTAGATAACGATGCCCGTGAAGGAGCTGGTAAAGTGAATCTAAGCTTTAAGAAGCAGCAAAAAGACATTTTGAGGAGGCCTCAGAAGCCCAAGTTTCAACCGAAGAATAAAACTAACCGTCATTCAAGTATTCTGAAGACACCCGCATAGCCTTCTTCCGAAGCGTATACAGGAGAAGCACAACCAATGGAGGATAAGGTACAGGAGCCATCTCATGTAAACAGCTCTGTCCGACTCGGCTCGTGGAATCGAAATCCACTAAGGAAACGAAGCCATTTTCGAGCGGCAGCCTTCCAGCCCCACCACCAGAGAACAATCTCCCCAATTGTCCACCCAAATGGATACCCTCATCAACCCAGCTTTTGCTCCTACCACTCCTTATATCGGCGCCTCCCTTCATGAGAGCACCCCCCTCCGCCTAAAATAAACTCCTTCCCATCGGTGCCTAGGCATGAATTGCCTCAGCCTTCAAAACAGGACGCTGAATCTGGGAAACTAAGCAACAGGAGCTAAACCCCACATCATTGCCTTCATGAAGAACTGGCTCCAACCAAACCACAAAAATGGTGAATTGAAAATAGCATGCCCTCCCTTTTCCGATACGGACCGGGGAAAAAAGTGCTGGAGAGATGCCCCCCAACTGTACCGACTTTCTGCCCACGGCACACTCTCCTAGATGTATCTCGCTGGCCGTGACGGACTCTTTGTGCTTGATTCTCCCTCTCTGCCCCCTCTGGCACTTTGCTATTTTGTGTGATTAACCGTTCTCGTTCTACGTCACAGGCGAATTCACTCTTGATAGCAGAGGTTCCGAAACCCTTAGAACCAGTTTCGGGTTTCAGCCCTCTTATTTTGGGGGATTTCAGCATCTCTGAAGTGGACTTGGAAAGCCTCAGCATTGACAGATCTTTTTGTGAGGCATTAGTCGATCTGTTGGTCAGGTGCTGCCGGACGCGGCACGCGGCCTGGCCCACTGGATTTAGAAAGGGTCAAGAACTATCACTTGTCGGCCTGATGGTCATTAACTTCAAGCACAACCTTGGCGTTGTCAATCTGCTGTTGCCACTCGGCAAGAGCGGCCACTCAGTCCTCTCTTTCGATTACTTGTTCATGTTGTGATCAGTGTCCACGGCATACAGGCTAGCACATTTATTCCGGCAAAAACTACCTCCTAATGGTGTGGTCAATCATCAGAAATGAATAAAGCTATATCACAGGCAACACATACTCTGGTGAACGCAATGGACAACTGAAGCAGTGTGTACTGAAGGCCGATCTTCTGTGCGTACCCAGAATCCGACGAACCCCAAAATGTGAGGCATATTTGCTGTTATCAGTAGGAGGACTTCTGGACAAACGCCCTCAGATGTTTGCAAAATGCAGGACCACATCCCTCCCGAAGGAAGTAGAAGCTTTCAGATTTATCCCGGAGCACTCGCAAAACGAAGATACGGAGGTGCTTCAGGAAACTACAGGAGGGTGTCCTCGGCCAAGAGGGCACGAATCTTCCCTTCTAACCAAGAAACTTTGTCTGAATGGGGTAGTTCGGGGGGAGTAAGGTTTAACTAGTTTATATGTTCCTTCGGCGCACCGTAATCTAAGACAGCGAAGAGGTTCTAAGGCTGATTCTCATGCCGGCTACACTTCTTTAGACTGACTCGAAAGAGGCTCGCTGGATAACGGTTTTTCTGGCAAGTTTAGAGCCTGTGCTGTACACAGTCTGCAGTACAACAAGAATAACCTGCGAAACTCTCGTGACCGGGAGTTTGATGAGAGTGATCCACTGGGAACTTCAAAGTCCACTAACAACGAGAGTCAAGGAAATTCTGGAGGGGCCTTTACGGCCTGAGGACGGATATCTAAGTGCTGCTCTGCTTTGAAAAGGGCTATAATCTAGTGAAAGTTTCAAGCATTTGATCGATTTTCATCGTTTGAGTTTTTTGGGAAACAAGTTTCTCAGGGATTCACAGCTGGATGTTAAGTATACTACAGTAATCAAACTATTTTTCAAGAGGACATGCTGTGCTGGTGCCAGGAGGGCCGACGGCAGACAGACGGGTGGGGTGATATCTGCCACACCTCGCAGTGCCCAATCCTGAAAGGCCTGAAAAGTTTGTGTTGTCTTTGAATGTGCAACAGTATTCCGGAAGGAACCACCAAATGCGCCCTCACTGCAGGGCCACAACTGATTTCTTAGTCCAATAGGTGTACTTCAGTGGTTTCTTAGAAGCCTATGGCCTTTTGTCTCGACGTTCAATACATGTTCCGCAAGTGGAGTTGATCCAGGAAGACCAAGATGTCCCCCGGTTCCTCTGGCGGCCTGATGGTGGTGGCGTTAAGCTGAGGGGATCAAGAATGGCAAAGCTTCCATTCGGAGCAGTTTTGCTATCGCTTTGAGCGTGCGTTATTCAAAAAACTACCTTCTTTGGGCACCTTCATCTTGGCGGCAGTATTGCAAGTGGTTAGAAACAAATTTACTATTGATGCTGGTTTACCTTCCGTTAATAATGCCTCAGGGGCACTATGTTTGGCGGAAGGATTGCCTAGCCTACCACATTCTGGTGGGCTCCGGTTAACGAATTGGTGGCGCAACGAGCGAGAAGTGATAGGCACCATTCCGGCTGGCGAAAAAACAGCGCTATAAAATCAGTCGATGCGGACTGATTATCGACTTTGAGATCGTTAGCATCGTCTCGGAATATTAAGGAGGACTCCTCAGAATATCGCTTTCACACCTGGGATCGGAAAGCAACAGGAAGAGCGTTCCTGTCGCGGCTGGTCAAAATCTATGGCCCTTAAAGTTGAACTGATTTCTTCCTTTTACCCGTGAAACAACAGTTTCAAGAATTTTGCCGAAAACATTTGGTTCGGATGAGCTACTGGATACAAATGGCAAAGCAAAGTGGGGGGAAGTGAAGTGGATTTGTAGGGTGATCAAGTTGGTAAGAGTGCTGCAACGGTATGCGCACTGTTTGAAAGTAGCCGCGGATGTTGAATTGCTTTTATTTTGTGACGCATCCAAAGTAGACCACGAAGCAGCGGCTTATTTAATGCTTGTATCCGACATGTCAGGTGTAAGGTGTGTACTCGCTCTTGCTAAGTGCTACGGGGGATCTCTGAAGACTTTCTCCGTACCAAAGAAAGAAATGACTGTGGCTGTCGCTGCCGCGCGAATAGCTAAAATGAATAACAAGGGAATGGATCGGATGTTGCTTGATTTTTGTTTTTGGACCGATTCTCTGGCAGTTGTTTATTACGTGAAGAGTGGTAAAGAAAGCCTCACTACGTTTGTTGAGAAACAAGTGTCCAAGATACTTGTCTGCTCAATTTCCACGTAATTGGAACACGTGTCAGAAAAACAGAGTCCGGTAGATCCGGCCTCTCGAGGGATGTGATCCCAGGAGAAGACCGTAGACTATGATAATATGGCCCAAAGATTTGTGATCCTCGGGGATCCCTGAATTCATAAACGAATGAATAGTCCTTCAAAAGAAATGCGTACTATTCTGACTGGCGGGCCACTATGCGCGGGAAGATGAATACTTTGGGACAATTCTTCGGAGGAAATCAACTACCTCTTATTCTACGCAATGTGCACAGAGCCGCTGCGTCTATTGTTGATCATTATATTGAAAAGGAAGGTCATGTTAGATGTTCTCAAGGCCCATCGAATGTTCTCCGGAGGTTCTTTATCGTACAGAGGAGGAGAACCATTCAAATTGTTCTTGGGTAATGCTTGCACTTCCACCGAAAGTCAACTAGCCCGTGTAACAAAACTGGCCCCCTTCTATTTGAAAGCACAATAAATGCTGAGTATGACTTTATGTTCGTGGGAATAGACTATTCCGGACCATTTCTGATCAGCTTGGCAAGACTGAGAAAAAAAGATTTTGTTGTTCATTTAAATGTATAAACATGAGTTCGGTGCACACCTCAGTTGCTCTCTCAGTGTCTACGGATTCCTCCTCGCAGTCACAGCCGTGTTACTTTGTCACAAGGGGCTAACAGCATGATCTTTCCAGTAACAACGGATTTGATTTTGGGGGAGCCCGATCTGAAATTCGATACTTTAGTTAGTTGTTGTCACTAGACAGAATGAATCGCTTCCTCATCGATGCCTGGTTTTAAACGGGGATCCGGCAGCCAAAAGTCAGTCACTGTGAAGTAGTTAAAGAAAGCCAATACCTCTGGTTTGACATATGCTATTTGACTGCGCGCAGTTTCCACGTGGCGGATGTATTCCTAGCGACATTTTTGGTAAAGGTAGAAATAATTCCCAATGACGGACCCTTGTACCACTCACTTTTTTCTAAGTTGCTTCAAATTCTTGCCTCTTTATATCCTGTTTGTGGGGCTGGATTTGGTTTTTAGGCAACGTTGATTCTGTCCCACCCCCACCGCAGGCCTGGGAACTTGCACAGTTAAGTTCGATTTGCGACCTCCCATTTCATCGCTGTTCAATATTTAGATACCATACCAATTACTATGATTGCTCCATTTTTTGTTGGATAGGACTAGCTGAATTTCCTCGATCCGGGGTTCGGAAGGGACGGAAACCTGCTGTTCACTGCACTTGAAAGCCGACATTCCGGGGTGTCGTGCAGAAACCACGTAGGTCTTTTACTCATTGGGGGCCTAGTCTGCCCTTATTTGGTGGTTGAACGGCTCGCACAGAGAATGGACTAGCTGGTCTGTGTACCTCTGAAGCATAACAGGCAAAATCTTATCGGTGCCTTGAGGCTCCCATGTTTTTAATGTGCCAAGCCTTCGCCGTATATGCACGGCCGGGAAGTTATGGATTCGGCCCTCCCTTGAGAGGGGCCCTGGCCCTTGCCGGACCGCCGATGTTCAATGTCCCCCAGTCGTTCGGAAGTGAATACCGAATAGCAGTATGTAGCCGGAATATGGCGAGCCTCCTTGATGCTTCCAATCATTGCACCACCTTCCTACGCAGGCCTGAAATGCCCCACTTAGCACAGGTACCTCAGCAGGTTGTCTATAGATGTTCCCGAGATCCGTCTGCACCTTTTCAGGAGCCATTCTGGTAGTTCCTGGTGTCTCACTTTTGCCGCAAGCCAAAGATTTTCCCCAAAATCATTTAGTAAGCTTATTTGTGGGTGCCCTATGATAGCCGGTAACGATCGAAAGCAATTCTTTTGCACTTTAGTTTCTTTGGTTTCCGGCTTCGTGTCCCAGTATGGGTTAAATGCAATCACGTGTGTCTGAGGCTTGAATGGGTGCTATGCCCTAGCTAAAACCCTGGTGATGTTTGTCCCAGCGCCTGTTATTGCACGATGGATTGCAGAGCCAAGGAAACGCAGACACGAGGTTTCTCTGTGCCGGGAAGTTGGTCCTAGTTCCACTGGGTGGCCCTCTCCTTTCTCGATAGTGCTATTGAGTGCTCTAGTTTGGTGGTAACCGAGGGCGCTGATACTTCTAGTTGACCGACTACGTGTAGTTCATTAGAGATAACCTTGTCCAGTCTTTGGCCATCGAGTGTGCTTCCTCATATGCTCATGCGAAACTTACTGAAACTGCCATGGTAAACGGAGCAGAGAAAAAGCAGGTAGCGTCGACTTTGATGCATTCAAAAATTCACCCGACATATATTTCGAGCTTGGTGACGTAATTAAGGCCTATCAGGCCATCAGGTAATTAGACTCACTTGTCCAAACTTTCCTCTCATCTACACTCATTCTTTACTAATCGATGGTTATTTGAACGTGCTTGACCGTAGTAGCTAGAGTAAGAAGCCCTGAGCAAAGTAAGCCAAGAAATGCCAGGGTAAGGGGTTTTTATTAAATTATTCATGGGAATTTCATCAACCACGCCGGGTTGTTGTTAGGTTGTGTCTCTGTCTTAATACTTGAGTAGAAGCCTTTTCTTCGACCAATGTTTTTCACGGCCGTCCCTATATGAGAACATCGAGAGAAATTCTTTCATTTGCCTCAAAATTGCCCCTTAAGGATGTCAGTGAAAGACTCAGGAAAATGAGAGTTGCATTTCGCCCTAAAGTAAGCCTTAGTTTCTAGGTCCTTTAGGTGTGCATCGTTATTCTCTTCCATCGGCATAGCAACGGCGATGAAAAGATCCACTAAAACCAAATTTTCTCACTTTCTTCGTACAGGAAGCCACAATTTAGTTGCTTAGTTCTATGACTTTGAATCTCTTGTGCCGTGTCTTTTTCCGTGTTTTATGGCAAATAGAAGCACAGGCAATCGGGCAAGTCAAATCAGATCATATAAGGAAACAGGACTGGTGGCCAGGGCCAAGGGTGTTCCAGTTTTACACATCTTTGAGCTCTTGGGTCGCTCTGCTTTTCGATTACTTAGAATCGTCTCTTGTCTGTTGGTGCGTGGTAGTGTAAGTCACTCGACTTTCATTAGATCACCTTCGGCGAGCACAAAATTCAAGTTCAGATGAAACGAGGCCCGCGTAATCAGCATTTTAAATAG
This sequence comes from Fasciola hepatica, assembly GCA_948099385.1. Taxonomy (NCBI): domain Eukaryota; kingdom Metazoa; phylum Platyhelminthes; class Trematoda; order Plagiorchiida; family Fasciolidae; genus Fasciola; species Fasciola hepatica. Next base: position 13,743,141 of record CANUEZ040000182.1, read on the forward strand.
CAGTGCAATTGTAGTCACCAGACGTCAGCTCTCCAGCAAAAAAGTAGAGGGTTCAGGAGGCATCAAGTATGTGAGAGAAAGTTCAGTGGGGAGAAAGCTAAAGAAAGACGATGGAGAAAAGAAGTTAGAACGGCAGATTTTTTGGGGGCTGTCCACCTCCTCATGGGCATTCCGGCATCGCACTTGTCCAAGATAAGCTGAGCATTTTTTAAAACAGCGGCTTCTACCTCCTCAGAGAGTTCATTCCAGTCATTCGTTACCCTTCTTGTGGCGAACTGAGCTATGATAATCTTGGTGACCCTCAGATTAACCAGCTTCAGCTCTTTCCCTCGGAGGGTGGACCTTCCGTCACTGATAAACAGCGGCTTTCTCCTTCTTGACAAACCTTCCCATTCATCCATTGTTTCTACCAAGTCTCGCCATTCACGTCTGCCCTTGAGCAAGAAATAATCTACCGGTGCAAGTCTGTCCTCGTGCTGTAGTACCCTTGGACCGTAGGTCGTTACTTTGAACTCCTTTTGGGAGCCTCCTAGTGTGGACCTGTCTCTGAGCGGCTGGGAGCCCAGGTCTGAAATACGTACTCTAGGTGGGGTCGCATAGTAGCTGTGTTAGCAGCACGGCTGGCGTCCACTGAAGTAACTGTTCGGCGCAATTGGCCTGTGATTTAGTTCACCATCTTGACAGCCGATAGATACCGCTCAGGTGGCTTGAGTGTGCTCGTTGCAACTATACCTTAATTTTGGATCTCCTTCTTCTGTGCAATTGGTCCCGCTTTGTGCGGGTCCAGCTAGCAGCTCCCCCGGGACCCATTTGACAACAGCCATGTACATTTCCCTTATTTCAAGGGCAGGCCTTAAGCCACTGTTTGGTTGCGGATAGCATCTGAACCTGGATGGATGCAAGAGATTCGAGAACTGTAACTTCAGAAACATCGGAAACCATGGCGACCGGAGGGCATTCGGTAGGTCATTCACGTATATTAGGAATGCTACTGATGACAAAACTGATCCCCGAGGTGCCGCACTGGTTACCATCTCGATTATGAACTTGTTGTCCCCAGCTCCAAGGTCTAACCCGCAATCGGACAACCCACTGAACCTGCCGCCACATTCAGCCCCCCCAGTGTGTACCACAACAATCCGCCGTGCACACTATCGAAAGCTTCGCGAATGTTGGGGTAACGAACTTCAACTTCTCCGGTCTGATTGGGTCTCCTGGATGCCTAGCCAAAGAAGCTCGGGAGGATGTTGAGGCTGGATGTGCCTGTGGTGAAGCCCCGGGAACATACTAGATCTGGTACTGGCTCATAACATGTCACCCATCGACGTGTCCGCAACACAAAATTTCCTCGACAGTGACCATACAATGGTTATCTGCCACCCACCCCTTGGTGGCCCAATTATCCCGCACACCTCTCCAACAATACATTCCTTTGCAGAAATTGGGCCTTGCTAGTCACGATTATTCGCCAGAAAGACTGGGGTGAGTAACTCCTCACCCATGACCCTCACCTTGCTGCTGACATTTTCTACTCCTTCTTTTCCGACTGTCTGAAAATATTGTCAATCACTGCGCAGGCTGTATCTAAAAAGAGGTCTCCTGTCTCGCCACTCCATGAAATGTATTATAAACTTCTCAAACAACTACATAATTCCAACGACTTTTCAATTTTTATTCATCTAAACCGCCTCTCCGCAATTATTCAGCGACAAGGAAATATGCGACTTCGTGACCAACAAGCTAAGGCATTGAGTCATCCCAACAAGTCGCAACTGCTCTCTATGTAGCATAAGTCTAGAAACGCCGATGCTAAGGCCGAATTCCAATTTCTGGTTCTGGATAATAACTCATCTATCACCTCCCCACTTGTATAGCCGAAGACTTCAATGCATTCTTCGCTTCAGCCATGACTCCAGCTGCTGTCATTGCTCCTCCCCCATCTTCACCACTTACTGACTCTGTCCCTTCTACGATAGTCTTTGATGCCAGGGGTACCTCGAAGCTACTATCTAATAGCAAACCCTCCCCTCGATTGGGCTGCGATGGCTTACCACCGGTTGCTGTTGTCAATGGCGGACCGGATCTGCCCCAGTTGGTGATTATTCTCTTCACCCTTTCACAGAATTATAGCACCGTACCTGCTGATTGGAAGCGCTCGGTAATCGTTACCATTTATAAAAAGGGACCTTTACATGTGGTATCCAATTTTCACCCCGCAAACCATATCCCTATATCATCCAGAATAACGGAATAATAGCCAAAGATCACATTGTTAACCATTTATTAAGCCTCAACCCTATTAATCACAGCCAACATGGATTTCTCCGTTCGAGGCCCTCCATGACTTGTCAGTGTGATTTTCTGAATCTCGTCGCTGACTCCGCTGATGGTGGGAAATCTTTTGTTGTTCTTTATTTTGACTTATCCAAGGCACTTGCTCGTGTACCTCATCCGACTCTTAACAAAGCCACGATCATTTGGTATTATCAACCCACTACTTTCTCGGTTCTCATCTTGCTCATCTCATCGTTCACAGGTTGTCTTGATTAACGGGCACACCTCTAACCCTAGGCCTGTTACCAGCGGCGTTATTAAGGGCAGCCTTTTAGGCCCCCTTTTGCTCCCACGTATAAATATGTTTTCGAAAATACTCAGTGGGACGCCGTTCTTGTTCGTGATGGCATTAAGATAGTCTACACTTTTTTGCCCGGCAACCTCAGTACTACTATCCCCAAAATCTCCGATAACTTAGCTGCTCTTGATGAGTGGTGCTCAAGCTGGGCGATCAAATTCTCTGCCGATAAGCGTATTTTTCCTGCTTACAAATACCAGGTTCCTCCTGGTTTCCTACGCGTCCGCGGTTCACTAGTCGACAGCCAACCCCTAGTAAGAGAACTTGTTTTAAGTCATTCTCGCTTTTTCGACTTCTCCGAACATGCTGTCTTCCAAACGGCGAAGGCTCGAAAGTGTCTTAGTTTTCTGTTCAGGTCCTTCCTGCTTGGGGTGAGCATTCTTTACATTTACAAAGTGAATGCCGGGCCTCTTCCGGAATATCGTCCCTTCTTCTATAGCGCGCGAAAATCCGACAGGATTACAATCGATTGTTTCAAAGAGGATTCACAAAACAGCTCATCGTTTGGTCGCCAAGCCTAAGCTGTAGGGAACGATGTTTGTGTCTCAAAATCGAACCGTTGTGACTTCGTCGCACCGAGCTGAACCTGGTAGTTCTGTATAAACTATTGGCTAAGCATTTTTATTCCTACAAACATTTATGCTTCCCCCGGATACTGGATATTCACTACGTAATAGACAATATATTACTACCGCATCCTCCGCGAGGACTGTTCTTCGCTCTAAGTTCTTTCTCTTCACGTACTCCAGAATCTGGAATAAACGTCTTCGGCATAACAGATCTTCTCAGTCAAAGTGTGCATTCGTGCATGCTACTGATAAAGTCCTTTCTGTCCCAACTGTTTTGCGCTTATTTAACGTTCGCATCATCGAAAGTCAAGCCTACGGGAAAGGCCTCGACTTTTAAGCTATTGCTCTGCTTTCATGCATTATCTTGCCGTCCTAAATAACTTTACCGCGTTTGAATTCTGAATGCTCTATTTGACCGCTTCTACTTAGACTTTGCCATCGATCTATTTAAAGCATGTCTGCGTCCAATAATTGCTTACCTTGACCACTTGTAGGATCTTGCCAACTTCACTCTGAACTACGTCCTTCCATGTGCGTTCGCATTTATAAAGGGACCACGGTAACACTCCCGCGGTTTGTTAATATGCCTCATCCGCTCCACGATTTATTACATTTATTTAATTATATCAAGTCTGCGGCCCAGAAACCAACCTCAACAAAGCTATAGGAACTTCATCAGTAACTACGCTCTGGTCCGCCGTATATATATGCATATATATATATATGTATATGCAAATGTACGTATATTCATTACTGTCCTGTGATTATTAACACAATCATGGCAAGTAACCCAAAGCTTTTCGATATCTCCTAGCTTACAATGCTTTTTTCCACACCTAATCCCACCTTTATATACTGCCATCACTACCTCTGCGATTTTGAACTGAAAAATCTGGTCTCGTTTCTCTCACTTAGCGTGGATCACTGACTGAACTCAACACACAGTTATGACGTCATCAGTTCCGCCCCCATCCCATTCCCAAGCTAAGTCCCTTCCGTAATTTCATGCAGAACTCCGTCTTATCTTTTGCTGAATGACTACTTTAGGTGAAATAATAACCTCCCCATTGAATTTTTTAGCCCCTACTTTTGCGTTTACTTTTTTCGTCTCACGTTCCATGGTATCAATCTGTCTTAGGGATCCGCTGCTTCTATGAGCCCGTGCTTCACTTTTGTTCTTCTTTCCCATAACCATTGACCCCCAGCTGGGTCACACCCAGACTGTGTCTCTCTGTCTCATTCCCCTTTCCAATTATCCTCAATGCTTGACAACCACCTCGGGCACTACACTGACCACCTTTCTGGCCTGTGAACCTAGAGGATAATGCTGTTTGGGCGTGTGCCACTCGCTGTTCCTGCTGGTTTTGTTGTCCAAGTTCCCACAACCTGTTGAATTGGTCCTGGACCTTATACTCTTATCTTGGCGTCTCAGCCCTCTGTACGACCATCAGTGAACACTCACGCCACTCCCAACGGTGCGGGGCGCGGTCAGATCCCCGCTTTGGTCGGTGCACATCGGGCGTGCAGGCCGCCTGAATCGATGTGTGGGCGCAATAAGGCTGATGGATCGCACCTCCTGTGTTCACTTCACAAAGTGTTTTCTAGGTTCGGAGTCCAGCGCACGGCCAGCCCCACCCACGAGCAAGCTCCAACTGTTCTCGCCCTACGGCATTCAGCACTGTCCGTTGCAGACTGCGTTCTTCTACCATTTTTCTTCCGCCACGCTCCGCTCATCTATCGTCCTCGCCAGCACTAGAATCAGTTTCCTTACGTGTAGTTCTACCTGTGCATGTTCACACTTCCATTTTGTTTTGCCCCTATCGTTTTTCACCATAACAACCTTCACTGCATGATATCACTCTCGCCCTACTCATTTTACTCTTCCCAAGCCCGAAATATTTCCTTTTCTATCCATGTCGCTCTTGTCGGCTCGTAATCTGTATTCACTTGGTACCTCCATATGCTCACGAAGTTCATTGATCGCATACCTCACTAGCTACTATTTTGCGATATCTCTTTTGTCCATGTTATACCTCCCACCGTTACTCACCAGGTAAATCCATTACTAATACCAATCATCATTTAAGAACTCGCCGTTCCAACCTTTGCTTTTTTACAGCCAAAAGTATTGTCTTTTTACCACCTCCATATTTTCTATGCCTGAATCCTTAATCCTACCGCGGATTCTCCACTCAGACGGTGTGCCCATCAGCAACTTCGGCTCAGTCCATAAATGTGAGGGCCTACAAGCACACAACTCTTCAGTTTCACCCTCCCAACTCCAATGCACAACCATTTTTCGTGCATTGGCGTTCCATCAGAGACCTTCCCGTCCAGATCCTTTTCCTCTTCTCGGTCTTCATCATGTGTCATCTGCAGTGAAACTATCTGATTGATCATCTGTTACTTGGTTTTCTTCGTTCAACACTGTCGTCTGCCTCGGACATTGCTCGCCACAGGCATCTTCATTGTGCCTTTCAGGATGCGCTGCTTCTTCGCGTTCCACCCAGTGTAAAGTCATCATTACGTCATCTTTCCCAGCTACGGTTTAAAACCATGCGATCTGCCATTACCTGATTTTTCTGGTCCTCCAATTCCTTATTTCCCTTCCATGTTATTCACTGTTACAACTGATGCATCTTCGCAACACACTATTTCTAACCTCCAAGTTACCCTTCCCCATTGATCTTTGACACCTCTCCAACCACACCGTACTTCCATTCTCCAGCCATTTTCGCGGCCATATTGCATAATGTACGTCCATTTATTACCGCTTCACCCATGTTTGATCATCACCTTAAGTCGCAACTGCAATAATCAGACTGTTAGATACACTCTTACCCTTCTTCATCGATTCTTTCTTTCATATTTCCTCGTTTATCAACTTCTTTTTACAGCCGTCACTTCTGTGCTTCCAATGTTGGTTCCCTTTTGCTGTTAATCTCCCATGTTCATCTGTCATGACAAATTCTTCGGGGTTTATCCAAGTTAATCCTGAGCCATTTGGCTCAACCTCACCTGTCTCTTCCAAGCACTACTGATTCCGTGTCCCGCCTCTTCGCTGCTATCTGCTTCTGCTCTGATATGTATATGTATTTGTATCCACATACTTCCTCCACCTTCTTCAGTTCTCTTGTCACCATGCCGCCGCCCCTCATGATATGCGTCCGTTTTGTCCATAACTGTGCCTCACATTTACCGTATCACGATCCTTCTGCGGCATTGATGCCATCTGAATCACCCTTTATGTCTTGCATTACCAGCTCCCTGCTTTCAAACTGACACCGTTCGTTTGTTGCAACAACGCATAGTTCATGGCTACCTAGTCACCAGCCCTACAACTCAATTTATTGTCCTTCCCTTTATTTTCTTCTTTCTTCCTTTTTCTTCATCCTTTCTAGTAACAATAGTTTCTTATGCCGATTTTCAGTTCGTTTCCTGCAAAACTCCCAGGCTCGGTTCTTCCCCACTTGGCTCACCCAGCTGCTCCATCCGACCTTGGCCTTCAGATTCACCGGGCCCATATTTGAATCCATCTCCGTGTTCACCAAAACTCCCTACATTATTCCTTGGTGTGCATACATTTATTTCCCTCTTATATCTCCCCTATTTATTCCCATCCCCCCTTGTGTTACGTATTTCTAAATTTTTCATGAATTTTGGCTGTCAGTTCTGTTGCTTGTACAATTCTGATCATACATAAGGCATGCTTCGGACGTCTCCGAAATAAACTATCATTATTATTATTTTTATTTCCCGCGGCTTACTTGCTGGCTACGGCAAGGCTGTGTTTACGTCCGTACTGATAGATGCAGTGCCAGTAATACATGTTTTCCTGATAGCTACGCACACGACACTTGCAAATCGCTACGAAATTCGCTTTCTTCCATTCGGGGGACCTACAGCCTCGCCGAGGGTTTTTAAAACTGCTTAGCTACGAGCCGCGCGAGTGTCTCGGCCAGCTCTTCTAAGAATGCGAGGTAGATACCGTCTGGTTGCTGGGCATTCCCTTGATCTAGTGCTTTTGGGGCCACTATAGCAATTTCCGGCGGCATCTGGAGCTCCACCGTGGGACTATTCCCAAACTGCCCTGGAGGTGGCGGTGGCCCACCTTGATCCTCCCTGCGTAGCTCGTCGAAGTACTTCAAAAGTACTCTCGCCTTCCGCATGCCGTCCTCGGTTCGGTCACGACCCCCAGTTTTTACCCCACCCGCCACAGCCTTCCTGGCTGCTTTGAACAATTTTAGGTGTTTTTTCACTGCCCTAGCGATGACCAGTTCATATGCTGGGTTCCTGGACCTCTCTTATTTCACCACCGTCCTGATCGTTTTGTGCCGGATGATCGTCTGCACTCAGCTCTTAGTAGTGTTCTGTCTGACTTAAAGTCGCTTAATGAATAGTGTACTCAGTGGTTGATGATATTTTCGGCAGGTAAATGCTCTCTTCTGTCCTACGAATGCCAAGTTCCACCTGGTCCTCTCACATCAAACTGTCTGCCGATTCCCGCTACCCACGTGATAAGCCACCTGGGTCTGCATTAGTCCTGTCCTTTCAACTTCCACGAACAAGCATTGGCCCAAATTGGCAAGGCACGAAGGACGGCTGCACTTATCCTCAGGACATACCATACTCAGGACAGCGAGCTCCTGATATTCAAGACTCACGCTAGGTCTCTGTTGGAAGACTGCCCTCAAGTCTTTGCCTTGGTGCGAAGGACTGACTGGATCACTATAGAGAAGATGCAACGCTCCTTCAGTAAAAAGTTACTTCGCCCTTCTTACAACCTTGAACTTAGGGCTGTGAGTGAACCTCTTCGGTTGAACCTCAGTGGTTACGTCTTGTCAAGCTCAATCTTTCATCTCCCTTCTACCTTCTGCTTTCACGGTCCACTCATCTGGTAACCCATTCGATCTCTGTAGTGAGACTCCTTACTCCCTCCGTCACAGACAGTGCACCGGTACAACCCCCCTGTCTGGGCTCTAAGTCGGATCTAGATATTTTTCGGCTATCTATCGTAGCCTCTTGAATGAGCTTCCCGACTCGCTGCGATCAGGTTGCACGACAAAACAATTTAAAAGGGCACTAAGCAGACTTCTTGACGAGTCCTCTGTGACCAGCAAGACCTGCAACAGCATAAACATAGGTGAAGCACATAAAAAATTGTTCTGGCTATTAGACCACAGTGATCCACAGCCTTTTGCGTCCGAAACTATTCCCATGACCCATTTGCTTATCCCGCCCATGTATATAAATATGCTTTCCTTTGTGCGCTGAAAATCCAACACCGCTCGATACTATTTATCAGCCCTGTGGCTAGTCCCAGTTACATAAATAATAATATTAATAATAATCTTCCTGTTTTTCGTAGAGTTGGCTCCAGTATTTCCCTCTTATTGCTCTGTCAGTCCAAACCCTTTACTCTTTCCTGGTGCCTTGCTGATAATGTTTGTGTCCTTGCCGAATGTTGATGCCCACATCTGTTTCCAAACCTCCCTAGTACACATTGAACCGAATAATGATCTGAAACGCTGACATTCTTTAGGTTTTACCTGGCCATGCATCGTCATTGTCTCTACCTTAGCATGAACTCACCAGTGTACATTGCCCATATTGTTTTACCCTTATGAATGAGGTCAGTACCATTGGAATCTTCCCCAAATATACGTTTTATTACCAGCCGCACAAAAGGTAACCTTTGAGCAGACTCAGCTCCATGTTTTGTTTAGTCTCCGCTTCTATCTCTAATCATAAAGTGTAGCACCTGACAGTCTCCTCATGCTCCATCTTATCATCACCCTAAACCGAATCATGCACACAAGGCTTAACCCCCTTTTCTGTCATAGGACTTCAGACAGCAGGTGCCCAGATGGCCACCGTCCTCAAGAACTCTATATCACGTCCCAACCAACAACTAGCCTACTCCGCCATTTCCCCGGGTACATAACGAGCCGACGACTTAACATCTCACGGAAAAAAGTAAGAACCATAGCAAAACGTAAAAAGCAAAATAACCTCTTACCGTGGTGCACGCCATAAAGCGGATGCCACTAGTCAACCACCAAAATACGACCGGTCTGCCTCTACGGTCTAAGGCAAGCTTGTTTACTTCTCCATCGCCCAAATTCATGTACCTGAAACTTGTCCCTCCACCTTCACTTTGTCTTGCCAGCTTGCTTCCACAACCCTGGGCCGGGATATCCTCCAGACTGTCATATCCTCAGTCTCTTTCGGATCATGCTGGTTGCTTGGGTAGCCAACTGTCTACTAAATGTTACCCCCGGCTAACGCATGGATCAAACGAACTAACTGATCGGATTGGACTACTTTCTACGCTAGCCGCTGCTATGTGGAACCTCTCACATCGGTAGCCACGGTGATCAAAATCCTACTGCTCGGGTTACAAGCCCCCATCGGCTCCTTTTCGCCTGCTACACTAATCATTTTCCCCATGATGATCACTCGTGTCTAGTGAGCCCGCCCTTGCTCAGGCCCCAACCCGTGGCCTGCCATCCGTGGGAATCACGATCAATATGAAATACAATACCAGACACTTGCCGTTGACTGCAACAAGAGAGTATATTCTTTTATTTTGCCCGTAGAAAAGCTTCCTCTCGCACATAATTAACGGTCGTTGCCGCCACGAACCGGGTTCTCTGAAACCCACAGTAACAGGCCCTCACTTCCGCATTCATCCCACTTTATGATCCCTTCGCATTTTCCTTGAAGCATTTGCTCCATCTTCTAGTTCTAGCTGTCTGTCTCTTAAAAGCCTCCCCTTTTAATTATTCAGCTGAGCGCCCAAATGCCATCCATGCTGCTCCATTAGCACATTACATTTCATGTGATTTACTAGTCTTCCTGTCCCCCTCGTAACGGACTTATCTAAAGAGAACATCCCTAGTAAACTTGCCTGACTCACTTGCGTTTATTCTACTGGCTCCCTTTTTCATTAGATATTTAAAACCACCATTCTCCTGGCCTAGTGATTTGTCCAAATGACATCAGTGGAGATGAAATTATCTATGCGCCGCTGATGTCAGTGTCTGTTCCTTGAAGACCCAATGCTGGTTCTATTCTCTTCGATGACTGGTCACTAGGTGGTGAATCTTTCCTTCCAGTTTTCGATATGGAACCTTCAGATATCCAGCGGGAAAGTCAACGTTTTTTCTTTTTTTCCTTCCTTTTTCTTTATTCCTCTTCTTTTGCACACCTTAAGTTACCTTGAGCTGTCTACAGAGCTGATTTTTCGTATAACTATCCTACACACTGCTTGTTCCGCACTTTTATATTGCTCTTTCAGCGGTTTTTACGCACGGCTGAGTCACCACCCCATCCCGTCTCCGAAACCGAAACTGGTTTCCAATAACCATTTTAAGCGTACCCATTTCAGCTCATTCAGACGCAGCCCAGATTTATTGTACTGTTACTAACACTTGTGAATTCCACTCCCAGATTTATTGAATATTTCATGCCGTAGTACAATGTTGTACTCAATGATCATGCCCTGCGCATGTGTCTTGGTCATGATCAAGAAATATACCACTGTTATTATTATCATCATTATCATTAGTGCCTTATCCCCAGAGTGGCCAAGCATGCGCTGACCAAAAGACCCTTCCAGCGCCCAATTTGCTTGCCGGCCTAGCTTCAGTGCAGTAAACTCACCCAGGGCTAAACTCTTTTCTGCATATATGGCGATAGTCCTAAGTGTTCTACCAGACCCTCGTCTTCCGCCGCGTCAGATGATGAGCATCTCTAAACACGAACTAGTGCCACACACTTCGAGCTTGTGCTTGATCTTCCATTATATGTAAGCTGGGTTTCAGATACTTGGTATCTCCCTCTCGAGTCGTGTCGGGCTAATAACAACAGCACTGCCCCTCGTGTTCTTCCATCCTCAAGGTGTACACTGTGCGCGTTTAATCCCGCCGAACAAGCCTTACTAAATCTATCGCTCCCAGGCAGCCGTGACTCGATGATTGCAAGGCAGCCCACTCCCCCAAGCCTCGGCTTCAAGTTCCCCCAATTTTTTCCGACACGGCAAATAATACAATCCCCTCTGCTAACCCCTCCTTGTCCGTGTTGTTCCTGTGCAGTGATACATATTTTTCATGCTCTAGTTCTACACCCGATTGCATCCTACATTCTCTCCCAACCCGGGCTTCTGAGTTGTGTTTTACCGGTAGCCTTGCCTGCCCTCGCGTTCAACTCTGCACTTACCAAAGCCCGATCGCCTAATGGCAGCTGAGCCCCGTATGCAAATACCGGTTTAAGGTGGGCTATAAGAGATGGCGAGCAGGATCGCCGTGTCCAGTTTATTAGCTGAGTCAGTGTGGATACTTCCGGTTCCCTAGAGCCGTCACTCACTTTCCGTGACGCAGAATTATTCAGTTCTATTTCGATACCTCTCCTGAAATTCACACTGGTTCTATCCGCCGTGAGGGAAGACACACCTCGGGATTTTGGGGCTCTCGAACTCCACCGGGGTAGGCCTTCCGAAGCTTGCCTTTCAGCATTTAGCCTCCAACCCCCCGGGTTTGTTACCCTTACTATAAGAGTACACTCAGTCGCCCCAAATTGTGTTAGTAGGTCAGTTGATCACTGTCACGGACGTTGATTTCTTTGTTGTGCTTCTCTGCAAAATGTTTTGTTGAGTCTCCTTATAAATATTTTTCTGTTGAGTCCAAGTGATATATGCGTGCTTGCCTGTTTTTCTTTATTACCTCCGTTACAGAACCAGCCTGAAATCGCACGTTTTCTATTCGGTAGGCCTGAAGCTGAACTAGGCTGGGCAAACTTTTCAGTCTTAATTCAGCCCGAAGTTGGAAGACTTTGCATGACTCCGTGTTTGGCATATTTCCACTTCCCCCACAGTGAAAGCCGGTTGCCTTACTAGCCAGCATAAGGAATGAAGCCCCAGTTGTGTTTTCCCGAGAGTCTGCGCTAACTCCGTCCCCATGTATCTGTAGGGGCCGGGGTGTTCTATCGCCATTCTTTCACTGACATTTCATTGAGCTTATTTTGCGACCCCTCTGCCATATTTTTGACCTCCATTGCACACCCTGAGCATACACAATTCAGATCTTCAGGGCTCTCGTAGAGCTTCAAGGCCTTTTCGGTATTCCGCTAAATTTCTGATGGCTCCAGGGCGAGCAAACGCCGCAGCACGTGCATTCCTGGAAGTGTGAGGAACATTGCCCTCTACAGCAAGGACTCTCCAACTTTGCCTTGGGCCTCACAGCATTTGCAGGTCCTGCCAGTGGTTTCTTGATGCTGGACTTGCGTGCGTCCATGCTTTTGGGAATATCGCTGGACTGGTACACTCAGTGTGGCATGGCGGACCAACTCGTTGGAAAGAGAAATACAGTATTAGTAACAAAACAGTAGATAAAATTCTACGAGATGTAAGCGAAATGTTCTAAGGGTGAACTTAACAGGTACAATAGAGCAAACTGGCCGGCTCTTCCACCCAACTTCCTCTAGTTTCACAGGTCACTTGCCCGCTCCTGAGGCTCTTATTAAATATATCCGCTTTTCCTGGCCCCCTTAGTTGAACGAGGTTAGGTTTTAGTACTTTTAACTGTCTTATGTCCTGTTTGTAGTGCCAATCTTCCTTCTACGGGTTCTGGTAGACGACTCCTGAGGAGCAAACTGACCTGACAGTGACGTTGCAGCAAAAACATTTATTGGGTGAAACCCTGCTGATATCAAACGGACTTCCATTCGTTTTATATTTGCTCTAGTCATTTTATGCTTTCTTTTTCCAGTCCATCTTCTATTATTCTATTCGTTTCTTCTCAGAATTTGTCTATCTTCTACCGCTCACTCCACTTTTATTTTTTCCTCTTTTCCACTCAGTTGACTCTGCAGCTCACTCCATACGCCACTTTTCCTGGAGCTTTTAATCACTCCTAAGCGCTCGAACCGGATCGCCCGATAATGCAAATGTAAATAAGATGTGGAGGTTTGGTTTCTTCAGCTTTGGACGTGTAACTAGCAAATGGTTGACTTCCCACTGCTGATAGGTTGACAAGTTGACCCCGTAGCTTTGCGCAAGATATTCACGCTGACTGCCCCTACACCTTTTGGTATGGTGCCTTGGTTCCACCTTGCAATTAGTCCTCTCTGTGAGACTTTATCGAGTTCCTCTCCTGTACTTCCTGATTATCCCAAACTACTGACTTTGATCTGTGCTAAGCAGCTCTTTGTTCCCACTTTGCAGTGAAGCGCAAACAGTTTAGAAATGGGATGCCTAAAAAATCAAACTGATGGAAATGTGTTATGTATAATGTGCTCGAAGCGGTGCGGTGAACCACCGTCCCTAATCCAACGCGAGATTATCTTGAGACAATTTTCAGAAATTCCGGTGCCACAGGATTTTGAGGCTACGCGGCGAACCCAATGGGAGAAGGAACATTTACTTCATCAGAGAATTCAAGTTAAAAGGACTGTCAATTTTATGATGGGCTCATTTTCCACGTGTTTACTCGGTCTTCGGCGATCTTTGGAGGGCCCGATAAGGCCGTTTGACACAAGAAATCACTTTTAGATGCGTCCTGCCGGAAGATGATATATCGCCCAACCAAAGACCGTCGATTTGGGTTGGGATGGAAAGTTCACCATTAGTAATGTGGCATTAGGCTCAAATTGAAGGTCAAGTAGGCAGCGTTACCCTCCAGTAGAGCAATTTTAAACCTAAGGTTTCAAAACTGCTTTTCGCTAGAAGCACACAAAGCACATTTACTCGCTGGTCGTAGAAGTCAAGGGTGCAGCGTGTTATGGCCTATAAAATAGAAAACTATTCCGTCATCGACATGGTGGACTCTAATCCGATGAGAAAATGAAGTTATAATAAGAGAGAACAGATCAAGTGCCTCACACTGCGTTGAACATCACTTTTTCGACAGTGTTCGAGCAAATTCATTGTGAGAAGATGCTTGTTCCGTTTTCCCTCAGAGTCACACTTTCCGTCATTATCACGACCCGCCTCAACTGCCAAAGACGAGGTTTTGTCGGCCTTTTAAGCCTAAGCACTCACAGCATAAGAGCAGACTACAAGAGTTGTTGTCTGAAAGCCTTGCCACTACTTCAACCCTACAGTATATACAGAACTTTATAGTTCTGCTTTGGTGCTGTTGAGTACGCGCAGGAGTTGCGCTTATCAGACACTCTTATGCGTCACTCTGGACGATACCCGTAGATCCCGACCCAACAAAGCATTCCAAGAGGCTAAGTCGTATTTCGGACCGGTTTAAGTCCGCCATAATAAGGCTGAGGTGGTGCTCAGACACGATCGCCCACTTAAGGGCTGTGATGACTTGGTCGTTCGTGGCCTGTGGACAGCTTGGAACCCTGTAGATCACTACCACTGGGCATATTCTTTTGTCCATCAGTTTTATGGAAGCCAAAACTCCCTCAGGAACTCTGTCTACGATTGGGTCTGTGAGACGAGCAGCCCCCGGTTTTCTGCTGACGTATAAAACAACCCCCCCTCTACCCATGCTCTATGCACAGTAAAGTCTCAGGACTTCCACGTTCAGGATATCCAGCTTCATATCTTAGATACCCCTGTGAACCCAGGTCCCAGTAAGTAATCACTGGGGCTTTACAATAGAAATTGAGGGGGCGGAGCTCCAGGGGCCCGACTAAAATTTATTATTATTAATATTGGTTTATTTCGGAAAATCCCGGGGCTTTCTGCGACGGATGAGTTAATGGTACAGATTGCGATAAATAAATGCAGTAATGAGACGCTGAGGGGGTCGAATGGAAGAGTGTGGGCAAGTTTTGAGTGATCGAGAAAACCAATGACTATGACAAAGCCCGCCAAATTTAAACACAGTGTCAGATGGTCAGGGCAGCTGAGGGCACATGCAATCACCCCGAAAAGTTGCAAATGTGCAGAAAGGTGTCGAAGGTAAATATGGTAGCAGGGCAGTACTAAATGGTCGAAGGCTTCTTTAATAATGTCGCTTTCTGCAGACAACATTTCTTGTCATCCCGGAAAATACCTTTATGGAATAGTCGTGAGGACATTTGGTTTTCGCCGATTGATAAGCGTGATTTTGACTGCTCTGCCTGCGGACGGTTAAATCTTTGGCTCCATTAGCTAGTACCTCGTTCGAAGTCGCTCCTCAACGCAAGCGTGAACGACTTTGTTCCAATACAAACTGTCCTCCACCTATTCCATCAACATTACCACTTTTTGGCACGCATCGAAACTTTTCGCTTGCTGCTCGTTCCGTAGGGCATTCTTGGGTTTTAGTTAGTACCTGCCATCCGGAGTACTAAGTAAGTGAGCCATTTGCAATTTCTAATCTTTTGCAGATCCTCGAGTAACGATATATCATTTCGTCAACTTTAGCCGGTAGTAGCTCAAAAACTTTAATCAGTTTTTGCATTTTTCACACTGAAACAGTATTTTCCACTTTGTGAATAATTTCAGTTTATTAAACAGTGTGCAATATGAGAGACCCGAATTTTTGATGATGAGATAGATGCACTTGCCTTTTCGTTCCCACCTTTCGAGTAAAGTAACCCAAAGACTGAGTTCGCACTGTTAGAATCAACCTTTGTCCCGAGTGGTGTGACTGCAGGAAGTAGTAGGCTTCCCTGCATGGTCGCATTTCTTCATCCGCCAATCGTCGACAAAGTACGAGATGTGTTAGAATCTAAAGAACCCAACCCTCACGAACGCATAAGAGCAGCGGTCTTTAGCCGGATTGGCACGTCCAACAAACAGTGAGTTTTCCGTTTGTTTGCAGGTCCACAGCTCGGAGATCGCAAACCTTTGCAGCTGCTTGGGCACATGTGGACTCTTTTACGAACTGATATGATTGATAATAGTCCCCCAAAAGACGTTCGATTCCAACGTCTTCCCAGAGGCATACAAAGGGTTCTTTGCTTGTCCACGGAGGAATGTTTCTAAAAGCTTGCCGAGGCAGCCAACAAAATTAGGGAATCCTACGAGCCAAAGTTCGGTCAGGCGATTTCTCTACAGACTGAGTCCGTTATTGCCTCCTCAACAGCCACTGTGCACGACCTTGCCAAAATAATCGAGGCTCCTATTATGTCGTAAGTTGGACACCTAACCAAGGTATCACCTAAAAGACGGAGTCGCCCAAAACAGATCGCCCGGCAGGAGCCGTATAAGAATTCTGGTTCGGCCGTCATCAGCTGAAGCTCTTTGTTAGTATCATCAGAAGTATCATTTTAGGGAACGGTACCGCACCGCACCTTGTGCCATGGCCCCAGCCAGTCAGGGAGACGAGGACGCCAGTGCGCAGCTGCGACGGACGCCACTGGCCGGGATAGTCGCCTATTCTACACAATCGATCGTAATTCAGGGACACGCTACTTGGTAGATGAAGTCGTTGAAGTAAGCGTCCTCTCACCTTCAGGTCAAACTTCAGGTAGGTGCCCCTTCTCTGAATTACGAGCAGCTAATGGTGCCTCCATACAGAATTATAGACAAATTCCGAAGACATTAGACTTCGGTCTTCGGCGAAACGCCCTTTGGGCTTTTTTGATTGCGGAAGTTCAAAACGCCATATATGGCATTGGTTCCCTGTAGCACTTCGATCTCTTGGTTGATTCTCACCACAAATGTCTTGTGGACCTTGTCACCAATCTATCCTCGGATGAGATTTTGGTTGAGTGTAACCTGATCAGTCCTGTTTTACTTTAGTTGACCGAGTCGCATTTGCTCGGTGACGTACCATATGCATACTCGAAGGTGCTGCACCCACCGTCCGTGCCACCTGCTATGACCGGCTCAGTAGGACATCGCGTTAACAACTCAAGCCCTCCGGTCTTCGCTAGTGCACGTCTGCTCGCACCCGACAAGCATAAAGTCACGCAAGCTTAGTCCGAGCGCATGCTTGAATATAGTATTGTTCGTGCATCAAATAGTCCCTGGGATTCGCCGATTCGTTTTATCCCTAAAAGGTCAGTCGATTGTCGACCACGTTGAGTTTATGGAGCCCTAAATAAATCAGCTGCTTTAGATAGGTACCTCATCCCACGCATTCACGACATCACGGCCAATCTCAAAGATAATCATGTTCTCTCCAAAATAGATATGTTACGTCCTTATCACCATATTTCCATAGCAGATGAGGATACGCCCAATGCAATGGTAACAACACCCTTTGATCTTTTTGAGTCTCTACGAATGTCATTTGGTTTAAGCAAGGCTGCATAAACTTTCCAGCGTTTTACTGACCACGTTAGCAGGGTTTCAGGTTTTGTTTTCGATTACATAGACGATCTGCTAGTAACTAGTCGATCTGAAGATGGGCACAAGCAACACCTACATAAGTCTTTCGAGCGTTTGGCAGCGAGTGGTAAAACCGTCAATGCGGACTAAAGTATCTTTGGACAAACTTAAGTTTAGATTGATGGACATGGTACTAAACCATCGATGACTAGCCGCAGGCTGCCTGAATATCCAGTCGCGTTCCATTTGTGTAAGCGGATTACTTATGCGTGCTTGATTCCATCCTCACAGTAAAACTTTACCTCGTTCTCGGCCCCCTTAAAGTTGGGCCTATTATCACTGTAAAGCCTCCGGGGTCATCCTCGTCTAGCGACGACCCTGACAAACGCTCAGATGAACTAATCAGTGCTGATATTTTGGACCACTTCTATGTGAACGGCTCGAACGCTGAGGCATGTAAGTAAACGGCAACATCTCCGTTCGAATCGTCGAGCCACTTTAACTTGGAACGGTCCAAGGCAGTCAGTTCCTGCGACCAAAAACGGCGGGTTGAGAGGTCCCAAACGATCAGCCGGCAGTGGAACCATTATTCGTTTACAGAGCAATGAACTCCAACGTCGGCAATCAAAACAGGTTCTGATAACTTTTTTATGGTAGTATTGGCACGTAAAATCCGGTGTTTCGCACGCAGAACAGCGCTCGTGTATGCTGCGGCGGCATGGACGTTCGTCCGGTGGGTGTACCTAATTGGCAACCAGACATAAAAAATGATTTTTGATGAACTCTCGCGAGAATTGAAGTCCTCTTGTCGTGAGTATCAGACCTCTGTTTTTGGAGGGCGAAAGACCTTTCAGTGCACTGTTCGCAGTCTGTAGCCTGTAGTTGCCAATTCCCGTGTAATCGACCTGAAAGGTTTTATTCTCGTTTTCAAAACACTTGCTGGGCCAGCATGAAAATATTTTGTTTTGCGCATCCCAGCTCAGCGACGGTGTGATAGTTACGCTGGGGCACTGCTTGTCGTAGGTACTTCTCTACCACAAATCATTTAGACAAGATTAGCCACCCCACCCATTCGAGGAGCTTGGTCCAACTATCGCAAATCAAGAACTTAAGGATCCAATAATTATTATCCCTCACTGAGGTAGTCAAGCCATTGCGGCTACTTCGAGCTAGGGAGGAGCGTTTCTCTTCGGTTCGCGTGGCCATTCGTCATACTTCTTTGTCAAGAACTCTGAGCTGGAAAACCATAAACCCTTAAACAGCTGTCCGCTTCTTGACCATTTTGATGCCAAGCCAGTTGTGCTGCTTTTGAAATTAACCTAACACCGTTGCAAAGGTGTGGACAAATTCCGGGTGGTTGACATACGATCTGCTACGAATATTACCGGTAGGTTTGAGATACTACGAACCAGTTGTAGCACTACCATAGAGTCGGCCCACAGTGTTCTGAAGTCGACCTCTGCTGTCAATCCAAGTTGCCTCTGACGCAACAGCTTAACGGTTAGAACCGCTGCTGCTAGATCGAGTCTGGGAATAGTGATAGTTTTGAGAGGGGTACCACTCGACTTCCCCACCAAGAATGCTGTGGTCGAAACACCATGCCCGTCACTCATGCATAAATATACTACCGCTCCATAGCCGTACTGTGATGCTCCTGGTATTGTCCGGAGGGGTTGGGTGTCGCTGGGACCAAGCAACGACGAGCGTTGACTTGGTTAATTTCTTGCAGTTGCTAAACCCAATCTGTCCGTTGTTCATTGTAACAGCTGTCGAATTTGTCGCCCCTTCAGTATTTCATTCGGGATAGTTCTGGTAGTAACAGTTTTGCTGAAAGCTAGGCAGGTGCCGCAAAGCTCAACGGATCATACTACGAGGCAAAATATGACAGGATTGATCTATTGATAAGATTTTCAGGTGGTTTGATAGTAAAACTGAAAGTATCTGAAGTCCCGTTCCACTCGACTCCGAGGGTTATATACGTACTTGTTGGTTTCAAGTCCAAGCACTAGTTTTTGTCTGCTCGGTCTTTAACAGGCACCTCGGTAAGTTTGTCGGCCGAATTGCTACGCCACTTCGTCAGACGAAAGCCCCCTTGCCGGAGCGCCGACTCTAAGTGGCTCATTACTAGTTGGAGCTCTAACCGGTTAGCAGCCAGTGAGAAGATCGTCAACATAAAAGGACCTTTGCAGATAATTGGGAGCAAATTCTAATGATTGGTTCGTATTACTGGCGATTGCTCTGTTCAGGACGAGTATAAAGTAACGTGGTAAGGAAGTTGC
This sequence comes from Fasciola hepatica, assembly GCA_948099385.1. Lineage (NCBI taxonomy): Eukaryota > Metazoa > Platyhelminthes > Trematoda > Plagiorchiida > Fasciolidae > Fasciola > Fasciola hepatica. The sequence goes on from CANUEZ040000182.1 coordinate 13,762,839, forward strand.
TTCGAAGGTGTGCACAGTTATTTGGTATACTCCTGACGCACTTTTTAAGACTCCTTCTATCCACCGAAAGAAACTAAGTCATGAGAACTGATGCTGAGGTACCTTTATCTGATGAAATGTCGCCCCAATATCCGCCACTATGGCGAAAGAGTGTTCTCAAAACCGTGTTAATACTCCGCATACGTTATTGGTGAGATGTGGCCAGAAACTAACTGAGGGCTCAAGTGTGCGTTCTGATATTTACTCACACAGTTTAAAACAACCATCGGTTTAGCTGGTTTTATGGGGTTGATTACATGGTGATGCAGCAAACACTAAAATTGACCTGGGACGTCCTCCGTTGCATGTTGACACTTTCAGCGTAACCTTTGGCTACGTAACTATTCACCACCTCAGCATAGCTCTTTCTGAGGTGAGCTGTTTCACTAGTCGAGTGTTCAACCGCAACATACGTTTCCGTGCCATCGACTGGTTGTTTGGAAGGCTTTGGCAACCATATTTTCAGGGCAAAGCGACTTAAAACTGGCCTTTTATTAACCGCGTAGTTGATTTCGCGATTTTGAGCACTTGCTTGTCCTCTGCTGATATTGATTTACCAAAAAATGTGAACTCGTCGGACTCCGAGGCCCACATTTACTGCAGCCGGTTCAAAAGAGGGTCACCCTCATTTGCATAGTCAACACGAACCCTTCTTTGGTAATGGCTAAAGATTGGTCCCACGAGGGTCCAACCAGGAGTTGTACCTAGAGCGTAAGGGTCTCCTTTCCCGCCGTATCGATGTTCTAGCTACCACTGCGTCGCTGGTACATTCATGCTTATCAGTATCGATACCCTCCCGTTTTCAGTTGTTGGCAGGTCGGTGCAGCGCAGATCAGCGTAATCGTTGGTTCGACCAGGAACAAAACGTTTTAACTCGGGAAGATGTCGGACTGTCCAGGCTTGCTTGATTTCTATACGCCCCTCTCCTTCTAAGGAAAATAGCTGAAATCCGACCACCTCGGAGTTTATCTCAGTTGTCTGCATGATGGTTGGCTTGGCTGGTGGTCCAGCTAAACCCAATTCATTCTCCAGGTTCTTGTCTATAATGTGCTGTCGGAACCTCTGTCTAGGAATGCGTAGGTTTTCACTGATTTTAGTGGCCCGAACACCTTGAATGGTATGATTCCCGAAGAGGTTTTACAATTTTCGGCCGAGATCGCAGGACAATGGACCCTGTCTTGGATAGTCACTAGATTCCGCCCCGCACTCACTGGAACTTGCGGGTGCAGTAGCCGGCGATGGCTCAGCTTACAGCCTCCTACAACGCAGACCATACGCGACCTGCAATTGACGGGCTCGTGATTCGATTTCAGGCGTGAACGACAAAGTTTCTAACCTCCACAAGGGAAAACATTCAACGTACACTCAGTGCAATGAGCTTCCTACACTAATCCGAGTTTTGGTCTCCCTCACAATGCATACGGTGCCTGCTTGCGATTGCCGGCTTAACGGATGGTGCTGGAGTCGTTTGTGTGACGCAATGACGCCTTGTGCGGTGCTTTTCGATCGGAGGATCTTGCTTGTGAGTTCTGCTATCTAGGTGTGCCCTGGCTATCAAGCGGACTCCGCCAAACCTCCTACGGAGAGTTTCTAAGGTCCCTTATTAACCTTCGCTTGGGCCCGGGATAGAACAGCTTCCGGTGGCTCCTTCAGTTTCGTCCTTACAGTAGTGCGATTATTACGATAAGCGACACTCGTCATCCCTGTCCAGTTTCCCAACGGCCCTACCAAAACTTATCATGAACAGACAATACTTTCCCAAGTTTCCAGCAAAATGAATTATTTCCCTTCTTGGTAAAGTGAACAAATGAGATATTGGTATCTGACAAAACTTCGGACAACCAACGATCTTACTTGATGAAAACTATGATGTATCAAACCCAGAAAAGACTGAGGCACTGGCCTCAAGTAACAAGGCAGACAGTGGCCGCGATCGCTCGACTACTGAGGACTCACCACTTGCTAGTTTCTCGTTGATTGTGGTGGCTCTTGCATACTGATCCTCGTATTTTCCACTCGTCATGTTGAACTCGCAAGCCAAAATCCGCAAACGTTATTTTAATTCCTTGGGATGATCCATGGTTTCCTCCGAATCAGTCGTGTAACTTTCCAGATGGTGGGCAGATAAAATCTTGTCTGGATGGGTCTGCATTGTTTGAAAATGTGGGTAACTTTAAGCAAAATCCTTTTGGCCGTCAACTTTGATTGCTTCGGTTGAATTCCACTCAGATTCGTTCGACCCAGCTGCTTTCAGCCTTTCGAGGGCGCTGCTCCTCGGTGTGGCTTATGTTGCGCCTCAATTGAATTTCAAAAGACTTCGATTGATAGGCGTGATAATCCAAAACATAGATCTATAATCAGCCTAACGGTAATGAACAATGAATACGCACAACGTACAGTCGAATTTTGAACCAAGCGAGATACAGGGCGTGTATAGTCATATTTACAAACGAACCAGGCTGCTGCGTGATACGCTCATTTAAACAAATGCGGGTCAGTTTCAGAAAGGGAAAGCGAATAGGACAGTTCAAATCACACGAAAGTGCATGAAAAATTCAATGTAAAACAGAATAAAACCAAATCCTCACACTTCCATCAGAATGTGACTAAATTTCACTCACGGATCGCGACTGAGCCCAATAGAACTACCAACTCTGGGCCAAAAACACAGAGAAAGGGCCTGGATAAGATCCATTAGCAGATTTTGGCTACCAACAAGCTGTAGGTAGCCAGTAGGATGAACGTTTAATTCATACGAAATGTACAGTGGTGATAAGCTATTATCGGCGTTTCATCCCAAACTGGTCCCACTTAATGCAGCCGTTGACAGATTTGCTTCAAGGCACTGAAGCTGGCAGCATAGAATTATCCGGAGTGTTTTAAGCCGTCTTCAATGCAGGTAAAGAAGCATTGGCTTCTGCTAATTTGCTGGTTAATTTCGACGCCCAAGCTGAGCTGTGTATAGCCACCTTTGCCTCTGACAAATCCACAGCCACAGCGTTGGCCTACCTCAAGATGAAAACCACCAATCTTTTCTCTCGCCGTCTTCTACCGCCTAATGCTTAGTATTCTGCGTTAAGCCAGGAACCACTTTCTGTCGACGGTGCTGTTAGACATTTCCAATATATTCTCGAAGGCAGACAGTTCATCACCTCTATCGATCACAAACCATTGACGCATGCTTTTCAGAGCCAAACCGATAAACACTCGCCACATGAGTTACGCCATTAGGACTTCGTGGCATGATTTTTCAGTGATGTCAGTCACATCTCTGGCGCTGACAGTGTTGTGGCTGACGCTTTTTCTCGAGTAGATGCTATTTCCATTTAGTCGCTGGCCATAGACCTCGAAGCTTTGGATGTAGCCCGACATTCGATATGGGACTTCATAGATCCAAGCCAGACTGCATCAGTCAAACCTTCGGAGTTTTCTTCAGCCGCCTCCTCGGGCTCGATACTGTGTGGCACAGCTTTGGTACATCCAAGCCCCACCGTACGCACGCCTTGGCGCCGTGCAATTTTCGACGTTTTACGTAATTTAGCCCATCCTGGCATCCAAGCCACCACCAGGCTAGTTCCAGATGGGCACGTCTGGCACGGCATGCAAAAGGATACTCGTCAATGGGCTCGGTTGTGCCTTCAGTGTCAACAATTTATGGTAAGTAGACATACGGTGGCATCATCAGGCCAGTTTACGGCTGCCCCCTCAAGGTTTTTTTCATATTCATGTTGATATGTTTGGTCCTCACAGCCCTGTGAATGTTCCTATCACGTTCCTAATTTGGTCGACCGGTTCACCCTCTGGCCAGAGGCCGTTTGCATTTCTAATGAAGAAGCAGATACCGTAATGGTTGACCTCTCTTACGGACGTTTGTCCTGATCTCTGTCACCTTTGGGCTGCATAACTGATAAGGCTCATTGTCAAGGATATGATTATTGCGTACTTGTTTTAACTGACAAATAGTGCGGTAGAATTTGCAGAGAAGTGGTATTTTTGGTTTTGTTTCTGCACTTAATCGGGCTACGGCCTGCTTTGAGGCCCCGAAATGAATTAGTAAACTAGTGAGGGTTATTATCTGGCGAACTGATCATCGAACGGTTGGTCAGGCTTCACCCAGACCAGGACTTGGGCCTTTTGGTTGTACACAGAAAGCCATCGTCGTAGTACTCAGAAGGGCCGGACACCTTAAAACGCTGTGCGTGTTAGACGAAAGGCTGGTAGGGAAGACGGGGAGTGCAAGGCAGTCCGGGAGGGTCACAGCTGAGGAGCTACATAACGGCTATTTCGAAGAGGGCCTAGGAGAAATCGGGCTCAGCAGATGAATGAAGATTACTGATAGCGGCGGTTGTTCCCGCGGTAACTCCGAAGTCCATGCGGAGATTTCCCACTTTATCATCCGTTACCACTGTTTATCTTTCCAACGAACAGTAGCCGGCTGAAAATTGACTCTACACTTCTTGAAGACCCTCTAGTTGCGCTTTCTTATTTCAGAATGGTACACGTTACTGATCCTGAATCTAAACTCACTTTTTTATGGTCTGCTGTTTCTCCCACATCCACCAGTGTTCACTCTCACAAAATTGGTCTCATGCCACCCTGCTTCAAAACTCATTCCGTTTATTGAACTCCGGTAAATCCGTCATTCACGGTTTGCATTGTCTTCATAATCGCTATCCTGTTCGCATGCGCTGATTTTCCCGAACACACTTCTTTACAATTCCCCCCCTTTTCCTCTTGCTCAAAAATTTACTCCATCTGCAGAACCTTGGTGGGCCTCCGGTTTCCTTGGCTTGCATCATTCTCGTTTATAATGCGTCCTTGGCACTGCGCTAACGACTTTTCGACATCTCCACCGCGCACCAGACCGTATTCGAAACCGGTTCAAAACTGCAGCGCGAACCATTATCAGAATGATCCATTCAAACTGTTGCTGGCTTTGTTTTTCCATCTCTAATACTCTCGACTTTCACATCCAGAATTTGTGAATATTTCATCCTATTGAGTAACATGTGACACCATGATCATGCGCTACAGTGTGCATCTCGACCATGGCCGAGAAATACACCAGTATTATTAATAGTGGTAAGATAGACTGCGAAAGGCGTATAGGGTATAGCGTACGATAACTGCAGGTCTGATGGAAATGCTGCTTGCCAAGCAGGGGCCTCAAGTAGCTTAAGCAAAGGAGAGATGAAAAAACAAGATGGAGCCAGGTATGACTTATGCTGCGCCACGAAAGTTCTCCAATCAAATGGTTGGTGGCAGTAAACGGCGGGCACGCGGATTGAAGCTACATCATGAAAGCAATTACAAACTAAGGGAAAGCTGGCTGCACAGAAGAAGGCGGTCGCCGATATTGGCGCACGTTATCAACAGGGGAGGATGGAAAGTGGGAGAAGTAGAGTGTTTTATTGCAAAGGAGCCGTTGGTGGTCCTAAATAAGTTCTACATGACAGTCTAGAGCCATATGCGGCTTAAAACCAATAAGTTAGAAGTGCAGATCAGGCATGGTGGAAGGTTGACAATGTTACGAACTGAACCCGCGGAAGGATAAAACCGAATTAATGAAACGCTCTTCATGTAAGATATGGTTGATGCTGACTACTATAGAATGATGAGCAACAAGCCGAGGCTAAATATGGGAAGCAAGCGCAAGAGAAAGAAGATAAAATTATAGCGGGTTGTTAAGTAAGTGCTATGAGAAGACCCATGCTCGGGACAGGGTTGCGCCAGGAAGAGGGATCGTCGACCAGATTTTTACCACATTTTTTAAAAGACAAAGAACCACGGAAGGGGTTCTTTCAGTGAACAAGAATGGGAAAACGCCGATATGCGAGAAAAAGCTGTTCCTCAAATGAGGTAGTCAACCATCTTTCATTCGCAGTTGATGAACAATAGTAGAAGTGAGAGTGGTATATCCTGCGGCGTTCGTCGCTATTTTTGTGAACGCAACTGAAGGCCGCCTCCAAAAGCAATATTCGCACTCATAAGTTTACTGGATAATATGACGGGACTAAGGACCGTGATGTAGTCAGGGAGTATAATATTGAATAAGGTCAGGGAGGTGTCAATAAGTTTAGCGCGGGACAGTTTATTCCAAATTCTGCGATAATCCTTTCTGAAGAATCGAGCTCTCACGGCTGACTCACACAAAAGAACTGGAAGGATAGAGGTAATTTTGAAGAGTGTAGGAGCCCGCGGGGTGGACAAATGGTGTATATACCGGGTGGATCGATTTGATTAGGGTCATATTCAGTCGAAGCAGACGGAACAATAGGGGATCGAAATTGAACAGAGTAATTTTGGAAGGGATGAAAAGATGATAGAAGACGAAAGAACCAAACTCAGGCCGGGCTTGCACAAAGGAAACACAGATGCACATTCAACTATGCTGCAGCTTGAAACAGCGAAGAATACGACCAATGAGTCGTTCTGCCCTGGAAACTGGTAGAATGGTGTTTGGAAAATTTGAAGAACAGAAGTAAAGAAATCCGGGGTCAGATACTGCGTGGTTTGTAGATATAAGTTGCCCATCCATCGCAAAGGCTCTTGGAAGTAACTGACACCTGTTGAGAAGTACGGAACTCTGGGCTGCAGAGAATTTTATCTGCCTCAGGTTACACCGGTCGTTGATCAAGGTAAGATCTTGTTGGTTCCTTATAGGTGTAGATGAAGGAATGACAATAGGGAGGAAGCGCATGATTGCGATGTCATCCGTCAGGAGCATTGCAGTGCCGTAGCGGATCACATGAAGGATGTCATAGATATATAAGAAACTAATGGTCCAGGCGCACTACCTTTAATCCTGCCACGTGTCAAAGACTTGACTCATGATATGTGATCATCGACCGGTACTACGTGGGAGCGAGGGAATAGATAAGAAGACAACCGCTACGGAAGCGTGTAGGCTAGATCCAGAAATTTGAGTTTGATCTATATATGCGGCCAGGGTGCTCCATCGCAGGCTCCTGACGGATCTAGAATAGGATGATAGCGGAAATTTCATCAATAATGGCCGATGTTATTGCTTTCAAGGAGTTAGTTTGACAAGATGAACAAAAACGCGATTGGGTGAAGCTGTGTTGATCAGGGTCAGGGGACCACTGAGCACGGGATAGCCAGTTGTCTGGGAAGAAGCAGTTAGCTCCGTAATGTTGCTTACCACTGAAGTGTGGTTTATTAAGTGACAACTATCGGTGTCATGCTGTGAACCCTTCTAAAGGCGGTGTGATAACCGAGGTTTTTACAGATGTGGGACCACACCATTACTCATGGGAAGCATAAACAGATTGAGTAACAACAAAACCTCGTCGGTGTCACTGAATAGAAGAAGAGCCGGAGGTATTCCATCCAGATCGGCGAGGGCCTGGTCTTGAGGACTAGCTTGTATATTTCGGATTATACAACAATGTCAGTGATGAAGGAAGCAGGACGGTGAACAGTGGCACAAAATACGGGCGGGAAGGATAAGAAGGGACTGAGAGTTTCTGAGATTGGTAAGGATGTGCGGGTAGCGGCAAAGCCGTGTACGAGAAAATTTGGGTAACCCCTGTTGGAGCCTTGCGACCATATACTTGGTAAGCGGGACAAGCGCCCAGCTATGTTGGGGTGCACTAGGGTGAGTGCTCCTCGTTTTCTGAGATTAACTTCCGTGAGACTAGGAAGCCCAGTGTTAGTACTACTGAAGAGCAGTAGAATCAGATCCTTCTTTGGTTGTTGATGCTCTGCCGACTTACGACTTGAGCCCAATTCTTGGCATTTTTGTGATCTCGCGCTGAGAGAATGGGATGGGGGTTCAACTAATGCTATTGAGGTTTCCGTTCATGCTGGCATATGAGTCAGTTGCAATGTGAACGTCCAAGACTAGGATAAAAGAATGCCAGGCCCCAGAGTGAACCATGTTTGATGTTAGATCTCAACTGCAGTTGCCACGGCGGTGGATGGCTTTATTAGAAGGGGGTCACTGAGGGAACATTTGAAAGTACGCACGACCATCCTGCGGTCACTGCCCAGAAGTAGACTGGGTATTTGAGTTTTGACGCTGGGTTAGTTAAGCTTGAAGACTAGATAAGGGATGTTCCACTGTCTAGAGGATATGTTCATATGCTGAGTCTAGCTGCTACTGAGAGTACATGAAAAACGCCAATTAGAGTGGGTAGGCTTGTGTCGGAGAGCCAGTTATTCTGAGGATAGTTGAGATCACCCTCAATAAATTAAAAACTCTCAGGAAAGTCTAAAGCTGCGCTAAATTTATCAACAGGGGAGTTGCCGATGATTCGGGAGGAGAGTAGATTTACCCCAACAGTATTGCATGGCTACCGGTGTCTGTTAATAACCGAAGGGCGTCATCTACTGGTTCCAGTGTGGGGTGCCGTGAAACAGCTGCTGAGGTAGTACGGTGAATATAGGCTGGACCCACCATCTCGTCTGGACTGAAGAGGGCTTGAGAAGCTATCGTACTCAGCAGTGCTCACATGACCTAAATAGGACTGCTTAGGTAGCCACTTCCCGGTGACCAAGGTTACGCCGGGATTGGTGGATAACGTCCAGGTCCCTAACTGGGGAACTTTTCTGGGCACTGAGCGGTTGTTGACAAGAATGTGGAGTGAATCATTAGTTAAGTTGGAGAGGTGGGCACGTGTGTATAGATGAAGGGGCATGGTATGGCGAGGAGAAAGTTGAAGAACTTCGGCCTCAACGAGGTTGCCAGGGAGAGTACACGGAGTCAAGTATCTGAAGACATGGCGTCGACGGTGGAATGAATAATGTGGGCTGAGCGGCTCCTTATATGTTTAAATAGGGATGGGATCATGGGGCTGTATTGTTTGGATGTGCCAACATGCAACGTAGGTGGATTCGTCAAAACGAGAGGACTGATTAGGTTGGTGGGGACAGAGCAAGCGGAAGCTTAGGGAGGGAGCTTGTGGGCACAAGTGCCGGATCATAGAAGGACCCAAGTCGCTTCAACTCTCAGCGTAAACAGTGGCTTCCATTTGATGGAGTCGAGAATAACTTTGGAGACTTTGTAGGATTCAGGAAAAAACACTTTGAAGACGTATGGGAGAAGACCATCAGTGACCGAGACCGAGCTGTCTTTGGTTGGGTGGATGCACGGTTACGGCCGCACCAGGGGCTTCCATAATGTCCCGCTGGAGTTCACTGCTGACCACGCCAGGGACTTGGTGAACCATGATGGTTAGCAGCTGGCAATCTGAAGAATATTGAGTCAGGGAGGGAATCCGGGAACCTCAGAGCAGCAATCGTGCCAGGGTGAATAGTGCTGCTGAGGGGGAAGACTAAAGGGAACCATGCTGTGTGTGTCTGAGGTGGGCAAGAAAGTCAGAGTTATAGGGGGATCTGGGCCTGCTGGCCGAAGGGGAGGTAGTACGTGCGGCGACAAACGAGTGGGGGACAAGCGGGTTATTCGTGATGCATAGCCGTCCAGGGTGAATAAAGACCCGTCTGAAGATGGAAAGTCGAGAGAGTAGGTGGAGTCCAAGGGTGAGTCACCCCTATCTCCTGGATGTGAGGCCTATTCAGGGAGACGTGTTATTCATCGCACTGCCAAGGCCATCGTAAAACCAAAATCAGGTTGAATCAGTTTTTGCCTTTCCCTAATTGGGACATTCCTAACGGTGGTGATACTTTACACTATGACGTCGATCGTTAGAGCTATCAGTTGCTCCGCTCCACAGTGAGATCTTGAACAGCTGCCGTAAAATATCAGCACAAGCCTCTTCTAAGAAACTATTAATCGTAATAATAATGATAATGGTTTATTTCGGAGACGCCCGAGGCATGCCGGGTGCATGATCAACTGTTAACAAGTGATGAACTAAACGGACAGAACCATTGAAAGTGTAGAAATTTACATGACACAAGTTGGAGAAAAGAGGCGTAGAAGGGGGAGTAAAGTGGGATGAAAGTACGACAAATGTATGTACACCAAAGAAAATGTACTGAGTTAAAATGGACCCATGAACGGGTTCAAATGGACTTCCGGTGAGTTCGAAAAGTCAAGGTCAGGTGGGAGATCCGGCTGGTCAGCATAGGGACATCTGAAAGCTGAATGATATACATGAGAAAGGCAAGAAATCAATATAAGAAGCTGTAATAGCGGCAGACGATGAAGAAAAAGTAAGATTCACTGCAAAGGATTAGATAGCGACGAAGCATTGGTACTCTGCAATAGATGGTCGGTGAACAGGGCACAAAACTCATTGTAAAACAGGGAGCGAGCAAAGTATGACGTAAAGGGTGGATCAGGTAAAAATAATAGTTCATAGGAATCAGACACAGTAGATGTGAGACATAGAGACATGAGGAACTGCAGGATACAAAGCGAATGCCTATATACATATATGCGCTTGCATATATATATATATATATATATATATATATACAAGAGGAGCCGGATCATTAACAATGGAGTCTTAGGAAGAAATCATCAGTTATTAGGAGGGGCAGGTAAGGTTAGGTCGAATGTTTGTAGAATTAACTTTGGACTATGGTGGTGAATTATCCCCCTGACAAGTGAGCTCGGCGGATCAACAGAGAGAGCGGAGAATGCGGAAGCACAGAAAAGGCGACGACTGAGGAGCGGCTCAAAAAAGGAGGATGAAGGAAAGTATGGAAGAGTACAGGTAAGAATCGATCTAGTAATCTGTTTGGTGTAGGTGAGACATGTGATGTCGGTCAAGAATGGGAAGAACCAATAATAAATGGGCTTACGTTATTCAGCAGAAAGATGGTGGCGATGGGGATGGCTGAGGAGCGCAGAGAGATTGTGCATACAAAGTGGAGGAAGTTGTCTGGGAGGTGAAACTGTCCGCGGTGCAAGATGCAGCAACTGTAATGGCAAACGGCCTGAGAGAGAAATGAGCAAAAGGGGTACCAGAGGGTAATAGCAGATCAAACGGAATGAAACAGTGAGTGAGAACCATGACAAACAGTGATTTTACATTAGGTGGCACGTGCAAAAGCAGAACGGTCTGAAAGGCACGAATAAAATGCCAGTGGCAAACAACAGACGAAACGGGAGGTGGGAGCAGAGGCCGAAAAGGACAGGTGAGACATAACCAGTAAGATCATCTCATTGCAGGTGGAACACATAAAAGGCAGAGAGGAAAAAAGCTCCGGGACAGGTTAATCGGTGGAGGAATATAAAGCATAAACGGTGGACGCGTCGGGGTCGGAGACATGGAATTTGGGAGCTGCGTGCATGCAGGCAATTGTACAAGTGGACGCAATTGGACGATACTGATAGGAGCACTGCTGAGTGGAGGGACCCACAGAGGAATCGCGGAGCTAGACAAGGAAAATAGAGTGATACTGACTGGGTAATAAATGTGGCTGCAAGATGCAGAGTTTGGAACGGCAGTTCTAATATGAGAAGTGGTCATGGGTGCGGGTGGGGCTGGTGTGTAATGGTATCAGGCATAAGAAGGGAGAACGGGAAAGGGTTTGACAGAACGGTAGGCAATGAGGCGTAAGGATGCAATCAACGAGCCTAATACGCCTAGGATGATACCAAATGAATAGATAATACAAGCCGGCGATGCCGACATTGGTGAAGAAATAAAATATTGTCGGTCGTCGGCAGAGTAAAGTGGGTAGGACAATAGTGATGTGCAGTGAGAGGTAACACGGTGAGAGGCGATAGGAGCAAGGACAGAATAGGTAGGTGTGCGTACCTTAGAAGAAATAAAAAATGAATGTGATAAGGGTGATAGGTGGGCACACAAAGGCGAACAAGAATGGACGAAGCATGCGTTCTGCAGCTGACAGCATTAGAGCGTGAGATCCGCAACCGGTGCTAGTGGGTGAGACTGGCCGTGCGCTGTACACCCAACCTGAAAACCACTTCGAAGTGAACACGGAAGGTGTACTCCACCAGTCTGATTGCGCTCGAACACCGTTGCAGACCACCTGCACCCCCGGTGTGCGCTGGCCGAAGCGGTGGATCTGACCGCCCCCGCACCTTTGGTAATGGCACTAATGTTCATTGATGGTTATGCATGTGGAGCGTTGTTCAACTATGAAAGTATGAGATATAAGTTCGACGACCGGACGGTGAGGTTGTGAGGGATTTCAAAGGTCAGAGCCGGTGGTTACTAATCGACCAAACACCGGCATTATCCAGGAGCGTATACCAACGTCGAGGGTGAAATGCACGTGGGGAGAGAACTGGAAAAAGAAGAGCAGATAAAAAAGAGCAGCCAGAGTGTGCCTCTACTGTGAACCGACGATTAATGAAGGCATATAAAATCCGGTAAAGGACGAGGCATGAGAGTAACAGAGACTACGGGAGAAGGTGGAAGCAAAGTGGATGAAAATGGTGGCACTTCAATTGGTTTGACTCATTAAGGAAAAGGTCATAGCTAGTCTAACTTTGAGAACTCAGTCAGATAGATAAAACTGTCTATCTTTGATGGTGTCCTTAATTGAAGGGAGCAGTGTCGGCGAAGGAGTTGGTTTTAGAAGTCGAGACCCCTCTCGTAAGCTACATCTTCTACCATGCTCATATTAGATAATTGGAGTGCACGGGTGACGCTGAGATGTGGGATGAGTGCAGACGGAAATTGGGACTTGGTTTGTGAGGCTCGAAGGGTGATGGGCAACTTGTTCCACACTTTGGAGATGACAAGAAGGAAAAACTTGGCCATATGGCCGACAGCTCTACTAGGGGGGACAGTGAAAGGCCTGTACCAAAGTGAGTAATGGGTTTTACGGGAGGAACTTACTGGGTTAAAGAAAAAAGGCCGGTTATGGAGCAGGTTATACAGGAAGACTAAGTTTGGTCTTAAGCGGCGGAGCCAGAGTGGGTCAAGATTCAGATTTTGGCATTGTTCTCTATAGCCTGAAGACTTGGATCAACCGATTAGGTGTTTGGTAAAACGTCTTTGTATGCTTTCAATCGCAACTCTGTCGTATTTTGTCATATTAGAAAATATTATTTGGCAGTACTCAAGCAAAGGCCTGATGTGGGATTTGTGGATGCTGATGATACTGTCCCAGAGACGAAAGGAGCGGAAGAGAAGGGCCACACTTCTTCTAGCCTTGGCCGCTTGGATGGTGGCGTGCTCAGAAGAGTTAAGGGAGCAGGAATAGCTGAGGTCCAAATCGCGGATGGCAGGCCGACTGGCTATTGGGGACCCACCAAGAGTTGAGGATCTAGAGGGCAATCAGAACTGGTAGGTTAGGACCTCGCACTTCTCAGTGGAAAAGCTCATCGTTCAGGTGTGGCACCAGCGGTCAAGTGCAGCGAGGTCAGCGATAATGTTGCAAAGAGACAGGGTAGCATCATTAAAATTGAACGAGTAGACTTTTTCTATATCGTCTGCAAGCAAAGATGGGGTGCCATGGTGTACTATATCCAGTGAGTCATTAATGTACGTCAGAAATAGGAGAGGACCCAGTACACTGCCCTGTACAATGCCATTTGTAACAGGTTTCGGTTTTGAAGTATGTCCATTGGTGAGGACAATTTGCAAACGATGAGCGAGATAAGATTTCAGCCAAGAAAGCAGTGGGTCAGCAATGCGGAATGAACGCTATTTGGAGATAAGATGCGGGTGTAGAACTTTATCGACAGCCTTCAACAGATCCAGGTAGACTATTACTAATGCCTGCCGCTAACAACAGCCTCAGTGACTAGGTTGAGGAAGTCAAACTGACTTGTGGTGCATGATCGCGATTTGAGAAACCCGTGCTGCCTATCGCTAAGATGGTTTGAAGCAAGAAGATGGGTAGTAGTGCCATCTTTGATAACCGTTTCCATTATTCCGGAAGTGATAGGGGTATGATTGATGAGACAGTAATTAAAGAGCCCGTGGACAGGTCCATTTTGTGTCTTGAAATGATGACTGAACGCTTCCAGTTCGACGACGCCAAACTTAATTTGAGTGACAAGGTGAACTGGTTTAGTAATAAAAGTGGAAGGCCCGATCCACCGGTAATGACTGCAGCCGGGATCAACCCGTCTGGTCCAGAATGAACCGATGCTTTATAGCACGAAATGAGCCTGGAAATAAAGTTTACTTCATAGATGCGGGTAGATAGGAAGAGCTGGTAATAACCAGAGGATTTTGGGGGGCTATATCTGAGGCGGGGGCCATGGAATTGGCGATGTAATGATTGAGGGCCTCAGCGATATCAGAAGGGGAGGCGGCCGAAGTTTTATTCGGTAACAACGTATTGGATCATAGTATCCTGTGCCGAATTCCTAGACCTGTGTAGGGATAAGAATTTCAATGATGTACTGGGACGCCTTAAGGCTTTGGCTTCTCCGTAGCGGAGCTATTTTTCCTTTGGGTCCCGGATAATATCAGTAGGACGTGTTAGTCTCATGAGAAGAGAGAAGTCGTGGTTATGGAGGTAAAGTCTTTGCATCTTAAGGTACATTCCTTAGAGGGAGGCAAGTTTGGACTTCCTAAAGAAGGAGTTTTGGGATATTGGGCTAAGTTTCAGGAGGAAGTTTCCCATGTTAAGGTAAAAGTAATCAGCCGCCTGTTGGGGGTCAGCCGTTGGAAAAACTGCTCCAGCCTTGGTTACGGATGAGATTGGGCAGAGGGTTCCAATTTAAACGGAGGGAATTGTAGACTGGGGTCAGATAGTCTGATGGATAAGGATGGAATGGAAGATTACCGGCCACTATCCTACGGTCGGTACCCGGAAGTTTATTCAGAACGGAAACGAAAAGTGGGAAACGCCGCGAGTGAGTATAAGATCTAGGATGTTGGTGTTCCTAGTAGGGGTTTAAAAGTGTTGCACCCAGCCGTCAATGTGAGTATGGGACACAAAGTCTGTTAAGTTGGGAGGTGCTGCGAGGTTTCTCCAGGATATTTAAGGCCAGTTAAAATCACTGGCTATAATTTTCGCTGCCGAAGGTAGTAGTGAAAGGTAATCAAGGGCTTCAATTAAAGGAGTTAAGTCTGCAATGGTAGATGAGGGTGGGCAATAGACACAACCAATGTGCATGACTACAGCTGAGAACCCAATTGTGAGCCACAGGAAATTCGGAATTGAGTCGAGTGTGGTATGTTTGATGAGTATTACTGGGGGGGGGGTGTGTGCTGTACGTACACAAGGCACCAACCTCCGCGTCTGTCAGTCCTATTTATCCTAAAACCTTGTACCCTTCAGGCATAATTTCGCTTGTGCGGGTGTGTTCGGTGAGCCGGGTTTCGGTAATAAAGATGACGTCAGGACTGCATGTTATGACATAGTGTTTTATGTAATGAAGCTTAAAGATGAACCGCGTGTTAAATAAGATGAATGATAGCCCACTCATGTGGAAGTGACTCTCTGGATTAGGTAACGTAGGGGAGTTGTTGGTCGGAGGAAGCACAAGGTGAGGGGCTAGAGTTTGAGCTATTACCGAAGGGCGGAAAAATAAGCGTTGAATGCCTCCCCGATGGCTTCGAGAAAATCAGCAGCGGACGAACCGGAAATAGTCAATCTTGAGTTAATACGAGGTGAAGGAGAACACCTTAGACGAAGTAGTCCTGCTACTTGTCCTGATTCGCTGGGATCTTTCGATGCTCCAGTGCAGTGACAGAATACGGGGTTATGGAAGATATTGGCTTTCACAAGCGCCGACTTTGGTATTGGTTGTGTTGTGTGGTAAGAGCAGACCTCAGAGGGTAGGGACTAAAAGAGTCTGGGGTGGCTTCGCCGTTCATCGATGCGGCTAGTCCGGGTGGGGACTG
Source organism: Fasciola hepatica (assembly GCA_948099385.1). Taxonomy (NCBI): domain Eukaryota; kingdom Metazoa; phylum Platyhelminthes; class Trematoda; order Plagiorchiida; family Fasciolidae; genus Fasciola; species Fasciola hepatica. The sequence continues at coordinate 13,778,588 of CANUEZ040000182.1, forward strand.
ATAGGAATCGGCGGCTGGTAGAGGGGATGTATGGTTATTTTCGAAGAAGGTGGTGGTAATACGCAGTGTTGCGTAGTTGGCCTGCGGAGTTCGGTGTGCTACCGAAGGTATGAACGTTTGGCAAGGCGCCGGTATTGAAAAGTGGTCCATTAGGGCTAGAAGAGATGAGAGATTGTGGGATTGTAAGCCACAGGGTGTAGAAAATTTACTCGAAGGGTTTTTGTGGATGTATCCTGCGCGTGAAATGACTGTGGTGGGATAGGCAGTGGTGGGGCAAACCGAAAATTTCGGTTTGGTAAAGAAACTAACGTGATGAACGACGGAGGCACGGAAAAGTCAGGAAATGACGAGCTAGGCAGATGCAGCATTGAATAATAACTGTGAGGTGGTTTGCGAGCATCGTCCGTATAAATGCACGTAGAGCTTGGATTTTGATGGGAGGAGTTACGGTTTGAGAAACTATCCGTCTTGGGAACAGAAGCTGTAGGTCCTGGCATTAGTGACACCTTACCAGGGTGTCTGTTCGCTTCTAATCTTTGCAGGAACTTCGGGGTGTATCCTGGTGATATAAGGCGGCCGTTGCTCAGTGAACTAAATGTTGGGGCCTTCAGTAGGGATGGAGTGTGGGTTGCCGAATTCTGGATTTGCGGCCATGGGTTACCGTTAGTATTGACACTCTGCATCGGGAGCTGAGTGTAGATCGTCACCAACTTCCGGCCGTGGACGATAAGTTAGTTTGCGGCAATGAGGTTGTGTCCTTAGGTAAGCTACTTTTAGGCAGTTTGTTTGCGAGAGTATGCCCTGGAGGCTGATGGGTTTGATTCGAGCGAGAATGACCTGGCAATGGCTCGGTGCGGTCCGGCTGATGGGTTTTGGTGGTGGCTATATGGTGTGGACAAGAACGACTATACTTTGATTTATGTATCGCCTTGGGAGGGTGATGCAAAGTTGTTAGGTCAGGGAGGCTACGCGATTTAGGTAGCTGCTTCTGATGCACAGAGCTATGTTGTCTGGCAGGACTCGGTGGATTCGAGTCCCAGGCATATGCGACACTTTCGACGAGCCTGGGACGCTTGAAGACTGGTGGATTTGGAGATGGCCCAGGCGTTGCTTCAAAGGCTACATCAGGCAGTTGCTGGCTGACAGACGTTCGTTGCATAGAGCAGGTTAGGAGAATGACGAAGTTAGGTATCTTTTGAGCGGATTCCTGCCTTGGAGGTTTGCTAGAATTCAACTTTCTCAGCACTTCCCGTTGCATTGGCGTTTTGTCGGGTGCTATTCGAATGTTTTTGTATGGCGAGTTAATAGCAATAACTGTTTGTTTATGAATGAACTCACTGGCTGTCAGTGAGTCCGGAAAGTGGAAAAGTAGAAGGCACTGGTGTCGCTGTGTTTGTTTGCGTAGTCTGCTGCTACGGCATATCACAAGTTCCATGTTAGCGGGCTTTAGTAAGGTATTGCTGACTATGGTGAGTAGGGCCCCATCCTGAATGTTAAATACGATGGTGTGATTCGAGTTTCGTATTCCTTTTGAAACCTCTGTAGATACCTTGTCAATAAAGTTACAAGAGGCAACTAAGTTACAGTCTGCAGATATCAGAGAGGGCTCGAGGAGTTGGGCCAGTGGTGTCAGAATTCTGGTGGCTCTGTCGAGAACTTCAATCCGCGATTCGATTGAGATAACGTGTTTTAAGAGGCTGTCAATCTTGCCATTTGTGTCATCGTGGTTGTTTTTTATTGAGAAGGAGCATGGCGTAGTGATTAGGAGATGTACGGCTATGCGTGGCAAAATATTTCTGGCCGGTCTGCATCTTTTGGAATTGCGCATTGTGACTGTAGGCTTCGAATAATCAAAACGTTTTTGCTGAACATTTAATGACTGCAAAAACCTAGATAAGGAACAGAGCTGAAATTCTATCGGAAGTCACCTATGATGTTTACAAAACAGAATTGACCAGGTGGTTTCACTGTACGGTCGAAGGGGGTTAGAGTTTTAGCCAAGGAGGAGGCGATAACTGAAAGGGTTGATTTAACAAACAATCGCTGAATTTTTATAGATGGGCTCACAAGGGGCGACTTGTGGCAGGTATAGATCTAAACTTCCTGGTAAATTAAAACTCAAGCTTACCTAAAATCGGAATTTGCAACTCTGCCTATAAAACACTTTTCGGTTCTCGGCCAGGTCAAGAAAGTGGGTGAATTAGCACACCTAGTCTCTTACCAATCCGAATCAGTATGGTTTTTCCTAAGCTATCCAGGGAATTACTAAAAAAGCAGCTTCATATGTGCTCCCATAAATGAAAAATGTCCTCCAAGAGTTCCCTCTGGAGGCAAAATCGTGGTTTACAGATGAATTTCAAAATTGTTATGGAAGAAATCTTTGGAGTGCCTCTCGGGATACAAAAGAGGCACTCCTGTAGAAAATCTGGTGCAAAATAGCTCTGAAACAGATTGGCTTTCGGCCAGTTTTCCAGCGGTTTCACTGTTACGCCGATCGCTTTTAAAGGAAATTGTGAGTATTTCCTGACTTGTTTCTAAATGCTTCCAGAGTGGTTTCCGAAAGGTTCGTGCCAGTCGTTCAAAATGGGTGATGTACTAGGCAAATTCTGTCACGTTGTGACTTTCCGAATAATTGTCCTTATTTTGCCCACTTCGAGGGCATAAGATAGGGCTATTTAAATCAAGGTTTTTCATGGCATGTAAACGAATCGAAAGAATATATTTAAGCAAAAAGCCAACCAGATTACCCCGGTCGTCGATTTCCTTTGTATCAATCAAATGTTGGTTAGAGTAAAATGGCTAGCGAGCAAACTGATCAAAAGTCGACTGAAAGCCGATCGGTGTACTAGAAAAACCGCTGGAAAACTGGCCTAATGCTGATCTGTTTCGGAGCTGTTTTGCACCGGTTTTGCTACAAGGGTTTTTTTCACCCTAAGTGCACTGGGGATTAGAGTTTTAGACGGAGAGGTGTAGGTATTTAAAATTCGTGACCTAGCCGAGAATCGATAGGCATTTATTAGGCAGGGTCTCGGAGTGTGAATTCGAGCAGGTTTGAACCGACAGTTCTTGTAAAAGGCTTAGGATGAACTTTCTGAAAAAATTCATTAACCCGCAACGGAGTGGCGCAAATATTGCCCTTGATTATTCGGTGCCGAGAGTTGAATAACTGGCCCTGGCAAGAGTGGCACGATAAAAAGTAGCCCAAGTGATGGAAAAAGCGAAAAGGGAGGAAACCAGACAACCTGAGTTCCACGTATAGGTGACCTTGACCACGCGCTGCTCGATCCTGGTGTGGAAGCACCCAGCGCTTTGACCCCCATGGTGTCATTACATGGAGATGGCCCAGGTTTAGAGTGACCATCAGAGCAGCTGTTTGACAATGGATTCGATGGAGGCTAGTGTGTCTCTAAACTACCTAACAGTGGGACGTTCATATTCGGTTGGTTCGTTTGCGCTGCTAGGCCTGAGCTGACTGCACTGATGGAGCTGGCGTCCCCGGTTTTTGGAACAGAAGGCTACGTGTTCAAGTTCAGCCCTACAGTCCGGCTGGACAAAGGGTGACTTTGCTGCAGAACTATGCGGAATACGTTGCCGAAATTCCTGAAGCTCAATTCTCGGTCTGCGCTGATGCAAAGGCGAGTCCAGTGGGTGACTGCCTCTTTTATGAACTAATAATCAGGCGCAGTTTATTCCGTAGAGGTTGGAATGGGCGCAATCCGCGGTGATCTAGGCTGGAGCTTGTCCGTTGCATGAGGTGATCCAAGCAATCTTTTGATCCCGCAGATTATCAGTCCTTGAATGGGTAGCCTTCAGGCCATGAAATTCTATTGTTCTGTGTAATAGAGTGGACCCCCGTAAGAGTAGTCACTCTTTAATTCAGGACCCCATCAGCGGGTAACCTGCTTTTCATGGCTAAGCCTTCGCCAGCCTCTCGTTGTTTCGCGAGTTTCGTGGTGTAAATAGCGGAAGGTCTGGCCAGATGCCTATATTGGAACGTCCTCTGAGCCTGGCTGCTGATACCAGCTGTTTTCCGGCATCTGCTGCCGAACCCGGGTTTACCTCGAGAAGTCGGGGTGACCAGGGAAAATGGCGCCTTTGCTCCTTGCTAGAAGCCCTAGCCCCAGTGAGGACAGGGTTTAAAAAGACATTTAGGTGGAATATGTCCACATCTTGAGCCCCTAGCTTAGCTAGCACCTGCTAGTCGGGCTCATGTATGTTGAACATGATGACTGAAGTCGTGCTGGGCCCAAAGTCGCTCGTGGCAACCGGAGTTGTGGGAGTCTTGTTGCTCGCTTTTTTCTTGTGTGATTAGGACCACGTGGTCTCTGCCTGTTAATTCGATGTTTCTTGTCCGCAAGATCACAGCCAGCGATGGAATGGACTGCTTCTTGGGTTGAACAGCTTGCCTGCCAAGAGCTGCTTCTTCTGTCGCGAGCCTCTGTGGCCTGTTGCTTGCCTTGCCTTTGTCCGGTTCCACCTGGGCCACGATAGCCTGCGATTCTTTGTAGGCAGATTGTGGTATATCTACAAGAGTCACCAGTCCAGACTTCGTTCTTTGCCTTATGGGCTGAAGTCGTGCAGAACCACCGCGGGCGACAGTACATAGAGTATAAATTTTGTTTTCCCTCGACAGCCACGTGGCCAGGCCTATGATACACTGGACAATTTCACTGTCCGCGTTCTTCGGGCACTTTTTATTTCCCCAGAAAATTTTACGGTTTTCGGAGGTCTCAAGTCCACAGAAAGTAGTTGCTACTTCTGGCGGCAGCCATAATAGTTTCAACTCAGCTAGCACATCTAAATCTAGAAGGAGCCGGTGATAAATTACCGAGTATAAATTTATATGAGAAGAACCCGACACCGGTAAAAAGATTCAAATATGACAGTAACTAGAAAACATCTCGAGATTACTTTCCATTGGCGCCAAACAAAATAGATGATTTTGCTACCAAGGTAGCCTCAAAACAATTTATGGGAAAGGCACGTTGAAACTGATACTAAGTAGCGAGGGAGAAAGATACGGCGACTACTAGAAAACCTCAACCCTTAAAAATGAACGCCAAAGGCAACGACCTGGGTTCCACGTCTCACCGCAGTAAAAAATCATGTCAAATCCGTCGTATCTAACCGGCCAACAATACATATTGGAATAACCTAGACCCAGAATACGCGCACTGGAAGAACGACTAGAACAGCAAGGATTTACCCTGCCACATTTAGTTGGAGTCTACTCTTTTATATACAAAAATGAGCGTGCATTCGTTGGCCGACTATGTGCTGGCCACTCACAAGTTGACTTAGCCGTATCTGCTTGATCTGACAGTTGCGATCCCGCCTCATGTGACTAGCTGGGTACTGCAAATGAAGATACAACACACTGGACCGCATGCGGTGACAGTCGAATCACTACAACTTTCCCCCCTCAGAGGTTCTTCTTTGACTTGCCTCGCCTGAAGCACAGATCCTCGGACGGGAGCAGTAGGCTGTGGTAGCGTCCCATCGACCATTCCGTCTTTTTTGTTTGGAGCAGCACGAGCAGCTCTGTTGGTCATGTTTTGCGGCGCATTCAGGAGCTTCTCTGAATTGATGATGACTAGCGCAGTGCTGGTGTACGGTTGCCCCTTGAAGAACCTTGAACTCGACCACGGATTGACCAAGTTGCCGTGTAATGATTCCGTAGGCTGGTAGGAGGTCGTTGCCTCGAAAATACTTCACAGCGCTGCAATCCAAGCATCTCAGTGGCGATCTTAGACTTTTTGGTTTGAACAACATGGCAGGAGTCATTTTTATCACTGAGTGCACTGCATTCTGATACTGCAAAAAAAGTTATTCAGAACCGTCTCAAATTCCGGCAGTCTTTGAATTGGCTGAGGCGATAGCATTCTTAGGGATACGTACCAAATTTTCCTCAGTACCGTTAGAACAGGGGCGGTGAAGTGCCGTTGGAAGATGTTGACGGTCAATGCTATCCAACCAGAATTTCAACTCAGATACACAAAACTGGGAACCATTATCAATGGCGAGCAATTATGGGATGCTTTTTCGGCTGCAGCGATTTTTAAGGCCTAGATAGCAAAAGACGCGGTCGGCGTTGATGATAGAATAACCCGGACCATATTCAATATGAATCAGTCCGTACAAAGGAGGATACCTGCTCAGGAAAGGGCGGCAGAAATCTGTGTGTATATGTTGCCAGTGTATGTAGCTGACGGGCCACGGGTTCCAGTTGTCTGGATTCGACTTCACTTAGTGAAGACCCGTACTACAGTTCATGGCTGTTGTACGAGTCCGCACCCTCTTCAGGCCACCAACACAATCGCCGATCCGGAGACTCCATCTTCTCCACCCACGAGTGAACTTTAATGCAGGTCTTATAGGAACATTTTGCGTGGATGGGAAGAAGGACAAACCAACCGCCAGGACACAGCACTCCGTTAGGTTGTATGCCTGACTCCTCGATTCACAAAAATATTGTGAATACTTCCGTTTCATCATAGGCTGCCAGCCTTTCCTGATAGCAGAAGTTAGTGACTATTATTACTGTTCGGTGCATTTTCGTAACTCCTCTCTCGACAGTGGAGCGGCAAGTGACATGAAATTACACTGCTCAGCCGTGAACAATCAAGAGAACGTTGGCCAAAAATCAGCATGCGGAATTGTTTCACCAGGGCGATGGGGCATGCCGGAATTATATGCGGCTAGGTCAGTACTCCGTGGACTTGATGACGGACTCACTCGGGTTGAATAGAAACTGTAGAGCCTGGTGATCCGTGAAAATTGTGAACTTTACCCCAAGTAGGTACCCATCGAGACGTCGTACCGCCGAGAATACTGCTATTGATTCTCTCAGTGTCTCAGAGTATACTTCTTCAGCAGCATTCAGAAGTCGACAAAAACGGATAATGATAATAATATTAATATTAATAATAATAATAATAGTGGTATATTTCTCGACCATGGTCGAGGCGCACGCGCAAGAGCATGATCATGGTGTACAACTTTACTCAAAACAATGAATTATACACCAATTTCAAGAAAGAGAGTCAAAATCGTCAGAAGCAAAGCGATATAGCTAGAGCTAGTTTCAATCGACCGAAATGATAATGGTTTGCGCTGCAAATATAGTTTGGTTTCGAATCCGGGCTGGTTGGTGGTGGCCCGTGGGATGCGAAATATGTCGTGAAAATATAGCGCTAAGGATGCAATATAAACCAAAACAATGCAAGCTGTGGATAATGGAGGCCTTTTGGGGTTCTATGAACGGAATAAATTATGAACATGGAGAGATGAAAGAAATGAATGGAAGTACACTAGTGAACTTTGGTGAATATGAGGAGAACGGCTCTCAATGAAGACGACGGATATTCCCGGTCCAAATAAACGGCGCGTTTCATGAAACGGGGAGATATGGAAAAACTGTGTGGAAGCGGACTAGAAAACGTTGATGAATGTGGAGGAAACAACAATCTATATAAAAAGTGAGTTTAGGTTCAGGGTCAATAACCCGTATCATTCAGAAAAAAAGGGAGCGCAGCTTGAGGGCCTTGTTCATGCACAGCAGCAATTCCCACACCGGATGCATCTGTGGTTAGCATTGCATGTTTTGACGGCGCGAATGGGTTAATTTATAAAGTTCATCTAAGCTGTCAAAGAGATTTCGCTGAAATCTTTCGCGTAGATCCGTCCGCTTTCCACATACCAGATGACTGGGAAGGGAACTTTAGCTGCGCCTTTGTTGTCATATTCGGTACGAACCTGGAATATTGTTGCAGTCAACCAGGGGTCGACGTCAAGTGCGCTTGGTTCTTTGGTGGCACCTTTGTGGCAACAGGTTTGAAAAGATACTGCTCCGGCTTTATCTCTTTGGCTGGATACTGCAAGCGAGTTTGCAGCGCACTGGACCGCGTATGGAGATGGTAGAATCACCACATCAGTCTCAGTTAATTTAGTTTAATTTTCATAGGTTTTTGCATCGCCAGATCCAGTCATGCGTCCCCAAGACTCAAAGTGGTAAACGGGAACGAGGCTGGGGACCGGAGGTTTCGTTATTTCTTGGTTATTTTGTAATCTGAATATCACACGAGCACTGATCAGATGGAACCTGATCGGAGCAGACCAGGTCAGGTCAGATCACAGGGCTCGCGGCTCTGACTAGTGTCGGTCCACGTTCTAGCGCTCGGAGGCTGCAAAGTTCTTACTGTTGTCCAGCTGCCAGGTAATGCAAATATTGTGATTATTCAATAAAGGCAGATAACGAAAGTATGTTCACTCGCGAAGAACCCACAGCAGAGCTGTATACACAGGTTCACTGTCTCAACTAATCGCTATTATAACCTTAGAGAGCATATCGTGAGCGCAACCAGAATAACAGAAAGGGACATTTTAGCTATGTTTTACTACGTGACGAGGAAGCGGACGTGTGGTTCCCTAGAAGACAAAAGGGAGTGGACAGGAGAGGTAAAGCTTGATATGCAAGACAATGGAACGTTTGTTTGACAATTATTTTCTGCAAGTTTCCCCAGCTCCCACCACTGCAAGTTGGTCTGTAATTCCAAATTTACCAAGCAGCGTCACCTTTACAAACACGGGTTTATCGACAAATCATGAGGAAATCATTGCCTTGCTCCTATCGTTCCTACTGTCTGCTCAGTTAGCTGTTTATTCCCGCGTTGATCCAAAGCTTTTGTAGGGGCTGGTACGTCGTTGCACTTGACTGCAGCTTCTGAAGTTATTTTCCACAGAAGCACAACCCTACTTCTAGAAAACAGTTTCTAGGTCCATCCTCGACTTTAATTTGTGGACCGAGACTACGCTTCCTTGTGCATGCGGAAGAGCAGAAAAGTTCAAATTACTCAAGTGGATGGCCGACAGGCCTCATATTAACTCAAACTCTTTCACTGGGTCACCCCCATTTTCAAGGAGTTCTAAGGGGAATTGGCTAAGATCTTCTTAAAGCTGGGCTCAAGACTCTCTTTTTGTGACCGGTGACCATCGTTGCCGCAATTCACCGTACCCATCCCAAGCATTTCTTTATCTTTTTGATTGTATGGGGCCCAAGCCTACACAACACTTCAGAAGACGTTGCACCGAAACCCTACAAAATTGATCAAATACTTCTGGCTTTTGCGTGTGACAGGAGAACACACCCTAGTTATTACCCCCCGTAATATTCACGGCTTCATGGTTGTCTCGAATTCCGAAGCTTTAAGCCTAATAGTTTCGGTTCTTCATTGAATCTCCCATTGTACATCCTATTCACCGATCGGAAACGGGACTAAACCGAGGGGGAGTGTGGGGCGGCAGTCAAACACAAAACACACATGGTTATGCGGAAGAAGTGTGCGTCAGTACCTCACCAGAGACCGAGAACCCTCTGTTGGTCAACCGCTGGTATTGTGGATGATTCGCTAGTGGAAGGCGTGTGGTAAGTTCTTCTGCCGGACGACTCACCCATCCGTATGACATCACGAACTGGAAGGTTCTAGTCTTAAAGCAAAATTTCTCTCTTCATCAACTACAATTTACAGGTGATCAACGCTCTAACTTTAGAGGGCTAAGCCGTCTGCACGCGTGGCGCCGTTCACTGGAAAGGCTGTTGGAAGATAATTCACTCAGATCAGAAGTAGAGGGTGGTCCAAGGCCAACCCTAATTGGACACTGGTTACAGTTGGGCAGGTTAGGACAAAAGGTCCCCTATCTTGGCTTTAAAGTTGCGGTCAGTGGAGAAGCCGCGTGGGATATCAAACGTGCAACCTGCAATCCTGCATCTTTGTAGCTCTCAGGGAGGGGGGGTGAGTAGAAAGTTGTTAAGGGCCCCATCAAAGTCAATGAATACAACTTATGGAGGCTGGCCATCATTGGGTGCTTTCGTCAGATCTTATGGATGGATCTTATTTCCATGCAGAGTGGAAAGAACGGCACTGGTGAGTTTGCGCTCAAAAGTTCTGCGGTACTTCAGATGAACTTACAGGTATTTAACTAGAGGCAAGATGTCCATCGCTATCCTTATAGAAATGCCCAGTGGCCGATTTTGTTATAGCTGCTGGGAAAGAATCCGTTGTCAACAAATCTCAAGCAAAGAGATATCTTAGGAGCTGCTAATATGTCCGCCATCTCAATGAGAATGCGAAGGGGGGGGCCTTAGGTTAGGGCCCATAGAGCAGTAGAGACCGAGCAGAAGTAATCCTCATGGCACAAAAAGAGTGACGATTTGACCAGAGGTAGAAACCAAATATGTCGAATGCATTTTTAGATGTGATGATACTAGAATAGAGCCAAAAGCTGTAAAAAGTGAGAGCGGAGGCCCCAGCCATCTGGCTGGAGAACGCGATTGGGAGTCCTGTATGGTCTTCGAAATCTGATAGGGTCGGAGCTCCGCTCCCCAGGTGTAGCTCGTGCTTGAATCCAGAAACCCCGCTGGCTTTTGCCCGGTAAAGTACTGACCGTTGGACTGTCTTCCGATGTGACCTAACTTCATCTCTGTTCTGTTATGTACAGCTGTGAAGTCTTCCGCATCACACACTAGACCTGCGACTTCATACTTAGCAAATAAACATGTGCTTTCGTCTAAAAAGCGCCTATGAAAAACGTTAGAGTGCGAATTATGAAGAATCCTCCTACGAGGTCTCTTAGCGATCCACCAAATAAGTCCTCTCTATCTAGTGGAAAGAGAAGACTGAAATCGGTGGTCAGATGTGGATTTGTATTCTATATAATGTGGTTCTGAAATAAAGCCGATGCAAGAAATATAAGAATGCGAGCGAGCATTAAAGCGACGCGGAAAGCGAACCAGGGGTGTGTACAGTCGGTTAGAAACCGGAAGTGGAAGTGACTTATATCCTTATTAAAAAACCTCGAAAAAGTCAATTAGTTACGTCTAAGCCACGGAAACATTAGCGGAACCGGGAGCAAGGGTCAGAAAAGGTCGAAGAGGAAAAAAGTCTACAGTGGTATCCGGAAGATTTTAATTTTCAGCACAACCGTGGTCACTACACGTCTGGTGGGGCGGGGCAAGAGCTGTTTACTTGTAATTGAGAGAAGAATTCTGGGAGCAGAGGTCCTTTCAACCAAGAAGAACAAATAACTGGGAATTCCACAATCCCACCAGCAAGCTGTCTATGATAAATTGGCTCAACTGGGAGAGAAAGTTTTCAGTAATTAGACGAAAACCTGGTTTGTCCGTAGGGTCAAAACCTTTGACCTCTGAGAACAGAGGTGGCCAGGTGAAAACACACTCGGACCCATTGGGAATGTGATCACTTTTGACATGAACTGGCCAATACTGAACCGCATGCATTTGGAGCCATTCATTAATGGTGACCAAATCTCGTTAGGAGAGGGAGTGGCACGTATGATATCCGGTCGAATCTCTTACTTTCTGTACTCGGCAGTGAAGGCCGCTTGCTGCGCGCAGCTTCGAAAAATCTACCCCTTTGACGGCTGAAAGATTTTCCGAGGTGGAACGGTTTGCTCCAGTCAAGCTGAACTGGACGTTGAAAAACTCGGCCCACTCCCGCTGTCCATGAACCTATCTTCCAGCCCCCGGCAACACTAAATTCAAGATACCACCGATATTCGCACATTCAAAACTCTTTTCTTCCTGTTCCTTTACTATCCAACGTACAATCTTTCAGCTCACCGATTACACTCAGATAACAAGATAATCACAAGATTTGGGAAAGTTTGGGCTTCAGACCCTCACGCATATACCATCTCGTCAAGGGCGTCAGCTCTCTAGCAGATCTCTCCAGTGGTTATGAAGAGTGAGGCCATGGTAGAGTTCCAGGGTGAGTGGTTAGTCTACAAATCCTAAGATTTCACAAGGTTGCACTCCGAAGGGCGATCAACGATACCAGACGGCAGAGAGTCTGCCCTGGAGAGTGCAGACAACTTACAGGCAACCAGTGCTCGAGAGACAGGGAGAACTCGATGTGGTGGGAGAAGAGATAGAATCATCTTAGCATAGTTCAGGCTGATTTCTGAACTGCCAAGGCAGACAGTCAGAAAGCCCTGCTTTGCAAACCCCCTGGGGCTGCGACGGTAAAAGAAACAGACCTCTGGAGTGGCAGCCAACATACCACTCTACAATATTTGGGTCACACTTAGTAGCAGCGTATCACTGTAATGTCGATTGGACCTCATCATGCCATTTCCTCACTTCACTCCTCCATCATTCTTTCCCACAATGCCCGGACCACCGGTCCCTCACGGCAATGCTTCGCATAACTCCGACACGAAAACCAGAGCAAGCCTCCCGCAACACATAAGACGGTGAAAGCGGCCATTAGACAGGAAGTGGTTGGCGAGTTCTGCGATGTCGTTCGTGTAGCTTGAACCTCCAACCGGTCAAGTGACCACTGTGTTTGGCTGAAAGGGTTCAGATATGCAATAACATGTTAGACAAATAGGCGAAGTTGATTCCCGCTGCATCACCAAGTAGATGGATTAATGAGTGCCAAATTGGTGAGGAAAGAGACTGGAATGGTAGGTTATACTGAAAGGCCAGAGAGATCGGGGAAGAACAGTGACACATGACGGGGGGAACTGAGGAGTGAAAAGTGGTACGAAATCCAATTAGTTAGAATAAGCCAACCGGGCACATGGAAAAATGTACAACAAGGGATCGGCAAAATAGGCAATAAAGGGAGGACGGGGTAAGTGGCATGAAGGTGCCCAAGAGGTTAGCTAGTTAAACACCCGAGAGACAAAATAATCCACTAACGGCTGAGTAGTCGTACGTTGGCGCTTAATCTCATCCACCATGGTTGCCTCAACCACGTCTTCTGGAAGTTTATTCCAGCTGCTTGCTACGTGCCACTTGAAAAACCTACCGCGAAGCCGTGTCTGTGGCACGTTTTTCTTAGGCCTGAAGGCATGGCATTTCAAACTTCGGTTTTATCCTGGAAGCAGGAGGGCATAACTGTGAGTGCCTCAATCGGCTTTGTCCGCTAAGATCTCATGAACCGCTGTTAGACTCACGCGCTCCTTCTCCCTTCCCATGAAGTGTAAGAGCGTTACTCAAAAGTTCTACTTCAAAACATAGGAAATAATTCGATGAGTTACCTTTGTGTTTTTTCCAGCACTTGGCTACAGCTAACGGGACACGCTCTCCAGACCTGGAAACAGTCCTCCAAATGAAACCTTTTGAGAGCACCACAAAAGAGGACAGGCACCGACGGTTTCTGGTAGCAGATTTTTCATGGAAGCTGGCAGAGCACCCCGAAGGCGGTTTCGTCCCATTTTCTTTTGGGTTTTGTGCCGGAAATCATTCCACGGGTGTAGACATTTATGATGGTCCAATTGTGGGTCAAAATCCACAGCCTATTCCCGGACCTTGTCCAAGTCTTGTGTTTTGATTCATGATGGACTGCACTTGTGATTTCGATATAGTCAGCAAGCACGAAGCTTGAGTATCCTAGGTCAGTTTCTTGCTTATTTGGGGCACAGGACTAACCAAACTAGATACACGTGGACTCATTTGCTATAAACAGCTAAGAACCGGATGGCTTTTTGCTGGTAGTCTGAAGACCAAAGTCGAGAGCCAGAAGGATGTCCACGAAGAACCTGCAGAGAAACCAGAGCAGCTCGGATAATGATCAGGTAGGGCGTATCTAAGGGTTTGTATTATAAGCGTTGAGCCAAAAATAGGTTGACTTGGGTGGCAGTAGATGTGATTGCTAGGAACGAATGAGGCCAGTAAACAGCCCCTCATAAGAGGAGTGAGGAAACTTTCTTCGATGTGTAAAATGGCGATAATTTTTGTTTCTCTTGAAGTTAGTTTCATACGAATGAAAAACGACGTATATGACAACGATACTAACAAACAGGAGGTGGGCAACCACCTGGCGGTAGTGTTTTGGAGAAGGAGTGAAACGACTCCCGATGGTACAATTGCTCACCTGCAGGACAGCCTCGTGGCCGGATAATTGCGCCGATATTCACTGTACCTATACACTTTCTTCTTTGGCTCTGGAGTAAAAAGCCAGAGCTTCGAGCTGTCTGCCAGCAAAAACTAGTCAGATTTGGCAGAAAAGAGGCCACGCTTGCCGAAACCCTCACATGACTACGGACGGCGGTAGCTGATGGGCCTCTCTTTCCCAAGCACCATCACAGATTGCTTCCCCTGTGACAGACAGGTATATATTAGACAGAGGAATCATTATCAGGGAAGGAAACTAGAAAGACCAGGACAAACGGAAGAACCCTATAGTTGATCGGTCTAAACGGTCCAAAGTACATATAAAACCAAAAAAACAGCATAGATGGTTTTCCCCCCACTAAATAAGAAAAAATCATCTAAGCAGTGACCTGCTGCGCGCGATAATTTATAAAAGAAATGGCGTCTGTGAAAGGCGGGAGTCTGTATACGACCAGGCTGTGACGATCGCATTGTGTTAGTGGCGTGAGATTCCGTTAAATCCACGCATGCTGGTGCATCGGACCCGAGGCGTGCATGACAGTATGTGCGGAGCGCGATTGGGACCATTCAAAGGGGGTCTTTGATTCCATGGTAACAGGTCTTATTCTATCCATAGGAAAGGTCTCTCGTTTAGTCTTAAGTTCCATGATTAAGCACATTTCGTTTCCGTTCAGGAACTTGATGCAGGCCTGAACGAGGAATCTACATCACGTGCGCGTACTGCTTGTACGCGAGAATAAACTTCGTACATGAGAGCAACTTCCCAGGTACGAATATTGGTATACTTTGCCCCCAGTCCATGCTGCTTGCAGGTCAGGCCTGTGCTGAGATAAGTGTCGAGCATAGTAGAAGTAGTTAAAAGACTGCGACTGATGTGCCTCAGCCGGTTCCCTGCAGAAGAAGGGGGTATCCAAACAGTAGTTCGTCTTTATCTGAATGCAGATTGGCTACCACCGGACTGAGCACGCATGACGAGACAGAAGAAAGGTGGCCATTGCCACTCTGGGTTTATTTCTGTCCTCAAAACTGCCATGCGTCGTCCATGAGAAGTTTGATACCCCGTTAAACGCTGGATGACAGGCAGCAGTTCACACTTGTCTACATCCCAATACACTCATGGAGGAGGCGAACAAGTCCTAGAAATGGGTCCGCAGATCGTTTGCCATGACGGCAGGGCCACCAACCAGGGCCATCTGTCTTTCTAGAGAAAACTCGTGCCGCTGTTTTGGACGGAAAATCACTTGGAGCTATCACCCCAGCCCACCCGGTGAAACAGTCGAAGAACTTTGACGAATAAATGAGCCTCTTTCCCGGATTATCGCAAGACACCCACTAGGACAAAGTGCACGTGACCGGAACACGCTCTCGTTGGAGCATGTGACCAAAGGGATCTTCAAGTGTCGGCACACTACATCCCATTCGTTTATGCCTGTTTATGGTCACACAAAGGGCCCAGCCTCGACTTTACCGGAGCTCGCATTCCCGGGAGTGACAAGCCGTGGAGCTTTCGAAGAAATCCCTTCCTGAGTGTAAACGATATCATTGGATGGGGATTATTCTGGGACAAGGTGCACAAGAAGGAACCCTCCGATGTGGTGAGTGGCACTGGCTCGGGTTAGAAACAGCCACCGTGAAGATGATGCTCAACTTCAGGTTCAAGTGCATAGGATGGGGCGGAGAATGTTGAGCCAGTGCTGCTGATTTGTGTAATGAGATGTATGCAAGAAAAAGCGTCTGCTTTAGGGTTAGATTCACCTGGGACGTGTCATGTATCCCCTTTGAACTAGGTGATATAGAATGGTGAAGGGATTCTCTGAGTCCGTATCGGTTCCCAGGCAACCGCACAGCAAAAGTGACTGGCTTGTGGTCCACGGAGGCGGTGAATTTCTCATTTTCCGGAACTCGCAGGAAGAAGGGGTAGCCAGTTAAAATGCTAGAAGCAGCTTACGAAGGTAGTATACCTGGATTTAGCCGACAGCAGAAGCTCTGACGAAAGTAATATAGGATTCCGGGTGCCTTGTACTTGTAGTTGTATAACGGCGCAGACGGTTGAGTCTTAAGCGTGCTTGCCAGTGATACGCCACTTTGGCAATTTTTGAGACCGTCTGCTCCAGTTCGACGGAGGCAAAGCAGCCATTACCAGGAGATGCCCATGCCCCGGTCTTATCAGGTGGAAAACCTGTAACAGTACGCAACGGCTCGACACATGTAGGGATGAAACGAAGGCAAAAGCTGACCCGAGGATGTAACCGTCGGAGCTTCGTGAAAGGCGGAGGCTTGAAATATTCAAGAATCGTCGGCAGTTGGAAATCCGTAGATGAAACTCCCGCGGCTGACGCGACTTGCCCAGGAATGAATGTACCTCCTTAACCGAAGGTAAACTTCACAGCCTCAGGTTGGGGTAAACGTTCAAAAATTTCTTGTCGATACACCGTAGGGACCTATGAGGTTACGATGGTGATAAAACTTCCCTTACTTACGCGCATATCTCATCCAAACATTGACAGACCTCGTCTTTGAGACTCTGGAAAGTCTAAGTGGAGTTGCGAAAGTTATATGACACACGGAGAAGCTCAAGCTGGGCAAAACGTCATTACCAAGAGTGCATTTTGAATGTCATAGGGATTAGAGTTAACATGGCTGTACAAGCGAAGTGAATGTACGTGGGTGTGAATTATGCAACCGCTTCATCTTTTGTGATGTCTTTGAAGAGTGGAGCTCGGAAGCAACGGGGTGTGGAGCCATCTTTTGGTGCAAACCATCACCACAAAGTCAACATCCTTCAACGGATAACAGCACTAGCAGTATTCTCCTCTACTAGAGTCAAGAGGCAAGCGCAGCCTTTAAGTCATGGTGTACTACGTACTCAATAAGATAAACTATTCACAAGTTCCAAAAGTAGTTGAAGAACATTTCATTAGCCGCAAAATGAAGCTAGGCAGAGACTGATTGAAGTAGAACGACAAAAGTTTATGCAACAAATAAGAACGAGTTTTGGATCCAGATTCACGAAATGAAAAAGACTAATCCAAGCACATAATTACCGATAAAAGCTTTCGACGAGTCTAGATAATTGAACTTTCGGGGGAGGCGCAATGACCAATTTTGACACAATTCAAAACAAAGTCGATTTCAGATAGTCACATTGCTATGTACAACAAACTAAGCTATTTTACAATAACCAAACCTCAGTAGTATTCCATCGTGGCTGTCACTCGTCACAGGCGGACAATGAATCAATAACCGCAGCTCAATTACAGTAAAAGATTGAAACAAGATGAAATCACGGAAAACAGTCACAGAAAATTTCGATCTCACTGACTCATCTCCAGACAACGGTGACGACCCGATTTATGATAAAGATTTAGCGCAATTAAGCTAAATACGGAATTCCGACAAAAGTGGTTCATACACATGAAATAATGTTGCTTGCGTTAAGGACTTTGATGAACGGGACAGTTTATCTTGATCTCCTTCACCGCGTTACTGCGGAGTGCTGAAGATGCAATATATACAAGGGCGACGAGCACAATGGCTCATGGACGTTCACTCATGTTCAACAAAAGGTGCTAGTTTCCATAAATAAGGCAGAAAAAAATCGACTTTGTTGAGTGAATGAGTTAACGAGGTACCCAAGGAAGAGTGATCCAGTTTGCGGCGAAAAACAAAACGTAAACAAAAAGGCCGAGGCAAAACGCTCAGCTTCCCCGAACAGGTAGTAGAAAATTGGCCGCTATGGATCCTGTGGTCAAAAATGCTCTCAAAAGAAAAATTTGGAGAATGGGATGTACAGTCATTCAAGGTGGAAACGAAAATAGGAAAGGGAGAGGTAAAAGAAAAATTAAGACTTACTAAGGAAAGTGTTGGTGTACTGTCCGGATATCGAGAACAGCAAAGTAGGAGAAGTCCTGATGAATAATTTCTGTGACGAATAACTAGTCACCCTGAGAAATCAAGCTAACACGAGTTATCAGGGTGCAAATAGTGAGGTGAGCTACCTTCAAAAGAGTTTTTCTCTACTGATGTCATTTAGAAAAATCACTGAGCCGAAAAAGGTAGGTGAGCTACCTTTGAGTGAAACTGTTGAGGAATGTTAGAAAAGCGTGCACGCGAGTCACATTACCTGATACGCTTGCTCTTATCTGAACAATTGATACCCGGAGCAATACCGGGAGAAAGAGGCTTCACTTGAAAAAGGAAATGAAAACTAGTACTTCACTGAAGCTTCAGGAAAGGGGATTTGATAACCAGCAGGAGGTTTCAAGACTGAGTAGTTGAAAGAAATAATTAATTAAACTCAACGGAGTGACCACCTTTGTTGTTGAAAATACGTAGAGATGAGCAGTAAGGTGAAATCCGCGTACAAACGGTTCTGTCGAAGTAATTTGCGGAAATCTAGACCCAAAGCTCCAAAGGATAAAATAAGGAAGTAAGCAAGGGGATCGTCGGCTGGCGTCATGCGCATGCGTACAAATCACCACACCAGCACACAAGCCCGCGTGCGCCCAAGCTCACACGAAAAAGTGTATGTACTGCCCGGCTATTCGCCGTGCAGCAGTAGCCCATTTTCGTGTCGATTTCCCTTTATCGGTCTGTTTCGTTAGGCGTGCCTGTGTCACTTTTATGTTCATTCATAAAAAGACCCGCTCAACAATCGGGTGTTCTGTGCCCCCTAACAGTACAAATGAAAGTTCCTATGAGTGCGACAAATGACTATGAAAACAAACCAACATGTGGATTCCGAACGCCCGAGGGAGACCAAATTTGGGTGGCTTTGTACAACGTCCCAGTCCTCCCATCGTCGGACCTTTAACTCAGGTGACAAAAGACTATCACATTACTAACGTCTAAAGCTCCAGTGCAGAAGCTGCAGTAGGCGGATCTGCTTAGAAGAGCAGAAAGATCCATAGGTACTCTGTGGTGTAGTCTTCGGCGCACGAAACACGGGAGGGGAACCCTTTTTAGAGGCCCTGGATGCAGATTGTACTGCTGTCTGCGAAATGTAGTTAAACGACAGAGTTGACATGGGACCACTGTGCCCACCAAAGTACCCCATCTGGAGACCAGACCGGGCGGATGGCAGATTGGGAGGACGTGCACTATTGCTAGTCGCTCAGCGCCTAAAGCAAATCCAAAATACATATTTTGAGACAACCGGCATCTAGGCTGTTTCTGCTGCAGTCGCTTCTGGGATTAGAAGACTGCCTTTAATATTCGCCTACGGCAGCCTTTCAGCAGCCAAGGGAGAAAGGATAGGCTTCGTAGGCTGCTCACGACGGGCCGTTGGGACGAGCAATCATGCCCTAATAGTCGGGTACCTGAATGCCTCATAAATAGACAGGGAAAGTAAGTGGACTTGACAGTAGTTCTAAATATTTGCAATGGTCGCAGCTCAGGTTGTTGAGTGCCATGATGTTCTGATGGCTGAGCTTGAGCTTTTAAATCACAAGAGATTCATCACTGGTTGAGGTGACATCGTCAGTGCATGTGCGTTGTTGGTAGTGATCTCTAATATTTATAGGCTTGTAATTAGTCCTGAGCATGAGCTTCGTAGACAACATTGTGCCCAAGGCTTGACGTTTCTTTTTCGGCTCCGCCTCTAAGAACTTGACCTTTGACCTTTGACGGTTGATGTCCCGTTTGGCGAGCTCGAATTCTTTTAGCTTTGTGCTGTTGTTTCCGTTTTGATATTTGAATTCTCGGCGAGTCAATTTCGAGGATGTAAGAGTGTAAAAACTCAGATTCAATAATACAGGTTGCATTATTTTGGTCCCTTGATTCCGCTTCTGACATTCTTGCTTGGTTGAACTCTCTGCTCTATATCCGACTGTATACGTGATCCAATTCAGTACGTTTATTATTGAGTTGTTTAAAGAACACTGGGCTTCCGAAAACTTCCTCGCGTGCCTCGTGGTAGCTTTATCCAACATTTTATTGTCCAGAATAAACTTGTGTACATCTTGATCCTCGTGGACGGATATGAGCAAGAATGGGTCTTGTCTCTCCGTGGTCAGTTTATGCTCGTGCATCCGAGCGGCAACGTTTCTCCCGGTTTGATCGATGCAGCGTTTGTTGCAGTCCATACTCTTGACTTTGTATATAACGTTTCTTCTTTCTTTGGTTTTGAGGTGTCCTTTTGGTTTTGATATGAGTTTTCTCATGCTTTTGGTTGGTCTGTGGGCAACTGTTATGTCTTCGGATTGAATCAGTCTTGCAGTTGTTTCAGAGACGTCTTTGATGTATGGTAGTGTGATCCTTCTGGTTGGTTGTTTTTTTTGATTCATTTTCCTATTCATACCATACATGGTTCTTCTTATGAAGTTTCTTGGACACCAGTTTAGCTCGAACATTCTAATAAGATGTAGTTTTCCTCTTGCGCTCTCAGTTCTGAAACGATCAGATAATCATGGACTTGACAGTCTTCTTTAGGCCACGACCTTTATGATGTGGCCCACCAAGGGACCCACACCCGGCATATTCACCAGCTAAGATGCAGGAGGAACTGCCGCATTCCTGCCTCGATGGATTTTGTTCTAACCAAGTGCCTAGTCGACGTGCGCGATCTAAGGACCGCTGCTCCACTCAGTGAAGATGACCCAATAAAGTTATGGTTTGCTTACGTCAAGGGTCACAAAAAACCCCTGACAGGATAAGAAGAAACCTCAAGCTGCTACGAGTCGATAGACTACGTTGAAAGATGAGCCAGTATACTGGTATTACCTATCCGGCAACTTGACTGATGCGAGAAACCATATCAAATGTAATCTAACTATTTTAGCCAGAGAATACGCCCATTGAGGAGTAGGGGTCAAAATGGTCGCCCTCCGGGGTCATAGAGTGTGATTGAGGCTCAGCAGGAGAAGCCAAAGACTAAAAAAGCCTCAAGGATAATCGGGGCCAAGCCAGGTACCTATTGTGCACAGAGATGCTAAACTCGGCGGCTCAAAATATGAAAGAAGTACGAAACCAGGTTTGCGCTGACCCTCCCCAAAACAGGGCAAAACGTCACTTGAGGCTCATTTTACCAACGGGTTATCTGCAAGGGGCAATGAGACTGGCCGTTCGAAAAGTGCAAGCCGTAACAGGGGACCACGCCACGAATCGGAGGCAGAAGGCTGGAGGCCTCCTATCATACTTCCGATGTGCCTTCATCGAAGACCCAGGTCAGCAGCCAAAGTACTCCACTGATCCGGAAGAACCGAATATGACCGAGGCGATGTCTGTAGGGAAAGATTAAACAATGCTTAGCCAAATTCTTAAAGGATCCCGAAATCAAAAGACGATCATCCGCGATGTTCTACGAAACTAGATTATTACATGAACAATGACATCAAAAAAATGCCAACCTCAATAATACGATCACAAGGACTCAAAAACGAGAAACCGAATAGCAGCATGTGAGCAAACAGCACGTGCGTCACGCAGGTCCTGAACAAGTATGTGCCAAAGTAGCGCTCTGGGCGCGAACAAACAACAATTGGTCCATAGAAGCAACCATTTCGTAAAGACAAGTCAATAGTGTAGGCAAATGGGTGATGTTAAGAAAAACACTGAATCGCGAGGGTTAAAGGGGGATTTTCCACGACCGATTGTTACACCGCCCACCAATACCCTCCCGAATCCTTAGCAGAGTCAATGGTTCAAAGCCTAGGCCCTGCTGTCAGTGCGCGCGCCTAATGCTCGTCGTCAGCGTTCTACTATTGATCGCACCTAACCCATTGGCCACATAGACGTGAGGCCAGTCTACATCTTCCACAAGACCAAATGACCGATGGCGGGCGTGAAGGGGGCACATAGATGCTGTCCTTGTAAAAGGCCCTCCTGTCCTGGATGTATGTGCTTGATTGAGTGTGTGTGTTCATGTGTACTTGCCGGGGTGTTCAATGGAATCACAGGTATGACTACACATCAAAAGAGGACTTTTTGCAATGTCAACAAAAGGCTGTGTGGCAAAAACGAATGAAATGTAGGCGTGTGTGCGTGCCCTAAGCCCCGTTACTTCTACATGCAGTGTCGTGTCTTGGGGTGAGCTAAGGTTTGGACAGTTAGCTCCATAGTACATCGTAAATGCAGTATAAAATTAAACACAAATATACTTCAAAGATGGTATGGGGGGTTGGGTCCTACAGAAGAATACATGAGGAATAAATAATTGAATTCAGCTTCGTCTGATATCAGCTGACATGGGTATAGTTTGGTCGGTAGCGTCGGCCTCGCCCGCATCGCTGTCACATTCAAGTAGACATATTTCACGTATACCTCGCAATACGTCTCCCTTGTTCGTCCTCACCGCCATCATGCGCACGAGGCCATCGATTCCTGTACGAAAATCCTTGATCACTCCAACCGGCCAATCGTCTTTATGTAGGTGGCTCTGCACTGGGATGACCACTTCGCCACGTTTGAACGGCCTCTGTTTATAGATCCACTTTTGCCGAAGCTGCAGTGTCGGTAAAAACTCCCTCGTTCATCCTTTCTTGAAATCCTGTGCCAGGTGGTTCACTTGTTTCCATCCAACAACGCACTTCCCAAGCAGGGTTTTCGGGGTGGGTACTCCTGCGTTGGACCGGAGTAATAATAGGTCGTTGGGGGTGAGTGCCAGTTCGCCTTCCGGGTCTGTGACGATCGGCACCAGGGGTCTGTTGTTCAATATGCGTTCTACTTCTGTTAGTAAAGTAATCAGCGTCTCATCATCGAGGGTTTGTTGTGAGGTCAGGGCTGTGAGTGTTTTCCTAGTCGATCGTATCGGCCTTTCCCAAACGCTCCCGCGATGACTGGTATTAGGTGGATTGAAGTGTCATTCTATCCCCTTCGCTACGGTTTGGTTTTGTATTTTGGCGGTGTCCAAGCGGCTCCACCATTTCTCTAACCCCTTATGAGCCCCAACGAAGTTCGAGCCATTGTCGGAGTATATACTCCTGGAGACGCCCCGCCTGGCGATGAACCTTTGAGGGGCCATTAGGAATGAATCGGTTGTCATGTTATGCACTACTTCGAGGTGAACTGCTCTGGATTGTAGGCATGTTATCAGGCAGCCGTACCTCTTTCGGGTGCTCCTTTGCTGTTGTACCAGTAACGGGCCAAAGCAGTTGACGCCGATTTCCACGAACGGACACCATCCCGGTTAAACCCTTACGGCTGGGAGGATGCCATCATTTGTTGGCCTGCTACCGCTCTCCGGTGACGACAAGTAATGCAGTCGCCCATGAATCGCTCGGCCGTCTCTGGTCCCTTTGTCACCCAAAATCGTCGGCGTATTTTGTTCAACAGGTGATTCAGTCCTGCTTGTCCCTCTTCCCGATGTGCATGATCTATCAGGCATCTTGTTATATGGTGGTCTCCGTGGATTATTATGAGGTGTTTTGGTCCGTGCTCTAGATTTGAATTCGTCAGCCGCCCTCCAGCCCTCCGTAGTCCGTTGATTCGTATAGGGTTTAGCGCTCGGATACTACTGTGTGACAGCTTGCTTCCTTTGGTGTTATCATCTGTCCTGGCTAGCTCGCGGGCCTTGGACGGGAAAGCGTCTAGTAGCAGTAGGTGTACAACGTCGGGTTTGGCTTGATTCAGCTCGCCCGGTAGTATCGTTCCCACGTTCAATGTGTTTTGTGGTCTTGCGCCCTTCACAATCAATGAGAGTTCTTTGTATCGTGTCCACCAGACCACGGCTCTTAACGTTTCTGTCCAGTTGGGGAATTGGCACAGTTTCTCTATCAGGCTTACGCTTCCCGTGAAGTTTATAGCCAGTATCAGTCTTTTAGTCTCGATATCATCATCATCAGCCTTGGGTATTATTAGCGTTGGCCACATCTCTTTGGTTGCCGTTAGGAAGTCCGGTCCCATTGTCCACATCCTTAACCTCTCTAGTGTTTTCAGGCCCCCTGGGCAGAAGTCGGCCGGGTTACTGGCGGACTGCATATAGTGCCATTGGTCGGTTTTAGTCGACTCGTGGATTAAAGTGAGTCTGTTGACCACGAAAGTGTTAAAGCGAGTGGTAATGTTGTTTATGTGGTGTAGTACCGTGGCTGAGTCCATCCAGAAGTTTGGTTCCCATTCTATCCAATCGAAGCATCTCCTAATCAGCATCGCGGCTTTCACGGACAGTACTGCTGCCCTCAGTTCCAGCCTCGGAATGGACACCGTTTTCACTGGGGCCATACTGCCTTTGGGAATATCTGATGTGCCGCCCACCAATTTCGTCCACTCGGCAGCCGTAAGCTACTATCCCGTAGCCTACTTTTGATGCATCAGAAAATAAGTAGAGTTGAGCATCGTTTGTGCACTTGATTCCTGTCAGGCATCTTTGTATTTTGATCTCAAAAAGTTGCTCCGGGCTGTGCAGCCAGTCGCACCATCGCTTATCGTCGTCATCCCGGAGAGGTTCGTCCCAACCCGTTCCTTTCTGGCACAGCGATTGCATCAAGCACCTTCCCGGTAACAACCATGGCGAAACGAAACCTAGGGAGTCATAGAGACTTGAGACTGATGATAGGATTCCGCTCCGTGTGACTGGTCGTTTGGGTAGGTCTAGAGTAAAAATGAATTTGTCACCTCTGGGTTTCCACTGAAGACCAAGCGTGCGCTCCGTTTGTGAAGAGGATCCCAAAAGCTCTCTCGTACACTCCATTTTCTCGGACTTTGACATAACATTGAGCACCTCTTGGTTGTTCAAAGTCCATTCATATAAAGAACAGCAGTATTTGGATCGCCAATGGAGCACAGAAAATCGTCCACGTAGAAGTGGTCCATTGCTCTTCCTAACAAGCTGCTGGTGCCGTCGAAACGCTTGACGGTTTCCCGGAGGGCAAAATTAGCACAGAAGGGGGATGAAACCGTCCCAAAGGGGTGCACGGTCAGCCCGTACTCGTCAGGTGCGCGATTTGTATCGTTCTCAGGCCACGAGAGAAGACGGGAGGCATCCCTATCTTTAACGGGCATCTTCACTTGTAGAAACATTTCTCTTATGTCCATAGAGACGGCCACTTTTCCTAGCCGAAAACGACATAAAACTTCGGCTAATGGTGTTGTCCAGTCTGAGCCCTGCAGTATATGGTCGCTGAGTGACACACCCTGACATTTTGCAGCACAGTCGAAAACCACCCCGACCTTCTCCAGTTTCCTTGGGTTTACGATCGGGTGATGAGGTAGGTAACACCTCAAATTTGCGCCGGTTTCCGCTGTATCCACTCTTTCTATATAACCCAAGTCTAAGTTATGTTTCATGGCTCGCGTGTATTCTACCCCTAAGTGTGGTTCTTGAATTAGCCTGGTTTTGAGGAGGCAAAATCTTTTGAGAGCCATTTCTCGGCTGTTTGGCATAGGTTTCATGTTGGGTCCCCACGGGACAGTAACCTCGAAACGATCGATTACACACTTAGTGTTCTCGGCTACCATTTTTAAAGCCCCCCTATCTTCTCGTGATGGAGCATCTCTATCAATGGTCAGGTCGGCAAATTCGACGTTATACAGCTGTTGAAATGCGTGTTCAATGTTTGCCATTTCCACCAAAGTGCAGTTGATTTGGATTTGTTTGCCGCATCTTCATTTGTACTACCATAAAATGTCCAGCTGGATATAGTGCGTACTGCATAGGGTGCTTTGCGGCTTCCTATCCTTTGATCCAGGACCCAATGCGCTTCCGGTACATCACAGCCGAGCAGCAGATTAATTTCGTTATTCTGCCACTCCTCGATCGTAATCCCGTCGAGATGCGGCCACTGAGTCAGAATCGATTTCACTGACTGAGGTGCTCTCGTCGGCAGGTCCTTTATAGTGAATGCTTCTAGGGTTTCTGCTCTATCGTCGCCGGCCAAGGAAGCGAGTTGTAGGTGCCATTTGTTCAACTGGATGACTTCGGCGCCACTCACTGTGCTCACATCTAATGGAGGTTGATTCCCTCTGATCCCATATCTCTCTGCGAACTCCTTCCTTACTAGCGTGGTATCCGAGCCACTATCTATGAAGGCCAACTTTTTGGCCACTCCTGTTGGGGTCACTACTCCCACGGCGACTACGCCTAAACGTACTTGTTTTTTGACAGATCGTGACGTTGAATGAATAACGCTGGGTTTGGTACCCGTCTCGGGTAAGGTTACTCTCGCCTGGTGCAGCAACCGATGGTGTCTGCCCATGCAGCCCTCGTAATCACATCGGTTCCTTACCCTACATGCTGCCGCCCGGTGCACAGTGTTGAGACAAATAAAACGTGTTCCTGCAATCCTCGCCATTCCCCACCGTTCATCTATTGTGGCGTTGCCGAACTTGGGGCATTCTGGTAGTCCATGGCTAGCATCACAGGACGTGCAATTGGGTTGCGCCGTAGCATCGCGTGAAATGGCATGTGTATTGATCCAAGGTTGGTACTTTGGGTGTTCCCGTGCAGGGGTTTGAGTTTGGATAGTACTGGGCTCGTTTTCCCGGTTGCTGTCCCGGATAAGTCGGCCGAACCTGCTGTCGGCTATTTTAGTTTGCCTGTACAAGCATTCGGTCAGGTCTTCGAAGTTAGCCTCCTTGTCGCTTCGGCTTATCCGTTCCACTCCTTCCGCCCACCGACCCTGTAGTTTGGGAGAAAGGTGACGGATTATGTTTTTCAAAGTGTGCATGGCATCTAGGTCAGCCTGTAACCTAATGGTAGAGGGCTATTGAGCAGTTTTGCATCCTTACCACCAGGTCGGTCATTAAGTAGACGTCGTCTTCGGTTCTTTTTTCCCCTACCATCCCTCCCTCTATTAGGTTACGGGCTACTTTGAACGGTTGGCCAAACAAGTCCCTTAGAATCTTCCTTGCTGTTGTGTAGCCTTGTTCCGGGTCGAGCATGTTACACCCGTCGATGGCTTCTCTTACTCGGCCTCGACAGTAGTGAGTAAGGTAGAGAAGCCTTTGCCCAAGGTCGGTTACATTATTTTCGACGAAAGTCTTGAACTGCTTGACACACTTGCAGTATTGTTACGCTCGCCCGTCGAAAACCGTTAGTTCCACTCTAGACAAATTGGTCCATGGTGGTTTGTGGTTGGCGACCGTCGTGGGGTTCCCTGTCTTATTGCACCCTGATCTATCGGAAGCGTCGAAGTCGCTGGTCTCTTGCTGTCGCTCTTTCTATGTACACTTCTTTTCTGCTTCCTGTGCCTGTAGTCTAGCTGACAGTAACTGTTGTTCTAGGTCTAGTATTCTCAGCCTATATAAATCAACATCCATACGATCCATATTGCTCTCAGTAACATACGAACTAGCACTGATAATACTAGGCGATCTAACATTAAATAAAGAATCAAATGTACCCAAAACCTCCCCAGAGACTGACGGCGTTACTTTCTGTCCGGCTTCCAATGTTCTTAATCCTTTCCTTGGCATTTTGCGTGTTTTTTCTCATTCCAAATCGATCTATTGAGTATTGTAACGAACATTTGAGCAATGCGTAGCCAAATTCACAAAGGATCCCGAAATCAAAAGACGACCATCCGCGATGTTCTACGAAACTAGATTATTACATGAACAATGACATCAAAAAAATGCCAACCTCAATATTACGATCACAAGGACTCAAAAACGAGAAACCGAATAGCAGCATGTGAGCAAACAGCACGTGCGTCACGCAGGTCCTGAACAAGTATGTGCCAAAGTAGCGCTCTGGGCGCGAACAAACAACAATTGGTCCATAGAAGCAACCATTTCGTAAAGACAAGTCAATAGTGTAGGCAAATGGGTGATGTTAAGAAAAACACTGAATCGCGAGGGTTAAAGGGGGATTTTCCACTACCGGTTGTTACTATGTCCATGTTGCTCTGCCAGAGTAAGCACAAGTCTACGGGGCCTGATGCCATACATCCCGCTGTTCTACGGCCGTTGGATAAGTTAACAGTACCTTGCCCAGCAGCACTGTTCAACCCCGCCATCTAGGAGGGGAAGATACTGGAGTACTTGAGGGTGGCAAAGGCTGTTCCAATTTCCAAGAGAGCACGAAGAGACGTGATCCCAATCTATGGCCCCGTGACTCTTCTACCAGTTGTGCAAGGGGTCATTGAGCCCTGCAGAAGGAATGAAGTTGCCCGTCATGCATTTGGCCACGATCTACTGGTAGTAGAACAGTACGGGTTTGTCAAGGGCAGGTCATGTCTCGGGAACCTACAATACTCCCTGGATGAAGTAAGGGAACCAGGGTGGACCAGGGTGACCGGGTCGAGGTGTATTACGTGGACTTCCAAAAGAAGTTTGACTCCGTAAACCACTGTCTTCTCATCCTTCAACGGACAGGGGTGCAAATGGCGCTGCCAGTGGTGACAGGGTTGAAGGATTACCTAAGAAAACGGAGATTTTACTTCATGGTAGAAGGAGCCGCCTCATCATTTGCGAAAGCCTGCAGTGAGGTTCCACAGGGATCTGTCTCAGAACAGTACCGTTCCTTGTTCTCATGAACGACCTGGTGGGACAGCCAAATTCTCCGTGCTGCCTGCTAGCATACTATGCTAAGATTGCCGGAAACCCAGCTGATAATGATGAACAATCCTGCGTGGACCCTTTTTACACGTAGCCAGCAGCCCGAGGGCTATCTCTCACCAGTAGCGAGTAAAAGCCACTGCTACCCACTGGTGTTCCAGCCCCGTGGCACCTAGATTCAGGTAACCCCCTTGGGTCACACGAACCTCTGCCATGAAGGATTTTGGGAATGGCTTTACACAAGAATTAGAACTGCCAGCTAAATATGCCGCCGAAGCCTGCTAGGCTAAGAGGGCTCCCTATCAATTCCAAGGGACAGCTGATGCCAGAAATTCCCCTATCCTGATCCCAACACACAGCCGTTGTTCGAACCCACCTGGAATACACAGTGCAGGCTTGGACTGCCTCATTAGTTGGGGGTCGGAAGGTTCTAGAGACCGTGCAACAAAGGTTAACAGAGATCATTTCAGGTCTCCGGAATGTACTGTGTGCAAAAAGATTGGCCACCTCGAGACCTTTCCCCCTTGACATGATAAAGACGATAGGTGACCTAATTTAAATATTTAACATTTGGAAGGGATGTTAGTTACTAACTTGCTCCTATGAAATCTACCATAACAAAACCATGAAGAAACATAGTCAAAAACCGAAGGAGCCCAGGGCACAGGGAATTACCCAGGCTAACTTCGTCTTTTTCATAGTGGCTGGTGTATGGAACGAACTTCCGGAAAATGCAGAGTCCTCATACAATGTCAAGTAGTTCAAGGCTAGCTTGAACAAGTTCTGGCCTCGTGTTATCCACCCCTCTGTGAAACTCAAAATACCTGTCCTTCATATTGTACACCTATTTAAATTCCTCTCACATATCCCAGTCCCACCTCTTCGGCAGTCTCTGATCCTTGCTGGTCCGTGTATTCGTTCGTTCCCTTTCTCATTATGCTCGTAGTATTCTTCACTTCAGCTGGGTTCGTGGGCCAGAACAAGTTCCTCTTGTCTTACCCAGTGTGTGTTTGTACTGCGGTCTAGACTTCACCCAGGCCAAATGGTCAGTCTCTGCATTTTCCGGGAATAAACCCGATTTGTTGGTCTGAAATTTCATCCGTCAACCCTTAAGTACCGAGGGAATGACTTTGCAATCAAAGTAAGGTGAGAAACTGAGGCTCACGCGAGCGAAATTCCGGACTTTTATGGGCCGAGCCGCAAGGCCTGGGACCCGACCTGACCCGATCTGAATTTGCAATCAACATTTAGGGATTAGAGTTTTCTTTCATAATGCTCTTGCTTTTTACTGACTTCAGGTCATGGGGCTTGGGGATGGAGCGAGATAACTCAATACTGCGGACTCAGTAGTGGTTACCAACAGTTCACACGAATGTGGAAGACTTGAGGAAAATTATAGGTCGCAGTAAGGAATGGGGTAAGGTAGCTATAACTGATTAAGTGGGGTAAAGCAAGTTGCGAAGACAACGGCGATGGCTGGCTTCTGGTCTGATGATAATGATGATAGTTTTTATTTCGAAGCAGCCTGAGAAGTGCTGCCGTAAATTGTCAAATGACACGGATGATGATGAATCCAGAAATCAAATTGGGCTGGAGCAGATATGTGCATATGATAAATGAGGCAAAATTATATTGGTCCAGAATGGTTGGGCCCAGCAAAATTAAAGCCGAGAGTCAGATTATCAAGTCTACTGGCGAAAAACAAATTCACTTGAATAAAGTGAGGTATGCGCATGGGGGTCATTGAAAATATTCGCCCTAGCTGGAAAACGCGACAAGATCAAAATATAATGTGAC
Source organism: Fasciola hepatica (assembly GCA_948099385.1). Lineage (NCBI taxonomy): Eukaryota > Metazoa > Platyhelminthes > Trematoda > Plagiorchiida > Fasciolidae > Fasciola > Fasciola hepatica. Next base: position 13,808,733 of record CANUEZ040000182.1, read on the forward strand.
TCTCTCGATTTGTCTAAAACAAAATATTTTCACAAGCGAGGGGTATGAATCTTTGCCGGTAGACTGCTAATAATAAAGGGATATGGATAGAGAACTCAACAACCGACGGGGATAGAGCACCTAAAATGGAATATGGTTGGCCCTTGAAAGGATGTACCGCTGGAATTTATTGGTGACATGCTGACGGCACTGATCATATCGGGAGTAACCAATAAGTCCTGTAGAGTGAGAGTGCAGGAATGACTTTGGAAGAAGTGATCAGGTATTCGATCAGTGACAGAATTAATTTACAATATGGCAGCCGTGAAGTCTCAAATTAAAAATAGAGGTGTGGTGATAAAATGATCTTAAGAGTGCAGTTGTGGCTAGTACAGAGGCAAAAAGAGCGCGAAAGTGAAAATGGAGCGCCAGAATCGTGCAAAAGGTAAATTTCCACCAGAAGCAGACCTTTTCAACACAATAATCCATCAAAGAGAAAAATAAATGAATTCGCATGAGACTTATCCGAGGCTTACAGCGAAGATGGAACCTCCGATGTGGAACACTGCAAAGATATCAGTACCGACTTCTGTAAGCTGTGTGACAAAACCAGAATAACGAATCACGAGATAGAAAGAGGCCTCCAAGATGGTAATGAAATAGACTACCGGAGGTAAACTTGTCAGCAAATATTCACAAATTAATGTGCGGCCTAGATGTACCAGCATGGAAGTGGTACATTGGTCGACAAATCGACCTGAAATGCAAAACTACGGCAAAATCATAGTCACCGGCATAAAAAGGTAATTAAGGGCTAAAAGGACGGTTAGGGACTATCTCATAGTAACTCTTTTTATGAGTGAACTACGCGATAGCAACAGAAAGACAGAGATGCAGTATCAAAGTGTTTGCTGCGGAGAACCAGGTCGGAGCATTAGATATAGAATAAAAGGAGCTATTCGAAGAAGAGGGTGAAAAAAGGCGAATAAGTACTGTCAGAAGTAGTTATGTACCAACTGATTGGTAGCAAAAGGTGGAGAGCCACTGCCAATGTGACGAAGAAGAAGGTTTCAAGTGAAAAAACTGGTAAGAGCCCAGCAAACTGATTACTTTCTAATGTGTGGATGTTATTGCGCCTGCATGAAAAAGGTGAATGGGTGTCAAAAGAGCCCAGAACGCATAGTTGTGGCAACTGCAGAGTTGATTAGCATACAAAGGTGATGGTAAAGGGCATGCAGGGAAATGATAGTTGATGTGACCACTCCGACAAATGTCGTGAGATAACAACTGATCATATGGGAGTGCTACCTGACCTGGAGGAACCGCATGTAGCTTAAAACCAGAGGAGGACCGCAAAAAATGATAGTAGCAGGTGTGAATGACCTCAGCCATGATCACAATTTAGTCGAACAATTACAGCCTGAAAGACGGGTCAGTGAGTTAGAATATTTGCTTTGGTTGTAGCTCAGGTTGTTGGTTGCTATGTTGCTCTGGTCTCTGATCAAGATGGCGTGCATATGGACCGAGACTACTACGTAAGTGTTACTGGGAACTTAAGGAAAACCGGGCCACGGAGACCAAGGCATGCACTGAAGGTGGCTGGAGTCGTCGCGGGGGAAGGCACAGAAGTGGGGAAAATGTGCTCGCTATATTCGGAGGGGCTAGTGATGGAGATAAAAGGTGCTGGGTGACCTATAAGAGCCACTTGCAGCTTGAAATCAGTGACTGCGATGGGTAGGTGCAGACATAGCCAGTGTTTGGTCAGGTTGGAGCACCGGTCCCATGTAAGTAATAACAGTAACAATAATGATGATAACAATGATAATAATTTATTTCGGGGAAGAATAGAAGCACGCTTGATAGCAAGACTAAATGGTTCCACCCGAGATCAGTGTGGACTAAGTAAACGGAAGTAGATAAACGTGTAAAATCATAGCATGAATGGAAGATATGGTACTCCGAACTGGAAAGGTTATACCGCCAGCCCAACTGGAAATCAAGGTCAGGTGGTATAGTTGCCCGGAGTGGTGGCTGAAACTTTTGGGGCTTGAAAAAGCAACAGAAAAAATTGGCCGGTGCCAGTGGAGATTGGAAAAGAAAAGACAGAAATTCCATAGAGTCAGCAATTTTTATGGAGAACGCTAAGAAACCATAGGATGCTGCCGAGGACCGGATGGATACAGCTAGAAATCGGCCGAGGAAGACGGGGAACAAAACGGCAGTGAAACAACGAAAGTTAATCAACCAGGTAAATGGTAATGATTGAATAACGGCGAATGAAAAATCAATTCTATTTGAAGATGGCTTCATATCAAAAGAGACCGTATAACGGGAATGGCACAGAAAAAAGCACTGGAGCAAACAGTGTTCTTGAGAGGGCAAGTGACAATGAGAACGTGCAGAATTAAACTTCTTGGCAGGAAAATAGTACCATTGGAAAATTCACATTGCCAAAAAGTTATTTATAAGAGCTCGTAACGGCCTTTTGAAGTTGGGTCGGTTAATCTGCTTTTTATGGGACATTAACTGGATGTATAAGTAATAGTCTGCTGGCAGAGTTAAGTCGTGGTGGGCAAATTGGGAAGAATGGTGTTTCATCAGGTTAGGATGATGGTTTGGAATACCTCAAAAGGGAGGATCAGTTTAACCGCTGAGGAGAGTAAATATTCACCAAGCAGATCATTGAAAGCCAGAAAAATATAGAGATTTGTTTTCAGCATTGAAAGTGGACAGGGTTTCGTATTGCAGTAATGCCTGTCGACAGTAAAATATTGTGAGAAATACTGTAATGAGGCAGTTAAAAGACGTTTTAAGGACTTACAATGCACGCTGGGACCGGTGAAATACATGGAAAAACATCAATAAATATTGAACGCGTTGGGCAAAGAAAGCCCATGGAAAAGAGAACAGTGATACTTTCAATATTCCTGGTTTCCAGGTGGATTACAGGGTGCCAAAAGAGAACAGAGTCTGCTAGAAGTGTTACATATGTTGAACAAGATCGGAAAGAACACGGGACTTCATAAGACCAGAAAAGTACAATGGAGAATTGTAAAACATTTGATCGGTTTAAATGAAGAAGGAGGGAAAAATTCATCGATCAAAATATGTGACAGCTGGAGATGGCTTTGTGATGGCGACGTGAGCGGGGTTCTCTACTGTAACCGTGCTAGGTAACCTTGAAAGTTGTAGCGGATTCTGTGATAATGGTAGTGGCCTGATCTGCCTTCGGAAAAGGTAATGGGAACGCATTTAAGGGGGGGGGGTTCTGGTGAATAACAAGGCCTAGAGGGATTGGAGAGCACGGTAGGGTGGTGTTATCGGAGAGCGAAATTAAAGGTGATGTAAGGACACGAATGTTATCCATGGTAGAGGAAGATATGTGAAAGTGACAGCTGTGATAAGCAGAATTATTCACATTTAAACGATGTGTGTTGCCGGGCGTAAAGAAAGTGGTTAATTATTGCCATACACACATATAGCGAAATTGAGCACGAGAATCGATGCGAGTAAGGTAAGCCATACCGAGCGGTGCGCGTGATCAACTGGGTGACCGGGAAGTTGGGACTAAGCAAACCTTAAGCGGTGCTGGTTGGTGAGGCTGGCGGTGAGCTAGACAACCAATCTCAAAAACACTTCGAGAAGTGAAAGCAAGAGTTGTGATCAGCCATCCAAGTTGATTCTGCACATCGTTGCACTCGTCTTGCACCCCAGATGAGCACCGGAGAAGGCTGTGAACCTGACGGCGCCCCGCGCCGACGGGATTATAAAGATCGTTCATCACTTGGTTCATCAGCCCGAGGCTTTGGCCGAGTTAGAAGCGGATAGTCCTGGGATTGTGAAAACGTCATCAGGTTTGGGCCCCGCAATTTGGGACTCCAGATGGGAAGTAAAAGAAAGGGGCAGTCCGTGCGTGTCTCATCCGCAGATCAACGATTATCGGAATAATTTTAATTTTGAGACGGATCCAGAGGAATGCTAGGGTATCATAAAACATAAAAAACTGCGGCCTGCTGTAAAGGAAGTAACTTGCTAGGCGAATACATCAACAACGTGGATGCATGCAGGCCGAGGTCGGTATGTGTCCGGCAAGACTTGGAAGGTTTTTGGGGACAGTGGTGAGAAATAAAGAGGGGCCCTGGAGGCTAGAGCAAAATCCTTTATTTTGCCGAATTAAGTAAAAGTATCAACACGGAGGTGCATGCAAACTGGTAGCGAAAGCTCAAAGCAAGAGGAATAACGCGTATTCAGAAGGAAAGTAAAATAAACGGATGCCATGGAAATGCCACAAGCGGGTGGCGAGTAAAATAAGGAAGGTTCGATAACTAAATGGAGGTTGAACCATAGGATGCAGAAGAAAGCGAGGAGGCATTGTAGAAAACAGTGGAATAGAATAACCCTAATGAAGGTCGGAAAATCAACGGACTGGGGCAAAGCTGAGGCTATGGCGAACAAGATGAGGAAAGGAAATGGTGAACTTTGGGAAGATAAGAGCCAAAAGATTCGGTACCAAGGTCACCTTCGAACCAAGAGTAACAAATCTATAAAACAGAAAAAGAAATTCCGCATGAAATAATGGAAGAAAGCAAAATGGAAAATAGTGTGGGAGCCAAGTGAGTGGCGTCATAACTGGAGGTTCAGTTCAAGTAGTGATCCTCCTCAGGTGCGAGAACTAAGACTGAAATCTTCAGTCCAAAGTTGCTGATAAACTGTTTAAAGGCTATGCTGTGGGACCTAATGTGGAAAACAGCCATGATGGGTAAAAGGATATAGAAGACTTTCGAGCTATCGACATAACTCTTGCTGCTAGTTAAAGGACAGCAGAAGGATTAGTAGTAGACCGATGTGTAGTAGCTGATGCAGTTTTCGTAACTTCGCTGAAGTTGATCTCAGGAATGCCAACCTTAGGTGACTTAATATTGGTGATAAATCTTGGAACGGATGAGGCTTATTGACAGTGTGTATGAAGTCCTACAGTGACCTCTCCGAAAAAGTGGAAGCACCAAAGTGAAATCGATAGAATTTGAGAATCGGGTAGGGGAAAACAGTCAGTGGACAGAGCCATGATTTATATATGTCTATAGCAAATTCTAAGAGAACGATCAAACAGTGCATTTATAATTCTGAAACGGTCAGCAACTAGAGGGGAAAATGCAGAATGGCCTTGAAGAATGTGTTGGTTCAAAGAGGCAGAGTGATGACTCAGACATCAAGGCCGTTCTCGTGGGGTAGACCTCCGGTTATGTGAACGTCCAATAAAAGGAAAACAGTTAGGATAGGAAGGAACTTTTCTATGGCATGCACGAATGCAAACTCCAAACAAGAAGTTCGGAAGTGAAAGGAGAGTTTATTTCAGATTCTATAGTACTTGAAGAGAAAGAACTTCGAGCGTAGAAATGTTCTTGAAGCGGGTATGATAGTGGTATATTGTCGATTACGGAGTGGATATCCAGCATCCGTAGAGAAGCATAACGGGTTGGAGGATTACAATTGCCTATCTAATAGTTTGCGCGAAAATGCCAGGTTCAGCTTGATGTAACGAAGCGATAATGACGTGTGCTTCGTACATGTAAGGGATGTCTAACTTAAATTGAAGGTTTCTGAACAGAAGACCGAGACTTTCTTCAGCCTTCGCAGTTTGGAAGTCATGTACCGAGCAATTAAATGAGCAAGAATAATTTAAACCAATGTCTTTTGTTAAGGGCTCGCCGTTGATGAGTAAACTGCAGAAGCGTAAGAAACCTGAAGGGACCTGGCATCTGTAAATATGGAAGCTACGTTTGTCGACAGAAAATTTCCTCGCCCAGTTTGAGTACCACTAATCAAGGGCAGACAAGTCAGCGGAGATTTTATGTATGTTAGTATTGAGGTTGCCACGTGAAGGAGTGCAAACTATCTTAAAGTCGTCCGCAAAAGAGAATGGCGTGCCATCAGGTTTTGTCGGAAAAATGTTACGTATGTATAGCAGGAAAAGAAGAGGGCCCAAAACATTGCCCTGAAAGATACCGCTAGCAATAGGCCTAGGGCAAAAGCTTTGCTATTAAATAAACATCTGTGAGAGTCGGAGTAAATAACAGGAGAGCCAAGAAGATAACATATCGATAAGGTCAGAAGATTGCAGTTTTGGTAAAAATGATGGCGAGGTAGGCAATCGATTGCCTTAGATAAGCCTGGATGAACTACAACGAAAGATCTCCCGTTTTTCAGCTGAGTCAGTGATGAGATTCAGAAAGTCATACTGGTAAGCCAGGCAGGACCACGGAAGGAGGAATCCATGCTCATTGTCAATAATATGATTCAGGGTCAATAAGCAGTTATCATTGTGTTCTTTCACTTTTTACTTTATTCTGGATAATACCATGTAGAAAACCTACTCTAAGATATAACAGCTGCTCTCTATAAAAGAACGATACGTTGCAAGCTGGGGTACTGAGCTAGTGGAAGTCGGGGGACAAATGCAAAAACAGCAAAGATACAATTACGGCGGAGGACTGACGTGCTCTCTGGGTAGACCTACACGGGAGACAGAAAATTGTTGAAAAAGACGGAACAACTAGATTTTTACCGGGTCGTTCGATAACATCTGGGGTTATAAGCACACAAGCTAGGGTAAAAAATAAAGGTGGTATGCCCTGAGGATCTAGATTGAATTGAAGAGCAGCTTTCGAATGCAGAATAGACACAGGTGCATTCACTGGACGGCCAGAAGGCAATAAAGATTTTGAAGAAGTCGTAGAGCGCATTCTCAAATATAGGCAAGAAGTTGGTACGACGTGTAGCTGGGGACAGTTTATTCCAAATTCCGCTACAAAGCGTTCGGAAGAATCGAGATTTCAGAGCAGGATAGCAACTTGAATTGAAGGGATTTTTAAAGTGGTGAGGGCCGGATTGGTCGAGGGGCCGTCAGGGGGTTACGTACACAAGTCGGTAGGTCAACCTGGGTGAGAAGGTCAAATTCAACCGTAAGCAGAGTATCAATAGCGGGTCGAGCTTTTATAGCCCAAAGCGCTCAAGATAAGCTATACAAGAGGCTGCTCCAACCAGTTTTAATACAGGTGCACTGAACATTCTCCTGGGTAACTGTGGAGAATTGAGAAATGTGAGTGGAGATAACAACACAGTTTTCAAACAGGGGTCGGACACTGGAGGCCTAGAGGCGCAGTAGACTGTGAAGCTGCTGGAAGTGAGGCCAATGAATTGTTCGGCTTTAGTGACTTGGAATATGACTTATTCAGAAGAGATAAAAGAAAAAGAGTAACGAAATCCAAGGCCACATAAAACGAAGTTGATATGAACGGGTCGTCTATCGAGGGCAGTGCACGTGGAGGTAACTGGCACCTGAAGGGGGTGAGATATTTGGGCTGCAGAAAACGTCATTTGCCGCCATTTTCCCCAACGGCTAAGTGAGCTTCGATCCCGTTAGATGTTATTTGACGTAGAATGCAGGCTATCTATGTTGAAAGTAGTGCACCACTTTGATCTCGTCCGCAAAGAGAATTGCAGTGCTGAGCGGACCACACGAGAGATATAAATATAATACGTAAGCAAATAATGGTCAGAGAACACTACCTTGACTCCCCTCACTTGGTAAAGGCCTAGTAGTCTGTAAGCGACCGTCGATTAGTACTTCCTCGGAGCGGGAAGGTAGGCACGAAAACATCCGCGTTAGGGGTGTCCGCCAGACCCAGGCGATGGAGTCTGATGGTTGGGTGCTGGTGAGGTACCTGTTAATATGTTTCTGACGGATCTAGGAATAAAATGATCGCGGAAGTCCCATCGTCAATGGGTAAAGTTAGCTCTTTAGTGAAGTCATTTCGGCAGAAGGAACATGGCAGTGGTTTGATGAGGCTATCGAGGCCTGGGTTTTTATTTCTCTGGGCGGAAGTGAATCGGTTAGTTGAGGCCTTATGATTCGCTCCATGATTTTGCATGCCACGGGGGTGTGGTTAATCCAGTGGTTTTCATCAAGGTTAAGTGGTGAACTCTTTTTAAATTAGGTTTTCCGCTGCTGTTGGACCACGACATTGTTGGTGGTAAGTGTAAATAAGTAAGGCGGCAGCGAAGCCATACTGAGGCCAGAGAAACGAAAAAGGTTCGGCTGTGTTTCGTCTGGCCCGATTTTCGACAAGGGTCTAGTCTGGGAAACCAAATAGTTTGTATCAGATGATGTAAAACAAGCGGTGGAGACAGTAGCTCTTGAAGTAACTGGATATGCGGGAGGGCTTATATTGGTAAGGTATATGAGAGAGGAGGAGCGGGAACTGCAAGCCACTGATATTAGCCCGAATGGTTGGATGGTGGTAAAGCCAAACACAGGAAGGCAAAAGGAATTCTAGTAAAGCCTCGAGATTCCGTGCTCAGCAACTTCCGTTAGAGTGCACTGAAGTGAGTGCTTTTGTTTTCTTATACTCGTTTCCGTAGAGTGACTAGCCCCAAGGTTATTCCTACTGATATGCAACAGAAAAAATAAGTCTTCTGTTTGATGATGTTCATGCTGCTGGCTAAGCAGTTTGGGCTAATTTCTCAAGATCAGGCAATGAATGAGTAGGGTTAGAAATAAACCGATGCCATTTGGGCAGATGTTGATACAGGCACAAAATATCATTAGCAACTTGAGCTTCGGGATCCGGAGAGAATTCATTCCAGGCCCCAGGTCGAGTCTTGACCAGCAGTAAGTCTCAGTTGCGGTGGCCACAAGGACTGTGGTATTTCGAGGAGAGGGTAATTGGGGACAGTAGCATGTGCGCATGACTTTCTTGTACTCGTCATCCAGGCGTAAATGAGTAATTTGCTTTTTGTTGCTAGGTGGGTTGTGAGTGAAGACCAAGTCAGCGACACTACGTTCTGCAGTGGGCGTGTTTTTGTTTTGAATCGAGTCCTATCAAGAATACGTGAAAGAATGTCAGATAGAGGAGGCGGCTATTGTTGGAGGACCAGTCAATCTCAGGATAGTTGAAATCACCTGCAACGAATCTGGAACTCGTAGGGTAGCCAAAACGTGCACCAAAATGCATCAATAGCAATGTCACTTTTAACTGTCGATAATCCGGGGGAACAACGAACTCAATCTGATATAGTTGTGCAGTTAAGGATCTAGCTTGTGCTTGAGATGAGTCGTTTCCTTAATCCAAGTTGGTGTGCTGGTGAGCAGTTTCTGTGGTAGTGTGACGAATATGGGCCAGGCATCCGCCACCTGGTCTGGATTAGCCAGGGCTCGAGAAGCAACGATACCCATCCACACACACCCGATCCAAGCGAGACCACTTAAACAGTCACTTCTCGGTAACTAAGATTACTTTGAGGTTGTTGGGTCACTAATGTCCTCTGCTGGTAAGCTTTCTTGGTCATTGAGCAGCTATGAATGGAAGTTACCGGGAGGTCATTGGTCAAGCGAGAGACGTGAGTACTTGGGTCACATAGTATAGGCCGAGAGGACACCATATAAAAAGTTAAACGACCCAGAGCATCTGTCGCGGCGGGGTCTTCAAAGGGGACTACGGGATGTTAGGTATTTAAAGATGCGGTATCGGAGATGGCACGATCAGTACGAGCTAAGCAGCTCCTCCCGTGTCCAGGTTGAACGGTGCTTTTGGGGCTGTGGAGCCTGACTGTGCTAATTTTTGATAAGGGCGGATCAGGTAAGTGGGGTGTGCGATGACTGTCAAAGCCTTGGCGTTTGCCGCTTATCCTACACGCCACAAACGAAATGATGAGGTAGAGATTCCATGAACATGAAAGTAGCTAGCGTCACTGACGCCCAAAAGCTCCGAAGGTCACAAAACCTGGAAGACCCCAAATGCCCACGCAGCCAATGAGAAAGGAGGCCCATCGCTCAAACTCACAGCACACGCACACACAAATGCAAACACCAACACGAAAACTTCTGAAGCTCAGTGACTGTGATTATTATCCCGATATCATTCAATTTTTAGCTCGTCTTGAGAAAGACTGCCGGCAGAAACCGAAAAGTCGGCCGAATATCATCGTTTGCGGTAGCTCTGTTACCGAACAATACAAACCAACCTGTAACATATCGCTTGGCTCACTTTTTCGATAAGCTCCGTAAGGCAATGATATCTGATATAATATAAGAGTTGAAAATATGAAAATGTGAAAAGATAGTTAGATTCATGAACGGGCTACCAAAGCAGGCTAAAAAGGAAGGCTGCAGGCAAGAGGGCCAGGAATGGAAGGGGCTCTCGTTGCCTCGGTGATTAGCAGCGCCTGGGTTCTCCCATTCGGCAGCCTCGATAGTGGCTGGCACTCTGTGTTAGAAGCTGATCTCAAAATGCAAGAACTGTCACGGCCTACGGTGACTGCATTGCATGTCAATGCAGATAGCCCAAGTAGGATTGAGGGTGTTGTCCGTAGTTAATATTGGTAGGAATTAGGGTTATTTTGGAAAAAGGTGATGGGAGCACCCAACGGTGAATAGATAATGTCAGGGATTCGGTACGTCAGCGGAGATGTGAGGTACCGACAGGATACCGGTTCTGGAGGATGGTTCGATAGGGCTAGGAAGAATTAGAGATTTGCGTGCTGAATGCTGCAGGGTGGTGGAATTCTACACGGGAAGGTTGATGAAAAAGTCCTATGGATAAAGAAGTTGTACTAGAATCAAAGATGGTGGGAAAACCGAAACTTTCGAAATGGTGATGGAATTGGCGGGACGGAGGTGGTAGGCTTGGAGAGGTTATGGAATGATAATTCAGGCGGATTCAGCTATGAGGAAGGGCTCTTCAGCGGGTTATTCCTATCGGCGGCATAAGAGCCAGTGTTGCTTTTGAAGCCAGTGGCTTTCGTTGCTGCTATCAAGTTACTGTGGAGGATTGAGACCGAGCAAAACCAACTTTTGACTCAAGGGTGCCGAAGCATACAGCAAAAACCAGCAAGTGTTATTAGGAGCGTTGCCACCTGGCCGTTGAGTTGCTAGGATTTTTCCGGAGGGCTGACGGGACAGCTTCAGTCGAAAGCAGTTTACCTGTGATACGACACACCATGGCTATTGAGATCTGGTTGTGGCTGGAGATTGGGGATCAAAACATTCGTACGCTTGCTCGTGTGTCGCCTTGTGGTACCCACACAAGTTTATTAGGTTAGCCGGCGACGAGGCTCGGATAAATGTTTGTGGGTCTTTAGGCATAGCTAACACTCACGGCTCCGCGGATTCAATCCACAATCATCACCGCAATATTGACCAATCTAGGGCTCTTGAATACTGACGGATTGGGAGAAGGATCATGCTTTTCCTAAGGTCCGCATCGATTAGTTATTCGCTGAAAGACTTTGGCTGCATAAGGCTGCTTTAAAGACTGTAGTACGGGGGCTTCAATCTTGCGGGATTTGGTCCCGAGTGGTTAAAAAATGTTCTGTATTTCCGTCAATTCTTTTGGTAGTGGCTTTTTTCAGATCTTATCCTGATTTTCTTGCTTGGTGGTTCAACAGCAAAAACCTCTGTTGTTGAATACGCTCCCTGAATGTTATCGCGTACAAAAATTAGAAAAGGAAGGGGGTTTTGTTTTGCTTGCTTTTGTTTGCGTAGCTTGAAGCCACGGCACATCAGCCGTTACCTTCTGGTGGCTTTTAGCACGGCGCCTCTCCCTACATTGGTTGGGGTCTCATGAGGAACATTTGATACAATGGAGTCATTTGAACTCCGTATCCACTTCGAGACTTCAGAAGGTATGCCATCGATATAGCTATAATCGACAACTAAGGTGCAGTCCGCAGTTACCGTAGATTGCTCAGCCAGCTGTGCCAGCATCATCAGGAGTAAGATGACTCCTTTGAGATCTTTAATTCAAGATTCAAACCAGCTTACCCTTTGTAGGAGTTCATCAGTCTTGCAGTGGGAGAGATTCTGGGTGTCAGTTAGTAAAACGGAGCATGATTTATCGACTGGGATGAGCATGACCACGAGTGGCAAAACCTTGCTCACTGGCCTGCTCTTCTCAGAGCTACGCACTGTACTGATAGTCTTGGGTGAGCCAACCATTTTTGCGGATTATCTGGAAGAGGCACAAATAGTTCGGCATTCAGAGGAGTGGAACCGATGAAAGAAAACACAGGATTGCCAGAAATTACGGAAGTTTGGACGGTAAAACTAAGGATACATTAGAGTTTTCAGAAATATGTATAGGAGCCAGCTGGTTCACGGCTGGTCTTGAAAACGCAATCCGAACCTAGAATGGGAGAACATTAGTGGAGAACCTCGATTTGAGGCATCAACTAGCTGACATATCCGGATAGTGAAAGGATGGGTGATGAACAGATTTGAGCAAAAACTACTAGCCATCTTATCATAGTTTGACGGTCAACTAGATAGGGTAAGGTGCAGGATGAAGTAAAAGTTACCATTCTAAACAGAATAAGGTGAAAAATAGGGAGTCTGTGAAGGATAGTACGAAGGTATTTGTGAGCAACGCTCCCAACCGAAGCCAGCGAAGAACTGTCGAGGTTGTGGAGGATCACGTGCCGGGAGGCCACGAAAAAAGGTTCCATTGGAGGAAGCGAGTAAGTTGATGGCTTTAAAAGTCAGGTGTGGCCGGAAGTGAATAAACCATTCTGTAGGAGTAAGTAAAAAACATTTTGAGGGATACAGTTCGCTAGTGTTAGAATGTGAACCGCTTTACTGGTCACGGCTCCAAGTCCTGTGGGTGAACTGGGTAGAGACCGTTCTCGAGGCGGGTGCTTCATATGAATTGCTGTATGACGTCCAATGTATTTCCAAGACGGAATAGCTCGTGCAACCAAGCTGAACAGGACGCCGTGGAACTGAAACATTTCTCACCGCCCAGTGACTTAATTTTCAGATCTCCGGCAACACACGAAGCAGGAGCCAGCCAAGACTAGTAGCCTTGACCCTTTAGCTCTGTCCCGTGGGCTTTCTTCCAGCCCATCGTCAGTAGCGGATGCACGATACTGTCAGTCTTCAGCCCTCAGGACTAGAGGCTGAGGAATACCTCCAGTGTAGGCCTCTCCGGGATGGCCCTTGGATGTGGTCTCAGAAAAGAAAATCACACAGCTTATCAGTCAGAAATTCGTCTAGTTTCTACTCGAAGGTTGAATTGTGCGTCTCCTCCACCGCTTCCACCGGGTGCTAGTTCCAAATGTTGATGCCCCTTCAGGACAGGCGTCATATTAGCTGCGAACCTTTAGGTTCCAGCTTCAAGAGAGTCAGTGAGTGTCCCCGGGGATGACAAGGTCCACGCAGTTGGAAGTTCGTCGGTTAGCTCTGGTCACAAGTGACCACGGACAAAGTCAAAGACGCAAATGAGGTCGCCTTGCTTTCTCCGGCGGGTTTCTGGAAACAGCTCAGCAGCTTGTAGGCGGTCTTGGTAGCCAGCCCCGCGCAGACCCGCAGCGGGATGACTAGCAGCCCTCTAAACTCTTTCAAGCTTGAATGATTCGGCAGCGGTGGACGAGTATGCCGCCTCAGCGCCACACTCCGACCGAGGTCTAACATGTGTAGCTTATAGCAGCCAGAGAGCTTTATAAGAGTTTTCCGAAGGAACCGTGAACTGCCAAAAATTGCTCCATGCTGAGGCATACGCTCTGTCTGTATGGCCTCTCGTGTTATGGTTGTCCGACAATAGAACCCCCAGACCGCGCCCGCAGACTGACGTTCTTAGCAGAGTTCTACAGAGTGTTTAGCCTGGCGTTAATTGTATTCTACCTAAACTCATCTGTGCAGATTTTTCTAAGTTTACCGGGGGGTCCAAGTGGTATACCAATGGATCAGCTTGTCGAGGCCGTCCTGTAGCGGCTGTTTTTCCGTGTCAGAATGAAGCAGTCGTCACATCATATATTCAGCCATGAATAGGCACGGCAGGTTCAAGCAGATCGAGGGTTCATTGATATAAACCAGGAGCAACACTGGACCGGGTAACAAACCTTGGGGAACACTAATGGACGCCGGGCACCAAATTCAAGGGGTCCCAGAAACGTTGGTCGCAAATCTCCACCCTCTTAGGAAGTCCTCGGACCAAAGTATTGGTGGGCTTACAGGTGCAGATGGTTTGAGCCTCTGCAAGTGACGATCATGTGGTGCTTTGTCAGATGCTCTACTGAAGCCGACTGAAACGACTTCTGTTAGATACCCCTCAGCCTTTGCCACGACTTAGTTTTCTCGAGCCAACAGAAGGTTGGAAATGCCTGGGAGTGATTTGCGAAATTCGTGCTATGCAGGAATGAAAGCGTTGTGATGATCAAGACGTTCTTCATTGCAGTTGACTTTAAGCCACTCCATCACCTTGAAGACGAAGCAAGTAAGGATTATCGATCTATAGCTGACAGCTGCCTCTTTGCGCCAGCTTTTTAATATCGGTGCCACAATTGCTTGTTCCTATCCGTTCAGAAGTTTCCAGTTGCCAGTGAGGCATTGGGCTACTCAGTGATTGGGCCTGCGAGAATTCCGGCCAGCTTCCGTAGTATCAGTGAGTGAGATCCATCCGGTCCGGGCGATTTGCTTTGCTGAGGGAGTCCTAGAACTGCCACCACTTCGTCCACTTTGACATCACCAAGTGGGATCGAAGGATGGGACACCGACGAGAGTTGTGGCCGGTGCTCATCAGATGTAGATACCGAGGCATAGTGGCATCCCAGAGCATCTGCCTTGGCTACATCGTAACTAACCACTCTCACTCTTCTACCACAAAGACAGATATGAGTGGAGTTGCACTTGGTTGCCGTTTCAGATGGGCAAATAGTCGTTTTGGTATGTCCACGCTTTCCGCTGCTAGTACTTCTTCGTATCTACGCAGTTCACTCATCTTCATGGAAGAGCATTCGGCTCGTAGTTGTTTGTACGTGCCAGAGCCTGCTGCCGTTTCTCGACACCTACCGCGGAGTAGGCTTTGCTGCTATTCGTCAAACCATGGGGGACCCTGAACTTAGGACCATGGACGGGGAGGCGGGGCAAACCTCTGCATCACTCAATGGATTCTATCTCGGATAGGACAACAAGCCAGACCAACGTTTTATGGATCCTCATTTTCCAAAATCAGGCTTCGAGCTGTTGCTCTCATATCTCCAGACGGCATGCTCCGTAAATTCGGTTCACAGTGAGGTTTCCGTAAGATGTCAGTCCTTTGCCTCAGGTGCACGTTCCGCAAGGCATGATCGCTTGCCCCAGTAGAGGGTAGTGCATCTATACCGAGAACTTCCAAAACTCGGTTAGTGAAATCTAGGTCCAAAAAGTGTTCCTGTTCATTCATGAAACGGGTGGGCTCGTGCACATATTTGTGAAGCGCCGTATCATGAATTTTCATGTGCAGGTGCTGGAAGAAGTTGCCTGCTGCTGTAATGTGGCAATTAGCCTCCCAATCAATCTCGGGCCCGTGTAAGTTACCCTAAGCCAGACAGTACCCATCCGCCTCCAGGCGCCGCATGAAATTTGACACAGTTAACCGCTCAGCAGCCGATATCTTATAGGACACACCCGGCTTCATGCACCCGCAACTGGCTGGTTTCATCTGAAACCGCAAAGCCTCACCAAGTCCCTGAGGCTCCGCAAGTAGGTCAAGAATATGTACCAAGACCCCAACTCTGATGTAATTATCATGCCACCTCCACTTCCGGGCCAAATCCCGCCCGACTGGAAGAGACAGTAGCCCGGGAGGGATAATTCCGCATTCGATATTCCCTCTTCCTGACAGGTTCTGGTGAGAGCCGTGACCACGGGTCTTCTAGCAGCCACAAATGACTCCAATTCGTCTTGTTTGTTAAGCAACCGGCAAACATTACTGAACGCTACCTAAACCACCTGTCCATTTATAGGCGTGTTAGGGAGGTCGTCATCCCTGCATCTCGGCGGACAGAGGTCGTCGAGCAAGAGGTTGCTAGAGGCAGCCAAGTTAACCCTAGTCTCCCATTCATGACACAAAATTCCTGAATATAGAGACTGATCTCACCATTTTCGTGGCTCATCCACAATTCCACAGGGGCTTGCCGGTGTTTTGACGGTCCTCCGGGTTGAGATTCTTATATAATCACACTTTGTCGCACTTTAGACACCGAGAAGGTTGCAGCACTGGCTTTGCTTGCTCCTTGATAGGGAGAACGAATTTAAGCTTCCAAGGTTCATATGCTCCTAACGGTTCCCCCAATTGGGAAGCTGCTCTAACACGGATTGATTCGGCCAATCAACCTTCGCTCCTAACGATCATTTACATGAGGACAGTACTCTTGCAGAGGGTTGTGGATAAGGCTTTCCTGGAGAACCATTGCTGCCGCTTTTGAGAGGTTTTGCAACCGGAAGGCAGTGATATCTCTGAGATAGAAGTTTATTCGTAGCCTACTTAGTTTTAATCCCCGCATCGTTTTCTCCCAACTGGACGACCGAAGAAGCTGCCAGTGGGGGGGAGTGGTTTAGGAACCTTTCGTGTTCGAGCGGCACCCGGTTGCAGTGGGAGCAGTATCAGACTTTGATGCAACATCAGCATGTGTTACCACAAAAGGAACCGAATACCGGAAGCACCGCGGTATCCATCACACAGCTATTATTTTCAGTCGCCAGCGGGGTCAGAACAGCCTAAGCCTATGTCATGAAGCACAAGGCACCCCGGTCTGAAGCCGTGGAATCTTCGTCGATCATGTACGAAACCCAGGGCACAACACACACATTATCCGTGATCGTAGCACATAACAGATCAGCGGGAGTGGCACATGTTTTCACCTCGGTGAAAGCTCTCCTCTCTGGTGGTGATGACGATAGAGATAGTGATTACTCCGGTAAAGATGGTAGTGATGATACTGGTCCTTCTGCTGCTATTGGTACAGATGAGCGGGTTGATGGTGGCGATGACGATGATAGTGATAACTCTGTCTCATCTGTGCCAGGAAGCGCCTTCCTCGCCCAATGCCTTGTGGCCAAGCTGGGGCTGATAGTTTAGAGCGTTGGATGCACAGCACTCTGAGCAACCTCACATGGCGTTTGTCGAAGGCTTCACAAAGATCACTGCTCACTTCGGAGCACTCTACTTGGGTCCAACCGTCACACAAAACTCACTAAAAGGATTGGTCTCGAGGGGAGCAACCTTTTAAAGGACCCGGCATATGAATGCGGCTTTCTTGAATTTTGGGAGTTATTACGGGTAAGTATAACCCACGGAACTACAAAGCCACAAGAAGTATGCTCCCATATACCATACCAAATTATTTGTCCGTGTAGCACTGTGCACAAGCATGTGTTTTGGGTCTTCTCCCTTTTTCTCTATGACCCACCATCCAGCCAACTTTGTCTGGGCTCCCCAGTGATATTAGGATAACAAGATTATCACAAAATCGAGAGCATCTGGGCGTCAGCCTCTCACCCGTATACCACTTCAAGACTTTGGGACTATAGGTATTTAGTGAGTATGGAAAGGCTAGCAGGGTATCAGCCATGTGGGAAACCAGGACCGGCGGCAGGGTAGAACTTCGATAGGAAACAGAAAGTATTCGACATAGTCAGTCTTTTCAGAGTTTTTATTACTTTAAAAGCTTAGAAACCCTAACAATGCAAGACGACAAATCGCGATACTGAATGGCCCTCTCTTCGTGGTATTAAACAGCTTTTTACTCTATTGAGTCCTCGTACCAAGACAAATGGTAGTGTGCACTGCGGAATCCATAACGGTACGATTAGAAGATGCAAAAATAACAAAAGCGGGACATTCTTTGTTTGATTTTGAGCTGGCCTTCACCAAATAGTGCGCCTGGCTTGGTGTTTCGTTATTGCAGGTCAGATTTAGCAGAATCATTTGGTGGGTGTATTGGGAGTAATTTTCGGGGTAGTGCGTGGCATAATTCGGTATCGGGAATCCGCCTTGAGGTCCAGCGAGAATATCGTGGGACATGTATGCCGGCTGGCAGGATTGCGATCTCTAGTGAGCAAGGCAAGAGGCTCGGGTATGGCATTGGCCAGCGTGAGTGTAAGTTTGGGACATGGCTGCCAGGCGTGGAATGTGATCTAGACGGATTAGTCAACTTACTGTCTCCAAGCGGCAACCAAGGGCTGGGCCTAGCGGACAGACTATTATCCAAGTAGCCAGATGACCCATTACCATACAGGGCAGAGAATCTTTAAGGAATGTTATATGACGGGCAGGCCGAAGGACTTGAAGACGGTTTGATGGTACCAGGATAAACTTCCTTTTGGAGTGAGTGTTGGCCGTCTTCAGCTTGTCAGGTATAAGTGCCGGAGGGGTGGTGAACCGGTGGACTGACTCTGACCTCTTGTTGTATTAAGCCAGTTAAGGTCTGCGGACCCACAATGGTGGGTCGTAGCGGCCCCAGAAGCCCATGGAAGACCTCCTGGTGGAAGCCTGTAACGGCGGGGGCGAAGAGGATTGCACAGCGGTGGCTACGTTGACTGCGTCGCTAGATGAAACGGTGGTACTTTTGCCCACAAAGCGAAGTCCGGACAGATCATCCGCGACTTCTAAATAGGGAAGAGATTTAATGCCGAAGACCGAGTGAGAAAGGTTAGAAATAGCGAAGGCACGTCGTGAAATAGGGGCCAAACCTAGGTTCAGTGCGAGTGGGAGCTTGAAGCAAGTGCTGATAGGTATTTCGTTAACTGTGACTAACTCGGCGCTTGACTGAACGAAGATGTCTGTAAGGTAAGGTTGCACAGTGCTTACCTTCGAGTCCTCGTTTACCTTGAACGACTTTTGGGATATTTCGTTGGCTATAAAATGTAGGCAACTCTCGTCGCAAGCGTCAGACACTGTTTTGGCCTTCACAAATCGGCGTAATTGGTGCTCTGGCACTTGCACCGGTATGCTCCAAGCTTGAAACACTTTTCTTCTTATCACTGTGGTTGCTTCGGTGCCAGCATACTCCATGGTTTATAGGACTATGCTGCCGTGAATGGGGTGGGCCGTTTGCTATGCAGGAACCTTAATTTGAGCGCAGTGCCTCCAGTAAGTTCGCCCGAAAGTGCAGTAATTCTATCTGTTAAGTTAAGCTCTCTGTTTTAGTAAAATGATCTACGACAGTGTACTTATTTGTAGGCTCGACAGAGAGTACGGCATGTGCTTGTACCCGATCAGGGGCCCCCCGTTATTTTTATCTAAAGTCTAGTCATTTACAGAAAAGACTAAATAACTTGAAGGTCATTCGCAAGTGCTTGCATCTGAGGCTCGTGTAGAGCTATCATCCACTGTGATGGCGGAGGCTTGTCCCCCCGTAAAACGGCAAAGTTGTGTCGGTGGTGCCAGGTCACCGAACATAGCACAGGACACCAACTGTTTGAGCCGGCATTTTGCCGGCCTATCAAGTCTCCCCAATATTGTGTCCAACAGTCTATCTTACTCTATCCTTGGGTGGGTGTCACACCATGTTCTTAATAACTGGAGCTTGAGCGAGTAGGAGCTTCCCTACCAGATACGTAGAACTGGTAGATTGGCTGGTAGTGCAGGCCGTTCAAAACTTCACTTCAGCCTGATCCAGAGGGAGCTTTGGATCAGCTGCTACGAAATTAGACGTTCTTGCGGGCAACGAGGATACGCCGGGCTCTCCTAAGTCCCCTCGCCTTATACGGCCGATAAAGAAATCTTCCGCAAATTAACGATCTTTACAGCCATATAAACTAAAGTTGGCATCAAGTTTGAAAACCCCAGGGTAATCCTACTGATTCTGGAGTATGCCTTCCAGATGAAGCTGTTTACAAGCAACCAAGCATAATATAACGGCACAGACTCACACCAGAGGTAAAAATTCTACCAGAAATTCGAAGACGGCGCCTGCAAGCTGAGATCAAGCCAGATCCACCGATTCAGCACTCGGGGCTAAAGTGACGATTGGCGTAGGGAAGTAGGCCGTAAATGCAGTCAAGAATCGGAAGACATTGATAGTTTGTTATTGGCTGTTTTGCTCCTGGGTGACCTGTAGCTTGGTACACGATCAAACGACATAAATTGTAAAAGGATCACGTGATTATTGGTGATATAGACACCCGTAAGCACGCCGGAGGCTGTTTCAGAGATCGACTGGACAGAATGATGGAGCAAGTGGCACGCTTGGTAGTTTTGAGTGACAAGACCGGATGGGGGATTCTAACCGAGCTGACTGAATGTTGTTGAGAACGGGGAGATAAACATAAGGAAGACTAGATGCAATGAGGCAGCTGTGCAAACGAAAGTAAATGTGAAGTAAATCGCATCTGTTAAGAAGAAACAGACGAACTTTGCGTGGCTCGCTAACTGAATTGAACATCCAGTTATGACGTCACCAACTCTGGCCCAACCCTACCCCCCAACTAAGCTTTTTCCATAATTTCATGCAGAATTTATTTTTTCTCTGCTACTGAATAACTACTCTAGATCAAATCCTAACCTCGTTACTGAATTTTACGGCTCTCAGTTATACATAGTCTCACATGTCATAGACCCAGCTTTACCTCAGTCCATCTACTAATCGACCAATATTGAGGCCTATCCACTCCGCAATTCTCCATATTACTCTTTTTGCCTCATTTCGACTTTCTTGCAAATCCTCATCTATTTACCGATCCATTTATGTCTCGCTCCTACAACTTTTCACCTTTTCTGTCTCCCACTGTATTGCAACAGAATGGGTGTTAGCTCGACTCTTCTTCATATTCTGTTGCTTACGTTGCCCCTTTCCCTCACTGGGTCCCACCATGAATACATCCATAAATACGTCTGCGATTCTGAACTGGAAAATCTAGTCTCGTTTCTCTCACCTAGCGTGGCTCACTAACTGGACTCAACATCCAGTTACGACGTCACCAATTCTGCCCCCCCCCTTCTCCAGCTAAGCTTCCCCTGTAGTTTCATGAAAAACTTAATCTTTTCTTCTGCTGAATGACTACCCTGGGTGAAATATTAAACTCCCCATTGAATTTTTAGCCCCTTTTATGAGTTTCCTTTTTTAGTCTCACGTTCCATGGCATCAGTTTGTCTTAGGAATCCACTGCACCGATGAGCCCGTGCTTCACTTTTGTTCTTCTTTCCGTTAATCGTCGATCCTTAGTTGGGCCACACCCAGACTGTGTCTCTCTGTCTCATTTCCCTTCCCAATGAACCCCAATGCCGGACAACCACCTCGGGTGCTATACTGACCAACCCTTTGGCTGGTGAACCTGGATAATAATTCTGTATGGCCATCTACCACTCGCTGTTCCCGTTGGCCCTGTTGCCCAAGTTCCCACAACCTGTTTAATTGGTCCTGGACCATATATTATTATCTTGGCGTCCCAGTTCTTTCTACGATCGTCAGTCAACACTCACGCCAATCAAACGGTGCGGGGCGCGGCCAGACCCCCGCTTTGGCCGGCGTGCGTCGAGCGTGCGGGCTCTCTGCAATAATATGCGAGCTCAATTAGGTTGGTGTATCACACCCCCTGTGTTCACTTCACAAAGTGTTTTCCAGCTTCGGAGTCCAGCGCACGGCCAGCCCCACCCACGAGCAAGCTCCAGCTCTTCTCGCCCTACGGCATTCAGCACTGTCCGTTGCAGACTGCGTTCTTCTACAATGTTTCTTCCGCCACGCTCCGCTCATCTATCGTCCTCGCCAGCACTAGAATCAGTTTCCTTACGTGTAGTTCTACCTCTGCATGTTCACACTTCCATTTTATTTTGCCCCTATCGTTTTTCACCATAACAACATTCACTGCATGATGTCACTATCGCCCCACTCATTTTACTCTTCCTAAGCCCGAAATATTTCCTTTTCTATCCATGTCGCTCTTGTCGGCTCGTAATCTGTATTCACTTGGTACCTCCATATGCTCACGAAGTTCATTGATCGCATACCTCACTAGCTACTATTTTGCGATATCTCTTTTGTCCATGTTATACCTCCCACCGTTACTCACCAGGCAAATCCGTAACTAATACCAATCATCATTTAAGAACTCGCTGTTCCAACCTTTGCTTTTTTAAAGCCAAAAGTATTGTCTTTTTACCACCTCCATATTTTCTATGCCTGAATCCTTAATCCTGCCGCGGATTCTCCACTCAGACGGTGTGCCCATTAGCAACTTCGGCTCAGTCCATAAGTGTGAGGGCCTACAAGCACACAACTCTTCAGTTTCACCCTCCCAACTCCAATGCACAACCATTTTTCGTGCATTGGCGTTCCATCAGAGACCTTCCCGTCCAGATCCTTTTCCTCTTCTCGGTCTTCATCATGTGTCATCTGCAGTGAAACTATCTGATTGATCATCTGTTACTTGGTTTTCTTCGTTCAACACTGTCGTCTGCCTCGGACACTGCTCGCCACAGGCATCTTCATTGTGCCTTTCAGGCTGCGCTGCTTCTTCGCGTTCCACCTAGTGTAAAGTCATCATTACGTCATCTTTCCCAGCTACGGTTTAAAACCATGCGATCTGCCATTATCTGATTTTTCTGATCCTCCAATTCCTTATTTCTCTTCCATGTTATTCACTGTTACAACTGATGTATCTTCGCAACACACTATTTCTAACCTCCAAGTTACCCTTCCCCAGTGATCTTTTACATCTCTCCAACCATCCTGTACTTCATTCGCTGTGCTTTCTTTAGCCACTTTCGCGGCCATCTTCTCCCATAAAGTACGCCCATTTATTACCGCTTCACCCACGTTTGACCATCACCACATGTCATAACTGCAATGGTCAGACTGTCAGATTCACTGTTACTTGTGTTGGTTGATCCTTTCCTTCATATTTCCAAATATATCAAATTCTGCTCACAGCCATCAGACTTGTGCGTCCGAAGATGGTTCTCTTTCGCTGTTGGTCTCCAATGTTCACCTGTCATATACAAATTCATCGGGGTTTATCCAAGTTAATCCTGGGCCCTTTGGCCCAACCCTATCTGTCTGTTCCAAGCACTGCTACTTCCGTGTTCCGTCTCTTCATTACCATTTGCTCCTGCTCTGATATATACATGTATACATATATAATTACGTATCCGCATATTTTATCTGCCTCCTCCAGTTCTTTGCTAGACAGTTCTCCTGCCACCGTGCCGCCGCCCTTCATGATACGCGTCCATTATTTTGTATATGTGCCTTACATTAACCTTATCACGGTCCTTCCGCGGCATTGGTACCATCTGACTCACACCTTACGTCTTGCATTGCCAGCTCCCTGCTTTCAAATTGACGTCATCCGTTTACTGTAGTGAGGCATGGTTCATGGCCACCTAGTCCGTAGCCGTACAACCCGAATTTCGTTCTTCCTTTCTTCTATTCTCCTTCTTTTCTTTTTTCAACTTTTCTCGTAACGATAGTTCTTCATGCCGATTTTCAGCCCCCCCCCGTGTAAAACTTCCAAGTTTCATTCTCCTCCAACTGGCTCAGCCAGATTTTCCATCTCACCTTGACCTTCAAGTTCGCCGGGCCCATATTCGAATCCATCACCGGGTTCACCTAAACTCCCTCCATTACTCCTTGATGTGCATACATTTATCTCTCTCTTATCTCCCCTCAATTTCTTCCTACCTCCCTTTGTTTTGCGTAGTTCTAAATTTTTCATAAATCTCGTCTGTCAGTTTTGTCGCTTGTAAAATGTTTGATCATGCACAAGGCACGCTTTGGGCGTCTCCGAAATGAACTAATATTAATAAGCCTTATACTGTACAAACGAAGAAGTAGATTAAAACATGAACCTCGCTGCTGAACTGGGAAGGAGCTTGACAGGCTGAGAACTGTGGACCAATTTTCCGAACAGGTCGGAAAATACAGTGCATGGCATCTATGAGTTACTGACATATTCCGAACGGATGAACTCGAGGAAAGAATTGGCAAAATCACGAGAAAGCAAATCGTTGGAGAAAGCTATGGGGCACAGAGCGAATAACTCGCTTGGAATTATTGAAATGTGAATTATCATGAGGGAGGTACATTCAGTAATTGAAAATGGGGAATAAATGAACTCAGATGAAAAACCGTGCTATAGCAACAGGGGGTCATGCAAAAAAACAAGTGAAAATATAAATGATCGAAGGCTGGCAAGAGCGGATGTTAAGGTTTACTTGTGAAAGCCACTATATATCGTTTTCTTTCACGGACGGGACCGGCTGAATAAACTGGGAAATAGCAGAGGACTGAGCAATCTTTGGTGCAAAAACGATGAATTCTGTAGGGAACAGTGTACCGTAAAGGAAAGATGGAGGAATTGACCGAATGAAGCAAGTGGGTTTACTGAGTAGTTCATGTCAACGCACAAATACGATGTGACGACGACCAAAAGAAGGAGAATGATCATCGAAATGAAGGTGGCTTTGATAAGAAAGTGAGAAAAAGGAATTATACGTAGCAAATTCTGGAAGATGGATCTGAAAAGCCCCACGTCCGCGGCCGTAAGACGGATGTAGTGGGCCAAAAGACTTTAAACAGAACCGAGGTCAAGGCAGTCTCCGGAAACACTGAAAAAACAGGGCAGCGAGTACTTGGTAGGGATGAATATCGATACCAAATGCAGCTGTGAAGAATAAAACGGGGGAGATAGTGGTTATTGATACAGCGGGTAAGGCTACGGATGAGAGCGGCAGGTGCAGGTGATAGGCACAGAAAAGAAAACCGGTAGGGTCCTTTCAGATGGTGAGAAAGTAAGTGGAAAGGGAAGGGAAGTGGCTGCGGAAAGTAGACGTGAGGGGAGTGAGAAATGCATGTGTATTAGGGAAAACTCAGTTCCGGGCTTAAACAGACTAGCCAAATACCTCAATGGTAACAAAATGTAGAGACATCTATCTTGATGAGAATCTATATTGGTGGGAACAAAAAGGGAAGATATATATACCGTGGTAAAGCGACAACGATGGAAAGCGAAAATGGTAGTGATAAAATGATAATACGGTGGTAGTAAAGTTGGTCAATTCACTTCCGTTGCTAGTTGATGGGACCGAAAGTGAGCTAGACACTCATTCTGAGGAACATTTCATGAGGAAAACACAGGGAAAGTGGTGCACCTACCTAATTGCGCCCTCTCATCACAGCAGACATTCTGTACGCTCCATTCGCGATGAGCAGGGCAGTGGATTTGGCTGCCCCCGGCAAGGCCGAGTTAAGGACCGGTTAGCGAAAATTGGTTCGCATAGCAAGCACAGTATAGAGGACAAAACCGTGCTACTCCAGAGGTAGCCAGATTTTGAAGAATTCCGGAGGGCAGAGCCCGATGAACCAACGAATGGACGACGAACTAAGAGCAGATTGATGGCCAGGTTCGAGGAACTTGGTGGAAGCTGACACGGAACCGGAGCAGCAGAGTGAAACTTTGTGACACGTGCACAGACAACTAACTGGAGGGCAAGTTAGAAGAGAAACACAGCCTAATTTGTTCTCAGCTCGGGAGCCGGTGGTTTGCGGCAGTGGCAGAACAAGGAATCCCCTTAGTAGGGCATTCTTTGTTATTTAGGAGCGAGTTTGAATCAGGCTAGCAAAAGAGCACAGACTATGGCACGGGAGACGGTCAAAAACAGCAGGACTATCAGGGAGCAGGTCCGACTGAAAAGCGAACCACGAGAAAACGGAAAGACGTTTGGGCTGTGTTTAGGGTTTGTCTTGAATTTGGATGGGAAAGTGGATGAGTGAGCATGGCGGTTATCATAAAGATGGGGAAGAGAGATCACACGGTGATGTCCCTCTGGAGCGTTCGGTCAACTGAGGTGGGTTCATCAGCTAAAAACACGGCATCAGGGATGGTTAAGTGGGGCAGAAGTGCACGCTTTAAAAAGTGAATCCAGATGCGAGAGGTAGCAGGTATCAGATCTTGGGAGATAAAAGGAGAGAACCAAGAACTAAAGTCAGTATTGGATAGTGGCACTGGGGGAGAAAGTGGCCGGCATCGAAGGGATAGGAGCGGATGGTAGTGAAATAAATGTGGTTGGAAGAATAGGCTTCGTGACAAATTATCTTGGAGAGAATGGCTTGGTTTAGCTTAAATCGACAAATCCAGAAATGTTCAACGCGGAAGTTTTCGCGGCGTCAGCGGTGAGATGGGATGTGGTGAGAAGCAGAATCCATTTGGTGAAATTAAGCCGGGCATTTCCAAGGGCTATAGAAGGGGAGATCGGATAATGGATAGATATCAGCACGAAACAATCGGGAAGCAGTCTTACTTGGTGGTGATTCATGTGTACACGGCTACGACATAAAAGAAGCGTCGATAGATCGGGACTGGGGTAGGAGCATCAGCGAAGTATGCCGAGGTATTTAAAAATGGGGATGACGAGGCAGGCATGGCCATCGGGTTAGTTTGATCCGGCAGAGAATCAAAAATGATGGGCAGGAGAAATCATTTGTCAACAGATAATTTCGTGAACCACGAAAGGCACTAACAGCCAAAATAATACGGGTCATCAACGAAGTTGTATACGGTTAAAAATGGGTGGTAAGGGTAGAAAATTAAATCGACACCTTCATCTATAAAGAAGATGAGGCCTCGTGCGCAGTAAATAAAGATGATTGCTATCAGAGCCTTTCTGACTTCCTGAATGTTGCGGGAAAATGCGAACTTACTCTGGACGAAAAGAAGAGTATCATTGAAACCACAGAACCTAAACTCCTGTGTTATGACACTTTACACGGTCTGATGAAGTCCGACCCCAAAAGATTACGATCCTTCCAGGAACTCCCTCCTGCAAAAGATACGAAATTGCGACGACGAGCTTTTAGTTTGTTTCTTCACTACTCGCAATGGATGCCCCACTTCTCGGACAGGATTTATCCACTGGTCCACAACCACACATCTCCCTTATCAGACGATGTTACAGTGTGATCTGACACTCGAAAGCGAGCTCGAACGCACCGTCATCACCACTGTCGACTCCGAGATACCACTGATCGTTGAAACGGATTCCTCAGATATAGCTATCCCAGCCACATTCTCAAAATAGCAGGCCGGTGGCATTCTCTTCCCGGACTCGGTCTCAAAGTGGAAACGAACACTCTTCTGTAGGAAAAGAGGCTAACGCTATTGTGGAGGCTATTCGGAAGTGGAGACATTATCTGCTGGGTACACACTTTCGACTTATCACAGATCGAAAATCAATCACTCTTATGTTCAACACCACGGAAAGATCAAAAATGATAAGATTCGGAAGTGGCGAATCAAATTGTCGTGCTACAGTTTCGACGTGATTTACCATCCCCGCCATGAAAACGTCGCGGCCGACCCACTATCTTGCAGCTTCTCCTTCGCGTCTAGTGCACTTGAATCCATCGAAGAATTGCACAACTCACTCTGCCACCCGGGTGTCGTTCGTATGCTTTACTTCGTCAGAACAAAGAATGTCCCGCACTCGGTCGACGATGTAGAATCTGTCATCAGTGGTTGTACACTTTGTGCCAAATGGGAACCATGATTTTGCAAGTTGCCTACCAGTAATTCGATCTCATCCGATTCGCTGTTTGAAATATAGAACATTGAATTTGAGGGGTCGCTTCTCTAAGTATCCGAAAATAGGTACCTATTGCTCATTACAGACGAGTACTCCAGGTTCCCGTTGGCCTATGCTTGCTCAGACTTGTCGACCACCACAATCATCCGTTGCCTTTCCCAGTTGTTTTCGGTATGCCGTCTTACATCCATTCGGATAGAAGTTCTTCTTCCATGTCTGAAGAACTGATGAACTTTATCCACGGTAAAGGTATCGTAACCCGTAGAACAACGGCCTAAAATCCTCAGTTAAACGGGCAGGTCGATAGACTCAATGGAACCCTCTGGAGAACCACTGCTCTTGCAGCCCAATCAAAGGGACTACCATGCACCCATTTCTTTCCGACGGACTTCATTCCATCGGATCACTGCTATGCACTGCAACAAATGAGACACCGCATGAACGACTATTTACTTATCATCGTAAATCAACATGGTGGTCTCCATACCTAACTGGTTGAGTAGACAAGGGTCGGTCTTGTTGCGTCGTCCGGTGGGGTCAGCAAAACTCCTAACCATGTTTTATTACTTTCGTTCTTCTGAATTCACCCCCTCATTATTTTCATCACCTGCCGTTCAGCTGCATGCTAAACAAAGTCTAAATAATAAAATTGTACACTCTCCTTCAACCGCCCCTATTTCGTATTCACATACGTACCAGTGTGTCTGTCATCTGTTTTCTGCGTTTGTTACAGAACTTACATCCATTATCGCAAGGGGACGTTCCGAAGAATCATCAAACCGCTAATTAGTAGTGACTGCTATTTCGTTCTGACTGTTTGTCGTATCAGATGCCGCCTAATATAAAGCGCTGTTGCCAAGCGGATGTTCGCTTTCAATTTACTGTATCACCCAAAGAAAAAAAATGGAAGCTGTAAAGGCACTAGTAAATCGAGGAACAGTCATTATTCTTGTCAATTACGACGAGGCTACACCCTGATGTGGTATGATGGCTTGCGTGCTTCTACGATCGAGAGCTACGTAGTATGGCTTTCTTAGGCCGGAACCGCAAGCATACCTGACAGATCAATGAGTAAAAGTTGAAAAAAGCTCAGTTTCACTGAACCAGCTGATGAGCAACTTCTGCCTCCTTCTGACCAGTCACTTCACTATACCTCTGAAGAACACACTCAGGTGACGTTTTTCGTTCAGAAGCCACTGCTGTTCTCGAATTTTACGTCAGTGTTACGTAGCTGTATTACCCACTGTCGTTATCCTAGCATGACTGTAGGACGAGTGCCAGGATGAATTCAACTGTCCCTAGGTTGCCTGCCCGAATAAAGCATATATCGCACCTGATATCTATCGTAGCTCTTGCTTGCCTTCAATCCGATGATCAACACCCTCCCCCAGTACAATAAGCCGTGCTGGCCATTCCATTGTATTTTCTGTCTTCATGTAACAACCAACGTGAATTTAGGAAGTCCCTCAGCAGATCCAATGAAAATAGCAAGTATCTTAACGAGGTTCAGGAAGCACCAGGTCAAGTGATCCACCTCTGTAGAACCATACACGAAGTCAAACTTGAAAACTACCAATGTGCGCAATACCGCAGCACCAAATCAGTTAAAAAACAGGAGTTTGAACAGAACCGTGGAACAGATGAAAACAACGTATTGTGCAGTCAACTTTGAAGGATGTACGAGCTGGCAATACATGTATCAATACCCGTAGAATTATTGAACACTAAACATGGCTCCAGTGAAATCGAACAAAACGATATTATGTGATCACTCAATGAGGACTATATAAGAAAGAATAAAATATCCAAACTAGTCCTTTATGTACATGAAACGGAATTTGGTGTGTTCGCGATTCTACAAATTAGAATAGTCGTCTACATTCGCGAAGATTCTCTTCGAATTCGTGCAGCAAACGTTTTGGAAACCAGATTCCACGAGTCTACATAACGATCCATGCATGTTGCAACGCATTTCTATCAAATTTTTAATCGGTCAAACGTTGATTAAAACATACTTGTTCGGAGTTATCCAGACTCGTACCCGGTTTTGAAATACACTTTTTGAAACAAATGTCTGACATATTCTAGTTTATACTGCTTATCTGGCAACCTGCGCGGACATTTACCTGAATCAAAGCCTGTGTGGTGGCCAGTGCCACTTCTTGCTTCATTTGTTCAATTAGTTGCTCCTTCTGGGAACTGGTTAGTGAGTGCAAATCGGCTGGTGCGCTGCTGTCCATGGCGAAACTAAAACAAGATATAGAGACTCGATTATATTCCTGCAACAAATACTTTATGATAGGATAGAACTTCATTAATTTGACCCAGAAACAAAACAATGTGAAAAGCCACGCCTCTAAAATAGTGATTAAGTGCATGCGTTGAGTTGAGATGCAAAACTATAGAAATCCTGAAAAATGTATATATTAAGGAGAGAAGGTTCAACTGGTAGATTTGTCGAGCAAAGTCGTAAACTGGCGAATCACGTGAACCGTGTTAGATCAATCACAACCCTGATCAGAAGGAAGACTGTAGTTTCCAACTCAGGCCGGTGGTTGTCCAGTGGTTTACAGCGTTTGAGTACCACGTCAAATGTCAGAGGTTCGAATGGTGCCACCACCGATCACTTTGGTGATATACGGTTTAGTGGCAATTACTGTTTTCAGGCCGAAACGTAATTCTTTTCTATTTATTACCACTGTCTAGTCCACATTATTTCCTATCGCTTGCCTTTAAGTCATGAGCGCTGCGAGGCCAAAACTACAAAAACCACCGGCCCAGAATGAACTTCTTGGGGCATTACTTTCTTCCTAATTCACGATCACTATCTGGGACTATATACGCTCAAGTTATTAAGTGAGGTTTGCGGAACACGCGCTCTCTGCCGGTGTCCGTCTTTTCTTTGGGTGTGAGCTGCCAGTGAACAGTGCGCTGTATATGAAAAATTAACACGGAGTCTATCTTGGGTTCTTTTCAGACAAATCATCACCGCTAATATTTGCCCAGATCCGACTTATCCATTACACAATTAATTCAATGTTGCCTGGCCCGTTTCCAAGTCTTACGGTCTGGTTGCCGACTATATCTAACAGTACAGTAGGCCTTTAAGGTTTGGTGCCGTTTGCTTTGCACTTCAGCGCAAGCATGCTATACAAAATGAGAGCTTTTTGAGTGCTATGTCATATACGCTAACCTGTTTTATTCTACAGTGGGATGTTCACAAATATTCCTATCATATATGAACAGCCCAAATGATGCTCGGTCCATTGGATATACGGAGCTAAGGACCGAATCCGAAAAGTGGGTAAACCCCTACTGTGCCAGCAAACAAAAAACAGAATTCAAAAATGCATCACAAGAGAGAACAGAATTTACTTTACTTTCGTTTTCATGCGGCTAGCTCATGCGAGAGGATCAGGCAAATTCACGAGCGTCCCGAATGGCACCTGCCCGTTCTATACGGCAGAGAGACTGTCGATGTTTGAACATCAGTTTATCCACCCCATTGCTCGAACATGGTGGGAACACCGTATCACCAATGCTCAGGTTAGACGTAGATTACCGGGAATTGCTGGACACTCATTGGAACTGGTAATGGGTTTAAACAGACCAAGGTGGATGGGACACGTGTTACGGCTGCCCACCCACAAACCTCCTCGGCGTGAGCTGTTCTCCGAGGGAGTTTGTGGTTGGAAGGTAGGTCGAGGTGGTCAGCCCATGACATGGCAGAAAGGTATAGTAACATTGACCGGTGGATTTGATTAGGTAGGACATGTTGGACTTTCGGGTTAATGGCGCGGCTAGTGAAGCAGTTGCATTCAAACTTATTTGTGACTTCCGCTTCTAGCCTTGCTTTCGGTTCTTTCTCAATTTATGCTTCATCTTTGCCCTTGGCTCGACGATGCCGCGAAGTAGCAATCAAAACCAGAGCACAGGAGTGCGAGGCTAATGGTCGAATGAAGTGGAATGAACGTGCCCACGAGTGGTGTGTGCAGAGGAACCGTTCATAAAGAGTTTTAGAAATTAGGGACCAAGTGGCGTCTCCAGTGCCAATCGACCTTTTGTTTGAGGTAGCAACTCTGGTTTGCGCACAGCCAAGTGCCGCCTGTCGGGCAGCAGGAAGTCCGTGTGTTGGAAGTCGGTGACCGTGAGAGTGGTGCGTACAACTTCTGGACGGAAATCTGTCAACCGAGGATGCCCAACGCATTCTAATGAATCTTACTCCACTCAGAATAGTTATGGGACGAGGCAATGGATTTATTTAGTGGCGGGCCACATTCGCGCACGTTTCATCGCTGTTTATGGGCTTCTATGGCTTTTATATAGAGTTCGAGGCCAGGCGAAAGACTAGACACACCCTCTAACAACGTCACGCTGCTTTTGTCTGGTTACCCGCCCTCGGTCTATCTGATATGGGCAACCCTGAAGGAGCGCTTTGTGCTCCAACCGGCATAGACCTCAGAGTCATCGTAGCACGCAGACCCAATCACCACGGTGAGGTAGGAATATCAATTAAAAGCCACCACATAAGCGCTCCGGACACTCTCTCCCATTTGATCAAAGCTCCGCTGTCTAGAAAACGCTCAAGATACCGGGTGATGTTCATGAAGAAAGAAACCCCTGTTTCGTCGTCTTTCTCGCTCCAGCCAAAGACACAATAACGTGCAGCCGTAGAGTACCGTTTGCTCGCATTTTTCCTTAACAGTGATGTAAGAAATCAAGCCACCAAGCTGAGGTTTTTAATTATGTGCTTGCACACGAGAGCAGCGTCAGAAGTTTGATCCGTGGCCTCAAATGCCTATGGAAATATCGGGATACAGACTACTTAGAAAAGATGCAAAAGCTAGCCACTGGATGGTGACTGGTTAGAAGGGGAACACCTACGCAGAGCGTCTTCAAGCCACGGATATGTTTTCAACGAGGCAGCCGCGCGTTCTCGAGGAGTTGATAAAAACCTTCAATGAAATGAAGGGATTGTTAGGCATAAATCGAGAAGAGCTTTTTCCCCTGATCCAACAATGGGGGGGGGACAATGGGGCATAACCTGAGACTGCAGACAGAACAATCGAAACTTCAACTTAGGACAAACTACCTCACAAACGGGAAAACCTTTCTAAAATGAGCTCCCAGAGGAAGTTGCAAGTACGACAGTCAGGGCTTTCAAGAAGACAGTACACGAAGTATGTTAGGCAGACTCATAGGTAGAACTGATACTAAACAAAATGTCTGTCTTTCACAAAGAGAAAACATCATGCAGTGTTGTACGCTACGAAAACGCGCCAAACACAACTATCTGAACACACGATTGGTGCACTGACACTGCAAGCCATTCCGATTCACGCCGTAGCTGATGTCCGTCCACGCTCATCGGGGCTGAACGTGACTGGCCAGCCTTTGTGCCGCCTTCGCATGCGTCATTCAATCATGTGTTCTCATCAATTTTTACGCGCGTCGCTTTGCGCTATTAAACTGCTTTGCAAAGAAATATCATCACACTGTTCTAGTTCAGAGGAACGTGTTCTCTTTCTGACTTGGGTAATCAGACCAGGACTGACCGTTATAACAACTGGCTCCAGGCATACTAAGTTCTGTGCAAACAGAACTGAACCCAACCAACAAACACACCCTGAGGCTTGAAGTGGAGATCCATGTAAGTTCCCAATGGGTCAAGCAGGATAACGAGCTGGACGACAGTGGATTATTATCTATCACCAAAGTAACCGGCATCGGCGAGATTCGAACTCTAACCTCTGAAATGGTAATCAAATGCAGCGAACCGCGAACATCGGCTATTATTTCGTTACTATCGCCTCAGAATGACTGATTATTGGGAGGCCTGTAAACTTACTGCATATTACGTATTTTGGCTGCTGGGGCGTTCTGCTCCTTGTAGCGAAACCGGTCCGAAGCCGATCGGTTTTCCATTTATTTTTACTTTTACACCGGTTGGTTTTCGGTCCGTCTGTTTAGCAACAATTTCACACGGATCAACCATGAATTGAAGCGAAGGAAGTGGACGACCGGAGTAATGTGCAGTGCTCAAATGGTGTTTTATTTAAATATATTGGTTTAATCCATCGAAATGCCCCAAAATACCCAGGTGTAGATTGCCTTATTTTAATCCCGTGAAAAGGAGCAAATAAAAACTTTTACCGGAAAACCATAAATTAATGGATAGAAATGGGCATCGTTTTGCGTAATTTTGGCTAGTCAAAGAAATTAACGAAGCATATTACGTTCTTCAAACGATTGGAGCCAACCGCTCAGGAACCGTTCAGAAACCGTCAAGGAATCCGGTTAGGAACCACTCAAAAACCGATCGAAAACCAGTCGGCGTAATAACAAAAACCGCTCCGAAACCGATCGGTTTTCGAGCGGTCTCTAAGTGGTTTCTGTCCTGTTTCCTTGACAGTTTCTGAGCAGTTAATACCAATCGCTTGAGACACTTATTATGCTTCGTTAATTTCTTTCACTAACCGAAAATACGTATTACGATGCCCATTTCCATTCCCTTATTTATGATTTTCCGATAATTGCTCTTATTTTACCCACTTCGAGGGGAAAACAACAGTGATCTATACCTGAGTATTTAGGAAAATTTCTATGGATTAAACATATATATTTAAATACAGCGCCAACCAAGCACTGCACATTACTTCGGTCATCAATTACCTTCTTAATAATTCAGGGCTGAGCTGTGTAAAATGGCTACTAAACAAACCAATCGAAAACCGATGTTACAACCGGGCTGGGTGCTACAAGGAGCCCCTTTCCAACAAATATACGCGTATCACTTCACTGACCGAGGTTCACCATTCACCGGCTTCGCGAATAAGTCCAAACATTCGAGGGCTGTTACCTGAAGCAGCCGTTACTTCCATTTCTCCCGTTACCTTGACACGACCGATTCTGACGACGATTCTTAAGGCTTTTCGCAACTTGCTTCAGTAGATTTCTTTGTATCTTATCCAGGCTATTTCAACCGGCCAGCTAACGCTTTTTCTCCAATGAATCTAGCCACTCCCAAGAAGTCCAGTACTTTTGATGGCCTCGGATCTAGTACCGCAGAGTAAACATGACGCGTGTATAAACTTCCACAAATGGGCCTAATCCGCGCTGCAATATTAATTGTCGTCAATCCTAGCTCACTTGCTAATCTCTGTACGTAACTGGCGCAAACTTCCAGATCAGACAAACGTTTGGCTACTAACCGGACTGGTGGTTTGCCTCGATAGCCAAGCAGCTGGAGCGATAGTCGCACTGAAACGAACTCGTGGTCCGGCTCCGAGCAATTGAACTGGTAGGATCAGCATTCCCGAACAGAACTGAGCCACCTTTAGCTTACTCTCTTGTGATCGATCTGACTATGGATTC
This sequence comes from Fasciola hepatica, assembly GCA_948099385.1. Classification (NCBI taxonomy): domain Eukaryota; kingdom Metazoa; phylum Platyhelminthes; class Trematoda; order Plagiorchiida; family Fasciolidae; genus Fasciola; species Fasciola hepatica. The sequence continues at coordinate 13,843,418 of CANUEZ040000182.1, forward strand.
AGAGCGCTATATGGCTGCTCTAGGTGAGCTGGTAGGAATTAGTACGAGAATTGAATGACTGATTCTCTGCGCAAAACTGGAAGAGCCTATCCTCGGTACCAGTGCTCTGGGCGGGCAAAGCGCAACTCCCACCTAAGCAAGCGTCTCTCGCACTAAATTTGCCAAGCTGCACACTGAAGTCGCCATCTGGCACTACAATACCTGCCCTTGCTACTACGAGCGAGAGTGACGAGTTCATCGTAAAACTCATCTTTTTGAGTGTCAAAGCTGCGGTCCGCTGGAGGGTGTACCGGGGCCACAGACGAAGAGCACTCAACACAACTATCCCTTCTGGGGCCAACTGGCACCTGCACTTTCACAGCCCTTGAACGACAATTAACCGATAACTCGTCTAAGAGTGCGGCCTAAGCGGATTCAGTTAACATCATCTCCACACCAGACCGGCCAGCTAAGAATGGTTTGCTGAATCACACTGCTGGGGTCCTGGATACATGTTTTGCTTAGCCAGCCGGCATCAGTCACCAGTAAGCCTCTTGTGAGCATTAAATACACCTGAGGACCGGCCTTTATGGGAGTACGCAAGTTAAAGAAGCAGGAGTTCAGAGGCTGAAAAGGATTGAAAAAACTTGAGTTACAAGGCAGGCTGTTATTCACGATACCATTAGTTGACGCACATTTGCCAGCGTCGGGCGACAGCCAGACGGATGGATAGACGGGACAGGCAGAGATGGAAGTAGACAGAAGACAAGGGCTGAGTGAGATGGACGACGGTAGGGGAATTATGTTAGACAGAAGCAAAGAGAAAACTGAAGCTGTAAAAATTTCTGCCCTTCAGAAAGTGAGGATATCACGCAGTTTTCTGGCCACCGAAGTGCACTGAACACAACTGTCCGGGCACACGGTTGGCTCTTGCCACATAGGTTTCACATATTCTACCATTTCTTCCTCATATTATTACACACAAAGTTTCGTTATTTCCTCAAAGACAGGTTTGCAAGTAGTTGCCGTTGGGTAACCGTCATAGGAGAGATACGAACCCCTAACTTCTGAGAGGGTAGTCAAATGCAGCGAACCGCGAACATCGGCTATTATTTTGTTACTTTCTATGAGGTCAGAATGACCAAATAATGAGCACCGGTACACTCACTGTATATTGTGTGTTGGCCACTGGAGCTTTCTGCTCCTCTTCGACACATACAGTTCTATTACGGCTAGGGTTTGTATTAATTTTTTCCGCATGAAATGTGGCGAAGAAGTTCATGGTCAGTGGGGCTAGTCCTGCTGTTTAGAGCCGTATGACGCCAAATCAAACGCTCCAAACTAATCGGGAACCACCGGGCCCATGAGAAACTCCATGGTACATCTTGGTAACACCAACTGGAGAATTTAGTCAGTGATAATTATCGTGATTCAAAACATTGGATACTACTTCTTATTCTTTGTAAAGCATCCCTTGCAACGGTATATCTGACACCAGGGAGTAAGTGGACTGCTCCATCCATATGTTTTGGAGGCTCACAGGACGTGTCGTTTTCTCATGCAGAGATGAATAGAGCTCAATAAATCAACATTCTGAGCTTAAGTAATAGACATCCTACTGAAACTTAGAAGGGAAAGATAGAGGCCCACACATTCCCGGTGTTCACAGTTAGTCCCAAAAAGACCCGGATGGCTATTTTTTGGACACCATTGCAACAATAGTGCTGACTTCGATTGAAGAAGGGACTTTTCTCGAAGATAATTATCTCGGTCCTAAGCTCTTGGAACGGATAAACGCAGAAGACCTTTAGACCGGCTCTTGACATCAACCTAGATGACAAAAAAGCCGGAGCACCGCGGTCAGTTCAGATGTATTGAAGTCTTGAAGGCTGAAACTAACAGGACGGTGCGATTTTGATGTCATAAAGTCTCCGGACATGTTTATCTTGCTATCAGAATGTCATTGGTTGGATAAAGAGAAGTTTTCTGGATAATGGCGCAGTGAGAAGAAGCTAGCACTCGGAATGCAAGCTTTGGTGGTATCTTGCAGCGGTCATAACCGGTGACCTGTAAGATATTCCTTGAAAAACAGGGGGTAAAACTTTTGGCTTTCCATCCAGCTTGAATATAGCAACGATTCTATTTTGAACAATCCGTTGGACGCCTACCGGTGAGGTTTTGAATCGCGCACCTCTTGCTCCCTTGCAACTTTTCTAGTATAGCACACTTCAATTTAGTTCATGGGACCTTTACGGTCCAGGTTCCTCTACTGTGATCCTTTGAGTCCTCCCAGTACCGCGACGGGTGGCAAAGACAAGCCTCTGTCAACGTGGTGGTGAGGAAATTGGAAAGAAGAGATCTTAGTTTAGTTCTATTCACAGGAGACACACAGCCTTACCTCGAAAGCGTCCAGCTTTTGCAATGTGATTTCCCTGCATTTTGCGGTGCTGCGACAAGCAAGAGACCAGACCTGCTTTAACCCAATAGCAAAAACACGGAAGAGATAGGTCCTGCGACCGTTAAGCACCAACCTGAATGGTGTACAGTGTCCTTATAGGCAGCCACTAGCAACCATTGGCCAGTCTTTCACGAAGCCATGAATTACAGGTTTCTCGAAAATAGCCAGCTCAGAACGAATGTTTTAAAGATATGATGTACTACACTGGTACGGCGCAGAAGTCCAAAAGCTCACGGATCCTATGTTCATCTTGCTATCACAATGTCACCGGTGAGAAGAAAAGTGACTTGCTGGACAATGGAGCGGTGGAAACAAAAAACGGTTCGTAATACAAATCCTAACCGCATCTTACACCTGAGATTGCAGATGGGCTGGAAGAAAGACCACTGAACGGAACAAAGTCGTCCAGGATACTGGTACTTACGAAGTTTTAAGTCTCATAATGCCGGTGAGATGGAATATTTGCCACCGGAAGGGGGTTACTTTCTGCAGCTAGTGGGTCAGGGTCGTCTAGACGTAAAAATCAGAATCACTCGTCTTTCTTTCAATCATTTAGGCTAGGTTATGTGCCATTTCCAGCAGAAAGTGCCATTTACACTGAAGCAATAAATTTCAGAAAAATTAGCTTTGCAACTTTGCTGTGAGTTCGTATTTATTATCGCAAAGTATCAACATAAGCCTTTTCCGCGAATTTTCTCCCGAAACTACTTGGAATCACCTTCCACAACTCTGTCTATAAGACCTACTGACCCTCGGCTGGATCACGTCATTTACGTAACTACCCATGCCTCGCTGAGTTGTCATCTGTTTGGCTTTATGGGTTGGTCAGTCCCTAGTTTAGGGTTCTGTGCTAAACGTTAGCCTGGGTACCCAGCACAGTCCATCAAGTTCTTTCTAACGTTCGAAGTCTTACTAGACTATTACAGGGGCAGTCGCCCTAATAGCACACTGCCCACTCGTAACGTCGGTTTTCGGCCGGTTTTCTATCGATTTGCTTAGCGGCGGTTCCATAAAAGGGAATATCATATATTTCGAAAATAAATAGGGAACCATCAGTAAAGTTTAACCATGGTCATAGATTGCTTCACACTTCCACGAGACGTTTGTTCAAATGGATCAGTTTCAGGCATATGGCAGTAATCACTGAAAGCCGCTGGCAAGATAGGTTTGGCTTCACGTCATATGACATGATTGATCCCGTAGCTGAACCCTACCACTGGAAAAGTTTTCCAGGTTTTCCTGGCGCGCTGACACATTTTTGAAACAATACGCTTTTTCATCAAAATAAATCTCAAAAGCAAAGTGACGAATTGCAAGTTTCAGCCTTTTTTGTGGTTCATGCTAACTGTACCACCACATCGACTTCACTAGTATTGCCTTTAATTACCCTATATTTGAGTTTTGTAGAACAAAACGCCAAAGTCTACGGGTGAGTTATTTTCTGTAGTTTATACGCTCGCATAATATCCAACAGATATATATGTGGGCCGCACCGTGATGTGCGTGGAAATATAATGAACTTATGATGGACTCACGTTAATGTACGATAGTCAACATTCAGTAAGTGTATTGTACGTTTGGTTTTAGGTCCGTTAGACACCAATAAAATAGCTGTTCAGAGAGCTTCAACATTGGCTAAGGAACCAACTTCATCCGCGGGTTAGTCCGAGGCCTCTACACCTATAGCTGCGACTTCCAGTGTCTTAACGGGTGATGTGGATGCAGTTAGTACGTTACATCATGCGATAACCCCACTGTCTATTGAACAAGTGTAACGACGATGGGGAACAAACCGTACGGGACGAAAATCCGCGTCACAGATATATTTTACTGGCACCATCAAGGATAAGCTTGTACTGGTAAATGCCTACGTCAGTATAGAAGCGGTGTGTGCCAATCTACTCTTGAGGGATTTGATGGATGATGAGGCTGACTAGCATGTTCAGCGGTGTTTGTTCAATGACAAAGAATGAGGGGTCGTGGGAATAAAAAAGCAAAGTTCTATTTACCGTGAGTTGCCACCTCCACAGTGCCGCGTTTAGTTAGCACTCCAGCCACTACATGAAACATGAGAACACTGTCCGAAAATTTATGGTTCATGTTCAACATACATGTTTCGCTATAATTTCAGTTCAGGCAACGTGTTACCCCAGAAACACGTGTCCATGTACAGTCTGTTCTCAGCAGGCTAGTATAATCCAGAGAATAGACGTAATTACTATAATTGGAAGTCAAATGCTGTTCGCGCTTCCAGCATCTAATGGTAAACAGCAACAGCTACCGCGGTGACACTGATCAGAGTGTCCCAACAGTGAGAAGTGAATGGAGTCTTTTCACCTAAAAAGCAGTGAAGAAAACAGTAACACCTGTTAGTTACATTTCCGTAGAAGAGAGTAGCACATTTGTCGGTTTATGTGATGTTTGTGTAGAAACCTTATTGATATTTTCCATGGGTCAGCTTAAAAGGCACCCATTAGGTTCACTAATAAATGTATCGTCTAATCGTGGAGCCCCAAGGGCCATGCTTCAGTAGTAAACAGAATACTCTCAAAGCTGAATAAACTTTCAGTTGTCCGTTTTTAATTGATTCCAAGACTAGCTTTACCGAGATTCAGGGGCACGCATAATATGGGACTAACAAGATTGAGATTGAGGGCATGTTGTAATTCCCACGGAGGACTTCTCTGCAACTCATGCAATGATAATCATTTTTGGGATTGTTAGTCGGAGGCAAGACCACATTCCAAGCAAGGGGCTACCGCTCTCGAGTGTTAAAGTTAGAAATATCAGTCTCTATGTCTGGTTCACTCTCACAGTTTCATGAATACCGCATCACGCTGTGAGACTCCTCGTTCACGTTCTCCGCCGTCTGATACTAAATGTTAGCACCACATAACTAAGTGCATCAGGATATGAGTCCTTGACGAACTAATTCTGTAATAAAGAGCGGGGAAATCCCTCGCTGAATAACTGCATTATGAACCAAATTGTCCATTTGTAGTTGAAATTTGTGTTGCGCGAACCGATTATTTACTTGCGTCATTCACACCCGACTGTCTGGACTGCAATAGTTCAGCTGGTAGGGCATCTGTCTGGCATGCGGAAGGTCGTCGGTTTGATTTCGGATCACATGGCCCGACTTTTGGTGTGAGAAACGCAAGCGGATTTTCCACTGCGATGCCAAATTAAATCGTGCTATTCTTGTCACTGGAATGACTTATCTAAGCGCGGTCTATTGTCAAGGCCTATATAGGGACTGCTTGGGGAAGAAATAGTACACGGCGGTGATGCACACCACGCAAGCCCAACATATAGTTTGAATACCAGACCCGTGTAATGTTGGCAATAGAATGAGTACGAGGTCGTGTCTCTTATCAGGCATGCCTAGTGCCAGCTCGCCATTCCGGCCCCGCAACGCAAGCGAAAGCACGCGTCTTCAAACCACTGTGCGCTTCTGACGGCTCTGACCAATTACAGAAGCAACCCAAGCGCCGATAGGGTAAGTGTGCTCAGTTACCACCATCATCATTGCATCTTTCATTTACGCTTAGCTCAAGAAAAGACGCACTGCAATACCTTCCTAACTTGTAAACTAGTCAAGTGGTGAAAGAGATCAGGGACAGCAACCGCTTAAGGTTGTCGCGTTATTGTTCTCCGTCCCCAGTGACACTCAGAGGTTACGAAGGCGGTTATCGCAGCAGGTGGCTGTTTTGAGGCATGGCCCCAATTACATCTTGTCCGCAAAGGAACACCGGTCCATCAATAGGCGGAAAGGTCTCCCGACAGCTTTTCCGCTCCAGCCGCAAGCAACCCAGTGGACCAGGATGAAGACAGGTGCTAGAGCATATCACTGGATGTTTGATTAACCAAATTATATTTTGGCTTGGCTGTCACTATTCGAAATGGTTGATTGCCTTATCTAATTTGTCAGTTACACTTTTCAGGGAATAAATTATAATGTATACCAGGCACCAAGAATACAGTTCGTAACAATCTTCCGATATTCGTTAACTTTTCTCCCAGTGCGTGAGATAGGAAACCTGTTCATAGTTCAGCGTGATAGGAGGCTCACAATACGCGGCTTGCTATAGGAATGTTGATGAGCCCTGTTACTGCCATCACAAATAATTAGGAGACCAAAATTATTGGTGCACCCTACGTTTACTAACGCGGTTTCGGTGCTACAGAAGTGACGCAAAAAGATAGACACTAAAAGACTTTTTTAAGTGGAAGATTACCGAATTCGGCGGCGCCACTTGCTTCACCAGCGTACATCGCCAGCAAGCATTTGGGTTCCTCCATTATACACGTTATCCCACTCCAGGTTTTCCATCTCTGCTCCTTTGCGCCCGGGCGAGTATAACTGGTATCACGTCACCAACCGGGGACGGATGGCTGTAGACTCTTTACGGGAGCAAGTCCGGACTTAACTTGGGAGAAACCTGAAATGGTTAGCCTGAATAACAAATAAATTACACCAATGATCCTCGGAAGCACATATCACATTCACTCTCATATTCATGCAATTTCCATCCCACAAACTTTAACTCCCAATTTCTGCTACGAGGCTCGTTTCCAATTTTTTTTACGTTGATATCATAGTGTTGTTTCAAGGTTGCCCAATCGACCTTTATATATCCTACCACGTTTGATATACCACTGCACTTATGGCTAGCAACATCCGTAAGCCTGACCTGGGACAGTCCGTCTTGACAGTGTCCATAGCCGTCCCTGACTTTCGACTGATGACCCTTAACTCTGGCCTCTTATGTCAGGGACGGAGTTCAGGACACAGAATCGCAAGCTTTACTCCTGGACTAGAGATGTTCTTCCCCGTTACGTTGCTGCCCAGATACGCGACGTAATATTCAATAAGTATTCTTACATAGTCTTGAGAGAAGCAGTATCCACTTTTCCTTTACCGTCAGGATTGTCAACACTGAAGAGGCTGATCCAAGGGGCAGGGTGATCGAGTCAGAATCCCCCTACACTATTGAGAGAAATTCATCAGCTGTCATGGAGACTTTTACAGAAAACCTTTTTAGGGAGTTGTGCGCACAGCGATTATTATGTGATATCCAAGTACTGCTGGGGGTTCCTAATTGTCTTAACCTCACAGAAGGGGCGAAACTAGTGAAAGGTATTATAAAACGGTACCATTCATAGATTGCCAACGTTTCAAACTCAAGTAGCCCTCCGATCTGCTCTCCCACCGTAGCAACACACTCCGAGGACAAATTGATAGCTGCTTCCGAGCAGGCTTTCCAAAGTTTTTCTCACCCCAGTTGTTCTCGCCATGAAAACCAGAAACCCTATCACAAAAGTGACCGGAGTGTTTGCCTCAGAGGTCCTTTCCCTGACCGCTCCGTTAGTCTATCTCGATCGGGGTACTGTCGATATTACAAATGGTTAAGGAAGATGGCCCGGCGCTGTGAAGCCGTTTGCACATCCCAAGGTGTGAAACAGAGAAACCGATATCCCTGCGCGTCCCGATGACTATCACGGTCGGCGGCCATAATAACGGCCGTCCGCTGCGTGTTGGAGATCCAGTCTTCAATAAACAGTTCCTTACTGGCACAACGCAGCAGTTATCGTCATTCCGAAGGAAGCAGGTGACACAATGATTCCCTGAATTCCACAAATTCGTGCTGCCGAGGCTCTCTCGTTGGTACTTGAGGCTGTAAGTCACTTGCGGTGAACTTAAGTCCATGTCGCATTTATCTCCTCTCCTGTGCAAGGTACTAACTTCCCTAACCATTTCAACCTTTCGGTCGAGGCAAGATGTCGAGGAGTTGCCGGCAGCCAGACCTCTCTTTCCGTGACCGGTTTGTATTGTCCTGTGGAAAACCTCAATCCTTATAAGCCGAACCTCAGGCCGAACACTCCCATGCAGATTTTCCTTCAGCTTGGCCGGTGATGCCGATGTGGTCCGGACACCTTTCCGCGGTGACTACTAATGTCACCCACAGTATCGTCACCAAGGAAACTTCAGCTTTTGGCCAACCTTGTCGTTGGAACCAGATAAGCTCAGCCTAGCACAGGCCGAGATTAAACAAGCCCGAGTTCGGCGTGGCGCTACCTTCCAAAAACCTTTTGGCCTCGCCCCTTCACATGTATCCTAAACCTAACGGTAAATGGCTTCCTTATGGCGACCACGGGGCCCCCTTTTAAGCTACGATCTCAAATGCTCACCCCGTTCTACATATTAAAGATCTAACTTCTTCTCTCTTAGTTTGTTCTCTCTTCAGCCACAGTGACCTAGTCGGAGCCTGCCACCACATCCAAGTAGCGTAGTTGGACATACCCTAATCCACAGTCACAAATCCATTCGGGCTATCCAAGTTTTTGCGCATGTTGTTTGGGCTCAGCAAAGCAGACCAGGACTTCCAAAGTTCTACCATTGATAAAAGAAGCAGCTTGAAAGATGTCTGTGTGTACTTGGACAATGCGTTTTTTCTACTTTCTGCAGAAAAACAGCATATGGCACACTTGTTTTTGATGCTCGCTGTCAGCACAGTGGTCCAGAAATAGGCTCAAAGTCGCCACCAGAAAGACCTTGGTGAACGCCATAACCGACTTTTTGAAGAACACCGTGAGACAAAGAGCGGTCTGTTCGGGGATTTCTGGGCCGTCATCAGGAAAGCAGCGACGAATATTTAGTATTTCCGATTCAGAGAAATGAAATCAATTTATTTCGTCTTTTCCCATAGGGAAAGCTCAACCAAGTACTAAAGACTAAATTTAAAGCAGTTTCAGGCATTCCCATTGTGTTCATAACAGATAGGTCGCCATCACTGAGTATATACGTCTACTGCAGATATTCCAAGGGCCAATCAATAAACAGAATGTCTTTATTCTCGTAAACGGGGTTCATATTCTATAAGCACTTGTACGGTTCTTAGAAATATCCGTCAATATGCGGCTGATATTCCTTAAGTAATAGCCATCGAGGATTGTTCACACGGTTCATAAATCTCCCCTCAAACATGTGAACTAGAGCAAAGCAAGGAGGCAGACAAATCAAGAATCAAACAATATATATGTATGCAATTAGCCCGCAACTTTTCACGTCACCTTTGCTAACAGGAATCTACGGAGTGGCGTTGGCCAATAATTCCGCATGCACAAACTGGAGGAATCAGTTATCCTAATTCAGACCAAAGCACCTTTCCAGAAATATATCATTATATGGGGAAAGGCTAGGTGCAATATTTCGACGGAATCAGGGCAACCATTTATCTTTCTTTGTCCCCGTATTGTTGTTTGTCGAACAGTCTCCCCAAGGGAGTAGATTATTGAAGAGATGGTCAAAATAATCAGAAAATATTGGATTATCTAGTTTGGACAATCCGGTATCGAGAATGGCCGCTCATTATAATTAGTGAACCCGCATACTGATGCTAACACACCAGTACCCACCCCTCTCCAGTTGGGGTGGTCCACTAGCCCAGGTTCGCCTCATATGGAACTCAAGTTCACCAGACACGTCACTTTTGCTGACCACTGCTTCATTAATATTTAGTGGAACATACTGAACCCGGTGAGCATAATGTTTACTACAGACATTTATGGGCGCTTTTGGCTTTAATCAGTTTCTCCGTGAACTAAAGGCATTTGAGCACTACGAAGAGTGACTGACCTCATCGGGTGTGCACCTAGGCACAAGGTGAGGCATTGGCTGCGTATACACCTCTCATTGGAGAGAGATGACATTCGACAAATAAACCAATGGGCGATGGTTGAACAACAAGATGGTCAAAAGCCGGCAAATGACCGTGTATTTCTATATTTTTTGACCACACTTGTGCATTTTGAGTTTGCACGGCTCAAATACAACCAGCATACCTTCTCCGGACATGCCTATCCTTGTTCTAGATTTGTCAACTATGCCCGAGTCTAGATTTGAACGTTATTGTCCTTCCTGGTCCAAAACGAATTAGTTTCGCCTCCAAAGTAAGAAAACAAACGTCGACATGAGGTCAGCCATCAATGCACATTCGGTATCACTCCCTGAAGTGGAATTTGAAGACAAAATAAAGTCAGTGGTGTGAAGCGGAGAATGAACGAATTAAATCATAAACGGTAATCGATCGAGTGTGGTTTACCTAACATTTACCCACTAACAATCACCGTGGGACCAGCAGGTGTAGCTGATTCCGAAAGCCTATTCAAAGCAGCCAGTTATACAAACGCAATCGCCCCAGAAACTCGCAGAAGAATAGAGAACGTTTGTAGTGTAGTAGCGTTGAATGCTCCAGACAGACTACCCATACAGTCTGTTATGGCCGCCATACTGAACTCAAACAACATTACTCATCACTAGTGCCATTGTACAGGGCTGCAAAAGCAGCATCCACGTTACCCCAACCCCATCTTAAATTTTGCAACTAGTTATCAGCCTTTGAGTCTACCGGGAATCGTCAGAATGTGGCTGGAGCTTCGTCATTAGAAACGTCGAAATTCGTACTGATGAATCTTCTCTGCGAAGAGAGGTGCTCCGCAACCAGAAAAGCGAACCCGAGCCTTTCGCCGGCCCAGAGCCAGTAGGATCCGTAGATGCATCAGTACGTACTTCTTTGAACAGGAATTCATCCAGGACACCCAAGACCACCCTAGCTCCTTCAGCTCCGGTGGACTTGATCATTTAGCCCCCGGGCATCCCAATCCAACTTAGGGTACCCTACCCGAGGTTGGGGCGCATTCTTCTACCGACAGGTCTGAGAGGCCCATAAAGAATTACCCTGTAAAGACCATCAGGCGTAGGACGGTTGTGGCAAAGGTCCGGAACAGCATATCTATGGTGAAGAATGCCTCTGCGATGCCATCGGTGCATATAATGCAGTCAGCCACGGTAGACTCGGGCATATGGCCGTACAAGTCGCCTACTTAGCTTCCACCTCCTTGCACTTTGCGTCCTCACCTACTACATCAGCCAAATAGATTAGCAAAACACATCATCAAACCCGAAGTCCTGCATTTTCAGGGTCACCTGCAAAATTTCCCAGCACTTATTCTCCTCCGTTTAGTCACCAGTCAACAGATCTACCGGCAACATCCCTTCTACAGCCCAATGCACCCACCTGGAAACTGCGTGATAAGGCCACGATAGCACAGCAGCTTCGTGAACCCGGAAGCCCACTCAGCAGCGTTTGCCAAGCACGCAACTAGATAACCCCTCTAACCACTACCAACATCTACCGTCCCTCCCTCAATTCAGCCACCAAATCATCACACCACACCGCAAACCTCACTATTACTATGCCAGCGGTGAAGTTAAGCCCGGCGTAGGGTCATGCAGCCACAACGCGGGCACTTCGCCTTAGCTTCTGACTAGCAAGCCCGCCCCATTGTAAGCCCACGAAACCTTTTAACTTTAGAGCCCATGTCGAATCCACTAACACCAAACCAACTCCAGACAATGCTTGACTTTTCCAGCCGTTCCCTGGACCCCCTCCTTCATGGACAAATCGTCCTAATCCCTATAGTGATAGGGCGCCAAAAGAAGACCGCTGCTTTCATTGGCACCTTCTATCACCATTCTTGCCAATCTTTGGGAACCCCGAACGTCTACATGGCCGGTTACCTAATCCTTTCTCCTACTTTCGTGTGAAAACCAGTATCCTGGTTCAGACTAGCATCCCCAGCTCCCTGCAAGATTCTCTCCAGCGTGTCTTCCCTTACCCTCCCTCCCATTGTGTCTTGCTCTTGTGCTAATACCCCTATTGATATCCTAGCTGGCAATCCCAAACCGGGGCTGGGCCACGAAATCACACATCATCCCCCAATCTTGGATAAATAGAAATCGCGATATCTCTCACATTTAAAAGGGTCTACCTGCTTCGCAATTTAGCACAGCCCGACACCACACCATTGCGGGCTCTTCTTCTTCCCACAGCGCAACATACTACCACACAGCCTACAGATAAACCTCACAATTCTGAGTGCCGGTTTACCACCCGCGCACTGATTTTCATATCAGACAAGGAATCTAAAATATTCCGCACTACACAACCTACTTCACCAACAGAATTCTTCAACACCTAATACTGGTAGCAGCTTCCCGTTGATTCCTTTTAATAGTTGATCCATCATAAATGAGACTTGGCACCAAAGGTATTTGGCCACTAGTTCTAATTATGACGTCTTCTTGATCACTGAAGTACGGTTGACAGATTACTCTCCAAAGGATCAGATTTGTACAGCAGGCTATAATGTTTTCAGAGTAAATGGTATAACAAGAAGTGGCTGAGGCGTTTTGGCATTCGTCAAGCTGACGTTTACTGCAACAACGCACCAGCACCCTCTACCGGCCTCCATCTCCCGCTCATCTTGGTTTGCCATCTACATTCCCGGTTCTCGGCTTCATATTGGATGTGTTTGCCTTCCAGCAAACGAAAATTACCCTGGGCTCCCTCAACTTACGGATGCATTTCAGCACCTCTCCTTACTGCCCCCAAGGTTGAATGCAGTTTCTGGTGGCTTTAGCCTACCCGAGATAACTTGGCCCTCTTCGTCCGCACCCTCTAACATTTTACCGCCCTGACCAAGTATTGCCGTGGGAGGATGGATAGGGCACGTTCGCTTTCCTACAAGTAAGAACGGCTTTTAAGAGCGCATTTTTACCGACGGAATCCCTCACACAGTTGTTCCATTCTTTTAAGATTTTCGCGGTGGTGATCCTAATATGGTTACCTGCAGCAATTCCACTCACCCGTGGCCCATCTTGAAGTTGCACTGCGTCAAACCCACTCCTCCTCCTGACTGGAAGCTTCTACCAGCGATCATTCGACAAGCTGATTGGGGTGAGGTTTCCTCACTGACTATACACAACAGGCTACCGCTATTTCTTATGCACAGCCCTCCCGGGGTCCCCAGAAAATTACCAGCTTCTAACTGCAACAGAATAACAGGAAACCCCATGTCATCTCTCCGCAAGCAAAGTATTCCTAACTTCGAAAACTTTGTAAAAATACACACGACTTCGCAATTCTTGTTCAACTTATTCGCCTCACTTCTACTCCTCAAAGTATTGAAGAAACTAAGCTGCCCAACCAAGAACTAACGGCTCTGCTGCTATCATATAGATCTCTTGGACTGTCTTTACTGCGCGGTGGCGGAACCTCTATTAGTCATGGAGGTAAGCTGCACACAGTTACAACAGACAAAACATTTATCTCCACTCCAAGTCAAGTATTCCAGAATCCCTATCGTGACCTCACTTGTACAATATGGTCATGCAGCCAAACAAGCTTCGGGTGTTCCCCAGAAGAACTAAAAATATTATTATTCCGATCAGCCTCAGTGGTTAAAAGATTCCGTTTTGAAACAACTAACGGGAGTAAACCCGAACTGGGGGGCGAATCTGGATAATGTGTAAAGCAACCCCATGTGATTAGCCCCAAGAGGTGAAATAGTAAATATGAATAAATTTGGATAGGTTCTTTGTGGCATCATTCAGTTTTTCAACTGCGAATCCATAAGGCGCATGCAGTTTGTTTACAGTATTTGTTTATTGACGCTGTAATGTTATGCTTGTTGAGTCTTCATTGGTTAACCGGTCGTATATAAAGGCGTGCACAGGGCGGCGTCGCCAATAGGCCGTTGCTCTTGCAGCTGTTCGATTGGAAAAGAAAAGCGTACCCGTTGCGACTCTGCTGTGTTCCGGCTTTTGGTGCGGAGTAAATATCCAAAAATGGACGCATTCAAAGTGGATCTCCGAGAGTTCCAGAAGGCAACGCCCGAGTCTTTTTACGAATATTGTTCAGGGACCCAAGCATTGGCGAAGATGCTGGATGCAAAAACGCCGGATGGCGGACCATATTATTCCGTGAAATTCTGCTGTTTCCATCGAGATTGGAAAGGCTGCAAGTGCCCCGGGTAGTTTGCTACTCACTCGTAAATTAGTTTCCTTTAGACATTTCAATTTGTGCTGCCTAGCTTTCGTAAAGATTCTTTTCATAAGGTCATGCCACTGTGCCGCCAGCCGGTCAGTGGAACACTCGCATAGGTTTCAAGTGGGAGTTTAGGGTTCCAGGCACAAGTACTCAGGCTAACACACGAGCAAGGGTCCCGTGTAACGCAGCTGAATGGTAGTTCCAGAAACATATTGGATTTAAGATACAAAAAGTTGGAGAAATTCAACCTTCGCCTGAATATTCGGGGTTTCAGGTCTGTACAAGTAACACTTTCTAGAAGGTAGTCGTTCAGAGAGCCCAAACGGGGTTAAAGGGTTGCCTGGTGCACGTGGCTTTTTGGGAGAAACGCCCCATGGCCCATGGGTGAAGTTTGTTCTCTGTACACCTAATAGATCGGGAGCTATGTTCGAGGTTCGGCGATGTGCTTTCAGCGGATGCCACCTGCCAGCCAAACAGAGGTTGGTATATCCTGAGGCACATTATGTTAGTGGATAGAACTGATTAAGGTCGCAGCGTGTTTCTTGCTGTTCTGTCCAAACGGATGTGGTATTGGTTACCGAAGGGTGTTGAATTTTCTGCTCCGGGTCATCCCACAAATTTTGAGTTGAAGGACTGTTGTGTTAAATACAAGCTTGGCACAGTACAAAGCATTCTTGGAGGTAGCTGCTCAGAGGCGTGTGGTGTTCTGTAGGTTTCATATCACAAGAGATATGAAGCGTAGGTGTCGCAGGCTGTGTGCGTTCCCGACCGAATTTCCAGAGTTTTTTGGCTGCAATTTTTTCACGAAATCCGGGGCCGTGGCCTTACCACAAACCATATGGATGCAGTATGGGAATTCTGGGTGGGTTACTTTTTGTGTAGGACTCTGTTATTGGCTAATTATAAAAAACAGAGTTGAATGGTAAAAGAACTCCTGAAAACTGATCTGTCGAACCGTTCGACCGTGTTCAATGTGTACAGCGGCGTCAGTAGGCTTGTTCCGCCATTGAACGAAAGCAGCAATCATCAAGTAGCTGCGGATAAAAAGGCAGGTTGTATTGTGCATGCTTCAGTACTTTGGTTTTGGTCGCTGCTTGTGAAGTCAGATGGGTAAACGCGTGGTGTTTTGTTGCGGCACCTAAGTAGAAACTACTCCTACGGTGGGAATTTGCTAACCACATGTGGTTTATACGTAATAGCCAGGGTAAAACGACGGTGTTAACTTGAAAGTAATCTCGAGGTGTGACTTTTCATTCAGTCCCCGACGTGCACTCCCGTGTAGGCACCTTATGAGGGCAAAGAAAGACAAAACACCCAAAGCATGAAATGTCACTGAGTAGATAGATTCTTCGGAAATATCAGGGGCTAAAACTACCGAGACCTTTATTGCTCCTATTCGAGAAACAGAGACCGCAGTCTCCCGTCCATCTTGAGAGTCTTGAGATGATTTAAGTGTCGAGTCGTCGATTCAGCGGGGTTCATGCCCATGCCTGGTTGCCTCCCTAGCTTAAGTACCGCGAGTGCTCCATCAGCTGAGGTACGAGACCAAGCTGAAGGGCTTTTGACCTATGCCTATGGATCACACAGTATACTAGCCCAAGTTACAGTGGCACATGACGTACACCACAGTGATCTTACTTCTAGTTAGGCTGCCTAGCGCAGGAATTCCGTTTTTACTGATCAGAGTACACCTGTTGTGGTGCGTTTGGGCATGTTTTGAATGTATTTACCGATTCTTTACGTCAAATTCAGTGTCCTAGAAGATATTTAAGTTGCGCTGAGCACGCCGAGAGATAGAATTTTCAATAACGTCATTATTCAGTAGAGCTTGGTTTCCACTATCTTCCGCGTGCCCCGAAATAAACAGCTACTGCTTCAAATGCCCAAATATACGTTACCAATCATCACTCGATGGCAGGCGCATATCTCCAAAACATGCGGGAGTAAAAGCATTACGCGATAATAAATGATCAGCCACATCCAAGCACGAGCACGTTAACTCCCGTGCGGTCCACCTCAGGGGAGGGAACAGGTACTTCCGGGGGTGAGTGCACAGTGTAGGCAAGAAACACAGATGAGGGAAATAGTTTGAGTTACCCGAGCCAGCTGCACGCGGCAGCTTTCAGAAGCATCCGGAAGTCAACACGGGCCACCCACCATCCGGTGGCCAAGAGGAGGGGTTAGACGTCGCACCGTCGCCGATTCGGGAGGTTACCTGCAGCGTCTGCAAGAACGAGGAACTAACGGTAGATCTGCGAGTGGAAGTTCAGCGGGTTCGATGATGATCATTTGGACGATGGACACACTTCCGATGCGCTGCATTTCGCAACTAGGAAAACTGCAAGTGTGTTCACTGCGTGGCTCGATCACACAAACGCCGGAACTCGTGAACGAACACAGGGCCCTCTTCAAAGCCGCCACAATCTGACTAGCATTTTATTTTCGTTGCCTGCAAATTTGAGAAGTTGACCCGTGAGACTCCTTTCATGTGGGCAACACTGGAATGGAGTAAATAACGAACATTACACAGCTAACTAATAGTTTGTTTAACTAGGTGTTTCAAGGTTGCTACCGGAGGCGTTTGCCTACAAAGGTACTAGAGATGTATTAGACGATTTCATTAGAAGGAGCACTTGTTTTACTACTAGTTAGGGGCTAGGACAACATGAACAGGTTCATCTTAGCATCCTGCAATGTTGCAGAGTCGCTAGGGATTTAGAATGGCGCTTGTATATATCACGAACTTCACGGCCCGTGATTCCATGTGGTTTCGCAACATAAAAGGATAGTCAGAAATCACGGCGTCAGCAGTCATAAGTAAGGCAATGCAAACTCGGGGAGCCGGTGAAGCTTAACGCCATCACTTGGTTGGAGTGGAAGGTACAGGGCTGTTTGCATACGCGAGCTTGAGGTTCGAAACAGCGGTGAAAGTAACACTTTCCGGATCGGTAATTTGACCTTGAAGCACGGGTTTTTGAAAGACTCCTGGCTAAACTTCGTTTGCAGGGGACGTTGTGGGTGCACTCTTGCTTGAAAACCACCTGCGTCATTGAGCTGAGGGGCGGTGGACGTACAGCTAACGACAGCGTCTAGAGATGCAGTGGTGACGTTGACGTACGAGCGGGGTTGTGAGGCTTTGTGCCCATCACGAAAAAACTTTCACCTTGGAAAGGAACTTAGCTGAAATTCTCAAGTATTGGTTGCATCCGACATGCAAAAACTTGGAGCAGCGCGAACAAAGACTGATGGAGAGATGAAGTGGGTAAAAAGAAGAAAACATGGTTGTGATTTCAAGAACAATTTGTGTGCAGTAGAGAGTTTCTACGTGGGATATATATATATATATAAATATATATTGGTAGAAATAAGAGACTGATTTTGGACATATTGTGTAACCTAAGTACTAGTATACATGTTTTATCTTCTTACTTATGACTTCCCCACTAGCTGTTCTTATTTCCACTTTTCAGGAGCTTAAAGCAGAACGGAATAGCACTCCGTATTTCGGGGAATTTTATTGTATCTATCGAATTCATCGTATTAAAATGTGTATCAGGTGGTGTAACTTACTCCCCTTATCGATTTCCTTATTAAAAATTTACTATTGATCAGTCTAAAATGGTTACCAAACAAACCAACGTAAATCGACGCAACGAACAGGCACATCCGATGGACTTAATAATACGTTTCTGTGAGGCAATGCACGATCCTATAGCTAAGTGGGCAGCTCATCTAACATTCCATGCTTCACTGGATGGAAAAGAAATCACTGTCATCAGTTCCATCGGTAAGCCGCCTTAGGTCACGTCTGCCATCGGCCAATAAGCTCCAGAATGACAACCCGTAAACGCAGCTAGAAGGTTCTCTTTACGAAAATTGCGGTTTTTTTGACATTTGACCAATCGCAGTTTTCATTATTAGTACCACTGTCTTCACGAGTTTTGGATCTGATGATTTAAATATAGGAAACTCAAGCACGGGGAATACTATTCTTACTAGCGTCACAGTTTTCCACCGCATGCACACTCACCTCGTTGAAGCGCCTGCCTCCTGCTGTGAAGACCACACCGCCAAATTCCAACTACTTCTTTTGGACCCAGGAGTTTCCGCGTGCAGAGCAATGTGATGACCGCGGGTACTTAACATATACGTTACTGGGGTTTCATTCTGTGATAGAGCAAATCTAGAAACTCCCTGCACACACCCGAATTCACGCTCAGTGATAAACGATGGCCGGGGTCATTAAAATTTATGTTCCCGAAGTGCCATTCTGTTCAAAGCTATGACGGTTGGAAAACTACTTCTAAAAGAAATGGTCAGTATTCTCACAACCTAAAGTTTTCCTCAAGGAAACATCACTTTCTAGCTTTGTCATTCTGTCATAAGATGAGGGCCACGGACAGACTTTTCAAATAGGGTGTTTATTATTTATTGTTATTGATATTATTCATTACTAGTGTCCCCTTCCAAATAATTTAAAGCTTCATTGATTACAATGATACCCAGTCATCACAAAGTTAGCTAAGATATTAGGAGAATAATCGAATCGTTCAAAAAATAATTCCCCGCTGCTGGACTAATTTCAACCAACCACATCTCCCGACAAATGGCAGCCCTGGCGGCAACCATAGAAACTTCGGCAACTTGGACCGGCTTTGTGGAAAAATTCCTTTGCACAGATGCCAACCGGAAAGTCAGGGATCGAATTACCACAGATAAAACGGTAATATCAGCTGAAACAGTCATTTGGTGATGAAATAAGTTACGTATAAATGAAAGTGAAATAAATTCTGTTGGGCGTAACCAAAAGCAAAGAATATTATAAAATGTCGCTTAAATCATCAAATTTACACTGGTATATAGGGCCTAGCGCTACAAAATGTCGGCACCCATCTCACTCGCTAGCCACTTGAACGACTATGACCGTTGACAATTCTGATACGTTTTCCCGATTTATAAAAGACTTTCACGAAGGTCTCGATGAATTCGAAACCGATTGTCGAGAGTTCCAGCAGTGCACAAGTACCAGCTTTTACAATTACAATGCCCGAACATGAAAACAGGCCGAAAAGCGTCGGCTAACAATTAGCGACGGAATGAAATATCATTTCGTGAAATATTGTTGTGTCCATCGGCGCGGAAAGGGTGGAGGTGGTTCAAGGTTAGAATAATTATATGCTAATGTTTGACTTCATTGTAGATAAAAAACCTGGAGTGCGGAGCATTCGTCACCTTGGTCGCCCAAGGAACTGGATATCGTATCGAGAAGTGGTGCATGGTCCAAGGTCATAGGTTCCAAATAGGAAATCCTAGTTTGTATGTAGCTAACCAATGGCTGACAGCATGTCAAGAGTCCATGGTGTTTTGCTTAAAGGATACTTTCTATAATACAGCTGAATTAAGGGACCATACTAGTCGCATGTTCAATAGGCGTCTGAATAGCATGGACTTCCTGTCTATACGTGTTCGTCACTGTCATGATGTTCGTGGTAATGTAATTAGGGTAAAAGTGTTACTGGATGGTAAGGGCATCAGCCAGGTAATACACGAGGAGAACATAGTTAGGTTCCTTCTTTTCATACCCAGCGAGATGATTCCGGTTGCTCGCAGATGCAGCCAGGTGATTCTAGCTGACGCTACCCATCAAATGAACTGCGGAGGGCAAATATTATGGCACGCAATTATAGTGGAAGAAACAGGCTTAGGTCGTAGTATACTGTATACATTGCTGCCCAATGAAAGCACTGCAAGCTACGGACAAGCCGTGAGTTTTCGGCGTGAATAGCTGTCCGCTACTGGGGAATGTAGAACAATAGTGGTAGATCGTGGTCTGGCTCAGTTAAATGGGTTCAAGATTCACTATCCTGAAGCCCAGATAGTGTTCTGCCAGCTTTACGTGTTGCAAGATATGCGGAAACAGTGCAACCATCTCCGGTGCAACCTTCACCGGGGCCCGTTCAAACCCCATCGTGGTAGTTTCATTCACCGTTACCACGTCAGCCGTCCGAACTTTTGAAAAGAGCGCCTTTGAAATGGCACAAGTGGGCTTGTATGGTGCAATAGAACCTTTGGTTTCCTCGTTGGCACTGCAATTTCGAGCTGCCAGAGAGCTTTGGAAGTTTTCTGCGCAGCCACTAGATATTGGTAGCTTCGTTATAAATCACCAATGATTAAAACCCCTCGATCTTTCACGCTATTTACTTAAGAGATTTCTCACCCCTTGCCCCGGTGGTCCCAGCTGCCTTAACAGGCGTATCGATCCGTCATTCGTCCGATGCAGGCATTTGTTCACATTCAGTGACAGAACTCAATCTACAGACCACTGGCAAACTCCGTTCAGGTCTCGCTGAATGGAATCGCCCGATATGGAAGCGACCGCCCTGACCCAGCCCGCAAATACGAATGCAGGGCTCTCCAAGCCCAAGGCGAGGTAGCTTACAAAGGTTACAATTAGTAGAGGCCACAGCTTTGAACCATGGGGCACGCCGCTGTGCAGGAAGCCAGATGGTGAAACACAGTCCACTTCTCCGACCTGGAAGCTTCCATCTGTGATAGAATTCCTGACCCAGAATGCAATTTGGGGGTTTAACCCAAAGGAGGCTAGTTTGTTAAGCAACAGGTGGTGATCTAGTGAGTCCAGCTCTTTTTGTAGTTCAGACAACGTATTTCCGCATCGTTCTCCCTGTCTAGTCTACTGGTTAACTCGTCAATGAAGTTAAGTAGGTTGGTCAGGCATGACCAACGTCTTATGAAACCATGTTCACTCGGTACCACTAGAAAATTGGCCGTTATGCCTATTGCTATCCCGTCCATCGAAATTCCTCACTTCATCTTAGAAGCTCCTGAGGTGAGGCTCATAAGGAAGTAGTTCCACCAACCTTCCCTGCCCCGGCCCTAGTGAATGTGGCACACTATGGACCTCATCCGAACCTTCGGATAACACCCTCCTCCGGTAATACGTTACCAGTGCGTTCAGAGATTTGGGTAAGCACGTCAGCTAGCGGTTTCGGGGTGGCCGGGTGGAAACCATCGGGCCCCGTCGTTTTGGATGGCTCAAATCGGCCTAAGGCGGTGGCTACCTCCAAGAAGTCTGTTACGACGTCCTCCACGGTTGGCACGAGGGTCGAATAGTCTAAGGTTCGAATCAGTAGCCACTGTCCACTCTGTAAACCGGTTCGAAAAACGGCATGAGTGCACCCTACTTACCGGAGCTCGTTGTGGCGTGCCTCCCTCCGTCGTGCTTTACGTCACCCACGGATACTATCAGGGCCAACTCCGAATGTACGTAATTAAAATACTGCCTGGGTTGGTTTAGGCTGTCCGCGTTTGTTCTTCAAGCTTTCAGTGGCTACCGGTTCCTCCGTGTTTCGCCCACGCTACTTTTTCTCCTTCAGCTCCCTGCGGACTCGACCGATCCACCACGGCCGGGACCCCTCGCCTTAACATCCTTCTGAGTGGGACTTCTCGGTCTGTCGAACGTTCTATATCATCGCAAATGGGAGCCCACTTTACCCACCCTCCGGTCTACGGCCTCTTTAACCCCTGAGAAAAATCTTGGGCAAACTTGGAAGAGCAAAGCCTGAGCTTGTCTTGGGCAAAAGGACACCCCGGTGTTGGCCACTAGCCTCGACACAGCGTGGTGGCCCTATTCCTAGCGGATCCTCCAAGGTTAGGTTTGCAATATCCCTTGGGTATCTCGTGGTTGCCAAATCTATGACGAAGGGCCTCCATCCACGAATTCACCATGATTCCCCCCCCCCTAACCTGTTGCGTCAAATCTTTCCTGTGCGGTATACAATCAGTGATGAGCCAGATGTCCTCTCGGGTGCTTATTCGTTAATCCACTCCACTTCAGTAGCCTTGAAATCTCCCGACACTAGGGCCCTAGGAGCGGAGTTCGTCAAGTTTTCTGTAAGGCGAAGCAGATTTGAATCTTCCTCGAGGCCAGAGGTTGGTATATCCAAGCCATTGTTAGACCCACGCGGTTCAAACTAACTTGGAAAGCTGAGCCCGCAAGTTGCGTAAGTTGAGTCGGGTATGCTAACTTTGAGCGCACTGCTATTCGGTGAACAGCAAAGCACCTCCTCCCTGTGCTTCCTGCCTGTCCATTCTGCTCAGAATGGAATTTGGTGGACAAAATCCCCGATAGCTCAACCATGTCTCAGTGGTTGCAACCAGGTCGAATTCAAGCGTATGGGCTTCTTTTTCCAACCACCTGTTTTCTAAGGTGACTGCACTGGTGCACAGGGCAAGTAGCTTTGATGACCCTTGAGGGACTCTCAGTTTACCGGGGGATGTGGCTACATCGGAACTCAGCTCCCAGCTACTTTTCATTTTTTGAAGTTTGGTTCGGGGTTGCGCGCAGGACGCTTGCTTTAGGAGGGGGGATTATGTTGCGTTTACTTGCGGTCGATCAGTGCGAGCCCCGACCAGATTGCTTACTTTCGTAGACGCTCTGGCTCTGGTGATTTTCTGCTTCCCATGAGGACTTGGTGCATGAGTATTTTCGTTTATTACAATCCTCGTGACTTGGGTCAAAAGTTTCAGGCGGGGCACTCTCACTATCGTGTACTGCAATTCGACTGTAGTGGAAGGTAGTGACCGAACGTTCAAACCACTGGTTGCACTGCTGGACGGCTGTGCCCTGGAACCTTTGGCTCGGCGGCGATGGAACCATTCTGAGCGGATATGATACGGTCAACTGCAGCTCAAAGGTGGTCTCTATGCCGGAGACCAAAAAACTGGGCCATAACCGGTCTGGGCAATTTCGTTTCCCTGTCGCCCGTCCCGGCACGTTTGCCTATCCGTAGGGCTTGCTTAATCGCGGTGGCCCAGAATACCAACCATCCGCAGAGGGTTTGTTGTGTTAAGCCTCATTACCAGCTCCCTCAATTTACCTTTGTTCGTTGTGAGATCCGTGGTGTTCTTTACTACTTTGTTTCTATGTCCCCAAAAGGCTGCCTCGGATAGTTATTGCAGGCAAGTGAGGGAAGAGTACAACTGACGTCTGCGATTCTCTGAGGCTTTGACCCTTCCAGTCACAGCCAGGATTTCACCAGGGAGGCTAGTGATATCCACCGATGAAGTCGTTCCCACCGTTTCCATTTTTAACTTGCAGTTCCTCCTTGACTTTCCAGGTTTGACACCGGATTTTGTACTTCACCTTGATGCCGAGCATAATCAAGTTACTCCCTCGTGAGGATCCTTACGAGGCTGGCCTTTTTCACTATTTCTTGCTGCCCAATGATCGAGTAAAACCTTCTGGCTGCTCCTCCTCTTCGGCTGAGCACTCAGTTAACACCAAAATCTCAGGCACAGCTGTACATTTTAGTGAGTTGTTTGCACTGACAACGCAGGACTACGCTCTGCTAGTTGCACTGCCCTTGTATAGAAAATTCAGTCCATGCTCGAGGGATGACTTCACATCGAAGCTTATTTCGCCTGCACCTACGGCTTTGCTTTGGAGCCGCGAGAGAAGGAACTACAGACACGCGGCGCAGTTCCAAGACAAGAGTTTGTGTCTGCGGTACAGACGATCATACACCTTGAAAAGCTCCCCATAAAGAAAGTGGAACCACGTTTCACATACGTCACACTGGAAGTCATTATCTGCCCCGATAGTAAAACGCGTGTTGTTCCCGTAGGCACTCTCTGGCCCTTTGTTTCGACGAACCGGCAATATTTTACTTGCTATTTAAATTGTCGGGATCATGGTGAAACCACAGTTTTTTGGTCGGGGGGGCCAACTAGCTGAAAATGAGAGAAAATATATTGATAATATAAACTTCCTGTCCTGTAATTCTAAAGGCGCATGACTACTCACATACCGTACATGGTAGGACTGAATCACCGGAAATGGAAGCAGCCATGTGCCCTTATGAAAGCTGGCCCAACAGTGACTCACGCCTTGCGCAGACCACTGGAATCGGGTTGTTTATCTCTGTGGCACATAGGGCTTCTAAGCTCATCCGGACTAAGTCCCTGTTTCACAGGATTGTCCTCAATGTGATATCGGTAACCAGCACACTTCCTCGACGATTTCAGACGACAAGAGACTTTTGTTCTTCACACAGGTTCAAGTCACTGGTGTAGTTCGAGTTGTTTTAAACTGAGCTGACAGAGAGGGTTCTAAGAGCTACAATAGCTGAACTTCCAAGAAAGCAGCCCAGGCAGCGCACTGCCCATCCCCGTTGGGTACTGCCCAAAGGAGTGTTAGGTTAGCGCAGGATTACGATACTTTTCAAAGTAAATGGCATTGATCTTGCCAAATTGCGAGACATGGTTTAAGTATATATATACATATATATAACTACAGGCAGCGAATTTTGTGTGACATTTCGCACGCTTTTTGTTTCACTGTGTGTACCCGCGGCTAGGTGGCCCTTACTGCTTTCGCCTACTGTTTGTTCGCAGGTGAGTGTTTTCAACGGTGCTTACTTACGGTCATTATAATAATTACCCAAACGTCATGAATAAGTATCGTTTAGGCGGTTTATATTGTTTCGTCGTCTACTTATTGCATTATGGTCACTATCGGATTGAGGCATTTCATAATTCATATAAAAGCCGAAGTTTATTCCAAAGCTGTCAGCCAAAGGCAACAAGTAGTTCCCGGGAAATAAATAGCGTTTATAAAATGGTTACCTGTCAAAACCCACTCTGCTTGTCGTTTCTCATTCCAGTGTGAAACATTTTGTTGTCCCAAAAGAGGGCAGGTGGAAGAGGTATAGGAGGAAGATAATGGAGCTTGGCGCCATGAAGAGTCACATTTTTCACGACTCCAGGTTGCGGGAGAACAAAACTTCTTGTCTTAGGGAAAGAATCCCGAAGATGCAGTTACAATGGGTTTATTTATTTGAGTCAGTTAAACCGCAGTTACAACCAGCAATTTCAGCGTAGTTCTTGAGAAGGATTCACAAAAAGCCGGAAGTACAAACAGAGGGGTGCAAGGGGACTTGATAAGTGGGGACACACTTCCCACAGCTCGCACATCAGTGAGGATCTTCTCAACAGGTAAGATGGTATAGCTTTTATATGGAGTTTATTTTCAAGCCACCAGAGATGTGAAACTGGGAAGAAATACATCCATAAATGTAAACGTGGATACGACGCAACGGTCACTGACTGATCTACTCGTCATTGCAAACTTGAGCATACAACGGCGACGCGAAATACTTTTCTGTGTGGGCCAGTTTGTGCCGGGTCCCCCATGTGATCCATGGGATACATCCCGTACACCACGTTCATGCGAGAAAATTCAGTTGGACAGGGAATATATACTCACACTGAACTGAGAGAGGGAATGAATTTACGCCCAAGCAGCTTGAGTATTGTTCCAAATTCTGTCAATCTACACCTAAATAGATGGGTTGTCGTGGTTTCTGGCACCTTCCGTTTAGTTGCGACCGATTTCGGTAAAGATAGTGCGCCAGTGTGCCGGCAAATTTTGACAGTTGGACTTTATAGCGGTATGAAAAAACCGTGTCCAATACATGAATATTTGTGCCACACAGTGAAAGAACCAGAAAAGCTGAGAAATGGCCTGAAATGCGGCAGCTCTTGCATGCAGTGCTGCTTGAGGGCCGTTATCTAAGATACACCTGCCAGGGCCTTTATTCGTTCATTCAGAAGCTTTGCCCGTCATTTTGGCTGTGATAAAGGCAACCAACTCGGTGTGCATATAGAGGGGGGATCACTTTCCCCGTCGCAGAGGACACCGCACAAAAGGATGAGAAGTTTCTCACCGGAAAGTGTTGCCTTAACCAAGTGGGCGTCGCTCCGTTCCTAGCCCTACCCATCGATATTTTCACTTCCTTTCCGCCGGATTGTATGAATTTGATATTCCCGGGGTAACACAGAAACTACACCCCCACCTGGCTGGAAGGAGGTCATCTATCACGTTGCCGCCTGAGTAGATCGGCTACGGAGAAACATGGCGACCGAATTCTGGAAACTCACAGCACTTAAACTTTTGGATTCATACGCTAATACCGACACACGCGTGATATCAAAAGCTGGGGGATAATGGAAGTTTGTCGATTCCCCCTCCACTTAGTCCTATATGTCTGCCTGATTTATTACCCCATGAATTATATGGATTTTTTCTACTTTTATTTGTTTCTGTTTATACCTTTTCGCATCCCGTACACATGTCCGTTTGTTAGACTTCGCACACTGCATTTTGCGCGTTTTGTGCAGAAGGCAGGATTGTATGGCCCCAATTCAGTTGC
Organism: Fasciola hepatica; assembly: GCA_948099385.1. Lineage (NCBI taxonomy): Eukaryota > Metazoa > Platyhelminthes > Trematoda > Plagiorchiida > Fasciolidae > Fasciola > Fasciola hepatica. The sequence goes on from CANUEZ040000182.1 coordinate 13,869,979, forward strand.
ACACAATGTCCGTCTTCTGACCCATCTGTCGAAGGATGTAGGAAGACATGGAATTTTGGACAGCTTCTCGTGCTTCCCTTATGAATCTCATTTGGGCAAGCTAAAATGTTTGATAAAGTGGCCGGCTAGACCAGCATAGCAACTGTGCAAGAGCTTGCACAGAGTGAACACCGTTCACTTTCATCTCGAAAGACCATTCGTTCTAGATGACACGCTCTCGAAAAACCCCCGTTCGTGTGCCGCCAACGGGATATTTTTTTCTGAAGTACTTTCCAATAATATCATCGGGACAGACAGTAAACCGGTGATCGCAGTAAATATTTCGAAAGATGAATTTTATTTCAAGTATTCCGATACCGTCAGGGGCCTTTTGCACACACGTTGCTTTCAAGGCGCTTATCCCTCTTTTCAGTGGACGGATTGCAGTGCGATATCCCTACAGCTCCCATTCACAGTCTAATATAAAAGGTTACCATTTTCGATCAACTTGTCCCATGTTTGCGTCCCTATTTTACATACCTTTTTATAATTGTGTTGTTACGACTGCCGGTCTTTCTATGTATCATATATATATATATATATGCATGGCAGTTTGCTGTCCGTGGCAAGCACCGACGAAGATGGCATCTGTTTTCTTTGGTCAATCAATTTTATTTACATGAACGTCGAAGTGACGTTCATAAAAGACAACTCGTGTGCTGTGGTTCACAGCCATTGGATGATTGATGGCCTTCGTTTCAGGTGGTCATGGACTAGAAGTGAAGGCGCGTACCGGAATATTGCTGCTCTCGGGTGCGGCACTGCCCGAGTTGGTTCCTGTACAGGAGTTTGTGGAGGTGTTCGCCGCACGTAAAGGTTTTTAAACGCAACTTCGGGGACGCTTTCATTGTTGAAAGTGGGCTAGTAAACAAATCGCCCCTCTGCAACACAGATGACGCTGCGCCGCAAACACTGTATGGCCGACGCTACTCAATTTGTAGGGGGTAGGAAAGGCTAGGAGTTAACACTGCTTAAAGGCTACCAACATGTTTGGCGTCCGATGACGGTTTTGAATAGGCGTGTACATGGTTTGTGATTTACCCCCAACCCGGTTCGTATAAAATCACCTTATTTTCACAAAATTGAGGCACGTTGTATTAAAGGGCAACCTATTCCTGATGTATGATCTATTCTCAGCAAGGATACGGAGGGAAACTTTTTCAAACTCTGAACGTGTATATTCGTAGACAACATTTCTTGTCGTCCCGGATAATATCTCTATGAAATAGCAGTTAAGGCAGTTGGTTTCCGCCAATTAAAAGGCATATTTATGACTGTTCTGCATGCGGACGGTTAAATCTTCAGCTTTATTAGCTAGTATCTCGTCCAATGTCGCTCCTCAACGCAAACGTGAATGACTTTGTCCCAATACAAACTGTCCTCCACCTATTTCATCAACATTACCACTTTTTGGCACGCATCGAAACTTTTCGCTTGCTGCTCGTTCCGTAGGGCATTCTTGGGATTTAGTTAGTACCTGCCATCCGGAGTACTAAGTTAGTGAGCCATTTGCAATTTCTAATCTTTTGCAGATCCTCGAGTAACGATATATCATTTCGTCAACTTTAGCCGGTAGTATCTCAAAACTTTTAATCAGTTTTTGCATTTTTCACACTGAAACAGTATTTTCCACTTTGTGAATAATTTCAGTTTATTAAACAGTGTGCAATATGAGAGACCCGAATTTTTGATGATGAGATAGATGCACTTGCCTTTTCGTTCCCACCTTTCAAGTAAAGTAACCCAAAGACTGAGTTCGCACTGTTAGAATCAACCTTTGTCCCGAGTGGTGTGACTGCAGGAAGTAGTAGGCTTCCCTGCATGGTCGCATTTCTTCATCCGCCAATCGTCGACAAAGTACGAGATGTGTTAGAATCTAAAGAACCCAACCCTCACGAACGCATAAAAGCAGCGGTCTCTATCTGGATTGGCATGTCCAACAAACAGTGAGTTTTCCGTTTGTTTGCAGGTCCACAGCTCGGAGATTGCAAACCTTTGCAGCTGCTTAGGCACATGTGGACTCTTTTACGAACTGTTATGATTGATAATAGTCCCCCAAAAGACGTTCGATCCCAACGTCTTCCCAGAGGCATACAAAGGGTTCTTTGCTTGTCCACGGAGGAATGTTTCTAAAAGCTGGCCGAGGCAGCCAACAAAATTAGGGAATCCTACGAGCCAAAGTTCGGTCAGGCGATTTCCCTACAGACTGAGTCCGTTATTGCCTCCTCAACAGCCACTGTGCACGACCTTGCCAAAATAATCGAGGCTCCTATTATGTCGTAAGTTGGACACCTAACCAAGGTATCACCTAAAAGACGGAGTCGCCCAAAACAGATCGCCCGGCAGGAGCCGTATAAGAATTCTGGTTCGGCCGTCATCAGCTGAAGCTCTTTGTTAGTACCATCAGAAGTATCATTTTAGGGCACGGTACTGCACCGCACCTTGTGCCATAGCCCCAGCCAGTCAGGGAGACGAGGACGCCAGTGCGCAGCTGCGACAGACGCCACTGGCCGGGATAGTCGCCTATTCTACATAATCGATCGTAATTCAGGGACACGCTACTTGGTAGATGAAGTCGTTGAAGTAAGCGTCCTCCCACCTTCAGTTCAATCTTCAGGTAGGTGCCCCTTCTCTGAATTACGAGCGGCTAATGGTGCCTCTATACAGAATTATAGACAAATTTCGAAGACATTAGACTTCGGTCTTCAGCGAAACGCCCTCTGGACTTTTTTGATTGCGGACGTTCAAAACGCCATATATGGCATTGGTTCCCTGTAGGACTTCGATCTCTTGGTTGATTCTCACCACAAATGTCTTGTGGACCTTGTCATCAATCTATCCTCGGATGAGATTTTGGTTGAGTGTAACCTGATCAGTCCTGTTTTACTTTAGTTGACCGAGTCGCATTTGCTCGGTGACGTACCATATGCATACTCGAAGGTGCTGCACCCACCGTCCGTGCCACCTGCTATGACCGGCTCAGTAGGACATCGCGTTAACAACTCAAGCCCTCCGGTCTTCGCTAGTGCACGTCTGCTCGCACCCGACAAGCATAAAGTCACGCAAGCTTAGTCCGAGCGCATGCTTGAATATAGTATTGTTCGTGCATCAAATAGTCCCTGGGATTCGCCGATTCGTTTTATCCCTAAAAGGTCAGTCGATTGTCGACCACGTTGAGTTTATGGAGCCCTAAATAAATCAGCTGCTCTAGATAGGTACCCCATCCCACGCATTCACGACATCACGGCCAATCTCAAAGATAATCGTGTTCTCTCCAAAATAGATGTGTTACGTCCTTATCACCATATTTCCATAGCAGATGAGGATACGCCCAATGCAATGGTAACAACACCCTTTGATCTTTTTGAGTCTCTACGAATGTCATTTGGTTTAAGCAAGGCTGCATAAACTTTCCAGCGTTTTACTGACCACGTTAGCAGGGTTTCAGGTTTTGTTTTCGATTACATAGACGATCTGCTAGTAACTAGTCGATCTGAAGATGGGCACAAGCAACACCTACATAAGTCTTTCGAGCGTTTGGCCGCGAGTGGTAAAACCATCAATGTGGACTAAAGTATCTTTGGCCAGACTTAAGTCGAGATTTTATGCCACATGATCGACGAAAGTAATAATGAACCACTATAAGAAAAATTATGAGCCGTTCGTGACTTTCCGCTGCTTACTTTGCCAGTTCACGCCGGTAGTTTCAACGGAGTGATAAGCTATTATCGGCTTTTCCTCCCAAACTGTGAAGACTTAATGCAGCCGTTGACAGACTTACTTCAAGGCACTAGAGCTGGTCCCATAGAATTACCCGGAGGAGCCTTGACTGTTTTTATTGCAGTTAAAGGAGCATTAGCTTCTGCTTATTTGCTGACTGATTTCGACACCGAGGTTCAATTGAGTTTAGACGCCTGTGCCTCCGACAAATCCACAGCCGGTGTGCTACCGCGGTGGCTTACATCACGATGGAAACCACCAATCATTTCTCTCGCCGTCTTCTACCGCCTAGTGCTTAGTATTCTGCGTTAAGCCAGGAACCACTTTCTGTCGACGGTGCTGTTAGACATTTCCGATATATTCTCGAAGGCAGACAGTTCATCACCTCTATCGATCACAAACCATTGACGCATGCTTTTCAGAGCCGAACCGATAAACACTCGCCACATGAGTTACGCCATTAGGACTTCGTGGCATGATTTTTCAGTGATGTCAGTCACATCTCTGGCGCTGACAGTGTTGTGGCTGACGCTTTTTCTCGAGTAGATGCTATTTCCATTTAGTCGCGGGCCATAGACCTCGAAGCTTTGGATGTAGCCCGACATTCGATATGGGACTTCATAGATCCAAGCCAGATTGCATCAGTCAATCCTTCGGAGTTTTTCCAGCCTCCTCCTTGGGCTCGACAATGTGTGACACAGCTTTGTCGCATCTATGCCCCGTCGCAAACACTCCTTGGCGCAGCACAATTTTCCACATTTTGCGTGACTAAGCCCATCCCGGCATCCCAGCCATCACCAGGCCAGTCCCAGATGGGTGCGTCCGGCATGGCATGCAAAGAAATATTCGTAAATGGGCTCGTTCATGCTTTCACTGCCAAAGACTGAATATAAGTAGACATACCGTGGCTACACTAGGCCAATTTTCGCATGTGTCCTCACGGTTTTGTCACGTTTACATAGACATTCTTGGTTCTTACAGCCCTCTCAAAGGTTTCTGTCACTTTCTTACTTTATTCGACCATTCCACCCGTTGGCCGGGGGCCGCTAATGACGAAACAGGAACCGTAATGGCTGCTTTTATGGAACTTTTGGTTTCATTAAATGGGTGCTCTGCGACGGTAACTACTGACTGCGGCGTGCAGTTGGAGGCATATCGGTTTGGAGAAACATTGCTTATGGTAGACCGTCACTGTTCTCGTATAAAAGCATATCACCCAGCAGCCAACGGTGTGGTGGCCTTTTTTATCGGTAGCTCACAGCTTCTGTCACCGCTGCTGGCAGCTCTAACTGAGGGCAGACATTCCCAATCTTTCTCTTGGGTTTTTTCCACTTTTGAACCTGATATTGCCGCGTTAGGTGCGGAATCAGCTTACTGTAGCACCCCTCAGTTACCCGGGGGTTACTTACCGTAGTCCACGTAAACGACGACGTTTGTTTTCCATTTGCTCAACAGCTGGCTGCACAGATGCACCGTTTGCAAGTGCCTCCGCCGTAACTACATTCACCATCGACATATATTCCAACCGATCAGTCCATCTGAGTCCACGTCTTCATACGCGTGGGTAGTGCTGAGAAATTGCTACAGCGGCGTTCTGAAGGTCAGTACAAGGTGCTCGAGCCAAGCAACTGAGTTTACCTCATTGGGGGAAACGGCAAACATGAAAATACATCAGTCGACAGTCATAAGTTTGCGCAACTTGACAATAGTTTAGGAGAGGAAAAGCTGCTGGACGATAATGTGCCCGAACCTCATTCAGAGAAGTCCGAAACTGTGGAGCCGCGGCGAACGACGCCATCTGGCCCTCAGCTGCACCAGGAAAAGCTTCTAGTAGACAGCGCTAAAGTTTTAACCCTACTTGAAGTAGTTTTCATGGTTTGACGTTTTATAACGCCATTCTGAAAACCAGAAAACCAGTTCGTCCGTTTTAAAATTCGCGCCCTGTGCTGACCTACCGGGAAAGTTCCTTTCATTTCATTTTTACTTAAAGCCGTCTGCCTACGCGTTTTATTTTCCTCCTCCATTGCAAGCACGGGCAGGGTGAATAGAGGAACTCCCGCAAAGCCGAGCTGGGTTATGTTGTAAGGTACACACATATATTTCTTCCGCAAAAACTAGGTGAGGGCTTCGTGGATGACCGCTAAGCCCAGGAGCATTTCAGTGATTCTCCACCGACGGCACGAGACACCTGGGGCTTTTTAATGGTTTATAGACCATCGCTGACATATGAGGAGATTGATGCTAACGGAGGACTGTGAGCGGTACATCTTGAAGTAGATCCAAAGGTCGCCAGAGAGCTCCCTTCTGGGGGTAGTTGCTGTTGTCATCTGAGGATGAAAAACATGACCGATTACCACTTGGCCTTAAGCAGTTTGTGTGTCGTTCGGCGCCATAGGGCTGCGAGTCATTTGTCTGCTCAGCGCAAAGACAATTAATTTCTGCCGATTAAAAGGCGTATTTATGACTGTTCTGCATGCGGACGGTTAAATCTTCAGCTTTATTAGCTAGTATCTCGTCCAATGTCGCTCCTCAACGCAAACGTGAATGACTTTGTCCCAATACAAACTGTCCTCCACCTATTCCATCAACATTACCACTTTTTGGCACGCATCGAAACTTTTCGCTTGCTGCTCGTTCCGTAGGGCATTCTTGGTATTTAGTTAGTACCTGCCATCAGAGTGTTAAGGATTTTTCTCTCCTATAAAGTCACGTCTCTTCTCCATTCTGGCGTACTTGTATATGTGCGCAGTTATGGATAGATTCATTCTCCCTCTTTCCACAAATGTATGCGCAAATCACACTTCTGCGTAAATTATAAAACCAACAAAGCTAGTAGTGATGTATTGATGTATCCACATTCATATTATGGGGTTCATTCACTATTTGGGAAACATTTACCTTTATAGCCCTGGAGTCTAAAAAGTAATTCAAGGGAACTAGGCTTGAGCCCAAATGTTCCCAGATCTTGCCATTTTATAATAATAATAATAATAATAATAATAATAATAATAATAATAGTTGTATATTTCGGATGCGCCCGAAGCATGCTAGAATGCATGATCAGATGATTATAGTGATGCCGGAATGACAATTCACAAAAGGGTACAACAAGTGCATGCAGAGTATCAGAGAGAGTGTTACAGTGAACTAAAACTGTAGTAATGCCCGGCAAATTTGAAGGTCAAGGTCGAATGATGTCAGTTAGTCCAGAGTACATGCATAAGTGGTATATGAAATAATTACCACTAGTGGAAATTCGAACATATTGAAAGGAAATGTTTTTGGTGCGCTACAGAATATGAGGGGCATATGGATAGAAATCCCGTCGAAGCGTTCGGTGAATTATTCACTTTACTACAGGCATGTCAAGAAGTATTAACATGGAAATATTTCAGTCTGCAAAGATGGTAGTATATAAAGTGGTGGCTGTATACTGGAGGAATCATATATGTTGCAAACAATTGCGTACTTCTTGGGAGGGATACTACCAGAGTGATGGTGGCAGGGAACGGCCGGAGTAAAACAGGTGAGCGTGCGGCAAGTTGTTAACTTTATGTAGGGTTGGTATGAAATGTCAAAGCGGAAGTGGAAGACTAATCAATATTGACCGTGTGGTTACGTCCATTATACAGGTGTTCAGTTCTGCGAGAGGAAAGGTAAAGTAATCCACAGATAAGTGTACGTCAATAGATGAATGCTGTGTGGTATGTACCATGCAAAAATAACAGATCAATAAAACTGCACAGGTATATCGCGGGAAGCGGCCGTGGATCAACGAATACGGAAATAAAATGTATCGGCCGGTGCAGATAGTGATGTGATTTAGAGGCTGCATACGGGGTCAGTTTCGGTAATATAACACGAATGCAACATCTGGAAAATCAAAGGTCTCGATAACGGTGATGGTATAGTAAGTAGACGGTGAGTGTCACATTTCTAATGACCAATTTGACAGGTGTAACAAATGATGGGAACGGAGCGGCGATGCAGCATGGGAAGTGTATCGAAGACGTTCAATCGTGGAGGAAACGCAGTGATCTACAGAGCCCGAACACTCGATGAAACAGCATTGCGGATGCGATCGGATGGACCGATAAAGAGTGCAGGTAGTTACTAATTACTTCGCTGCCCACTGGAGGACTACTGAAAGATATGTCAGCGCCGGACGTTTTTTTTGGTGACCGATGAAGCAATGAACAGTGACAATAAAGGTGCCAGTGTTTGAACAGTATTAGCGGGTTCTAACAAGGAACGGGCATAATGACATATGGGATTAAAATGAGTTGTATGAATGCAGTGAGATCGAGTAGTCCAGGTTCAAGAAGTCCGATGGCGGGAATCTTGGGGAAAGCGATCGTGAGACGGGTGAAAATGAAGTTGTGTGTAAATCTCGTTTGTCCTGTCCAGCAACAGAGGGTCCAAGTTATTCCTGGGAAGTGGACGGCGACAATCGTCCTTAGAGTGCAGGTTCTGAAAACAAAACGGAGAGGGCTGCAGTCTAGCAATTTTACCAGCTGTGGGTTAGGGGAGAAAGACAGAACACCAATATCATGCCAGTAACAGAAATGGGTGGTCGCGACGTTGAGGTCTTGTTTTTTGGATTAAACAACATACGGAAAGCGAAGAAGACCGGTACTAGTGACTAATTCTTGTGAGGCTTAGTGAGAGTTACCAAAAAAGCAAGGAAGCGAGAATAGGCGACACTGGGGGCAAATACTTATGTGTAGTTCGACGAATGGTTTATGGAAGACCACATCGATTGTGGCGATTCGTTCATCAGAACGAGGCCTGGAATCTTGTGTTGAAATAGGGTCTCAATGAGTAAGTAGTTAAAGCGTGGATGAGACTGGTACCTTGAGGACCATATTATATATGCTGCTATGTATTTTCTAGCATTATAAATGCTCTTGTACCTGGCGGCAGCTGATAAAAAAAAGAAGAACCTAACCGACTATGGTAAAATCTGACAGCATGAAAAAAGAATCACCAGAGTAACGGTGGCCAGTAGGGGGTCGTGGTCAGAAGCGTTGAAAATAGGAAGTGGCTAGACAAACACGTGGAGTGTGCTGTTGACAGTCATGGAGTATAGGTTGGACTGCTTTTATTTGCTAACTATAATACAGAATGCTCCTTACCATCGGTTGGTACTGAACAAAGTTGTTAAGCTTTTGGTTAGTATCCCAGGCCCAGTTCGTAGGCTCGGGTAATAGACATGTAGGGATCATGCATACGGATCAGTTTTTGGACAGTTGGATGTTTATTTATTTCTTTTTTGAATAATAAAGAGGCCGAAGACATTGACCTAAGTTGAGGTGGGAGTTTGTTCCAGAGGGAAGAATATTTAACAATAAAGAAGTTTGACCGCATCGCAGTCCTGGATACTGGAATCAAGACCATAGAGTCCCTATGTCGTAAAGAATAGTTGGAGGGAGTTTTGACCTGGAGGGCTGAATTGCAAGATGTACGTTTTACAATATTGCAAAAGAAAGACAGATTCATTCGTGGACGGCGCAGCCATAGGGGCTCTAGGTGCAATATTTCACATCTTTCCATATAATTTAAAGGCGAGGAATATCCTAGTAGTTGTTTGGTAAATCTACGTTGTACATTCTCAATTGCAAATCTGTCAATCTGCCGCATGTTAGAAAAGACGACAGTGCAATATTCCAGAAGTGGTCTGACATGAGTTTTAAAAATGCTTAGCTTGCTCTCTGTACGACTGAAGGTTCTATTAATCAGACCAATTAGCCGTCTAGCTTTAGCAACCTGCACGGCCGAATGTTCGGAGAAATTAAATGTACAAGAATATTGTAATCCCAAGTCCCTTACTTCCGGACTGTTGGGGATGAACTGATCATTAATTTTAAACATTCCCGCGGGAACCTGACACTTATACATAAGGATACAACTTTTGACAGCGGAGAATTTCATCAACCATTGGTTGCTCCATGAGTCTAGCGATAGAAAATCGCTCGTTATGCTAGCAATGGTAGAAGCTAAGGCGTCAGGTTCAAAGGAGTACATAATTTTTATGTCATCTGCATAAAGGAACGCAGCCCCGTGTGTGATGACGTTGAAAATGTCATTAACATATATAAGAAAAAGTAAGGGACCTAGTACACTACCCTGAATAACTCCACTAGTAACTGGTCGAGGTGATGATAAACTGCCATCAACGTCCACCACCTGCTTTCGGGATGTTAGATATGATGAAAACCAACTCAGGATCGGGTCAACAATTCCGTAGGTTTTCATCTTCGCCATGAGCCTATTGTGGGATACTCGATCGAAAGCTTTAGTCATGTCAAGGAGGATTACGATCACTGATTTACCACTGTTAGTGGCCGTAGTTATTAGGTTAAGGAAGTCACACATGCAGGTGGCACACGATCTTTTTTGAAGAAAACCGTGCTGTCCTGTGTTAATGAGGTTATTGTTTAGTAAATGAGTTGTCAGCTTATTTTTTATCAGTCTTTCCATAATTCGGGAAACTATAGGGGTGTGGTTCACTGGTCGATAGTTGGTTAGGTCCTGGCGTGAACCTTTCTTAAGAATTGGGATAATAACTGATGTTTTCCAATGGGAGGGGAAAACGCTACTGCTCATAGATAAATTAAAAACCTTTGACAGCAAGAATGGGATATCAGTGCCACCTAGACTAAAAGTAGCCGGTGGTACGGCATCTGGCCCGGGGTGGTATGACCTCCTAATTTTAGTTAGCTGTACTGTTAAGTCGTTCGGGTGAAATGTAACCGCTGAGAACTGTGTACATGTCAGCGGCTCAACGTGATATAGGCATGGGGAGTCATCGGTCGTTAGAGACGAAGCAAAATAGGCACTGAATGCCTCGGAGATCTCTTGGGAGTTCGTTATATAATTGTTGTTATATATAACGGATGAGATAGGAGAACTGCACTGGCTGTTTCTCAGCTTCATCAGTTTAGATAAAGCTTCGGACCTCTTGGGGTGACTCAGCGCCCTTAATTCCTGTTTTTTACTGCGGGACATTTCAATCAATTTCATAGAATTAGATAAACGGTTCATTTGCAAGAACAACGAAAAGTCTCTCGACCTAAGGAATTTGCGTTGTAGCATAGAAAGCTTCTGCTTTAGTCGACAAAAACTGTTTGGTTTATCTCGTACAGGTAGACCTTGGGTTGGGGTGATTACGTCAAGACATGCATTTAGTGTGGAGTAAAGATGATCCACCACGGTATGCAAGTCATCAGATAAAAAGAAAGTATCCCAGTTCTGCGAGCGAATGAGTGAGGGTAATTGATTCCAGCTAGCTTGGTGGAACGGTCTTTTAACGGTTGGTTTGTGAACGGTTCGTGCTGGCACTGAAAACTCACATTTTACCGGCAAGTGGTCACAACCTGGGATGCTGTTCACGATAGATGTGTGCACGCGAGATAATCCCACCGTAAAAATGAGATCAAAGATGCTACTGCCTCTAGTTGGGCACATCACATGTTGAGTCCATCCTCCTAAACGAATGCTGGTCAAGAAGTGTATTAAGTGATGTGGAGCTTTCAAAGTGGACCAACGTATTCCTGGTGCGTTAAAGTCGCCGGCCACCAGTTTTGGGCCGGGTATGTCCGCAACAACGTTTAACGCCTCTATGATAGGCAGAAAGTCGTTTTGACTAGTATTCGGGGGGCGGTAGATGCAACTAACAATGAAGTCAGAACATCCTGTATTGACCTGTAGCCAAACTGAATCCGGCAAGTTATCGAGTATGGGGTGCTGAAATATTTTCGCTCGCATGTTTTGTCTTACATATATAAGACAGCCTCCTCCTCTCTGAGTGAGTCTATTTTTCCTGAAAGCTTTGTATCCGGTGATAGCGATATCCTCGTTTGGAGTGTTGTCTGTCAACCAGGTTTCGGTAATTAAAATAAGGTCGTAATCAGACGTGAGCAGTAATATACGCAGCATTCGCATCTTATTCACTATTGAGCGTGCATTCAGCATAAACAATGAGAACTGTTTAGTGGAGTCAAGGTTAACGTTCAGATCTTTATAGGATTCCGAAATTGCATTTGCTGAAGGCGGATCGGATGACGCAATCATTATTCCTTGAGATGGAGTAGTCGGTAATGTGGATGGTGAAATAAGCTGAGTAGAAACACCTGGCGTGGCAGTCAGCTTGGTTGTTAAGCTAAGCCGGGTGTGGCTAGTACTGATGAGATTCGTTAGATTGGAAGGATATCGGCGGTTGGTAAGTCTACTTAGCGCGGAACAACACCGCGAAAGATCACTATCGAGTACTTTACTACTGGTAGATACTGGTGGCTGGGGCGTAGAAATATGAGGAGGGAGGGTTAAGTAGCTGTTAAGTGGGAAAGAAAAAGGACGTGTAGCAGCCTTAGGTATCTTGGCACCTGCCTTAATACGGGCGGTAACACAGGTGCCCTCTTGACATCAGTAATTTGATGGGCTGTAACCTGGAGGGGGAATGTGAAATGGAAGTGGGATATACGGGTGTTGGTTGGCGTAGAGACTGGGAGGTCGTGGGTACTGTTGTAAGTGGCCTGCGGTAGAAAAGGGATTCAGGGTGGGTGAGATATGTGAACGATAAAAGGAAAGAGATTCATGTGAGAAAATATTACTTAGGCTACGATAGAAGTTATGTAGAACACTAAAGTAATCGTTTGGTATGAATGGTGGCGTTGTTGAAGAGGCCCGGAGGTTAGTTGTACCAGCCTGATGAGGATGATAACCAGGTGAAGAGAACGCGATACTGGGTGGAATGTACGGTGCAACTAGTGGTTGGTGGTTTGGATTGGGGAGATAGGTCTTGAATGACGTTTTCTTGTCCATTGTTGCACTCCGTGTTGCCTCGCTTGGGGTCCTTAGCCGTTGGGAGTGTGGCTTGATGAGTGAGTTAGGATTGACCGTAGTGTCAACAACGTGAAGTCCACCTAGTAATGATGTTTTCGCCGGTTTGGGGGATGGCCTAGGCACCGTAGATTGCCGAGTGGCTATTGGAGCCGAGTGGAGAGATGGCAAAGAAGAATTTGGGGTGACTCCGCTGATGGGTTGAGGATTTCTGGGTATGGCTGTTAAGCCAGTTAGGCGGTTCGCATCGTCATCGATCGTGGCCGATATTTCGGTGATATGTAATGGTGGAATCGAGTTAGTCAGCCCAAGAGAGGACAGCTTGCCCGGGGTAAACTCTATGCTTCTTGGTTTCTTAGGCGCTGGCTGGTGAGGTGACGTTGAACTGGATATATCTAAATCGACGTCAAACATATGGGATCGATGTTCTGGTGAACATGAAGCCGAATTAATATTGCATGTATTTTGCGCATCGTCAGACTGAGAAGAAGCGGATAGTTGAGGGCGGACAATTTTTGACGAAGCTGAATGCGTGCTGGTGGACCTGGCGAATTCCCTTTGTAATGGGGTTTTGTCGGCAGCAATTTTAATGTTCTTGAACGGGGATCTCAAAGCGACGGTGGATTGGCTCTTAATGAATTGTTTAGCGGGTTCCTCTTCAAGAAATTTGAACAACACTGGACAGGATTTGCGTTGAATGTTCTTTCGTAGCCGAAAGCACTGGCAGGGGTGGTGTGCCATATTAATAGAACTTAGAAGGTTATGTTTTACTTTCTCAACAGGGATTCTGTCGGGAATATTAAATACCACAGCATTTTTTGAGTTACTGATTCTTCGAACTATTTCTGAGGCAATGGCGTCTATGAAACGCCCAGCCGTGACTAGGTCTAGGGTTGACGGATTTGTTGGAGGGTCAGAGATATAAGTGAGCGGAATTAGCTTGGATAGGGTCGTATCAATCAAAGAAATGTGGCTACTGAGATTAAGAAGATTGTGTTCTATGGTCTCTGCCCTTCTTCTCGTTGAGGGTACCGAAGTGAAAGAAACTGGACAACATGGAAAACAGGCACAAGATCGGGAAACCCTTGCTTGGAAATAGGAACGAATGGTTTTCACTTACTTCATTGCACTTTTTCTGTTTCTCAAGTTTTCTCCCTCAGGATTGATAGAAAAGAGGGAGGATAAGACAAAAGCAAATAAAAAACAAGACTGATTACGTTTTTTCTTTATTTCTAGCGGGGATTCGAAGAAAATCTGCGCAGTGGTGGATGCCCACCTGGTGTGTATACCACCGAAGAACTTCCGGATGCTCCGTTGACAGCGGTCACTATCTCTCCTGCGAACTGAACTGATCTGAATAGATTGATTAGATGGTAAGATTAGTTTGAGAGTAGGCCAAGATAGAACCTCAGGTGACAATCCAAAAGAGCCTCAAATGTTGCTTCGGATAATGCCTCTATTATTCCTTGTGAAAGATTATTCCGTTAAGATAAAACCCAGCAGGTGAGGACATTTTGGTGTACCAATGTGCGGAAATGGGGTTCAACCAGCTTCTTACTACAACCGTTTGCAGCTTCTAGGCTTGGACGTATAAAATTGATTCACTAGGTCAGCGGAAAATAGACTGTACCTAGGGAAAAGATCTCTCATACGTCTTACGTCTAAAGGACAAAGATTCAATTCAGTCATACGAGCTGGATAGGAGGCACACTGCAAGCCAAGCACCACATTTGCTGCCCTTCTCTAGACTCGTCCCTGCAGGTTCCAATCCATGATAAGACTTGTGTTTACTGCTTCACTGACATGTTTGAACACAGGATGGAAGCAAGTTACATAAAGGAGATGGAACTCCTCTTTTGATATATGAGGGAAAGCATATTCACACAGAGAATTTGAAAAACAGATTTGCTGGCCTGTCCTTGGTGAGAAAAAGAGAGGTTTTTAAGACGCCACAAGTCCTAGTACTTCGTACTGGTCCACTTTTCAGAGTTGATTGCTACTACTGCTCCAGAAACGATGGTCGGGAGTTCAGTCAAATGTCGTTGAGGCATATTTGTCTTCATTGATTGGCAGTCCCATTTAGCAGACCAGCTTTTCGCTTCAGTCAAGGCCGCTTGCACTTCTGCCGAATCGGATCCCTGTGTTGTCACATCGTCCGCATACCTTGCTACTTTGAAGGGGGTGACATCGGGTGAGCCGTTTTTGTAGATAAGAACAAGAAGAGGGCCAAGTACTGAACCCTGAGGCACTCCGATGGACCCAGGGAACAAAGGAGATTAAGTCTGCCCCATTCGAATTGTGAAGGACCGTCTGCAAGAAAGCTAAGGATAATCGATTTAGCTGACCCGGAAATCCACACTATTTCAATTTAGGTGGGAGAAGGTCATTTGGCACTCCATCAAAGGCTTTGGCAAAGTCGATGAAGCTAGCACGAGATATCCGTCCATCGTCAAATGCATGTGTTTGGCTGTCCATCACGGTTAGCATATTATTGATGCAAAATCTGGGAAGTAGCAAACCGTACTGGGAAGGAGGTTTTTGTCCATGCTCCTTAGAAAGATCTAGAATGGCAATTTCGGAAAGCCTTCAAGGACCTTGCCGGGTATGTTAGTAAGCCTGATTAGTCTGTAACTACCCGGAAGATGACGGCTTCCTTTTTTAAAATAGTAGTCACTACTGTTTTCTTCCATCTATTGAGGAAAACCCCTGCGTCTCGACATTCACGAAAAAGCGGAGTATAGGGAAAGGACTTTACCTCGGCAGCTTCCTAAAGAATTCGAGGTTGGATCACGTCCGGACCCATGAAACTCTGAGGCTTAAAAGGACAGCTTTTTGTGAGCATCAAAGCTGAGGATTTAGATGTGGGTGAACTGTGGGGCCTCTGATCACTGAATGCACGATCTTGAAAGAAGCTTTGAGAATGGAGCTGAGGCGAGACCTAGGGGGTCCTGTCGCTGGTTTTAGAGAAGTAGTTTTAGGGCATTCTGATAGCTGGAAGGCAAGAGGAGAGGACGAGGACCTCTGGGTTAGCCTAAGGTGTTGGTGAAGGAAGGACTTATTGCTTCGGGCTCGAGCAATGAACTCTCTTTGCTGGCTTCGAAAGTATTGCCTTATCCTGGATTTACATAGACCTCCGATTGCCATGACGTTATTTGCATCAGCCGTTATATCTGTAGACCTATAAACTGCAGATGGTCACACCCGTTCTTCTAAAAGTATACGTATACTTCTGTGGAGTTAAAGTTTGCTTCCATCGGTTAAAGACTTGGGATTCATGGTGGAAAACGGCTTCAGGCCATCGAAGCAGTGTACCGCAGCAGCCAAAGTTGCCAGGGCAGAAAGCTTTCGAGTTACACGCATTATGTCTTGTAGACAGCCGGAGATTCTCGTTCTGATGTACCAAGCCATAGTGGGGCCGCACATAGGGTACCAAGTGCAGGCCTGCGCGCCGTACTACCAGAAGGAGGCAGACTGTCGGGCAAAAGTGCAAGAGCTAGCCACTAGAATGGTGACTGGACAGGAGGGCTAGCTAGACCGAGAGTTTTTACCCTGGATCTGTTATCGATGGAAAGGCGGAGCGTTCGCGGGGATTTGATATAGGCCTCCATGGTAATGCTGGAGTTGTCAGGTATAAATCGGAAGACCTCTCCTCTCCGATCCCAGAGAGAGGCACAAGAGGATGTGGATTCAGACTGGAAAGAAAGCATTCAAGGCTCCAAATCAAAGTGAATAACTCCTCAAATAGAGTATCATCCATCCAACAACGTACTTCCCAAGCAGCGTTTTCGGGGTGGTTACTCCCGCGTTGGACCGGAGTAATAATAGGTCGTTGGGGGTGAGTGCCAGTTCGCCTTCCGGGTCTGTGACGATCGGCACCAGGGGTCTGTTTTTTCAATACGCGTTCTACTTCTGTTAGTTAAGTAATCAGCGTCTCATCATCGAGGGTTTGTTGTGAGGTCAGGGCTGTGAGTGTTTTCCTGGTCGATCGTATCGGCCTTTCCCAAACGCTCCCGCGATGACTGGTATTAGGTGGATTGAAGTGTCATTCTATCCCCTTCACTACGGTTTGGTTTTGTATTTTGGCGGTGTCCAAGCGGCTCCACCATTTCTCTAACTCCTTATGAGCCCCAACGAAGTTCGAGCCATTGTCGGAGTATATACTCCTAAGGACGCCCCGCCTGGCGATGAACCTTTGAGGGGCCATTAGGAATGAATCGGTTGTCATGTTATGCACTACTTCGGGGTGAACTGCTCTGGATTGTAGGCATGTTATCAGGCAGCCGTACCTCTTTCGGGTGCTCCTTTGCTGTTGTACCAGTAACGGGCCAAAGCAGTCGACGCCGATTTCCACGAACGGACACCATCCCGGTTAAACCCTTACGGCTGGAAGGATGCCATCATTTGTTGGCCTGCTACCGCTCTCCGGTGACGACAAGTAATGCAGTCGCCCATGAATCGCTCGGCCGTCTCTGGTCCCTTTGTCACCCAAAATCGTCGGCGTATTTTGTTCAACAGGTGATTCAGTCCTGCTTGTCCCTCTTCCCGATGTGCATGATCTATCAGGCATCTCGTTATATGGTGGTCTCCGTGGATTATTATGGGGTGTTTTGGTCCGTGCTCTAGATTTGAATTCGTCAGCCGCCCTCCAGCCCTCCGTAGTCCGTTGATTCGTATAGGGTTTAGCGCTCGGATACTACTGTGTGACAGCTTGCTTCCTTTGGTGTTATCATCTGTCCTGGCTAGCTCGCGGGCCTTGGACGGGAAAGCATCTAGTAGCAGTAGGTGTACAACGTCGGGTTTGGCTTGATTCAGCTCGCCTGGTAGTATCGTCCCCACGTTCAATGTGTTTTGTGGTCTTGCGCCCTTCATAATCAATAAGAGTGCTTTGTATCGTGTCCACCAGACCACTGCTCTTAACGTTTCTGTCCAGTTGGGGAATTGGCACAGTTTCTCTATCAGGCTTACGCTTCCCGTGAAGTTTATAGCTAGTATCAGTCTTTTAGTCTCGATATCATCATCATCAGCCTTGGGTATTATTAGCGTTGGCCACATCTCTTTGGTTGCCGTTAGGAAGTCCGGTCCCATTGTCCACATCCGTAACCTCTCTAGTGTTTTCAGGCCCCCTGGGCAGAAGTCGGCCGGGTTACTGGCGGACTGCATATAGTGCCATTGGTCGGTTTTAGTCGACTCGTGGATTAAAGTGAGTCTGTTGACCACGAAAGTGTTAAAGCGAGTGGTAATGTTGTTTATGTGGTGTAGTACCGTGGCTGAGTCCATCCAGAAGTTTGGTTCCCATTCTATCCAATCGAAGCATCTCCTAATCAGCATCGCGGCTTTCACGGACAGTACTGCTGCCCTCAGTTCCAGCCTCGGAATGGACACCGTTTTCACTGGGGCCATACTGCCTTTGGGAATATCTGATGTGCCGCCCACCTTTTTCGTCCACTCGGCAGCCGTAAGCTACTATCCCGTAGCCTACTTTTGATGCATCAGAAAATAAGTAGAGTTGAGCATCGCTTGTGCACTTGATTCCTGTCAGGCATCTTTGTATTTTGATCTCAAAAAGTTGCTCCGGGCTGTGCAGCCAGTCGCACCATCGCTTATCGTCGTCATCCCGGAGAGGTTCGTCCCAACCCGTTCCTTTCTGGCACAGCGATTGCATCAAGCACCTTCCCGGTAACAACCATGGCGAAACGAAACCTAGGGAGTCATAGAGACTTGAGACTGATGATAGGATTCCGCTCCGTGTGACTGGTCGTTTGGGTATGTCTAGAGTAAAAATGAATTTGTCACCTCTGTGTTTCCACTGAAGACCAAGCGTGCGCTCCGTTTGTGAAGAGGATCCCAAAAGCTCTCTCGTACACTCCATTTTCTCGGACTTCGACATAACATTGAGCACCTCTTGGTTGTTCAAAGTCCATTCAGTGAGGTTGAATCCTCCGGCATTTGGAGTGGCGATCAGTTCGGTCATATAAAGAACAGCAGTATTTGGATCGCCAATGGAGCACAGAAAATCGTCCACGTAGAAGTGGTCCATTGCTCTTCCCAACAAGCTGCTGGTGCCGTCGAAACGCTTGACGGTTTCCCGGAGGGCAAAATTAGCACAGAAGGGGGATGAAACCGTCCCAAAGGGGTTCACGGTCAGCCCGTACTCGTCAGGTGCGCGATTTGTGTCGTTCTCAGGCCACGAGAGAAGACGGGAGGCGTCCCTATCTTTAACGGGCATCTTCACTTGTAGAAACATTTCTCGTATGTCCATAGAGACGGCCACTTTTCCTAGCCGAAAACGACATACAACTTCGGCTAATGGTGTTGTTCAGTCTGAGCCCTGCAGTATATGGTCGCTGAGTGACACACCCTGACATTTTGCAGCACAGTCGAAAACCACCCCGACCTTCTCCAGTTTCCTTGGGTTTACGATCGGGTGATGAGGTAGGTAACACCTCAAATTTGCGCCGGTTTCCGCTGTATCCACTCTTTCTATATAACCCAAGTCTAAGTTATGTTTCATGGCTCGCGTGTATTCTACCCCTAAGTGTGGTTCTTGAATTAGCCTGGTTTTGAGGAGGCAAAATCTTTTGAGAGCCATTTCTCGGCTGTTTGGCATAGGTTTCATGTTGGGTCCCCACGGGACAGTAACCTCGAAACGATCGATTACACGCTTAGCGTTCTCGGCTACCATTTTTAAAGCCCCCCTATCTTCTCGTGATGGAGCATCTCTATCAATGGTCAGGTCGGCAAATTCGACGTTATACAGCTGTTGAAATGCCTGTTCAATGTTTGCCATTTCCACCAAAGTGCAGTTGATTTGGATTTGTTTGCCGCATCCTCATTTGTTCTACCATAAAATGTCCAGCTGGATATAGTGCGTACTGCATAGGGTGCTTTGCGGCTTCCTATCCTTTGATCCAGGACCCAATGCGCTTCCGGTACATCACAGCCGAGCAGCAGATTAATTTCGTTATTCTGCCACTCCTCGATCGTAATCCCGTCGAGATGCGGCCACTGAGTCAGAATCGATTTCACTGACTGAGGTGCTCTCATCGGCAGGTCCTTTATGGTGAATGCCTATAGAGTTTCTGCTCTATCGCTGCTGACGGAGGAAGCGAATCGTAGGTGCAGTTTGGTCGGCTGGATGACCTGGGTGCCACTCACTGTGCTCACCGCTAATGGAGATTGATTCCCTCTGATCCCATATCTCTCTGCAAACTCCTTCCTCACCCGGGTGGTGTCCGAGCCACTATCTACGAAGGCCAACGCTCTCATAACCCCAACTGGGTTTCTGGGCCAACCGCTATTACTCCCTGGCGGGTGGGCTTTTTGGTGGAGCGAGACGCTGAGCAGACCATACTTGGCTCCGGGGTTTCTTCAGCTTTCAAAATCTGGCATTTGTGTAGTAGGTAAAGGTGCTTCCCATGGCGTTCATCCTGACTACAGCTGGGTTTCGCTCGGCACATCGCTGCTCGATATGAATCGTTCAGACAGACGAGGCATTGGCCCAGTCTCTTGGCCATTTCCCATCGCTCTTCGACGTCTACGTTGCGGAAGCGAGGACATTCCGCTGGGCGATGAGGCGCCTCACAAACTTAACACACCGACAAGTTTTCACCTTCGCGATATAGTGCTTGTGTACTTGCCCATGTTTGGCTTCTACTTAGTTCCCTGGTCCAGCTTTGCGTCGTCGTAATCCTAGGTAAGTTGCTCACCTCGCGCACAAGTTGACAAAAACGGCTGTATTCTATTCGGGCGTGAAGGTCTATAAACTGCGTCAAGTCTTCAAACGTGGATTCTAGCCCAAACCTACTGATCCCTTCGGCTCCCTCGGCCCATCTATCCTGTAGTTCTGTAGGTAAAGAGTGCATTATGGTCTCCAATGTGTGCAGTGCTTTCAGGTCCGATCGGTAATCTAGGTGATTCAATGAGATGCTGCAGTTCTGCATTCTTATCACCAGGCTTGCTAGAGCGCCCGACTCGCCTTTGGAGCTTTTTGTCTCTGACAGTATACCGTCGATCAAGTTCCGGGCGACTTCAAATGGCTGTCCAAATAGGTTTTCAGAATTTTACGTGCCCAAATGTAACCTTTCTCGGGGTCCAGCATCAAGCACCCGTCGATTGCTTCCCTGGCCCTTCCACGACAGTAATGCAGTAAATGCAGGAATCTCTGTCCCGGATCGGATACTCTCCTTTCTACAAAGAACTCGTACTGTTCGCCGAACCCACAGTACTGTTCTGCGATCCCGTCGAATGGAGATAATTCCACTCTTGGTAAGTCAATAGCTTGGAATACACTGGTACAAGTCGACTTTAATAGTTCTACGGAACTTCTAGGCTGAATGGCCGTATGCTCCGTGGTCTCCAAAGTCATCTCTCGCTCCCGTCTTTGGAGTTGATCTTTCCTGGCAGATTCCGCTTCTTCCCTGGCCCGCCAAAGCTGGGTTTCTAATTTAACCATTCTCAATCAATAGATATTATCGCCTTTAAATTCTATACCACTAGCTGGGGTACATGAAATTGCACTGACGAGACTAGGAGACCTAGCAACGTCTTAGGAATCAGTGTCACCCAAAAACACCCCAGGAGCTTGCCTGGTTACTTCCTGTCCATTTTCGGTTTGTCTTTGTCCTCTTCTTGGCATTTCTGATTTATTTCCTCCTAAAGATTCCAAGTTGAGTACTGTAGCGGTTATTC
The DNA here is from genome assembly GCA_948099385.1 of Fasciola hepatica. Lineage (NCBI taxonomy): Eukaryota > Metazoa > Platyhelminthes > Trematoda > Plagiorchiida > Fasciolidae > Fasciola > Fasciola hepatica. Next base: position 13,891,267 of record CANUEZ040000182.1, read on the forward strand.
CTACTGTGGGCAACGCGCAGCCAATTCAAAATGAATCCCAAAACCAGAACAAGATTGATTCGTAGTTTCCACGGTACTGGAGTACCAAGTTTTACGCATATAAATATGTACAAACCTCAACTGTACGGCCACAACGTCTAACGAAGAGGACCAGAATTCAACAAAGGCCAATGTCAGGTACCACCGTCACGGCAGTCTTAGTTCGAATCAAGATTGTGCCACTTCACGTAAGCAAAATATAGACAAATTTTGAAGTGTAGTGATCGATGCATGTTGTACTTGTTCCAGGGTCAATAAAATGAAGAGCATAGTCTAAACAATACAAGTACATGACAACGACTGGGGAGGATTTCCACGCATGTACGTTACAGGGGAACGCATTTCCGTGAATTACGTATCAGTCCAAACGGACCGCCAAGAGCATTAATCGCAGCGGCTGTGTGCAAAGGGGTTTCAGGATATCGGAAAGGAGAGACCATCATTGTCTCAAGAAGACCACTTCTCTCTGCAAACAGTGTGGCAATGAACTAGAGGCCTGAAAGCAGTTCGAGGTTCCCCTCCCATGGCGCACACCAGCTGATCCTTGGGTTGATAACAAAATCTATGCTCTGCAAAGATTACTTCGACTGAAAGAAGGCTTTTTTCGAGACCATGATCTGTGGGAAAAATATGCAGAATTATTGAAGCGAAACAAAGCTCTCAGCTACGCTGAAAATGTGCCCTCTATCAGCGACGGCCGGAAAGAGATCTGGTATCTGCCGCACTACCCGGTTTTCAACCTCGAGAAGCCCGGAAACCTTCTGGTAGTGTTTGACCGTACAACCAAGTTCTAGGGCAGGTCGTCAAACGATCGCCTACTACAAGGGCCTGGCTGGACTACGCCACTGATCCAAGTTTTGTGCCGTTTCGGAGTGGATAGAGTGGCCTTGGCTGCCAAAATCAGGGAAATGTTTCGCCAGGTGAAAATACCGGCAGTAGAACGAGGTGCTTTGCATTTCCTGTGGTAGGCAGAGGACAACCGGACAACGCAGTGATAAACTATAGGATGACCGTCCACCCCCCCCCCACCCCCGGAACCATATCGTCACCTTCTTGTGCGAACTACGCTCTTCGGGAACCAGCGAACAAACGTAAAGATTTGGTCCACCGGTCGGTGGTAGATAGCGTCAACAGGAACTTCCACGTCGATGACTACCTTGGGTCATTGGATGAAGTGGACTCTGCCCTTGCGCAGTTCAGAGGCCTAACAAGATTGCTCTAATAGGGCGGCTTCCATCCAACGAAATGGATGTCGAATGCTTCAGAAGCGCTGGAACTCATTCTGTACCACGAGATGGCCGAAAGGGTTAGAGATTTGGACGGCTCTCCACTCCCTGCCAAAAGCACTCTAGGGATACAATGGAACGCGGAAACGGTCGACTTTGTTTTCCAGCTAACCGTTTCCGAGCTGCCAGTGGCCCGTCGGGGCTTACTTTCTGCCATCTCTAGTTTGTTCGATCAGCTCAGTTCCTCCCCCCCCCTTGCCGTTACCCGGAAAGATCCTGATGCAGCGGCTGTGCCGTAAGAAAGTCGATTGGGACCAGCAACTGGATCAAGCAGACCGGCTGGACTGGGGGGTAATTTCTGAACAACTTAAAAAACTAAAGGACGTACGGGTTCCGCGATGTTTGCCCAATGGTCATGCAGCAGGGATGGGAGAACTACAAGCCTTTTCTGACGCATCTGAGCCGTGGTGTACGGAAGACGGTGCACGAGAGACGGACAATATACTACGAGGGTCCTGCTCGCCGAAGCTCGCGTTGCCCCGCTGAAGACGGTTTCGATCTCGCGCCTTGAACTCAGCTCAGCCGTGTTAGCGGTCAGGGCTGTACAAGTGGTAAAGAGATGCTTCGACTCCCACCTCTGGTTGGCTAGTTTCTGGACGGACTCGATGATAGTTTTGTATTACATTAACAACGTCGGGAGCTGTTTTGGTGCTTCCGTTGCTAACCGACTCACGATCATCCATGATGAAAAGGCCATGAACCAGTGGGAGCATATCACCTCTGGCGATAACCCAGCTTATCTGCGCTCCCCAGGTGCGATCAACTTCCTGCCGTTCGACATGTGGACGGCAACACGAAAATCCCCGCAAGTGCCCAAACAGGACTGGCCCGTGTACGAAAAAACCCCTCTGGAATTGGAACTGGAGATCATAGGCGTTGTGATGACAGCCACGGTCATCGAAGCAACGCTCATTTTGTTACGATTGGCCAGGTTTTCTTCCTGGATGAAGACACTTCGTTCATTAGTTTGGTTGGTCAGGTTCAAAAGACATTTGCTAGTCATGAAAGGGATGCGCCCCTCCGGCCGGATACGAGTGGGTCTGATAAGCTCGGATGAACTAAGGGTCGTAGAACACGATACATTTAAGATAACAAAACGGGAGGCTTCCACCCGAGAACTCGAGAGGGCCGAAGAAGTGGGACCAATCGACAAAGGACTATCTTCTCCAAGAGGCGAATTGAAGCATTTAAACCCGAAACTCATTGATGGACTACTACGGGTAGATGGCAGCCTGACCAACTCCCGCTTGAGCTTTGACACAAAATACCCCTTATTGCTGCCGGCTGGACAACCTGTGACAGAGCTAAGGATCCAATGCGTTCACGCCGGGGAGGGCCATGAAGGGGAAGGTTACGCTACGAGCGTCATCCGAAAGTGCTTTTGGTTTCTGAGAAGAAGAGCGACGGTAACATGCGTAATCCGACGTTGCGTACATTGTAGGGGACGCAATGCCGCAGCGGGCGAACAACACGTGTCCCCGCTGCCAGAATGCAGGGCAATTCCGGGCTGGTGTCCGTTCAGCGACACTGGGTTGGACTATTTCGGGCCCTTGTGGATCAAGTGTCGGAAGAGACTGAAAGAGCAATACCGGTGTATCATGAAGTGCATGAGGTCACGCGTGAGCATTCGATGACAACTGACTCTTTTCTACTGGCCTTGCAGAGCTTTATCAACCGAAGAGGCTTACCGGCACATATATATATACCTGGACAATGGGTCGGACTTCGTGGGAGCCCACCGGGAGCTGCAGCACTGACACAAAACATGAACAGGGACGAACCGCAGGATCGAACCGTGGCCTATGGTATACGATGGCACTTCAATCCCCACAGGCCCGTCATTGCGGTGGCATATGGGGACGCTCGATCCGGTCCACCAGACGAGTATTGCTGTTGATCATTGAGCAGCAGCCGCCCGACGACCAAAAGTTGGGCACCGTCATGAATGAAGTCGAGAGAATTCTGAACAACCGCCTACTGGTTCCAGTAACCAAAGGCGACCCCACCCATCTGGCGCTCACTCCGAACGACTTACGGATGTCATGACCAAACGGGGGTTTCCAAGGATCGATAAACCTTCGTAAGAGCTACCGCTACGAATGGAAGCTAGCCAACTATCTTGTCAAGGTTTTTTGGAGGCGATAGCTGCGGGAGTACCTACCTGCTCTGCAAGCTCGATAGGAGTGCCTGGTCAAAACGAGACCATTAAAGGTGTACGATGTAGTCATGATAGCAGACGAAAGCGCGCATTTCAGTTCCTGGCCTTTAGGCTTGGTTATAGAAGCCGTCCAAAGCTCTGACGAAATGATAAGAACTGTGAAAGTGAAGACCACCAACGGAACGCTAATAGGCGACGTAAGCAGTATCAGCCTCCTCCGGAGTGAAGACGGAGAAGCCGATAACACAGGAAACCCGTAGACTATTCCACATTCGTCTTCCAGGTGGGTAAAGGAATCCCATGTGTGGTGCCACTTACGACATACTGAAGTACTGAACTATCGCACACCCTGACACATACACATGGTACATGTTTATACTTAATAACCCCCATCAAATACGTTGTAGTGTCCGCAGATTTTCGTTGAAGCTACAAAAGGCCTTTGGCATATGTAGTAGTAGCTGTGATCTTATCATACACCTAGACACACATCTATCACACTTACGTAGTACACAACTATACTTCATGATCCCCATCAAAACATGCCACAGGGTTGATTGTTCCCCGTTTATCACTGACTTTATGGAAGGTATCGTTCGTAAGTGATTGTTGTTACTATTTGCCCACGTGCCAGATTGCTACCTCACCCATGACACCCACACAAACACACGCGGCCGAGGGGCAACGGTCCTCCCAAGAACAGCACTTGTGTTTCGCCTTCAAGCCCGCCATTGATCAGCCTTTTTCATGGATGACACAGAGTAACCTCGCGTAGATGTGGCCACCGGATCCAGAGCGATCTTGAGTAAAAGGCTGACGACGAGGTGCTAGGTACACGCACTGGGAACAGGGCCTAGAGAGGTAAGAAGAATCAGTACCCTTATTCCAAACCTTTGACTCTGCTAAGATTCGGGAGGATTTTGGTTGGCAGTGTAAAGACCGGTCGTGGAAAATCGCTTGAAAAGCACCGCAGTTCAATGCTTCATTAACATCACCCACTTATTTACATTATTGACTTGTTTGGTGCACTGTAAGTTTTTGGGGACCAACATTTGTTTGCTCGCGCCTAGCGCGCTGCTTTGTCATATACTTGTTCCGGACCTGCGTGACGCGCGTGCTCCATTCTCGCAAGCCGCAATTCGGTTCTCAATTTTTGAGTCCTTTTGATCGCGTAGTTGAGGTTTGTATCTGTTTCGTGTCACTGTTCATTTGATAATCTAGTGTCGTCGAATTTCACGAACAATGGCTTTCTAATTTCTGGATCCGTTGCAAATTTGGCTACGCACAGCTCAAACGTGGCTTACAGTAGTTGTTCCGCTGCACAAGGGTGGGATAAAACCGCCTTGGCCAACTACCGCTCGGCTGGTCTCACTTCTGTGGCTGGAAAGGTCATAGAAAGGCTGGTGGCGGTTCGCGCACGTTAACATCTGGAGCGCTGTCAACTGCTATGCGTAGAGCAGTACGGTTATCGAAGCACCAGATCATGTCTGTCAGACGTGTTGACTGCTCGTGAAAGTTGGTCGAACTCCAGGGCCAAGGGATATGTCACGGACGTCACCTTTGTGGACGTTATCAGGGCGTTTCATAAAGTTCCTCAGAATGGGCTGTCGCTGAAACTCCTGACCATCTGCAACTCCGGGCCGAGGCCTCACTGGATTGATGATTTCTTGGTCGAGAGAACCTTTTCCGTGAGAGTTGCACAGTCCCATTCCGCGTGGTATCCAGTTAGCAAAGGCACGCCGCGAGGCTCCTTGCCAGGTCCCCTGTTGTTTCTAGTGTTTGTGAACGACCTAACACAGACCATTCGATCCCAATGCCCTATCTACGCCGATGACCTAAAGATCTGGCGCACCACTCGATCGGCAGAGGATCGTGAGGTACTACAGTAGGATCTCCAGGCTTTAGTCGATTGGTCGACCACCTGGGGTCTATCGGTAAAAGTGGACAAATGCGTGAGCATGAGGATTGGTGGCCCGAATGATACTTCCGGCTACTGCCTTGGGAGTATCGTACTCCGTCACACGCAAGAGGAAACGACCTCGGAGTTGTTGTCACCAACAGTCTGAAGACAAGAGCACACACTGAGAGAGCCTGCGCCTCAGCGTGGAGGATACTTGGTTCCATTCACAGTTCATTTGCGCCTCTACCTCTGGACACTTTCCGACTGTTGTATGTCTTACATGTACGTTCTCGCCTGGAATATGGCGTTCCGGCTGTCTATCCGTGCACGGCCGCGGAAGTAGCCGAACAGGAACGAGAGCAACGTGCCGCCACAAGCCTCGTGGCCGGACTGCGTGGGTTCAGCTATGAGGAACGCTTGCAGGTCACCGAGCTGTTTCTCATTGCCTATCGGCTTCTTCGATGCGACCTCGTCTACACCAGGAGAATAGTCCATGGTGAGTTGGGCCGGGAACTACAGTCGGAATTCCCGCCCAGGAACAACGGTCTTACCAGAGGACACACCGTGACTCTTCGTAAGGTGCAATCCACCGGCTTACCGGCCATCTATCGATTGTCTACCGACCGAAGTGGTGGAAGAGGAAACCGGGACGCTGTTTAAGAGGAAATTGGATCAGACCCTGAAGGATTATTGGCGGGGCACCGACATCTAGCCGAGTCGAAATAGTAGGATGCGATGGGCTCATAAGGGATGACTTCACTGCCCTTCAAGTAAGGAATGAAGACTGAAACCTCGCACAACTGAAATACTTCATGCCTTCAGTTAACGATGACAAATGCGTGAGCACGTCTTTCGGCAGAGAGACTGGTCACACGTTCTCCACTTACGGAGAAGCCACACTGCCTAGGGTCGACCGACACAAGGTGCTCGGTGTCTGATTTGATTGTAACTTGTCTTTCTTTCGTCATCACCAACTTGCGAGCAAGTCTACCTTTTGAGTCCCAAATATGATTCGAACGTCCTTCCAGCCCATCTCTAGGGATGGTTTCCCCATAATTTTCGGCACGTATATTCCACCTCTGCCGGAGTACGGTAGTTAGACAGTGCACTCCGGTCTCGTCCGAGATCGTGAGATCCTGGAAAGGGTTCAGAGGGCCTCCACCAAATCAGTTTGGGGTCTGTCCCACTTTCCTTAGCCCGTCCGCCTCTCACACCTCAACCACTACCCCCTTGACTTAAGGCGCGTAAGATGTGATCTGTTTTGATATTTCACCTTTCTGAATCAGGTCAGAAGGATTGCTTCTTCTCCGTTTGTCCAGCCTCTTCTCTTGGTGGTCACAGCAGAAAGGTTTTCAAACCGAAGCCACGCACTTCGCTGGGGATTAACGTTTTTATCTACAGGGTTATTACTCTGTGGAATGCACTTCCGGACGATATTGTTCTCTCGCAGAACAAAACTATCTCCAAGAAAAGTTTAACCTCTACCTGGGTCTCTCTCGAAAATTTCTTGAAATCGATGTCATTCATTGCATATATATTCGTAAATGTCGCACCCCCACTCCGCTAAAGGCATTGTCCACTGTGAGACACTGCATGATGTTGTGTATTTTGATTTCGCTGCCACCCCCCCCCCTGGTTAGTTTTACTCTCGTTTCCGCCCGGTGAATCCGACAGAAGATCAAGGATTTCCTCGAGAACCGGGACAATTGGGCTCAGAGAATCGAACCCGTGTAGTGATTGCAGGCTTCTGATCATTAACCAGGAAGAACCCGTTATAAGGGAATCGAAGGCCAGGAGGGACATTGACAGGAGGAGGGTCTGAGACATACTGCGAATCGCAGGTGTTCCGTACCCTCCTACTCTAAGAAGGGTGCACAGAGTGGGGACATGGAAGTCACCACTAGGGAACAAAGGCAAAACTCGTGCGAGACCAATACTGGTGGGGTTCGCTGATGAGGCCACCCGGGATAGACTGCTGGCGGGGGCAGCGATAGTGGCTCAGATTACCAAGGGCGGATACCAGATTGTGCCGGACGAGCATAGGGTAAAGCCTGGTGGTCTGGCCCCGGGAGGTAACCTTGCTCGACCAGCCAGGGCGCTGGTGAGAAACCTAAAAGTTCAGCGGAATGCCGTACTCGGCTCTCAGGCCCTGACCCCGACAATAGTAAAGAAGCCACGTGCGGGGTCGCAAATAGTTGTAATTGAAGATGCGCTGGAAGACGAGAATTGGCAGTACTGTCCGAAGATAGATGACAGCGCGACCCCTGCCAGTCTGGATGTTGTGGCCACTCCTATAGAGATGGATTGGGAGTCGTCGGAAATTCTGGACCATCAGCCGGCTTCATGCACCCCAGTGGGGTCATCCGAAGCAAAAAACGGGTCATCATCTCAGGCGTTGCGCCTCAGAAACAGTCAGGAATGAATAACAAAAGACACCTAGGCGACGGAGCAAACGCGGTGGTGTTATATACTAACGCGTGTAGTATTAGAAACAAATGGGCGGAACTTGCCAAAACCGCTGACGAACAGAAAGCATCAATAGTTACCGTCACGGAAACGTAGCTTTCTGAGGAAGACCATGTGCCAGGCCTAATAAGTAACGGTTTTGCAGTCTACAGGCAGGATCGGGAACAAGATCGCCTTGGTGGTGGAGTAGCCATCCTCGTTAGGTCAGGTGCAAACCACCTTGAGTCCCAGACCAAGATGTGCACTCGCAATATCCAGCTATGCGCCGTTACGATCATCCTTCCAGGCAGAAGGGTTAACGTCGTCTGTGTCTACAGGGCACCAAGCACAAACCACGAAGAGGACGTTTGTTTGTTGCGGACTTTGACTGAACTAGTTAAGGACGCACAAAAGACCCTCATAGTGGGTGACTTCAATCTTCCGCACATCGACTGGGTGGCTGAGGTTTGCGTGCCGGGATCGGAGGAGCAAACCTACTGAGAATGGCTGCATGATAATGCGTTGCATCAGCATATTAGGGAGAATACCAGATATAGGACTGGATGCGTGCCATCCTTTCTGGCTGGACTGCATTATTGTGTACGCTAGGAAAGAGTGACCACGTGTGTGTCAAAATAGTTCTATGCATGCGACAACCGAAGGTACCCTCAAGGCTGATCAGGAATTTCGGTTGTATGGACATAGATAGGCTTCGTAATAGGGCGATGGGTTTGACCTGGGACGCGCCAGAGGAGGCTACTGTGGAGGAGCGCTGGCAGGCCATAAAGGGATCCCTGACTGCCCTACAGGAAGAGTTCGCACCCTTCAAACGAAGGAGTGGGGAGGGCAAACCCATGTGGTGGAAGGCTGCAATAGCCAAGGCCATCAGACGTAGAAACCGCTCTTGGAACCAGTACAAAGCTTCCGTCAGTCAGCTAGCCTGGAACCGCTATACGAAGCTGAGAAACGAGACTGTAAGCCTTTTGAGAACTTCTAAGCGGGAATTTGGGCTCAAATTGGCCCAGTCTGTAAGACAACAGCCGAAGAAGTTCTACAGCTATGTACAATCTAAAGGCTCAACAAGAAATGCCGTAGGTCCGCTATCCACTAGAGACCATGGTATTGTCACTGGTGACCAGGGCAAAGCAGACGCCCTGGGGGAATACTTTGGTAGTGTACATAGGATAGGTAGTGGGGTACGAGTAGATCTGGCTCTGGTGCATCCTCCTCAGTTAAACGAGCTAGATCTCTCAGGGGAATGCGTGCGTAAGTACCTACAGGAGTTAAACAGCCACAAGTCAGCGGGCCCAGATGGCACTCATCCAGCTATCATCAAGCCGTTGGCGGATATCATAGCTCCATCGGTATGCAGACTGTACAGATCCACGTCGGACCAGGGTAAGCTGCCTCAGGACTGGAAAGCCGCGGCAGTCGTGGCAATACATAAGAGTGGGCCTAAGTCGGATGTGCAGAACTACAGGCTGGTAAGCCTAACTAGCATTCTCTGTAAAGTCCTCGAGAAGATCATCCGTGCCCATATCTGCCAGCACTTACTGCAGCACTCCATGCTAAGCCCGGCGCAGCATGGATTCCTGAAAAATAGATCTTGCCTCACCAATCTCCTGTGCTTCTTAGATGAAGTAACTCGACGACTGGACGAAGGTAAGCAAGTTGAGGTATGCTACCTCGACTTGAGTAAGGCGTTTGACTCCGTTAATCATCGTCTTTTGCTACGCAAGTTGGAGAATTTCGGTATAGGTGGGCCAGTATATAGGTGGCTGGGGGACTTCCTCTCCCACAGGACGCTTTACGTCAAAGTGGGGGACAGGTGCTCCAGTTTGGTGAACGTCACCAGTGGTGTACCTCAGGGATCCGTCCTAGGCCCGGTCCTATTCTTGTTATTTATTAATGACCTAGCATCCACTCTTCAATCGCCCAGCTTTATTTCTGCGGATGATGTGAAGATTGTTGGATCTAAGGGTAGGACGGACTTGGGCAGGGAAATAGGTACCGTCCTGAACTGGGCATACAAATGGGACTTACCTCTAAACGCTCAAAAAAGCCATTTGTTGTCAAGGGCAACAGAGAGCCAAACTGTCGCTCATGATCAAGGGCTGTTCACCGTAGAGGCAGTCAGTAGGGTTAAAGAACTGGGGGGTCATCATGAAAAGTGACTTCAAATAGTCGGAGCAATGCAATGCTGCTGCGCATAAGGCTCTTGGGGAGCTCTTTAGACTGCGATCAGCTTTGTCTTGCCGGCAGCCGGAGGTATTCGTACCTATTTACATGGCTATAGTACGACCTCACTTAGAAGGTAGCGTGCAGGCTTGGTCACCCTTCTACAAAAAGGACGCCGCCTGCCTCGAGAAAGTCCAACGTCTCGCCACGCGAATGGTTGAAGGGCAGAGGGGTAAGACTTACGAGCAGAGACTCTGTGACCTGAATCTTTTCTCGTTGGAAAGGAGGAGACGTCGAGGGGATCTCATAGAAACGTTCAAGGTAATGAAGGGCTTTTCTGGCCTTAGACCAGCTAGTCTATTCCAAGTGGCCGTAGACTCCAGAACCAGGGAACATGAAAAGAAGTTGATAAAAGCCCGATCTAGGTTGTTGGCTAGATCGCACTTCTTCAGCAGCAGGGTTGTAAACAGTTGGAACGGTCTGCCTGGTGAAATGGTTGATCTGCAGACAGTCCAATCCTTCAAAGGTGCCCTGGATGGCAAGTGGTACAAGATCTTTCCTTGTAGTGAGCCTTGCGTATATCAACTAGATGGATGACGGGTAGCACTGTGGTCCCTCTGGAGTATGTTTTAACAGACTTTTTCCCTCATTGCGTACTGTCTCAGTGAAGGCTCACGATGCATAATGTTCAGTTCAGTTCAGTTCAGTTCAGTCTGCACAGGACAGGTAATGGCCACGGCCAATCGTGCGTCCAGAATTCCTTCGATGGTATGCACACCAGTTATGCACCTACCACTGCCGAGTGTATTTGATCTAATCCCCGCTAAAACTGAGAGGGAAATGTTATGCATCGTGAGCGTTCACTGAGACAGTACGCAATGAGGGAAAAAGTCTGTTAAAACATACTCCAGAGGAACCACAGTGCTACCCGTCATCCATCTAGTTGATATTCTCAAGGCTTACTACAAGGAAAGATCTCGTACCAATTGCGATCTAGGGCACCTCTGAAGGATTGGACTGTCTGCAGATCAACCATTTCACCAGGCAGACCGTTCCAACTGTTTACAACCCTGCTGCTGAAGAAGTGCGATCTAGCCAACAACCTAGATCGGGCTTTTATCAACTTCTTTTCATGTTCCCTGGTTCTGGAGTCTACGGCCACTTGGAATAGACTAGCTGGTCTAAGGCCAGAAAAGCCCTTCATTACCTTGAACGTTTCTATGAGATCCCCTCGACGTCTCCTCCTTTCCAACGAGAAAAGATTCAGGTCACAGAGTCTCTGCTCGTAAGTCTTACCCCTCTGCCCTTCAACCATTCGCGTGGCGAGACGTTGGACTTTCTCGAGGCAGGCGGCGTCCTTTTTGTAGAAGGGTGACCAAGCCTGCACGCTACCTTCTAAGTGAGGTCGTACTATAGCCATGTAAATAGGTACGAATACCTCCGGCTGCCGGCAAGACAAAGCTGATCGCAGTCTAAAGAGCTCCCCAAGAGCCTTATGCGCAGCAGCATTGCATTGCTCCGACTATTTGAAGTCACTTTTCATGATGACCCCCCAGTTCTTTAACCCTACTGACTGCCTCTACGGTGAACAGCCCTTGATCATGAGCGACAGTTTGGCTCTCTGTTGCCCTTGACAACAAATGGCTTTTTTGAGCGTTTAGAGGTAAGTCCCATTTGTATGCCCAGTTCAGGACGGTACCTATTTCCCTGCCCAAGTCCGTCCTACCCTTAGATCCAACAATCTTCACATCATCCGCAGAAATAAAGCTGGGCGATTGAAGAGTGGATGCTAGGTCATTAATAAATAACAAGAATAGGACCGGGCCTAGGACGGATCCCTGAGGTACACCACTGGTGACGTTCACCAAACTGGAGCACCTGTCCCCCACTTTGACGTAAAGCGTCCTGTGGGAGAGGAAGTCCCCCAGCCACCTATATACTGGCCCACCTATACCGAAATTCTCCAACTTGCGTAGCAAAAGACGATGATTAACGGAGTCAAACGCCTTACTCAAGTCGAGGTAGCATACCTCAACTTGCTTACCTTCGTCCAGTCGTCGAGTTACTTCATCTAAGAAGCACAGGAGATTGGTGAGGCAAGATCTATTTTTCAGGAATCCATGCTGCGCCGGGCTTAGCATGGAGTGCTGCAGTAAGTGCTGGCAGATATGGGCACGGATGATCTTCTCGAGGACTTTACAGAGAATGCTAGTTAGGCTTACCAGCCTGTAGTTCTGCACATCCGACTTAGGCCCACTCTTATGTATTGCCACGACTGCCGCGGCTTTCCAGTCCTGAGGCAGCTTACCCTGGTCCGACGTGGATCTGTACAGTCTGCATACCGATGGAGCTATGATATCCGCCAACGGCTTGATGATAGCTGGATGAGTGCCATCTGGGCCCGCTGACTTGTGGCTGTTTAACTCCTGTAGGTACTTACGCACGCATTCCCCTGAGAGATCTAGCTCGTTTAACTGAGGAGGATGCACCAGAGCCAGATCTACTCGTACCCCACTACCTATCCTATGTACACTACCAAAGTATTCCCCCAGGGCGTCTGCTTTGCCCTGGTCACCAGTGACAATACCATGGTCTCTAGTGGATAGCGGACCTACGGCATTTCTTGTTGAGCCTTTAGATTGTACATAGCTGTAGAACTTCTTCGGCTGTTGTCTTACAGACTGGGCCAATTTGAGCCCAAATTCCCGCTTAGAAGTTCTCAAAAGGCTTACAGTCTCGTTTCTCAGCTTCGTATAGCGGTTCCAGGCTAGCTGACTGACGGAAGCTTTGTACTGGTTCCAAGAGCGGTTTCTACGTCTGATGGCCTTGGCTATTGCAGCCTTCCACCACATGGGTTTGCCCTCCCCACTCCTTCGTTTGAAGGGTGCGAACTCTTCCTGTGGGGCAGTCAGGGATCCCTTTATGGCCTGCCAGCGCTCCTCCAAAGTAGCCTCCTCTGGCGCGTCCCAGGTCAAACCCATCGCCCTATTACGAAGCCTATCTATGTCCATACAACCGAAATTCCTAATCAGCCTTGAGGGTACCTTCGGTTGTCGCATGCATAGAACTATTTTGACACACACGTGGTCACTCTTTCCTAGCGTACACAATAATGCAGTCCAGCCAGAAAGGATGGCACGCATCCAGTCCTATATCTGGTATTCTCCCTAATATGCTGATGCAACGCATTATCATGCAGCCATTCTCAGTAGGTTTGCTCCTCCGATCCCGGCACGCAAACCTCAGCCACCCAGTCGATGTGCGGAAGATTGAAGTCACCCACTATGAGGGTCTTTTGTGCGTCCTTAACTAGTTCAGTCAAAGTCCGCAACAAACAAACGTCCTCTTCGTGGTTTGTGCTTGGTGCCCTGTAGACACAGACGACGTTAACCCTTCTGCCTGGAAGGATGATCGTAACGGCGCATAGCTGGATATTGCGAGTGCACATCTTGGTCTGGGACTCAAGGTGGTTTGCACCTGACCTAACGAGGATGGCTACTCCACCACCAAGGCGATCTTGTTCCCGATCCTGCCTGTAGACTGCAAAACCGTTACTTATTAGGCCTGGCACATGGTCTTCCTCAGAAAGCTACGTTTCCGTGACGGTAACTATTGATGCTTTCTGTTCGTCAGCGGTTTTGGCAAGTTCCGCCCATTTGTTTCTAATACTACACGCGTTAGTATATAACACCACCGCGTTTGCTCCGTCGCCTAGGTGTCTTTTGTTATTCATTCCTGACTGTTTCTGAGGCGCAACGCCTGAGATGATGACCCGTTTTTTGCTTCGGATGACCCCACTGGGGTGCATGAAGCCGGCTGATGGTCCAGAATTTCCGACGACTCCCAATCCATCTCTATAGGAGTGGCCACAACATCCAGACTGGCAGGGGTCGCGCTGTCATCTATCTTCGGACAGTACTGCCAATTCTCGTCTTCCAGCGCATCTTCAATTACAACTATTTGCGACCCCGCACGTGGCTTCTTTACTATTGTCGGGGTCAGGGCCTGAGAGCCGAGTACGGCATTCCGCTGAACTTTTAGGTTTCTCACCAGCGCCCTGGCTGGTCGAGCAAGGTTACCTCCCGGGGCCAGACCACCAGGCTTTACCCTATGCTCGTCCGGCACAATCTGGTATCCGCCCTTGGTAATCTGAGCCACTATCGCTGCCCCCGCCAGCAGTCTATCCCGGGTGGCCTCATCAGCGAACCCCACCAGTATTGGTCTCGCACGAGTTTTGCCTTTGTTCCCTAGTGGTGACTTCCATGTCCCCACTCTGTGCACCCTTCTTAGAGTAGGAGGGTACGGAACACCTGCGATTCGCAGTATGTCTCAGACCCTCCTCCTGTCAATGTCCCTCCTGGCCTTCGATTCCCTTATAACGGGTTCTTCCTGGTTTAGGATCAGAAGCCTGTGGCCTGAGACCCTGCCCATCGACAAGATCTGTCTCTGCAGGTCCTTCACCTTGTTTTCTAGTACCAGAAGAGCAGGGTCATCCACCCTAGCCAACCCATCTTTCGCTCTCTGACAGTCGCATTTCTTGTTGACCTGCCTCACCCTTCTCGGCTTCTGCTCCGTCCACTGGCCCTCGTCGGTCTGCTTCAAACGAGTTGAGGCAACGACCGCCTGGCAAGCTCTCGGATCTGGTCCATTCGCTCGGGTGATTGTCCTCTCGGGTGTTGATACTTCTTCCGCAAACGACTTACTATTACCTGCTTGCGGTGGTCTGGGGCTTACAACCGAGGTACTACTTGGTGGACGTTGATCCTGCCCTTGGGCCTGCAGTTTAAAGGCCAGACTGGCCGCCTCCTTGCAGGGGCACAGACCCATTCAGCCCATGAGTTCTGTTTATAAAGGACATAGATGTCCTTTGTTATCCCTGAACACCTTGGGTGAGCCCACCTCTTGCATATCTCGCACTCTATACCATTTACCACACGTTTTCCGCACTTGGGTGCTAGACACGGGTCGGAAACGCGTGTCATAGCGAAAAACCCCAAAAGCGAGGGCGAAAACAACTCAAGTGCTCTTTACCCAAACACAAAATACGCACTCTGACAATAGCAGGTAACTCCCGCTAACACAAAAAACAAAAACAAAAAGCAAGATTAGAAGCGAGGAAAGATCGCCTCAAAAAAACACCGAACACTACTCGGCAATACTACAAGGAGAATAAAAATATTCTCCGGATAAAGCGCACCTTAAATGCAACTATGATACGCTCAGTATTGTGAATTAAACTGGGTTAATTCACAAAACTATTCAAAAACTCAATTCAAATACGAGAGCACTATGAATCCAAACCACGCGGCACTTACACCAGTTCAGTTGATGTGCGATGAGGTTTTCCGTTTCCCTCTCAGTTTTATCGGGGATTCGATCAAATACACTCGGCAGTGGTAGGTGCATAACTGGTGTGCATACCATCGAAGGAATTCTCGACGCACGATTGGCCGTGGCCATTACCTGTCCTGTGCAGACTGAACTGAACTGAACTGACCTTGTGAGTTGCCGCGTGGTTTGAATTTTCGAATTGCTCTCAGCGTTAAGCATTTTTGCATTGTTTGATGGAATAACACACGTTATTTCGCCAAACTAACGTATCGTAATAAGTATTTCGGTACGCGTACTTTTTGAAGAGTTCACTCTCTTCAGAAGAGTTTATTCTCTTCAAAAACTGAGTTTACCTTTTGGTGTCCTTTTTGGTGTTTTTTGTTGGTGTCAGTGCAACTGATACCGGCTAACATCTTTTTGTGGCGCTTTTTCTAGTGTACCATTTTTGTGGAACTTTTTAGTGTGCGGGTTTACTGCACTTGCCTTAGTGCACCGTTTGTATCTGTTCAAAAGTTGTGTTATTGTCCCACGGGTGTTCGAGACGAAACAAATGGGACAGAGGTTGATCCCATTGGTCAGGCAGTAAGCTGTGGGAACAAGGAATGCACGGACCTGGTGCAAGATGAGGGAATTCAATGCGACCAGTGGTGCATTTGGTTTCATCAAAAGTGCTCCAAGCTGGAAGAGAAAGACTTCGAGCTGCACATCAAGTACCCATCGCTCAAGTGGATATGCGCCCATTGCTTTGCGTTTGCAAGGGAGTGCTCGCGTATAATTCGAGGCGAGCTAGGGAAAGGGGACACGAACGTGGAGCTGGAACCAAGACTAGAGAGAGCCGTTTTGATCCATAGCCTAGAGGGAAAGGAAAACCGGGTTCCAGAGCACAAAAAAAGGCAACCCAAGCCAGAGGGCAAAGAAGGAAAAGAGGTAGCAGGATTCACCAACGTGGGGAAAAGCCTCCTGACGGAAGTGGAAGCCCTCAAGGAGCAGGTCAAACGCCTAGATGCTGAGGTGCAGCGCATGAAGCGTGACACTGAGGTCATGGCAGACAGAAGTAGAAGACTGCTACTTCATAACCTTAGGGAGAACATTGTAAAAGGCGGTAGAATCAGGAAGGAGGAATACCGCCGGCATGTGACTGAGGTTCTTAGGATGGCTGGCCTACCTCCCACGACACCAATAGTCAAGTGCCATCGAATAGGACTATGGCGTGGAGCACAACCAGCGCCGCCGCGACCCCTGGTAGTTGTATTCCACAGTGTCTACTGGAGGGACATGCTGCTGTCCAGGGCGGGAGCAGTTGAGGGCAACACGCAGGGAATGGATAGGGTTACACCTGACAGCCCAGCATTTGTGAAACCGGCTAATGCCATAGTCTCGCTGAGAACGGGCACACCTGATCTTAAGAGGCCGAAGCTACATATAGCGAAACTGGAGATGACTCCTCTTGGGAAGTCAACACCTAAGGCCCAAGGGGTAATCCAGGTACCAAAGGTGGCTTCAGGCTCCGGTATACAAAAAGCTAAAGATCAGAAAGTTCGAAAGACCCAAAAGAAGGGGACTCACCGGGCATTTAATAATAATAGTAATAATGGTATATTTCTCGACCATGGTCGAGACGCATGCGCAAGCGCATGATCATGGTGTACAACGTTACTCAAAACAATGAACTATACACGAATTTCAAGAAAGCGAGTGGAGTCGTCAGAAGCAAGACAATATAGCTAGAGGTAGTTTGAGTCGACTGAAATTATAAAGATTTGCGCGGCAAATACGGTTTGGTTTCGGATTCGACTGGTTGGTAGTGGTCCGTGAAAATACAAAATATATCGTGAAAATATAGCGCTAGGGATGCGTTATAAGTCATAATGATGCAAGATGTGGGTAACTGAGGCCTATTGCGGGTTCTATGCACGGAGTAAGTAATGGACATGGAGAGGTTAAAGAAATGAATGGGAGTACAACCGTGAACTTTGGTGAATATGAAGAGAGCGGCTCTCTATGGAGATGAAGTTGGCCCGGAATGATGGATATTCCCGATTCTAATAGAGGGAGTTCATCATGAAACGAGGGGACATGAGGAAACTTTGTGGAAATGGACAGGCAACGTTGATGAATGTGGAGAAAACAGCAATCCATATATAAGGTGAGTTTAGGTTCGGGATCAATAACCCTTATCATTCAGAAAAAAAGTCAGCGCAACTTGAAGGCCTTTAACTGGTGAAGAGTCAATTTCAAGCTGGATACCGACCGAAAGAAAAATGAAATCTTGGAAGAGAAAACGGAGCGAAAAATCTCCTTGTAGGCTCGCGCCTTATTGTTCTGTTATGCTGACAAATATATTGACTTATTGATTCTCAGTGATCTTCGGCATCATTGTTGGGAACCAAGGATGTGAGGGACAAGTGGACTCGCGTTCGGATAACGTATCGAATTTTAATGAGAAAAAATTCCTGTGTTGCGTATTCTGGCTCTGTTATTGGATTGTTTCACATGAGACCAAAGTGATGTGCAGCATCCCGTGGGTATGGTTCATCAGGCGGGGTAAGGGACGTGTCAATCAATCAATAGAAGGTTGCTTGCGAACTGTTTTTTCTGAAGCCTCCAACAGTGACATCAGTAGTAGAGGTGTTGCGTTAGGAGACGTCTATCAATCTGCTTGTAAGCATTTGGGGGTGTTTTAGGTCGTGTGGCCCGATTGCAATCCCGTTTGGTATAAAAGATGCCATTAAGGTCTCTGTCGGTACAGGTCAAAGTGTGGACATTGGTCACCGAAAGTGGTGCCCGAGAGAGTGGGCGACGACAAACCTGAAATAAATGGTGTCCGGTTGGTGTTGAGAACGTGCAGCCAGCTAGCCCGATTCAAAAGGATACCCCCAAGAAGTCCTCTCTGGTGCACCCAGCGAAGTTGGAGGTATCAGAGGGAAAAGCCGAGGAAACCAGTTGGGCTAAGGTGGTCGCAAGACCATCCCGGCCCATCGGTACGGCGACTCAAAAGGGGGTAACGTCCTTTGTGCATGTCGAGCCTGACACTGGGGCGACGGGTGGAAAAGAAAAAGCCACGACACTCAGAGTCTCACTCGATATGCAAGATGCTGCTGTAACAGCCGGTCGTGGAAAATCCCCCTTTTTCCCTCGCGATTCAGTGTTTTTTCCCAACATCACTCATTTCCATACACTATTGACTTGTCTTTACGAACTGGTTGTTTTTCTGGACCAATTGTTGTTTGTTCGCGCCCAGAGCGCTATTTTGGCACATCCTTGCTCAGGACCTGCGTGACGCACGTGCTGTCTGCTCACACGCTGCTATTCGGTTTCTCGTTGTTGAGTCTTTGTGATCGTATTATTGAGGTTTGTATATTGTTTATGTCATTGTTTATTTTAATAATCTAGTATCGTAGAATTATCACGGATAATCGCCTTCTGATTTCGGGATCCGTTGCGAATTTGGCTACGCATTGCTCAAACGTTCGTAACAATACTCAATAGATCTATTTGGAACGAGGAAAATTCACGCAAAATGCCAAGGAAAGGATCAAAGGCAGTCGAACCCGGACAGGAAGTAATACGGCAAGTCTCTGGGGAGGTTTTGGGTACTTATGATTCTTTAGTTAACGCTAGATCGCCTAGTCCTGTCAGTGCTAGCTCATGTGTTATTGAAAGCAATATTGATCGTAAGGACGTTGATTTATATAAGCTGAGAATAATAGAACTAGAGCAACAGTTACTTTCGGCTAGACTACAGGCGCATGAAGCAGAGAAGTGTACACAGAAACAGCGAGAGTATAGGACCAGTGACTTCGACACTTCCGATAGGTTAGAGTGCAATAAGGTAGGGAACCCCACGCAGGTCGCCGACTACAAACCACCATCGATCGATCTGCCTAGAGTGGAGTTAACGGTTTTCGACGGGCGAGCTGAGCAATATTGCAAGTTTGTCAAACAGTTCGAGACGTTCGTCGAAAACAAGGTGACCGACCCTGGGCAAAGGCTTCTTTACCTTACTCACTACTGCCGAGGCCGAGCGCGAGAAGCTATCGACGGATGCACCATGCTCGATCCAGAACAAGGCTACACTAGGGCAAGAAAGATTCTGAGGGACTTGTTTGGCCAACCTTTCAAAGTAGCCCGTAACCTAATAGAGGGCGTGATGGCAGAGGCAAAGAAAACCAAGGGCGACGTCTACACCATGGCCGACCTGGTGATCAAGATGCAGAACTGTTCAATAGCCCTCGACCATTTAGGTTACAGAGCTGATCTAGACGCCATGCACACTTTGGAAGGCATAGTCCGTCACCTCTCTCCCGAACTACAGGGTCGGTGGGCGGAAGAAGCTGAACGGATAAGCCGAGGCGACAGAGAAGCCAACTTCGAAGACCTGACTGAATACTTAGACAGGCAAACGAAGATAGCTGACAGCAGATTCGGCCGACTCATCCGGGACAGCAACCGAGCAAACAAGCCCGGTACTAGCCAAGTCCAAACCCCTGTACGGGAACATCCAAAGTACCAGCCTTGGACCAACACACACGTCATTTCACGAGATGCTACGGCGAAACCCAATTGCAGATCCTGCGGTACTAGCCATGGCCTACCAGAATGCCCCAAGTTCGGCAATGCCACAATAGACGAACGGTGGGGAATGGCGAGGATGGCAGGAGCATGTTTCATCTGTCTCAACACCACGCACCGGGCAGCAGCCTGTAGAACAAGGAATCGATGTGGTTACGAGGGCTGCACGGGCAGACACCATCGGCTGCTGCATCAGGCGAGAATAACCATATCCGAGGCGAGTGCCAAGCCCAGCGTGATCTGTTCAACTTCACAATCTGCCAGTAAACCGGTACGTTTAGGCGTAGTGGCCGTGGGAGTAGTGACTCCGACTGGGATAGTCAAGGCGTTGGCTTTCGTTGATAGTGGATCCGACACCACTTTAGTGAAAGAGCGGTTTGCCGACAAACACCAACTGGCTAAAGGTGCGACGTCGTTAGCAGTGAGCACGGTGGGCGGAACACAGGTAATGACTGCCGGTAGATTAAGGCTGCAACTCATCTCTCTAGACACTAACGAGGAAATTGAACCAACGGAGGCATTCACGTTAGCGGATCTTCCCATGCGAGCACCAAGGTCGGTGAACGCAATCTTGACTCGATGGCCCCACCTGCAGGATGTAACCGTCGTAGACTGGGAAGATGATGAGGTGGATCTCCTCATCGGATGCGACGTGCCAGAGGCGCATTGGGTGCTTGACCAAAGAGTGGGCGACCGCCAGGCACCTTATGCCGTACGCACGGCTCTGGGATGGATGTTATACGGTCCAGTAGGGGTACGCGGTTCCGTGAATTACTTATCCGCCGAAACGGACCGCATAGAGTATCATCTGCAACGGCTTTATGAAAAGGAGTTTCATGACATTGGGGGCGAAAGACCGACGTTGTCTCAAGAGGATCACTTCGCTCTACAAACGGTGCGGCAAGGCTCTAGAGGCCTCAAAAAACAGTTCGAGGTTCCCCTCCCATGGCGCACACCGGTCGACCCGTGGACTGACAACAGAAATTATGTTCTCCAACGATTACTACGACTAAAAGAACGCTTCATTCGAGACCAGAATCTGTGGGAACGATACGCGGATTTGATGAAGCGAAACGAGGACCTCGGTTACGTTGAAAGGGTGCCTGTTAACACCGACAGCAAAAGGGGTATCTGGTATCTGCCTCACCATCCGGTTATCAACCCCAAAAAACCCAATAAACTGCGCGTGGTTTTCGACTGTGCAGCCAAGTTCCAGGGCAAGTCGTTAAACGATCGCCTACTACAGGGGCCTGACTGGACCACACCACTGATCGATGTTCTGTGCCGTTTCACAGTGGGTAAAGTGGCTTTGTCTGCCGACATTAGGGAAATGTTCCATCAGGTGAAGATTCCGGTAGGAGAACGAGATGCTTTGCGTTTCCTGTGGTGGGAAGGGAGCGACCGGGACAACGCAGTGGTGAATTATAGAATGACCGTCCACCCCTTCGGAGCCATATCGTCACCATTTTGTGCCAACTACGCCCTCCGAGAATCAGCGAACAAACATGGCGATCTGGTACATCGGACGGTGGTAGAAAGCGTCAGCAGGAACTTCTACGTCGACGACTACCTTGGGTCATTCGATGATGTGGAATCAGCTCTAGAGCAGTTCAGGGGTCTGACGAGATTGCTGGAAGAGGGTGGCTTCCATCTAACTAAATGGATGTCGAACGCTTCGGAAGTGCTGAAGGTCATCCCGTATCACGAAAAGGTCGAAAGGGTAAGAGATTTGGACGGCTCCCCACTTCCTATCGAGCGCACTTTAGGGATACAATGGGACGCGGAAACGGACGATTTTGTTTTCGAACTGAACGTTCCCGAGCTGCCAATAACCCGTCGTGGCATACTATCTGCCGTCTCAAGTTTGTTCGACCCGCTCGGTTTCGTCTCACCATGGCTGCTACCCGGAAAGATCTTGCTGCAGCGGCTGTGCCGTAAGAAAGTTGATTGGGACCAGTCACTGGACCGAGGGGACCGGCTGGACTGGGAGGAATTTTTGAACACCTTGAAGAAATTAGGGGACATAAGAATACCACGATGTTTGACCCCTGGCCATACGACACGGACTGGAGAACTACATGCCTTTTCCGATGCATCCGAAGTCGGTTATGGAGCTGTGGTGTACGGACGATGGTGCGCAGGAGATGGACAATATACCACGAGGATCCTGTTCGCCAAAGCCCGCGTTGCTCCACTGAAGTCGGTCTCAATCCCACGCCTCGAACTCAGCGCAGCCGTGTTGGCAGTCAGGGTGGTGCAAGCTGTGAAGAGATGTTTCGATCTCTACATTTGGTCGGTGAGCTTCTGGACGGATTCAACGATAGTACTTTACTACATTAACAACGTACGGAGCCGGTTTAGTACTTTCGTTGCTAACCGGCTCACGATTATCCACGATGAATCGGCCACGCACCAGTGGAGTCATGTCAGGTCTGGCGATAACCCGGCCGACCTGTGCTCTCGAGGTGCGAACAACTTCAGGCAACTGGACACGTGGACGAGAGGGCCGAACTTCCTGCAATTGCCCAAACAGGACTGGCCCGTGTTCGAATTAAAACCCCCTACGGAATTGGAACTGGAGATCAAAGGCGTAGTGATAGCAACCAACGTCGTCGAAGCGTCGCCCATTTTACCGCGACTGGTCAGGTTTTCTTCCTGGATGAAGACGCTTCGTTCGCTAGTTTGGTTAACCAGGTTCAAGATAAGTTTACTAGTCATGAAAGGGCTACGGCCCTCAGGTCGGATACCGGTCGGCCCGATAGGTCCCGATGAGCTACAAGCGGCAGAGTACGATATTTTCAGAATGATACAACGCGAGGCTTTCGCCCGAGAACTCAAGAGGGCGGAAGAAGTGGGGCTGACCAATGAAGACATGCCATCTCCAAGAGGCGAGCTGAAGCGTTTAAACCCCAAAATCATCAACGGACTGCTGCGGGTGGATGGTAGGCTGACCAACGCCCACCTGAACTTCGACACAAAGTATCCTATACTGCTGCCTGCGAGACAACCCGTAGTAGAGCTAATGATTCAACACGTCCACGCCGTAGAGGGACATGCCGGGGAAAGTCACGTGACGAGCGTCATCCGAAAGCGTCTTTGGTTGTTGAGAGGACGAGAGACTGTAAAACGCGTGATCCGACGGTGTGTGCAATGCAGGAGACGCAATGCCACAGCAGGCAAACAACTCATGGCCCCGCTACCAGAATGCAGGGTAACTACGGGCTGGTGGCCGTTCAGTGACACCGGGTTGGACTATTTCGGGCCCTTGTGGATCAAGTGCGGGAAAAGATTAGAAAAGCGATACGGATGTATCATGACGTGCATGAAATCACGTGCGGTGCACCTAGAAGTCGCACATTCGATGACGACCGATTCGTTTCTACGGGCCTTGCAAAGATTTATCAACCGAAGAGGCGTACCGGCAGACATATACTCAGATAATGGATCGAACTTTGTGGGCGCTCAACGGGAATTGCAGCGTTGGCACAAGAACATAAACAGGGACGAACTGCAGAATCGAACCGTGGCCTACGGCATACGCTGGCATTTCAACCCCCCACAGGTCAGTCACCGAGGCGGCATATGGGAACGCATGATCCGGTCCGCCAGACGGATATTGCTGTCAATCATGGAGCAGCAGCCGCCCGACGACGAGACCCTGAACACCGTCATGACTGAGGTGGAGCGAATCCTGAACAACCGCCCCCTGGTTCCAGTATTGAACGGCGACCCCACCCACCTGGCGCTCACCCCAAACGACTTATTGACGCTAAGGTCGAACGAGGGTTTCCAAGGGCCGGTAAACCTTCGTGAGAGCTACCTCCATGGGTGGAAGCAAGCGAACTATCTGGCCAAGGTCTTCTGGAGGCGATGGCTACGGGAGTACCTACCGGCTTTGCAGACTCGACAGAAGTGGCTGGCCAAAACAAGACCATTCAAAGTTGGGGACGTGGTTATGATTGCCGACGAACGCGCAAATTTCAGCGCTTGGTCTTTGGGAGTAGTTACGGAAACCATCAAGAGCACTGACGGAATGATAAGGACAGTGAAGGTGAAGACAGCTAACGGAGTGCTAATTCGTGACATACGCAGTATTAACCTACTCGAGAGCGAAGACGGAGGAGCTGATAACCCTGTGGCCTAGTAAATCTTTTTCACACCAGTAATCGAGGTGGATAAAGAAACACCATATATACCACACAATCTCCGTCAAACACGTTAAGGTGCTCGCGGTCCCTTCGTTGACATTACAGAAGGTTCTTTCCGATATGTGGTGATGAGTGCGATTCCATTATACATCCCGATACATACGCGCATGCACGACGCACTCTACATCCCGTAAACCCATCATACATGTGACAGTGTTCTTTGTTCGCCTTTTGTTGACGCTACCGAATGCCCCTTGCACATGTGGAAGTAGTGGAGCTCAGGTCACACATGCATGCTACATTTACTCGTTTTCTTGCCACGCGGTCTTTTGTTGACATTGCAGAAAGTCCTCCTTTGATGTGTAGTCATAACTGTGATTTCATTGTAACCCCGGCACACACGCACACGCACGCACACACACGCACGCACACACACACACACACACTCAAGCGCGTACATCCAGGACCGGACGGCCCCTTACGAGGACAACGTCTATGTGACCATTCACGCCCGCCATCGGTCATTTGGTCCTGTGGAAGATGTAGACTAGCCTCACGTCTATGTAGCCAATGGGTTAGGTGCGACCAGTAGTAGAACGTCGACGACGAGCATTAGACGCGCGCACTGACAGCAGGGCCTAGGCAGGTAGGAAGAATCAGTACCTTTATACCGAACCTTTGACTTTGCTAAGGATCCAGGAGGATTTTGGTGGGCGGTGTAACAGCCGGTCGTGGAAAATCCCCCTTTTTCCCTCGCGATTCAGTGTTTTTTCCCAACATCACTCATTTCCATACACTATTGACTTGTCTTTACGAACTGGTTGTTTTTCTGGACCAATTGTTGTTTGTTCGCGCCCAGAGCGCTATTTTGGCACATCCTTGCTCAGGACCTGCGTGACGCACGTGCTGTCTGCTCACACGCTGCTATTCGGTTTCTCGTTGTTGAGTCTTTGTGATCGTATTATTGAGGTTTGTATATTGTTTATGTCATTGTTTATTTTAATAATCTAGTATCGTAGAATTATCACGGATAATCGCCTTCTGATTTCGGGATCCGTTGCGAATTTGGCTACGCATTGCTCAAACGTTCGTAACAGCTGCATCGCCGACAACTTTCGAGGCAAAAAACGGGGCATCACCTTGGAGATTGCGCCCGAGGATACCCTAGCCCTAGAATTAGCAATGAAGTCAGTAACGAGGACCAGGGAACGGTCAATATGGTACACCAACACCTGCAGTCTCCCGGGAAAAAGAGGGGAGTTGATGGCTAGGATCGCAGAGTCTGAGGTCGTTGCGTTGACGGAAACTTGGATAAAGCCTATTACGAACGTACTGACATGCGCTTCCAGGGATATGCTGCCTACAGACAGGATAGAACAGATGGAAGGCAGGGGGGCGGAGTGGCACTTCTAATACGGACCGACATAGGCCATTGGGAGGCTCCGTTCAACTTAGTCTCCGGTAATGTACAGGTCAGATCCTGCTTTAGTAGGATCGAGGGGCGTACAGTATGCATTATCTGTATCTACAGGGCACCACTAGCCACAGATGAGGAAGATGTTGAGCTCTTTCAAATGCTGGATGCGGTGCTGGCACAGACAAAGGAGTTCATCTTATTAGGGGATCTCAATCTACCCGAAATTAACTGGGAAAGCGGGATCGCACCAAAGGGATCAACGGGCGACAAATTTCTGCAGTGGGTCCAGTTACATGCACTTACGCAGCATGTGACACAGGCCACTAGACACAGAGGTGGACAGCACCCGTCTCTCCTTGACTTAATCATAACGCGGCACCATCAGGACGTTAAGGAAATGAAGTGGGAAGAGCCACTTGGAAAAAGTGATCATGTAGTCCTAAGGGTCACACTAAGACTAAGCAAGGCGCCGAAGGAAATCGTGTTACGTCGGCGCTATGGGAGAATCAACATAGGTGAACTGAAGAAGGCGGCGGAGGAAATTCAGTGGACACCGAGACACACAAATGCCTCCGTAGAGGAACGTTGGGAGACCATCAAGATGGGGCTACTCGAACTTACAGATGAGTTCGCACCCCTGATGGTGGCAAGCAGTAGAAGTCTACCCCCATGGTGGAAGTCAAAGGTCCGCAAGGCCATAGTTATTCGTAGGCAACGATGGGCGGAGTACAAACTGTACAAAACTCAGGGGGCATGGAATAGCCATAAGGTGGCTAGGAACAGGGCTCAAGAGATCCAAAGAGTGGAGAAATATGCTTTCGAGCGTCGGTTAGCGGCGTCGATCCGCACAAACCCAAAGCGATTCTACGCCTACGTGCAATCTCAAAAACGTATGAGAGAGAGCGTAGCAACTTTGGAAGGAGCACAGGGACGACTAGCTCTAAACGACGAAGACAAGGCTGACACGCTCTTGGAATTCTTCAAGAGCATATATCGACCAGAAAATAGTTTGGAGGAAAGAATGGAGGGCCCACAGGCGCCTCCAATACCCGAACTTACTGTAGGAGAAGAAGAAGTGTACGCGGAGTTGCAAACTTCGAATAGAAACAAAGCAGCAGGTCCAGACGGGATTCATCCAGCAATCGTTCAGCCTCTGGCCGAGGTCCTGAAGGCTCCGGTGACGAAGCTGTATGAAACGTCACTTAGAGAGGGTATTGTGCCGGGAGACTGGAGGAGAGCAACAGTGGTAGGCATTTACAAGAGTGGACCCCGGCAAAAGGCGGAAAATTACCGGCCGGTTAGCTTGACTTCAGTACTGTGTAAGTGCCTGGAGCGAACAGTCAAGAAGCAGATCTCTAGGCATTTGGTTCAACACAACCTCATATCAAATGCTCAGCATGGGTTTGTGGCAGGGCGATCCTGTCTGACGAATCACCTGCTGTTCCTCGATGGGGTAACCAAGCGTCTGGACGAAGGGCAATCGATTGCGGTCTGTTACTTGGACTTCAGCGAGGCATTTGATTCCGTGAACCACAGATTTCTGGACGTCAAACTGCAGTCCATGGGAATTGTTGGAAAGGCAAGACAATGGATAAGTAGTTTCTTAGCAGGGCGAACCTTTAGTGTTAAGGTGGGGAGCCATGTTTCAAAACCGGAAGGTGTAACAAGTGGGGTGCCACAGGGCTCGGTGCTCGGCCCTCTGCTCTTCCTCATCTTCATCAACGACCTAGCACGTGGGCTTACAAACCTTACCTTTATGTTTGCCGATGACGTCAAGATAGCTGGAGTAGATATAGAACTTGACGTGTTAGCAGTACAAAACTGGGCACGGAAATGGGACCTCCCACTAAACCTCACCAAGTGTCAATGCTTGACCACAAATACAGGGGCTAGTGAGAATAGTGTGGGTTCGTTGCAAGTGGTCTCGCAGGTCAAAGACTTGGGCGTTATAATGGACAACAGCTTTAAGCCGTCAAAGCAGTGCACCTCATCAGCCAATACGGCCAGGAGGGAACTCTTTCGAGTTAGATCCATTATGTCGTGTAGAGATCCGGAGATATTCGTTCCGATATATCAAGCCATAGTTAGGCCGCATATGGAGTACTGCGTGCAGGCCTGGGAACCGTACTACCAGAAAGATATCGACTGTCTGGAGAAAGTGCAAGGGCTAGCCACTAGAATGGTGGCTGGGCAAAGGGGGTTTAACTACACAGAGCGTCTCCGTGCCCTAGACCTATTCTCGATGGAAAGACGGCGCATTCGCGATGATTTGATAGAAACCTTCAAGGTAATGAAAGGACTGTCAGGAATAATTCGAGAAGACCTTTTTTCGCTGATCCCCGAGAGAGGCACAAGGGGGCATAGCCTTAGATTACAAAGGAAACATTCGAGGCTCAAATTAGGGCGAAGTACTTCTCAAATAGAGTGGTACCCTATTGGAATAAGCTCCCGTAAGAGGTCATAAATACCACAACAGTGAAGGCCTTTAAGAAAGCAGTAGACCTATGTTGGGTGGCAGTATACCCCGAGTTATGTTAAGCAGCTTTTAGGGTCAGATGCAATTTACTTATTGTTTCCACCTTTCTCTGCCAGGGCTGATACTGCACAAAATTTCTGCCTTTCAGAAAAAGAAAATCACGCAGTGTTGGGAGCTACGGAAACGCGCCGACAACACAACTATCTGGACACACGATTGGCTCTAGCCACACCAAGTCCTGTGCAAACTGAACTGAACTGAACTGACCAATTGCGCTACTCCGGCATGTCCGTCCGTGGTGTCATTGCCAAGTACTGTTTTCAGGTCTGCTGATTTTACCCATTCCATGGGCTCACAGCTGAGATAGTCACCTGGGCCTGAAGCTCCTACTCCGATCCCAGTCAGCATTATTGTTGCGATGACGCCCCGGAAATGGCTCCCAGGGTCTTTCTGGGACTGGTTGTAAACTGAACTGAACTGAACCGAGAATGTGTGGGCTTCTATCCTTTTCTTCTAAATTTCAGTAGAATGTCCATTACTTGAACTCAAAATGTTGATTCACTGACGTCTTTTTATCTCTGCTTGAGAAAACAACAAGACCTATGAGGATCCAAAACATTTAGATGGCGCGGTCCTAGTGTCGGATATTCTATTGCAAAAGGTGCTTCACAATGAATTAGAAGTAACGTTCAATGTCTTGGATCATGATAATTGTCACTGACGAAATTCTCCAGTTTGTGCTACCCAAAATGCACCATAGAGGCTCTTTTGGGACCGGTGGTCCCCGATTAGTTCGGAGCGTTTGATTCGGCGTCGTACAGCTCTAAACAACAGGGCTAGCCCCACTGACCACTACCTTCTTCTCCACGTTGCATGTTAAAATAAAAAAAAATGAATATACAACGTAGACGTAGTTGACCTATATGTGTTAGAAAAGGGCTCCTTGTAACACCCAGCCCGTTTGTAACATCGGTTCTCGATCGGTCTGTTTAGTAGCCATTTTCCACGGATCAGCGTTGAGTTATTGAGAAGAAAATTGACGACCGAAGTAATGTGCAATGCTTGGTTGGCGTTGTATTTAAATGCATTGGGTTAATTCGTCGAAGTGTCCTGAAAACCTCGGTATAGATTGCTCTATTTTATTCCCTCGAAGTGGGTAAAATAAGGGCAATTATCGGAAAATCATAAATGAGGGAATAGAAATGGGCATCGTCATACGTATTTCCGGTTATTTACAGAAATTAACGAAGTACATTACGTGTTTCAAACGATTGACATTAACCGCTCAGAAACCGTCGAGGAAACCGGTTAGAAACCACTCAGAAACCGCTCGAAAACCGATTGGTTTCGGACCGGTTTCGCTACAAGGAGCAGAACGCCCCAGCAGCCAAAATACATAATATACAGTAAGTGTACAGGCGCCCAATAATCAGTCATTCTGAGGCGATAGTAACGAAATAATAGCCGATGTTCGCGGTTCGCTGCATTTGATTACCATTTCAGAGGTTAGAGTTCGAATCTCGCCGATGCCGGTTACTTTGGTGATAGATAATAATCCACTGTCGTCCAGCTCGTTATCCTGCTTGACCCATTGGGAACTTACATGGATCTTCACTTCAAGCCTCAGGGTGTGTTTGTTGGTTGGGTTCAGTTCTGTTTGCACAGAACTTAGTATGCCTGGAGCCAGTTGTTATAACGGTCAGTCCTGGTCTGATTACCCAAGTCAGAAAGAGAACACGTTCCTCTGAACTAGAACAGTGTGATGATATTTCTTTGCAAAGCAGTTTAACAGCGCAAGGCGACGCGCGTAAAAATTGATGAGAACACATGATTGAATGACGCATGCGAAGGCGGCACAAAGGCTGGCCAGTCACGTTCAGCCCCGATGAGCGTGGACGGACATCAGCTACGGCGTGAATCGGAATGGCTTGCAGTGTCAGTGCACCAATCGTGTGTTCAGATAGTTGTGTTTGGCGCGTTTTCGTAGCGTACAACACTGCATGATGTTTTCTCTTTGTGAAAGACAGACATTTTGTTTAGTATCAGTTCTACCTATGAGTCTGCCTAACATACTTCGTGTACTGTCTTCTTGAAAGCCCTGACTGTCGTACTTGCAACTTCCTCTGGGAGCTCATTTTAGAAAGGTTTTCTCGTTTGTGAGGTAGTTTGTCCTAAGTTGAAGTTTCGATTGTTCTGTCTGCAGTCTCAGGTTATGCCCCATTGTCCCCCCCCCTTGTTGGATCAGGGGAAAAAGCTCTTCTCGATTTATGCCTAACAATCCCTTCATTTCATTGAAGGTTTTTATCAACTCCTCGAGAACGCGCGGCTGCCTCGTTGAAAACATATCCGTGGCTTGAAGACGCTCTGCGTAGGTGTTCCCCTTCTAACCAGTCACCACCCAGTGGCTAGCTTTTGCATCTTTTCTAAGTAGTCTGTATCCCGATATTTCCATAGGCATTTGAGGCCACGGATCAAACTTCTGACGCTGCTCTCGTGTGCAAGCACATAATTAAAAACCTCAGCTTGGTGGCTTGATTTCTTACATCACTGTTAAGGAAAAATGCGAGCAAACGGTACTCTACGGCTGCACGTTATTGTGTCTTTGGCTGGAGCGAGAAAGACGACGAAACAGGGGTTTCTTTCTTCATGAACATCACCCGGTATCTTGAGCGTTTTCTAGACAGCGGAGCTTTGATCAAATGGGAGAGAGTGTCCGGAGCGCTTATGTGGTGGCTTTTAATTGATATTCCTACCTCACCGTGGTGATTGGGTCTGCGTGCTACGATGACTCTGAGGTCTATGCCGGTTGGAGCACAAAGCGCTCCTTCAGGGTTGCCCATATCAGATAGACCGAGGGCGGGTAACCAGACAAAAGCAGCGTGACGTTGTTAGAGGGTGTGTCTAGTCTTTCGCCTGGCCTCGAACTCTATATAAAAGCCATAGAAGCCCATAAACAGCGATGAAACGTGCGCGAATGTGGCCCGCCACTAAATAAATCCATTGCCTCGTCCCATAACTATTCTGAGTGGAGTAAGATTCATTAGAATGCGTTGGGCATCCTCGGTTGACAGATTTCCGTCCAGAAGTTGTACGCACCACTCTCACGGTCACCGACTTCCAACACACGGACTTCCTGCTGCCCGACAGGCGGCACTTGGCTGTGCGCAAACCAGAGTTGCTACCTCAAACAAAAGGTCGATTGGCACTGGAGACGCCACTTGGTCCCTAATTTCTAAAACTCTTTATGAACGGTTCCTCTGCACACACCACTCGTGGGCACGTTCATTCCACTTCATTCGACCATTAGCCTCGCACTCCTGTGCTCTGGTTTTGATTGCTACTTCGTGGCATCGTCGAGCCAAGGGCAAAGATGAAGCATAAATTGAGAAAGAACCGAAAGCAAGGCTAGAAGCGGAAGTCACAAATAAGTTTGAATGCAACTGCTTCACTAGCCGCGCCATTAACCCGAAAGTCCAACATGTCCTACTTAATCAAATCCACCGGTCAATGTTACTATACCTTTCTGCTATGTCATGGGCTGACCACCTCGACCTACCTTCCAACCACAAACTCCCTTGGAGAACAGCTCACGCCGAGGAGGTTTGTGGGTGGGCAGCCGTAACACGTGTCCCATCCACCTTGGTCTGTTTAAACCCATTACCAGTTCCAATGAGTGTCCAGCAATTCCCGGTAATCTACGTCTAACCTAAGCATTGGTGATACGGTGTTCCCACCATGTTCGAGCAATGGGGTGGATAAATTGATGTTCAAACATCGACAGTCTCTCTGCCGTATAGAACGGGCAGGTGCCATTCGGGACGCTCGTGAATTTGCCTGATCCTCTCGCATGAGCTAGCCGCATGAAAACGAAAGTAAAGTAAATTCTGTTCTCTCTTGTGATGCATTTTAGAATTCTGTTTTTCGTTTGCTGGCACAGTAGGGGTTTACCCACTTTTCGGATTCGGTCCTTAGCTCCGTATATCCAATGGACCGAGCATCATTTGGGCTGTTCATATATGATTGGAATATTTGTGAACATCCCACTGTAGAATAAAACAGGTTAGCGTATATGACATAGCACTCAAAAAGCTCTCATTTTGTATAGCATGCTCGCGCTGAGGTGCAAAGCAAAGGGCACCAAACCTTAAAGGCCTACTGTACTGTTAGATATAGTCGGCAACCAGACCCTAAGACTTGGTAACGGGCCGGGAAACATTGAATTAATTGTGTAATGGATAAGTCGGATCTGGGCAAATATTAGCGGTGATGATTTGTCTGAAAAGAACCCAAGATAGACTCCGTGTTAATTTTTCATATACAGCGCACTGTTCACTGGCAGCTCACACCCAAAGAAAAGACGGACACCGGCAGAGAGCGCGTGTTCCGCAAACCTCACTTAATAACTTGAGCGTATATAGTCCCAGATAGTGATCGTGAATTAGGAAGAAAGTAATGCCCCAAGAAGTTCATTCTGGGCCGGTGGTTTTTGTAGTTTTGGCCTCGCAGCGCTCATGACTTAAAGGCAAGCGATAGGAAATAATGTGGACTAGACAGTGGTAATAAATAGAAAAGAATTACGTTTCGGCCTGAAAACAGTAATTGCCACTAAACCGTATATCACCAAAGTGATCGGTGGTGGCACCATTCGAACCTCTGACATTTGACGTGGTACTCAAACGCTGTAAACCACTGGACAACCACCGGCCTGAGTTGGAAACTACAGTCTTCCTTCTGATCAGGGTTGTGATTGATCTAACACGGTTCACGTGATTCGCCAGTTTACGACTTTGCTCGACAAATCTACCAGTTGAACCTTCTCTCCTTAATATATACATTTTTCAGGATTTCTATAGTTTTGCATCTCAACTCAACGCATGCACTTAATCACTATTTTAGAGGCGTGGCTTTTCACATTGTTTTGTTTCTGGGTCAAATTAATGAAGTTCTATCCTATCATAAAGTATTTGTTGCAGGAATATAATCGAGTCTCTATATCTTGTTTTAGTTTCGCCATGGACAGCAGCGCACCAGCCGATTTGCACTCACTAACCAGTTCCCAGAAGGAGCAACTAATTGAACAAATGAAGCAAGAAGTGGCACTGGCCACCACACAGGCTTTGCTTCAGGTAAATGTCCGCGCAGGTTGCCAGATAAGCAGTATAAACTAGAATATGTCAGACATTTGTTTCAAAAAGTGTATTTCAAAACCGGGTACGAGTCTGGATAACTCCGAACAAGTATGTTTTAATCAACGTTTGACCGATTAAAAATTTGATAGAAATGCGTTGCAACATGCATGGATCGTTATGTAGACTCGTGGAATCTGGTTTCCAAAACGTTTGCTGCACGAATTCGAAGAGAATCTTCGCGAATGTAGACGACTATTCTAATTTGTAGAATCGCGAACACACCAAATTCCGTTTCATGTACATAAAGGACTAGTTTGGATATTTTATTCTTTCTTATATAGTCCTCATTGAGTGATCACATAATATCGTTTTGTTCGATTTCACTGGAGCCATGTTTAGTGTTCAATAATTCTACGGGTATTGATACATGTATTGCCAGCTCGTACATCCTTCAAAGTTGACTGCACAATACGTTGTTTTCATCTGTTCCACGGTTCTGTTCAAACTCCTGTTTTTTAACTGATTTGGTGCTGCGGTATTGCGCACATTGGTAGTTTTCAAGTTTGACTTCGTGTATGGTTCTACAGAGGTGGATCACTTGACCTGGTGCTTCCTGAACCTCGTTAAGATACTTGCTATTTTCATTGGATCTGCTGAGGGACTTCCTAAACTCACGTTGGTTGTTACATGAAGACAGAAAATACAATGGAATGGCCAGCACGGCTTATTGTACTGGGGGAGGGTGTTGATCATCTGATTGAAGGCAAGCAAGAGCTACGATAGATATCAGGTGCGATATATGTTTTATTCGGGCAGGCAACCTAGGGACAGTTGAATTCATCCTGGCACTCGTCCTACAGTCATGCTAGGATAACGACAGTGGGTAATACAGCTACGTAACATCGACGTAAAATTCGAGAACAGCAGTGGCTTCTGAACGAAAAACGTCACCTGAGTGTGTTCTTCAGAGGTATAGTGAAGTGACTGGTCAGAAGGAGGCAGAAGTTGCTCATCAGCTGGTTCAGTGAAACTGAGCTTTTTTTCAACTTTTACTCATTGATCTGTCAGGTATGCTTGCGGTTCCGGCCTAAGAAAGCCATACTACGTAGCTCTCGATCGTAGAAGCACGCAAGCCATCATACCACATCAGGGTGTAGCCTCGTCGTAATTGACAAGAATAATGACTGTTCCTCGATTTACTAGTGCCTTTACAGCTTCCATTTTTTTTCTTTGGGTGATACAGTAAATTGAAAGCGAACATCCGCTTGGCAACAGCGCTTTATATTAGGCGGCATCTGATACGACAAACAGTCAGAACGAAATAGCAGTCACTACTAATTAGCGGTTTGATGATTCTTCGGAACGTCCCCTTGCGATAATGGATGTCAGTTCTGTAACAAACGCAGAAAACAGATGACAAACACACTGGTACGACGAGACTGCATCTTGACGTGGTGTGATGGCTTGCGCGCCTCTATGACCCAAAGAGCTATACAGGATGGCTTCTTTAAGCCGGAGATGCAATCATAACTGACAGGTCAATGGGTGGAGGTCATACAAAGTCCAGTCTCCTGGTCCTCCAGGTTGGGGGTTGATTTGAGCTGGCAACTCAATCGGCAAAATCAGTGGAAGAATAATTGATCCAAGCAAATGGGCTTCCACTAAGCCATTCCGCTGCCTTGCGGATAGGTTGTTGTTAGAACTAAAGGCTTTGGATGAGGACCCTAATCGTTCTCCTGCTTTGTGGCTGGACACCCTAGCAGTACCGGTCCAATATCTCCCATGAACTGCACGAATAGAAAGAATTCCATACTGCATCGGTCGTCGCGCAGGCTAATCAGGACCGCGCTGCCCATTGCATCGAGTGGGGTGGGTAGTGATAAGTGGGCTACTGCTCAGAGTTCCCTGTCTTTTATTCAACCTTTGTCTTCTGTTCCTAACCACCCCTCTTTGCCCCATCTATTCACCCGTAATGCTCCCATTGATAACACGGTCGATATTCGCAACGATTCACTGTCAAATAGTGTCGGGAATAATCCTCTGACTGGTAACTCACATTTTCTCAAGCCCCGTCAGCCTCTGAATCTCGGCTCCTTCAACGTGCGTACACTCATGCAGCCCGGTCAGCAGGCGTGCCTAGCCCTCACAATGAACTCTCTGAAGATTGATGTTTGCTGCTTAAGCGAAACGTGTATCCAGAATTCGAGCAGTGTAATTCAGCTAACTGCTCCTGGTATCTCATCGAGGTATATTCTGCGCACCTCAGGAGACGAAGCAGCTAGAGCTGTGGGTCAACGTGGTGTAGGAATTGTCTTGACTGACAAGGCTGAGACTGCCCTTTTAGACTGGATCCTTGTTAACAGTCGTTTATGTGCTGTGAGACTCCAAGGGTCAGTTGGCGTTTGAAAGGATAGTTGTGTTAAACGCAATTTGTTTGTGATCTCGCCGTACGTCCCAACGGACTGCAGCTCAGACTTGCGGAAAAATGAGTTCTATGATGCCCTCGCCACTCTCGTTCGCAGCAGTAAAGGTTCTGACATTGTAGTGCTAGCTGGTGACTTCAATGCACAAGTTGGCAAACTTAGTGTGTCAGAAGCTTGTTTGGGTGGGCGTTGTGCTTTACCCGCTCAGTGTACAGATAACGGGGATAGGCTTCTCCAATTTTGTGTAGACAATCGATTGTTCTTGTCTAGCACAAATTTCCGACACAGCTCGCGTCGCACAGCGACATGCTGCTCTAACTCTACAGGTACTTTGAGTCAAATTGACCATATCGCCGTAAGCTACTGATGGCGCAGTTCTGTTCAGAACTGTAGATCTTACTGACCCACGAACGTAGAGTCGGACCATGCCTTAGTTTTATTACGATTATCTCTCCAGCTGCATGGCCATCGTCGCAAACCGCAAACCCGATTAGCCGTGCAACGTTTGTGTGATCCAGACGTTTGCACCCGTTATGAGCAGAAGTTAGCACATGAGCTAGGATCCACGGAGAACAGTAATGTAGATGAGCATTGGGCTCATATCAAACAAGCGATGCACTTTGCAGCAGGTTTCGCCTGTGGTCCTCGATCCGTTGTCCATCAGAGACACTGGATCTCGCAAGAGTCGCTGAGTATAATGGAGCAAAAGCGTCAGCTTTCGAACCGTAAGGAGATGAATAAGATGCGGAGAAAGCTGCAAAGACAAGTTACGCGAAGCCTTAAGAAGGATCGCGAAAATTGGTGGGTCAATGTAGCCGAAGAAATGGAAATAGCAGCTGCTTCAGGTAACAGTCAAAGACTGTTCAAACTTATTCGTGACACCGGTGGACGGCGAACTCAGGTCAGTGAAACGATTTGCAATAGGAATGGAGAACCCATCCATAACAAACAGCAAAGGCTTGACCGATGGGCCG
This sequence comes from Fasciola hepatica, assembly GCA_948099385.1. Classification (NCBI taxonomy): domain Eukaryota; kingdom Metazoa; phylum Platyhelminthes; class Trematoda; order Plagiorchiida; family Fasciolidae; genus Fasciola; species Fasciola hepatica. The sequence goes on from CANUEZ040000182.1 coordinate 13,927,743, forward strand.
AGTACTTCAAGGAACAGTTTAGCTGGCCGCACGTTAGTGTAGTTACTCCCGTGTCAACAACTGTGACTCCTCGGCTGGTATCACTTGAGCCCCCATCAGAAGTAGAAGTAGAGTCATGTATTCGATTACTAAGGCGGGGGATAGCGGCAGGTCCCGACGAACTTCCTCCAGTTCTTTTCAAACTGGGTGGTGAGGCGTTGATGAAATCACTTACCGCCTTGCTCCGTGACATTTGGAACGAGGAGCGTATTCCGTTAATATGGAGCGAGTCATTGATTGTTCCCATCTTCAAGAAGGGAATACGCAATGACTGCAGTAATCATCGTGGGATTAGCTTAATCCCGGTAGTCACCAAAGTATTAGCTTCGGTTTTGCTGCACCGTCTTACACCGGCTCGCGAGAGGAATGTCCGCGAACAGCAGGCTGGATTCCGCCCAGGTCGAGGATGCATCGACCAGATTTTTACTCTTCGCCGACTACTTGAAACGTGTCACACGCACCGCCGACCAACAATAATGCTCTTCTTAGACCTGAAAGGCGCCTTCGATTCAGCTGATCGAACATCGCTTTTCAGTACTCTTCATCGAAAAGGTATGCCCCAGAAGTTCGTGAACCTAATGAGATCATTGTATTCTCATACTTCTGGCCGCGTTAGGGTTTACGGTGAACTATCCGGTCGGTTCGAAACGACCAGTGGTGTTCGGCAGGGATGCCCTTTGTCTCCAGATCTATTCAACTTCGTCATGGACGAAATAATGGAGAGTGCTTTGCAAAATCTTCAGGATGTGGGCGTCGAACTAGGAGATAGTGAAAAGCTATGTGACCTAGATTACGCAGATGACGTTGTCTGCTTGTTCGAATGCACGGAACATACTCAGCGTGCACTAGATAATCTCGCAAGAGCTGTAGCTCCATTCGGCATGCGCTTTGCATCTTCAAAGTGCAAGGTGATGTTACAAGACTGGACGTCAACGATTCCGAGGTTGATGCTCGATGGGGAGGTGCTGTCAGTTGTCGACCACTTCACCTACCTCGGTAGCTGCGTGACGACGGATGGGAGCACAGTAGTAGAGGTGAGCACACGGATATCCAAAGCTCGAGCGGCGTACGCTGGACTGAAGCACTTGTGGCGCCGATCCGATATTTCACTGAAGTTGAAAGGTCGTGTATACTGTGCCACTGTGCGTTCAGTTTTGTTGTATGGTTGCGAAACTTGGAGTCTGCGTGCTGAAGATATTCGTCGTCTTGAGGTTTTCGACCATCGATGTTTACGTAGTATCGCTAGGATTGGGTGGAATAGCCGAGTAAGCAACGATGAGGTCAGAAAGCGAGTATTGGGTACTAATTCAGAGAACGTTTTGTCACAGCGTATCCAACTTAGTAGACTTCGTTGGTTGGGACATGTGTTACGTATGACAAACACACGTCTACCGTACCGTGTCCTATTCTCCGTCCCTCCTAGGGAGTGGAAGAGACCACGTGGAGGTCAACAGATGACGTGGCAGCGAGAAATGAAAAAATGTACAGCAGACTTAGGAAAAGTAGGTGCTTCACTTCTTCGTGGTTGAGGTCCAAAAGATCCGTCTACCAGTTGGCTGGAGACACTGAAGGATATGGCTGCGAACCGCGAGCAGTGGCGATCGTGTTGTCACTTTCTATCGAATCAGAATGATTAATCGATGTGTGTTTGTACAATTAGACTGTGTTCCGTGTGTTGGCTACTAGGACATTCTTTCCTTTTCCCACCAGTGTAGGTCCAGTCCCTGTCCATCTTGTATATTCATACTTTCTAATTCAGCGTGCAACATGGTGAGAAAGGCAGTGGTCAGTGGGGCTTGCCCTACTGTTTAACGCTGTACGATGATGATGATGAGGGTACGTACGTGAATACGAAGTAGGGGCGGTTGAAAGAGAGTGTACAAGTTTATTATTTAGACTTTGTTTAGCATGCAGCTGAACGGTAGGGGCTGAAAATAATGTAGGGATGAATTCAGAAGAACAAAAGTAATAAAACATGGTTAGGAATTTTGCTGACCCCACCGGACGACGCAAAAAGACCGACCCTTGTCTACTCAACCAGTTAGGTATGGAGACCACCATGTTGATTTACGATGATAAGTAAATAGTCGTTCATGCGGTGTCTCATTTGTTGCAGTGCATAGCAGTGATCTGATGGAATGAAGTCCGTCGGAAAGAAATGGGTGCATGGTAGTCCCTTTGATTGGGTTGCAAGAGCAGTGGTTCTCCAGAGGGTTCCATTGAGTTTATCGACCTGTCCGTTTAACTGAGGATTTTAGGCCGTTGTTCTACGGGTTACGATACCTTTACGGTGGATAAAGTTCATCAGTTCTTCAGACATGGAAGAAGAACTTCTATCCGAATGGATGTAAGACGGCATACCGAAAACAACTGGGAAAGGCAACGGATGATTGTGGTGGTCGACAAGTCTGAGCAAGCATAGGCGAACGGGAACATCATCATCATCATCATCGTACAGCGTTAAACAGTAGGGCAAGCCCCACTGACCACTGCCTTTCTCACCATGTTGCACGTTGAATTAAAAAGTATGAATATACAAGATGGACAGGGAGTGGACCTACATGAGTGGGAGAAGAAAAGAATGTCCTAGTAGCCAACACACGGAATACACAGTCTAACTGTACAAACGTACACCGATCAAACATTCTGATTCGATAGAAAGTGACAACACGATCTCCACTGTTCGCGGTTCGCAGCCATATCCTTCAGTGTCTCCAGCCAACTGGTAGACGGATCTTTTGGACCCCAACCACGAAGACGTGAAGCACCTACTTTTCCTAAGTCTGCTGTACATTTTCTCATTCCTCGCTGCCACGTTATCTGTTGACCTCCACGTGGTCTCTTCCACTCCCTAGGAGGGGCGGAGAATAGGACACGGTACGGTAGACGTGTCTTTGACATACGTAACGCGTGTCCCAACCAACGAAGTCTACTAAGTTGGATACGCTGTGACAAAACGTTCTCTGAATTAGTACCCAATACTCGCTTTCTGACCTCATCGTTGCTTACTCGGCTATTCCACCCAATCCTAGCGATACTACGTAAACATCGATGGTCGAAAACCTCAAGACGACGAATATCTTTAGCACGCAGACTCCAAGTTTCGCAACCATACAACAAAACTGAACGCACAGAGGCACAGTATACACGACCTTTCAACTTCAGTGAAATATCGGATCGGCGCCACAAGTGCTTCAGTCCAGCGTACGCCGCTCGAGCTTTGGATATCCGCGTACTCACCTCTACTACTGTGCTCCCATCCGTCGTCACGCAGCTACCGAGGTAGATGAAGTGGTCGACAACTGACAGCACCTCCCCATCGAGCATCAACCTCGGAATCGTTGACGTCCAGTCTTGTAACATCACCTTGCACTTTGAAGGTGCAAAGCGCATGCCGAATGGAGCTACAACTCTTGCGAGATTATCTAGTGCACGCTGAGTATGTTCCGTGCATTCGAACAAGCAGACAACGTCGTCTGCGTAATCTAGGTCACATAGCTTTTCACTATCTCCTAGTTCGACGCCCACATCCTGAAGATTTTGCAAAGCACTCTCCATTATTTCGTCCATGACGAAGTTGAATAGATCTGGAGACAAAGGGCATCCCTGCCGAACACCACTGGTCGTTTCGAACCGACCGGATAGTTCACCGTAAACCCTAACGCGGCCAGAAGTATGAGAATACAATGATCTCATTAGGTTCACGAACTTCTGGGGCATACCTTTTCGATGAAGAGTACTGAAAAGCGATGTTCGATCAGCTGAATCGAAGGCGCCTTTCAGGTCTAAGAAGAGCATTATTGTTGGTCGGCGGTGCGTGTGACACGTTTCAAGTAGTCGGCGAAGAGTAAAAATCTGGTCGATGCATCCTCGACCTGGGCGGAATCCAGCCTGCTGTTCGCGGACATTCCTCTCGCGAGCCGGTGTAAGACGGTGCAGCAAAACCGAAGCTAATACTTTGGTGACTACCGGGATTAAGCTAATCCCACGATGATTACTGCAGTCATTGCGTATTCCCTTCTTGAAGATGGGAACAATCAATGACTCGCTCCATATTAACGGAATACGCTCCTCGTTCCAAATGTCACGGAGCAAGGCGGTAAGTGATTTCATCAACGCCTCACCACCCAGTTTGAAAAGAACTGGAGGAAGTTCGTCGGGACCTGCCGCTATCCCCCGCCTTAGTAATCGAATACATGACTCTACTTCTACTTCTGATGGGGGCTCAAGTGATACCAGCCGAGGAGTCACAGTTGTTGACACGGGAGTAACTACACTAACGTGCGGCCAGCTAAACTGTTCCTTGAAGTACTCGGCCCATCGGTCAAGCCTTTGCTGTTTGTTATGGATGGGTTCTCCATTCCTATTGCAAATCGTTTCACTGACCTGAGTTCGCCGTCCACCGGTGTCACGAATAAGTTTGAACAGTCTTTGACTGTTACCTGAAGCAGCTGCTATTTCCATTTCTTCGGCTACATTGACCCACCAATTTTCGCGATCCTTCTTAAGGCTTCGCGTAACTTGTCTTTGCAGCTTTCTCCGCATCTTATTCATCTCCTTACGGTTCGAAAGCTGACGCTTTTGCTCCATTATACTCAGCGACTCTTGCGAGATCCAGTGTCTCTGATGGACAACGGATCGAGGACCACAGGCGAAACCTGCTGCAAAGTGCATCGCTTGTTTGATATGAGCCCAATGCTCATCTACATTACTGTTCTCCGTGGATCCTAGCTCATGTGCTAACTTCTGCTCATAACGGGTGCAAACGTCTGGATCACACAAACGTTGCACGGCTAATCGGGTTTGCGGTTTGCGACGATGGCCATGCAGCTGGAGAGATAATCGTAATAAAACTAAGGCATGGTCCGACTCTACGTTCGTGGGTCAGTAAGATCTACAGTTCTGAACAGAACTGCGCCATCAGTAGCTTACGGCGATATGGTCAATTTGACTCAAAGTACCTGTAGAGTTAGAGCAGCATGTCGCTGTGCGACGCGAGCTGTGTCGGAAATTTGTGCTAGACAAGAACAATCGATTGTCTACACAAAATTGGAGAAGCCTATCCCCGTTATCTGTACACTGAGCGGGTAAAGCACAACGCCCACCCAAACAAGCTTCTGACACACTAAGTTTGCCAACTTGTGCATTGAAGTCACCAGCTAGCACTACAATGTCAGAACCTTTACTGCTGCGAACGAGAGTGGCGAGGGCATCATAGAACTCATTTTTCCGCAAGTCTGAGCTGCAGTCCGTTGGGACGTACGGCGAGATCACAAACAAATTGCGTTTAACACAACTATCCTTTCAAACGCCAACTGACCCTTGGAGTCTCACAGCACATAAACGACTGTTAACAAGGATCCAGTCTAAAAGGGCAGTCTCAGCCTTGTCAGTCAAGACAATTCCTACACCACGTTGACCCACAGCTCTAGCTGCTTCGTCTCCTGAGGTGCGCAGAATATACCTCGATGGGATACCAGGAGCAGTTAGCTGAATTACACTGCTCGAATTCTGGATACACGTTTCGCTTAAGCAGCAAACATCAATCTTCAGAGAGTTCATTGTGAGGGCTAGGCACGCCTGCTGACCGGGCTGCATGAGTGTACGCACGTTGAAGGAGCCGAGATTCAGAGGCTGACGGGGCTTGAGAAAATGTGAGTTACCAGTCAGAGGATTATTCCCGATACTATTTGACAGTGAATCGTTGCGAGTATCGACCGTGTTATCAATGGGAGCATTATGGGTGGATAGATGGGGCAAAGAGGGGTGGTTAGGGACAGAAGACAACGATTGAATAACAGAGAGGGAACCTGAAGTACTCGTCTGTAATGAGCAATAGGTACCTATTTTCGGATACTTAGAGAAGCGACCCCTCAAATTCGATGTTCTATCTTTCAAACAGCGAATCGAATGAGATCGAATTACCGGTAGGCAACTTGCAAAATTATGGTTCCCATTTGGCACAAAGTGTACAACCACTGATGACAGATTCTACATCGTCGACCGAGTGCCTGACATTCTTTGTTCTGACGAAGTAAAGCATACGAACGACACCCGGGTGGCAGAGTGAGTTGTGTAATTCTTCGATGGATTCAAGTGCACTAGACGCGAAGGAGAAGCTGCAAGATCGTGGGTCGGCCGCGACGTTTTCATGGCGGGGATGATAAATCACGTCGAAACTGTAGCACGACAGTTTGATTCGCCACTTCCGAATCTTATCATTTTTGATCTTTCCGTGGTGTTGAACGTAAGAGTGATTGATTTTCGATCTGTGATAAGTCGAAAGTGTGTACCCAGCAGATAATGTCTCCACTTCCGAATAGCCTCCACAATAGCGTTAGCCTCTTTTCCTACAGAAGAGTGTTCGTTTCCACTTTGAGACCGAGTCCGGGAAGAGAATGCCACCGGCCTGCTATTTTGAGAATGTGGCTGGGATAGCTATATCTGAGGAATCCGTTTCAACAATCAGTGGTATCTCGGAGTCGACAGTGGTGATGACGGTGCGTTCGAGCTCGCTTTTGAGTGTCAGATCACACTGTGACATCGTCTGATAAGGGAGATATGTGGTTGTGGACCAGTGGATAAGTCCTGTCCGAGAAGTGGGGCATCCATTGCGAGTAGTGAAGAAACAAACTAAAAGCTCGTCGTCGCAATTTCGTATCTTTTGCAGAAGGGAGTTCCTGGAAGGATCGTAATCTTTCGGGGTCGGACTTCATCAGACCGTGTAAATTATCATAACACAGGAGTTTAGGTTCTGTGGTTTCAATGATACTCTTCTTTTCGTTTAGAGTAAGTTCGCATTTTCCCACAACATTCAGGAAGTCAGAAAGATTTTGATCGCGACCATCTTCATTGACGCCACACGCGGTTATGTTGTCGATGTAGACGAAGTTTCCTTTTAAGTTTTCGTCACGAATAACTTTGTCGATAGCGCTCCCGAAACAAGCAATACAGTTTGTCACTCCGTACGGTGTTAGGCTGAATTGATATAAATTACCACAGGCTTCAGAAGCAGTGACGTATATCAGTTAATAGTTTGACTTTGGTCAACTACCATGCTTCTTTTGTGTCTTTCGTTTCTTGTAACGAGGACGTGAGCGCGTCAGTGTGACGTTGATGTTTCACTTATGCCAGCCCTCAGAAGTCGTTGAATTTCCGACCGAATATATGTCTCACCTTCAGGATTATGGAGTCGTGATTTCTTTGCGATAGGCTTACAAGTCCCCGAAAAGGGAAGGAGATTCAGTACCTACCTTTACTTTTACCTGTATGTGGCTAGTTCCTGCGAGAGGATGGGCCGGCTTCATGCATGTCCCGAATAACACCTGCCCATGGGCGTCGATCGGATGCGAGACCTAGGCACGAAAGTCCAGTTCGGCTTCCAATTCCGAACATCGTGGACGAACTGAAGTCCCAAGCCCTCAATGTCCGATTTGACAGTACTGACCCATGTTTTTAGCTGTCCTCCGAGGCGACAGCGCCATGCTGGACACGGCACAGGCGCGAGATAGTTTTGAGATTTCTGTGTACGGACGTGGTAGGACATGTCCAAACCACTGCAATCGTCCGCGTTGGAGGAATGCTGACAGCTTTTCGATGTGAAAGCACCGTTGTCTTACTGTCTCGCTTGAAGGCTTCTCGTGCCAAGCCACTCTTAGTTTCCGTCGCAGACACCAATGGTCAAACACTTCTAGCTTTCTGATGTCCTCGAGGCATAGTGGCCACGTCTCGCAACCGTAGATCAGTAGTGGACGGATAGCGACCCGGAAGATGCGGACTTTAATCCGGAAGCTGATTTCGTTGCGCGCCCAGAGTACATTGCAAAGCTGGAGAAACGCAATCCTGGCATTGTCAGTGAGCAACTTGACTTCGTATTTGGCGTGACCGTTCGGGAGAACCGTGGAGCCCAGGTATTTGAACGCCGGTTGGGGTTGCCCTGACCTCAAGCGGAGCTGCATGCTATCGGGCGCGTCCCCAGGTCGCGGATAGGAGCACGGCCATCAAACCGGTGGTTAGTCGAGAGTAAAGCGGGCCTAGGCTCACTGAATCAGCGGCCGCGGACGAGCAGTGACAGTGCCTGAGGACGTGGTGGGTTTTCGTTTGGCTAGCGTCTTCTTTTCTAAAATACCACATAAGTCTGTTGACTGCACTGTGAAGTGAAGGCTGTTGCCCCTGCTGCCTTGCAGATTGCACTTGGATGTGCAAAGGCTAGAGGTGCACCCTCGAAAAGAAAAGGCCGGACTAGGCTATCGAATATCACAAAAGTTCCAAAGGATGCTGGGGACACTGCTTCATATCACTATTCCCAAGGCTGTCCATGAATTATTGTGAATTTACGCGCTCTTATCATGCCACGGCGTCCCCGGTAGGCGACACGCCTCGTGTCCCAGCGGTCGAGGTGACAATACAGCGAGCTGGAACCCTCTAATGTTGAAAACAGGCACACAGCCTGTTGGAATTTGAGGACGCTACTAGATGTAAGTAGCAAAAGTATTACAAAGCGAACACTACATGATTACCATGTGAACATTACTTGCCTTTCGGAAGTTCGACTACCCTACTCCGGCACTCGGTGTGTTAAGGTTTTGGGAGTGGATAGTTTATTGACTCTATAACAGTCGACCTAAGGATAACTCCGGACACCATGGTGTCACATTTGCCTTGAGCAAAAAGGCCAACAACGACCTGGTTTCTTGGGGACCGATTTCTTCGAGGTTGGCCCTAGCACGCTTCAAGGACTCTCCCCGGAATCTGTCGGTGAATCCTATCTATGCACCGACAAATGCGGCTGAAAATACAACAAAAGGTGACCTCTACAACAAATTACAAGGTCTAGTCAATCGTGTTTCAAGCGGTGATGTACTCTTCATCGCCGGTGACGGAAACGCACGAACAGGCCCCTTGGATGAGTCCACTTGCCATGTCCTAGAGGAGTTCGGACTTGGCCAACGCTGTGACGGTGGGAACCGCTTAGTGAATCTGGTGAATGCTGACAGGTTAGTAATCTGAAACACTCGCTTCCAAAAACCTGAGAAGACATTTGGTAATCTGGTACTCAAGCGATGTCGCACAGCGCATCAAATAGGTCATATTCTGGTGCGATCCCGTTGGGCTTTATCAGTAGAGGACTACCGAGCGTACCGCGGCACAGTAACGGGGAATGCGAATGGTACAAACCATGTTATTGTACGCGCGCGCTTCAAAATCCATCTGTCTGTGCGCCTCAAAGTTTCACCACCGAGCCTAATCAAAGTTGCAGCCCTGAAAATATCAGAAATGCGCAAAGCTCTAGAACGCTATCGCAGCCCTGCTGGCTACTGTAAGTAGCGTGCAAACGGGTGGGTCCTCCGTGGAAGAACAGTAGGTGATCAAGTCGGTGGTCAAGGAGGTTGCTTGGAAGGAACTAGGGTCAACTGGAAAACGTCTAAAAGACTGAATCCCAGCGATCACCCCCCAACTATCAGCCTAGGCCCAGGAAGCCCGAGTAGTGGGAAGCACTGAACGCCGAAGACTACAGCGAGAGGCCCCGCGCTCGGCTAGAGCCGATCGTTAGAGGTACTGGATAGAAGTGGCAGAGGAGATGGAGACCGCTTCCGGTACTGGTGACTTCGGGAAATTATTTCAACTCATTCGGAGTGCTTCGAATGGGCGGTGCAAGCCTGAATCCGTCTTACGTGGTGGAGCAGGCCAGATTATACCCTAACATAGAGGAAAAATCAGACTTTGGGTGGAGTATTTTGACCGACTTCTCAACCGACCTTCCGATCACACCGCGGATTTTCCATCTTCCCCGAGTGTAGAGATGTACGATGTCAACTGCAAGCTATCAAGTATGACGGAAGTCGTCAGGGTCATCAACCAGTTGTAAAACAGGAAAGCTGCTGGAGAAAATAGCATGCCACCAGAAGTGTACAAGACCTGTTTGTCATCACTGATAGACGGGCTCCATGTACTGTTCCGATCTATATGAGAAGTAGAGACATTTCCAACGGACTGGGGTGCCTCTGTTCTGTTGCTCATTCCTAAGAAAGAAGACAAGATAGTGTGCGAGAACTACCGGGGAATCAGTGTGATTGACGTTGCTGCAAAGATTTTCGGTGTACTGCTACTCAATCGCTTCCCAGTTGCGAGAAACTCCCGCACTCGACCGAACCAAGGAGGTTCCCGCCGTGGCAGAGGTTGTGTGGACTAAATATTCACATCGCGTCGAGTACTGGAACATCGCTCAAAGCTCCGGCACCCAACAGTAGCCTGCTTCATTGATTTTCGGGCTGCCTTCGACTCGGCTAGTCGTGAATGCCTTTGGGGTATACCAGAATTTGGCGGTATTCCTGTAAAATTCTCAAGGATCCTGAGGGCTTACTAAGCCTCCACTAGCACACGTGTCCGAGTTTATGGCGAAGAATCTTCGGCGTTCGCAATCAATTCCGGAGTTAGAGATGCCCTCTCTCACCGGTGTTGTTCAACTATGCGGTCTACTGGCTGATTACCGCGGTGTCCGAGTCCAGCGGTGCACATCCCGGACGTGGAGTTTACAGACGGCTTTGTCGTGCTCGGAGATTCTCCCGCCACACTTCAGCCAGTTCCGGACCGACTCGGTTACTTCTCGAAGACTATTGGTCTCGAAGTCAGTCCAGCGAAAATAAGGACTTTGTCGACTTGCCTTGGGCCGTCAGCGCAGCAGTTGTTCATCAATGGTCAGACGATCGAGTACGTACCATCGTTCAAATATCTGGGGTTCACTCTGCTTCCGAATGGTCAGGCGAAGGACGAAGTACTTTCAAGGATTGACAATGTACGGAAAGCGTTTTTTCAGCTCTAGCGTGTGCTGTGGTCACGGAGTTAAATTAGCCTTCGATCGAAGATTCGCGTCTTCTGTGCCGCTATCCGACCTGTGCTCATATGCGAGCTTGAAACCTGGCCACTACGAGCTGAAGAAACCAGAAGGCTGGAGGTGCTCGACCACTGATGTCTACGCCGAATTCTTCGTACAGACTAGCAGGAAATACCATCAACCGACGGAACAAGGAGGTGATGCTGCGACATTGACCAACTCTCCGTCCTTCGACGCCACCGCCTATAGTGGTTCGGTAACATACTCCGGCAACCCGACACAGAATTGCCCAGATAAACAGTCTGCCCTGCGGTGTGTGCGGGATGGCACTGTCGCGTTGGTGATCAACTGAAAACGGTTGGGCACCACCGAGAAAGACATGGAACACCTCGGACAACATACGACCCACGGCCTGCAATACTGGAAGAAAAACTCGATGATTTGCGCTGAGCTCGCAGGCAACCGCCGCACATGGTCGGCGGTGATCCGCGATATTCATGAAACCGACTTATTCTGTGGCAGGAGATAGTCGTGTAAACGTAAAAGTAAGTAAGTACGTGTTCAGTTTGTTCGCCGTTCAATTATATCAGGAGAATGGACTGTGTAAAGCATATTCAAAGGATCTTGGTCTTCGACTTATTGATTTCGAGTCCTGCCAGTCAATACATTTAGCTGTCGCACTACAAGGGACAGGGTTGATTTGCTGCCAATGAATAGAATCTTAAATGCCGCACACGGATAAAGAAATACGGAGAGTTTGATATTGTACGAATTATTCTTGAGACTTATATTAACAAGACCGTGACGTTTCGTTTAACGGATTGGTCTTGTAGAAGCTATGGCGATGACACTGGATGGTTGCATGATTTTAGGACAGTGACGCTATACCACTGATTCGGAGATTTAACTGTCAAAACTTCCCGTATCTATCAGAGCTTCTATGGGTATCTTGTTCACAGTAATCATTGTTAGCGCATTTAAGGAGCAATCCGGAATAAAGGCCTCGATGGTGGTGAAATTACAAGTGTTGTGGCGCAAGCTATTCGTTTCTGTGGAGGTGGTCGGCGGACACGCTTGAAGTGTCCTTTCTTTCCGTAGGTATTACAGACCGCATCCTTAGCAGGTCACTTGAATTGAGTGTGTCTGTCGTTCCCACAGAAATAACACTTGGTTCTTACTGCCGCTGACGTTGTTTCCGGGAGTAAGTTGCTACCTTCCTTGTGATCAAAGGAATAATTATCACTTGATTCGGTGGGTGTTGACGCTGAGGCCGTATACGATATTGATAATGTCTTGAAGGCACTGGATTGCTGTTGGGTCATTTCGAGCGATCGGGCTAATTCCAAAGCAGTTTGTTTGTTTATTCTCAAGAGTTTTCTACCTGACAATGTTCGACTGCACCCTGCTTATGAAGGTGTACCGAGTAGCATCTTTTTGATTTCACTCGGCCTGGAAATTACAATCCCCAGCTAAGGATTCAAGCTTTTGGAAGAACTGGTTGAAATCCTGCCGCGTTTCCTGTTTGCATGTTGCGAGTAGATAGCGTGCGAAGACTTCACTGGGCGGCTTAATGAACAGTTTCTCAAGGGTTTGAATAGCATTGTTGTATGAAATGCATTCAGCAACACAGTCGTATATGATCGGACAGCTATAGTTGTACACGAAGTCCGGGTTCTCAGAATCGTCTCTACCAACTTTGGCGAGAAATCTATCGAACACGCAGAACCATTGACGCCAAATTTTTGAAGAAGCAGTTGGGTTCGGATCTGCGCTGATAGCGTTCCATTTTGCGACAGCTTATAAGTCGACTAAGTTGGTAGGTATATCATTACGAAATGCGGTATGCTGGAGCTAATTGGTAGTTTGCGTCGGAAAAAGTTCTTTTTGACTTTCTAGCACCTCTCTTTTTGTTTTTAAATTGTAACTTTGACGACTGGGATCCAGTTGCTTTCGTACAGTGGATTTCTTCTATCGATCAGACCAACAATGTGGTACTAGCTCTTTTCCCGGTTCTTCGGTTCGTAATGCCGGTGTTGGTAGTTTCATCGTATCCAGGAGGATTTCTAGTGGAACTGCTTGTTCTTGTGACTGGTTTGGGGTTTCATTGTATCGCCTGCGCAGCTGGTTTTCATGGCGGATCCATGTTTCATTATCTGTCTCCGTTTCGTAAAGTCCGATGCTCCTCCGATTAATAATAACAGCTCTGGCCCAACGCGAATTCCCCGCGCAGCAGTCCTTTGTATAGACTGAGGCGCCAACGTAAATGCCATCGTTCTCTCTCGTCGATTGCTTTTTGTTTGGCGGGAATAGGGGGTGTCTGAGGGGAGTAGTACCTCTGAGTTAGTTGACTGTCGTGTTCCTCAGGGCATCCTCCATCTCCTCAGTCTCCATCATTCACTCAGCTCTCACCTTTGGCCCGACAAAGCTGAAGCATGCATCAACGGCCACACCCCAACAAACCGCTTGACAGGCGGACTAAACAAGGTTGAGGGTTATCGCGGTCTAAAAAACTTCTGCGAGACGGTGTTCGGCATATGAAGATAGATACTACTGAATGGGCGGACGAGATCTACTGATTCAACAGCTACAAAATAAAATTGTCCAACTAACCTGACTCGGCTTTCTAGAAGAGGCGAATGAACCGTATAACAGGCCACCGGCTCCTTTGGAAACACCCTGCTGCCTTGCAGTCTGCACTTGGGTGTGCAAAAGCTAGAGGTGCAACCTCAAACAAAAAGGCCGAATGGAGCTGGGGACACTTCTTTTTATCCTACTCCCGCGACTGTCTATGATTACTCACGGGGCTTAATATGTTTATCATGCTAGGGTGTTCCCGGTAAGCGACGCACGCCGTGTCCCAGCGGCCGAGGTGACGACAGCAAACTGGGATTGTTCGCTTCAGGAAAAGAACACATAGCTTGTTGGAGTGTCAGGACGTTTCTGAACGTCGGTAGCCATTGCATCACAATACAGACCCTACATGACTTTGATGTAGATATTGCTTGCCTCTTGGAAGTTTGCCTACCCATCTCAGGTAGCCGACAAATAAAGGTCCCGGGAGTGGGTACATCTTACTGGCTCTATCAAAGTGGCCTAAAAGACAACGCCGGTATCTACGGCGTCGTGTTTGCTCTGAACTAAGCAGCTAATGATGGAATGATCTCTTGAGAACTAGTCCCATCCAGACTAGCATCGGAACGCTTTAAAGGCTCCTCACATGATCTGACGGTGATTGCGGTCTATTCTCCAACCAATTCGGCTGATGACGAAACCAAATACGAATTCTACAATAACCTGGAGGAGGTAATCAACCGGGTTTCGGGGCGCGACGTACTTTTCGTTGCAGTTTGGAACGCTTGCACAGGTACGGCCGACGAATCCACTCGCCATTTTCTCGGTAAATTCGGTCTTGGTCAGCGCTGCGAGAACGGTGGCCAACTGATTGGTTTAGCCGAAGTCCAAAGAATGGTTGTCTGCAGCACTCGATTTCAACACCCGAAAAAGCACCTACGCATATGGTATTCCAATGATAGTCACTGTGCGCCAACTCGACCATATCCTAGTGAGATCCCGTCGGACCTCGTCTGTGGAGGATTGCCGAGCGTACCGATGTGCGAAAACGGGTAATCTGAACGGTACTGATCATATCCTCTTAACTGCGTGCTTCAAAATCCATCTGTTTATGCTTGCTGGGGTCTCTACTCCCTCCCGGATTAATGTTGCTCCCCTATAAAATACAAAGAAGCGAGAAGCGCTGTCACGAGCAATCAACTCGACTGATCACCACAACCAACGCACAAGCAGACGAAGTTTCAGTGGAACCGTAGTGGACTCAAATAAGGACGATAATCAAGGAAGATACATAGACGGTACTCGGAAGAACAAAAGGCGGGGAAAATATTAGATTGGAGCACGCTGCAGTTGTCAACCAAAGCATATGAAGCCCGACTCGCAGATAGTGGTGAACACCACAGACTGAAACGAGAGGCCACACGCTCCGCCAAGGCCGATCACAAAAGATACTGGATAGAAAAAGTCGAAAAAATGGAGTCCGCGTCAGGTACTGGTGACTTTGGTAAACTGTTCTGTCTCATTCACAAAGCCTCGAGTAGGTACGGCAAACAGGATTCGCTTCTTCGGGACGCGGCAGGGAACCTAATACCCGAACAAAGTAAGAAAATGGACCGACAGGCCGAACGCTTGGATCAGCTGCTCAACCGGCCCACAGTCCACTCGAAGGACTAACCAATGTCAAACCCTCTAGTGAAGTATGAAAGTAACTGCGACCCGCTCAGTACCACGGAAATCACAGAAGTAATTACCAAACTGAAGGACAACATAGTCGCCGGAGAAAATAGCACACTTCTTGAAGTATACAAAGCCTGCTCATCCTCATTGATTAACCGGTTATATGAACTTTTTAACTCCACTTGGTGAGAGGAAACATTCCCACCCGACTGGGGCGTGTCCATTCTGCTGCCCATTCGGAAGAAAAGTGGTAAATCGGCATGTGAGGACTACCGAGGGATTAGCTTGATCGATGTCGCCGCAAAGAGCTTTAGTGTGTTGTTGATAAACCGTTTCTCCGAGGCAAGAGACTGGCGCACTTATTCGAACCAAGGGACTTTCGTTGTGGCAGAGGCTACATGGATCAAATCTTCACACTGCGCCGAATACTGAAGCACCGCTACAAGTTCCAGCTGTCAACGGTAGCTTGTTTGGCCGACTTCTCGGCCGCCTTCGATTTGGTTAACCATAAGTCCCTTCGGATCCTAATCCAATCCGATGGGATGCCTGATAAACTTTTAAGGTTGTTCAGGGGATACTACTGGACAACTGGTGCTAGGGTTCGTATGCACGACGCAGAATCCTGTGAGTTCACACTCATTGCCGGAATCGGAGGGGGTTGTCCCCTTTCACCGGCTCTGTTTAACTGCACCATTGATTGGACAATGGGTCATGCAAAACACGACTACCCTGGCGTTCAGCTTAGCCAGGAAATGTACATCTCGGAACTGGAGTTCGCGGATGGTATTTTCGTGCTAGGAGACTCCCCTCAACGCTCCAGCCAGTCCTCGACCGAATCAATTCTTTCGCTAAGTCCATCGGGCTAGAGGTGAATTCAACCAAAAAGCCTTCACAACCCATCTAGGTCCGACAACTCAACAACTGTCCATCAACGACCAACCAGTCGAATACGTCCCTTCATTCAAGTTCCTAGACTCAACTCTGCTTCCAAACGGCCCGGTAAAAGATAAAGTAGTATTACGGATCGACAGCGCAAGGAGAGTCTTCCTTCAGCTTAGACGAGCGCTATGGACTCGCAATGAAATCAGCCTAAGGACCACAGTTCGTGTTTACCGTGCCGCCATCCGCCCCATACTCATCTGTGGCTGCGAAACTTGGCAACTGCCATCTGAGGATACCAGAAGGCTGGAGGTTTTCGATCCCCGGTGCATGCGGCGAATCCTCGAAGTCAACTGGCATGACACGGTGTCCAACGAAGAAGTAAGGAGACGGTGTTCTGATGTCGATGCGCTCTCCGTCCTTTTCCAACGTCGACGACTGCAATGGCTCGGCCATGCCCTTCGGCGGCCCGAGTCAGAGATAACCAAGCAAACACTGCTTTACTCCTTGCTCTGGTTGGTGTTGTTGCCTTGGTGGGCAGCTCAAACCATGGACCAGTACAATAGAGAAAGACGTAGAGCTTCTTGGTCTTCGGTCGGTCTGTGGAGTCCAGCGATGGAAAAAGGACTGGACCACGATCTGCACCGAGCTCGTCTCTGACCGCCGTGCGTGGTCAGCAATGGTCCGTGATATCCATGGAGCCAACTTATCCTCTTGCAGGTTATAGTCGCGTAAAAGTAAAAAGTAAAAGAATAGGGCGTTGCAAAAAGTCTTCAATTTTCGGCCCATCAGTATTTCAGCCGGGGATGCGCCTTGTTGAGTGTTGTCGTTAAATGTTGTCCGGTATAGGAATAGAAACTGTTGGATAGTTTCATCCGTGGTTCTTTTTTTTTCTGACTTAAGTACTTCCCGTTTGAATGTATTCACAAGGCGCTCTGCCTGTTCGTTAGATTGTGGGTGGTGCGGTGGCGAGAACGTGTTTAATATTGAGTTTCTGGAAAAATTCTTGCAAAATTGCCGATGTGAATTGATATCCGTTGCCATGCCGTGCAAACATTCGACGGAGGGCTGCTATTGTTCCGTGTGAAGTGGCGGGATTGGCCGCTACTATTTCTAGCCATTTCAAGAGGGCGTAGACAACCAGGAAGTGGGATGTCCCGCCAATGGGTCCAGCAAAGTCAACGCGAAGTCTTGACCAGAGGGGTTCTGAGGTTGGTCACAGAGACACTGTTTGACGTGGTGGCGTTTATGCTACTTATTGGCATCGCGAGTACTGTGAAACTACACTGATAATGTCATCATCCATTCCGGGCCAGTAGGCGTAACTTCTGTCTATTCCCTTCATTCGGCTTATTCCCGGATGACCAGTGTGAAATTGTTTCAGTATGACACCATAGCCAGACTGAAACCGCTGTTTTGTGAGATGATGAGACATGCGTCAACAACGTTGAGGGATTTACGACGGCTGTAAAAGTGTAGCATGCCCCCATAGTATGTTCTCCTAAGCCACGAGGTTTGAACAAATGTGATAACTTGCTGTGGAATCGAGTCGCGTTTGGCAGCCTCGCGGACTTGCTGTAAGATGTCA
This sequence comes from Fasciola hepatica, assembly GCA_948099385.1. NCBI lineage: Eukaryota > Metazoa > Platyhelminthes > Trematoda > Plagiorchiida > Fasciolidae > Fasciola > Fasciola hepatica. Next base: position 13,945,331 of record CANUEZ040000182.1, read on the forward strand.
GGCATATCACGCATATTGTGGAAAAGTTCTTCGATAAATGGCATCTTCGGTTGTGATGGCTGCAATAACAGCTTCTTCATCGTCCCCATGATGATTTGCTATTGGGCGAAATAGGCCGTCTGCTTGGTCGAAGTCCGCTGTCTTCGGCAACGGCTTGTGCTCCGCGGACAGCGTGAAATGGCGACTACGGATGGATTTATGGACCTTTTTGACGGTAAAAATGATGCCAAAGGCTTCTTTCTCAGTTTGGCTTTAGTTTCTTTCGGTAGAGTTCAATCTGCGGGACGCATAAGCCATAGAAATCTCCTTTCCGCCGGGAAAAACAGGGGAGATAACGGCGCCAACAGCATAGTTGAAAGCATCAGCTGCCACAATGATTGGTAATTTGGGGTTGTGGTGTGTTAATAATAGTCCGATGTCAGCATCCACTTTAGTTGGTCAAATGATGACTGACACCGTTGCGACCAACACCGATGATGGTCTTACCGTAGGAGTTGGATAAGTGGTGCCTGCAAATGATGCAGTTCTGGCAGAAAAGCACTAATAACTGATAAGGCGCAGGAATGATCGGAGCGACGAAACATCCTCTGGGGCTGACATTTATGGTATTGCTGGAATTTTTCCGGATCTGGGTGGCGACTATCAGTGTCAAGAACAAACCAAAGGTACTTGGTCGTTTCCAAGAAAACTGGCATTTTTCTTGACGTTATCGGAACCCGGATTTTTGAATACGTTGTCAGACTTCCTTCAGGCGGCTCTTAAGTTCATCGACGGAACGTTCGGTCACAATGATTTCATTTAAATATACAGCCGTTCCTTCTAGTCCTGCTAGCAGTGTCCATTGCACTTTGGAAAATAGCTGGGGCATTTTAAACTCCAAATGGCAGACTCGTGAATCGGTACAGGCCACAGTGAGTGGTAATTGTCAGCAGTTGTCGACATTGGGATGCGACTTCAATTTGAAAGTAAGCCTCGGCTAAGTCCAGCCTTGCGAAATATGTACCACCGCTCAGTATTGTAAAAATGTCCTCTGGAACAGGTAGTGGATAACAGTCGGACTCTAGAGCGACGTGAACGTCTGTAAAGGAATCAGCGCAAAGTCTGATGGCTCCGTTTGTTTTTTTCACAATCACGATTGGCGCGGCCCATACTGAAAACGTAGCCGTCGTCGAAATTCCAAGATCCTCAAGGCGTTTAAGTTCTCGGTCAATCAATGGCTGAGCTGCATACGGCACTGGTTGTTGGGGGCGGAATACTGGCTGACTGTTCTGTTTGAGCTGTAGTGTAGCTTGGAATTGTATACGTAGACCTATGCCTTCTTGGAAGACGGGCAAATTGTTGGATCGGTTGATCTGTTGACGGAGCTTTAGACGTCCCTCGGATTCGTCCGCAAAAACTGTTGATATAAAGGTCATTTAGACCGAGCTCGTTAATCTAGTCTGCTTCCAGTACGTTAATGTCGGATTTGGCGGTGAAATAGGTCGCAGAAACTGCCTTGTCACAAAAAGTCACAGTACACTGAATTTGGCCGATAAGCTGCAGTGAGCCGTCACAGACACTAGTTGCAGTCAGTGAAGTAGGCTGGATTTCTGGCCGGCCGATTTTTACCCATGTATCCTCTAATACGACAGAAATGCCGGATGCGGTGTCCAGTTGAAGGCGAACACAATGGCCATTGATCTGGACGTTAACAAACGTCCGACGTTTAGCTACCTGCAGCCGCGACGTTATTACTACTCCGTAGGAGTGAATGGACAACCGGTCAGCATTGACACGCGGTTTTGGTGGGCTGAACTTCCGTTTTCTTCAGAATCGTCGGTGTCGACAAAAGCCATCCTTGTGTCCGAATTTACGACAGCGTTTGCACCGGTTGTTCTTGTACAGACAGAATCTATGGGAATGACAAGCACTAGTGTGTGCACGGAGATGACGGTTTGGATGGACCAGAATGGGTAGATGCAGATGGTTTCTTTATTGGTAGATATGGTTTGGAAACAGCAATCCCGTTGATGACGTGTTGGCTGATTTGGATATTGGATCCTTGCGGCTTCGTGTTTCAAATTAATGAGTCATTCACCCTCTTGAAAGAGTTCTTCCAGTGTGGTATTCGGCTGTTGATCGATTTTGATCAAAAGTCCAGTCTGCAAATCGGAATGACTTGCGGGCTGAAGGCCGCAAATGAAAGCGAAGCATCGAAATTAGTCTTTTGTCAGTGTTCGGAATTTAAAGCTGTCGCAAGCACAATTGACAATCCCAGCATGTCACCAAATCGTCCACATTTCGTTTATCCAATTTGAAACAGCGGTAGAGAGTACTAAATAATGAGGTTGGGGCACCAGATAACGTGGTCATTGTGTGATCAAGAGTGCGGTCCCAAGCTTGGTCTGGGAGAATGAAGACTGTATAGCAGGCATGTTCTATAGATCCCAGTTTCCGTAGTAAAAGTCCTATCTTGGTTTCACTGTCTTCGTTGACCAGGTCTTAATTAAACCACGGATCAAACGTGATGTCTGACTGCGTGTCATGCAAAAATTTCCCAAGTTCTAGGGAAGTGTTTCTGCAGCCGGTTCCGTGTCAGCACGAGTTGAGCCGACGTCCGTGGGTTCTGAAATCTGCATCTCCGTCAGCTTTAGTAAGACTGGCACATTTTCTTGAAATCTGTATTAGCCGCTGCCATTGTGAAATGAAAACGTGTTATGACCCACGAGATTTTTCTTGCGATCTAAATGGGTAAGCTGCGCGCTTGATCTTAGCTCGCAACGACAAATCAGAAGATGGTAGTACGATATATATATATATATATATATATATATATATATATATATATATATATATATATATATAATATATATATATATATATATATATATATACTATTTCACGTGGCTAGCTACTGCAAGAGGATGAACAGGCTTGATCGATTTTACAGATGACACCGGTTCACGAGCGGCAACTGGAAGCCAAATCTGAATATCGAGAGACTCAGTTATGCTTCCAGTTGTGATCGCCGTAGACAGACCTTTTGGGACCTTATGTGGTTCTCCACTCCAAGATGTAGCTACCCGTTATCCATACTGGTTCATTAGGAGTATACCCCTTCCTCTGCACTCACGTGCAAACATGTAACAAAAAGGACTGTGGTCCTAATCGTCAACGTTCTGTTTGAAACTGTTGATCTATATTTTCAGCTGACCGCTAATGCGGTAGAGTCACCTTGTATAGGACATCGTAGGACGGGTCCACACCACTGCATTCGTCGGTGTTGAAGGATTACTGAGAGATTTTCAATATAGGAATGGCGTTGCTTCATCCCGCCGTCTGAAACCATGTCGCGTCGAACCACTTTGAGGATCCGTCGTAGATGCTGGTGTTCAAACACTCAATTTTCTGACGTCCTCGACAAGTACCGATGAAAATTCGCAGCTGTGGATCAGTATTGAGTGGATAGAGGCTCAGAATACGCGGACTTTTATCCAGAGGCTGATCTTTCCGCGCCCAGAACGCCTCGTGTAGCTGACAGGTCGATGGGTAGAGGCTAGATAAAATCCAATCTCTGAACCAGTTGCTGGAAAACATCTGGTTCTAACCACTACGACCCTGGAGGGGACTCTCCAGTGAACGAATACGGAGAGAAACTATTTACCACTCAAAAACCTCCACTAGATGGACGTAGGAGTGGAGTACCTCGGGTTTCTCTCGACGGTGGGAGAAATTATAGCACTTCATCGAGCAGCTATTGCCCGCCTAAGCTGGATAGTACCCAGCCCAAAGGATGTTATCCCGTCCATAGTCCGCTTGCTCTATTGGGTGCATGGGGTTGACGGCGGAATCCGAGCAGTGGATCCATAGCAAAGCACCAGCAAAGACAAGACAGAATGCTTGCAACCATGAGGACTTAGGTGACAGACCAGACGAAGTTCCCTCACGGGTGCTTCGGTCACGTTCCCGTGCTGGGTTTACGCTTCACTATCTTGTGAGTCAGACTTTTGAGTCAAACGCACCGGTTTGGGTTTCCATAAAATCCATTTTGCCGTGTGGGCAGTCGCAAAGCATGGTTTGCCCAGAAATCCTCAGCGGTCCCGAGGGGAACATTTTTAATCTCTGCTCTTTATTCTTTACACACCAATGCTGAATGGATACGGGACAACCGCAGTGAGTCGTGACCGAGGACTTCTAACGCTCGCTAGGGGTAATAACTTGGAGACAGGAGAAAATAGAGAATCAATTCTCAAACCTTAGCATTCTCTTCATTTAGCTGTTCTCAACGCCCGCACACTTAACCAAACGGAGCAACAGGCTGTTCTGAATGGAACTTCTCCAACTCTTAAAATAGATCTGTGTTGTGTCACCGAAGCACGCATACAAGACCCAACTTCAGTGTTAACACTTCGATGCCCGGATACAAACTCGGCTCTTCGTTTCATTCTTCAGATGTCGGGTGATTCGGTGTCCAGTGCTCGTGACCAGCTTTGCGTTAGCATCGCTCAAACTGTTCACCGCTCGCTTAGATCCCAGTCAGCAGCCGTCCGTGTGCGGTTGGGTTCAGTGGTTCTGTGCACGTCAACAACAATAGACTGAAGCGTCGATGCCTGCTTATCGTTTCTGTGTATGCCCCTGACTGTAGCTTTCCTAAAGCTTAAGAAGAATTTTACCAAGACTTGTCTCAACTGCTCAGCAGCATGTGCTTTACGGACACAATAGCTGTTGCCGGTGATTTCAGTGGTCAAGTTGAAAGCCTAGACAGGACGGAGAGGAATACAGGAGGCCGACTGGGCGTTCCAGGCAGTCAAAGAGATAACGGAGATCTACTTATCCAACTTTGTTCCCGTCATGGACTACTTATAATGAGTACAAACTTCTCGCACGAAATGCAACATCAACTAACTTGGCGCCGTTCTGCACTTTAACAACGTTGGGCTTAGATTGACTGCATTTCTATCGGTTATCGCTGGTACGGATTAATTCAAGACTGTCGATCAATCTGGTCCATGTCTGTGGACACTGATCACGTTCTATTCCGTGTGCGTTTCGGTATACGTATCGTTGGTGGCCGAATTACCGCCAAGTTCAACCGTACCCCACAGCTGCTACTGGACGATAACCATCCATCCGTTTTCCAAGCAAAATTATCCGGCAGATTGTCGATGCAGTCAAATGTCCAGGATCCAGCAGGACGATGAACAGAGGTCAAGTAGGCCCTACTTGGAACTACTGATGCTACCCCAGGTCCAAGAACGAGACACACAGAAACGACAGACATAGGCGTACTCAGCGGCACTGCTGGATGTTCACATATTGATTCCTCCGGATTCCAGGTACAATGAGATTTGAAGATGCCTCAAATGCCAACTGATTCGTAGGCCGAGGAAGAACCGTGAGTGATAGTGGATTGAGAAGTGTAGGGAGATGGGAAAAGCTAAGGCGACTGGAAACCGCAGCAACCTTCTCCATTTAACCAGAATTACCGGTCCACGAAAACCAGGCGTTAGTGAAGTGAACAAAGAGGCGAACGGCTCAATGATTACGATGAGGGGCATCGGCTTATTCGCTGGGCGGAAGCAGTTTACTTGGCCTTTATCCACGACACATTTGTTAACTAGCACAATGGTTACAGCTCTACTTGTAAATACCAGTCCTCCGTCAGAAGCGGAAGTTCTCCGTGAAATAAACTTTCTTAAACGATATAAGACTGCCGAACCGGATGAATTTCCTTCGCTCATTTTAAAAGACGGTGACTCAGCATTGTTACCGGAATTGACAAAACTCCTCGGTTTGATATGAGAGGACGAACAAGTTCCAAAGAGCTGGCGTGAATCGATGATCGTACCAATTTATAAGAAAGGCGACAGATCTTCCTGTGAAAAGCAGGACGAAATAAGTCTGGTTAACATCGCATCTAAATTGCCCGCTGGTGTTATTCCCCACCGCTTATTAAACGGTCGCGAACAGTGCTCGCGCGAAAATGAAGCTGGGTTTAGACCTGGTCGAAGCTGTGTTGATAATGTCTTCACTCTTCGACAAATTCTATAACATAGGCACACCTTCCGTAAGCCCACTATCCGTTTTTCTTGATCTTAGAGCGACCTGCGACTCAGTCGACCGCACACTTCTCTGGCAATGCTTCTTGTTGAAGAATGCATCAGAGAAATTCATTTCCATCATGAAGTCACTGTACATGAATAGCTGAAGCTGATTCCGGGCTTACGGTACTCTTTCACCTGAGTTCACCACGAAAAGTGGTGTATGTCAGGGTTGCCCCATGTATCTTTTTTTCTTTAACTTGTGATGGATATGGTCTTGAAGACGGCGATTTTGTCAGGTGAGAATAATGGCATTGAACTTTTTCCTGGTGGAAAAGTTTCAGACCTTGGATATGCGAACGACATAGTTCTTCTAAGTGAATGTCCAGATAAACTGCAAGCTTTTATGGACAGCTTGAACAAGTCCGTAGAAACTTTGGCACCTTAAAAGGTGCAAGATACTGTTGCACGACTGGGTTTGTCCAGCATCCAACCTTTCAGTATCTGGAGAGACTACGGACGTGGCAGACAAGTTCTGTTATCTTGGCAGCTGCATTTCACCAGGAGGTTGGATATCAGATGAGATGTCTTTGAGTATACTGAAGGTTTCCTTGACATTTGCTAACCTGAATCATCTGAGGCGTCGACAGGACATCCGTTTATTCATCAGGGGTCGAGTACTTACTGCGACAGTCAGGGCCTGTGCTTCTGTATGGTTCAGAAACAATGCCACTACGAGTGAAGGATAAGCGAAGATTGTCGGTATTTGAACACCAATATCTTCGGAGCATTGCTCGAATATGGTGAGAACACCGTATAAGCAATGCTGAGGTTCGGCGGAGAGTCTTAGGTTCACGGATCAAATCATCAGATGAAACACCTAAGCTCATCAGACTAATCAGGTTGGAACATGTGTTGCACATATCTCCCGACAGGATTCGTCGGCGCGCAAGTTTGCTGAGGCTAATATTGGTTCGAAGACGAAAAGCACGAAAACCCTAACTAATGAACTTGGTCATGTAGGGCGTCTTACACGTCGTGGCTGGGATCCAAGAGACCCTCCCACTCAGCGGTTAGATACATTGGAGGATATAGCTAGGTGTCGCAATTAGTGGTGGTCATGTATCCACAAACGTTCTTTATCGACTTAATATTAGTATTTGTAGTTCTCCTATTAGTCCTTTCTGCTCTTGTTCTTTTTCATTATTTCGTGTCGAGGTTGACACTGGGAGGTAGCAACAAAAGTCACCGCCCTTAGTGCATGGGCAATGGTCATCCGAACGGAACTAAATGAACGCAGTCCTGACGTTGTCAGTACGCAGCCTGAATTCACTTTTAGCTTGACCGTTCGAGAGGACCGTAGACCTCAGATGTTTGAATCCTGGGACATGTTCGGACATGTTCGATATTGGTTATGGGAACTGTGAAACGCAAGTCAAAAGTATCTCAGTCTTCGACTTTTACGAAGTATTTCACGCAATTCATAACCGGTCGAGGTGTTTCCAAGGATGACGATTTCGTCCATGAATTCCAAACCGGCGAGGAAAGCACTGGTGCCCAACTGGATACCAGGGTAATCGGTGAGTGCCTAACGCATTGTCCAATCGATGGTGTAGTTGAACAGCATCGGAGACAAGGGAAAGCCTTGTCTAACACCGGAGCTGGGGGAGAAATCACTGGATTCTCCGTATATACGTATTTGAGTAGTACGTCCTTATTAGACTGAAAAACGATAAGAGTAATTAGATTTCGATATTAACTGATCTGAACCGAGAAAACGCACTGGACTGCCTCCTCGAAAAGACGGTCAACGACCCCAAGACTTGTTAACTGTAGCTTCAGAAACTCTTTAACGGCAGAGCGGTTGCATAATGTTACAGACGTAATTCGGTGACCCGATTAGTGGTAGGCCAACTAATGTGGACTCGCTTACTGTAAACAAAATGTTCGTGTTGATTAAGTTTGTAACGCCCTGCATGGAACACCCAAGACAGACCACAGTTTGCGATGTACTCGTTCAGTGTCATGTCATCTATTAGCACGATTTCTCCGTAACCTTTTTGCCGTTTAATCTTGCATATTCACCTTGCTCTCCTGAATGTGAGAGACTCTAGTGAATCTGATTCCATTGGAACAACCCTCAGTCAGTTCAGTTCATTCAGCCGTCAACCTCGAACTTCTGTGCTCTGGTTTTGGTTTCTACGTCGCAGCATCGTCCAGTTGCGGACAGAATTAATAGAAGCACGTGGTGGAAAGGAGCCGTAAACAACATATTAAATGGAAGCAAGAAGATAAGGTAAAAGCCCGAATGCAAGTACGCCACTATCCGCGACACCTAGCCATGTCACTTGATGTCTCCAACCATCTGTTAGGCGGGTCGCGCGAACCACAACCTAGAAGTCTAACACGTCTTACTTGGCTAAGTCCTCTGGTTACACCTTTTCCGTGTCATGGGCTAACCACCTCAACCTACCTTCCAACCACTACAAACCTCAGAGAATAGCTTTCGCCAAGGAACTCTATCGGTGGGCATGCGTAGCACATGTCCCAGTCACAGTATGCGACAAGTATCGCAGAGTCATCCTGATCGATGTGGCTGCAAAGATATGCTGCGTGTTTCTACTGAATTGCTCCTCAGCTGTGAGGGACACACGCACTCATCCCCGTGAAGGAGGCTTCCGCCGCGGCTGGAGATTTATGGACCAGATATTTACTCATCGTCGAGCAGTAGAACACCGGTGGAAATTTAACAACCGATATCACTCTGCTTCATTAATTTTCGCACACCATTTCACTCAATTGACAGACGCGTTTTGGACCGTTATGCAGGCAGAAACCATACCGGCAAAACTTGTCGGTCTCATGAAATCGTGCCACTCAACTACACGTGCAAGAATACGATTTTGACGGAAAAGAATCCGGTGAATTCTCCCCCAATTGCGGTGTCCGACAGAGTCGCCCGTTGTCGCCAGTTCTAATCGATTACGCTACCAACTGGATAATGCGACAAGCGTTCATCGATTACCCTGGTGTACAGCCCAGCCCAGACGTTCTCTTAGGTGAATTGGAATTCGCGGACGATATTGTTATCCTAGGGGACAGTTCGACTTCTCTGCAGCCAATTCTGGATCATGTGGTTTTCGCTAAAATCACGGGACTAGAAGTCACTGCATTAAGGACTAAGATCTTTTCGACTTCGCCGAACACTCCACACGACCAGCATACACCAGCAGTGAGCTAATTGAGCACATGTAGGCATTCAAATACATGGGCTCCATAATCCTCTCAAACGGCCAAGTCAAGGACAAAGTCGTCGCGAATTGACAACACCAGGAAGCGTTTTTGCAGCTACGTTAATCACGCTAGTTACGAAGCGAGATCAGTCTCCGAACCGGAATTCACGTCTTCTGAGCCGCCACTCGCTCCATATGGACCTACTGTTACGAAATGTAGCCATTGCACGTCGAGGACATCATAAAGGTGAAAGCATTTGACCGTCGATGTCTGCAAATAATCCTCAAAGTGACCTGGTGAGACAATCTATCAAACGACACGATAAGGGAACGATGCCTCCATATTGAAAAGTTGTTGGTATTCCTTCAACGGCGACGTTAGCAATGGTCTGGACATATCCTGTGATGTCCGGACACCGAGATCTCAAAATAATGTCGGTCACTTGTTCCATACCAAGGTTGGTGCTGCTGCTCTGTAGGGCAACCGAAAACATGAACCAGCACTGTTAAGCCGAACAGTGAGCGATTGGGACTCCGGTCTGTTTATGGTGCTCGTCTTTGAAACCAGAACTGGATCTTCCTGTGTTTCAATCCCCCCTCTGACCACCGTTCATAGGCAGGCGCGGTCTGCGACATCCATGAAGCCGGCTCATCCTCTCTCAGGAGATTGCCGCATGAAAGTAAAAAGTGAGTAGGTTACTGTTCACGCTCGTTTTTCTCAGTATATACTTGGTACAGATTAGCATTCATACCCACGCCGAACAGCAGCACCGTAGAATCAGTCATACTTCAACAGCGGAATGACTGGGAAGTGTGATCAGACGTGTGGCAGTTGGTCCGCAGTTTGGTATCAGTTTTGATCATCCACTGTGTTACAGTCCTAATTGAAATAACTAGCTAGTTCATCAATCCCTAGTTACCGATTGGGAGCTACGCGTAACGATTAACACAAGCTCCAAATGTGTTCATAATAAGCCCCTCAGAAACTATCATTTTAAACACGGAGAGGAAGGCCAAAGTCAATGAATTACGTTGTGGTTGACATGAAAAACACTCATTTATCATCCGCTTGTCGTAACCGCCCCAATTACTTGAAGATGTTCGGGGATACTGTCATCCTCAGCTAGACATAATCTAATCATCCTATTAGTAAAAATGCAACTCAGTATTATTTTAGTCTCCTGCCAGAACTACCACTTCTTCATGTCAGTCCGTATCGGCACCTTCCCATGACAATATTTCACCACTCGGCTGGACGATAGTATGAAGTAGAAACCAAGACCAAGGCACAGAAATACGATGTTAATGATTTAAAGAATTGAACCAAACGTCTTTCCCGCAGACAAGGCGTTAAAGCCAATAACTCGCAAATCAAAACAAAAACCTCGCATTGCAACGGCGTATCGGGTATCCGAAAAGAACGCGTCCACTAACACACATAAGCTCAGTACAACGAACGTGATTGACAAGTTGAGGACCAATTAAAACACAACAAGTTTGGGGATATTGATCTATCGATTAAGTATCAACTGAACAAGAGTCATGGAAAACAAGGTAATACAAAAGCAACGTTTGTTAACTGGTTGTGAGTGTCTCTGTCATACAAGGGCACTACGACTGTAGCACTGGGTAAGCCAGAATACAAAAAAAGAAGAAAAGTGACAATGTGATCTACCAACCAGTCGCATGAAATTCAAGCAAAGAACTTTGGGTTGTAATCACCAAAAGCCTTGCCTTCGAGGAAAAAAGCAAGATTACTGGAGACCAACGCAGAAAAGCAAACCGAAAGCTGGATCGGTCCAAAAAACTTACGGATTCGGTTAGGTTCATAAGTCGGAAGTATTGCCCGAACCAATTTTCGCATGGAAAACAGCTCCGGATGCCACGAAGAGTTCCGCAGATTTCCTGGCGTAATTCAAAAAGCTCAAACTGGAAACAAATGAAGTTGAGGTCTTATTCGACGTTAATTCATTTTTCACGATTATCCTAAGTCAGGTGGCAGAGAATGATTCCAACCCACCAGTAATGTCGACAAATGATATGCTGAGTTTGGTTTAGCTATGTGTGAAAACATTTCCAGTTTGACGGAACAACATGCAAACAAATTCGGGGAACCCAGATGGAATCACCACTCGTGGGCCTGTTAGCTGATGTGACTATAAAACAACTCAACTCCAAAGCGTTCGACATGCATTGGGCCAAGTACGTGGATGCTGTTTAAAACAGAACCAGACCAATCCCACCAACACATGAGTACGAAAATGCCTAACAAAGTGTTAATTGAAGAAAACGACTCGAGATTCTCGTTCCTTGGCATTCGTATCATGATGCAAACACGAAGCAACATAGAGACAACAGTTTAGAGTGAAGGGCTAACGAGACGAATGGCGCACGGATGAGGTTGATAACGACAGTTACGAATTGAATGATGGTTCCCTAGTAGTTAGAAAACCAAAGTCGCGAGTCACAGAGATGTTTATGAGAACCTGCAGAACAAAGAGTACAAAGCGAGAAATGACCAGGGGGGACTCACAAGAGCGTGTGTCACACTGGCGGTCGAACCAGGAACAGTTTGGTTGGGATTGAGAAAACAAAGTTTATACATTGGGTAGCAATAGTGATGATGATTGCAGTTAATTAATGTATTGCCACTACAAAACCTCCGTTCCAGAAGAGGGAGAGAGATGCTTTCAGAATGTTAAGTTGTTGTAATGTTCGATGTTTCTGAAGAAAGTGTGACAATTAGAAAAACGACAAAAAGGATGACACTAACAACAAGTAGGATATGGACAACCACTGGTCTATAGTTTGTGTTGGGATAGAGGGAACAGATTCGGAATGGTACACGTGTTCGTGTGCCAGTCATTTGCACGTTAAATTGGTGAGACTGAAGTGATAAAACAAAGTTTATACTCTGGGTGGTAAGTGAGAGGACGATTGCCAGAAATGGATTTAGTGTTACTGCAATAGCATAGAGGAAGCCAACGATAACGTATCGAGTAACCGGCTACGGGAGTTACCATTCGACGTGTCACATAAAAAGCTGAATGTGTACCTTATTTTGATGCGTAGACACATTAGTACACGCGAATTCAGAAATCAGGAACTATTCAGACTGTTCAAGTTGTTTGCAACTAATAAATGCCCCAAAGCCTTTCGTCGACTGTATTCAGCACCGAAGGAAGTTAAACAAAAATAATACACTATATTCATATGCAATAATAATGGCTTGAAATCAAGCATGTTGCCAACGAAGCAATAACAATAAAACTGGAAGAAAAGGTATGACAGGGAGATAATCAATTAGTAAAATGATATCAAGTGATGCTTTTCTTCGTTTTGTACCGTAAACGCTTTGACGTTCTTTGTCAGATCGGTTGTTTAAATGACACTGTTGCATTTATGGGGCTGACCATACAACATTCGTGCCGGTGACTTCCATTCTGAGCCATATCCCTCAACATGTGTTGCTCACCATCGGAGTGAAGGGTTTTTACTCGCTATGGTCACTGTAAGCCGCTATACGCGGTCAGAAATACTTCTACTCAAGCAGAATATTGGATCTTCTGCTCAGTCTGATTTAACCGATCATTTATTTCAAGGAATTCCATTTCGACCCAAAAAATGCATCCGTGCTGGCTGGCAAGCTGCTTTTAACCTCACCCCTCCGGCGAAGATGTCCGTCCCGTCTCTGTTCGTTCACTTTTCGCGAAAATGTCGGATCTAACCCTCGTTCTTCGTTCTCGCATTCATGTTCATACTTGTGGTTTCTGTACAAAAATCTTGGCTAAACTCATATATTGCTGACTCATTGGTGTCAATAAATGGCCTCAAAGTGTTCCGGCGGGACAGGCTTTCTTCCAGCAAGAATACTGGAGGCGGGGTGGTCACATATGTCAACTCCACCTGGTGTGGCAAGTCTGAAGTCGTTTATTCATACTCGATGAACGGTATTGATTGTTTAGTTATGCAATGCCATCCTAAATTTCCTCGACATAGGAGCACCATCATAACAAATTTATATGTGGCTCCGTTTTGCACCCAGAACGCTACTTCATCTTTCTGTGATTCTTTTTACCACTTCCTGTTTCCTTGTTAGACGACTATTTGCACATCATAGTAGGTGATTTTTATTAGTTTTCCACTCAACCCTTCACTGCGTTTGACTTAACTGATCTTTGTGTTTCTCCAGCCAGAGGCAACTCTGTTTTAGACAGGATCATCAACGGTCATCCTGAATCATTCTCCCTAAAGCATTGTGCACTTATCTCAACCAGTGACCATTGTCTGCTTCTGTTGAGGCCCAAGGTATACTCCCGATCTGCTTTCCACTCTTTCAGACAAACCAGCCAATTTTTCATATGACAACATTATTCTTCTACAGAAACCCCTTTCTCGTGCATCTTCCTGATTTTCTATCGAATCGTCGCTCAATAGCAATGTCAAACTTTTCATGGAGACGGTCAATTTGATTCTCGACATGCGTTTTCCCTTAGTAACCATCTTTCTCTGTAACGGCCGTGCCACTTCTCCAATGTTGAAATCCTTAAAAAGACGAAATGAATACTCCTACAAAGCCCGGGATAATTCTAAAATACGATAAATTTCTCGTTTGATAAAGAAAGAAATTAAATGCACGGACTCGCTGTATGCTAGTCAACTTCCATGTAGCCATAACAGTAACCGACTATGGCAAGGCATTCAGCTGCTGCGTGGAAAGAAAACGAAGCAAGTGAAATTTTCTGCGGACGTTGACAGTATCAAATTGCATTCATCCACCCATCAAATGACTCTCCGATTTCATTCATTCCAGAAGATGGAACGCACATTACTCTGTTTTCTACGGAAGAAGTATTTAAGCTTCGTACATCCAAAATAATCTCAGGTATTGGTCCTGATGACCTATTGTCATCACTTTTGAGACACAGTGCTGTAGCCCCGACTGATATATTTGCTTCTCTCTCTCTCTGTCAAACAAATCTTTCTGCTCGTATTCTATTCCCGGCTGCTGGAGACCAAACGCTATTGTTCCTGTACCCAAACCCTGTAACCCCGGTGTCACAGCTTAGTCCTTTCGTTCCATTGTTCTCACCTCATCTGGTCTTAAACTTACAGAGCGTGCCATTCCTAAATGTTTGAATTCTTCTATAAACGCTCCCGACGACCCCTTACAGTTTGCCTATAAATCGAACAGGTTTACTGTGGATACTATCACTTCCTTAGTCCACCACGTAACAAAATCCTTGGATGGTTCAGCGAAGTTTGTTCGATGCCTTTTTCTGGACTACTCATCCGCTTTTGATTCTATTCCGCAGTCCCTTCTCCGTAAACTGGGAGATTCCGGCTGTCCCACGCCTTTACTAGCATGTTTGTCTGATTATTTTATTAAAAGAACTCAGTACACACGACTAAGTTTGAAAATATCCAAGCCCTTGGTGAACAATTCAGGAGTGTTTCAAGGAGCTGTGCTTTCCCCCCTGTTTATTTTCCACCTACATAAGTGATTTTTCATCCAGTTCTACTGCACATTTATTTAAATATGCCGATGATGTGGCTCTTTGTCAGGCTGTAGCGGTGGTCATCTTCGTTCATACTTTTACCACGTTTATTGTTTAACTGAACGCTGACTGCCAAGCGCGGTTGCCATTTGATCGTTGCTCTTGCGCACGCTCTCACGCACGCTCCCAAATACACGCTAACCACTATCTCTCCCAATCGCCTTCTCGTTCTCACGGGTCATGGAGAATACTGTTCTGGTTAACATATTCGTGCAATGCCGCACATTAGAGTAACGTGCAAGTGGTCCACGCAGTACAAAGGACCAAAGCACGCGTTTACTAAGGAAACCGCGAAGTAAGGTCTAATCAACCTTACAATTGGTGAGCCCGACGGATCCCCAGGTCACGTGAGTTCCCTTGTTTTCTACCGTTCAAGGTCCCGTCTGCGTACGTTTTTGTGTGTTTTATTGTTTCCCTATCTGCTGATTTTTTTGGTCGGTTTACCAAATAATTTTTCTCGTCCGTACATATTTTTGGTGTCTAGTTCCTCGTGATTTTTTTCGAGAAGACTATAGTGCTCCATTGGCCGTTGGTTTCTTTTCCCGTCTGTATTTGATAAAGTAATCGCTGTCTGCTGAACGGAAACCCTGCTCAGACCCCACCGTTGGGGCGATCACGCTGCACATACCGGCATTCGCGCCTTCTGATCCAGAACTCAGGTTCACGCTCGTCGAGTTAGAATTCGAAAACTGCCGTATAACCAGTGACACAAGCCGTTTCAGGTGGGTAGCAGGCCGCCTCCCGCCGGAGGTCACAATGCAAGTAAGGGACGTAATAATCTCTTCCCGAAGCTATGAGGCTTTAAAGGAGGCCGTCGTTGCCCGCACGACCCCAACGCAGGACCAACGTATGCAACAACTTCAAAATGTTGAGCTTGGAAGTAGGAGGCCCTCCGAACTGCTGCGTGAGATGCAGCGCTTGAGAGGACCGACGGTAGGCGAGGACCCGCTCTTAAGGGAACTTTGGCTGCAGCGTTTGCCGCACAACATTCCAGTTTTACTAAGTGCCACGCGCAAATGCTCGCCGGAGGAAACTGCAGCGATAGCTGACGACATTATGTCACGATACAACCCCGCTGTGGCTGGAGTAACCATGTTCTCCGTCACAACGGTGCCTACCTTTCCAACATCTAACGACCTCGCGTCAGTTTTGTCTAGAATTGATGCGAGCCTGCAACACCTAGCAGTTAGAAGAAGTGGGTCACAGGAGCGGCACCACGCACGCTCACCTAGGCTCCATAGTCCGTCATTGCGATGACGTTTCGGCCCTTCAAAAGAAGGGTATTGTAAATACCACAGTCGCTTTGGTGAGGGAGCCAAACGATGCGAACCAGGGTGTACGTTTCCCGGTGCTCATCAGAGAAACTAAACCCACGGCCTGTGGTGGCAGCCCACGAAGCCGGGTATCATACCAACAGTCGTCTTTGGAACGTAAGGGACATCATTTCAAATAACCTATTCCTTGTAGATACCGATGCCGAAGTGAGCGTCCTCCCCCCGACCAAAAGGCGACAATAGCACACCGCAGGCCCAAACACTACGCGCTGCCAATGGTACGGCCATCCCAACGTTTGGCCAGCGGTCGCTCACCTTAAACTTAGGTTTAAAGCGTAATTTTCGTTGGGTATTCATCATCGCCGACGTCCCGTACCCAATCCTAGGCATTGACTCCCTGCAACACTTTGACTTGTTAGTTGGTGCACGGCGTCGCAGAGTGGTAGATCTTCAGACCACTCTCGCTGTTGCGAGTCATAATTCGCGAGTGAATTATATCACGCCTTTTTACGTTCAACCACCGGCACACCAACCTTATGGCGAACTCATCGCCGCCTACCCGGCCATGTTTCGGCGGGCCGGGCCTCTCCCAGCAGTGACCACCAACGTCACTCACTATATCGATACTAAGGGACCCCAGTGTTCAGTAGGCCGCGTCGGTTAGCACCAGACAAGTTTCGTGTTGCACAGGCTGGATCCAAACACATGCTAGAACTGGGTAAAATACGCCCTTCTAATAGCCCTTGGGCTTCTCCTCTTCATATGGTCCCTAAGTCTAGCGGCGACTGGCGACCCTGTGGTGATTACAGAGTACCTAACAAAGTCACCGTCCCTGACCGATTCCCAATTCCCCATATACAGGATCTTACTTCGTCTTTATCAGGTTCCTCCGTCTTCAGCCGTATCGATTTAGTTCGTGCGTACAACCAGATCCCGGTAGCAGAGGCCGATATCCCTAAAACTGCCGTCACTACGCCTTTCGGGCTGTTCGAGTTCCTGAGAATGCCGTTTGAACTCAGCAATGCAGCCCAGACCTTTCAACGGTTCAAGCACGAGGCAACTCGTGGTTTGGAAAATGTCTACGTATACCTGGATGAAATCTTGGTGGCTAATTCTTCAGAGCAAGAGCACGTCGCACACTAACGAGCACTTTTCGAGCGCCTTAGCCAGCACGGCCTTCCGATCAATATCGTGAAATGCAAATTAGGCCGGTCTGATATCACCTTCACAGAACATTCTATCTCATCCTCGGGTATCCGCCCTCTGTCAGGTAAAGTTTCCCCTATTCGTGACTACCCTGAACCTCAATCTTTTCGCCAGTTGCGTCAGTTTGCCGGCCTGGTGAATTTCTACTGCCGATTTATCCCGCACTGTGCGGAAATGATGCAACCCCTCACCAACCTGTTGCTCCGAGGCAAGCGGAAGTTTGTGTTTCCCGACACGGCACAAGTGGCATTTGCCTTGGTCAAAGATGCTGTCGCCAAAACAGCACTCCTTACTCACTATGATCCTTTGGCTCCTATTTCGGTAGTGACGGATGCGTAGGAAACATCGGTTGGAGCAGTACTTCAACAGTTCGTAGACGATTCTTGGAAACCTTTAGCATTCTTCTCCAAGCGTCTACAACCCACTGAATCTAGGTACAGCACATCTGGTAGGGAGTTATTAGTCACCTACTTGGGAATCCGTCATTTTCGACATGCACTCGAAGGCCGTTCGTTCATGGTGTACAGACCATAAGCCTCTGGTTTACGCACTGAAGTTAGCTTCCGATCGGTACTCACCACGCGAGATTTGCCACTTAGACTTTGTCTCACAGTTTACTGTGGACATACGACACGTCTCTTGGGTATTCAGTCCCGTCGCCGACGTCTTATCACGCGTACATCAACTAATTCTGTCACCGACGCCTAACATCAACTTGGACGCAATGGCACAGGCCCAAACTATGGACCCTGACATCGAACAACTTCGACAAAAAGGGTTCTTTAAGCTTGACCACAGTGCCTATCCCAACTTCCCAGAATACCATCGTGTGCGATGTGTCACAAGGTCGCCCTAAGCCGGCGGTTCCTGTTGCCCACCATTGTCCTACTTTTTTGACACTCCATAATCTGGCACATCCAGGTGTGACTGCCTCGGTGAAACTGATAACTGAGCGTTTTGTTTGGAACAATGTCAAACGAGATATCCATCAATGGGCTCGTGCTTGCCTGCAGTGTCAACATGTTAAGACCCATAGGCACACTAAGACGGCGTCAGCCAGATTCCCGGAACCTGAAACACGTTTTCATCATGTGCACGTCGACCTCGTAGGACCACTTCCACCTTTGCTTGGGTACGTCTACGCACTCACATGTGTGGATCGTTTTACTCGCTGGCTGCAGGCCATTCCTATCCCTCGTCCCACGTCGGAAGAGGCCGTAAAAGCGTTTCTGACCGGTTGGGTTAGTCATTCCGGTTGCCCAGCAATAGTGACCACCGATCGTGGTCCACACTTTGACGGCGCTTTCGGCAGCCTACTCTCTACGCTCGGTTGTCAACACGTTAAGACGACAGCTTACCACACTCAGGCCAATGGTATGGTTGAGCGTTCCCACCGGCAATTAAAAGCCGCCCTTTGAGCAAACGGTAACCCCCTTTGGAGTGAAACACTACCATCAGCACTCTTTAGCCTGCGTAGTACCGTTAAGGAGGAGTTACACATAACATCGGCCGTACTAGTATATAGCTGTACACTTCGTCTGCCTGGGGAGTTGGTAGCCCCCTCACCAACCGTTACTTTCGACTACGGTGACTATGCTCAGCGCCTTACGCAGCACATGCGAGTGCTCAAGGCCAGTCCGCCGCGCGAACAACAGTCTACAATTTATGTCCCAACTGCGTTAGGAACCGCTACTCATGTATTCCTTCGCGTCGATCGTGTTCGATCACCACTACAAGTGCCATACACTGGCCCATTTCGGGTGATAAAACGTAGGGCAAAAACCTTTATCATAGACATCAGCGGACGACACGACACCATATCTATCGACCGCCTCAAGCCTGCCGCCATGGAGTGCGAGCCGCCCCGCCAGTTTACATCTGCTCAAGCCGCTCAGTCACCCGCATCGAGCGAGTTATTACTCGAACCACCCCTAATTACGCCTAGTGAGGACTCGGCAGCTAGTCCATCAGATTCTCCAACCGCACCCGCAACGCAAAGTAGCCGTCGCGGTTGCCAACTACGAAATCCCGTCCGCTTCGCCGATTTCGTGACGATTTTTACAACCGACTGTTAGCAATAAGTTGGGAAGTTCACCATGGATTTACCAACCAACAGGCCCGAGAAATTACGGTCGGTAGTTGTGATTTCATTTTCTTCTGGTCTCCTAGCGACTACAACAACACCGAACATCGTTCGTGTGTTGTTATTACGGTCCAACATCCGCCGGCACCCTGAGGCGCTATTTTGTTCCAGTTTGCCTTGCCCTCTCAGACGGATCTACACAATCACATTGGCTTCATCCGTAGCCTCGCTGACTCCCGTGCACGTCCAAGGAGCCAACCGCTCACTGGACAACGGGACGATTGGTCAGCCTGGCACTGGAGACGGCAACTGGACGCCTTTTTGGATGGACTTGACGAGGCATTTTCCGGCTTGCATTCGTATGAGACCCGTGGGCGCCAAAACACAGTTGGACCGACGCACATTGGACCTCGAGAGTGCAACACCGTTAAACTCATCAGCAGTCGTTCGACGTCACCAACAATATAACGGAAAAGCTACGAGGAGTTCCTGGACAGCCAATAATTCCGGCCTACCATCACGATCGAAGCCCCAACTCCGTCGGACTTCTAGGAGGAGGCCCCTGTAGCAACAGCCATCTTCGTCCATACTTTTACCACGTTTATTATTTAACTGAACGCTGACTGCCGAGCGCAGTTACCATTTGATCGTTGCTCTTGCGCACGCTCTCACGCACGCTCCCAAATACACGCTAACCACTATCTCTCCCAATCGCCTTCTCGTTCTCACGGGTCATGGAGAATACTGTTCTGGTTAACATATTCGTGCAATGCCGCACATTAGAGTAACGTGCAAGTGGTCCACGCAGTACAAAGGACCAAAGCACGCGTTTACTAAGGAAACCGCGAAGTAAGGTCTAATCAACCTTACAAGGCTGTTTCCGTAAGCCAGGACTTCAACGACTTTTCCGGTAACCTGTCTCATATCTATGATTTCTCCGTTCGATCCAGTTTGACTTTAAATTTATCCAAATGCTTTGAGTTCGAACTTACCCTCTCTCGATGGGGTTATACTTCCGACCCATCTGTCATTTCCACAGAACCACTAGCTAGAGTGAGTTCTATCAAATACTTAGCAGTCACTATCGATGCAAATTTGAAGTGACCGTTCTACATTTCGAACTGTGTGAAGGAACTACGCAGGTTATTTTACCAAATCCGAAAGCTTGGGCATTTTAACAAAGTGTTATTTCCCTTTTTGTTTACCAATGTGTTTTTCTTGTTCTACTTAACTGTTCTCCTGTTATTCTTTCTGACCTGCTAAAGAAAGATTTTAAAATTCTTCAAGATTTATACACTATCAGTCGGGTATCTTTCCTACCCTTAACCGAACTATCTGCTAAGCTGTGCGAACTACACCTGGCCGCATGTGAAAAGTTTGCTCAGGAAATCCTTGCAGACAGCACTTATCCTTTACACACTGTTCTATCCAAATGTAACTCTCTCGCTTCTACACGTTCCTCCTTTCGACCCATACCCCGTCTTATCGACATCTACAAAAACTCGACTGTTTCATATCTGGCCTGAATCCTCACAAACCGGGCTCGAGTATGGACAGAATTTCTTAGCAATTTTGATATGTAATCGTTTTTTCCTCTCATCCCATTGATTCGGCGAGGTGCCAAGTGTAAAGCATTTCTAACTGAAATGCGGACGTGTCTTCGCAAAAGTCTGATGAAATACAAATACAAATTACAATCGTCGTCCCTTGGGACCCAACCAGGAAGGCGGGAAGTTGACACTAGCTTCTTCATATCGACGTGCCAAATCATGACCCGACCGGGTACAGCTCATCAGGTATGGGAACTCGGTGCTCCTCTGCCTCGTTGTTCGTTGGATTAGCAGTGACCCAGACACGAATAAGTAACAGAGATCACAGTTGTGATTCATTTGTGTACCTTTCAATGAAGAGTATCCATTCACACTCCAGGCGATTCAAATTAGATCCTAGTGAAGATTATTATATATATATATATATATATATATATATATATATATATATATATATATATCCCAAAATGAAAAGCAGCCTCAACGTATCCTCCTGAATCGAACCACTGGACGACTAAAGAACAAATACGACCAAAGTAGCAACCAGAGCAGCGAAAAATGAGGTTGATTGTTGAAAGAATTGAACCGAAGGAAACGCTCGGGTTTATTTAACGTGTTGATCTAACAATGAATCAAAATGGAATGGAATTAACAATACAATACCCCGTCACGCATTGTCATGTAACTCTGCCATAATTACATTTAGTCGCAGAGATGATGGTAGCAACCACAGGAAATTAGCCGGAAGTTGCGCCTGCGGGCATCACTTTTGCCAAATGAATACTCAAAGAAGCAAGAGGTTAGGGATTTCAAGTGACCACTTTCCAAGGATTATTAGATTCCATTGGAAAAGTTGGTGTGGCATTCGTACACGACAGCTGGAAATATGGGGATATGTCCAAGTATTGATCAGGTTTTATCCAGCACTCGTCTTGCCCCTCTATCAGTTCCAATCAGAAATTGCTGTTTTTTTTACTGAATTTCGCCCAGTAGGTTCATTTTGATTACAATCGAACGGTGTTTTGTGATTCTCATTCGATAACGAGCTGAAGTAATTTACTATCCGGTTCACTACTGTTCATGATGTACTAAGAATTATTATAGCTTGCTACTTCAATTCTCATCGAAAATGAATAGAGCTCCGTATATGAGGTCCTGTGAGTTATGATCCATCCGAG
This sequence comes from Fasciola hepatica, assembly GCA_948099385.1. Classification (NCBI taxonomy): domain Eukaryota; kingdom Metazoa; phylum Platyhelminthes; class Trematoda; order Plagiorchiida; family Fasciolidae; genus Fasciola; species Fasciola hepatica. The sequence continues at coordinate 13,967,433 of CANUEZ040000182.1, forward strand.
TTTTGAGATGACGTTGTGGTCACTTCAGTCTATTATTAGTTGCCACTTGATTTTCTTTTGAACAACCCGTTGTCATTAAATTATCAGTTTTATTCCGAATAAAACAAAGTTAACACTGATAAGTGTAGATAAATTATTTACATTTCGGTCTCCCTACATTCTTCCGGAGAAAAATCTCCACACAGTCAGATATCCATCACAGACAGTGAAATACTAGACGGACCGATATGCGTCAATTCAATATTTCTTACAGCCAGATTGGTTTATCAGAGAAAGAGATCCTTCCATCTATCACCGCGTCGCTCAGTTCCACGATAACAATACAATTTGTACCCACTCGGAGAAAAGGCTTTGGTAAGAACATAGTTATCTGCGGTCCCCTCAACTGATCAAAGCGTCCAAGCAGAATGGAGTTGACGTAAAGTAGACCCTGGAAAAAAGAATGAACGATGATATAATCTGTGTATTCGTTTTCCCTAATGTTATGTAGACTTGAGTGAGACTGATGGTGACGTAATGGTGGCAGAAAATGTTGCCGCGTACGATCTGACCGCTTTCCATGGTACTAAACGACACTGAGCACAGTTGCTTAAGCCTCTTCCCCAGTGAGATCATTTCGCGAAGGCTCACGTACCTGACGCCAGTCGATTCTCGTAAATTAAAAGAAACCTGGGTTGAAGTGAGATAAAACTGATTTCCATGAATGAACAAAATATGTAATTTCCTTGTGTTGAGATCATCACTGATCCCTCATTGAGAAGGTCGATATGAGGAGGCCGATAATGATATTTCTACCACACAAACAATGGGGTCTAATATCGCCGGTCAAATTTAGTTATCACCCGGATGATCACCGTGCCTGACCTATTTAGGTTTCGTGCGGCCTGTTAAAACAAGTCTCACTGTGATGACTTAAGGTTCTCGTCGAGACTGCCGTGATTATCGGCGTGCCCTTTTCACTGCGCACTCACACAGACAAAAAATAAGGAAATAACTGCAGATTGTTCAGGCTTAACTGCAAGAGCTCATTCACTGTACTGTGATCAGTATCTACATAGATATATCTCATTTTATCTGCAAATTTAGTTCAAATTTTAGAGTCATAGGGGAGTACTGAGAGTCTGAAACTAGAAAAATGAGTCGGCATTCCTTGTCCTACTTGATGCTGTCGTCTTAGTTCTCCCCATCCGGTTTCCATATTCCCAATCTTCTGATTTCCAATCGGTATTATTTTGGAAATGGAAGTCAGAAATGCCACATACTGTGCAATCGCATTGGCTATCGAACATGAACTGAGACGATTACGGCCTCACGTCTTGTATCACGCCAAGTCCCAGTATTTATCGTCGTTCACTGACAGTCTAGGTGAATAGGTAGACATGACTACGAGCACCTGTGAAACCCTGTGCTCATATTTATTTATTAGAATAAGGAAAAGAAATGCACGGAGTACAGGGTGTTAAAGTACTTCAGGTGCATCATGATTGGCGTTAGTCCACATCACAGGGAAATTCCTTCATAAGGTTGTAGCAACAGCCATGTTCGTTCATACTTTTACCACGTTTATTATTTAACTGAACGCTGACTGCCGAGCGCAGTTACCATTTGATCGTTGCTCTTGCGCACGCTCCCAAACACACGCTAACCACTATCTCTCCCAATCGCCTTCTCGTTCTCACGGGTCGTGGAGAATACCGTTCTGGTTAACATATTCGTACAGTGCCGAGCATTAGAGTAACGTGCAAGTGGTCCACGCAGTACAAAGGACCAAAGCACGCGTTTACTAAGGAAACCGCGAAGTAAAGCCTAGCGACCTTACAAGGTAACCTAACCGCAACCCATAACCCGGTCCAACTCATAGTATGGTAAAGCTATGCCCGATCACCAGCATTGCTCCCCACTTCACTGGCACACCATCTTTCGGTCACCTTTCGTCTTTCCTTTATCTTTTTGGTTTACACACTCTTAATGACCTTCATTCTCCAGGTCTCTAACTGTCCTAGATGAGTTAGTATCAATAAATTGGCATACTGTCCGGCTATAACGTTTTCGCACTACTCTTATACGGTCACATCCGGTAGTTTGAGCGATGGGTGATGTATCATGAACGGCTGCTTTAGCTCACGGTAAGTGAGCGACTCATGAATGTGCTGTCCACGTTCAACCAAATTGACATCAGCATTGTGCGTATGTTTCATTCACGTTCTGCATCATCAGCAATTCATATGCACAACGCGAATATGACTCAGCATACTTTACCATAACTCTCACCCGTTGTCCAGCTTCGCTCCAAACGTCTTAAGTTACATCCTCACTACATGATATATGTATACAATAACGTCGTAGTTACTTTGAAAACCATTTCGGAGCACACAAATTTGCCTAAAGATACTGGTTCTTTCCGCTCATTCCTTATTGTGTGTCTGGAATAGATTACCAGATACACACTCGATTGCTTCTTGGATAAACATATATAATAAAATGATGTGAAATTTTAACCATTGTCATTTTCCACATTTTTACGCTTTACCAGATATAAAAGTACGCAATATCCAGTTCCCCCAATCCATCAGTACAAGCTGAGAACAAGAATCTGAGCAAAATTGATTTACCCGCTGAAAAGAATTTAGTTGGATGAAAGTATCGGCCAGTTTACCGGGAGATTCAATTTTCATTGAACCCCGATATACCAGGCCCATTCGGGGCATCTCACGCAGTCGTGCGAAGGACCACTCGTTAGGACTACAAGGGAAAAAGAACGATAAATTATTGTGCATTAGTTACATCATCTCACAATAATGCAGGTGTATTTAATCGATTGGGCATCTTATATGGGACCATAACTGAGGTTGGCGACCATTCGGGATCCGGACTACTGAACTCATTAGCTCACCGAAAAGTTACTGCAAATCTGATTGTTCTAAGAAATGAATAATTTCGCTCATCATCAATCAATTTAGATAGTGCATCTAAATCTGTGACGATAAACACAGATCATAGTCCCTCCCTTAAAAAGCGACTTGATAGAAATTTCGTATTTAAGTAATCTCAGGAATATTGGACCCCGCGATTCAAATCTAACTATGACTTCAGGATAAAACACAATATTCCAAACATTCGCTAAGTTACAGTTATTGGCAAGTTTGTCCCATCGAAGCCTGGGGGACAAACACCGTTGGGATACCATTGTGAACCTGTCTATTTTATTCCAAACAACCATTGACCATGCACTGGTTACGATGGCTTTGGGTGCTATCTCTCAGCAACAACTTCAATCGGAGGTGATGAGAAACAAGGGTACGAAAATAAACAGAGGGGAATTATGTTATAATCCAGAAAAAGTGTCATATGACAGCTCGCTTGTTGAAAATCAAACTACAACAACACTCAAACCATCAGGACACAATTGTGAAAAATCGTTTGCATCAAATGTACATGATCGCCATGGTAGTGTCTTTGCTCACTATGCATGATGTATATCCTTTTTAGCACCTGCTCTGTCCATGTGACTTCATCACATTTTGATTCGCTCCCAGATGCATAACTGATGTCGATCTCGCATCTACTCATAAGCAGTTTATGACACTTTACTACACAAATGGTAGCGATTGACATCACTAAGCATGAGGTCGACAATTCCAGATATACAGCTGAACTGACCAAAGAGCTGCATCACAGATGCCATCGTTCAGATTCGCTAGGATTTTTATACCGGTAGTAAAAAGAGAGAGATTTAAAAGCGAGAAAATATGGCTTTGACCGCGGGATTCTCGTATTCACCTATATCACCGCGTCGTAGCTTAGCAATCCCACTGTTCAGGTGCATGAAGCAATGAACTAACCATCAGATATCAAATTCAAAGCGACACAATCTAGATTCCGATCTTGGATTGGAAAACCGTCACCCTCAAAGCGGGGGTCGCACGATCAACGTCACTTCAGAATTTCCTGTCGTTTAGTAGCCACTGACGGTTATTGAGCGACCACGACCTAGGTGTATGATCATCCGGTCAGCCCCCGTCTCACTAGGTACCCACGCACAGTATGTATAAATTACCGGAAGGAAGGCACTTGTTTATCAAACTAACTCTGTATTGAATCATTTCCTTGGGGTTAGCGGAAAGAAAGCTCAACTGAAAGCATCGGAAAATCCTACCTCCGGCGTTGAACCTTCGAGGTTCTTCGGGAGCTCTCCCCAGTGCCTCACTTCGAGTGTCGACCGCCATGCCATGCATCATAACCATATATTCTCTGCTCCGCGTATCAGGTTCCTGCAGCGAACGTACTTACCTGGCTACCGTCACGGGAATCTGTTGCACGGTTTTCGTTTCTCTGACAACCGATTTCGCGTTATTTCTACTTTCCTCCTTGACTGAGATACCTAGGAGGACCACAATGTGATGCACTTTCGAATCGCGGATAAACTGTTTTATTCCGCATACTATAGAACACAAACCACCGATTAATCATCCACTGGCACGGATAATAGCAAGACATTTTATTCCAATTTATTTGTGAGGAACTGCACACGTCTTTTTTCGCCCAGTAATCTTTCCAGGTGACCGGCTTCGTTCAGCGGACGAAATCACCGAAGATTTGGGAGCTACGGCCCAACTTTTTTGACCCATTAAATCAAAGTCGCCAAAAGTGTCTCACAGTTAAAGTTATCCCATTCTCCCAATCGATTCTGTGAACCCTTGCGGCCGTGGGGTCAAATTCGATGCAAAAGAAGCTCTTGATGTCAGTTTAATACCACGAGGATGGACCGACTTAAAGAGAATGCTTCTGCAACAGAGATGCTTACTATTGTGTGAGCTTGTCAAGAATGTTGGTAGTGGGGCATGATAGGCCATCCTTATTGAAGCACAGAGGATACATAATCCAGTTTTTGAGCAGCTGGTCATCGAGGTAGACCGGATACATGAGACCCTAGAGATAAAGGTAAGGCAATTGCTCAGATATGGAATTCATAACAACAACGATGAGAATTACCACAAACAGAGGGTGGTTGAAAAAATAAAGACAGATATTCTTTCAAATCATGGAAAATTTCCATGGTCGATTTTTTAGAAAAAGGTGTGACAAACACAGATCTGAATTTCAGATATGATTCAAGTAATGCATATACATGTCTGTTTTATGGCTTGAACCTTGAATACACTCACAGCTGTGCTCGTGGAAAACCTTAATTTGAATACGAAATCGGCTCAGTAAACACTCAGAAAAAGCATAAATACAACGATTCAATCTGATAAAATTTACTGTTGTAATATAATCTAAAAGAAACACGGACGCTGACCAACGATGGACGAAATAAATAAAACATGATAATGATAAATTAGTTGTGTAGCTCGACTTATTTACGTCAGCGTTTGTTCCTAAATCACCAGATCGTGTTGATGCTTTAAAATGCACGAAAACACGAAAGTAGCCTAAGCAAACTGTAAGGTTACGGTAAATGATTATTAATTATGATCAAAAGAAAAATCCCCGCGAGGCTGAGGCCGCAAATCCTGAACCACGACTTCGTGTGGTCAGGTGCCATAGCTCGCGGTATTTGGGAAACCGATTCATCTTTAATTTACAGCAGTCGCTTGAAACTGAAAGTACCGTCACTGACGCTAGCATTTTTGTGCGAAAGGTTTTCGGTGATTTCGTAAGAGCTGGAAAATATCAAAACGGCTGCAATTAGAGGGGAGAACTTGGATTTTCAAGTATATCAGGTTCCTTGTCTTAGAAAAGCTCAGTGCGAAGTTTCAGGCTAGGAAGAATGGCTAGACATACAATCAATGATGTTCCATTTTCTGAGGGTGTTGCACAGCGTTTTCAATAGTTCCGAGAGTTTTAAATTTATCGTATCAATGACGGCCGTTAGGTTTAGGGTTTTTCCCATGTCACACGGAAAACGTAATCAAACTGCCTCCTTGAAACGAAGGTCATCAACATCGGTATTTACGAATCATTACTTCGAACGTGCAATTATTAACGCCGATGTGACTAAATGAAGATGCTGACGAATTCCCAAAGTCCTGTTAGTGCCATTTCTACGAATATGTACTCGCTTATCGTGATTATGTTGGACCACCCGAGGCAACCTGTGCATTCGATTGTAAACGCGTCTCAGCCGTGGTAGCTGAAACCACCCCTGATTACAAACTAACGAGACAACGCCGTATTATTGGGCAATGGACATTTACAAATGACTGAAGATTATCCGTAGTTTTCTGATTGTCAGATGTGCGAAACGAATATCCGTAAATGTTTGTGAACTGTCTCAGTTGACACCGATAAGTCAAGAATTAGTTCGGGTGGTCTACGTACTCACTGCGATCATTCGTTGTTGGTATTCACATGGCCCTTGGTAGTATTTATGTTGCACTTGATAGTCACACTAGCAAGATCACACATCTCACTGACAAAATTTTCACCTACCGCCTCGCGTCTTGATCAATCTCCGTACCCTTCTGTGCTCAGTATTAGATAACTATCCAAGTATTTACATTGTTTACGAACATGCCCCTAATAAATACTTGTGACCATGGTACTGCACTTCATTACCATAGTTTATTGTAGTACCAACTTCCTGCACTCCTTGCACGCTGCCTGCAAACATGCTTGCACCCCAGAGAATCTAGATGAGATTACATCACTCGGTCGTCTATGTGTCCCAAACCACACACGTGAAGTTGTGCCTATCTGGTCCATATCATTAAAATATATATCTAGTGGTCACAACCCACTCACCCTCTGGGTAACTCTCAATAACATGAAGACCGAATACAATGGATCAGATTGTTTTAGTCCTGAAAAAGACCGGTTAATTACTCTCCAACCGTTACCGTCCGGAATAGCTATATAAAGTATTGAAAAACGCCTCCATCCTGAGCAACGTACGTTTCCACTCTGCGAACCAAGTTTCGCTGAATAGCTTCTAGCACGTAAGCTGGGATTTCCCGACAAATCTCAACCATCTCGGTCCTTAAATCCTCCGTGTTCTCCGATTTCCCTTCATACATCTGAATCTTCACGTAACCCCTCAAGAACAAATCAAGTGGACTTAAGTCCGGAGAGTGTGGTGGCTATTCTATTGGCCCTCTCGGCTTGATCCACTGCAGCGAGAGATCCTCATCCAGCCGGTTACTCAAGACTGCTGTGCTGTGTGGTGGTGCTCTATCCTGCTGAAACAGGACCCGTGACAAAATGCATAAAAGAAGACTCTCATAATAACTATAACTGTCTCTTTCAATATGTTTAGGTAGTTGATTGAGTTCATCTTCTTCCGTAGGAATATTTTGCGATATAACGAGAACCGTCAATAGCGTACCATATGTTAGCCTTCATGTCATCTTGCCGATTGCTTTCATAGTAAATAAATGTGTTTCTTTTGTGCCAACTTCTCGTGTTGAAGACCCTTCATATAGTGCAAGTAAAATGTTGACTCATCAGAGAAGATGAAACCCTGGAATTATTTGGGTTGTTCAACGAGCCGATGTTTGAACCAACTGCAAAACTCCACCCGCTCTTGAGTCACCTGGGAAAAGCATGTGGATCGGGAGAAGGGGGGGGGGGGAGAGATGATTCTTGTAATCCTATCTCACCAGAATCGTCGCAACTGACGCAACAGATATTTCAAGCCTGTGCAAGGTATTTTTCACTGATGGATTATAGATCATCAAGCTTTCCAGTTTCACAGGCCCGTCCTCCGCAGTTGCTGATAAAGGGTTTCATTCCCTTTTCTGCGGTTTCTTGCCTTCGGTTCTCAGTGACCGTTTAACGGCATGGCAGCACAAATGGAGAGACGGTTTAGGTAAATCCCCGTGGCGTAGATGAAACTTGCAGCAAACGTTCCTCCAACTCACCACTAATTCGCCCGTAATCAGGCGATGTTTCAGTTACCACTGCTAAGGCAAGTTTACAATCGAGTGCACAAGTGGCCTCGGCGGTCCAACTTGACCACAATAAGCGAGTACATATTCGTAGGAATGGCACAAACAGAACTTTGGGAATTGGTCAGCATCTTCATTTAGTCACTTCGGCGTTCATAATTGCACGTTTGAAATAAAGATTCGTAAATACCGATTCATTCATCTTAATTTCATGTAAACAACCTGACGGGTTTTTTCAACCGGAGCAGAAAAATTCCAAGATTTCAATATTCCCATTACCCTCAGTAACCAAAATGAAAATACGAAACTCCATGCGTGTGCCCGGAACTATTGAACACCCTGCACAGCTGGTCATCTTCCGCTTCACCATCCTCTAAGTTAGGCCATCAGCCCATTAACAAATGCGTAAAATAGGCCAGTTTTATTCTCGCTGAGACAGTTGTTAATCTCATTCATCAATTCCTTGGTTTTGGTGTCCCACTTCGCATACATATATTTTGAAGGACAAAGTACATCAAGAACCAGTACGTGAAATTTCTCGAATAAGCACGTAGACGAAGAAGAATGTCGATCGTGAGTACACCACCGACTGCGACAATTCGCCTTACCGTTTAGTGTATTTAACCCCACGGCATGCGGATCCCGTGAATTTCATCCTCGAAGCTCAACAAGTTCCACAGAACCAAGCACGCTAGTCGAGATCTTCACAACTCCTCCACTAATTGTTCAATATGACTAACCTTTCAACCGCTACTCGACTCAACGAAAAATGCACGACGTCCCAGTCTATTTGGGGACCAGAGCAAAACACGTCCTACTTGTTTTATTTTGTTGGTTTGGAGACCGTTCTGTATTGTTCGACGACATTATTAACTCGTTTGGCCGTGAACAGTTTGGGTCCTAAACACCAAGCTCAGAGATTGGGAGTTCTTAAGAAGCCTGTTTTATTTAAGCTTTTAGTTGTACACGTTTTGTGCTGGTGATCGAACGGAGCAAACATGAACACGGATCTGACAACTTATGCCTTCCTTCAACCCTGGTAATCAAACGTATTCCACAGGATTATCATAAGTTTATTGCCCAAAAAAGTGCTAAATAATTTGAGGCTTACTTTTCGGTCGGCCGACAACTCACTGCCGTAGTTCACATAGCCACGATTTTCCACCAGGATATATAAGGTTCCGTTTTTACCAATGTACGGCAAAGTTAAATTCTGTCCCGATTCGCCGCGATATGCCGAACCGTGATAGGTCTATCTCAGGGTTGAAAAACGAATAATTGCTTGTATCATCAGTGTACAACCGCTAGCACGCACAACACCATTTCATAAGGTGAACACCGATCAATACCCCAGTCATCTTACAAAAGAAGAATCATTCCGAAAGCTGCTGAGAATGTCAAACCACAGAGAGACAGTAACTAAAACTTGCTGTCAACAACCAGTCGGAACCACGAGTTCAACAATGTTTTCCAAGAGGTCTTGCTAGAGTTCTGTTCTGTTCTGTTCAGACAACTATTAGGCATGTACTGGGTGCGGTGTCTTTGGTTGCTACCTCCTAGCAGCAATCTCAAAAGGGAATAATGAAGGAGAAAAGAGTAGGAAGAAAACTACATCAATGGAATTAAGTCAATGAAGAAAGTTTGTGAATGCAACAGCAGCAGCATCTAGCCATATCCACCAACGCATCTAACCATTGAATGGGAGGGTCTCTTGGACCCCAACCAGGAAGTCTAACACACCCTACATGGCCAAGTCCACTAGCTAGGCTTTTCATACCTTGCTTCTATATCATGAACTGACCACCCTTGCTCATCTTCCAAGCAGTACCCACCCCAACAAACATAGCACGCCGAAGAATCCCGCCATTCAAAGACCCTGCAGTTTTACAGTGTCTCCATTAACTTTGATTCTACCGGAATGAGATTCAGTAAACATACGAATCAGTATTTCTTTCGGAAATGGATTTCTAGATTGTTATGTATAATGAATTGAAACCAATCACAAATCAGTAACACGTGAATATGAAACGCTAAAAGGTATTAAGGTTGTCAGTCAGTAGATCAATGACAAGGTTAATTGATAATAATATGTATCGACCACAGTCGTTTAATATGGTTTTTGTGCCGGATGAGGTAGACATTGGCAACTGATAATTTTGTAATGTATCAGAAAAGTCCGAAAACCAGAACTAAGTCGAATTTGCCATACAGTGCTTTCGTGTCCAACTCTTGGGCACCAGTTTACTTGCACATCTCTCTAACACTTAGCATAAACGCATTACTCAAATGAACGGAAATCAGGGCGCGAGACTACTTCGTTGGCAAACCTTTGAACTAGGACAGTTGAGATTTTCAAGGCCGTTAATGCATACCAGCACCCGTATTAACAACACTCTGCTAGTTCTTGAAAACCACGGAAGCATTGTACAATTGTTTCATTATTGTCAGGAGTCATCAGCAGTCCACATCCACCGGGTCCCAACCAGGAACCAGATCCGGGATGAAAGACTGTCAGTCGAACACCTTAACCACAAGGTTATCCGGGCTGGCCCTTATATGATATGGCACCCATTCATCACTGATACTGGACAGGAATAACTGGCTAGCCTCATTGTTGTGTTTAATATGTGCATGCATGCGTTCGATCGAGCGCTCCATGTGATCTGTCTGACTATATTGCCTTGTGCTTACAAACGACGTTATGATTGGTTGTTCATGTCCACTCATAACGTCACTGTAAATCGATGAGTTAATTTATCCATACTGCTCGCGTAGTCTGTGTCTGACACAGATTACAAACATGCTTGTTTAGGTACGCTACGAGAGCTCGGTGTTCTGCTTTACAATGCAGCACGCACAGTGATGGAAAACTTCTCTGTATGAGCCTAAGTCCAACGAAGACATTCCGTTCCTGATACCAACCTACGGAGTTTGACTACTATATAAATACGGGTAGCGGGGGATTAGATTCAAGCTCATTCATTCTTCATATTAAAGACGGCAGGAACCATCCCGTATAAGCCTCGCCACAATCCATTCGTTGACATGAACTAGAGATTCAGTAGAACGCCATAGCTCTAACAAAGTTTGGTCAGGTTTTTTTTTAATGTAATATGATTTACCAATCAACATCTTGACCGTAATCTATTATCCTCTATATACACACATCAGTCTAGTTTTATGATACTGCTGTTTTGCTTTCAATACGAACTGAGAATTTTCAACGCGCTTCAATCGTTGATCAAGAGATTATTCGAACAACTACTGTTCCAGAGACTCGTCAGTTATCGTTGAAAAACAAGCCGTACAGATAAGAACCAACATCCACTAAAAATCCCAAATTAAATCGATTGTTACCAAAACTAAGGAACTCTTTTTAGCTGCGATTCATTTGAGACAAGACCGAAAGTGAAACAAATTTCTTTTGTTCTGTAGTTATATCACCCAATCAAGTATTGATCAGCTCTAACTGATGTGCCGAATCGCACCTGTTTGCAATTCCTCTATCTCGAAAGGAAGAAACCACGTCGCAGTCAACCGATGACTCGGAGGAGAGGCATGAAAAAGTATACCGAGAGGTTGGAGAAAGTGGGTGGCTCTCAGCTTCCTGGTTGAACCTTAGAAGATCTCATTGCAAACTGACTGCCGACAACAAAAGATATAGCCGGTCATAGATTGTCACAATGGCCTTTGCAGCCTAGTTACTTAAACTATCCACCAAGCAGCCTTCGTGGATAGTAATCATCGCAGAAGCGTGTAGCCTATTCAAATCAACGTACCAAGTGATATTTAACGGACGTCTGACAGCATCGGATGTTATAGGCACCACAAATCAACCAGGACGATAAGCTACGGTTTATTCGTCAACATTCGGAGACTGTAGCTCACTTACCACGTCGCACAACATTCACACCACTGGCTTCTATTATGAACCATTCATTGCTGCATCTAATTAACAACTATACCCATTGCGAATTAAAACCCCTTATCTCGAACTTGATAGTCACATTTTTATATCATTCGACCACCTCGAGTAGGGGGCGACTATTTCAGCCTACAGGACAAGAAACACTCCCATGTCTATTCAGTTCTATCACCGAATATAAACACTGCCTCGGTGTATTGATCGGAAAACTGAAAAAGCCGCCTGGATCGGGAAAGGCCAGTTTTCGCAGCTGGACTCCGTGGCATAGTACGTTATACGTTCCAATTACGACTAAACAGTGCATTTTTGGTGTATCTGACAATTATCCCGGAGTTAAAATTAACTTCTTTATTATCATTATTATTATTATTATTATTATTATTATTATTATTATTATTATATCAAAATGAGAGTCCAAGACTTCTGGGCGTAACTCAGATGTTGGAACAGTATACGTCTGGGAAATTCACTATAAACCTTGCTTTCTGTGAACAGGTCTTTTTTCAAACAACTCCACTTTATGTGATACAGCTACCGAGGCAAGTAAACCCATGAAGCATTTTTAGCTACCCACTACAAAAGGTAGACGTAAGCACATGTATCTACCAGTCTAAAAGAATTCACTGCGTTCTGATTATCATTCCATGTCCTAGTCCAGGAGGGTTTCACGCATAATTTGTGCAATCAAAATCCAGCGTCAGCAGTATGTATAGGCCTAGCGATCGGAATGTCAAAATTCTGATCATCAGACATGCCCTGTTCCTTTGTCAATAGAAGAGTGCTGCAGCTTAGCTCCAGTAACAATAACTGACTAACATACTGATCCGTTAGTCGATACACATATATATGAACATGCGCATCGTCTTGGAATCAACTTCTTTAAGGACAAACTGATTCAACTGATCAGATTTTGTCATCCAGCGATACGCGCTCGCTGGTCCGTTGCTTGTTGAGCGGCCCTGTTGAACTTGATCCAATTGTGTGTAACGCTTCAGTTCGCTCACCCCAACAGATGAACTTGCTCATTTACATTCTAATTAACCGTTTGCCGGATCTGCTTTTCCTATTACTTCGTATTCAACTCTTGAGGGTGATCGGAAGGATGCTGTTTCGGGTATTCTTTGTATGGAGTGAGTTGTTGAGAACCAGATCGGCCAGGCTAACGTGTGGAATTCACAGTTACGCATTCCGGGTGTAGACTCCAACTGGGAGTCGATAGAGGGGCAGCGATGGTAAGTGATGACAAGGATGGACTTGTATTGTTACTGGGGTGAATGAATGAAGGACAGAGATGATTGCACAAACTATTGCCCATTAGTGCAACTTGATCAGGGACCCACTCAGGATTGTTTAGTGGGGACAAAGTTAGGTCAATTTGCTACGGGACGAGAAAGGATGACAGCGAGAAATAATTTGGTGTAACCGTGGAGTTTTTGAATCAGATCCATTGTTGAGCCTATTTCGAAATCCAAATGATGTATATTGTGGCGACATTTCTTCGTTTTAAAGAGTCTCGCAGGTGGCTAACCAATGGTCTAACTAACTCGCTGGAACTGGTCCGCAATGAATATTCGATGATTTCGGAAAAATTTTCCAACTAAAAACCAGTGGTTTGGTAACAGGCATATATATATATATATATATATATATATATATATATATATATATATATATATATATATATATATATATATATATATATATATATATATATATCCACTAGCTTGAAACCAAGCTTGATGCCAACGAAACAGACATGACAAAGTAACGGGAAGAATAGGGTAAAAAGCATGGGAGAGAACGGTTCACAAATGAAAGGGACACGAACGAAGAGAAACTGCGCGGAGGGCTGAAGCATCCGAATTCAGGTCTCTTGTGCATTGTTATGCACAAACCCGTGCGAAGCCCAGAATCACTGTTCGCTTCTATATCTTACTAAATATCCTAATTTTACAACGGAAAGTGGTGAACTGCGGTCGAATTACAAGAAATAACATTAATAGGTGAAAAATGAAACGAACACAGATAGACCGGATCAGACACAATGTTGGATGAAAGTATGGAAAATCCGAATAGTTGCCCACTCATCACTGCCCAATATACTTGATACGATGAGCAGCGCTGCCCTAACCATAACACATCACGACTGGGTGGTAAAGGATTTATATCGTAATGGTAAGAAGATTGTTTCGGGAAATATTTGTCAGAATGATCTGAATCACTGCGTCCGTATGCTATCGATCCGATTTACTGGTTCTGATGAACTTCTGGTTAGGATATCAAATCGTTTTCCTTATTTGTGATACAGTTCTGTGACTTGTTGGGAACGTATTTCTCCATCTTAAATGCGAATAGTCTGGTACGTTTAAGAGGCTTTAAAGGCTAACAAGTGAACCTGACTACTTATATGGTGGGGTTAATCCCGGTTCATTGTTTTCTAGTAGGCAGAGGAGAGAGGTCAAGGAAATACGAATTATCACGGAGAATGACGCAAAACAGTGAAACTCACGAAACCATGAAATTGATTGTTAGTGAAAATATGGATCGCATCGAGAATGGCGGTGACACGTAGCTTTCGTGAAATTTCCTGAGATGCAGGGATGTTCGTCACATAGACCATCATACCTTCATACTTAGTTCCAGTTGGGTCACGCAAAGCAGAAGTTGCAAACGACGTAATGGTAGTTTGGTGGGAGAAATGAATAAAGATGAGCGAGTTCAACAGGGAACAGAGAATGTGAAACAATATTTCGAGGTAAAACCCAAACAAGGATAAAAATGCCGTTTGTATTACTAGGTAGATGGTTGTGAATAAGTAGTTTTTTTGTCCCATCACTAAAGGGACAAAAATGGACTGCTATTTCGACCAGTTTGCCAATGAGAAGAAGCGAACTGCCAGTATCAACACCAAAATGACCACTGAAAATCCATCAAAGTACAGAGTGGTCAAATCATTGTAGTACCCTCGATCGTTCCGGGAAAATGAACATTTTCCAGCCATTTTATATTCCTTTCCTGGACGATCCCCTCTGACGCCTGATTTTGAGTGCACTATTTTTCTTCGGTTGCATGAGCTCTACTGAACTGAACTTCACGAGGTTTCCGTCAACCTTGGCTTTGATACACTTTCGGTTTTCGCTGACTGTACGGACTCGGTTCGCTTTTCACTTCACCGTTCAGCTGGCTTAATTTCCGTGTATTGCTGACATCGTTACCATTTCGATACCATGATATACAGAATACACTACCGCATCTGTCTATCGACCCAAACCTTCTTTGTTCTTTCAACCGAGGGGACTTTGTTGGTAGTTCTGTTCAGGACAATGTGGCTGTTAATCGAAACCAAAACAGAGCTAATCAATGTGAAAACCAGGCTCAACATCAAGTTACCACGTGGGTCAGATGCTGGAGAAATCTTCGATAAGTTTGGTAACTGAGTAGAGTTGTGTCCCTCAACGGTTCAGGCAACAGTGATGACAAAATTCCAGTAAAACTGCATAGAAAAATACAGAGAAGACGGGTATAATGCAAACTGTTTCTAAGACAAACTAATGTATTGACAGCAAAAACCCACGTTAGCACGCACTGTAGTTAGTGCACTGCGGGCAAAGACTGTGTGCTTAACAGGAAACGCTACTATCTCGCATGAATGTACGAAAATTCTGCTATCGTGATTTCAGTTGACTAGGAAAATTCACCTCGTACAACATGGGCTAAAAATAACCAGAGAAAAGTCACTTGAGCCTAACGTAATGTTGACACTTATATCGGTGTCAGCGTTCGCTACGCAGCGGATTGCATTTAACTGGTTCGGCCAAAGTGAAGAGATCTCAGGATCAATAAATTGATGAGGTGCGACAATTTGCCGACCGAAATTCTCACGGGCTATAAATGCATCTGCGCAAAATTAACCTGTGTGGTCAAGACCAATTGTTACCATTCCATCATTGATCCCCGCAGACGTTCAAATGACACCACCCGTCGCACAGTTAGCTAGCAATTCGGAAAAAATTATTTTATGTACGAACAATGATGTTCATATTGTTTTCTCACCTGTTTTAAACTTTCCATCAACAGTGGTTTAACTGAAAAAGTCCCATTGGACAGTAACCATAGTAGATGCGTGATCTGTGAATTATGAACATTAAATAAGCCATATTAATTATATATATATATATATATATATATATATATATATATATATCCATTTATCAAATCTTTTGCGGTCCATCGGTGCCTCATTTTTGTAATGCAAAAAGCCCACAAATTACTGGATAAAATAACGAGATAGACGAAAGAGCCTCTGTGTGCTATAACTGGTTCACGCGATAAATCCTTCAAGGAAGATTAGAAACGATCTAAGGGCGAGGGGAAAAGACGACGCATAAACATGATGCAATTTTACTTTCATCATCGGCAGGGTCAGATAGATCTATCCACTCAGTGATTAGAGTCATAAGGGGATGTGGTCAGGTATCGGGACCAATGGTGCTGTTGTATTTGGTAAACGCTCTTCATCGACTTCTTACTACGAATTACAGTTTTCTTCTTACTTTTGTCATATCATCGATTGTTTTGATTTCCGAAACGAGTTTATCGCCGAGGGAAGGCAACCGGAATCGCCGCATTCACTGCATGGTTTATAGTTGTTCGAACTTATGTGAGCCGGTCTGAACTCTTTCCTTGGGACGGATCTGGGGGGGAGGTGTCAAAAAATCACCAACCGAGGCTAGCTGTCGATTGTGTGTATACGAAGTCGTCTTTAAGAGTGGGTGACTCATTCGTGACCCAAAGTTACAGATGAAGTCAGGCTATTGTGAGATTCTTAGTTTTCACTCATTGACGCTTACTGGGATCATCTAACTAGCAGGATGGGGAATGCGCGCAGGTTCAACGAATGCCGAACCAAACGCAGCAATCACAATAACGAAGGTAACCACATAGATTTGGGAAGACGTACTTGAACCATTGCAATTTTTTCATTCCAAATACGTTGCTAGTATAAATTTGTTTATCTACATCATTTATTCATTCAAACCATTGCATAAACGCGTCTCTCTAGATGCTTTCAAATTAGCGAAACAAGATATGCGGACTCTGTCCAGAGTAATTCCTTTCGATACTGATTAGATGCTACGGAACAGGAGAGCTAACCTTAGACGCAGTCCAATAAAATTCACCATCAATACACATCTGATTAAAGTTTAGACATGATTTCCACCTACACCATTTCTCTGTTTATTTGCTATGTTTGCCTTAATTTACTTTCTCTAATCCTTGATACTTAACGATAAAAATCAAACCGGGAGCGCAGTAATGCGAAGCTAGTGGCTGAAAGTACTGAACTGCAATTCAATAGACGGTCAATTTGTTCTTTTCCTGAATCACTACATATGGGCCGAGAGTTGTTTGGTTAGTGGGAATTGTATGAAACCCTAATGTCGTCTTGGGTTTTGGTGGTGTAGTGATTCAACGGGCACCACACGTGATACGATCAGGTACAGCTTTGCGGCTATGTACGATGAGGAGCTTCAACTAGTAAGGATCTCCGAGGACGGGTACAGCAAGAGCTCGCTGTGGTTGGTCAACTTGTATTCTGGTAAATAATTTCTTTCATCTACCTTATTTATACAAACCAGTTCCTCATTACAATTAACGTGCTATTCCGCAGCCTCGGTCTTGTTATTTCGGTTTGCTTAGTTCTGCGTGGGAGTGAATTTAATAAGTCCTATCGGTTCGGATACTGCGAGTACTACAGTTGGGCGTCCTTGATTGAGGACGGCCAACCGAGCAACGACAACCGATGTAATATGACAAACTCGAACCGCTGTTCCACCACCGGCTGATCGTAGACTCGAAACTATGTTCCATAGAAGAGATGCAGCTTCTTTCAACCAGTGATGATTCCGGGGTTCGCTGTTATACGAATTGCGTAGAAGACAAAAGATTTTCGGACACATGGACCTGACTTTCTGTTTATTTCGACATATGAAACTAGAAAAACTAGTCTACAGCTTTTTCAACTACTAGTTGAGGTGGAAGTGTAAACTTATTGGGGATCTGATAGCTTGGATTCGTGCGGCGGTCTTTGAGGTCATGAGGTATACCCCCTTCGGCTGCACTCATGTGCAAATATGAAGTAAAACAATGACGATGGAGCAGAAATCAAATACTGTGCTTGTGTGTGTATGTGTTCACAAAAAAAAGAAACGGTTAACTCTGTTTGAACTTGCCGGTTTCAAAGTTGATTCCGGATAAACAGTTTTTGTTGTGTTCTTCGGCAACGGTGGAAGTTTTTCCCGTTTGAACTAGAACAGAAAGCGGATTCGTATAACTTTGTGGACCACACTAACACGTCAGCATTTAGAAAAACTTGCGAGAGAATGCGAGACCTCATTTGTGTTGACTTTTTCCATGGTTCTCTATGGAGAAAGACATCAAATCTGTTAGCTCGGTTTCCACAGCAGAAGATTAGAACTTGATAGTGCACAATCGTTGATTGGTTGAGTAGAACAGCCTAAACTGTCTCGTTTTAGGCTTTTTTGCCTAAGGATAGCCACAAGAGGCATGGTAAAATCTTGTAGATTGTGTGGAAAGTTACAATTCAAAGGGTATACAAAATATCATGTAAATCGGTCACATATTAATCATAGTGTCCGCCGTCATGTATTGGTCGCTGACTCAGCATGCCGTCGTGTTCTGTGTCTACCTCAATGTGACACAGACAGAAAGAAAAAGCGTTTTCGAGGATGGCGTTCAGGTTCGTACTACACGACAATCAGGTAATGGGTTTACAACGAAATGATAACGGGACGAACAACATTCCTGATTCGGTGTGTTACTCTTAGAGTTTCAAGTCAGCTAGTGATAGAATCTTCCAGACTTGAGCCTAACTAATCTCCATTGTGTTGTTATGTTTTTCTTCATACCGGTGCTTCTAGTTATCCATCGATCTCTACGCGGTTGTTTTAATCCTGACATGCACACCGATTCCCAGTTTCCTTCGAAAATCAAAATATTTCACTGATCAATGGTTTGACTTTGTTTGTAAATCTGACCACAAGCAAATCGTGAAATCTGACTCCATCTACCCTTTCCTCCTCAGTTGAACCATGTTTTGTTTGGCACACAACCTGAAAGCAGATGGGTGTGAGTATATATATATATATATATATATATATATATATATATATATATATATATATATATATATATATATATATATATATAAGCGTTATCCCAACAGCTTCGGAGCTGCTTGCATCTGTCACACTTCGAAGGTTGTACCAAGCGCGTGAAGAGCATACCCGCGAGAAGCTGGGTCTCGTGTGGGCCATAGATACATCGATGAAATCTTCACCCTCCGACAACTGCAGGAGCATCGCCACTTCCTAAAGACGAACAAACATCGCGTTCCTTGACATTCGCGTGACCTCCGACTCTGTCGACAGGACTGCACTATGAAATTATGTGTTGAGAAATGGAGTACCTGAGGGGCATGTCCCGGTCCTCAGAGTTGTATCGTCACACCTCAAGCCGGGTTACGGCTTACGGCCTCTTTCTGCCCCCTTTAGTCGTCTCCAAGGAAGTTCGGCAAGGTTGCCTTATATCCCCATTCTTATCCAACCTTGCCACAGAGGATGTTCCATGGAATGCCTTATCTGGTCTTCCAAACGGTGAGGTTGAACTTCTCCCGGGGAACAGAGTTTTCAACTTGAAATGTTTCCCTGATGTCGCCTTCCTGAGTGATAATGCACAGGCAATGCAATGTTCTGTACCGCTTGGCGACTGAGGTATCTAGATAGGGTATGCACTTTGAGCCTACCTAGTGCAAAGTGTTTTTGCAAGATTGGCAGGAGCCTGCGCCTACACTCACTCTTTTTGGTGATCAACTAGGGTTATTCGACGACTTTAAGTACCTTTGGAGCTTGATAACAGCCAGATGTCATGTTGGGGAGGAAATCAGTTCACACATAGTGAGAGCTAGAACAGCTTTAGAAAACCTGCTACACCTGTACACCTCCGTGACATCTGGCTCTTTCTTTAGGGACGGGTTTACGTCACCGAGAATCGTAGTGTTTTACTCTACGGTTGCAATATCTGGCCAGTTCGCGTTGAAGATGTTTGGCGTACTTCCGTGTTCGACAACGGATGCCTCCGAACCACTGCTTGCGTCTGATGATAACATGGAATGAGTAATGACGAGGTGCGCCGTTGTGCTTTAGGCACGGATAGACGCCCTAATAACGAAGTGATCACTCCACATCGCCTCCGGTGGCTCGGTCATGTTTTACGAATGCCTGCCAATCGTCTACCTTTCCGTGCTCTATTCGCACATGCTGGACAATGCTGGAAGAAGCAACGCGGCGGTCAGGCCATGACCTGATGCAGAGGCGTGAAAAAACTAGCATCAGCATTGGCTTCGGTTGGTGCTTTCCGCCTCCCTGGTTGGGGCCTAAGGGATGAGGATTTTCGTCGGTTAGAAACATTGAGGTAGATGGCTGGGAACAGATGTCAGTGGCGCGAGTGCTGAGCGATCTGTCTGGCGAACTCCTGTGCCTCGTATTCACAAAATTGTCATGCCGTGAAACAAACTGCCGAAAAAACACCAAAAAGTGTATGGTGAAAACCAAAAAATCGGCGTTTTTTCTCTTACTAATTGTTTGTTTTACTGTGTTGTACTCTCCGTCCCCTATTTTATAATTACCGTTACACTGCACCCTGCGTGATCTCAATCCAGTGTAAGTCTCTCTTTCTCGCTATATATATATATATATATATATATATATATATATATATATATATATATATATATATATATATATATATATATCGTACGTCAAAGCATCCATCGAAAAATCAGTACCACCCATTGATCGTTGCAGACCTGACAGACGAAACAATTCGTAGTTAAGACGCACAGGCTTTTTAGTTTGTAAAAGAATAATTATCCGTATGAGGCCTGCAACCATTCTGTTCAAACTGTGATTGTACGCAAAATAAACGGGTAATTTCTAATCCATAACTACAGCTACTGAGAGTTAGCTTCCTAGAAGAAGTGGAATTATTTTCTCTTACCCGGAAAACAGCCTCACGAATCAGCATATATTTATTTGTCAAATCACCGGCCTCGGAAATGGGAGCATCATAATCGTACGTTGTGGTCTGCGGAGTATATGGATCAGTATTGGCTCCGTTCCAAAGTCCGAATGTTGTTCCACCATGGAACACGTAACTGAAAAGAACCAAACCATGAATATGATCATGGTTATCGTTGACATCATCGTATCATCTTCCTCATTATCTTTAAAAAACCATAGTATGGCACAGTTTAATTCGGTGTAGTGTGGTTAACCAAACAAGGTTCCGTTTGAAAGTACTAAGGAAGAAAAATGAATTAACCGAATGGGGTTATTAGGTGATACAACATTGTTAGAGATAATGCCAGCGGTAAACGCGATGCAAACCCATCTAGCCTCGTCATCATTAAACATAAATCCCCTAGCTTCCCGTACCAATCACGAAACGATCTCGAGAAAATGTTTTGAAGCTAGTGGAAATACGGGTTAAAACATGCACAAAGAAAGATAGAAAAAGGACCACAATAAATAACGTTCGAACGCGCGTTCTTTTCCGCCACCTTAATGGAAATTCGTCTGCGTAAATATACGATAGTGAGAATATCATGGTTATCTAAACACCAGATACTTAACATGTTGCAACCTAATTGAATAATTAAAACAAAATGTTCCTCAGGGCTATTCGACATAGTGTCTTGACATATATATATATATATATATATATATATATATATATATATATATATATATATATATATATATATATATATATATATATTCTTCAGACTAGCTTTTGCTACTCATTGACGCGGTACGCTCAAAAACCTTCGTGAAAGGCGCAATACAAGTTATGCCTATGTATACGGTAGCTATTGTCTTTCTATTGTTTAGACGATAGTGGCATATCTGAGCTGGGGTCAAGTAATTACTTTATGCATCCGAGGGATGAATATTCAGACGGAACATCGATCAAACCCCTCATTCACTCACTACTACGCAGTCATGTTTGTCAGCGCTAATTAGCTTGCTGAATTATCTCCGTCCGGTTTATTCAACCATCAACGTTGCATCGCTGTGCTCTGGTTTCGGCTGCAATCTCGCAGCATCGCTGAGTTGAGGGCAAAGTGAATATAGACATAAATGAGGAAAAAGCATGAATGTGTTGAGTTTCCAACTGAAACTTTTCTGGGGATGTCCGTCAATATTTTGAATACCATTATTTTTCTTTCTGTAAACTGTGGCTGTCAGTTAGGGAACAACCGTGTTGATGAAATGCCTTTTATTCGGTCAAGTTTTGAGTCTATTATACCTGCTCCACTTATAAGTTCATGCCTCCATCTTCTTGAAACTCAATTTTTCTTATACCAATCCCACACACTGTGAGGAACCCTCAAATATTTCAAGTTGTACGATGATGGTTATTGTGCTCCAACTGAGATAGACGTAATTACTCTCAATGCAGCTCGTATGGTTTTTGAGAGAATAGCGCAATCGCTGGATGAAATCAGGATGTAGCTTTCTGACTGCGCTTAGCGAGAAAATACTTCCAATACGGAAGCGAAAGTAAGTAAGAGTTCTCAGGAAGTTTGGTCGATATCAGTGTTCAAATTTGCCGAGGAAGGTGGCTGTTGAAAAACAATAAATCGACTTCATACGACAAATTAATACTGATCTAAGGATCTGGGCCGTAGACCTGTCAACAGTGGTTCTTCCTTGATTTATTTTCCCCTCTGAATGATCTGTTTTTTGTCTAAGGTTGCCGTGAAGATTTTCACTTCTTTTTCTCTGCTGCCGGCAGACACTGGTAGCTGGCTTAGGTGAATTAATAACTACCTGTTTCAGTTGTCATATTGGTCTTCATTATATTCAAACAAAAATCATTACTGCGCGTTGTGTGATGAGTGGGAAACAAACCAGGCGTTTATTGCTTCAAAAAACAGAACGCTACCAAACTTCTGGTTGGTAGACGCTACTGATTTTGGCGTGTTAGTTACCATGATAACCTGCGGTGGTTTAGTACGTGGTTCACGTGACACCTTACGGTGTAGCTTTGCGCCGTGAATAGTGAGAAGCCTCAGCCAACCAGAAGCACTGTATCTAACCACAACAAAAGTCAGCTACGACTTCTCGACCGTTGATTCGCCAAATTGGTAAGCGTGACCAGACCTATGTATACAAATGAGTTCTGTTATAAAAGAAGCGTGCAATTCCGAAGCCTTTGTCCTCGTATTACCTCGGCGTGGGTAGTTCTGAGACGGAATCACTGCAATGAGCCCTATCAGCATGTGTTGATTGATTAGTACATAAGCGCGCACAGAACCAACTATCTTTCTAACCAAACACATGGAACATCATCGCTAAACGTCACAATGAATGAAACGCTACCTTCTGTAATGTGTTTACCCGCGTGACCTTGCACATATTCACTTAATTAATCTCAGTCTACTTCACTTGCGACCGAGTTATATTGAAACGCAGTCATCAGGATTTGAATTCCCTGAATTACTTAAAGGAGCAGAATCGGTTGCTATTGTTCTGCTAACTACGATTCTGGTTTGACCGCACATAGAAGCCTTGTAGTTTCTTGCAGTTTCTGGTCATCTCATGGGGTGCGGTATTTACTTCATATCCACGGACTTTTGCTTCTTGATCACTCCATTAGTTAACTACTATTATCTCGGAAAAATTCACGAACCTAACCAATCGGGTGCAAATTGAGAAAAAAATGAAAAGATCAAGAACAAAGACTGCACTTGACTTACAAAGATAAGCTCACACGATTGGAATAGTTCACTTGACTCCAGAAGCTTTTGATCAGTCTAGTAAGGGAATGATGACGATGTATTCTGCCCCAGCTGTCAAACCATCCGGTATAAAATTCACTATTAACCTACAGAAGAAAACAATCAAGGGTATTTTCATAACCATTGCGATAAACTAGAAAGGTGTGGACAACATTCTTTCCTCTTTTCCTACCATTCGTGACTGAGTGAAATAAGTCACAAGTGAACATGCGCGCATAAGTTAGGGTGAGAAAAATGGCTGAACAACGTTTGCAACAGTCGTTGTAATGGGGAGTAGACTGCTGTTCTCATTTTCTCAGATATTAGCTTTGGTGACCCGTACACCTACCGGGCTTCGGTTCATCGGATTTTTATTCTTTCGACGCCTTTGCCGATCGTGCACGCACAACCCTCACGGAAGAGCACTGCACCCCGCACACATCTGACGACCCTGCCAGCCTCCGTCCACAATGTTAGCTGCCACTGACGTGGACGTGCGTCAAACCATTGTCGTCTTTTACGCGGTTGTTGTCGTCGTCGTGTAGCGACCGTGACTTATTATCGTTACAGTGACTTCTTCCTAATTTGGTTCGATAGTTGGCATGGTCGATTGGGACCATAGGTCAAGGTTATCGGTTTTGTTTCCTCGAACAATGGGTTGAACCTAATGATTGGGAGATATGCTCCATTCACTGTACTCATTGGAAGCCATTTATACAAAGCAAACGAGAAATGTGGATTTCAGGTGATTTGCAGACCAATTTTGCACTTTGCTTGCATCTGTTATATCATTTGTCAAAATATGATATCCATAATATCTTCTAGCTTCCAATAACAATACTCAACACGAAAATCGACCGAAACATCAGCACATAATGCATTATTCAGGTATGCATGAGAAGAAAAACCCTGTTCACTTCATTTCAGTTCATTTACACATGAAAAATGAGCTCTTATGCCTTGATTATAGTTTCTTTATCTTACCTTCCATGATTCCGAAGTGAAATAATTCAAGGTATGAAGAGCTAATGATAAAGAAATAGAACTGTAAAAGTGGGGCAAATATTGAATTCAAGTAGGCCATTGAACAAGAAACCCAGCCATGTTAGCTAATATCTCAGACCATCCGGTGAGCGCATCAAGTGGACCCCAACCCGGAACTCTAGCATTTTTTGCTCGATTAAATTCAGTGATTTCAAGTTTTTTTATGCCATGGACTGTCTTCTGTCCATGTTACACCTCGCGACCAAAGATTTCGACCCGCACCCTTCCGCTGATTCTCATCATTGATGTACTTATATTGGATCCGAGAATTCCATCTCTGATCAGTTAATAAGACGTTTCATTCTAAGCTAGAATACTGAATTCCGGTCCGCATTCACTGAAGCAAAATATCGGGGAAAGTAGGATAACGAGCCACGGCAAAAGTATCCAATTCCCAACAATACGCCTCAGCGAAATTTCAAAGTCGTGTGCAACGGCCATTCTGTTTGAGGATTTCAATATGTCTTTTCGGTATGTCTTTTACGAGATTGGGTACTGTAGCATTAGCCACAACAGCGGTGAAATCAAAATAAGACTGTTTTCATGATTGACACAGGCCTCCACACACACGCACAAGCCCAGGGAACTTTTAGTGCTGACTAGGTACCTATCGTAAATCACTGCATAATCATGATTCTAAGCTCCAGGTACGGTGACTGTGGTGATTAGAATGCATCCGCAAGCGGCGTGGTGTGCCGTTGATTCTCTTTCAGGGTTCAACGAATAAGATAATGTCAGACCTCCGAAGTCAGATCACTTTGTGACGGACCATTTCATCGCCTATCAACCGTGTCTTATCTTGCTAATAAAGCTCTCAAAATGTAGGTTCAGCGTCAAAGTATTGGAGTGCCTTGGCCTCACGGTGAATACAAATGGATATCACCCGGACCCCAGCCGCTTCAGAACAATAGAGGAATTGGAGTTACCGAGGAATCAAGCACTGAGATCCATCATTGGTTGCTTATAATACTACACCAGAATTATACCGAACTTCACAACGAAGGCGCAGCCGTTTTTCACTTCCCAGTCATCCGAAAAGTGGTAAACGACTGACCAGAGAGAGAATATTGCCAGATCTCGTCAATAACAGTTGAAACAGCCAACACTGGCTCCATCCGCACCATCCAAACAAACCATTCCAATTACGGGAGCATTCAGAGTTGAAATTAGTGCAATGATTGAGCAGGACAAGTGGACGATTATCTACATTTCTGGATCCCTTGATGCTACCGAAAGTGGACAATCACGGACACGTGGGGAAGTATTTACCGTGTTCTGAACGGTAGATCGTCTCCATAAGTACTTGTTTCGATCAAATATTATAGTTATCATCGATCACCACGCGTTGCAACTCCTATTCAGCACGAATAAATTCATTGTCAAGTGCACAGCTGCCCATGTGTAGCGGTGGAGTATTGCTCCGCAGGATATAATTATGACGTCCTAAATCGGTTTGGTAAATAGATCTCGCATGCTGATTTTCTATCAAGGTACTCGCAATTTGCGTTGGATTAGCAAAGCGACGTCACTACACTGGTTGCTCACGTGTCAAGGATAGAGGTACGAAAATATCCTAACCAACAAAACTAGTCGGTGGTTTCAACCCTCAAGAAGGGCTGACAACCGGAGGTGAAGGGAAGTATCCACCATTCCCTGCGCATCGAGAATAACTGTGTAAAGCCTGACGGAGTGATGTGTAGTGACGGCTGGTTAGTCATACCTCCACTTCTTTATAATACGTTACCGAAAGATTTGCACAGGGGTCATTTGGGTGTGGAGCAAATATAGTAATTGGGTCGACAAATTCTTTGGTAATTCGAGTTGGTTGCGGATATCTGTACAGCAGCTAAGAACTGTGAGGCTTGCTGACACGAAACCAATTAAAAAACAAATAATTGAAACCCGTAGGTACATTTCATGGCATCATGTACGTGCCCATTTCTGCTATCCGTTTTCTGAACAGGTACCATACTCTTGTATTTCTTCATTTTCATTGAAAAACAGCACGAGGCAATTGTAACATACACGCCAACCACGTCTTGTTTGATACAGGCTTTGAGAAAGTGCTTCAACCGTGAAAGTATATCACGAGTGCCTATCACTTATTGATTTCCAATCCTGCGCAACTGGGTTGAAGTGTTGGTAGGTTGTATTAGGCGTCCACATCTTCCAACGGCACCTCGTCAAGCATACTCTAGCGGTGCTTCGAAAAATGTTTAACATCCTGTGGAAAGTGCTGTTGTCTCAGCCAATCTAAAAACGCAGCCAGAACTGCAGACTTTGCTAGACACTTTTCTGTAACAATATCGGAATTTAGTGCGTTCGACGACAAAAGAAAGTTCAGCTGTGCTGTTCAAGTCGAGAAGACTCAGATTGTCCCTGAGAGGCCTAGATTCCAGTGATGTGACACTTTCGTTACTGGACAACTTAGACAACCAACGGTTGAGATCACGAAGCTTATTGACACAACCTTACAACGACGCCACCCTACCCAAATTCACTTCAGAGCAGCACCTGTAGCTACCACTGAGACCGAGACTGTGACTGATGATCATCCTTCTCCACCGAAAAAAGAAACCAAAACCAAGCCAAAAAGAGAAACTATAACCGACCGTTCTGGTTTGAAGATCTGCTCGCCAAGCAAACCAAACCGATGAAAGACTTTTGATGGAGGTAGACTATGGTGATTTGAAAGCTTCCGCGCGGCTCGTTGTGCCATAGCGTCTTTTCCAGGATTTGTTCACTCGGGCGAAGCCAGACTTTGGAAGTCTAATCATCCAGATAAAGCCAGATCGGTTTATGACTGGCCAGTACATTGTGTTTATAGTGTCATGCCTCACTTCATACAAAAAAGTGGTGTACCATTTATTGTCGATAGAACATATATTTACTGTTCTTATTTTCTCAGTTCTTGACGCCCGTGGTCCGGGCACGAGTTATTTCAGTACACACGGCTAGCCAGAAAGAGTCAAGTCTCACGATGACCTTGATACGTTTACCTTCATTGGCATTTTAGCTTCCGTGTCCTACTGGGAAATACCAACTGAGTTCGAGAAACGGAATGCAGAAGCGTTTCATCAAGATCAACAGTTTATCTCTAACCGCTAGAAAGTGTTAAAAGTAAAAAAAGATGGCATTAAAAAAACATGCGGATCTCAACCGAAAACGTATGGGACGTCCTAAAACGATATCACATGGGGATAAACCGAGGATGATTCATCTGAGCATGATTCATGAGGTGTTCTTATTCTAGCATAAATACGAGAGCATCGATAGTCCGTGTTTTGTATGCCCATGACGGTTGCGTTTCTGAAACATAATAGACTGATCTCATGGTTACAGCTAACACTCTATTTTGATAAGCCGTTGGATGACAGCCAGTTTACTGCCTGAACAAGTAGTACATCTATCGCCGTAGGTGCTGCGGTGTTAGTTGTTCCCTTGCCGCCCACCGGCTCGAGTGATACGACTTTTATGGCTTCGAATCATCTTTTATTGGTAAAAATCGTACCCCTTATATACGATGTGTGGTGATCATAACCAAAATTTTGCAAAAAAACCTCATTAGTCGACTGATAAACCCGTACGGCCCATCTGGCTGATTTGCCTGATTGCACCTGAATTGGCTGATTCGGATCTGGTCGATTCAGACAAATGTTAGACTCAGATCGACTTATTGCTCCGATCTTGTCTTCGATTCTGGACAGCCAATTATATGCTGTCTCCGACCTCACACTTAATTCCGGATAGGCGCTAGCGTGCTGTCTACCAAGTGAATCAGGCCGTCCCAGGCGACGTCTAAGCCTACTGCCTCACAGTGGTTGAGTGACAGATCTGCGTGGTTCGAAACCCTCCTATTACCACTCTAAGTTGTTGGTAGTTCATCGTCTCCCGGATCACTATTACACCTGATTAGTTAGAGTTTATTGTGGCTCTGCACTCTGTAACTTGGGGCCATTGGTCTTCGTTCTGCCTGTTAGGGTGGTGGAATTATGTGGTAATATAAATGCTATTATCACGGCAACCATGGAAAAAAACAGAATAAAGTAAGAAAGGATTCTTTCAAGTTGAGAAATAAATCCATCGTAGTAATCAGAACACGGGTTGTAAGCGAACACATGCTTCGGCTGTTTCATTCTCACATCATTACAGTCAAATTTATTTGAAATTGAATTACTAAAAGGATCTGGAAAAAATGTCACCAAGTCGATATGGCGCACATATACAGCGCCTTTTTTGTATACAGTCCAATATATCATCCCTTTGTGATGCTTTTGTACCATTTCTAGCTCTCATTCTAGGCGAATATTTACATACGGTCGCTGGTGATTTAATTCATGGTAATACTAATCCGTTTTTATCGTTCGGATTCAATGATGTCAGTTCCTCTCCCACAAAAGAGAACTCTGTGTTAGACAAAGTCGTCATTAATAACCCTCGCTTGTTTTCTCTCGAATTAAAAGCCCCTGTCTCCTCAAGTGACCATAGCTTGCTTACTCTGAGAATAAAAATCTATTCACACACTACCCATAAATTATTCAAGTATTTAAATCACGGAAGATCTCGCCTTGGTAACCTTTCTCCTCACAACCTGCCCTTCTTAATGCAGCCATTAGCATTGCCTTTCCATGTTTTTCCTCTACGCCCTCAATCTTTCAGTCTGCAGAACTGCTTACCGAAACCCTATGTGCCATCTTCAACTTGTGTTGCTCCACTGAAAAACTGCTCACCTTTGGTGGCAGAATTGCCTGACCAACACTCAAAGCACTCAAAAGATAAAAAGAAAGTCGCATACAAGTCTCGACGAAGTTCAGAAGTCAGGAGACTTTTGCTGCTGATCAAGGCAGAGATAAAGAATTTGGATGCGTCCTTTGCCAAAGAGTTTCTGAAGATCAAGAATCCTAAGCTTCTTTCACAGGGCATAAGATCTTTATGCGGTCAGAAAACCAAACACAGGGACGATAAGGTCGAATTAAACCACCTCAAGGCTATAACTATACATCCCTCCTACAACAGCCCTCCTTTATATTTTCCTTGTGCATCTGCAGACCTTGGGCCTTTATCTACGGCAGACGTTTTTAAAATTCTTTACAAATCCAAAACGTCGTCGGCTGCTGGTCGTGATGGCCTCCCTCCAGAGATTCTCAAGTATGGTGCTACTCAATTTGCCACACTGCTCACTACTTTGATATATCCAGATGTTCGATTCCTGATCTGTAGCGTTCGGTTACCACCATTCCAATTCCTAAAGGCTCCAACACCTCTGGTGGAGATAAACGGTTTCGCCGAATTACTCTCACACCTGCCGCCCTTAAATTCAGTGAAAGGGCTGTTTACATCCATCTTCAAACGCATCCCAATGAGCTACCTGACCTTTCTTAGTCTGCTTATAAATCCAAAAAACCGACCCTTGATGTTGTAGCCTGATTGGTCCATTCCATCATTAAATCTTTAATTAACTCTGAGCTATCTGTCCGTTGGGTTATTCATTAGCTTTTGATTCTGTACTCCGATCTTGACTGCTCCGGAAGCTTGAAGCTTTCGACTGTCTGGCACAACTTCTTTCCTGGCTATCGAAATATCCTTATAATCGAGTTCGGCAAACTAAGTTTGAAAAAACATATCAAAACCACACGTTACCAGTTCCGGTGTACTCCAGGATTCATTGTTACCCCTTTTTTGATTTTCGGCTTGTATTAGCGATCTTCCGGTTTCTTCTCCCTCTAACATATTTAAGTATGCTGATGACGTTGTCCTTTGACAAGTTATTTCTAATTACTCGGATTTAGAAAAAAATTCGTTGAAAACCTATCTCGAATAGAATGTTCCCCTTCCCATTTGGATCTAAAACGGAGCCCATCTGAATGTCTTGAATGTGTTTTCAGTCGCTGCCGCTCACCTTACCCTACTGATCCCATTACATTGAATTCCAAATCCCTCCTCAGAATTAATTCCACCAATTATCTGAGTGTTAGCCTAGACACCAGTTTAGGATGGATATCTTACATTCATCACTGTGTGTCGGTAAACTGCGATACCTATCATTTTAAGTAAGAAAACTCAGGCAGTTTCGTACACCGCCAACAACTGTCTCCAAATTTGCACTTCAATCCGTACTTCCGGTCGCATTTCATCCCTCTTCTTTGACTGAACTAGTCAAACAACAGATTGAATCTTGCGTAGCTCTAACCCACAAGATACTACAAGACCCAACGCATCCATTTCACTCTGACTTATCTAATTGTCGCTCTCTCTTACCCACCGGATCTGAATTTCGAGACATTTATTCAAGAATTAACCTGTACAAAAAACCTCTTGTGCCCTATCTGGCTTGGGTACGGACCAACAAAGACAAGAGTCAAATGGGATTGCATTCTAAAATTGGTTGATGTTTACTTTTCCTTCCTCACTCGTATAAAGCTTTAGCGCCCAATGTTATATATTTTGTTTATTTCTACCCCGGTTTTGCTAGAGCATTTTGAATGACTTGTAAAACTTTCATTTTAATACAAATACAAGCGGAAAAAATGTCACTAGGCCGATATGGAGAAATAAAGATGAAGGGGACGGAAACAGGTGCGGCTGACCGGATTATGTAATCAGCTAATTAGCCGACGCCGCCGATACGCCCTACTGTGTGACACAGTTGAGACCACGTTGGTTGGAGCGTTTGGACCAATGTTCGCTGCACGAAGCTCAGGCTTCGAGAGGCGGATGATAATTGCCTCGGCAGTTGCTAGTATCCCAAGTCTAACTGCTCTTGGCGTGTGTTGTGGGACCCGGTAGATAACTTTGAAGGCAGACTGAATGTCGGCCCAGTTTCTACGAAGTGTAATAATAAGAAGAATTCCATACTACAGGCTAGATTCGCGGGGATCAAACACATTTTACGTCTATGTCACGACACATTTGTAATCTCTTAGTAGGAAGTATTTGACATAGTCTCTGTGCCGTTCAGAAGCACAATAGAAACAACCTTTGAGGCGAAAATTGTACCACATTTAACATGTGTTTGGTTGCTATTATGATTATTTCCGACCTCACATTCAATCGAATTCTATCTGCGTATTTTTGAGGGTCAGTGCGATAAAGCTCTTCTGTGGTCAAATTACTATTTCCCACGGATGGTATTTTGCTAAATCACAGATACTGTCGAAACGACGGGCAGTAGCAACCGGATTCGCACTAGAAACCTCAGTGCCTAAAGTTCGTCGTAATGACCGGTTGGCCATCGCTGGTGAAATTAGAGATAGCAAAATTCCACTTACCAGCGGTCCATTTGGACGAAATGATTCCAGGCTTTCAAATTGTTCGGCCTCACAGCCTTCTACTGAAAGCAGTGAAACGAGGAAAAGGTTACAGCTCATGAGAAATTTTTCACAATAGGGGAGTTTTACAGAAGCAATATCAGTTCGGTTTGCAATGCAACACTCCAACAAAACTAACCGGAATATTTCATCGATAGAATCAATTAGAAAACCAAAAGAAAACACAGAAAATGTAATGAAACCGCAAAACGGTTTCCAGGCCATTTGTTCACTCAGGTGCAAAACCTATCTGTCTGGTGCGTCAACCGTCTTGTTAACACATTTCTCGTGATATTGCTTAATTGTATAGTGCAAGCTTTTGATTCGGGAAAATCAAAGAACAAATTGTTTTTTTATCACTCAATAAGACTGAAATAAAGTAGGAATTGGGATGGGGGGGGGGTTGCAGAAATGAAGCCTGAGAGAACAGTGGAGAATAAAAGCGATCACATTATGCACGCGAAGAAAGTGCGCAGATCACGCGAGCACGTACGGATTTAAGCTACCAGGTGGTTGGGTTTCACCAATTCTAATGGAGAAGTTTGACATATTCCATACGGATAGACCAACCGGTTGTGACTGATACAACTTCCAGGTTCCACATCGAATAGATATCGTACGTTACACATTTCCTTGTTCTAACCCTGATGAGGAGTACAACAGAAAATGTGCCCTGAAACATACCGCTTAATTTGCTAATCCTTCAGACGTTCCATGCTGGTGGCCCGGTTTCCAATACCACACAACAAAGCTAGTTTAGGTGATGCAGTTGCAAATACGGATTCGGCCGGCGGTGCTCAGACAGACATCAGGTTGAATTATAAATATTAGGGTTCACGTTTCGAAACTCGCCGTTACTAGTTAAACTCCTCCGTGGATCGCTTTTTCCATTCAGATGAAGTGCAACTTAGCTGTGATAAACTTATCAAAGCAAATATATGTTCGCGTTACTTGGATTCGTCCTATATCTATCATTGACCAGTTCATGGTAGTAGACAGCTCCACCGATAATCGGATGGTTATCACGCCTGGCCTGACGTTAAATTACTTGGCCTTCTAATCCGAATATCAACGTTGTATTTCTCAGCACTGGGCTTAATTGGTTAGAAGCATGCTCTTTGTACCGAACCAATGGGTGAAAAGTTAATTAGAAATTGCGATAGATCAAACATGCTGTATGCACAGAATATGGTTAGATAGACATAAAAATAAGTGATTATGGTAATTTTTATTTCAATAAATCCGTAAATTGTCCCACAGCTCATTGTGATGAGGGCTGACGAATTCAAAAACAGGCTGAGGACAATAACTATCCATCCAGTGACAGTATGGTATCCCTGGAGTTACTATGGAAGCGGGTACCGCAAGTAATAGTTAACTAATTTATTCAACTCTTTTATTCGGGGAACGGAAAAAGAACCTTTCGTCGAAGGATGAAACACCGGCGAGGTGTTACTCGTGGGGGCTGCAAAAGAAAGGTAGTAGAAAGTAAAATAATCCTACAATCCATTGTTATTACAGCTAAAAACTACAGTTCACCTGTGTCGTCCATCCAGGACGAGTAGCATACGGCGACTAATTAGTTAAATTAACTTTAGGGTGTTCATGTTTACAAGACGGATATGATGCTGTCGACATCGAAAACACCAACAGTTGTTCGAACGCCTTTAGTTCCGACTCCCATTCTACCTATATTGTTTGTCGGTACATGTGCAATATAATATAATTACCCGTTTATTTTGCGTACAATCACGGTTTGAACAGAATGGTTGCAGGCCTCATCCGGATAATTAATCTTTTACAAACTGAAAAGCCTGTGCGTCTTAACTACGAATTGTTTCGTCTGTCAGGTCTGCAACGATCAATGGGTGGTACTGATTTTTCGATGGATGCTTTGACGTACGATATATATATATATATATATATATATATATATATATATATATATATATATATATATCGTAACAAAACAGATTTCACACGTACGTCTGAGTAAAAACGTGATACAAGTGGGAATACATGCTCAAGAAACTATAATCAATAATTCCTTTGAAAACACGAATTTACCATACGCATTCTATGGGGAAAGGTAGTGCGCACACTTTTTAGCAGCCACTCCAGTAAAAATGTTTCCAAATCAAAGAGGATTAAGATACTGGGTTTACGGACCTGAAACCTCATGCGTTCACGATGAACTGCCACAAAATACTCACAGCAGTAAATTTGAATTTTTTAAAGAATAACCGACCATGCACTATCAAAGCTCCAGTCATTACTATAAATTGATACCAGAATAAGATTTCTATTTTATCCAAACTGTTCAGTAGTAAGTGCTGTTTCAGTTGTAAACAAACCCAATTTGCAAGATGGTCCGTCCTACACGTTAACTTTTGGGCATTCTGACCGAGGTGTGTTTACAGTTCCCCAGGTAGAAATGCCACCACGGATATTGTTCCAATTGTTCGCATTAGCATGGCAGGGGGTCTAATCGCTGGGGTACGATCGGTTGGTTCTTGCTGCTTCTCATAAGAAAGTCAAGAATGATAGCCTCGCAGCCAGTTACATTAAACGTTGTCATACTGTCGGAGAAACGAAAGCGTCACGTTGTGAATGGAGATGGATAGGCCGGTGCCAAGGTTATGACGAGACCGCCCATCATAAGAGTTCAACGGAATACTCTGAAAATGTGTCTGCTGGTAGGCGCCGAAGACCAGTAGATTTATCATTCTTGAGTAGGGTGCACCTCAGTTTGACTTCTGTGATTATGAAAGAGCCAACTACCCTGTCTTCGTAGGCCGTCGATCTGAGGGATGCACTTTAGCGAGTGGAACGTAGTAAAGCCGTGACCTCTTTGCGGTGGCGGTATTGAATCTGCCATGCCTTCTAGCCGAATTCATTTGACCATTTCCATCTTGTTATCATCTAGTTTACCATGGCCCAGTTCTTTGTGCCCTATCGATGAACTGCCCGATTACTTTTCACACACATGCACATGCACACGCATTCCCCCACCAATCTACTTTATACAATCAAGACGAGACTGAACCTTAACATTGTGTGATGGACCGCGTGCCTCCATGACCAAAACAGCTGTGCAGGATGGCTTCTTTAAGTCGGAGATGCGGCCATGCCTCACTGGTCGGTGGGTAGAGGGTAGACGGAATTCAATCTCTGAATCAGTTGCTGGAAAACATCTGGTTCTAACCACTACGACCCTGGAGAGGACTCTCCAGCGAATGAATACGGAGAGAAACAATTTACCACTCAAAACCCTCCACTAGATGGACGTAGGAGTGGAGTACCTGGGATTTCTCTCGACGGTGGGAGAAGTTATAGCACTTCATCGAGCAGCTATTGCCCGCCTAAGCTGGATAGTACCCAGCCCAAAGGATGTTATCCCGTCCACAGTCCGCTTGCTCTATTGGGTGCATGGGGTTGACGGCTGAATCCGAGGAGTGGATCCATAACAAAGCACCAGCAAAGACAAGACAGAATGTATGCAACAATCAGGTCTCACGTGGCAGACCAGAAGGGCAAAACAAAGAAACGATTCTCAGACCTAAGCATGCTCTTCATTTAGCTGCTCTCAACGTACGCACAATTTGCCAAACGGGCAACAGACTGTCCTAAATGGAACTTCTCAAACTTTTAAAATATATGGATTGTGTATCTGAAACAAAGACATAAGACCCAACTTCAGTGTTAACACCTCGACCCCTGGACACAAACTCGGCTTCTTGTTTCACTCTTCAGATGTCGGGTGATTCGGTGTCCAGTGCTCGTGACCAGCTCAGCGTGCGCATCTCCCTGAGTATGAAAGCTGAGCCTACAGTGCTCGACTGGACCGCAGTTAGCATCCGTCCGTGTGCGGTTGGGTTCAGTGGTTCTGTGCACGTCAACAACAATAGACTGAAGCGTCGATGCCTGCTTATCGTTTCTGCATTTGCTCCAACTGACCGTAGCTCTCCTGAGTCTAAAGACGAAATCTACCAAAACTTGTCTCAACTGCTCAGCAGCATGCGCTTTACGGACATAATAGCTGTTGCCGGTGATTTCAATGCTCAAGTTGAAAGCCTAGACGAGACGGAGAGGAATACAGGAGGCCGACTGGGCGTTCCAGGCAGTCAAAGAGATAACGGTGAACTACTTATCCAACTTTGTTCCCGTCATGGACTACTTATAATGAGTACAAACTTCTCGCACGAAATGCAACACCAACTAACTTGGCCCCGTCCTGCACCTTAACAAAGTTGGGCTTAGATTGACTGCATTTCTATCGGTTATCGCTGGCGCGGATTAATTCAAGACTGTCGATCATTCTGGTCCATGTCTGTGGACACTGATCACGTTCCATTCCGTGTGCGTTTTAGTTGGTGGCCGAATTACCGCCAAGTTCAACCGTCCCCCACAGCTGCTACTGGACGATAACCATCCATCCGTTTTCCAAGCAGAATTATCCGGCAGATTGTCGATGCAGTCAAATGTCCAGGATCCAGCAGGACGATGAACAGAGGTCAAGTAGGCCCTACTTGGAACTACTGATGCTACCCCAGGTCCAAGAACGAGACACACAGAAACGACAGATATAGGCGTACTCAGCGGCACTGCTGGATGCTCACAGATTGATTCCTCCGGATTCCAGGCACGATGAGATGTGAAGATATCTCAAATGCCAACTGATTCGTAGGCCGAGGAAGAACCGTGAGTGATAGTGGATTGAGAAGTGTAGGGAGATGGGAAAAGCTGAGGCGACTTGAAACCGCAGCAACCTTCTCCGTCTAACCAGAATTACCGGTCCACGAAAACCAGGCGTTAGTGAAGTGAACAAAGAGGCGAACGGCTCAATGATTACGATGAGGGGCATCGGCTTATTCGCTGGGCGGAAGCAGTTTACTTGGCCTTTATCCACGACACATTTGTTAACTAGCACAATGGTTACAGCTCTACTTGTAAATACCAGTCCTCCGTCAGAAGCGGAGGTTCTCCGTGAAATAAACTTTCATAAACGATATAAGACTGCCGAACCGGATGAATTTCCTTCGCTTATTTTAAAAGACGGAATTGACAAAACTCCTCGGTTTGATATGAGAGGACGAATAAGTTCCAAAGAGCTGGCGTGAATCGATGATCGTACCAATTTATAAGAAAGGCGACTGATCCTCCTGTTTCAGACGTTGGATATGCGGACAACATAGTTCTCCTAAGTGAATGTCCAGATAAACTGCAAGCTTTTATGGACAGCTTGAACAAGTCCGTAGAAACTTTGGCACCTTCAAAGGTGCAAGTTACTGTTGCAAGACTGGGTTTGCCCAGCATCCAACCTTTCAGTATCTGGAGAGACTACAGACGTGGCAGACAAGTTCTGTTATCTTGGCAGCTGCATTTCACCAGGAAATTGGATATCAGATGAGATGTCTTTGAGTAAACTGAAGGTTTCCATGACATTTGTTAACCTGAATCATCTGAGGCGTCGACAGGACATCCGTTTATTTATCAGGGGTCGAGTACAAGCTGCGACAGTCAGGGCCCGTGCTTCTGTATGGTTCAGAAACAATGCCACTACGAGTGAAGGATATACGAAGATTGTCGGTATTTGAACACCAATATCTTCGGAGCATTGCTCGAATATGATGGGAACACCGTATAAGCAATGCTGAGGTTCGGCGGAGAGTCTTAGGTTCAAGGGTCAAATCATTCAATCTCACCAGACTAATGGGATTGGAACATGTGTTATACATGTCCCGTGACAGGATTCGTCAGCGAGCAATTTTGCTGAGGCCAATAATGAGTGGGAGATTAGCAAGGGCGTTCAGTTCATGATATGGAAGAGAGGCACGAATGACCTCACTAATGGACTTGGTCATGTAGGGCGTCTTACAAGTTGCGGTTCCGGTCCAAGAGACCCTCCTACTCAGTGGATGGATATACTGCGAGATATGGCTAGGTATCGCGATCAGTGGAGTTCTTGTATCCACAAACTTTCTTCATCGACTTGATAACATTATTTGTAGTTCTTCTCTTACTCCTTTCCCACTGTTTTCTATCTCATCATTTTCTTTTTGAAGTTGCCGCTAGGAGATAGCAACCAAAGCCAGCGCACTCAGTGCAGGTTTAGTGGTTGTCTCAACTGAACTGAAGTGACCACTCTGTGCTACTCGCGATTTCGTCGTGCCCTTTGGATGAGACGTGACCTCGGTTTGGCTATGTCCCAAGTGATTTCTTATCCTCTTCTTTAACTGGACAGAATTCTGACCGGTGTATGATTCTTAACTGTGTTTGTACAAGGCCAGTCAGTCATTACTATTATTCGACAGCCGGATTTATGACGTCTGAGTTCTGGTCATTAGGCCCCAGTGTATTGTTGTTTATCACCGTACTTCCCCTGGATCCGAGTGGTCTGTGGACTTCCTAGAGGACACCACGATTTGGGATTTGGATTCCTGTTTATTTTCTTGAGTTTTACGCCGTAGAACAACACCCGGTCCGTTCAAAATCCTTTTCTGGGGTTTGCGCGTCACTACATTGGCCTAGACTCAGTTCATAATTAACAGATATCAGTATTCTGACCCCCCGCTGTTATATCGATGTACGGCCGCTTCCTGATTGCTTAAAGAAATTTTACGGAGTATATACATTTGACATGATTTTCAGTTGGGACTTAGTCTGATTTACAATGCTACTGATTTGAAACAGTCAATATAAAACTGCTTTTCATGGTGCTCCCATAGACATAGTATGGTCAGTAAATACATAAACAAAATATGCTGTAACATGATAATCATAGTCTTTGGTGCACTTGTACACCAAATCTTCCAAAAAGTTATCGAATTCTCGTCCCCACAATGGTTGATAACATTTCATAATCAAATTACTTGAGTCACAAGGTCCAAAATCAATTGTCTGAAGCACGTTATCCGGTAGAATCGCACTGCACGTCAGTTGCTCAACCTTGGGCATATCAACTGTGAAGTATACCACTTTGTCCCCAAGGAACTTCCTGATCAAACGGTACAACATTTTCAAGTATTTACGATCACAGATCCAATGATAACCGTATTCATTTTCAATCTGTCACGAAGCAAGGCAACGTTCATACCGGTGAAACAAAAGAATGAGATAGTGAATAAACAACATGATTTCACCAATGTGGAATACGATTATGGTGACTATTTTACGCAAATCAACGATGTACCCTAATGACGCGGTAATAAGAAAAATGATTGTTTTACTCCACTGTTACAACTGTGGTAATCCAGAAGACGGACATGGTAACTAGGTTGTTCATTAGAGCCACTCGTTCGGACGTCACCGAAATCAATCGTACGTAACAACAATGCTTATATCCATATCGACGGTCCAGTCGACTTGAGGCCAGTTGTAATCCGATCGGAGGATGCAGTCACGTGATTTGTGTGCCTTTCTTCATCTTGTTCCTTTCAGTCTGTAGGACGTGGTTACGACCATTATCACTCTATTGCCGTCCATAATTGTGTTTTCAGCAACCAACTACTTACTTATTCGGTAAGTAGCAGGCACACTCCACCACCCTAATATTACAAGTTGGGTAGGGTGCGTGAGATTTTATAGTACACATGTAACGAGCAAAGCATCCTTAATTTGTAAATAAACAACGTGGCAAACAGGCTCGTCTTCAGTTATTCGTACTCATACCAATAAATAGCTATATATATATATATATATATATATATATATATATATATATATATATATATATATATATATGTATATATATATATATATTGGTATGAGTACGAATAACTGAAAACGAGCTTGTTCGCCACGTTGTTTATTCTCAATGTGTTCTGTGGGATTTTTCAGACATCTTTAATTTGACAGATCTTAGCGTCACGCCTGAACGCTTTGGTCAATCACCTCAAAAATAACTCACTGGAAGAAGCCATAAACTGAAACATGAATGCTGTTAAGGCTGATAATGAAAGACCATTAGAACGACAAGACATTGCCAACTCAGAAGCTTTAGGGACGTGAAAGCCTGAGACCTATCAAGCCTTTATTCTTCTCAGATTTTAAGCCAAGCAATCTAACACGTTTTATACAAGAAAAGATT
This sequence comes from Fasciola hepatica, assembly GCA_948099385.1. Lineage (NCBI taxonomy): Eukaryota > Metazoa > Platyhelminthes > Trematoda > Plagiorchiida > Fasciolidae > Fasciola > Fasciola hepatica. The sequence goes on from CANUEZ040000182.1 coordinate 14,007,547, forward strand.
TGTTCAGTTCCGTACGAGCGGTAAACTGCACGGCCAAAAGCATCCAATGAACTATCGATAAAAACCTATGTTCACAACGGAGAACCACATAAGGTCCCAATAAGTCTGCTTTTCCATCGATCCGGAAGATAACGATATTGTTGTTTATCACGACAGAGGCGTGTATCTTTGATGGCCTTTGAGAAACCACGTGATTTGGGACGTTAGTCCTCGATGGGGAATGTACTCCATCTGCGCATATCCAACCACCAGATTCCCACATGTAATCAATAAGCACCAATGAGCCATCACATTACTGTTTCTTTTGATAATGACTGAATTAGAACATAGCAAAGAATATTGATTGTACAGATCATACATTTTTATAAAAGTCTTACTAAACGTATTTTAGCTATTCATTCGAAGTACAAAAGACGGCATCAGAACTGGGTTGTTTCAACATAAGGCCCAGTCCCAGACCTTATAAAGGAACTGAAAAGCATGATTTGTAGGTATTATTCTTGTATTCAAACGTTTTGTTTCGACTTCGAACAAAACTAATTATAAATATGAGCATCATTTATTTTATCTATTATTTTAACACGGAGTTCGGAGTTAGACGCGGTACCAATGCCACAAATACAGAAATGCAATTCTCATTTCCGTAGACCGTATTAGCAGTCTGGAAAGCCACCAAAGGGGACTGTTAAGCCAGGGACCTGCTTTGGCCTGAGCAACCTGGCAGTATTTCACCCGCAAGCAAATTATGCGGTCCGACTCCATCTACCCCTTCCTCCTCCTGAAACTGGCTGTTGCCGCTCATCAGATATGCATACCCGGTACTCTTCTGCCCACTCATCTTCATACTTGCACACTCCGATGTTAAATCTTCACTAGGATCTATTTTGAACCGTCGTCTGCTTCCGGGGAAATGTTGTCCACAAGTTTACACATTACTTACTATCAATATGAGCGCTTGCACATGCAGCCTCGTTGTTCATTGGGTAGACCCAGACACGAATAACTGACGGAAATCACAGTTGTGATTTATTTGTGGACTCTTCATTGAGGAGTATCCATTCACCCTCCCGACGATTCAAATTAGATCCTAATGAAGGGCGCGCGTAGTGGTATATTCGTAAAATACGCCACTGATATTTAAAACAAACCATACTATCCGAGTGTTGCAACCAATAACTAGTTGGCAACAAATGCGACGCTCCTGGAACATTCTAGACTAGCTAACATGTACTCGTTTTTTCAGGCAACCCGTGACTTGCTGTTATCAGGCTAAACGAAACACCGAAGGACGATAATGATAAATGGCTACCAACCTGAACCATGAAAATTGGGCCGCCATTTTCTTGCAGGTATGGTCTCAGTATGGGTAAAAGTTGCATAAACCAACTGGTCACGGGTCGCATGAATGCTGCATTGCAAGGAGAAGAAAGTGGAAAACAAATACATTAATTTATATGAATGCGATAAATAAAAACTCTGTGATGTAATGAGACAAGCCTGATGTCAGCTGATCCACAGCTAAAAACATTTGAAATGAGACGCCATAAATGATAGCAAAAGTTCCACAACAAACTATTCTCTAAGAGGCTGTGTATACGATTTGTCTACGATATTGCATCATCAAGTTTTCTAGAACAAAAATCCGAAGACACCTTCCTTGATTGCTTGTTTCATCTTTGCTGTGCTGATACAGTACACTGCAAAACTAAAGATTCATGTGCACTGGAGCACGTGATGCACCCTAGTGACCTAGGTGACATTCATTCCACTCGGTTACACGTAAACACCCTACAGAAAACGCCGAATTTTGTCTGCGTAGTGTCACACGGAAATATACACACGGATTTCGAGAAAGGGCGAAATATGTGCGTTCTGTGAAATGAGACTCCGTTTGTGTGTGACCGAGAAATGTCGTACAACGGTATTTGGAATGTAACGAGCAACGTGTGCCCAAAAATCGAGTGGGTCTTCTCAAAAACGCTAACGAAATCGAACAAACGCAGATTACTGTGTCAGAAGCGAGATAGGTTCGGAGTGTATCGGAAGAACGATGCGCCATGCGAAATGTTGTTGTAAAATTTTATTGTTGAACAACACAGTGTAGTCGAAGTCGTTGGCGTGTTGCCTACGTTTCGGTCCCCACGAGTAACCTATTTCAAGACTGATTCGATTGTAAAATCAGTCTGCAAAAAGGTTACCCGTGGTGACAAAGACAACGACAACCTATCAACAATTTCGACTGCGCTGTGTTATTGAACAATGAAATTTTACCATGATTCATCTAGCCTTCAATAACATCCTCCATGTCGACATTGAGAGCTTTGATCATAGATAGTGGTTCGAAACGAACGTAACGAAGAACGCTCAAAAATGTCCCGTGGATGAAATACAAGGAAATGAAAATATATATTACTTTCACATCGCTCCATAAAGAACTACAGACTGAAACATTTGTAGTATGGACAAACAAGTAGGACAGTGTCTACTTTACGGACAAAAAACTAATTTTGATTGACCGGACGATTTGAATTATTACTGGCATGATATAAGAAAAAGAATTTTCAGTCAAAGAAACAAAGACAAGAGCTCAAGGATGGTTTTGGAAGTCTTCTCAGCCAACGGCCAAAGTGAGCTGGCTTTACTTAAGAACATACAAGATTTCGTTGCATACAGTCGTAAGTTGTAACTGTCCGTGCTCTCGCTATTGACCAGCAGATTACAATATGACGCCAGCGAAACGATGCAGGTGGATATCAGTCTTCCATCAGAGATGGTGATTATGCGCGAGATAGGTTACTTGAAAAATAACAAAGCCGCTGGACCAGATGGGTTGTCTCTATTATTTTAAGGATGGAGGCGAAGCTTTGATTTCAGAGTTAACAAAACTCCTCCGGATTATTTGGGACAGTGAACAGATTCCCAGGGAATGGTGTGAATCGGTGACTGTGCCGACTTACAAAGGTGACAGGTCTTCTTGTGAAAACTACAAAGGAATTAGCTTGGTAAAGGTCGCGTCTAAACTGCTCACCGGTCTTATTCTCCACCGACTACCCAGTGCCCGCGAAATGTGTACACTTTAGATTCAATCCGGTTTCAGACTCGGTCGGGGTTGTATCGACCGCATCTTCACTCATCGGTAGACCTTAGAGCATAGACACATCTTCCGCAGGCCCACAATCTCTGCCTTTCTTGATCTGAAAGCGGCATTCGACTCAGTCGACCATACAGTTCTACGGCGCTGCCTTTCACCGAAGGGTGAGCCACAGGAATTTATTTCCCTTGCCCAATGTTTGTATGCAAACAGCCGAAGACGAGTTCATGCTTGCGGCGACCTTTCCCCTAGTTCACCACGGAAAGTGATGTTCATCAGAGCTGTCCTCTTTCACCCTTACTCTTCAATTTTGTGATTGAATTGATTCTTGAGATAGCCCTATCCTCGTGCGAGAATAACGGCGTCGACCTTTGTTCAGGTAGTAAACTGTCTGACTTGGAATACGCGGACGATATTGTTCTCCTGAGTGAATATCCAGGTAAGTTGCAGCTCTTTTAGAGAGCCTTAACAATTTTGTAGCAATGCTTGGAATGCATTTTACACCTTCAAAGTGTAAAATGGTGCCGCAGGACTGGGTTGACTCAGCAGCTGAAGTGGATACATTTTGTTACCTAGGAAGTTACACCTCACCAGGTGGACAGATATCAGACGAAATGTCATCACGTATACAGAAGGCGCGTTTGGCTTCTGCCAACCTCCATCATTTGTGGCGCCGGCATGACATTCGATTGTCTGTCAAGGGTAGAGTACAGTGCGGTGGTTAGGTCGGTTCTTTCATACGGGACTGAAACATGGCCGTTGAGAGAAGAAGATAGACGAAGACTGTCGGTGTTCAAGCACCGATGTCTCCGTAACATTACCCGAGTATGGTGGGAAAACCGTATCACCAGTGCTGAGGTTAAGCGTAAGGTGTTGGGAACAAGAGGTCAGTCTGTGGAGCAAGTACTGAATCTGAACAGGTTAAGATCGTCGGGACGTGTTACGCACGCCCACCGATAGACTTCCTCAGCGTATGCTGTTCTCTGAGGCAAGTGGTGATAGGAAGGTAAGTCTAGGCGTTCAGTCCATGACATGGCAAAAAGGTATGAAAATTTTGACCGGTGGACTTGACCGAGTAGGACGTGTTAGACTTCCAGGTTGGGGTCTACGTGATTCGTCTACCAAATGGTTGTAGACATTAAATGATATGGCTAGGTGCCGCGGTCAGTGGCGTAGTTGCATTCAGACTCTTTCCTTGTCCTCTTGATATTTTGATTTTTTTTTAATCTTTATCACTAAGCTCCTATTCTTTTCGCCCTTTACTTGACGATGATGGAAGGGAACAACCGAAGCGCGATGGTAATGGGTGAATAAACTGAAACTGAAACTGAGATGACACCAAATCCCAACACGACAATGCTTCCGTCCACGGCTCACGCAATACAAAATGCTGGCCTTTGTTCTGTGGGATCGAGGTCATGCAGTGGCTAGCCCGCAGCCCAGATATGAACCCAACTGAGATTTTTTGGGGCATATCTGTTCGCCAGGTGAACAGGGGTTCCATGGTTTACCAGTCAAAGAGTGAACTGGAAACCACCCTTAAGCAAGAATGGGTGAATACTGGCCAAGGGACAGCCCCAGGTCTTGTGGGAAGTATGAAAAGATGTATCGAGGTTCAAAAGCAGAATGGCGATTACACACGATTTAAGGTCTTAAGTATTTTAGCCCAGCTGAAGGAAGATTCTTTATTGATTATTTGGTTTGATAATTTCATAGTAAATTAGTTAGTTGTAAAATTTTATATTCCGCGTCATAATGGGTGTGTAGTCGTTCTGGCCAGATGTGGTTTCACTACAGAATACAGAAGCTGAAAAATGCGGGCAAAAGCGGAAGTCCCATACCTTTGTTATGAACTGTATTTGTGAGAGACCTGAGGTATTTGTGCAGGTTACACGTTTTATTCCATATTTTACATTATTTTCCATTGATGGAAGGCAAACGCAGTTTCTTAGTTGTCAACTATCAGTTCTGTCTAGATTTTTCATTGGAGAGTTTAACCCTATCTGATTGGTCACTAGTCGTTCACCCCAGACAGTGAATTTCTTATCTCCAAAGAAAATTTACCAGTTTTTCCTCCCTTCCTGCTCCCACCATCGAAGCGATGTGTTTATTCCAGAGTTTGTCGGGAGTGACATTTACCTAAATCTCACATTTACATGCCCGCTCGTTTCGACGTCACTGCCCACACAACGCGCTCATGCATAGATCACCACACCCATCTTAATCGAGGTGAACCAAGTGTTGATGCTTGCTTATGCACCTACTGAGTTCCGGCACACCGAGTTTTCCTTCTATACCTTTGCAGACAGTGCACGAGTAACCCCAACGGAAGAACTTTGCATCCCACTTACTCCACCCAAAACCATTGCTGTAGGTAGGCTTGGAGAGTTTCGGCTTATTGCTTTTTTAATTTCACCTGCAGACGTTCATCAGTTGTAGAACCGTGTTCAATACCAATCACGGCTATTGACAGTGCGTCTTCTAGACATTATATTTTTGGCATCCACGACGGGACTGAGGGGAATGGGGAGCCTTGGTGATGGAACTGATGTGGGTCAAGGAGATGATTGTGAAGTGAACTGAGACGTGGTTTTGGTGCGGCCCAGGAGAGGTCTCATTAAATGGTTTGCTCAAAGTGTAGTCCCGGGGAAGTGAGTACTCCTGGCGTGTGGTGGAGGAGTACAGAACACTGTGGACAGTGTTCTTTTGTTGGAGGGAACAGTGTAGTGAGCAAGATGAAGGCAGTCGTTTTGTTGTTCGATTACCGTAAGTGCGGGATCGTGTGGAAGCACCTAATGGGCTTCTGGTCATGTAGTTTTTCTTGTTGTGATTAGACAAGAATTGTCGTATTTAAAGCTACTTGACTAGTTGGGTTCGAAAACAAGGTATAATTAGGATTTGCGAAATTCAAGTAAAACTACCAGGATTGTCGTACTAGTCTTAAAAATGTCTGCCAAGAAGTTTCAGTAGTGGTTTTTGTGGAACGAAGATATATTTCGCAACCTAAGGAAACAAATGAATCGTTCGTAAAAGCAGCTCATCGCTGCGTAACTGATGGGCTGTTAATATCCAAAGACGCTGATGTGAGAGCCCTGCTCCGTGTAGGGCTGACAAGGAGCAAGTCATTCGAGCGTACCGGTAAATGCACGGTAGTCGTGCACGCCAGTTCGGAGTCCTTAAGAGCGCTTTGTGCGTATGCAAAGATGATGATTCCTAAAGAGGTTAAAAGGTTTTGTCGGTGTTCCCACGAATCTTTCACGTTGATTTGAGTGTAAACACTCGATGATTGGTCACTGGGCGTTTTATCTGTTTATTAATTACCAATGTATTCTTATGGTGGGAGCGGCAAAACGGAATATTCAGCGAGGTGCACTGCAGTGTGCAAACCGGCTTTGGGCATCATCGGCAACTGGATTGATGAACAGCACCCGATCACAATAGGTGTAGGAGCGGTACTGAGCTGATTGCTTACCGCGCTGCCTACCACTAAAGGTAACAGGCCGTATTAAGGTGAAAGCACACCTAGTCCAGTTCAATAATCAGTAGATTATGTCACCCGTCCGCCCAGGGGGTCAATCAGTCATCAGTCTCAATAGTCAACACATCTGGTGGCACAAACTGTAAACTTGAAGTAAAAGTTACCCAAAGGGAGTTTCTTTGTCCCTGTTTTCTGCTATGTTTGTTTAACTAAAGATTAAGATTTACTGCTTAAACTACATCTGAAGCATTTCTTGCTCCGTTCTTCGCAGTCAGCTGACCTCCTGAATCTATTCGTTAGTTTTTTCGTATCATCAAACTGCGATGGTACAAAAAACAGAACTATTGGGTTACCATTTCATATATATATTGTTTTTTAGTTTGTAGTATATCCTTGTTAACCATGGCACACCCTAGTGAAATTATCACAAAACCACAATTCTGAAATACAATTTTGTCAGGTTTTGATTAATAGTGCGACTGGAACCCAAGCGTGAATGTTACCTACGATTATCTACCATATGCGCCTTAACAGTAGAATTTTAACGTCAAACCACAGTAAAATCGCAAACTTCTCCTTTCATTAGATGTGATATTTCTGATCATCCATGCTTCACTAAACTGTACTAAACCATACCGTGCTACGCTCTACCATACTACACTGCACTTACCACATTAATGTCATGATTTGAAGCACTAAGTATCCCTTATCCCATTATCCCGTAAAGCAGTGAAATAGATGCTGCGATTTACTAACGTTTCGTTTGCTATTTTTAAATGCGTACGTCAGAACACCTGGTATTTTTAGAAAACTGACTCGCTGACTACGTTTCCGATCACGTGGTAATGGTTAGAATAAAAAAATTGGGTCAGTTGTTTTTTTCGGTTGCAGAGTTGTTGTGCGCGTACGACAGAAACGAAATGCTAATAATGAAAGTAACATGGACGAAGAAAGAGTTCAAGTACAACCACACCAGTGACGAGGTCACCTAACCATGTCACCTAATGTTCCCAGTCACTTGGTAAATTTCGTGGACGTCAGCGTGGAAGTGCAACGTTTCCCAGTCAACGAAGTCCACGGGGTAGTCGAAATACTGACATGCCGACTGAGTTTTAATTAGTTAGATTCATCGGCACAAAAGAACGTGAAAGTATATATTCTGATTTGGCTGAAAGTATAAATATCTTGCTTCACAAACCAATCCAGTAAAACCCGATATTATTAGGCACTCGACGAATACACATAGAGATCTTGTAACCACTCGTATATTTTCAACTTCGCTTCGCATCCAGCTTGATGCCTTAGTAGCTACGTGAAATATAACTGAGAGAATGGTCTGACGCATTGTTCCACGGATGGCCTAGTCACGCTAGCAGACAGCATGTCCGCGCTTGCTCAGAGTCCAGATCAAACCCTGAGCCAACAGATTCGCGATCGACAGGAGGGTGGATCGATAAAACGAAAAAGGATTCGCGTCACGTGATGTCCAGTCGTATCATCCACCAGGAATTCAGGTTGAACCAATTGAGTTGAGGGATTATTTCTTCCCATATAAACAGTGCATTTTGAGCTAATAAGCAGAGATGATTCGAACGGAGAAAAGTCTTCTCACTGGAGTTAGCGGGGCAGAATGAAACAATAACCGATTGGTGTCACAGAAAATATGCTGTTCTGCATTGCAGGTGACTTGTTCGACTCGTATTAAAAAAATAAAAATATTGAAACTCATTGTATTGAAAACACTCGCTGATTTTGGGATAATTTGAGCTGTTACCCTTTTCTGTGTTCAAAATGGTTATCAACTGTCAGTTTTTTGTTTCATTCTATTCATTATTTTTAATGACATCACGACGAACTCCTTATAAATTCTACTATTTTAGAGCATATTTTTCTATCTAAGCAATTCAGAATAATCAGATAACAACTTAACACAGAAAATATGGGAAAATCATCTGTGCGAAAACTACATAATATTATTTTTTCACACAATCTCTCTCGCATCAATCATCAATTTTAGGCATACGTGTTTTCCTCACCTGGATCTGATGTTCGTAAATGTACGTTAGGGGACTGATACCACAACCACGGTGGGATCCCACCCTGAAACATTGTAGCAGAGAGTGAAAATCGCGGTGAACAGACTCCATCATCATTGAAAAGAAAATCTGATAAGCGATCAATTACGGAAATACACACATATATATACACATGATCCCAGGCCTGAGCACGCTGAAGATGACAGGGTCATAAAAAGAACCAATAATGCGAAAACATTTAGCCGTATTGGAAACGGGAAAAGGCACGACCATATCAGTTGAAGAAGTTTTGTTTCTATACGATAACTTTCTACTCCAGACTTTCGCATTAGTGAAATTAACGGAGCATGCTATGCTGTAGGAGAAGCCCAGCTCGATATCAGGGGAAACCGAGAACTATGACCACAAAACTCGAAGTTTTGTCACAAATACGAGTCCTGTGGATCAGTGGAGATAATGAACCGAGGCTGACTACTGCCTAGGTTGATCGACCGTGGTTGTGGCTTTGGGACCTCTGGTTGTCTACGTCTCCGACCAGTTAGTCGTCAACGGAATCCGTACTGCAACCACGGCAGTATGGTTTACTTCCCTTATTTACTCCGTGTTCGTAGTATTTGGGACAGTGGTCTTGGCTCTAATCTATATAGTCGAAAATATTGTAGCAATGCAAATCACTACCACCTTGACATCAACCGGGTGAATGACAAGAGCCCTCTCGAGCCTCTACCCAGAATTTTTCCTCACCGTTTGCTTTGGCTACTCCCAAACAGCACTGAAAGCATTCAATATGACAAGTGATTATCAAACATTAGCATGTCTATCGAAAGTAAAGGTACTGTATCATATTCAGCTCACTTAGTGGACGACTTTCGGTAATCTTTACCCAACATGAAACATAACTGTTTCTGCTTTGGTACCTCAATAAAACGCCATTACCAATTTAGAGAAACTTTTTATCAAATGCAAAAAGTCATTGAGTGTGCTCAGGTGTGATCGTTCACCACTTGAGGGTGTATAGAAACGTAATATGCATGCTGGCATTGTTCAACGGTAACTGCAGTAAGCTGGATATCATTGTCGCGCATTTTAGCAGAGGTCATTACAACCGGGGATAATTGGAAAGAACTGCTTCATTTTATTCCGCTGGCAGTTCACTTGACACGGTAAGTTTTCGATTATTTGCAACTGACCGCCACGAGCGACGACCGCCGGCACTGGATGCTCCCAATCTAACTGAAGTATATATCCCACATCTACTTGCGAGTAGTGCGTTGGATTGATGATGCTTTGCTTGATTGAATGTCCTTTGGACCCCACATTTCACGCACACCCCTCAGGTCATCCGATAAACCCTGCCCTCAAAAGCACCAGACTCGAGTTTCACCCTTATTAGAGCTCATCGGTGAGGCACATCCTCCGCCGAACCCAGGGTTTGAACCCGGGCTTTTTCACATCGAAAGTGGAGTCCGAAGGATAGACAGTCGAGCAAAGCACCATCAATCCCACACCGAATGCGAAGCAGGTTCAAATATTGGTATAATAGAAAATCCTGTGGAAAAGACCTGACTTGGTGGGAGGCATTCAATTAAAGTTAACGGGAATGATACCGTGTCTCCCTTCCAAGCTATCCGACACTGCTGGCTGCCACAAAGGAGGACATCTGATCACACTTAATTGAAGTACCGTAACGCACTGGCATGGATCGCCATTCCCATGCTCTCTGATGTTAGTGTTGGTACCTGCTTATACACTTACTGGGCTTCGGCTCATCGGGTTTTCATTCTTTCTATGCCTTTGCAGGTCGTGTACGTGCAACCCCCACGGAAGAGCGCTGCATTCAGCACGTCCGGCTGCCCTGCTCGTCTGTGTCCGCGTCGAACCGCCATCGTTGTCGTCGTCGTCGTTTCTGTTGGGTCGTGGGCGCGTTCGTTACCGAGTTACCGTTCTTTGTACTTGAACTAAACAACTTTATTGCGAGATAAGCCCAACAGACAAACTGCGGTTTCTACAGTTTTGCCGCCGAGTTCCAGTTTTAATTCGAACTCGGTAGATGTGCTCATCAGATGAATTTAACAAATAATAAGACAGCTAGGGAGCAATTCCCTTTAACAAATGAATAATTCAATAATGTCATATGAACACTTGTTCTAAGAACTTGGAAGCCCCAGTCGTTAAACAATCTAGGGTTCACTGCGTTGCCTGTATGTTATTATTTAGCAAGAACACGTCAACGGCGTTTGCTCAGTCAATAATTTTGTTTTCTGATAATAGCAAATCATCCTCCGAATCAAACTTAAGTAGGATCGAGGATGCGGAACAACCTTATGGCACAACGATGGAGGTGACAGAAGGTAGGTAAAAATGAACTAACACTCAAAAGCGAACTAACTAAAACTGGTCCATCAGAATGGTTTGATAGTATGCAACCTCTTCTGAGTTCCATGGTGCGTTTATCAAAGAGATGGAAATTGGGTCTTAGGACTTTTCAGTACCATAGTTAAAAAAAAGTCAACCATTAAATTTGAAACATGCTCTGTGCTACACCGCGTCCAAAACATTTCGTATTCAAAAACATTTACATAAAAGTATATTTTAAAGGCGGCTTACGATCGCCTACTTTGAATGCAACTAAAGCTTTTAAAGGATGAAATGGGGTTTCAACCTTCTGAATGCCACACTAAATGCTTGACATTTCGAAGTCAACTTACTAGTGTCCATTCGGCACAGATATAAGGTCCAACACGAACCACAGCTAACAATCCAACTTTCTGAACCAGTTCCAAATAGTGAGAAATATTGCGATGAGCGAAGAAGTCAAAACTTTTTGGGCTTCGTTCATGAAAATTCCAGGGAATGTAGCTGAAAGTAAACGTATTTTACCATACTGTGAATATAAGCTTTCTTATTCCCTGCACATATACATCCGTATATCGATCGATCCATCCATCCATCCATCCATACATACAAACAAACATACATATATACATATGAGCGCATTTTTTTCAGAATAACTATGTCATTGGATTCAATCCGAGCGGTTGCTGTGGTTCAATATGCAAACACGTTAATTATGGCTGGTACATAAAAGAGACCGTCCATGCCGTCTTGAGCGTTTTATCGTCATTTTCAAAAATGAAGAAGGGCCGGTAGTTTTTCGTTCTGTGACGTAAAGGTCCAATACACAGAGACTCACTGCCGATGGGTAATGCAAATCAATCAGATGACTTAATCAACGCTGATGCTTGATTTACTTCAGCTAAGGTCATTTGTGGTGCAGGAGGGGCATTCGTTTCTCCGCGAACAGAAGAGTGTATGCTGCAGAAGTGGGACAAGATTCATGAACAGCTTAGAACTTTGGAAGCTGCGTGTAGAAGATACAGAAAATCAGTTAGCGTTCAAAAGTAGACGTTCCGCTCATTGATGTCATCTGGGCCAACAATGTTGAAGTAAGATAAATATTATCAAGTATTCGAAGAAAATCACAAGATCAAACAGTGAAGCTCACCGCATTAAGATGTTCGAGGTATGTGTTGCGCATGTCCCTGTATGGGCGTTTTTGGCGTGCCTAATTCACTGAGATTCGTACTGGTTACAAATAGGAGTGGCTAGTCCGCGGTATGGAAGAATGGTACGAAAATACTAGCCACATTATTTAGCCATAACATGATTGTTAGGACTCCTGGGTGGCGTCGAGGGGCCCAACCACTTGGTGATTAAAGACTATGTGCGATCAATGGCGCTTTGTATTCACAGTCTGCACCAATCACGGATGAATGCCAAACGTGGTTCAAATGCGCCATTGGTGGGATCTTCTGAACCCCAAATAAAATGAAACCAGCCAGTAGTATGTGATGTCGTACGATTAAAACAACACAAGTTCCAAGCAGCAATCTGTTCAACAAGACCTTTGGGTACAATAAGTCCTCTGACATGATTCCACCATAGGTAATTCACATTATCTTGCCGTCAGTAGGTCGTTTAGGTATTAACGATTTCCGTAACTCTAACGACTGATTCCATGTAACACAAACATGGAACAAAACCGTTCAAACCAAAAGGTATTTGCCATGGTTTCTTAGTATCAGGTAAGTGTCATATTCACTTCAGCTGAAAAGACCCGATCAACTTCCATCAGTGGTAACAGTTCTGGTTGCCATCTATCAGTAGGAACCTCATTTAGGAACTAAAATGATCGAAAATACTGGAACTGTAGGGACAAAATGGTTGTTAATCTGCAGAACCTTGGCTGCGCTGTTTTCACATGCAGTCACCATGGGAGCCACTGTTATTCTCCTTGATGAAATCATGCACTCCCGTCACTCATATTCTCGAATGGTAATTTAACACCTAAGAAGTTATGTCACGTGTGTGTCGTGTGAACCTCGAGTGACCGTGGTCGATAGAAAACGAATTTGGACCAGAGAACGTAAATGGGCTGGATGACAAGCTGCTCGCGTCTGTACCCTCTTGGCTAAGACGATTGAGGCCTGCGTGATTAGCGCGAAATTCAGTCACTCCTCTGAAAGATGTCAGATATAACACACACACACACACACACACACACACACACACACACACACACACACACACACAGCCGGAATACATGAATTCATGAATTCCCGGCTGTATGAGAACTTTGACGATTCTGTGGTAGGTGTAGGTGGTTTTCAGTGCTACCGTCAAGATAAGATACCGAGGTAGAAGAAATACGGAGGCGGAGTGGCGATTCATTCCAAAGCGGCCAGTCTGCTGTTTAATTTAGTCCGCAAAACAATACTGACTGTTTAGTTATTCAGTGTCCCGAGATTTGTTTGTTCTAGAAGTATAATAATGATAAACGCATATATTGCCCATTTCGCTCACAGTCGAACCTAAATTCTTCATTCTAAAATGTGCTTTTATCATTTCTGTTTCTTCTTTTAAATGAAAATGTACGTTATTATTAGTGACTTTATTCAGACTGGCATATACTCACCACTTTCTTTCGGGTTAACGGATATCAGTAACCCACTCCCGAAAGCAGTTTGTGTTAGACTTGGTAATCACCATTTACCCTTAATTATTCTTCCTTAGATCTACGGTACCGAATTCTACAAGAGATTATAGCTAACGTCGTCACAGAAACGAATCTGATAAAATGTTGTCGCCGCAACTTTTAGCCCAGTGAGGGCAAGTGCTGACTCGTGGTCGACAGCCGGCCATGTCGCGTAAGCAATCGGCATGTCAGCGCCTGTCCGGAATCCAGGCCAGCGCTTGCGCCAGCGTTTGCGCCAGCGGATGCGCGAGTGACAAAGCAGCGGATCGATGAGACGTGAACGGAGTCCAGTCAAGTGGTAACTGGCCTTGTGACCAACCAACCAATCAGAAGACAGGCCACTTGATTCCAGTATGAACCAGTTAGTCTGCGTTGCAATGACTGACGTCAGTGATTGTTTTTTTCCCATATAGACGATGTGTTTTGTGCTAATAGGATGAGACGGTTCGTGGGTGGAATAGACTTCTCACTAGAGTTAGTGGGACGGAACAAAACACATCCCTTTATCAGACACAGTCATTGACGCTACCTTTTCATCGTTTTCCTCCTGTTCACCCTTCTGAGTTTCTGAACCCTTAACCGACATTCCGTGTTATCTTCGACCTTTGTTGTCAAACTGAAATTCTGTTTGCGTCCGTTGGTAGGGTGGCCTTCTCATTACTCAAGTTTATCAGAATGTAAAAGTTTCGCCGAGGTTTAAAAGTCGAACACCGTTCGTACCTAACCATGACACACAAAACACTTGGAAGTGTCGTTTGCCACACTATCTCCGAAAACTAAAAGATCCCAAGTTCCTGTGATACGGAATAACGTTTTTCTGCTGTCCGAGCACTAAACGTTGCAACGATGACATTGATGCAGACCACCTCAATACTATTTTCATGCATCATTCCAATGACTGTCCTTCGTCTTCCACCTGTTATTATCGACTTTGAACCCTTGCTTACACATGAAATAGTTAAAAGCCTTCTCGAGGTTACTTCTTCTGCAGATCTCGATAAACTTTCTCGTGTCATTTTCAGACGTAGATCTGCCCAGCTTGTGAAATCTGTGGCAATTATTTTGTTGAACAAATCCATGTCAAACTGTTGAGCCCCTGATTCTTGGCGAGCAGTCACCAGAATTCCAATTTGCGAGAGTCCCAACACAACTGCCACAGAAAAATATTTTCTTCCGATGGTTCTCACATCATTACCAATGAGCATTGCAGAAGAAGCTATACTGAGTCGTCTTCAGTCCTCTTGCGTCCCATTAACTCTAATGAAAAGATACTCCCGGCTTCCAACCATATCACCTTATTTAGAGGAAGCAGACGGTTTATTGAGGATGCAGTAGTCATTGGGACCAATCGTCTCACCACAAACGAATTGGTCCAAACTGGCAAAAGGCAACGTCTCTTCTGATTGGTAGATCGGTGATAGGGCCAACTACAGCTTGACGCGAATTTTTTCTCGTCTTATCGATCCGTAGTCCTGCCGTTCGAAATATTGTTTGCCCAAACCCTGACTTGGATTTTGGATAGGCGCTGACGTGCTGACTACTGAGAACAACTGGCTGTCCATCAACAATGGGTGAGCCCATACCCAACTAAGTGGACCTCCCGACCCTTGTCAGTTTGTTTCTAAACCCAAAAAACTCACTGATAATGCTGCAGATTCCTCTGTCCACTTTGTTAGTAAATCCAGCGAAATTCGTCCGACCCGTCCGCTATGTATTTCTTGATTGACCCTCAGCCTTTGATTCAGTATACTGATCACTTATTCCTCTTCTTCGTCGTCATCTTAAAAGGCTTGAAGCTGTCAATTATCCCCCATAAATTCCCTTTGACTCTATGACTATTTTCACAATGGAATGCAGAAAACCAAGATAGATCAAAACTTTCCAAAACCACTTATTAAAAATTCTGCAGCACTTCAGGGTGTTCTGTTTTCTTCCTGCTTATCGTTCACGTAAATCAGGAACCTACCACTTTCTTCTCCGTCTGAGGTATCTAAATACTCTGAAGATGTGGTTTTTTGTCAGCTTATTTCTGAACCCTCGAATTTTCGAAACTTTAATGAAAACCTATTTCAAACAGAACGTATTTCCATCCGAGCTGGTTTACAACTGAACAGCTCCAAATGCCTTGGATGTATTTTCGACTAAATTACTATCCCTATTTCCTAACAGATTCTGTTTTCATTAATTCCAAATCCTTATATAGAGTGATCTCTGCCGAGGACTTGGAAGTTAACTTTGATAAAAATCTACGACGGATAACTAAAATTCAAAACCCTACTGGGAATCCACAACGTCTCTCTTTTCAAATGCGTAAACTCAAACAGTTTCGGACACCACAGTCAGATATTTTCAAGTACGTCCTCTAATGAGTTCTTATTATCCTGCTTTACTGATTCCCTGCAATTTTCCTTGGCTTTCTGAAACAGGACCTTAAAGCCCTGTGCCGTGGCTTGGGAATTATAAGTTGCTTTTCATCTGTCTCTGTTTACATTTCTGAGTGAACTCGTTGACCAGTGTGAGGGTATCTGCTAGCACACCGATAGACTGCCTGGTTTCGCTAGCAGACAGCACGTCATTGTCTACCCAAAATCAATGGCGAAGCTCTGACCAACGAAGCTGGCCGACGGCCCAATCACTCTAGGGCGAAACGGAACAAAATTATTCAATCAGCCGCGAACAGTCACCCTCACAAAACAGCGGAATCCACCAATCAGCGATCAAGCGTCGTTTTAACTGAACGCAATGGAAGCGACCAATCAACGGCAAAGATTTGTGTTACTTGAACGGAACAAAAATCACTCAGTCGGTGGGCCAGAATTGTTTTGATCGAACGAATCAAAATCAGCCAATCGGAGACGTATTTCAGAAGAATCAGTCAGAAGACCTGGCTATGGGAAGAATTCTGGACCAACGTGCTTCTTACCATGGTTTTGACTACGGTTACCTACTATCCTATATAAACTGGTTGTTTTTGTATAATGTACGAGATGGTTCGAAGGTAGAAGAGTCTTCGTGCTAGAGCTACCGTGACGGATCACGATAATCAGCATATCCAGCCTCGTTTAACAGTAGCCTACAAGATACTCCAGAACCCTACTCCTCCGTTACACAAAGACTCATTCTTTTATAGCTACAATACCCACCCGTTCTACGTTCCGGCACCTTCCCCTTTGAATAAACCTGCAAAATACTGCCCCATACTCTATCTACTGCGGGTTCTGACCAACGGGGAGAAGATAAAAGCTGAGTTACTTACGAAATTTTATAATTTTTGCCTCACTCTCTTGCTGATTAAAACACTCCAGTACTTACCCAAATATTTCCCCGTTTGTTAAGTCTGGCTTAGTTTTCTAGCATAAGTCCTCCACACAAATACATCACTGAAGCAGAATTACAAAACTTGCAATCAAATAATGAATATCTGAAGCCAACTCCGGGATCCGTCTTGGGCTTGTCCTTTGCATTTTTGCCCCTCATTTTGATATCAATGACCCAGTCACTGGGAAATAAAACAAATGGCAAACAAAATGTAAACTTACAATTCAACAGCATCTAGCCCGGCGGCTTTAGCTTTCTTTAGCCGGTCCTCCCAATATTCCAGTGGAATACGAAAATAATCAACTTGGCCGGCAATGAATTGAAAAACACTGCCCAAACGCGTCAATGTGTTGGATTTCTGATCTAGTGTGATACATGCATTAGAGCGCACAACAGGAAAGGAAAACTGAAGTTGCTGATGAACGGGCTCAAGTTCGTACTCCAACTGACGTCGCTGGACAAAAACGAAAATAATCATATAAACTAAAATAAATAGGCATGAGGTTGTTCGAACGGCTGAATTGTTTCACTTACTTAGTAGAAACAGTAATGTGAGCCGCATTGACTGTCTTGTGAGGATTTTCCACATGATTGATGAATGTTTGATATTTGACTCTATGAAATTATACGGTTTTCGGTTTTATTTCATTTATGAGGAATAGGTACAGTCTACAAGAAAATTCAGTTGTAGATGAAAATATTACAAGTGGAAATAGTTTGTTTTTATTAACCTCGTCACTAAAAGATGTTTCTGATACCATGTGTGGCGGTATGGTCTAACGCACCGGTCGACAGACGGCCTAATCTCGCTCGCAGACAGCTCGCCTTTGCCTGTCCAGAGTTTGGTCTGGCAGATGGTTCCTTGGATGACGAAGTTAACGGCACAGACAAAGAGAATCGTGAGCCAGTTGAAGAAGAACGAAGAGTTATATTCTAAGGAAATAAAAAGTGATGAAATCCTCTACAACCCCCGCCGTACTTTTGAGCACGAAATAAGCACAGGGCCTGCCAGTACTAAAAAGGGGAAACAAGAGTGAAGGACATACCAGAAAGATTTCAACAACGGAAAGGACGAAGAGCCATATGATTTTCTTGCAACTGATCGTGCGTGTTTCAGGTGGGTAGTGTGAATAATCGAGGGAACAAAAGGCACACGTAAAAGCGAAATGCAAGTTTTACGGGGAATGGCGAAAGTCCACATGAACACGGAAGAATCAGAAGCATACATCTTTATCGAAAAAGGGAGGAAGTGAGATAGTTCGAAACCAATGCGCGTATACCAAGACGCCATATAGTTTGTCCAAATATTTCGTAAGTCGATCTAGTGTACTCCACCCAGGGAGTCCAACAAACTTTTCTACCCAATAGTGAAGATTTTCGTCGTTTTTACCATTTTACGAACACATTACACGTCGGAGCTAACAATGCACACTAAGACACAGGTCTGTGAATGTGTGGCAAGAGCGCCTAACCACTGAATTCTGTTCAGCTTAAGCGTATCGTCTAAAAACTGGCCTCTGTCCCTTTACACGTCACTGTTTACCCGAGGAAAGCGTCGGAGATAGTCTTACTCAATCGCTGATAGTCACCGTGTCTTTTAGCCATAAAAACCGGATCTTAGAGTCCCATCGGAAGACTGAACCAACTGACGTAATGTATATTGACCTGAGATGAACAAACAGATGTCACACCAAAGCTCAGGTTAGTCACAGGCACAAGCGTCATTCAAATTCTCAGCGATACTTTGTGCAAGGTAACAGCATTTTATTTACTTTGTCTAGTTCTCTGATGGTATGAGGTTTAACATGGGACAAACCTATTCGTACTGCAAAACGTCACTTTTTGGTGGTAAAAACAACATCATAGAACATCAAAACTTTGTTGCTCACTCCGCGGTGAACTCGTGGGGAAGATTTTCGCAACTAGGGCTATGTGCAGTCGACGATTGTAGTGGACAAATGAAAGATCCTGGGGCACATTATTCAGTTACGGGTAATGATAGAGACCTTTCACGTCGAATGAATCAAAAGCTGTTTTTAAGTCAAGAGGGATCATGAAAGTACATCCGTGAAAGGTGGGTGTTCTAAAGTATATCGTAATATGACATTTTGTTATGTAAATATCCAACCGGGTCTGAATTCGGATGGAATCTCACGCGTACTGTGTTCACGAACGTTGGATAATTGCCGAAGAATATGACAGCTACCGATTTGGATGCGGTACGTATCCTTCTTTACATACTAGAGCTTCGCAATGTGACTTCTTAGCTTTCCGTAAATCAACAGTCAAAGCAATCACTGATTCACGTCAGAGAGGCTTCAAGTTGAGATTTTCACTGCCTCTCACAGTGATAAAAAAATTAAAGTCAACTAGACTGGTGTGGCCGCAGTACTTTTGAGTGTGGCCGGATTATCTAAGGCTTACTTCTTTGGTCAGTACGATTCATCATGCACTGTGAACGCTCATATTATTGAAAACTAAGGAAGAAATGGTAAACTGTTCCTTATCAGTACACACCTATTGAATTCCAAGGAGAATTCAAACACGAGGTGAACGATCGTGAGCCGGACACCTTAACCACAAGGCTACTCCGACTGGCTCCGGTTGATGCTCGATGGATGTCCACTGCTGCGTTGGGAATGTCCCGGCTATTGTGAAGGTGGTCATCTGCTATCAAACTGCGACAGGAACGGCTTTCGGGAATGGTATTCTTCAGACTGATAAAACACCCATAATATTTTTTATGGTTTTTCTTGATATATAATTATGATTTTTCACGGAATACTAATGTGTTTAAAGAGTGTAGAGTATTATTTGATTTTTCGCACTTTCAAAACCTTTGTGGTAATCTTATCATTCAGATCTGCAGGGAAACATACAGACTTATTATTAAACAGCTGTAAAATATTCCTTTTATTTGCGATCGATCGCTTCCCTAGGACTGACCACTGATGACAGAGATACTGCTGTGTACCACAGTCAGTTGGCGAAGCATATTATCAGCCATGGTGGTCAAAAGGGAGAAACACACACAACACCTTATTCATGATAAGAAGTCCTCAGTATCAAACGCAATAGGTCTTAAAGCAGTGATGCATGGAATGTTCTGTTTTCCCTTTGCCCTTACTCAAACGTTGTTGACAGCTTCGATGAGGCTAATTGATGTAGAAACTATCGAAAGATTTGCCTCTGCTGTTATTGTCAGAGACGACCTCAGAAACTTGAAAAGGGAAAGTCGTATGCGAGTACTTACACCGAAATGGGTAGATTAAAACATAAGAATATCGGAATCCAGCAGCAACTACGATAGTAAGCACGCACAAAGACGAGTGATAGTATTTGAATTGTCGCCGATACCAGAAACTGGAGACACGTTAAATGACTTACCTCCTCTAGAATTTCCACTAGAATTATATCAAACGTGGTCATTTAGTGGATTAAAGTATATGTATGCTGATCAAGCCGGCGAATCATAACGATAAATGATAACGATAACTTCGTGATATAGGTAGAATGGGACTGTGTCTGGATGTTAGGACAAATTTTCCCCGGAAGCAAATGACCGGTTTCGCGGTTATTGCCGCTCATCAGGTATGCGTATCAGGTACTCTTCTGCCCAATCATCCATATACTTGAGAACACCACAGTTGGTTTATAAATGCAATGTCAGTTCAATAATCATGTGATTCCAAACATGAACTCATCGTCAATGCGCGCTCCTTTAGATTACAGCTAATAATAACAGATTGAACCTACATGATTGGTATCAGCGGATAAAATACGCAGCATGATTCATCTTTTGATGACTAATCAAAATTTTATTCTCGAGGGTACAGTCACGGCAGCATTACTGCAATAATCAGAAACATCAGTAACAGAAATTATTTACTTGACACGATTGGCTTATGACTTGCATGTCATACTGTTTACTGTGCTTTGCTACCGACTACTATGCAGTAGTCAAACTCTGTTTTCAACTATTTTGTCACCTATGCCCAGATTGTTCACTTTTTTTCTATCTACGCTCTGAGTAATCTGTCATGGTGAATTTGGCCTCGGTTTCCGTATGAACAAAAAGTGACAGCACTTCTCGCCCGTAGCAGCCGGTTAACCACCCCAAATGCAGATGTGACTTTTGCAACTTATTTGTCTTGTTTATTAGAATAAATTTAACAGAAGTACGGGTTTTGTTATAACCAAATCCCAATTTATTGAGAATTCCGACTATCTCCCGACATTTTACTGACCTCGGGAGCGTCTATTCAGGTGGAAGCCGTAGAAGATAGTGAACAGATGATACGCCGTCTGGGGCTTATTTAAAGTGAATTATTACCCAAACACCGCCAAACATTTTTGATATAAGTAGTATGTCGTTGTGTTTGGATGAGTGGACAAAATTTTCGCGGAAGCGCACGAGTGTTTTCGCGGTTGCTACCCCTCTCCTGCCCAATCTGCCCTATACTTTAACGCTATACATTAGGTTTATCAACCTATCTCAGTAGAATCGTGAATCGTGGACGAAGAGTTCATGTTTAGAATCGCAAGGTGATTATTCCAGGCACAGTAACATACTACTTACATTAAAAATCGAACCTTGGGATCATGTGTCCTCGTTCGAAGGACTGTCCTTGATCAACATGCCAGTAGCGCATGATTTAACCCAACTAAAAAAATCACAAAAGTACTTTTTGCAAATCGCAGACAAAGCCGTGAATCGAACCATTTGAAACATTTCCGTGCTTACCACACAAGAACTCAAAGAATCCAAGTTTTATATAGATCCCATCTTTAGTTTGCTAAACAAGCGAACCCTAGGGCTATTTCCCACTTGGCCGATTGGTCCACGCCAGATTCAATCATCAAAGCAACCACGCAGCTGCCATCTTGAAAACTTCATATGTGCATAAAACTGTACGGCCATATTGCTTCCACCCTGTTGTTCTTGAACAACTGCGAAACTTTGCAGTAGAATCATTGCCTAATTTTTTCAGTTTAGCGTTAGAAATGGCAACGATGTTGCCAGACTATGGAATGGCTTGGCTAATCCACATCGGCTTGGAGATCCAAAAGAGCTTGTAACTAACTGTGAACCCACTAACCCAACCCCGGTAACTCAGAAAATACTCAAAAGGGTCATAGATTATATCAAATAGTGGCAAACCAACCATAGTCTTTCTCAGCAAAGTTCGTCATACCAGGAAATTGAGCTCGTAATACCATGACGTTAAGTACATCAGCAAAATGATCCAGTGGCAAGCCTCAATCGGCTCGGACAACTGGATGTGCCTGAATTTACCAAACACAAACTCAAGCCTGCGTACCGACCCGACACGATCCCATTGGGTTGTGTCTAGCACGTAGCACTGTTGTGCTCATTTCCATTACCGGAGCAGTCATGTGATATTTTTTGCGATCAACAATTTACTGATGATACCGAAGATGAGATGCGTCTGACCCTCGATGAGGATGCACGATGATAATCAGCCAGTGATCAGTCTTTTCATCACAGTACATGTCTCAGCCACTCAACTAACTTGCCCACGATCCAAGCTGAATTTAGGTTGAAGCACCAGATACCTTAGCATAAAAAGCAGCTGCATGGACAAGATGATAGGTCCCGGTTTATGTTTACGCTGTGATAAATTTCACGCGCACACACGCACGTGCAGAGATATGGATCGTCATTCAAGCTTTGTTGTGATCCATACTTAATGTTATGTATTGGTATGTATATGAATAAATGAAAACAAGCTTGTCCGTCAAGCTGTTTTGTTTCGAGTAGGAATACACTGAGGCATTCCACATGAACTTCCCGAAAGCCTTGTATTCGGTGAACTATTGTTCTCTACAGTAAAAACCAGAGGGTCTAGCCATAGCCCTAGAAATGAATAAATGGACTAGAAGCCACCTTTCCATTGCACTTTTGAGTATGGATGCAGTGTATTGGGTATACCGAACAGCCTCGAGTGCCTACTCTATCAATAAGGGTAACTGGCTGCCTCACCCGGAGACCTGGAGTGAAGGATCCCATATGATGCCAATCAGTCAAGCGTAGCAGCGAGCCAAGCTACAGAGGATTACTGTCTACTAGTAATGGAAAGGGTTTACTACATCCTTGTCAAGAACGAAAAATAGTGAGACGGTTCGAAGGCAGAAGAGTCCTGTTCCCAAAGCTACCAGGAAGGACTATAAAAGGAAGCTACTGAGTTCAGGTCTTTCTTATATTTGCACGTTTACCTTTAAAGAATACGGTTTCCTTGTATATTATCAACCACCTGCTGCACTCATCTTGCAGTACTAGCATTTAATTCAAATCAACGACGCAGAATCCGTAAGCTTTGCATAGGCACTATAAAATAATTTTGCTAGCATGAATCATCAGCTGCATTGACTGGGGAAAACAACGGTGATTGTACATTAACCGATCCACATCTCCGACGACGTCCGTTTTTTGAGTTACCTAGATGCATCTAACAGTTTTTTCTTCCGCGTCTTTTCGCAAGAAACTAAGCGAGTGCAGACGGGCCTCCAAGGAG
Source organism: Fasciola hepatica (assembly GCA_948099385.1). NCBI lineage: Eukaryota > Metazoa > Platyhelminthes > Trematoda > Plagiorchiida > Fasciolidae > Fasciola > Fasciola hepatica. Next base: position 14,031,041 of record CANUEZ040000182.1, read on the forward strand.
CCATTTCAAACGTCGTTTATAGAAGGGTACAACACCGCAACATTGAAGCGTATGTCCGGCATAAAAACTATGCTTGTCCGTACTAACAATCCATTTATTCCCAAAACAGATAATGTAGTTTTGATTTGAAGATCACTTGGAAGTATTCAAGGAGTCGATAAAAATGAACAAGATGAACTGGCAGAAAGATAACGCCAGTAGTCATTATTCGAGAGCACTTTGATTCTTACTTGCCATCAACAAACCAATAAGAATTTTTCGTTATTGTTTTGGCTGATACCACTGATATATTTACCGTAAATAATATTAACTGTGAATATTTCGATTCCCCAGAAGTGATTGGAGATTTTCCAACTTCGTGTAATGTAATAAATGACTGGTAGAGCCTACCATTCTTATTTCCTCTTCTTTATATGGTATTCACAATGTTTAAGATTTTCCGATAAAGTCAGTAGCAATGTCCTCGATGGTCTTCTTTGCGAACGAAAATTAAAATGTTTGTTTCATCAGCTGGACGCCGTTGATAGAGAACGAGAATCGGATGTTCAGAGCCACTGGGAGCAGTTTTTATCGGTGAGCACAAGCAGACCAGAACCCGGATGAGAATGCTGTACTACGAACAGTCAAGGCTCTCAAGTACGTCTAAGGTCCTCATGTTTGCAGAGTATAAAAAACATGGTACAACTTCATCTAAGGCAGTTTGATATTGCGTTGGATGTACAGTGGAGGGAACTGAACAATCAGTTGTTATCTATTAGATTTCGTAATTGATCGTTTCATTGTTAAATAACAAGCAACTCACATTCTAAGGGGACGACCGAGGCAGGGTTTTTGCATGAAGATGAAACAGGAGCACAGAGGCGATCAGCTTCTACGACAAAACCTCACTATTTTATGTTTCAAAATGTTCTTCCTGCAGTTTATATCGGTAGTTAACATAGAAACCGTTGTGCTACTGGCAACTTGTTCAATGAAAACGCTATCGTTTGTTGAATACCGAATTCAAGGTACTGTTTTGTAGATTAAAACATCATCCGTGTGGTGGACGTTCCGGGGACATCGATACTAAGCCCGCTGTTCAGAACACCGAAAATACCATCTAGTGAGATTATCTGAGATAACGTATTTTAGGTCTTATGTTAAATTCTCCTGCATCGAATTTCACGGGCAGAGTGATGTTGGAGACTAGATAACTTAAACTGGGCATTAAAGAGAAGTACCGCTTATCACGATTAATAACCTAGCTTACTATACATAACACTGCGTTATTAGCACAGCTTTTGATTTGCAATAACCATTATGCCCCACTCTGTGCGATACATGAGCAAGGAAGCAAATATGACTCGTAACGACAACCGCGGGATGTCGGTAAATAACATGACCCCAGCAAACCATTTTCAGTATCATTAGAGAGGATTCTGTTAGATGGCCCTTGCACAGTGTGATTCCTAGAATATTGTGGGGTATTTTAAAAAATGAGTCAGCTGTTCTGTAATCCACGATAAATTTATATAAAGCGAACAGCAATGAACGACTTTATAGTTGGTAAGTCATATATCTTTCTATCACTAATCTAGACACAAACCGGAGAAAAAACACCTTTTTGGGTATGGGAGTTTTGAACAATGTCGTGCGGCGGTGGCTCCAAGACATAGCAAGGAAGCACAAGCGCAAGTGGTCGACCTCGGTGAGCTGACCTATCCATTTAATAATCTATAATTCTACCGATTTAGCAACGTGAGGTGGATGTAGACGCGTCTACGTTTACCCGTTACGGAACACGTCCAAGTAGTCGATCTGAATTTATTTGCGAAATAAACAAACATAAACAACAATATGCTTATTCCACGACTTGATAGAGTGTGGGACTGAGGATTTGCAAACTCGCCAGGCGAGTACACTGTTGGACCCATCTCGCCCGCAGCTACAACAGAGAAGGGGTGACGAGTAGGAGTAGTGGATGAAGAAGCAAAATGGTAATCCGATTGGATGAAATATCATAATGCTTTTGATTCGGGATAGAAAGTGCGCTATACGGCTGAGTACGAAAGTTGGATGTACCCTACACACTGACTCGTTTGCACAAGGTAGAAAACATCAGGATCACACGTTCTGTATTAGACATACATCTGACAGACTGTAACAGTGACAAATCAACGATCAAGATCGTTTCTTACTGATTGGGTAGCTCACCCAGGAAGAAGTTCATGCTATGAAAATGTCAAGTTGCCTATTCCAATTTCGAATTTCATCGAATTTGATTGCTTAACCGAGTTCAAAAAAGACTCCTTATTTGACTGCGATCAAATTCTAGTTCATTGGCAGGAGAAGCGCATTTCCGTGGGAGTGGAAACTTTCAATCAGCAAGAACATATATTCTGGAGTCTGCCGGCAACAACAATTAAATCGAAGTAGATGGGTATTCCCCTCACCAACAATGGTGATCTATTTTTGAGCGTTTTAACACATAAAAGCGTTATAGCGATACGATTTGGAAACCCCAGAAAGAAGTCATGAAAACAGTCATCTTGGGAACGGAGCCTTTCAAATTATTTGATGGCGAGAAATGGATCCGTATGTGGCAACTGCAACTGAACGACGAACTTGTCTGTTTATTCGTATCAAGGACTCCTCGTATGCACACATTTCCGCTGAGTACAGTGTTAATTCCGCTCCGTTAATCTTTGTTCTATTGCTCGATGGGATTCTAGTTTTCAGTGGGAGCCTGTTAAGTGTTCTAATGCTTTCCGTATTCATAGCGTCATTTCAAATTACAACAAGCGGCGTCGTGGTCAATTTTGGAAGCATAGATTCTTGTCATTTGGAGGCATTATATATTCACTCCAGTGCACGAAATGTTGAGGATTATTTAAAACGCTCTGAAATTTGGCGAGTCACACGCAAAGGAATGGATTCAGAGTTAAAACTGCTCACTTTCTGGCAGTTGTCGGACAAGATGTCTATTCCTTGGTCAAAAACTTAGCTTTCTCGAAAACTCTCATGTCTTTACCATACGACTCATTGAAGAAGTTGACTTTGAAATATTTTTTACCTGCGAATTTTGAGGTGACCGAAAGGGATAATTTTCACTGCTTCATGTGCAAAGCCAAACAGCCAATTCAGTTCACCGTACAATTATAAACACAAGTTTCTAGGTGTTATTTTGGCGACCAGTTGGAGGTGCAATTTCATGACAGAATAATTGCTGGAATTATCTGCTTTGAATTGCAACGATGATTAGTGCTCCTCTACGAGTGTACTTTTCAGTCCGTAACATCAGAACGTGCGCAGTGCCGTCAGTAATGAATCACAAGTACTTTTCAGCAGCTTGTGATTGATGAATTTAGAGTTTAGTTCGCAAACGTTTCATCACCAGTCGAGGTGACACTGTCAGTGTGCACTGACGATGTCACCTCGCCTGGTGATGAAACGTTTGCGACCTAAACAACAAGCTCAGCGATCAGAAGCTTTTGAAAATAACCAACCTGAGCCACAGCCAACACCAATGTTCGAAAGTATCGAGAACCAGAAGTGCTGCTTACTATTGGAAACCCTCAGTCTATTCCCACTCAACAGAAATAGTCAACTGAGCGCACTGCCCAGAATACGAAATCCACTCAAAATCCTCAGTGCAAAGCTAAACAGTCCAGCTAATAGCATGCAGGTAAGTCCTACGACCAAAGACATTACGGATTAACTTGCTGATTTCGCAATGCTAGTTGTCCTAAATGTGGTAAAAATTGGACACAGCTAGTCTGTACGCATGAGCAAACAAGCCTGATTAGTACAACGGTCTGTTGACAATGTATGTATATTCTACGATTTCCAGTCCCTAACGTTAGCTTGTTCTAGTCCTCACTCCTGCGGACATATAACCCGTACATTTTTGGTGAACCACTTTTGTGGGACATTCGTTTATGGAGGACATTAAGAGTGTTAAGTCATTAACTTATAATACGGTTTTCCAACGTCTTGATCCCCCATACAACTTCATCCCACTGCTATTTCGGCCAAAGGTATTATTGGACACCAGTCACCCGTACTGGGATCGAGTGAATCAAGTTTCACTAATGGTTATGCAAGTGCTTTCACGTGCTCACTTCATGTGACTGACTCTAGCTTTTCCATCATCGGTTTATATTCCACGAAACACATGCGTGTATCATTATCGTTTTTGTCTAAATCCCATCCGTTGTCCCTGGCTTTCGTCCCCACCTTAAACATTTTGCATTTTTATCTAATGCTCGTGCCTCAAAACTCCTATCCAAATCACGTTTATTTTCGGGTTTCCGCCAGTACTATTCCAGATTTATCTCCAATTTTCCAGACAAAGCTGCCCCATTGCTCGGTCTTTTCATTCAACAGATATTTAATTGGTCATCAGTGCATGAGCAGTGATTAGGCAGTCTACTTTATCCTCTGTTGACAGATGCTGTTCTTCTTCCACTATTGTCGGGTTTACCCTCTAAAGTTATAACAGATGCATCACATACCGGCAATGGAGCCTTTCCAGAACAGGATGGCCGACCGGTTTTGTATATTTCTCAACAACTCAGTCCTGCCTAACGCGAATATCCTAAAGCCAAATGCGAAGCGTTAGTTTTACTCTGGGCTGTGGCTCGTATGTACAGATATGCGCTTGGTACTTATTTCACCGTTGTGACATACCATGAGGCCTTGAATTTCATTTTCAGTCCAAATCATTCTCTGATAAAATCTGCAGTAGTTGTACTTTAGTGATGGAGTGTCATTTTGGCTGCGTATGCATATGATATTCAGCATAGGAAAGCGCAATCTGTTCCGCGCGCAGATTACTTATCTCGTTACGTCAGAAGAGGCCCCACTTCCGACTGTCTTCTCACATAGCTCTAGTTCGTGACACAAATAAATACTACCATACAATCATCGGTTGTGTTCGACGAGGATGGTGAGCCGATATTCAACACAAGTTTCCGGAGTTCTGCAAAATTCGTGGGGAAATTTATGTCACACGCGACGATAATCTACGTTTGAACGACAGAATTATTATGCCTCCATCATTTCGCTCAGCAGTCTTGAAGGACTTGCACCCCGAACACTTAGGCATCGGAAAGACAAGTCCCTTGCTCGACCTATCTATTATTGGCCGGAGTTAAAAGGCGATGATGATCATGCGGTATTTGCAAGCATAAAATCCATTCACAACCACAAAAGTGGACCCCGTGACTATTGTCTTCAGAGATCTATCAAGCTATTCACACCGGTCCTTGTGGTCCCTTCATGGGCAACTATTACACGCTGGTCATCACTGATTCACTCTTCTGTTGGCCAGAAGTCGATTTCACTGCCACTTCAACCAGTGAGTTCACCATTACGGCTCTCCGTAATATTTGCAGTCAGGAAGGTGTTCAATATACAATCGTTACCAATAATGGGAGACATTTTTAGTCAAGGAGACGACCGATTGGTTGAAGGCATTGTTGTCATGTGCTAATTCCACCTAGGCACCCACAGTCGAATGGAGAAGCAGAAAGTTTCGTTCGGACGTTAAGTTAAGAAACGTCCGATGACCTAGAAATAATTGTTGGAAATTTCTGAATGCAGTACGAAAACGCTGTTCATTCGACTGTAGATGAGAGTCCTGAAATGCTACTCAAGAATCAAGCCCTGAGGACAAACTTATTGAGTTTAGAATCTCCTGAAGTAATTTATTATCGTAGGGATGAACCAAGGCTCTCAAAAGTTATTGTGCTCAGTCAGACGGAATAACGACTTGTGTGTATTCTTGACTTAGATGATGAGTCTGTACACCGCAGACATTGGGATCAAAGCACTTTCATTATGCCCATTTCCGAACCTATTTCTTACTGCACCAATTCTGAATTTTGAGTTTGTTTCACAAAACAATGATTGCAACGATCAAACAGAACAAGTTCAAAGGTCCGAACGACTGCGTAACTGTCCCCAAATTACAGAAGTCCCTAATTTCATTCGAACTTTGTCTAATTTGGTGGTCGTAAATGAACGATGGACTTGTTTGTTTATTTGTATCACGGACTTCTCGTACGCACAAATTTCCGTTGAGTACAGTGTGAATTCCGCTCCGTTATTCGTCTTTCTTTTGCTCGATTGGATTACAGTTTTGGGTCGGAGCCCGTTGGGTGTTCTCAGTGTTTTCTGTATTTATAGCGTTATTCTGACTTACGACAAAGCATCGTGAATGGCGATGTTATTTTTGTAGTTTTACATCAAGCAGAATTCAGAAAATCAGTTTTCGTCCTGAGTAGTTGGACCAGTGCCGGAGACTATGCTGGATGTTTTCGGTTTTTACGGAATCGAAAGCTCCAAAATTTTCGGCAAGCTTTCAGTAGTTTTGTCTAAAGTAATAACTAAGAGTAGGCAAAATAGCACAGGAAATACTGCTCAAAATGTAAGAACTGGTTGTGTGACTAACAGAGCCGTGAATGATGTGTAGTTGGCACTGACCTCACACATAGTAGGCATTTCATCTGCCATACTTTAGGAAACATTTAAAGATAGTATGACATAAACCTGTTCAGAATACCCACCTCTCACCAACATAAATCCCGATGGTTTGTTTCCGTATGGACTTTCTATTTTCTACAACAGACGATACGCCTGTACTGTCAAACATTTACGTTGCGCGGCAAGTAGCACTACAGGTGCACCTCTCTGCGACAAATGTAAAATTACGCTTTGCGTATATAGGCACGTTATTCCCGAATGGCCGACAAATCGGCGTACTCTGTTAGGCTTGCCACGCTAGACGCCAAAGAAGTCCACGGGTCTGATAAATACGTGCATTTCAGGCTCAATGAATACATACAGTGTGCAAGATCTTCCACACATACGCTAGACATGGAACATTAAAATTCGGTTGCATGTAGATGGGTTGCCTTTATTTCGTGGATCATCGTAGCAGCTGTGGCCTATTTTGGTTCATGTTCTCAGTCCACTATCAAGGGTTTCATTGGTAAGCCTTTTACTGCGATACGACAAAGTCTGTGGACGTGAGAGAGTTCACAGAAGCCTGCATTCATGAATTAAAAACTTTGCTTACAGCCGGAATTTTCATTTGAAAATCTAGTAAACGTTTCCCCGTAGCATTATCGAAGGTTACTGTCGATTCGCCACGCAGAACTATGATAAAGCAGATTAAACAACTCATTTCCTACTATAGCTGTCCACAATGCACGAAGCAAGGTGCTAGTGTTTGTAGGCTGTTCGTTTTTTGGAGAACGAGGGAAGTAACAGAATTGATGTCCGCGCCCGGTTCCGAAGATAGGAGGAACATCACATAGGTAACTTTCCGTCTGAACAGTTGCCTATTGACATGATGACGCTTCTCCTAACTATGTGCATATGTAATGTATAGGAATCATGAAGAAAATGTTGGGTCAGTGGCTCTATTCTCATAAACCAAGGAGAGTTTTACTAACTGTTCACACTTTGTTACGCATCAACCAACACTTTTCTGTAATTTGCCAGTGATAACTAGTAAACTTCCTCGTGTTTGTCGCACAAATGAGGACCTAGAACACTGGAAAGCGTCAGAGTACCGACAGTTTTTCCGGTACATTGGATCAATTATTCTGAAGGATATCTCTCCAGCAGAACATTACGCCCACTTTCCGAGTTGTTATATTTTTGCACACACATCACTTAGCGACGAATGGTGTAAATACTGTACTAATCTTGCTGAATTGCACTCCAGATTGATGGTTCGGAAGTTTGTAAATCTATACGCCGAAACAACGGTGGTTTTCAGCCTTCATGCTTGGGTGTACATTTGTAAAGATGTGTGGATTATTGGTTCACTGGACATGTTATCGGCATTTCCATTTGAATTCTACATGCAAACAATACATCAATGTGTTAGCGGCAGAGACATACTCGTGACGAACAAGGGACTGCGCAGTCAAGGCAATGATGCACGCAGAAATACGGTTTTTGGATGCTATCTTGACTTCTGCGGCCACGAAACGCGGTCCACGTGGAGTGACTTTCAAGCTTCAGAAGTCGGTGCAAGCCATCGAACCGCTAAATAATGGTGTTCTGATAGGAAACGAACGGGAAAAAATTATGAACATCGTCGATCAGATCGTGAACTACACAGCGTACAATCGCATGGCAAACTTCTTCGTACATTCAATAGTTTCATCTAACTTGAAGATATACCTATGTGAACAGCCACTGGAAGATTTTTTCATTTGCAACGTGAATGATATACTGTGTATGGGTTTATTACTACTGAACTGAGAATATATGGCTTTGATTTCATCGTTCTTAGTTCGCGTTTACAATCTTGGTCAGCTCTTTATACTTTTTGGATGCTCACTGGCATTTAATTTGTGGAGGAGAGTACCTTGGCAGTCATCAACGAACAATAAATGGGGGGGGGGGGGGGGAAGAAAGCGTCGTGTGAACATCGGTAGGCGCATTTCGAGCTGAGGTCCTGGTTCAGGAAGGTCGTTCACCATCGGAAAACTCGGGAAAGCACAAACTGAAAGTGCTCCGATCAGTTTGTATGAGAATATTGATAACGTTTTATAAAGATTTCACAAGGTGATTATGAAAGGCGTTGAAGTTGAAACGCCTATTGGAAGACACGACTGGTGTGCTCTCAGATGCCCCAGTACCAACGGAACATTCCGGAAAGCGTTTGCTGTGTTTTTTAAACTAATGATGATTTACTTGCATAAAACCCGTTTTTACCTCGGTGTCGGACATTGAAGGAAGTGATCAGGTGCGACAAAGCGTCATCACAAGGGCTACAGAGCCAGCATCCATTGAAGACAGACCCTTTGATCTTTAACGTAGGCTACCAAAGACACATGGTAACATGCCAATATCACCCATATTTTTGGGCCAGATGCATCGTTCTTATCACCTGACAAATCAAATAGGTGCACATCCGAATTTATAGCTGGTTTTTCTACTCCAACGGCCAGCTCCATCGCGGAACAATATTATTAAGCTTATTATACACAATTACAAGTATCAACTTTATGGAACCCCTAATGCAACCAGGGGATTATTATTCACCCGTAAATCCCTCATCAAACTTGTTGTCAAGACCAAACAAACAAACTGCGCGGACAAAATTGCGGATTAGCATTGAATTTAATCTAAAACTGACCATGAATTAAAGCCTGTTTAGCGGCATTCGTCAAGTCCAGTTGTGACAATAAATGCGATCTAGCCGCTATACGCCAACCAGTATCAAACCCAACTTCAAGTACCGTAATACAACGGGGAATTTTGGTAAACAGCGTGGACGATTTCGGACCTCTGAGTGATCGCCTGAAAAATGACTACTTCCATGAACAAGTGGCAGATAAAAGTTCAGTCAAGTTTTCAATTTTTCGGGCGGTATGCTTCCGGAACCAACTTCGGAGACTGCACTAGAGATGTGGTACGTTAGCTAATAACGACGCCAGTCAGGGCTCAACTCAGAACGGAAGAATCATACGGGAAAACTGCCTTGGTAAGTAAAAAAAAGTGTTTAATAGTGCGAGGAAAAAACAACCTTGTGAAAACATTATTCAACGGATGTCACTTGTCGCCAGAACTACCTAGGTGCAACCAAACACGTATATAAAAAAATGTGATTGTGCTTACAGAGAAGTAGACCAACTCTGTTGGAAAGCACGATCAAACTGTATCACGACTTAGACGTACAATACGGTGGCAATAAAGTGAGTAGAAATCATTATAGATTTATTTCTTATTGGTGAAATCTGTTCTTTGACGACACATGATTTCATATTATTACGACGATTTGTCAGGGTATAATGTATACTCATTGTTTCTTTTCAAGGTGATTGCAAATAATGATTTACCAGGACCATCATCATCAGGCTGACTGCTTAACGGAAGAAAACTTCGTGAATCAGACACACTTTTGTAATTCGATATGTTTTTGAAGTAGTTTTACTTACTCAAACAGCAATAATCTGCAGTTTCTGAACTTGGGACAATACTTTCCGTGAGGCAGGAGGATTTAATTTGTTGTTCACAACTCCGTTTGTTACATCACGAATTATGTTAGGAACGACGTAAAATGTAAAAAGAGTCATTGGTGAACTATTTTGGCAAATCGTGAACTTCTAAATATCCTACTTCTACAGTTTAATAATTTATCTCGTTTTCCATTAAAGGTGGCTGTCCTAGGTTATGAGCGTTTCCCAGGACTAAGGTGAGCAGAATTCATATTTACTTAGAAAAAAAACACAAACTTGATTTAGATAAAGGACATGACCTCTTAGCCAGCTACTGTTGTTAAAGTTTCACAGAAAGACATACAGATGAAACTGGAACTTACGAGTTTCTCTCTTGGCATAACCTTAACCTCGTTCCTTAGCACTCACTCCCATGTTCTTCACAGAAGAGAAGTACAGACTGGGGATGCAGACCAACATGTGTTGAGACCTTTTACGTTTGAGTGTTGGTCACTATCGCCTACGGGTCACCAATGCTTTCCACCTATCAAACTGCTGGCAAACTTTGTCGTATCTGACCTCTGAAACGTATTCACGGTCTCTTCAAAGACCATTATCAAACTCGGTGAAATGGAGTAGCCATATCACGACGGTGACCAGAGCTCAATAGTAAGACCTTCTAACTAGGATCAAGTTCAGATCAAGTATCCGGTCATTGAGACGCGTCACTCTGAGGATAAGGTTTTTCGGAAAGCACTGGTGAATTGCAGTGTCAACTTGATTTTAATGTTGTTTGGCTGCATCCGAGCCCTACTCGGCATTCACCAAGTCCGCGTTATGGGCAGGCAACGCCTAGCATTTCGCAAGATGATGCATTCAATCAGATTCACGTGCCTCACCTACAGAAATATAGTCCACATATTTGCAATCTTTTGCAACCATTTGTGAGTAATACTATAAAATCGGATGTTGTTGAAAAGAAACGTATTTAACATGATTCGAACGTGGTTCTGATGCTTCTAATACCGTCCAATAGATAGCAAAATAACCGTACAGGTCAATCAAATGTGCTTAAGAATGAAACATCACATCCCAATATGGCCCAATTCACCACAGTTACCTAATCAGTAAAAAGGCGTTTATCTCATTCAGACCACCCAACAATCAGAAAATAATTCCTCATTCAGTAACAAAGCTTCACTTACCACTGAAAACCATGAAAGTACTGGAGAGTTATTTTGCTGCATAATGAACCATCTGTTAATCAAATGCAGTCTTCAAACACTAAAATCCATCCCGGGATTATTTGTGGATGGAATGAAACGAGCATACGGAACACAGAGTTGGAAGATATCAGCATGAAACGTTTATCAAACATAATCCTCTAAACATCATGAATATGATAAAGAATTCACGGAATAGACCATCGACGGTTGCCTTAACAATAAACTTTGGGATGGGTATTTGGACAGAAAGTGTCCATTCAAGGAGAGTCCCATTGCTAAACACGAGAGATTACAATCAATTATTCTACAGGAAATATATTTGCAAGAAATACAGTCTTAAGTTTGGGGTTTGATAATTAAATACGACATTTCAAAGGGAGACAGAATGACTGCATTTGACTAAATACAAGTAGTAAATTAAAAAGGCTTTCATAAATCTCCAATGATTATTACTGAAGGAATATCAAAAATGTGTTGAAACTTTTTATTGAAAACTTATAAGTACATTTTTAACACTGATTTCAGTTGTAAGATTGCAGACTTTCTGCTGAGCGATTGATCCATGAAATGTCATGCAATGTGCGTGAATTTCAGATTATGGCAACCTTTCTGTCATGAACATAATGTGAATGCCTAAGGTTCGTTAAATCACTTCTGTCGTTAACGACTGAGGTTTTTGCAAGTCGACAGCAAACAAATAGTTCACACAGTAGGTAGCAGACTGCTTTTTTGAAGGAACTACAGCTTAGCCTGAGATAAACATGTACTTTATTGGCATACGGTTGGGCACACTTTTCACTGAGTGGTAAAGTATGCAAGACGGGATATTACCACCAGTCCGTATATTCAACAATGGAAAAGGAAAGGAGAAACCGATCAAACGAATTCGATATCCCTTTTTTAAATTAATAAGTACAGCCTATCAATTTAATCCTAATTAGCACTTTGGTGTTTGACCCAAACCTAACCAACTGAATAATAAGCCATCATTTTTAATCAGAACACCTTTTTAATCAACATCGTTTACACTAATGTTGCTCATTTGATTATTTGTGGTAACAAAAACTGAATCATTTAATATTCTTTAAGCGGATGGCGTACCACAAACATCAAGTAATATGTAGCGATTAGCAAGTTTGCCATTTTCACTTTAGAATAAAACAGTTCATGAACTTCCAAGGATTGTCGCATATTTTAATTTTAATGTGCAGCAGAAACTATAGTTCATTTTATGGAAAGTGTAACCGACAAATATGATAAAGGGATTAACTGTCCTAAACAATGACAGTCACGTCAAAGTGTAATGATTTGGTGACTCGAACGATCAGCAAAATACTCTCGAAACCGTTTCATCCTGATTCAGTGTGCTAATGGAAGCTGGGGCGGAATGACTCTAGGTGCTAATTTTTGCCTACTTCTGAACATTCTGGATCCATGTTCAATTGTAGACAAAATGGAATACGGGGCATACCACATAACAGTCACTCGCTGTAAAATCCATGCATCCACGATCCGTATGCAAGTGGAAATAGAAAGGAATAACGTGACTCCACTGAGCTGTCACCTTTTTCTATTTGATCTCCATTCTGGACCATTTTGTCAATGGAGACGGAACTGCAATAAGTCCCTCTCTAGAAAAACGTGATTATACCGGTGCAAGCACTCACCATGGTGGACGGTGGACCACCAAACTCATGGTTTGATGGTAGCATACAACCACGTCGTTTTTATCCGAGGGACATTGTCACTGGACTTGTCCGAACACACCATCAACCCCAGCAACACGTGCATGTTATCTTGTTGAAATTATTTACCGGATTACATTTCAAATGTCAAGCATCAAAAAGCTGAGGATTTTGAAATGTTTCAAGACATGAGATGAGACTGGATTGTTATGTTATGGACCGTTATGGGTCACGATGTCCGTGGCACGTCTATAATTTCGATGCAGAGGGCAATCTATCAGCCCACGGTGTGTGTGTTCGTGTGCTTTTGTGTGTGAACGCCCAACGATGTCAGAATTTCGCCAAATCTTAAGCAGTTATGCGTTCGGAGATGTCACGAGACCAGTATGAAAAATAACCACTGGGCCTTCTTAATAAGAGGTATTAACTTAGTCCTATTCTATTCCCAGTGTCACACTGGTCTGGAGTTGAAACAGTGCTTGACACTTGCTTGATAGGAGGCACCGCCTTGGTACTATTCCGTTCCCGCACAGCTCTTACAGGGGCTACCACAATAGTCCATGTTTGGCTGACTCATTCCGGTGGTAAGAATTACAAGTGACTTAATTTAGCATCCTCGCGCAAGGGCAAAGGAGCAAACACCGATGAGCCAAATCTCAGTAAACGTGTAAACAAGCACCAACACTTTTACTAGAGATTATGGGAATGGTAGTCTTTGCTAATGCGTCACACTTGTGTAGTGGGCAGAAGATCTAATCAAAAAACAGCACCAGGAGTCCGTTGGGGGCCTTTCCTGGGATTACATACCCTCTCTTCGTGCTGATCGGACTGATAAACTGTAGTTTTGTAGCACACAGCCAGCTCATAACATCACTTTCCGAACGGTTTTCGATCGGTTTCTTTGGGAGCTACTTTTCACGGATCAAAAAAGAATTGATACGAAGGAAATTGACGACCGTAATAACGCACACTGCTTGAAGGACATTTTATTTCAATATATTAGTTTAACTCATCGAAATGCCCTGAAATATCTCGTTATAAACCACACTATTCCATGCCTTCAAAGTGAGTAAAATAGGGACAATTATTAGAAAAAATCATTATTAGGGAGATAGAAGTGAGCATCATAAAACTTAATTTGGTCAAGGTGACAGAAACTAAGTAATCATTTCATGTTTCTCAAACAGCTGGCACAAACCACTGGGAAATAGTTCAGAAGCCGATAAGAAACCGCTCAAAAACCGATCAGCGCAACATAAAAAAGGCCCATAAACCGATCGGCTTCGGAGTGATTTGTGTCAGTCGTTTGAAAAATGTGATATGCTTCGTTAGTTTCTGTCATTTTTCCCCGATTTCGTTTTACGATGTTCACTTCTATCTTCCAAATTATCATTTCCATAATAATAGACCTTATTTAACCCACTTCCAGGAAATGTAACAGAGCGATCTATACTGAGGTATTTTAGTCCTTGTAGCAAAACCGCCTAGAAACCGATCGGTTTTTGGCCGGTTTTCAATCGGTTCTTACTATTACGCCGATCGTTTTTTTATCGATTTTATGGTAGCCACTTTACACGAATCAACACTGAACTGATACGAACGAAATTAACAACCGGAGTAATATGCAATGCTTGGTTGGCGTCGTATTTAAGTGTATTGGTTTAAGTCATCGGAATGTCCTGAAAACCTTGATAAAGATCGCTCTATTTTACTCCCTCGAATTAGGTAAAATGAGGACAATTATCAGAAAAATCATTATAAGAAGATAGAAATGGGCATGGCTACTTGAGTTAGTGAAAGAAACTAGGCAAGCATATCGCGTACTTAAAACGACGGGCACAAGCCACTCCAAAACCCTTCAGAAACCGTCGAGGAAACCGGTCAGAAACCACTCAGAAACCACTCGAAAACCGGACAAAAACCGATCGGTTTCGGAGTGGTTTTTGGCAGGTTTCTGAGCGGTTTGTGTCAATCCTCCGAAGTATGTGATATGCTTCGTTAATTTCTTTCACTAACTCAAATTACGTATAATGATGTTCATTTCTATCTTCTGGTTTTTGTTTTTTCAATAACTGTCCTTATTTTGGCTATTTCGAGGGAGTAAAATAGAGCGATCTATACCGAGGTTTTCTGGACATTTCAATGACTTAAACCAATACACTTAAATACGACGCCAACCAAGCATTGCACATTACTCCGGTCGTCAGTTTCCTCCGTAACAATTCAGTGTTGATCCGCGTAAAGTGGCTATAAACAAACCGATCGAAAACCTTCAAAAACCGATGTTACGAACAGGTTGCGTGCTACAAGCGAGCTGAATGAGCGGATATGGGCGGTCGGCCGGAGTGAACACAGATCTGGATTGAACTCGAGATAAACTCGGCAGTGGTGCTTGACATAAATACGGGACCGTTAGTCCCCACCTCGATGACTCAAGGCACGCCACTGAAAAGGCAAAAGCCCGGAGACACCTTATACACGGGCAAAAGTCAATTATCATCACTGACTCGTGGCGCAGTGGGAACAGACAGTTATTAATTAGAGGAAGAGGAAGAGCAGTGAGGTGTTGGTAGTCATTCTCAGTCCTTGAGCATTGATGGTAGCGGTGCTTGTGTTTAAAACATATGTTAGGAGTAAAAATAAGAAGAATAACCATAAGCATGATGTCATCGTTTAATTTCTGCTACAGCTCTACTATTGCTCCAATTATGGCATACTACAAAATAGATCCAGTTTCCAAGGTTAAGGAATATCTTGGATAATGATTTTATATAACAAATATATGGCATAGGAGCTTGAGCTCAATCTCTCTCTACGTTCTTACACCCGAGGCTCTTGAGATCCTCGTGTGCTCCGATAGTATTTAAAAGTACGGGTTTGAGTATACCACGAAGGTAGTTATGGTGTCGTACTGTGTGAAACGGTTGGAAATGATGAATTGGTGCCTGTCGAAGACGAGATCGACGTGAAATGTTAAAGTGAGAATTTTTAAGTGCTAGCCATAAGTGCATTGAACCATGCGAGTGGCACTGATCTCCCCCCCGGGGGTTGATAGTGAGCACAAGAGAAGGAAAAACCCCATGAGCAGAAGCTCAGTAAGTGTATCAACGGCACCAACACTTACGTTGCTCGAACAACAGTATGGCGGCTTAAAATCTGGCACTTACAGTATATGGGCTTTGAAATCAAGGTTGTAGCGGTTGCCATCTTCGTTCATACTTTTACCACGTTCATTGTTTAACTGAACGCTGACTGCCAAGCGCGGTGGCCATTTGACCGTTGCTCTTGCGCACGCTCTCACGCACGCTCCAATATACACGCTAACCACTATCTCTCCCAATCACCTTCTCGTTCTCACGGGTCGAGGAGAATACTGTTCTGGTTAACATATTTGTGCAGTGCCGCACATTAGAGTAACGTGAAAGTGGTCCACGCAGTTCGAAGGACCGAAGCACGCGTTTACTAAGGAAACTGCGAAGTAAGGTCTAATCAACCTTACAATTGGTGAGCCCGACGTGATCCTCAGGTCACGTGAGTTTCCTTGTTTTCTACCGTTGAAGGTCCCGTCTGCGTACGTTTTTGTGTGTTTTATTGTTTCCCTATCTGTTGATTTTTTTGGTCGGTTTGCCAAATAATTTTTTTGTCCATACATATTTCTGGTGTCTAGTTCGTCGTGATTTTTGTTCTTTTCTCGCGAAGATTATAGTGCCCCATTGATCGTTGGTTTCTTTTCCCGTCTGTGTTCGATAAAGCAATCGCTATGTCTACTGAACGGAAACCCTGCTCAGACCCCACCGTTGGGGCGATCACGCTGCACATGTTGGCATTCACACCTGCTGATCCAGAACTCTGGTTCACGCTGGTCGAGTTAGAATTCGACAACTGCCGTATAACCAGCGACGCAAGCCGTTTCAGGTGGATAGCAGGCCGCCTCCCGCCAGAGGTCACAATGCAAGTAAGGGACGTAATAATCTCTTCCCGAAGCTATGAGGCTTTAAAGGAGGCTGTCATGGCCCGCACGACCCCAACGCAGGACCAACGTATGCAACAACTTCAAAACGTTGAGCTTGGAAGTAGGAAGCCCTCCGAACTGCTGTGTGAGATGCAGCGCTTGAGAGGACCGACGGTAGGCGAGGACCCGCTCTTAAGGGAACTTTGGCTACAGCGTTTGCCGCATGACATTCCAGTTTTACTAAGTGCCATGCGCAAATGCTCGCTGGAGGAAACTGCAGCGATAGCTGGTGACATTATGTCACGGTACAACCCCGCTGTAGCTGGAGTAACCAGGTTCTCCGTCACAACGGTGCCTGCCTTGCCAACATCTAACGACCTCGCGTCAGTTTTGTCTAGAATTGAAGCGAGCCTGCAACACCTAGCAGTTAGAAGAAGTGGGTCACAGGAGCGGCACCACGCACGCTCACCTAGGCTCCATAGTCCGTCATTGCGACACCGTTCCGTCGGCCCTTCAAAAGAAGGGTATTGTAAATACCACAGTCGCTTTGGTGAGGGAGCCAAACGATGCGAACCAGGGTGTACGTTTCCCAGTGCCCATCAGGGAAACTAAACCCCCGGCCTGTGGTGGCGACCCACGAAGCCGGGTATCATACCAATAGTCGTCTTGGGAACGTAAGGGACGTCATTTCAAATAACCTATTCCTTGTAGATACCGGTGCCGAAGTGAGCGTCCTCCCCCGAGCGAAAGACGACAATAGCACACCGCAGGCCCAAACACTACGCGCTGCCAATGGTACGGCCATCCCAACGTTTGGCCAGCGGTCGCTCACATTAAACTTGGGTTTAAAGCGTAATTTTCTTTGGGTATTCATCATCGCCGACGTCCCGTACCCAATTCTGGGCATTGACTTCCTGCAGCACTTTGACTTGTTAGTTGATGCACGGCGTCGCAGAGTGGTGGATCGTCAGACCGCTCTCGCTGTTGCGGGTCATAACTCGCGAGTGAATCATGTCACGCCCTTTTACGTTCAACCACCGGCACACCAACCTTATGGCGAACTCATCGCCGCCTACCCGGCCATGTTTCGGCAGGCCGGGCCTCTCCCAGCAGTGACCACCAGTGTCACTCACCATATCGATACTAAGGGACCCCCAGTGTTCAGTAGGCCGCGTCGGTTAGCACCAGACGAGCTTCGTGTTGCACAGGCTGGATCCAAACACATGCTAGAACTGGGTATAATATCCCTTTCTAGTAGCCCTTGGGCTTCCCCCCTTCATATGGTCCCTAAGTCTAGCGGCGACTGGCGACCATGTGGTGATTACAGAGCGCTTAACAAAGTCACCGTCCCTGACCGATACCCGATTCCCCATATACAGGATCTTACATTATATCTGTCAAGGTCATCGTGACGCAAAATCAGGTTGTCTCAGGTTTTTTTTGCTTTTTAGCGTTAATATCAATGATTTAGCTGTTACCATTACTTATTGCTATTAAAACTGATTTATTGATCCGATAGTAGCAATAACTGCGGCACACCAACCCGTTGGCGTCAGTTATTATCGCGAATCAGTACAATAGAACTTTATAGACATTCGTGGTTTCCAAGTAACTTAATCCATTGTTCAAAACCCTCCCTAAGTATTCTCTCTTCTTATCCGGCCCCTCAAAGATAATTAGCCACTTTTTTTCTCACCTTTTTGATACCTTGCAATTTACCATAGTCCGATAACTCGCCCATTGTGTTAGCTGTCACTACTTTTCTCCCCGCGATATTGCGCCAAATTAACTACCAATCACTCCAACGGCTTAGCTATGCGTTCCATTGCTGCCCACCGGCCCAAAATCACAGCTAGCACTCGCCGTTGTAAGATCCCTAACCTCCAAAGCACGCTCAAAAGTTGTTCAGTATCCCTCGTTGATATTCTTGGAGATGCTACCAAAGCAACTGCCGAAATACGCAAAACCATGAATAGTTTTTCCGCTCGGCTTGACGCTTATGATCAAACCATCGGTCAATTAGGTCCATTAGCGTTCCTCCTTGACCCATCTCTACACCACACTCAGGCAAACCTAATCTCAGCCGCGAAGTTCATTGATACCGTTGCCTCTGAAATATTTAAACGCATCAAGAAAGCCAACAATGCAGTAGTATTCAACATTCCGGATAAGTTACCTCTCTCAACTGCCAAGAACTTAATCTTAAAGGCTTGCAACCTGGATTCGCAACCTTGCTACTGTGTCAGACTCCGCAAAACTTCACCGCAAAATACATGCCCACACCTGTTTCAGTTCATTACTGAAGTTGCTGCCAAGGAATTTATTAGCTGACAGTCTTTTGTCGTCGCAAATACAGGTTTCAAGCGGGCAAAAATACTTCCCGATAAAACCCCCCTACAAAGAGAGGTTCACAAAAGCCATGCAAAGAACCATAACCCTGGTAAACATTTGACCAGTAGCCCCTCTCAGGTGGTCGATTTACCTAGCGTCGGCCACCACGCGAAGACCTCTTCTGTGGTTAGTCGCAAAATCGTTGTCGACCTAGATAGTTCATCAGTCTCCACTCCATCGGAGCCGCGTCGCAAACGTCAAAACTCGCAGAACAGTCTCAATGAAACGGTCCAAATTAATGTGCCTCCTAACGTCCGCAAAACTGATAAAAGTCCCCCTGACTCAAAGACTAGTAACAAAATACCATACAAAACCCCGATTGACATGATTCCTTCAACTAGCTCAGGAAGTGTCTGGTCGAACCTGCAAACTACTCCCACAGAATATAGTTCGAAAAACGAACGCCGACCCTTGCAGGAGTCCGAAATCCAAAACCGGATCGGGAAAACAGTCCAATACCTGAATTAAAATCAGTAATCCCTCAGCTGTTGACGTCAGAACTAGCCATTCCTTGCATACCACAGAAAGGAGCGAGACCAGATGTATTTGCACCGGTACCCGTTACGAATTCGAAAATAAATAATGTAGCTTTATCGGCAAAATCAGCCATCTCGACTCGCGGACCCGGACCTCGCTCTCCGAACCTAATCAGTCTTTTGCCTCCAGGTAGAGTGAACCTTAAAAACACTTCTTCCAACGACGAAAAAGGAAGTCTTGGCAGGACTGTTCAGACCGTTATGCCAGTACCTTATCCAAATGCGGTTCCGGTTGACTACTTACGGGCTACCCAACCACATGCATCCTGCTCGTCAGCTCCAGATAGTCGCGAGCTTTCGGACTTAATGCCACCCCATCTAAATTTGCCGGTTTTTCCGTTTTCTCTGAATGCCCCGCCTCCTCCCATACCATATCTCTCCCCACACCATCCCACAGTCCGCCAGTGGCTACAATTTCTCCAAACCTGGCAGCCACCTTAAGGTGTCATACATTCCATGTACGTCATGGCCACGATAATGATAGTTTCACACTTGCACTTTTCAATGCTCACTCCCTTGTAAGTAAACTTACATCCGTCCGCTCCTTTGCACTGCAATCTCATGTAATCCTCGTAACTGAAACCTGGCTTACTGATAAAACTCCCCTCCGACACATTTCCATACCCGGTCATAATATATTTGCTGCGAACAGATCTGAGAGACGTGTTGGTGGATGCCTTGATTATAGTAAGAGCAGTCTTGGAACACACTTACTCCAACTTCCTGTCCTTGATAAGGTCCAAGACTCTGTTTGGATCTCTTTACCCCCGCTTCAGGGGCAGCTCGTCATTGGTTGTGTTTACTGTCCGCCGGGCTACAACATGGGCAACGTAAATGCAATCACTGACGCTTTCTGTCAAGTAGCTGAAATCCCGCATGCTTCTGAAATCATAGCGGGGGACTTCAACCTCCCTGGCATTTGTTGGGCAACCCTGAATTCCTCTCCGAAGTTATGCAATCTTATCTCATGTATCCGTGCTGGCGGATGGACACAACACGTAAAATCACCAACCAGAGGGAACAGTATTCTTGACGTTATCTTTACTTCAGGCCTCCGAAATATAAAGACAAATGTCCTTAGCCACATTCCTGGTTGTGGTCATAGGGTCATATCGTGTGAATTCTCCGTTCAGCCGCATCACCAGGAAAGTCCTCAAAATCGAAAATCTTTCCGAAATGCAAATTGGGGTACTTTACCCACCATCCTGCGTAACCAGACATGGGATGAATTTTTTCAAACATCTGATCCTCAACTGGCGTCGGATGTGATGAACTCTAACCTATTCTGTTCTCTTAACACCATATCTTCCGAGATAACTGAATTCAGTGGGAGAAAAACCGATCGACAACAAAAGTTGCAACGTAAGTTCGAAAAGTTGCAGCTTGCCTACGAAAGGACCAAGGACCTTTCTATCTTCCTCTGCCTTAGCCACCTCTCACGCCAGCTACTAAGAGAAAATAAGAACAAGCTGAAGAAGCAAGAACTGTACGCTCTCAACCAGCCGAATAAAATAGCCCACCTCTCTGGCCTTATCAAAACTCGAAACTCCCGCTGTACAACCAAAACACCGTATTTGCTCCTATTAGAGAACATTTATATTAGCTCGCCTCAGTTAATCGCTGAGGCATTCAATAATTTCTTCGCTTCTACCATCATAACAGACCACAATAGTCCAACCCAGGATCTCACCCCCTTGACTGCTGACACCTTGTCAACCGTAGTATTCTCAGCCAACGAAGTCAGAAAGCTGTTAAATTCCACCCGGCCTCTGGCTCGCCCTGGTCCCGATGGTATCCAACCAGCTCTGTTTCGTCTTGGCGGCCCGGACATCGGGATGCTTTTGATGAACTTATTTAATCTCTCCATGTCACAAAGCACTTTCCCATCCCAGTGGAAAACTTCCGTTATCATTCCCCTCCATAAGAAGGGTGCTTTACATGACCCTGCTAATTACCGCCCCATAAACCACACCCCCATTATATCTAGGATAATGGAACGAGTAGTTAAAGATGAGATTGTCAATTTTATCCTCACCCGTGGGTTAATAAATAAAAACCAACACGGCCTCTTAAAGTCTAGGTCGTGCCTGACCTGCCAACTTGATTTCCTTAATCTGATCACAACGTCAGCTGACTCTGGAATGGCATTTATCGTTATCTTCCTTGATATGACGAAAGCATTTGACCGCGTGCCTCACGCCCAGCTGCTAACCAAGGTTAAATCTTACGGCATAATAGACCCGCTCTTTTCTTGGTTGTCATCCTATCTTAGCATGAGATCGCAAGCAGTAAGCATTGAGGGTTACCTCTCATCACCCAGGCTTGTCACAAGTGGTGTTGTACAGGGGTGTGTTAGGTCCACTTTTATTTCTTCTCTACATAAATGACGTATTCAAAGTAATACGCCATGGCACCGCGTTCCTATTCGCCGATGATATTAAGATTGTATATTCATTTGAACCTCATAACTCGACCTATACCCTAACCAAAATAGCTGACGACCTGAACGCTCTTGACATATGGTGCAACACTTGGAAAATGAGTTTCTCCGCTTCTGAGAGTGCCATTCTCACATATAAAAGTCAAATTCCCCCTGAGTCCCTCGCCTTAAACGGCTCGTTCATTCCTACTACTCCGCTAGTAGGAGATCTCGGTCTACAATATTCTTGCACGTTCACCTTTCAAGAACAAGCCACCTGCCAGGTGGCTAAGACTAAGAGAACAATGGCTCTCATCTGCAGAACCTTTAGAATGCGCGCCAGCCAGCTTCTGATCTTTAAATCCCACGCCAGACCACAGCTCGAGTACTGCCCTCTGGTATACACTCACATGCGCAAATCTGACAGACTTGCGATCGAAAAAGTTCAGCAATCCTTCACCAAGCACTTACTCGGCTCATCATCCCCCTTGAATTATAAAGAGAGATGTGAGCTACTAAGGCTTGGACCCCTATGGCTACGACGTATGAAACTCAATCTTTATCTTCTATTCAACCTCCTACATTCTAGAGCGCATACGTCCATCACTGATCTATGTTTCGCTCAAGACGCACCCTACCCTCTTCGTAACCGAAATCATACTACTAAAGTCCCATACACCAGGACAAAACTAAGAGAAAGGTTCTTCATCACCGTTTACTCCCGCATTTGGAACAGGCTGCCCGAAGATATTCGGGCCTGCCAGGCACTAGACCGTTTCAAAATTGTCCTTACAAAATACTTAGATGTCGCCAAAGTAATACAATTAACCCATATGTGCACCACGTTGGAACAAGCTTATGAGGGTAACCTAGACTTTTGAATAGAGAAAGAAAGCACGACCCGGTTAACATCCTTTGCAACGTCGACATCACCTACCCCATATGCCTTCTCCATCGCCAGCATATTAGTACCCCTTAGAATGACTTACATCACTGACACTGCTCTTGTTCGATTCTCCCCAATTCACGCGCTCCAACGTCTCCTACCTATTATTTATATCATACTTAACTCGCTTTACTCGGTCCGAACTGACCCCATTCCCCTCTTTTATTTTGCCTTAGCGTCCCAACTCTTAATCCAATTCCAATGACCACCGCTTACCTTCTAAATCATCATTCTTATTCCTAGTTTTGGTCATAATTTTTGTATTTCCATTCACTCCCAATGGCTCACAGTCCTTATTCTTCCCAAAGTAGTCTGTGTCTACATTACTAGATTTCTCTTTTCACCATTGACCGTTGATCCTCAGCTGGGAGCATCCCAGACTGTGTCTCTCTATTCTTATGCTTCCAGACACCAACCGGCGCGCATGACCCATCTGATGTCTTGGAATGATCCGGAGATAACACCAGCGAAATATCTGGCCCAAACGTCAGGCTTTAAATCTGGATCCCCCACAATCTCCTAGACTACGCCATCTCTACGTCTGTATGATCTCGACCAAAATCACCTGTGCAAATCCCGCCGGTGCGGGGCGCGGACAGATCCCCCGCTTTGGCCGGTGCACATCGGGCGTGCAGGACGTCTGCAACGATGTGCGGGCTCAACTAGGTGGATCGCACCTCCTGCCTCCAGAAATGGTTTTCAGGTTGGGTGTCCCGCGCACGGTCAGCCCCACCCACTAGCACCGGTTGCAGATTGAAAAAAACAACAAAAAAATAGAACAAAAGGAATACCGTCCATATACTCAAAATGTTGCTGTCTCCTCCAGCCAACATTGACTCTCCATCGTGCTCGCCTCAAATTTGCCTTCATAACCTAACGCTTTTTTCGTCCGGCAAAAGTTGCTTTTTTTGGTGCACAATTATCGTATCTTTAAAAACCCATCAACACTTCTGGCTCATTATTCCCAGTCCACTTCCCGCGGTTTTATGCCAAACTACTCACCAGTCTTATTTGCAAACTTAACCACTCTCTACGGTAAAGCTCACCCCTTTTTGCTACTTTTACCGATATACTCCAGAAATATCGCATTTATTGCTGTCACTAACTTCCGTACCACAATCTCCAGACAGTATATGACACTGCGAAATTTATCTCTTGAGATTCCCAACAATCGACGACTCTGTGTTTGCTTGCTTTCTCTGCCAGCTCCGCTGTTTTCCCACTTAAGGCTGTTGCATTGCAATGTCCTCGTCTTGCAAGGTATCGTGTCCCACTTTTGCACATCTGGTAAGCTCTTGTGCCTCAGAGTTCTGTTCTGTCGCCACAAAGTGGTCCACCTTTTGTATCAAACATAAACAGATAGTCTTCTGCCCATCACTTCATCGTTTTTTCCAACTGTGTCCATCCTATTGTTGTAGTTGAGCACCACGCAACGATTTTCTCGATAATTCCTAGTTCATGCTGATGCATTACATTCCTTTTTTCTGAAAGCAAAACAATCCACTCAAAGTCCATATGTTTTATCCGGTCGCTTCCTTCACCATCACTCTGGCAACCAAGGTCCAGATGTGTAGTCAATTTGGTTTATCACACACACTCCGCCCATATCCGGCTGCCGAACTTTTCAAACCTATTCATCGGTTGTTCTGTGTATTTCCTTTCTCATGCTCTATTCCGATAGATCGTCTCAGACACTTCCGATACTTGTTACATTTTTTTCACCACGTGAAGTCTTTGCTGAGAATTATCAGTATGTAAATACTTACCTGTCATTCAACCGGTCATCCTTCTTGCAAACCACGTTTCTGTCACTATCGTAGCTACGCACCACAAGTCGATTTTTTTTCGTCAGTTACCAGTTTCTTGCTGAAGCATTACATTCCTTTTTTCTGAAAGCAAAACAATCCACTCAAAGTCTATATGCTCTATCCGGTCACTTCTTTTACCATCAATTTGACATACACAGTCCAGTGTGTTGTCCGTTTCGTTTTACAACTGGCTCAACCGATATACGGTCACTGTACACCAAAATTGCTATCCTCGACCGATTTTCTTGGTCTTACTGTATTATGCCACAATATGTTATCGTCTAATTTTTCACCGCAACTCCTCTCATACATTGTAAACCTCCATTGCTTGAATACGTCTCCTTCAGGAGTGTTTCTTCTTCACGATATGCACGTATCCGTCAATCTAGTTTAGTTCTCCTACAGGACAATCTTTCTTCTGTAGGATTTGTGTGATTTTGTACAATTCTCCACCCACCCGACATTTTGTCAGAACAACCACGTCTACCTCCAGCCGGAGATAGTGTCTAAACATACGGGCTTAAATGTAGCCCGACTGAAGTATTGGGATTGTTATGTGTGAAACGGTTTGACCAGATGAAGTATTGCCTGTAGAAAATGAGATTGACGTGAGATATTGTAGTTCGATATTTGTTTGAGTGTGTGGTATTAGGGTATATAAGCGATGTGATCAAGGTTATCGCCGCAGTTGGCCGTAATGGCGTCCGACGCTGCGGGCCCGGCTGCGGTCGATGATTCTGGAACGTTTGCCCGTTTGGTTCGTGATGTGTATACTACTCTTTCGGATTTTGATAATGATTTTCGTGTTTTTCAGAGAAAACTTTTAACATCTTTTTATATTTATGTTAGTGAAAGTGGTTCAAAGTGGCTGCGCACGCATCCCGGTGCTTTTCCAAAATCGTTTCCTTATTATCGTGTAAAATACTGCTGCGTTCACAACCGCAGGCCTCAAATGGCTGCCACAAGGTGAGTGTAGTGTTGTTGATATATAACAATTCCCACAGATACCGTAATACTCACTGCCCTGCATTTGTCATATGCATGTATATATATATATATATATATATATATATATATGGTTGCCTCGGTGACCTTAGGTGTAAGCGAATTATGTATATATATGTATATATATTTATATGCACATTCGCAAATACATGCATATATACATATATATTTATATATATGCGTACGATCGCATATACGTTCACGGGAATTCAAACCTGGAAACAATATTCCCCTTTACTTTTCCAGGAAAATATCGCAATTCACTCTACCATTGACACCTAGTGTCTACCAACGCTGCACGTAACCGGTTATCGTGGGCTGTATCTTTGCAGTTATCGTGGACTGTACGATTCACCAAAATAGGCATTAGTTATCGCGTGTGTTCGAAAGGTGCGCCAAAAGTAGCGCTTTCGCGCGCCCGGATGTTCAGACTATACCGGTGGATAACCCTGCCTTCAAATACCTATTCTCGACTTCCACCCTGTTGGTGGTGAACGTCCCAAACGAGGTTGCCCACTTGACACTATAAGCAGCCCACATGTCTTCATAGGGCAACCATGTACGACTTAGATATGCAAACGCCATTGGGCTGCGACTGGCGATTGCAGCCTTGAACCTATCGAAAAGCATCTTCGTAGACGCATAAACCATGTTCCGCATCCACTGATGGATGCGTCGTTTGTCGTTCAACGTCGCATGACTAAGTTGAAAGCAGTGCTTCTTCATATCACGAAGCACATGGAACTGACAAAACAGTATCCGAGATTCGGGGTATGATTCCCGAAAGGCGGAATACTGTGCGAGGCCTCGGTCTACGATGATGCTTTTCGGCTTGAAAGACACGGGTAGGTACTCCTTCATTTCTTTAATAGCACGTCTGTAACTTACGCCACTCTCATTTGGTAGAATGGCGTAGAAGAAAGACCTACCTAAACCACTCTCGTCTATGAACATCGCGTGCCACAGGACACACCCACCACGGTTAGACTGATGCGTTGCATCAGCCAACAATACCTCACAATACCTAGCTAATAACCCTTTAACCGAATGAGGCACGTAGAAAACGTACCTCACAACACCGTCCTCCGATACTATACGCAAGTCCCCCTTATCTTTAACCATCTCCTTTATCTTCAGTGCATCCGACCGAGAATCGAGATGCACTTGCCTAGCCCTTAAGGCGTGCACATCTTTCCCCGTAAACAACATATTGAATTTGTTCCGAGCGTAAGTACATATTTCGCTTGCATTATGAAAAGTTGCCATCATTCTGGCAACCTCCGTCTCCTGATCAGCACTTAGCCTCCTGTTCTTAGCGTACATCTTGTCATTAAACAGATGGAAGTAGTGATTATGTACCAAACACTTGCTCACCAACTTGTACTGAGATCCGACAGCACTGACAATGACAAATGCAGGGCAGTGAGTATTACGGTATCTGTGGGAATTGTTATATATCAACAACACTACACTCACCTTGTGGCAGCCATTTGAGGCCTGCGGTTGTGAACGCAGCAGTATTTTACACGATAATAAGGAAACGATTTTGGAAAAGCACCGGGATGCGTGCGCAGCCACTTTGAACCACTTTCACTAACATAAATATAAAAAGATGTTAAAAGTTTTCTCTGAAAAACACGAAAATCATTATCAAAATCCGAAAGAGTAGTATACACATCACGAACCAAACGGGCAAACGTTCCAGAATCATCGACCGCAGCCGGGCCCGCAGCGTCGGACGCCATTACGGCCAACTGCGGCGATAACCTTGATCACATCGCTTATATACCCTAATACCACACACTCAAACAAATATCGAACTACAATATCTCACGTCAATCTCATTTTCTACAGGCAATACTTCATCTGGTCAAACCGTTTCACACATAACAATCCCAATACTTCAGTCGGGCTACATTTAAGCCCGTATGTTTAGACACTATCGTTATCCACCAGGTCCTCCCTGGTGGATGTTCTCGCCCGCATCCTGAAGCGGTCCGAAGATTTGGAGGAAAGTAGGCGTAGAAGGATTGGGAAGGAGTTAGTCTGTTCTTTTAAGCCAGCGACGGGGTTCCATGTGTATTCCGATTACCTTGGACGGCTTACCGGCTTTGCCCGTGAAGCCGTTCAAAAGCACATCAGTAGACATGCCGTTCACAATGTAAGTCACGATTCTGGCCGTTGGAGTGTCGGGTGTGTGCGGGCCTGTGCGGCTGTGGTAACCATGGGGATTAATCCAGCCTACACATGTCCCTCTTCCAAGCAGTGGCTGCTACCATGCAGCCACATTGTTGCCGTTGCCATTTTTATTAAGTACGACCTGTGCAGGCTTCCTGTTGGTCGTTGGGCAACGAAGACGGGCAGCTCGTTCACTCCTGTGCTGCCTGTACCAATAAGGGATACGGCGGTAGAAAAGTCGGCCAGAATTAGTCCTAGTGATAAGTTGTCTATAAGTGAGGAATTAGTGAAGGACATTGCCGTAGCGTTGAACAGTTTGGGGTGCACAAAGTTCACGGAACTGGTACCTCAAATGAGAAACTTGGCTCGAGTGTTAGATTCCGGAATGGATGTAGATTTTTTTTGTAGGGATAGGGCACAAAACATAAGCGTAGCATTAGGCAATGACACACTGGTTTATGAATTTATCAGCAGGGTTCCTAGGAACATCTTTCCCCGTAATCGACCTGTTGAACCAGTTCCGAGCACATCACACCACACGGCAGTCCAACCGTCTTCAAAACGTAAGGCTGCCTTGACCCTTAGAAATACCGATGATGCAGATTTGCAGATCATCGGTGACCCTCTGCAGCTTGTGCAATTCCGACAGCTGAAGACAACGACATCGGCGCAGTATCGACTACACGAGAAAAGGAAACGTTTCGACCTGGCGAATTCACCCATACGCCAGGACATTTGCAGCATCTCCCACATGGAAGACCCTTCCATGGGCTTGAACGAAACGACTAAATGGGTCCAATGCTGCAAATGCACTCGGTGGGCGCATTACCAATGTGCCAATTTTCAAAACGAAGAGAACTACTTTTGCGTACACTGCATGTCGCAGCCACGTAAGTGCCACACGTTTCTTCAGCACTGAATCACTTTTTTGCAGTTTGAAACCTGGAAGAGAGCGGAGGGAGGATACCCCTTCGGTCGAGTCTTGAGCGATTGACTCACTCGGTCGAGTTGTGAGGAAATTCATCAATCGTTAGATCACCTCAGAGGTGCGGAGCACAAACGTTTTCCAGCTGGAACTAGCCGGTTGGTTTTTGGCTCACCTCACGAACCTCTCTTAGTTCAAATAATTAAATAAACGATTCCAATTCACTTCCCCGAGTTTTCTTTCTTTTTCGGCACACGTCGCAACTTTTGGTTTGTTGCCCGTTCCGTAGGCCACTAGCTACGGGTGGTCCACAAGTTTAGTTGCAGCTGCGATTCCCGTATATATGCATAAATGGCAACCTAGGTGTGCTTATGAGTATAAGAATCACATATGTAAATATATATAAATATATATATATATATAGGTATATATATGTATATAAATATATATATATATATATGCATATATATACATGTATATAGACATATATATATACATGCATATAAATATATGCATATATGTATGTCTATATACGCATGCATACGTATTTATACACATGTATATATGTGTATACATAAACAGGTATATGCATATATATATATATCTGAATATAAATATATACACATGCATATGTATACATGAACATATATATACATATACACATATAAATATATATATGTTCATATGTATATACATAAACATATATATGCATATGTTTATGGATGTATATATATATAAACATATATATATATATATATACACGTATACATATGCATGTATATATATATATATATATTTATGCGTATATATATATATATGTATAAACATGTGCATGTTTATTTATACAGATATATACATATGTATAAATACGTATGCATGCGTATATAGACATGCAAATGTGCATATATTTATATGCATATATATATATCTATAGACATATATATACATATGCACATATATATATATATATTTATATGTATACTTATGCATATGTATATATATATATATGTATATATATATGTATATATATATATGCGTACGATCGCATATACGTTTACGGGAATTCAAACCTGGAAACAACATTCCCCTTTACTTTTCCAGGAAAATATCGCAATTCACTTTATCATTGACATTTAGTGGCTACCAACGTTGCACGTAACCGGTTATCGTGGGCTGTATCTTTGCAGTTATCGTGGACTGTACGATTCACCAAAATAGGTATTAGTTATCGCGTGTGTTCGAAAGCTGTGCCAAGAGTAGCGCTTTCGCGCGCCCGGATGTTCAGATTATACCCCAGCCGGATCGACCACCTGACCTTGAGTTTAAATTCACCGGGCGGTATCGCAGCAATTGACTTGAATGCCTTCTCTTATATTCATTCGCGTACGCATAATAGCACAGTCCCACTGTAACTTTCATTCCGCTTTCAACTGCACCGTTTGATCTTGCATTGCAGCATGCTTCGGGGTTATCCGAAATAAACTATTATTATTGCTTCGTCTCTATCAAGTTGCTCCGTCTTCAGCCGTATCGATTTGGTTCGGGCGTACAACCAGATCCCGGCAGCAGAGGCCGATATCCCTAAAGCCGCCGTCACTACGCCTTCCGGGCTGTTCGAGTTTCTGCGAATGCGGTTTGGACTCAGCAATGCAGCCCAGGCCTTTCAACGGTTCATGCACGGGGCAACTCGTGGTTTGGAAAATGTCTACGTATACCTGGGTGATATTTTGGTGGCGAGTTCTTCAGAGCAAGAGAACGCTACACATTAACGAGCACTTTTCGAACGCCTTAGCCAGCACGGCCTTCCGATCAATATCGCGAAATGCGAATTAGGCCGGTCTGATATCACTTTCATTGGACATTCTATCTCATCCTCGGGTATCCGCCCTCTGTCAGGTAAAGTTTCCCCTATTCGTGACTACCCTGAACCTCAATCTTTTCGCCAGTTGCGTCAGTTTGCCGGCCTGGTGAATTTCTACTGCCGATTTATTCCTCACTGTGCGCAAATGATGCAACCCATCACCGACCTGTTGCGCGGAGGTAAGCGGAAGTTGGTGTTTCTCGAAACGGCACAAGTCGCATTCGCCTTGGTCAAAGATGCTGTCGTCAATATAGCACTCCTTACACACCCCGACCCTTTGGCTCCTATTTCGGTAGTGACGGATGCCTCGGACACAGCGGTTGCAGCAGTACTGCAACAGTTCGTAGATGACTCTTGGCAACCTTTAGCATTCTTCTCCAAGCGCCTACAACCCGATGAATCTAGGTACAGCACATCTGGTAGGGAGTTATTAGTCACCTACTCAGGAATCCGTCATTTTTGACATGCACTTGAAGGCCGTTCGTTAATGGTATGCAGACCATAAGCCTCTGGTTTACGCACTGAAGTTAGCTTCCGATCGGTACTCACCACGCGAGATTTGCCACTTAGACTTTGTCTCACAGTTTACTGTGGACATACGACACGTCTCGGGGGTGCTCAATCCCGTGGACGACGCCTTATCACGCGTACATCAACTAATTCTGTCACCGACGCCTAACATCAACTTGGACGCAATGGCGCAGGCCCAAGCTATGGACCCTGACACCGAACAACTTCGACAAAACAGTACCCATCCCGAATTCCCAGAACACCATCGTGTGCGATGTGTCACAAGGTCACCCTAGACCGGTGGCTCCTGCTGCTCACCGTTATCCTACTTTCCTGATACTCCACAATCTAGCTCATCCGATTGTGACGGCCTCGAAAAAACTGATAACTGTTTGGCACAACGTGAGACAAGATGTCCGTCAATGGGCTTGTGCTTGTCTGCAGTGTCAACGTGTTAAGACCCAAAGGCACACTAAGGCGGCGTTAGCCAGGTTCCCAGAACCTGGAACACGTTTTCATCTTGTGCATGTCGACCTCGTAGGACTACTTCCATCTTTACTTGGGTACGTTTAGGTACTCACATGTGTGGATCGTTTTACTCGCTGGTCGCAGGCCATTCCTATCCCTCGTCCCACCTCGGAAGAGGCCGCGAAAGCTTTTCTGATCGGTTGGGTTAGTCATTTCGGTTGCCTGGCAATAGTGACCACCGATCGTGGTCCACACGTTGACGGCGCTTTCGGCAGCCTACTCTCTACGCTCGGTTGTCAACACGTTAAGACGACAGCTTACCACACTCAGGCCAATGGTATGGTTGAGCGTTCCCACCGGCAATTAAAAGCCGCCCTTCGAGCAAACGGTAACCCCCTTTGGAGTGAAACACTACCATTAGCACTCTTAAGCCTGCGTAGTACCGTTAAGGAGGAGTTACACACAACATCGGCCGTACTAGTATATAGCTGTACACTTCGTCTGCCTGGGGAGTTGGTAGCCCCCTCACCAACCGTTACTTTCGACTACGGTGACTATGCTCAGCGCCTTACGCAGCACATGCGAGTGCTCAAGGCCAGTCCGCCGCGTGAACAACAGTCTACAAGTTATGTCCCAACTGCGTTAGAAACCGCTACTCATGTATTCCTTCGCGTCGATCGTGTTCGATCACCACTACAAGCGCCATACACTGGCCCGTTTCGGGTGATAAAACGTAGAGCAAAAACCTTTATCATAGACATCAGCGGACGACACGACACCGTATCTATCGACCGTCTCAAGCCTGCCGTCATTGAGTGCAAGCCGCTCGGCCAATTTACACCCACTCAAGTCGCTCAGTCACCCGAATCGAGCGAGTTATTACTCGAACCACCCCCAATTACGCCTAGTGAGGACTCGGCAGCTAGTCCATCAGATTCTCCAACCGCACCTGCAACGCAAAGTAGCCGTCGCGGTCGCCAACTACGGAATTCAGTCCGCTTCGTCGATTTCGTGACGATTTTTACAACCGACTGTTAGCAATAAGTTGGGAAGTTCACCATGGATTTACCAACCAACAGGCCCGAGAAATTACGGTCGGTAGTTGTGATTTCATTTTCTTCTGGTCTCCTAGCGACTACAACAACACCAAACATCGTTCGTATGTTGTTTTTACGGTCCAACATCCGCCGGCGCCCTGAGGCGCTATTTTGTTCCAGTTTACCTTGCCCTCTCTCAGACAGACCTACACAGTCACATTGGCTTCATCCTTAGCCTGGCTGACTCCCGTGCACGTTCAAGGAGCCAACCGCTCACTGGACAACGGGACGATTGGTCAGCCTGGCACTGGAGACGGCAACTGGACGCCTTTTTGGATGGACTTGACGAGGCATTTTCCGGCTTGCATTCGTATGAGACCCGTGGGCGCCAAAACACAGTTGGACCGACGCACATTGGACCTCGAGAGTGCAGGCACCGTTAAATTCATCAGCAGTCATTCGACGTCACCAACAATATAACGGACAAGCTATGAGGAGTTCCTGGACAACCAATAATTCCGGCCCACCATCACGATCGAAGCCCAACTCCGTCGGACTTCTAGGAGGAGGCCCTTGTAGCGGTTGCCATCTTCGTTCATACTTTTACCACGTTCACTGTTTAACTGAACGCTGACTGCCAAGCGCGGTGGCCATTTGACCGTTGCTCTTGCGCACACTCTCACGCACGCTCCTAAATACACGCTAACCACTATCTCTCCCAGTCGCTTCCTAGTTCTCACGGGTCGTGGAGAATGCTGTTCTGGTTAACATATTTGTGCAGTGCTACACATTAGAGTAACGTGCAGGTGGTCCACGCAGTACAAAGGACCGAAGCACGCGTTTACTAAGGAAGCCGCGAAGCAAGGTCTAATCAACCTTACAAGGTTGTCACCAGCACTGACCGCTGTGCCTGTCAGTGCTGCGGGTGCTGCTGTAGTTGGTGGTCCTGGGACATTTTCCCGCTTAGTTCGTGGTACACTCAAGAGTTTTACAGATTTTTAAAATGATTTCCCGGATTTCAGAAGGCAAAATTAACTTCTTCTTTCCATGTCAGTGATAACGTAGCTTTCTTTGGCTATACAATTCACCAAAATGGATACCAGTTATTGCGCATGTTTGAAAGATGCTTCAGAAGTGGCGTTTTCCCGCACCCGTATGTTCGGTTCAACCCAAGTGCTGCAAAACGAAAACTGAAGTCGCACTCTTTTCAGTGGTCATGGTATCGCGTTAGAATTCAAAGTGTACTGACCACCCATTTCGTGGCGTGTTTGTTTTCGAACTAGTTCACGGACTCCTAATGTAGGTTCAAATGTTGCCGAGTCCTTGGGGGTTTCCCTTTTTTTAGGATTGCTAATAAACAGGAAATGAAATTCCCCAAGTAAGACTAGGACATGTAGATAATCTCCTTCAGAAAAAACCATTTAGTCTTATTGTGAACTGAGACTGCACGAAGGC
The DNA here is from genome assembly GCA_948099385.1 of Fasciola hepatica. NCBI lineage: Eukaryota > Metazoa > Platyhelminthes > Trematoda > Plagiorchiida > Fasciolidae > Fasciola > Fasciola hepatica. The sequence continues at coordinate 14,065,384 of CANUEZ040000182.1, forward strand.
TCAGATTCGTAGCAAGACCAAAATTGTTCTTTGTTCGGCAAACCATTTTTGAGTGATAGAGGACTACCAATCGCGGTCACTATTTAGCTTTTTTGCTTGCATGTTACTGTCGAGGGCTCCTGCAAGTACACACTTTACACTCTCTCTCATGATCGTCTTCACCTTTTCATGGATTGAGAGAACTGACCATTTGGCTATCGTGTTTGCATGAGTCAGGACTTCCGATTATTAACTTTGTTGGCATTCGTTCCAGTGTTTTACGGTTGAAATCCTGGAAGCAATTTTTTGCCCACAAGGTTACTAAGAAGGATAGCTCACTGACGCGCTTGACGCACTCAATCACGAGTTGGAAGATACATTGATAGCAGCCTGAAAACCGAAGCTGTGAGACAGGGTGATGCCTACAAACCTGCTGAGCAAAGGATGTTAGATGCTATATTGCTATATTACACTTTAATTTGCATACGGATACCTAGCCCGCAATTATAAATCCAGTTCTAAGCTCCATCAAGATAATGCTTACCCGCTTGACGTCACCTGACTTGGACACACTATTACGCCTGGGGCTCAGGGTATTGTGATAGGTCTCCACCATCAATCTGCTCCCCATACATTGCCTTATTTTTCTAAGCCACACTCACCCGCGACTAATCAGGAAGTTGTGTCACCCGGACCTACAACCAATTTTCTACCGAAGCCATTCCCTCCCTTATTTACCAGTTTCTGGTAAACTGAATGCTTTGATCTTTACAGTTCATCAGTTCTCATCTTCAGCTTGCGCCTTTCGACCGAAAATCGTTGGTTTGTCTGTCCTAATCAGCCGTTCCCACTGCACTAGCTAGCGGTCAACCTCCGCACGGCCAGTGGTGATACATTCCCACCAACTTCGTCGTGCCAGTGAAGTTGCCCTGCATATGAAAATCGGCGGTGCGTTCACCAGATGGCCCGCATACGTATTGGAACCCGTCCGACTCTGTTATTGGCCAGAGCAAGCTGTAAAGTGATAGCCCCAGGAATGCTGCCATTATCTGAGTGATTGCTCCATCCTATCTTTTTTCTTTCACTGCTTGTGGCAGCAACACCCCTGAGGGTTATGACATCTGGTCTGTAGCGGTCTCACATTAAGGGGAAACAGCCATCCCTATCAGTCTCGGACCCAATGGGCCACGTGTAAAGAAAGGCGGGTCAAGGAGAAAAGGGGAGTTTACCCTACGGCGTAAATTTGTTCTCCCTCTCCTCAATAAAAAAGAAATTCACTTCAGGCTGGGAAGATCTTGGGCTAATGCTCTCTGCCCCCTTCAATACAGATGGATTTCTGATAACGGCCTAGACCCGACCCTGCATATGGGAAACCCCACGCTTTCGAGTTAACCTGCAGTTCCTTTTGTCTAGACCAGTGTGGGGTGACAGCACGCCGTTCGAGCTCTCCACGTATACTTGCCGACCCCGCCCTACTCAGCTTCAACCCTTTTGGGTTCCCTGCAAAATCCTTAACCAGCTTGCTGATGTTTAATACAGTAGTCGATACGCGATCTGAATAGTTACATCATGCGACCTCTGCTCTGACGACACCCCGGCATTGATACGCCTACGCCTAACAGCTATGGACAAAGCCTCGCTTGTATTGGTTGTCGGAATGCAGTCATTGCACATTTATAATTTATTATCCACAAGTTTACTTTTTCTATCCCCTTTCGAGCCCAAGCACTAATAATGTTGTCCAAAGTCAGCGATGATTTGTCTGCTACCATGTAAACTCAGTTACAAAACCAAAATTCTTACTGACACTAATTCCATTAGTAAACTGTTGTTCCTTTAATGATAGGTGCTCACCTTCACTTAGTTCTCTTGTCTCGGGCTATAACCCAGTGGTCTCATCGCCTTTTTCTTGCACTCCTCCGTTACTCGAGTCCTACCGTGCTGATTACCACCCTTTAATAACCAAAACTCACCGGTCACCGTATTTGCTCATGGTTTGTTAGCACACCATCCCACCTAGCTAGCTTATGTATCTAATTACGTATTACCCCATGGAAAACCAGCACATTCGCATCCACATAGGAAGGCCTCGCCTTAGCCCTGTGCGTTCCCTTTTTCTTTTTATAATTTCTCCGCCCCCACTTACAGCCGGGTCAACAACCTGACTGCTGTCCTCTCTTTTCCCATTTCTGACCCCACCCTCTTCCACTGTTTTATTTTTGACCCTCAACTGAGCCCCTTTACTATTCTACCACCTATCAGCCTAACCATTTTGCACTCTGGCTAAGCATGCGCTTAATATTCCCATTATCAACTAAACGCCCTAAAAAAAGTACCAGCCTCCGCCCGTTAGTCCCTAGTAGATCGGCCCACTAGCCATCAAGTAGCATTAACACTAATTTCCGCTAAGATGTTAATCATAACCCCCAGCTAGAGCATTCTCCAGACTGCCACATTTCTCCTCTATTCCAGAATTCAGTGGTTACCAGGGTAGCCCGTCAACCAAATCGACGTTATCCCTTGATTACCTAACGGACTAAACGGTTTGATCGATCGGACTGGCCGTGGTTATACCTACACTCACACCTGACGAAGCTTTATATGGGGCATCTTACATGGCTAACCGGTGATCACAATCCCATAACCAGGATTACAATTATTCATGACAGTCTCACTGGACCGCCGGACGGATTCCTGACATCACCCATCAGCATTCATTTCCTGTACTCTACACGAATAATTCAATTCATTCTGCGTGCAGAACTGGAGTCTGGCCCCCGCGGTTACGTTCCGTACCCACTCGCCCTAGTTCGTCAGCCTAGCCCTTTTGGACTGCTGCCCTCATCTTGCACTAACTGCCATCAACGGCTACCAACGTCTTTGTGAAACAAAATACCAAACACTTGGTTATTTATTCTTTTATCACGTATGCAGAAAATCTCACTTTTACACTCAACTTCCTCTGTTCCATAGGGTCTGGCCTCTCCCAGTCACCGCAGTCCTCCTTTCTCTTCGCCACCTGTGCATACTTGCTTGGTTGCATCAGCAGCGTGTCACCAAGTGTTCCCTCGAAGGCTTGTTGAAACTCCCAGTTGTGCCCATCCACCATTCACGCTCCTAAAAAGCACACTGCAATCCTGGTGAGAGCTTCTGTCTCCATGTGGTTTTCTATATAATATCGGAATTACCTATACAGAAAGACCAATCTGGATATCCCATTCGACTCACTTGCATTTGTATCACAGGCAACCCCCACAATGAATTATCCAATGGAGGGTCAATCTTCTCTATTTCCTGTAGGCATCTCCAGCTGCATTTTGATAACACCATGTTAACTCTGTTTTTATTCTTCTTTTGGTAACAACCAATTTCTCAGTATTGATTCCTCAAAAATCCAGTTGGTGCCACACTGCGACTCCTTTTACACTTCCCGACTCTTCTTTGAATCTCTTTCACTCCACCGCTCTCTCCCTATCTTCATCGACTGCACACAAAATTCCATAGATCGCCGTGATCCATTCTGGACTACCGGACCCGTCGCAGACAGTTATCGGCATCCATAAGGCAAGTTGTGTTTTATTCTTGCATCAACTCCCTGTTCATGTAGTGCTGTCCGACACCAGTTGCTTTACGGGTTCTTGCAAACACTGCACTTTTACCCTTCTTCAGCATCGCTTTTTCTGCATTCCCACGTCCATCTCGCTAACCGCACCGTCCCCGTACCGAATTCGAAAGCGATTCGCAATGGCCGCGCTAACCGTCCCCTCTTTAGCTCACTTAAACACCGTCCAAGCTGATCGTTCTATTACTGCAATTGTGTGAACCATATTCTTCAAAATTGCGAATTCCCTACATAAATGTGAATTGCTGTGTTCTCTGATCATGCCTTGTGCACGTGTCTTGACCACGATCAAGAAATATACCATTATTATTATTATTATTATTATTATTATTATTATTATTATTATGACATTCAACTTTGCCCATTTGGTTACCAAACACTATTGTTTGGCTGCAGGCAGCACGCGCAATTTTGCAATATACCCTAACCACTCCCTGCCCAAAGATAGTGTTCCTCTTCTCATGAATCGTAGGAAACGTTGCTCTGGTGACCGTGGCGGCGTAGCGCGCGACACAGCTTTGAAGGTCAGGTGGTCTTAGCATGGCAGAGAAGAGCACCAAATGCAAGCACTTAGGGAAAAAGCACGGTAAGCTTTACAAAACCCCAGAATTGTACGGATCAGCCGCGGACCCACTTGACCACGTGTAGAGAAAGGCGGGTAAAGGGGAAATTGAAAGTTCACTTGGCTGTGTAGACCTGCTCTCTCTCCTCTGTAAAAAGGACGAAAAATACACTTTTGGCTAGGTAGGTCTGGAGCTGATGCTCTCTGCCCTCCTCAACAACAGGTATTATTCTGACAAAAACCTAGACCCGACCCTGCATACAGAAAACCCCCAGATTTTCAGATAGCCTTCAGTTCCTTTTGTCCTAACCCTCGCGGGGTGTCAGCACGCCACTCTTGCCAACCCCGCCTTTCTCAGCTTCAGTAATCTTGGGTTCCCTGCAAAACCCTTGACCAGCTTGCCGGTGTCTAATGCAGTAGTCAGTACACGGTTGGAATAGTTATTCCATGCGGCCTCTGCTCTGACGACACCCCGGCTTTGATACGTCCAGTGTTCACAGCTGTGAGTGAAACCTCGCCTGTATCGGCTGCGGGGATGAGGAACGGAGTCGTCGCACTTTCATTATTTACCATCCGCTAATTCACGTTTTCTATATTTTCCTCGAGCCCTAGTAAAGTAGCCCAAAGTCGGCCACGGTATGTCTGCCAAGTTGTCGAATCATTTACACAACCAAAGCGCTCATTGACGGGAGCTCCTTTAAAATCTGCTTTTTACTTTGGTGATGGGTGCTCACCTTCATTTGATTCTCCCGTCCCAGGTTATAACTTCTCTGCCTCACTGCCCCTTTCCCTACATTTTTCGTAGAGTCGACTCTTACCACGAAAATTAATATTCTCAGTAACCAATACCCATTGACCTGCGAGTATGCTCTTAGCTTGTTAAGACCCCGTTCTATCCGGCCTCTGTTTCTAATGACTCCATGGAAATTCAGCACGTTTGCATCCGCATGAAAAGACTCAACCTTAACTCCGAGCATTTTCTTATTTCTATTTCCGCCGTCCACATTCACAGCTGGTACAACGATCAGACTGCTGCATTCCTTTTTTTCTCATTCCTGTTTCTGATCTTACCCTTTTTATGGTTTTATTCTTGGTTCCCAAGTGGGTCCTTTCTCTCTTCTACCACCTACCAACTAAATTATTTTTTTTGCACCCTGGCCAAGCCAGCATTTAATATCTCCTTGTGTCTCTGTTATCACTGAACTACGGCAACAACTACCATGGTCCCAGCCCGTCAATCCTCCACTGACCAACCCTCTGGCAGTCACGTAACAGAACGATCATTGTCCGATTCCTAATAAGTCGACAACTATAACACCCTGTTGGACTATTCTCCGGACTGCCGAGCTCGTGATCCCTTCCAGATCGAACGTGGTACCCGGGTGGCCATCAGCCAAATGGAATTTACTCCCGGATCCCCGTGCGGACCAAATGGTTTGACCAATCGGGTTGACCATGGCTTCGGCCTATACTCACTCCTGCTGACATTAATTGGGGCGCCCCACCTGGCTGACCAGTGACCACCACCCTTTAGCCAGAGTTACTATCCGTCACGATAGCCCAACCGGACGGCCGAATGAATTCCTTTCACCGGTCATCACCTCTTACCCCATCAACACCCATCCCCCGTACTCCGTACAAACAGTTCAATACATTCTGCTTTGCCGTACCGAAATCAATGACTGGAATCTATCCCTCACCGTTGCTTTCCCAGCCTACGAACCCTATTTCGTCTGCCCAGCCCCTCCTTTGCCTGCCAACCTCACCATTCGCTACATGCCATCAGCAGCATCCAAGGTTTTTGAGAAACAAAGTGCCAACCACCTGTGGCTCATCAGAGCTCGGTCATTCATTCCTTTATCAAGTATACAGCATATCTTATCCCTGCACTCTACCACCTCCTGTCGTTCATTCGAGTCTGGCCTTCTCCCAGTCACGGCTGGGCTTCCCCTTCATTATCACACCTGCACATTTGCCTTGTCGCGTCTGCAGCATCTTCAGCCTCCAATAGACTGTTTCTTCAAAGGCTGCTTTTTGAAAGTCTCTGTTCTGCGTCCATACACCACTGATGCCCTTTAACAGTACACCGATTTCCTGATTAGGTTTTTGCCTTCATGTGAATTTCCATAGGGCAATAAAAATACCTATAAAAGAAGTCAATCTAAGTATCACATCCGACCCACTTGCTTCCTTATCACAGGCTCCGTCAGCGATTAGTTACCCAACGTTTAATAAATCTTCCCTATGTCCCTCTGGCATCCCTGACTGCACTTCGATAACCACATAGAGAGTGCACTTTTAGCGGTATAGCTGAAAGTTTCCGTTGTTGACCCTTTAGAAATCAAGCTGGTGCACTCTCACCTCGCTTTCTGAACGCCCTGATCTTGTTTGAATCTCCTTTTCACTCACCACCTTCATCAGTAACATTAGAGGTAGCCGAAAGTACCCTTGGAGGAAGCCACTGTGCAATTCCCCCATTGCTCAATAAGCTCAATTCCACTTTCACCCGGAAAACCCTCTGCTTTGTGCTTTGTGCCATCTACCTCTGTGTTTTCACCGTGAGCTGGAAAGATTCCACCCTTGCTTAGAGCGGTATGTGATTGAGAAAATCAGGTGCCCTTTGGAAATCCAGATAGCAAACTCCCATTCTCTCTCCCCGATCCACTCGACAGGTTACCTCACCCAAGAAACTCACATGGTTGGATAGATGAGAGCGCCTGTGCCAGAACCAAGCCGGTCGGTAGTCACCGGCTGGTTCCTCTCTAAAAGCCTAACTATTCTACCTCATAGTATTTGTAGCGTGCTACTTTTTCTATGTGGTACACTGAATTATTGTCAACAATATCTAAGACGACACTAGCAAAATAAGTTGGGCGGAGGAGCGTGCTGTGATAAAAAGGCCAAAAGGGTATGTACATTAGGAATTAAAATGAAACAAAAAGTGTGACTCAAACTCACAGTTGTTCAGTGTTCTTGTGATTAAGAAATGAGAGCCGAAGAACCAATGTCCGCCAATGTCTTCAGTTCAGTTCAGTCTGACAGACATCCGTTGAACAGAACGGGACGGTACTGAGCGAAATATCAAGAGACGCCGTGGGAGCCTCTAAAATGTTTTGTTTCTCACAGTCAGTTCTTACCGGTATAACTTCCAAGACACTTCAAATCAGAAGACGAGACGGTGCCAGAATGAAAGATTTATTGACAGCCTTTTTTGTATTGGGCGGTGATGATTAAAAAGCTGTGTATTTTACAATAAAATGTCGGTACAACAAAGGAGTGTTGCACCAAGGGACGTTGAAACTCATGGGAAAAGTCGGAAATGTACAGGTGCCTACACAACTCCCCGCCAGAGCGTTTTTTGTACAAAATGAATGCTCCATAGAAAAAGAGAAAGAGGAAACGGTTGGCGAAAGAAAACGTCAAATAACAAAGTCTTGAAATCTGACAGGATGTCGAACGTTTCTGCCGGAACGGCGGGTTACCAGGGATGGTTGTTGCTGTGGCGGTGCTGGCAGGTGTGGTGTGGTGTCTGGTGCGGTTATAGAGTGTGGATCATCAACAGGAATTGTTGGTGGTGTGTCTGTGGATGGTGATGGTGTCAGTGTTGCTGGTGATGGAGGTGCAACAAAATACGCGGGTTTCAATCTGTCAACGGAAACAGTGTCTGGCTCATCGGCTTTCTGAACCACGAAATATTTTTTTGCGCTACTGAGTACCTTAAAAGGACCGTCATACGGTGGTGTGAGTGGTTTGCAAACAGCATCGTTACGAATAAGAGCGAAAGTTGACGTATGTAGATCATTACGTACAAAAACGTGTTTGGATGACGAGCGAGTGGGTATAGGACGTAGATGTGACATAAGGTCTTTGAGTTGTTGGACAAACTGGGACGGGTTAGGACTGGCATCCGTGCTGGGTTGAACATACTCACCTGGAAGGCAAATAGTGGTACTAAAAACGAGTCCAGCTGACTTGCCGTGGAGGTCGTCTTTGAGTGATGACCGGAGACCCAGGAGAACTAGTGACAGATTGTCGCTCCAGCCATTCTGGTTTGGCTGTGATATCAGTGCTGCTTTGAGTTGACAATGTAGGTGTTCTACCATGCCATTAGACGAAGGATGGCACGCAGTTGTTGTGATGTGTTTGCAGCCAAGCAGTTTAGTAAACTCACGAAACATAATCAATTGGATGTGGCTGCCACGGTTTGTGGTGACGGTAGACGGTACACCAAATGTAGCAATCCAGTTTTGGAGTAGTACTTTCGCAATATTTTCTGCCGAGGTGTCGGAAATGGGTACTGCCACCGGCCAGCGTGTGAAATGATCAACAACGGTTGAAAGGTGGGTGTGTCCATTTGATGGTGGTAGTGGACCAACAAGATCGACGTGAACATGTGTGAAACCGATATCGGGAACGATGAATGTACTGGGAAGAGAAAATGTGTGGCGGTGGACTTTGTTTCTCTGACATTGTAAACACTGCTTAGTCCATAATGCAATGTCGGAATTCATACTGGGCCAAACAAATCTGGCAGAAATGAGTTTGCGAGATGCACGAATACCAGCATGAGAACAAGAATGAAAATGATGGAAAACGATCTTCCTGTAGGAAACTGGAACGAAAGGACGAGGGTGACCTGTAGACCAGTCACATAGGACTGTGCCATCGGCTGAAGGTAGGGGAGAATCCTTGAGCTGGAGTGTGGAGGATGTGCGCAGTTTGAGCAAAGATGGATCATCACGCTGGGGGTTTGCCAGTTCCGTAAGATCGAATTTAGTCTGCACCGTGTTAATGTCAGGTCTGGATAAAGCATCAGCCGCAGCATTATCAACTCCACGCACGTGGCGGATGTCTGTTGTGAACTGAGAAATATAATCCAAAAAACGGATATCTCTGGGTGAATGTCTGTCAGGCTTGGCATGAAGTGTGTGTGTCAGGGGTTTGTGGTCAGTGTGCACACGAAATTGTCGTCCTTCCAAAAGATGACGGAAATGACGGATGGACAAGTAAATAGCCAGGAGTCCACGAGAAAACGTGCTGTATCTTGTCTGTGCCGCCTGGAGTTTTTGCGAGAAGAACGCTAACGGTTGTAATTGATTGTCCACAATTTGGTGAAGCGCTGCACAGACTGCAGTATTTAATGCATCATCCGATAGGATTAATTCACTATTTGGATCCGAATGTGGATGGTGCAGCATGGTGGCATCCGCGAGAGCTTTTTTGGCTTTTGCGAAAGCCATCTCTGCCTCGGGAGCGAAATCGATCTTGTTGACTTTGGACTTGCAGCTTTTCTAGAAGTTTCCCCAGCCTAGAAGGAGTTGTCGTATGCTTTTGGAGTTGCCCTACTGTTTTGCAGAAGAAATTGTCTACCGCACGAAATTTCTACCGCTTTGGGAAATTTTGCACATCACTGGATACAGGTTAACGTGGAAGGACTGACAAAGTAACAGGCACACACTCACACTGACAGATTTCTTTATCTGAACGGTTTCTTACTTTGTGGCTCTACTTGTTCCGCCTGCTCACACCTTCCCCTGTCCCTTGTCTTTTTATACACACACGTAATCCCGCTGCGGAGTAGGAGTCTTTCCCCTATCCGAAAAATCGAGAAATATCTTTACGTTGTTACGAAACGTGGACCAGAGGCTTTAGAATCCATACTGGAATACGTTTTGACTAAACTTTGGAAAGTCCTAAACAAGTGGGCCTGAACTTAAGTCATTCATACTGGGGCCGTCGTAATTCCTCGAGTGGCACTTCCGCCCATAAATACACCTTTTTCTCCATACAGACAGTAAGTGCCCAATAATTTAACGTATCTCTTTCTTCCATGTATCATTATCATAAGCGTCTTTTTGCGGTCTCCCTACCCAGTACCGCATAGGGTATTACGTTGGATGTGCCACTGTACTTATGACTAGCCACGACCGCTAGCATGACCTAGAAAAGTCCGTTTTGACAGTCTCCCCGACAATCCTTAAGCTTTCATTGATGACCCTTAACTTTGGTTTCGCAAGCGGAAAGTACAGTTTGAAACACAGGATCACGACTGAGCGTACTCGTGTCTTGTGAACTATTGGCCGTCTTCCCAGTGATGAAGCTGCCCAGATACTCGGTGTGACTATCATTGACTATTCTCGCACAGCGGCAAGAGAAGCCGTAGTCTCTAGTCTTTTTTGCCGAATCATCCACATTGAAGCCGCAGATTCCAGGGATTGACTTAGATAGCAAAGGGCCCTCTGCCTTACTTAGAAGAATGCAGTGACTGACAGGGCGACTTTTCGAGCAAACGGTTCCAAAAAGGGTTACCGGTAAAAGGATCACCAACTAGCATTTGAACAACACTCGAGGCTTTGGGCCAACCTAATGTCACAGAAAAAGCAAAACGGGCGGAGATACTACTTTATGGTACCACCTAAAATTATTGTCTTAGCAAGCTCCAGTGGCCTCCAGAAAATAGCCCCCATTCTGAAGCCAACCAAGTGGCTACTTTTGGGCCGCCTTTCAGACCACGGCCCGCCCCCGGTTGTTCCCACAGTAAAGACCAGAAGTCATGTCCAAACTCAAACAAGACTGAACGGTTCAGAAGATCCCCCTGGAGGCCCCTTCAGTCCACATCGATCAGGGTGCTGTCGATAGTACAACACACTTCGGGACAAAGGTGCGAAGTTGCTAAGCCGGTTGCTTTTCTCCTGGTGCCTAACGAGAAACAAATGTCCGGACACTTTCTGACGACCCGCTTGGCTGGTAGCCATCATAGCAGTCATCTATTCTATATCCGAGGTTGTTTCCAGTAAACTTTCCAATAGACATCGATAAAACAGTTAGTCTCAATACAAAGGAAACAGGTGATGCCACCATTCCAAGAACCCAAACACTGCCTGCCACCAAAGGCTCTCCTATGGCCACTGTCGGCAACAAGCCCAGCTCGACCCAGGCCAGCCTCGCACCTGCTGGCTGTTTAGAGTGGCATATCTCCGGTAACCTATAAAAGATGTCAATTTCCTCGGCCTTGCCGACCTCCTAGTTTGAGCAAGATGCCGAAAAGTTTTCAGCTGACAGACCTCTCCCTTCGCGATCGGTTGGCATTCCCCTGTGAAACACAGGAAGCCCCTATAAATTTAAACTCAGGCGGAACACTCACACTCAGAACTCCCTTCGGCTTAGCCGGCAATGCCAATGATTCCGGACTCCTTTCCACAATGACTACTAAAGTCACCCAAAATTTGACTGTGCCATCCAGGTTGATTAAAATTTCCTCAAGGACTTGTCTTCATATACTTTCTGAATAACTTTGGACTGCCTCCTCTAGCTGCCTTCGTTCTGGCGCTGTTTTGTGGTCGGCAGTTAATCCACGCTTGGAGCGGTTACTTCTTCCTTTCACGGTCGCCTGAAAGGAAGACATAGAACGGGTGACGGCAGTTTAAAACCGTCCGTGGTACTGAGAGTTGTGGCGGTCAACATCATTAGCTACTCCATAGGGCTATGCTTAATCGCCCGGCACCAACCAAGGCAATATGTGGGAATAGCTGCAGGGCAACCAAGATGCAGCAAAGTAGCACATCCCCTGGACTACTACCCGTGAGATTTAAGGCAGAAAAAATGGAGACTGTCGGATATGCTTTTTTGACAATGGATCCGACACCATGCTCATATAGGCCGAGGTCATAAAACGCCTGGGTTAAGGTTCTCGGAACGGCCGGCTGACAATCAAGGCTATGTGGGGATCCAAGACAGCCAACGCCTCTAGTGATGCTTTTGAACTGATAGCACTGAATGGCACCTATTCAATCGGTATGGAGAAACCTGTAGTGGTCGAGTCGCTGCCCTTCTAAGTCAAATCTCGCAAATCGAGCAACGCGTAGTCAATTCAAACGAATCGCAAAACCAGAACAAGATTGATTCGTAGCTTCTACAATACTAAATTGAAATGCCCAAAGAATACAAATATATACGAACCTCAAGTATGCGGCCAAATAGGCTTCACAGTAAAACCCAAAGGTCCAAAGCCCCGTGGCTCAAGCACGATAGTCAGAAACGGTTCAAGGCCAAATTCAAATGTCTCACATGGATAAACAAACGTGAAAATGTGTGGTGTATGTGCGAGCTTTCTAAGATAATGTTAAATATAGTCAAATTCACAAAGCACGTTGAACATTTAGAAGGATTTTCAGTATTCGTTCCTCACACCGCCGGCCAAAATCCTTCCGCGAAAATGGTTGTCTGAGGTTCAGGAAGGGGTCGTGATTCTCACCCTATCTACCTTTAACTTATTGTTGGTGCCTGTGGTTACTAACTTCCTGTGTTATCTGAACGTGAAACAGGTTTTTGCCGTAGTCATCATCGCACAATCCATAAGGAATCAATTCCAATTCCCGCTGCACAACTTGAGATTGACATTCATCAGGAGACCGGCGCATATAGTCAGACGCACGATGAACATGGAGGCTTCGCAGAGTGAAGTGTTTCGCCGCACGAAATAAGTCTAAGCATCACAAGCAGTAACCCATTGCAGCAACTGGTTAGACTAATTTTGTTTACAAGCATGAGAGCAGAAGTTGAACGCAGGTGCAACGCCTAATGAGATATCGCGTAAAATTGACAGGTCACGAACCAGTGGAATTATATAAAATTAACGCACCAAATCTTCCGAAAGAAATGAAAACCGGTTTCTGATTATGAATAAATTTCGAAAACAAGTGTATGGCGGACAGTATCGAAATACACATGAACACGGAGATTGATCGAATACTGGCATCTATCAGAGTATTTCAAAGTTTTTCTGTGCACAAAATATGTGACAATCAATATTGTATAAAATGTAAATAAATGTTCTTCTTTAAAGATAATAATAGTTTCACAATGTGCTCACAGCTAGTATGCCTCACCTGAACTGTTCAAGTGGAATACTGGTGAATTTCTCCTCTTCGCCAATGTGCACGCTAGATAGAAACTGGAACTAAGTACATTTGCAACCTTTCAGAAAAAATGGGTCCAGTTGATTAGTTGTAGAGCATGAAATGCAATAAAGTGCTGAGTAACTCGGAGCGAGGCGATCTGCGAGCTACTTTGTCTTTTGTATGTGGTTTCGAGCTCGAATCATAAACATTTACCTCGCTGTTTCCTGCTACGAGTGGATTAACTCTCTGATGTCTCGAACACGTTCTTCGTTTCTTCCGTTTCCTGTAATGTAACACAACTGTAGGATCTGTCCAATAGGCAAGGCTCAATTCGGCGGTGGTGCAGTTCTCTTTTAGCATTTGTGCTACTTTAAAACCCAATACCAGTGCACTCGTTTTGAGCTCGTTTAGGGATACTGACTTCAGCTCAGCAATTTTTGTTTTGGCAAAAGGTACTTTGTTTCGCCGCCGGCCATGCAATTCCACCCAGGTACCGTAACCACTGTCACTGGGTCGGCAAATTTCAAGCTGCTTTGGGTGACCTGCTGGTGTCCTTTTTTGAGATATTCCAAAAGCCTCCGGGCAACTTCTCCTTTTCTCGATAGGTGAATTGACGGTGGTCTCTTGGGTATAGCAACTTCATGTTGCCCACTGTGACGTCCCGTCTTTGAATTCGCCATCGAAAGCACCGACTGATCCTTTGAGTGAACTTCGTTTTCCTGAGATGGACCGTTGGATTCAATATCGAAAGGCTGATTGTGTTCTACAGAGGCACTTCTCTCAGCAACATTTGAGCAATTTATTGATGCCGATTGTTGAAGTTCGCTCGTCAGGGGTCCGAGAAGTGCCCAGCCTAGTATCGTTCGCGTAGCAAATGGTTCTTTTCGATTGCTTATGCTCTGTTCAAGCACCCAGTGAGCCTCTGGTACATTGCATCCAATGAGTATGTCGACGTGAGGGCTAGACACTTCTTCGAACTCTATGTCCCTGAGATGAGACCATCTCTTGGCGATCGATCTAACAGAGTCGACTGGTCTCATTGGCAAGCTGTCTATTGCAAAAGCTTCCGGAATTTCTACGGTCCCCTCATCAGATAAAGACGTTAACTGCAGGGTCAGCCTCTTAGAATTGCTAACATGACCCCCTGCAATCGTGCTGATAGTGAGCGAGGTAGGCTCGTCTACTAGTTCACAGCTTTCTACAAGCTCGCGAGTAATCAGCGAGGTATCGGACCCCGTGTCCAAAAGTGCATTGACCCTCCTCAGTCCTTTAGGTGTCACGGTACCGACAGGTACGATGCCTAATCTTGCCGGTTTGAAATCATCATGTCCCGTTGAGCAGACAATTTTGGGTTCATCCGGCTGAATAGGTCTATTGTTGGGAAGGCCATGCAGTAACGAGTGATGATCACCCAAGCATCCGTCTTGGTTGCATTTCACTCTTAAGCTGCATTCAGAGGCTCAATGATAGTTGTTCAAACACAAAACATGAACCAATCCTTTTTACTGCGCACCACCGATCGGGTACACTCATCCCATGAAAGGTCGAACAATCTGGTAACCGATGCAGGGAGTTGCATAGCTTGCATTCAGCTGACCTCTCGGGTTCTTGACTTATCATGTGCATGTTAGCCAAAGACTGGGTTTGGTTACAGTCCTTCTCCACAATTTGAGATGTTGGTTCCCTTCGCGCTAGTCTGCAACTTTTGCGTACGATTTGTCCAAATCGACTGTTGGCGATACGGGATTGGCGACCTATGAACTCCGTCAAATCGTTGAACGTAGAATCCCGCTGAAGCATATTTATTTTTCAGCTTTCTCTGCCCATCGGTTCTGTAAATCAATAGATAGACATCGGACAATGCATTCCTGTGTGTGCAATGCATTCAGATCAGACTGGTATCCTGAGTGCTCCAGTGCTATACTGCAATTCTGCATTTTTATCACCAAACTCGACAGTGATTCGGCCTTGCCCTCAGTCCTTTTCGCCTCCAATGAAACACTATCAATTAGGCTTCTAGCCACCTTGAATGGTTGTCCAAACAAATCTTTCAGGATTCTGCGCGCCCTGATGTACCCCATCGGTGGATCAAGCATCACGCAGCCTTCGATAGCACTTTTGGCTCTCCCACGACAGCAATGTGATAAATACAAAAACCCTTGACCAGGATCTGCAACTTTGCACTCAACAAAATTTTCGAATTGTTTCATGAATATATAGTATTGCTCGGGGTGCCCGTCGAAGTGGGACAGCTCCACTCTCGGCAGGTCAAGAGCCAAAACCTCGGTAGTTTCAGGCTGTCTCAAGGGTTCATATTCGTCGATCACAGTGCCTTTTTAAAGTTGACATTGTGAACTACATGGACTCTTTGCTGGCTCTCTGAGACCAGTTCCTTGTGTAAGGGGCTCTGCTTCCTTTCTGGCTAACCACAGCTCGTTTTCTAATTCTATTACTCTCATTCTATAAGTACTAATATCGTCAAACGCATCGCGGTTAGAGATATATGACCTGGCACTGACAGAGCTAGTAAACTCAGCATTATCTAGAGAATCAATAACATCTCAACCATCCCTAGAGACTTGCCGAGTTATTTCCTGTTGTCTCAAAAGATCCTTGCTTCCTCGTCTGGGCATTTCCAATGAGTTTTCTTGTCCAGGTTCCACTTGAGTACTGTAAGTCAAATCTCGCAAATCGAGCAACGCGTAGCCAATTCAAACGAATCCCAAAACCAGAACAAGATTGATTCTTAGCTTCTACAATACTAAATTGAAATGCCCAAAGAATACAAATATATACGAACCTCAAGTATGCGGCCAAATAGGCTTCACAGTAAAACCCAAAGGTCCAAAGCCCCGTGGCTCAAGCACGACAGTCAGAAACGGTTCAAGGCCAAATTCAAATGTCTCACATGGATAAACAAAAGTGAAAATGTGTGGTGTATGAGCGAGCTTTCTAAGATAATGTTAAATATAGTCAAATTCACAAAGCACGTTGAACATTTAGAAGGATTTTCAGTATTCGTTCCTCACACCGCCGGCCAAAATCCTTCCGCGAAAATGGTTGTCTGAGGTTCAGGAAGGGGTCGTGATTCTCACCCTATCTACCTTTAACTTATTGTTGGTGCCTGTGGTTACTAACTTCCTGTGTTATCTGAACGTGAAACAGGTTTTTGCCGTAGTCATCATCGCACAATCCATAAGGAATCAATTCCAAATCCCGCTGCACAACTTGAGATTGACATTCATCAGGAGACCGGCGCATATAGTCAGACGCACGATGAACATGGAGGCTTCGCAGAGTGAAGTGTTTCGCCGCACGAAATAAGTCTAAGCATCACAAGCAGTAACCCATTGCAGCAACTGGTTAGACTAATTTTGTTTACAAGCATGAGAGCAGAAGTTGAACGCAGGTGCAACGCCTAATGAGATATCGCGTAAAATTGACAGGTCACGAACCAGTGGAATTATATAAAATTAACGCACCAAATCTTCCGAAAGAAATGAAAACCGGTTTCTGATTATGAATAAATTTCGAAAACAAGTGTATGGCGGACAGTATCGAAATACACATGAACACGGAGATTGATCGAATACTGGCATCTATCAGAGTATTTCAAAGTTTTTCTGTGCACAAAATATGTGACAATCAATATTGTATAAAATGTAAATAAATGTTCTTCTTTAAAGATAATAATAGTTTCACAATGTGCTCACAGCTAGTATGCCTCACCTGAACTGTTCAAGTGGAATACTGGTGA
The DNA here is from genome assembly GCA_948099385.1 of Fasciola hepatica. Lineage (NCBI taxonomy): Eukaryota > Metazoa > Platyhelminthes > Trematoda > Plagiorchiida > Fasciolidae > Fasciola > Fasciola hepatica. Next base: position 14,082,204 of record CANUEZ040000182.1, read on the forward strand.
ATTTCTCCTCTTCGCCAATGTGCACGCTAGATAGAAACTGGAACTAAGTACATTTGCAACCTTTCAGAAAAAATGGGTCCAGTTGATTAGTTGTAGAGCATGAAATGCAATAAAGTGCTGAGTAACTCGGAGCGAGGCGATCTGCGAGCTACTTTGTCTTTTGTATGTGGTTTCGAGCTCGAATCATAAACATTTACCTCGCTGTTTCCTGCTACGAGTGGATTAACTCTCTGATGTCTCGAACACGTTCTTCGTTTCTTCCGTTTCCTGTAATGTAACACAACTGTAGGATCTGTCCAATAGGCAAGGCTCAATTCGGCGGTGGTGCAGTTCTCTTTTAGCATTTGTGCTACTTTAAAACCCAATACCAGTGCACTCGTTTTGAGCTCGTTTAGGGATACTGACTTCAGCTCAGCAATTTTTGTTTTGGCAAAAGGTACTTTGTTTCGCCGCCGGCCATGCAATTCCACCCAGGTACCGTAACCACTGTCACTGGGTCGGCAAATTTCAAGCTGCTTTGGGTGACCTGCTGGTGTCCTTTTTTGAGATATTCCAAAAGCCTCCGGGCAACTTCTCCTTTTCTCGATAGGTGAATTGACGGTGGTCTCTTGGGTATAGCAACTTCATGTTGCCCACTGTGACGTCCCGTCTTTGAATTCGCCATCGAAAGCACCGACTGATCCTTTGAGTGAACTTCGTTTTCCTGAGATGGACCGTTGGATTCAATATCGAAAGGCTGATTGTGTTCTACAGAGGCACTTCTCTCAGCAACATTTGAGCAATTTATTGATGCCGATTGTTGAAGTTCGCTCGTCAGGGGTCCGAGAAGTGCCCAGCCTAGTATCGTTCGCGTAGCAAATGGTTCTTTTCGATTGCTTATGCTCTGTTCAAGCACCCAGTGAGCCTCTGGTACATTGCATCCAATGAGTATGTCGACGTGAGGGCTAGACACTTCTTCGAACTCTATGTCCCTGAGATGAGACCATCTCTTGGCGATCGATCTAACAGAGTCGACTGGTCTCATTGGCAAGCTGTCTATTGCAAAAGCTTCCGGAATTTCTACGGTCCCCTCATCAGATAAAGACGTTAACTGCAGGGTCAGCCTCTTAGAATTGCTAACATGACCCCCTGCAATCGTGCTGATAGTGAGCGAGGTAGGCTCGTCTACTAGTTCACAGCTTTCTACAAGCTCGCGAGTAATCAGCGAGGTATCGGACCCCGTGTCCAAAAGTGCATTGACCCTCCTCAGTCCTTTAGGTGTCACGGTACCGACAGGTACGATGCCTAATCTTGCCGGTTTGAAATCATCATGTCCCGTTGAGCAGACAATTTTGGGTTCATCCGGCTGAATAGGTCTATTGTTGGGAAGGCCATGCAGTAACGAGTGATGATCACCCAAGCATCCGTCTTGGTTGCATTTCACTCTTAAGCTGCATTCAGAGGCTCAATGATAGTTGTTCAAACACAAAACATGAACCAATCCTTTTTACTGCGCACCACCGATCGGGTACACTCATCCCATGAAAGGTCGAACAATCTGGTAACCGATGCAGGGAGTTGCATAGCTTGCATTCAGCTGACCTCTCGGGTTCTTGACTTATCATGTGCATGTTAGCCAAAGACTGGGTTTGGTTACAGTCCTTCTCCACAATTTGAGATGTTGGTTCCCTTCGCGCTAGTCTGCAACTTTTGCGTACGATTTGTCCAAATCGACTGTTGGCGATACGGGATTGGCGACCTATGAACTCCGTCAAATCGTTGAACGTAGAATCCCGCTGAAGCATATTTATTTTTCAGCTTTCTCTGCCCATCGGTTCTGTAAATCAATAGATAGACATCGGACAATGCATTCCTGTGTGTGCAATGCATTCAGATCAGACTGGTATCCTGAGTGCTCCAGTGCTATACTGCAATTCTGCATTTTTATCACCAAACTCGACAGTGATTCGGCCTTGCCCTCAGTCCTTTTCGCCTCCAATGAAACACTATCAATTAGGCTTCTAGCCACCTTGAATGGTTGTCCAAACAAATCTTTCAGGATTCTGCGCGCCCTGATGTACCCCATCGGTGGATCAAGCATCACGCAGCCTTCGATAGCACTTTTGGCTCTCCCACGACAGCAATGTGATAAATACAAAAACCTTTGACCAGGATCTGCAACTTTGCACTCAACAAAATTTTCGAATTGTTTCATGAATATATAGTATTGCTCGGGGTGCCCGTCGAAGTGGGACAGCTCCACTCTCGGCAGGTCAAGAGCCAAAACCTCGGTAGTTTCAGGCTGTCTCAAGGGTTCATATTCGTCGATCACAGTGCCTTTTTAAAGTTGACATTGTGAACTACATGGACTCTTTGCTGGCTCTCTGAGACCAGTTCCTTGTGTAAGGGGCTCTGCTTCCTTTCTGGCTAACCACAGCTCGTTTTCTAATTCTATTACTCTCATTCTATAAGTACTAATATCGTCAAACGCATCGCGGTTAGAGATATATGACCTGGCACTGACAGAGCTAGTAAACTCAGCATTATCTAGAGAATCAATAACATCTGAACCATCCCTAGAGACTTGCCGAGTTATTTCCTGTTGTCTCAAAAGATCCTTGCTTCCTCGTCTGGGCATTTCCAATGAGTTTTCTTGTCCAGGTTCCACTTGAGTACTGTAAGTCAAATCTCGCAAATCGAGCAACGCGTAGCCAATTCAAACGAATCCCAAAACCAGAACAAGATTGATTCTTAGCTTCTACAATACTAAATTGAAATGCCCAAAGAATACAAATATATACGAACCTCAAGTATGCGGCCAAATAGGCTTCACAGTAAAACCCAAAGGTCCAAAGCCCCGTGGCTCAAGCACGACAGTCAGAAACGGTTCAAGGCCAAATTCAAATGTCTCACATGGATAAACAAACGTGAAAATGTGTGGTGTATGAGCGAGCTTTCCAAGATAATGTTAAATATAGTCAAATTCACAAAGCACGTTGAACATTTAGAAGGATTTTCAGTATTCGTTCTTTACAGCCCGTGCCCAAGCCTAGTTCCAATGGTGAGTACTGAGGTTGGCTCCTCTTGGAGGACCTACTCGTCGAAACCGTAAATGAGGAAGTGATATTGCTTATTGGAGGTCACGTACTTGGGGCTTATTGGGCACCTGGTGACAGAGCTCGTTATCAGCCACCACCACAGCAGAAATGGTGCTGGCGGCGCCTCACAAGTGCAGGCCGCCATCTGGGAGAGTTATTGGACTATCAGTGGAGTGAGCTCAGTTAAACGGGTGATAGGACAACCTTCAACTTGTCTTTGGCTGTCCTCCGTAGCCTGCCAACATTTGATGGCTTCTCTTCCCCCTTTCTGTATGAAAGAGAGACGGCACTGATTTAAGTAGGTTGGAAAAGGCTACTTTGGTCCTATTCTCGTTAGTAGGAGCTGAGGGTTAGAAAAGAAGTACGTTTGTCTATTCACTTGACCACAAACTCGAGCCACTTGTTAAGAAAAGGGAGCCGGTTTGAGCGCCGATTATTTAATCATGTGATTAGTCCGAATTATTGATGGACGCGGAACACCAACGGAAACCTACTGAGACAACTAACCTAGTTTCGCGGCTGCAGTTACCGGGCTCCAGGGTACAGTAGGCTTTGGGTCGGACGGCACAATAACTATCAACTCACCAGTTAGGGCTTGAGTTTTCAAGGCAACCCCCAGCAATGAGCCACCGGGGAGCATATCGGGGATAAAGACCCGCTCAGTAGGCAGGTTGAACTCAGTGATCCATGAAGAACAGATGGTGAGCGAGGAGACACTAAGAACTTTCTCTGTCGAAGCTGAGAGTTTTGAACAGTTGACCAATGGTTCTCCTTTTGTCCGACTATCGGAGCAGCAGTTTACTACTGATAATGGCGACTGCGGTATATTGGGTGTTGTGAACATGAAAGAATACCTTTGTAGACGCTTGAAACAGGTCATCCACTTCTTAAATAATTTTGGGGCCGATGGGTGAAAGAAAACTGCCCGACTCTCCAGAGGGTACAAAAGTGGCTTTCTTAACATAGAAATCTCAGAAGAGGCAACATCGTGCTGATTGCTTCAGCAACATTCACTAGAGACAAGTGGCACACGGAGGTAGTTCAGAAAGCAAAGGTTGATGCAGAAGGATTCGTATGGACAGCCGTAGTCTGCAACAGAGGGGGAAAGCAGCAGGGAGATGAGAAAACTTTACCTCTTAGAGGATGACGACTAGAATTCGGGGGTAGTGAGCAAGGGTCTATGCAGGCTTACGGCCGTAGGTTCTCCGCACATGGTAGGAAAATAGCAGACGTAAGGATGTAAGTCCTGTGAGCTCCGGTGTCTCAGGAGCGTAAGTAGAATAGGGGAGCCGGGACTGTTCACCATCCGAAACTTCAATGAACAACAGAGAGAAATTCTGAGGTCAGTGTAACACCAATGTTGATTGAGAAATTCCCCAGTTGCCTGTCTTTATATATTTTCTGAATAATTTTGGACTGCCCTTTCCAACTGCATTCGATTTGGCACTGTTTTGTGGACGAAAGTTATTCCACTCTCGATGCACTCACTTTTACCTTTCATGTTCCTTCTTTCTCATCGAGAATACTTTGCGGATAATTGATAAGTAGTGAGTCTCACTGGCTACGAACCGCTTTGTTTTATTACAGCTTGGCTTCATTCCGTCGTTCCAATCGACTAATCATAGATTCCAAGCTAGCTTACCTTGATTTTTGAACGCAAAAATTGTTCTTTGGGTTTGATTAAGGGTGTAGAATTTAATCCTTTTATTTGAATATAAGACAAACACTTTCGGCTCATTCCCTTTAACCAACCGTTCTATTTGTACATAAATTCATCCTGTTTTGGCACTTGTTTGACTGGATAGTGACTGACTGACTGCAGAGATTTGGCCCTTACGTAATTGTATTTTCCACTTGCTAGCGGCATCTTGGAATTTGTAGTACAGTCGTGTTCTTGATTTTGTTCGGCATAGATTCGTACCACTTATAGCTTTGAGGCTGCACGGTGCTATCCAGAAAAAGTGAGGCTGATTATTCGGTGAATCGATCAGCGAATCGTTAATTAAGCTGCACCCATACCAAGGCCTGAGAATTTCAGCCCTTAAGGTTGTCAGCGGGAGCTTCCAACTCTCAGCCAACCCCATCTCTTGGCACCAGACAAGCTGCGCGTAGCACAGGCTGAATTCCAATACTTGCTCCACTTAGGCATTACACACCCGTCCAGCAGCCCTTAAGCTTCGTCCGTTTACGTGGTTCCTAACCTCAATGGCAACTAGCGTCCCTGTGGCGATCATGTGGCCCTCAATCAAGCCACGACCTCATATAGGTGCCCCAGTCCATATATTCACAATCTAACTTTTCTCCTATCCGGTTATTCTGGCTTCGGCCACATCGACCTGGTCAGAGTCTGCAAGATTTCACCTGTTTCCACGGCATATAACACCCCAGTTTGGCCGTCCCAGTGAAACTAATCACTGAGTTATTCTTCTGGACCCTCATCAAATGCGGCGTGCAGCTTTCGGCTTGAGCTTGTCTTCATTGCCAATCCGGTAAGATACATCGTTGCATTGGATCTACACCGGGCACCCTTCCCAAGCCAGACATTTTCCATCACGTAAATGTGGATTTCGTGAGGCCCCTTCAATCATCCAAAAGGGACGCTTACATCCTCACGTTTGTGGATGGCTTCACTCGCTGTCCACGGGTCACACCCATTCTTTATACTTCCGCATGGAAAGCTACAAAAGCTTTTCTAACTTGTTGGATAAATAATCTCGGCTGCCTTACTGTGGTGACCACTGACTTCAGTCCCCCATTTGGCGGTGCCTTCCACGAGCTACTGGGCATACAAGATTCCGGACACAACAAGACGAATGTCTGTCATCTTCAGGCTAAGGAAGCTGTAAAGTGATTCAACCGCCAACTGGAAGCTGCTATTTTTGCCCTGAACAACCGTTCTGGGAGAACAATTTTAGAGGTGGTTATCTTAGGACTGCGCAGCACTGTTAAGGATGACGTGCTTGTTACGACTACCAGGCGAGTTGGTTTCTCTACTAATGTTTGTGAGTTTTGACTGCAGAAGTTGCGAGAAAAGCTCGTCACGCCAAATGTCGGTGACGGAGCCCACCCGAAAACTGAAACCAGCCCTCGGCTTCTGCTCGTATACAAATCTCACTACCTTCAACCAGGAGTTTGCTCCAGTAAACACGGTGCGGTCACTAGAACAACTGGTCAGCTCTGGCCCGTTCCGCGTCATCCAGCGGAATGTATGCAAAAAGGTAGCGGCTGTTGGAGACATGGAAGAGACCATCAATGTACGGCGCACCAAACCAGCCTTTGTCGAGGGAGAACCCACCATGGACACCCCGCCCAAAGCTGGAGCCTGCTCATCACCTGCAGTTGATCTTTCTAGGTCCGCACCTACTGCTCTCAAAAACCACTCCTCATTACCGGTAGCAACACTGAACTCCACGGAGGATAGAGCTGCACCCGTCAACGGCAGAAATCGACGAAGCCGAGGGCTGCGACAACCAACCAGGATTGTGCAACCTGTAGCCGATTTGTGTATTTAAGTCCTCCCTATATATTTCTCTTGTATATGGTTTAGCAATGCATGACTGCGGGACATTGGGGTTTGTCACGACAAGAGTAACGGCAGACTGCATTATGCCAAAGTGCCCTTCTAAGTCAACTAGCCTTCCGCTCCCCTAGGTGCACCTTTCTTGCTTTTCTTGCCTTCTCGCTTGTTCCGAGGCACATAACCACAAGAGGTTCCAAGATTTTGACTGGCTCAAGCACAAAGCTCACTGGATCATTGCTGGACCCATTTTGTGCCTGATGCTCTCTCATTCAACCGAGAAGTAACAAAAACAGGCTAACAGAATTTAGGGTACGCCGACAATGACGAATCCCACAACACAGTCGTTACTTTGCAAAAATTGCAGGCAGGAATTACCGAAATTTTGCTCGCTGGTGAGGAGGACTCACATATGTGATCGATACACGGCAACCAGTGTGAGGCTTGGAGTACGGGTCGTTCTAACTTCGTCTTTGTGTTCGATCGCGGCGGGGGCATGAAAACTCCGCTTGCCATCGAAGCCGACTTGCGAACCACGGACGGAAGCTCAACTGCTTCGGCAATTTGGGAAATGACGTTTGTAGTTCTACTGATGTAACACATAGTTACAGGCATCAGAAAAATTTCCGGAAGACCACCTCAACTAATAGCTTTATATGCTCCACCCGTGTATACTCTGCGCGCACCGGCTTTCGAGTTTACCTCCCTTGCATGCTGCCGTGTATAAGCCTCATCGCGTCACCAAAGGAGTATCCTTGGCTACAGACTCTATAGGGAAGCAGGTCCGGACATAAATTAGGGTGAGCTAAAAGCAAAGTCAAGTGTTCAGCAATAAATCACCTGAGCCCTGCTGCTAGTGCACGTACTTAACCCAAATGAAACCTGGAACCTAATCGCACTTGTGTCAGGTAATACAGCACAAGTTTCACAAGGGAGCCGGAGCTATACACGGTCTTCTACTCCACATTGGGTTATTATCAGGAATTTCGTGATAAAAATACTGATAATGGTTTATTTCGGAGATGCACAAGGCATGCTAGAAGCATGATCAAGTTTTTACAAGCGATGGAATGGACCGAAAAAAATCGTGAATAAGTGGAAATTGACATAGAAAAAGTGTGATAGGTATGCTCAGGAGAGAGATAAAGTTATGATGAATGTATGCACACCAAAGAAAAATAGGGAGGGCCGAAAGGAGCCCAAAGTCAGATTCAAATGGCTGCCCGATGGATCTGATGTTCAAGGTCAGATGGAGAGTCCGACTGACACAAGTAGGGATATCTGAAAACGAACAGATATACATGGAAGGGGCTAGAAACTGATACAAGAGACTGTGGTAGTGGGATACGGTAGCGAAAAAAGAAGGAGCCATTGCTGGGGGCTAGATAGTGATGAGGCCTTGATACACTGCAGTAGGAGGTCAGTGGACAGGATATAAAAGTCATCGTAGAACAGGTAGCTAGCTATGGGAGAAGTAAAGGGTGGTACAAATGGCAGAAATGGTTCAGAGGGATTGGATGTGGTAGATGTGAGGCACAGATGTAGAAAGAATGGAAGCATATCATGAGGGTCAGCGGGATGATAGCATGAGAAATGGCCAACAAAATGGTGCAGGATGCAGAGCGATTGTACATATACATTGGTATATATATGCATATGAATAGATAAGCGAGGAGCATGAACAATAAGCAATGGAGTGCCAGGAGAAAAAAAGTATCAGTGGTTGGAATAGGTAGGTAGGGTTAGATCGAAATGTGTAGGATTGGCTTGGGAAAATTCAGATGATTTTTTTCGTGACGGGTCACATGGTGCGTCAACAGAGAGAGAAGACTAAAGAAGCACAGAAGCTATGCCGGCTGCAAAGAGCAGATCATAAATGAGGGAAGATGAAGGGTAGGACTGAACAGAACAGGTGGGAATGGGTCTAAATATTTGATCGATGCGGGTGCGAAATGTGGTGACGGACCAGGGGAATTTGTTGGTTGCTGATCAAACGACTTGGAACTGTAAGCAAACATCACGAAGTAGCGTTGTCTTTACAATCGGTGGAACATGGGAAAGCAGACGAAACTGAAAGGCACGCAGGAAATGCCTGTGGTGAGCAATATACGGAACAGGAGATGAGAGCAATGACCGAAGAGACAGGTGGGACACGACCAAACAGATCATTTTACCACAGGTAAAATACGAAAAAAAACAGAGAAGAAAGAAACAGAAGCACCAGGATAGGTAAACCAGAAATAGAACAAAAGGCCCGAGAAATGAATGCGTGACGGAGCTGGGGCAGCGGAACGGGAGAGCTGCGTGCCTGCAGTCAATTTAACAGGAGGATGGAGCAGGAGGATGCTAATCGGGGCACGGCCTAATAGAAAGAGCCACAGAGGAATCGCGGAGCCAAGAAAGGAAAATATGGCGGTGGTGATTAGGTAAGAAATGCGACTGTAAAAGATGCAAAGTTTGGAGCGAGGAGTTATAATATGAGGATTGGTCACGGGTGCGGGTGTGACTGGTACGTGATGGCGTTGGGCATGAGGAGGGAGAACAAGGAGAGATTTAAAAAACAACAGGCAGAGAAGTATAATAATGTTATCATTGGGCACTATGAGCACAGGGTGATACCAAGTGAATAGAGCCTGGAAGCTGGCAATGACGATAGGTGGAAAAAAGAAATATTGGCGGGCGTCGGCAGATAAGAGTGGTTGGGACGATAGTGACTCCATGCAATGAGAGGTGATACATTGAGGGGCGATATGAGTAAGGACAAAATGGGTAGGTGTGCATACCGTGGTAGAACGACAGAAATGGAAGGTGGTAACAGATGATAAGTAGTATAGGTGAGCGTAGCTCAGCGGAAAGAGGATGGTGCATATAATTTTCAACCGACAGTATTGTGTGCTGTAGTCCGAGGGTAGTTAAAGCGTGCGATCTGCAACCGGTGCTAGTGGGTGGGGATTGCCGTGAGCCGGACACCCAAAATGAAAAACACCTCACGGAATACAGAAGGTGAGATCCACCAGCCTAACTGGGTTGGCACGTCGTTGCAGACGGCCTGCATGGTGAGCAATACAGCATTGGGAACTGTTAAGTGTAACACGTGCGCGCCTAAAAGCGAACAGTGAGAAGCTCTGCGTTTACTAAGGGGGAGCTTATTCAAGATTTTGGGATGGGCTGACAGACAGAATTGAGAACCCGGCTGAGATTAGACCGAAGCAAGGGGAGAGAGAAGGCACGGTTTCGGACGGGGCAGGAGCAGGTGGCAGCGAATTAGATATGATAGGAGGTGTATGCCTGGTTATGGATTAGCTTAAATAGGAAAACCGGGTTGAGCCTCATGCAATGAATCCACAAGGCCCAATTGGTAGACATATACAGCGCTGGTGGTACTTTAGGGCTATGGATACGCCCAACAGCCTTTTGGTGAAAGTACGCCGTACGTTCCCAAGAGATACAACAGAGGAACGTGGCCAGAGGCTGGAGGTAATCGAACAACATTCTGGGAGCAGTTTCACATGTGAGGAATACACGGAGGGCGACTGGCCAGTAGAAGAAAGCATTATTCAATCAGGCCTAGGGTTTGCTTAGCTTTAGCGATCTGGAACGACGCCTGTTCTGAGAAGTTGGAGGAACAAGAGTAGCATGCGCCAAGGTCAATAATCGTGGGGTGTATGAGGATGTGTAGGCCTTTCAGACAAATTTGGCCGTGTGGTATAGTGCACTTGTAAGGCAGGAGGAAGACTTTCTCAGCAGAGAATTTCATGAACCACGAGAAGCACCAAGCTTGGAGAGAGAGCAAGTCACGCCATCTGTTTCACAGAGTCGCGGATAGGTCATTAGGGAGGGAGGAGTGCACCTTTTCTATACCATCGGCAAAAAGGAAAGGAATACGGTGGCGAATAAAAGAGAAAATGTCATTGATATAAATAAGGAATAGTAATAGGCCCAAGACACTGCCTTGGATGACACCGCTAGTAATGGGTTTGGCAAATAGGTGGACTTCAACGAGCACAGCTTGTGATCTGTGAGAGAGATGAGAGGATAGCCAGGAGAGAAGAGAGTCAGTAATACCTAGAGACCGGATTCTGGCTAACAGATGCATATTGGGAACACGGTCAAAGGCCTAAGACATGTCGAGGTACAGGAAGTTTGCAGGGTTGCCGGCTTTGGCAGCAGACGATAGGACATTGAGAAAGTCAAGCTGGCAGGAAGGGAGTTCAAGAAATCACGCTGACCAGGGTTCAGCGGGTTGTTGGATAAAAGGTGCTGAACAATGTTTTTTGATGATTCTGTCCATGATTTTGCGGACTTAGGGGGTGCGGTTAATAGGCCGACAGTTGTCTGGGTCGTGTAGTGCAACCTTTTTGAAGAGCGAAGTTATAACAAAGGTTTTCAATTGATGGAGGGCGACACTGCGAAGCATGGAAGTGGTTCATACATTAGGTAACAATAAGAGGAGGTCAGGGCCGCCAGGACGGAGGAGGGCCGGTGGTAGATCATCTGGGCTTGGTTTCGGAAAAGGCTTGATAGAGGAAGCTGATTTTTCAATCCCAAGATGGGTGAAGAGAATCGATAAAAGAGAGGCTGAGGTTCAAGAAAGGACTGTAGGAGGAGGAATACCAGGATAGTTTATAAGAGAGGAAGAGAAATGATCACCGAGTTCTTCAGAAATAAATGCTGGGGTATTATCGGTGGATGAGCCGAAGATGGGGAATTTGGGAGAGGTAAGATTGGAGTGATTGGACCTTTCACTAAGCAGGTTGGACAGGTGACAGTTTTGTTGGGGTGTGCCGGGGCGATGGCGTCTTTTCTTCTCAGATGCGAATCGGCCATGAGAGGCAGCTTCAGTTGCCGTTGGTTTATGCTCGTAAGAATAGTAAAGTCGCGTGATTTAGCGGAGGTAAGTTTCAGATTAGACAGCTTACCTTCTGAAACACGACAAGCATGAGCTGCTGGACTTGGGGCACGGATCGGCGCATGGGTTAACGGTACTAAAGCAGTGTAGGAGGATGTAGTAGGGAGACCTCACAACAGTGAGGGGGCCAGAGGAGAGAAGAAAGGTTTCCGATTTAGGGGAACGAAATATCACTGGTACTTGGGGCCAGTTAAATGATCGGTGGGAGGTTGGAACAGAGGGTGATGAGCGCATCGGACAGAAGCAGCTGAAGCAGCTGAACGTGCTTTTGACGGTACGGTGGTCACTACTGGGGAAGTGATCAGTATTCTGGGTGGTGATATCAGGAATATCAGTGGAGAATACTGGGTGCAAGATGTAGTTCCCCTTTGAAGGGCAGGAGACATCTTAAGTCCAGCCACCTATACGGACACAGGAAAGACAGGTGGAGAGGGCGGGAGGGCTAGTATAAGAAGACCAGCAGTTCAAAGCGAGGTTAAAGTCACCCGCAATAACTTCTGCACTGGCCGGATAGTCAAGTGCAGCACTAAAGACATCCAAGGCAGGGTTCATATTTGCAGGCTTCAAACCCGGGGGGAAGTAGAGGCATCCAGGAAGGAGGTTCTGGCCGGAGGCGTGGATAGATATCCGTAAAGAAACTTCAGTAAGGAGAAGAGAGGGTTGGTCAATAACCCTGGAGTGGATAGTGCATTTGAGGGGGGCTAAACCGCCCTCTCCGAGCCTTAACTGGCGGGTGTTCGAGAATCATTGACACCCAGCTATGCGAACAAGGTGAAGCGAGGCATCATCTGACAGCCAGAATTCAGTCACTAGTATGATGTCAGCGTTTGAGGTAAATGCCGAAGATCGCAGAAGCCATATTTTTCCAGCTATTGATCGAGCAGTAATAAGGACTGATGGGAAGGAGTTCAGTTTAGTTGGGCGGGGATCATTGATGCCAGGTGCAAGACTATTGGGATCGCTGTGATGACAGAAGTGTGGTCTCAGTGGGGAAAGGGCGTCAAAAGGAGTGGGAGGGCGGAGAATGTTGGATGGGAGACAGAAAGTAGGCAGAGCTTTAGCATGAGGAGCTGCCGATCCCTGTGGGTGATCAATTCGGTAGATGTGCAACAGACTGCTAATTTGGGAGGGAGGAATGTCACATGGTACAGGGAGAGGGGGTACGATATGGCAAAGTGAGAGGTTGGGGATATCTGTCGGAGCCGGGGGGGGGACGGGAGGGTGTGCGGGATATATGGTACTAAAAGGCATCACTTCGAGAGAACAGAGATCAGTGACTTAAGTCCGTGTACCATTATCGATGTAACGACCGGTCGTGTAAAGTCCCCCTAAAACTCTTGCGATTCAGTGTTTTTCTTAACATCACTCACTTGCTTACACTATTGGCGTGTCTTTACGAACTGTTTGTTTTTATGGACCAATTGTTGTTTGTTCGCGCCCAGAGCGCTTCTTTGTCATATACTTGCTCTGGACCTGCGTGACGCACGTGCTCTTTGCTCACAAGCTGCAATTCGGTTTCTCGTTGTTCAGTCCTTTTGATCTCATTATTGAGGTTTGTATCTTTTTGGTGTCCTTGTTCATTCAATAATCTAGTATCGTAGAATATCACGGATAATCGCCTTTTGATTTCGGGATCCGTTGCGAATTTGCCCACGCATTGCTCAAACGTGTGTTACAATCGATATGGTTCATAGGGCGATTAGCGATGTGGCCACAGGTGTGGAGGGCACCAGTAGGGAAAAAATGAGATATTGACGGCAGGTAACCTACCTATTGGCAAGAATCAGTATAAGACCGGTAGGTTGACTTGGAGGTGGAGGCTTGTGGTGAGTACCTAGGGGGTGTTATGGGGTGGGGGGCGGTAAGGGAGCTGCGAAATCCGGAGAGGTTTGGAGGCTCTTGAGGGGTATGGGAGCCGGTAAGTAGGAAGGGTGGATACGTGGGGCGAAGAGGCAGGATACAGGTACCAACCCGCCATACCTGCTAAGGTAGGCAAGTGGTACTTCGGGATTAGATAGGGGTTGGTAGAACGGGGCAGAGGGGAACAACGGGGGCATGCTGAGGCTGTAGTAAGGAGGGTTGGTGTCTTGGGTGCAATAAGAGATATAGGGTAGCAATAGTGATGGAGGATTAGCATGACCCATTCGATCACAGAGAGGGAAAGATTTGGAAGAGGGTGTGAGATAATGAAAGAGTGATTGGCCCTGGCATGGCTCTGAAGGTTACTCCTACTTATAGGGGCAATGACTTGAGGCGAATCTGGACGGTGGCTCAACTGGTTTCTACCTGCAGGGTCCGAGAGTGCGCCATAAACAAATGCCGGCTGAGAGTGGCGGCTAACGGTGGAGTAATTAGTTGAACAAGTGAGCACCTGGTAGGCGTATCAGGTAGGCTCACAGGAGGATTGGAGGGGAACTTATGAGGATAACTAAGAAGTGTTGCGGCTGAGCTAGCAGCGAGTGGGTAGTTTGTGAAGTCATCAGAATGAGAGCGATGGTTGGTAAAACATGTCAACGGCTCTGAAGACGGATGGTAAGTGGTACGGCGGGGACTGATGGTTGTACCAGGGTCTCGTGTTTGCTCTGAGGCTATGTTGGAGGAGGGGGGGGGTTATCACTGGAGCTGCTTGCCGCATGGGGCTTGTGGTCGAGAAGCGAGAGCCACGGGCGGTAGAAGCTATTAGTAGAGATGGTAAAAAAGGGCGTCTGTGTGGAAGTGGCCATATGGGTGAGGAATTGGGCATATCTTATTCGAAAGTTTGCTTGGAAGCCCAGAAATAGGAGTGCAAACGTCTTCAGTTATTTAGAGTTTTCTGAGAACGCTGGTTGACCAAGCCTTCCGATTCAGCTTTCTCACGTGGGCGAGAGATTATTTTATTGACCTAACGAAGCAAACAATCCCGTAAACGCCAAAAATCCCCTTAAATCTTTGGACACCGGAGGATCGGAGTTCGGAGCCAAAGGTAAAAGTTCTTCACGACAGGAGCTACCTAGCTGACAAGTGCGTGTGCCTTCGTGGGTAAGACCATAGTAGGTTGTGCTGCAGCGCCTGGGAGTGAAAGGATCAGGCTGTGTGAGGATTCGTGGCGCGTACCAGGGTTCCCCACTCTGGCCGCGTTTACTCCATCCTCAACCTCACGCATATGTGCTTTCCGGTGCCCCGAACATGCTCTCCAATTCTCGTTCACATTACCACTGTGAACACGAGCTCATCGGATTCTGCGCAGCTCGGTTATGAAAAGTTCTTTGTTGGTGACAGTGGAATTTTGAGGGTCCTGATAGTTACATTACCAATTTTACTGGGAAAAATTCAGGACCGTAAAATAGAAATCCCACGGATTTGCCATTGCTCCCATAACATAGGCTACCAGAAATTACAGACAGTAGATTAGGATTGTTAGCCCACCGGAAAAACAGAAACAGTGCTCCTCATATATATATAATGGTATATTTCTCGATCGTGGTCGAGACGCACGCGCAAGCGCATGATCATGGTGTACAACGTTACTCAGAACAATGAACTATACAGTTATTTCAAGAAGGCGAGTCGAAAACGTGAGAAGCAAAACAATATAGCTACAGATAGTTTGAATCGACCGAGGTGATAATGGTTTGCGCGGCAAATACGGTTTAGTTTCGAGTTCGAGTCGGTTGGTGGCGGCCCGTGGAAATACAAAATATGTCGTGGAAATATATCGCTAAGGATGCATTATAAACCAGAGTAGTGCAAGCTGTGGATAAAGGAGGCCTATTGAGGTTCTGTGCACGGAATAAGTTATGAACATGGAGAGATGAAAGAAATGGGAGTATACTCGTGAACTTTGTTGAGTATGAAGAGAACGGCTCTGTATGAAGACAATGGTGGATATTCCCGGTTATAAGAAACGGAGTGCGTCATGAAACGGGGAGACATGAGCAAACTTTGTGGGAGTGGCCTGGGAAACGATGATTGTGGAGGAAACAGCAATCCATATAAAAGGTGAGTTTAGGATCAGGACCAATAACCCGTATCATTCAGAAAAAAGGGAGCGCAACCTGAAGGCCTTGAATTGGTGAGAAGTCGATTTTAAGCGGGATGCCAATCGAAAGTAAAATGGAATTTCGCAAGTGAAAACTGAGTGAAAAACCTCCGCACAGGCTCGCGACTTATTGTTCTGTTACGCTGACAAAAATATATTGTCTTATTGATTCTCAGTGATATCAGTGTCATAATTGGGAACCACGGATGGGGGATAAGTGGACTCGCGTTCGGATGGCGTATCGAATTTTAATGAATAAAGGATTCCAGTGTTGCTTATTCAGGCTCTGTTATTGGATTGTTTCACGTGATACTAAGGTGACGTGTAGCATCCCGTGGGTATGGTTCATCAGGCGGGGTAAGGGACGTGTCAATCAATCAGTAGAAAGTGGCCTGTGAACAGTTATTTGTGAAGACTCCAGCAGTGACATCAGTAGTGAAGGTGTTGCGCCAGAAGACGCCTATCAATCTACTGGTAAGCAGTTGGGAGTGGTCAGGTCGTGTGGCTCGATTGCAATCCCGTTCCGTATAAAAGGTGCCATTTAGGCTTCTGTCGGTACAGGTCAAAGTGTGGGCATTGGTCACCGAAAGTGGAGCCCGGAAGTGGGCGACGTCAAATCTGAAATAAATGATGTTAGCAGTCTAGACGTGGTTCCAGCTGTTAGTTATTATTATAAATAGCGACAGTTAATAATGAGCTGGTTGGCTTTATGTGAGCCCTGAGTGGCACATTCTATACTCCGATCTGGGTTTTAGTCCGAGAGCTAAAGTAACGTCGGGTTGCAGGGGGTTGATAAGTACTACTACAGGCTAGCAAGATAGGTTGAAGCGGGTGGGCTGCTGCGTCTGCCATTGGACATCACAAAGGATGCCCGCTACAATGCTCCTTGAGCGGCAGGTAGACAAATTCTTACGAATCCCGAGACCAAAAGCAAGATTGATCAGTAACCTCTGCGATACTGAATTATTGAATGAACAACATCACCAGACATAAAATCCTCAAATGTGCGATCACACAGACCCACAAAAGAGAATCAGGTCCACGGCGTGCGAGAGACATGCACGTGAGTCCCGCAGGTCCAAGGTAGGATGTGACAAAGTAAAGAGTTGGAGGCGACTAAGCAAGGGTTAGTTCATGGAGACGTAGGTGGTACGAAACACTCGAACGATATATGTAAATGAGCTGTTCCACGAAACATGATATTATAGTGCCCATGAGTGGTCTTCCATCTGGGCACTTATTACAAAGGATCAATGAACGATTTCTGTTAAAACCAGGATTCGCGATCGAAAAATGCCCGCAGTTTTCCCAGCTCCTCTGGACGGAGAAGCGAGTGGCAAGGCGAGTAACATTTCCCTTCAGCAGTTGGTAATTGCAAGCAACCTCTCTACGGAACCCGGCACTTCCTTTAGAGTCATTACCCCCGAGAAACATTTCCAGAGATACCGGTCCCGACCGAAAGATTCTTCAAAGAGCAGCATTCTTCAGCGAGCGTAAGTTCCGTTGTCAACGAGAGGGTCGGCATGTGCACCATGAAAGAGGTACCACGAACTGTTTTTTAAGCGTTTTTTCCTCGTCGTACCGTCTGCAGTGCGAGATGATCCTCACGAAATATCGATGGTCAGTCATGCTCAAAGTCATGAAACTCTTGCTTGTACAGATGATGTGGCTAATAGTGTATGTGCTCCCTTTCTGCTGACATATAACTCGTGAGACCACGCACACCGACTGAGCAGTATAGTATCCATCCTTGTGTCGTTAGTACGGCGTAGGTTGCCTGACGGTTGCCCACTCTCTGGTCCAGCCTTCAATGTGCCTCTGGCAAGTCGCAGCCAATCAGAAGGTCTACTTCTTTGTCCTCCAAATCTACGGCGGTTACGTCCTGCAAACGGGAAAACCTAGAGGAAATTGTACTCACGGACTTTGGCGCTTGTATGGGGAGGTGGGCCAGTGGGAAAGCTCCTGTTGACTCCAACTCCTCACCAGTGTCCAGGGAGAAGATTTGCAATTTCAGCCAACCTTCATCTATCAAGTGGGTTCCGCCCACAATACTTACAGCAAGCTACGTTGGGCCTTTGGCGAGCCTGAGTTTTTCCGCTGACCGCTCGTTTACCAAAGTAGTTTCCAACTCGCTCTTGAGAATGGCTAGGTCTTCGGCAACTTTACAAAGGGTGTAAAGGAGTTCAGGAATCACCGTTATATGCATCAGCGTCCATGTTACGAACGACATTTTTCATTCGTGTACACTAGTTTTGCCAGAATTCCGATTGTTTGTTTTATTGCTCTAAATTTTTTTCACAAACTCAATTCCCACCGCTGCCTCAAGCGTAAGTCGTTCAGCTTGGACTTCGTTGTGACTGTATTTGGTAATCTCGTCTTCTGTATCTAACCTTTTGCTATAATTCAGCTACAGTTGTTGACTTGTTGTTCAATATGGAGCGCAATAGCCCAGAAGAAACCTCATTGAGGTTTGATTACTGTAAAATTAATTAGTTCGTTTTATAAAGTACCGTAGCTACTTGGAATCGACCTTGTTATGAATTGTGTCGAAATTGGTTGCCACGCGTCGCTCGAACGTTCCGGTGGCTAGATTTTACTTTACACTTCGTCAATAGGTATAGTTGCTCGAATCCATTGAAGTTGATGTGCTTGATGTGCAACTGTGTTTTAATAGAGTGACTGAGTGCTGGGGGGCTCGGAGCTCAAATTTCGCTGAAATACCAACGGCAGCTTCGACAGAAGTCTAGTGTGATTTCAGGTGCCGGAAAAAAATCATTGGATTTGTCCGTGTATCTAGACCCAGCTCTATCGTGGGAACGCCAGACCAAGCACCGAATAAACTGATAAAGCAGAGGAGGTAACAACTCACAGCGAGGTACGGGTAGGTACCTAAGTGAAGTGATCCAGTAGAGAAGCGTTATATGCTTCATACACAGAGTGGCTAAGGGTAGTTTTAGGTAGGTTTGAACCGAAGATTCTTTGAAAAGGCTCATGGTTACATTTCGCGATGACGAAATGGGAATTCACAGTTGGGCGGCGCAACTAGCAGCTCTGAGAGTACAATGCTATGACTTAAATAAAAAATGCCCGCCGGAAATATCACAAAACTGAGCCCAAGAGATGGAAAATCAAAAAACGGGACAACCTGACTTCTACGTCTAGATGACCTTGACTTGCTACAACACTGAACTAGACGGGAATCGTGGATATTTTTCGATGAACCATGAACAACAACATCGTCTTGGTAGAATTAAACTCCATCGACACCGGCTGTAATTAAATGGCGGGACCTTTGGAATACAGCAGGCTACACATGCGAACCAAAAGGGTAAGGAATTTTCGATGACTGGAAACGGCGTTCTTTTGTGTCAATTTATTACATCCTCGAATGTTTTAACCCAACGATTGGCCGGAGTACAATTTTGAATTGAGTTTCACTCTGACCGATGTTCTCATTACCTCAATGCGTTTAGTTCGGGTAGGAGCATTTACCACTTTTGCTGCGATAGTACTAGTTCTCCAGTGCAAGTACCGACCATAACATTTATCGTCGCGGTCAGTTCCCATCATAAGCGTCTGTAATATGGAGGCTTGGAATGTCCACAGGAGATTAAACATTACATCGAAGGCTTTGAAGTGTGGCGTTTGACCCGGAAACCCCTGGACTTCGAGAAAGCCGCGCATTTCTTGACAGTCCTTGGAAAAGATACATAATCCCTCCTGAAGAATCGGGATATTCCGAGTTCCACCGTACCTCTGCCCTGCGAATCTTTGGAGGCGTTGCTCCTGTGGCATTTTAAACCTGGGGCTTTCAAAACTGCTGAAAGCGCATAGTTTCACTCAGTGATGAGAGGCGCTATCATTCTGTACGGGATTTTGTTTTGCAGTTGCGAACACAGGCAACCACATGCAACTTCGGTGATTAACTCGAGGTGCAGATGCGAGACAGATCAATGGCTGTTATCAACTGTCCTGAGTTGAAACAAGGACTTGTCCCCCACGAATGTACTCTCCAATCCACCGAATTTCCTTGTCAGCAACATCAAGACGTTCGTAACGCCATTAGTTTCGGGACCCTAGTTTTTTTCAGCGCGAAAAATTCGAAGTTCTGTCCAAATCCGCCATCAAGTCTAAAGAAGCACCTTCCTCTAGGCAGTCATTTCTGCAGAAATTCTCACTCCCGACCAGTTCGGTCAAACAAGCAGTGGAATACTTGCACGTCTTGTGGCCAAACGACCCTCAATTGATCTGTAGATTTCCTAACGCGAAGTGTCATTATTGTGGTGAGGTGGGTCATAGTCAGTCCGTGTGCAGAAGTAGAAAGACATGTTTTATGGAGCTTCCTTCCGAAACTTCTCAGTTACCTTCATTTTTTCGGTTTCTAGCTTTATCTGTGGTTAGCTCAGAAAACCCTAGTCATATTACTCGCTCGTTTATTGGTATTCGTTCTTCTCGACGTTTGTTCATCACGGACACCGGCGGTGTTGAATCATTTGTTTCTCAGAAGATTTTCAGAAGATAATTCCTCCTATACAGCTCCAAGACACATCCATTTCAGTTAAATGTATTACTGGTCAACCGCTGCATGTATAGTATAGTATATTTCTTGACCGTGGTCAATACACATGCACAAGGCAAGATCAGAGTATACAGCAGTACATGTCAATGTGAGGCATTCACAGATTCTAAATTTATAAATCACACAGCAACCGAAATACACCAGTAAAGTCATGTAGTGTTTGAGTGAACAAAAGTGGTTATGGTTGAGGCGGGAATTCCAAATCGGTTTCGAAATCGCTGGAGGGCGGTGTGGATGGCTGAACAGTCGTGGGGTTGCTGATATAAGCGACAAATGAACGGTCACTAACGAGTAACCGGGCGGAAGAGATGCCAAAGAACATTGTTAGAGGTAAAGCAAGCGTGGGGCTTTCAAAGTGCAGTCAGAGATACCAGCGGAATATTGGACACTGATCCGGCATTGGGTAACTAATTGTGGAGGAGGCATGTGAAATAAAGGCAAGTGAGTCAAAGGTGATAATAAAACAGACCTTTTGTGCAGGTGATTACAGTGTCATATGGAAATTCAAATGAAGGCGAAAAGCTTCGCAGGGACTTCAGTGAACTTGGCATGTGAATTGTGTGTTAACCACAACCAATTTCTTGTAATTGACACGGATCTTTCCACCATGGGTTTGAATTGCGTGAGTTGTATGTGTTTTTTATTGAACTTTCTGTCAGGTTCTCAACGGTCGTGCATCTGGCGTTAAGTTCTTGATTGTTCTTAAGTTTCTGGTGGTATCAAGATGGCTTCTATGCATTTCCATATAACCGGCTTTCCTACTTTTACGGAAAGCCGCGTTATTCTTTTCGGACTTCATGAGCCCGTGGAAAAGATGTTGGATTATTTGGTTCATGAGGAAGTATTGACACCGGTGAAATCTTCAGCGTGGGCCATCCCGATTGTGACTCCCTCAAAACGCGATGGCAAAACTCCCAGAATCTGTGGAGATTACTGTGTCACCTTGAACAAGCTGCTGAAACAGGGCAGTTGTGCCACTCTCAAACCAGAGGACGGCCTCCATAAACATCATAATTCTAAGTTTTGTTCTAAACTTGACCTGAAGGATGCATCTTTACAGATTCCGCTTGACGTGCAGTACCATGAATTAGCCATCATTATTGCGCACCTTGTATCATTATACTTTTCTACCCTTTAGCCTTAGCGTCTTACCTTGCTATTTTTCAAGACATTATCAGTTCTCTGGTTTCTGACCTAAAAGATATGTGTGCTTGCCAAGATGACAGTGTTTTATACGCACCCACCAAATAAGTGCATGATGATTGTTTTCATTTGCTGCTGGACGAATTCCAGAAGAGTAATGTAAACGCCAACCCTAATAGGTGTTTTTTTCCACTTCTGAATTTACTTTTTCATGTTGTTCGGTTGACGCTCACGGTTTTTGCCCTGACCCCAACCGTTTTGATCCGTTGTCCGACGCGTCCCCTCCAAGATCATTTGCTGAATTACATCCTCTACTAGTGTAACAGGGAATGCTGGGGCAAGGGAACGGCGTAAACATCAAGGCGAACGAACGAACCAAACGAGGGCCACAGACAAAAGAACAGGTGGCGAATATGTCGGAGGCGTCCCGAAGCAGGCAAAAGGAGGCATACCGACGACCAGAGAGGAAGCAGCGGGATCTCCGGCAACCAGCAAGATAGCTCAAGTGAAGGGCTGCCGATTGAGCCGTCAACTGAGACAGTCGGACCAACCGAAGGGAAATGACGGTCAAGAGAAGCAAGCCATCGGCCACAGGCAACTGGACAGAACGCAACCGAATCGCTCAAGCAGCGGCAATAGCAATCTTGGTGCTGCGCAGTCTGGAAAAAGGCCTATATAATTGACTGTATGTGTTCCATGACTTGACTTGTGTGACCGTGGGAATACAAGTATCCTGCCGTGCGTTGTCGTTCTTGTTACATTGGTGCCGTGACCAAGCTCACGTGATGAAGTTTCCCTGGCCTGTTGCGTTCGCGGATGGGGATGTGGAGGAATGGATCACGGATTTTGAAAGGATAGCGGCATGCAACGGAGTAAAAGGAGACACACCTTTGTTGGCGGCGCTTGGGGCACTGCTGACTGGGCGTGCCAAGGCGGTGTATGATCTGAAGATGGGGGGAAAAACAAGCCCCACTTATCGGGAGGTCCGTGCGGGGCTGGTGAAGGAGTTCACACAGGAAGGTGATCGGCAGAAAGCAATGGACCGATTCAATACGGCCCGTTATGACAGCACCCAAGACCCAGTCGTTCATTATCAGTACCTGTTGCGCCAACTATCGATCGGGCTGCCCGGGGCAAGTGGCGTAACTAGGGAACGCCTTGTTTGCGATCGTTTCGTTCAAAGCATGGCCCCGGATGTCCAAGGCAGGTTGAGAATGGCGATTGCGTGCGGCGTGAATGATACAGAACGCCTGTGTATGATTGATCGTGCAGCCCAAGAAGAAGTGACAGTTTCCCGATTAGAGTAATCGGATTTGGAGTCCACGTTGCAGAAGATGAGCGAGGAAATCGCACAATTAAAACTGGAACTCAATCGACAAACACAACGCAATAATGACGCAATGACGCATGGAACACGAAGGAGGTGTTTTGCATGTGGCAAGGTAGGACATTTCGCCCGATTTTGTCCAGAAAAACGCTTCTCGTCTTGCCTTTCTTTATCCACATTCAAGTCGAGGGGGGTGCCTATGGTTGAGATCAGAATTGGGGGCGAACGTGAAATGGCAGTCGTAGATACGGGGGCTGGGGTATCTGTGACCCCTCGCTTCGAGGGAATCGTAGTGAGGCCATGCGAAATACGAGTGCGTGCAGTCGGAGGAGAGGCTCTGAGAGTAGCGGGAAAGCAGCAGCTAACGGTTCAGATCGGCGACGTTCGTGTGACGCATGAGATGTTACTGGTTGAAGGGGTCGCCGAGACAATCGTAGGGGTTGATCTGTTGGAACGCGTAGGAGCAAAAATTGATTTCGAAGCTCATCGAATGCGGGTTGGGGAGAAGGATGTCGAGCTGCAATCCCGTTGGGGCCGGCTGAACCGCGTTGGTATCGTAAAAACTTCCTCGGTTCCAGGTTGTCCAGTCCCGTGTGTCAGACAGTGTCTCGAGAGGTATGCGGAGTTGTTTTCGACACCAAATGATGAGTACGGCTTTTGCGATTGGCAAGAACACAGGATCAATTTGGTGCCGGGTGCGGTGTGCAAACCAGTGTATCGGAGGCTGCCGCGGAAAGTCGTACCGGAAGTTGAGAAGCAGGTTCGTGACATGCTGTCGAAGGGAATAATTCAGGAAAGCACTGGCCCGTATTCCTCACCAGTGTTGTTAACGCGGAAATCGGATGGGACGTATAGATTTTGCGTTGACTTCCGGGAACTCAACCGCGTCACAATCAAGGATGCGTTCCCAATGCCACTAACCGAGGAGATATTTGAGCAGCTTCATGACGCGAAGGTGCTGTCGTTAAACGACTTGAGGTCGGGCTATTGGCAGCTGCCGGTGCTCGTGAGCGACAGAGAGAAAACAGCGTTCTGTGTCAACGGGAAGCAGTATGAGTTCCTGCGGATGCCTTTTGGGTTGTGTAACGCACCGGCTACTTTCAGGCGTTTGCTGCTCCAGGTACTGGAGAACCTGGATGGTGTTGTGGTGTATGGGGATGATATTGTGGTATTTTCAAGGACAATTGACGGGCATGTGTCCAGATTAAGCGCAGTCCTAGAGAGAATCAAATCGGCGGGCTTGAAGTTGAGTGCAAAGAAGTGCCAGATAGCGCGTGACAAAATCGTTTGTTTGGGACATATTGTTGGAGGAGGAAAACTGCAACCCCTACCCGAGAAAGCGGAGACAATTAGGGGCTTCCCCTCGCCAAAATCAAAGCGCCAACTAAGATCCTTCCTTGGCTTGGTCGGCTATGACTCCAAGTTTGTGCCAAATTTTGCCCAGAAAGCTGGTGTCCTGTTTCAACTACTGAGGAAGGATAAGAAATTCGAGTGGACGTCAGATACGGAGGCGGCGTTCAGGAAACTCAAGGAAAGTGCAACAAACCCTCGAAACTGTTTGACAATACCAAAGCCGCATGAGAAATTCACCGTAGCTGTGGATGCCAGTGACGTCGGAATTGGCGCAGTATTGTCACAACCGTCTGGAGTGATCGAGTACGCCAGCCGACTACTCACAAGTGCCGAGAGGAAATACTCCACCACGGAAAGGGAATGCTTAGCAATCGTGTGGGCACTGGAAAAGTGGAGAACATATCTGATTGCTACGAACTTCTGTATCAAAACAGATCACAAGCCATTGACGTGGTTGATGACAACAAGAGATCCAGGAGGGAGGTTGGCGCGGTGGGCATACCGCCTGCAGGAATTCACCTTTACAATCAAGCATGTTAACGGACGAGAAAACGAAATACCTGACGCATTATCCCGCCCGATCCCAGACGACCAACTGCCGGCGGAGGCGATCCCAGTGAATCGGCTAATGTCAAATGAGGGTGTTTTCAGCCACCAAAGAAATGACAGTCTGGTGCGGACGGTTTGTTCACATCTTCAAGCCAAAACAAGACCAGAAGGGAGCTCACCTGCACTGCGCGACCTACTGAAAATTTGGGAGCGATTGCATGCGGAAGATGGCAAGCTGTTCGTTGACGTTGATGTGCGACAGGGTCTGCGGCCCAGACGACTGCCTTTTGTTCCCGAGGCCGTACGTGAAGAGGCAATACAGCTAGCGCACGACAGTGCTCACATAGGACAACAACGAGTCTTCGAATTGTTGCGGCGCAGAGTCTTCTGGCCCACGATGCGGCACGACGTTGACGACTACATACGAACTTGCCCTGATTGTCAACGGAACCGAGAGCACGCAACAGCTACACCGCCAATGCAGCCCATAGAAGCACAACGAGTCTTTCAAAGCTGGGGTTTGGACATTTTTGGTCCTTTACCTGTGAGTGTCACTGGAAACCGGTACATCATGACAATGGTTGACCACGTGTCTCGCTGGGTGGAAGCAATCCCGATACCGGATCAAACAGGCGATACGGTCTCTCGAGTGTTTGTCGATAATGTGGTGGCGCGATTTGGTGTACCAGAAACGGTCATCACTGACCAGGGTCCCTGCTTCGAATCAAAGAAATTTCGAGACATGTTGGAACAATGGAGGATCCGGCGAATACGAACGTCGCCTTACCACCCCCAGGCAAACGGAATGACGGAAAGATTCAACAGAACGCTGAAGGAGTGGCTAAATAACCATGGAAGTGATTGGCAAGAAGGACTGTCGGAGATATTACTCAGTTACCGCGCAACGAACCATTCAACGACGGGGACGACACCGTTTGAACTGGTTTTTGGGCAGGAACCTAAAACGCGACTGGATGTGTGGCTCAACATGAAGAATGATAAACCTCTGACAACCCGCGAGCGGAGGCATCTAGAGAAAGTGGCCGTACAACAGACAAGAATTGCTCAGAGTCGTAACAAGGCAAGGTACGATAGACGGAACCAAACACAGAAATGGGATCCGTTCATGTCCGGACAGCTGGTAAAGGTAAGGAATCGTAACAGACCCGCAGTGGCCGGTCCGGGGGCTAGCAAGTTCCACAAACGATGGAGTGGACCCTACACCGTATTGGAGAGGAAGAATTCCAGTTTCAAAATCGATCAAGGACCACAAGGCAAATGGGTTAACGGATGCGACTTGGCACCCTGGCACGTCCGGACCGAATGTTTTAAAGGAAGGGCGAGTGTAACAGGGAATGCTGGGGCGAGGGAACGGCGTAAACATCAAGGCGAACGAACGAACCAAACGAGGGCCACAGACAAAAGAACAGGTGGCGAATATGTCGGAGGCGTCCCGAAGCAGGCAAAAGGAGGCATACCGACGACCAGAGAGGAAGCAGCGGGATCTCCGGCAACCAGCAAGATAGCTCAAGTGAAGGGCTGCCGATTGAGCCGTCAACTGAGACAGTCGGACCAACCGAAGGGAAATGACGGTCAAGAGAAGCAAGCCATCGGCCACAGGCAACTGGACAGAACGCAACCGAATCGCTCAAGCAGCGGCAATAGCAATCTTGGTGCTGC
Source organism: Fasciola hepatica (assembly GCA_948099385.1). Lineage (NCBI taxonomy): Eukaryota > Metazoa > Platyhelminthes > Trematoda > Plagiorchiida > Fasciolidae > Fasciola > Fasciola hepatica. Next base: position 14,108,356 of record CANUEZ040000182.1, read on the forward strand.
GCAGTCTGGAAAAAGGCCTATATAATTGACTGTATGTGTTCCATGACTTGACTTGTGTGACCGTGGGAATACAAGTATCCTGCCGTGCGTTGTCGTTCTTGTTACATTGGTGCCGTGACCAAGCTCACGTGATGAAGTTTCCCTGGCCTGTTGCGTTCGCGGATGGGGATGTGGAGGAATGGATCACGGATTTTGAAAGGATAGCGGCATGCAACGGAGTAAAAGGAGACACACCTTTGTTGGCGGCGCTTGGGGCACTGCTGACTGGGCGTGCCAAGGCGGTGTATGATCTGAAGATGGGGGGAAAAACAAGCCCCACTTATCGGGAGGTCCGTGCGGGGCTGGTGAAGGAGTTCACACAGGAAGGTGATCGGCAGAAAGCAATGGACCGATTCAATACGGCCCGTTATGACAGCACCCAAGACCCAGTCGTTCATTATCAGTACCTGTTGCGCCAACTATCGATCGGGCTGCCCGGGGCAAGTGGCGTAACTAGGGAACGCCTTGTTTGCGATCGTTTCGTTCAAAGCATGGCCCCGGATGTCCAAGGCAGGTTGAGAATGGCGATTGCGTGCGGCGTGAATGATACAGAACGCCTGTGTATGATTGATCGTGCAGCCCAAGAAGAAGTGACAGTTTCCCGATTAGAGTAATCGGATTTGGAGTCCACGTTGCAGAAGATGAGCGAGGAAATCGCACAATTAAAACTGGAACTCAATCGACAAACACAACGCAATAATGACGCAATGACGCATGGAACACGAAGGAGGTGTTTTGCATGTGGCAAGGTAGGACATTTCGCCCGATTTTGTCCAGAAAAACGCTTCTCGTCTTGCCTTTCTTTATCCACATTCAAGTCGAGGGGGGTGCCTATGGTTGAGATCAGAATTGGGGGCGAACGTGAAATGGCAGTCGTAGATACGGGGGCTGGGGTATCTGTGACCCCTCGCTTCGAGGGAATCGTAGTGAGGCCATGCGAAATACGAGTGCGTGCAGTCGGAGGAGAGGCTCTGAGAGTAGCGGGAAAGCAGCAGCTAACGGTTCAGATCGGCGACGTTCGTGTGACGCATGAGATGTTACTGGTTGAAGGGGTCGCCGAGACAATCGTAGGGGTTGATCTGTTGGAACGCGTAGGAGCAAAAATTGATTTCGAAGCTCATCGAATGCGGGTTGGGGAGAAGGATGTCGAGCTGCAATCCCGTTGGGGCCGGCTGAACCGCGTTGGTATCGTAAAAACTTCCTCGGTTCCAGGTTGTCCAGTCCCGTGTGTCAGACAGTGTCTCGAGAGGTATGCGGAGTTGTTTTCGACACCAAATGATGAGTACGGCTTTTGCGATTGGCAAGAACACAGGATCAATTTGGTGCCGGGTGCGGTGTGCAAACCAGTGTATCGGAGGCTGCCGCGGAAAGTCGTACCGGAAGTTGAGAAGCAGGTTCGTGACATGCTGTCGAAGGGAATAATTCAGGAAAGCACTGGCCCGTATTCCTCACCAGTGTTGTTAACGCGGAAATCGGATGGGACGTATAGATTTTGCGTTGACTTCCGGGAACTCAACCGCGTCACAATCAAGGATGCGTTCCCAATGCCACTAACCGAGGAGATATTTGAGCAGCTTCATGACGCGAAGGTGCTGTCGTTAAACGACTTGAGGTCGGGCTATTGGCAGCTGCCGGTGCTCGTGAGCGACAGAGAGAAAACAGCGTTCTGTGTCAACGGGAAGCAGTATGAGTTCCTGCGGATGCCTTTTGGGTTGTGTAACGCACCGGCTACTTTCAGGCGTTTGCTGCTCCAGGTACTGGAGAACCTGGATGGTGTTGTGGTGTATGGGGATGATATTGTGGTATTTTCAAGGACAATTGACGGGCATGTGTCCAGATTAAGCGCAGTCCTAGAGAGAATCAAATCGGCGGGCTTGAAGTTGAGTGCAAAGAAGTGCCAGATAGCGCGTGACAAAATCGTTTGTTTGGGACATATTGTTGGAGGAGGAAAACTGCAACCCCTACCCGAGAAAGCGGAGACAATTAGGGGCTTCCCCTCGCCAAAATCAAAGCGCCAACTAAGATCCTTCCTTGGCTTGGTCGGCTATGACTCCAAGTTTGTGCCAAATTTTGCCCAGAAAGCTGGTGTCCTGTTTCAACTACTGAGGAAGGATAAGAAATTCGAGTGGACGTCAGATACGGAGGCGGCGTTCAGGAAACTCAAGGAAAGTGCAACAAACCCTCGAAACTGTTTGACAATACCAAAGCCGCATGAGAAATTCACCGTAGCTGTGGATGCCAGTGACGTCGGAATTGGCGCAGTATTGTCACAACCGTCTGGAGTGATCGAGTACGCCAGCCGACTACTCACAAGTGCCGAGAGGAAATACTCCACCACGGAAAGGGAATGCTTAGCAATCGTGTGGGCACTGGAAAAGTGGAGAACATATCTGATTGCTACGAACTTCTGTATCAAAACAGATCACAAGCCATTGACGTGGTTGATGACAACAAGAGATCCAGGAGGGAGGTTGGCGCGGTGGGCATACCGCCTGCAGGAATTCACCTTTACAATCAAGCATGTTAACGGACGAGAAAACGAAATACCTGACGCATTATCCCGCCCGATCCCAGACGACCAACTGCCGGCGGAGGCGATCCCAGTGAATCGGCTAATGTCAAATGAGGGTGTTTTCAGCCACCAAAGAAATGACAGTCTGGTGCGGACGGTTTGTTCACATCTTCAAGCCAAAACAAGACCAGAAGGGAGCTCACCTGCACTGCGCGACCTACTGAAAATTTGGGAGCGATTGCATGCGGAAGATGGCAAGCTGTTCGTTGACGTTGATGTGCGACAGGGTCTGCGGCCCAGACGACTGCCTTTTGTTCCCGAGGCCGTACGTGAAGAGGCAATACAGCTAGCGCACGACAGTGCTCACATAGGACAACAACGAGTCTTCGAATTGTTGCGGCGCAGAGTCTTCTGGCCCACGATGCGGCACGACGTTGACGACTACATACGAACTTGCCCTGATTGTCAACGGAACCGGGAGCACGCAACAGCTACACCGCCAATGCAGCCCATAGAAGCACAACGAGTCTTTCAAAGCTGGGGTTTGGACATTTTTGGTCCTTTACCTGTGAGTGTCACTGGAAACCGGTACATCATGACAATGGTTGACCACGTGTCTCGCTGGGTGGAAGCAATCCCGATACCGGATCAAACAGGCGATACGGTCTCTCGAGTGTTTGTCGATAATGTGGTGGCGCGATTTGGTGTACCAGAAACGGTCATCACTGACCAGGGTCCCTGCTTCGAATCAAAGAAATTTCGAGACATGTTGGAACAATGGAGGATCCGGCGAATACGAACGTCGCCTTACCACCCCCAGGCAAACGGAATGACGGAAAGATTCAACAGAACGCTGAAGGAGTGGCTAAATAACCATGGAAGTGATTGGCAAGAAGGACTGTCGGAGATATTACTCAGTTACCGCGCAACGAACCATTCAACGACGGGGACGACACCGTTTGAACTGGTTTTTGGGCAGGAACCTAAAACGCGACTGGATGTGTGGCTCAACATGAAGAATGATAAACCTCTGACAACCCGCGAGCGGAGGCATCTAGAGAAAGTGGCCGTACAACAGACAAGAATTGCTCAGAGTCGTAACAAGGCAAGGTACGATAGACGGAACCAAACACAGAAATGGGATCCGTTCATGTCCGGACAGCTGGTAAAGGTAAGGAATCGTAACAGACCCGCAGTGGCCGGTCCGGGGGCTAGCAAGTTCCACAAACGATGGAGTGGACCCTACACCGTATTGGAGAGGAAGAATTCCAGTTTCAAAATCGATCAAGGACCACAAGGCAAATGGGTTAACGGATGCGACTTGGCACCCTGGCACGTCCGGACCGAATGTTTTAAAGGAAGGGCGAGTGTAACAGGGAATGCTGGGGCGAGGGAACGGCGTAAACATCAAGGCGAACGAACGAACCAAACGAGGGCCACAGACAAAAGAACAGGTGGCGAATATGTCGGAGGCGTCCCGAAGCAGGCAAAAGGAGGCATACCGACGACCAGAGAGGAAGCAGCGGGATCTCCGGCAACCAGCAAGATAGCTCAAGTGAAGGGCTGCCGATTGAGCCGTCAACTGAGACAGTCGGACCAACCGAAGGGAAATGACGGTCAAGAGAAGCAAGCCATTGGCCACAGGCAACTGGACAGAACGCAACCGAATCGCTCAAGCAGCGGCAATAGCAATCTTGGTGCTGCGCAGTCTGGAAAAAGGCCTATATAATTGACTGTATGTGTTCCATGACTTGACTTGTGTGACCGTGGGAATACAAGTATCCTGCCGTGCGTTGTCGTTCTTGTTACACTAGGTGCTCTTCAGTTATACACCAGATATATTCCCAGTTTTTGCTACTGAAACCGCATCCTTATTCGATCTTCTCTCCCAATAGACTTTCCAATGGCCCCTGTGTATGAACAATGCTTACGTGGTTTATTAACATTCTTTCAACCAATGCTGTAATTCGTGGGTTTTCTTCTCGTGCATTTTCAACTGTTGTTACGGACTCTTCTACTACCGACATTGATTCCGTGCAAGAACAGGAATGTCATCCACTTGAGTGCATTTCTCGCCGATGAAAATCGTTGGGTTGTCACCATGTGTCAACTCCACCTCGACACTCACAATCCAGTGGTGGAGCCGAAAACTTTGTTCTTACCTTGGACGGTGCTATTATATCCGTTTGTGTCAGCACGTTTGACGAACTCGACAGGAGTGCTGACAATTTTCTGATGCAAAACAGTAGTTCCACCCATTTGACGACCGGAGAGAACCCAGCCAAGCTGTTTGAGAACAGAGTATCGTGTATAAACGTGTTCAGTTTGGAATCGGCTGAAGTCATTCCTCATCGAGGAAATATATTGCAACCTTCTCGCGGTATAGTTCTTAGTCAGATTGGTAAAAGATCTTGTAAGATTCTTGATTTGGATGATGGTTCTGTACATTCTAGGCATTTGGACAAAATTGCTTTTAAGATGCCTATTTCTTATACTGCTTCTGAATGTCCTTATTTTGGTGTTTCTGAGTCTATCCCAGAAGAGAATAATTCTTGTGCAGCTGATACCAAAACAGCAGTACAAGTTCGAAAAACTGAAATGTTGCTCCATAAAGAACACCTGAATTACAGAAGACCGGAACTTTTCTTATGCCAGGGCGGAAAATTATGCTTGTAGAGGCTAAATGGAGTATGGATGACAGTGAGCTATCTAGATTCACAATAAATTGGTATTTGTAAATATGCATCGTTATGGCCAGTATCTGAAAAGACTGTGGAAACTGAAAGACTTGAGAGCACATCCTTTGGTTCTGCGGCAGTACATGTGCTTTGCAGTGGTCTTTTGCTGAGGGCCAACCGATAATCATCACATATTCCTGGGCTTTTGTCATCTGCTTTGAGTGGAGTTACGGTGGGGGTAGCCCAACTGGAAGATTCAACTGGCTCGATGGGGCCATTTTTACGCATGGATTGTACAACAAGGGGAAATGGTCCAAGTAGGCCAAAAAGTATGATGCCCAGTTTAAAAAATATCAGGTCTCCAGACACTGCCAGTCTAATAGGCAGTATACGCATCCCACCAGCAACCTTAGATCACTGAGGGATAAGGTTTCGAAGGTCATAATCATCGGCTTGAGTGCTCAGTAACGAAATATTCGCGTCTCTGGAGTGGAATTCTTGAACACAGGAGAGACTATTCATAATCAGAAATGAGGAACCTACAAAGAAATGGAAGGACAGTTGTGACCACAAATCCGAGTAACACATGAACCTAAAATCCGCAAAGAACGACTAGTGATATATCGGATCGTGACACCAACAGGCTAAACATGAGCGTCAAGGGAAAAATATTCGAGATGGGGTATTTAAATAAAAGACTCGGTGCTGGAACTGAGGTGAAACTGCGTTACACCAGAGGTGCCGACGGGTCTAGACCATTTGAAATTTTTGGAACACAGCCCGTTCTCCCCATTCAGGCCAATCTTCATCTGTACTGATTCGATCCTGAACAATGTCAGCTTCCAGCACCAATGATATAACCGCTTTCTCAAAGGACCCTTTTCCCCCATGATGTAATATGATGCCCCCCAGTGGCCAAAGTTTCATTCGTCAATCCGGACGACAAGGTCCTTCATAATGGGCTGTTAACGGATGCACTGAAACATGCAGTCTAAAGTCAGGCTGCAGAGATGGTTGGGCTAAAGGCCACCGTCCGCACCCTCAAAGATGAGCTACCCAGCCTTAGGAGCTTGATTATCAAATCCCTGCCGCTATCCCGGGCAGCCGATCAGGTGTGTAGAGTATCTGAGCAGCAAATCCTAGATGTCGCCAAGATCTTGCAAGACACCGAGGGAAGCCCCGAGCGAGTCATCCTTTAGGGTCGTTTTCGCAACTTGGATCAACCTCGTGACACATATGCCAAGGTGGTTAACCACTTTGAGCTCCCTCTCTCATTTAAAGGTCGGTCCTCTTGGCTGGTTACCAAAATCACCAACCGGATATACGGCATTTTAATTGGGGTGAGCCCTACCGAGGCAGCCGAAAGAACTGCCTCCTCAGCAGCTGAAGCTCGAGGAGGAAATAAAAGGGCTCAAGGGAGTGTCCATTACAAGCCATTTCTCCTGAGGATCCGTAGTGTGAAGGCCAAGCGGATCCCAGGCTCAGAGCTCTGCTTGTCGTCCAGGTATCTCGCTTTGAGGATTGGACCCCACGTCAATCACCCGTTGCTTCCCAACTCACTCCATCTCCCGTTGCGGAAAGTACGCCCACCGGTGGACCTAGCGCTACTAAACACCCGAAGCCCACAAAAAGTATCCTAGACTCCAACATTGCTAATGAGACCGTATTGACGGACATGACTCACCCATCCTCGAGCCTAGACACAAACTTGCAACCTGTTTCTGCTCAACGCGGCAGTAAGAAGGTTACCGCACCAGAAAAGATCTCTGGTGCGGCCAAGCAGAACAAAATCATCAGCAAGATTTATAGCAGTGAACCACGCAGTGCGCACAAAGGAAAACCACAAAAGCGGCCCACCTTTTTCGGAAACTGAAGGATGTAGACTGTTTGCCTGACATGATACCTCCCAGATTACTGGACATCAAAACGCACCAACCCCCCCAACAGCCTGTTTACCCCTAGCCCCCCGGGTCTCTTCGACTCCCAACCCTCCCTGGGCCTCCTCCTCACCCCCACTCTCCCTCTTTCCCCCTCCATAAACCAAAAAACAGTTGTCTGTGGCGATTCTGCGACAACTCCTGGGAGTGCGCCCAAGTGTTTTATCAGCAATTGTCTGAGTGTGCTGAATAAGATCCCGGAGATTCGGCAGCTAGCAGTGGATAAGGAGCCTGAGATCATAGCCCTCGCAGAAACCTGGCTCACCCTTGATATTCTTGATGCTAAAACATCCATTTCGGGATACTTCACAGTAAGGTAGGACTCCAGATGAGGTCGGGCCAGCAGGGTTATCATATACTACGACAGCCCTATCCCTTCTCCCACTATATTACCAACTCCTACCTTTTCATGCACTGATTGTTTATGGTTTGTGTTTGCACTCTCTAGGATAGACATCCTGCTGCTTTGTGTAGTCTATCGATCCCCCGCATGCAATTCAACCGATAGTCCAGGTCTCATAGACGCATTAGGTTCCCGGGAAAGTTACACAGACTTCATCCTCCTGTTAGTCAGTGGTTACCAACTCACTCTGTATGGACTGGCAAAGAGCTGATACTCCTAATGTCACCTTTGGTAAACCCCTCCCAGAACTCGTACTCAAGAACTCATGGGTACAGAACATAAGGGATCCAACCGGATACCGCACGGGACATGCCCCGTCCTTACCAGACCTGGTCATCACCAACGAATGGTTCCAAATAGATATGGTGCAATGCTTATCACCCCTCGGCAAGAGGGATCACATTCTCATTGGGTTCTATTATATTGTGAAGTGGCCTCATCTTTCCTCAGAAATGAAAACTTTGAGATCCCTCAAAAGAACCGACTTTGACCATGTCGGTGCATTTATTCGCTCACAGCTAAATTCAGCTAACCTACCTCACTCTGCTGATGAGATGGTACAGAATCTCAGAAATTTGATCCACTCAGCTGGTAAGCCATTTGTCCCCAGAATTCGTCTTCAACGGACCAGGTAAGTGGCCCCTCCTTCTCCCTATTACGCGCATTCTAGACGAATGCGCACACCTCTTTGCTAGATATAAAGCCACAGGCTTTGTCCGCGGCGCAGGAGACTCCAGGATTATCCGCAACAAACACAAAGGCAAGATGAGGTCCTACCAAAATGCAACCCAACGACCTGTGCTTGCTCGAGCACGGGCCAATAAGGCTTTTTCCGTTCAGCACATGCGCCGCCCAAGGTGCACAGCCCCGACGCCGCTTGCTCTCAAGGCTCATGCCGGATCCTCACCCACCCCCCATCCATGTAACCGAAGCTTCCAGCTCTTACTTCCGTAAAGTTTTCAGCTCCATCCCGATATCATCCCACCCCGCTATGTACCCAATATCTTTGGTCACCACCCTTAGCCATATCACGGCGGACACATTAGCTCCTCCCTATGCATCTCTTCCTCAGCGATTTGTTGACGATAGAGTTTTCTTCAACAACTGGAAAAGAGAAGTAATCGAACTCATCTTCAAGAAGGGTAGTAGACACCTCGTTTCTAGTTACAGACCCGTAAGTCAAACTAGCACCACCAGCAAAATTTTCTAGCGAATTCTCAAGAGTGTGGTCCTTTTCCATCTGCATAGAAATAGGATCCTCTCCTCGCCCTAACGTGGGTTTCTTCCTGACTGATAAAGCTACGCCAAAAGCTCACTGCCATGGATAATCTGACGAAAGCATACGATAATGGCCAGCTCTCACACACTGTATTCATCGATTTCGCTAAGGCCTTCGACAAGGTCCCTCCTGCCCCTCCTCTTTATAAGCTTCAAACATATGGGACAACGGGCTCCATGTTGGACACCTTACGAAGCTTCCTACAGACTGCACCTTCGTGGTTGAAGTGAAAAATGTTTTGTCTAAACCTGCCTCAATCACAAATGGGTTCCCACAAGGGTCGGTCTTAGGTCCTCTTCTTCTCTTGGTCTACATACACGATCTTCCGACAGCCCTTCCGGCGAACATTGCCATGTATGTAGACAACGTAACCCCCTGGAGTGCGAGCGTTGAAAACCTGAAAATCGCAGTTGGTGAAACAAAACGCTGGCTCAAGGATTAGGACCTCCCAGTTAATGATGACAATTGCGTGAGCATGGCTTCCGGCAGAGAGATTGGTCACACGTTCTCCACCAACAGAGAAGCCACACTGCCTAGGGTTGACCAACACAAGGTGCTCAGTGTTTGATTAGATTGTAACATGTCCTTCTCTCATCATCACTAACTTGCGAGCAAGTCTGGCTTTTGAGTCCCAAATATGGTTCGAAGGTCCTTCCGGCGCATCTCCGGGGATGGTTGCCCCCTCATTTTCGGCAGGTATATCCGAGCTCTGCTGGAGTACGGCGGCTAGACAGTGCATTCTGGTCTCGTCCGAGATCGTGAGATCCTAGTAAGAATTCAGAGGGCCTCAACAAAAGCAGTATTGGGTCTGTCCACCTACATTATCTCGTCCACCGTCCACTCCTCAATCTTCATCCCCTTGACGCAAGACGCATAAGAGGTGATCTGTTCTTGATGTTTCACCTATTTGAGTCACGCCAGAGCGGCTGCCTCTTCTTTGTGCGTCCAGCCTCTTCTCTCGGTCACTGCAGACAATTTTTAAACCAAGACCACGCACTTCGCTACGAATCACCTTTTCAGCTACAAGGTTATTGCTCTGTGGAATACTCTCTCTGGAGATATTGTTCTCCCGCAGAGCAGAACTATCTTCAAGGAAAAGTTAGACCGCTACTCTAGTCTTCTCCGGTAATATCTTGTCCAAAGTAAAGTGAAGTACATGCCTTTTATCGCACTTCCATCCCGCCATATGTTCATGAATGTCGCACTGCCGTTCCGCTTAAGGCACTGTCCATAGTGGAACACTGCATGGCTTTAAGTACATTTTGTTTTTCATGCCGCCCCAACACCGCCCCGATTATCTTCGGCCTCGTTCCAGCTCGCCGATCAGGCAGACGATCAGAGATTTCCTCGAGAATCGGGACAACAGGGCTCAACGCTTCGAACCCGTGTAATAATTTGAGGCTTCAATGCTACTATCCGTGTCAACAATAAACATGAGAATTACCGTTCGAAGTAAAAGTTGTCTGAGTAATATGAGAAGAAGGGTTACATACAACAGTTTAGGCAAGAAAAGAGAGTTCATCTCAAAGTGGAGCTGGGGTGGAATCCGGGTTAACGGCCGTGCGATACACTTCAAGCTGCCCGCAAACACGTCGTATGTGGCCAGTCCTACGGCAGGAAAAACTGAGAATTCCGGTATGGACGAGAAAACCGGGAATGTAAACGTCCACAGTAAGCACATTTTCCCAACGATTTGCAAAAAGGGTCTTTGAGAATTGCCCGGACACCTGGGAGAAATACCACTGGCACGTTAACCACCGGGAGTTTTGAATTTTGACGAAGTATCTGCTCGTACTTTTTGGCGTCTGGTTGAAATGGACAAAACTGCATTGTTCACAGATGCAGTTGTAGATGTTACATTTTGATACTGTTTGCAAATAGTTCTAATGCTCTGAAATGCTTGGTAGCTCTGAATTAGTAGTAGCTGCTGCGATTCTAATGTATTTATTCCAGCAATTAGACAAACTCGAAGTTGATCATTCAACTGCACCCCATAGTCACACTGTGGAGCCTGCTTCCGAAGTTCGAGAATAAAAGCACGAACGGACTGAATTTCTGTGCAAGCGAGAATATTGGACTTGGCTAGTTCAGCTGCAACAATTTTATTGGGTTTGAAATTGTGAAGCAAAGGCCCATTAACCGAGCATAATTCATCTGTTCACCGATGGGCAAAACAAGCGCATAAGTGTGATGGATGGTGGGTAAACTATGCAACGATATCTGATTGGTTACTTCCTAGCAAATATCAAGAAGACTTCCGTTAAAAGTTTGGTCCGCTTTAATAACGACCTTCGCTTACTGTATCTGAAGTAACCCCCACTCCTGGTTTGCAAGAAAATAAACTTAGAACCAAAGTTTTTCATGAACTTCAAACGCTGCTGTGAACATTGTATGACATTTTCTCGCACGGTTCTCTCTACTCAGAAGGTTACCTTTATTGATAAACAGGTCAGTGCCTATCGTGTTCTGTTTTGTGAAATGGAATAGCCTGGTATAGCACTCAACGTATAATAAGTTCTCTTTGCAGTTGTGGCTCTTGTAACGGAACGCGAAGTGCTTCCTTTTTACGACTCAGTTAATAACTGTTGCTGATTGACAGAGAGAACTGCAGAACAGTCGACTGAGATATGAATGGCAAATTTGTTCAGGTTGGTGGTCCGAATGAATTGTGAGGTGTACCGAATTCCATAACACTGTCGCCTTTCACGTTTCTCTGGAATCTAGTCAAAAGTCAAGTCTCATTGCCGTCATAACGAGGCAACCCAGTACGGGATGCTACGGCACCACTTGCAGGGTCTGTGTGGGAATGGAATGTAACTGAGAAGATACCTCATATCACACAGACATAGAACACAAATTCAACCCCAGACCCTGTGAGATTGGACACCGCCGTTGTCGGGTAGGCCCCGTTGTAGCGATGTCCATCTTCGTTCAGACTTTTACCACGTTCATTGTTTGATTGAACGCTGACTGCCGAGCGTGGTTGCCATTTGACCGTTGTGTTGCGCACGCTCAAGCATGCTCCTAAATACACGCTAACCACTATTTCTCCCAATCGCTTTCTCGTTCTCACGGGTCGTGGGGAATATTGTTCTGGTTAACATATTCGTATAGTGCCGAGCATTAGAGTAACGTGCAAGCGGTTCCCACAGTACGAAGGACCGAAGCACACGTTTGCTAAGAAAATGGCGAAGTAAGGTCTAACCAACCTTACAATTGGTGGGCCCGACGTGATCCCCAGGTCACGTGAGTTTCCTTGTTCTCTACCGTTCAAGGTCACGTCTGCGCACTTTTTTGTGTGTTTAACTGTTTCCCTATATGTTCATTTTTTTGGGCGGTCTACCAAATACATTTTCTAGTCCATACATATTTTTGGTGTCCAGTTCGTCGTGGTTTTCTTTTTCAAAGGATTATGTTGCTCCATTGGTCGTTGATTTCTTTTGCTTGTCTGTATTCGATAAAGTAATCGCTATGTCTGCTGAACGGAAACCTTGATCAAACCCCATTATGAGGTCGATCAGGCTTCGCATGCCGGCATTCACGCCTGCTAATCCAGAACTCAGGTTCACGCTGGTTGAGTTAGAAATCGAAAACTGCCGCGTAACCAGTGACGCCAGCCCTTTCAGGTGGGTAGCATGCCACCTCCCGCGGGAGGTCACAACGAAAGGAGGGGATGTAATAACCCCTTCCCCAAGCTACCAGGCTTTGAAAGAGGCCGTCATTGCTCGTACGACCCCAACGCAGGACCAACGTATGCAATAACTTCAAAACGTTGAGCTTGGAAGTAGGAAGCCTTTCGAACTGCTGCGTGAGATGCAGCGCTTGAGAGGACCGACGGTAGGCGAGGACCCGCTCTTAAAGGAACTTTGGCTGCAGCGTTTGCCGCACAATATTCCAGCTTTACTAGGTGCCAGGCGCAAATGCTCGCTGGAGGAAACTGTAGCGATAGCTGATGACATTATGCCACGATACAACCCTGCTGTAGTTGGAGTAACCAGGTCCTCCGTCACAACGGTGCCTACCTTGCCAACATCTAACGACCTCGCGTCAGTTTTGTCTAGAATTGACGCGAGCCTGCAACACCTAGCAGTTAGAAGAAGTGGGTCACAGGAGCGGCACCACGCACGCTCACCTAGGCTCCATAGTCCGTCATTGTGACACCGTTTCGTCGGTTCTTCAAAAGATGGGTATTGTAAATACCACAGTCGCTTTGGTGAGGGAGCCAAACGATGCGAACCAGGGTGTACGTTTCCCAGTGCTCATCAGGGAAACTAAACCCCCGGCCTGTGGTGGCGACCCACGAAGCCGGGTATCATACCAATAGTCGTCTTGGGAACGTAAGGGACGTCATTTCAAATAACCTATTCCTTGTAGATACCGGTGCCGAAGTGAGCGTCCTCCCCCGAGCGAAAGACGACAATAGCACACCGCAGGCCCAAATACTACGCGCTGCCAATGGCACGGCCATCCCAACGTTTGGCCAGCGGTCGCTCACATTAAACTTGGGTTTAAAGCGTAATTTTCTTTGGGTATTCATCATCGCCGACGTCCCGTACCCAATTCTGGGCATTGACTTCCTGCAGCACTTTGACTTGTTAGTTGATGCACGGCGTCGCAGAGTGGTGGATCGTCAGACCGCTCTCGCTGTTGCGGGTCATAACTCGCGAGTGAATCATGTCACGCCCTTTTACGTTCAACCACCGGCACACCAACCTTATGGCGAACTCATCGCCGCCTACCCGGCCATGTTTCGGCGGGCCGGGCCTCTCCCAGCAGTGACCACAATCGTCACTCACTACATCGATACTGAAGGACCCCCAGTGTTCAGTAGGTCGCATCGGTTAGCACCAGACGAGCTTCGTGTTGCACAGGCTGGATCCAAACACATGCTAGAACTGGGTATAATATCCCTTTCTAGTAGCCCTTGGGCTTTCCCTCTTCATATGGTCCCTAAGTCTAGGCGGCGACTGACGAACCTGTGGTGTAAACACAGCACTTAACAAAGTCACCGTCCCTGACCGATACCCGATTCCCCATATACAGGATCTTACTTCGTCTTTATCAGGTTGCTCCGTCTTCAGCCGTATCGATTTGGTTCGTGCGTACAACCAGATCCCGGTAGCAGAGGCCGATATCCCCAAAACTACCGTCACTACGCCTGCCGGGCTGCTCAAGTTTCGACGAAAGCAGTTTGGGCTCAGCAATGCAGCCCGGACCTTTCAGCGGTTGAAGCACGAGGCAACTCGTGGTTTGGAAAATGTCTACGTATACCTGGATGATATTTTGGTGGCTCGCTTTTCAGAGCAAGAGCACGCCGCACACATACGAGCACTTTTTGAACGCCTTAGCCAGCACGGCCTTTCGATCAATATCGCGAAATGCGAATTAGGCCGGGCTGATATCACCTTCATCAAACATTCTATCTCATCCTCGGGTATCCGCCCTCTGCCAGATAAAGTTCCCCCTTTTCGTGACTATCCGGAACACCAATCTATTTGCCAGCTGCGTCAGTCTGTCGGGCTGGGGAATTTTTACTGCCGATTTATTCCGCACTGTGCGGAAATGATGCAACCCATCACCGACCTGTTGCTCCGAAGCAAGCGGAAGTTAGTGCTTCCCGACACGGCACAAGTCGGATTTGCCTCGGCCAAGGATGTTGTCGCCAATGTAGCACTCCTTACTCACCATGACCCTTTGGCTCCCATTTTCGCAGTGACGGATGCGTAGGAAACAGCGGTTGGAGCAGTACTTAAACAGTTCGTAGACGATTCTTGGAAACCTTTAGCATTCTTCTCCAAGCGCCTACAACCCGATGAATCTAGGTACAGCACATCTGGTAGGGAGTTATTAGTCACCTACTCAGGAATCCGTCATTTTTGACATGCACTTGAAGGCCGTTCGTTAATGGTATGCAGACCATAAGCCTCTGGTTTACGCACTGAAGTTAGCTTCCGATCGGTACTCACCACGCGAGATTTGCCACTTAGACTTTGTCTCACAGTTTACTGTGGACATACGACACGTCTCGGGGGTGCTCAATCCCGTGGACGACGCCTTATCACGCGTACATCAACTAATTCTGTCACCGACGCCTAACATCAACTTGGACGCAATGGCGCAGGCCCAAGCTATGGACCCTGACACCGAACAACTTCGACAAAACAGTACCCATCCCGAATTCTCAGAACACCATCGTGTGCGATGTGTCACAAGGTCACCCTAGACCGGTGGCTCCTGCTGCTCACCGTTATCCTACTTTCCTGATACTCCACAATCTAGTTCATCCGATTGTGACGGCCTCGAAGAAACTGATAACTGTTTGGCACAACGTGAGACAAGATGTCCGTCAATGGGCTTGTGCTTGTCTGCAGTGTCAACGTGTTAAGACCCAAAGGCACACTAAGGCGGCGTTAGCCAGGTTCCCAGAACCTGAAACACGTTTTCATCTTGTGCATGTCGACCTCGTAGGACCACTTCCACCTTTACTTGGGTACGTTTACGTACTCACATGTGTGGATCGTTGTACTCGATGGTCGCAGGCCATCCCTATCCCTCGTCCCACCTCGGAAGAGGCCGCAAAAGCTTTTCTGACCGGTTGGGTTAGTCATTCCGGTTGCCCGGCAATAGTGACCACCGGTCGCGGTCCACACGTTGACGGCGCTTTCGGCAGCCTACTCTCTACGCTCGGTTGTCAACACGTTAAGACGACAGCTTACCACACTCAGGCCAATGGTATGGTTGGGCGTTTCCACCGGCAATTAAAAGCCGCCCTTCGAGCAAACGGCAACTTCCTTAGGGGTGAAACACTACCATTAGCACTCTTAAGCCTGCGTAGTACCGTTAAGAAGGAATTACACACGATACCGGCCGTACTAGTATATGGTTGTACACTCCATCTGCCTGGGGAGTTGGTAGCCCCCTCACCAACCGTGACTTTCGACTACGGGGACTATGCTCAGCGCCTTACGCAGCACATGCGAGTGCTCAAGGCCAGTCCGCCGCGCGAACAACAGTCTACAAGTTATGTCCCAACTGCGTTAGAAACCGCTACTCACCTATTCCTTCGCGTCGACCGTGTTCGATCACGACTACAAGTGCCATACACTGGCCCATTTCGGGTGATAAAACGTAGGGCAAAAACCTTTATCATAGACATCAGCGGACGACACGACACCATATCTATCGACCGTCTCAAGCCTGCCGCCATTGAGTGCGAGCCGCCTCGCCAGTCTACATCTGCTCAGGCCGCTCAGTCACCCGCATCGAGCGAGTTATTACTCGAACCACCCCTAATTAAGCCTGGTGAGGACTCGGCAGCTAGTCCATTAGATTCTCTAACCGCACCCGCAACGCAAAGTAGCCGTCGCGGTCGCCAACTACGAAATCCCGTCCGCTTCGCCGATTTCGTGACGATTTTTACAACCGACTGTTAGCAATAAGTTGGGAAGTTCACCATAGATTTACCAACCAACAGGCCCGAGAAATTACGGTCGGTAGTTATGATCTCATTTTCTATTGGTCTACCAGCGACTACAACAACATCGAAAATCGTTCGTGTGTTGTTATTACGGTCCAACATCCGCCGGCGCCCTGAGGCGCTTTTCCTTCCAGTTTACCCTGCCCTCTCTCAGACGGATTTGCACGGTCACATTGGTTTCATCCGTAGCCTCACTGACTTCCGTGCACGTTCAAGGAGCCAACCACTCACTGGACAACGGGACGGTTGGTCAGCCTTGTATTGCAGACGAAAACTGGACGCCCCTTTGGATGGATCTGACGCGGCATCTTCCGGCTCGCATGCGTATGAGACCCGTGGGCGCCAAAACACAGTTGGACCTACACACATCGGACTTCGGGAGTGCAGGCACCGTTAAACTCATCAGCAGTCATTCGACGTCACCAACAATATAACGGGCAAGCTACGAGGAGTTCCTCGACAACCAATAATTCCGGCTTACCATCACGATCGAAGCCCAACTCCGTCGGACTTCTAGGAGGAGGCCCCTGTAGAGGTGTCCATCTTCGTTCAGACTTTTACCACGTTCATTGTTTAATTGAACGCTGACTGCCGAGCGTGGTTGCCATTTGACCGTTGTGTTGCGCACGCTCAAGCATGCTCCTAAATACACGCTAACCACTATTTCTCCCAATCGCTTTCTCGTTCTCACGGGTCGTGGGGAATATTGTTCTGGTTAACATATTCGTATAGTGCCGAGCATTAGAGTAACGTGCAAGCGGTTCCCACAGTACGAAGGACCGAAGCACACGTTTACTAAGAAAATGGCGATGTAAGGTCTAACCAGCCTTACACCGTGATTGTTCTTCATCCTTGCCCCGTGACATCTTCGAATACACATGTCTCCACACTTGAGTGCGTTTCTGATGTCGGTAACCGTTTTTTGGCATGAAGACACACGCATCTAACGCTGATGGCTTTCCCTGTGCATCGAGGTGGCAGATAGGCTACAGACATCGTGACACAAATACGTAACAGTAAAGTTCGCTCTCATACATTGATACATTTCACATTGCTCAGTTTTTCGATGCCCGGTGGATAACCGCAGCGGTCAAACACGCACGTGGTGCTGGGGTTGATGGTATGTTAGGACAAGTTTAGTGACAAAATTCATGAACTGGGAACGCCGTAAATGCACGCTACCATCAAGCCATGGGCTCGGTGGTCCATCGTCCACTACGGCGTGTGTGTTTGTATGTGCACGGTTACGACTGTCATCATGGCATTCGGCAGAAGAGGAAGAGATTAGGAGACGTGACAGCTCGGGGGTGTCGCGTTAATCTTTTCCATCCCCGATCGCACACGGATTATGGAACCAGAGATGTTATAGCGAGCGTCTATTATGAGACATGGTCTCTATTCAGTTTTATCCACAGTGGGACAAGGTGCCATGGTTTTCAGGAATAGGTGATTATGTAAACTAACAGCTATTCTATCCCAGCTCCCACTAGCACACCATAGAATAAATTCAAAATTTTCCCAAACACTGAGATGAAAGTCCATTACAATCCTGAGATGTTCATGAACAGTTTTTCCCAATAGTGATAATGGCGATTGCTAATCGTCTATAATAGTCAGGGTTCTGCGCAAAATTCCCTTTTGAATAAACAGGTAAGGCAACACCAAACGATGCATTGTAACTAAAAATCTTGTTCGTTGTTTAGGTTAATCAATAAAGGACGAGCATCATCATACGATGTTTTATCAATCATGACGTTTATTGGATGATTAGTAAGTGGTCCTGAACAACTGAGCGTTATTTTAAAAAATCTTCCACCGTAAAATAATTTTTTACTCATCAAGTGCCAATGAAGTAGTGCTTTGTCAGTCCATCTACAAATCATCAGATTTGACCTCTTTCTGTTAACTCCTACGTGATTCTGTAATCTTGGCCCATTTGCGCCAAAACATTAAGTATATTTAATCCTACAATGGACGACAATGGCCCGAAATAATTCGTACTGGGCTGGATTTATTTTTTCTAGAAGAGATACAACCCCACTAAGTACGGACCGGATGCGATAAAATCAAGGTACTTTTGCGAAATAACGGACTGTATTATTTGCACATAGAGAAATCGTTATTAGCGGTTCATTATTGAATAACAACACCGGTATTTATTTATGACATTTTTCGCGTTACAAGACTATCGTTGGTTCACTTGCTCGCGGGTCACAAATATGCACCAGTTATCGTATTACTTAGATATATGGCCCAATGGTTCCCATTGTTCACCATTATGATGCGTTATCAAGCTGCCGTTCAGTACACAATTGTCCCCAATATTAAAACTTAAAAGAAAGAACAAATGAAGACAATAAGGAAGTTATTCCATTTACCTCTGTCGGTTGGTATTGTGTCAGTATGCTGACATATAAAATTTACTGGCCTAAGACGAAGCCTCGGATTTTGCTGACTCTTTTTCGTTGTCATTCTTTTATGCATCTCCTTTTTATTCTGATATACATCGTTCATCCTCCCATCATCCATCCGTTGATTCAACTGTGCTGCCTGCCACAGATTCTATTTCTCTTCTTGGCTTTTCTATAGCTTCGTCTCTATGTTGGTCTGCTTTCACACCTCAGCTCGCCCCTCGTGCTGCGTGCAAAGTTGGTTTTCTGTTTTGCGCCAGAAGCTTCTTCGCACCAGCTCATCTTCTTTTGCTGTACAAAGCTCAAATCTGCTCCGCACTTGAATACTGCAGTCACGTGTGAAGTGGAGCTTCGTCTACCTTTCTTTTTGTTCTAGATCGGGTTCAGCGTAAGGTCATCCGGCTGATCGACGACCCTTCTTTAACCTTCAGTCTGCAGTCACTGACCCATCGTCGGGCTGTTTCTTCGTTATTTTTCCCATACCGTTTAGCAAACTGGCCTAAATCACCGTTCTGTTCAGGCCACCAACGGGTAAGTCGGGCCAAAGATTTCATCTTTTCAATACCAAGATATCTGGAATGCAAATCGGTCAGAAGAGCTGACCGCTATGTAGTTGGTATAATAATACGATCCTTGAAACACAAAACACCATCAAAAGCCACAGAAATGCCTTTGCGACGCTTGTGAAACTCCGGGAATCGTTTGATTCTACTTTCCAACTATGTCGAACGCAAGACAAAGTAGCATGATATTATTTCCTAGTTTCACGAACTAAATCGGATCGATTAGGGGGAAGTGGCTGGGTTAAAAAACAGTCAGAGGTGGTTTCCTATGAAGTGGCATAATGAGACGAATATTCCGCATGAGGAATAGTTTCTGCTTTACGAGGTTGAATATCATGCGAATATGTGCTAAGACCAACAGTCCACCGTTGAACCATGGCTGCGGATGATTTTGCTAACGAAGTGTGTGGATCGTAAATAAACTTCAATGCTTCATGACCAGTCACTAGTGTGAAGTGTGATCCAGACAGGTATCTGTGTAATCGAGTGACTGCCCAAAACACAGCTAGAGCGTTGTGTCTGTGATTATCCACGTTCTGCAGGACCAAGTCTACGCGAAATGCACAGCACTGGATGACCGTCCTGTTTTCGAGCACAGCTCCGATGCCAGTAGGAGAAGCATCCGTGATGACAGTAGATAATAACCTGGGTGAGAATGCATGTAAAACGGAATTGGTAGAGAGAAAATTGAGCAACTGTCAAGGCGCATACACATGTACAGGCGACCACTTAAAAGATTTTTGTGAGCACAGGTCAAACAAGGGTTCTGCTACAGAAGAGAATTTTGGGGTAAATATGGAATAATACTGCAGAGAACCCAATAACGAACGAAGTTCTTTGAAAGACGTAGATGAATGTGCATGCGATCAAGGAGAAAAACGGTCGGGATCGGGTCGAAGACCATGTTCGTCTACCAGTTATCCTAAACACGTGAAACAAGTAGTTGGAAAATTACATTTGTCGGGACTAATAGCAACATTATGTACACGGAACCGTTCAAGCAACAAACACAAACGTTAGCCATGTAATTACCTAGTTGGTGCGTAAACAATAATATCGTCTTGATAAGCGACAATACCTTGCAAACCAGAAATGAGAGAATCAATGGCATTTTGGAAAATTCCAGGTAACACACTGAGACGTAAAGGTAAATAGTAATGCTGAAATAGTCCAAAAAGTGTAGTGGTTGTTGTGAACTCACGGGATTTTTCATCAAGTAGTGTTTGTAGAAATGCATCTTTGAGATCCAACTTGGAATAGAATTTCGAACCGTGAAACTGATGCAGAATGTCTTCGGGTTGCACCGTAGAATAGCAGGAATTTATTCATAGTAATGTAATAATCTCCACAAATTCTCGGAGTTTTCCTATCCCTCTTCAACGGGGTCACCACTGGTGTAGCCCACGATGACGCACTCAATGGTGTTACGACATCTTTCGCGACCAACTGGTCGATTGCCTTCTTCACCGGTTCACGCAATCCCAAAGGTTTTATCCGACGTTTAGGGAATTCTGGCAGCCCCGAAAACTCGAGAACAACGGGTGCCATCTTGATGTCACCTGTAGCTCTGGAACACTCGAAAATCAATTTTCGAAGAGGAGAACGATGACAGTCAGAGAAGAAAGACACAGAAATGTGAAGGTTCTTCATGCAATTAAGGCCAATAACTCAGAACAGCGAGTCAAAGACAAGGAATGAGCTGTGATAAGTATTGGATTTGGAGTCGGTAAGAGACAGTTCAGACGTCCCTAATACATGCAAATCATGACTAGTAATACCTTTCACTGAAACGTTAACAGGTTTAATATTTACAGGGGGTTGTGAACGCTGAATAACAGAATTAGAAATGAACTACTTTACACTGCCGGTATCCAATATGAATGAATGTTTAGTGAAATGGTTATTAACATAGTTGCGAGTAACATGACTAGATGAATATGAACTGTTGACAGCTAAGGATAGAGACTGGAAATCAGGAGGCAAACGAGATTGAGTACTGGGACTGTCAGTTACACAAACCCTAGCACTTCGGCAAAAAGGGTTTAGTATGGCCAATTTTACCTCATTTATGACATATAACCTTACGAAAGCGACAAGTCAAACGTGAATGTTTCACACCACAAGACGGGCAATTATTCCGTCGTTGTTTATTTCTCTGTTGAGGTGGGGACGAACTTCTCTTACTATTTGATTCACAAAGAGGTTTGAATCGGTGAGGCTTTTGGGGTGTTGGCCTCTGGGCATTGACAACATTAAACAATATGGATGGTTTCTCATGAACAACTGCACTCACAAATTCAAATTGTTCACACAAGAGTTTAGCTGACTGGAATGTGCAATCCGGAATCAACAGTAACTGCCTTTGTAAATCAGCACTAATAATTCCGACAACTAATCGATCACGGAACAGAATTTGTAACTGGTCACCAAAATTGCACCGAGAAGCCTGATTTTGCAGTTGAAAATGAAATCATGGATGGGCTGCTGACCCTCACGAACTAATGAATGGAATTTTGCTAGTTTCGAAACTTCGAAATTAGCTGACTGCAAATGCCGACGAAAAAAATCTCTGAGGTCTTCATACGGCTGAGAAATGGGTGGATGAGGAAAAGCTAAATTCTGTACAAAAGAATAATCATCCTTCTCAATGACAGGTGAGAAATGAGCAGTTTTTTTCTCGGAGTCTACGTTTTCTGTGTCAAACACAAGATTTCGAAAGGCCCCAGATAATCTTCGACTTTACGAGAAGTTCCATGGATATTCAGAGGCTCTAAGACACAGGAATCCATGACAGATCTGCTTTTGACGGCGATGCCAAGTGAGATAATTAAAACTGGACCGGCGCACTTGTACTATTCGCAATGAAAGCATTATAGCTCCTGCCCGAACTAAGCACCACTGAAGTTCAAAAACACCGACTGGATGTGCTCACACTCGAATGCGTAATCTGCGTAATCGTAATGTACGTAAACATGCAGATGCAATTAAGCAACAATAACTACTGCCACTAAAAATCGCCACAAAGTGATCGTGTGAATGGGTGCAGTGGGTGTGTCCAATAGTATGTCATCCACGAACACACGATTTGATGGTGAACCGTGTGAAGAAATTTCCCAAGACAATAAAAGGTGGAAAAGGTACATCATCAATCAGTTAATAATTTTTGTGGGACTTTTGTACAGGATGATAATTTTATCTGTTTGCATAGTGGAGTAAAAAACACATACAGAACACAGGATGAATGTGTACGGCACGAACGGGAATGAAAATACCATCCGGAGCAACATTACCTTCCTTTCGGAAAGCTTGTTGCCAACTTCGTGAATTCTTCGGTATCATTATTCTGCTGGTCTTGCCGGTCCAATGATGGGCGACCCGAGTTTTCCCAAGTACGATTCATGGGGGTAACGGATAGCTGTATCTCACAATCATGGTGTGTGAAATGTTGTCCTTGGATAACGCCAGGTACCTAGCAAATGATAGCTCAGGGCGTCTAACAAGTCACGACTTTGCCTCGTCGTTAGTTAGGTAGTTATAAAGACATCGGACATGGACTGTACAAGAGAATCCACGTAGATTTCTGCATGCACGGTTCTTCCAAGCTGTATTCCTCGACCGGCTGGAAAAATTAAAATAATATGAACACACTACTCCCCGTGGATGATCGAATTCGATGAGCTGATATTGAAAAGACCGCTGCTATAAAGATTCACAGACCTCAAATCTGCTGCTGGCTCAACTCCTTTGGCTTCACTTCCACAGCATGAACGCAAGGAGTAACTGCATCTATTATGAATTAGGATTGAAGAAATACACGACAACATTCTTTTTTCATAACAAATCTATTGACTGTGATTTAAGCCACGAAAGCCAGTGATTTCATAATGTTGCATCGCCACAAATGAGGCACTTCTTTGCACTTAGGACCTTCTTGCGCCTCCAATAACTTTCCTGCCTCGTCTCTTCAGGCATAACAATGTATCTTGATCCCCAAAATCTGAGTATGAATGACCAGCGTTACATAGAGATTAGCACTCAATATCGCATGGATTTCACAGAAGCGAACACTACCATATGACTGCCTCAACTCCCCGGGGTAAATATGTATGCATACATGTATATGCATATACATAAATGAAACTATATATACGGAGAGATAAAAATGTACCAGAGTTAAAATAAACTGTGAAAATGCGCATTAGTCATCTCAGTGAGTGATGACCTATTTTTTACCACAGGAAAAAACCGAATAGCACATCCTATCAACAGAGAATAAAGAAAACCAGTATGGCACCGCCTGGTCACAAGGGCATTCAGTAAAGCAAGTGCTGTTTTTGTAAAGCAGATACGTATTAAAAATATTGTGGCACTCTTATTATCATATTCCTTATGAAGTCTCACGAACTTCTGTGCAAACTTTCATAGCACATGTTAGGAGTCATTTTAACCCAACGTTAGCCCAAAGTTCACCCAACAGCTTTGGGTATTAAGCTGATTGAAGCACATGAACAAACTTGTTCGTCCACTTCATCGATTTCTGACTGGCACATAACAGTCTGGTCAGTGCAGTCATGAACTTGTTCATATTTTTCACTGTTTCACGGCTAACAAGTTCTTGAAACATGACTATTGGTATGAAAGGTAATAACCAATTTTGCCTCATAAAATTATATATTCTGTTTTCTATGCTGTTCTTGAATCTAAGATGACTGGTACCACCAATGTACACCACGTACATTCAACTCTCTACTTGTAATATAACAATTAATTATATGTTCTTATCTTCCAAAAATAAGTAGAAGAGTTATGCATGGTGACATAAAAACCGATATGTTA
Source organism: Fasciola hepatica (assembly GCA_948099385.1). Taxonomy (NCBI): domain Eukaryota; kingdom Metazoa; phylum Platyhelminthes; class Trematoda; order Plagiorchiida; family Fasciolidae; genus Fasciola; species Fasciola hepatica. Next base: position 14,132,491 of record CANUEZ040000182.1, read on the forward strand.
TTTGTAAATATCGAACTGTCAAAAAATTTAGCATTTCTTATTATTAAAACGGATTTTATTAATTTTTCCTGTTTTATTCATTTCATTTTATAATGTGGGACGTAAGCTTTTGGTGGAATGCAAAGTTACATGAAATCGGTGTATGGTGTGTTGTTTATTGTAATATGGCAGGCAAAAGCAGCTTGCTCGAGGAACCTGCAGGGAAACCCATCCTGAGCCCGTTATGAACCCAGCCGAAGCCCAGCCGGTTTGTGACTGGTTTACGAGTGGGTTCGCCCGCTCGAAACCCGGCCGGGAACCGGCTTGCCTCCCGTTGCAAGCACAGTCCAAGCCCAGCCGGAGCCCGCTTTCAGCCCCTCTACAAGCCCAGTTGGAAACCATTCAAAGCCTAGCCAAGAATCCGCTGGTCCCCGGCAAGGTTTACCACTACCGAATATTCTCAAATTTAAAAGGTATACCTTTAAATGCTGCAGAAAAGGCAAAACACGAAACTGCTGATAAAAGCGTCATTATAGAATGTAAAAGACGTAATGTATAAGAAAATAAAACAAACAATGACTGGAGGAAGCTTAACCGGGTTCAATGAACGAAGCAAGTTTTTACAAAGCAGACTGACAGAAAAAATTCGCGTTCGTTGAGTAAAGAAAGCAAAGGAGTACAAAAGGATCAGTGATCCAACTTGGGCCGAATACCACAGCATTACCAGGAAGGTCGAGACTGAAATAACGCGCAGTGCGCGTAAACGGGGTGTCGAAGAGCGGCTGTGACAAATCCGGTGGTGGAAAATGGTCCCTGGTCAATCTGGAGAATGTGGTAAACGATCGTTAAGAATGAAAACAAGAAAGTTCAAACGGAGAGCGGAGGACAGGTCGAAGAAAAATGGGGACTTATGCAAAAAACGTCAGGATATCGAAAGAACTATTATCGAGAAAACTTGTTATAATGGCCACACCTGGATGACAAGGAGTATTATTAACCGTGATATTAGTGACAGCTGTGGACAGATTGATTTGTTCGAATTCGTAAACAAATCCTCATGTCATCGGTAAATAAGGTTCGGTCCCGGGTAAAGAGAGTACCGATGTCATTTACATAAAATAAGAATATAGTGGTTCCAGAACACTTCCCTGGTTAATTCCGCCATTCTTCTGGTGGGGATTTGACAACTAGCCATCGATGCAAGTAACTTGGCAACGGTTTTTGGGCAGAATTTAAATCACCTTAGTAGGGGTTTTCCAATTCCGTAACTTCTACTCTTGTCCGGCAAAGTACGAGGCTCAGTCAAAGGATTTTGTTAAATCACAGTAGATGATGACGAGTGTTCTGAGTTTGTCAGCAGCTGCTATTGCCAGGTCAATCACCAGTGTGATCCAAGAAACACGTGCCGTCTGATACTGACAGGGCTGCGAGCTGAATAATACTAATAATAACAACAATGTTGGCATATTTATAGAGTGGGTCGAGAAGCATGCATAACTGCGCTATCAGTGGTTGCGGCAGCACTCCCAGAACGACGAATTTTACATTACTCAAAAGGGACGTAGAAGAGTAGTAGTTACCTGGTAGCAGTGTCGGACAGTTTTAGAATGAGCTAAAAAGACTGAAATTTGCTTTCAAAATACAACTTAAATAAGCCGAATCGGTGGACGAAAGACAAAAGCTCACAATTAGAAAGGTGGAGCAGACAAATAAAAATTGCTGCAGAAAGCCAAATCCAGGAGCATTGGGGACAATCACGATGGGACGGTTCGCTGGAGACCAACGTGCGTGAATTATATGCAGCGGAAATATAGAAGGATGTAACCTGCACGAAGCTCAGAAGAAATGGAGAAAGCTAAAGTATCGGCAAACGTCAGGTATAATGACGGGGAAATAAGCTTAACTTGATTGCAAGTACGAAGAGCAAGGAAATCCGGAACAAAATAATAAAGCACGTGGCCGTTTAATGGCGAGAGATGTGGCAGTGGAGACCGAATCATCATTGGTGGAATATGTGATGAGTATGATGAAATACCTGATGTGATAATACGTTATCCTTTCAATTCAGCATACTCACCCGGAGGTCAGGTTGGGAATTTCCTCGTCTCTATCAGTGAGAGAGTATCCCAGGCATACGATGTCCGACTGTGAGGGGGAGAATTGGACATGGGCGGTTCAGTCAGCAGTTGACTATGAGGGTATTGACGTCTGGTTAGGGCTGCAAGGCCCACAAACAGCTCGATTGCTGGAGGAAAACCATAAGTGAGGACCGTGGTAGGCGAGAGCAGATCAAACAGTCGAGCCTTGTTGGCAGGAGTAATTTCGTACTGTTAAACATTTATGGCGTTTGGTGAGCCCGAAGTGATGGCAAGCTCAAGCAAGTTTCCCTTTCACTCGCCCATTGTCGTCCTGTCCCTTTTGATATGTTAATTTGGTTCTCCTAACTTTGTAAATGCGTCATTAGCTTTTCTTCTACAGCTACATACCTCCGTCATTTGGTTGCCATAACTGGCTTGATCATTTTCAAACCTTTTGGTTTTTGGTGGTGACAGTTGGTAGGTGATTCTTGGTAGCCATTTCCCAAGCAGCACAATGCCCAATGCTGGTGGGCGAACGTTGGGCTAAAATCAGTGGTTAAGTGCGCCTTCAAAGATTGCACAGAAGTTCGTGAAATTTTACAAGAAACATAATATTAAATGTACCACAATATTTATGAAACATACGCTTCACAAAAACGGCTTATTCCGTTTTAAAAGTTTTCAGTACACCAATTTTGTAAAACTCTCTGATTTTCACAAACAAAGCTTTTATAAACGGTAAGTTAGTGGTTCCGATCGAAAGGATGGGCAATGGGCAAGTACGGTAAGAAACAGACAGTTAAAATGGATTAGGAAAGAAAAAGTTATCAATTCCCAGCGAATTTTTTAAACTGTAGGCTAGCTCAACGCGCCTCCAATCGGGCGCAAGTAGAGCTGCCCAACGTTTCTAACGATGTAGCCCAACTTTAGCCCAACTTGGCCAAATGACCGCCCAATTAGGAATGCGTTAGGCCTCACTAACATTCGCGGAATGAACCATAATATCGATTCTGTTCATCAGTTTCACCAATCTTCCTCTCCTCTTGCCCCCTTTTTGACCAAAACCCAAATCTCCTCTTCATCAGACACCACCCATCTCCAATTCCTCAACCACACCTTTCCCTCCTCTTTTTCCCCCAAAGGTGGCTTCTGTGCCTTTGTCCACCAGTCAGTCGCCACATCCAGAATCCAGGATCTTGACTATCCCAATCGTGATGTGGCTGAAACTCCAACTTCCTCATTTTATTCGCTACTTTTGTGTAGTTTACCGTTCATCCAACAGTAGCGATCCCTCGATCTTTGGATTTTCATCTTCGAACATTGAGCACTTGTTTGTTACCGATCCCAACTGACATATCACCCTCCTAAGAGATTTTAGTGTTCACAATCGAGATTGGCTGGTTCACTCATTGGACACCACGGCTCTGGGAGGCGAAGCCGAACATTTCACCGTGGTCAACAACCTGTGACAACTGGCTGACGCCTCCCCCACACGTATTCACAATCGGCCTGGCGATCGTACCCATACCCTTGATCTTATTCTCACTTCTGTTCTTTCTCTGTTCTCAGGCATCTCTGCTCTCCCTCCACTTGGCTCATCTGACCACTGCGTTATTTCCTGTTCCATCAGTTTTACTCACCCCGATCCTCCACTTACCTCGAGACACATATTTTGGAGTTACAGTTCAGCCAACGGAGATGGTTTTCGCGATTTCCTAGTCTTCTATCCTTGAAATTACTAGTGCTTTACTTCAGACGTTTCCGTTTCCGAAGTTCGTGCCGTACGCATTCATCCTGTGTTCCGTATATGTTTCTTATTCCACTATGCAAACAAATAAAATTATCCTCCTGTACAAAAGTCCCACAAAAATCATAAACTGATTGATGATGTACCTTTTCCACCTTTTATTGTCTTGGGAAATTTCTTCGCACGGTTCACCATCAAATCGTGTGTTCGTGGATGACATACTATTGGACACACCCACTGCACCCATTCACGCAATCACCTGTAAATGTTTATCGTTTTCCAATAACCCCAATGACGTCATTGTTCCACTTCTGCTCACGTTCACGTAAATTTATATTTTTCCCCTTCACTTTTCGGGATTACATACTCGTCCTTGAGTGTGACCACAGGCAGCGCTCTTTAGGCCCGGAGTGGCATTAACCGGATGCTAGTTTGACAGTTTGCAGCGAAAAGCCGTTTACAAACACAGGCTCATTATTGTTTTTCAAGGCTGAGTCAATCAAACTCACTGTCTCTGATTAAACCCCAAAAGCTGTTCGTTCCGTCCCCAGGTTCCCGCAGGAACAGGTGTCTGTTAGTGAAAGACATACAGCGTTGGTTTCCCAAAGCTAGAAATCAAGGCAATGCAAGACAAGAACACAGGTACGTAAATTATCATTTCCTTTCAAATAAATCTCAAGCTGCTTTCTCTTTTGTAAGTGCTTTATCAATTTGGTTATTCAACATCTCTCCAGGCATTCTGAAGATCAGAAACAATTTATCATAAATCACAACTCTACATGTTCCTCAGATTCAGCTCATAGTTTATTTGGTATTTTCCTATTTCATTGAATATGGTTGTTTTGATACATAAATAATCAGATAATTATCCGTTTTTTTGAGAAGTTTTTAACCGATCTATCTCTGGAACCTGTTGTGTCCGGAACTCAGTAGGCAGAAGAAAGGTGCACTTGTAAGGGTAAACGTATCTCGCAGCAACGTACGGTAAGCGCCAGTACAAGCAAACAAATGAAAACGCAAACGAGTGTGCGAGTGCGTAAATCAGTGATATATATAATCGGAAGCGTGAGACAACTGTACCATCAGATTACGTTGTGCAAGGTCGAGCAACGCGTAATACGGTTGCAGGCGTGTGTCCATGATTGCACGGGGTGTAGATCATGCATGCGTGAGTGAACATATGACTGTGCGAGCCGAACACAACAAACCTGCACGCGAAAATACTTTGTTGCTTCACGTTTCCTTGAATGCGGTTGTCTCACATTTCTACATCTTTATACTTCAGATCCGGCTACCATGGTACGCAAGAAAGACGAACAGTTTCCGAAATTTCTGAATGAAGTAGACCTCGGATTCCAAATTTGTACAAGCTTTCAGTGAGCCTTTTTTCTAATGAACTCAGTGCTCTTCACAAATTGTGTTTTGATCGGTGATAGATTAGTGGATTTGATTGAAAGTATGAGTAGAGGACAAATAAACTAATAGACGGACAATTAAAATGGATTAGGAACAGAAGAGGTATCCATTTCCAGGGATTTTTTTCGAAAGTTGGGTGTAGTCCAACACAAGCCCAGTTGGGCTCGGGTAGGGCTGCCCAACTTTTCTAATGGAGTAGCCCAACATTAGCCCAACGTTGGCTCAACTTGAGCTCAGCGTGTCCCAAAGCGCGCACAATTGAGAGAGCATTAGGCCTGCTGTTTGGATAGTTATCAGCCACGTCCGTGCGCTATTCCTCTTGTTGGCACTGCGCGATAAACTGGAATATTCCAGTTTAGCTATGGTGGATACCGGAAGTTCAAACAGCTTCTTATCAAGTTTTGTTGTTCAGATGTAGTGTTGCGAGAATGAAGGGTCAAGCAGTTCCATTGTCAGAGCATTCACTGGGCTTGGAAACTACACAAATGGACACAGCAGTGTGACATTATGCTACAAAAGTTCTAACTAAACTCTCTTTAAGCTTCCTTAGCGGGTGCACTGATGTGCTTTTATATCATGATTTCTTGAGTTTACATAAAATGCTGATAGGTCCTTTTCAAAGGCGAAAGTGGAGTCTTTTTATAGAGTAATCAGACTGGTGTTCGTATTGACTCGCCACCTCTTTTCCATAATCTATTACCCAACTGCATCCCGATCACCAGAAAATCACGACGACATTCCGCAGCAGATGAAGGTTTCACCAAGAAGGAAGTCAAACATCTACTAAAGGAGCAAATCATAGAGTAGTTTGAATCATCCCGGTTAGCTCAGGTACTGGTCACTACTAACGGACTGCAGAAACGCAAAATGGTTATTGATTACAGCCAGACAGTCAACCGATTCATGCTCCTTGACGTCTATCCCATCCCAAAAGTTGGTCAAATGGTCGAAAAAACCTTAAGCTATGTTGTTTTGAGTACTTTTGGATTTAAAGTCTGCCTACCATCAAATACAGATCCGGGAGAACGAAAATAGTTTGGCTGCCGTTCAAGTCTGTGGTTATCTGCTTCATTTCCGTCGCTTTCCCTTTGGCGTCACCGAAGGTGTTTCGTTCTTTCAGAGGGTCATCAGTCAGAGTATCAATTCGGAATCCCCCTCAGACACCTTTGCACACTTGAACAATATTGCTGTTTGTGGTGAGGACGAAGAACAACTCCAGAAAAGCCTATGGCGATTCTACGCTGCTGCCGAGAAATACGGACGGCATTTGACGACTGTAAGAGCACAACCTGAGTAAAGGTGATTAGGCCCTCGGGATACGAAATTTCACACAGGTCTATTGAACGTGATCCTGATATACTTGGATCTCTGCGAAAACTACCGCTCCAGAAAGATTTAAAGTCCTAACAGAGCGTCATTGAGCTCTTAACGTATTATTCCGGATGGATATCACATTATTCGGAAAAAATTTGACCTCTAGCTACCAACCGAATATTTCCCTTGCCGGTGGAAGTTGCAACGACCTAAATGTCCATGAAAGAAGAACTGTCGAGATCCGTAGTGTCAACAGTAGATCTCAAGTCACTGTTTGTGATCGAGACAGACTCTTCCGATATCTCTATCGCTGCAGTACTAACACACAGCGGTAGACCGGTTGCTTCCTTTTCTAGGATATTGACAGCCAGTGAGCCGTATCATTCATCGGTGGAAAAAGAGGCGTATGCCATTGTCGAGGCGTTCCGTAAGTGGATGTGCTTTGGGCTAAGACCAACTTTCTAAAAAATCCCTGGAAATGGGTACCTCTTCTTTTCCTAATCCATCCTAATCGTCCGTTCCGTAGTTATTTGCCCTTTATCCATCCTTTTGATCGAAACCACTAATTACCGTTTTTTAAAAAACAGTTTTATTATAAAATGGTGCATTCATAATATTTAAAAGTTTGCGATTTGTGGACCGTTTCACTCTGGACTGTTTGAAAGTGTACGTCGTTCTTGCGTAACATGATCACCGGATGCGAAGTGCCAAGATGTAACAATGTTAGACAGTTGTAATTAAGAAAATATGGGACAAAAGTTTTGGTGTGTAGATTTCAAAGATAGTTAGACTGAAAACTGTCTTCAACAAAACCCACTTACATCTGATAGTTCATGTATCAAAACAACAGTGGTCATTGAAATAGGAGATTATCAAATAAACTATGAACTAAATCTGAGGAACATGTAAAATTGTGGTTTATGATAAATTGTTTCTGATCTTCAGAGTGCCTCAAGAGAGGCTGATTATGTTGAATTATTAAAGCAACTTCAAATAAAATGTCATTGCGAATTTATTCCAAAGAAAATGTTTGCATGCTTGCATTCTTGTCTTGCATTGCAGCCTTCCCTGGCAATAATGATCCAAAGCTTTATGTTTTATTCACTAATAAACACCGGTTCCTGTGGGAACCTTGGGATGGAACGAACAGCTTCTAGGGTTTAGCTAAAACAACGAATTCCACTGATTTACCCTTGATGGCAACAACGAGCCCGCGTTCGTAAACGGCTTTTCGTTACAAATTTCCAAACCAGCAGCAGAACAAAGTCACTTCTTGTTGTTGGAGACTTTAGCCGACTGCAAAACACTGACAACACGTTGCCAGTCTTCTAGTGTATTCACCCGTCGTGGGTTTGGTAACGCTGTTGCCAACCTCGACGATCAGTGCGTCTGCTGCACCTTCCAGCTCGGTGAGTTTTCTCACCAAATTCTCCTGTGCCACTGAAGACGCATTCGAGAGAACTCAGTGAAATCACAAAGTCTTTCCCGCGGGTGTTTCATGATGCTCGCAGTCTCACTTCGACTGACTGCGGATGATGAAACAACCGAAGCACTACGGAGAAAAAATCCATGTAAAAATGAAAATTAACGAGGATACTCACGTGGATGGAGACGAAAACGCTTGCACCTGCTGTGTCACCATCGGCGTTGAAGTGACGCGCAAGCCAGAGTCAAGCCTACTGATTTTTACCATATGTTACCGAAAAAATATTTACCTCGACAATCCATTTGCTGGTTCCAAAATCGGTGATGGTGTTGGCGGTAACTGCCGCGTCCCTGGCTGTTGTGATAGTTTTAGATTGAAGGTTTTTAAACGACTGTCATCAGAAGATAGTTGCTTCGGAATCCTGGAATAAATGAGAATCATAAATGGTCATACCTTTGGCGGTCGGAATATTGCTGTCCGAAAAGAGTGTGTGGGACGTTCTCATCTGAACTGGCGGTCATTGACTCATGAAGCAGTAGACTCTCGCACAGGAAGGCATCAGAGAAAATGCTTTTAGAAATATGTTCGAGCAAAAAAGTTACCCATATGACACATCTAGATGAAACTGAATGACGGCACCGAATCTGACAGGCATTCACCGGCTAGCAACATTCTGCTGTAAGCGCCAGGCCAGTGCTCCGTATTATGGTTCACAAACCAATTGCGATGAACAACTGCGTATGAATATTCCACAGGGAAATATACAGCCATAAACATCTGCAAGAACATTCAGAACATATAACTATTTTACTCGGTTTACTCTTGTGACACAACAATAGTGTTGTTAACAACAGAGAAATGCACCTGAAGCAGGATCACACATTTTCACATAACTAAATCACGTTCGGGGATAAAATATATATATATATATATATATATATATATATATATTCTCATACATTCACATCTACATACACATGTCCCAAGCAATCGATCAGTGACAATAACACCAAACAGCGTGTTGGTAATGCGTAGCTGCCGCCATAACAGATCAACGTCAACACAACATAGCGCGTGATATAGTTTCACCCATCTGTTGTCACAATTGAAGACAAATACGAAATTTAGGAAACGGAAGGTGAGAGATAAAATTTTCGTTAAAGTATGCAAAATTGGAACAGTGAGGTGATATGCGTTACCAGAAAGCGATAAAACTCACAAGTGGTGATGTGAATGGGTGCAGGAAGTGTGTTCGGTAGTACGCCATCCACGTTAAATATATACAGCTCTTTTGTGACAAAAATGCCCACAGCATTGAAACATTGAAAATGTACATCGTTGTTCAATATTTCCGCAATTTTTGTGGGGCTTTTGTTGATAATGTCAATGCTGTCTGTTTGAACAGTGAAGTAAAAAACACCATTCAAAACACAGGATGAATGCGTCTGGTGCAAACGGGAAACGGGGATTCAAGTATCATCCAGAGGTACGTTACCTTCCTTTTCGGAACATACTTTGCTTACTTCATGAATTCGTCGGTATAATTGTTCCGTTGGTTATGTGGGCCCTTTGATGTACGACTTCAGTTTCCGTGAATGAGATTCATATGGGAAACTGGAGAAATTGTCCAACATCCCGTGTTGCCACACGTCATCCTCCAGAAGCATTAGGCAGTAAACGTTGTACACCATTTCTTCTGGACCGTATGAATGAGGCTTTTGTTTCACAAAAATCCGCAAAAGTTGGTACGCAGAATTAGCGTAGGGTATGGGTAGCTTAGGATGGGGAAGTACATACAAGGATATGAATAAAAGAAAAAAAAGTGACTTTACGGATTATTTGGCAATAAGCCACGCAAACAGAGCGGACCTAGATACAAAAGAAATCGGCGATATTCGGTTGTCTTCCAGCGTTCCACATCAGGCGGGTGACGGCATTGTTGCATCCCGAGTTCAGTAAGTAGAAGAACGACATGCTTGTATGGGTGAACAGGTGTTCGGTAGCATCGCATGGCAAACGCAAGTACAGACAAGCAGCTGAAAGAGCAAAAGTTTGTGCAACTGCGTTGGTCAGCCCAACATGCCATCGAAAGCACACAGCAATTACAGAATCGGAGTAAGCTGTGTAGGTCGTGAAACAAGTGGTACGATCTGATTTGGCGAAGCACGACAAACGTCAACTGTATACGTGTATGCACGATTCCAGGCGTGGGTCCATGATTGCACGGGGTGTAGATCATGCGTGCGTGTGGGCACACGACTGTATAAGCCAAACACAATAGGCATAAACGCTGAAATTCACTTGAAATGGATGAGTGAGTTTGCACTATTCTATCGCCCAGTTCACCCACAGCCGTACTGCTCAAGCTGCAACATCGTACATACCCGATTTTTAGCCAGGCGTTAAGAAGCCTCTGAGTTACTCCCAAACATACCAAGTGCATATAATCCGAAAAATATTTTCACCATGTCAGATGGAAGACTTACGAATGAACTGTCACCTACGTGGCGGCTTTATTACTTTTTCTCACGCGAATCAGTGTCTGTTCGTTCTCTGGCATCTGTGATGGGGAACGTCATTCTTCCTTCAAAAAGCAATCCATGTTGGATGCATTTATCACAGCCGAAATATACTGCTGAACTTTTCACTTGTCGAATGCATGCCATTGCAGATGTATCGCAAATAAGTGCTGTCGTTCGACAAAGGGTGAAAATACCATACTGTGTGTCACCTTGAAGAATATCCATCCGTTGGTTCACCGTTCGCTGTAAAAACACGTCGAGTGGAAACGGTTTTGTTGAACCACAGTAAATTTCGACGGTTATTATGTGTAGACAGGCTGATCGGGTATCAGGTGCCGAAATCGGCCTTAACTTCAGTTTCGAGGCCCGGTATAACGTGAAACCTTCCACGCTGAGCTGAAAATCGATGGGGTCCGGGACTCTTGGCATGCCACGTGTGCAACGGACCAAACCATCTCTAAGTTCAACGTGAATACATGAGCCATCTGACAGCTGCATCTTCTCACACCACCGGGAAGTATGAGATGCTGTCCTTGAGTCCCGCGGAATACTTGGCAAGCAGTGACTCAAGGCGTGCAGCACTTCACGACATTGCTTCATAGTTAACACAGAGGCTGTGAAAACATCGAACAAGGACTGCCAAATCGCATCCAAGTTGATTTCGGCATATACGATTCTTCCGAATTAGATTTTTAGAGACCTTTAAACATTAAATTAACGCAAAAGCATACTAACCTGTTTGGAAGATTGACCTTGATGTGCTCGTAGGGTGTATATCCCCCTTTAAAAAATCCACAGACCCCGAATCTATCTTTGGCCGCAACTCATTTGCCACTGCTTCAACAGACCGAACACCAGAAGTATCCGTACCTTATATGCATTAGGATATAAGTACTTGACAACAGTCGGTTTGTCTTAGCATACCAGTTAACCGAAAGCTGGTGCTCCCCTAATGTAGCTTCGATACAAATTAGGCATTTCTTAGCAATAAAGATCTTCTTGCGCCTCCAGTACCTCTCCCATTTAGTTTCTTCAGACATAACGGTGCATTCAAGTTTGCGGAATCTGAAGATGATTGATTAATATTAATTTTCGCATGAATTTCATAAAAAATAACACAAAACGACTACCTTAATTTCCCACGATAAGTGCTCGAATACATATAAACGTATGGAACTGTATATATATATATATATATATATATATATATATATATATATATATATATATAATAGACAGTGACGATATGCCGATCAACCAGTGAGTTTAAGCAATCAGACGAACCATACGGCATTAACGCTTGAAAGAATAAGGCCATTGACCACAGGCACCGGGCCAGGACAAAGCCAAATTACTCAGGTAGCTATTTGATCGATGTTGTTGTAATGCGGTCCGGAAAACAGACTATATAAACGGTAGCACATGTTCTGCCGACTGGAATTTTCTGGCTGTTCAAATACATGTGTTCCTCACCTGTCTTGTTTTCTTCATAACAAATCGTTTTGATAAGTGGGAACCCAGTATCGAAGTACCCTAATAACACTATAGTTTGGCATCTGCACCTCATGAAGTCCTTTATCAAAATCCTTCCATTTACATCTAAACGTACCTAGACTGAAATGTATGCTCACGGATTATGCTTTCACGCACGTATTTGGTCGCTCCCCGAAAATGTACCATTACCTGCCCCACAAAACAAAGAAAAAGCCCGTACTCGCTTTCTGTGAATGACCGCTTTTTACCACTGTTATATCTTGCAAACGAATGAACTACATAAGTCCGTAAACAAGCCTCTTCCGTACGAATCCAGTTGTAACCCAATGAAGAAATCAGGTGATGGATTACTCTGCTTCCCATGAATGGTCCGTTTTCAACGATTCTTTCCCGGTCTACCACAAAGTCCACGTGTATTTATTCTTTCTACAACTACGAAACGTCAAGTTTCAGGTGTCTTTTTTCGAAAAAGGAAGCGTCACTCCTGCTTTTCTATCTTTTCCAGCTAATTCACTGATCAGTTCGCGTTTTCCTAAACCATCCCTGAATTTTCACTTTTATAATGTGGCTTTTTATTTTGTCTGATTTTCCTGCAAGTTTGATTATTTTTTTACAATAAAACCTATCCTATTTGGCCAATTTGCACCATTTATCTGGTTCATAGTAATCTCCTTTGGCGACCTTGGCGTATGACATTTATTGAATGCATCGTGAACGCCATTGAATGATCTACTTTGATCCATTATTCCTTTCTTCGACCATTGCTTTCTCGCTATCTGGTACCTAATGGTGCCTAAATATTTTGAGTGACATTACTTTCATTCCACGTATAAAGCTAGATCTTGCAGCAAGGCAGGCTCCTTTGGGTCCCCCGAGGAAATATAATTTCATTCATACACTGGAGACATCACTTACCGTCAATGTCTTCTCCATCATCGTCATACTAGTATTCCATATAATGATAATCACGAAAGACGTAGCCCTGAATGTAGTCTCCTCTAAAGACGTACTTCAACTCTTCCTTTCATTTATATTCATCGTATCAAATCCGTCTTACTAGTTCCAATCCAGCGCCGTCCTTTTTTAATTTGCTCCAGAATTTTGACCCAGACGCCCATTTCGGCTGCCATCATTCGTTTTCGATTCTTCCCTATACTAACTCATGGCATCGGTGAACATTTTTGTTTTCCCGATCACTCCATTAGCACTAACTGTGGATTACGTAGTACTTTTTCGCTGATCCCGTTGCTGATGCAAACATGACTTCTTCACCTTCTCCCTCGATGGTCATCGGTTTTTTATCTTGCTCGCTTTCTATACTGCCATTATAACTTACCTTATTTTAAACCCTGAAAACATTTACTGCTTCATTTATGCACTACATCCTCAATATGCAGTTATTATTGTTTTTCCTTAGTGAACCATAGTCGCTTAAATTATCACGCACGAACATTCTTAACATACTCGTCATTGCGCACATTCCTGAGATTTCACGCCAACTACCCACCAGACCCATCCTTATGGTAAAATTCGCCACTTCTTCTGTTATATTCAATCCCTGACACATTTATGGTTGCTATCCACTTTCGCACTACAATCACCAGACGACATCTCACTGTGAAGTCCTTTTCCGGAGTCTTCCAGCAAACACTGTTTTGATTAGTGATTATCCACTCTCTCTATCAGTCCAATTGCTGGTCCACGTGGGGCTCTTGCGTTGCATCTTCCCGTTGTTTCAGAGCACCATATTCTCTCCATATTCAAGCATCTCAGCTACATCTGTCACGGAGCATTTTACTTTGTCATTATAATGTGACCCATCTTCCCAAACTAATATCAATCGATAGACATTTACCTGTCATTTACTTTATCATCTCTCTTTCAAGCTGTTGGCATCTGCTATTGCCGTAGCTATGCATCCTACATCAACTTATCACCCGATTCCCATTCTCATATAGATACATCATGATTCACCTACTATAAAGCAAACAATTTGCTCTGTACTTACTTATTTCTCTCCGGCCACTTCTTTCATCATCACTCTGGCAATCTCTCTCTATCTGTCTTTATATATGTCATTCATTTGACGCATACTAACTCCGTCAACATCCAACGACCGAATGTTACCACCGTATTGGTTGACTGATTTATTTTATATATTTGGCGTTCTGTTTTTACTTCTCAACGTCTGGCTTTCTGTCCGAATCTCTCGCCCAGATGACAACTCCCCATTGCTTCTTCACATATCTTCTGGCAGATTTACCTTTTTGCAAGTACCTGCCAAATATTCGTCGATCCAGTTTCCTTTTCTAGTCGTGGCAGTTGTCTTTTGAACGATGTATATATCCCTTGTTTCAGCCCACTCCAAGTGGCCTTCTGCTGCTCTACCGTCTGACCATGAGTTTAACTTCGCTGGCTCTAACACTATTCTGTACATTTAAAACTTTCTTCCAGACCCTGTTGCGTGCACGTATTTATCTTATTCCCCTGAAAAATCTGTTTCCGCTATCACTTGTGCCGTTTTACCATGGTCTGCAGCATGTCCTGGACCTCCCCGAAACAAAATATTATTAATATTATGAATAATAATAATAATAACTAGAGCGCAAAGGGGGGGGGGGAGTTAACGCAAGTATTTTTCCCGAGACAAATTAAACACTACCTAAATATACGTAGACTCATCGTCCGTACGAACCGCCTATCTCCCCAATGGTTACAGAATTTCAGGGATGTGGAGTGTCAAACATCAAGTTTGCAAGAAACTTGACAAGAGGATGACTTTGAAAGCCGTCACCGGTCTGGAGAGCTGCAGTGAAATTCCGATACACTATCACTTAGACCGACACGCCATCATGGAGACTGTGCTACATTCCCGAAGCAGCACGTGCAGGAAGGAGCACGAATAATGAGGATTATGAAAGATGAAAACAGGCCCAGGCTACCGACGAAGAGACGACTTGTCTATGAGCGTCAGTATACAAGAAGGGAATGACTATCGCTCGGGAAAGTGGAAGGTTACAGTTGTGAAATACCTTATCTTTGGGCAATATGGGACCAGCTGGTGATGACGGTTGCAGTGAGGTTCGTCTGCTACGGACCAAATTATTCCGCCCGGATAACGGACTCTCAAGCAATATTAAGAGGAGTATTTCGGGACCTACACAGTGATCTGATACATGCTGATATAAATAAGCTGGAAACTGCCTCTTGACACCCACATTGGTAGCCAGAACTACACAGGGACATCGTTAGCTTCTGTAATCTGTGAGAATGCTGCGGTAGCCTCACGAACCCTCCTCAGGCTAATCGGCACCGCTACAAGTAAGTGAACAGGTCGGAAGAACAAACTGCACTTTAAGGCAACCGATGAAGGCCTTCAATGATCAAAATTCTACAGAATGGGACCGTCCATTATCGCTCTGTCTCTTTATCCACCGTAGAGCAGTCCGTCGTTCTTCTGAAGAAATCCCGAAATTCTTATGAAGCAAAAAGGAGGTGCGAGTCCCTTACGGTGGCCTAATACCTTGAGCCAAAAACCAGCGAAGGGATGTCCCAGAGAACGTCTGCAAGATGCTGGACACGCAGAGGCAAGCCAACCCACCAGCTTGCAGCTATTTGGAAACAACACTCTGATATCAGAAAGAGTATAACGGCAGGAAATCCTTCGCAACTCCTTCGAAAATTGATAATGAAGGGTGACTGAGCAAAACGAAACAGGATGACGGAACACTGGTAAGGTACCACGAAGAGTGGAGTACCCTTTTATATTCGAACGGTTGTTATGGGACAAAGACTGTGTCATCAGAGGTCTAGAGAGCATGCGAAATTCACCGGTAGTACATTGTATTCAACTGAAGCAGTACGCACTGGACTCAGACCAGTAAACATAACACGATGGTCCTGACACGAGTAGGCGTGACGAAGCAATTAAGTTGGAGGTTCCGAGTGAAGGAGGTATCTTACAAGCACCGGAGACCACGCACGTAATTCACAGGGGAGCAGTGAAAGATGAAGCCCAAAATGGCCACCATGAGTTAAGTGATTATTGACTGGCCGTTGACGATCCTTTCTGTTTGTGTTATCTAGGTCACACAGATGGCGCCGTACCGAACCCGGACTTAAAAGATGCGGGGTGCTGGAATCAGGAAGCCCCACTCCTAACCGAACACACCTATTTTATGGTAACATCGCCCTGTTTCTGGACAATGTTGTTACGTGTTTCGTAATAAAAGTTCCGCTGAAGACTTCAAAGATTCTTCCTTTCTGACGTACTACAATTCGTTTCAGGGTGAACACGTACAATTTTTACCTTAGGTTGTCTCTAGCCGTCTCACTCAAAAAACACGTTTTAATTGGCCTTATCAAGAAAAAACAACATCTTTTGACCAGAATACAATTTTGAGGGGCACTTTGTTAATATTCTCTTAAATCAAGCAATACATTTGCCATAGAAATGCTCTCATCAAATACATTCTGGAATACTGACTGGACAGTGAACGCAGCCTACTATGAAGTCTAGGAAACATATAAAACTGAGTTGGTCATAAGTATCTGGTGTGATTATGCAGAATACATGACTAGACTAAAGCTGCTAGATTTGGTGCGGTTTTCCACAGTTCAACATCTCGATAGTGATTGACTTCTGCAGCAGTGATACTTCTGGTACGACTTCTTCGATATCTTGCTGAAGTTCAGCATATTCGTGCAAAACAGATTTCTTGTTTCCATAGCAGTAACATCTGGCTTCTTCCAACTGTTCGGCCTTTACACATCCGTCCTCCGGGTTTAATATTTCCTGTCCATTTGTCTTATCGACCGGTTCTCTGTTCTTCCATGAATCCTCGACATGGGCCGTATTTAGCACAGGCTCGTCAAGCATGGTCAATTCTCGAGCCACATCCGCGAGCTGGAATACGTCCATGGAACGGCCGACACGTACCATCCCACGCAGAGGCTCCGGCAGACTATCCACAAATCTGTCCGCCACCAGCTCCGCCCGTGACGCCCCATCCACCATAGGCAACGCACGGTCCAGGAGTGTACGGAGCACGGTGGCATTCACCAGTGGGTCCGCACCAACTCCAAGCTGAGCAGCCTTGAATCGCCGCATGGAGTCCTGACGGTCGGCCGCAGTCAGCACTTGCTCCGCGGCAGCCTATTTGATTTACTCCGTACCCCTTTCGCGTGGCACCATGCACTGCTCGCGCTCTGCCCTTGAAAAGACGCTCGAAGTGCCGCCAAACAGCCTCGGACTGACTGGATCCCCCAGAGCTCCACCATGACCTCGACAACCCCCAGGAGGCTCCAGTCATGGCGGATCCAACCCGGTCGCGGAGCCGGTTGCTGTGGTACAGAATAAGTGCCTACACTAAATACTACTTTGATAAAATAGCTCGTTTTGGAATCCACAAAGTTAGCCAACCGTTACAATGATACTTTTTTGCAAAACTGCTGTCCGGTTCACTTGAAGGTTGTTTTTGTCTAAGAGGAGAATGCAATCATGTAGTTCACAAGCCGTTGTTGACCTTATTGCGAGAAGTCATTTTGGTATGGGCTCGTCTGTTTGTATCAACCCACAACTGTTCTTAATTGCTTTCTGAGCAGTCAGCTACTGTCTCACTCAATAAGTAGTGTACACACTACGCCACACCAGCACCGCAAGCCACTCTGGATCATTCTTGCTCTCTATCTTCCTGAATCCATTTTGGTTCACGAGTTTATGCATACTCATCGTGATGTTCAAAACCGGTATCGAAACTCAACAGTCACGTTTGACTGTCACGAATACTCCTACTGACACGAAGGCATCCTCCAGTGTTCAAAATGCTGCGTAGTTTACAACCCAAGTGGAATACAAACGCATGACGGAACAAGAAAATACTCTTGATTTCAGCAGCTCTTTGGCTTTATTTCTTCACATGGTTCCTAAATCTAAGGGTGAAAGATGACTCCGCGGTGATAATAGAACGAACCACACAATCGGGTTTGCTAAATGATAACCTATTCCTCATATGATGGGCCTCGTGTTTTCTTATTCGGTTGCACCATCTTCGGCCTGGTAGATTTAGTTCGTGACCACAATCATATTTCAATAACTGATGCTGATATTCCTAAAGCTGCAGTCACTACGCTTTTTGGGGCTGTTGAAGCTCCTGAGCATGCCTCTTGGAAACTGCCAGCTTGCCCAGACATTTCAATGGCTCATGGAATGGTGAACCCATGGATTGTAAAATGTCATCGCACATCGAGAAGATATTTTGGTAGCTGATTCGTAGGATAAAGATC
Source organism: Fasciola hepatica (assembly GCA_948099385.1). Taxonomy (NCBI): domain Eukaryota; kingdom Metazoa; phylum Platyhelminthes; class Trematoda; order Plagiorchiida; family Fasciolidae; genus Fasciola; species Fasciola hepatica. Next base: position 14,150,752 of record CANUEZ040000182.1, read on the forward strand.
ATTATACAACCTTAAGGGCCCTTTTGGAGAAAATGAGGCACCGTGTAAAACGATCAATATCGCAAAATATGAAGTAGGTGAACACGATACCATATTTATAGAGCATACAATTTGAGCCCCATTTTAAGTTCAGATTACGTAAGAATGTGGTGGTAGAGAAAGATGATGCTTTCAGGTCGTTGTGTTGTCGGTCAGTTTCACCAGATCCCAGCAACGTTTTTAAAGGAGAGCATGTGACTGTTTTGCGTGTTTCCAGATATTGATAACAGTAAGGTTTTTCGAACTTCAGTTATGTCAGGATTCCGTAGTGGAGATCACCCGGCGAGTTTTGAACCAGATCACTGAGCCTCGGAGTGAGAAGGCACCTCGCCAGATAAACTTTCCGCTATTCACGACTATCCTGGACCACAGTCTTATCCCCTGTTGCATCATTTCTCCGGCCTAATGTACTTCTACCACAGAATAACTGCTCACAGTACGGAAAGTAAGCAACCGCCTACCAACTTCCGCATAGAGGCAAGCAGGAATTAAAAATTCCCGATACCGTACAAGCCAAATCAGCCTCACTCCTGGAAGCCATCGCCGTTAACCAGTATTCCGAATTCGAGTAACACATAGCCAAAGGAGGGGTCTGAAAGCAAAACAGGACTGATCCAAATACTCTGAGTTAAAGGGGTAGCAAAGTACAAATGAGCAATATATATATATATATATATATATATATATATATACAAACCTTAATTATGCGGAGAGAACCATAGTTCATCAATCCTTAGAGCCCCTACGGCAGAGTCAGAGGCGAAGTCCAAAATGTGTCACCGTCGGTAAGTCAAGATATAAACAAAAGTATTGGGATGTGTCGGCTGGTGTAAGTGTTGTAAAATATGCAACATTTGCTGGAGAATTCAGGTTGACGGGTATTATGTATCTATGTGGAAAAGTTTGCTCAGGTTTTTCTATTTATGAGGATATACCACCCACAAATATACTTCTGCTATAGTCGACTTCTAGGGCTTGGGAAGAGGTTACGACTCACACCCTACTTATCTACACTTACTTTCATTGCCTAGAGTCTCTTTCCGTGTGGGTTACGTCTAATGCCGGTTTTAGAAATTGTCGTTTGCCTCATGTTGGACTTTCACATTCCAATTGTGTGGGATGCATAAATAATCATAAACTGTTGAAAATACCACAAAAAGCACGCTAAAGAAGGATATAGTTTCAAATCCACGAAACAACTGAGGGATATAAAAAATCAAGAAACCTCGACGTCGGCTGCAGTCACACAACTATTAGAAAGGAATCTGAGCCTGAAGAAGTAGAATCTAGGTGTAGGGATAGAGCTTGGATATACAAAAGATATCCTGATGGTGAAAAGAAAGAGCTCAAAAAAAATCTATGTACCAAATATGACAAATCAGATGGGGGAGAACAGGTTTAAATGAACCGGCTCTAGAGCAGGGTCGTTTTTACCCAGAGAAAGAGCAAACGTGGGGAAGGAGCGTACGGAGGTCGTTGTAATTATTCCAAAAAGAAAACGATGATGTGGATGAAGAAGGCATATCACTGAAAAACTCGTAAAACAAGAAAGCAGTCAAGAAATGCAGGGGGGTTTTGAATCTGGATAACCAGGTTAGGTGCACGTTTCAATTCTTCCAAAAGTAGAATCTACACAGTTTTAGAAAGTGGTATGTGTCCTGTCATATTCATCGTCGTTAGTTCCAGAATGATCTCAAAGTCCGGTACTAGTTTGGTAATATTCATCCGTTGAGGTGAGTTATTGGTCAATCAAATGTTGACCAGTCTCTTTGCCAGGTTAGGAATTCAGGTTAGCTTCAGTTCCTTTAATCGGCTGTCTGTCTGAAGTCTGCTTGTTAAGGTCAGCCTGGTGCCGTCCTACAAAGGCTCATTGGCATTTCTTCCCACACTGTTCTCGAACCGAGGCAGAGCTTGGCTCGTCGGCTCTGGTCATTAGCTCGCCTGGCCCCCAGTCCCCTATCGATAGAACAGGACCATTGAAGTGACTACAAAATCTATTATCGTCTGTCGTATTTTCTCATTTTAATAGTTGGATAGAAATCGCATCCACGGAAATCTTTCGCGCATCCAAATGCGCTCTGGTAATATACTAGGAGACCACCCATTAGCATGGTAAAATAATCCTTTAGAAAACAATGCTGCAGCCGCTCGGTATGTAATTCTACCAGGTACCTACAATGTTGTTTGTGTTTCAAACTCGACTCAAATAGCACAAACGGACCACTGAATGGGTAAGCACCGGTCATTTAATTCTAGAAATCTGACCACTGACTGACAAGAACAAGATACATCTTGATCACGTTTTAGCCAGTGGGCAAGAATCTGAGGAGGCAGCCATTTTACACGTCTTTCAATAGCCGCACCTCAGACAGCAAAATCTATTGCTAACGGACAAAAAATCAGACCGACTTGAAACTGATTTTGGACATGACCAGATCAGTTGGCTTGATTAGATTTTGTATACCCTTTGACAAGCCCTTTGACGGTCTCACGTGCATCGGCTGATCGCGTGGACCAAACATGTTGAGTCGAATGGGCCACCTCTTGGTCAGTCCATTGACCGTCATGCTCCGTGAATGGGTTTTCATCCTTTGTACACATTTTCTCACCCCCCGGAGAGAATTGTAAGTTATAATAGGTAAACTGATGTCCCTCAGGTAACCACCGGAACAAAAGCTGTTTTTGAGCTCGTGACATATCACATACACAGATTTGGCTAGTTGGGGTTAACCTTAAATCAATATATTGCTAGTACGTTATTCCGCTGCGTTGACTAGCGGTTTAGTAGGACAGATAAATGTTTGTAGATGGTAAATCTTATATTTATTTTCTTCCCAATATAATGCGATATAATTCTACTTGGTTTGGTCTTGCGTAGGGAATTATTGTCCTAACAATGAGGCGAAACGAGCAGGAGCTTTGGCTGAGCTATTCTGTCATGGGAGTCTACCATTCATCCCAAACATTCTCGCGTTACCTAAAATATATACTGTTTTCTGCGGCTCCACCAACTTTGTTTCACTTCTGGGATTGGTACCCCTCTTTAGGTAACTACTACTGTGCTAGGATAGGTTTTCTGATCTTCAGCCCATCTGAAACCGGATTATTCCTTTTTTGCTCCCAGGCAAGCTAAATCAACTTCACTGACCGTAGTATTGCTTGAAAAACTTCCGTTAATATGTCAATTTCTATGCACCGTGGGTTTCATTTGTAGAAATACATATTCATCTATCTTTCAAACGGTTTGTGAAATGGTGGTAATCAGTCTTACGTACAGGAAATAAATATATTTACTGAACATCCATTTCTCATGAGGGGAAATTAACAGAAAATCACTTTGTGCAGAACTGCAAATATGCCCATTCTATTTGTGCGTATCAACACGCGAGTGAAATTTGTCTGCACTCAGGCAATAAAGTTGGACACTGCAAAACCTGGAAGTTAAAGAACAGAAACCGAAAGCAACCCCGCGGAGCAGTTTGATTCCGTATTCCCAAGAACGTTGAATTTGACAAAAGTGGCTTCGTGGTAGCTATATTTGAGGTCTAAAATGAAGTGCAGAAGAAAATGAGATCATACAATAGCAAACAGTTGATCAATACAAAACGAATCACATAGCTGACGTTTTTGAATTCGATACACTGAAGTCCTGATTGGATAAAAAGTCCAGTCAAACTCACAAATATATGCTACTTCACGTGGAAATCTCTCACGTTGTTTTAAAATGAGAAGCCTCATTTATACCTGTAGTTCACTGAAGTAATAGGAATTTATACTGCTATCTTGACAGGTCCCAAAAAGCTTGTGATCTATCAAAAATTTCCGTCATTTGAGTAACACAGAAGCACTAACTTTATGGAATCACAAGTCGGCTTTTTCGAGGCTGAGGTGAGATTGCCAACAAACCAACCCAAGGTTGGCGTCCGGAAGACCCTTTTGGTCTATCAGAAACTTTCAGCGGATGCAGACTTCGCTACTGCGTAATTAAATTCAAGGTCGAATTAGACTAAATAAGTCACTTTTGACCCATTTGTACCGGGAATCATCTCTAGAACTGAAACAAAATAGCTATCCCTTAAAAAGTTCAAAGATATCTTCTTTCTTTCGGATAATGTTATAGAAATTGAAATGGGGCTTCATAATCACGAAAATACTAACCTGAGAAGGTTAGTTCTGAAAAATGGAACAAATCCAAGAAGACAGAGTGCATTCATTAGTTGGTCTTGAGTTTAATTGCGAAACTGTCACGGGTAGATTTCAACAACGGATATTATCAGAGCTCCGATAACCGTTGTTTGTTACCATCGACAGTGCGATTCCGAAGAGATCAGGACGAAATATATAGATAGATCGGATGGTCATTGTGATTGGGATGACGATAATGATATTACGGATGAAGATTAGCTTTGTAAAGACGCAGAAAGACGATTGGGAAAGACGATAGTCAAAATGATAGGGGCGACGAGGATGATGAAGTTGATGATTTAGTTACGAATGATTATAAGTATAAGGATATTCAGGATGATGAAGATTTGGATGATAATGAACACGAACACGATGATGAATCGGACGGATGAAAATCAACGGGATGCTCAAAAGATTAGCAAGAGGAACACAACCAAAGCGAAGGCTGTGATGAGTATGCAGAGGATGATGATGAAGATTCGCCAAAGAAATGGTGGAGAAGATCAAGACGGTGAGGATGATGGTTCGGATGGTGATGAAAATGATCATTCGGATGATGAGGATGAAGAAGAAGAAGAAGAAGAAGATGATGATGATGATTCGGATGGTGATAATGATGATGGTGATGATGATGATGATGATGATGATGATGATGATGATGGTGATGATGATGATGATAACGATGATGATTATGATAATGATGACGATGATGATGATGGTGATAATAATTATTATTTTGATGGATTTGTTGGTGGTGGTGTTGAATGGTTTTGGATGAAATCGTTGAGAAACACTTTATGAATTTAGATGCGGGTTTTCAACTGGTGATCATGGGCCGATTTGTTATCGTTTTTGTATTTATTGATATTATTGTTGCCATGCTGATATGGATGCTAATGATGATCATGTTCACGATGAATAGGATTACTTTCTTGATTCTCATTCCGGTGGTAAAAATGATAATGTTGATGTTGATGTAGATGAGGATTGTTTTGAAGTACATTCACGATGATGATGACGGTGATGACAGTATTGTTGATGATGATTGTGTCAAATGATATTGTTGTTGTTGGTTGTGCTTTTTATTTTGGTTACTGTGATACCATCGGTTAATTTTTGGTGTTGACCTTTCGGTCGGAGTTATGTATGATGATATTTTCGATGATATGGATCGTCTTGCTGAGGTCGGTGTAGTTGATGCTAATGAATATTTTGATGTTGACGGTGATCATGACATTTGCTGGGTTTGTGGTTCTATGCCCGCTATGTTCGTGATTCTGATGTTTATTTGGCTTTCCATGTTTAAGATGTTGATTTTGAGGAGAATAATGAAAAGCATTTCGGTTATGACGGTACTGATCACGCTAATCATCAGAATGAATAAAACGAAGGTCTGGGAAAACATATATGTATACATATATATATATATATTTATATATTTATATAAACATACATCATATATACACGTACGTACATTGTATATATATATATATATATATATTCACTAGAATCTAATTTGAATCGTCTGAAGTGTGAATGGATACTTTTCGTTAAAGAGCCCACAAGTGAATCACAACTGTGATTTCTCATAGTTATTCGTGTCTGGGTCACTGCCAACCCAACGAACAACGAGGCTGCATGTGCAAGCGCTCATATTGATAGTACGTAATATGTAAACGTGTGGACAAAACTTCCCCGGAAGCACACGACCGGTTTTGCGGCTGTTGCCGCTCATCAGGTATGCGTACCCGGTACTCCTCTGCCCAATCCAGACGATTCAAGTTCGATTCTAATGAACATATAAGATTGGGCTGTACAAGTATGAGGACGAGTGGACAGAGGAGTACCGGGAACGCATATCTGAAGAGCGGCAGCAACCGCGAAACCGGTAGTGTGTTTCCGGGGGAATTTTGTCCACACTTTTACATACCACTCACTATCAATATATATATATATATATATATATATATATATATATATATATATATATATATATATATATACAAGCTTCATGGCACTTTCCAGCGTGTAAAAAATTATTTCTGAAACAAATCCAATAATTAGATTGTGAGTTTATAGAGGCCGTTGGATTTTTCATTCTCAGCGAAAGAAACTTCGCACTACAATGGGGGCCATCTGAGCAACCCACAGGAAAACTACTTTCTGCAGTAGCAGTGCTAAGTTGCAAACAAACCATTTAAAGATTCGCCATCCGACAGTAAGCAAAGTTGGATCAGTCATAATTCGTATACTTCAGAGTAGAAAGCAGCTGAGCTTTGATTCGAATGTTTCAGCAAGGCTAACGAATCATTTTGTTCTTCTGATTTATGATCTATTCATGAGGAAGTTTCGAAATTTTTTCGGATAGGAAAGTCGTCGGCAATAATAATGAACTGATGCAGTTTTATCTGTTGACATTTGCAGGTTACCGCGTCCGAATAACAATTTATTTTACATGTCATTATTGGAGTAGTTTGTCCTAATGTGTGTTCTGACAGTTTCTAGGGTTGGTTGGGAGTGAAACCTCGATGTAGTTGATCCCAAGAACGAATTGATAGGCAACATAAAACGTCGTCCCGTCTATCTCTCTCCCTCTTTCTATCTCTATTTTTTTTTGCAATCCACCTTCGTGCGGTGAGCAGTGCCTGATGCAACCCTGTGAATAGCACATATTGAGTTCTCTTATTGCTTGGGCAATAAAAATAAGCCTTGGTTTTCTTTAATTTATTCAGTCCATTTACTGATTCGCGAACCAGTAGTTTGAACACCGGTAGCCAGAAGGTGACGAGAACGCCCTCATGATTTAAATATCTAAACGATAAACTTTCGGGTTTTGTCAGAGGGAGTTTCGAATAAGTACAGGCTCTTTTGCTTGTCTTTTTGCCTTTCGTTTCACATAGTGCAGTTTTTTTTTGGAATGTTGTGATTACCTACTTAGAGAGTAATCCATCGTCAAGTGGCTCGTTACCGCACCTGACATATAGGGACCCTATGTGGTCTTCTACTCCAAACCCTGGGGTCTGTTGGCTGGTTATCCTTGAATAAGCGCTGGGCCTTCGTGGCTTTGGGTTATGATCCTTTAGCTGCACTTATGCACAAGCAAGCAATAAAAAAACAAGTCAGGTAACCCACCCACAGTGAAATAAGAGGGGTGCACTACGAAAGGATCGAAGTAATCTAAAATCCGCATTACTGATAAACGTGTTCGTCAATTCAAAACTGAGGGCCATGTCCGGTGTTTGAAAAGTGATGCGCATTCACGCGAGAATGAAAGGCGCAATTATTCCTTGAACAGATTTCTAGCCTCTTACAGCGGTGAAAATCTGTCTAAATAGTCAGTTACGTGAAAAAGTAGAGGACAGCATAAATAAGGTGAGAGAAAACGAGTAGAACCTATACTACTCACGTTTTAGAATACTTTTATTAAACAAAACTGCACAAGAAACTGCATGTTGGGGAAAGAGAATTGTCAGGTAACAGAATTTCTGTATGATGGAAAAAATCACATTAACCTACCCGTAACGAGGAGCTCCAGGATACTTTTTCATTACATCAAGCTGTTCTCTGTACTGTGGATCGGTCTCTTCAGCTGCAACAGATAATTAAAATGACACCGGTTACACATAAAGGTCTTTTTGTCGAACGTATTGCGTGAAAGAATATAACATTAGGCGTATTCCATAAACACAAATACACTTCGGAGAAATCCCTTAGTTATTACTGTTCATCTGTTGAAAACACTGTTCGATTCTGTTTTGTCGACGGAAAGTGGTGTTATTAACAGAAAGGTGAAGATTTTGTTGTTGTAAACAGCCCCAGTTAGGGCAGAAATAATGCTAATCTGCTTGCGTGAAACGTCGCTTTATTAAAGTGATGATTATGTGTGGTGTTGATCCTTGTAGTCAGTAACTGCACAAAACGCATTAGTCCGAATGGTGGGGGCGACCAAGCCTCCTGTTAGGCACGCGTTGATGTCACAGGCCACTTGACAGAATTCACCTCTCATTCTATCGATCCACAACAGTGACCGGCTATCCTGCAGTTCTGGCTTCCGTTGGTTCAAGCCTTGGGCTTGACACTAGAGAGGTGCTGACATGCGGACTGCCAACGAGATTGACTGTCCACCGACAATAAGTTTTCCCATGTCTTCACAAACTCCATATCTAAAAAGCAACTATGACAACTCAAATACATAAAGCAGAAGAGATACATTCTCCATCTAAGGCCAGAGATGCATATATATATATATATATATATATATATATATATATATATATATATATATATATATATATATATATATATATATATATATATATATATATATATATATATATATTCTTGGCAATCTCAAAGCATGGGGAGTCGAACTGTTTAAGGAAAACCCATACCAGGTACTTTTCAGCCATGGCGAGGATTTTGATTAATGCCAATGGTCACAGTTGCGGATGATTTATTTGAAAATTACCAGTTTTAAAATATTTAGTCAATTTCATTTGGCCTTGGTAATCCCGGTCACTTTGATGGTAGACAGTAATCCGGTCTTCTGACTGACCTGTTTAGGCCTAATGCGGTTCTTCAACCCGAGTGACAGGAGCTGGTTGCCGACTATGGCTGATGGTACAGTGGGCCTTTCCATTGTATTCATGCGCAAGCATGTGAAAGAAATTGTCCCAAACAAAATCGTTTCGGCAAAGGGAGATGCCGGCTATGGAATCGGTATGGTCAATCGACCACGAGTCATGCACCTTTGGCGAACAAGAAAGTACATTACAGGGGGAAATGTCTTCTTTGCAAGGCAGCTCGCAAAAGACAAAACAATTCTGTCCACGAGCAAGACTATCCCGATGAAGAATGCAGTCGGGGAGGATAGAACCAAAATAGTGTAAAAGGGTATCTTTACAAACAAGCTTAATGGTCACAAGCATTTTGGCAAAACGGAGCCGAATTGCTCAGGGGGCAAGAAAGGTGGCATCTGTTTTACGCATAACCGAAGGAAAAAATATTATGAATTATCGACCGTGGTAAACACAGAGGTGTCCCACGGCTTTCCCCTGTCTTTAAAGCACATGCTAGAGTTGGACCATGAGAATACCTCTTGGGCAGTGTGAAAATGGAAGATGGAAGGGGAAAAAAACTTGATTTTCATTCATCAAAGGACAAAAGTGATTTTGTGATGGCTAGAATAGTTTAGTTTATCTAAAATATGAGTTTATCAAGGCACCAGTGTGAACAAATAGCCTAGTTACTGGGGTGATTTTAGCATTGATTTTTAGCTAATTTTTTTCAACCTATCTCTTTTAGTGAAACGCCGTCAGAAGAGTGCATAGAGAGCAATGTGTACGAAATGTTCATTTTAAACAGTAGTCATTTGATAATCGTCTTTACATATGCCTTGTGAAGTGCTGTTTATCGTCATGCGTTGATTCTACCCAGAGTGTTTTGTTAAAGCGGAGAATCATGAAACTCGACTGCTCCCCAGCCCGACTATGTCATATCTGACAGAGTGGAGTATAATCTACCATTTTGTTGTACTCAACACCAAAATGATTTACAATGAAATTCTCCGTAAATGAATCGCTGATTTTGCAGGGTGGTTTCTTTACTATCATCACTGAAGCCTTTTTCAGTTCTCGCAACAGTCTACTCGCCCCTACAAATCCACAAAGTACCGGTCTTCTGTTGCTTTAGCAGAGAAAGAAAGTCAGCGCCGGTGGAGGTTTGAAAAAACAGTACATTTATATGATATTTTGGGAAGGTGTATTATGCCGTTGCATGAATTAGGTGAAACGAGTTTTATCCCTAATAGTCGAAAGAATATGCCTCATTGTCGAGAACACATGACGATCGTGACCCACTGGGTTGGAGAGAACAGACATTTAGGCCTCTTTGGATCAGGCTCTGCTTCGAGCCGAAAGACGACTGGGCTGTTGATAGCTAGAAGCTCGGTTGGTTACGAGCTTTGAACTTTATGCCCTCGGGTTCAGAAGTCGCGAAATTATCCCATTCGAAAACAGCCTTTGGGAGTTACGACTTTTTCTATGAAGCTAGTTTGGATGTCAACGGAAGTAAAATTTGTGAATTCATCGAAGTTCTGAAGGCCTCTATTAGACATAAGCTGGATGGATCGGATATCAATCATTATGCTCCCTCGCTACATTTTCAAATTCACCTTAGGTGGCTGGTTTCATAATTCTTTGGCAAGTAAAGTGCGGCTTTTCAAATACTTCCTACACCATGGATACAGTTCGCAATAGATGCAAAACTGAACTTTACTCGCGAAATGGATCTGCTAAACCACAAATCGGCCAGTGATGTACACTGTTTGAGTTTATCCAAGAGTGCTTACTCTACTCATCCAGTATACAGGAACAAAGCTTCCGATCAGTTGTAATCTTATGTGAATGACAACCTGCTCAGTCCCCGAGCATTGCCATATTCGAAACACGGTTTTGAAAGAAAATTCTTGCTGTTGTGTCAGCGGGCAAACCCCTTGGTTTATATCCATTTGGTGATTCCCCAATCGTCCAATCCACCATTAGTCATAATATTGTGGGACATTGAACCCATTATTGAGAAGAAATTTCTGGGTATTGCATCTCTTGTACAAACATATCAATGGGGTGTAGTAAAAAATGTCTCACCAGTAGCAGGAGCTGTATAAAAAAATTTTAAACAGATAAATGGTCGGGCTGAACTGACCACAGAAATTACAAACTTCCCCGAGTATTCACCTTAAAAAGACAGCCATAGCAGCTGCTTGAGAGTGATCTACGATGACCTTTCTACAAAGCTATCTGGTTGGCCTAACGGTGATTGGGCATGACTCGGAATTTCGCGTTCCCCGATGAAAGCTACTGTTGATTTCTATCGAAAGAAACGGAACTGCATCCCTGGGTTTTCCTCATTAACTGAAACTTCGATGGAGTGGCACGAACCGTTCGTTTTCTGCTCAGTGTTTCCATCAATATAATAACTACTTGCCAGGTGTCAGCAATGCAAACAATGAGGCAAAAAATTAGGTGGCACGGAAAAACGTTTAACATACCCTGAGCATAGACTACAGGAACCAAAGCTAAAAATGAAAGAAGTGGAAGATACCTCTCAGTAGTCCCACTTTTATTCTCATTGGTAAACCTGACAAGTACCCGCATAGGAAGAACTTACGTCTGAATGCTCCTCTCTCTAGAACGCATGAAAATATGAAAGAAGTTGTTATCGTCATGGTAACCCGATATAAATCCAGTTTCAGCAAACTATATGCCATCTAAAACTTGTGCCTTTGGGCATATTTCTACCGGACCGAGAAGAACGAACAATTCATTAAACATCCCCTAATATCAGTATATACTTCGTGCCCATTACAGTGATAAATTCATTACATCGAGAAAAATCAATTTACCGATCGTCACTTTCAACCGAATCAATATTATCATCCGCAGAAACATCGTCAACACCATCATCCTCGTCATTCTCATGAACATCATCATCGTCATCATCATTATCATCGTCATCCTAGATATCCGAGTGATCAAAATCATGATCATCATCATCATTATCGTAATTATCATCATCAGCGTCAACATCATCGTTATAATCATCCTCCAAATCATCAGCATCAACATCAGCATCATTATCATTATTCAATTCGATAATGTTGTTGGCACTATTATTGTTTTCAACATTATTATCGTCGTCGTCCTGGCCATCGTCACCATCATCAGTAACATCTTTCCTTTGTATTGCTCATTTCTGTTTACTCTTTTGTAGGACAACCGCGTTTAACTAGGTTTCACCAACATTAGTTTGAAAAATCATTTCATGTATGTAGATTCGTGTGATAATTTACTCTTTTGTCTGGCTGACAATAATAACGTTACCTACTGTATGGATTGATGCTGGTTTTAGACATTCACCCAAGACTCCCTTCCCGTAGAGAGCAATATCGCCCAAATTTCATGAACGCCAAAGTGATAATGGATAACAGTTTGAAATCCTTCACTCCGAATATCCTTGGCTGTTGAAACCAAAGTTGATAATTCATTGAGTACCAACACAAATCTCCTACGAACCAACAGATGTTTCTATTCACACCAACCATTCTTGGAGCATGAAGCACCATGTTGCTCACTTTGTGAAGGTGTGACGTAATCGGAAAAAGCTCGATGTTTCCTTGAGTAAGTAAATCTCACATCAAAGAATATTCAACACGGAATACTAGTTAATAGTACATTAGGCTGGAATACTAAAATCAGTTTGCCGTAGGTAAAACATTAATTTACTGTGAATCTTTTGAACGTGATGAGGACGAGAATTAGCTCATGGTTGATTTCGGCCACGGGTTACGCTTGTTTTAAGTCAGGTGCCAGCGCACAGTTGGTCGTACCGTTCATCCTAATCAGTAATTAGGATGAACAACCAGAAGGCTGCTTTGGAAGTAGAAACTCCGGATAGTTTAGAGCAGATGTTCAAATCCCTGCCATCATTGGGTACTTTGGTGGTGGACAGTAATCCAGTAATCATATTGGGACCTTATATGGCTCTTAATCCCATATGTCAGGGTTAATTTCCCGCTTATCTCTAATAGTGCAGTGGGTCTTTTTGGCTATGAGGTATAGCCGGTCCACTGCACTCTTGCAGAGACATGAAATAAAATAAAATAGGGCTAGAAAATAGCAAATAAATATTGTACAGCACCTCAGCTTGATCTTATTATCTATGAAAGAGTTAGTGAAACTTATGTTTGTGGATGGTGTGAATCAACAGGAACAAGACTTGGGTAGTAGATTGTTCAACAGTTACCATGAAAAAAGGAATTACATCACGGACGTCTTTTGTATGCACAAATCCAGTCGGATTTTGTGGACTATTATAGTCTCGAAAATTCCTAATGATCTTGGGCTCTGAAAATGCATTTCAAAACAAAAGAACAGTCAGATCAACTGGATGACCATCGTGAGACTAGTGACGCGTGATGGAAAACGTGAGCCGTTTTGAGCTGTAGAACGCCAGGTTCTTTTGCAAGTTTTTGCTTGATCACAAAACAGCTGAAATTCTGTTTTTTCTACTTACGGCACTATCTGAATACCCTCAAAATGGTCATTATTGTTGGAAGCAACAACAAAATTTATTAGCCAGCGCATTTACAGCTAAATTGGGGCTTGCGGAATTATCGACTGAAATCAACCGTGCTCATAATCTAGTTCCCATATAGTCAAAAACAAGCAAAATCCCGTTTAACATCCGACTTTCTGGGTAATGCAAGCGAGATTTAGTAAAAAAAAATTGGTACAAAAAAAGATTCAGTTGGCTTTCTCTCCAATCATTTGTAGGTCTCTCGAAAGTTACTACACGATACGGGGTCGAATAATGGGAATATTGATTTGGCTAACACTAGCGTTTTCTAACGTGAATGGAACAGTCAAGAAAAACGATACACAAAGTTTCAGACATACCATCCATCATGTCCGAGTATATTTCTCCTGAAATGAAGAATATACAATTTCACGATTATTGGGTAAACAAAACCGGACATGCTTTGACTAGAATCTGCTAAATTCCACAGCACCCTTGCAGACTGAAACCTGATTATATTCTCTAATTAAGTGGTAAAAGTGTATGTTATGAGATAGCTATGTGTATCACTGTATCGCAAATCGCCAGTCAGTTGTTTTTCAATGGTTACACATTCTGGAGCTAACGGAAACAGTTAAGTGACTACGGGAAAAGCAATCGGTCGAAAGTCAGTCAGCTCACGAAAAGGGGTATCGTTGTATGACAAACAGAGAACGATGCGTTCGCAAAATATGTTCAATAGTATTTGCAATCTGATTACATGAATCTGAAGGAGAGATAAAAAAGTGTACTGTCAATTTGATGAGTGTGTTTGCTTTCAATCAACATGCTGACTTTCCGAAACGAAATCAACTTTGCTATCAATGTCATGTTTCCCACGTGTACTCAGTCTTATTACCGAACCAGAAAACCAGATCCGTTTTGTTACTTATAGCGACTTAACCACTGCATTGGGCTCTGTTGCTTGGAATAGTTATCTACCTTGATACTACCTCCGTGCACCGGTGACTGTGCTCGCGATATAAGGCGCTCATCGACTGAGATGCATTCCAAAATTTTCGCTGTACATGGTTAGAACTGTGACTCATTAAAGGCATATGGTAGCTTCAGGTGGTTCATTTACTCTTATTCCAGTTAATTTCCTATCGCCCTGTAGCTTTTCCGTCGGACTAATATGTTGTTGCCCGTTTTGCGAATCTCCAGCTACCGTGGGTACTTTATTGATGTCGCTGTTTGTGCACCAGTAATCCGTACTTCCCACCGTAGCCCCAACGATGCGGACTTCCCGTTTCGCTTTTTCGTTCCACTTGACGTCAACTACTGAGTTTGGCTGTCTTGACTCGTGTGTCTCACACAATTATCAAACGTTTTGTTTACCAGTTGAGTTTGTTTTCGAACCAATTACAATCACTCGTGACCCGTATTGTATGAGTCTCTCGAACACTTATCAGTGGCCTGAACACTGGTACAATTGGTCAACGTTTGAGGTACATAATCCTCGAGGTTTGCTTGACTTTCTCTTGATAGACGTAGATTATCAAATTCGGGTTTTCTGATTTTGGGATTCAGGGTCCCATTTTCTATGAGTCACTTAAGCAGTAGACGACAGTAATAATTATTTGCAGTAGGCACAAGTCTATTTTGAAAAGAACGGTATTACTGTGATAAACTAAAGGACACTGTGCGACCAGTCAAGTGCGAATGGCTGAGCTGCTGACTTTTCTTTCAAAATACATTCGATCCTTTGTTTTCATTCCAACAGGTCTTTGCCGACTTGCTTGACGCTCTTCACTTGTGCCGGTCAGCACTGTTTTCCTCACGGTTCTTCATGTGCGGGCCTCATGAATATGTGAGCAAGATAGAGTAAGCCTAAACTTGAAATAAAAATACTCTTGAAATGGAATAGAAGTGAACAATTGTCGTAATGAGAAATAACATCCTCATCGGTGGCCGAACAGCTTATCCAACCGTTAGTCTCACCAAATCAGCTGAATTCTACGTAATGATCGTCAGTAAATCGACTACATTTCATTGCAACCAAGGTGAGCACAAAACTTAAGGATAATAAAGGGATTTCCCAGTAGGAAGTTTATGGAATACTACTTTAGGTAAATAAACCATTTTGACCGGCGGAATTTGTAAATATGTACATACCTCTATTTTTCATTGAAATGTCTGGTTCTATGGGACAGAATGTGAATTTCGTTTATTCAAATAGAAGCTACTCGTATGTTCGATAAATTTGACAGATGGTATATGCAATAAGATGAAGTTTTCCGCCTAGAAGATGGTAGACAATATTGACTGTCCCGAATATCTGCAAGGACAGGGTTCTATTCAAGTCAGAAGTTATCTTTCTTATTAGTCTGCCACTGATTTGACGATATCTGATGACTTTATCTCTAAGTAGTACGTTAAGATTATTGCAAAATACTAGAACATATTTTTCTACAAACAACGTATTTTGCAAAATTCATTCAGATGCATAAGCAGACACTTTGCATGGCTTTTCGGCACGAGAGAACGGTGGAGGTACCTAACTGCAGGTAACAGAGCCGCGGGTTTGAAGTTGCACGACGACGCGTCTGATCAGCCAACTCCTTGTCAAAAGCTTTTAATTGATTTACTTTTCGTAAAATTTCTAAGACTTATTGTGTTTTAAATCAAGGAAGGAACTGGCTCGATGAAACATGATCTAAATCAATGCGTTTGCACTGAGGTAAAAAAACACCTCGAGCTAATACGGTACCGAAATTCATGCAACCGGTGACATTTCCTTTCTCTTATAAGGGAAAAACCAATATATAATACGTTGTTTCGTCCAAGTTCACATATACCTCAGCAACAATCAAGGGATACATTTAAAAGCGTACTCTTTGACACAGTCCCGTCTTAATTAGGAGTTCGAAAAGGTGATACTTGCTGTAACTACTTTCAATAATTTTACTGTATAGTGTCAGTTAAGATTCCCTTTATTCTGGAAGGAAGAATACTGCAATAACTCTGAAGTGGTTATCAAACAGATCAGGAAAACCAATCGAAACCCACAGACCAAATAAAAGACGGTGAATATGTCGGAAGTGCCCAGTAACGGACAAAAGGTTCTCTGTCATCTTGTAGATGAAACTCAGCGGGGTAGCAGATGGTCAGCTGGATAGCCCATTTTAGGAGCCGTCAATCAAGCTATTATTAGGAACAATGAAGTCGATGAAATGGGAATGGTCTGCAACAAAACCAATCCAATAGGTACAGGTGCTTGGCTAGAACGGAACCGGGGTCCCCAGACAGCGGAAGAACTGAACTTGCTGCTTCTTGGTCTAGAAAAAATCCATTTAAACTATTGCACATGCTTCAGCAACTTGAATAATCTGGCTCGTCAAATACACTCGTACTTTGTCTGTCTCGCCGTTTTGCTACATGAATTGGGTTTTGGACGTAGTCAATGGTATTTCAACAGAATACCCTCAACGAAAACAAACCTTTTCATCTGCTAATATCTGAACCATCTGATTGATGAACAATGCATCAGCAAGTAGATCCCAGTCTGGTGCTTAGGATTCGCAGTGAAGTGCCCTCAGAAGGACGATCAAGACAAGCGCTGCATTTACGCACGAGCTGTTGTAATTACCGCTCAAAAAGCTATTTAGCCCCCGAAATCTGTGAAAAGATGTTACGAAGAGAACACACTCTTCCCACAGCGACCTATCACCGGACAATCATGCGCAGGACGCAATGAGATAACAGAGCAGATTAGTTATTATCATTTTACCGTTGCGTTTATTATGAGTAAGAAATTTACAACCGCAGAAATTAGTACATTTAGTAGGCCCGGGAGTATCGAGACCAGAATAACCCTCAAGTTTCACATGTAACTTGAGAGAGTTCGTGCATTCGGAAGTTGTTCTTTTGTATTGCTACTGTGTTCCGCACAAAGGAAGTAGAAACCAGTGATCTAAGGAACCGGTCGAAAACCACTGATGATACATTACTTGTGAAATTTAGTGCATAATAGTTGCCTTTTCGTGCACAAGACACATTTTACGTAGAACGAACTATGCCCAATCTTTCTAAAGATATCACTAGTACAACGTGGATTGCCATGTAAGCGAGGATACTGAATAAAACTGAGGCAAATCCAATTTGAGAATGACAGATATTCGATTCGAACTGGGGAATAAAACGAGATACATTTGTTCAGTGTTTTCAGGCGCTGCTTGTACCTTTTGAGTCCAAACATTTCCACTATTCAGCGGCTTTATCACCAGCACGAAAAGTCAGACAAACTATTTGCAACACCAGAATTTAGTGACACTCCAAGTTACTCATGAACTTCAGCGTATTTTGGTTCGTCTTATTTTTGATGTTGTACGAATTTTAGCCGTGGTGTTTCTATGGTTTGTACTCATCAACCACAATATTTTCCGTATTTTAAAAGCCATCCATCAATGAATGAATTCCACATAAAAGTGAAAGCCACATCATTTATTTTGCCAAGTAAACATAACCACAAATCTAAAAGGGTTTTGGATGGTTGTATGAATGGGAAACTGTACCCATCGTTGGAATCCCTTGCAGCTGTTTTGATACTTTGTATGAATTTGTGGCAAGAATCTTAGAACAAAAGAGACTTCTGAAACCTAGATGATTATCCCTGTGGTACTACTGTGAGATTTTTTTGTCCTCCGCCAATAAAATATCTACCGAATATTTCGAGCAAAAAATGTCTTCTCAATGAGGTCAAAAGTTGGATCATAAGAGGGGGGAAAACATCAAGCACGTCTGATGGCCAAATACAATTCAAATGCTAGTCGATATATAGAAACTGAAACAAAAAATGACTGATACTCTACTCACAGGCTATACAGAGCTCATCTTAGATGGGTAAGTTTTCAAAGATCTATCGAAAACCAGGTAGTTCATTTTGTGTGGTATTTGTAATGTAGCATCCAAAGGGTCAGAATGCTTTGGTGGCAAGGTTTTATTACAAGACTTTATTGATCGTCCAAATAACTGAGAATAGTAGAAGTTATAATTTGTTTAACCAAAGTAAAGCCGTTACAGAGCTTCCGTGAGCTAGGGACCATTCTGCATACTGGACGTTCTTTTTTTGATATCAATCCTGTTGCTTTATGTGTGTTGGATTGTACTTTTCCGTGCTTCAGTCGCGGTTATCAAGGAGTTCATCAACGGAGGTCGCAATAATAGTCAATCTAAACAATTCGGACTCTTATACTGTCAAAATCCGAACCACAGATACTAAAGAATTCTTGTCGAAAACATTGCCTTCGTGAGTAGTGATGTCATCCTAAAAATTTCTCTTCCTGAGGCCTCGCTGTAACCTAGTTGCTCGATCGCCTTTAGCAGTGCCTCTATATGTTCCAATGTTCTTTTCGAGATGATGAGATATCAGCTCCAAATTGTCATCATTTCAGGCACTCAGTGTAACGCGCCTGTGACCTCCTTTGTTGACTGTTTCCATCTGCCTCGGTAATTGTCTTACTCTGGGTTCAAATCGGATACTTCTGTCTTCTTTGACACTTCCTCAGCGGACATTTTTTGTTCGGCCTGCTCGTTTCACGAATGATACAGAGGTCTACCTTAACATTATTATGTTAAGTTAAAACTGGCCGGAGGGCCAAGAGCCGCCTAGAATCGATGGCCATTTTTCACGTCTTCGTGCACCATTCGCTTTTGTGCCTACATCACATCGCCCGACTCAAACGTATGTGGAGATGAAATCCACACGATCATGCTTTCCCCTGAGTGGGTGAAACATGGTTCTAAGATTGTACGACATCTAAAAGCGACAATCACATGCCATGGCAACTGAAAGTTTCTATACATGCATGCCTTACCTTTAGGTCTCTAATCTAGTCAGGACATAAGTTGCTATCGTATTATTGCTAAACCAACACTAGTGCCTACAAAAGTATCATTTCACATTTGTCGGCTGACGTTCACATGGAAAACATTTTGGATGTTACAGGTCCGATAACGTTTTACACTGTCACGATTGAAGGCGCATATCTCACTTACCTCCAGCCATTACTAGTGGTATTTCACCTGAAAAAATAGAATCGAGATGAACACGTATAACTCATACGAGGTCATAATCCTGCCTGTTGAATCATGTTCCTGGTGAAACTGAGAAAAATGGGAACAGATAGCACCTATTCTCCACTTCCCTCGTAGGACACATCTTGTGGCGCTGAACGAGAGCACAGAAACGTTCCTGGACGGATACAAAAGATGCCGGCGTACTGTTGGTGCAGAATACGTTTTCACAGTCGTCAGCGGAAATGTGGCCAATTTGAGGTTTATCTCTTTCAAATCAGTGATTTCAATTTGACTATGTTCTAATAATATCTATGCACTATAAGAGGTTGCACACGGAACTTTGCGTTTCTTCGAAATACACATCACAAACCCATCATTTTTTAACCTTGGATACTGAAGACGTTCTGTTATAGATATGTCTCAGAATAGTACAGTCTTGTTACATTCCTCCGGCATATTATCGGCGAATCCACTGACTAATACCATAGAATGTATGCGTTGACAGGTGGTGTGTGTTTAACCTACGCCTATCCTAACCGGAGAAATTGCACGAATTGGATGTGGTATCACTTAGCGAAGTAATTCCTGCGGTCTCGTGTGCTCGTAAAAAGGATAACAAACTGAGAAATGATAATGTTCAGATTCTAAATTGGAGACGATTCTACATTGTGCAATCTATCATATCGTTTATATCTATTATGATGCCCTGTTTTTATTTGCAAACATGCTTCCTAATGGTTTCTGTTTTAGATCGCCAGGTCTACGCTCCGTAACACGTGTTTCAAGCCTTACTTCAAATAACTTAATGGATAGGTGATTTTGCCATGGTATGGGGCATCGCAATGGAAGCAATATGTATGCTACATTTCCACTTTCCGTTACCTCCTAGGTTCTGAACTTGGCTTCTGAATTAAAATTTTTTATCTTCGGCAGGAGATATATCATCAGTTCAAAGGTCTCCTGGGTTGATTCGAAAAGTTTTCAATGTAAACTCTTTGCTCATCAATTAGCCGTTTGCAGAAATCATCTGCATCAGTTGCAAATATCACTGGTATCCATTTGTCTCTCTGATTCCATCTGAATTTTCCATCATTTGGATAATGACCGTAGAGGAGTTCATTGGTTCTCAGTTTTCCTGGGATCACTGTCACATTGAATGTGTACCTTTGGTTTTTTTCCCCATATTCCTATTTTCAAATAATCTGTTTGGTCACTTTTCTTCCCAGGATTGAAAGTTTTCCTCGGGATGGTTTCAAAGTAGTTGTGCATGCAAATGAAATCCTTCGAACCATTCTTGGATCATGAATGGATGGAACTCAATATTTTGGACGTTTCATTCTAGAATCTACTAAAGGCACGAGCTTTACATTGTACGGAGGTCGGTATGGGTTATTCATGAGTCTAATAATCTTTTCCCTGGTGGCCAACTTTTCGTGCTCTGAATGAAAAGTTTACAAACGAGGAAAAGTAAGTTGTCAACCAAAACCGTTTTTCACCATTTTCGTGACTGTCAAAACTTTCCTCAAGATCTCATGTTCAAAATCCATTGAGAAATACCCCACAAAGCATGTAACAGCACGATCCTCGAAGCCAAAAATAAACGAAAGAAATCACGAAAACGGAAAAAAGTAAAGTGGGATAGAAAATGGGGTTTTCACAAAGGAATCTGGTCTGTTCTTTGCAACATGTTTGGACTTGCCAAACCCCAGTCTTGGCTGCTGTTGAATCACTCACCGTTGGGTAATTTGTGATCCAATCAACATCCAAATATAGCCTACCTCAGGGAGCATGGTTTAGTGAAATGGTTTATTCAAATATACGCGGGAATTCTCCGGAGATTCAAAGGTTAACGTGAATAAATAACTGGTACAGTGAACACATTGTTGATCCGATAACAACAGTAAATGTTGGCGATGCTGCCAAGACAGTGTTTCTAAAGGTTCACATTCATCGTACAGTTTCAGCTTGTTGCAGATCACGGGATTTATAAATGAACACTGGTCTATCTACCTGATAAACTTATTTGCCTCCAAGACAGTCTAAACTAACACCTAGTTATTAAATAACCTTTTTGTCCCAAAAATCTCATCCTTTCGCACCAACATCACCTTTAGTTACACAGAAAAAGGAACACATATCTGCATCCAGATTCATTAAGGTAATTTCAAAGAAAGAATGCTGGACCCAATTAGGCCATCCCCTTCAAGCATGAATGAACAGTCTGCCGCGCATAACTTGAGTTCAGGCATTCGTCACGCTCTAAAGCTCTGTACTGTACAGTACCGTGTTCAGCGGACTTAAATTTTCCCTTTCTTCTTTCCATGCCAGATGGATTCTTTTCAGCTATGTACGTGTACACAGTTCAGCTGCGTTACTGATGCTTTCTTGTTTAAGCTAGTTAGTTTCCTCCCCAAGAAGAACCGCACACCTTACAGCGATCATCATGACGAGCGGTATTGAATAACCGAAAATACTGTAGCAGCGCATATTGAGCCACAGATAGGTATACAGACAGACAAAGTCGGACTTCGTCTGGAAGCCAGAGTACTTGTCGTACTAAAGCAAGGGTGAAAACTATGTGTGGGTTCAAGTCCCGCAGTGTGGAAGATCTTTGACATTTGGGTCATTTCGAAAATAATACAAGTCTTCCAAAGTCCAGAGGATCCTCCTGTATGTATATTCTCAGTGTACCTGAAATCCGAATACCGAATGGAATACACCCGCCTAGGTAAGCAAAGCTTTTGCAACCAGTCTATCATCCCTTGTCTCGTGGTGATATTTTTTGTATTCTTTAATCGACAGGTCTCAAAGGAGCACTCTGCACTTCTTCAGTTCTTACAACAACTCAAATATTGTTGTGCAGTAGTTCAGTATGTCCAGAATATAGTGAGAATACCGTGGATTTTTCACTATAAAAGAAACCTGTTTGTACTCATGCAGACCTGTTTTCAATCAGGATTAAGATGGTATTTGAGCCATTCCATCTAATTTTGGTGGATCTTTTCAGCTTTTAGCAATCTTCGGTTGATTAACCTTCAGCGATACAAAAGAACTAACTACGAACCAGATGATGACATGATGTCAACCTGATTTATCGAAATGTACTGAAAACGACACTTACTTTGTGCTGGGAGACATTTCGAACAATCTGGGAGTAGCGTACCGAAAAGACATTATAGAAAATGATGAAAAACACATTTAAAACCTCTTTTTTCATGCATTTTATCGTGCTCCAATGGCAGTAGTCTACAGAATCATAGTATTTTCTACGTAAAAACATCTTTCTTATTTAGGTCAGCTCTTCTTACGAATGTCACTGTTCCAAACGACGGTCTCACTGAGACGAATAATGCATATGGCTTGACTGAACAGTACTGCGTAACAGACCTCCCTACGTGAAGTCAGTGAGTAGAACTTAGTTAACTAGTCTCCTGATTGCTTAGTTGGGCGTTTAGGTCATAAACCTCTCATTTCCAGTTCGGATAATATCATTTGTCTCCATTGAGAGCCTCCTGAAGGTCAGTCAAATAAGTTTGCCCATTTTTGAAAGACCATTTGATCCGAACAAAGAGCTGAGCAGTTGATAACTGAAGAAAAGCGTCCACCTCATCCAGTAGTACAGAAAATTCTTGTAAGCTAATTGTTCATCACCGACTCTCTATCTCTCTTGTTCGATCACATACGCGTTTCCCCTGCAAAATTTCCACTTTCTCTCAATAATTTCATTTTCTACATCAACCAAAGTGTGCCGTTGGAAGCAGTCCTGACAGTAGTAGTATTAGTAGTGGAATAGTCCCAGTTCTTATAAATAAACTTCATTTGCTTTCCGTATGAAGAACCATTGGCTTAGTGGGAATGAACCAAATAGCAATGTGTCTCCACATTTTGACATTATGACACAATGTGAATGAAGGAAGGCAGACTGGTCTGGTTCGACCAGGAGTGCTCTTTGTTATGACTTATCTGTCGCTTTTAATCCTTAAACATTTTTTCCCAATTGTGTGGTTGGTAAAAACGGACAGAAGGCGTATATTGCAACTTGTAATATGTCTCCTTTCCGCCCTCAGTACTTGCTAATCACCAACGATTAGTCCTTTTGAAATTTAAGGTCAAAAATGTACCATGCCTGGATAAGTTAAACAAGTAGTGCGTCTTTGCACATAGACCATGCCACATTGCAACCTAGGCGTCAAGCTCAGCGATCAGAAGCCGGTAAACAAATCACCACAATTTCTGGCTCGGGTGGTGTTTCAGTAGCATGAATGTAATTCACAGCCTCAAACTGTGGGAAGGGTGCTCAAAAGGCTTCGACATATATAGTTTATACAGTAAGCAATATTAACAATCCAAATATGACCTCTTTATCTATACTGTGCTCAACAAGTATTGGATATTTCTTTACCATTCCTATCCAGTTATTATAATTTGATACAAAGATGCACGATTTCTTTTACTTCAACCTGATCTGGAATTATTTTATTCCCCTTCAGAACATGTTAGACATGTAGTAAACGGAAAATTACATCTCATGCAGCCAGAAGCTTTGCACGCTTGTTCAAATAGGTTAAATGTTGGACTCAAGTTCAGGCAAAATGTGCAACGTTGTCGCTACAATTTTCAGTGACATATAACTTAGAAGGTATGCTATCAATAAAGCTTTCACAGTGATAATACACATTGCGTATATATATATATATATATATATATATACATTACATATATATATATGTATATATATATATATATATGGGGAAGTACAATGAACTGTAAACCAATTATTGTGAAGTTTCTCTTTAAACTAGAGCTCATTATAGAGCCCCAGTCAATGACTGTGTGAACGGGATCGGCGGCTACGCGCGTTTTCGTTGCTACCCGTCCATCCGTTTCTTGACTGTTTGGCAACAGTCTTGCTAGGTTGCCTTGATGGTTTTGGAGTTCTCATTGAATGGATTGTTCTAACGTATAGGTTTGATGACCAGGCATTTTCTCTGCTTCCTAGAATCGTCAACCATTCTGAGCTGTCGATTTCAACCTCACAACCCCTTTGCGTGCAGTGGAACTACGTCAGTGAACGAGGACCAATGCATCGTATTACTGGTTTGTGCTTAAGTAGGCGAATGCGTGATAGTTTGTCTGCCCCGCCTATGTATTCCCTAGAATAGTCTAGGCTTGGCATGGCAATGATCACTTCTCATTATCTATGCTGTTCCCCAAGAGCTTTTGCGTTGAATATAGCAAACTTCTAGGTGTAACCGGGTTTGTAGGAAACTTTGATATCGAGTGGATGTCGTATAAAACCCATCACCACCCAACTACGATCACCGATACCCCTCGCTCAAAAATCTATGCTTCAGAGCTGTTTTATTTCCGGCTTTTTACCTGAATAAATGAGCTAAATAGACGCATTAGGCGGACACCTATTTTGAACAACTTGTCAATCCTGACCCGTTTTGTTTTCCAGAGCTCGCACTTGCTGCAGTATAAACCAGCCCGTGGAATATGGTGCACATTCAGCCTATAAAACGATGAGTCCGGTGATTGCTCTCATATTTTAATATGCAATCGGTTTTCGTCGGTTTCCGGTAGACTACTGTATTTATGTTACCGTCTGTTTGCCTCGTTAAGTGTTGTATCCGGTTAGAGCACTCCCGCATACTAAACGGACAATCGATCGGAATCCCTCCCAATCATTGACGTAAGCCTCTTGACAAGTAGTCAGGCTTCAGTCAGGACAGTGTTCGTTGATCTGTTCTGCAATGTGTCAGTTGACCTTAGCTGGTTTACACACACTTACTTACGTATTTGCTGTTTACCTTCCAAAGTGTCAGCATGATTTATTGACATCTGCTCACGTAAAACGGCTCTGCAATCTTTACTAGTTATACTACTAATTACGAACACAACAGTTAGAATACTGAGAAACAGCCTTTTGGCCTCCTACTTTTCTTCCTTCGTGATTTTTATTCCCGACTCCAGCTTGTTCAGAGGCTGATTGAGTCGATCTGGTTTGAACTAGCCTAAACAAGTGTAGTTCACTTACCTGATCCACAGAAGATATCTGGTTGTTTTGAATGTCTTGGCTTCAAACTGCTTCATAACTACGTCTGCCAGCAGGCCTGAAAATGCCGACCCTATCGATGTACATCTTATTTGTCTGGATGTTTTCTATGAAACTGTTGATAGTTTTAAGGGCAGAAAACTGCCAGACTCATTACGTTCTTCGTCGACAGTAGTGTTTCCTGTTGAAGAACGGATTAGTTCTCTGGCAGATGGCAGGTTCCGTTTAATGCGCCCTGTCTTGGGATCTTCAAGAACTGTGATGGTACTTGGAGTGAAATCATTATTTCGTCTGCTTCATATTCCTAAGTTTTTGATTTTTTTCATAAAATCAACACAGCCTTTTATGTCGTTCTTCTCTTCTGATAAGGGTGAAAGTAGGAGACGGAATGGTGTTTGAATATTGCTAGTTTGGGACTCTAATCAATGCAATGATTGACCGTGGTGGCACTCGCGGTCCGTGGATTTCTCCTGTCAGTGTTGTTCTTCTGTGATCGTTTTGCTTTTTTAAGTGCATTTAGTGTTGTGGAAATTTTTTTGGTCTACGTATTTACATATACGTAATGGAAAATCCACCCGCATTTTTCACGTCGAAAAGTCGAAAGCCACGAGCAGAAATCGAATCAACGACACTCCACCTATCGGACAGAAGCTCTACCCTCGTGCCAGTAATACATTTTATGGATATATATATATATATATATATATATATAATTCTGGGTACAGATTGGATGTCGTCCGAACAACGGAGTTTGTGTATTGACTATATCACGGAAATCAATCAATTCCCTTTCGGACCGTCAAAGTTTCCCTATATTTTAGGAGAGTGCTTTGGATTGGTCACGGACCAGGGATACTCTGAACCTTTTTCGAAACACAGGTCAAGGTTCACATGTTGTTCTTAAGCTACGCCAACCTTTTAGGTAAAAATCGGGGAAGATTCTCAGAGCTGACGAGGATGTATTTGATGACCAGTGTCTAATATTTATGTGGTTGAAACATCCTGGGTCTACTTGGGTGGTTTATTGCCCGTAGCGTGTATCCATGTGGGAGTACACGCATTGTACCATAGGGATGAAACAGAACATGTTGCAAGCGGATCCACGGTAAACATCAACCAAAACTTACTTGTTAGCAGGGTTGAAATTTTCATACTACAAACTTCCAAATGAGGGCCCTAAACGCGTGCCTTTCACAAGACCTTATTTATTCGGAAACGTGTGAGTTTCTGGTCATAAGTTATCCTTATTCGGCTTAAAGAATCCCAGTGTGGTTGTATAATAAGTCAGATCTTTTGTTGGGATAAATATCATCAGTTTACATCATGCTACTACTCGAGCATCGTGTGCATCGTTTACCAGTAACCAGAAAGATTCACTGTACAATCGGGGAAGACCGTGAACCCAGGAAATCCAAAAGGCGTAGCGTGCTCAATGGAGGCAGAGTTGTGGCACATCTTTTAAACAGCAACTCCATTTTCGCAATACCGATTTACCGGGGAAAATGGTCACACAGGTAAATGTATCCTTACAAAGCTGGCAAATTATTTTCAGAAAGTGTGAGACCATCTAAGTTAAATTGATTTGTCTCTTTGGTATTTGCACGTGGACAGAAACACCAAACGTACCTGGTTCCTCCGTAGTGGTTGTTACTGCTTTATCTGATTATCAATTGGTAAAAGAATAATATCGAAGTTAGCAACATTTTACAGTCTATTCTTGCCTTAGAAAAATAAAGTAAATAAATAGTAAAATAAGGAGGCACCTCTCCGTGTGCTTTTAAGTTTTTCAGGCACCTGGGTAGGGATAAATAGCACAAAACATCACTCAAGTACTAGTTACACACTGACAACGTAAAACCGTCAAGCTGAGCTGTCAAAGAGCTGACAATTAAGAATTTTGCATTTGCATAACTCGGTGATCATATTTTTTAAATTCTTTTTTTACCCTGCCATAGTGGTGATTATTTTGATTTCTTAGTTAGGCTGTAGCTGAAAAATAACAATCAGAGATCCGCCGCAATCTCTGAACAGTTACTGATTGTTCCAACCGAAACAGATTCATTGAAGTCTATCACATTCTGCAGACCATATTCAATATACGAGAAGTAACCCACACCAAAGTTTCTAATCGATCTACGCGGGTAGCTATACCCCATCAGTGTTTAACTAAAAATTGCATTTTTCAAAGCAGTAGGTTCAAATCCCTGTGTTGTTCACGGTCTAGTCAAATGGACTGGGTAACGCACATTTCCTGGCGAGAAACTACAGAAATCAAAATCAAAGTACTGCCACGGTTTTCAGTAGCAAGTCGAAATTCGGACTTCCATGGGTGTACACACTCACGAACAACACGCCGTACGGCTATTACGTACTAGCTGGAAAACCTTCCGCAGTGCATAAAAAACTTGGACTCTAGTCCGTCGTAACCTGAGACTACAAGTACTGGCTCTGAAAAGCTTAGTTCCATATCAAAACTACACAGAATAGCTTTCTTTCATCAACAGCCTTGGCAGTTAGGAACTCACTGCCTGAAAAGTGATCGACTTCCGTAGAAAGAGTCTGCTCTGCGGCAGACCTTGGTGAAACGAAAGCCTCCTGTTACAGAAGCATACATAACTCAGCCACCTGACTGTTGAATGGCAGTCTTAAAATATCAACGACACTTGCATGCGGAATAAGATAAGGGGATGAAGCTTCATGAACAGAGTCATTTTCTCCCACGAACATTTACCCGTATGCATCAGCCTATATGAGCCGGGTTGACAAATAATGACTCAAGTAAATTCTTCAAAAAAAATGAATTGCCAAAGTGGTCATTCCATTTTTTTGGCTTCCCGCGAATTATGATGTAATTGGAAGAAGTTTGTTGCAGGTTTTGGAGAAACTCATATATATATATATATAGGTGTACACACTCGGGTAAAAAGGAAAGCAGCAACAACTCACTTTCTTCTACTTCAGGTTCCTTCTTTTCCTCTAAATAAAAAAACAGAAAAATGTAAGAAAAAATGGTGAACAGTTTGGATTTATTTCCCTCAGTCCATTAGGGTGAAAATCTACGCACTCCGATGTCTTATCCATTTATTGTTCGATTTGTCAACCTATTTTTGCAAACATGATATCCAGATCGATGAGACCTTTAGGGATTTTGTCCAAATCGCACAGACCCCACGGCATAATCAAGCAAGCCCTTATATTCCGCTGGCTGTCACCGGTTGACCTACAGAGGAATGCTGCAGCCAGCATACAATTTGGTTCACAGTGGCGAATGTCATAGGCTACTGTAAATTTTGGGGCTGATAAATGAAAACTCCCGAGGCCCTTTGGTGTGGCTTTGTAGCTAAGCTGGTAGGGCACACAAGGTACTAAAGCGCGTGGGTTCGAATCCCCCTCTCAGGGTCTGTGACTTTCGATGTTTGCATGATTCACGCATGTGTCGAACGTGACAATACACTCCACATCCCAAAAGTACCAAGTTTCAAGGAGTTTTCTCTCATCATTTCACGCCTTATCGACAAATTTGAACTTGTCATCCTTGCCTTCTTGGATCACAATCAAAGAAGTATGAGTCTGACGTTCATCCAAAGTAGGTACTAGCTCCAGTTAGTCATCGAACAACTGACTCGATGGAAATCGAACTGGGATCTGCGCAGTCATTCGCAGATAGATTGCCATTCGCCGCATTACCCGTACACCAAAGATACTGACACATTTTTTAGAGAATGGCTTGCAATGGCATTGTGTAGTTTAACAAACGAACGCACGGAAAAATCAAAACAAACCACTTGTTGTTCAGTTAGTTCGGAATATTTTTTTCCTTTGAATGGCCGCAAAATAAGACTAACTGACCAGGCAATAAAAAAGCTTTATCACCATAACAACGCCGGTTTTAATTCTCCGAACGATAATCGTTGAAGTAGTCTGTTATCCTGATCCGTGACTACGCGAATCAATAGCCATTTTGACCATTGCCATCACCATGAAAACCATTATCATGGTTATCAGTATCATTGTCATCCCCACTGTTATTATGATCGCGATCCTACGAACATTGTTAAACAATGTGTAACCGGGTTTTCTGAAAAGTTGTTGCGCTATTTTGTGTGGTTATGTTATTGTAAGTCCTCCTGGAAGAAGGTAGCCGGCAATAATTGCAACCTTGAGTAAATAAGAGTTCCGGCTGACTACTCCGTGTCATTCGCTATACAAGTTTTTCGGAATAATAAACAACAATTAGTGACAAAACAGAGTTTCTGGTGGAATCAGTAACACCAATCACAAAATCAGCATGTACTTATTAAAAGAGGTTCATTCATGTACAGCCAAGCACAGACTATCAGATTTCCTCTGACAAATATCTGCTCACCGCTAGCTTCACGTTTGTCTCCTGAAGGTGGTTGAAACAGGGAAACAAATTATTTTTGCCGGATTTACCACTTTAATTTACCACCGCTTCAACAATTACATGATTCGAAAAGTGTGTAGAACTGAATTCGCATGCAATGCTTTCCCTTTATGCAATTCTTGTTACAAGAACCGGTTTTCAACTAGACTGTTCGTTACCAATCTAAGCTCATCTTATTCGAAGTTCAATATGTTGAACACGTTTTTGTAGGGACACTTTATTTCTACCCGAATTCCTGTAAAATCTGTTGTATAGCTTGTTCGAAAAGGTCAAGTAGGCATCAGAATGGAACTAGCCTTTTGCACTTTTTTGTGAGAAATTTTGTTAACCAAAGAGCAAAGATTAAAATTGTGAGCGTGTTTCAATCCCATTCCGCAACTGCGCTTTTATTCTTTTATCCTTATCAGACTGCACCGTAAGGAAAACGTGGTCAGCTTACCTATTCAGTCTGGCTTTTTGGCTGACTGATAATTTAATGAATGGGTGAACATATACCTATAATATTGCTGCCTACCGTTAGACAGCTTGAATCTCATTGATGGTGGTCAAATGGTCCTGAAAGTGAACTTTAAACCCTTCTATCCTAGGTTCGTATCGTATTGCAGCCGCCGGTCACTCTCCAACTGTCATTATCTAATTGGCCGCTGCCCCCTTCGTGAAATATTATCCCAATATTATGCTATAAAAAGAAAGTGAATACAAAACAGAGAATACACGTCACACTGATTCGCTTGTTATTGGTCGTTCCGGCACGTGTTAGCTTTTTATTAGAGCGGAAATATGATCCACCTTAGGTCTAGTCAGCGATATCCTGGTTCGCAGATCACCTGAGAAAAATTTCTGCATAATTTTAGCAGGAAATGAAATTATCAACGCACGATCGTTATGTTGGTTCACATTATTAAAATAATAGTTTGGATGAAGATCATGAAACTGACAAAATTGCTGACAATTTTGGGAAAGCATCCAGTATTCCTGATGCATTTGCAGAAACAAGATGAATAATATGAGCAGGTTTGATTCCAGCTGGTAAGCGCCTTTCGCTTTCTGTTGTAACATGATGTAAATTATCCTGAAGGCCTCAAACACTTAGACTGTTAATCGATAAGTATCCACTATGTAATCTCTTTTACGCTGATTTCTGATTCGAAACACAAAGTTCGTGTCTGAAATCTATCCTATTCATACCGTTTTTCTCTTTTGTTATCAACAAATGTAATTCAAATGATGAGCTGATCGGCACCCACTTTGCAAACGTCTACCTCCTTCAGAGAAAATATTATTTTCCAGATGCACAAAAAATGTAGTTTCTCGTCGCTGACACACGTTTTGTAATCAGTGACAAAAAGAAGTCGTTGATCTTAAGCTGTTTATTTGTCACGACGTTTATCAAGGCTGTTACAGATTTGGATGATTATACTTTCTGCGATGAGATGGATGAGTGGATTCATCCAGTTACTGTAGGTAACAATGCACCAAATATTTCGTCCCCAGTGTTTAGTCACCATTTTGGCAATGCTTGGACGATTTAGCAATTACTGAGTATATTCTCTGCAGTACCAAAAAGGATCTACAGCGTTCAGGTTAGACACTGAACTCTCAGATATGATTCCTGCCCCAGCCAGTCACTTTTCTATTCGGAGGCTTTTGAGTGGCCGCAGTGGCTCTTCAGAAAAATTGGAAATGACCGTATATGAAACAAATAAAGTGAAAAATTGTTTCTTTTTTCTCTTCACCCTTTTTATGCTATTATTCTCGGTATATCCTAACTGATCGATCACGTCTTCTACTTTTCTGACCAACTCTGATGCTATCCGTAAGAACTGAGGTCTCACGTAAGGGGTGTTTTTTGTTCTATGGCTCGCGGCTGCAGAAACCGTAAGATATGATGAATGAATCAATACATGCTTGAGCTTCATCGCCCGAAAGATTTCGGCGGAACAGTTTTAAAGAGCAGGAATGCGGTTGATCGATACGCTTGTTTAGTTTTTCCCAGTCGACCGGGATAATTCCAGGTTACTTCCTTGCAGGGCTTTTATCCAGTAGCTACAAGCTACGCGGTAGATTCGAGTTCGACCAACGGCAACCCATTTTGTTGAACGCAAGAGCTGTTCTTGACAAAAATATCCTTAGCAGAATACACTGTAACTTGCTTGTCCGCATCGTTTCGTTGCAGCCCATATCCACACAGAAACCATGGCAATTTATTGAGCGGGTAAGTCTCGATGGCAGCACAGCTATCATGCGCATTTACAACGCATGACAGTCCCTTAAGTATCGTGCGTCTAGATCAAAATTCTGGCGACTCAGGTACGTTTAAACATGGTTTTGTGCAAAATTTTCTCTCTTTCAGTTACTCTATTTGTACAGCATAAAATAGCACGCATATTACATCGTGATTTTATAACTCGCAAGTAACCCAGCTATTACAATCATTTACTGGCTTGATCGTGAGTCTCTCATTAAAAGTTATTGCAAGAAGTTCTGTATTCAGTGACAAATGGATAAAATAATTAAACAATGAAATTCATGTAAAATCGCCCCAAAACCAAACTCACTTTTTACTTCGCTGTCTACAAAAATAAAAAAATAAGAAAAAGCCCATTGGGAGTTTTGCAAAAATTTACTTGTTTCGAAGTGGACCTTAAACACTTTCTGCTCCCACAAGCCCGAATTTTTATTTTGATATGCTTGGTTAAAAGCCAGCTGCCCAATGAATAATCAGTGTGCTTCGGCCTGAAATCCAACATGAATGCATGAGGGAAGTTAATCTTTGTTTAGTTCTGAAATAATCTATTTTTAAAATTGAATATTTGCTGGTTTGTTATTTGCTTTGGCCCCTTGTTTTGAGGTGCATGCTTCTTGTTATTGTATATCGGTAAGCTGGAGCAGACGGGATCTAACAACAGTTCAACGGACTGGAGAAAACTTGTGATACAGTGCATAAACCACATTGGCGGTTCTAATCACTGGTGGCATCAAGTATAATTTTGATAATAAGGATTCGCATTCAACGTTTGCTCCTGTGAAAACCAAGGATTACTTGTCCTCTTTAGGACGGCATGGAGCTGTATAGTCTGGGTAAAAGCATGGCAGCACCGCCACACTCTACTCGTTAAGCATTTCAGGGGCTAGATGATAACGGTTTTCCTTAGATTAACATTACTTAGCAGGGAACTTATCCTTCCATAGATTCGAAGTCTGCGGATTTGTTGCCGAGACTGCGCTTGATATCCGAAAAACAAAAGCTTTTCACCTTTGGACTTTTCAGTAGTGTTGATAAAAATGTATGAAGGATTTGATGATATATAGCAAAAAACACCACGTTGAACAAATTTAGATGCGTCAGAGAGACGTTTTATCACTTAAAACAGTAAATTCTGTCTAAATAAATCACAAATTATGAAGAAATGTTGACTCCGTCCAATTATCACATATTTTCTAACCTTTTGAGTGGTGGTTTCCATATCCGGTACCTATAAATATTCGGAAAACTTCATTTGAACATTCGTTGGGAGAGATTCAACAATGATTAACTTCTTGCGCACGCCGGAAACTATTATCCTGGAACTATGATTGCATTTTTACGCTTATACACTGTCATTTCAGTGCATTGCGATCGTCTTTCTTGTGGGCCAAAAATGAAGTTTTAATTATGTGCCTGCGCATGAGTGCAGTAAAAAGTGTACAACGCATAGCCACAAAGACCCATTGCACTATCAAGGATAACCAGCAACCATACCCTGACACTTAGAGCGGAGAACCACATAAGATCTCAATAGGTCACTGGTGGTAATGAGCCGGTGACAGTGAGGATAACAGTCTACCACCAAAGTGACGGGTGGTGGCGGGTATTCGAACCTCCAGTCAGTGAGCTGGAACTCAAAAGCTCCGAACTACTCGACCACCACCGATCTCCGTGTATGGGCACGCAAGATCGGGGCGATCAAGATTCTATGAACAACCTGAATGGGTTCAAGTCAAGTCAAGTCAAGTCAAATTATTGCTTTAGGCACCAGAAGCTTGCGTGCATGCAGTCGGTCCATGGAGTAGAATAATATGGGTTAGATAAACCTGAATTCAGAAATGGGCTTTTTGCACGAACAGGTAGACAAAAATCCTCCCTAATGATGTGTCAAAGTTTTCCGCATTTAGTTTATCTTTTCGATAGAAGTGTTCATAAAGATATCAAAAGTAGAACCACAATTTTGTCCTGTTGGCTTTACAGTGGTTTTTTCCTACTATCAGTACTCAGTGAGAATACTGAACGATTTTCAAAGTTTCCTGTGCACAGCAAGATTGTAGTAAGCATCTCCAGTTATTATTTGACTAGAGTATGCCTGCAGCACAAATTTCTTTCAGAAATGAAACAGTTAAGGCTACGAAATAGGTAAGAAGGCAAATGTAAACGATTGTACCACGTAAACGACGGCATCTAGTCATATCCAGCAGTGAATTTACCAATTGAATCGATCGGTGTCAGAAAGCTTATGATGTCATCCGTGACCAAGTTTATTGATGTGATTTTTCATATCTTTCATTCAAGCGGCCATCTTTGTTGGCGTTCCAACAACAAACGGTTTAAGCCAGCAGAGCTCGCTATGGAATGTCGCCGGGGGGTTATGCGCAACAAGGGCCCCGAACACAACCTGCCAAAATTTGGACTTCTATCTAATATTTTGTGTTATGTACCTATCTACCTTCAGTTTTTTCACCAGATTGTGGCAAAGTTACGACCACTTCTTGTCTTTTCAAAGCTCCGATCCACGAGCGACGACTCTCAACTGACCTCGCTAGCTGTACCGTGGGTCGGTAAGGACGACTCGGACGGCCTTGGGGCACCATTCTCTGGGCTGCTCTCAAGTTCAGTATTTGATTTTTGATAAAAATGAAAATATATAAACTACTTCCATAAACCAACCGAGCGAAAACTTATTTAGATAATGATTACTGAGTGGATTTCTCCCGTGCACCGAAAAAGTACTTTGTAAAATACAGAGAGGACCCCGTATGATTTCAAGACTTTTGGAGTGTCAAATTTTCTACCTTCCCTAGTTTTTCTGATTGGGACTTTGGGCTGATCACACACTAGCCCAGTACTTCAAGATATCAGTGGTTTGCTAAAGAAAATTTCTGCACGTTTGCGCTGAAATACAGAGGCATGCGTTCAGTGGAATAGTGATGGTTTTCGATTCACGCTAGGTTTTACTTGCAGTGTTCTGTTGGGGGGGGGGGGGTGGGTTGGTGCATTCCATTCAACTGACACTCTTACCATGGTTGCTCCACGAAATAAGAAGAACCGATCAGAATGCAACGGAACTTTCTACTTCAACTTACCTGGTGTCTTCAATCAGTAGTTTACCAACTGGTATACATTCTAGTTCTGTTTAGTTCATTATATTTCTGTCATTGGCCAGCCAAACTAGTATGAAACTCACTCTTGCGTTTTTCTCGAATGACTGAAAAAAGGACATTCGAAGTTGTGATACGGATGGGCTTTGTAGACTATCATCATTGATTCATCTTGGATGTAGCGCATAACATCTACACTTTCTTCCAAACGAATACTCTCCAGTGCATAGTTCACTGTCAAGCTCGGAACCGCAAAAATAAAAAAGAGTATCCATTTACTAAATGAAGAATATTAGGTTTTTGCTGATCGTTATCACTGCCTGTCCACGGGACTTTGTCACAAAAGGCGATTACCGCCGAATGGCTATCAAGGTCTACCTACACCGTAAGCTGATATCCACGGTCCCGATATCCCGGGTGAAAGTCACCAACTATAGTAAAACAGTCAACAGATCCTCGCGCAAAAAGAACCCAAGAACAATGCCAAATGCCAAAAAAAGCTTCTTTCTTTCAAGCGTTAACCACTGGAAATGTCCATCACCAATTATGCGCATCTGGGTTTCCTTCCAGTCTAACGTGCTACAGTGAGAACAATAAACCATTCGGGTTGGTGAAACTGCGAACGCCCACATGTTCAACAACGCTTAATCTGGCATGGGATTATAGTGCAAGACTTATCTGCTGCGATACGAAAACACAATGACCGGACAATAAGTCAGATCGTAGCATCTCAGTCATAAGCACTAGATAGTTAGTCTAAACATAATCGCATACGAATGCTCTGCCTAAACAATAACCTTCTGTCCTCCTTCAAAGAGGCTCAGATCTTGTCATGATCAATGTGAACGGACTTACTGATGATCCGAGGTTTACCATCTGAATGTGAACGGGAGAGTTCTATTTGACTGAAACATCTTTGGGAAATTAAAGGAATATCGAACTAGGAATAGAGGCTGTTCTGGATGCTACCTCCAAACCGAAAAATTACCCGCCTTTGAAAAACCTAACAATGATAGTATCTCATTGGTGCAAAAACATCAGAACCGTAGTGGGCATTTATATACATATAAACGTACATTATGATATATAAATATATGCCATTACGTCACAATATATCACCAAAATTTTGGGACTGGATCAATTAGAATAACAGGTGGAAATGACTGGTATTGGTAATCACAAAATAGTTTTCTTCAGGCCTAAATCGAGACCGGATATTGATGGTTTCACACGTCTAGTCAGTCTCGTCTGGTCTGGAGCCAGGGGAGATGAACACACACACACACACACAGAGGTGTTGGGATTATGGTGACGGATTCCAACAGGTTCCACCATGGCAAACATGAACCTTACACAGGGCGTGGGTGGTCTCAGTCACGCTGTTACTACGTGTTCAGTCAAAAAATGTGTGAGAAAAACACGCTGGTGAATTACTTCATTGCTTCAATGTTTAACAATGCAGGGTGGTGATCACGGATATGTGCTGCCATAACTGTAATTTATAACTCGTAATTCACTTCACCACATTGTGGATATGTACACACCACACATACACGTTCGATTGTCCTTGCCGGGGAGTGGATCACGCGTGGCACGGTGATCTAATCGGTTTTGCAATACCCGGTCCCCTGACGATCGCTTGGTGAACCGTTTTTGGCAATTTCTCCATTGAGTCTAAAAAATGGAACTGACAATCACAGTGATAATTGCCAAAATTATTACGTTATCTTCAGTCCACTAGTACGAAGAAAAAGTACAGAATTTCACTAGGGAATGGGTTTGCTTAACTTGTTTCGAAGGTTTCAACCTTTCCTACTATAGGTCAGAAGGATGTTTACTCACTTTCCGGTTTTTCTTCCTCTTTTGCTATAGCTACAAATTAAAAAATAGAACCAAACGCTGGGTTAATGATTCACTTGGTTTAGAAACTCAGTGGAACGTCAGCTGGATGACTAAAGCGATTGTTATTCCAGAGACTACGCTTCTTCCGGATAGCTACGGGACCATTGTACCTCTTTGTTTGGAATTTATACTCACTTATTCTTTTAATTTCTATTTTTGTATCTATTACACAACAACGTAGAACAGTTCAGAATGGAGTCCACCACCAACGAAAGGCTACCAAGTAGGAAAGTGACCGGAGGTGTTGGGATTTGGGGCGTTATTGTCGACGATGATAACAACTTGACCACCGCCGGTCCACTCTCGCCCATCGAATGCCTGTTGTCACAATTTTTAACAGATGAAAACAAAGGAATGTAAAGATGAGCCTGAATATCCGATTTCTTATTTGTTTATCAAATTCAAGAGAATGAGCAATCTATAGCTTCAGTTGTTTGATGACATTCGCAGACAGATCCCTGAAATAATATGGATCTTGTGAGAGCTTGACCCACCCCTCGCCGCACCTCAATCAAAACAAGCAGCCACTGAAGTAGCAAGTTGCTGCTCGAACTGGAAGCGGACAATACCAGTTGTAATTATTAAAAAAAGCATATTTTTATTGTAATCAGCCAATACCATAAAAACTTACAAAACTCTGTAAGCAACTGGTTTTTTCTCAAGTATGTTCAAGCTTTCAACCATCCACAGAAAAATTCGGTAGGATGTTCACTCACTCTTTGGTTTCTCTTGCTCTTTTGATCTCTCTTTGGGATTAAAAAAACAGGACCGACCGTTTTGTCAGGGGTTCTCTTGGTTAGTAAACAACATTTGATACGTAATCCAATTGAAGAATGAATGAAACTCCAATTCGGTTCGAGATGACAGAAATGCTGTTCAAAGCTGGATTTCGGCTTCACAGACGGATGTCAAACAGACGAGACTTACTGAGCAAGACTCCCGATTCCGAACGAGCGGCACAAGCATTTATGCTGGACATGGTCTGTTGCGCACACAACTCTCTCTAGTACTAATTTGGGTAGCAGAGACCGTCAGTTTTCAAGTAAATGTCAGCATGCTAAGCCGACCAAAACCTCGGTGGGGCCTCCCTTCTGGTATCCCGATTGTCTAGGGTAGTGACCCTTTAGATGATCCCTGGAAAATGTCTACTATGAGCCATACGTAAGGTCTGGGGTAGGACAAACAGATGAGCCAAAATGAAGAAAAACAAAACGGAATTTTGGTACAAATCGCTGTTGCAACTCGAACTAATGAAATTTCCTAGGAACTCTAAGCCGACAGGATTATTAGACTCCGAACTAACTTAATTTACATAGTTAGTGATGCTTCCGGAACCGCTTATGGAGTGGTACCAAATGAGCATTTCGTATTCTAATCGAATATTGGGATACCGTTCGCAGCTGTCTAGTAAAGCAAAGTTTGCTCCGACGAAATTAGTGACTATCCCTGGGCTAAAATATGTTTCCGCTGTCCTAGCCGTGAGGATTTTTGAGATGCTCAGGATGAGCATGGAGGTTGAAATACCGAACTATTTTTGGACCTACTCGATGATGGTGCTACATTACCTGAACAATGAGTCTCCTTTTTCTTCTTTAACCGCATAACGAAGACCCATGAAGAGACAAACAGTGATCAGTGACATCATATGAGGACTCACATGAATCCCGCGGATTCGGTATCTAGGAGGACGGTCAACCATGAGGATGTTCCTAGACCGTTGGCCGGTACAGCCTTTTACTATCCACTCAGTCATCCTGGCCAGTCAGTACTAGTCGGTTAGGTAAATTACCTCGCGTGGAGTACAAAAAAATCCA
The DNA here is from genome assembly GCA_948099385.1 of Fasciola hepatica. NCBI lineage: Eukaryota > Metazoa > Platyhelminthes > Trematoda > Plagiorchiida > Fasciolidae > Fasciola > Fasciola hepatica. The sequence continues at coordinate 14,189,639 of CANUEZ040000182.1, forward strand.
AAAGGTGCACGAGACTGCGATCTCTGTGGGAACCCGTGGACAGTTAGATCACTACTGTAGCTGGATAAGTCTGTTTAGAGGAATAGCCTGGCTGAACAGTTTTAGGGATTGGTGCCTTAGTCGGATTGGGGGTAGGGATAAGTTCCTTATCGGAGTCCGTTCCTTGCCAGCTGAATAGGAAAAAGCTCCGAAGTTCGATGCCATAAAGATGATCCAACTAGAAACATATCCATGGGGGAAGAAGCTTCTATCAGAACTGGCGAACAGCACGAGAGTCGACAAATTCCGTCATCTGCTTAGGTTGAGTTCCATTCAGAAGCGAGTCCACTTCTAAAGAAATATGTTACTTGTTACGTAACTTATTCCAACAGCAACGAAGGGACCAAGCATCCTATGATCATTTTCAACAAGCATCGCTTGGTAAATCTGATTATCCGGCATGTAAACGAAACCGAAGGACACTGTGTGTTTGTGAGGTACTAGACAGTAAGAGGAGGGACTGCAGTTAGAAGTGAGATAGACCGGTGCTGACTTTGTCGTAAAGCATCGGGAAACCCTGAACAGCAATTGATGGTTTCTTTGTCCTCATCTAGATTGGAGCCAGGTTGGCATCCCTGTTGTCATATGGGGTAGACTATTTCGATTCGAAGATAGTAAAGGGAGGCAGAGGGACTGCTTGGTAACCTGGTAACAGATTCGGGCAGTCTACCTCGAGGTCTCGTGTGAATTGTCCCATGACGCCATCAACCGAGTGCTGGTGAGATTTTATTCGGGAGATGAAGATGACCAGACAACATTCACAGTGATAATGGAACAAACTCCGTTGGATCCGTAAGGGAATTGCTAGGAGGGACGGATAAATAGGACCAACTGAGGATAGACCGACGCGCCTCTTACCATAACATCCAGTGGAATTTCAGTCCTCCTGATCCTAGTCTCATGGGATTAGGATGAGAAAGAATAGTTTGATCAGCCCGAAGAATTCTGTCTAACTTACGTAGTCAGCAGGTCCTGTCGGATAACAGCTTACACACCCTGACGGCAAAAACAGAGAGGATAATCAACAACGGAGCGCTGCTTCCTCCTTCTTCGGCTGGTGGGGATAACATGCCACTGGCACCACGAGGTTGTTGTCTGTCCGAGAACCGGTATCGGAAGCCGGTTGCACGCCCCTAATACAACTTGCAATCAGGGAAGCAAACAAATAAACCACATGGCTCAACCCTTCTGACGAAACTATGTACGTGAGTACGTCCCTTCGCTTCAAGCATGACAACGGCGGTTGCAGCAAAACTGTGATGTGATGGTAAAAGTAGCTCTACTAGGCGACTCAAGGACTCCACTGTGAAGGTGGGCTTCAAGGATGGAATCTTCAGAAGAGATGTTTGCACGGTGGGTGGGTTGGAGGGCCATCTCCAGTAAAGCACGGAAAGTAGGTCACGGAGAAAGGCCCGTGGTCTGCATGTGTTTCACCTTCCCCGCTGACAGAAGCGGAAGTGCATAGGGACCGAGAAGCGATTAGGTAGGGAGAACCATGGCTAAACTCTCTGAGGTGACGATGGAGTGAGAACTTCGGGACGGGTTTGAAGTCAGTTCAGTATATTTGTGAAATCTCTACTCAATTCTCTATTCTCAATCCAGTAACTTCAAGCAGCGTGTTACTCCTTTCCAACAGCAAAGGCCTACATATCTTCATTTTATTTTCCCTACTGAACCCGGATATTTTGCCTCCCTCCATCTGCCATTCCTCCATGAGTGTACTTTTAGGTTGGTCTAGTTTTCCATTGCGGTCACTCTAGAGACCCACGACCCCCACGGTTTTAATGCGCCATGCGTACCTTGTTGTTCGTCACGTCACTGGGAGTTCCTTGTCGGCTTTCTCACACGCATTGTGCGAGAGACCTTTGTGCTTTCATCCCACGACAAAGATTACGCCTTATCTGAGTGCTTGTCTAGGTCAAGGGTGCGTGCAGTCCTCTTGGTCATTGTTTGAACTAACTTCATGGTGATATCTCCGTCCATCCATCGTTTGTGCGCATTATGCTCTTTCTCTGAATGGTCGATTTTCCCCGCTCCAAAAACTGAATTTTGCCCTATACTGGTGACTCGGTCCCCTATAGTTCAGCATACGTTTCTAGTGATTACTTGAACGACTCAATATCCATCCACGGATTCTTATGATTGAATTGCCCCACAAAATTAAGGCACGTTGTTTGTAATTGTAACAATCGTTCCTTGAAGTACACGTAGATTCCCATTTCGCCTAATTTGACTACGGGTTTCAGATTCATGCTCTACAAGTCGCTCAGTCACTGGACAGCGCTTCACTAACAATTAATTTCACAAAAACCCAATTCGTGCGTCAACAGTGTGAGTGGATGCTCCTGTTTGAAGAGTTCACTGAGAAAATACAAAGGTGTTTCCCACATAGTTCTATGTGGACTAGTCACCACTAACCTCAAGAATGATGATAGGGAAGCCAAGGCTTCTAATTTTCGATTTAATTAGTATCCACTCAATCTCCGAGAAACTTCGTCCACTCCTCTGTAGGTACTGTATAAGTCAAAATAAAATGACCTTGTTATTTTAGATGTCAGTCGTTGGACATTCAATATTGATGTATTCGCTGGTACGGTGTGAAATCAGATCCCGCACTGATTTACTTGTTTTACTTGTCTAGCTGTATAACGCACATCCGGAGTTATTTTGCTTCTTTATTGCATATTTTTAATTTGCTGCATAATTTCCCCCTGACTGAAGGATGTACAATCATAACTGTCATGATGTTTATCACCAGTCGACTGGTGATGAGAAGTTCGCAATCCAAATGCCAAGATCAGTATTCAGGACATCGTACAATCAACACGAATACTTAAAATAATTTAGATAATCATAACTCCATGCTTGTCTTCACATGACGATATCGCTATCACCTGTCGAAAGCTTGCTGTTGCTATCAGTTATGAATGAAAACAAAGAAATTTAACGATGTACCTAAGTAATCAGTTTTGTAATAATTTATCAAGTTTCATGAGATTGAGTAGTCTGGTGCTTCCTCTTTTTATTGACGTTCGCGGACCATTCCACAAAAACTTATGAAACTTGTATTAATTCCAACCACGAAAAGTTCCTCGCTACCCACTCAAAAGCGGCTACAAAAGAAAGGACACATCCTTTGTTCGAGCAGTTGTAAGGTTAGTGACACTTTTTTGGTTAACTGATTACCGATTATGCCTATCAAATACATGGACCAGCACTCGATGGAAGAAGACTCACGGGGTTTCAGATCTCTCTTTTTGTTCACTATTTCATGTGTCGAATCGGAAAGCAGGTCAACTTTACTCGAATTCGACGAGACTTTTTTTACTGCGTAACGGAGGCGCACTATCCCTGCGTATTCTTCCTAAACAGCTCCAAAGAATTACTCATTTTTCCGACTGATTATGAATTTTGTACAAAAGACAAAACTCATCAAAGGCCCGAAACCTAAAGGATCAAGCTTGCTGCTATTCGGTAGACTAAGCAAGTTAGAGAAGTATGTGATGCGGTTATGACGTGTGACACACCTTTTGTGGCACTCATAAACACAAATCTCGGGTTCCAGTGCTACCGGAAACGTGGTGAATTTGCACTTCTGACTCTTACTGACAAGACATTTGACACAGCTATACACCTACGTCAAACTATTTTAACCGGGACACTGTGTTCCGCGTAACAGTTATTTTGAAAGATACGCATATCGTGAGCTGTTTGGCGTCTGCTGGTCTGCTGGTCATAAAAACACATAACTCCTCAGAAAATACTGAGTGTCTCCTATCGATCTATCCGGTATATTTTCGTCAGTCTAAAAGCGCATTCATCGTGCAACGGTGGAATCACATACGTCTACCTTACATGGGCGGAAAAATAGTCATTAAGACAGAATTTTGACCTCTGCGTTCCGGGGCTGATTCCAGCCAGTGCCAGTCCCTTTATAGATCTCTCATGAGCAATGACCCTTTCTAGAACAAAAGTGCATTTCTGCACAAAAAAGTGAACTACGAGACTGATCTTGGCAACGAAGACCGAAAGGATGCTCAAGGCGTCCCAAGCGTCCAGTGTTGTCACTGAACAATCTTTTTGAACTCATATTATTCCTATTCCACTGAAACCACTAGTCACATTTCTTTACCGTCCCTGTGCAGGAAATAACACCCAAAAAAGCACCACTCCCATATAAGGCTGAAAACAAAACAGTGTACTCCAAGATAATGGTGTAAATACGTGAGTTAGAGAATGATATCTGGATTCCGCGCGGTTAAAATGATGTACAAAAAACGGTATTTGATCTTTCATTGTCTTCGTACATCTCAGCGGGATACTGAGACGCACTTGCTACCACGGATAAACACAGTGTTCTAAGGGCAATCGTTTCTTTTATTCGACAACCAACGCAATTATGTGCTTGGTAATCAAACTGTCATCAGTGTCATGTATGAACCAAAAACAACCCTGAAAAGTGAACACAGTTTTGGCTCTTTGCAGTTTGAAATATGCCGAATGAGTGGAGATAAGCCACTTTTTTCCAGTTAAGAGTCCGTTCACCTTTGCGAAAACCGGTCATTTCCATCTCTCTTCAAATTTCCGTGTCAAGGTCTTTGAAGAGATTTAGAGGACCGTTAGGTTCTTCTTCTGTATATCTAAGGTGGTTCAAAGGAACATTTCAACAATAAATCCATGCTAGCAGGTCACATCACTATGCCTCAGAAAGCAGTAGGGACTGATTGTATTTTGGGATTTTCTCCTGCGTTTTTCGTTAAGGAAAAATACAATTTATAAAAGGAATTTCATTTTTACCTAGCTAGGTGAAAAACGAATTAACTTTGTAAGAAAATTGCTGGATATTTTATTTTTTGAACATGAAACCCACCTTCTGATTTGGCCTTTCGTTTTGATACTGTTCAGAGAGATCGCAAAAAACGGAATGCCAAATGATGAAATAATGTGACATTTTCATTTCATATATCAAAACAACTTGACACACAGGATAGTTTGTGAAAAATGTCACTTACAGTTCACGTGACCGTGTTTTATCATTCTACCTTCATTTCTAGCACATAGCTAGGACAATAAATAATTTCGTTTTGAAAAACGTTTTTGAATTGCACCGATGTAATTTTTCTAAACGCACTTTAACTCCTCGTAGTACGATTCGATAACATTTCTCATGGGTTACCGTTGAATGTTAAGTCAGAAGACTAGACTTCTTGAAAGAGAATCCACCCCCATTGGTTGGCCTCAGTGCATCACGTGATACACCAAAAGTAACCCATTGCAGCGTAAATAAGCAAGGTAATTGGGCAAATAATCCAACAGAACACACGAAGAACAACGCAAGATGACGAACAATCACGTTTTCACTGATTCATAATCATGTCAATACATCACATTTTACGTGAACAATGTCAAGTGACCAGAAGAAAACTAAAGATAAGCTGATGGGTTGAAAATAAAGTTAGGGGAATACCAAGTTTTGCAAGCTTGAACCAGATCAACCTCGGGACCGTGAGTAGGTGTCGCTGATGCTATCAGGCACTAGTGACCTGACAAGTGAAGTCAAGGGTACCAACTCGCTGTTAAGAGATGGATCTGGGTCACGCGCGTACAAGTCGGTCTCTCTCTTGTCTTCGTTTCAAACTCACTGCCCTATCTTTAGTTAAGTAATGCTAGACAAACCTTTAAATATTTAGTCGATAAAAGATAATAATGGACTGCATCTCTGTAAGGGCCCAAGTACAACGAAGGCATTCGGGTGAACAACTTGCAGATCTTGGTTACTATATAATCAGTATGAGATTACGTGTTATAAAATGAGATTTATCGCGCAGCGTGGACGTTCGAACCCTCGAAAATCGTAAAAGCACTGTAGAGCTGTTGTTTGCCGGAATGCCTTCGTTGTACTTAGGCCCCCACAGAGAAGTCGTGCGTCGTGGCAGTTGTTCGTTGTGCTGGAAATGCTCTGTTGACTTTCAGAGCCAGTGCTAGGAGGGCTCTATGTCATGCAATCTATAAGTTTCACTGGACCACTGGACCAGACCGAATAGCCTTGTGGTTAAGATATTCGATTGACAGTCTTTAACTCCGGATTCGATTCTCAGTTGGGGCACGTTGGACGTGCATTGCTAAAGGTTCCTAACAAGGATGAGACGGCTGTACGGTGCAGTTCCCGTAGTTTTCTCAGTCTTGGAGAGCATAATACATGACGAATTTCATATTATGTAAAACATTATGATACTGGTAGCATCCACCAGGAAGTGCGAGTAAAAATCCAGCTCTCAGTGTTATTATTTTACCCATTCTATTCCAGTGTTATCGTTTCCTAATCTCTAGTTTGGTTTATTCCCATATTCTTCCTTACGGTAAGCCCCGTAGTGACCATTTGTTTGATTGGACCAACGTATCCCACCCCCACCCTCTCCATTTGTTTACTCCATTATTTGTACCGAGCCCGTTGAACTTGAAAGACTGTCGAACGGCTGACCTGATCCCCTAGACAGACCCCATGATCGATAACTGTTGAGGTTTGCTCTACTATTTATCTTATTCTTGTTTACCTCAGAAGTGCCTCATACAAGCACCGATTTGGTCTTTGTTCTAGACGGGATTTGCTTTGGTTCTGCGCGTAACTCAACTAGTTCGAAGCGGAAGCAAAATTACTCAATCATAAACGGACTCTTGCTCGATTTTTATTAGACCGAATGGTTTGCATTGAACCAAAATATGCACTTGATGCAATGAACTGGTAATATTGATCTTTCTCCCGTAAATTATTGATTACAGGCGCCGATCCACTTCTGCTCCTCGTTTTGCTGTTTGTCAGTACTAGAGCTCCGTGAACAACAACATTCCAGTGCAGTTCAGCTGAGCCTTGCATGTTGCGATATTGAGCAAATCACTGGTGGTCGACTGGAATAAAATGTAACACCAGTGCCATTCAGGAGATTCCCACTAATCATTACACTGCTAGTAGTGCATCTCTTGTACAAGTGGTCACCGCGTAAATCTGAACAGAGTGGGAGAAAAGAACAACTCGGAAAGTAGCAGAAATCCTGATAAAATGGAGATTTCACAGCCTTTTACATTGAAAATAACTTTTTCATAGCACTTTTAGCGTTTCTATCCTGGTTGTCCAGTGGTGTCCCATTGATTTCTTGTTTTGAAAAGCTTACACAAAGTATTACATTCGTAAGCGGTAAGTTTGTTTGGAACTACAGTGACTGGCAGTGATAGCATTCAAACTATCAGGGGATGCTCTATGCTGTCGTCCATGTGCTTGATGCAGTGGTGTTAAGTCGCTGTTGCCGAAATTAACCGAGGTTAACTCACTTGACATCATTCCATCAGTGAGAGTATAGACTGACGTACCGTTCGATATACGTCCTAGTCTCACTAGCAGTCAGCATGTCAGCACCTGTCTATAATCTGTCTCAAGGCTTGAGCCAAAAGGTTCGTGAACGACAGAACGGTGGATCGGAAAGACGAGAAAGGATGGACGTAAAATGGTCGCGGGTCGTACCTCTCATCAGTGAATCAAAATGGAGGTTACTCAACGCAAGGTTGAACAGATTGACCTGTGCTTTTGAGTAGTAGGAGGTTATATTTTTATAATATAACTCATCAAGCAGCTTCAACGCTCAATTCACCATTGAAACCCATGGAAGGTTTGTACAGCTGTTTCATCCTTGTTTGGAGTCATCAGCAGTGGACATCCACTGAGCCCCCACGGGGACTCGAGCCCGGGGTTAACGATTGTGTATCGAATACCTCAACCACAAGGCTATCCTGGTTGGCTCTCAACGGTTTGCTGAACATCTACAGTACATGATAAAGCACCGTTCCGTCACTGACTTTGAGCGGTTCCAACCCGCTTCCCGCACAGCGGTCGACTTCTATGATGGATGACTTCTCTGTACGGTGTTTCCATGATTTTCAATGGTGAGTTGAGAGTTGCAGCTGCACGAAAAATCATCATGAAAATCCAACCTCCTACTACTCAAAAGCACATAGTAGCCAAGCTCTGCAGGTTGTTTATAACGGAATGCCTTCGTTGTACTTAGGCTGCTACAGAGAAGTCATCCGTTACAAGAGTCGATCGCTGTGCAGGAAGCGGCTTGTTACCGTTCGAGGCCAATGACGGAAAGGTGCTATATCAGGTATTGCAGATGTTCAACAAACCATTGAGAGCCAACCCGGATAGCGTTGCGGTTAAGATTGATCGGAGTTGAGAACATTGTTGACAGGGATACTTTTTTCCTATACGAGCTGTGCTTTCCTAACTAATAAACCTAGATGATTCGAAGACAGAAATTTCATCTCGCTAGGATCAATGAGAAGGGACAGAGCATCGACTAGTCCAAAATCTGAATCCTGGGAGCGAGTTCAGATTCGTGCGAAAATCCTCAACCTGAACAATGGAACACACCAATATTTGACTTCATTCGGAGAACGATGGCCCGAAAGCTCTTGTCGATAAAAGCCTCTTTTAATCGAGGTACCTTTGTGCAGTATACGTGTTAGTTGTCAATCCAAATCAATTTGCTAAGCTATGTTACGAATCTGATCGAAATGAAACCCCATTTACGTTTCTGTTGCGAGATAGCGTTCCAAGTTTTGAATCTTACATTATTTACAGGATTACACACAAAAGTTGAACAAGTGCGAAGTGAATCCCGACTCTCAATCTGTTCCATTACTCCATACATCCATAAGGTACACTTATAATGTGCAATGAAAAATCACATACCTTTGAAGGTATGATAAGTAACCTGACTTACACCGTGCTACCTCGAAGTTATCTGATTGGTCGAATTCAACAGTTTGGAAGGACCGGGAAAATGAAATTATCCAAGAAAAATGAGTGATGCGATTGTAAGCTTAAATTCGACGTTCCAATGACCATTTTACTCCGTCTTTCAAGGAACCAGATTCGTGGGTATTTGAGAATTGGAAGCGCAACTATCCTCATGGTATTCTTACAATTTAGTTCAAATATAAAAGTTGTTACAGGTTGATTTTCAGATAAAATGATTAGTCCCAGAGCCCGATCGGGATATCAGCATGAGAGGTAGCTGTCATTCAACTTTTTGCACTTCCAGCTTTTTTCTTGGAATTTGATCTGATTCTGATATATCGCACATACGATCAGTAAAACCCTGGTGGTTTAAACCTTAAGTTATCAATTTACCATTTTTATTCCTTCGAAACTACTTATTTTAAAGCTTAACATATCAGTCTTCAAAAACAATGGATACCAATGCCAATAGTTGTACTATTAGAAGAAAGCAGGCCGGCTTCTTCGGATCTCACATACCATGACGACCAACAAAAGCTACAGTCTTTTTTGTCTGAGGAGATCTACTTGTCTCCGAAAAACTAGTGTAAGCAAACTTATCCAGGAAACAAAATTCGCACTGATTCAAACGAAGAAATTCGTCTCCAACGCGAAATCTATATACTGAATAGCAGACACTGAGTTCTGGATTAGGGTGAACTTTTATCCAAGTTCACCACGTGGAGTGGTATTGGTCGAGGTTCACTCCTCCCTTCTTTATTGTTCACCCTGGGAGTTTATGTCTTCTATACGGCCAGCATTTTATCATTTGAGAGTAGCAGTGTTACTCTTTTCCCGTATGGAAATTCTTCTCACCCTTCATTGTGCAAATGACATCTTTCTTCTGGGCAAAGATTCGGGTAAGTTTCCAGCATTCTTGAACCATGGAGCAAATGCTTGACAATATTCGGCATGCTCTACGCACCTTCAAAGTGCAAGTTCTGTAGCATGGAAATGACTTTCTTCTTTTTAGCGACGAACTGTTTGCGCATAACCAAGAGTTAGGCTAGTTCTCCTGGGTGACTTAGAAGCAAGGCCGTTGCGAATAGAGGATTCACGAAGATAATTGGCATCTGAACGCAAATTTCACCGCTAACATGTCATTTCAACATTGTTTGAATCTGGTGAGGACATGTAGTCAGCAGCGCCAGGACTAGGACTCCCTAGAATATTAGGATCGTGAAATCAACCACTGCTTATAAAACTGAAAGTCACTAGGCTGAGGTGGTTAGGATAAGTTTGCCACATATCTCGACAAGCAATGCTTACTGAGGTTGGTAGCGAATTGAAGAAGAGAATGGTGGCTAGTTTATGACATTGAAGAAGAGGGTGATGAACCTAACCAATAGGCTTGGCCACGTAGCGTGTTTTAAGCTTTTTGAAAGAGGAGATGAGGAACGATACCCACTCAATGGTCAAGTATTTTGGAGAATACCGAAAACATGTTGCAACCAATAGAGCTGTTTCATTCTTGAGCTTTCTATGGAGAATCGATGATACTATTTGTAGCGGTTGGTTTTTCTGTATTTCTGCTTGATGTTCCTTTTGAGCAAATGCAACAAGAACCGTCACATTCAGTGCTTCGTTATTGGATATTATACCGAAAGGTAAATAGGCAATAAAGTAACCTCTCTCTCTCTCTCTATATATATATATATATACATGTATATATATATATATATTATAGTGGAATAAGTGAAATATAGGCCGTCATTCAGTTTCGTTAAAATTCTCTCATTCTCTTCTTATCTTTTGTTATTTTACACCAAAAGGCTCTAATAGATCACATAGATGCTACATTTCAGTGTGCATAAAAATATTACCTATTGAAAAATAATGCTGATATATTCCCTGATTATTGCGTTTCAATGGTTATCAAGTCGATTTGAACTACTCTTTATATTGCTTTTCTTTTAACCCAAAATCAAGCGTGGCCAAATCTGAGAAGGAAATCTAACTGGGATCAAATGCTTTAGATACACGACTGTACCACGATTGCTCGGCAACGAAGCGCCTAATCCCATTAAGATCCAATGCAGTTAAACAGGTCTTCTACTTACTCCGTTCTCGTCTCACCCGGTAAATATTTTAAGACGATTCCAGTCCCAATGATGAGCAGACAGCATACAAATGCTGGGGTATACGTTTTGTATTTAGATACACTGCCATATAATTAGCTTCTACCTCTGAAATTATAGCATGAACGACATTTTTGATGAAAAACCAAGTTCCAGTTTATCAGAGAGGGACCGTATGGTGAATACTCTCGTGTTTTATTAAAAAGTCAATACGTTTTGAATATCAGATCAGATAAAGGTAACTAATTGGATGTTGCGTGAAACGTTAATGATGCCGTGAGGCTCACCTCGATGCGGCGAAAATACCGGAAATACTGTTCTTGAAGATGGTCTCGTAGCGGACATTCTAGAGTCCATCTCACTACAAGTATGAACCAATACCCTGACCATCATACTGGTAGTTGATTGCATTGTGACCTAGCAATTAAACCTCAAAGTGGGCTAAGTAGTTTATGGCTAAATTAACGTTGGGATTTCTTAGATTCCAGTCTGCTCTATCCGGGTTGACGAGTAGACTTAGAATACCTTATAATAAATACAGGACTGAATAATAGTAAACTTTCCCCAAAGTCAACTTCCATTTTATCCAGCGATGTGTACACGCAACTGTCGCTTGGTAGTAGGGCAAAGGCATACTGGCAAAAGTATTGCCGCGAAATTTCCGAGAAATACTGTCTTCCAATCCTGCATAGTTCTTTGTTGAGCTGGCTGTTTGAAGCTATGTCAGTGTTCGATAAATGTGAGTGAAAGATCATGTTGATACACTTGCTGAACCTTTGTGCCCAAAAAGTTTTCTGTTTTGTATTTTGCAGGTCGAACAAGAGCAATCCCTGCAGAAGACACTGATCCTTGCATGGCACAGTGCTTACAAACAGAAGCAAATCATACTGAAGCCATAGGCCTTTCTGTGTAGTGCACTCTCAACTCGTTGAAACAAAATAATCGATCGTTTTACTTGACTGTGAACCACAAAGACATTTTGAAGGGGAATATTTCCTCTCCTCTTGTAAGTTTATGGACAAGTGCGAGCTAATTGACAAGCAATGAGGTTTGAGACGACATTCTATTGCGGATTTTATGAATAGAAGCTATCCCTTAAACAGGTGGCTAAATGGAATCATAACACTTAGACAAATGGCATGGCTAAGGACCATTGGATGGATTAGCGATGATCAACTGTTCACTCTGTAACTTTCCACGCTCCCAATTTCGGACCTACGTAAGCACAATCAAATATTGTCAACTAGCAGGCTACTGGTTTAAAATGTCATCAAGCAAAGGGCTGGAAAATTGTTACCATAGTAACAAATGATAGCATGATATGAAATGTGAAAAAAATGCGGGATACATGATCACATCACACTACTTCTGTTACTTTACCACCTATGTGAACTATATAGTGACATTAAGGGGGAATAAATCAAGCTGTATATGAGGTTGTAAACCGGTATACGGGATTAACGCCGGTTGATTTCGATCAAGGTAAACATCACAAATATGGAGCTAGTATAAGCCTGGTCAATAATTTGTGGATGCAAGTAGTAAGTTTTTGGTAAAAAAAATCAAATAACCAAAATAAACGAATAACTTAGGCTGTATACCTTGGAGAAAAACAAACATTTTGAGAAAAATACGTTTCTCCAATTAATATGGAGTAAATGTTCCATTTGTGTATTTTGGGAAAAAGCCATGAAAGTAAACAATTTTGTAACTTTGGAAGTTCACCTACCATCAGAACTCGATCGCTTGCCTGCAAAAGAAAGTGCAAAAAATACAAGAGAAATACGAAAACCTTTGAACTTGTAATGTGCTCATATCGAACCACAAAGTAGGCCCAACAGAAAATGTGGTTTCTGATTGATTTTAATTTTACTTAACAACTGCAATTCATTTTGAAAAGTACTCAGAAGACATATTAGCATGGACGTAGTGAAATTCTCAAATGTTGTGACAAGATTTACAGTTCAGTGCCATGATTGAGGGGAAATCGAAAAGTCTCACAATAGTCCAAATAAAGACCATTACAGATCCGCATCCGAGTCCCATTATATGACTGGTCAGTAAAAGAGTACAAATGGTGCGAAATACGCTAAAAGTTTTCTTGCGTAGTGTACGTAATAACTTTGTCATGTCATTTTCCTCTTCTAGATAATTCATTGGGAAAACTTTCGTTTATCTTCATCGAAAGCTTTGAAGAATGAAACCCTCAAAATATGACGAAATTTTTTCCCCTGGCTAGTTGGCTTGTTTTGAACCAGCCGTTTACTCAGCCTTATGTTTTCAGCACTTCTCTAGATACGGCCACTCTCACGCTGTCATTGGGACTATGGTCCCTTCCATAAGCCTCTATTTTTGTTAATCTCACTTTATATATGTTTGTCGTCGATCATTTCTCCACTTAACGTAGAAGAACAAAATGAGTTTAAAACAGCGAAAAAATAGAGGAGAGTTGTATTGACGTTGCTATATTTCTGGGCCTCTGTTTTTCATTCTGGTGATCGAATATCATTCAGGCCAGAAGTACTCGCGAAAGACAAATTCATATTCTCCTGCCGCCTAATTTCTGTCCGTACAGGAACAACAGTGAAACCCCTAACCTCTTTCACTACAACCGTGCAAGTTCGGGATTTGATCGCGGATGGGAGTGGTCTAGTGACCAGGATTGAGAATTAGGTAGGGTTTTTCTTGAAGCACTGTGAATGTTTATTGTGCTAGACACCTGAAACATATAAGACAAGTGGAAGACATCGTGAACAAGGGGAGCAGCTTCGACTGAGCTAATCCAGCAAAGCTTCGCTTCATTTCAATGAACCGTGAATCTCGTTGAGAAGCTTTCAAAGCTTTTTGAAAGGACAGCATCAAAGAGCTATTAAATTTGCAAAGTTCTGATTTCAGCTCCATTTCTAAGTGAGGTTTACTGTTCTTCTTATCTGCAAAATCAAGTCCAGCAGAGTCGACCAAATGGTTTTGGATGGAATGCGGATGGTCGAATGTGCCTGCGGCAAAACCAACCTGTGACTGAAAGCTTAGTATCGGTTCTGATAGGGGACCAGCTCAAAGCTGGATTGAGTAAGGTGTTTTATGGCCGAGTTTGCATTTAAGTAATAACTGACAAGAGTGAAGAGGTTAACGTTATATGTCTGTGTATGTCTTCGAACGAAAACGATGTAATGTCCTCAAGAGAAAGTAGACCACTCAAGCCGTCTATTGAGCAATACTGTACCAACTGGCAAGGCGTTTACTGTCATTCAAGGTACAAAAAATCGAATTCTGATGAGGGGCACGGAGGCACTAAAAATCAGTCGTCACCTTATAAATCTATACGAATGGCAACAATGGATAACTATTTAGTCTTTGCTCTGGTAACGTGTTCCTACTTGCAAACACTTGTTGAATGAATCACCCTTGTGTGCTTTCTCTCTTGGTCTCTTCAGAACTCTAATTGATTTATATATACAATATATATATATATATATATATATATATAATGTATATTGCCGGCTATCAACATGCGACCAGAAGGTACTGCACCATTCCATTAAGAAGATAACGTGAACTGGTTGATTCAAAATAGATTGAATTATTCTCTTTCGTTCTCACAAAGCACTCTTAACGGACAATAATATACAATTATATTGGCAGAGCACAGAAAAATCTGCCCAGCTCTCTTGGTTGATTCACTATAGCTTTCTTGCAATGAATTTCTCCGTGAAATTGTTAGAATTTGACTACCAAAGGCAAAACCCATGAATCATAAACGAAGCTTCGAAAAAAACCGCTGAATTGCATTTTCTCTTGCAGACAGGCAGATGTTATCACAGGGGAAACAATGAAGTACATAGTACGTTTTGCTATTGGGTGCTCTTTACACTCCTGTAACGTACTTATTCCAGTTATGTTCAACGGTTTTCTTCCTGTCAGATGTCAGAAACGGGCAATTAGCGAACAAATCTCACGGTCATACAATGGAGTGATGCATTTCACTGCGTGTTTGTTGCGTTTGAGATCATAGTGTTTTACTTGGAAAATACTTTCTGGCAAGACTTTGGAAAAAGCATTCGGTCTCACCGTCGACATTCGGAATAGGTTTGTTCCTACATACTTCTTCTGTCGTTTTACTTATGCGGCAAAGTGCCCCACGAGATTAAAACCGGGTTTCATCAGTTAACAAGAAACGGGAAGCCGGCCAATCACCAGCTGGTGAAACGTTTGCATGCTCAGGCATCCCAATTCATAGCAAACGCACAAAGTTTTCTGGTTCTACGATCAGACGTGGCATTTAGCAAAGATTACATCCCGTTGCACAGAAATATTACCTAAATGAAGAGAAAAGTCCACCGTGCAAAGGGTACGATCACTGCACAGTATTTCGGTAGGCAGTGGCCTACTAGAATCGTAAAGCCAATGGAACGATATAGGCTTTGTGTTACACAGCAGAGACTCACATTTGTTCATTGCATGATTAGAAAGGCTGGTCAGAAGATGTTGCCGTTGTTTGGCTGGAATGCGTACTAATTACGCCACGGCCATTCATCAACACTAGACAGCCGTTGTGTTTCCTTCATATACCAGCATATTGCCACATAGATATTTAGTTACCTGATCTGATTTACAAAAATACTCGGCTTTAACCACTTCTTTTTCGTGAAATGACAGACTACTCGTTAATTGCCATGTCCAACTACGTCGTTGAAAAGAAACCTACTTGAAGTATGTCGCATACTTTACCCTTGAAGAAGATTCGACATCTGTCGGCAGCAGAACATTTGTGTACCTTGGAGCGAATAGTGATAGGCCCGGGAGACTTGGTTTATCCAAATCCCAAAGATGACTGGTTGACAGTCTTTGATTTCCACAGTTAGCGGACAATCTCGAGCGTTTAGCGTCAACTCCTAATTATGGACTACTACCAGACACTCTGTGTGCTGCTTTTAGGAACCTGACTAGCACTGTGCTTAGTAGTTAGCCCAAGTCACACTTCCCGATTGTTTATTCAAGGCGTACGTTAGGTGGTAACTCCCCATAATTGACCCATTGTATGTTTGCCAAGCCTTAGATTCACTGAAAAACACAGCTCTGAGACCAGGCTATAGTATGGCACTGGTCCAGGAAATGATTGAATTCACTGCTTGAATCAATCGGTCCCCAAGTCCTATACGGTTATATTCTCTGAGGTCCACCACATGGTTGTTGGTAACATTATCAGACACGGCCCAAACCCGCCGTTATAGGTGGTCATATAACGTAAAATTTATTCTACAAAGTTTAATGGAGTTTAATACAGTTCACCTAGATGGGGCATTACGCTTGCGTTTTGAGTAGCATCAAACCTGTGTAAACATTTTCTCGGTTTTCTGGGAATAAATATATTCTTGCCCCCTGTAAGAACTATATTTTCCTATGAGCTCACAAACCTAACTAGCACATTATTCTACCATTCGTATTTTCATATTCGTCATTTAAAGGATGACAGAAAATGCTGCATGGAAAAACGGAAAATTCTGACTGTATCTGGTTCTCATTAGCTGACATTTATATAAACAGATTTTGGAGCACTTTTGCGGAATGCTCGTGACTTGATTACCTGTGTTAATGGCAACTGCAATATAATGCAAAAGAAAATCCCAATGAAAATTAGAAATACAATTTCCGTGAATTTATAGAAGAATATCAAAAAGTCTTTTCTCTGCTCTATTTAACCAATCGAACGCCAGAAAATCATCAAAAGGCCGGTCAAAGTCAAAACTGCTGCGCATAAAATTTCGAGTTATATTTTTATGGAGATCTGATTGGATTCATCTATCATCTTTCCTTGATTGTTTGACTAGTCTGTAAACCAGGATTGCGATATATGGTAATGCAGCTGCCACGGGTTTTCTTGTAGTTCATTGGTCATTATTGGGTCATTAAACAAATGCTGCTCATGGTACCGTAGTAAAAATCTTTCCGGAGTACTCTTGTAGCAAAAAGACCACATCACATGCGTTTACGGGTTCAGAATCCGGGCCTGACCGTCTTGTGCAAGCCAAGTGAACTGCTTTACCACCTTGGGCGGTGTGAGCGTGTCGAGGAGGTCTGTCCATTGTACTCAACACTGTGGCCGTTGAACAAACGCCTCTAAATAAAATCCCAGGGAAACAAAACGACCAGCAGATGGCACATAAAGATAATAAAGATGAGGTTGAATTTACTATAACATATCTGCCCTTTTGATTTGTCAGTCATACGATTTTGTGTGCTTAATCAAAGTACACGTTCTCCACCTCTGACTCAAGGTGATCCTAGCATTTCAGAGTCAGGTTCGGATGAAAGTCGAACAAACGCGTAGACGTCGCCAGTACTTCAGTAGGTTGAACTTTATACTGAATAAGATACAAGGGAAGACCAGAGGCCTTGCATGATTTACAAGTTTGATCACAATATTTATCTGCCTAAACCACGTATTAGATCAGTCCCAGCCGTTTGATGACAGTTTATTTTTGGGTATCCTACACTCGTCTAAGATTACTAACATTTGCCAACCAATTTTTACATCATTTGTCCGAATACGGCTAAAGAGTGAATTTCTAACGATACACATTAAACGATTTATGACTGGTCGCACATTGCAGTAATGAGTCCCTTGACCAGCCGGATTTCGTCTCTGAGATTTAGATGCACCTCCACGATAAACGAGAACTGGCCTGTTTTACACTTCGTCAGTCTCTATCTGTTCCAGAAAACTATAGCTAAGTAATTAAGTTCTCGGATGTACTTGCAAATCTAGAACACGAAGCCGTCTGAGGCATGGTAACCACGGTGAGAAGTGTGATGAAATCATTGCAGGTGAATTTCTAGTTTTGTGATTGAGCCAGTATAGACCTGCGGAATGCAAATTGCAAGGAGGACTGTTTGTCTGTACCGTTTCTGTCAAAGGAATTGTCGGATCAACTGAATCGGTTGCTCCAGCTGCACTTAAATAATTAGGCCCATTACAATTTACTCAAATAATGTAAATATAATGAAAAGAAGAAACTAGTTTGGCGTAGCTGTGTCACTTAGGGCAGCCTAACAGGTCAGGCTGTGGACAACATAATAGTTCACATACAGCGCACTACGTGATATGTGTAGACTGTTTGTAAAACCGGCGTAAATGCAAGGAAACGTAACAACCGTAATGTTGTCAAACGGATTCACCCATAAGAAGACATTAGAACTGGCCGCGTGTTTCTGGAACTTTCTGTTCGCAGTTTCAATATCGAGTTATCAAATTAAAACAGCACTTTATCCGGGCTGCTTTCTGACGTGTGCTTTAGCTTGCAGTAGACAGCCAGTTGGACGTAAGTAATGAAATGCATATCGGTTGACATCAGTACGGAAAATAAAAAAAATTATTCAACAGCGTCATACTGTTTTTGACGTGACGCTGAACTCTCTCAGCCTTTGCAGCAGTTAGAGGTCGAATTATCACACCTGGAGACTATAGTGATACATAAACCGCAGTCATGTTCAACCTATCCAAGTCTAAGCTACGGCTTGTTCAAAATAGAACACCGGATTGTTTCGAAAACGGAACTTACTCTTTAACTACCTCCTTTGTTTGGCAACCATTACGAGTTGCCAAAAACATCACCTTTGTCATCACCCAGTTCATCATTATTGTCATAATACATAACCGAATCATCTGAACGAACATCATTATTATAGTCATGATCATCTCTGATCACGCAAGTCATCCTCGTGGGCCTGCATTTTGTGTGTTCTGGTGATGACATTCAGTGATTTTTCCAAATACGATCTCAAACTCTTGCTCATCTGTGGTACGAGAATAAATTTCGTAACATTACACGGAAGCAAATCGCTTTTAAGTTAGTCTTTCTTAGATCTATCCAATGTATCAAATCCTATACATGTTTGCTCTAACTGGATTTTATACTATGTCCCCTGACACACCGTTTGGAGCATCACAATGGGTATCAATAACGCCATTATTGTCACCGGCATTATCTTGAGTTAGGAACTTATGGCGATAGTCCCTGAGCTATGAAGGTTGCTTTCTCATTGGAGCAGTAACCTGGGTTAATTTATGAAGGATGGATCCAGTGTTGCATCTGTATCTCAACTGAGTACTACTTCTTATCAGACACGACACCAATAATACGTTACTTCGAAGCGTGCCTACTGCACTATTTAATATCAGTTTATGTCACGCGAAACTGAGGTTTGCCTCTTACAGGATGAAATCTATGTTATATCGCTTTCTGAATGAACTACAACTGTGGTGCTAACTGAAGTAAAGCCTCTTTGGATCTTGCGCTGAGGAACTTATTTGATTCATCACATAAGGCTGCACACCTTTTTTCGCAAGTTCCTGACCTCAAAAGTCCCCGTCAATTTCTACGCGCAATCAGTAACTTTGACAAGGTAGATTACTTGCAATTCTGACTAGTAAGTGAAACTCACTGGCGGGAAAATACATTTCATGCGGTGATTTTTGATTGGCTAAAGTTGGAACAATAATTTGCGGATTGTATCCGTTAGGCATATTTACAGGGTTTCTGTTGGGATAGCGAGTCCATCAACAATCCTCCCCAATACTCCGAATAGGTGCATGTTCCCTTAGGTCACTTTTTGTATGTCTCCTACGGTTATCGATCGGCTGCATGCATCACGCATCTATGCAGGTACATATTTACACAAAATGACAATGACACGGTCATTCAGTCCCAAATTAGTTGCAACTAACTGTATTGGTACGTTGGTCAGTTTGAACAGTCTATTAGAAACGTACACGGATTCTTTGTTCGTGAATCTGAAAAACAAAACCACGTGTTTCAGTGTCGACCATAAATGAATAGTATTTCACACTGTGACAGATTTATTTACCACTTATTATCAATAGCCTGCACATGTATTGGGTGTTACAAAGAACTTTTAATCACGTTTAAAAGATCGTTTAAAAAATAAGAAGGTTTATCTGAAGATTGTGTCAAGAAACGAATATCCCGTTGTGCATTATTTCCTGTTCCTATTTGATGCCTAGTTCTGTCGCAAGCTGCCAATTCTCCTCTTTATAACAATATATAAATGAACTTCAACCCAGTTAGTAAATAATAAACTAGAAAATTTTACCCTTTTTGAACAGAAGACAGGGGTTTAGAGATTATGAGAATAGTTTTATACCTTCCAGCCTTATTGGTCTAGAAATGTAATGTTATGAAAAGACAAAAAAACACATACAATCATCCATAATCTGGGACTACGTTAAACATACCTTCTAGCTCGTTGACGAACTGATCTACAGAAAAAGGATTTTTAATGGAAGTCAAAAGTGAATCGATTGCACTTTTCAAAGACCACTTTAAAGTTATTATTGGAAAAAGATAAATTATTATTAAAGCTGTTTATTGCTCATTCATAGCCCTCCCTTTCTGTTCTGTTGCTAATGATGCGCAATAATTATTTTACTCAGACGAGACCACAGTTACGTAATCAATAAATCAAACAAGGGAATTCACTTTTTGGTTAAAAGAAAGAAACCATTTAAGTTAACACTTCTCTGCCGATTTGAGAAATGATGAACTAATTTGAATATTACAATTTTTTGACCTCTTCGGGATTCGAACCCACACGGATGAACATCTCATCCGCTCTGTAACACCTCGAGTGTGCCCCACCAGCAGCTGGGATACTAGGTCATGGCAAAGACCGTCGGGTATTTCACACTGAGGTCATAATATTTGCCCGTCACGACTACAATAAAACCGCTTCGATGGCATACGCGGTGCAACAGAGACGGTGGCATTGATGCGTGGGTCCGCTACCCGCAAAGGATAACGATCTTTCAATTTTGCGTCAATTCAGTATTACGTTAGCATCACTTTCTGCCGATAAATAGAGTGAACATTAGTTGTTAGTGCAATAAAATACGTGGTGGTAATATAATCATACGACTGCACGAGAAGACCAAAGGTTTCAGTTACCATTCAGCAGAAAACCACATACCGGATTTTGCCTAGTCTAGAGACGACTACTTGGTATCAGGCAAATCTTTAGTGAGTGGCCTAAAAGTTCATATACTAATCAACAGAGCATCCTGAGACGATGTTGTGTAACATCTGTCATTTCCATCTGATAGGTATGAGCTAACGTTTTAACTAAGCGTAACATATTTTTGCTCCGATTATGACCACTTCAAAATTCTCCATAGAGACCTAACCGTCTTCGAATTTCTAAGGTCAAATTAGGATGGGTTAAACAGCTGTGATCAAAATAAGTGCAAAACATGCCATACCATAGGAAACTGATTATGAATTAATCCCTAAATGCAACTATAGCTCAAGGCTTAGGCATATGCTAAATGAATGGATACGGCTTTTCTTTCGTTTTGGTTCTAAACACCAGCTATTGTTTTCATGTTATAGAGGGGCGAAGATACATTCAGTTGGAAAAATGTAGCCTACGGTAGATTATCTACATTTTCAATTCCGTGATTTCTTCCCTGTGGTTCTGATACTCCTACTCTTGTTCTCCGGGGGGATTACAAGCGAAATCGACTTTCCTATGTACAGTAATTAGTTGTTCAAACAAAACTAAAAGTCCCTAAATGAAAGCAGCTTTTTATAAAATATCCCTCAATATTTATCTTCTCAAAAACCTTTTACCAACAGTAACAGTCAGCAAATATGCCGTAGGTTTTCAAAAAAGAAATTTGGTTTATCGCAGTCTGCTAAATAATGAAAAGAGAGCATCAGTTTGAATTAGTGCTATTATAAAAGTGAATGTTCATGGTTCGGCAGCACATGGTTGTCGGAAACGATGGTAGCCAGTCGACTTTTCGATTATCTTGGATGATCCTTCTGAAGACCAGTTCACAATCGAATACACCCCGAAATTATCCGGGTTCCCATACATTAGTGCAATTACGGGTCATCCTCTAAAAGCACGTCACATTTTATTACAGGCCAGAATGTAGACATTCTTCAGATTATATTCTGTTGCCCAAAATGATTGCACAATGAGAAGAAAGCAAATTTGTTTTCACTTACCAATGACCGTTTCTGAAGATGTTGGGGTAGGTGTCGCATAGGTTATGATCATGTGTAACGCACTTTGACAAAACAAGATACGTGGTATCTACGCGAAACTTTTTAGTTCCGGATGGGTTTTTCAAAACTTGTTTAATTAAACTAATGACACATCAGATAACCGATCTGTATGATTTTTCTGCTGCAGCTAAACTGAGGAAATTACGATTTGCTGATGAATAAACTAGTCATCTCTGAGGGGAAGTACTAACCACCGATCAAGGCCGCCAGTTATTTGCTTCTTGTGCGAGGTTTTTTGGCCCCATGATCTACCACGTGACACCAGCCATGGAGAGATATTTCCAAACCGTCCTTTTATCGGACTGAAATCGGTGGAGCGGTAGTAGAAACACGGACAACCCATGGATAGATATATACAGAAGAATTTATTTGTGAACATGCCCGGGGACCAGCAAATGCGTTCAGACGTCAAAGTTGTGATGAATTTGGCTTGGTAAAAAAAGGCCTGCACTAACACATTTTATTACATTTGGTTGTGTATTCTCTGAGCAGAAACCGGTTTTCCTCGATCAGATCCTCACTGGTAACTTGCAATTTTTATTACGATTCAAAGCAAAACTTTCTGCATGTCCATTAAGTGATAACGGTTGATAATAAAAGTTACTTTACCCAGTCCCATCTGAACGCCAAACCACGAGGCAGTATCAAAACGGGGAACTGCCGTTTTGCAGGCGTCTTGTTATCCTAACCGTACTATCTCGGCTTGTAGAGCAACTTTCCAGTAAGGAAATGCTCATCTTTCTGATTTTTGCTTGTGGCTTGGAAGTACGGACTCAAAAAATGCAATATTTTGACTTCTGCTTTGATTAGAAGGTTTCTGTTTGAGTTAGTCCAATAGTTCCCTTTCATAGCTATATTGCATTTCTAATTTATCGGTCGGTGGACAACAAGTGTTGACACCGTCAATGGTGAGACAATTTTCCTAGGTAACAATAACAAAAGATTTGGTTATCATGACTCTAGTTAACAGTTACACAGTTTGACCATTGGTAACGGTAACAATAGTCGTCTTTGATATCACGCTAGCTAATAATGAGGACATTTTCCGAAATAGGTTGAACAGTTTCCACATAATCCAAAATGTCATGTACTTTACCTCGCGAATTAGCTCGTTTGCTTTATCCCGTGGAACGTTGTCAATCACAGTATAGTAGAATTGCGAAAACAATTTCGGAAAATCAAAGTCTTCCCTTCCTTCCTGAAGGACTTGAACTTATTCAGTCATATCTAAGAGTCATTTGGCCCCCTCTCTGACGAAATTTGTATGCTAGACTATGCTCTTCAATAAGACCAAGAGGGTTAGATGATGGCTCCATAGGATAGAGGCAAAAACCCACCAATGTGTTCCGGCCGTTAAGTTCCATTGTTCACCACTGGTTTCTTGTCAAGCTCAGGGACCAGTTTAGAAAGCTACATCGGCCTTTTTTCAACGGTTAAGACTGTCGTAGTCTCATTTTGTGTATTTACTTTTTAATTATTCATGCTGCTTCCTAACAGCGAAAAATATGCTTTTTTGAACAAATATGGGATAACAAAATTGAGCCTACCGTCTTCGTTCTCAGGCGGAGAGCCTGAAATAGAAAACAATGTTTTCATCACGAATTTCAAATTGGCTTGAATGATTTTACTGATAGCGTTGACAATAATTTGAGAGTGAAATACTTATTTAAAAGTCCATATAAGGGTTAAATAATTAATGACCACTTGGGGTCATTTCATTTTGAAGAAAATTTCTAATGTGGATAAAGGTTAGTTGATAATATTCTAATACTTGTACATAAGCGTTGGTTTTAAAAGTTTTTAAATTTACAAGAAAATTTTAGAAATAATATACTTTTCATTGATTATTATAAGTTGATTCTGCGCGACTCATTCCCGTAGATAACAATACACCATACCACATGGCGAATTGCGTTAGACAATGTTTGGCAAAAACTTGATTTGAACCATGCGAACATTTATGAAATGATCTAACTTAGAAAGGTGAACATAGACTGTTGACGCTCTTTAAACTGAACTCCACTTCTTATCTACGGACTTTCCTTTTTTCCACGATCAGTACATTTCTTTGAGTAAAAAAGAAGTAGCAGGATACTGACCGAAATAGCCGGGCCGCAAAACGCGGTCTCTTTTTCGTGTGGTTTGCACAAAATCACTCAGCTAAGAACCGGTTACAACAGTGATAACCCGTTGTAAGCAGAATTCGAATGGGCCCTCAATTTTTGTACACACGGGTTTGATTGAGATAAGGAAACGGAGGGAGAACGTCACTTACTTAACAGCTCCTCTAGCGGACCTGAAAGAGGAAATGATAAAGAAATCCAGTGAAAGAACTTGCCCAGTACGCAGATAAATAAAATTTTATTGATCACATCAGCCTCAAAGGTGCGATAGTAGGTTCGTAATGGTTATTTGATGAGCAGATAGGCCTCCCAATCGAACGATTTGTCTGAAAGAAAAATATTTGTCTCAGAAGTACCAAAACAAAGAGTGATCGATTGAATTGTTTTCTCCTTCGAAACCAATGTCTCGAAAATCGAGATGAGACTGAACTAAAAATCAAAAACTGTCACGCTTGAGTTACATTTCAAACCAACGTAAGATGGCGAATAGCCATTGAACAACTGCAGTCACTAATCAGTTAACAGCGTTCACGTATCCAGTCAGTTATGATACGTATACCAATAACCCGAAATCCAACGTTGTGAACTCAAGGATGAAGAATCCGCCACCAGTGATTGACGTTGCAAAGAGCAATCATGTACAGAAAAACCGTCATGTGGACCTGTTAACCAGGTGGTAAACTTCGACAGGCGCACATGCATAGCTACAAAGTACAGTATAAAAAATTTCATGGATCATCTGTCGAGCAAAGCTTGGAAAGCTGGTGATATTTGTTGATAGAAACTACTTTCCATACATACGCAAAGCAGTATATTTCCTTCACCTAGTTCTTTAGAGGTCAACAAATTGGCGACGGGGAAAAGACTTCGAATTCGTAATGTCAGTTTTTGCCAAAAAAGAGCAGTCACTCCTGCGACAATAGATATCACTGCTTGAAGCAGCCTAGTTGAAATGATGGAGTCGATGATGCGACAAATACAGTTTTCAGTCTCACGACTCAGCATCCAGCAACAATCAGTCCACTTCAGCGGATGCCAAAACTGCCGGCATTTGCGAATTCGTGTGCGATCCAGATTCGGCAGAGACTTTTAATTCGTGCTCTAAAAGACGGAAGATATATTCTGAGTCTATTCCGCCAAGGCGGAAGACGAATGGAAGGCGCGGCTTTTGCTATGCATACTGGGTACCGAAGAATGCGAGCTATACACTAGCACAATTCTACCACAAAACCCTCACAATCTCGTATTTGAAGACATAGCCCACCGGTTGTCAGAAACCTATGGAGAAAAACACCAACGTTTATTACCGGTTACCATTGTTTGGAGCTAGTAAGGAATGAGGTGTACGATTTCCTGCCGTTTTCGAGCATTGTCAGTCGCTCGTGTGAACAATTCAAGCGGCTTCGAATAACAGGGGACCAATTCTAATGCCACATATTTTTGGGGTTCACAGTCAGTTCTTGAAGCCGAAGTCAAAACCAGCCATCTAAACGCAATTTACCAGGATCCTGAGATGAATCTCCTAACGCTGACTGCTGAATGTCAATGACTCCACAATATAGAACACAATTTCGCCATCATAGAAAAACCTAGCCATGTTTTCCCTAACACAAAGATGCGAGCTGTAACAAACTCCAAAACTACACCAGCCCAAAAGCCCCCGGTAATCGTATCAGGTAAACCACTAACAGCTAACTGGAATTGCGGCAAACGGCAATTTGCTCGTTTCTGTCCGTCAAAGAAACGTGAATGTCTGATTCGTCATACTCAAGGTCATGAAGAGAATAATTGTCCAGACAATCATCCCATCAAATTTAATGTCGATCAGGAGCAAAAGAAGCCCTTCATGCGTCCATCGTCTAACTCAATCCCCAGTTCACAGTCCTTCATAGCTACCTCCAACAATACATTCGAAGTCGGAATAAAATACGCTACCATCAACATCAGTAGTACATCGGTATGTCTTCAGATAGATGCGCCTTCAGACATCACAATAATTTCCAAACACTCGTGAAATATGATCGGACAACCTCGAACAACAAAATAGGATAAGATGAAAAACAGGTTTTCGGAGGAAAAATACTGTTAACGAGTGAGCTAGACAGTGATGTTACCTCTCACATTATTCGATTCACGGGTACCTGTTGTCTCACTAATCCCCCATATCTGAATCTCCTTGGGCTCCGCTGGAATGAAGAACTTCATTTCCTGGACGGGCCACTCGACTATGTCTGTTACCGTGTGTAGCTGTCACCACAGAATACTCAGACCTCCGATCATATGGCTATAGGAACTGACATCCCATCTACAACAGAAGTATGACTCTGCTTTTCAAGATGGTCTCGGGTGCTGGACCATGACAAGAACTGAGGTAATTTCTGTCTATCCAGACAATATTATCCACAAGGGATCAAATCCTGAACTGTCGCAACGTTTGGAAAGGGCGCTCAATCGCATCCAAGACTACGATTTTCGACTAAAAGGAGAGGTATCAGAGAGTCGACATTTTGCCAGAATATACGACAGCAATCACGTTTTCGGGGCTACCTTTGGAACTGTTGTTGGATACATTCAACTTGTCAACGCAGCAACGAGAAAATCCACCCGATCACTCAAAAAAGACCTAAAGAAATCGGAAATCTCCCCGAAAACTGGTCATCAGCAAAGCTGCAGTCCGCATTCTTCCGACCCTTGGACAGGACACTTTGTTAACACTAACCAGTGACAAGGTCCGCATATCCCTCATAGCAATACAGTCATGAATTATGTGCCCATAAACAAATCAGTCCAGCACACGTCGCTGTTCACATCGACCACTGACCCACAACCTACTGTCCACCATTCACACCCACCCACCAATCAATCAGAAGAATGGAACACAGCTGTCCGACCTAACCAATCGCATCTGTGCAACACGCTCGACAATCAGCAACAACCCCACATGTGTTCGCTTATTCACTGCCTCATGCTGGGCGTATGTTGATTTTTGGTTACTCGGTAAATACAGTTTTCCCACTAGTTCGTGGTTACTTTTCAGTTGGGACAGGACAATCGAGGAATTACTGGCAGCGGGTGATCCAGAAGTCTGCTCACAAACACAACACAACCATTCGTTTGCACGCAGACGTAGTCAGAATCCCTTCAGTTCTGTAGTGTAAACTAATCAGCATTATGTGACTCTCTTACTTATACACTGTAGACAAGTATATTCATAATGAAAATTCAGTATTACCAAATTTATTTCTCATTAACAGAGAAACGTGAACACTTCTAAAGCTGGTTATGATGTTTTTGGCTCTACAATGAGTTACACAAACAGAATTTTCCTGAAAGTCATACCGCCGGATCAGCTGGAATCGCTCCTAAAGCTATCAACATACACATGGTCCTAAAATGCATCAAAGAGCTTTTGATGAGATTTCGTGGATCCCCATAAACTATAGGTCTCTTACCTACAAGTCTATCAGGTCCGAGGATTTCGTGGTTTTTCAAATAATTTTCAGCAAAAAGGCTTTTTGAAACCGGAGAGGAAAACAGTTTACTCACTCTTTTTGTTCGTTTGAATGACTGTGGAAAAATAACAATCGGTTGGTGTATATTCAGTTTTCATAGGCTATCGCACTTACCAGGAAGCAGTACTGAAGTCACGGTGTATCGAGTATATCCTATTTTAAATTAAAGCTCTTCACCACACAGTTATCTGTCATATTCAGAAGTCGGGACAGCAAACAGAGGTGTGTACCAAACCATTAGATAAAACTGTACTGTGACCGGCATTCATTGCTGATGATGTAGAAGTTGGTAAAGGCCACGAATCGATAGGTACAGGCTGCGTTTATCAGCCAAGATTTCCGGGACTAAGGATGCTTGTTGTTTGTTTCACCTAATCTTATTCCGTGAAAATTTTACCTAAAACCTTCACAGAGAATGCTATGTGGTTCATCTCAGTGAAAACATTGGCACACAATAGCTTCAGTAAAATTACACAAAAAATGACAATAATCCGACAGTGGTCACTAGTACCATTTTCTGAACCCGATCAATTATTTCTGGTTCTAACATGGACGGCAATGAGAAACACAATGATTAGTTAAGTTGATGCTCTTCTTCCCACATTTCCGATTTCCCGGATGCGGATGAATATGCTGCATGTTTTACCCGACTACTGCGTCACTAAGTAGACCAACACTCGAGTGTGTACCAGGCAAGTATCGAATCAACGTCAACGGTCTATAGTTACCAGTTATCTTAGTCCCATGTGTTGACCACTATGAATATCCTCAGTGTTGTTCTCCTTCACATCTATCCAAATTTGATCGACACTCTGAAAAAGTATTGCCATTGAAGAGTGAAAGCCGTCCAAAGACAACAGCCAAATTCCTGAGCCGTGGTGATATATTTCCAGAACAGTATAAAGAAAGCAGTTAATCTGATCATAACCCTGGTCATTCCTTGCACCTGTTTCGATATGAAAGCACGTCTGAATTTCGATGACTTATTTCCTATAATTCCGTCATCAAATCATGGATATTTGCAGTAGAAGACAGTTGCAAAGTAATATGTGCTTGGTTAGGGTCAGACTCAAAGTTCACAAGTCATAAATACGTGAATCGTCACCAACAGATCCAGTAAAATGGCGAAACCAGAATTCCAGGTAGAAAGCACTCAAACCTGATCAGGATCAATATAAAAGGACTTACTAATGATCTTTTTTTCTTTACCAGAACATAATCAACAGAGCACGATTTGATCAGAATAAACTTTGGACAAATTCTCAAATAGTTCATTAGGATTCTGCGGGTTTAAAATATTGTTTTACAAGCACAGTTCAATTTCAGAAATCGGTAACCATACACAGGGATTTGTGGTTCTGAATACAACCTCAGCAAGAGCCTCACTTGGGAGTCAAGATAACAAGGGGTGGGAAGTGAATGCGAAAATAAACGAACATTGTCGGTATTTGACGGGTAATGGACGCATATTAACGCTAAAGAACCATTGGTTGTAGCACCTGGACACATTCTCCAGTGTACTGATCAACGGAGTTAATGTATCTCTTTGGACTCTGTTCAAGATGCTCAAAACATCCTACTGGGCGCATTCAGCTGTTCTAGACGGTCACAGGTTTATTCCTTCTTATGCAGCACCGACATTTGCTCTTTCCTCACTCTTACGTATATTAGCATGCGTTGTACGCGTAGCGATTGTACCCGGGGACACGGGCAACATATACCGAGGACACTTTAGCCTGGTGAGCTATGGTTTTTTCGGCCGGATGAGTGGTTTCCTTCATTCATCAAATCTCTGCAAAAATGCTCCGGTACTTGCATCATATTTTAGAAAACCTAAGGGGAATTCTCATCTCACACATGGACACGTGGATTCAATCTGCATGAAATTATTTGTCGTTCCTCAGCCGAGTAAGAACGGATTAGGCTGAGGTTGGACAAATTTAGGCTTATTTTTCGTGACGTACAGCCATAAACGGATAAAAAGAAAGCTCGTTTATAATGTTTATAAAGTGGCGAGAAGCTCAGCAACCATGTTCACTCATAGCAGGTTTCCGCGGAATTATCAAAACATTCTGTCTAATTACCAGTTATTTCCAATGAACTTTCGCTTTGGAAATAATCTTTCATGACACGATTTGAAAGTGAACGTCCATTTTTTACCAAGGTGCAGTCAAGTATATGGTATATGAATCCACTAGGAAGAAATTACTGTTAAAGTGTGGATGACGAAGTACACAGTATGTTTGTGCTGAGAAAAACTAGTAGATTCACTGTATGGAAAAACTGTGGTATTCCGGGCAATTGGATCTTTTTTCACACAGGTCCCAGCTGCATACCTTCTAGATGAGTGATTGTATAGTGCCTTCACTGGAGTTTATGCTGGTGCAATGCTATGCGCCTATCCTGACTGCCTTTGAGGCCAAAGAATAAATTCAACCGAGAAAACAATTTCCTTCACGACCCGACAGCTTTTGTCCTGTTATCCACACTCCTGTGCGAGGAAGCTTGAGAAATTCCCAGGAAACTGCTCGAAAACCTTTATTTTTCAATATGCAAACCCACCGGTTTTAATTCACATAGTTTCACAACGCCTGTTAAGCAACCGGAAAAACCGTGCTGTAGACGGTTGTATTGATCTACTGGGAGTATCGAGTGCCATGTTGTATTCCCATAGGCCTACCTGTTCATATTCCCGCCACGAAACATATTCGGTTCCGCTACCCAGGTTGCTTATTCGTACTCCCACTGCCAATCCAAACAGCCGCTGTAAGGTTGTTACCAATACAGCTTTGTGCTTCGCCAATCACGCAGTTGCCTGAAGCTGTGATGTCTTCGTCACCGAGATCATGTTAGATCCCTTTTTCCATACTCCCATGGGGTCATCTTTCTGCTGACCCATGGGTTTCCTCTTTATATTCGGCCCACTTAGTCAGTTTATGTTAGACTTGTTCCCGTCATTTAATTTATTCAGAGAACTTCTGTCCTGTCTGCTCGTTTGAAACGTCATAGGCCTCTTCATAATCTTCCATTATCTGAATTACCCCTTCCACTTCGTTACACAGCCGGATGTCACGAACCTCCCGAGCTGTTACATAATTGAAAACCCCTTCGTTTGCCAGTTGGCTTTACAGCTGACCTACAAGCGTACTTGTCTGGCCCTCATTTGGCGATTATTTTAAAGGCGTATCAATAAGTCAGATGCTGCGGTCGGATATTCAAATGCAGTTTATTTAAGCTATTCCGTTTACTTCCGTAGTTATCTGGAAGATATTTTATTTTCCAAGTACAAATTTCCGTTGGGCCACACTTCATCAGTAGCCAACATAATCAGGCGTCTTACTTTCATTATAGCTACTTGCAGGTCAACAGAGCCCGACCGCAAACTTTTCAACTCACATGTCTACAGTTTATCATGTGTGGCCCAGATGTAATTTGCATTTGCCAATCACATTTTGTGTTGCAATACAACGGTTCATTACATAGGCGGATGATAACTTTCCACCCTACAGTCCAACAACCGTCGACAGGTGGAAACTTCAAGTCTAGCGAGGAACTCAGCCGAATCGGATTTCTTGTGTGAGTGTATGTGTGTGTGTCACGGTTATTTCAAGCTACAGAATGTTCTCTCATAAGCCCATAACGGCTTCAACGTGTGAGCCAGCACTGATCGATCCCTTCCGAGGCAGACAGGGTATAATCAACATCAGCAAAAAATAAAAAAATAAAAAAGCACTTCAGCCGGAATGCTAGCGTTTCAGCTGCAACGGTCGTACAACTGACCGGGTTGTGTGTGTGAGACAGAGAGGCGAACATGAATAGTTTATGCCATGTTCGTCTCTTGACTGATAAAACCCCATACAAAATGGGTATTTCAGTGATTTGAGTGACTCTTTTATGGAGTCCGAAGTGAAACAGTTTTCAAAACTGGAAGTTACGCAGTTTATTGTTGTTCAAACAGACAATATTACTTGGCTGAAGATGTTACTTTTCAATTGATTTTGTTACTGTGGCCGAGGCACACGGTTGCCTGTGAAAAAATTGACAAAACCGGACGGCTATGTTATGCTTGGAAGAGTTACATTTCTATTGTTATTGTGGATAAACTCACTGTCGAGTAATTTTTCTGTTGTGGTGAAAAACACAAATGAACCATGATTCACACAGAAAATGTTACAGATTGAAACGAGCAGAAAAAACGGAAAACCAATAGGGAAAACCGATTGCAAGCCGAATATTCTTTATCAGTTATACGCTAGCTTGTAATATAGCAGTATCAAAACTGGTGAATTTGCTTGCACGGAAAGTGGTAGATGAATAAATAAACAAATAAATAAATAAATAAAAAGAAAGACCGGCTCATAAGCAAAGTGATATTCGATTATCAGCATATGCAGGTTGCTTAACGTGTAACATAGACAATGGCATTACCAATGAGGTTTGGATTTTGAATACATTCTGCATGATCAACGAATTCATGGGCACAGAACAATTCTGTCCATGTTGGCAGATATACCCCTACAGGAACAATAAATAAGCGCAATCTTACCCAGATCTGCGGGATTTCCTGTGAAATAGATTTTTGGGCATTTGTTATCGTTGAAACTAGCAATGCTGAAACGTTTTAAGTGAGGGTATGTGATTTATTAACAGTCATTGTCTTTTGTAATTGCAACCCGAACGATAACATCAAGCGAAATAATTGTGCTCCCGTGATGCTAATACTACGATATTCGCTTCATTGCTAACCGCTTTTCCGTTCACTCTTAGACAAGCGAATTAAGTGTGTTCAGGAGATCGCGGCAAATACATCAAAGCACAAGCAGTATTTACGCGACTGATCTGTCCTTGCTTTGAGATAGATTAGAAACTAGGGCCCGAAAGTGAAGCACAAGTTTTTGTATTGTGGCCTCCCGGTGGACGAATCTGGCTGCATTCTCACTGTTACTGAATTAAGAGGTGGAAATGAGAAACACAATGAAACGGGGTATCTAGCGATTCCGTAACTAGGGTTGTGGCGTCTACATCTGTGGAGCTCAGCTAAGTCCGTATTGAAGGAATACCTCCTATTTTTTCTGCATCACATTTCATAATGTCTTCGGTTTGATGAAGTTTGCGAAGTGATGAGATTCATAATTTAATCTTCTTACTCTTGTCACTGAGGGGACAGATAAACCGTAATGGCTCTGTGTTTACTGCCCCCCTCCCCCCTCAGTAATGTGAGCAGTCAAAGTAAAACGTTTTCTATCGAAAGATTCATTGAGCAGTAGCAAAGCTCCATGCTCAACTGAAAACGTTGGAAGCAGTGGACAGCCGTTTCGTTCTTATTACGAATAATCAGCAGTACGGAATGACTGAGCGCCCCAGCCCAAAGCGAAGGACTGTCAGTCGAGAGGCTAACCGTAAGGCTATGCGAATTGGCCTTCCAAGGTGTAACTGACTTCAGTATTACGCGAGTTGACATTATTTTATCAATGGTTTTTCGGGGGTGACAACTCGTTGATCACAAAGTGACTGAATCCTCTACTGGTTTTCTAAGATTAGATAAGCTCTCGTAATGTATACCGAATAATTTTCAAACACAATAAATATCCTGCTACTCAGATCGACAAAAATCACTAGAGCAGAATGCAAACATGTGTGCGTAGAATAGATGAATTCAGAAAACCAAGCCAAATTAAGGTAATGCCTGCTGTTTGAATTCAACTTCCTGATATCAAGAACTTTTCCACTTCATTTGACAGGGTCATACGTCATGACTTTTTTTAAACACCGAAGTGACGGTTTTTGCCGTTTGAAAATGTTCTCTTTTCCAACAGGTGTTGATTTCATCCAATCATTAAAATTGGGGTCATAAACCAACGCGTTCACGCGCAAACCGTAGTTGGCTCCGAGGTGTTCGGCACCAGCTGCAATGTGAGGCTTACCCGGTGGCCTCTGGCTTTTCAATAACCATTCGTTTTGTTTTCTTGTGGCAGGGTGATTAAGATCCGTTGAAGACTATCGCGGAAAAGCAAAAGGGGAATTTGTCTGATTCAGTTTCTTGTGTCTACAGTTCCGATACCTGCTGGGCGAAGCAATACGAAGCGGCGATGCACTCAAAGCTTCTGTGAATTAGGAGTTATCGGTTTAGCGACGAAACCGTATGGTCTTTTTGTTTCCCATGATGGGTGGATCAATGACCCGCGGTGTGTGTGTGTGTGTGTGTGTGTGCGTGTGTGTGTGTGTGTGTGTGTGCGAGACTCTGCGACTGCACACGTGACTTTTTCAACAGAACAAAATAGATCTGTCGTGCTGTTCTTCTAGGCAAAGTGGAACATAAATTAGACAGAAAAAGGCCTGAATAGCGAACAGTTTTATTTTCGGTAACTATATCCTCTGGTAATATGGATACATATGTATGATGATCTAGATGTAAACCGATGCATCCGATTTGAGCAGTTCGTTGCTAATTTGGACACAAAGCAGATCGATAAGGAAATTGTCGAAAAATAGTTAAACTGCACAACACCGTAAACGATTCAAAACCGCGCACAAGTCTCACATCAAATCCAGAGCGATACATACACAACATTTCCGGCTTATTAATGGATGCACCACTTCTGGAAGCGTTATCACTAGACTTGCTGTTTCTAATGTCCAACTTTGAAGATTGAACAACCAGATGTAGAAGTGCAATTTGGAAATTTACATACATACTCAAACTCGTTCACTAACGGCAACTTCCCAGGAGGCGACTGAAAATTTCGAATCTACCCGTGTTAACCGATCCTAGCAATATTATCTAACTCAGAAGAAATAAAGGGCATCGTCAGTAACGGACACAGGGAAGAGTCTAGAATCCTAAGCGTGGAAAAAATACATCGTTATCGTCAGACCCGACAAAGGCTCCGAAGGAGTGCTAACGAATCGCACTTAATACATTGATAAAATGTATACGATTTTGAATAACTCGATGAATTTCACAGAATCTGAAGGATAGAAGGATAAAGCCAAGACTGTGGAAGAACAAAGTACTGCAGCCCTGAGAATACTGTTAGACCATAATTGTATTTCAAATGACATTCGTGAACAGATGCCACCTACGGGAACCAGTATTCCTCGTCTTTATGGTTTACTGAAGACGGAAGTTGGGGGTACCACTGAGATCGATACTTGAGCATTTCTCCCTATCACTCGAGTGCTCTTTGGTTCGTCGATGTAGCGGAATTAGTGTGTAGAAGCACTGTTCGATACAGCTTGAATGACAAATTTCAGTCCGTAGAGTTAATGGAAAAACGAAATACGACAAAAATTGAAATGGCCTCTCTGGATGTAACTACTATTTACGAAGGTCCCACTGTTAGAGACCATGCGATATTTGTGCAGTTATGCAACCCAGAGTGAAATAAACTTTGATATTAAGGTGACCAGTCTAAAAGAACGACCATTACGGTGTACACTAAATTCTCAATCTGACTTCAAAGACGAGCCTTGCACACAAAGTGATGGAATGGCGATAAACCTGGCCACTTCTCGACTATTTCATTGCCAAACTCTAAAATGGGGTACTGAGAAATGTCACTGAAGGACCACCCAGTTACTGCCGTTAGGCGGAAGACATTCTTATTCAATTGAAAAACATGTTTGCCTAGATGGATTAGTGGAAAAGTTTATTCAAGCCCATGGTGCGCTTAGTTTTACGTCCGAAGTGAAACTAGGGGACTACGTTTTTTCCTAGATGTAAACCTATCGAAAAGGGAACATAGGAAGCTTGTCCGTCGCATACGTCGCAAACCAAAGTAGATACCAATAAACATATATATATCTGCCAGTTTTATGCCTTTCAAACGCAAACAGAATCTAGTCAGGCCCCTAGCGTCTCGCACACGGAAGATCTGTTCCGAGGAAATAGTGAGTGAGGGATTAGATTACATAAGACTAGCACTAATAAACAATGACTACCTGGGACTTTCCATTCAAGAGAAAGTTTGGAAGTGCCTAAGCGATCACTGGAAAAGATCGTCAAGAAGAAAGAATTGCACAAACAACTCTATTCAAAGACCTTGAAAGTGAACAACTAGTTCGGCTCCTAGGAGACACCACCACCCGTACACTTCACGCCGTCACTCTGCATCCCCACTTCACCAGCTGGTCGATGATTTCTATGAATCTCAAAGACAAAATGCCTGTTCTTTCCTGCTCTGTGGTAACCCATTCTTATGTTTGCTCATGTTCGGCTAGCTCGAAATAGGCAAAGCGATACGGAAAACGCATCAAAAATCCAATGATTATGGACCGGCTTGACGGTGGACAGAAACTAGGGAAACAGCAACAAGTACAATCGTAGCACACTTTGCCGACACAGGGCACCAGGTGAACAAGGAAGCCTCCAAGTATCCGCGAATTGGTCAAAAGCCTTGCGTCGAGTTCATTTGGGAACAGCGGATACATTAGCAGCTAGACTGTTAAATTATCGCTTTGTTCACACAAGCGATTTGTGAAGTCATTTCAGGTACCCTGGTCACGATCGGAAAATGGGAGACGAAATCAAGGTGACCTCGACTGTGACCTTCCAGCCTTGACAAGAAGCATCTTACCCACCTTAGACATACTTTCTACTCCTGAATATTTTAACCGCGAAAAATTGACTTCCCGCTCCTTTTGGAACCGCATTGTACACACAACACTGGTTAAACAATAATAATTTGATACTGTATACAGTTTCCCAAAATCATCAACTCCTATCACGTATATATTTAATTGCACTAGCCAGAGGACAGTATTACCAAAAAAGAGCTTGTTTGCTGTTCTACCCTCTCTGTAATGCAACTAAATTATTAAGGAACATAAATTCTCCAAATGTTTTCTTGCCAAATGTGAAATGTCCGGAAGTCCGAATTCAGACTTGATGGTCTTGAAAAACATTCTGACCGAATAGCATACTCCAGAAATGGCCATTCAAATTTCAACAAGTTTTCCACACAGAATGAGATTACTAACAGCATACAGAGCCAAACACATCCGAATGACTTTCAGTAGGCCACCAATTTCTTATTTGTCATAATAATCAAAAAAGGTACGGATATACAAACCATTCCACAAAACCACCCCTTGTGTTGCTTTGTTTCCGGGTGCATTCAGAACTAATGCATCATGACATAAAGGGTCGATCAACTTCAAGTAACAAAGAAAAGAATATCGGAAGCAAAAATCACTGCGGGAATATAGTGTACATTTAATCATTCTACTGTACCATAAGCCACACAAACCAATTGATTTGTTTTCTTTTTAAGAGGGGGGGGGAGGTGAACTAAAAGGTGAGACAGTGTCTGAGCTCCGGTTGGTCACATATGGTTGTAACTCATGTGTGGATAAGTTCATTGAAAACGGAACCAAGACTTGGCATCGAGAGCCGAAACACAGAAACGGAGGAGATGTGCACTGCAAATGTTATTCACTTTGGCTTACTTTTACCCCGTCGGTTGTATACGTTGGCGTTATCTGCTTAGAGATGCACATATCGTAAAGGTGAAATATGCAATAAAATAAAATGGCAAATACACTTCATGACAGTATTAATAACAGTGTAGTATTTGACCAAAAACACCCTGGGAATCAGGTTCTCAGGATAAGAGGCGTGTGTGATTTCAATTCATACATAAGTTTGTCTTATCAGAATATTCGGCCAGATTCTGTAGCGTAGCATTTATTATCACTCTCTTTCTGTGGATCAATTGAATATTATATGGAGGCTAATACATGAAGAGAGTGCATTTCACGGGTACAACTGGTTTTATCTACAAGAAATTGAAAAATAACAAAATTGCTTTGAGAATTAAAGTGCCTGCTTATTTTACTCTCTTTGAGAACTGAGCCCTTCAAGTCCGGTTTACAACACCCTGCGCTGCTCCTAAGTACCCGATTCAAAAGCGAACACTGTCGACGGAAAGAGTGGTGGAGAGCAAACCACAATCACATGGCAGGTTATCACATCGAATATATTGGGACGTTTTAGGTTTCGTTCACCCCAAGGTTCGGGGACGTGGTTTTCATTTCTCTCCGTTGGGACAAGGCGGCTTTTAGGTAGCTGGGTAAATGCCTCCAGTGCAATACTTGTGTGTAAGCGTAGAATCAAAACAATGCAAGAACATGGATTGTAATACCTAGGATGGGATTAATTTTGACGTTTGCCAGTGATTATGAACATGCAGTCAGGTCCACGGAGACAAAATTATCGACAAGTAAGACTGGTATTGATAGCGTGAATAAGAGCAGGTTTTATAGCAGTCATTTAAAAAAATTCATTCCGCTATTTTTTTTAAATTATAATAAAAAGTCACTTTTAAAGTGTGAGAAGCTTTCCTGTTTATTCTAACTGGTTCCATTCCTGTTTTCAGGAATCAAACGGTACCAAAAGATCGACTGACAAAACCAGTATTCTAAATGGATCCCTGTGCGGCCGGGGAGCTAGTACTGCAGACTGTGGAAAAGCGTGCGTTGCTTACATTCCGTTAGAACTAGGCACTACGCATTTCTCTGTAGTGGACTCACCTTTGTTCAGTTCCTCGGTTACATCAGGGTCTGGAAGGAAAGGTAACACAGCAAATGCTTGCCTGATTGTAGATTTGAGTACCAAAACAGATGAGGTTACTGCGTGTTTCAAACTTTAGTTCCTTTACTTTGGAATACATTCAGGTACGTCAAAATGGACATGTCAAGGGAGCTTTATGCA
Source organism: Fasciola hepatica (assembly GCA_948099385.1). NCBI lineage: Eukaryota > Metazoa > Platyhelminthes > Trematoda > Plagiorchiida > Fasciolidae > Fasciola > Fasciola hepatica. The sequence goes on from CANUEZ040000182.1 coordinate 14,228,019, forward strand.
GCAGAATGCACAGTAAAATCAGTCAAGAACACATATTTATGACGTCTTTGATCTCGAGTGACGATGTAAAATGTTCTGATTAAAAATAAATCAATTATATTCGCCCATGGATTTTGTGATTTAAAAGTGAGGTAATGCTTTCAAGCAAAATTAAAGGCAATCCAACACGGCGGAAAGAGTATGAGAAGAAGAATTAGATATCAAGGGCAGCCAGCATCAGCCGATCAATCGGATAATCATTAGCATTCGAACCATCCGAATCAACATCATCAACATCACCACTGAAGTTGTCATCATCATGATCACGAACATGATCATAATCATCATGATCATCACGAATATGATCACCAACACCATCATCATTACCGTCATTATCATCTTCATTATCATCATCATCATCATCATCATCGTCATCCTCATCAGATTCAGCATAGTCATCTTCATCCTATTCATCATCATCATAGCTTTACTCATATTCTTTGTTTTGGAAATCCCCATCATCATCTTTTCAATCTGAACTTTCGTGTTCAACCTTTTCTTTATATTTGTCACCGTTATCGTGTCCATCGCCTCGCGAATCATTCTGCTTCGAATTTTTTCATCATCGTTGTCGTCGTCGTTTTCGTCCCTCTCCGAATCACCACCGTCGTTGCCTCCCAATTTATCAATGATCTCACTTTCAATTTGTTCCAAATCATTCTTGGTTATATGCTAGGGCGAACCACGGAAGCTCTCCATAGCACCCATTTTATCTTTTCAGCCGTTCCAGCAATATATCTTAGCTTTTTCTTTCCAGTTTTCTATTTTGTTTATAGTAAACGAACCAGTCATAACTTATCGTCAGACTCAATCTGTGACACGTAATCTACAGATGTTACTTTTGGCTGGGTTACAAATCAGTGTCACTAGAAATAATCGGAAGGATTCAATTTTGCACTGAATTCGCTAGCAAGCTGGTACGCCAACGGGTCATGTCCTTTGCTCGAACTTGGACAGCTTGTGATCAGCTAGTTTGTTCTTATAGGAATATTACTCATGGGAGTTTCGCTTTGACTGGCCGAAATTATTAGCCATCCATTTGAATGCTGAACAACTGTGAACTCTCAGTTAGGCCAACTTAACTATGCACATACTCTCAATTCACGTTTCTGTCAGCTTCGCTGTGTGCTGGAGTCTTTTAGTAAGTTACAAGCATTTTGATCATGGGTATATCGTAAATTTATTCAACAAATCACTATGCTTGTATTAGTAAGAAAGCGTTTGAAACATGTCAACTGCCGAATAGGGATATATATATATATATATATATATATATATATATATATAGAGAGAGAGAGAGAGAGAGAGAGAGAGAGGGCAACTAACTGGCAGCTGACCAAACTGGTTTTTCCTATTCTAGTATACCATGTTTACTTATTAATTTGGATTCATGTGGTTGCACGCATTTTGTTAGTAGTCAAGTGAAGGAAATTCGTGTAGTAACGGCAAGGTTCTACTAGTGATATGAACAAAATAACTGGAAGTCCTTGTTCCTTAGCATTGTGGAAATGATCATTTCAAGTAAATTAGTTGGTGAACTAACCTGGATGAGTTTGGAACGTTGGTTCCTCTAGAAGCGTAGACCCAGATCGCTTATGTGAGAAAGTGTCGCACGTGCAAAGAGAGGAGCTATTTAATCTATGAACTTCTTTGTCTACGCAGTGAGTTCAAAGGTACACAGCTTGACGGTAGAACACTACTTGCACCACATGCAGTACACACCGACCGCATGGACACAAGCAAACGGCAAATCTGTACCACCAAGTCCAAGGGGAAAACATATAACGAGTATGATCGATAAGTGTTTTAAAGGTGACGTGATTGGTTCATTCGTGATATGACCTTGGATGCACAAGGTGTTGGTGTTTTCGTAGTCGTCACTCGAGCAACAAGGAAACCGTGTACGTGGACAGCGTGCTCATGAATATCATACGTAGTAAGACATAAAAGTTGCCGCCTTCCTTTACTACTACGAAGTGGCTTTTGTTCGACCGTTTCAAATCAGTCATTCATTAGTAAAATACGGTCAAAGACCAAGTTCTCCAGTTGCATACCTTGGCTTTGCTGAAAGCCAAGGCGTAAAATTGTACTATCGAGGGCGGAAACATCTGTAGATATTGGCGCCCACGAAAACACAAAAACGTTATCTTGGAGTGGGTTTACACAGTAAACGTTGTCGAAAATTGTACTATGTGTGTTACACCGATGGTATACTCCAGGTAGGTCTTGATAACGGATTAAATAAAAGCCTACTGTCTTTTTCCTAGATCATTTTTTCGAATGAACAACGCAGAGATCGTTGCTTTACAAGGCAGTTCCTGTGACCTCATTGATAGCGAAAGTATAGCATCAGATGGCAAAAGGTAATCTATTGCTTATAACTATGATACAATATATTATTTATGTAACGAGCTAAACACGACTGGTTAAGGTTATGTTGGGGTTGAATTGAAGTATAAGCTTTTTCGGACACTAAGCTGGTCGAGCTGGATGATAAAAAATATCTCCAGTCGTCTCAAGTGGTGTGAACCCTGTTTTAGTAAAATGAGATAGGATATGTTGATCGGATTAACCTTATAGTCTCAGCTGATCAAAGAACAAACAATAGCCAAGGTGGGTATAGATGTTTTTATCAAAACTTGAACGACATTTTGTATCATGCACGCACTAACATACACGTTCATCCATCATGATGCTCATCGTTCAACTGGAATTGTTGACGCGAAATATGATGCAGTTTTACCGAGCTTTAGAATCGGCATTGATATCATCTTTCATCGATGGTACTGAGAGATGATTGGTGACTGACTAGATCCGTAACGCCTTGGCATATTAGGTTCTCCGTACTGTATTCGCTTTCGGTCCTACGGTAAACCGCCTTCTAAGGAAAAGAAGGTGGTGTGCGTTTTGTGTTGCCAAGTGGATGGATGAAAAATCCTCATCCCCTTGTGTATTTCGCACAGTCAGGTAATGTGGTGAGGTTTATCCATTTGCCATGGGCATTGGCTGATAACTCATTATTCTCCCGTCACGCATCCGATACCTGTCTATAACGCAATGTGGTCTCCCTGATGTAGACGTCACGTGCAAGACCGGCTTTGACTGACAACTTTCGCTCGTTTGAATCATTCTCATTCTGTTATTCACGTTTACCACACTCTAATTTGAAATGCACTTTGGTCCTCAAATGCCCATATTTATTCTGTTTACCGATAACGAGATACAACATAAGATTCTAAGTATCCAATAGTGAAAAAACTTGAAAAATATCTCTACTGTCCCGACAAAGTGCTTCTTTTCTGTACATGTTTTTCTACGTACCGATAGTAAGCTTTGAACTGGCGTTCGTTTTTGTTTGAAAGGTAGAGACGTCTAAAGTAGGGGTGGTTCAGAATATATTTCATTTTGATCGCTGGGTTATTAGAATGCCAACTATTTTCCAGAAGCAACCAAAATACTCCCATTGGAATGTCTTTCTTCCATCTTAATGAATCACATTTACGGCGAAACCTAAACGTTTCAGCTAATTTTTTGATTGGTATTGCATTCTTGCATTGATGACTATCATCTTTTCTCAGAGCTTTGAACTGTATGCCATAAAATTCGACCAGATAATGAGTCCTTTTAATATGCAATAAAAGTCTATTCATAGGACCAAAAAAGGATGAGCAAAGAACACCTTTATCACGCAATGATTTGCAAAAAAATAGTTGAAAGTCAGTGGTTTGTTCCCATGCCCTTTAGAGCACACAAAATATCTCCGGAACGTTACTTCTTTCATCCGTAGTTGGTTCCCTGGTTAACCAACGGCTTCCGTTCAAACGTAAATGTTCGCTTTTCTGTGTCCTACCCGAATCACACAGATGTTGTCTACACGGATTTTGGCCTCCAACTTACCATATCAAACCAAAGTTATATCAGCCGCTCTTTCGGTTCCACACCTTGAGATTCATAGTGACTAAGTTCGTAGGAAAACTGGTGAAATTTTGGAAAATCTCAGGATATGGTGTCATTCGGAGTGAACAAATCGTTATTAAAAGTATTTTTTTATTTTTTATCACTTTTTGTGTGGACTTATACTGGACTCTCTTCCAAACAATGACGAAGAGCAAGTTGTAGGTGAGGTGGGTACATTTATCCGTGCTATTAACCCTTTTTCTAGCAATCTAGATGGTTAAATCACAAAGCTATCCCATTTTTATTGCATGCTTGCTTATAAGCTCAATTAAATGCAGCAAACCTCATGGCCACTTGGGCTCTCTGTACTATTCGAGATAACTAGCAACTAGACCCTAAAACTAGAGGTGGAGAACCTAATAAAATCCCCACAGGTCAATTGTGGTAACGATTCGGACTGCAGTGGATTACTGTCTACCACTGTGCTATTTGAATTGAGACCAGCGACGAATAAATGGTCGTCGTCTTAGAATTCAGACCTTGATGTTCCGGATCCGATTCTTGCCGGAACTAATCACCGTCATACTAGGCAGCCTTCGATTAGCTGCGGCCCCATGGGTCAATATTGCTGCACAGGACACATGAGCAACTAAAAGACTATGAATCATTTATTTTATTATTCCACACCGCTAACCACTTAGGTCACGCTTTGTTGACTGACAACGGCATTCATCAGAACCGTGAAGACATGCGCAATTACGTGAATGACAAAAATCAAGTGACGTCATGTTCAGCACTGACCTTGACAACACACCAAGTTGATCAGTGTAGTCGAATCACGGTAGTCGGACCTCTTAGACTTTTAGCGTATCCCCCAAACAACAATAGTAGTTTTACGTCGTTACCATACTTCGTGAGCTTATCTCCCATAGGGTAAGTTGCCTCCGTAAATTATCCACCCCGAAAAAGTGAACACGGCAGAATACACGAATAAAACCCGAATAAATGTCATTTTCCCACGCCCATGGCTCGTGCTTAAAAATGAAAACTCATCTAAGGCCTCTGACAACATTAACTTCGAGGACACTGGTACTCAAGTGCTAATAAATCCACCTTTTCTATTATTTTAGCGCGCAACAGCCGGCTTTCTGAGTCGCATCGAGATTTAATTCAGCTGCCAAAACCGTTTTCTGAAGTGATGTGATCGTTATTCATTTGGGCTAAAAAGAGGATTGGAAAAAGTCATAATGGAACTTACGGTATATACGTTTCAATTTCGGCCCCTCTGAAGTGTACAAACCCGTAGGTTGGATAACAATAAGTCAGATAACTCAATCAATTGGGAGAATAATTAGGTACAGGATACTTTTTTGCATCAGGTCGACACCAAAAGCGCTTCATCAGTCTTCTATTTGTTGCTACTGGACACCAATGTAAAACCCTCCTTTTTAATCATTTGTGTTCAATTTTTGTATACGTACGTTGTTACTCCCCACACGCGAGGATAGAGATTTGCGAACAAATGTGTTTTCACTGGGTCAATATTTTATCAGGGAAACACAATTTGTAAGGGGGATATCTCCAATAGCGGAGAGTGTCAGGGCTTAGAGTTCACAACTATTGTAGTACAGGTTTACCTGGCGACCAGAAGTGAACGAACCGTCACACGGTCGACGTGTTAGCTTTTGCACGGTTTAGTACCTTATTTGGGCTTTAAGTCGAAGTGAGTAGACTGATTGCATTCACTTTTTTTCTGGGCTCAAAAGGGTGATTGTGCCGAGGGACACCGACGGCTACCGCTGTCGCCGTGATGTTATTTTGCAATGGTACGGACATATTTAGCCACGCTCCAAGTGAGATTAGTCCTTGTTGCGTGTGAAACAACTGCTCTGGCAATTGACATATTTGCTCCAGACCTCAACCTCGCCGGATTGTAAGGAAGGAAGTTATCAGACAGGCTTCTGGTAGTGTAAGCTATTCTACAGAAACCAGTGAAGGAGAAAGTACGAAATAGGGCCGCAGAATTGAGCACATTATATTTCCACGGCAAAAGTACAGCTGACGGATATAGCTTAGAAAATGTGGTGTTCGACGGACGACGCTTGAAAAGATTCAGTAAGTGACCGCTGACAATGCATCTTCTTTAGGCTGTTGATGGGATAAATGTGCAGTTCCTTCCCACTACCTTTCTCAGGAGAACATTATCAGTTCAATCTGCAACAGCCTTTTGAATAAATTTTCAGTCTCCGATTATACTTATGTCGTAGTAAGTTCGAAAAGTAATCCCTAGCACTCTCTTTTGACAGCATTAAATATGCATCTCGTATTGTTTACCTTGTTTCTTGGAACATAGAAACGAACTTGTTCGCCAACTTATTCTCTGACCATAAGGTGCGTTGGAAGCTCAGCTTTTCAAGTTGCAAATGATTCTTATAATAACTTTTCCTCTCTTACTTGAGTATCAGTTGCTTATAAGTAGACCACGAAGCTGGATACAGTGATCACATCAACTAGACTGGATAGGGTGAAATATTTATCACAATAAGATGCGACTGTACGAAGCCACGGCCCAAACAAAATGACGACAAGCCAACCCCAGTATATTTCAATACAACCTAATATAGTGCACACAATTTGACGTAACAGTCTTTTTCACCAAGGCTTCGCTGAATTCGAATATACGAAAGGTAAACTCAAATTCAATAGGAATTGCCCTGGCAATCACACTAATATCTCAGAGCGGATAAAGCTGAAGATTCTTCCACTGGCCACTAATTGTCTTTTTAATCTGAATTGAGGTCCACAATTTGAAGCATACTTCGAGACTGAAATTTATCTTTGATATAACTGCTTCTCTCTTCGTATTAAAGCAATAATTCCCCTCAACGGTGAGGAAGATAAGATACTTTTCCATTGGGATTGGGAGAAATTATAAATAGTCACCAACAGTCATCAATTTAATCTGCCAATATTTGTCATGTGCTAATTTCCGGTCAATCTATGCGCGGTTGAAATGTTTCTAAAATAATTCTTAGCTGGAATTTTGCGTACTGTTCCAATTCAATTTGTATTGCTGGTGTAAACGTGCCTTTAATCATTATATATTTTCTAAAACTCGAGCTCACAAGTGGTCTTCTCGAAATCAACGTGGAAAACACCTAGACTTGACCGACATGAAGAGTAGGTCATGCATTTCCGGTAGCCCACAAATTCATGGCAGTAATGACCAATTGTTCTGTCCTGTACGGTCCTGTTTCCTTTTTAGTTCAAAGTCAGAGACCACATTCTAGAACACATACTTCTAACCCAATCCGAAATTTGTTGCATTTTGAAATGTCAGCTAAAATCACTGTTAACTAGGCTAATTTTACCGTATGCAAAATATGAATTAAAAAGTCGACTGGTTCGTCAGTTAGACATGAAACCTTGTCGAATGTCAAATGAGAAAAGAAAATTCACAAATAACACGTGAAGTGAAGCATGGAAAAATCAATAACTGGACAACAGCGTCTATGTTATTAACTTTGTACTATGATAATAATTCTAATAATTTTACTGTCAAAAATTAACAATATAAATGATCTGGTAAACGATGACCGTGGATGTCATCCCAATCTCTTAATCAACTGCAAGATATCTCTCACAAACTGAGTTTCATTCGAAGCCCAAACAGAACTTTGAGATCACTTGGAATACACAAAACTCAAGCATTTTGAGATTTTTTAAAGTTGCTCGGGAAAGTTTAGAAGCATTTGACACTCTAGTTTCCCGTTTGCTCGGCTAGCATCAGTGCACATTGACGGAGTCATCTCGACTGGTGACGAAAAGCTTGCCATCTAAACATCTAGCTCCGCGATCACCAACCCAGTTACACACTATCAACTAACTTGTTATTCAACTTGACTCATACCAACATAAACATGGTATCGGCTGAATATGACGTGGAAAATAAAAATCTGCATTATCAGTCTTCCCTATCCAACAGTCGGTAAGCTCCATCGCTAGACCTGCTGTACAGTAACAAGTCCGTTGACTTCAGACAGTCCAATATGATACGACACTGCCTTTCGTATTCAAAGAATTCATGTGATCAGGAGCAGACCTTCTACGAACACGATAGCTTCTTCATGTAGGTGAAAAACATTTTACTAAGCTTGACCTAGTGATGCTGAGTAAAAGCTTACAACAAACACAGGAAACCATGCAATAAAACGTATGCCACTGTGTAGCAGAACACCTCCTTTGTTTAGATTTGAACATGCCCACCTGTACATCTTGACTCTACATGCCCTGACAGATGGACAATGGATAAAAAAAAGCAGATTCATTTTAGTCGTTTTATTTCAGAGGTGCAATATTTATTGTCAATTATCAATAATCCAATTACAAACAAAACACAAGGTGGGTAAATTCGTAGTAAAACTGCTTGAGAATAGCAGTCTAAATCATTGAAACCGTCACAGTATTTGTCTTTGAAGACCAAAGCAGGAGGAAATTGGGCGGATAAAAAGGTGGCCGAACACAATTTAATCCCGAACTGCATTTGGAAAGATGGAGAAACGGTGTTGAACTTTTTTGCAATTTGATAAATGAATGATATTAGGAAAATGCTTTAATACTGAGTAAAAATATTCCTCTGTATCACAGGAAGGGTACCTAAATTTACCTATAAGTTCTAGGGCAAGCTTTATTTAGAATGTAACTATAATTTAGCTAAATGGAGAATATGATCACAATGTTTGACTCCAGAACAATTGTGAGTAGTTTGGTGTATACAGACATTATGCGAGCGAACTATTTGGAAGAGAACCATTTTTATCACTGAATCGCTCCAAAATGGTCTCGTCAAAACATGACTGTAGATCAGCACAAGGCCGGACTTTTGCAATCTTAAACTAGAACCATGTTTTTCATTGACTCAGAACATCTCGAAACCAAGAGAAGCTGTTCTTTATTTATTGAATTTATTTTATTGAATTGGTAGCTAATCAGTGGTTCAAGTTCCATGAGTTCTCTTTAAAACCTCTATTTATGCTATTTTCCAACTCTTTTGTTAAGTAGTCACTTAGATAATCGATGGAAATCCGTAAAGGAACACTTAAAAGAGAAAATAAGGTCTCAAACGGCCATGACGCCTGTCGTTGGAGACATATTGGCCAAACTGATAATTCGTAGAATATTCCTTTGATTGTAACAATACGTTTACTTTTTCCACTGAGGAAAGGAATATTACGGTATCTTTCACGAAAAACTTTCAACGGTTTGGAAAATTAGTCGGCTTTGGGACTGCTTTTATTATTCTTGTCCCAACAAATGCCATGTAATATGGCCAGGTCTGGAAGAGGAAAGAAGACGTTTCTGGTGTAATGTTCTGATTCGATCTGCATTAATGCTAAGCAAAAATAACATTTTGTCGTTTTTTCGTGGGCGAGCTGCTTTCGGGGACACAAAGCAATTACTGACTACCCTAAGAATGCCTTGCGGATTATGATTGGATAAAAGGAATCATACCTGTTTCCCTGCACACGTGTAGAAAAGCGTATCAGAGCAGTTGGCAAACATGTTCAAATATATGCAGAAGTAACTACGCGTCGTCTGCTGGCCAAATCATCAGTTGTATTTCTGTGTTTGGCAAAAAGATCGTATACGGTTGCAACCGCACACTAGGACTAAACTTCAACTATATTCAATCAACTTGCTTTCTACCTTCTATGAGTGTTCGGGATTGGGCTCAAACAATGCTAACGAATAAGAACCACACAAGGACAAATGTGTCTCGTAAAACTGAATAGCAGATCGTGTTTAAAAATCCCCCTATAACCATGGAAGTGGTAGGAAGTCATTGCCCCAGTGGGAAGTCTGATATCGATGAGATCGGATGAACATAGCTTTATCGTGCACGGGAGTGTGCCCTTCTATAAGCGAATCAAAGACGCTTCTGATCTATGAGAAAATGAGGTCGTATGAGGGAAAATGTATCTTACTCTTCTCACGTCTATGATGTCGATGCTTGAGACTTGATCGCTTATACTTTGGGTGTCCTTGATCTGGTAAAAAGAGTGCAGAAAGAAATGAAATGTAACTGAATCTTCCACGTCAAACTGAGTAATGGGGTATTCAAATTACTTATCAGTTAGGTGATTCACCGAGCAGCACGAGCGTTGGACTCGTCGTGCACAAATAAAAAAAGGGGTAGAGCTGTTTCCCCCCCCCCCCCCCCCCCCGTACTGTTTGAAATCATTAGGTACGCAGTGCACATATTCATCCAGTCTCAATTGGGAATCGAAAATTGGTCACAAACAGTAATCATAAGGCTGATGATTTTTGTTCTTCAGCCCAACGATTTGTTCTCATATTGATTGGAAATAGTTCGCTAGCAACGCTCTCAAACTCATCAGTGTCAAACATTATTTTGTAGTTGTTCAGATTATTGAACCGTTAAAATTCAGTGGTAGAAACGAAGAGAGCATTTATCTGATGTAACTCACGTCTCCTTTCCCCGTGTTCTATCATATTGGAGAAGGTTTTTTATAGGATTTGTGAACGGTATATCAATATACAAATGCTACATGAATCACATTCAGATAAACCTCAGTTGGGTGGTTATCCCACGTTTCGTACAGAGTAATATGCAGAGTTGTTAACTTCGATTTAATAAAAACTTCGTTCTAACGTTTAGAATAAATGAAACAGAAAACAAGAAGAAATGAAAACGCAATCTTCGTGAATTGCATTTTTGGTTAAGCTCATTGTATTCATGAGCACACAGGTGATGGTATTGTAAGACGGTAGAAAATGAATGCTCGCTTTTCTCAACTTTTTGTTCTATATGGTTACGGACGTAATGTATAGGATGAGGGGATTGAAAAGAACGTAACTGAGGGACCATATGCTGTTGGTAACAAATATCGTCCCAATGCTCTGGTGGCACTTTGAGTAGATATGCGTAGATTAGGTGTGGTATACGATCAGTATAAAGAGCGTGACAAACTGACCATTTTGATTTGTTCCACAATATACCTGCATCCTGCCCTGCGAACAGGCTAACAAGGCACTCTTCTGGCGAATGTGGTTATTTACTTGAGCCAAGAAAATCCAAGTTCAGATTATATCTACGCATGTTATCTCTCTCCAGCTCTTCAGTGTCCCATGGCGTACCAATGTGCTTCTTCAGGGATTCTGTGATCAACGAGTGAACACATACTTTGTGCTAAGGTGCGGAAAAACTACAAATCTTACGATCCGAACTGGGTGATATTTTTCATACAAGATTATTGATATCAGAGTAATTCAGATTTTTACTTTAAACAATGAATTCAGCTAGAAATCTCGACGAAAAAATGAGTGTTGTTTTTCGAAATGAGTAGCATGACACTGTTTATAGAAGACAGGACAAAATTTCCCCGGAAGCACACGACCCATTCCAAGGTTATTGCGGCTCATCAGGTTTGAGTACCCCGCGCTGTTCTGCTCAATCATCCCTATACTTGAACACTCCATATTTGGTTTACCGCTGCAATCTCATTTGAATCGCGTGGCGCGTGTGTGGATAAAGAGCCTATTTTTAGAACCACACAGTGATTCTTCCAAAGTTGTTTTGTTTACATTCTGCTCATTAGTTTTTATTCAAACAACCTAATTGATCTCATCAGCTAAATAAATGAAAATTTCCAAAGAATATTTCATCTTAAATGACCACGCCTGCGACATCATTTGAGCCAGTCATTCGTGAGGATACTACTAAAATTCGAAAACAGTGTGCGTCACAGTTTGCGAGCACTGCCTAGAGAATGTAATGAAAAAAACATATCGACCGTATTCAATACAACAGTAAACCAAAAACTCTTAAGACATATGAGAAGGCTTCCTAAACCCATTTCTCAGATTAGTTGTGGGAAGTTCAAAACATTAATAGTTATCTGTGAGCTACCAAAACCTGAATTAAGCATGCAAAGGAGTAAGGCATTGGATAGTTCACGTATATCCCTCAGAATCGGAATGCCTCGTCGGGTTGTCACGAAAAAGTGCTACGGAAAGGATGCTTCTCAGCCGTATTGGCCAAAAATATTCGCAATATAAAACAGACGTTATGAGCTATGAGACATTTGTTTCCGTCTGCCACGTGAGTGGTGACGATGGATACCACGTTAATTCGGGCACAATACGTACATGTATTACGTTAAGCAATGAGTAGGCATGCGAACCTTTCTGTCACGAAAAAATCAATCGCCTGTGTTTTAGGTGGTGCATGCATGCTTGTCGAAGTGCAGTTCGTGACTTCGCGGATAAGGCGTATGTGTTACAGGAAAATCACTATGACTGTTTTTTTAAATGAATTTCCTGACCATTTAATACTCTTCTTGAGGTGAGATCGGAATTAGAGTTACCCCTGTGAGTCAGCTGTGAGTGGACTAGGTAGACACCATAAACCATGACTCATTGTAACGTGAGCCATATGTTGCAGGACGGTCTCGTGAACTCCCGCAAGTTGTCTGATAAAAGGGACTTCGAGTCAACAATTCCGTTATCCTGCGGTAATGGGGAATTTTCTTAGCACAAGTCACACCGTGCATCTGTTGTGATCGGCTCAAGTACTAACTTACGAAACAGCTATACATTTACCGTGCGATTGTACTGGTAAGGTCAGAGATATACCGAATTCGTTCATATTAGCGAGAACTATAATCAGAACAGATATCTTCACTTTCCGGTGGGAATAAGACGAAGATTACCAGAACCAGCGTGACTGCAGTCGCTGGGGTAGACCGATATCACACTTGGTCGCGAACTTCCTACAGTCTTGGAAGCTATATGAACTCTAAGTGCCAGCTCGTGCTAAACAAACTACCCAATCCGGAGACAAAATGATCATAAGGCAGATGGCAATTGAATTCCGTTATTAGGAACTAACTGCATTGCAAATGATGAGACCCGACCGTGGTTGACTGAACTTGGTTGGAGGAAGACAAAATTTACTTAATTCCTCCTTACGATGACCTCAGTGCTGTAGCATCGGACAATACACACTTGATCATTATCAATAGGCATGGTAGCTAGAGCTTCCTGCTCACTGTACCCGACCAAGAACGTAGAATGTACAAACGGTAATAACAATCCGGGATAAGACATTCGGAAACAAAAAGAACATAGATCAGAGGTTAGGTAATACTATTATCTTAAGTACTGACAGTGGAAGTCATATATATTGTTCACACGTTTTGCCAAACGCACTAAAGAAGGGATAAGTTGTGATTTGAGACTAACGATTTCTATTTTCGCGTAAAACAAACTGTACAGAACATTTTGTCTATTACCTTGAATACCAATGAAACAAAGTCGATTCAAATGCTCTGCTGAACACGATTGGTTTATCTGCTGGATCCACTTGAGCTCAGACTTGTTTTACAAGGGGAATTATCATGACCCTAAAACAGAACTGCTCAGCTTTTTATTCCCTGTTAGAAGTCATCAAAAGTGTTACATCTGCATTCAGTCTCAGCTGAGATTCAAAACAACATACTGTAGGCGAAAGTTTCACGTGAGTCGTATGAATTCCAAGTGCCTGTGGCTGATTCTAATCGAATATGGGAAAAACTCAGTCAATCTGGATAGAAAGCCGCTCTCATTTGCACCCCCTTCAGCTGTGATGATTCTGACCTCCGTGGTCAAGATATTACAGGATCCAGCGAAACCATTCCGGTCTGATTTATCCCTTTGTTGTTCTCGCTCATCCACCAAATCTGAAATACAACACTTTTCTTCCAGAATCAAAGTTTATACGACTCTCCTTTATCTTATCTGTTTCAGATACTGGCCAACGAGAACAAGACTAAAACGGAATTACTTTCTAAAGTTGGCTGATGTGATTCCCACCACAGAAGAAAAACATAAACAATCGAAAAAGAGCGGCAACCGACACACAAAAGAGGACCTGTCAAACTCTGGTTTGGATGGACACATGGAAGCAAAACAAATGGAAAAAATGGCAAAATCAAAGAGCTGCTTTAGGTGGGAATGAGGACAGACATACAAAATCAAACCCATGTGGTTATCGGCGGATAGATAAGATAAGTGTGTTGGAACAGCGTAATTGACAGCGGAGAATCACAGGTGTGTGTGTGTGCATAGATAAATGACAGTCAGCGGTCAAGAAAAGAACCATTCTCTTGTAAGGGAATCAGCAGTAGAGACATATCTATTCAACTGAAATTCGTGTTTACTTTAGCAAAACTATGACGGGTTTTGAGGTTCATTTTCCACAATAGTCTCAACAGCATTCCACATTGGAATGTGAATGTACACTTATTGTCATTGTTGTATAAATAACGCTTTGTACCTTCATCTGCCGGTGGTTTAAAGGTCTGGGTTCAGCTTCATATGAACCTGACTCCAAAAGCAACTCTGTCATTCACAATTCAATAAAAGATGTAAAATGAATGAACTTAAAAAACACCAGCAGTGTCTCAAATTACACGTGTAGGTTCTAACACAATCTTGCACATGGTATTCCTCTGTGCTGTGAGAAACGTTTGCCACAGGGAAAAATACTGTTCTTTTACAGTAGTTATAAACAGCTCGTCTGTAATAATTTAAGACTCATTCATAACACAAATACAGCTGTGGTTGCATTTTAAAAGTAGTGTAGATTAGTATAAAGGTAGTATTACTCGTGTTCTGTGAATAGTATTGTTATCAGTAGCTCTAGCCTAACTAGCCTTAATAGTAGTAGTAGTAGTATTAGTAGTGTGTCACCGGAATTCGTACGTGATTCAGTTCAGTCCTGCTGACCTTGCACTCGCGTGCACAAAACCCATCGATCCCATGCTCTGCTTTGCACCACTCCACCAATGTTATACCGTTAGCTCCGCGTGAGTCTAACATTGATTCTTTGTTCCCGTCCACTTCCCAAATATTACCATGCTTGCACTTACCGTACGATGTACCTGAACACTTTTGTACTCACGTACTAACGACTACTATCACACACGCATGCAAATACGTATGCACAACCCTCTGACTTCACTCACACCACGGAGGGCTTGCTGTAGCCAATCAGACTTTGGCCCTGAAGCGTACGTTCTTGCTGATTCGTTGCTGCTGAGTGGCCCCGCTTAACTGCGCTCGATGTCATGTGCTACTTGCGCTTGCCTATAGATGCTTCACTTGTTTGCTTGTTTTCCCGCTTATGGAAGTGCCTAATGATGAGCTAATAAATGGATTTGTTGCATATTGTGTTCCGCGTTTATTGCAAACACAACATACTAGTAGTAATAACTGGAGTGGCGGAAGTACTGTAGCCTAATCACATAAAGGTGGCAGGTAGAACAAGTAAATAGTTACGTTATGTAACTTACTTTTCGCCTCTTTGCGTCCTGTCATGTAAAACAATATTTATTGAAATTTTTTACCATGTGCCAAACAATCATCTCCTGGCGACATGACCAGCAATGGTTTCCACATTATACCGAAGACTAAGAGCAGCCTACAAGGACGGGTGAACTGGTCTGCTTGAGTAGGAGAGTATTCAGACTGATTACGAAAATAGTCATCATGAGGCGATACCAATCGAAAGACTATTAGTGTTATAGATTCGGCATTCTAATAGGGAATTATCAGGTGTCGTAAATATTCACGGCCTTCCAAATGAGACTCGAACTCGAGTCTCGTGAATGTGACTCATACACACATTGCTGTCCGGGTATCTAAGGTTTGTATTAAACTGCATGTATCCCGTTGCATACTACCGCCGCTGTTTTTATAAAATAGATGCCACCAGCCACACAGTTTAGTACTTTTGCTTGAAACTGCTTTGTATAACTCACGTTTATCCCGATTCTGACTGGATCTCTTTATCTCTGTTGAAGTAAAGGTTCAAACGAGCAAAACGTTATTTGAACTTCTGCTGGTGCTCATGAAATATAAACAATTATTGGTCCTTCATGAATCAGACGATCAATTGCTGTAAAAACATGATAAAAAGAAAGTTGGGAAGTAAAAAAAAATAAAGTTACTGCGAGCGAGAAATACTGTAACCCGTAGTGCAATGTATATAGATAATATCCGGGAGGGAGAGAATTCAGTATCGACCGATGCAATGTGCTCGGATTTCGTTTCGTGTGAGACCGTTTGCCCTCACGAGATAGAAGGGACTGTTGGATAAGACACCACTCAATAAAATCAAGAAGAATACTTGGGAAAACAGTTTTTTGCATCAAATACCGCTATATCTGCGTAAGAACGATGCTGTGCTTTTTGTAGGTTCAAAGAAAATATTTTGAGTGAAATACTAAAGTTCATTTGAAAAACCACACAGCAAAATAATGCGATGTTATTCACCACAGTACATGCTGATAGTTCAAATTGACTTTTCTCTCCACAAATTTTGCTATTTATGAGTCAGTTCGATTCGTGATCGTATTTAGACTCATGCGACCGCAGTTCAAGTAGCAAATTACGTCACACAGCTGGTATGAAATGATCCACATTGGAAAACTTTCTTGTCGCCTGAATACGAAACAATAGCCTGTAGAGTGTGTATTGTATTTTACGCCACAGAAGACAGCGTCTTGTGGAACTTTCCACCAATTTGAATTTTTTTCATCTCTACTATTTTTCCGTGCACTTTTTCTCCGTATGCCTGTCAACCCGTAGGTTATGTGCTCCAATCACGCCGAGTTAACCAATTTTGAGCGAAAGTTTAGATATTGTGTGACTGCGAACGAGTTTGTCTGAAATGGTAATCATCAAAATTGTACATGGAAAGACCCTACACTCGTCCATGCTCGTCAGTTGAGTGAGCCAACCATGGATCGACGTGCATACAAAGCGAAGATTCTTGGGAGAGGTAGCAGAGAAGAGAAAAAAAAAACTGATAAAACTCCCTGAGGCAGTCCTGAGTGACTCGAAAATCAATACACGTTCAACAAACCTATCTTGCAACTGGGGCGCAAGGGGGATGCGAGTAGTGTCGTTACGTGGTGAGCATAGTTCCGGCTGCTTTAGTCCACTTTTTAATTAATTGCGGTACTTGACTGGGATACGCAAAACAGGGTTTCTGACCCATCAAGGTTATCCTTTGGCCCCAATCGGGGTCTAATTTGAATCGATGAAGCAGGGATTGATTCGAAAACAATAAGCCTAGTTTGTCAGGTGCCTTCAAGTCTCCACAAGCAAAAGTAGATATCGCATTTTGCTTGAGAGAATAATTAGCCATAAAGCAGTCTTCGCACGGATTCAATCAGTGATCTCTAATCAGTTAGCCTGAGCCTATATCAAATCTTTCTGACCATTTTCGTTCGTGACTGAACTGAAACTGAGCAACTGTGTTCGTTCTAGCTGAACGACTTTTTCCCTACGATCAACGGAAGTGTGCATTGAACCTCAGGTTTTTGATGCGAATCACGCTTTCTTGATTTCCTTCTCTGGCATTATCTATCTTTCCGGTGCGCATCATCCATTGCTCTGATAATAAGCAAAACTCTCTCTGGTGTGTCACAGTGTGAAACGCACTTCAACTGTCCACAATTTTTGTTCTTCCATATCAAGGTCAAGTAAATGACTTGTTTTCAGTGATTCGTAATCATGCCATTACATCACACTTTATATGAACAGTGTTAGGTGAACAGAACAGAAATCAAGGTAAGGCGATGAGTCAAAATTTAAGTGGGGGAGAGGGGAGCAGTTATCCCATGCGTGACCTCGATCCGTCTCTGGACAGTGAATGGATGTCTGCGGTGTCATTAGTTGGATCAACGGATTTGTGGTTAGTTTGTGGGTAGGGGGTGGGCCAAGGAAGCCTTAGCGCTTGCACGAACTGTTTTTGGGAGCACAACGGGGGATTGTAGAGACGAATGCATACCGCTTCCGCTGTAGCTAGAACACGGCACTTCACCAGTCTTGATTGCCCACTTCGGACTTTGTAGATTGGCCGGAATGCTTTGGTCACATTCACTGAATGGTTAGACTGAACACAGCGCTCGTAATTACTTTGATTGCTCCAGTGTTCAACCAAGCTGGGTGGTGTTCACGGACTCGTTCGGATAAGTGTCTGGTCGTACGGCCAATGTACGTTGTCCCACAGGAACAAGTAAAGGAGTACACACAGAAAGAGGCCATAGAATCGGACACCTTATCCTTTAATCGTAAATACACACACGGCTTTGATGTAAATACAATATGGAGCTTCGGTGCGTAAAATGTTTTGTCGACGGCTACTGATAATCTGCGATTTTTAATATCCGCTGGGATATCACCTCTGAACGGCAGGCGGATGTATACTGACTTTTTTGTTCGCCACCTTGTGTTGTTCTCCATGTGCCCTGTGGGAATATTCGGACAATTAAATGACTTGTAATGTGAATAGCAATTTTGCGACAATCTGTGCTATCTCATTTCCTGGCTTTCAATCAACCCGTTTTCTTCCTTCACGATTTAAAATTCATAACTTCTTCAATCCATTCACTCGAAAATTATCAGTCGACGGTATATACTCACCCAGTATAAGCTGATTCATCTCTAAAGGTTTTCGTACCATAAATTGAGGTGTTCGCACTCACTTGTACCAGACCCATTTGATCGCTGACTAGCCCAGACAAGACACATCACTGACTGACTCGGTGTCTTGTGTTGTTCATCGATTTTAACCGTTACTTACATAGATAATTCGAATCACTGCATAAATTTGTGATTCCGGAAAATATTTTTTGTGCACATTACTCCTACCTTGAGCTTGACAACGATTCCTCCGGCGTCGATCCATTGTCACTCGAACTGCTTCCATTCACTCCAAAAATCCCTCACTTTAGGTTTTGACAAACTGAGACCGTTTTCGTCAATGGCAGCCTCATTAAAGAGAGCACGCCCTATTCTTACGTCTTTCAAACCTTACAGTCCAAAGTTGCAGTCGGCGCTGAGGAACTCTTGCACCTTATTCCGAACGACAATCCCTATGCACACTTTAAAGAGGCTTCCATCAAAAGTACCGAAAAATCCCCTGACAGAAAGTCCCATAAACTCGTCAACCGAACTTCTTTCCTGCTTACTCGTCAGCAACGATCTCTTTCGGTTGGTCACAAGATGGCCAACGCAAATTTCCGCCAGATATGCGTTGGTGAACCACCTGTCCCAATAGACCAAGTGCTGTTCATGCTGGATATAAAAACCCCTTTGGAAAAACTGGCACACATGTTGACCGGATAAAGAAATGCCAATCATCCGGAAGTTTGTATTCACAACTGACGACATCCAGCACCACAACGAAAGAAATGTTGTTCAAAAACCTTCCGGAAATTTCACCACCCACATCATCCACGTAATCCTTTTCCTCTTGACATATTTTTTTGCGATTCTTACCTTAACTCCGATTCTCCATCTCTTCACCCGTGCACCAACATTGATATATTCTAACTCAGAAAACCGCTGGTATGCTATGCAGTCAAGTGAGTACCATTTGTAGGGTTATTAATAACCAGCGGCATTCTTCGAAACCCCTCATCCGTCATCCTCATTCTTGATCTCTCACAGGCGGCACGCATTCATGATGTTGCTACCATCGAACCTTTGACCTAGAGACTAGCCAGTGTGACCTAACGTGTTGTTTTCTACAAAGCACACCGTTAAATGACCAAGCCAGTAACGGCGGTGATTGTGTTCAGCTTCTAACAGCCAAGTCACCTATTCTATAACGCAGACCGGTTCAGTGGCTTCCTTTTCCCGATTGGTACCCGCGCTGAAGTTGGAGCTGTTTCCTCTCCAAGCCAGCAATACCGAAACCCATAACAATTTACGTTATAGGCAACGAATAAGTCATCTCTTTCAATTTCTGGTCAACGGTAGCTTTGATTTGGTCTTGACCTCCCTACGCGTTTACTATGTGTTTTCGCCCAGGCGAATGAGCAGACTCCAGCACTGGTGCAGATTTTCTGTCACATGTTTGTCTGCCAGTCGACCTAAACACAACAAACCTTGTAGAACAAACTACAGATGTATTTACCGTAGGTAGGAGACATCTTGCACAGTTATCCGGATCTCAAATAGCAATTCCAACCTCGCCCCGTGCTGAAGTTTTCGAGGATTTTTGTAGCTATTCTAATATATGTTCCTTCTCATTGTTTGTCATTTGCCACCTGCTAATGCATTCCGCTATCCTCTCACATGTGGTGACTGTTCAGGAGGTTGACCAATGGTCATCCCCATTGTTAAGACATCTAGTGAAACAGTTTTCAAGGCATATCTCTGTCACGTCTTCTCGCGTTTGTCGTTTCCAAAACAGTCGCCACTGACAGAGGTGGTATCTTCCAATCTCAGTTTCTCCGTGACCTCACCTCTCCCTTCAGAAGATTTTGTATTTGTCCCGCTGAATTGGCACTGGTTGCCGTCCTTCGAAAGCCCGATGTTATCCCGACCATAATTAAACTCATCCAACTCACATACCCTTTTACCCAAACACATGTTCTCAAGAATTTCTTCTTTATGATTCTGTCAAACGCCCATTTAGGCTTTTTTCTTTAAGATATTGTAGCCATTTTTAGCCTAGAAAGATTCCCTTTTACCGACAAACCCGGTAGGCACGATTCCGTTAGCACTGAAAGCCGAAAAGCAGTTTATCCTGATACATGTCACATCGATTGTAGGTAATATGTAAATTAAACGTAGCTTTGGCGAACACGAGTTAAAGGAACGGAAAGTCTATTTTTAGAATAGCAAAGTTATTCTTCAAAAGTTATTTCGTCGGTTAGTCAAGTACAACCTTCAGAACGAGGGCACATGGTCCTAAGTTCCAGGTACGACAACACACTACTTACATGAAAAATCGAATCTTAGAACCAGGTTTTTCTAGTTCTGAAGGTCATCCTTCACTAACCGATGGAATAACTTTCGAAGAATCACCTTGTGATTCTAAAAATATACTCCCCATCTTTCGCCTCCTCAGCTTATTATACGAGACTGGTTGGCGGTCAATCAGAAGCTCTCAGGCGGGGAAGTTACTGACCTTTTTAGGAGTCAAACCCGGTTTTCGTGAAATCACCTTTAATGGAATCATAATGCACCTCGCTCGTCCTTTGCCATAAAAAGGCCCTTTTGTGTTAGACTGGAATTTGTCTGGTAATTTGCATGACATTCTGTAGAGCCACTACCTGGTACGAGTTAGAATTGTTTGTGGGACTTGTCGTACCACCAAAAACGGATGCGATTATAACAATAGTCATCAGAAGGCAAAACTTCATGTTGCAAAAGACAGCATAACTGCGACAGGATCACTTTTCCTGTGTCGCTTAGCTAAGTGAATACTTTTGTTGAACTTGGTGGTCTGCACTGTCAATATGAACCGTAAATACTTCTTTCTCAAACCAATAAGTAATTGTCGTCCTAATAATAAAGTGGTAGCTCGTGAGGCGTTATCCCCTGGTCTATCCACTATACCGTGACTTTGTGAAATTTACAAGGTTTATAAAAAGAACCCACTTTTACGATGCCGGTCCTCTGATTCGTCCTTCCCTGTAAGGTGTACGGTGTTCGAAAGAAAAGTTTAGGTATCTTGCTTTGAGTCTCCATCCTTGGAGATGCTGAGTATTATTCAGTGTATATTGCACAAGCTGACAAGTTACAATACACGAACAGCAGGATAACCTTGTGTAATTTGATAAAATATATCGGACTTCACTAAATCAAATTGCTTTAGACTATTAAGGTTATTGGAATAACAAGTTACAAGTGTAAAAATTGTCATCCTATCAGAGCGTAACGAGAAGTGAGGCCTTGACATGTGCAAAAGAGAAACTTTGACCTAAATGGGGTGCTGATTCCTAGTAACGTGAGATGAATCGAAAGGCGAAAAAAGTGAGTACCGTTCAAAAGGAACGTTTCTATTGGTGTATGCACCCAGGCTTTTGGTGGTATTCGAGCAACGAACAGGATACTTTAGCCAGTACTCCTAAGTGAATCACTGAAAATAGCTGCACTCTACTTTTCACGGAATGCTTTTGCTACCCAGAATTTTATGACTGTTATTCCATGTTAAACACTCGAATGAATTGTCGATTATACTAGCAGGTTCTTTTCCTTAAAACAAAACATTATAAGTGATAGATTTTCACTGAAAACCGAGTAAAACATTATGATAATTATGGTGAATTCGTGCTCCATTAGCATCTAACACGGGACGTTCCTTCTAGACCAGTCACTTTTCTATTGTTCAGTGTGCACTCCAGTCACATTCTTGCATTTCCATACAAGACTAAATACATCGTGCGCGTATGACTCATCTTATTACAACCTCGGATATTCAATGTCTCAGATCGCATGCCTATCGCGCATGATCCGGATCACGTGACAGTGTGTAGCTAGCGCCAGTCTACCTAGCACATTGTTCATGGATCGGTCACTGTGTACATACGTTTTCCTCTAGATGTTTCAAGCTTATAAAAATGCTGTATTTTGTATGCGAGAGGACCAATACATCCCGGTGCTATTTGCAGTGACTGATTACTTTTTGAGCAATTCTGCAAAACTCCCTTCGGGAACATTTTACTGATCATTTGATTCTATGTGCCCACTTATTTCCTCTGGTTGATGATGCATGAAAACACCAACAGCTACTATTTCTCCATTTAGCTAACTCATGCCAGACGCTGCTCTAGTGAAAGTGGCGGGCGAAATTAATAGTAATGTACTACTCTTATGATTTGCGGATCATTCAACAATTTCAATTTGGCAAGAAAAACTGTTCTTCAGAAGCTCATTTCCTAATAGTTCACAGACTATACGGGAGACACTAGGCAAAGCATCGTGTGGGTAGACATGGACCGAACACAAATCATGGGAAACGGTTTGTCTGCTGTTTTCTCAATTTTAATTACTTGGAGTGTGCATGGCCGAAGAGTCCATTTTTAGAATCACACGGTGAAAAGCGGCAACACTCGGCAAACCGGTCGTGTGCCTCCGGGGATATTTTGTCCTGTCATCCGGATGCAACACCATACTACTCATTCGGAAAAGACTTGTCCCTGTCAAACTGTCCCTGTCACGAGACAGATTCATCTTAAATACGCCCTCTGGTTGACAGGACGACAGGTTCATTCGGCCCCAATCAATCCTAGACCATGGAACCTGGAGTACCTGAACCACAATTCTTTTAGGCTCAAAGGTCAGTAATCCGACTCCTTGTTCCAACAGTCTCTGCTATAGCTAGAGTGCTCAAAAGACCACGATACACGACTCTGAAGGCTGTATCCGGATTTACCTAATGTCCGGTGTCAACCAGGTGAGGTAAGATCACGCTGTGCGGTCCGTTCTTGGTTAAATCAGCTTGGGTAGCCGCAATGCCGTTCGACCTACACAAAATACATTACAAGCTTCACTGACGAGGTCCGAGTTGGCAGCTTATCCATGTTCAATTCGCAAGTTGTTGCAAAATTGAGGTGCCGCACTTAAAATGCAAAGTTTGATGCACAGAATTCTTCCATTCTTGAACAAATCCACACGAAAGAAACAGAAAAATCAACAACATAGCGCGCAGAAAATTTCATTCTAACTAGGAATCATTGTGATATGCAGTCATACATATTAACGTGAAACGAAATCAGGAGTCATGGACTCGGAGGTGTTCATCCCAACGACTGAGAATCGAGGGCAGTATGCACGCACTACTAGCATAAGTGGGGTTTCGTAGGTTGAAATTATGGACAACCTATCGATCAAACGTGCACATATGATATCCAGCATTACTCCTCCTGCTAACAATGAGATTGACTGGATCCGCGTTGGTCGACGGGTGCAATTCGACGATGAAAACTGCGATGACATTTATGACATTTTCGCAATATAGGTGGAGATCCAGATGGGCTCACAGTAAGTAGGCGGGCATAAAAGTGAATGGTTTGCTTAAGAAATCTGGTAATTTTCAGCACAAACAGCTCGGCATTCCATCTGGATGACTGGACGAAATCGCCCCGGAAGCACGTGACCCGTTCCACATCTGTTGCCACACAGAAGGTATGCGTACCCGGTACTCTTCTGCCCAACCAGCCTCGCGCCTGATATAAGGAACTTACCCGTCTTTGATTTTGATTTCTGTTCTTTAACACTCTTTTTTGCTAAAATCAATGAATAAAGTTAGTCAATCGAAAATCATCATTTATTACAGAGATTTGGTTTGCGTGACATCTAGCTATCTGAGACATCTGAATCTAAGGAATGTCAACTGAATTGGCTAGTGTTACTACTTTCTGACGGAATGTATCACTCTAGTCCAACCACCACTCAGGAAAAGAAATTTGTCTTCGAATAAAGTCTCTAAATATGTGTCGAATCTGATCTTCATTTTTGACTTATGCTTTTCGAATTCGGTCGTGTATATTTCCCGTGTGTATCAAGTTCTAATGTTTTCGGCATATGTTTGATTTGAATTCGCGCTTCATAACCACTATTCGTTCGTGTGTTAAACCATATTGTGTCCCAAAGGTTCTTTATTTGAACCCTATTGTTTGCCATCTTGAAAATCGGTTAACTACGACGTCCGGCTGGAGAATCAAAACCAGACAAAAAGTTCCCGAGCAATCCATTGGTGCAGTCTGATAGAATCACGGAGAATCCTATCAAGAACCGTGTAGATTCCAATGGAACTTCTTGTTACGTATATCCTTTGATGACATTGAGCTTGCTGGAGAGGTCTATGATAATTTTATTTTTGATTAATTTTTATTCATCATCAATATTACCAAGAAGATATGACTTCAGAATAAAGTCCACTTTCTGACCATGCAATGCAGAACTACCATGGGAATGAGCACGTAAGCGTATCTATATAAAAACCAGAATCCACGAGCATACCAGTGGGACATCAAACCCAAAACCAAAGCAAGAAGTCGTTCTCGGACAAGTATAAAAACTACACAGTAAAAGTTGGTGCACTCCGCCCAACTTCGAAAACCGTCGTAAATTTGTAAGCGAAATCCATCACATCCTTAGGAAGGCTGTCCACGCTGAGTACTACCATCCACTTGACAGAAAATGAAATATATACATGCGTCTACGCAACTTACAATTCTTCGCTTTTACCTCATCCTTCTTCTTGTCTGAAATTACAAATTTGAACGGAAAGTATCATTCATAGAAAGAGATCGAGCATACAAAATGCATGGCATACGTGTGTAAAATCATCGGGAACGAGAGTCAGTCTTTGCGATATTACCCCTCTTGTTAAGCACTCAAATATACCTATTTATACACTGAAGTGGCCCAGACAAACCAATGAAATAGAAGGCTGGTTGAATGTTCAAATCGGAGGAATGAGAACAACATTGCATTTCTTGTTCATTGAATAGAAAGTGAATATTAGATCGTTGATGCTGATGTCAAGTGTGAGAAAAAGTGTTTGCTAGCACAGAACTAAGCACTCGAATTCCCCAAGTTTTCTTTCGTACAATATCGGAACGTGATAGACAGCTCGAGATGTCAAAGTATTCCTGAAGTATGAATAGTGGGACACTTAGGCTGATCACAGAATGGTTCATCGTGTGTTATTACTGATGAAACCACTAGTCAAAACCATAGGAAGCATTCTCTAGGTGTTTCAACTTTGTTAGGATTCTTTAGCATCAATGAGGATTCAATGGATGTGTATTGATGATGATTCCATGATGGATCAATAATAATACATAATGAATTTCTTCTACGATCTAAATCGACAGCATTTTCAATAAGATGATGAGTCATTCTGTTCGTGGGTCAGTCAGTCAGTCAGACGGTTAGTGAGATATTTCGTCAATTATCCAAATAGACAGTGGGACAGGTAATCGGCCATTGAATTAGCCAATCAGGATATATATATATATATATATATATATATATATATATATATATATATATATATATATATATATATATTTGTCTGTTCGTCTGTTTACCGGTCTCTCCTTTCTACTTGCCTGCCTGCCTGCCTGTCTGCCCTTCTGTCTGTCTGTCTGCCGTGTTGCCTGCATGCAGTCATAGTTTTACCTTGTTCTGTTAGCCAAACAGCTCCTCGCGACGATCGTACAAACTTGAGGGCACAATAGTATTCGGACGAGCGTTATATACGTGACATAACATGTCATCCACTGAGGACTTTGTTCGATTATCTGAAACTAGTTATTACTTTCAACTCATTGATTACGGCTTGCAGGTACTTTGGTATATGTTTTTCAATAACTGCCGGTGTGAAGTCATACAGTCTCATTGATTATTTTTGAAACCTACAAAGGAACACCTGCTTTTTGTTTCATCGGGTTGGGTTACCGTTTTCTATTTCATTGATATTTCTCTGACTTAGTATTTGCGAAATTATCCTAGACTTTCAAATGGCAACAAGCGTACTATCCCCGTGTAAAAATTGTTTCAATATGAACTGCTCTGTTTTCCAGTTATAAACGCTGGCAAATAACTTGACTTGAATGACTGAATAAACTAGTTTAACACAGAAGAAGAAGGATGTTTTTTTCATGAGGGATTTCCGATTAGTTGTAATTTTAGAAAAGTCATACAGTTTGAAGTGATGGTTCAGGACAGATAGGTGTTTCTATTGCTGGGACTATTTAGGAATCATGCTTTCTATTGAAATTACATTTCAGTGAACGAAAAAGTCCCGAGTAAAATATTTCCACTTTTCCACGGCCGAAACAAATTTATGGTTTTCCAGTGCTTCAGTGGGACAACATATATTTTGTTACCCAAAGTGCATTGGTAACTCCCGTAATAATAATAACGCTTTTTAAAATCCCTGGAGAAATATCAGCCCGGTCTGAACGTTTGTAGTGACACCAGTCCGATATAAATTGTATTTTACTCGGTGCAATTTCCCCGTACACTTCTTTAGCGCCCACGTATGTCTGTCAAGTCACAAACTGACCTCAAACCGTACCACCAAAAACAAAGACTATTTAATGGAGTCAGCTTGTTGGTCACCTGCCAACACTGGAGTTAAATCGTCTACAGTAATACACACTGATGACATTTTCTGCATGGTGAGATATAAAAACACGTAAAGGACAGAATACGCTTTAAAAAGTAGGTACTACTGGGACCCGAAAATTGCCTTCAGCAGATAGCCGGAAATGGGGAAATGTGCAGTAAACAACTAGGACCGGATGCGTTTTTCTCCCCTTTTCGCCTTACACTCGAAGAATAAATTTTTTGTCTTGCTTTCCCTATTCATAAACAGAACTTCCCTAATTTAGCCTTCATGAAAAGCTACCCACGGTTATTGTAGCACACGCAATTGTCTATCAATGTACGAAGAGAATATAGACAGTGGTGGTGGATGTGACGATGATTTGGACAGTGAAAAAGATTTGCCGGCTACAAGCTGCCTTTTGTACTGGTACCAGGCTGTATATGCCCGAACCTTCGTATTTTAGACAAGATTATGCGAGCAAAAACGTACCAACTTTCTTGTCCTCTTTAGTTTTTGATAAAACTGTGAAATTAAATAAAACAGTGTATGGATCAGCACACAATTTGAAAGATACGGTGCTTTTATCCATCCATGAAGCACTGTACAAGGTGATCTGAATTCCTTTGGAGCAGTTACTTTGAATGACTTTTATAAGAGGCGACTTCACAACCGCCTCGTTCACTGAACCCTCCCGACGGGCATATAGCTTATAGGAGAATGTGTTGCACTCTTTCCATCACTAATGTTTTTTCAACGAAAGATTGATATCCTGTGTTAAGCAATTCTAATGACAGTAAAATAAATGCGATTTTACTGAGCACTTAGTCCAGGGATGGAAACTAACGAGACTTCATGATTAAGCTGGCGCTCAGAGTGGGCTAGGCGCTCAGTAGATTACAGTTGCTAAACCTAGTCGATTTCATATTGGGCATGCAAACGGACAATGAGTCGTTGACCTATATCCAATTTTGCAGGCAAGTTTCGTGACGTACTGTCTTCTCTCCTGGCGAGTATAAAGTACAAACGTGCTCCAAACTGGATAACACGAACTGATGTTTTGTCAGAATTCTGAGGAATGTCATCGTTTTTAGGTACTTTCTGGTCTTTCTGAAGCATCGTGCACGTTGGTACACTGGTAGTAGTCACTACCGAATCAGCAGTCACACGCAGGCGGTACACGACGAAAATCATCCCGGCGAAGTGCTTCAGTTGGAATAATGTTCAACTAAAGGTTGATGAGTAAGTGATTGTTTAAAATACTCGAGCAAGAGTAATTTGTCACGCGTTTGCCGGCGGATCCGTAGCCATGAAAAATGACTGTGTGATCAGATGGGCCACGTCGTTGTGACAGGCTTGTCTCACTATGATCAAGCACTTTGGCAGTCAAATGGACCTACCCAGTGAACTCAAATGCCTACTGAACTACTAAGAAATTCCCGCAGTCACGGGCCTCAGAGGGTGAGATCAACCACATGAGGATTCAACATGTCAGGTAATTTGCTGAAATAATAAAACGATAATTTCACGAGTTCTTACACTTTTGCAAAGCTTCCACAATTTCTAAACATGAAATAAAAGACAACGAAATTTGACCATTGCAATGATTGCTGACTAGAAATCGAATAGCTTGAATGTATATGACTGATTACTGGATAACCTAATTGTCAGTGAAGTAGTATAAAAGTGAGTCGTGGTGGTCAGTCGGTACGACTGTGAAAAGATACAAAAGGTCCAATCAGTGCACTTGGTTTGTGGAACGTCGTCAAAGTTGATTACGCCAGTCTACTAAAAAAATGGATGCTCTCAGGAACTCCTGCAGACGGTTTGATAGGTGGTGTTCGTGTGTTAAATTTCCTGTGTTTTCTCGGACACCTTTCGTAGCTGTATATTTCCTATCTCTCGATTTGTTTCACATCCGAATAAGTGATTCTAATGAGTGACGAGAAGAAGGCAGTGCTCAGTGCGAGCTATCATACAGATCACTTTGTCGTGGCTTGCATCAGTACCATATACAGGTACTTTAAGGTGTTCTCAGACCTCCATGGATTGCTTGTCACTCTAGGAAGTAATAAAATAGTCCATTCAAGTGGTTAAAACCAGGACAACTTTTGTTTATCATTGGAATAGCATTTGTGCATCAGTGTATATTCATGGATAATATATGCGTCTAAATAGCCGCATCACGATAATTTCTTTGATAGAGCAACTTTCCGGTGGGCGACGGTCACCACTTTGTTTTTGGCCCCTCTCAAAGTAGGTTTCGGAGGTGGAAATGCAAATGGATTTTCCATTATCCAGAAGTGCATATGTATCACACGTCTCTTTCGAAGTGTAGAAAGACCAACAGTCGCAAATACAATTATCACCATTTTACCGGAATTAGAATCACAACTATGCCATCACGTTTTCTTACAAGCCACGTTTTACTGGGAACAAGATGAAAGTGTCGATTCCAGTCTAATTAGCAATCTATTGTAACTAATTCCTTCGCCCATAAAAGTGATTCGACGAAACATTCCACTTTTCCTTGGAAACCCCCTTTTGGTATGAAAAGCAATTCATTTTTGGCACCAAATTTCTCATTGTTTGAGAGAATAAGCTGTCTAACAGACCACTTGAAATATTATGAATTATGGTATGACTGTTTCAGAATCGTGCGAAAGGTTTAGGGCTCAGCAAATTTTGTAACACAATAACTGCGGCTAATTTCTTTTGAAAAACGACGTTTCTTGAAATCTTCAGGTTCGTTTTTCATGAGATGACAAAATATTGGATAGAAAAACAGGACAAAAGCTGCGCCTCCTTCCACTCACCCTCCCCCCCTCCCTTCCCCGGAAATACAGTCGTGATATTTTATTTGTTTGTGGAAATTGGTACTTAGGCGAAATTGGCATCAATGCGTGAATTTCATTCCTGCCGAGCTCAGTAACTTCTGCCCTCTGGATCAGTCTAACCTACCAGTTTTCCTAAGTTTTGCAGGGCTATATTAGCATGCTAACCTTCAGCGCATTTTCACATAATCTTAGGTAGTACCGAGCAGGCCCACTATCCCTTGGTTCGTCTTCAACAACAGATAGTGTCAAATCGTCTAAGATTTATCCTTCGTGTTTGATTTTATCTCGCTTTAAAATTATTATTACAATCTAAAGACACAATTAATTCCCATTTGAGCTCCTACATAACAATGATGTTTGAGTCTCAACGGTGAACTTGTGAGTCGGGGAAAGCCAGCCCAAAAGACCTGAGCCATCTTATCACATACACTTGCTCTGATTGGACTTGGTAGGGAACCTGTGATATAATAGCTATGTCCATCACGAAATTCGATGGGCGGTGGAGCGGTTCCAGCTTCTTGCTTTGGACGTTCGTGAATGGCTTCCAGCCTCTTCCATATCTGTGAGCGATTTGATCAATTTCCTATTTGCGTTATCTCCTATAAAAGTGGTTTTCATTTGTCGCACAGATATGTATCATAGAGAAATAAATGTTGTGCGTATATTTCCTGAAAGAGTCATATATTTTCAATCCCAGAGAGTTTATATCATTTGACCTACTTTATCTACTCTCTATCTTAACACGGAAAAAACAACGGCTGTAATTGTAGTTGTGGTACCTTTTCCTTTGGTCACATCTGGACCTCAGTGAACTTCATCTTCGCATAAAGCCACCATTTTTCGCATCATTTCTTGCTTCTAGTTTACACTCAGATTGTCAAGCTAATGACTGCTGTTCCGAAGTTCGACCGTGTGTAGATTCATAAAATGTACAAAATGTTGTTCCGTGGTACCAAACACCATAACTATGACAAGCACTTTTTGATCATCATGGTGATCAGCAGAAAATCAGGAGCCAATATAAATCACATTACGAGGTCTAATAAATACGAATAATCAATTATTTCTGCTGAATACCTTTAATCTTCTTCTTGTCATCGCCCAATATTTCTTTTTTTTCTGTGAGCAAGGGGATCGAAGTGTTTTGTAAGCAACAAAGATGTAAACAGTGATGGTACTGGTCAAACCCGTACAAGTAGAATGATCAGTTTTGCTCACTCGCACGCCTAATTTGGTGCTACGGACCACTCACGTGCATACGCTTACGTCTTTTACTTCAAACATCTTCCAGTCGCTTTACCAAGTAGGTAAATTCGGACAGTGGCAAATGAAAGCTGATTCTTCAAAATATCATACTGAGGCCTAATGTAAAATGAGCTATCTCAGTGTGCCTGCAAGTAATCAAACAAATTTAGACTCCTTTCGACTGTACCACCAAGTACGTTTTCTGGTTTAGCTGAAAAAACGTTTGCAAGACACAGTTATGTGGACAAGTTAGCGTGCTATCATAAAGTTTTATAAAGTTGCTTTGTTTGCTCAATAAAGAAGTGAAAGTGGTCGGCTAACTGGTACGCGTACACTTTATTCAGTCGTTGCCCTCAACAACAAAAGTTAAAACTGCCTCCGTGAAAAACAAATGTTCTTCTATGTGGCTCATAAGAGCGATCAATTGTTGTACCAATTGAAGCGTCACCTCAAATCGAACCCGGAGAACACGTGTGCCGGACTGGCTGAATAGCCAAAACGACTCAAATTTACTTCCCGCACCCGCAGCTGCTTTCACGCATAGGACGACAAACTGGGTGACTGTTGGATAAGAGGACGTTACAGTGCATAATCGGGGTACAAGAAAGTGAAAAATATATCCCCTTCAAAGGTAAAATACCTAATGAGAATAAACCAGTGTTTATTGGGGGCAAAATCCTACAGAATAGTGTTTTGCACTCTCGAAGGTACAGCCAAGCATCATTCTACGGCAGTCAGTTCCTGTAAAAGCGTGTCCAATCAAAACGTGCATTACTCATTGATCTCACACAGAAATATCGTGCAAAATCTAACTCCCTTGTACTCCCTTACAGCAAGCAGTGTGCCAAGTGATTTCATGCCTTTTTCAAGTTCGAGTAAAAGCAGTATGGGAAAATACCGATTAGTGTAGGAAAAATCTTCCGTTTTCCAGACAGTTTTATCCAACCATAACATGAACAGAACTACAAAACCTGTTGGGTGGCCATAACTGCGGAACTGACTGTAGGCTTATGGAGATTTTCTTCCACCTACCTAATTGCCAGCACAGTCTTTCATCCAGCACCCATAATTCATTGAATAACCAGCTACGGGCAGTGGAATTTCGTGAACTAATTGTGGGGCCTTCATCGGTGATGCTATTTGAAACATTATTCCCCAATATGACACCGAGATTGAGAAATTAATGACAAGTGATCATTTTGTTCTTGAAACATTTAACGGAACAGGTGTTGCGGCTTCCCATCACGCAGCTATTTCAACTTTGCTTGATAGGACCCAGTTCCTAACTGTTCGTTAATAAGAGCTCGTTTATGTGCGATGCGACGCACGTAGACTGTTGGTAAAAAAAAATTGCCAACTTTCGAAATTCTATGGCTGGTGGTGTGAGTTTTGGAGTACCCCTTATCAGAATAAAATCAAAAAGGACTTGTGTCATATTTGCAGCAGCTCATATTGGTAGCTAGAATAACTGTCTCAGGGAAGGCAATATCTTGCTCACGCATGAACGAAATTACCACGTGTTTACTTTTCTCCGACTCATGTTGCATTTTATATTCGTTATTTCAGTGCTTTTTGAGACTTTATTTGGTTGATTGTTCTTTGGACTCCAGCTTTCCTGCACAAACCTCGGGTCATCTGATCAACTCTGCACTCGGGGACATCAGACTCAACCTTCAACCTTCGTAGAGCTCATCAGTGGGGCATATCCTCCACCGCACCCAGGGCTTGAACCCGGCTCTTTTTAACTCAGACGGGTGTGTTACCACTGGACAACCGCGCTCTCGTCCGGGCTGATCCGACTCACCAAGTAAAGTGTGTTTCGAAGTCGTCCTTCATGTTAGCCAGAGACAAAATGCCTTACGTTCGTTTTTAACGAAGGTGTAAGTACGCATCGTGAAAGGAAGAATACCTCTTTCCAGATATACAGTAAAATTTGGACATAGTAAAAAGAAGCAAATAAAACGAAAAATAAAATATACGAATGACAAAGACGATGTTCTTTGAAGACCATGTTTCAGCTCCCGGAAAATGTAAAGTTATCCGGAGTAAACTATATCTATCTGAATCATTCTTCATTGCAAGCGGTCAGTCATTCTGATGATCCCTCTGGTTGCAGCTAGACTTGTGATATACTTTTGGCGGGAAGAAAGCTTTTCACAACAAAGCTCCGAATAACTAGGTTACTGTCCTTACGTATTCTATTTTGACAGGAGAAAACCCAAATGATTGTTATAAAATCTTTATTTTTATCATATGCGTTCACTCTTCATTTCGTACTCTTCGAATTGTATACTACTAGGGGAATTTACACGATATATGAACCATTTGTCCTCAAGAACATTGAAGATGGATTTTATCTGTTTATAAGCTTATCTCGGGGTTTAAACAGATTGATTTTTCGGCACCCAAGCAAATTATAATCATAGACATTCGCAGTTCTTTTAACTAGGCGACTACCTTGCATTCTAAAAGCATTTGACTTTTTTCCGTGACACACGAGAAAATATACCGAAAAACACTGTTCCCTTCATTCGGCTCGCAAAATCAACGCTATTCCATGAAAACAATCAGAGAAAACTAAATATTTACCTGGCTTGATGACTAGCAGAAGATTGTGAATAATCCCACTTAAAGGCACCTGTAGGATGGTTTTGCAGCAATTAATCAGGAACTATTATTGCCTCTTATACGCTGATAGTCCGCAGTGTTAACCTGAGATGCGGCGTATGGATTCGTTGGCGATTTCAATTTTGCAGCCTTCAGTATCTGGAAGGCCGAACTAAGAACTGTGTATGAAACATGCGGTTGAAATCGCACGGCGCAGACTAAATTTCCAAATCCCGGGATACATGCCACAAGCTGTTGGGTGTAACCGGTTCTAGAAAAGAACAGGTCAACAAATATTCACTGGACAAACCTCAACCTACTACATTTTGGACGAAATTGCTCACCTAGTTCGTGTTGATGGATATTCGTTTTAAACATTTCAGACTTGTCAAGAGATGCTTGGTGCATCCGTGAACTAGGAGTACGAAAACTCGAGCAATCAGGCGATGTTATGTCACTCATTACTCGGTTCTGAAATTGGCAAACATGTTTTCATTCAAAGGATATCACGTAATTGTAGCGTTCTGGACAACCAAAGCCTAACGAAAGTCTTTTTTTATCTAGGAGTGGAATGACGTTGTTTCCTGCATAATACTGCTGCAGATATAGAATGCCAGTAGTTGTTACCGGGAAACGGTTAACCTTTTAGTCACTGGTGCAAATGTCGAATTCTGAAAAATAATCATTATATGGTAGGTGCTACTGACACGCTTGAAGAAAAAGGGAAAATTCTTCTTCTAGTGAACGGGGTTTTACCAATAGAAAGTTTATGTGCATTATTGCCTTGTCACTGAGCTAGGCATTCAGAATTGAGATGTCTCATTTTCATGGAATAAATGATTCATAAGGGAAAATCGATGATCAGCTGACCGGTAAAAGTCATGGAAGCATCAACTGTGTACATCCACTGAGTATACGCTGGAACTCAGGCGATGGGTGAGCGATTGTGAGCGGAAAACCTGGAAGCTAGTAAATCCCGGGTAGTGCCGAAACTGTCATCTGAAGATCCAGACCACGGGACATAGCAATCTTTTCTTACCGGCTTTGGAGGGTCACAATATCCGATGACTTCAGTTACCAATACCACTTCGAATCCTTATCTGTGTGGTAAAAACCCTTATTCTGATCTTTCGTGGATAACAGTGATGATACACTTGGAAATTCGGGGATAAATAAAAATATTTCGTGAATAGTAGCGATTGGTGGAGATTACCTACAATTAAAACTGATTACCAATAACTATAGCGTTCATTTAAGTAGTAGAAAAGCACAATCTACTTTCACGCGGCGCATGGACACATTCCAAAATCAGCAGCGTGCCACTTACAGTTTATAATTCTAATGGGTTCAGAAGCAGCCTACAGTATATGTAAGGCGCTTTTTTCATGGACAGTCGTCTCGGAAAGAAATGTCAACCGAAGTTGAACACAAGCGAAAAGTGAACGAACCCCAAACTGGGATAGGAAGAAAGCAACGTGTGGCAGCATAGAGTAATCAGCTGATGATGGCAGTGATAACGGCCAAGAGCGAATCATCTCATCAACAGCCGGGAAGCTATCAAAAGTAGGAGATTAACGGCTGCTGTACTTATTATCTACAAAGAATTTTCCACCTAGCTTAGGATTCCACAATAACCATGGCATTTCAAAGAGTCTGGAAATGAAAACAACTAGATTGGTTTCTTCAATGAAACCTAGAACAGTAGTGAAAGGAAAAAATTGGAATTACACACACAAAAAGGGATAACCCACCGGTGTTATCTCCCACTTTCGGTTGTTGAATCAGTCCTATTGATTTTTGTCATATTTTGGAGAATGATGAGAAAAGAAATAATTATTTTGTGCAAAAATATCACTTGTGTGCAACGAAAATAATGCCATGAAATGATTGTTCATTCGAGCATCTACAGCACAAAATAAGAGAGCATTGCGATTTCGTATTATTCCGGTAGGAAATGAGTAACTAGCGTTTTTGAAAAGTTGAGTCAATGGGAATCGTAGAAAGGAGATTTACTGCGATAGGACTCAAACTCACTCGTGGATGCCACCCTAACTCCACTACCGCGTATCAGCCGCGAAGTCACTCCTTAGAGTGTCGAACATTTCGCAAATATTAACTCGTGCTTTTCACCCGTTCAAATAGCACTAGAAATGGACATCCGCCATCATGGTTAATTCATTCTCTGAGGATGTCTACAGCTATAGGCCACCATACATGTGACAAGTACTGACTTTCCTCATCACGTTAACTTGCATCGATTTTTGTCTATCAATGAAAGAGCTATATAAGTGAATTGCATTTATCTTGTGCTGAGTGAAATAAGAAAATCAATATACCGACGACAGTGACTGTGTCTAATCATTCTCTGTACGTGCTCACCAATTGCTCATCCTGATAAACAGTCATTTTGGACTGAAAATGCAGTGTCTAAGTTTTCAATGAGTTTTCCGTTCGATTTCAGAACAGAGCTCAACTGTTAGTTGCGGCATCCATTGATCGATTCTCAAACTGAACTAATGATTTTCGAAATCCATGTGATTGTTTTTCATTTCAGTCTAAATATGGCATATTCCAAACGAACATGATTGTGAATAACAAGATTTATAGTGGAGGATAAAATTTATATAACTCCTCATCACCAATGTAGATTTCCTCCAAGAGAAGCAATGAATTAAAGCTGAGGATCGTGGCGGCGGAATCAAAGATGAAATAGTACTGTGGAATAGTCTAGAAACCTGATCTTATGTGAAAGTCCGTTTAGCCAGTTGATGACAATGAAGTAGTGGATGGTTTCATCCATCTTGCGAGTGCGAAGTCAATAAGAACATTTTACATTCCGTGACAGGGATCAGACAAGGTTATAAATTACCTTTTATTTTTTCCAAAATATCTGTAACAGGACAGTAGATCTTAGACGATTAGTTCGGAACTTTTACGCCAATAACAGAATGTCTATCTCGATGGGCGGGCATAGGTAGATTATTTCCTTAACATCAAACACAGAGTGCAGCAATTATCACTGTATGAGTGTGACTATGGGTGCCTTGCACTAGTTCGGAACACTCGTCACTGCTAACCGCATGTTCCGATCAGATGCGAACAACGCTTCAACGACAGTGGTTGTCATACACAGAAAGCCATCTATCTTGCTCAAAGCAACGAGGTCAGGTCACGCAATTATGAACTGATGTGCTACGAACTGCGGCCTTGTAAATCAAACTCTAAATGTTGACCCCGATATTATAGAGTAGTCATACATGTGTCTTAGGTTGACGAAGACTACTTCAGCTCCTGATGTCAGCACGGAGAAAGAATGGAGTCACAAACACTCACAAATCTTGAGGAAGCGATTTTCCACTTGAAAGCCATATGATGTATAGTGTGTCTAGAAGCCTCTTTTGCCAAGCGAACTAATAACTGTTGCATTGCTTGTGTGTTATCACCCAGCAATTCGGTTTTGCCGGTTTGTTCGTAACCGAGAAAGACGTTCCGTAGGAGGAACTCATTTGCAACATTTGATAGATCGGACAAATTATTATGCAGAATATCCTCCAGGACGAAATTGAAAATTAATGGGGATGTCGAACTGTCATACAGCACCCCACTAGAATCAGCAAATGCAGCCACACTCAGACAATATACCCCATCGGGTGCTAAAATGTGACGGCACACATCATTTAGGACTGACATTTACTTCTCAGCTAATCCATTTCTTAGTGAGATCTCCTACGGAACAGTCCGACAGACAAAGTCGGAGGTAGCATGAATGTCTCGTAATACGTTGATTCTTGGTCCCTGAATGATATGATGGCGCTCTAACAGACTTTGGATGGATGCGTTCACGACCGGCATGAAACATAATGTACGCCTTACTGACCTGCTTTTCATGTGTGTTGCTTAAACTGAAAATTATGAAAGGCGTTCAGAACTCCACCGCTTTTGATACCAGGTGCAGTCACTACGCGATCCATTTTGAATATGTGAACGTTGATCGATACCCCCGGAGTGAAGAGGACAACACAAAATTACTAGAAAGCTATATTCTGTCGACTTTAAAGATGGCTAGGTATAACTATCAGTGTTCAGCTCTTTCTGGCATCTTGAGTTCTGAATAATCTTCCTTATCACCGGCTGGAAAACAGATCACGGGACTCGTGCTAGAAGCGAGAATCTGGCACATGATTTCAGCTAACGTTTGTCTCGAAATATTTTGGCTAGCATTTGAGATATCGATGTTGGTCGATGATTGGTAAAACACCTGCTTCACAGATCCCTCTGCTCACACATAATGCTTTTCCATACGTGACTCGAATGGAACGTCACAGTATGTGATAGATACTCATAGCGGCAGTATGCCGCATATCTGATGGAATTCGCAACCACCAGATTGTGTCATATCTGGGTAGGCTTGTGTTACTTTCATATTTTGTTACTATACGCATTTTAAACCAAGTCAATTCAAGTTACTGCTTCAAGCGCCCTGAGGGATGAGTATTCAGTCTTCACGTAACCATGTTCTACTCATCACGAGAAGTGAAAACTATGCAGAGCAAAAATACACTGGATCTCTAGGTTAACGGGGAATAGGCCTCAGTGTTATTCCCAAAGCTGTGTTAGTGCTAATATGACATAAGTTGTATTTTGCACAGACCTTGCAATGTAAGGAATAGTTGAAATGTTGTACGCTGTAGTGTGTGCAGAAATATGTTCTTCTATCGATAACGTGTGGAAGAAGTGGATATGCATTTCACTAGGTCTAAGAGGAGAGAAAGAACAGAGTTAGTGAGAATCCTCGTAGACAGCTTTTGGCACGCTTTCCTATGTTGGGAGGTGATCAAGTGCGTAAAATGCCACCAAGGCGTACTACTGGCGTATGATAAAATCAAGAAGGATCTCGCAATGGACTTCAAGCCTTTCAATAACAGGTCGGGAAAGATGACGGATGAAGCATGCAGTCAGTGAAGTAGTACACAAGAACAGAGAAAGTATTTGATAAGATGAGTGGGTACGAGGTGGACTTTAGGACGTGAAGCACTGAAAGACAAGCGTCTAGTTTTCACAAAAATTGAAACAACATGCTTGGACCAAGTAAGGTTACGGTCGAGCGGCACTCGAAGGTACTTCGTTGAATCAGTATGTCGTAGCTTTCCCCGTTCGTTGTAATGGACAAGCAGTCTTTTTGAATAGTATACAGCTTGCAACCGCTTAGAATGGAAAGTACAGTATTGTCACACTTGAAGGGGTTTGGGGGCTAAGTTGTGAGCATTAGACCAATTCGAAATTTGAGTGATACCATTTGGGAGGGCAGAAAACGTAGAATCACCAGCATACGGCATACTAAACTTGGCATCATCCTCATATTTGGTGGTTAGAGTATTTTAGTATACTGGGATAGTAGAAATGTACGCGGAAAACAACAATGAAAACAATGTGGTCTTTTGAAGAATGTCTCGCATCAACAAGTGAAGGGTTTATGCTATCATAACGAGTGAACTGCTCGCAATTGTGAAAATAATCTACCTTCGAAGAGACAGGTAAAGGTTCAACACCAGAGAGCGCCAGAAAGCACTACAGCTCTCTCCTGCAGATGCAGTTGAATGTATCGCTGTAGTCTAGAAAGCGTATTTTTACCGCGTCACTCTTCCTGCCCTGTTCGGAGGCAATGTGATGTATCAAATGGTGAGGACATCGAGGATAGAGTGTGAATGTCTGTATGAAAACTGATGAGAATAGAAATCGGTGAAATTCTTGTTCAATCGTTGTGGAACCTACCTTCCAAACACTTTAGGAGGGACAGAGGTGCACGCCATAGGACAGAATTTTCACTAGTATTTTTAGGGAGTTGGAATTCTAGCGGCTGTACTCCAACAGACAGAATCTATCTTTCCAAATGACAACGGTTGAAAAGATCAGGATGAAAGGGGCTTGGGGCAACGCCATTATCCATAAGCACAAAACGTTTGAGCCCATCTGGTCCGGATGATTTTCTGGTGCTAATAAGAAGCAGTTACTTTCAGAAGTCCAGTGGGGGTGCAAATTAGAAGTTTCTGATGTCGACTTCCTTTAGGAAGTACGGGAACCAAAGATCCTGTTTCCATCTTGGAAGACGCGTTAGGCCCGTCTATGCAAACAGTAGCAGGTTTG
This sequence comes from Fasciola hepatica, assembly GCA_948099385.1. Classification (NCBI taxonomy): domain Eukaryota; kingdom Metazoa; phylum Platyhelminthes; class Trematoda; order Plagiorchiida; family Fasciolidae; genus Fasciola; species Fasciola hepatica. Next base: position 14,267,715 of record CANUEZ040000182.1, read on the forward strand.
GATGCCAATGAGTAACCGTGTAGATCTTTCAACAGCTTCTATGTGTCGCCAAGAATTCTGTAGGCTAGAAGTGTACGCAAGTAGATGGATATGAAGCCGCGTTACTCACTCATGACTGATTTTGTTAGTATTTTAAGAGCTAGGGATTATGATGTTTTAACTGACATACCTCTTTGCGAAGAAAACGCATGGCATGGGGAAATGAAATAAGATCACAACCCGAAGAAAGACATTTTCACTAGCCAGTAAAGATTGAAGCCAAAAATTTCAAATAGCTGGTAAGAAGGTCCCTAGAGACCGGAAGCCCGTGTTCAGAATGCAGAGTATTCTGTCTGAGCAACCATTTCTTATGGTTTCAAAATGATTTGTTATTATCGCTTCCCTCCGGAATTGACCGGTGTCTTGATCCATCTCACTAACTCCAGTGAGATGAATTTTCTCCATTCAAATCATCTCACGTTGATAGTGAATAACACTGTGTCCATGTAGAAAGAAAGTCACTGTCACTAATCGTTGTAGAACACAAACCATTTGATTCCAACTTGTATCGCATAGCCTCTCCCCTGATTGATTGAATGATGCAAACAGCTACTACTGGACGAAACTCTGTTCGTGTCTTATCGATCCACTATCTTGTCACTGGCGAATCCGCTTGCTCAAGCATTTTCCTGAAATCGAGACACGGATTCGCTGAAATGCTCCTGCTTTCCATACGATAGGAATATAGCCCATTGGGTTCATAATAATGCGCCTCCATTGACGACAGTCGACCTATTCTAGCACTTACTTCTACTCCCCAACTCATGATATCTTTCCGGCTCGATTCGTGTAGAATTTCGAGTAGATTTTTGAAGAAGTATTGTATTGCATTTGAGCTTGAATTGATTGGTCATACACAAAGAGGGCTAATAAATTTCTTTCATCGATACAACCGATAGATATTTGCGTGTATCTTTATCTCCCTTTACGTATAGCCTGAAGCCTTCAGGGATCCAGTCTGCAGCACAAATTTAGCCTTTTCACTTCAGGCAACACAGACACGAGCAAAACAAGAGATCGTAGGATGAGGAATTCCAGAAAGACGTAGATGAAACTTCGTGGTGGGATTAGAATCGAGTGGGAGAGCAAATCGAATGATGGACTAACCAATTGGAGGTGTGAGTCTCTGGTGCACAGCATATTGTGATGACAAGTGCTCCAAGCAGACGATCCAAACTCGCCCTATTTCTTATATACATCATGGGTCGCTAATGGAACATACCTATTTTGAGTTGGCATAGATATCAATGGAGGGTCTCTGTGTTGGCGAACGCGTCATGGAAGGTAGCAGCTTTGGTCTAGATCAGTCGATGACAGACGATACGGCCCATGCGCCTTTTCTGAAAAACTCCTTCAGGTAAATGTGGTTCGACAGAAGAGCTTGGTTTCATTTGGGGTCGGGTCATATTCGCCACATCAGAGAACTGATCGCAGATTTATGTGGCCTTTTGAGGTGGAGGAGAAGGGCCAAAATGAGTACACACAACAATCTCGAGCACTCTATCTGAACGTCGGTGTCTAATTGACGCTATTCTCTGTTATTCGCACTATAGAAGGGAGTTCTAAATTGATTCCTCAAGGTGAGTCCATTCATCATCAATATAGTCGTCCACGGTAGGAGAGTGATTGTATTCTACCGCTGTTTTCCGTTGATTTGTGTTCTTCATCAGTCTACTTATGAGCAGCCTAATAACATTCAGAGATTTTGAATCATTTCTCATCTGTCTTTTGCATCGATATGGCTTTCAGGTTCGGCAATTTTTGTGGTGTATATTCTAAGCTTGGATTGTTGGATTGTTATTATCCGTAGAAGACGGACATTAACTAACAAGTAACCTTTTTTTAAATACCCCCCAACCCTGGTGGTCAAACTTCCAACACCAGTCGCGGTGCTCCCACACTACTGCATCACATCACAACACAAGACTGCCTGCACACGGACATATTGTCTAATTCATCCACCCAAGTCGACACGTGCTTATTCCGTTGCATTCTATGTACAAACTGCTTGTGCTTTCCATCGGTATCTTTCTCATATTTTCCATCCACAGCTTTTTATTATTCTGTGACATGACATGACATCTTGTTAGTCAGAAAGTTTCTTGATGCTGATTGTACCACGACCCCGTTGCGTACCCTTTCGCTCACTCACTGCCTCAAGGACCGTTATAATCCTTTGTTATTTCGATCTACCTAATTGTTCTACACTGCTGATCTTATTTGTTCACTTGGCTGTGAGTCATGTCTATTTGTTTCTTATGATTATTTTACTACGTAGAACCACGAATTTCATGAACTTACCATGGATACGGTTTTCAATTGGATACTGTTCTGCTGACCATTGCCTTTTACTGCTTCTATCGAGCGTACACACCGTTGAAACCTAGTTTCTGCCACATCGAAGCCTCAGTAATCAAGATAGTGTGTACCGTCAGCTAAATTTACCTTATCACTGCTTTGGCTTGATGCCCAAAGTAAAATAATGGAAATTCTGTAGAGTGCAGCTGTTTCATGATTCCGACTGTGAACGTCAGTTGTCAGAAGGTCAGTCTATTGACTCGAAGTTGAACTGAGGACTTCAGTCGTTAAAAGTGAAGATAAATCGGTGGGAGCCTGAAATGAAAACTGCAAGATTATTCAGAGGGTTCCAAAAGAAACTCGTGAAGAAGATCAGCATCTTACAAACAGAAGAGCTTTCAACAATGTCGGCGAAGCCCTCTCGAACACCTACACCACAGACCGTTTGAGAAGCTGGAAGGTGTTAGAACTACTTTCTGTCCCTCCCAACGTCAAATGATCACCTAGCGACCCGATATCTTTCGAAGAACTGGGATTTCGTGTTTTGGCCCCGAAACCATCAGTGACAGGCAACTTCTTGAAAATCGCTCAGTAGTTCGTAGCCTGCACGAGCCTTCCCGCCCGAAAATCAGTCATATTCTATGGCACTCCAATGAACTGCTTCCGGTTGATGCTCAGCTTCAAACGACGGTGACCAGATACACCTCAGACTCCGCCTGCCTATTGGATCACATAATTTCGGCATATGGAGGCGAAGCCACCGATTCAGTCCGAAGATGCTCAGTCTTCGAACTCACGAAAGGATACGAGGAAGCATTGTGAATCCTTAAAAGGTGTTTCGGTGAGCCACATGTAATGGCAAGTCAGTGCACCAGTTAAGTGACAGATGGACCACCCGTGAATTTCTCAGACTCCAAAGCTCTACTCCACTTAGCTGACGGAGTGACGCTGTGCACAGCCACCTTGGAAAGGATGAATTACCTATTGGACTCAAGTGCCTGTTGGACCCCTACAGCTGTTGTTCGACAGCTTCCTCATCATCTTCTGTCTGAGTGGTTTGAAAGGGCGTCTAGTTCTTTCAAAGCCGAGCATGAAACTACTTTCTATGGGTTGGTGAACTTCGTTTCAGACCAAGCTGACGTTGCTGTGACCAATCTTGTTTACCTATCAGACTAATATCATCGTGTCTACGTCCGGCCAGAATCCCAACGGCCAAAATTAGTCAATGCTCCCGAGATCGAGTAACCACAATAAAGTCAACGGAGGCTGAAGTAGTTAACTCCATTCTGAAAACTCCCTCAAATAGAATTTGTTCCACATGCAAAGGATCGCACTGTGTGGACCGGTATGTGGAATTCCGAAACCTATAGGTTATGGAGAGATATGATGCTCTGAAGAGGCTGAGATTATGTTTTTTGTGTTAAATGTCCAATCATTGAGTTAGAGACTGCCTTTCGCACAAGGCATGTGGCCTGAATGACTGCGAAAGCAAACAACACCCCATGCTGCTTGTGTCAAAATCTTCAAAACTCAAAAGCGATACCAATCCATCCAAAGAACACACTGCGTCAACTAGTCACGTAAACTCATTCATTCAGCAAACGTTTTTTGCCATATTACCAGTCCGACTCCGAGGTTCTTTAGGAAAGTTCACCGTCAGTGGCTTCCTCGACAGCTGTTCAAATTCGGAGTTTATAGAAGCCTCTCTCATGAAAAAATTGGAGCGCCTGACTGTCCAGACTGCCCCTGGTGACTGCGTGACTAAAAGTGTTACCGTTTCTCTAACGGTAACCTCACTGGACGGACAAGAGAGGACCCACCTAGCCTGGGCAGTCGAAACCCTGCCGAAGCTAAAGCCGTTTACTAAAAGTGAAACTTATTCGAGTAGGACCATTTGGAAGTGCTTCTCTTAGACATAAACGCATCTAACATCTGCATACTAATGGTGGCCAATATACCTTAGATTTGGAACAACGAACTGGAGGTTCCGATGACGTTTACCTTTTCGAGAGTACCACTCGGATGGGTGACACTGGGGCCAATTTTACGAAAACGTCAGAACAAACCGAGAGCCCATGTGCATCACGTCATAGCCACGGTATAGGGCGAACCCCTGAGAGTTTTGCTCAATCTCCAACTTATAGAAGCGGCCTGTACCAAGAGGAGCATGTTGGAGGGTGACAAATTGGCTCTACGTTATGTAACAGGGTAGGATAGATGGCAGCTGTGAAAAAACCGTGCCGTGGGAACCCAAGGGTCCACGCCTCCTGGATAGCAAAAATATAGCCCTGAAAAAATGACTGCTCCTCAGGATAAGTTTTGAAAACAACCAACGCGTGAAGTAAAGTTATTCTGAAACGATCAGCCGAATCGTCACGAAAGGTTATGCTGAGATGGTGCCCAAGACTGAGCGAAACGTAGCAGGCCCCCATGTGTGGTACCATCAGCTTCGAGGAGTATAAAGCACAAAGATCAAACAAAGATTAGAGTCCTATCCTACTGTACTGCTGATCCTAATAAAACGTCACTGAACAAACAAATACTGACAGCACCAAACCTTGTCAATGGTCAGAGCTGAGAGCTGCTGAGGTTCCGCCAGTACAGGTACACTGGTAGCCGGTATTCAAGCTAGGCTTCACAGGCAAAGGCTTCATCAGACGACTGCGACAATCTGAGGTTTCTCCGATGGCTCGAAGGTAAAGCAACCAAAAAACCAAAGGCATATCTTTTGATGTCTCATCCATTTAGGGCCACCTCGTGGCCATCACGCTGCAGCTTAGCCACGCTGAACGCTGCTGTTTGCAATATGACTGAATACTGCACCGGAATGACTGAACCGGCAAAAAGAGTATTCTATACAGATAACTGCCTGTTTAGTGTGTCCACTACGGAAGACCTTATTAGAATAGGTATGATTCTATGTCACATCTTGTTATTCGGTGCATACAACCTCAAAAAGTGTTTTTCAGCAATGTACCACATGCAGTGGCAAACTTTACGAAGGCCGAAACATAATCACTTTATCTGGATCAGCAACCAGTAGAGTTAAACCGCACCCTCTGGGTGGAACGGGAAAGCAATCCTGATTGTTTCATTTACCAAGCTTCAAAGGATGAGGACAAGCCAACGCGAAGATGTCTGTTAACTTGCTTTGCTCCTCCGTTTGACCCGTTGGGACTAGTAGCCCTGAGCCTCCTTCCACTTAACATTTTGCTTCATGACTAATGCTGAAGGAGGGCTTGCTCAGAAGAAGAAATATCCAATGAAGAACGTTCCCATTCAGATACTAGTCTGCAAGAGATTCAAGCTGTGAGGACCCTCAGGATTCCAAAGTGTTTTCGAACCAACGATAATGGGAAATATTGCGGAACATGGAAGCACACATTTAGCGACGACTCCGTAAAGGGCTGTGGAGCCATTGTCTATCTACTTTCTACCAAGAATGATAGGGAAGCAAAGTGCCCACCAGAGCTAGCTCAGTAACGTGTGGCTCGGCTAAAGAAAAGGACAGTTGTGAGGTTGGAGCTCGAAGCGGCCGTTGTCTTAGTAAAGTTGGTCTCTTTTGCCAGAGATGAAATGTCCTTTCAAATCGATTCAACCACGTTTTGGACAGGCTCACATATAGTTGTTCATTTATTAGGAATAAGAATTTTCGCATATAAAAATTATGTATCTAACCGCCTGTCGATGATTCACGAGTTCTGTGACCCTAATTATTGGTCATACATAGATTTCAAAAATAATTCAGCTGATTTTGTCTCAAAAGGAAATTGTTGCAGGAGAGGGCTAGAAGCTTTCTGGTTCGGAGGACCAGATTTTCCTAACAAGAGTCCTGCTGAAGGACCAGAGCAACATACGGATGCTACCACGGCTCAGCCCAAAGTTGAGCAAGAAGTAAACAGTATTTCTACGAAAGCACTAGTCAGGCGGGGTTGGACACAAAGACCGCATAACACCAAATCATGACCAACTATTCTGGGAAAAACTGCACAGCTGCACAGGTTACCCTAGTGACTAATCATTCCGCCGTTAAAGATCTTTCTGGAGAATCATGCATTCAAACAGTGCAAAAACATTAAATTCGTATGCTACAGATAGAGCCCTAGTAACTACCAGATCGAGGACTAAGTAACTGACACAGCCTATACAGTTACGGTTTCTCCAATCGTCTGTTTAAAAACAAGGCGTCTTTGCGGATCTGCTTCGGGCCTCATCTTGTATTAGGGCTTTTCACTGTGACTTGAAATGAGAAACATGTCTTGGCATGTTCAAAAATACTTCTCATGATAAAAAACCTAAACGAAACGACCAACGGAATGACCTGACCTTTTGAAAATCCCATATCTGGGCTATGAACACCAAACGACAAACATGTTATTTAACACTGATTACATATATTCTCTTTGAAATTGAAAATTCTAGCACCTAGAACAGTAATGACTTCTAACCAAATGAAAATACACACAGAAACGGATAACCCACCGTTGTTCTCTGCCACTTTCGGTTGTTGAATCAGTCCTATTGATTTTTGTCATATTTTGGAGAATGATGAGAAAAGAAATAATTATTTTGTCCAAAAATATCACTTGTGTGCAACGAAAATAATGACATGAAATGATTGTTCATTCGAGCATCTACAGCACAAAATAAGAGAGCATTGTGAATTCATATTACTCCGGTAGGTAATAGGTAACTAGCGTTTTTGAAAAGTTGAGTCAATGTGAACGGTAAGAAGGAGATTTACTGCGATAAGACTCAAACTCACTCGTGGATGCCACCCTTACTCCACTACCGCGTATCAGCCGCGAAGTCACTCCTTAGAGTGTCGAACATTTCGCAAATAGTAACTCGTGCTTTTCACCCGTTCAAATAGCACTAGAAATGGACATCCGCCGTCATGGTTAATTCATTCTCTGAGGATGTCTACAGCTATAGGCCACCATACATGTGACAAGTACTGACTTTCCTCATCACGTTAACTTGCACTGATTTTTGTCTATCAATGAAAGAGCTATATAAGTGAATTGCATTTATCTTGTGCTGAATGAAATAAGAAAATCAATATACCGACGACAGTGACTGTGTCTAATCATTCTGTGTACGTGCCCACCAATTGCTCATCCTGATAAACAGTCATATTGGACTGAAAATGCAGTAACTAAGTTTTCAATGAGTTTTCCGTTCGATTTCAGAACAGAGCGCAACTGTTAGTTGCGGCATCCATTGATCAGCAGATCGTATATCATGACTGATCAGTGAGACATACGGACGGTTAACCGATGAGCTGCGCCTTGTGAGAGCAGAACAAACTATTTTGATCGGTTCTCAAACTGAACTAATGATTTTCGAAATCCATGTGATGGTTTTTCATTTCAGTCTAAATATGGCATATTCCAAACGAACATGATTGTGAATAACAAGATTTATAGTGGAGGATAAAATTTATATAACTCCTCATCACCAATGTAGATTTCCTCCAAGAGAAGCAATGAACTAAAGCTGAGGATCGTGGCGGCGGAATCAAAGATGAAACAGTACTGTGGAATAGTCTAGAAACCTGATCTTATGTGAAAGTCCGTTTAGCCAGTTGATGACAATGAAGTAGTGAATGATTTCATCCATCTTGCGAGTGCGAAGTCAATAAGAACATTTTACATTCCGTGACAGGGATCAGACAAGGTTATAAATTACCTTTTATTTTTTCCAAAATATCTGTAACGGAACAGTAGATCTTAGACGATTAGTTCGGAACTTTTACGCCAATAACAGAATGTCTATCTCGATGGGCGGGCATAGGTAGAGTATTTTCTTAACATCAAACACAGAGTGCAGCAATTATCACTGTATGAGTGTGACTATCGGCAACTTGCACTAGTTCGTAACACTCGTCACTGCTAACCACATGTTCCGATCAGATGCGAACAACGCTTCAACGACAGTGGTTGTCATACACAGAAAGCCATCTATCTTGCTCAAAGCAACGAGGTCAGGTCACGCAATTATAAACTGAAGTGCTACGAACTGCGGCCTTGTAAATCAAACCCTAAATGTTGAACCCGATACTATAGAGTAGTCATACATGTGTCTTAGGTTGACGAAGACTACTTCAGCTTCTGATGTTTTATCATGTTACCCATTTCAACACGGCCTCCATCTGTAACATAGCACTTGAGGCACCAAAATTTGTCGACTGCTTCTAACTAGTCAGCAAGGAGCATGAATGGAGCCATAAACACTCACAAATTTTGAAAAAGTAATTTCCACTTGGAAGTCGTATGATGTGTAGACGCCTTTATTGCCAAGCGAACTAATAACTGTTGCATTGCTTGTGTTTTATCACCCAGCATATCGACGTCAACGGGTAATTTGAAATCCAGACATGCTTTCCATTGAGGGAGTTCTTGTTATCATTCTTATACCTCCACCCGCTTTCTGGTGAGCTACACTTTCATTTCCAATAGCCATTCAATCAGACAAAGCCCACTTTTGACAGTCAGATCATGTAGATACAATGGAATAATTTTGTGATTGGTTTATGCTCTATCTTCCAATAATTGCATGTACCCTTTTGTATATACATCAATTTGCATCAACCTGATCTGAGAGAATACGTTTCCGTGTTTCATTTTTGTATTTGTCGTTTCCTAGTGCTCGTAATTCGGGCACTAGCCCTACCATTACTCACGGTTGTGCGGGTTTTTGCAGTTTTCCCATTAGGTCTCACTGTATGGAGTCAATAACCACTGAAGATTTGAATCTGCACAGTAATCCACCCAACGTCGAAGATTTCATCGAACTTCTCGTGCCCTGGTTTAGTGTTCGGATAGGAGCTGTAAGTGATCAGTCGGTCTAATTTCTGACTGCGGGAGACTGCGGTTTGTATTCGTTGTTGAAAAACTTGGCGCATCCTGTTGCACCCGGAAAAATGCCGTGCGAACAGCTGAAGATAACCTTGCCGAAAAATGACTACCAGTTTGGGGTCCACGCGACCCGCCTACTAGAAAACTGGAGACAATAAGTGATATGCCTAGGAGTCGTCGTCAGTGACGTAGCTTCTTCAGAACTCTTTCCGTCTTCGTGATTTCCGCTTATTGCTTTTATTTTCTGATATATTTTTCACTTCATGCTACTATTCTTTTATCCCTTATTCGAGGACGTCGGAGGGTAGCAACCGAAACCAGGACACAAAATAGCGAGGTTAATGATTGAATAAATGGAAGCTGAAACAAGCAGGTAGAGAAACTGGTCACATACGAAAAGTACACTATGGATTCAAGAGCAATACGGAGGAAAGAAGCCTATTTACAAATTGAAAACTGCAGGGCAGAACTATTAGTTTCTGTGCAAACAGCTGTCCTTCCAATGTGGATTTTGACAAGAGTTCATTATGGATACCTATAGTTGTGAGTCCATCACTCCGGAGCTGTTGAAAGTGATTTGTCCCAAGGCATCAATGAAACCCACAGAAATAAGAATCCAGGTGGTAATCGGTCATAACCTCATGTTGTTGGATGAAACGATGATAATGGTACAATCCAAGCTGCAGACATATGTTCCACTCTGCTTCCTGATTTCAGCTCATGACCCTTTCATTCTTGGATCGATTGCATTACGAGCTTTGAATCAGGTGCTTTCATTTTATACAACAATATCCACTCCCACTGAAGCACTGGTTTTTCAGCAACGAGTGAAAAAATGTTCCAACAATTTTGGCGGAAAGTTGGTGAAGCTGGAAAAATTGAAAGTTTATGGTAGCCAGGTGTTCACCCAAAGAAGAGTGCAATTTTACGGTCGAAGATGTGTTCTGAAAACACTGAAGCAAATGAAGCAGAATAGTGTGGTCATTCTGATCAACTCATCCGCTTGGGCCACTCCGATAGTTATGGCAATGAAAAGCGACGAGAAAACGCCAGGTGTTTGTGGAGACTATAGATTTACTTTGAATCCATGATCACTTAGGTTTGCGACGACTGCTATGGAGCCTTGCTTTGCAGTACATGCTTTTTGAACCGTGATCTAGATGACACGTACCTACAACCTTCACAGCTCCCAGAACCAAGGTTATTTACCACCATCAATACCCCTTGGGGCATGTTCCAGTACAATTTTCTACCCTTTGATTTGTGCATCTCATTGTGAGGATAGTTGCAGACACGAACAAACAAGTCCTTGTTCGATGGTTAGACAGCGTGATTTCATTTGTCCGGAATCAGGGACAAGGTTGTATTCCGAGAATCAGGTCGATGATTGGGTAGGCAGACATTGCGTCATCACTCGTTCGAAATCGAGGGGAAGACTACGCCAAACGAAGTCGAGTGACAGAATAGGCAGGGACCAACTTCTGATTGAACAGACCGGATCCGAACCAGCCAGTCGGTTAGCAACTAGATCAGCCAGCCTGGAGAGGCGCTCGCTGATGACAGCTGAGCCAATAAGCTTGCAGACAAGGACTTAGTTACGGCCGTCGCAGATATCTTATAAGCGGTCTATTTTGTACCAATAAATTGAGGTGGTTCGTGGACACGACAGACTGTTCACTAAAGCTAGTGGGACGGTATAAAACAATGAACATAGCTTGAAGAAAGAGATTTGTTGCCAAGAATGTTCTAATCAAACCTTCGAAGTGCAAGTCAGTGTCCGGGAATCGACTTCCTTTCGTTTCACAATGAACGCCAGTGGGTACAAGCCGTATACTGATGGCTTCATGCCTATAGCTAAAGTGAAGTCACCAACGAATCAAGTATACTCGAGATCAGTCCCTGGTTGTTTGTAATACCATCCCAGATTCACAGCGAATTTCGCAAAGAGTGAGCAGCCGCTTTTCCCCTTCCAGTCATTTAATAAGTGGCAGTGGACTGACGTGTTGCAGAAAGTCTTGCAGTATCTCATCAATACCATAGATGAAAGTCCATCTTTAGCTCCATTTGCAACATCTAAATTAGCATTTCTAAACACCGATGCACATGAGATTGGAATCACAGCCAAGCTTGAACAAGATGGAAGCCCGATCATCAGTATTTCACAACTTCTGAATGCTGCTGAGAGGGGATAAACATGAACAATCATCGAAGCGCTGGCTGTATTTTGGGCATGATGACGTCTTCATGCAAATATGTTTGAGCTAGAGTTCACAATTTCCACGGACCACCAAGCGCCGTGATTTCTGTGGAACCGGAATGAGTCCTTTGGCAAGTCCACAGTCGCCATGATACAACAATGGAATATTGCCTTTGTTGCGTATTATTAGGACATCTTATATGGGCCTGGTAATGTAATCGCGCTAGTTGATTTTCCGTCGAGATGCTTACCATTCGCTGCAGCTGAACAGTGTAATTTCATATCATCGATCTCTCCTGTTTCGAGGGAGTAGCTAGCCAACAGCATCTAAAGATACTGCGCTTCGGTAATTTGTGCTTTCTAGAAGGGCTGAAAACCAGAGCTGAAACAAAAGTAGCCAAGCTTTTCTTGTAGTGACCCGTTAGACATACTTCCTACCCTTCGTAAAACGATTCTAGGCGATCTAGAAGATCATTCGGGCGTGGAGAAGTTTAAGTCCTTCGCCCATCAAACGTGTTGGTGGCTTGAGGTGGATGCGAAAGTATGTGCAACAGCCGAAAACTGTGATGTGTGGCTACGCAAAGCCAAGTCGAAACCTAACAACTGGAACACGTAGCCTGACAGCTACATTACATGGCAACAAGTAAACGCCGATTTCTGTGACACACTCTTGAACAGATAAGAGACTGTCGTATTGATCGACTAGTACTTAAGGAGGCTGAGGAACTTTTAATATCTACGCTAATGGCGTCTTTTGTAACCCAATCTCTGTGATAGTGCTTCAGCCAGGAAGGCACCCCACAAGTATTAGTCACCGAGAGCGGTTAAAAGCTCTGCGGATTTGCGTTGAAATGTCGACTGGATAGCATTGGCTGTCGGCGTCTTAAAAAAACACATGGTCACTTGTGTTCTAACGGTGCAGTAGAGTACTATAGCATCAGTCAGTCCGAAAACACTGGTGCTATTGAAGATTTTCCTGGAAACTTACTGTAACAGTCTTGTATTGCAGTAAATTTGGCCACAAAAGAAACTCCATCCATGCTGCACAAGTCCAGAAGTCTCAGATCGTCCATGAGATTCTTAGATTCCAGTGATGTAACAAACTGCAAAGGCAACTGTCTTCGACCAGTCAACGGAGCCATTATAAGACAACTTGGTCAATGCGTGGCCGAGAACACGGACCTGAATGACCAACCATACACTGACATCACCGGAGTCAACTTCGCTCAGCAGAAACAAACGGAAGCAAAACGAAAACCGTAGTCAAGAAAGCTGGTCATACTCATCCAGTCAAGGACAAAACAGCCGAGAAAGGCAACTAAGTACTACTGTAACAGGAAATGCTGGGGCGAAGGAATGGCGTGAACATCAAGGCGAACGAACGAACCAAACGAGGGCCACAGACAAAAGAACAGGTGGCGAATATGTCGGGGGCGTCCCGAAGCAGGCAAAAAGAAGCATACAGACGACCAGAGAAGAAGCAGCGGGATCTCCGGCAACCAGCAAGATAGCCTAGGTGAAGGGCTGCCGATCGAGCAGTCAACCGAAGGGAAATGACGGGCAAGAGAAGCAAGCCATCGGCCACAGGCAAATGGACAGAATGCAGCCGAAGCGCTCAAGCAGCGGCAATAGCAACCTTGGTGCCGCACAGTCTGGAAAAAGACCTATATAAGCGACTGTATATGTGCCACGAGTTGACTTGTGTGACCGTGGGAATACAAGTATCCTGCCGTGTGTTGTCATCCTTGTTACACTACCACCCCAGTTAGAAGGTAAGTGAGTCAAGAAAATCCAACAGACGAGTAACTACTAAAGAAAGAGGGTTTCACTGATTCAAAGGTTTCCACACGAGCTCTGATGTGTTATACTTTCATTTCCAATACCCATCCAATCAGACAAAGTCCACATTTGAATGTCAGATCATGTAGATATAATGGAATAATTTTGTGATTGGTTTGTGCTCTATCTTCCAATAAGTGCACATACCCTTTTGTATATACATCAATTTGCATCAACCAGATCTGAGAGAATACTTTTCCGTGTTTCATTTTTGTATTTGTCGTTTCCTAGTGCTCGTAATTCGGGCACTAGCCCTACCATTACTCACGGTGGTGCGGATAGGTACAGCTCTTACAAATCACTAGCACCGTTTATTCGATCACACAAATATTCTGTAGAACATCTTTTAAGGAAAAAAGGAAATAAAAGGCATGTCGAACAACTACTAGAGTCGGCAAACGCAGCCAAACTCAGACAACATTCCCTATTCGGTATTGAGTTGTGACGGCACAGATAATTCAGGACTGACATTTACTTCTCAGCTACTCCGTTTCTTAGTAAGATCTCCCAAGGAACAGTCCGACAGACAAAGTCGGAGGTAGCATGAATGTCTCCTATTACATTGATTCTTGGTCTCTGAGAGATATAATGGTCCTCTAGCAGACGTTGGATGGATGCGTTCACGACCGGCATAAAATGCTACCTACTGCTCACGGATCTGCTCTTCATGTATGTCGCGTAAACTGAAAACTGTTAAAGGCGTTCACAACTTCACCGCTTTTGATAGCAGGCGCAATCACTACGCAATCCATTTTGAATATGTAAACATTGATCGATACCCTCGAGTGAAAGGGACAACACAAAAATTGTTCATCTCTAGCAACCGCACAAAAGTTACCTATAAAGACATATTCCTCCAAATTTAAAGATAGCTAGGGATGGCCAACAGAGTTGGGCGCTGTCTAATATCCTAAGTTCTCACTGGTCTTCCGGATCACCACCTCACTTGGCGGGTGCGTGGAAACAGATCATGGGATGTGTGCTAGAAGAGAGAATCTGGCGTACAATTTCAGCTGACATTTGTCTCGAAATATTTCGGCTAGCATTTGAGATTATGACGTTGGTTGAAGATTGGTAAAACCCCAGCTTCAAGCATCGTTAAGCTCACGCATACTAATTTTCTGCTTGTAACTCGAATAAGATCGTACAGTTTGTGAGAGATCCTTATGGCGACAGTATGCCACATACCTGAGGCAAATTGAGGCACTAGAATTTCCGACATCTGCTTGGATAGTCCTTAACTTTATAACGTATTACCAAAGTCACCTTAATATGCTCGCTTCCCTCCGGAATTGACCGGTGTCTTGATCCATCTCACTAACTCCAGTGAGATGAATTTTCTTCATCCAAATCATCTCCCTTTGATAGTGAAGAACACTGTGCTCATGCAGAAAGAAAGTCACTGTCACTAATCGTTGCATAACAAAAACTATTTGATTCCAAATTGTATCGCGTAGCCTCTCCTCTGATTTATTGAATAATGCGACTAGCTACCGCTGGGCAGAAATCTGTTCGTGTCCTATCAATCCACTATTTTGTCACTTGCGAATCCGCTTCCTCAGGCATTTCCCTGAAGTCGAGACAGGGATTCGCCGAAATGTTGACAGCTACCGAGATATGGCCTTCTATCGACCACGAGCAGATACTTCACCCTGACAAGCAATTTGCTTCAGCAAGGTGCAAAGATTCTGCGAATATAGAGGGTTTAAGTACGAGATGCTAAGGGGGAAACTCAGTAGACTAGTGAAAAACAGAACACCCTTGATCAGTGATCAGTGTTTGTCCATCTCATCACGTGATATTCCTTTTAGGTTCTCAGTCGGCAAGCATATGGAGATTGAAAAGCTATTAGGTTCAGACAGCCTGTTACATTTTGACCGTCCTTGTGGCATGCTTTTGGCCAGCCTGCGGAAACATATTGGTAGCACGATATAAACCAGTTCAGTGCTCAAATAAGATCGGCAATCTTGTACGCAATCATGTTATCTGTGGCCCATTTCTATGTGATCGATCTGTGCCCACGGACAACTTGCCGATGGCGAGAGCCAGGAGCTCACAGGCTACATGAGTTTCTGACCATCTTACAGGAGAAGAACAGGTACCCTTCAGAAAGGGGCAAAATTATTCCTGTTTTCCATACGATAGGAATAAAGCCCATTAGGTTCACAATAATGCGCCCCCATTGATGACAGTCGACCTATTCTAGCACTTACTTCTACTCCCCAACTCATGATATCTTCCCGGCTCGATTCGTGTAGAAGTTCGAGCAGATTTTTGAAGAAGTAATATTGTATTGCATTTGAGCTTGAATTGATGGGTCATACACAAAGAGGGCTAATAAATTTCTTTCATCAATACAATCGATAGATATTTGCGTGTATCTTTATCTCCCTTTACGTATAGCCTGAAGCCTTCAGGGATCCAGTCTGCAGCACAAATTTAGCCTTTTCACTTCAGGCAACACAGACACGAGCAAAACAAGAGATCGTAGGATGAGGAATTCCAGAAAGACGTAGATGAAACTTCGTGGTGGGATTAGAAACGAGTGGGAGAGCCAATCGAATGATGGACTAACCAATTTGAGGTGTGAGTCTCTGGTGCACAGCATATTGTGATGACAAGTGCTCCAAGCAGACGATCCAAACTCGCCCTATTTCTTATATACATCATGGGTCGCACATGGAACATACCTATTTTGAGTGGGCATAGATATCAATGGAGGGCCTCTGTGTTGGCAAACGCGTCATGGAAGACACCAGCTTTGGTCTAGATCAGTCGATGACAGACGATACGGCCCATGCGCCTTTTCTGAAAAACTCCTTCAGGTAAATGTGGTTCGACAGAAGAGCTTGGTTTCATTTGGGGTCGGGTCATATTCGCCACATCAGAGAACTGATCGCGGATTTATGTGGCTTTTTGAGGTGGAGGAGAAGGGCCGAAATGAGTACACACAACAATCTCGAGCACTCTATCTGAACGTTCGAGATGTACTTGACTCTATTCTCTGTTATTCGCACTATAGAAGGGAGTTCTAAATTGATTCCGCGGAGGAATCCATTCATCGTCAAAAGAGTATTCATTATTGCAGAGTGACGTTAGCTGTAACTGTCTGCTGAAATACAAAGAGTCTCTCCGGATCTGCCTCGGGCCTCTTCGTGCATTGTGTCATTTCACTGTGACTTAAAATGAGAACCGTGTCTTGGCATGTTCAAAAATATTTTTGATGAAGGAAACCTAAACAAAACGACCAACGGAATGACCTGACCTTTGGAAAATCCCATATCTGGGCTATAAACACCAAACGGCAAACATGTTGTTTAACACTGATTACATATATTCTCTTTGAAATTGAAAATTCTAGCACCTAGAACAGTAATGACTTCTAACCAAATGAAATTACACACAGAAACGGATAACCCACCGGTGTTCTCTGCCACTTTCGGTTGTTGAATCAGTCCTATTGATTTTTGTCATATTTTGGAAAATGATGAGAAAAGAAATAATTATTTTGTCCAAAAATATCACTTGTGTGCAACAAAAATAATGTCATGAAATGATTGTTCATTCGAGCATCTACAGCACAAAATAAGAGAGCATTGCGATTTCATATTATTCCGGTAGGAAATAGGTAACTAGCGTTTTTGAAAAGTTGAGTCAATGTGAACGGTAAGAAGGAGATTTACTGCGATAGGACTCAAACTCACTCGTGGATGCCACCCTAACTCCACTACCGCGTATCAGCCGCGAAGTCACTCGTTAGATATTCGTTAATGTCACAAATTATGGTTCATGCTTTTTTCCCGTGGAAGCAGAAGAAATGACTCCGATCGGTTCCCACGCTAATTTGATGTTTTGCAAAATTCGTGATAGTTGTTCATCCTAGGTCTAATATGGCATGTTCTAACGGAACATAATTTTTGATATCGAGATTTATAATGGAGAATACAGTTTTGTTATTCACCATCATCATGATAGATTCACGTCGATAGACGCAATCACTTGTGGCTATTGATTTTGGAGAAATTGACCAGTAGAGAACACTGTGGGTCAATGTAGCAATTTCATCTAATGTAAAGGTCTGTTTCACCAGTTGATGACAGTAATATAATAGATGATTTCACTCCCCTTACAATTGCGAAATAATAAGAATATTTTCTATTTCATGTCAGGGAACAGACAAGGTATTAACTTACTACTCAGTTGTTCCATTATGTTTCCTATATTTGAAAAAATAATGTTGTTCATATATTCCTCTCCTTTTCAGTTTTCTCTTTTGACAAGTTATTGACAAGTAAGCGATCAATTCACAGATATATATATATATATATATATATATATGTTGATACTGATATTGATATAAAAATTTATATATATATATTAGAATAGCACACATTTCCAGGGTAAAACTGACCGAAATTCAAGAAACTTTAATAGCATGAAATCAGTTTTTCCCTATTTTTGAATCTGAAAAGCCTAATAACCAAACTCATTTGAACTGTCTTCAAGCCGGCAACATTCACCCCCCAGTAACTGCTGTATTTTTGGCCAAATAGTCAATTAACCAGCATACATACACACACAGGCACAGACACTCTGCACCATATGACTTTGTAGTGCTCCTTCTTTTAAAGCTAACCTCGGTTCGGCCATCATAGATTCGTGTGACTGCGTTCATTACACATGATTCGCTTTTCTCTTTCTCTGAGTTTACAGAATTTTCGGCTCGTGTTTGATTTTTGACTGCATGTTCAAGTCCCGTCCGGCCAGTCTGCCTTGCTCGGTAGTACTAGTTGACGCCTGTGTTCCGGCCATTAGGTCCAGTACGTTTTACCCTTGGAATTGTTTACAATTGTTAGTCCTCATGTCTTCTGTGGAACAGAGTGATCTTTAAATTCTCCCGGCTAGATGCTTTAGGTTTTGTATTTTTTCTGTTCGTTTTCACGTCAGCCCAGATTCAGTTCACATTTTGTTACTTCCGTCGTCATATTTTTGTATGGGTTGACAATTTTACGGTTTTTGTGCCTTTGGATGCTTGCTTCCATTGCTCGAGTTGCATCGTTCACCTCGACCTCCAACATTTCATGACCGTCAATTTATCATTCAGTGCCAATCTGGTGCAAGAATAATAAGCTAAAGTTGTTCTGTGAAAAGAATTCATCAGGTTTAAATAGAATAACTTTAAATTGGGTAAATACAATACAATTCTAGATTGTCTTGCTCCGGTCCATTCTAGCGTTGTCTTACTGCCACTGCTCACAAACAGTAGACACGGTTAAAGTGAATCACTTTGTGTTTCACTAGCACATCGCATGGGCTCCTCTACTGGTCAGTGAGTTTTGTACAAGATCGCGTGGAATATCTAAATTGGGAAATGATTTATACACTCAGCTATGCAGAAGAAACCAATTTTATCATGATTCCTTCCGGCTTTTCTAGAAGAATTCAGAGTTATTTGTGACAAGCCAAGGTGGCTTTTTGATTCCGTGGTGCTCCATCAGTAGCTCGTTCCGCTATTAGAGGATTTGTTACCACGCAAATTTATGCAAACAGACTCACCAGTTGGTTGCGTCGGTTCTGGGCTTCCACCAGATTGTGCAGCTGGAGAGTGGAACGGTCATAATTTTGTTACCTTTTTAGCAGTAATGAATTATCGGTATAAGAATACTAGGTCATGTCTTTTGAGGGTTCCCACTGGAACTAACGTGCAGTTCAACAGATCTTTTTTTTAATATGAATGCTCTTTCGGAGGTCACCCAGAAACACCACGAAAAGAGTGACTGATTTCTAACCAGAAGATGAAACCACTGATAAAACACACAGAAAAAGTTGAGCGAAAGCATTCAGATCACGAATCCGTGGTTACATTTACATTCACCCAACTAAGTTGCACAACATACTTTCCACAAATAGGTGTTCATTTACCTGGATCGGAAGCTGCAAATACCCCTTCATAATTCTGACCACTTGGTGCCAATGTATTGGCTAGGCTGTAATCCGCTATACTGTTTTTCGACTCATGTAACTGTTGGCATCTTTCGATGTACCTATTGGGTTCCGGCTGATGGAGTTTCTCCCGTTGTTTTTCAGGCTGGAGGCGCCCCACCCCCGTCTCGGCAGAATATCACTGGTCCTTGTATTTCACACTACTAGCAACGTCATTTTCCTTGGTCTTTATTGGCACTCCAGAGTTTACTGTACGGCGATTTATTTCTCGGGAAGCACAAACGAAAGTTGTTGTGTACCAGTGACAACGTAGTTCAGTTCATCCATTTTTGGATACTACACTTGTCGAATGAGAAAAAATATGGTTGTACTGAACCAGGAATTAGCTAGCACAACAGCCGCTTACCCTTGTTTATTTTTCAGAAAACTGGTTTATAGTTTTGATGTGAACCAATGAATTCGCTTCAATATAAACCTGCTGTTAGTTCAGAACATATCAGTTTGAATGTATTCTTCAAAAGATATTGCCCCATCCTACGTGTCTTCTGCGGGAGCAATAATATTCCATTAGTCAATCAAAGTTGTATATTAACATAAATTTCGAACTACTAGGCAAGCAATCACACAAACAGAACAAAGCTTTAGAAGAAAACATCATTTGAAATGGATTACAAATTATCTAATCAAAGTGTTCTGCACAGAAAGAGAGAACCGGGTGTATTTTACTTGCAGAGGTGTCACTTGCTTACTTCCGGTAGCATGTGTGTGTAAGTGAATGGTGCGGTAATTAGGCAACAGGTTGTCTCATTTTTCAGTTTTTCTCCCAAACATGATACGTAGACCTGAGCAGGTTTGAATTCCGAGTCCATGATCTCTAAAACGTGCCCTTATTAATTAGTAACTAATTTAACTTTCAGACAAGAAGACAATAACATCTCGGTGTTTGCGAGGCTTCAGAACTTTTTGCCATTTGCTAAGTTAGAGTTGGAAAATTGATTTTTCTATTGTTGTGATCGTCAACCCCACGAAGGATGATGCACCTACTCATCGATCGCTCTATAATCGGTACTATTTGTTTTCACTCGCGCAGCCTTCTTCAAAAGTGAACAAAGTTTGAACCAAATTATTGATTGACTTCAAACTTGACAGACACTCTCTTTTACTTGTTTGACCTCTCACTGATTGCTTTTTATTAACCACAAGTCACAATAAAAATAGTGAAGCTGCATGGCACCCAGAAACTATTTCAGGGGACACGATCTAAACATGGCTTTAAGAATTTAATTTTGAGATCATTGAAAATTACTTTCCAGGTGACTTGATTTATTAACCTTAAACATCCAAGGGCCAAATTCTGATGAAATAAACCGGGGAGTTATTCTGCATTTTTTTTGAATTAATCATTCTTCCGGCAGTTGCTTTCTCGTGAGCAGAATGCCGCGGTTCACTCACCCATAAATTCTTTGACAAGTTCCTCTGAAAAATCCAATAAAAATTTGCTTCAGATCATTTTGTTTTTTTTTTTCTACTAAACTACTCGCACATTCGAAATATTTTGGGGCAATAATTCTAGTTAGAAAGATTTCAAAATCAACCCCGTATGAATTATCACGGGCTAGACGATTTAAGCATACCGGAGGTTTCGTACCAGTAGCTTAGAAGAGCAGCACCATTGAAATGATATTTCATTCAACCAGTTGGTCACGCACCAAGGAAACCGATGGAATTTCTGGCCCTTTCATGGACATTTTTATATTATGATCATTTGTCCAGATGGACTGGCCAACTAATTTGATTAACTTCGAAGCTGAGGTTTAGGATATGCGATTTCACTTGTTTGTTATATTTTAAAGCTAAAATCTTTCACTGGACGACGTGGTTTCTTACGCTCTGGTTTAAGAAAATCTGCTTCGGTATGCCGGTTTCAATACTGTGCATAAGGTTCAGGTTACATGGGGAGCGACCTTGTTGTTCAAACAAGGTAACAATCGCGTAATCCTACCCAAAAACAAACCTCAGTTTTGCTGTTTCGTGAACTTGCTTAGACGGTGTCCAAACAGTAGTCTAGTACCAAAACAGTCGGCCAAATCGTCAGTATGATCGAATGTCAAACCCTTGATCATGACGTAATACAATCTGCCAGTCGGGTTAAGCCCTGAATAACACTCCAAAGGATAGCGTTCAATCAATGGAATTACCCGTGTTAACAACATCACGTAAAGCTTCGTCCCATGGAAAGTTTTTCTTTCTGGTTGCAACTTATCATGCACGGAGGCAGTGCGTCATTCTGTAACAGAGCTTCAATTTTCAATATTATCTTAGATTTAAACGTGAAACTTTGAGATCTCAACTCATCTATGATATGTTTAAAAAATAACCCTTTGCATCATATATAAGTCCAAATCGGCGAAACAATTGTTTTCAGTAATTCATTCTAAAGCTTTTTATAGATTGCGTAGACATTAGGCAAAAGATCATGAACATAGACATGGAAGCTGCTTTCAAAGTTCTTTAGTGTGCCCCCCAAACAAATGCAAAGGTGTTCAGTTGCGCACTCTAGCGATAGCCGAGGCAATCGGAATAAGGAAGTTGACCCCTGACCTGTGCGCCCAAAAGCGTTTGGTCCCGGCACTCCAACTCCCATGGCCTAAGAATGACCAAGACCGCATGAATCTACGGTCCAGTTACCTAGAAGGCGTCAGCTAGATAAACCAATCACATGATAAGGATAACTTGACTGACAAACCCCTGCCCATGACTGGTGTCTATGCAATCTGTAAATGGCTTGAGAATGAATTACTGAAAAAACATTTGTTTCCCCAATTTTGTCATCTATGATAGCCACTGATCAGGTGAATCGACAAGCAAAATCTAGGTGAACGTCATGGAACACAAATGATTTCGGGGAAGATTCAAGAGGAATCAATGAACACAGAGCATCCTGTGAGATGACGCCGAATATTTGTGTGTCTCTGTCCTCCCCTGTGATCATAGTCTGGAGGGATTAGTCACCGCAGACGTCAAGCAAAACGTCATCAGTGGATTCCGAAAAATTCCCTTTGGAATTTTTTCTCATCACTATCACAACCTTCGAGGTGTGTGTGTGTGTGTGTGTCTGCTTCTCACCCTTCCTATCTAATTTTAAGTCTTAAGGTAACAAACAGCAACTTGTCTAACCGGACATTTCAGTGGCACTACAATGGACATCAAAAATGGCAACGATAAACACATTATAGCTGTCTGGTAGGTGGTGGTATTATTTGAGGTAGATTGAAACTGCTTCCAATAACTCACTATCTTCGGCGTCCACTGAAGTCATATGAAATTGGATAGAAACATGGACCGTAACCATAAAATCGAAATATGGCGGACGGAATTACTTGAAAGATTTTTAGCTCACTCTCAAGAAACTGTTGAAAACATTAGTACAACAAAAAAGATAGCTAGACAACCAGATAAAAGGATAGCAGGCTAGCCCAAAGGGAACAACGAAGGACTGGATAGCTGGTTGAAATAGCAGTTTAGATCGCCGTTTGGGCATGTGTGTCTGGCGGAGATACCACACGAATTTGTGATGAGTATCTGAAGTTCTCGCATTTTCAAACATTCACTTCTTAACTGAGGCTCCTTTGTAAATCAGACATATGGCAACCCAATTACACATAGTACAGACAACTAGGAGGCTAAGATCCAACAATCACTCTGACAGTCTGATGGCTCCTAATGCCTCACATGTTTACCAGTGCGCTTGCAGTTGCGATGACACTTACATAGGCAGAGCAGAATAAAGCTACACTCAAAGTGTGATGGAAAGCATCCCGAAATGGCTTTTACGCTTAGTGACCCAGGTAAACTGCACAAAACGAATTCCGGCAAAAAACTCAGTTTCATCTATCGCGAGGTATCTGCTTTCAACAGTTCATCAAGATGTTGCTCGGTCATTCAATTGGAATGCAGTACTGAAAAAAGTCAGTGAATCTACATTATTGGTAACATAGGGATCCCCCGGTTGGGCACAGAAACCGTCATTGTAAGCAGTCTGCTTCCCTGCTGATAACCTTACAATCTAACAAGAATTGCTTATTTTTGGTGATTTTTTCCTCAAGACAAGTACGATTTAACCTAAATGCAAGCAAAACAAGGGAGCAAAGAAACACATGCAGCGTGTAAGTCACTCGGTCAATCATTCAACCAGCCAATCGACTGGTTATCCCGTCAACTAAGAGATACACCGGGGACATGGTAAAATAACGTGCCACAGTCAGAGGCCTGGAGATGCATCACACTCGGGAATGACGTCACCAACCTAGGGCCAAGGAAGTTCAAATGCCTGGACCAACTTCTTTTGTGAGCAAAGCTTTGGGCGTATTAGTCGGATGCTAATTGCCTCCGCCAATGCTAACGTCCTAAATTTGACTAATTTTGACTCATTCCGTTGGACCTTGTATCTGACTCTAAATGACACAACCAGATCCAACTTGCATTAAGTCGGTTTGAGGGTGAAATCACCGGAAACATTACTTAGCCTGCTCCTTAATTTCCGATGTTTCCGTACACATAACTGTTATTTTTGTTTGCGATGAACATTGTCTTAATTTTTCCTCCGGATATCCCAAGTGTCGTACCAAATATACTGCACGACAAAAGCATAAGACCCCGTCGATTTCCCGCACATTTCAGCTTTTGTATTCTTTATCGAAAACATACGTAGTCGAAACGACCGAATACCTACTACGACCAGAATATAAAAATTACCAAGAAATTATTTGTTATGAGCGAATTAAATCACAAAACGCAAAGAAAGGATTAAAAAAGTGTAAGACCATCCTAAAGATGGGCTTAAATAGCCCCTAAAATTGGACACAACCTCCATTCCGCTTGAGGAATTCGATGCATTTTACAAGACTTGTGATTGTCCCTTGGTCAATATTCAACCATCCTTGCTTAAGAGCGGTTACTGATTCATTCTTTAACCCGAAAACCATGGAATCTTTGTACACCTGACGGGCATACTAACCAGTCAGTTCTCAATTGGGTTTAGATTTGTGCTGCAGCTTGGCCACTGCCTGACCTCGAACACCGGGGGACGGCAGTCAACATTTTGTTGTGCATCAGCAGGGGAAAGAACGGTTATCATGTAGCAATACAGCATGATTTCGCAATCCGTTGATCACTAGCGGGAGCAAAAACTGTTCCAAAATAGGTGTATACAAAATGGAATCTTGTATATCTTCAGGTACAATTAGCTCACTTTGGCTGTTAGCTGAGTAGGCTCCCCCAAATCACCACTATGTAATTGTGTTTTTTTCTTTGACGAAAAACGTCTTCTCCTTCGCTGGTTCCATGCCAGTAGTGATCCTAAGCATCCGATCTGTCCAAAATAAATTCGTTTTAGTCATTTTACCGTATATTTCCCTACTTGTTTATCCACACCACGTGTGTTACAGTCTGTGGTAAAGGTAGTTCTTTATTCAGCAGCGTGAAAACAATAAATCCTATTTTTTGCATTGCATCCGCGGCATAGCTTTCGTCGCTGTTTGCATAGCATCCGTTTCCAAACATTGAATCTGAATGACGCTTTCAGCGTCGACTAGGAGCATACGTTCCTAAAGGTTAGACGAATTAATCTGCGTTCAGCCGATTCCGTTAGTGTTCCTTTGGACGACAAGCTCGATGTTATATTGCAGATAGCGTTGTATGGGATTTCTCGACCACTTGCATTGTATAGAGGTATACGAACTGAGTCCCGTTTGACAGAATGCAAATATTTTTCCCTTCTCGGAATCACTTAGTTTCTTTCCGTGCCGCATTGCGCAAACAAAGCTCGGCATGATATCCATAAGGTATACACGTGCAACAAACGCTAATGAATGGCTAAAGTATTGGGACACCCTAAGAGATCGGGTGCACGCGAATCGTATGGTTCACGTTCTCGTGGATTAGGCAGCTGGCAAATCCGCAGACCAACCTATTCAGCTTATTGCCGGGTTTCATGATCTGCCTAGTACAGCGGAAATTTCCATGGGATAGCACAACGGTAAAGGGGGGACTAATACTTTGTGACCGTCGTTTTTATCATTTTTCGCTCCAATTAGCAAACAGTTCAAAGTTTTTTTTCCGAAATTTTGGTTCTTTATACTGCGCCGTCCATTCTATCTTTTTGGCTAAATATGGATTTTTGTTAGAAGAAACAGAATCGAAAATATGGGGAAAAATTTTGAGGTCCTATAATTTTGTCGTGCGTTGTATAGGCTAGGAATTATTCAGTGTGCAGTCGTCAAGTGTGGAAGAACTGTCCGTATCTCAAAGTACGACATCTTCCTGTCCTTACTAAGTGGATGAAATGGGAATTATGTAACAAGCAGGAGAATATGAGAAAGATAAACGAACAGGGAGACGGACAGATTGAATGACTGACCGATTGGGAGACAGATATATTGACATAAACATATACATAAATGAATACACACAATTATACATACAAACGTACGTACATAAATACATATATACATGCAGACGGACAGACAGACAGACAGAGAGACAAACCGACAGATAGATAGATGGATCAATTTATTGATTCATTGGTTGGTTGATTGGCCGATTGGTTGATTGACTGATTGGTTGGTTTGCTGACTGACTGACTAATTGATTGATTGATTGGTTGGTTGGTTGATTGATTGAATATATGATTGGTAGACAGACAGACGGACGTACAGACAGACACACAGATGCGTGAGTAGACAGTTCAACAAATTTACCTACAGGCACAGACGGCATTCAAAACCCAAGAAGTTTATATCCATTGATTATGATTTGTCGCTGATAACACTGATGGACTTGGGACTTCCAGTCTGCAAAGTTCCCGTTTTCGCTCATTCACACATCCTCAAGTATGCTCTACTGAATGTTCCGCGTTTTATTCCTGTGTGCATCCATTACCGTTTGAGTGGACACCACAATATTACGGAATTAAGCCGCATTCAAGAAATGTTTTGTGTATTCTTAAAGTTTACGCCTTTCGGCCTCCATCTCAACCCACCCAGTCATTCGAAACAGTGGTTTTAAACTAGCGGTGCTGGATCAGCATTACACTGTTTATTGGTGGGCTATTCATCCTTAGGCTCTAGCCTAACTTGACTTGGTATTAGCCAACACGAACGCTCGTATTTCAGTTTGCCTTAAGTGACGTCGGTGATGACCACGATAGCTTCGTGGACAATTTACTGAGCCAGTCCATTTTTTACTCATTTAAGAGAAGCTCCAACCTGAGGAGAAAAATGGCTGTTCTCCGTGATTCCAGAGCTGAATAATTGAGTTCATAAATATGTCTGCTGTGGCACGCTTGCGAGGGTTTGTTATTTTGATAATTTACTAGGAGACATTTTGATGAACATCTCATTTCTATCTAAGGAATTACGCATACTCACATGAAAGACGTTTAAAATGTGTGAAATGGTAACAGAGATCTAGTCTCATCACTCACATTTGATCGTGTCTCCGACTACTGCTCAAAAGAGATAAGAAGATAAGAAATTTTATAAACTGTGTCTCACTGGTATGGTATCAATTTCTAGTTCATTGTTTGAGAAGCTAAATGTTAACTTAAAACAAACCAATTGAAAAGCTGTCCAACTGTTTCACCCACTGAGCACTATTAGTCTGACCAATTACGGCTGTGGTCAGTATTGCCTGATTATGAAACTCGCTGTTCCGAATTTTCTCCAAAGGGAAGTTTTCTACAGAGTCTTGAAAGAGGACTATGCTGCTTAAGAGATTTGTCAAGGTCTCGGTAACACTACGGTTGTGCTCTGTTCTACAGAATTCTGATAAATGGAAGAACGAATGGGACGAGCAAGCACTTCGGGAAAACTGGCATGGTTTTATACGGTACTACCTCAAACCCTGGTCAGTCGATTCAATCCACCCCCCAACAGCCTTCACCTTCCTACCCAATCAAAATCGTTCGGATCTTCAACAGGCTCCGGTGAATTGGTACAGTGAACAAAACATATAAATGGCTAATATGGCGGATCACACAGAGTTAGTTAGTAAGACACAATTTTTCAAGAAAAATAAAGCCAGGACAATGATAAACGGATTTCATCAGGTAACCAATTTCATTCGAACAACAAATTTCACCCTGAGGAGTGATATAAACACTGGTTAAGAAGACGTTTGATGGCTTAATAATTTATTTGTTTTACACCGGTTTTGAGTCGAGCCTTGCGTCTGAGCTCCTGATATTCCTGTCCCTGTAGGTTACACCTCTTGGTCAGTAGGCGAGTACATCTTCATGACATCCACTCAACGTCTCATAAATCACTCATTTGGAGTATGAACAATGTTTGGATATAAAATAACAGCAAGCGAAAAAAAAATCTCAGTGTTGTTGGATGAAACATGTTTCTGTATTTGTTCAGTGTTATCACTGCATTTCAGTTTTTGTATTGATACCAAACCAAAACGCGAAGGTAATAACTGGAAAAGTGGGTACTGAAAATTATTCAGAGGTTCTGTCATTGTTTGTAGACAGTTGCGGGGTAGAAATATCCTCAAAAACGCAAACATACTTGGCTCATTTTCTTTGTAAAGAAAATAAAGTAAAATATTCTCACGTGAGTAATGTAATGATGCAATAATCAGTTCCTTCGACCATAAATCAATCAAGTCGACCTCAGTCACTTCATTCATCAGACGTCGCATGTAGTGACAGATCAATGACCATTTGTTTAGAAATGTCTCCAATAATCCATTTATGAGTGAACCTTTCAATGTATCTATCTATCTATCTATCTATCTATCTATCTATCTATCTATCTATCTATCTATCTATCTATCTATCTATCTATCTATCTATCTATCTATCTATCTATCTATCTATCTATCTATCTATCTATCTATCTATCTATCTATCTATCTATCTATCTATCTATCTATCTAATCTATCTATCTATCTATCTATCTATCTATCTATCTATCTATCTATCTATCTATCTATCTATCTATCTATCTATCTATCTATCTATCTATCTATCTATCTATCTATCTATCTATCTATCTATCTATCTATCTATCTATCTATCTATCTATCTATCTATCTATCTATCTATGTACGTGCATATATAACATCACAGTATGCAAACCGCTTGTTCACTTGTTCACTTCTTCGAGACATTTCTATGGATAACATTGTCCCGTTTTCTTTCGAAACACCTACTGAAGCCACTTGCACTGGAAATCCAGTAAATCTACTCTACACGGTGTTTGGAAGGTCTTTCACAACCTTCTTCATCCGGACCCGTAGCAAATTATTCCATGCTGGTTGTCTAGGAAAGGTGTGTTACTCCGTAAAAATACCATCTTTTTTAATTTACGATCTGGTTTCTACTCATTTTCGGACATCCATATAGCTGGTACGATAAAGCGAAGCCACCAGAATGTATTACCTGCCAGCTGTAGCCTGACTGTTTTTATTGAAGCTCACGATTTTTTTTGATAGAATTTTTCAATTCGCCTATATCACGAAGGTCGTACTCACGTAGATGACAGACTACTTCGCACGTGATGTAAAATGATGTTGCTTATGGTGTACCCTTTGATGTAATTTGCTTGTTTCATCTACCATGTTCTCTTTTATAACTTGCGACAAAAAGGTACTGTTGTGTGATTCTACCATTGGTAGAACCTCCGTCTGCTCTTTGTCCAGGTTAATATACTTACTGATCAGTCAGTCGAGACTAACTACTTTAATGCATGCAAGCGCTCACGAACTCCCATCACTTTGTATTCGTCCATATCACGATTGGTTTGTTCTTACCAGTCGCCCCACATTAGGAATACCATGTCATTTTCGCTTGACCGTTTATCCAACCGTATCAACGCCAGCATTAATTAAGCGTGAATAAGATAGCGCATACTTCCTACACATGCACGTCACTCGTACAGCAGACAAAAACTTGACTTCGTCGTTGATGATTCCAGATCGCCATTGAACGTGATTGCTTGTTGCAGTCACCGTTTACCCTCGATATCAACCGTAACCATATGACCAAGTCTACTTTGGACCTGAGCATCACAAATTTAGACTGGCCGTGATTATGAGCTCAGCACGCAAGCCCACATGATCTTCCAGTTATGCTAGCCTGGGTACTGGTTCCGAATCTTGGGCTGTGGGAGAAGCAATAATTAGATAAACTGATATAAATACAGGCAAATTTATTACCCAGTTGTTCATCGTGGAGTTTTCAAAATTTGTTTCATCCTTTTTCTATAATTTCTATGCTGTGAAAAATGTGTTACTTTTCTTGAATGGGTTTTGTATACAACAGCCAAAATCATACACTTCCCGTGTGTCTATTAGACGTGATGCCGACTCCGTATTGAGGTGACGCAAAACAAGGCAATAATGATGATGAGTTTTTTCTAACAGATAATTTTTCGGGACTGAAAGATCGTTGTTCATCCCTTTTAGATAGGTCTAGGTAGATACTGGTGGGTGGTAGATTGGACAAGATCAACTCACGAAGTGCCCGCGCTGCAGAAACCAATGAAACACCACGCTTGTTAATTGAAACCAATCAGTTTGTACCGAACACCATTTTCTCGTTAGTTCCGTTCAGTAATCCTCATAATCAACCAATTTTTAGTCGTTCATTTGCTTTGATTTCTCCCTATTGTAACCATCACCTGTATACAGTTTTCTAAGCGAATGCAAGACGGAGCTGAATGACCAATTATTCATCTTGTCAAACGGAAGAATGTCACAGGAAAATGTTTATTCAGAAGCGCAGAAACGCTTTCTTGAGGTTTACGATCGATCGTAGATGACAACCATCTACGGGAAACAAATTTTGTTTTTCCCTCGTTTCATTGATCAGGTTAATGAACCACTGACACGTTTGAGTTAAGAGTCTGTCCGAGAATGGTTCAATGTCCATAACCGATTATCGCAGAGGCGCATTGTCATCGATTCCACTGATGTTACTGACTGCATTCTGTGAGTCTATGGAATAGGGCAGAAGCTTGACGCACATCCGTGCTCTGTTTATTGATGGTTGAACTGTGAATCCCATATACCCCGGGTATCACTGCGCTGTTCTGTGTGGAGTCTTACGCATATCATCGGTGCGAATGTACATTAAGAGACTCCTAACAAGCCAAATATTGTATTCAGTCTTACAGGTGATACTGTACTCGGAAATTCATGCCCAACTCTGAGGTCCAGTTCATCTAGATAGTCCGGATTTACCGCTATTTAACCATTTTATGCGTTTCGATAAAAAAAACTTCGATAAACTACTTCCTCTCTGGACACTGAAGACGAAAGTAATACTTGTGATGGAGTACAGTACCAAAAACGGGCGTGGCCTAATCCCTCGTGGCTCGTGCGAGGAAAGATTGTTTCCATAACCAATTTAGGCAGAAATAAACTGCGTAAAGCTGATATTTGAAGACAATTTACAATCGAAACCGTTTTTTCTGATAAAATTTAAAATAGAAGCTAAAGAAGCCTCCAACTTTCCCCGAGAAACCAAAGGAACCGTTCAATAAACTGCCAGTCAGAACAGACTCTCTCTGGGACGCTGTGGCTTAACATCTTGAAATGTACATCATTCACACGTATTCAACGGCCAGTCTGCGTACGCACTCTATGATGTGATCAACAGAGTTCGGAAGTCTTAAGGATAACTTGCTTTTCTTAAGCTTATCCAGGACTGCATGTTCTTCATTTATTTATGCATAATAAGGCATACAGGCCAAACAGCAAAGAGGTTTCTGTCAAGAATCAATAAGCATAAGCACTTCGCTGATTGCGGAAAACAGGTGACCGATGCTGACAATTTCAAATTGATATGGATGGTCCTGTACATAACTTGTCAAAAGGGTTCCATCATGGGCATTTGTGGATAGCCGAAACAGTCACGATTCCGTTTTAAAACTCGTCTTCTTGTTCTCAAATAGCGGTTGTTCTCTCCATTATTATTTCCTTCGCCCAGAACCAATGTAGGCCTATAACCAGGATACGGCTGGTCGCGTGAAAATTTGGTTTAACAGGGAGTGGTGAAATCTTATCATCAGTGCTTTATTCCAAAAACAATCGTATCCATATCCCGATCACTTTGTGCATAACACCACTTTGAACTAATCTTTTGTCAAATGTCACGTGTAAGTTATCAAAAAAGTTCACATACGCTTTGGCAGTTGCAGTGGACAGAAAATAAAATTACTGAAGACAGGCTAGCTCACGTTTTTGATGCCTTTGTTAACCCATCTTAGCAAACCGACCCAATGGAGGACATATCCGTCACGAAGTTTCGTCCATCTCGTGAAGCAAGTGACTAAATCACACTCTTCTACCGTGAATTCTTTTCACATTGTTTTATCCGTGAACTTAAGTAAAACATTTGCCTAAAGAGGTACCCTAGGGATACAAGTTTTGCTTTTTAAGAAACATAAAGTCCATCTGAGAGTCTTTTCGGCCAAGTGAGTGACCTGAGTTCACAAACATCACAATAGTCAGAGAAGCTTTAATTTTCTTTTGTTGAATGATTCTATCGCTACCAAGCCAGCACATCTACAGAACTTCTGCAGGCAGAACAAGGTCTGAGGTGCCTGGGTATACTGCAGACTTGTAAAGCACGACTTTGCCGATCTATACGAGATAAAGTAGTATTGAACGACGTATCCAAACGCAACAGAACCTCAGCTGAGGAGAAATCAATCTGGACAGAACAGTCAGTAACCAAAATGTATAGAGAGAAATACTCAATAAATTGACTCTATGGAATTGTGCGACTGGCCACACAACTAGGTGTTTACCCGAAAGAGTCCGTGATCACCACCGATTAATTGATTTCTGTGCCTGCAAGCCTAATGAACGGAAATAAACTGTTTGATCCAGTTTCCACAGTGAGTTGAACAACATGGTTCATCTTGTAGTAGCTACACTCAATTCACCACTGAAAACCACCCGGACACTGCGCAGCTACTCGATCCCTGTTAGGAGTCATTAGCTCTGCAAATCCACCGAGCTCCGCTGGGACTCAAACCAAAGGAGAATGGTTGTCAACCAAACACCTAACTGGCAATCATCTGTCCGGAGTGGATCTCACCGACTTGTTGAACATAAGTAGGTAATGAGAATGGACAAATTACTGAGTCGTGGCCACAAAGGAAGAGGTAAGCATCAATCTCTAAGAGCGTAAAAAAAGGTTCCTATATATACCGTAGCTCCTCTGACCCACTCTTGACCCTGGGACAAATCACATTTTCATTCCCTCGGTTGATTTCGGTAATAAATTACGTAAGCCGGACGTACTTAAATCTGGATTACGTGTTAACCTTTTTCCTCACCTTCGTCTTCTTCTTCTTGTTCCTGCAATTTTTTAATTCCCCATGCCAGCTCACTCCTCAACAGAAGACATTTTGCAGCACGAGTTGTACAAAAATATATGCCTTCGAAGATATCATTTTCAACCCGTATGAAAAGGTCCGCCTCAGTCAGTACGAACATAAAGTGGTGTGGTGTGCCCATGGTGCCACTCAGGGCGAAAGAAGTGCGTCGAAAGCTGATAAATCTCACCGAAGAATGCCGTTTGTTTTGTGCCAAGGTATGCAGGAAGTAAGGTCAGATGAAGTACGACCTCCACGCAGATATGCGGTCTATTTTCAGCCCTTTCTTACAGTTGTCGACCACGTATCACAGCAAGTATCAGGATCAACTACGCTTCGGGCGCTAACAATTGACAAGGCAATTATCGTTCACCTCTCGAAGAGTGCGATTTGTGTGAAAGAAATTAGACCAAGTACTCCAACCTCTCTGACTGATAGTCGAATGTGCCATACATTGGCGTAGTGGTCACGGAAGGTAATTATCGTCTTTTGCATAAGCCGGCTATTTGTACGAGGGTTTCCTTGGTGGAAATGATTCTTACATTCTTTCCAGCTCTATATCTTCATACTGACTGAGTGATAAGACTGTAAACTTGTTGATCTAAGCAGTACTCGAGAGGTTTCCTATTATATGATGCATCAAAATTCAACCCACCACTGGAACCACAGCTGTAAGATCTCAGGGACCCATCATGAGAGTGGATCGCTGTGCAGTCAACGGGTTGTACTCAGGAATCTGCCAGTGACCAAAGAGCACTATGACAAACCTTTGAGAGCTCGCTCGGATAGCCTGGGTGTTAGGAGCTCGATTCGCAATGGTTCACTCCTGGTTTGAGTCCCACAGTGGGCTTGGTAGATGTGCAGACCTGATAAGTCCCAACAAGGAAGAAACGGCTGTACGGTGATTGCTTCGAGGGTTTTCAGTGGAAATTCCGGCCTTGATACTGAATGATGACTCATCTCATTTTAATTTTGCTTTTGTACGTGCTATTATAATGGCTTGAGAATGAAATCAACCAAAGTATTCACCGTGTGATTCTAAAAATGGACTCCTCCTCTATGCAAGCTCCATTCGATTCAAATGAGATTACAGCTGTAAACCGACCGTGCAGAGTTCGAGTATAATGTGACTGGGCGGGGGAGTACCGGGTACGCATACTTGATGAGCAGCAATAACTGCGAAACCGGTCGTGTGCTTTGTCACCCAGATACAAATCTATACTACTCACATCGAAAATCCATACTTAGGACCTAATGTTCTGGTTCTGAAGGTAAGCCGTGTTCCCCGACGAACTAACTTCGGAAGAATCACCATGTGTTTCTAAAAATGGACTCCCCGTCCATGCACGCTCTATCTGATTCAAATGAGATTACAGCTGTAAAATCAGTGTTCAGCTCAAACTTGAGGTCTGTCAATTTTTGTGGTCTACTTTTGCAATCTTAAGAAGTTTCACTTACTCATAACTGATAGCAAAACATCTGCAAAGAAAAACCCCGCCGAATGAAAGCAGTCGATTTATCTCATCCAGAAACAGATAAGAACATTCACACGACATCGGTTTCATTCGTGTTAACGTTATTTCAGGATGCCTCACTCAGAAAGCACAGTTTTGGTACGTGTTTTTACCTCAGATTCTCGGAATCATGAAGTCCGTAACTTTTTTTGGGCAGAAACACCAATTATTATGTTCGCGTTCTTTTGACTGATTCGTTGCACCATCTGATCTCTTGTGACTGATGCCGTGGTTTGGTAACCCTCGGACAATTAACTGTTGTCCATCTAACTTCTTCTCGTAAATAAGAATGCTTGAATGTGGGACGACTGAGAGCAGTTACCAGTTTATCTCCACTTGAAGCTTCAAAGTTTGACAAATGGGTTGCTTTATTGTGTTCATCTTTTAAACTCAAAAAACACGAGAACTATCTGCAGCTTCTAGAGCAGCTCCGGACGTGGATCCTGGAACAGATTTCGCTCAAAAAGCCTTCGCCACTCTCTCTCTCATGGATCCTTACGGATTCCAAGCAACCCGTAAGA
Source organism: Fasciola hepatica (assembly GCA_948099385.1). NCBI lineage: Eukaryota > Metazoa > Platyhelminthes > Trematoda > Plagiorchiida > Fasciolidae > Fasciola > Fasciola hepatica. Next base: position 14,302,318 of record CANUEZ040000182.1, read on the forward strand.
AACTTTCCACTTCATCTGTGAGTTTGAAAGTGATGACGAGGCTTCAAGCAACAACAAAACGCGTTGCTTGTGCGCATACCAATAATGTGTATATCGATAGTTCCAAATTAAGGTCACTTCTTAGAAGACCGGTCCAAATTTCTCCGTTTTCCATGCATTCCACGGTCCCCAGCCCCCAACGCGGAAAAGTTCTGCTCAAGGTCTGTAAAGTGGTTTAAAGCAGATGCAATTGCAATGTACTAGGTGGCAACATATACCTAGAATAAGACACTCGATACGGTTAATGGGTTACTCTTATTGCTGTTTTCCAGTCCAGCTTGTCTCAAAAGTAGAACTTTAAACCTCTTAACAAACACTCTTTTAGCCAACCCGGAAAAGCTTTCATTATCTGTAGACATCCGGGTTTCTATCAGATCAATCCTTGAAATGACACTGCAGCAAGCAGTTCTTCGAAATGAGATGCCACGAGGAAATTTGTCACAGTAAGTCAGAAAGTCGAAACTCAGCTACCTTCAGTTCAAGTTGCAACTAAGAAAACCGAACAGCACCAGGTAAAGTTGAGATCCAGCATATAACGCTAAAGTTGCTAGATACAAATATTATGGTTTTAAACCTAACCACGGATAGTTTATTCTTCCTGACGGGTAGGCAGCACACAAAGAGTCAAGCTCAGTCTAGGAAGTTGATTTCCGGGGAGCAGATGGCTTGTCTAAAATGAACTCTCACTTGATCGCAAACAAGCAAACTTTCTGTCAAAGCCCTAAAATCGTGTATAGATAGGTTGAATAAAAAAATTACCTCCTGGTCTAGTGGCACTTTGCAGTATTATTTGACCTACAAATAAAACCCACTTCAAAACCTTTCAAAACATGCTGTATTGAAAAGCCTTATTAGGAGGATAGCCAAAACAATGATATACGGAATATATATATATATATATATATATATATATATATATATATATATATATATATATATATACTTACTTTCAACCGGATCTGTCGAAGATTTGAAAAAGAATGAAAGACATCATCTTTTGAAAATCCATGTTATTGCTGGTAGATTTAACCGTTCTGACTGATGTTCGGCTGCAGTTTACAAACTAACCAAGCGCATTCTGTGTGTTTGGACCCTACGAGATTTGGAGCTCATCGAAAAATCGATGTGTGATGTGTTATTTTAAACAAGTATTAGTGACACTGCACTGCCGATGAAAAAACGTCTTATTTGGTTTCATATATTCCAACCGGAATGTCAACTTATTCTGCATTTAAAACCGACAGCATTATCATTTTATTGTTTACCCAGGTAAATTGTTCCTGGAAAAAACGAACTCACTTCCAATGGGAAAGCTTCGTTTACCTTTTGAAAACAATAATTCATGTGAGGAATAAATTAGACTGAGAGCTACCAGAGGTTTAATTCGCTGCTAATGGGGTATCCTTACACCACACCACCCCCCTCGAATTAGATAGTATCGTGTTTGCATTTTATGTGTCTTTTGTACTTGCTTTCACCCATTTCTTATTTGATCATGCCTTATTTTGGATAAAAGTTAGACAAATCTCTGCGTTCGAAAAAGGGGTTGACTCCGGATATCTAAAGGACCTTTCAAGGACAGGCTCAATATTTACAAACCAAAACTCATCATTTGACCCCGCGAACTGATAGTTTTACATTTCCATTTGAAACCCGGGGACCCTGAGTCAGAGATTCACCGTAAAGTCCCTTCCTGCACAACCGGTCATGATATTGCGGAGGAGAGGTGAAAATTGAATTTGCTCACTTAGAAACTGTTTCCAATGACAATTATTTCTCGTAATAAACAAATCGACTCAATTTCACTGTGCTTCACTGCATCGCAGTATATGCATGTACTTTCTTCTCAGAGACACATACAATTGTTTATATTTCTAAGTTGCTCTTCTTATCCTGACCCACGACCTAACAACTAAACATACTTTCGCAAAGAATGAGTTTCACGATCTACTGTTCGGGCGACAAACCGAGTCCTCTTTTCGTTGAGGCATATGATTATTATTCTGTTCTAGCGACAGAATACCAGTATAAAATAATAGTCAATCTCTTTAGGCCGGAAGTTGCATCACTTGAACATTTTGTTCCCACTTTCACCAATCCACTAACTCATCTCACCATCCATTCATCCGTTTCCATGTTTTATACGTGCATGTATCAGTAAGTGCACACATACATACACACATATATGCCTATCCACATAAGTACCTTTGGTTATCTTTCAGGGTTAAATCTCTTTTCATTTATATACTTGACGGCAATGCATACTCGGCCTTAAAATAGTGGTTTTAATGTTGTGTACCTCTTGGGCTAAATGTAGCCTACAACCCCGTGTCCTTGAGCATATACAATCTCTTGGGACAGTTATCCTGAATTGCTGATTTTACCCGTTTATCTAGCAATACATAACCCGTGGTGTTCACTACAATAAAGTCTCGGTACAATCAGACTTACCAACCCGTTGAAGTTCTGTATTTCCGGCTTTATAGGGCAGAGAAAAAATATCATTAGAATAGTTTCTGTTTGAAAAACGAGTCTGCCCCCGCAACATGGATGATTTAAGCTCTCGTTCTGTAATATCAGTTATTACGAGAAACGGTCGTACTGAGAATGCAGGCTCATTTGAGAGATCAAAAACATAATTCACAATTCACTTTTTGATTCTGATCCCAGTAATTCGAGATCAGGTGGGAATACCGTATCAACACTAACAATATTTGACGGTTTCTGTAAGGCGGTTAGCGCATGAGAAAGTGTGATAGGATGAGATTTTCTACACTTGGGTGAGGATCACTTTTATTGTGAATATAACCTCTGCGAGAAAGTTCACGTTTTCTCTGAGGAGATTGCTTTTCTCGTATTATGAAGCTTCCGAGGTTCATTAGTGCGTGGTTACTTTGATGCTGAAATGTAGGAATCACTGAATCACTTCTATCGATGGACTGGCAATGGTTGCTACAATGGAAAAAATCTGCTAGATTCTCGCGAATTCAGGAGACGAATGTGGATATCCACGGATGTATAGCGAATGGGTTAGCGATAAATACAGTGCCAATGAATGACATAACACCGAGTGATTTTACTTAGGTTTTCCATGAAAACTATATAAAAATGGTCAACAGGACCAGTCTAATAATGATAGGTGTCTCCATATCAGTAAATACACCACTGGACACGCAGCAGGAGTATTTCGATAGCCTTCTATGATCACTCCGAGGTAAAATGAAAAATTTTTAAAGACTAATTCGTAAATCTCGGTAACCGTCGTCATGTCAAACGAACAGTCCAGTCCATTTTTTGCAAATACCTAACTACTGCTATAGTTTGCAACAGCATATATAGAATTTAAACCCTGTCGGGGCAGAATCCACTGCCGATAGACGCAACGTATAGATGTTTTCAGTAGAGGACACATTGGATAATAAAAATGGCATCACAACTGCAAATAATTCAGCCCCTGCGAGTTATATAAATGACCAACAATAATCTAAAGGAGTGAGAGCCAGTGTCATTATTGTTCTCCATGACACTAGAGAGATGACTACCGTGTCGCTCATACTCAGAGTATTGGTAAAACCAATGAGGTCAAAAAGAGATCATAAGAAATCCACTTGTCAGCGACATGAAAGAGATCATCGCAGTTCTGATCTACTCTAACGATTCACTTTGTCAACGGTAGTGAGAGCTCAGTTTATTCGTCTTTTGGAATTTAGAATCAAGTAAAAACTGACGCATTACACATAAGACAAACGAATTAATAAAGTAACCTGTCGCATTCCCACACTTCATTTTTATATGAGCTTTGTTTGTGCACCATATGATCGAAATGTGGGCAGAAGCACACAATACACACAATGTAGGTGAAATTCAAAGTAATGGCATAGTATGGACAGCGTACAGTATCTACTACACTTTGAAGGGTCTATGATTTTCCGTCAGACACAAGCATTTGTTATCATCTGAGAAGGTCCACACATTGATATGAGATTCATACACCACAAATAATACCGTAGAATGGTTTACTACAATCTGACAACGCTCCGCTCAAAGATAATCATAGGTGGGAAAAATGGGAGTTTTAGGACTCGCTGGCTCTTTATGTCAAGTCATTTCAGAGAGGGTCATAAACTATACTTTCGTGCATGCAATTTCTTAAGGATTCGATGTGTGATTCACGAGATATACATCGGACAGTGTAGTAGGTCTGTGGTTTGTTTCACCAGTTATTGTGGAAGTCAGAATGTCATTTTTTTGTTTGAATTGTACGCGACATAAATGATATTCTTAATTCAGTTTTGATAATGAAGTACTTTCTACGATAAAACTAGCATTTGAAAAACCTAACTGAATAAAGCGGATATATGTGTCCAACGTTTACGAGTCGCAAATTTAGATCATCTTCAAAAATATTGTTTTCATCCGTTGTAAGGCTGTGTTCAAAAATCTTGACATCAATGCAAACACGGGACTATAAGCTATATAACTGTGTGTATTTCAGCGGTCCCAAGTCTCAGAAAGTCTAAAACAAACGATATTTAGACCAAACAATCTCTATCTTCTTTCTCAGTTTTGCAAATCACTGACAGCAATGAATACCATAAGTCAAAATGTACGACACCGGTTTTATCTTGGATTGGTAGAGTAAAAAATGTTCCGTAGTGAAGTGAAGTAGAAGGGTCACAAACTGTCAACTTTCATCATGAGTAAATCAGCTCCGTAACCTTGTGAGACCTATAACGACCAAATATCCGGCGGCTTTTTCAAGCTACCAACCAGCTGTTCCAACAGATCACGCTCAAGACAAATCAGTTCAAATCTTCCTATTGATAACTTCATCTATGTCCATGGCCCTAAAATATATCAAAACGCTTTAGCGGATACTCTTGTGTGCAAAAGCATTGCTTGCTATTAAGGTCAGACAGGCGTCTTGGATATCAATGACATTCTGTTAATAATGTCCTACTCAAGTGGTTGGTCGGGCAAAAGTCGATAGATATATGAGCACAAGTAGAGAAACCAGACGATTTTTTCGCTTACCGCTCTGAGAGACAGATCTTTTGGCTAGTTACAATAATTTCATGCAACGAGAAAAGAATGGATTAACAAATGGAGTAAATTTACTGACTTCTTCTGGTTTCTCAGCTTTGATAGCGGAATACTAGACTTTCGGTAACATCATCTTCATGACTAACATCAGTGCCAGTAATGAGCAAAAGACGCGTATTTACAAACGATATTTCTTTGCCAAGAATTGATTGACTAGGTATACAAATGGGTAATATATAGTTAGAAAGAAATTTCAGAGAAAACTCTTCTTCTTTAGCGATTATGTAGAGGTCTGTGAAACAATGGACGTTAGTTTTGTGGATTATTTGTTTTCGGATCAGTGTCTGAGTCAGTCTGGGTTCAGAGGCCGATTCCAGGTCGTGTTCAGTGCATTTGGAGTGTCTTAACCAATCGCTTTTGAGGAAAAAGCGATACGTTGAGGAAACTCTAGACACTTACAAGGTGCTCCCAAGGAAACGAAATCGAGATCCGAAGTGATGTCTCATTCAGAAAGCGATATACGTGTCTGTTCAAGTTTGCTTATGGACACCCCAAATTAGGAAGCATTATTTTTATGTTTGGTTTGCTGTTGTCCTACGCTTAAAAACGACCAATTAAGCGTTGGTTTGCAGCTTGAAAAAGCATATGCTCAAAGCAACTCATTGACAGTGACATAACTGTAAGACGCTGATGATTTCGAGCCGACCATATATAACTGCGTTGAATAATTAAGCTGAATTTGAAGAACAAACGGGAATATCCCTTCTAGTAATCACGGGAATAACTCAGACTAATGATGAACGACAAAGATATCGTTTATCACAATATCGGACGAACGGTCCCTGGTTGTTGTTTTTTTTCAAGCCACGCAGATTTCATCATTAAAATGACTGACGTACTACAGGATCTCAGTGATATGATTGGCCGTGCTAGCTCCAGCAAGAAGATTCTTCTGATTTCGTGCCATCTTAATTGAATATTATCAAACACGTAGTTTACACAGGACTCCTTGTGATCTTGCCGAATCATTGCACGAAACGTACTGGTGCAAACAATTATCATAACCGGCTCTTCTCACCCAACAGTTCAGTTAAAATCCCGACTGGATGGTCTGTTTCCATTCGATTGAAATGGCTGTTGGGAACCGGTTGGTTGATTGAACCATCGATGCACTTCGCTCTGGAAAGGCAATGACCTGCTGTCTGCTAATCAAACCAACCTTCACACACAACAAGTTCAGCAAACTAAAAAAAATTGAAGAAGTAAACTAAACCTTTTTAACTTGGAGTGAAGGCCTTGCAACTTCAAGTGAATCTTTCAAGTGAAGCCCTGATAGCATCACTCTTAAACACAAAAATGAGGTTAGTCGGGTAGAGGTCACTTCCCACCTGCTTACAAAATCTCTCTGCCACTTACCCACACTCATCGCGGTGATAATTTTCACCACCGATAAGCTTGACTCTCGTTGATCAGTGTCACGGTCCGCAAGAGAAAAACCGCAATAACCTGGATTATGAGAAACCGTGCAGCCCCTTTCACTTTCACTCACGGTGGGAGGCCTCCTAAACGTGTCTAACCATGAAACAGAGTGGTTATTATCCTGGAAAGTATGTTTCTATCATCACAATCAGCAACCACCTCCGTGAAAAGCTGACGAAGCTTCAGAAATTTTATCGGATATCTGTAATCATGTGTTCATTGCAGAGAAAGCAGATGTGAAAAAGGTGTTTGTAAAATTATAACATTCATTGGCAAAGTTTTCGAATCCCTGTAGTGGGGATCAAAGGTAGACCGTTACCTGGCTGTTAGCAGTCCAGTATAAGCATTCACACTCACACATGCCTCGAACTGTGATGCTAAACTGCAGTGTTACTACTATGATATATCAGTAATGAGAATTACCTGCACTAACACTTCAACGCTTCATCACAATATCTCTTTAAATGTGTAACATTAATAACACTCCGGTTTAAAGTCTATTTTATCTCACAGACCTTGACATTGTTCGGCTACCAATATGAGAGATTTCACGATTCAAGTGGTTATCATGGCCAATAAGTAGTAATTTTCTGTTATATCCTAACCCTATTGCGATGTGAATGATGAGTGAGAAAGAGATTTCGTGTGTAGGTGGCAAGTGACCACTACCAAGCCAATCACATTTCAGTGTCTGCAGAGCGATGCGACTGGGGCTTCATTTAAAGTTCCGTACGATTCACTTGTAGTTACGAAAGATTCACTGGAAGTTACAAAGTCTTCACTTGAAGTGATAAAGTATATAACAGTGAAAGAGCGGCTCATTGCAATACTGAAATCACTAGAACAATTCAATTTTTTTCACCCAAACTGAGGAAGGCTTGGATCCTCGGGCGCTATAAACCCTTGACTTTACGGGTTATGTTAGGTTCGCAAATTAGGAACGCCACTGAGAACGATACTCGAGATGAACGCTCAGTGACTCAAGTATATACTTGAACCGGTTCGTGAACAGATCATCTGCTTCAATTTAAAAGACTATAACTCATAGAGATGATTAGCACAAAGTGCGCAGAGGAATTCACAGTGGTCTGTTCGGATGTGATATTTATTTATCGATGTTCCTCTGTTAGAAACGGTTACTTATTTGTGTGATTGCATCGTAGGAAAAGAAAGCAGTACTGACGTTTCAGTAACTAATCTGAAGAGACTGGTGATAGGATGCACTTTCAGTATCCATTTTTGTTTGAACGGACACTCTGATGGAGCCGCTTTAGGATCTGTTATTGGTCGTATATCCTTTCCTAAACCGAGGAAGAAGATAATCCAGAATGTCACAGAAAGTCTACTCATCTATTATTGATTTGTAACTCATAGATTTCTTTCATCACAAAGATAGACAGGACTTAATTCACCGGTAGAGGATTATAACCAGGCCCATATTGTCATTGATTTCATGTCTGAGGTGGGAAGAAAGGAAAACTTTATACTTTCAGGATGAATATCTGAACAAAAGTGACTGCAGTAAACGGCTTCGTCATGTCGTAAACCACAGTGTGAAGGCTAATGCACTCGAGTCACCAGTTTTATGCTTCTGGAACATAAACTGAACCTAATTCTCTCTCTAGGTGATCGTATATGAATGATCTGCTCGACTGAGGCAGTGAGTGATGAACTGAATAACTGATAACCCGGATGTTTTATTTCAAAGAGAATATCTCAGAGTTCACATGGAAAGACGTTAGGGATTGTCAGGAAGTGTACACCATAAATTCAACTTTTCTAAGGAAGATGACACAGGTGAGCCAGTAACACGGCGCATAGTAAAAGCAATCGTTTGCACTTTTCCCACTTCACTAGTCTACTGGTGATCTAGGGGAACCTTTAAGACTGGTTACCAGACATCGCCTTCTCCATGCCAACCAAATACTTTGTTTGTTCATGTTTGGCGAGCTATGTAGGTTTTCCCACTAGTCAACTGTCGCCAAGGATCGAAGAGCATAAACCGGTTTGGCCGAGGACAAGAAATAGAAAAGCATTATCAGTGAATCTGTCGAGAGCCTTGCGGACATCGGACATCAATTAAGTTACGACTGGTTCACAGCAGTCCACAAGAAATTACAGAAAGCTGACCACAACAACGTCTTGTAGAAGAATAGGCTTTGACGATCGGATTATTCAACGCATCGCTTTGCTCTCTAAAGCGGTAGGAAAGTCCACCTACCCCGAACACGACTTGAAACCGTCCTTCAAACCCATAGTGACTCAAATGCTGACCCTTTGATCCAAACAAACGTCCACTGCTTGAAATAACCACTTCTCAGTCATGAAATAAACAGCAATTACCCTCCCACTTATCTTGACAGGTTTTATTTATAACTTGTGCCGTCTTTTCACTACAGTTTTGAAAGAAGACAAAATTTCGAGATCCCGTATGACTGACAAATCAGATGCATAAGATTTCTGGTAAAGCTGAGGTTTCTTAGCGAATTGCTTTGCCAGGTAAAACCGTTTCTAGTGTACCCGTGGGTTGTTTTTAGTGGATTGAGCACTAGCATGGCACGAAAAATTCTATAATCATTTGCTTTCTTTTCTATTTATTACGCACCAATGTAAAGTTCAGGAAGAAGGCCACGGCCAAAGAAAAGCTGCCAAATGAGGAAGTGACTGATGGTGGCTGGAATCGGACCCGAGTAGCTGTTGTCTAAAGTCCCCGATGATAAGCGTCTTACCACCGCCGGCGTGGTGAAGCACTCATCGTCCACTGCGGGAGCCGGTCTCTTAGTTGTGTGTATTCAAAAGCACTCACATGCACATTTGTCATGACTATAAATGCGACTATACGTAGTTGTACTGTGGTGGAGGCTAAAATTTTGTGTACTTTGGATGAGTAAACAGTTTTATTCATGGGCGGAATATCCGTGACTCTGTGATGAGACTTGGTACGTCAGCTAGTACTGCACACGTGATAATTAAGTGTGGAGCACATCCGTGCGTGGATTACAAACCGGTAGGGCTGAAACAAATTCAACATGTAGATCAACGAATAAGTATTTCCGTCGGATTGGGGAAAATAAATAAGGTTTAGGCATCAGTTTACGTAATCGGACCAATACAGTATGTCACTGATTTGGTACACAATAGCCGTACCGCGACACAACTGTGAGTTTTGGCACTCTTTCATAATTTATTCCAGTTGAATTTTGTTGCACATTCAACTGCCTACTTTTTGTTGCTGCTGATACTAGGCGAACCGTTAGAAGTTGTCTTCCTTTGTAAAACGCTGTATAACACTTGGATCAGTTAGAGATTCTCTAAAAAGCCACGAAATCAGACATCAATGACTTTCGTTCTAGTAAGATTTTCAGTAATTACTAGCTTCAACACGAGCATCTTGCCACCAGATAAAATAGTTGTGATATGCTTACCCAGTCGAAGACGGTCAGCGTGTCCTGTCAAGTAAAGAGAAAATTCGGGATTGGAAACGCACTTCTTGGTTTTCCTGATCAGAAATTTCTATTCTTCTATCTTAGAAGCCACACAACTGGCTGCGCAATTTGGACCACATTGGCGAAAATCGATTTCGTCTGCATTACCCTTTGCATTTCCTTAGTGTACTTAGATATGAACACTAATCTTACTGTTTCGTTTTGGTTTAGTGTGGTTCTCAGTACATATTTCGGGATTAGATGTCAAAAGCAAGCCATTTGGAATGCAGATTTACAGTCACAATGTTCCACTTCAAGATCTGTCTTGTCTTTCCCTTATAAAATCTGTGTTCCCATTGTTTGTCCGTCTTGATCAGACGGATGATCCTTGGCTCGTCCAACAGTAGTCATCCCACAGGCTAGGATTTTTGAATGAAAATTTACCAATCGGAGCCTTTTTCAGAACTAATGCAATGACTAAACTTTCATGGGTAACATGATAACTTCGTAGTTTTGTCCGTTTCTCACTAGTACACCCTGAAAAACACAGCCATACAAGATCAACTAAATGTCTTGGTTGATTTATCTAAGTTAATGAAAGACTAAGGACAAATAAATAATGGATCATATATTTCATAGTAACTCATTGTCCCGTTTTATGTTTACAAACTCGAATAAGAAAAAAACATGAATAAAATGTTACTGAGGAACAACCAGAGGCAACCAGGGCTGTGAGGATTTATTGAAACTGGACACAGAAATTCAGCTCGCCATATTGTGAAAATTGGTAAACCGGTTTAGTCGAGGTCCTGTGCACTTTATCACTATTTGGTCTCGTATTTACCAAAAAAAGTATCTGCTTTCCAAGCTTTTTAACAAAACTAATTTCCACACCGACCACCACCTGTGATAACTTGCTTGTTCAGTCCCAGCGAGCAAAATAGTTTTTAGCCTTGTTTCTGTGAGAGTTGTTGATTGACCTTAGTTGTCATTCGTCTAATTGTTGATATTTTCTGTTCGCATTGAATTCTTATGCTTATGCTTTCCTATTTTACGCCCATTTTTGCGAACTGTATGTCGATTTTGTGCTCGCTCACAATGCAAGTTATCCTATTTGGAGCAATCGCTGATTATTTGTTCAGTTTACATTCCAATCATTATCTGTACTTTTCCATACGCGACCAAATATACCACGCGCGTATGACTCATCACAGTGCAACCTTGGATATCGATTACCTCAGCGCAGATGTCTCTCGCGCATGCTACACATCCACACCATGCGACAGCAGGGCAAGTTTGTGTCTACCAATCGCATTGTTTATGGGTGAATGACTGTGCACATACGTTTTCCTTTGCATACGTCATACCTAATAAAATCCTGTATTTTACGTGCTAAAGAACACATATTCCAGCACTAGTTCGAGTGTCTTCTCATTTTGTTTTGGAGAAATTCGGTCACTACGATCTGTTATATAGGAATTGAGATGTTCAACTTGATTCAAACGATACCACGTTTTCCCAAGATAACAAGATCAACTTTTTCATAAAAAGCTACGCATATGAGGATAGTTGTCGTCGTTTTAAAGTTAAACATCCTTTGAAACTGAATTACTATCAGCTGTTGAAACTGAATAAAAAAGAAAAATTTCAGTGATTAGAAGCCTAACGGTTCATCAACTAACTTCTTTTTCCAGAACTTTTGTAGCCGACAGCTATTGGAACAGTAGGTTGTTATTTTTGAAAAGCCAGTGATAGAAGAACGCTGCGTCGTGCAGTGATGACTTTAGGCTAACCGCTGACAACCGACCCGGATAGTCTAGTGGTTAGGTGTTTGACTCACCATCGTTCACCGCGGATTCAGCTCGCAGTTGGGGCTTGGTTGATCTGTACACCTGACGATTCCTACAAGCTAGATGGCATAGCTGCTCCGTGCTTCCAGAATTTCTGATCGTAATTTGAACTTTCTGACTAAGCGTGATCAGTCGTTCGAAGGAGAAATATCTATCGTTTCAATGAAAAACCTCTTACCGCTCCAGGCTCAAAATCTTTCGCCACATGCTTTTTTTACTTTTCAGGAGACTGCTCCTCCGGCTAATCTTTCATAGCTACGTCCTACGGGATACGAACAACGGATTTGGACCTAAAGTAAATCGGTACAGTGTAACGTATTTGGTCTTCGTATCTGACCTCACTCTATCCGTCGCCCATCAGTGATACGGTTCAATTTTAAAGCGTAGAGCGAATACGTTTTCATTGATGACGTACACTGACCATATCAAGAAAGCTTAGCCTCTTAGGTGCTAGAAGTCGGTATATTATTTTCATACGCACTGAGCTCTGCATGCAAATTCACCAAAGACACCGAGACGAATTTGGGTTCATACTCGAACTAACAACTACAATCAAAAAGAGCAAAACAAATAATTACGGATGACTTACCATTCTCATATTGTTGATTCATCACTAGGTTGAGGAAAACATTTTAGGGAATAGGTTTTTATTTGCTTTCAAAAATAGTTCGGTATAAACTTTAGTGAGGACCATTACTCTAAGACTCATCCAATTTATTCCAAATGAGGTTTTATTTTGACGGTGTGGAACAGTGGACAGAAACAGCATACAATGACCAAAAAGATATGGGCTATATTTCTTGGAAATGAACACTTCCAGGGCTTTGAAAGACGGCTTTTGCTATTCGCCTCAATGTCTTATCAAACAAACAATTAAATTAACCGAAGTGATGTGAATAAAAGTTCATTTTCTCGAACGATTAAACTATCAGTTGAACTTTTTGTAGGAAAAGGCACGGAATAATGCTAGGTGAAAAGGTAATGAATTTCTTTGTATTTCGTTATTTACAGTTTTTATGGGTATAATTGTTTAGTGAGATGGTTGGACAGAGCTCATTTCGTCATCGGGTATACTCATATCATCGAAGTGGAGATCAGGAGATCCTATTGCTTCAACCGCAAACGGCTGTTCAGCTCTGATTTACTTCAATGCTTTTGCTCAATTTTGCAACTCGTTTGGAACCTGAACTATAACTGTTCATGCTCGTACATTTCTTAACCTAGTACCGAATACAACCGCTTCTTGACTTCCAATCTCTACGTTAAACGGCACTTTAGGTCCGCGGTAGGGCAAAACTGGTAGTCGTGCTTAGTGGTCCCATCAAAAACCGTTAGTAGATATATTCAGCTTGTATATTATTTCGCATGATGCCCGTACATGGGATAAATACCCCCGAAATCTCAAAGAACCTCTTCTCTATTGTGGATGACTGGCAAACTGACCCTGAGAGTTGGACAGGAGAACCACCTAAGGTCCGAGAGGGTCAGTTATGGTTACAACTCGAACCATATCGGGTTACTGTCTACCGCCAAACTTCCGAGTGGGACATAACCTAGTGAACAATACTTTTTCTCATTCAAATACATTGCTACTAAATATTTTACTATCGATGTAAACCGCATACGCGGCCATCAGAAAAGTGCAATCGGTTATTGAAGATGGTCTACTGTACCATGTCATGTGTTTTTCACGAACAACTCAATGTCTACACAGTGAAGAAAAATTATGCTTATCACTGGGTCTGGTAATTCACATTCGGTTAGGACCACAGTATTTCTTTTATTTATTCCTCGAATTTTACAACAGTATACTAACAAACGAAGATAAATTGAGCTTCACTTTCAAACGAAAAAAACCCCAAATGACTACTACTACGTAAAGCTCTTCTGTTTCTTTTGGATGGTCCCAAAGCAGTTGAGCGTGGACCGTAAACGTTCTGAACGGGAAATGCTACCCTACTAGGTCAGAATGATCCTCTAAAGACAACCGACAGAATTCTCCACTCATTCCATCGAGTTCACTCAAGAAGATCGCTAAATACAGACGACTGGCTCTAAATCAAAGACTGCTGAAGGCTGCACCAAATGTTACACACTAGAAGTCTGTTCCTTCAGGACATCTAAATAAAGCTTGAAATTACAAAATCGCTTACGAGCTATGACAGACTTGATACTATCTGCAGTTCGGCAGAGAATAACAACAGAGAGGCAGTTTTGAGAACAGACTAAAAGTTTGGTAAATCTAATATTTTCCGAAAGACTGTATTCCGATTCTATATGACACTGAAATAGAATGTGGTCATAGTCAATGAATTACTTTCACATTCTACTGAAGCTGCCTATTCTCATTTTTCTTTGCAGTCTGCTATCACGGGGAGCGATTATAAATGGATAGTACAGTTTGACCGTCGTTTTGTGGTTAAGGTATACTTTAAATCAACTATGGTTTTCAATAAAGTAATGCCCCAATAATAGTATTTGAGTTCTAAATAACACAAATGAAGTAGCCATCACTTGGTACTTTTCAAGTCCACCTATCAAACGAATATAAAATTTAATTATAAAAGATTGGTGTTGTTCTGGTTATATTATTTTCTGTAATCTCCTAGGTAAGTGTTTAGAATCCCACCAGCGACTGGTCACTGATAGTAGACATTGATCTTCCCCCTGCCTGTTAGGTACTGCACGTGACATTTCGGGACCACATGTATTCCTTCACTCGAAGTTTCACAGTCATGGTTTCCGGTTATCAGAAATAGTGCAGAAGGTCACTGAGGCCATGAAGTATGTCCACTTCACTGGATTCAATCGCAAGCGTGAACAGAAAAATCAAGACTTTGTTTTTACTTGGTTAACAATGCATTACGCTAGCCAACAAGCTGTAACTGTAAGTTCTCACATATTGCTAACCGAATATGACTTGCGACCGTTTTCTTCAGATGAAAGTCAGTCCTACAACAATCCCGGAGATTTTGAAACTTTTGCTGAATATCTGCAGGCTTCCAGTGCGGAAAACTTTGAATTCTGGGAAACCTATCTACAGACTCGGAATCTGAACAATTGCTACTTGTGTGATCTGTAATGAGTTTGGTTAAAACTGATATTTTTCTTTGCTTTGATTGGATTAAAGTAGATTTGAACAGTCATGCAAAAGGCTCTACCCGGTTGAGGCACCGTTAAGTCTCAGTGCGCTTGTATTACAAAGTCGACGAGGAAAATGCGGTTTGAAACGTTGGTACCAAGTGTAAACGTTCGTCTGTCCCCGGATGCCAACTCGTAACTCCGAAGACGCTGTAGTTTTTGGGTTTCTCTTTATTTTTCCGCTGGAAACGGGACCATCCGCGTCATCAAAGTGCGACTTGATAGCAATATTTTGCAGGATGATGATTTATTATGGATTTAGCGAACTAATGGAGAACATTTTAAAATATTTCCATAAAAGCTTCCCTGAATCGAAAAGGTTGAGCCAGAAAGATTTCAACTCTCCGCTCTATAAATAGCAACGGCTCTTATGTTGCTTTTAAGAAATATGAAGAAACTATTCATACATTGCTTGGCTGACGGTTCTTCAGACTCAGCTCGTCACGCACAAACCTCGGGTCATCCAACCAACTCACACTGAACCTGCAAGTAGTTTTAGGATATATATAAACTACTCAGTTTATCTGCTGACGATAAGAGCGCTCGTTGTTGGGCATTCAACACGAAATACGTCAACGTGAATGTTTAAAATGCCAATAAGACTGAATAGCGCACAGTAATTCCTGACGGCCTCAATAGTTCACACCTATGAATCAGTCACATTAAAAATGAACTTTCAAAAGTTAGCTCACTCATTGTTTCGGCTGATCAGAATGGAATAGCGAAAGGTTTTCCGGTAAATGGCAAGGGATTTTCAAGTGGTTACAAAGAACCTATGGAATATGAAATCCAGCAACGTGATTATGGGATGGACGAATTAGCAGTCAGATTCAAAATCAGTGTAAAAAAGTTTTGAAAGATGGTACAGGTCACCGATTGAATCCGCTAGCTGGAATGTTTTGGAATCCATGAACAAAAACGCCAGACAATATCGTGGAACTCTACTCTCGTAAAGAGAATCGAAATCTCATAGTAAATAATTGTTCGGCAAAACATTTACCTACATGTTTAAATTACGCCGAGGCCAGAAAGCCGACCACTTGATCTTGAATGATAGATAGCCGGAGTGATTTCGGTGCGGGCAACAGGACAACAAATAGGACACCAAATTGTACAGAATAGAATGGATACTGTGAGTAAGAGGACAAGATAGGCTGAGCCCGCACTGGAAGGTTTCCTACGAAAGACAACCTTCTAAGCTGCTAAGCATAAGTTTGATGTGCTGAGATGCTTTCTCAAACATTATGTTCCCTACTCTGATCAATAGATATATTTATCACTAAAACTTGCAGTTTCATTATGATTTTACCAAATTCATCAGAATCACTAGGCAGATTTCTGCTGATCGTGTGAACTGGACCAATACGAGGAGCCGCTTGTTTCAATCAAAGAAGAAAGATCATCAGAATGTTTGATGAAATACTTACCAATTTTGCGTTGATTGTCTACTAACGCTGAAATCAAACAGTAATAGTCCCTAATAGTGAAAAATTCAAAGTAAGACTGTGATCTGACAAGAAACACCCATAGTGGACAGCTGAAGGTTCTTATTACTAAAAGAAAACCGTCGCAGTGCATCGTCGTCCTCTGTTCATAATAGACCGCAACAAAACCACGAAAAGTTAAAACTAGAGTCCTCAATTTCTGTCAGGTGTGATGCAAAACACTCGATATGTAGTTTAATTCTCTATCTTTCAGTCACATTGTTCTGGTCACCATTGAAAGCCATGGAACCTGTACCGTACACATGTTTCATTCCTGTCTAAAACTGCCAGCAGTTCATGTTTGACGATTCCAGACGGGAATTCTATCATACTACCGGCGCCTGACTATAAATCAAACATGTCACCACTAGACCATTCAGGCTGACTGTTATCTGGTTATTCCCTGTAGACTCTTTATCATTAGTGACACGCAAAAAACCATAAGAATGGAAGTGCTATGATTAGGAGTCAAAATAAAACCGAGGCATTCCCCCGAATCTATCAAAAATGTTTAGATAATGGAAAATCTACTTGCGTTTCACGCGTCCGAAAACTCAACCTTGCCAGAAATGCAGCTGGATTCGCTCATTTCTAAGCTCCCAGCTCTTTGTGCCAGTAACAAGATGCAGGCATGTATTTGGCTGAAATAACGTGATCTGATTTAGTCAGGCTTTGACTTCCTACTTTTATTCATAAACAATGAAATAAGCAGCAAGCGAAATCAATGTTCCGGACGATCCGGGGCACCAATTTTTGGTAATCACCGAATGTGAGCGGAAATTATTATTAGAGTCAAGATCCAGAATAAGGTTACGAATGGAAAGTTTATTTGCCTTTTTCACATTCGAAAGCTCACTTTTCTAGCCGGAATTGAACCGTGACCCTCCACTTACCAGCAATCATGTTATCCTCGATCCCATAGTCATCATTAGCTTCTATTTTTCTATCAAAATAACTGTTGGACATTGTTCATCCGTGAGATTCTCGTCTCCTTTAGAAGTGACCGACGAGGCTAGTCTTGTGACAGCTGCGGTTTATCACGTGAATAAGGGTTGAACCTCAAATAATCACATGCTTCATTCGCATCCGGTAGGCAGTATCATGACAGCACAGCTAGACAAGCAAATGTCCAGTGAGCGGCACGTCACTGGTTTGATTCCGGTCAGCGGTATGAGCGTGTTGATGCAAAGAACGCTGGTGGTATTTTCATTTTTTAAGATCGTTCAATATTTGAAAACACCAGGTATGTCACGTTTATTTGTGTTTTATTTTGGATGACTGAATTATAAGAACCATGTCTAAATTCATGGTGGTAACAATGGCTTGCCAACAAAGTTACGAGATCGTCGGTGCCACGAAAGAGAGAAATTCGCACTGAGAAATAACATATAAGATCTATGAATCACCCCTGACCGTCGGCGCATGAAACCGTAATGGAATTATTGAAACCAAGAAAATAACGGAAAAGTTGTCGACGCACAAGATCTCTCGTAACACCAACTACACCGTAATAGTCCATCATCGTAGTCAGGGTTATCAAATTCCTTGTGGCTATCATTTCTTCTTAAAAAACAGTCATAAAGAGTCATACATTTCGCCAATAAAGTAGCTCCAAAAAGACTTTTCGCTACCGCGTTCTCTAGTTATTTGAAAGATCACAGCAATTAACTTATGAATGCAAACTCCGACAATTAAATACACTCACCTTGTATGGACTCATTGCAGAATGCTGAAATATGCAACGTAGGAAGTGGATTATTATATTATAGCCTTTGTTTTCTAAGGGATTCAAACCCTTGCACGGACTTCTCCACCCAAGGCTTTATCACTGGGTATTGGTTCTGCCAGCTGAGTTACTAGGTTACGCTGGTGGCTTCAGGTTTTTCGCACTGATTCAAACTAGGCAATATACTTCTGATCATTTACGCTGTGTTGTTTGCGTCTGTAGTCTTCGGTAGGAAATTTTATTCCCGTGATTTCCGGGTTCTTTTTGAATTACTGATAAAACTAATCTTTATCCTAAAAGTCTTTTGAGTACGCAAATGTCACTCCAAATGTTTTAACAGTTTGCCCGTTTTAATGAAAAACTAAGTGGTTGTTCCACTCAAGTCTAGCCACTGTGAACCACAGACATAATGTTGTTTGGTGGTTCGAAGATGAATGTCCTCATGCACATTTCTCACCGGGGCTCCCAAGGTAGATTCTTTTTGAAGTGACTCCTTGTTACAGCTTTGTGGTCACTGAAGTTTGTTTCACTTTTTTAGGGCAAATAATAAGCCAAAAATATCCACAACCGGCAAGCTAAACATCGATCAGGTTACCCATATGGTTGACCTAGCTAACGAGTTTCCAGGGCTGGTTTCATTGCACAGGCTTCTCGGCAAACGTTCATCCAAACGAATTATCGGTGCATCTCAAGCCATCGTGATTGAAATGCAAAATCAAGAAGTTCACAAGCAACGCTACCTGATGCCAGTCTCGGTTTCTGCTGGTCACGGGAAGTGCGCACTGCTACCTTCTTTGCATGGCTGTCGAGTCTGACACTTTTCCATTTTACCATACCTAATCTGTCAGTAATTGTCGTCCACAGGTTTCTTTATCATAAGGATTTGCTGAATTCTTCCTCACGGAAAGATGCCTGTAATTCGCTTAGTGAAGCGATACGTTGAATTGAAACTCCTTAGAGTTGTTAGCCTACACACTTTGCAAGTTACCCAAATAATGAAAGTGATTTACTTCCGCGGCATCAGCGTCCCACTCAGTATGCATTGCTCATCGCGCCAACTGCTTTAAGATGTTCCACGAATGAAACATGATTGTTTACTCTGTCAGACCACAGTGACATATGGAGGAGGATCACTTCATTTACTGCTGATCCCTTTGTCGTTTTTGGCATCTGTCTAACTTAGTTCTATGAATTAAATCAATCTACCTTAAAAAATATGTACAGATTTCTTTTATTTGGAAAGGACTTCCTAGTAGTGATATATGTGAGGCACAAAAGCATTATTTACTTTCATTTATTAGATGTCTTGTAAATATTTGCATTCAGTCAGAAGAAATCAGTTGGAATATAAATTCTTACTGTTTACTTACAAAGTTGTGTCACTGTAAATGAGGGTTCAGTGTTTGTGCTGGTCGGTCAAAAGCATACTCACAAAGACACTGAGTAGTTCGTGATCCAAAATATCAATAAATAGAAGAAACAAAAAGCCAGGCGATCGATACAGTAGTACAGTCATTGTGGAGACTGTTCACGTTTCGTTTCAACTGTTTCAGAGGTCAGAAAGGTTTGCCACCAGTCGGATAGTTGAATTTTATCACATTTGTGTGTACATGTGCATGTGTGAGAGCGCATCAATTGATCAGCCGCTTTGATCGATTTAAGCTTTTATAATAAACTCTGTTTGAGGTGGAATACGAAACCTATTTGTCTTTTCTTTGAAGTTTATCATCTAGAAGCAGTAATTCATAAATTCTAATGGTGATGGTTTCTCGATCTTAGTCTCACTCAATCAGTTCTGATTGATGAGATTGAAAATTTCTCAAATCCAACAAGTATGGGTCATAGGAAACAAACTGCTATCACCCAGACCCCAATCACATCTACCAACTACCGGCTTACATTCATATCCTAAAGATAAGGTTTCAGCTCTTCACTGACAATATAGTGGGCTCTTTTTCGGGGGCTCCTGCCCGTTAGGCGATAGAAACTATTCCGGTAGGCTTTTCAGATACCGATTTTGGAAAGTCATGGTTCTGAACAGTATTTTCACTTTAGTGAAAATGTCTGCAATCCGAAAAGGTGTAAAGTACAATTGTTTCATCCCCGTTAGAACTTATCAACAGAATCCATCCACCCAAGCCCAACTGGGACTCGAACTAGGGGCGAAAGTTTGTTGGTCTAGCCTCTAACCACCAGAATTTTCTAGCTATCTCTCAGCAAATTCTGCAACATCACCGCATATCACTGACTTTCTAAGAGTAGCTGTTTGATCGACTGCAGAGGGTGATAATTGATGAAGACAACCCGGTACTAAGAGCAACCTACAGAATTACATAATTACACTATTTGGGTCTATTTGTCTATCACGGAAACTAGTCGATCGGCAAAGATGATTCTGAAAACAAAACACTGTTTCCAACGTGTCGTTCTTTGTCTTTTTCGGATTGACCAAGATTTAGAAATTCAGCGAAAATTCTGTATTATCACGATTGATGAATCTACACGATTCTCTTATGAATTGCAAAGCTTAGATAAAACTTCTTTTCGTTCGTATGGTGGGTTGGAATAAGTGAATGCCTTATAGTAAAGATGTTTTCGGGGTGGGAAGATTTGAGAGTTTATATAGGTTTCGAATATTTAGCATACGGTTTGATACGTTTGTCAAATGTCTACTGGGTTTTGGGTTTAAAACTGATTCCACTAATCTAGCGTTCGTACTGAGGCATGCTGCCTCTGAATTAGCAAGAGATTCCTGAATTACTGATTTTGGATGGCACACCTTTCTAAGGTCCATGGGTGATCGAATAGGTTGCGAACAATATATTGTTACTCAACAGGTATTATCGCCTTTCAAGGGCCATACAACAGAGACAGTTTGCGTTTCCAGGCAACAGTTCAATGTGTAAGCCGTTCGTTTTCTGACCCGAAAGATAACCATCTTTAAAAACATAGATTGATCGATTTTGTTTTTAAACAAGTAAAACGTAAAAGCACCATCCTCATTTCTTTAACTACTGGCATATCAGGTTCCTACTGCGCAACGTAATTAACAGGCTGAAGACAAATGGAAATCTTTTATCAAAGTAAATCTGTGCTTAGTTATTATTTTTCAACTACGCCACATCTCCGAGTGAACAAAGTTTCAAAATAGAATTCCATGGACAGGAAAAATCAAAAGCATTGCTTACGCTGTCTTGAGGCTTGAAGTTCTTGCTCTAAAACGAAAGAACAAGTCATTTTGATGGGAGGAAATTCGAAAATAGATTGGAGTTTGCGCTCGCCCGATGAATCAGGAAAGCACTGAAAAGTGTGAAGGCTTTTTACGTAAATAAACTTGTCCAGTTGTCAAAATCGGGAATAGGTTTACTCATAGGATAATTCTGCTGCAGACAGTCTATTTTACTGCGGTGGATGGCATGTGCTAGTTTTGTGTGGATGGGTGAACAGTAAAGTTTGACTGAGCGCTGAATGTGGCCTCATTGTTTGGCTGTCAGACCGCACGCAATACTAACGAGCGAGTCACGTAAACAGGGGGCGTTTAGGTCCCACCCGGCGGTCAAATGTTATCAACTGAATCAAATCAATTTCAGTATTGGTATCAGGCAATATCTCCCAGAATAATTTGTCCTGGGGATTATTCTCCACGTCTTAACTTGTTTCAAACGGACCAGGTGCACTTTGGAATATTGCAAAATCCAAGCAAGGCAAATATTTCGTGTCCGCTTTCAAATAAGCATTAGAGATACGCTTGTATAGGAATTCGAAAATACCACGTAATATTTGCACTATTTTAGACAAAATATACTAGCAATTTTATGGTGTCTATGGTTTATCCATTATGGAAAGTGATGGAAAATATTCCG
This sequence comes from Fasciola hepatica, assembly GCA_948099385.1. Taxonomy (NCBI): domain Eukaryota; kingdom Metazoa; phylum Platyhelminthes; class Trematoda; order Plagiorchiida; family Fasciolidae; genus Fasciola; species Fasciola hepatica. The sequence continues at coordinate 14,324,368 of CANUEZ040000182.1, forward strand.
GTTCATAGCCATTTCCTAAACCAACCGCGGTAGCCCTCTCATTATCAGGAGAAAAAAGTATTCGTGGCGCTACAAATATCTGCCTAATTCAAAGTAAAAACGACAGGCTATTTAACCAAGTGGTTTCTCTGCTTGTTTTTTCCGATGACTTGTCCAGCACGGTCAACAGCACGTGTGGATTGCCGTTGCGATCAGTCGTCGGTGCCATGCAAGCCGTTGAGAAACACACCGATCAGCTGCTGGCATTGCAACAGACTCCTGCCCGTTGGGCTTCTAATTCGTCTGAGGATTTTCAAAGACCAGATGGAACAGCTTCTTCAAATTTCCAAATATGAGTACAGATTTGATGCCTCAGTAAAAAACCACCTCTTCCAGTTTCTAAGTATATACAATTTGGGATTCGTGTGTTATCACCTGTGCATTTTTATTTTAAACAGTTTATGATTACGGCACTCACCCTGAAGCTCCTGATTTATTGGAGCTGAGGACGAATCAGAAAGAAAAGACGTCGGACAGACAGAACCGCTTGAAGCAATCCTCCTAAATTTATGAACGTTTGATTTCATAATTTCCGTCCCTTGACAAAAAGTGTGAAAAGCAAATAACCCTCGTGTTCTGATGCAAAATTACACGAAAATGTTTTTTTCCATACACTAACAAATCTCTGAGACTAGAGATAGGAAAAATACAGCCGTCGTTTCCGTGCTGCTTCATTAAGGAATAGCAGTACAAAAAATACTTGTCCCTGAAAGTTGGCCGTTTCATCTCAAAATGGTTTAGTATTTATGGAAAACCGATTTTACAAGAACGAATGATATGCTCGTCAATGCAAAGAGTTGTACTTTTATTTAAGTAAGCTGCATTATGTATATCGTATTTCTTACTGGGTGTGTTACACTAGCGAAAACATCTTCAGTGAGTTGGTCAACAACAAAGAAGAAACAAGTCGAACCAACCTGTTCGAACTCGTGGTACATAGTAATGCTAACTATTCTACCGCTGTGCAAATTTGGGAATCACCCGGAGCAGTCTATAACATAAGTTACAATCAATTCTTTTTTTGAGACGATCAGGTTCTTTAGCTCAGACTACCAATGTTATTGGTCGGGCAAACTGTGGGCTCAAAAGATCTGATGGTTATGTTGAACTCACGAAATCGCGGGTCGGCTTCCACATTACCTACGAATTAATTCAAAAGTGACATCGTTTAGGATCAATGAGAATTGCCTGACCAAGTTTGGTGGAGAATGTGGTAGGGTAACTTTGTAAAACCTTGTTGAATACAAATACAATAATGATTCATGATCACATCATTCCTTTAGTTGGACATGAAAAATTTCAGTCAGTAATAAACTGATTCGCCTGAAGTCTTGATTCTAGAATTGGGTTGAAAGGAGGGGCGAAGGTATCGCCCTCACCGGCAAATTCCATATTGTACGGCGTTCTGAAAATTGTCTAACGGTGAACTGAGTATGAAATCACACTAGAGGATATTTTGAAGACACGCAATGAATCCGCATCATATCACTTTAATGGTATCCTTAACTCTAGCTACGAGAGGACAGCTGTGTGGATCATAATCTGTGGATAAAGATGTACTCAGAATCTAGGACATTTTCTTTTTTAGAGAAAGCAGATTGATGAACAAGCTTATTTTCATTGAGTAATAATCATGCCAATATGTTACGGTATATTAAAAGAGAGTTGATCTGTTAGACGAATAGAGATTTTCGGCGACAGATTTGTAGTTTAGGCTTCACTCGAGACCGGGAGTGGATTGTTCCACACGAGTTATACCCGTTTACATCTGGTCCGTGACCTGTTTTAGGGCAGACGGTGGGCTCAAATGATTTTTCACCCCGTAGCGAGAGAGGGGTTTGTAGAGTCGGATTATAACTGCCTCAGTCAACCTGCGTTCTTTAAATGTGCTCAGTAGAAATAATCTGACAATGTTTTTTCTGATTTTATCAGAAGGCTGACAGTTTTCGTGGTAGTAGAAATTCCAAACTTCCTGCCATGACAGCATGTGCTCTGATGAGCACAAGAAGTACGTGAGTGCGCTTCACACAGTAATCTTTGATATTCTTTGCGGGGTACATAAACCTAAGCATCAAACTGAATTTAACAAAGATTTACTTGCTTATTTTTGTTTGGTAAACCCTCTAGTCATCATACCTCGTGGAAAATATCTCAGTATACAGATTTGTTCCAGGTTGTACTCGAACGGCAGATGGATTACCTTTTTTCCATCCCACTAGCTCTAGTGAGAAATCAGATCACCCCGCGAACTACTTCGTTCTATACCTGAGCTACAATGGATCTGTACGTAGTCTGTCCATGTGCTCACGCGTTGCACACAGGGCATTGGTCCGACTGGTGTGGACGACCACACCCTGGGGCTTAAATTTCGCTGGCAGGATTCGCCTCTCGTTTATCGATCGGCTGTTCTGTCGTCCATGGTTTCATGTGCTTGGTAGGAGCCGGTGCTGACGCACTGTTTGTGAGACTAAACAGTCTATCGAACGACGTGTTGGACCATACCTTCACAGATTATTCCTGTTTTGCTCTGAATACTTAAAGAATTTTTGTACGATAAATTCTCTGTGACTGCGCCCGTGGAGTTTCCAATTTTCATACTTGCCGGTAACTCTATCGACGCTAAGAATACCTATAACTGGTACATATTTAGAAGAGAATAACAAAAAATAGCTTCCATAAGGGATATTTTGCAAAATCTGATACTAACTAGTAACATCGGTGGCGTGTAACCGGTCACCGCATCATTCCAGCACAAAAGTAAATGTCTAGGGTAAACAATACTGCATACACAAACTAACACTTGGTACGAACACAGCCAATGTATCAGCAACGCAAAACTATTTGTGACCGGATAGCACAAGCTGTCTATTTTTTGGGCGGCACAATACAGGGTTTTGTTTTGTCTACGAAAACCAAGCATGATGCTAGACTCGAAAGTTCTCCTAATAAGCTTCCGTTCAACAATAAATGTTCAAACTAATCAACAACAAAAATAGATATTTAAAAAATGTCAAAGTCATTAGCCACGCAAGTGAATAAAACTAATATAGTTGTATTTCTGACTCAGATTAAATTTGAACAAATCATCAACAAATCTGCGAACTAAAGAACGAATACACGTTAAGCATTCTCCTTTTTCGTGGGGGCCAAGGAGGGTGGCAAACCACTTTAACTAACAAAGTTGTTCCACTGCACAAACCTAGTCTCACGCAAACAACAGTACGCTCTCATTTAAAATATCGCTCGGGATCATCAGATTTGGAAACAAAGCTACCAGACAACATGTAGTTCTGTTCGCATGCAGCATAAGGTTGTTCTACATTCAACTCTGCAGATCTCGCTGAAAATGAGAATGCTTTCGTGGTCAGCATAAAAAAGGCGCTATCACAGGATGATAAATGCTGAGTTGCATTGCCATTGGCTTGGAAGTTTCATAAAGATGTCGGACTGCGAGGTCAGCATGAATATTGAGTGACCGAAAGACTTACGATCATTGGAAAGCCGGACAACTGATTGGACAAAAGAGAATATCATGTAAAACTCGTCAATAGCCGTATATATATATATATATATATATATATATATATATATATATATATATATATATATACTGTATAAGTTTTCCAAGTCAATAGCCAAGTTTGATATCGTGGTCGAGAGTACCATGCCATCGACCTTGCGTTACGGAATTTCAGATGTTCCCAGTAATTCCATGTGGACACAATGAACACCTGACCAGTCTCTCAGTCATTACCACTGTGCTAACTGTAACGTTCATTGGCTGTGTTGAATATGGCCTCTGCTGGATAAATAGAACTTTCAGAATACTGTTAGCTGCAACGCCTTATCTTTTATTTTTTTTTTGGGGGGGGGGGGGGTGGGGGAGTTTAAGTAACATCAACCACCAGCTGTTTCCTTGCCTAATACAGCATCCTAAAGAGCCCGGGAATTTACAGCGGAATCGATAAACTGTTTTCACTAGATTAAATGGAAAAGCTATATTAATATAGGGGTAATTAGTGGTAGTGGTAGTAGTAATAGTAGTAGTAGTAGCAGTGGTAGTAGTAGTCTTGGGGTTTTGAGGCAGTCAAACAAAACAATAGTCACATTGAAAAGTGTTTCACAGATAACCAGTGCAAGGCCAACTCACTCTCCATAGCTGAAAAACGTATTGGGGAAAAAGTTTAAATGGAAACAACAGAGACAAAAAGCACCGAATTCTACAGTTTGCCATATTCTCTCAAGCATGAATTCAGTGGAAGATTACTTGAACAAACAAAGGGTTCCACTGAATTCTCAGGAAGAACCTTCAATTAGTCTGGCGAACCACATTTGGTTTCAGTAGTAGAGGCTGGTTAGTGACCCATAGTGGGGCAGAATGCCTTCCATCGTGAAAGGTGACAAGCAATGGTATTTGAGCCTCTCAGCTGACTTTTTGGGTAAAGGCCAGTGCAATTTAACAGGCAATGATCAGCCCACCCGTCGCAACACTTGATGAAAAATAAGGCTACTTAGAACTGTTTCCAAGTAAAACACGATCTGTGTTTATTCAATGAAACCTCCGGTGTATCAACTCTAGATAAACCCGTTTAAAATCGAACATCAGTTGATCTCGGACTCATTGTGGCAACACAATTGAAGTTACTTTTGCGTCTATCTCAGTTACCCTAGATATTGATTATTTGGTAGTGAAAATAACAGTTTTGTGAAAGGATAGAAATAAAGTGGGAGCAGCATTTTTACCTCTTTTCTTATCATGCACTAAAAACGGCACCAGGATTATCGAAAGGTTGCACGGAGAAATGGAGGAATATCCTGTCAGTGAGGGTGATTTGTGATCGTTTCGGTGAACTTATTACTTTGACTGTGGGTAAACGTTTGTGACGCCTACTGTTTTCAAATATGTTCCTCCTTGTTGACTTCTTTTTGGACAATCTTTCTTCCAAAAATGGTAGTCAAGAAATAAGATGTCCACTTTATTACTTGGATTTGCATCTTACAAATTTTTCAGCGGACCTGAGAAACATAATATAGTGACAAGCAGTTTTCCATTTGACGGTAATTTCATTCACGGAGTTGTCTCCTTTTTTCACTGTAAAGCTTCACAGTTAATAAAAATGAACTAGAATTATTTGGCTTTTTATCCAGGATTTGAAAGGCTTTCAAACTGTTCTCATCGTCCTTGAACTGCTCTCTTGCGTAATCCTTCATCTAGTCTGTTACTGCGTTAAGTGTTCTATCACTGAATCTGATGCTGCTACTATTTTCCACAAATATAACACTCTAAGCGAGATGGGGAATTTCTCCAAGGGTAAAAAAGCCAACAAGTGTAAGCGGTGAACAAACAGACATCGAACATACGTTGTATCAAGCCGAAAATCCAGCAGCACAGAAGGATCCGAAAGGGTCGCAGTCGCATCTTGTCAATCTGACATGCGAAATGAAGTCAGCTAAAAGAATACACCAGAGACAATTGATCAGAAATCAATCTAACCGATCCGTAAAGAAACTGGCCAATAGTCAGAGTTGACCCAAGACGCAGAAAGACGAACCCACGGCGGGTGACCTTCAATGTTCACCTTCAATGTTAGAGCGCATATCGATCGGAATGAATAAGTGCAAATTATCGCACTAGCAATAAAAGACTGTTCTTCTCTTATGTTTCTTCGTCTTGATCAACAGGAAAAAATGGATACAGAAAAGTTGACTGACCTGTGATCAATTCGTAAGGCTATGTCAGTAAACACCGAGTGTAATGATAGCGCCATGGCCAATTCAATATAATCAAGAAAGGATTCGAGAACACGATTGTACATCTGGTAAACCCGTCAGACATGTAATGGGTATGAACCAAACGTTCGGCACGTCAAGTGGTGGCAAAATCTTGATGGCGTCGAGTGAATGATGTGGCCTCTTTTACAATATTGTTCCTGCGGCCCCAGTAACAGGCTTCTCCAGACTCGGGCGGCTAACCTGTCTGCTTTTCTGCTACAAATCCATGGGATGAGGCATCAGTTTCACGATATTTTATTGGAGTTTTGAGGTTATGGTGTGCGCTTCCTACGCTTCACTCATGCACAAGTATATATTCAAAAGGAATTTGTTCAAGGGACGACTCTGATGAGTGAGTTCCGAGAACAAAACTGTCTGCGGGCATGTGGTCGCCGCACCGATACGACAGTCCTCAGTGTTCTGAATCAGGAAACTAGTCGGGCTTACGGGCATGCGCAGTTAAGTTGTGTTACCAGGGCTGCCCAATCGACTGAAGATTTTCGCCCAGTTTTCGTAAAGATCAAACCGTCAAGGGCTCTGAAGAAAAAGCCTCCTGTTTAGAGTACAGTAGTTAGAAGAAACAAACAATGCAATATGGTCTTTCTGGTAGCTTTTTTCACACTTATCAATGATCACGTATGCACTTCTGGATAAGCGTTTGCAACTTAAAATGTCAATACTCCGGTACGAAAATGCCCTGATCAGGACTAATATTTTGTAACTCTAACCAACGAAGCTTGCTTGATGCAAAAAGTTCACCGTTGCGTTCAAGCACCACAACTTAAGTTTCAGTAGCTCCGGTATTGTTTCACCAAAGATGTCACAATGTCTAGCCGTATCGGAAATAATAATTTTCAGCACCTCAAGTTTTGGAATCAAGACTACCAATTTCTATTCTTCTAATCATGTGGACTACTTTTAGTGTGACTTGTGTCTTGCGCTGCGCTGATTTTTTCTTAAAAATCATCAGTCAGATGCATGAAGTTGCAAAAATCATAACAAATCGCAAATCAGTCTTCGCTGCGTTGGAACGAACAGATGGGCACGAGAAAGATCCACTCAGTCGGAAAGCACGGGAGACACTTATTCTCCTGAAAGTCCCACTTTGAGGTGGCTTTTTGACTGAACTGCCTGCATGCCATTCAACATTGATTAGAGAGGAAACTGCTGTTCATTTAACATATGCTGTAACATCAGCCAAGACTGCCATCAGTCAATGATTGCCGTTTAATGGACTCAAAAATAGCGCTGAAAACAAGCATTTATCAGATGACTGCTTGGTATGCAAAGAAGCCCTGCTTATGATCAAAGACACAACCATCTAGTGCACAGAATAATTGAGCTTCGTTCCTCAAATGCAGTCCGTCTTCATGTATTTGATAAAGTACTAAGCTGTAAGCCATCACCAAAACAGAATCACACGCGGATCCCTTGCCACGATGCAGCAGATGTCCGGTGACTGAGGCGGTAAAGCATGCGGTTAGGGCCATGTCAAATCATTTTTTGTACTTTTAAAACTATGAAAATGCTCGGTAAAAAAGGGACAAATTGTCATGCACGTGAAGAAATCAATTGTAATTCATTCAACATGGTAGATTCATTTCAAGACAAATTTCTTTCAGTCTCAGTAGTGATTAACGAAACAAAATTGATTTCAACACAACCAACATCATTATACAAATATGGTTCATTCCATTTCTGACTCTGACTGCATTATATGCTCGTCGATTCCGACAACCAAAAGTTCGACCATACTCTCTCAACTAACAACACTCGACTCACTCTTGAAGATTACTCGGTGTACTGGCAACTCAATTGCTGCTTGCCTATTGGTTTCTCTGTAGTCCTACTACTTCTGTAAATGCCGTACATTGTATGCAGTGACCAATACATTTCAGAGCCAGTCAGTTTGAATGGCTTATATTTCCATTCCGAGCAATTCCGTCATTAAACCAAGGCGTGGCTTATTTTCACCCCGGACCACCCAACTGATTTTCTCAATTTCGGTTGCCTGAAAATTGGCTGAAAGTTGAACATGGTTCACCAGCAGGTTTTCAGTTCGTCGAATGATACAGTTGTGGGTGCATTTAGGAATGCCGGGTGCTTCGCAAACGAATACGTTCCCCGACCACCTGCGGCGGAGAACAATGCTGGTTGGTTCTTTTCCCCTACTTTACGGAAGGTGCACCAAAGTTGACGTCTTTCAACCCACTCTTCAATCTCAGCTTGGGCCAGATTGAACCATCTTCGGTACGTCCAAGACTATGAAAAGGCTAGTTAAACAGGACAACTGACCATACTTGTCGCTGGTAGCAAGGGTATATCAAATCCTATCAAATCAAAATTTTATAACTCTTCCCATCATGTTTTCTCGGGGTTTGCTTCAAGTTTCAAGCATGATAAGTGTCATAAAACCACACTGTTGTTTCCGAATGACTCATCACAGATAATTTTTTTAATTTGGCACTTAGGTCATTTTTTAAGCTAACGTTAATGCTTATGCTTTCCCTTTCTCATGACTTACTGATATTTAGTATGAATTTTAATCTCGGTTCTACCGTAGTGCTACCTTCACGTGGTAATATTGTGCTCAAAAGCCCATATGTTTTACAGTTTCCATTCCCGAAGACATTTGTCTTACTGATAGAACTCAAGAGCGTTCTGATGGTCAACCGAGAACGCTAAATTCACTAGTTAACTGGTCTCTTTATCTTTACTTTGTCATTTACGCATCTTTATTTGCTGGAGACTGTTGACTGTCTCCGTATGTCTATTTCTTGTTCGTTATGTAGCACGCGGGGAAATCGTCTCGAACATAAATTATCTTACAATATTACGAAGTTGGCTTTTCTTTCAGAAATCTTAACTTCTGATTGATGGTTGGCTGAAATTCACCTCTTGAGCGACCAAGTAATTTGCAACCTAGTGCTTCTCACCGGGAGTTCAAATGACGACTGATAGTTCATACTTGAATTCCGATAAAACGAGTTTTCCTTTCACAGGGTGACTCTCCTAAGGTTCGGGACTCTAGCTCCGGCCAACTACTAGTGTCCAGATCTTCCACGTTTGAAAACAAGTTTCATCATACCCTCGAGAAACTGTAATACTGTTCATCTGATGAAGATGAATAAATTAGATTAGTATAAGCGTTTAGGAATTCGAATTTAATTCGGTGATTTTCAGAACGCGGTAGCGACGCTCAACTCAACGTCTCAGACCAAGCAAGCACTGAAAAGCTTTTTCTTCCGGCTTGGTAGGGATCTTGAAGAATCCATACTCACTGCGTTTTAATCAGCACTCGCACGTGACCGATAAGCTATCCGAGATCGATCTCAGAGCTTTCGTTGCCTCCTTTAGTACTTCGAGTGCTGTTGCTACATGACGAATCGGTGTGTGATTTGGATTTACCCGGGTAAATACAATTACAAATGTCATTCATCTCCTGTTTTACTTTGAACTCGAATTTATATTAGCCTAGTTTTAGGATATAAAGGAGAATCATATTCTATCACGCCATATTCGTTACTGTTCACAGAACAACCTAGTCGATAAGTTTTAGTGGGTTTTCAGTTTCAGTTCCAGCACCCGCCCGCCCCCCCCCCCCCCTCCACCCCTACCCCGAGCAAATTGATGATTTTTCTTCTTTCAACCCATAAGTGGTCACAGCACCCTAGATTCAAACGACAGTCTGTTCACTGCTGATCAATAAACCTAGGTATATCGATCAATGTGTGCAGCGATCACCTTTGTGCTTAGGTCTGTGCCTTTATGTACGGGGTCATGCTAAACTGAACTCGACCAAACCAATAGGGTTTTATCTAACTCTCTCTATATTGATCGTGAAGTAACTGTATGAAGCATAGATGGAAGAGATCAGCAAGACTGTATTATTCGGAAGGATTGCAGACAGAATGCTTTTTATTGCGGTTTATCTATTATGTTTTTCATCCGTGAACGAAATCAGTTCGCGTAAGTTACTCACTGCCAAATATGCTTCAATACACTTTTATCGAGGTTCAGGTCTTTTAGAGAAACTGACAATAATTTGTATTGGTTGCTAGCCATGTAAAACTCAAATTGATCTGGGCTGTCATAATTTAGATTTCACAATAGTTAAAGGTATTCTTTTTAAGTAAATCAATTACCAACCGGAATATCTTTTTCTTATGGTTGAAGATACTCAGCAAATTGTTCAGTTATTAGGTCCATTTTTGCGATGGAAGTTAGGTTGAGTTGATTTCTGAGTACCAGACTCAATAAATCACTGAATCGTCATTTAAAAATGAAATAACTTTTCGATGGAATAATCAACTGAATTAATGACTCATTGATTGACTGAGTGATTGATTGGTTGACTGATCGGCTGGTTGGTTGATCGACCGATCGATCGATTGACTGATTGATTTTTCGTCTTTTATTCGAAGTAATTTGGGATATTTCATTTGGAAAATATAGTTTCCTTGCAACACTTTTTTTTCAATTCCTACTTCTCAGAACCAGTGGAAGGCAAGTACTTTCTCCACCTTAAAGTTATAACCAAGATACTTGAAGCCATTTGCAACAGTACTACCGAAGCCAGCAGGAATGTGGAGGAAACCAGTTGTATCACTTTTGTACTACACACGCATATACTAGTGTGAAGTGTGCTCTACATCACTGCTACGAAAGTTCACTGTCTTATGAAGGAGATGGGCAAACATAATTACTGGGTGAAGTGAAGTGTGTACGAACCCCACCTGGCTTCGACCTTTGTCTCCGGGCCCTTAAAACCGGAGGAGAACAAAAAGAAGATTCTGCACAATAGTTTTGTCTTCGGACTACTTCTGATTTAACCGAGTATTGATTTCTTACCATAATCATATAGTTATTAGTGCTGGTTCCACCGCTGATAAACTTATGATATAGACTGGCACTTAGAACGAGCCCAAGACTTTCGTCATGGGTACGCAGACAGTCATACCGAACAACTTTTAGGCCTGCCCATATGAGTTAATTAGATGATGATGGATAGGTGAGCTGCAAAACTCCTGTTCCAACTCCATCATTTCCGTTCCAATCCCACGATTGATCAAGGCCAAATTAAATAAACAGTATTTTGATCATGGTGTGCTAGCAAAGCTTATCGAGAAAACGGAAAGCAAGAAACCTCTACCAATCTGCTTTTTCGTATCGTTTGGCTGAGTTATAGATTGGCCGATTTATTGAAACAGTTGTTTACATTTGTCTGGTAGATTCTTTGTTGCGATATCAACAACTCTCATGCACCATTTAACAGCAGAGGTTGAATTTTGGGGTACCACAGTACGATGGAAAAGTATACATCCACGCCTTAGTCAAGAAATACTTGCTATTGGGCTTTCTTTACTTGTATGAAATGTGGCTTGACGGGTTTTGAAAAATGTTGAACCACTTCATATTGGTAACATTTAGACCAAAATATGTCTGATCGTCATTCATAGACGAACTGTGCTCGTGAATCCAACGGTTGATGGACACCGGCTGATATTTAGGGAAATCGTGTTGGTGGTAGTCACTTGATAAGTCACCTGCGGGAATGCGATTTAATCACATGACCAGCTTGGTACCCTTCTGAAATGGCCTTGGAACACAGATGATAGAGTGCACACTGTACTAAAGAGTCGATGATATTACACAATAGGATTTTGTGAACTTGTTTTTATCGATGCTGGCCTCGAGGGGTAGAACTTTTTGGTTTAATTTAATACATCGTATTCTTTATTTGGTTGTTTACGGAAACAGATTCATCTTCTCTTGCAGTTATTCGACTTGTTGGTGAAGGAAGTAAGTTTATTTTATGAAAAATTCTCGCTGATTCGGATAAACACACTTTGAAAAACCACTAGCGCTCCCTTGTCCGCTATTGTGATCCGCTATAAGGTAAAAAAAAGGCACAACGGACTCGGTGTCACTGGGGTTGCCATTGTATTTGTGTGAAAGAGGGATATGTGACACACTGGCACGTGTAATACATTCCCAGACCCAACAGAGCGCGGACGAAAACAAAGGCTACCCGAATACCAGACAAGTATATGCTCGTATGCGCAGCCGGCGTCAGTCAGCTCCTCGGCCTTGTGACATTGGGCGAGAATAGCATTGGTAGATAAAGGTACATTGGACCATCTGGTAGGCCGCTGCTTGTTCGAAGTTCCAAATTTATCTCCCTCTCTAATATTTTGAGAAGCGTGTTTTAGCAAGGGACGCTGTAACAACAGAAAGGGGTGTGCATCAAACCACGCGGGCCAACCGCTCGAGAGCCACAAACCAAATAAACAAACAGTGAATGCTTTGGAAGCAGCCTACAACGTAAAGTGAGTCCTGAAGAGTTTTCTACGGAACACGCTGAAATCTCAGGCAGTCCGAAAGGTAACTCACACAGAATGCTATCAATCAACCTGTCAGAGGGACCAGTCAGACCAAACAAACGAGAATGGTGTGCAAGAGATCCAATCTAGTAGCTGCGGATACTTGGCTAAAACGGAGTCGAAAAGCTTTAGCAACCGAAAGATTGATATTGCTACAGCGCGGACTTGTTACGGAACATCCTGAAACATTTTACATGATTAGACAATAAGAACTGTGCCCCACTCGCCTCGCCTTTGTTGTGGCAGTAAGTTCGCATTTGAATCTCATTCCGGAATGATTATGCTTTACTCTGAAGTGGACATTTTGTCGAAGATTGACCGCAGAGCGGCATGATTAAATCGAACAAATTTGATTGTATGGTTAATCAGCACTGAATTGGACGTTAACATTCCGATTCCTTTTCTCAATCGCCTGCGCAAAACAACCTTCACTTTTTCAAATACTATCGACAACTGTACCGCTTTGTGTTTACAACGTTAAGGCATTATACAAGTGAAGTTATGACTGACCTTCGGGGACGATTTCATCAAATTCACCCTGCCGCGATTGAATTTGATGGTAGACAGATGAGAGGAATGAACCGAGTAGGCACAAAACACTACCGTTCTGAAAACTACAAATATCTCACCAGCCCAATGAATGCTGAGTATAATTATCTTTGGATCCTTGAGATTCAATGACACAGGTGAACATGAACGTGCCCCCCCCCCTCAAAGAAAAAAATCCCTTTTTTATAAAAGCTATAACAATAGGCGCATCACTTACTGAGAAAGTAAATCCGAAGCTGGTGAATGACTGAAGTTTTGATGCCGCTTTCGGACGAATGGTTACGAAAGATAGAGAGTATGTAACAAATGGAAGACTCTGGTTGACCGATGTTAAAGGATAGCTTTTACATTTCCACGGTCCAATAATTTCCATTCACAAGCATGAGCACAGGAATAACGTGTACCAAGAACTTCAACGACTCACTGATCAGCAGGCAGTATTAGTGACTAACGAAAGTGATACATGACCTGGTGAACCCTGTAAGACCCCAGTAGATTACGTATGGTAACGAGTCGGGCAATACACGAGTGTAGTCTATCACAAACATTTTGGCCAGCAGAACAGCTATGCGTAAACTTGACAATCAGGAATTTACACCAAGCAGCCGCCGTCTGTGAAAGATAAATAACCTGATATCATGAGGCCGAAGCGCGAAAGAAAAGGTTTAACCAGTGACTCGGATGACTGGATAACCAATAATTATGGCATATTGTGATTCATCTTCAAATAAAAAGCCCCAGTAATTACTGAAAGCCATGGAAGCACTGTACAGCTGTTTAATCCTTATTAAGGGCCATCAATAGCAGTAAAAATCCGCCAAGAGCCCGAGATGAATGATTGTTATTCGAACACTTTAACCGCAAGGTTATCCGGGCTGGCTCTCAACTGGCTGTTAACCCATCGACACTTCATGATGTAGCGCCCTTCCGCCAATATCTTCTAGAAGAATAATTTGAGTTTGCAAACCAATTCTTTCTTGATGAGTGAACTCATATCTGGCATTCTAGTTTACTCGATAATTTTTTACGGAATGTGCAAACCTCCTTCGAACTGTGGTCAATTCATTCTGGGCCTTTCAGTTGCGCAACTTGAGGAGAATTTCCAAAACAGTTTGATCCACTGCACTTTTTCGAGTGCAGTGCCGTTTCCACGTGTTTATTGCATTTCCCAATGGTGTACTTAATTCCTTCAGCTTCGAGCGCTTGCGGTAAGTCACGACATGATTCGACACTTTACTCGAATCCTTTAAAAAAACACTTTCACCACCTAATGCGAGTGAATTTGAATTTTCAAGACTTATATTCGAAGGAAACTATTTTCATCTAATGAAAAGTACAGTAATTCATGGGAGCATTAGCAATGAGACTCTGGAAACCTCTGGAGCAGCATCGCCTTCACCAAAATGTTAAAAAACACTGTTACTTGTTCTAAATGTCTAGCTCTAAATATTTCCAACTTAGCCTTCACTTAAATTCTAGCAACAAAAGCGGGACTTTCAAAAGGCTAAGGGGCTATCATCCAGGGGATAAAAGCATGAATATAAGATATCAATCAAGTCATGATCGAACGATCTTGGTCTCCACTACACTAACTGGTTGTAGGTAACTGAAAACAATCGAACCACACAGTTAGCAATAAAGGACAGCAGATACAAGTAGGATAGAGGTTTTTTGCTGAGACTGTGTGATGGTGTCATCTATCATCACCAGGCGGCTAATAACTGGGACAGCTTAGTGGATCAATCCAAACGAGTGAGCAGTCCGCCTCTGAACAAGATAAATATGACTGATCGGAGCAGAATCTGCCTGGACATGGATCCTACCCAAATCGCTTTTTGCATGTTCCTTAAGTGCTACCTCCAAAGAATTGAGTTAATCTTACCCAGAGTAGTCTTGTCTACCGTTGCCGATACGGCGAGACCACTGTACGGGATCTTTACAAGAGTACCGTGAGTGCAGTTTGCTGTAAAAGTGTACAATTTAAGGAGAGTAACTCCACAAGAAGCCCTTTGAATTCCATTTGCTTTTTCGACACTAAAATGTAAAGAAATCAACCCCAGGAAAATAGCGGGGAATAAATGCTAACTTACTGAAACTATAAAAATTAGAGTTTATCCACATTGTATCTCGTTTGGAAAATATCCTAAATAAGTAGTATCTTCTCTATAGCTCTGATGAGTGATGATCGTACACCCTGATGTACGGAGAGAGTTGATTCACATCGGCTTTGCTTTCATCAACTTTTCACGCTTATTTTCAGCATTCACGTGACCCTAGACAATGCCTTATCTCTTTGTGAGAATGGTGGTATGGAAGTTTTCCAAAGACTGAAAGATATCATGATTCAAGTGAGGAGATGTCGAACAGCATCCAGTTGAGGACCACGGCATGTTGGAAGCCCTGTTGGTTAACACGATTTACCGTTTCGATTACTCATTCGCGTTTTCCGCCTTGCTAACGAACTTTTTGCCTTAGTCGTGTTTCCGTCTAACAAAAGAACTTGCGTTTTAAGGAACGACCATGAAGAAAGCACAAAGACCAATAATAAAACTCCATTAGTTCGTGAAAGGCAGCATTAATGCATCGTAGTGTAAGTCAGTCTTTCTCTACAGCTCCAAAGCCTGGGTGCTGTGAATAAATGAAGCACAGAGAATGTTGGTATAAGAACACATATTTCCAAAGTAATGGTTCGGGCTCGTAGTGCTATCGCCTCAGCAACTTCAACGTCGGCGGGAAAGTATCGGGTGCTCAAAACAGATCATTAGATGGAAGACCAGAACTCAAGTTCAGGAAGCGTACGTTTCCACGAGTAGCTTTGTTCAACTGGAAACGCTTACTGAGGCTGGCAGTGATTCGGAGACGAGTGAGAGTCGCTAATCCATGAACTGACATGAAAGAAAGGTATCAAGCCTCTGGCAGATGGACTTGTGAAAATTCCGGCCTTCTAGTATTTCTGATATATTCCACAATAAGTGGAGTCCACGCATTGGCAAAAAATTTCAGTTGGATTAACATACTGATTTGTACTTTTCGCCTCATCCTTTCTACAGTTAGAAAATTAAATGATTCGTGGTTATTTCATTCCACAGACTCAAAACGCTATTCTTTGTCGGCGAGAAAGCTGCGCAAATGGTGATTTAATCTGGTCTTTGACTGAACTTCGTGGTCCAGAGATGCGCCTCAAATTCTGAACACTTTTTTATTTTACTTCTAAGATCCATGATTGGTTTGAAACCGGACACAATCAAATGACCATAATTGTTATTTTTAATAATGCTAGTCTATTTCAATGCTTTTTCTGTTATTCTCTGTTTCCTTTTCAAATGATTATCTATCAACAGCCGAAAATGCTACGGAGCGTCACAGTAAGTATTCAAAATATTATAAATTGCAATCTCCATTCGTAATGTTCTCCCATTGTGTCAAAAGTATATTAAATACCACCGGCATACTGAATACCGCGTGAATACTCTGGCACTGACGCATTTATTTTTTTTGATAAGGGGATCCAATCGGTGAGTTTATTCACACAAATTTCGTACATTTTTCCAATTACCACTTACCGGTACGTGTGCTTTGATTAGGTGTGCAATTAAAGCCGCAAATTTTGACCTAGCAACAAACCCAAGGCTGCAAACATCTACGGCAAAACATTCGAGTACATGTCATTCGTTCTGATCATCAGAGGGTCGATATTTCTGAAGGATCCTCAAAACTGGTGTGACAAGGTTGTAATGTTGTTCCATTTCCTCACGGTTAATCAGTCGCACTTGGTGTTATGAAGCTTGGTTTCGTTATTGTGGGATTTCGATTTACGGCCCATGCACTAGACCTCTGTGCCCGACTCGTATTGCTCCAGCCCGCAGTGACAAATCAAAAGACCACAACACGGCACCGAAAACAATAGTATAACTACATAGACTAGTGATACGGTATTTGAAGCGGAAGTGGAAAGTTCTGGAACTCGGGCGCCCAGTCAGGTTAAAGCCTTGACGGGCTGACTGTACTCCAGACAGTTGGAACTATTAATTAGGAACCTCATTCCCGCCGGACATTACACAACGGTTCGGTGAGCTAAAGGGAGTTAAGTACTAGACGATCTGATCACTTATCGATTATTGACTAGTCGACCTTGCCTGACTTGCTCGACCTGGTTTGCGGTTTGCTTTGTAGAAGATTTATTTTGTGCCTTCTAGACACTTGCGGCTTCGTTTATTTTTACAAGTGGTTAAGTTTCTGGACATTATCTTTCACACATGAAAAATACGGTGACTTCTCAAGTCCTTTGCTTTGGCACTGATCTGCTTGTTCTCAAATAAAAACGCGCTTTTAGCTGACCCACTAGTTCAGTAAAGAAAACTTCTCCGCTTCCGAGCCATTTCAGTTTATTAGTACCGAATATATCGTCCACGTAGGAGGCTGGGTTCCTGTAACCAGTCTTTGAATCAAAACCTATTAATCGAGATGGTATCAAGTACCGCCTCTTCTGAATGGTTGGTGATACGGCTAATCGCCTCTTGACAAGATCTCTTTCTCATCCTATCGATCCACGCGATCAGTGTATCGCTCGTGATTTTGTTGGCTCAAAAAGTGACCTTCATTCTGCTCAGACACTGCCTGCCCACCTCCCTAATCCCCATGACGACGCCGGTCTATTGGCAGATAGGCGCTGTGAGCTGGCAATGAATTACTTAATATTCTCATGCAAAGTAGGATTCAGTAGGAAATACATGATATCTTCCTACGGCGATCTGTCCATTTGAGCGACTCGCTTCGTTGATAAATGGTTTCAGAATTCTGTTCATTGGATTTCAATCACTTCTATCGCCTTTTGCCTAATACAGACCCCTTCCTAAGTGAGGTTGAAATTTCGTCTTGATGTTTTTTTGCTAAAGATCACGACGGCACCACAGCTATCCACGGCAAAACATACAGTTCTAAGAATTTCGTCTATCCATATTCCTTTGGTTCTAATTGGACATCCCTCCCAAAACGGTAAGGCCCTAAGTCACCGTTTTTTTGTCTGCTCCTAGTTTAGCAATCGCGGTTTATATGCACATAGTAACTTGTAATTTGACGTCCTTTTCAGATTATTTGAAGAAAACTGCAGAGAGTAAGTTCACGTAATCCTTTCTGAACTCCACCTTTTGGACCGAGAGGTCAGAATTTATCTTCAAAGCGGTCATCATATTGATGATTTACGAAACTCTGCCCACGGCAAGATTTCTCTAAATGTTTCCACTTATTAATAACTGACTTCATATATCTTCTCGGTTCCACTAAAAGTTTAAAGATCTATTTTACTTTTCAAACTATCATTGAGCCGTTTTCAAACGGTACTACACTCCGGTCTGTGAAATGCTGCGCTCCACGGACAAAGGGGAAATTTGCTACTATTTAAAGAACAGCTACCTTTCAGAGTTGAGGTGTTTCATCACTACCAACATCATAAGCTGCGAACCCTGATACACTTATTAACGAAGTTGAAAAATCTCAAGTGCTCTATCATATGGCCTCCATTTTAGTCCTTTTAACATATTTACGAGCTGTTTGAGATTATTTCTGGTTACTTGTAAGTTTAGTTGGAAAACTTGTCCTCACATTTATATTTCTTTCCACCTTTCTTCAATGCAATATATGTTCGGATGATTCTTCGGGCAGTGGCCCAGGGTTGCTACGCGGACATAATCTTGAACCAGGGTCTAGTCTAGTCTAGTCATTAACATTTCGCTACTGATGTTTGGTTAGAAAACTATCCCCAGAATCTTTCTGCCCTTATTTATCAATAGTTTTCTTTCATGTTCTCACACTAAGAAATCACACTGATATCCTGATGAACAAACCCAGAATCGTTTCACCTCTTGGGTGGTATCCGATAGGCTGTGGGACTATTGACTGGCCCGGAAAACATTGTGTTTTATCACATGGCTTCTGTAAGCTCTTGTGCTTACATTTCAGTCACATATGTTCGTTCAAAAACCATCCTGTTCAGATTATCTTTTGTACGTAAAATAGAATCAAAAGAACTTAAGTTTACGCACTTAGATTATTGCGTCACCCAATAATTTCTTCATAAAACAAGGGCCTCGGCATATCAAAACTGGACAAAGGTGCTGGATTAGTGCTGATGGATAGAAAGGATTACGCAACAAATCTGGAATAAATCCTGGTAAAAGACACCTAGTTCCAAAAAAGGAAGTAAAAAGGATTACACACATTATGGAGAAACAGTTATCAATAGAACTCGAAGGACTAGGAGAGGAAAATTTTATTGCAAAAACAGAATTTAAAGGCCTGAAACCAAATGGCTCGTCGATTCCTCGATTGGTCCGCCCACTATTCACCAAAAAAACTGTCCACTAAGATCCATATCTTCAATGACTGACTATCCGTAAAATCAGATCTCACGATGGCTTCAATCTTAACTGGAGTTTCTGAGGACCCGAATAACCATGAATAGTTTACATGACACTTTCCAGTTCGTAGAATCCATCACATTTCTCAGTGAAATGGATAAGTTCCCGCTTGATTTCACTTCGCTATTCACCATTGAACTTCACAGTGCACTTCTTTGCATTTCCTTCTTCTATCCGATGACTGAAGACATCGTACTCTGCTCTCCATTTCCGGACTATTCGAAGTATAAACCTTTTCGTTTTGCAAAACTGCAAAATTTTTGTCTCGGGAGCTTTCAACTCTGCATTTCTTGTAGTCGACGGAATAGTGCTCATCTTGCTTTCATGGCAAACACCAAAGCGAAGAGAAACTGTCGGTATTATAATTCAGCTTCTTCATTTCACCGCGAATTTTGATCCGGATCCGTTCAATATCGTTCTCACATGTGGAGTTTGTACTTAGACTGGCTAGTCGACAGAGATACCAGGCCTAACTCTTCACCCTGCTTGGAAAATTTACAAATCTCAGCCTTCGCGAATTAGATATAACAGTGACTAGAAGCTTTTGGTCCAACAGAACGCTTTGGATAATCTAGCTGGGTAGCTCTTTCATAGTATCTGCCAGCTAACCACTGATGGTACCTGTGAAGAATGATCGGACGGAGGATTTCGATCCACAATAATCTCTCCCTTATTGCTGCTTCTGAACACTACTGAATTTAACTAGTATTGAGTCATATTTACTTAATATGTCTCACCATGCGGCAGAAAAGCTCCATTCACCACTGAAACTCTCGAAAGGACTGCATAGCGGTTTCATCACTGTGAGGAACTATCAGTTGCTGGGCTCATCCTACGAGCTCCTAAGCAAAGTACCAATGATAGGAGGGGCCTGCAACACTTGGTATATATGCGAAACAGGCAACCGAAATACGGGCCGGATAGCCTAGTTGTTTCTGTGTTCGACTCACAATCGTTCACCCGCGGTTCGAGTCCCAGGGGGGGAGAGGCTCCTAGAGTGTGTGCTGCTGATTATCCCTAAAATGGTCGAAACAGCTGTACAGTGCATCTATGGTTTTCACTGGCGAAGGGAGACTTGACACTGCGTTACACTCAATAATGTATGGCAAATTACTAATGTTCAAAACAAATCCGTATGAGATTTATTCAATTTTTCTTATATTCTGACGATCAAAGAAACCCGCCACCACATAGTACAAACAAGTAAGTCATTTCAAATGGTAATTTTCAGACAGCAACCGAAAATTGTGCAATCTGCCTGGAAAGTAAAATAATGAATCCTTACTCTGCTGGTATTCACATTTATTAGTAAAATTGGTAAATATCATGGGATGCCGGCAAATACCACCTGATTTCGCATCCTGGTAGTTCTGTTGGGCAGCATAGTAAACCGTAAGCATTTACCGTCTTTCGGATCTGATGTCCTTTGAATCGATAGTTGTTCCTTAACTGAACACAGGATTATTTTTCGACTTTCACAGTGTGTTCATGTTATTATTATGCACACACAAACAAGATATGAATACGGTAAATACAGCCGTTCTGTTTTATTTCTTCCATTAGTCGCTATTCGGCTGTCTTGTTTACCAAACTTTTCGCTTATCTGTCTCTTAGTTGAAAATTTCCCACATTAGCTATCTCATTTCCATTCCAATGTGCTTGTGTTTGTTTGTGCTTACTTATGAGACGGATGTTTACAAACAGTAGCCCAAGTTGTCAAAATTCGCCGGGTTATTTGGTCTCGGGTTTGTAATTTTCAACAACTAGGAACTACAATAAGTGTTCCTATTCTAACCTTTAAAATCCGGTTCGATAGACCGGAAAGTGTTAAGGTGCTCCAAACGGGAGAGGGAATTCACCCCGGTAGGATGTCACCCAGAAGCTTGCGCTCTGTGCATTCGACTGATTGTTCTACGAAGCCACTCTGAGAGCTTCGTACACTTCTCAAAATGGATTCAGCTCTTTACGCCCTCCCCCTCCCTTTAATCACATTAGCACATGGCTTCCGACTCATGATGAACGTTCACACGCACAACAGTAGACCAGTGAACATAAGGACAAGTCATTTGCTAAAACTCTGTATTATGATAATCGATCAATATTCTTTTGGGGTAACACTGATATGACGGACTGACTGTCGCAAACAATCGTGTTACAGTCAAAACGGGAAATATCAGACAGAAGAAATTTTGACTGAGCAAGTGTTATGGATCAGCGAACACATGACTGATAAAAGGTCAACGCCTGATTTGATCAGCCCTGGTCATTAGGTGTCACTTGGACAACGCCGAAAGTTTCTTCTTGACGTGACCAATACGATAAACTCTAGTCTAGCTGTTTGGAATCTGGGACAACTTTTGTGAGAACTAACTCTATATAAGATGTCCGTTAGTGAGTGTAATCTTTGGAAGAGATTAGAATCACAATCTCCAAATGCACTTCGCGTGATATGCCTCATATTTTGGATATCATTCGAAAAACCCGAATCTGGAAGAGAAACAAATCTGCTTACTCATAACCACCGCACTGTGCAGGGATTGTCCGATTAGTGTGCCCTCGTTCTAAGTAGATACTACTATTACTACGGCTATTCCTACTACTCCACCAGTGCTACTACTGCCACTACTACCACTACAAATGTGAAAGCACATTCAGGAAAATAGTTCTGACGTTTCTTATCCTATGGATGAACTAAAAGAATATTTTTCCTCATTCTTGTATAAAGCATCTTTCTAATTCAATGAGGAACTTTATCGCAAGAAAGGCGTCGCAGCAATATGATCACTTATTGAGATCACTGTTAGCCAAAGTTTTCACGGAAAACCTGATTTAACTCAGATATACTGAGTTGTTTATGTGGATTAGTGTGGAAGATGCCATCGTGGACGTATCATCTTCAGTGAGTACGTTCTACAAAACCCATCACAGAAATCGGGATATTTTCCTGAAGGAGCGGAACAACAGAGCTACCTATCTGAAAATGTACCGAAAGGTTATCCACTTATTGAGTAAGTCAGAAAAGAAAATTCCGGAAGTCACAGAATGAGCGAGGAGGTTCGCAAGTGTTTTGGTACTCGGTAAAGGGCAACCGGAATTTTGAAGTCGGGAGAAGTGACAAAACAGAAAGGGGAGTTCAGGTCATGTGACATCAAGAACAAACAGACAACATGGAAGGTTCGCACACAAACGTTACAGTGGGGATAAATTCACTAAACTGGTTGAGTACTGATAAGATTGGTTAATGTATAAACAATGACGTCAGTCGAACGAGAGTGGAATGTCATGGATATATAAACTAGCCATACAATAGGAGTAACTCAGACATACTTGAGTATAAACATCGGCAAAAAGAAATGACGGAAACTGGCTCGTTTCACTTGATCCATTTACGTAAGTCAAGGGCAAAGATAAACTTAGTTGCTGGTAGCCAACCGAACATATTTTCCCTAGTCGTTGGTGAGCGGAAAACAGAGTATTCCTCCCCTTTTTGTTTATCTGTATTTATCCTGTTCTCCTCTAATGTTCCTCTGTCATTTCTGTTGGTCCAATGAAGAAAGATTATGAAACTCGTCGTCTAGGTCCATTTTTATCGATCTAGTATCTGCTAAGCTGTGTGAACAACCTCTGGCCACCTGTCAAGTGTTCGCTTACAGAATCTCTGCAGAGTGCACTCGCTTTTTCTACGGTGGTGTGTCCACGTGTAACTCTTTCGCTTCTGCGCGCTTCTCTTCTCGATCCATACCCAATCTCATCAACATCTACAAAAGCCCTGCTGTTCCCTATCTGGCCCAAGTCCTCACAAACCGGGTTCGAGTATCAGCCGAATTTCTTGGCAGTTTTGCTACGTAGTCGTCCCCGTTTCTGTCCCCGTGATCCAATGAATTGCTTAAAAAGTAAATCATTTTTTCCTGAAATGCGGGCACCCATCTACGCAAAAGAGTGATCAAGTATAAAAGCAAGTGAGGATCACGGGCGGTAGAATCGATCCTGGTTCGGCTAGCAGACAGATAAAAGTTATCCAACATGATGGAAAAAGAACGCAATGCGCCCACACAAAATTATTGCCTTGAAGGATTCTTTGACAGGGGGCGTGACACCTAGATGATCGAGTTCAAAGGATAGGCGTCCAATTGAACACAAGCAAATGAGCAATAAAGTGCCTCATTTTGCGGGCCCGTTCTTTTTGCGTTAACTCCACTCTTCTGCTGCACTGCGTACACTCACATCATGACTTGCTCGGTTGGACACGCGTAGAAAAGCTACCTGTGAGCGTCGTGTATCCACACATTCTTGAGTGCAATTATTCCTTGAAAGTGATTAAAAAACTCCGCAAAGTTCACCAGTCTTGAAGTAGTGAATCCAGACTGGTGGATTATAACGTCCTAACCACATCGGAAGCACTAGACTTATGGCCCCTCGATTCTCTGTCATGCGCTGAAAAACAGCGTGTAAATGCTGAAGCTTCCTTGATCCATACCCCCACCTTCGAACAGACTGATCACAATACACACAACCTTCTAGATTCAGAGATAGACCTGAATCCTTTGTGTGTTCCTGGTTAGACACACACACACACACACACACACACACACACACACACCACTTCACCACGCTTTGTCCCAACCTGATTTGGTAACAGTCATCTGTAAGGTAATGCTTCAACTTGAATGGGAATAAGGGGGTGAGGGCTTGTCTTTCACCTGCTGTTTTGTGGCACTGTTCGGACGGTTAAACAGCGGTTTTCAAAAGAACATATTCCCTCACTTAACTAAGCCTCAGTGGCTAAGTAGTGTGGATGAAACATAACCACAAATATTGCCATTTTTTCAAGTATTTCAGTTTTGAACAGAAGATATACGGTTCCCAATTGGCCTAATTTCCTTCTCACGTTATTCTGTTCATTCATTATCCGCAAAACTGTAGACGTGGTCTTGGGTGAGCTCTATTTTTCGTTAGTGGTCCATGAACATGATACCCTAAAATTGCGGAAACTGATTTCTGTGCACTGAACCATAAGATGGACGTTTGTTGGATCGAAAATTAAATTTCGACTGCAAATAGCGAAAATCCAGTGAATCAAGTGCCTCATTCAATCTAACTATTCTGTAAGAATAGGAGCAACATTTAATCATCTACTCCTTGAAAGCTTGTAGCTTGTATCTTGAATCGAAAGATGAATGGATGGGAGTGTGCATGTGTGTGTGTGTGTGTGTGTGTGTGTGTGTGTGTAAGCGTTCTAGCATGCGTGCTTCCTAGCTTGTGTCCGTCCCAGCGTACGTTAGTGCGTAAGTGAGTGAGTCGGTGAGTGAGTGAGTGAGTGAGTGGATGAGTGAGTGAGTGAGTGAGTGAGTGAGTGAGTGAGTGGGTGGGTGGGTGGGTGAGTGAGTGAGTGAGTGGGTGGGTGAGTGAGTGAGTCGATGAGTGAGTGAGTGGGGGAGTGAGGGAGGGAGGGAGTGAATGAATGAGTGGGTGAGTGAGTGAGTGGAGTGAGTGAGTGTTAGTCAGTCAGTCAGTCAGCCCTTCTTTCAGTCAGTCTGCCAGTAAGCCAGTCAAGTCGTGCGTTCATGTGTTCGTGCGTGGGTTTTTGAGTGACTTTTTAGGCTGGGTCAGCACTTACTGGAAAATGTCTGAGAGTCATGAAGCAGAACAGCTCAGTAGACCCAGTTCCTCTATTGAAGTATTGGTTGAGCGGCAGTTACTCCTTCTGATACCAAAGCTGTTTGGTCGTAACTAATTCGAATCTATGATAGTCTGGCCTACAGGTCACCGACAAATAAACTGAAAAGACAACATAATTTGTGTTTTCATCAATAATATTTTGTAAAGTTACTGCCACATGAAACCCAATCAAAATGCTTTCTTTAGGTTATCAACTAATTCATTATTTTACACAGAAAGGAGCAACATCTAACTTATCCTGAGAGACGGTTATCGCCTAATTTCAGAAAAATTGGTCAGATTCGCTCAAAGTCAGTTTGGTTTCTTTGCATATTTTTCATTGCCCGTATTTTGTTATCCCTACAGTTGAGTAGAGATGAAACAGCTCCACCGACGAATGCGTGATGTGATATGAAAAGGGAGGAAGCGACGGGAATAACCCTAAAACTTGGGAAAATCTCAATTACCTTTTTCACTTTTGCTGTTATCACGTTATGATGGCATAATTTTCAGGAACTGGTTTGCGACTAATTAGAAGCTACCAAATGGGAAAGTGACCAGTGACGGCAGGATTTTAACCGGTGATAGAAAGATGCTAATTTCAGCATTTTGATCGTTTATCCTCCAGGGCGCATCGGATATTCCATAAGAAGGCATATAAGATCTCAACTGGTCAGGTCCAGTAAAGAAAAGGCTTTCATACACAGCTCGTTCGAAACCTGTCTTACTCTTTTAACTGATGTTATTCTGCAGATTGGAGTTTTTTTCCAGTCAGTGCATCTAACTGATAGACTGTGTCATGCGCAAAACAACTGAACTTCACTGGCCTCTTAAATTAAGCTTTAAGATCGAAATCTTTTAATCAGCATTCCAGTAAACATAATCGGCGAGAATTGACGGTATAACCTCAACTAAGGATGAAAAGTCGACGGGATGAACACCAAACTCAAACGTCAGAGCTTATGCCAACCATCGACGTGAACTGGGAGCACTATCCGTGTTCACGTTCAATAGGATACAAAGGCCGACCTACAGCAACGAAGAGGGAAAGTAAGAAATTTACCACGTCGACGTTTCGGTAAGGATGCTTGTATCGTTAAATTATAAAATCATTTTAGTAGTATCTCTAATCCTATTACCTGTGATGCTCTTGATGGGGCGTACTGAGACCGAATTACGGTAGTTGTTAGTGATATTTTGTCGAAACACTTAAATTTATTCAGACAAGTCTCTCTGATTGGCACCAAATCCAGAACCACTGAAGCGAAGAAAATTGTCCGAACCAGCTCCGATGACCGGTATGTTGTGTAGTGCGGGCAACTTAATCCAAGATGTGAAGAATAATTTCACAAACAACCAAAGTCCCTCACTAATGACACAGAAGGCACGTGGTGGTGGCTGTTATTGAGTTGGTTGGGGAATGTGCCCATCATTTCGAAGGTTAGAAGCTCGAATCACGTCAACTCTAGTCACCTAGGTAGTGGGCACTAATCTACTGTCACCCAGATAGTTACCATAACTGATCTGTCGAGACCTTGTATGGTTCTCCACCCCAAGTATCAGCATCAGGTTTTCAGTCATCACTAATTGAACAGTGGGTTATGGGGTGTACCCTTTCGATTGCATTCACGTCCAAGATGTATTAAAAAGAGAAAAGTCAACAAAAACAGTGTCTTTTGATGAACTTTCGGCAACAACAGTTGAAGCAGATTGATGCACAGCAATGATAATCGATAAATAACTACACTATGTCCTCCCAGGTATTCGCCACCAAGCATTAATTTGCAAAAATGGTTGTGCAAGCGTGCATCTTAGTTGCAATACCAGCTGTGAAATAGGGACTCGCTTGGTTATATCCATGTTCCTGAGAAAAAATGCATCAAGCAACCAGGCAATTAAATGGCATGCTCATAGAAACATGAGCATTGTACTTGTTTCAGTTTGTTAAGCTTTTGCCTAAAGTTTGGCGAAACCATGTGTGCCTGCGTCATTGCGTCCACATGTGTACCCGTTCGTATCGGTTTGTCCTCACAAATTGGAGGCTTCGCACGGAAGGACTAGATGAACAGATACCGTTCCGTGAGTGTGTACTTCCGCTGTAACCAGCTTTTATTTAACAGCCTATCGTATAAATCCAACTTGTAACCATACCATTGGTAGGCTTCTAGCCTGGCAACCGCAATTGACAAACCACATCTTCGATTGCCCCAGACATCACAGATCCAGCGAGCACTGAAGTAAAAAAAGTTAAAATCGGAATTGTCGGGGGTGTTTGGAAGTTTTAGACTCACTAGTTTGGGTAAAAAACGAAATTGTAGCAAGTAAGCAAGTTACTTTGGGCTGTACAATCAAGTAAACGACTGAGTCCGATCAAGCCCTAAAACTTTTTCTTCCAATGGAATCGTTGATACTATTCCACCGAACTGCTCAACGGAATTATGCACATACTGAAGACTTCTGGTGATCGAAAATGCAGTTACTTTTATTGTGGACTATCTAAGCAGTCTTACCGGGGCTTGTATAAACTGACTAAATTTGGGTAGGGGGTAGATTGTAAATCTTCTTAAAATGGCTAGTATCCAAACCAGAAGTTTTGCTTTTACAACGGACCTCATTGATGCATGTAGTATAACGTGATTGTGTTCTCATCATAACTGCAACCCATTCAACCAATCATTTCAGCTGTTCGTGATAAGCAACCAGGACTGAGTGAGTTTTCGCAAGAAGCAATGAGCAACTGTTCACAAAATTGCAGCATTTTACTTATATTCGCGGGATTGCCTTATTGAGGAACACCGGCTGAAACTGAGAAAAGTTTGATCGAAGGCACCCAGGTTACAGATTTTCTTGAGAAGGACGCCACGTGTGATTTCATCGAAATATCTCAATCCCTTGTAGCGGCTCTGTAGTTCCGCTGCGAGAGGCTGACTAACTTTGGCATTTTGGTTCAAGTAACATTTCATAACAAACTGAAAAGCTATCTTAAGTATTGTAATGAATTGCGTAGTATTTTTTTCATTGTACTGACAACATTTTCAAGTTGACGAATTTAGAATTCAGCAACAAGGAGGAACCGGTAGTTGTCACTTTGGAAACAACTCGAAAAAGTAGTTTACAGAAAAAATTGATTCATACATAGCTTGACTGTGAATTTTACCTCGTTGTCCTGAAAACAAACTGATTAGCGCGCTAGAGATTTGCAAAAGATATTTATACAGGATGGGTTTGAATTTGGAACGTGTAGTGGGGTGCCAATAGCATGCTTATGTATATGGAGTACGTTCCACGGAAGATAGTGAGTATATCACATACTCTGGTGATAGTATGGTCGACGGGAATTAGAGAAACACGACTGATAATAGCCACGTCTTGTAATAGTCCATGAAAATCTTTCTTGAGTAGACCAAGAAGGATCATGGAACAGAAGAAAAGTAAGACTGAGAGAACATGTTGAAGGACAAAAGAAATAATAACAGATTGCCTGAAACCAAAATACCTTAGCCTGTGGATCTGAAAATATATATGATGTTGTTTTACACAAAATCCAGAATATAAGAGGACTATTGTAAACTATTTCCAAATATAAAGCCTAGGTATTTGACCCAATTAATTCTGGAAAAAGGGGATGGAGAAAACGACAGACTGCTCACAGGGATAATATAAAGGAGAAAGGAGGAAAATTTATTCAGATTATTCAGAACAGTTGAAAAAGAAGGCCAGAATCTGACGAAAAGTTGTGAAAAATGCATAAGTTTTCAGAAAAAGAGGTACAGTCTGGCTGAGTGGAGATAGATAAAAAAAGTACTAGGTGACCGGCGTACTTACGAAGTCGTGCGGGGTTGTAGTGGATAAGTCGCTTAATTACATGGGGAAAGAACATCAGCCCGAAGAACATGTTTTTCACTAGGGGACTTGACAAACTGTTGGTAACATTTTACATTGGTTTGTAACTAAAAATTAGTCTTATAACGAAAGCGAAGTGGGACAGCCAAAACACTCCAGCTTTTACAGAATTAAAGAAAGAAGAACCGGGCCAAAGCGGAAGCTTAGTCAATAAGGACTCAAGAATCTATTTTCACGGAACCATTCAAAGGTCCGGAAATAGACAGGAAAAAGGTAGCAACGGCGCCCAGAGTGCACCGTAGGGATGTATATGGAAACTGACGTGGCTTATTGGGAGCCTCAAAGCAGGAAGTGAAGTTCAGAGAAGTCTTGAGACTTTTGTGGCAAATATGGTCCCGTTTCGCAGAGAACAGACAGGATACGTAATGGTAGGGTATCTGTGTATGGGTATATGAAGGTAGCATTCAGACTGTTGACTACTCTGCTAAACTTCGTTGACGGGACACGTTGCCCCCGTAGAAACTTGTTCCTGTACTAAATCTACCATTGCGATGACGGAGAGTTCGGTCTTCTGTTGGATCAGTTTATAGTGAAGTTCCACATATACTGGGTCGAGCAGCATATGGGCATTTCCCTTTGGTCTTCTCAGAAATTTTAGCAGCGGAGAAGCTATCTTACCATTATCCACAATACGGTCTCCATAGGCTAACACAAGTCAAATATCACATTCGGTGTCTTGTGGAGGGCTCTCTTGGGCAGAGGAAGCATGAGAACAGGGACGCTGCAAAAAGGGATCTTTTAAGAAAGGAAATGTTCGTCGATGACAAGATTCCAGCAGTGACCTTCATTGGTTTCATCTTAACAAGTGACCGGAGTACTGAATGGAAATACAATTAGGGTTTACCGGTATTGGGTGAATGGTAATGAAGTGAAACAGGACCTTTCACTTGTAATGGGAAAAGTTCAGGACAGTTAGTAATAATTCTATCGAAAACAGCATTCTCCCAAGTTGGAGTACGACAGAGATAACTTACTCCAAACGTAAGCAAAGGGTAGGTGGCTACATGGTTATTGCCTCCAAAAACAATGCATCCACAGTCAGGCTGTAACAAAATCAAAAAGGATGTGAAACCGTTATATCAGAGACTGGTATCTCTGTGTAGGCAAAGAAGGTCAGTTAAATAATAAATGGTCATCTTGCATTAAAAAAACGAGGATTCGAGACAGCTATTATAAATCACACAACCAACACCAATAAAGTAGAAATTGAAGAATATTCTAGAATTGCCGAACTACTCAAGATTGAAGTAGCTTACCAAACCACCGTCTGCCATCTACCTGCGTCTCTTTCTGTCATGATGAAAGCACTCAAATTTCTCTCGAAGAACCAAATTACCTTCAGTACCTTCATTTATTCAATATTCTAGGATTCAGATAAAGTACGTGTTCGTGTGGATTTGGTAGCTCATAATGTTGACTAGCAACGGCGTTGTTTCAAACTGGGACTGAACGTTGGTGTCGACTAATGCGGGAACAGTCATCCTCGTGGTGGTTGTGCGACTAAGGGCAATCTGCCAGCCAGTATGCTCACACTTCCTAGCTTGGCTGTATATTGTTTAGAGACCACAAAAACCAGCTTTGACGTTGAAACGCAACAGGATATCTCTTTAGTCCAAATAGAAGTCCAATTCCAGTATCCAATTCTAGATGATGTGGACTAATTGTTTCAGATAAACGATGGTGCAGTTCACAACGGATTTCAGCGCAGTCACTCGTGGCGTGAGCAGATCAGCAAGTGGAAATGATCATTTCGTGAGTCAAAAAAGTCCACCTTATGCTCTGTAGGGCCAGCTTAGCGAATAAAAATTTTGGGCTAAAATTTCAAGCTAAACCCAGTGTTCTTGAGGGCAGTGTGAAATAAGAATTGGTTGTGTCACCACAGTCGTCGAAAGCTTTGAGTTGCCAAGTCCATTCTGTGAGCAGAAAAGGTAAGTACTCGATGATCTACCTTTTAAGCATGTGATTACTGGTGTATTTGATGAACAATTATTTTACAGTACTGCGGAAGCAATTTTGCTTTGATTCCGGAAACTGGGTCACTGAGAGTCTTTCACTGGTCAGTGTTAGTCGAAATCAAATAGCTGGCTTAGAAAACTTTTCATTAGTTCATTCGAATGCCATATTACAAATTTTTATATATTTGTCTATCCAGAAGATCGTTTTGGTAAGTTTTTCTTGTCCAGGACTACATTTGAAGAGAGATTTCATGTGACTTTTTTTGGTAATAACCGTTATGGATAACAGTTTATCGTACCTCCGAGATCCGGCATGAAGCATACGTGAGCAAACATCCAAGAAGAAGAAGAATACTTATAGCTACCGCTTATGTTGCAGTATTTAGAGACAGGAGTCAGTAGTGAAGACCCTACACAAGTCCCAAACAATGTGCTGTGTCCGGATAATCACTGAAAACAGTAAAGTGGGCACACTGATGATAAAATACGCCAGCAAGCGGCGAACATGGTGAGCAAAAACAGACAAGAATCAAACAGTCCAAAGAGATCTAGACGACAACCCAAGCCACTGGATGGAACAGGCTAACAGGTCAGATGATGAACTTTCAAAACAACTGACTGTGCTTACGAATATATGGTTAAAAACTATACTCCGCTGGCAATAGGTCATTAAAAAAAGTGGAGGAAATAATCGCACTGGAACTGCGTATCACGCCCGTAACCAGGCTAAACCGGAATACTCATCAGATCATCCGGTCAGTGATGAGTTAAAACGAGTTCCTAACCAGAGGGCGAAGTGGATCATAACAAAATGTAAATTGGAATAAACAAATGATGGATTTTTGCGAGGAGAGAGATAATACTTAAGTTGATGTGGAAACAGACGGCTTTGAAAAGCAATGGGAGTGCGGACCGATTTGGTTCAACAGAAAGATTTACAGTTCTTTTCCTACTATTGACTTATTTTTATATTGTTTAATATTTTATAGATATGTAAAGATCCCGGAGGGTGGGCACGTCGTAGGCCCATATGAGCAACACGTGAACAGCTGGAGCCATTCGCTTTTAACGTATTCCGATTAGGATTTTGGTAATTACAGTCTATAATATCACTTGTTCCAGCATTGATACTTGTGGACTAACCACTATCATCTGAATTTTACTGTTAATAAAGGTCTTCGCAAAGCTTTCTGTTTATTTTATCTTCTTAATGCTTGTGCATTTTTCAGACGATTTGCTGAAAACAATTCAAAGTGAGTGGGGGCATCCTTTCAAACTTGTTGTATTAAACACTGGTCCGGCCCTCGAAATACAAGTTAACCACGAACAGGAACCTTAAGTCCCAATCTGGTTTGAAACAATATCACTCAAAGCTGATCCATAAGCATACAACATCGTCACAGTAATGTGGTCTTCCTGTCGATCTTCGTTATACTGGATTTTTCACCCGAAGGGAAAGCAGAAATCATATTTACTCAAACTTCAACCCAATGGCAATGTGATCATTCGCTTTGTTACTCGTCCATACTCTGTTTTCAAGCTTTTTTTCCTTTTAAACACCTCATCTTGTTTCTCCAGTTCGTGTGTTTCTATTGCTTTGGTACTTTTCAGCAACCATCAATAAAAGTAAAGTACTTGAATTACGGACATCTAGTTAGTCCACATAAGGCAACGACAGGCCTACCATAAGAATAGGACTAGTTCAAATAGGATGTCCCTGACAATTCTTCGAGCTTATGGAACAATCACACTTTGCGGGGTTAGCTGTTTCCTTTCCGCCATCGAATGACGTCATGCTCATAACCGCATACGTGAGTGCTTTTATTCGTTCCATCATGATTACTCTGAGCCGTTTTAGAATCAAGAATAAAACCCTGAAGCTGAGTGACTTCGAACTGTTTTACATCCACAAGTATAAGGAGGAACAAGTAGTGGACGAATGCCATCGAAATTTAGAGGACAGATTTCGTCCAGTTGAATTATCTGTTCCAAGAACCCAATATTGTAAAACACAGTCTACTAAAACCGGATGAACCAAGAAATTGGGCGTGCTGTTGAGCTGCAAACGCTTTATCACTTACGTTGATGGATGCAATGATTTTTAACATTTTTCTCTCGACTCTTTTTCGTACAGTATATATCAAGAAGGCGACGGAAACCAGACACAGAGCTCTATTCACTCGGTCAGACAATTCAGGATGACAAGTTATTTGCTCCCCTTTAATTAGTCTATTATCACGCCTGCACTCCACGAAGATTGATCTTGATACGTATTTCTGCCCCTTTTCTTGCTCTTGTGCCGTCTTAAGTTGAGTTTGATCTTCCGCGAATCACTCTTTTTGTGCTTGCTCCGTTAACCCAGTCAGCGTCTTACTCTTAGTCCGGACCATCGTTTTTGTGTTCTGAGGTGGTGCTGCAGTCCGCTAGTTCCTCGGTAGGATCCGTTTTGTTTAACTCATGCTGATCTGGAATCGGTCCTATTTTCTTCACCTAAGGTGCTTGGTTTGTTGTACAATGGACCAGGTGGCCGCCTCTTTCCGATTCCAAAGCAGTCTTGGCTACAGTAAGACAAGTAGCCAGCCAAAGACCCGTAATTCAATACTGTTATATAGGTGCACCGTAGAAACTTTGTGAAAGAAACATTAGCTCAGCATTCCCTCTTCATTCCTCTCAGGTGTTTCTCGCAGTGGCTTCACATAGAACATGATCACCGTTGGTTTTCCAAACGGTTTCACATTTATGACAATCGAAATAGCCAGCAACCGTGCTAAACTTCCATTCTGTCACTACATGCATAGCGAAATTGCTTGGAAACATGGGTGAGCGGACTTTAATGTGACTCCAGACTGTAAAGCTTATCCAAACTTTATATACGTACTACTTACTATTAATGAGAGCTGGCATATGCAGCCTCGTTGTCCGTTGGGTTATTAGTGACCTAGATAAGAATAACTAGCGGAAATCGTCATTGCTGTTCATCTGCAGACTCTTCAATGAAGACTTTCCATTCACAGTCCTGACACTCGAAATGAAGTCCTAGTTGCGATACGACAACGGAGTAAACACTGTGCAGATGCTTGGACAGGGGAGTACCGAGTAAGCATATCAAATCGGCGGCAACATATAATCACAGGTGATGTCGGCTGTATTGCATTCGGAAATTCATTCGGTGTGTAGTTAGAGCTTCGTGACTTAATCAGAATATAACAGGCCGTCGGGTAGCTTTAATAATTTGTTTACAGTTTCCTCTTGTTTATGCTGATTCTTCGCTGCGCTGTAAGTAGCTGAATGTGTAGACTGAAATGTCAGAACGTATGTAAATACAGTTGAACTGTTCAACAGGATCACGTTAGTTATCCTAGGTCTTATTTAGAAAGGGCAGCTCCCTAACTATTTTGGTTGGAGCAGTTTCTTCCGTCATTATGTCCTTCAAGGTTGTATCTGTATGAGAGGTTCAAGAGAAACTTCTCTCGAACTTTGGAAATTTCCCGTTGTATGTAGTTGAAAATTACTTCCTAACGATGGCTTCCAAACATTCTAAAAAATGGGAATTCCAGGTCGCATCAGAGTAAGCGATGCAGTCAAGATCATTTGAGTGCGCCTAGTGAATGGCTCATATTGTTATCTGGAAAGCGATGACAAGGTCAATTAAAGCTGAACTTTCTTGGCCTCTCCGTTACGGGGACCAAAGTAGAATTGAAAAGGCCTACAAGTTTGAATCCTCTGTAAAATAGGTTGCTCAGTGTTTCAATGCAAACAGGAGTACCAATTATTGGATAAATCACAGAAAAACTGCCATAAGTATATATTTCACAGGTAGATAAACTAGTAAGTCGAATAAATCGGACGGAGTCAAACGTACCGCGCTCAAAAACAGTGCTAAAAATTCCTGTCCTTTATTCTGCTCGAGAATTCTCCCAGACACTCTCACTCCCCGTTGGATATAAGGTAGCAGCAGTCATCAGCGCGGCTAGTATTGTGGGCTATGAAGGTTTCGTTGAAAGTCCCACAGCGGAGGGCACACATTGATTCCATCTGGGATTCAAATCACAAGGTCCGTCATTTTGGGATGGGTTTGTTTCTTATATGAGCATTTGGTATATGATGAGCTGTGGAAGGCTCGGAAAAAGTCATTTGGCTTGGGAATTTCTTCCGGAAAATTATCCCGTCAGATTCCGATATATCACACAAACCTATGTTATTTATTCGGATGGGATCAAAATATGTTTGAATTTGTTGGTTTACTTCGATTAAAGGCACTCTGAAAGGTGGGGAACTTTTCACTGTTCTAACTGAAAGAGTCCCCGAGATAAAGCATCATGCTGTGTCTCCCGAGGGATTCGTGAACAAAGTCATGCAAAACGACTTGTCAGTTCATTATTCACAGTAGGACCTGGGAAAGTATGAACAACTTCAAAGCCCGGTCACTATAATTACCCTCTAAAAGCTCAGATCTACACGTAAACGTGAAATCTCTGTTCTGAAGAGAGTAGTCAATGAGCTACCTGCACATTGACCATTGGAGTCAAAATTGCAACTTGTGATGGAGCATAGGATAGAAAATTATTTCACCACCAACATGATGGACTCTAAGTAGACTAGACTGTGCAAAATTCTGAAAAATGAAGGCTGACAAAATGTTAAATATTTTGTATGAAGAATATGTTTTTGATAGTGTTCGGGTCAATA
This sequence comes from Fasciola hepatica, assembly GCA_948099385.1. Classification (NCBI taxonomy): domain Eukaryota; kingdom Metazoa; phylum Platyhelminthes; class Trematoda; order Plagiorchiida; family Fasciolidae; genus Fasciola; species Fasciola hepatica. The sequence continues at coordinate 14,359,732 of CANUEZ040000182.1, forward strand.
CTGTGTAAAAAAAATCTTGTTGCATTTTCCCTCGGAGGTTCCGTCATAATTGTGACCGACTGGTATTAGCGAAAATATGGTTTCGTCTGCTTCTGTGCATAGCAAGGTATAACGGTTATTGTCCCTAAACCACGCCACTACTTGGTGGTTACGGTACACCTACAAGGACAAAAAGTGCTTATCAGACACCTGCTTTCATCAGGTTTGACGACACCTACATTATACTTACGTGTGAGGAGTAAGAGCTTTTGCAAGTTACTATGGGCCTACCTATATGATACTGCTACATTTCGTTAGCTCGGTTATTTTCTCCGTGGTCATCAGGCTGCGTGCCCCTCTCTCTCTCGATAAAAACTTACCTTTGTTCATGTGATAACCCTTGATGCTTCCGAAGATGCTGATTGAAAACTTGAAGATGACATTTGGCATTTTCCGTTCAGGTACTTCTTCCTGCCCGAATGACATATTCCCAGCCAGAATATGCGAGGTCATTTTCAAATACTGTGAAAAACCTGGTATTTATTATCATCCTTTTTCTCGAGTTTGACCAAACTCGAGTCACTGATTCAATATGGTAGCTCCATGTACTCTCACGCATATTCTTCACCAGATTTCTCAATAATCATCAGTCTCCGTTCAACACTGTTTCCGCTCAAGTTCTTCATCTCGATTTATCGGTGTACATAATATTACCAAAGGAGACTGCGCGAAGGTAGCCAAATCCAACACAAAATGGATTAATCAAATTGCTTTTGAAACAGTCTCTTCCGATTGGTTAGTGATACTGTTAACCACGGCTTGAAACCCTTCATTTCTCAACTCAGTGATTCACACTATCGATCCTCTGGTGATGCAGTTAACTTCAGTCATGACCGCAAATCGAAATAGTTCATGCCTGCGCGTATCCAGTAGTGATGGTGCCGATATACTGGCAACGGCATACTGCGTGCTGGCCACGGATTAACAAAAACCCATGCATCAAGGATTATCATACGACTATTAGGGCAACACGAAACACACAGTAGATAAAAAATAGAACTGAACAAATAAAATTCAATGCCGTATCGTGTAGCCGGCTCCGCTTCATATCGATCGTAATGGTCGATAATTGACGAGGTGCCCATTTATAAGATCAAAACCAGTCAATGGTATTCATAATGGCTCATCACAAGTGAGAATTAATATCCCTGGTTTTTACCTCACGAATCGAGATAAATAACAAAATCGGATGAGGGGAAGTGCAAACTTTGCTAGTTGACTCAGAGTCCAAACCAGCATCGCCTTCTCACCTTCACTAGCCCATGATTTACAAGTTTCTTCATTTTCTATTCACTTGATAAAGCACAGAGATGTGCAGAACTAAAAGTCGAGATGACACGAACAGCTTGCGTAGAACTCTATGAAGCAATGAGTGGTTGACAATGATGCCTATAGGAAAACATTCTGTTAAACAGTGCTCATAATATTTCATGGGCACTGAGTACTATAAAAGGTAGACAGAGTTATGACGAGCTTGTTTTATTCTATACTTAGAATTGTTCTACTCGTGGGTAGTTGAAGTGCAGTTCTGCTACTCAAGAAGAAACCTTGATCTACAAAATTATTTTATACCTACGTTCTGTGAACCAGAGATCTATTCACTAACTTCCAATCTAAAAGCGGTTAGTTTTGTCATCTTCCAAGCATAAATTTACTTTATATTCATTACGGTGACCTTTCAGTTTCATACAATATAACATTACTGAGTGGTCCATCCATTTTATTCAGCTTTCCACTTATCACACGACAAGGCCGGTAAGTGGCTTCCTCTGTAGATGTAACTGCTGAACCAAAGCAACATGATCGTAGAAGACAGATGATGTTCCCTTCTCAAGAATGATAACGTAAGATGAATAATATTCGGTTCATACCATACAAATCTAGGACCAGTGGTCGAGATTTTAAGGCATGAAAGATGTATATGCAAGCTTGGTGGATTGGGATTTTCTTATGTTCCTATGATTCAGGCGGGAGAGACTACAAAGATAATTCTCACTGATCAGTACCTATCAATTTAAACAATGAAACTGCATTCGGTCAATTAGACTAAGCTCGTTAACTCCATCATCACCCAAGATTTTGTTCGATCAATAGGTCCAGTCCCACTGCAATCCAGTCGGATTCATCATTTTACCACGGAATCAATGTCAAGCAGCCAAAGTGCTGCCATACACCACTGGCTGAGGGAAAAATCAAAATGAGAGTACTTTCAACCGAAGAATCAAGGATATTAGCTATCAAAAGTTTTAACTACCCCGAATGTGATCGCTGCCCGAAAAATGGAAATAACACGGTACCATAATGCCCATATGATCATAGCTGACCACACTCCGGGCTGCTTCTTTGTGCACACGGTCTTCAGATGTTTGACTAAATTTCACTGTAAGAGTTACAAGTAGAATCGCAAACATTTTATATGACAGGTGATAGTTTCCAACACGATACGCTTGGAAGAGGTTACGAAGATCGGATATCCAAGTGTTCCAGTTTATTCTTTTGGAAACGCTCAAAGCACCTCAATTCAACTCAGCTCAAACAAATCCACACTACATGGAGTAGTTTTAGTTGTATCGGTAAAATGTGTCCCATGATGTATGTGGTCTGTGTTCCGCACTAATACTTCTACGGTTGTTCTTACTCGATTATTCAACAGTTAGAAAGAGTTTCACAGGTAAGAATGTCATAATTCACAAAATTCTGCTGATTGCATTCCTCTGTTGAAAAGATTTCACTTCTCTCTCTGAGTCATACGACTCATTCACGATTTAGGAATAATCAGTTTTGCTAGTTTATTATTTTGCTGGACATCAATTCATTTTGTGAAGTTTTTGATCTGAGTGAGAACTTGAGAACTCTTACGTCGGCCGATTTAAATCGATGAAAACAGTACAATTAACCATGAGCGTGAATTCACAGAGATGCAAATAAACGAGACTAACAGCCATAGATAATTAACTGTGGTTCAAAACTGGATGACAAATGAGGTACCAAAGTCTTTTTTCATGGGGACAAACATTTGAAAATATTCACAAACGTGCTCACTGTATTTTGTCCAGTAAAAGGTCTCCGCCAGAAAATATCCTAAGTTAAATTTTGACCAATAATGAACGGTTGAACCTCGAACATGAGTTCAGATGAACCGTGTAGTGTGCCCTTTCTTCAAGAAGTGACTGTATCGCGGTGAAGTCGATAGGCATCCGCACAAAACACTGAGTGGAACAGCATATGCTAAGTCCTAATTCCTATTTTATTAAATTAGGGCTGAGTGATCTGCACTTTCCCAATAACTAATTGGATTCTGAACCAAATGGCAAAAAAGCATACTGAGTGACCAAAACGAGCCGAAAACAGACCAATGTTTAGAATGAAACTAATGATGGTCCGTTGGGTGAACGGGATGACGCAGGCCCCTTTCGATCGATCCACACGTGTCACATACTGTCCAGGTAATCACACTAACTGACCACAAATGACAGGATTTTTGTCAGGGGATTTCCCACTGTGTTGCATGAGCATTTTTTCAGCCGATTTATTTGCAAGATCGTTATAAAATGGGAAAATTTGCATAGCAGAAGGAACTACACCAACAATCAAGTAAAATTTTGTCAACACAGACTGCATTATCAGTATTTTATCATCCAATAATAAATCGTATCTACATAACATTTTTCACGATTTTCCCATTTGCTGCTGAAATCGAAAAGAAGTCACAAAATTCTGATGCTGGCAAGCCCTCTGGAAAATGGATTTCCAACGACTATTGGTTGTCTTCTTGTAATCGCATTGTATTAACCGGCATCTTGTTTAAACAAACACTCGTGTACGTCATGTTCTGCCGAATATTTTGATTACAAATACATTGATTGAATTGGCTCTTTCATCGGGTTGAGATGTACTACTGGCCCAAAGTGATGCATATGATCAATTCAGTCGGGCTAGAACCTCTCGAAAAGGACACAATGAAATCACGTGATAACAGTTGGTGAAAAAATATATTTTCCAACAATACCTCTTCCATCCCGTCTTACATCCTTTAACCCATAATCCGTTAGGCAATTCACTCGATTGTTTTCGTAGTTTCCACCACAACAGAACAAGCTAAATACTTGCCGACCAAAAGAAGACCAAGTAGAAATAGGTTTTTTGATAGTTTCCGGTCAGTTGGCGTATCCAAACCAAACCAACCCCCTTCAACACGACCTATCTCTCTCATGCATTTATCGCTCAACAGCAAGAGCCACACACGTAGTGCTTCACTAACTGACCAAAACTGATCAACTTCTGATCAGTCAACTGTCCACACTACAGCATGGGTGCACATACCTAGTGTCACGAAAGAGAGTTTCTGGTTACTTCAGCTCGTATGTTGCTACTCGTCCACGTTTTTCAAATGAGCTATGAATTTGTTAAGGATCAGGGCCTGTGCGTTTTGATTTTGCTCAGGATGGAGTGCGGGAAGCACCCAAACTTTGTGCAATTCGGAACGTGATACCATCAGAAAGCCTCCTACATCTGTTTGCTGTGGAAAAGCATAAACACCGTTGCTTCGCTATTCGGTCTGGCTTTCTGAAGCTCATCATGAATGAGTAATCAACGACTAGCCCTTGGCTGAAATTAAAGCTAATATCTGACGCGTCATCAGTATGCCCTTCGGCACGATCCTGATGTGTAGTGATATGACAAGGTCAGACTGTCGATATCAATGGAAATGTTATGATTGCCCTAAGCGATTAAAATATTTTGTGTATGGTGGAGCATTTCAACTTGTAAGAATATGGACTGGTACAATGCCAAAAGACGGTCTGGTTGGTTCAGCAGACGGCACGATGATCTGGTAAATCGCCAACACGTTTTCGTTTCTCCTCAAATGTGGACAAGTTCGGAGTCAACGAAAGGAATCAAGGTGACAGGCCAGCCAATTGAAAACCAGTGTCTGAATCGAAGCAGTCAACTGGGTTCGTAACCAAACTAATCACTTAGAGGAGTTGGTCGTGAATAACAGATAGACCAGTAGGTTCGTGGGCCAAGATTTGACTATGAACATCATGCATCAGGTGGGCTACGATAGAGCAGAACTGACCACAGGGAAGGAGCATTCGGAATAGTCAATTTGTCTTCCATTATTCATACGTTCGACAGTGACTAGCAATAAGAGTGATGGTCGTGAATTCCAACGGAACATAGTGGGGTGTGCCAGAATTATTAACTAACATGGTAAAGTTTTGTCCGAACGGGATAATGCAAACGTGTTTACCCAAAACAAGCACTTAAGAGAGATAAATTTTGAGTGAGTGCAATTAACAAGCAAGTGAGGGTAACGAGACAATGAATAATCCGATGCACTGAGTAGACTGGATTTGTCACTATCTTGTATGGAAGACACGGAAGACCTAAGGAAAGTGGCCAATGTTATGCACATTATGGCAATGGATGATGAAAATTTTCGAGACACCGACGAATACGGGAGGAAATGAATGAGTAGTCAGAATGGATGTAAAAATGCACACTGACGTAGAAGGAAGAAATTCCCAATCAAAGCCTCCCGATATTCACCTGATAGCTACCTAAGTACATTAACATCATTATGGCGTTTTGAGTACATACTGGAGGAATTGTTTTCATGTTTCGAGATGTGAGTTGAAACAAGTTGGAGTGATCATAGTAATTGGAAGTCCACTCACGACTACGATAAGTTGAAATGAACATGAAGAAGCCCTGACTCGAGCTATGTGCGCTGGAGGGATGAGAATTTGGTTCTGTGAACTCTTCTTACTGATAGAATTGCTATCCCATGTTTGATGGTTGTGTGGATATGTTGTCGATCCTGTGAAGCAGATAGGAAATGGGAGGCTATGCTAACTAGAGACCGGAGTCAACAATCACAGGTACGCCAAGCTCCTCGAACCGGAAAGGAGGAATTTCGGTGAGCCAAAGCCGGACGTCATCGGGTGGCTCGGATCTTCGGCACACGCCGAGTGTATGTTTTAAGTGAATAGCGAGAGTAGTTGTGAATGCTTTGTCAACAGAATAATTCGAGTATCGATCCGATTGAGCTATTTAATGGAAACCTACAAACTAAGGAAGAGGCGGTGAACATGTGGAAGTATCCCACAAAGTACAGAAAACACAGGTTGATGTGTAGATAGAACTCAGCGGGATCCCAACCAACCAGAAATGTAGTGCACTTTCTAGGCTACCTAGTACGCTGTCAACCGGAGCGATCGGATCAACCGAAATGAAATGGTGCTTAAAAAAATCAACGGTATTGTCACAGGCACCTTGCCAGAACGGGGCCGAAATACTCAGGCAGCCGGAAGATTAATGTTTCTACAGCGCGGCCGGGAAGTGGAGATATATGAACTGTTGTAAACGTTTTGCAAATTCGATTTAACTGACTGGTCAAATACGGGTGTGCCATTACAGAAAAAGGCGCGATAGCAAACAATCTCGTTTTCGGTAACTTCATCCTCTGGCTAATACAGTTACATATATAGGATAGGAACGCATATTTTCGGAAGAAAAGAGAGGGTGTAAGTAAGATTAATCAATCAATATTGTAGGTGCTGTGCGGTTCGGAACAGAGTGGGAAGTTGGTTGTTCGTGGCTGGGAAAACTCGGTGTAGAAAGTACATCTGGGGTGGGTTGGCTGCTTCCTGTCACGACTGAAAGGTGGTGGTCAAGGTCACCATGATTGTGTCACCCATTTTCCGATCGCGGCCGGGGTAGCTGAAGTGATTCGACAAATCGCTTGTGTGAACAAAGTGATGGATTTAACAACCTAATCGCTACTGCCTGCGCTGTTCCCAAAGTGATTTGGCGAACGATCTTCGAAGAATTCACAGACACTGTAAATTATCTTGAAGGCTTCGTTGTCTACCTGGTGCCCTGTCTCGGCAAGGTGCGCTACGATGGCACTAGTTATGGTTCTTCTAGTTCCTGTCCTCAGCCAAGCTGGTTTGTATTCCTTGATTCTTTGGGACAGATGCGGTGCCGTTTTTGCCTACATAGCTTGCCGAACATGAGCAAACAAATGAATAGGTCAACATGGAAGAGAAAAAGACAGGTATCTTGCCACGGAATTGTTCAATACATTTCACGGCACGCAAGTCAGTATAGTAAATGCAAATATAAGATACATTCTCAATCATTGAAACGGACTGTAAGGTGTGAGGTATGCGTTAGAATAAATGATGACTATTGTAGAGCTTTTCTTAGTAGATACTGGACCCTTGTGATAATGGATTCATACTCGGGTTAGTCAGAAGTGTATTTCAGTACATCTGCAGACTCGGATCTCACAATCAAAGCTCCGCGTAAGACGTTTATTCGTGAAGGTGTTCCACGGGTGTTGGTTATTGATAGCTGTAGCTACTTTACGGCTCAAAACGTGACGCAGTGGCCAACCCGGTGCAAACATGGTGATAACCCCGTAAAATGATGATTGCTCATTACGTTGTGGGCATATCGATCAAATTAGCTAGCATGTTCCTGAATTTCCAACCGACGTTGACACAAGAAATGAGTCTCATTACAATACGGATTTGATAACTGTAGATACCTCTGTGTGCAGACGTTCAGCACGCTAGGCAGTCCATCATTTCAAGATCAAAAACGCATCCAAAATTATTTTATCTGCAGTGGGTGTGGTGACTGTACATGAAGTACAGTTGTGTTACATAACTGTCTACATTTGATATAATTGACCTTGAACTGTGAAAATCGATAACTCCTGTTCTTCCTTCTAATTCATTTGTTCTCATGCCCCTTTTCTATTTGGGATTATTATTCTCATTGATTACTTGGGATTACTTTTCACAGATGATCCACACAGTAAAAAATATGTAAGGAGGTAAAGCTTTCAAAATAATTGAAATCACTAACAGGGAAGCTAACTCTACCGTCCACAAAGACCAGGTATTGAGTGAAATGTGACTTTATTCCATTTGGCTGATTATCCAGTTGCGAGCTAACAAGTAAATATCGATTCTGCAGCCGTTCCATACTGAAATGCTTCGGATGGCTGTTTGTAAACGAAATACTTACTTGCAATGTGTACTCGCGAAAACTGGTTCAATATCTCAAACTGATAAAGTCGGTTGTGAAAATGGCCCACATGAAGTGCTGTACCGTCAGGCTTGTGAAATCGTCTAGCTTCAATCTCCATTATAAAAGGGCCAACTGACTACAATACAAGGAGACGAAGTGAGAGCAACATATGTAATAAAAACACAATACGATCTGGAGAAGATTTGCACACAGGTCACCGGTGATCAGATCTTTTTGCACCGGTAAACGAGCGCGTTACTGCACCGGAGAACCCTGACACAGTTTTGCCGTGATGAAAACGATACGGTATTGAGAGTGAGCTACGGAGTCAGACAGGCTTTTCGGAAGGCCCTCATAGAGAGGGTGGGGGAGATCACTGATAACTTTTACAGGCATTCCTGAGTCAATCATATATCTTGTTAGTCAAAAATATGGGGTGGAAGAGACGCGACTAACTGAAAGAATGCCTCAAAATAACACTAAAATCCTTCCTTTACAATTCTGGAGTGGTCACTGGGTAGAAATATCGTAAGAGGGGCAAAGCACACTGGCCGGCAAAAATGAGATTAGAGGATGCGCGAACCAGAAAATCTTCTGGGCTTTCGAATTCGAAGATGAAGCTAGCAGTTACCAGTATCGGATGTCGAATGAAAGTTAGTGTTTACGATCACTCCGAGGTACCTGGAAGATAAAACTCTGGGTCAGTTAAAAGGTGGAGAGAGATTAGAAGAATCATTTGGCAAAGCTGTGGAATATGAGGGAAATGTGCAATCAGAACACTTGGAATAATCAAGAGATTGACCATACTGTTGGAAGAAAAAAAGGTTTGATGAATAAAAGATATATAGTTAAAGTTCTCTTCAGCTGATGCAATATTTATAATAGTTACATCGAAATAATCCTTTACTAAAACCTTAGAGGAGCTGGAGGTGAATTAGCTCATGTAAATGGGAAAATGCCGAAATTGTTTATTAGAAGTTTGTACGACCTGCTCGTAGGTCTATTGCTCTGGATACGTCCCGAAAATAGCCAGTCAGCCAAATCAACAAACTATGTGGAAAATCACAGAAGTGAAGCATCTGAGGTGTGAGTGATCAAGGAAATCAGTGAAATGCAGTAGAATATTCAGGCAATATACATCTAACTGTGCAGCAAACTGAAAATCTAGTCAGACAGAACAGCGAGCGACTATTCCCGATAAAATTCCCAAATCCTGGTTCTTTTTCCCCAGAAAAATACAAAACGAAGTGACACAGCGAACAAAGTAAGTTCTTTCCACATTATTCATTTAGTTGGAAGGTCTTCGTATAACCTGAGATTCGAAGGATGAAGTCAGTGAATGAATTAGTAGACAAGACCAAAAATGTCACTTTTTGCCACATCACAAAGCCAAAATGTGACTCACTTAATTGTGTATCGGGCAAAAACCTTTGCTGACTCCTCTTTGTTATTCAGTTCACAAGCAATTCATTTATCCTAACAGGCGGATAGATAAATCTACTCAGTTATGGTGACCGTGCGGATATCTCAGTACACTTGTTTGTTCATTTGGACAACAGATCATATTCGTGCCAGCCGAAATTAGTACTCAATGCTGTCACTGATCATATGACCGATGGTACGCTACTCGAAAACATTCTTTTCGAACGACGGTGATTTTTTTGAATTTCGGCCATCGACAGTTGTTTCAGTAGCAAAAACTGGAATTCAGCCGGTAAGTGATGATCCTAGTTATTCTGTGCTGGAGGTGAGATGCACTTTACACCATTGAACCTGAGTGCACACCCAACTGGGAGTGCTTTGGGACACTTTAGGCCAGCGTTAGATCAAGACGTAAGAAATGTTGGCCATACTACAGGCGCCCAATCGGGCTTGTATTTAGCCTCGCCCAAATTTGGAAAAATCTCGCTGAAAAATGGTGCCCTACTTTTTCTATTCGATGGTTCATATGCCTTTCTTATCTTTTTTACTTATTATCCGTCCTTTTGAACTAATTTACCAACTTAATAATGTTATGAAACAATGAACATACTATTTCAGAAAATAAATAACTATATTGTAACACGCAGGGGCAACGCTTTTCTGACGAGGGTAGCACGTGTGTGATCTGCAAAAAGCACAAAAAGGAAAAACTCCATGAGCCGAGGCCCAGCAAGTGTATCAACGGGACCAACACTTACATCAGACGAACAACAAGATGGCTGCCTCCAATCTGGCCGTTACAATATTACTAAAAATATATACTGAAAATATACGCAAATTCGTGTTGCTGTTGCAGCTTTATTCCGTTTCGAGGGATAATGTTCTTCTTTGTCTCAGTTTGTGGTCACCTGATCTGTAGCAGGAAAATATAACAGGGGTGAGATTACAATTCACGAAAAAGCTGGATAGCAAATAAACTTCAGCTATGTATGGGGTGCGTGACAAGAGTATCACTTATGAGGTGATAGACTGCTGTGTCCCTTGGGGCATCCTCTATGCCTGTTGGTCTTCTTCACTCACCTAGTCCTCAACTGGGGCTCCACCAAGCTGAAGCATACATCGGTGACCACACCTCAGCAAGCAGCTCCAGAGGTGGGGTAACCAAGTTCAAAAAACTTCTGCCTAATTGTTCGGCATGCGAAGTCACTCTTGGAGAGGAGGAACTGTCCAACCTACCCCACCCGGTATTCCAGAAGAGGTGAATGAGCAGCACAATAGGCCACCGGCTAATCGGGAACAGCCCAGCTGCCTTGCAGGCTGTAATTGATTTTGCAAAGACTAGAGGTGCATCCCTGAACCAAAAGGCCGGATGAGGTACCGTTGACTTACCGTTTACCTCGAACTAAGCGGTCGAGTAGTATAGCATTCCTAAAATGGAGCTGAGGACACCACCTCCTACAATATCCCGGAGAATCTCCAGGACTAATTTTCGAGATATTCACGAAGCCGACTTAACCTCTGGCAGATGATAGTCACTTGAAAGAAAGAAGAAAAATCTTCATTTGAAGATGCCGAAAATAACAGTTCCATTGTGAACTATTCTCAGTGCAACTGATAAATGTCGGACAACGAACTGTAATATTAAAAAAGAACGAAACTGTCCTTCGGACAAGTTGGAAGCTCGTCGCTTGTTAACCCGCAAAAATAAGGCTCAGAGAAACAAATGGGCGCAAACTGTACCACCAATTTGAGGAACACGTAAAAATTGATTTGTGCTCTACTATCACCGCCGCTGAAAAAGTTCTATCAGATTTTGATTACACCGGATTTAAAAAATCATTTTCAAAAAAAACCAGTTTGTAACTCGCAAAATGTATGCACCTGCATTTTTGTCTTGAATCAACGCGACCTCAATGCGTTGATAAACCACAGTTTTGTCTCTCAAAGCTAGACACTATTAGATAGAACGAACAGTGGGTGGGGTTCCCTAAAAGCCAACGAAAGTCGTTGACTTACCGTTGATGGCCACCATAGACATATATTTGTGAACGGTCATTTGTTGAGCACTTTCAAGCCGACAACAACCTATGGATATGCAAACCGTCCAACAGCTCAAACTCACAAAGTCTTGCATGTGAGACTGCCTTGCGGTCACTCGTTTAACATGACGAGTGCTGTCTCAAAGCGTTTTTCATATCCCGACTTTGCCTCCTTGTCATAAAAACATCAGAAAACTACTGAAAAGTACCATCCGCACTGCTGTTTGCACACATCATTCTTCCAAGTTGTAGCTCTTGATTATTTTGATAAAATTCGCACATTCAATAATGTGGGTAGACTTTCGGCCTTGAAGTACTATCAAGGCATTCATTCCATCCTAGTAAATCCCCAAATATCAATTCTCTTGCCACGGGTAACCATTGTGATACTGTTTGGAAAGACCCGGTGCCGGCAGAAACCGTATCTATTAGGCATCAAGTTGAAAGAATTACTTAGTAACTTTTAGTTCTTCTTAGCTTTCCTATAATTTGTAATTTGGAACACCAAGCTAAGCCTGGCTTCTCCACAACTGGGGTATTTTTTCTTGTTGAGGGCCTTCTTCGGCCTTCAATATCTCTTCCAATGTTTCTTTGAGCACAACAAAATATGTACCCTCAGTCCTAGAATGCGAAGAAAAGATTTAAACTATTCAGCAAAGTGGTCAAAAACGGTCCCCACATAGTCCCGTTCGAAACACAGTTTGGACATTTGTGGACTGTTTTTGAACTCTTCAGGAAAGCAGTGGCTTGTATTCCTTACTTTTGGAATCTACCAATTTATATTATATTATTTGATCTTACGATGTTCATTTATATACTTTAAACATTTTTTTGAGAAAAGAACATTTGTAAACATTCTCCCAAGTTAAATGGTAACCACCACTAACTCGCAAAAAGAATACTTCTCCTAATGGCATCGAAACTGTCCTCAAATAGGACCACCATCCGTTGCTGTGCAACTCCCGGCAGCTTAGTTCCATAGAATGTGAATATTCACGGACATAACTTGAGGCTGAAGCTGTGTTTTAGGCAGACACGCGAGTACAAAACGTACGGTTGGTTCACGTTTCCTACGTGAACAGATCATGAGGCATTGAAGTTCACTTACAATCCCCAAACTACATTAGCGAGTCCATCTATGGTCAGGGTTTAGAGGTGAAATTTTTCTATCGTTGCATATTTCCATGTTATTTAACATCGTGAAGCTGAAACCATCCCACTATTTATCGAGCTGTGCCATTTCTGGGGGAAGTTCTGTTGGCTTGCTTACAAAATCATTTCCAAAGGATCGATCATGTATAATTCATAGAACTAGCAGGTACTGAAAACAAAAGTTCATTTTTTCTGCAACGTGGTTGGAAAGGGGTTACAAAACTTCAATTCCAAGGGTTTTACGAACGTCGGGAAGAAATATTTGGACCGGTAGTGGTATTTTGTGTTTCAATGGCCGCCTTATAGCACCACGTGCGTTGCAAACAGTCGTTCTGAAAGATATGCATTTCGGACATCTTGGGGTCAAAAAGATGAAGTCGTTGGTCCGACTTAAGTTTTTTTGCTTGAACTAAACATTGATTTTAGCCAGTGTACAAATGTTGGAATGATTATGTGCATAATGTGCACTGGCAACCTTCCAAATGGACTCTATGGCCCGTACCACGTGAGGCCTAGAAGCATTTCCAAGCAAACCACTGCGGACCATTTCGGAATACGTTTTACTCCATAGTTTTTACTAACTCCTTTTACAAGTGGCCAGATGTCTATAGTACTATTTCACCGAGATCAGAATTCTCTATGGTAGTACTTCGTGAAAAGTTAGCCACGAACCAGTACCACATACGTTGGTGACTGATACTGGAAGCCATTTCGCTGTTTCTCCGCCTCATTCAAAGTCAAGTGGAATAGGTGGAAACTCTGCTCAGATATTTAGAGTTTCCACGAAATCCAAAAACGCATGAACATCTGATGAGTTCGAGAGAGGCGTGAACAATTCTGGTATGCCGTACAGCAATGCTATCGTTTTAACTAATAGTATGACGAAGTTGTTCAAGAATGGTCATCGAAAATTGTTCACCCCGAATAAATGATTTGAGACCTTCAACCGGCGCTGCACTTGAGCAACTGGGGAATGAACTCTTTCAGATTCCGAATCGTTCTTGTGGTTCTGTACATCGAAGACAAGCAAACCATATCGTATATAGTCCTGTATCTGACTGCAACCCAGTTGATTCAAATTACTATTCTTTTCTGAATCTCTTCCAGATGACAAAGATTTCAACTCAACTTGTAGGTCAAAAGAAAAGCCCTAGTACAGAGAAAGAAACGTCCCAAGTATACCAAACCGGAACTTCATTGAAAGGGTGGAGAATAGAGTGATTTTTTATAGCAACGCTTTGTGTTGTTCGATTGCGTCTGTAAAGTAACGTGAGTTAGGACTGCGCATAGTAAAATTTCGATTACATCCCATTTCAGCGGGTATTCTTAAATCGTTTCTTTACTGATACCAAAATAACGAATTCATTTTTCGGGAGTACAGCTTCAGTTGCGTCTTCCCTACCACAGGCAGTTTTAGTTAGGTCTGGTATCCGAAAGACAACCAGTTCTCTGGAGCTTATCCAAATCCCGAATCAGGTTTTCGACCTACCTTCACTAGCATTCATCACTGCCGCCAGGAAAACAAGTTGTTCAGTCCCATTAGGCGGATTAAAATCAGGTGCAATTTACTTAGCTGCAATCAGAGAATGTGTAGTCCCACCTCAGAATGTTCATCTGGCATACGAGTGGCTCTCATCTTCCGTACCCTAAGGTAAACCACAATGATCAGCCAATCTTGATCGGCTTTCGTTGATAGGCTAAGAAGGCAGGTGGGCTTGAATCGTAGCGACCGCCTGGTTGCTTGAGGTCGCTTTGTTAAAGCTCACCTAGAGCCTTCTAGCTTTGGCTCACCGATATTCCTCCTTTCCGGTTCGAGAAGCTTGGCGTACCTGTGATTGTTGACTCCGGTCTCTAGTTAGCATAGCCTCCCATTTCCTATCTGCTTCACAGGATCGACAACATATCCACACAACCATCAAACATGGGATAGCAATTCTATCAGTAAGAAGAGTTCACAGAACCAAATTCTCATCCCTCCAGCGCACATAGCTCGAGTCAGGGCTTCTTCATGTTCATTTCAACTTATCGTAGTCGTGAGTGGACTTCCAATTACTATGATCACTCCAACTTGTTTCAACTCACATCTCGAAACATGAAAACAATTCCTCCAGTATGTACTCAAAACGCCATAATGATGTTAATGTACTTAGGTAGCTATCAGGTGAATATCGGGAGGCTTTGATTGGGAATTTCTTCCTTCTACGTCAGTGTGCATTTTTACATCCATTCTGACTACTCATTCATTTCCTCCCGTATTCGTCGGTGTCTCGAAAATTTTCATCATCCATTGCCATTGGCCACTTTCCTTAGGTCTTCCGTGTCTTCCATACAAGATAGTGACAAATTCAGTCTACTCAGTGCATCGGATTAATCATTGTCTCGTTACCCTCACTTGTTTGTTAATTGCACTCACTCAAAATTTATCAGTCTTAAGTGCTTGTTTTGGGTAAACACGTTTGCATTATCCCGTTCGGACAAAACTTTACCATGTTAGTTAATAATTCTGGCACACCCCACTA
The DNA here is from genome assembly GCA_948099385.1 of Fasciola hepatica. Taxonomy (NCBI): domain Eukaryota; kingdom Metazoa; phylum Platyhelminthes; class Trematoda; order Plagiorchiida; family Fasciolidae; genus Fasciola; species Fasciola hepatica. Next base: position 14,374,949 of record CANUEZ040000182.1, read on the forward strand.
TGTTCCGTTGGAATTCACGACCATCACTCTTATTGCTAGTCACTGTCGAACGTATGAATAATGGAAGACAAATTGACTATTCCGGATGCTCCTTCCCTGTGGTCAGTTCTGCTCTATCGTAGCCCACCTGATGCATGATGACCATAGACAAATCTTGGCCCACGTACCTACTGGTCTATCTGTTATTCACAACCAACTCCTCTAAGTGATTAGTTTGGTTACAAACCCAGTTGACTGCTTCGATTCAGACACTGGTTTTCAATTGGCTGGCCTGTCACCTTGATTCCTTTCGTTGACTCCGAACTTGTCCACATTTGAGGAGAAACGAACGCGTGTTGGCGATTTACCAGGTCATCGTGCCGTCTGATGAACCAACCAGACCGTCTTTTGGCATTGTACCAGTCCATATTCGTACAAGTTGAAATTGCTCCACCATACACAAAATATTTTAATCGCTTAGGGCAATCATAACATTTCCATTGATATCGACAGTCTGACCTTGTCATATCACTACACATCAGGATCGTGCCGAAGGGCATACTGATGACGCGTCAGATATTAGCTTTAATTTCAGCCAAGGGCTAGTCGTTGATTACTCATTCATGATGAGCTTCAGAAAGCCAGACCGAATAGCGAAGCAACGGTGTTTATGCTTCTCCACAGCAAACAGATGTAGGAGGCCTTCTGATGGTATCACGTTCCGAATCGCACAAAGTTTGGGTGCTTCCCGCACTCCATCCTGAGCAAAATCAAAACGCACAGGCCCTGATCCTTAACAAATTCATAGCTCATTTGAAAAACGTGGACGAGTAGCAACATACGAGCTGAAGTAACCAGAAACTCTCTTTCGTGACACTAGGTATGTGCACCCATGCTGTAGTGTGGACAGTTGACTGATCAGAAGTTGATCAGTTTTGGTCAGTTAGTGAAGCACTACGTGTGTGGCTCTTGCTGTTGAGCGATAAATGCATGAGAGAGATAGGTCGTGTTGAAGGGGGTTGGTTTGGTTTGGATACGCCAACTGACCGGAAACTATCAAAAAACCTATCTTTACTCGGTCGTCTTTTAATCGGCAAGTATTTAGCTTGTCCTGTTGTGGTGGAAACTACGAAAACAATCGAGTGAATTGCCTAACGGATTATGGGTTAAAGGATGTAAGACGGGATGGAAGAGGTATTGTTGAAGAATATTTTTTCACCAACTGTTATCACGTGATTTCATTGTGTCCATTTCGAGCGGTGCTAGCCAGTCTGAAGTGATTATAGGCATCACTTCGGGTTGCGTATTTCTATGTACTAAGCGATTGAATAGGAGGTGTGATGTCACTAGTATAACTTCATGGGAATAAAATACTGCAGTTCAAAAGGTGAGTTTGTAATCAAGATATTCAGACAGATAGAGTTGCACTAGTTTCACGCAGGTGAGATACAAAATAAAGCCATATCGAAACAAGAAGTGGACAACCAATATCTATTGAAGATCCATTTTCCAGGGGACTTGCCAGCAACAGATCTTTGTGAGTTCGTTTCTATTTTCAGCAGAAGGCCAGTCCTAAGCAGCACGCCCAACGCGCTCTCAGATGAGAGCTTTTTTCAACAAAACGGATAATTGCAGGGTATTGTACATATCAAAGCAGGTTCAGTCAGTGATATATGAAAATATCGGGAAATTATGAAACGGCTTGTTGCAAAACGTGAGTGTTTAGTCCTCAAAAAAGGGGACTGGAATGTCTTACTAAGATTATACTATCAAGTTAATCTGAGGAATGAGTGGAGTTGCAATTTATGACAAATTGTTACTGATCCTCAGAGGACCTCAACAGATGCTGATTACGTCGAATGAATGAAGTAATTCCAAAAGGAAAGAAATTAATTCACATACCTGTTTTTTTTGTCTTGTATTGTCGAGATCCCTAGCGTTGACAAACCAACGCTTTGTCTTTCAACGGCAGACACCGGTTCTTTTGCGAACGTTTGTATTAAACTAGCTGCGTCTGCGGTTTAGTCAAAGATAATGAATTCCATTGATTTACTCTTGGTGGCAAAAATGAGCCCGTGTTCTTGGAAGACTTTTCGTTTCGCACTTTCGAACCAGCAATAGTCTGACGCTGTCTGTAGTCACACTCAAAGGCAAGTGTGTAATGGAACGGTGTCACGGGAGTTACTCGAAAGTGATGAATATTTTTTAATTGATGATGTGAATAGGTCCACTAGGTGTGTCCGACGGTACCCCATATGCGGAAAATACAGAGTGGACCCGATGGTAAACCATGTGAAAAATTGTCCAAAATGTTAAAAAATGGAAAACGTACATTACCGGCCAATTTAGAATTTTCGCAGAGTGGCTACACATCACGTTGTGCTGACGACCGCACCACCTACGCGCGCCGCGTTCGTTTGCTGATGAGTAACCCAACGGCGTGTCGTATATATGCACTAATCATGCGTCAGTTGCGCAACGCGTGCCATTGTTCTTATTCGTTGTCAACACGTCGACATGTTTTCCTCTCACACCTCAACAACCAGTCAGGTTGCAAAGTGGTCAATTCGGATAAATTTCCAGTGAGTACTCGGATTTTACCGATGTGAATAATCGGCTTTGGATGCTACACACAAAATAATACGCTATTTCCTATGCGGCTGTGTAGTTCCTCACTCTCAGAAGTTCAGTGTGCGGTTCGGCCTATTCAGTTTATTCGACATTGTATTTGACTTTGAGCAAAGGAAGCAAACTGTGATTACTCCTGAAATGGAACCTCTTGACGTAAATTCTACATCCCGAAAGGTTAAGTACTACATGCAGCATTTTGACATTTGGAGCTTCACCCGAAGTCATCTGGATGACATGAAGAAAACAGCATTTCTTGCCCCACTTCATTGAAATGAATGCTTACAGTCTGGTGAAAACTTTGCTTTTTCCGGATCCTCCTACCAGTTCACCGTACAAAAGCTCAGAAACATTATTTCACAGTACTTCAAGCAAGTTAATTTCATTGCTGCTGAGGGAGTCAAATTTAATTGCCCCGCTGGAATTAATAACCAATCAGTTCTTAGATTCAGTCTCCAATCTCAGACGCAGGCTGTGCAGTGCAACTCCGGTCCTCAGTTGGAAGACCAACTGAGTGATCACTTGATTGCTGGAATCGACCTACCAGATGTGCAATAGAAGCTTTTACTTCCGATTAATCAGAATTTAAACCACGTTCGTGACATCTGCGAAGAGCATCAGGATGGAAAAGTTGTGAGTGCTGACCCTTATGGCACTTTGTCCACAGCCACATGCTGGTAAAATGCCAGTAACAAGTGGGCAGAGAAATATTGGTTATTTAGAAAATAAATTATGTAATCCCTCTTGAAATACCATTTTTATTCACCTCGATGTCCGTGAATTGTGTTACAAACACGGCAGTATTTGTTTTGACGAATTCAAGGTCAGATTCGGATGTAAAATCGTTACGAAATTTAAAATTGGCAGTATAACTGGATCACATCAGCTCTGCGGGGCCAGAAAGAACGACCAATGAGAGTACCAGTATCTTGGAGACTGACTTGTAATGTCCATTTTCTTTGTCATGTAATCTTACTGCAGTGTGCCACACTTTTCCAAGTGTATTCTTGCACTGGCTTTTTGTGTTCTTCCTGCGGATTGTTACAAACGTGGGCTACTTTTCTGGAACCACGTCGAAGAAACCAATGAGCACAAGTAGTGAAGATGCAGCAAATAGTTTACCGGACCTCGCTGCCCAAAATGATGCCAACGTCCTAGACGTCTTACAAGCCCTGGCGCAATGCAGCATGCTGAAGGCGCCGTCGAGCATGACCCCAGCCGCCACAGAAAAGTTCATTATGGGAGGAAACTATTCACTTTGCAAGATCAAGTCAAACGATACTTACCGTGGCTTGCAGCCGACAGGCAACTCTACTTGTTACTGGGTTTACTTTCGAGCAAGATGTATGACCGTGTACACGGAGCACACATGTTTAAGGAGGATGATATGGAGAAAGTCTTCAAGCAGATGCGCAGGTTTTAGACGCTTCGAAGCATCTGGTGTTTTACCGACAGCAGCTCCACGACAGGAGGCAGCTCCCTAATGGAGACGTACAAACATATGTCTGGATGCTGCAGCAGCCACCTCAAAGGTAATATCCAGGAGAGGAGAAAAACGAGGTTATCCACCGAATTCTCGAATAGTTGGTTGAAGGGGAATATAGCAGATCTGTGAAGAAGGTACTACTCTATGGCAATTTTCAAAAATTAGAGCAGGTGGTGGCTGCGGCATAAAAAGAGGAGTGTACAGATGTTACTTCGACCGAGAACCAACCCGACTCGGCCTGTTGCAGTGTCAAACAGTAGCGACGGTATCCGAGATGAAGAATGCGCCAGTGGCGAACAAGAACATGAAGAGTGTGGGGAACTCCAGACCGAGTACGAGGTCAAAATACTTGGTGGACTTCCACGGATTATAACCGGTAGATTCAGGGAAGTAGAGGGTGTGGTACTATAAGGGACTCTCGGAATACTTACACAACCACGATCGAAAGAAGTCAACCAGCACAACGATATGAACCAGCAATACAGGAAGGTAGGTGCGTCGGCTCTGCGGTATCGTTGGATTCTGATTATTCTGATTCATTTTCAACTAAAATTAAGATCAATGGCGTTTAAACATATGGGTTGAGAATCCAAAATATACTGGTTATGACATCAGATCATGTTTTAAGAGACAAGGAATTGTTTCCAATGCTTCATTCTCTAGTCTTTACAAATCATCTTGGAAATGGTTGTGCAGTAATGTTCAAAGGTCATTCGGATTGGACATAGTTTGTGGAAGAGGGGTTAGGGCTAGATAGATCTGTCTATCCGCACGACTAGGTCGTGACAGTCACATGGTTCGTTACTGAGTCACTGACGGGGGTGGGGCTGGTCTACTTGTGGTCTGGGTAATTCGAGGACTTGGACGATTTTCTTTCGTGTGCTCAGAGCAGTTGCAAAAAGACGGAGGCTAATCGCCTCTGTGGTGGCTAGTGTGTGTGTAATCGAATGTGTTTGTGGGGGTTAAAGGGACACTCAATAGACGATTTGGAATGTTACATCTATGTTTATTTGATGACCTGAGTCTACCAGGTGCCCGAGAATGGCACTCCCCGTGGATCCTGTTCCTCCACGTAGCAGCCACGTTGGACAATGGTCCTTATTTTCTTAGGATAGCTGCTTTGCTGCACGGCCAATGTAGGTAGCACCTGAAGAAAAAGATTACCACCGAGGTGGCCAGCATTGGCTACACGTCCTTATTAGAATTTCGGATAATCGGAGAGCTTGCAAAATATTCAGGAAGCACGAGCTGAGGTAAATGTTCCACTCATCACACGTGTTCAACGTCAGCTGACCAGGTCCGATTTGGTGTCTCCTTTGAATGTCATACGGATAAGCAGTACCTTTGTCAGGACGTCACAACTTGGAACACATTTTGGTCTATCTCTCAAGTTAGTTCTATAAAGAGCTCAAGGTAACCGCTTTTCCTGTGTTTTTAACTTAGCCCGGTTCTTCTTCCAGGGTCTCTCGTGAGCATAACTTTCCTACTCACTAGGCTGAGCATCGGACTAAGTTTCTTTTGTGTTGTATAGATACAAAACTGAGGAAGTTCGTACACTGTCCAGCCCATGTTTGTTTTCTGTGCATTCTCCTTCCGACTGTTCAATTGGTACTCCTGTGTACGGAAACATCCAGGAGGGTCAATGCGTCGTGTTTTTTTGGTTTCCACCGTGAACCGAATGACTTTATGCGCATTGATGAACTTTTATTCTTTATTTTCTACGTCTATGTCTTCATTCCTGAGGCAGAAAATGTCATCCACCTACTGTCGATTTAAGTTCATTTCCTGGATATCCTGTTTCAATGTCGTACTCTCTAGTTTGGCCATGAAAATGTCCGCTAAGACTGGGCCTAATGGTGATCTCATGGCTACACCGTCACACTGACGATGTAGCTTTCCGTTAAACATAAATTGGACGTCAAAAGTACATCTGAGGAGGAGTACTTTCGGTTATGTTTATTGGCAATCGATTAGTTTCAGTGTAGCCACAAATTAAATCAATGGTCTCTAAGATGGGTTCGTTGGAGAAAAGCGATTTCCCATCCAGAGAAAACATTTGATCATTTTTCTGTTTCGGTGTTTGGTAGTTTCAACAAATTTAAGTGAATCTTTGAGACTGTATTTGGTGAGACTCCTGTGTATGGGTTCCAATATAACTGCGAGCCATTTGGCTGTTTCATGATAAGATGAGTTTATCATAGAGAGGATTGATCTTAAAGACGTGCCTGTTTTATGAATCATGTGTAATCTATATAACAGTGTAATAGTAGACCCGCATGGCTTGATCGTTTATAAAGTAAGCCGGTCTAATTAGCTTCTGTCTTTCATAGACTTCAGTACTTTTATAATCTGTTTTTCAGCATAGGCCGTCTTTTCTCGTTCTCCTGGTGACTATGTGAACTTTGTTTTGTCCGTGAGTAGATAAGATTTGCTTATATGGTCGATTCTATTCATGATCACCAACTCGGAACCCTTGTTGGGTGTGCTTGATACGTGTCTTTATGTCGTTGTATGTCCTTTAGTTTTTCTAGATGCCTTTAAGTCATTGGGCCTTGGTTGCGTGGGGTAAAATTGCGATATTGGTCGCAACAGTCAACAAAGGTGGCTATTAGTTTTTCGCGTCCACCTGACGATCTGGGTGTTGAATTGCGTGTTTTCGATAAAAGGTTTTCAAATTGAATTTCTGTTTCTAACTGACTTACTTTACGACATGGACAACGAAATCTCATATCGGGCGATAAAGCTTCGGTGAGAGTGGGACTCACTTCCTAGTTCGATAAATTGTGCACATAGCGTTCAGGTTGTGTGGGGAAAATTGACTGAGGCTTAGATGCCGTTAAGTTGTGTTTATGCTTCTTCAATACTTTTTGACACCTGGTATTTCTTATTGAGCGCATATAATTCAACAACTCTTCACATTTCCCTTGAGGTAAGTTATCCACAGTAGCTTGCCGCTGAAATAAGTCTCTTTCATGTTCTTGCAGTTTGGAATGCACGGTGTAGCGTTGGTTCAGCGTATGTCTGTGAAGTGTTTTGGGTTGGTCAATACTGAGGCTGCCGGCAGCCTCATCAGCAATGCTGCTGTAACGGTAAATCAGTACATTGTGCGACATTCCCACCCAGTTTCCTTTGTTCACTCACGTGACTCTAATCAGCTCGTTACCCGGTCCTTCCCAACCAAACAAACTTACACGCCTTCCCTTCCTTTCACACGGTGAACCGGTTACCTAGCCTCGGTTCACCTATCGTCCTGCTGCGAGTGTACTCTTACAGTAGACCAATTTTGCATTGCGGTTAATCCAGGGGCCTACGATCTTCAAGCCTTGTGCGTCATAGGTGTCCGACCTTGCGTGTCATGCTTGCATCCGTTCTTTATTCGCTTTCTCACTCTCGCCGCATGAATGACCTTTGTACTTTCCTTCCATGCTGGAGATCACGCAGCGCCTGCGTGAGGGTCTAGGTCAAGAGTGAGTGTGATTCTTCTGGTCCTTGTCTGATCCAATTTCAATGGTCATATTTGTCCCTCCATCTCATGCATGCTTACCGCTCTTTCCCTGATTGGTCAATTGTTCTTCCTATAAAAGATGGATTTAACCCTATTCCAATGACTCGGTCCCGTATTGCTTGGCATACATTCCCCGACAGACCTTTCCGACGATCTGAAGTATATTCCCGGACCTTTGTGACTGCATTACACCACAAACTGAGGTATGTTGCTTGTAATTTTAATGATTGCTCACTGAAGTACACGTAGTTCACCCACTCACCTTATTCGATTTTGGTTTCGGGTTCGTGTTCTACGAGTCACACATTCACTGGACATCGGTTCAGTTACAGCTGCAGTTCCGAACCCAGGCGAAATCGACTTAGCCTCTTGTGATTTTACACTGACGTCAATAAATGGAAGAAATCTAGCGACAGTCAGCATTCTGGAATTTTCGAGAGAACTTGGTAGTGTTGTAAAGTGACATCCACTAGTAGTAGCTGAAAGTCTCTCGCATGATGTGGTTATCAGAAAGATGTTTTGCAGAAACTTCAATGCGTTGTAGATGTTTCAAGAAAGAGACAACGTTGGACAAAGATACAGTGGTTGTATTGTGTGTGGCCACGGGAACGCGGATATATGTGACACTGAGGTGACTGAAATAGATCGCGAGCAGCAATTCAAGGATTTCAACAAAAATGAACCAACGACGATTATTGAAATGCTACTCGGTCTCCTGCGAAAATTCGCCGATTCGTTCATGTGAGAAGACGAGAAGCTGGGTAGAGCAAGTGTGATGAAGCACCACATTGATACAGAGGAAGACCAATTCATAAATCTGGTCCATGGGCGAATCCCAGCTCCCTACCAGGTAGATGTGTAGCGACCTGGAGATGACCAAGTATGAATGTGTAAATTCGTGACCAAAAATTACTCTAGACAAACATAACCAATTAACACTCAGCTTTAAGCAGTTTGTGTGTGGTCCGATGCCAGAGGGCTGTGCGTTGTTTGTCTGCTTGCATTGAGGACAATTTTTTTCCAGCAATTGAAAAACACAATTTTGACTGCTCTGCTTGCGGACGGTTGAAAGGTTAGCTCTCTTAGCTATTATCGCGTCCGGTGTGGCTCCCGATCGTGAACGTGAAGGACACTGTTCCAATACAAAACGTTCTTCAGCTATTCCATCGACTTTTACCGTCTTTCGGCACGCGTCGGAACTTTTGGCTTGTTGTTCTTTCCATAGGTCATTCTCGTGGTCTAGTTAGTACCCGGTATCTGGAGTACTAAGGATGTACAGTAAATTATGAAGGACATGCTTAGTGATAATTGTAATCAACCTTCACAGTCTCCATGGGCTTCCCCTATGGTGCCGGTTATAAAAATGGACGGCAAGATGGAATTGAGTATAGATAATGGTAAACTAAATTCAGTCATTAAGAAAGGCTCCTCCCCTTCACCAGTTAGGGAATACTTATTGGACACACTTGGATGTGCATGTTAATTCAGTGCACTAGATCTAGCATCAGGATATTGACGAGTGGAGCACGAGGCCGAAGACAGGGAAAGCAGCGGTCACAATTCCGCCAGGCTTGTATGAATTCCAAACAATGTCTTTCGGGTTGACCAACGAACTCGCTACCTTCGAAAGACCGATGAATTGTGTGCTAGCGGGTCTAGTTCCTTCAAAATTTCTTGTTTACATAGATGATGTTTTGATAAATAGATCAAAAACAGAAGAGACCAGAAAAACATGAAACTAGTTTTGAGACGGATTAGAGAGGTAGGCCTCAGGTTGAACCCATCAAGGAGAAAATATTTCTGTGGAGAAACTACTTATTTCGAGCATATGTATTATCTCATTATGGGGTAAAAACGGATCCTGATAAAATCGACCGAATCTTGAAGTGGCGCGCTCTTTGCGCCGCTCCTGAACTACGGAGTTTTCTTGATTAGGCTTTCTATCATTGGTGGTTCGTTAAGAACTTTGCAGAGCTTGCTGCACCGTTGAATGCCCACCCTTAGAAAAACGGCCTTTTATCGAATGAGCAGTTTGAAGAAGCTCCTGCACAGTTGCTCTCCGTGCTATGTTGGTCAACTGTATTGGTTCTGCCGGACCTGTTGGAAAATGGAGGTGAATTTATCTTAGACTCTGATGCCAGTGACAACGTTATAGTAGCGGTGTTATTCCAAGTGAGTACTGATGGTCGAGAGCATGCATTAGATTATGCAATTAAAGCTTTATCCAAACGAGAGAAAAAATATGGCACTACCCGAAGAGGAATGCTAACCTTAGCGAAATTCGTTAAGAAATACCTTCATTATTCAATCAGCAGTCCAGTCCGTGTCCGTGCCGACCATCAGTCGCTTTTTTAGCTGCCGGGTCAAACTGCACTTTGGCAGGACCAACTTCAGAAATTTGACCATGTTTCTGAACATCGACCAGGAAACCGCCATACGGACGCAGATGGACGGCAGATTATTTGCAGTACTCAGAAGTAAGTCTGTAGGCAGTCGGCTTGCTGGCCCAATCCATAGAAAATCTGGAATCTAATTAGCCGCCGAATTCCCGGTACTACTATAAGCTAGCAAACAACTAGGCCGTTTCATATCCTAATTGTCGTTCCCCTCAACAGAAGCACTCACTAAGCCGATAAGCGCCCGGTTAGTGCGTTCTAAACGTTAACTGCCTCATGGGTGTTAGAACATGCGCATTTTATCACTTCCAAGTGATCCACACTATTCAGAAAAGAGAGAGTTCTCAAAATTCGGTCCTTTTGTCAGATTGTAATCGACAAGCTGCACCCCATCGACAGATCCAACTCCAGAGAATTGCACCGGAGAACGTGTGTTCATCAACTGAACTAAGGGGAACCACTTCACATCATTTAACGAATCTGTAAGGTTGGTTAGACCTTACTTCATGGTTTTCTTGGTAAACGCGAGCTTCGGTCCTTTGTACTGCGTGGACCACCTGTATGTTACCCTAATGTGTGGCACTATACGAATATGTTAACCAGAACAGTATTCTCCACGCCCCGTGAGAACGAGAAGGCGATTGGAAGAGATAATGGTTAGCGTATATTTCAGGAGTGTGCGTGAGAGCGTGCGCAAGAGCAACGGTCAAATGGCAACCGCGCTTGGCAGTCAGCTTTCAGTTAAACAATAAACGTGGTAAAAGTATGAACGAAGATGGCCACCGCTACAGGGGCCTCCTCCTAGAAGTCCGACGGAGTTGGGCTTCGATTGTGATGGTAAGCCGGAATTATTGGCTGTCCAGGAACTCCTCATAGCTTGCCCGTTATATTGTTGGTGAAGTCGAACGACTGCTGATGAGTTTAACGGTGCCTGCACTCCCAAGGTCCGGTGGGCCTAGGTCCAACTGTGCTTTGGGGCCAACGGGTCTCATACACATGCGAGCCGGAAGATGCCGCGTCAGGCCCATCCAAATTGGCGTCCAGTTGTCGTCTCCAGTGCCAGGCTGACCAATCGTCCCGTTGTCCAGTGAGTAGTTGGCTCCTTGAACGTGCAAGGGAGTCAACGAGGCTACGGATGAAGCCAATGTGACTGTGTAGATCCGTCTGAGAGAGGGCAAGGTAAACTGGAACAAAAAAGCGCCTGAGGGCGCCGGCGGATATTGGACCGTAATAACAACACACAAATGATGTTCGGTGTTGTTGGAGTCGCTAGGAGACCAGAAGAAAATGAAATCATAACTACCGATTGTAATTTCTCGGGTATGTCGGTTGGTAAATCCATGGTGAACTTCCCAACTTATTGCTAACAGTCGGTTGTAAAAATCGTCACGAAATCGACGAAGCGGACTGGATTCCGTAGTTGGCGACCGCGACGGCTACTTCGCGTTGCGGGTACGGTTGTAGAATCTGATGGACTAGTTGTTTAGTCCTCATTGGGCGAAATTGGGGGTGGTTCGATTAATAACTCGCCCAATGCGGGTGACTGAGCGGCTTGAGTGGGTGTAAATCGGCCGGGCAGCTCGCACTCCATGGCGGCAGGCTTGAGACAGTCGATAGATGCGGTGTCGTGTCGTCCGCTGATGTCCATGACAAATGATTTTGCCCTATGTTTTATCACCCGAAACGGGCCAGTGTACGGCGTTTGTGTTGGTGATCTAAAGCCATCGACGCGGAGGAATACATGAGTAGCGGTTTCTAACGCAGTTGGAACATAATTTTGAGACTGTTGTTCGCGCGGCGGACTGGCCTTGAGCACTCGCATGTGCTGCGTAAGGCGCTCAGCATAGCCACCGTAGTCGAAAGTCACGGTTGGTAAGGGGGCTACCAAATCCCCAGGCAGACGAAGTGTGCAACCATATACTAGTACGGCCGGTGTTGTGTGTAATTCCTCCTTGACGGTACCACGCAGGCCTGAGAGTGCTAATGGCAGTGTTTCACTCCAACGGGGGCTACCGACTGCTCAAAGGGCAGCTTTTAACTGTCGGTGGAAACGCTCAACCATACCATTGGCCTGAGGGTGGTAAGCTGTCGTCTTAACGTGTTGGCAACCGAGCGTAGCGAGTAGGCTGCCAAAAGCGCCATCAAAGTGTGGACCACGATCGGTGGTCACTATTGCTGGGCAACCGAAATGACTAACCCAACTGGCCAGAAAAGCTTTCGCGGCGTCTTCCGACGTGGGGCGAGGGATAGGAATGGCCTGCGACCAGCGAGTAAAACGATCCACGCACGTGAGTGCGTAGACGTACCCAAGCAAAGGTGGAAGTGGTCTTACGAGGTCGATGTGCACATGGTGAAAACGTCTTTCAGGTTCCGGGAACCTGGCCAACGCCGCCTTAGTGTGCCCATGGGTCTTAACACGTTGATACTGCTGGCAAGCACGAGCCCATTGATGGACATCTCGTTCGATTTGTGCCAAGCAAAACGCTCAGTTATCAGTTTCCTTGAGGCCGTCACACCAGGGTGAGCCAGATTGTGGAGTGTCAGGATAGTTGGGCAACGATGGGCAGCAGGAACCACCGGCTTAGGGCGACCTTGAGACACATCACACACGATGGTATTCTGGGAAGTTGGGACAGGTACTGTAGTTAAGCTCAAAGAACCGTTTTGTCTAAGTTGTTCCATGTCAGGGTCCATAGCTTGGGCCGTTGCCATTGCATCCAAGTTGGTGTTAGGCGTCGGTGACAGACTTAGTTGATGTACGCGTGATAAGGCGTCGGCGACGGGATTAAGTACCCCAGAGACGTGTCGTATGTCCACAGTAAACTGTGAGACAAAGTCTAAATGGCGAATCTCGCGTGGTAAGTATCGATCCGAAGCTGACTTTAGTGCGTAAACCAGAGGCTTATGATCTGTACACCATGAACGAATGGCCTTCGAGTGCATGTCGAAAATGACGAATTCCTAAGTAGATGGCTAATAACTCCCCACCGAATATGCTGTACCCAGATTCGGCGGGTTGTAAACGCTTGAAGGAGAATGCTAAAGGTTGCCAAGAATCGTCTACGAACTGTTGCAGAATTGCTCCAACAGCTGTGTTCGAGGCATCCGTCACTACCGAAATAGGAGCCAAAGGGTCGGGGTGGGTAGGGAGTGCTGTGCTGGCGACAGCATCTTTGACCAAGGCAAATGCGACTTGTGCCATGTCGGGAAGCACGAACTTTTGTCAGTTTACCAAATAATTTTTATTGTCCGTACGTATTTTTGTGTCTAATTCGTCGTGATTTTTTTCTTTTATCGCGAAGATTACAGTGCCCCATTGATCGTTGGTTTCTTTTCCCGCCTGTATTCGATAAAGTAATCGCTATGTCTGCTGAAAGGAAACCCTGCTCAGACCCCACCGTTTGGGCGATCACGCTGCACATACCGGCATTCACGCCTGCCGATCCATAACCCTGGTTCACGCTGGCCGAGTTAGTATTCGAAAACTATCGTATAACCAGCCGTTTCAGGTGCATAGCAGGCCGCCTCCCGCAGGGTGAACGAAAGGTAGCCCGCGAGTAACACCGTCAATAAACCACTGGAACGTTTGGGACGCGTTGCGCAAGCCAAATGAAATACGGAGAATTTCGAATAGACCAAACGGAGTGGTAACGGAGGTTTTTGCAAAGCCCCCGTCTGCGACCGGGATTTGATGGTAGGCCCGGACCAGCTCGATTTTGCTAAAGATGATGAATCCAGCCAGGGCAGACGTCATATCATGAATGTGAGGCACAGGATATCGATCTAGCGTTGTGACCTGATTGAGGCGACGATAATCACCACAGGGACGCCAATCGCCTGAATTTTTCCTCTAAAGCATATGCAATGGAGAGGCCCACGGGCTGTTCGAAGGACGACCCATCGTTTTCTAAAATTCAAGACGAGCTATGGTCAGTTTATCTGGGGCTAGGCAACGAGGACGGGCAAAAACAGGATGTCCCGCGGTACTTATATGATGTACAGCCGCCGAGCGCACCGCGGGTAAGTGGTTTGCTGGCCCTGTTAGAGACGGAAACCCAGCTAAGATTTTGGCGAAGGTATCGTTGACGACAGGAGCTACGGACGGTCGAACAACGTTGACCAAGCAGACAGATCCAACAAAAGCACGATGAGTCACAGGGTCGGTTAACTTACTAGAAGCGGGATGTAACGAGAGGTTGAAATGATGCGGAAAATCAACTCCCAAGATGGGCTGGGAAAAGTCAGCAGTGATAAAAGTCAACTGAAAAAAACGACGCAACTCCGACTTTCATTTGAGACGCCCAGTACCAAAAGTGGATATACGAGACCCATTGGCAGCCTGAAGCTCTAAAGTATGTCGGTGCTGGCGATCAGAAGGGTTAGGGGGAACGACACTGATATGTGCGCCAGTGTCAATCAGAAACTGACGGTAGGAGATGAGGTCCTTGATAAATAGAAGACAGCAGGGCGTCGGGAAGCCAACGAGCGCTGCCGTACCTACTCGCCGGCCGACGAGTTTCCCTGGTTGTCCTGGAACTTGCACGGGGGTGTACACTCCCGGGCACCGGCACGACACCGGCGGTGATACCAACACCACGTCCAAGTGTGCGCATCGGGGGAGGCTGGCGTGGGAGAACTACGAGCGGCAATAGGCCGGCGAGTGCGAGTCGGAGAGTGGCTACGACGTGCCAAAAGTGGAGACTGAGTAGCGGCCACGTCCGCCCGAATGGAACCAAGTTGTGCAGCTTTATCTGTAACAGTGGCCTCCGAGGTGGCCGTGGACGGACGAACACATTGACCAGTTAGTGCGGAGGCGGTTTCCATAAAACGGCCCGCCGCCGAAGGCAATCCTTCTAGTGACACTTCATCCACAAGGACCATAGTGCACTGCGCTTGTTCGGGTAGCTGCTGCTTCCACAATTCTTGCAACATCATGTCGCCAGCTTGGACGCCCTTAGCCGGCTGTCGCATACGACGCGAAAGCTGTGAAAGCTTCTGCTCACCGGAGAAAATGCCACTAAGCAGCTGACGAAGACGGTTTGAGTCAGATACCCCGGTGCTCTCCGGGATAGTCTGGTGAAGCACATCATAAGGCTTGTCCGTGGGTGGGTTTCAGATCATATCCTCGACAGCTTCAGGAATATTTAAAGGAAGTTCGGCAGTGAGATGCACATACTTCTGTTGCTGGGAGGTGATTCTGGAGGCAGCAAACTGTGCTTCCAAATGATTCAGCCAAAGGGTAGGATTACCCGAAATGAACAGTAACGCCTTCACCGAGCGCACAATAGAGAGCATTTCAGGCACCGCAGGGCCGGACATAGTTAACTTAGCGTCATCCATATCAAATAAACAGTGAAATAAATATACGATGGCAGACCGAAATCGACACCAGTAAAACTTCGATACGTATGTGCATAACGAAAATAAAAGGAGCGCTGAAGGGCACGGACGATATAATAAATAAAAACACTTATTAATAACTTGGAACGGGCTCACCAATTTGGTCGCACGTACGATTTGCGGACTCGATTCCCGTCCAGCAAATGGAGACGCAGAACGACAGCCATTGATGGTTTTTTGTAATTATGTTGGTTGCCCCGTATAAATTACAGGAGAAGGGAGACTGAACGAGCTAATGACCAGGGCTGATGAGCTGGAGCGCGCCTTATCGTTTGTTACGTAGCGTGACGAAGGTTTTGATGAGCTAGTCTTTTCCGGTACCAAGTGGACTTAAACAACTCAGATTTGAAGCAACCATTTGATTGAAGGAACTGATGCTAGACCGAATTCCTGACCTATTGAAAAGCCTGGCCAACATTTGCTAAACCAGTTGCGTACCTCAATGGATGACTGGTGAGGATCACCCAAATGTCCTAATGGGTTTCTAAGAAAGGCTGGTATGTCCGACCGAAGGAGATTATAATACCGCACTGGTTAAATCGGGTCTGGATGAGTGAAAGTACTTTGAAGTACTTTTGTCCCGACCGCAAGCCACTTTATGTGACTGAGAAGAAAGATTCAAAAGGGAAGATTGTCTATAGGTGGAGGAGGGCCTGCCATTGGAGTTGGCCATTTTTGGGGAGCGGTTGTCAATCTAAAGTAAATCTAAGTAAAAATACCTATTCTTAAACAAGGCGCGCCTAGGCTCTAAGCTCGCAATTGCATTTTAATGAGTTTGGTGTCTGCGAAGCCGCTATACTGGTAATGTCAAAGGAGATTCGTATGTCGGATTTGTTTCGGCGGGTGATGTCATGTGAACACAGGGTCTACCAGCCGGGTAGCATTCCATTATTCTGTCGGCTTGCTGTGCAACTTTGTCAAGAGGAGTAATGGTCTCCAGCAATGACAGGACCTGCTGCACCGGGAGAGGTATTTTACCAACCCATATCTCACGGAAAATGGCGTCGGCCATTTGCCGTCCAGCCAGTAGCGACCGCATATGGGGCATAAGCTGGGACGGAGTCTGGTCTCCGAGCTTCATCGACGTGAACAGCTCACGGAGTTTTTTTCCGGCTGATTTTCCGGTGCGTTGAATGACTGCCCCCTAAGCTTTGTGTAAGGAGCTTCTGATGGAATGGGATAGAGGAGATCTCCCAAGTCAACAACGATGTAAAAGGAAAGCGCCCGGACAACGTGAGAGTATTTCACACGCTCGCTGGTCATACATCGAGTGCTAAATACGGCTTCTATTTGTCAAAACCACACTCGAGGGTTGGTCGGGGCAAAAACGGGCAGTATGAGAACAACTGCGTGGATGTCAATAGATTCGGTGTCAGACATGGTGAATCGTGTGTAACTTGGACCAAAAGAATGAAAGCTAGTGTCAAGGGATGGAAAAATCATCTGGGCTTACCAATTTTGTAGAGAACTACTTTGTCTGTGTGGTACAGATACCTACACTCTTAACGGCTCAACAAAGTAAACGGTAACAGGAGCGGTAAATGGCCCTGGTCTTTGTTTTTGCTTACCAAAGTGAACTGCAAGGATAAATAACATTTAACTCAGCGTAAAGTGATGTCAGCTGATGTCTTCCATGTTGTGAAGCAAAAATTGGTTTATTTTAGGGCTCATGTGAAGGTTCCGGAATGGTTCCTTCAGCTGTCCGGTGAAATACCGGTACTATTCCGGTGTCCTCCACTGATATGTTTTACGGCTCATGAAGTATGGTCCTGGATAAAAGGATCATTCCCCGAAAGTTATGTTGAACCATTGGGTACATCTCAGGATACCGCCTAATATTACTCAGTTGCATTCGTTGAAATAAACAAGTGGGAGAGATGTAGTATGAAGAAGAAAAGAACTTACGGCTATCTATTATGCTCCCAAGCAGCATGTCCAACGCGCTCCCAATTGGGCGCGTTGATCGACTTTAAGCTACATCTTTAAAAACTTTGTATAACCCTACCTGCGCCCAGTCGGGAGCGCGTTGGGTCATCCCAACGTTGAAACATTCGCTGGAAATGGGTATTTCTTCCTTGCCTAATCCCTCTTAACTGCCTACTTCTTAGTCTGTTTGCCCATCACTCATCCTTTTGATCGAAACCACTAACTTTACACTGACAAAAACCTTTTCTGAAAATCAGATATTTCGTTATAAAAAAATATACGGATAACTTGAAGAACAAAATAAGTCGTTTTTGTGAGGCAGATCTATTTTTATAAATATAGTGGTACTTTTGCCATTATATTTCTTTTGAAGCTTCACGAACTTCTATGTAATCTTTGAAGACACATTTTACGGGTTATTTTAGCCAAATGTTAGCCCAACTTCCGCCCAACGCTGTTGGGCAGTTTGAAGAGAGGTGACACGGTGAGGCACCGCATATGTCACCCCTAGTTAGACGTATCAAGTCAGAGCGAACCGTAGTCTTGTTGATTTAACTTTAGGGATTTCTTTTATCGACGAGGTCACTGAATATGGCTTTATGATTCCAGAAAAATTATAGTTTGGGATTCTCCCAAGTTAAGTCGGGATATGCCTCGTATGGAGTCTATAGCCCCTGGTCCTCGGTTCATGGCACGTTACCGATTATAGTCGGCTGAGGGCAAAAGAGCAGAATTCAGAACGCTGGAGTGGGACAACTTGCGTATCTGAGGAACGCAACGGTGTGCAGGCGGTGTACACAGACGGGGCAAGTGGTGCCACCAAACTAGGTAATCTTTCAGATAAACAAATTGGTTAGTCTTCGTAATCGTGTGTCGTATCGGTAGCACTACAATGGCAATCGCTTCATCACCCCCGTCTATCACTTTTTTGGCCGACGCTTCGCGTGCGTGGAAACCGCCGGTGGTTCTTCTGACACATCTTCTCGGCACAAGCCAGCTTGCGGTCTCTGTACTGAGGCCTAGTGTGGACACAGGCAGCTGGCCCTCTACAGTCGTTTCTCCTTGACATTCTCGACGAAAGTGATTGCAGAAGCTGAAGGAGTGTGCCTTCTTATATTTGGCAAGCCCGTTCCGTTTACAGTTCTTAATTGATTCCACCGAAGGGATCTTTCCACATCAAGTCCACTTCAGATTAGTCGGTTACATGTTCTGTCTGGCATTAGTCAGTTTTTGTATCCATTGCATATATGTATCCAGATTGGAAGCTTCCACCTGCGTACATTATTTTCGGGCACAATCGTTCTTTCTTCTTGATCATAATTATTGCATCGGCCAATTTTCGTTCGCAATTGTTCCGAGATTTTAAACGTTAAGCGCAGCCAACAGCTTTTCGGAATCTCAACCTAGTTTGCTTTCGTAGTGCATTGTTTTCTTAGTAACCAAAGATCATGAACCGCTGTGCGAAGCAGCGCGCATGAATGCACCGAATTTCGCATAGGGATATCCGGAGGTGTTTGTCACCACCATCCAGCCTCTTTTTCAGGGGAGTTGCGTATCTAGCTAACCGTCCTAGTATAATAAACCGCAAACAGGGGCTAACTTAATGAACTACATGGGTCATGACCTGTACGAAACACCCCGATAAGTCCTCCTTTAGAGCGTGGCACCGTCGGAAGAGAAGCGCTTCCGGAAAGTTCTCTCCTAAATCCCACGGGGACATTTGAAAACATCACAGCTGATGCGAAAAATGGGTTCATTAGTAGGCTCCACGTCAGCTACGATGCGGCTGCTTTCACCATATGCTCAGTGCGCAGTTGTCACTCTGCTACAAGGTCAGACTTCGGATAAGTGAGCCTAAGTTGCAAGCTAGGCCCTCCAGAAAGCACGTGCATTTGCCCCACAGTCCAACGCGTTCTCCAACGCCACTGCTACTCCTCAGAATTCCGCCGGTAACCCTAATTTCACATTCACCCAGCACAACACACTCATTAGCGAATCTGACATTCAGGCTTTATGTCAGGAGGTTCAAGATTCAATACAGGTATTCGAAAAATTCTAGGCCACCTCACCTACCTTCGCTCACGAGGCCAAAATCTCCGCAGTTCTACACCAAAGGTTCTCGCAGCATACGAATAATCCGGCGAGTAGTATTATTGCATCCCCGCCAGAGAAACTACCAGGCCGCGGGATGACGGCGACGACCATCTCGGGCACCCCGGTTCCTAGTCGCCTCATTTATGTGTGGGACAAACTGCTGTCAGGCGTTTCTAAACTGACACGGAAGAACGTGTCGGCGTAATATCAGTTTCAAAACTGTCCACAGTTTCTTCCACGGCCATGGCACTGCAAATAGCCAACGGCAATCCCATCCCAAAACATGAGTCATTTTCTCACCCTAGAGCCTAATGAGCGTTGCCCTTCCCCGCGGGATTTCGTCGCTGCCCAAGTGCACCAGGCTGTTCCAGGCTTAGTTTTTTTAGGAATTCATGGTCTAGTAGTCTATCTCGGTAAGCGACAGCTCGTAGTTCGGGTTACGTCGAATGTCTTTGTCGGTTCTCTGACCCAAGCTCAATCACCAGCAGTCCTGTTGCCAGTTCCTCCCTCCAAGCAGAAATTCGGTGGTCTATTCAGCGAGTTTCCTAGCCTTGCGCGCCCGAAAAACCACCTGCCTCCGATCGCCACTAACATGACCGATCACATAGTCACACAAAAACCACCGGTCTACGCTCAACCCTGCAGCCTGGTTCCAGGCAAGCTCCGAGTAGCCCGCTTTGAGTTCTTACAAGTGCTGAACCCGATAATATTCACGACTTCCGACGGCCTGTGGGCGTCACTCCTACGTATGGTCCCAAGGAAGTCGCCTGATGACTGGAGACCGAGCGGATATTACTGCTCACTCAGTCGAGTGATCAAGGCCGGCTGATATCTTTAAAGATCCTCTACCCTGCATATTATTACATGTTTCTTTCTGTTCGGTGCCCCAAAGAAAAGAAGACAGATTCAAGACCCGGGAATAGTGGGCCTGAAGCCAGTATCCGCGAAAAGCTTCCACAGTTTGAGACTATTCTGCACATCAAGGACCTCACAGCTGGCCTAGCTGACAATCTCGTTTTAAGTCGAATAGGCTTGATGGGGATATATAACCGAAGGCCAGTAACGGGCGCATGTACCTCAAGAGACGCGGTGCAGACTCCTCTCGGCCTTTTTCAGTTTGCAACAGTACCGTCTGGGCTTAGCTATGCTCCGCAAACGTTCTATCAGTGATTTGGATTCTGCGTATGCTCTTCTCGACAACATCCTGATTGCCAGCTCGTCCAAAGCAGAACACCCAATTCATCTACGCACACTTTTCCAAAGCTAGCTTCAACACGGGGCCACGGTCAGGGAAAAAGGCCTGTCTGACGTCGACACAATCGATCTTCTCGGTATACCATTTCCCAATCAGCTCCACCAATGCAGCCGCTGACAAATGTGCTGGGGCAAGGAGCCGCGGCTGGCTTACACAAAAACCGCACGAGACTCATTCGCTTCGCTGGAGCAGGCTATCAGCAGCTTAGTCTCGCTATCACACCTGAAACCAACAGCTCGAGTTGCTTTAGTCGCTGAAGTATCAAATACGGCCGTAGGAGCGATACTGCAAAAATACGTAGCCGGGACCTAGCGACCTTTGCACTTTGCCCCCAAAACAACAACTGTCGAAGTCCACGCACAGCATTTTTGACCGCGAAATCCTTGCTGACTACCGAGGAATCCGCCACTTAAGGCACATTGTAGGTGGACGAGAATTCATAATCTACACCGAACACAAACCAGTCATCAGCTCATTGCTTGCCACCACGGACTGGTCATTTCCCAGAGAGTCTAGTTATCTAGATAACATCACTCCGTATACCAGGGATGTAAGTCATACCTCAGGCGCAAATAGTCCTTTCGCGGAAGCCTTGTTTCTTATTCACAACCTGACCCTCGGCAACTCCGACCCTACCACCCTCGAAGCTCCTGAATCCACACAAGCTGATGATTCCAAAACGGGGCGATTCCGTTGCACTTCGTCCCTGCTAATCTAGCAGGTTTCCATTCCCTCAGCGAAATGTCACACTGTGCGATGTCTAAAAGCCACCCATGGCCTACCGTGCAGTCAGCTTTCAGGTGGCAAGTTTTTGAAACCTCGCACGATTCGCCCCTTCACTAATATAAGAGCTCCCACCGGACTTATTGGCAGCTGTTGTGTTTGGTAAAATATAAACCGGATGTCACTGCGTAGGCCCGTGCCTGCATCCGGTGTCAACAATCAAAATCTTATTGACACACAAAATGCCCACCGTTCAAATTTCCAGCCGTCATCTCACGCTTCGAACAAGTGCGTTTGGACCTAGTAGGGCCGCTGCCTCCGACAAAACTAAGCGTACGTCTTCTCTCTTGCGTAGGTTGTTTCACCAGGTGATCGTTGACCACAGCTTTGCACAAAGCAACTGATAGAAGGGTGGCCCAAGCCTTCTTGAAACATAGGGCTGCAGTTTTGGTAGTCCAGTCGTGTTTAACATACACCACAGCTCATTTCGCGAGGGGGTCCTTGAAGGCCCCCTGCAACGTTTAGGCATCCGCCACTTTTATACTGCTGCCGACTACTCGTTAGCGATTACTGTGGTAGAAAGTTTTCATCCGCAACTCAAGACAGCCTTAGCAGTTCACAGAAATCTAGACTTGCTAGAAAACTGCCGTTTTTACTTCTAAGTTGCCACAACACTCTCAAGGCCGATCTACAAACCGCGTTAGCCGAACTCACTTTTTGTTGTGCACTTCGATCGCCGGGTGAAATGACAGCCTCGAAATCCATTGTCACTTTCGACTACGCTGGTTACACTGTCAGGTAAGAGCATCATGGGCGTAAGTCACATTTATCCGCCGCCCACGAACGAAACACGACGGTAAAAATACACCCACACCTCCAACACTGTATGCACCTTTTCCTTAGGGCGGAGAGGCAAGCCGCTCTATAACCTGACTTCTGCCCTCACAGGGTTCTACGCCGCCTGAGGAAGATATTTATGGCTGACCACAACGGCGGGGAGAACATGTGTCCTATAGGCTAACGGAAACCAGCTTTTCTAGCCGAATCTACTTTGCTTTATATCACCTCATCAAATTCGTCAGGGCAAGAGCCCACCACTCCGGCTTTCAATGTACCCACCATGCCGACGCAGATGACCCAATTGGCGGACCTCTGGAAACAACACCGCAAAGCCGCCTCTGTTGACATGAAATCGCAGTCCAGAGATCAATAATATTGTTCGTTCTACAGATACGGTGTTTTTATTCTATAACTGAAAAAAATGAACCCTATGCTTACGTAAAAAGAACTTTACCTTTCTTATTTTTTTCTTGTATTATTGCTCGTTCCGAAGCCTTTACTAAATGCCCGCCGTTTTAGAGGAGACCAGCACCACTTTCAAAATATCCGTCCGCTATTGACGCTAACACTGTTGTCCCCCGGCGATTCTTCGCTCTCACTATTCACTACCATCGCACTGAATGCCCATAATCAGAAAATATGAGTCACCGAAAAGACCGACAACGACACCCCTTTATCGAGCGGAAATTGTACTAGACAGTTCAGTGGGATGAGCGGAGAGAAAACTCCACTGACTTTGAAGTCGCACGAACCAAGAAATCCTACCTCCCGCAAATGGCCTTCGACATTTTTCAGGTTGGGCAACCAGCTACGTTGGCTCTTCCAGCGTCCCGCTTTGAGTATCAACCGCAATATTTCGCCGCATGTGACTGCGTTCTCCGTTCTGCGTGGTGATGCTTTACTCTATGGGAAACTCGGTTCATTTGTTATTCAGAAATACCGGTTTCTACCCGTCTTCTTTCCAAGACTTCCACAACTTCCGAGCAACTTTATGCTTCCCTTCTATTGTCATGTTTTCTATCTGCCAGGCGACTGATTATCATCCGCAGGAGGTACCAGCGGTGATCTGGAAATCAGGAGGACATGGTCTGAACTCACGAACAAGGAACAGCAACATTTACTTGTTTCACTGGCATCCTCAAGTGCGATGTGCCTCTACTCTCGCAGGACTCCCAAAGAAGAGCCCTTTTTGCACGCAGTCTCCAAGGAGAGGGCCCCTAGCGTGATCCATCGATCACTCCTATCTGTCACCTGTTTGATCGACTCTTCGCATAAATGGAAACCGCCAGTGGTACTTTCGACACATCTTCCCGGCACTGGCCAGCTTGCGGTCTCTGTACCCAGGCCCAGTGTGAACACACGCAGTTGGCACTCCACTTTCCCCCCCCCTGACTGGCTTGGCGAAAATGGTCACAGGAGCTAAGAAAGTGCATATTTCCATGAAAGTGCCGTTTCACCAACAGGATGGCCCTCTTTTGATGGCTTCCTTAACACAAGCAGCGGTTGTGAGCAGTTTATTCATCTGAAAACTAATATTGTCCGTCGTTTGGTACCAACAGTTGAGCAGCCTGTTGAAAAGCTCTTGCTTCTGGGAGAAGGCCACGAATAAAATGGTTCTGCTTTGTTTCTAACCCACTAATGTCCAATTACCGTACGCCTTTGGACAGCTTGCAGTGTGTTCCATTATCTAGTGTCAGCTAAAGTTTGCTTTCGGACTTGCTTGTCAGGGCTTAGACGGTTTTCGACTGCCACTGCGTCAGCATACGGAAAGCTTGGAAGCCAAATGTGGACATTTATCAAATCTTTTTCCGGACTCAAGAATCCTGCTGGATTCACCAAAAAGTCCTATCACAAAGTCTGATAACGGACATAGCATTCATGTAGGACTGAATAACATTCCGGCTAGACAGCCGACGAAGGCGACCACTGCCCTCGCTGAAACTGACACTCGCTTGAATTGCGATTTTACTGTGAATAGTTTTCCAAATACGCAGTTGTGGCCAGAGGAAGCGATTGATCAAGCCATACTTTCTTCCAGTTTTCGGAGTATATTTTCTCTACCTTGTGAGCAAGCCGTCAAATGTTTGTTACCGCTTCCCGGTCGGACCTCGCTTGCTCGTATCGTTGGACCGAATAACTCAGTGGCTCCAAATCAGACGACTTTTCATTACCGTTTACCCAACGATATGCAAACTTCCATCCACAACACAATCGAGGGGAACGCCGGGGGTGTCCGAATCACTTATTTTGCGGTATTTGAAATATACAATAATATAACAATACAAAAAATCACACGTATACATGACCGTAGTCCTTCGGCAGATCATACAAGGAACAGCCACCAGGAAAGTAGTATCCCAACCCAGAGTTACTTAACAGAAAACGAAAGTAATTTGGAAGAGCTGATAGCCAGTTGGAACAGATAAGCAAACTAAAACAAGAGTCGGGGGCTAAGAGTGTCACTCATGAACACTCATTACGAAATATTTGGGACTTTATCAGCTAAGCGCCCACGGTAAATCGGTCGCCGTGAAGCTGTCGCAGGAGAGTCAGGCACACTCTAATTCAAGCCGTGTCCCACTGCCAGGCTCTCAGATATCCTTGGTAAAACCAAGTCTCACTCAGCTCGCCACCAGTCAAACGACAAATTCACATCAACAGTAAGTTGTTAGCACAACCTGACAGATAGCATTCAGTCAAAGACCGAGTGCATCATCAATTTTTGCACATTTTTGCAACAAACTGAAGGTAATTATTGAAAAGGCTCAATATTTAAACGACAAGTGCCACAAAAATAGAATGGAATTTTAACACTAACTTGAAATTATGGAAGTGGTCCATCGACAAAAAAAACCACTGTTCTGAGGTGCAATGTTGGATGGCAAAGGTCCGGTCGCAGCTCCTTAGAGATATCCATGTACTCCATGTAGTAACAGCCCCGATTTTTATGGCCATTGCCCATGAGTATTATCGCTCATCGAAATAAAATTATCTCGATGCAAAAACTTTTTAGTAACTGCAGATGCGCTCTACCACTCCAAACATATTTTTCGTCAAGCAACACTGATAATGGCTGGGACCCAGCAGGGTTTTTGCTTTCTTTTTTTTGATTCAACGATCCGTCACTTGATTGTAGAAGTGTGAAGCCGAAACCGACAGGTAAGCAGTCACAGACTACCAGGGCGCGGTCGATACATCAACAGCACGTGCCGGCAGTACTGGGAAGAACTACCTGCTCCATCAGCCAAATGGCACCACAGCTGCCTCGAGACATGGGCAGCATGTGGCAGCGCAGATGGGTCCGGGAAGATGACGACGTCATCAATGACTTCTCTTTTTTGGTTGCCCGTGGCCAACCTGTTTGAGCAATAACCCTATGGACATAAGTCATCGCCAACTAATGTAAATTCCGTCAAACCTAACAGAACAAATATACGAGTGGAACGATAGTAAATGAATGAATGATCAGCGCTGGACTGTAGCAACATTATCACCATACGCTCAACCTAACCGAACAAACTATGCAGCACAGCCTAAAGATGGTTCAATAAATAAGATATAGAAGCACACGTACATAAAAGCAGTTAATTCCAGTGATAAATTAAACTGGTAAGTCAATAAGTGGATAAAGATAAAACCAAAATTACTCCAACCACTTGTACATCTTAGCAAGCGCAAATTACGCGCATTTTTTCTGGCAATGCCGAGACAGGTCCAAACCGAAAACTTCCCAACACACCCATCCGTTTCACAAAACACCTGGTTTACTTTTGTTACCTGATCATTTCGGGTACTTTATATAACTCTCCACTTGAGCTGAGCCGGCTACTTCGACTTAATTATTCCTTAACTCTCGAAAGACCAACGGTCCTGGATACATGGGCATATCAGACTCTCCGTTCATAAAAGTCAGTGAATTAAAGTAGTTCCATAATAACAAAGACAAACGCACTATTCTATTTATGAGTAGATCTGTGTTCCTTGCAAGGAGACAGACGGCCTGGCTTTCAAACTGCAGGTCTTAAGGCAGGACCAATGCCCACCAGGTAGTATCAAACACAAATCACCCAAAACGCCGCATTCAGGTGACAGGAAGTAGCTAGCCGAAGTAGTAAGCACATCTGAGAGGACAGTCATTAGAGTGAGTAGGCCGGTTCCAAGAGCTCGCCACGTGATCTTTGCCTCAACCCCCTCGTTGCAGACGGACGAGGGCCAGTGGACTGAGCAGGAAAGAGGAGTGGCTGTAGTATAGCGAGGGATGGACTAGCTAGAAGGGACGATCCTGCGCTCCTGGTGTTAGAAAACTAAGTGAAGGACCTGAAAGGGCAGGTCTTGCCGAGGGGCAGGGTCTCAAGCCGCAGGCTCCTGACCTTCAATCAGGAAGGACCTTTCACAAGGTAATCGAAAGCTAGGGGGACATAGACAGGAGGAGGATTTGTGACACACCGCGATTATCAGGTGTTCAGTACTCTACTGCCCTGGGGAGGTTGCACAGTGTGGGGACGTGGAAGTCACCGCTTGGAAACAGGGTCGAGCATCATTCGAGACCAATACTGGTAGGGTTCACCGATGGGGCCACTTTAAAAGGACCGCTGGTGAGGGCAGCGGTGGTGGCTCACTCCATCAAAGGTAGATGTCAAATTAAGCCAGAAGAGTATATAATAAGGCCTGTAACGACCGGTCCTGGAAAATCCCCCTAAAACCCTTGCGATTCAGTGTTATTTTAACCATCACTCACTTGCTTACACTACTGACGTGTCTCTATGAACTGTTTGTTTTTATGGACCAATTGTTGTTTGTTCGCGCCCAGAGGGCTACTTTGTCATATCCTTGTTCTGGACCTGCGTGACGCACGTGCTGTTTCCTCACACGCTGAGGTTCGGTTTCTCGTTTTTGGGTCCTTGTGATTACATTATTGAGGTTTGTGTCTTTTTGGTATCATTGTTCATGCAATAATCTAGTATCGTAGAATATCGCGGATAAGCGCCTTCTGGTTTCGGGATCTGTTGCGAATTTGGCTACGCATTGCTCAAACGTGTTACAAGGGCTGGTGGTCTAGCACCGGGGAAAACCCCGCCAGACCCGCCAGGCACTTGTGAGAATCCACCAAATTGAGCAGGATGTCTTACTCAGCTCTCGTACCCCGAGCTTGACAGTAGTAAAGAAACTAGTTGCGGTGTAGAAAACAAATGTAAATGAAGACAAGCTGAAAGACGAAAATTGACAGTACAATCCGAAGGTGGAGGATAGCGTGACGCTCTCCGCTCTGGACGTTTTGGCAACCGCAATAGAGATGGATTAGGAGTCGTCGGAAGTCCTGGATCATCAGTCGGCGTCACGCACTCCAGTGGGGACGACCGATGCAGGGAACTTGCCATCATCCCAGAAGTTACACCTGGGAACCAGACGAGGCTAAACAGTAAGGGTCACCTGAGCGACGGGGCTAAAGCTTTGGTGTTTTATACCAACGCTTGTATTATTAGAACTGAATAGATGGAACTCCCCGCAAACACTGAGGGGCACAATGAGTCCATAGTTGCCGTCACGGAGACATGCCTTTCTAAAGAAGACCATTTGTCAGGACTAATAAGCAACGTCCTTGCAGTCTACAGACAGGAAAGGGAACACGATCGCCTTGGTGGAGAAGTAGCCATCCTCAACAGGTTAGGTACAAGATGTGCACTCACAATGTCCACTTGTGCGCAGTTAAGATCATCATTCCAGGAAAAAGGTTCAACGTTGTCCGTGTCTACAGGGCACCAATTACAAACCGCGACGAGGATGCTTGCTCACCGCGGACTTGGACTGAACTAGTTCGGGATGCACAAAAGACCCTCAGAGTGGGTGACTTCAATCTTCTGTGAATCGACTGGACCGCTTAGGTCTGCTTGCCGGGGTCGGAGGAGGAAACCTACTTAGAACGGGTAGCACCAGCGTATTAGGGAGAATACCAGATATGGGACTAGCAGCATTCCATCATTGCTGCATCTAGCAGTAACAAATCTACCCAACGATGTGTCTGGACTGCATTACTGTGCACTGCTGGGCAAGAGTGACCACGTGTGTCAAAATCGTCCTACGCATGCGGTAACCCAAGGTACCCTCAGGGCTTGTTGAACATTTCGGTAGTATAAACATAGATAAGCTTCGAAATGGGGCGATGGGCTTGACCTGGGAAACAATATAGGGGGACTACTGTCGAGTAGCTCTGGCAGGTCATAAAGAGATGCCTGATTGCCCTTCAGGAAGAGTTCGCATCCCTGAAACGAAAGAGTGGGAGAAGCAAACCCAAGTGATGGAAGGCCGCAGCAGCCAGGACCATCAAAAATAGAAACCGCGGCTGGATCAAGTACAAGGCTTCCTGCAGTCGGCTAGCCTGGAACCGCCATACAAAGCTTAGAAACCAAGCAGTGAGCCTCCTGCGAACTTCCAAGTGAGAATCTGAGCTCAGATTGACCCAGTGCGTAAGAAAGCAGCCGAAACAATTCTAAAGCTATATGCAGTCAAAGGGTTCAACAAAAAATGCCACAGGTCCACAATACACTAGGTACTACGGCATAGCCACTGATGACTACGGCGAAGCAGACGCACCAAGGAAATACTTTGGAGGCGAACTTCGAATAGATGGTGGGGTACGAGTCGATCTGGCCATGGCGCATCCTCCTCCGCAGTTAAACGAGCTGAATATCTCGGAGGCAGTCGTGCGTAAGTACCTACAGGAATTAAAGAGCCACAAGCCAGCGGATCCAGATAACATCCACGCAGCTATCATCAGGCCGTTGGCGGATATCATAGCTCCTCCAGTATGCGGGCCGTATAGCTTCACGTTGGATCAAATTAAACTGTCTCAGGACTGGAACGCCACTGCCGTCAGGGTGATACATAAGCGTGAACCTAAATGGGCTAAGGAGAACTACAGGCCAGTAGACCTGACTAGCATCCTATACGAAGTTCTTGAGAAGACCATCCTTAGCCACATCTTTCAGCACTTGCTGGAGCACTCCACGCTAAGTCCGTCCCACCATGGATTCCCAAAAGATAGATCTTGTTTGGCCAATATCTCGTGCATTTCAGAAGAAGTAACTCGATGAACGGATGAAGGTGAGCAAGTTGGGGTATACTAACACGACTCCGATAATCATCATCTCCTGCTACGGAAGATGAAGACGTTCGGTATAGGTAGGCCAGTATATAGGTGGTAGGCGGATTTCTTCTCCCACGGGACATTTACTGTCAAATTAGGTGACAGGTGCTCCAGTTTGGTGAATGTCACCAGTGGTGTGCCTCAGGGATCCGTCCGGTGCTATTCTTGTTGTTTAATAACTACCTGGCACTCGTCCTTCAGCCGCCTAGCTTTATTTTTGTGGACGATGTGAAGATTGTCGGATTTGAGGGCGGGATGGACTTAGACGGGGGTATAGGAACCGTCCTGGACTGAGCACACAGAGAAGGACCTACTCTCAAAGCTGAGAGAAGCCTTTTGTTGCCAAGGGCAACAGAAAGCCCAACGGTCGCTCATGACCAAGGGCTGTTCCCTCAGAAGAAGTCAGTGGGGTTGAAGACCTTGGGGTCATCATGAGCAGTAACTTTAAATAGTGGGAGCAGTGCAACGTTGCTGCACAAAAAGCCCGTGGCGAGCTCTTTGGACTGCGATAAGTATCGTGTTGTCGACAGCCGGAAATATTCACACCTATTTACATGGCTAAAGTGAGACACTTCTTAGAACCTATCAAGCAAGCTTGGTCATCGTTCTGCAAAATGGAGGCCGCCTGCTTCCAGGAAATTCAACGTCTCTCTAAGCGAGTGGTTGAAAGGCAGAGGGGCAAGATGTGCGAGCATAAACCTCAATGATCTGAATCTCTTCTCTTTGGGAAGGAGGAACGTTCGAGGGGATCTTGAAGAAAAGTTCAGGGTGATAAAGGGCTTTTCTGACCTTAGACTGGACGATCAATTCAAAGTCGCCTCAGATTCCAGAACAGAAGGACACGAAAAGAATCTGACGAAAGTTCGAGGTAGGTTGATGCTCAGATCGCGCTTCTTCAGCAACAGGATTATAAACAGTGGAATGGTCTACCTGGTGGAATGATAAACCTGCAGGCCGTCCAACCCTCCAACGGTGCCCTAGATCGCAAGTGGAACGAGATATTTCCTTGTAGTTAGCCTTGAGTATGTTACCCAGATGGATGACGGGTAGCATTGTGGTCTGCCTGTGGCACGCTTTAATTGACGTTTTCGCTTATTGCAAACTGTTTCAGTGCACTTTCACGATGTATAATTTCTCTCGCAGTTGATGTGCGATGAGATTTTTTTCTCTCCTCTTATTTTCAGCGAGGATTCGACGAAAATCACTGTTCGGTGGTGGGCGAATAACTGGTGCCCACACCACCGAAAGAATTCTGGACTCTGGACTGGCCGTGGCCATTACTTGTCCTGCGCAAACCTCACCGAACTGAACTGAACGGCAGACCACTGACGCATTTTGGATGTCAGATCAAATCCTAAAAGACCTATCCAACGCAAAACAGCCACTTTCAACGCGTGGAAAGTTTAACAGGCACCCCCTTTCCGCTCTCCGGTATATACCTACGTATTAGGCCTTCCAGTCGCCTCCACATTGTCGGTATATGTGTTCGAACAAGATTTCCACCCCTCCTCATTTCTCCTTGAAGCTTGCCGACGATTTCCACCACAGTAGTCTTCTAGCTGTGAATGGTAGGTGGCCGCCAATCTGACGGAAGTCGGGTCTCCTTCCCTGTCCGAAGGAAGTTCGGAGCTTGATTTGTTTATGCACTCACCGAAGGGCGATGCGCCAGCAAGCAGTCGCGTGTTACCGTGTTTCAATTTGTACCACGTTCGACAAGGGTTCTCGGGAAGTTGATAAATAACCGATAAACTCGCTTATTTAATCCATTTCCTTGTGAACTGTGGAGGGTGGTGCGTGTTTTGTCAACGCCCAGCGACCCACAGCGCCGTTGTACGAGAAAGCCCCTAAAATTTGTATTCTTGTCAGAAAGCAGCGGGCCCAGTGCATCCCGCTAACACATCCAAGGCTTAGGAATTTCACCTGAAATTGTTTTGATTTCCCCGGAACTCAGGTGTGTCGCTTCGCACCACTTGGTGGAATAATCAACTAGAACCAGATGGTATTCACTTCCTAGTTTTGCAAGTAGGTGTTCCGATAAGATGCGTACCAACCACTTCACTGGATAACTCAGCCACTATGGGCTATAAGGGAATGCGTGGTGCGGTTCTGAGATTCTCAAAGCTGCCACAACTCCCGCAAGTCTTGCAGAAGTCTAGTGCTCCTTTGTTCTGGTAAGACCACCAGAAGCGAGTCCGTGCCGTGTTCTCTCGCTTACTGGTGTCAGCATGGTATGGATCAGCTTGGAGCTTTGTGAGAAATTTTTGTATTACGGAAGGAGGATTGATGAATTTTTTGGATAAATGGGACCGAATGTAGAAACTGTTACCCGCAATTCTCGCATGATCCCAGAGGATTCATAAATGCTTGATCCAAAACCACACCCCGGCCTCTCTCTCCAAGTAGGCTTCTTGCTTCTTGCCTTCAACGCGGCATGAATGAGGCCTGTGTCGCTTGTGAGAGGCTAGGATACGCCACACTGGTCCCCAGTATCCTCATATAGACCGATCAGTGAAAACAGATGACAGCACAGCAACGGCAGTCTCTGTGAATTCAAACGGACCTCCTCGATAGTGCCTCCACATTCGAACGTCGACCACTAACCCCACGTTCAATCGCACGGCCAAACTGCTGCAGCAGCTCCCGCCACCGGTCTTTCTGCCCCTGGGAGTCTATGGAATTTGCAACATCCAGTGGCCTGATGGTCCGTGAGAATTCAAAACCATCACCCGATCAGGTAATATCTATACATTTTGGCAAAGGTGACCAGACCTAACATTTTTTTCGTGTAGTGCCATAATTTCCCCCCCACTTACATGACTTTTGCCCCCTCAGGTGATTACATGCCCTTTTTCAATTCCATCCTACTTGTGATGAACGGCTCTAATGGCCTCGCCACTCGTGCCTGCCTCTAGAATGAAATCACTAGCTCCTTCAGAAAACGCCTGGCAGCGCTGGGACGGTGCTGAGTAGAGAGCTGAAATACGTACACAAAGGACTGCTCACGTCGTCCGGTCTAACCAAGGCGGTCGTCTCTGTGCAGAGAGCATTCAGTGGTGCCGCCCGTTACGCAAATTCTCCGGTGAAGTGATGAATATAAAAAGCCGGCACTGCAACTTTGTTGGTGGCTAGCCAATTGAGGGCCGGTAAAGTTTCACGTGGGCCAATTCTTATCTCCTGATCTGAGACAAAGTGACACAGAAAATTCACCTCCTTGAAGAAAAATCGACACTTCAGCGGTTTTAGTTTAAGTCCCACTATCGTTATTTTCCCCAAAACTAGCTCCAAGTTTCTGATATGTTCCTCCTTTGTTCTCCCATGAATTGGTAAATCATCAACGTACGAAACGCACTTAGTGGGAGTCAGCCCCTCCAAAATAGGATTCATCAGACGTTGAGGGTAGCAGGTGTGTTTGTCATCCCAAAATGCAGTCTGGAACTCATGAAGACCAGTTTGGATGGGGAACACTGACTTTGTCCGATCTTCTACTGCAACTTCAATTTCTCGATGCCAAGATGACAAGCCTAGGGTGGCAAAATACTGGCTTCCTTCCAGAGCGCTGAACAAGTCCACGACAAGCAGTGGAAATGGGTCCCGCTTGATGACGGCATGAAGTTTCCTGTGGCCTACGCCCAAGCGACGTTTCCTGCCGCTCCTCTCAACCAATAATATGGGGGAAGACCAAGGGTAACGTGGTGGATGGATAGCGCCTTTTCCAGCCCCTCTAACATACTTTGTGCCTTCGCTTGTTATAGCGTTGTTATCCTCCTAGGAGCCGCTTTAATAGATTTTGTAATTTTTTAACTGAGCCTGTCCGGCTCAAACTCGTTTCCCCGTAAGAATATATCAGAAAACATTTCGGGGTGATTAATTAATGGTTTATCACCTAGGATTTCTTCAGAAGCTATTACGCTACCTTCCTTTGCCAGTGTCGGTGTACGGTTGTTTATACTAATCTTGTACCACTCAAAGCTCCACGTGTTCCATTCCCCAGATATTATTTTTTCTGTGGGACAACAGTTACACACCCGAAATTCGCAAAACATCTTTCCGGATTAACGCATCATGTGGAATACCTATGGTCATTATTAAAGCCTGCTTCTTAACAATGCCGCACAGTTCCTAGTTTGAAATGACCGTTCCTCTGGAAGTTAACTTCCTACCGTTTACCGCCGCTGGAGATATGCTACTGGGAGCTTATTTAGAGTCTTTGATTATTGCCATCAACTTTGCGCCGATTGGACTACACTTCGCTTCCTTATCGGCCAGACAAAAAGAAGTACGGATACATAGAAACCTCAAATATGCGGCCAAAGGGACTTAACGGTGAAATCCAAAGATTCGACGCCAAGTGGTACAAGCGTGGTCAGGCAGAAGCGGTCCAAGGCCAAATTCAAGCGTCTCACACAAACAAAAACCGTACAAATGCATGGCGTGTCAACAAGATTAACTGAATAATGTCATATATAGTCAGCTTAACAAAGCATGAAGAATATATGGAAGGATATTCAAGGACTTTCACACTTGATTCAGTGTTTCATGAAGTTGGGGATCGATAGAAAATTCATTAAATTCTTTTTGCAGGGACTTTACATCCTCGGGGACATTATCACTTCCCTCGAGAGTTACGTAAGTTTCCTTTTCACGGATCCAGGGTAGTAAATCTCCAGTCAGCCAAACAAACTGGCTGAATACGAGTGTTGAACGAAAACATCTTGACATTTCCCGAAACATCGCCACCGTTCTCTTAGACTCACAGCGTTTAAACCGCAACCGTTCCAGCCCCATAAGATTTTTGGTTCTTGCTACGCGCAGTCTCGTACGTTCCGTCTGTCCCTCATTCCAGTTAGGCCCCGTTCGATGAGCCAAAATTTGTGAGCCTGCGCCTGAGTGTTGATAAATTGGGATTTTTTATATCTTTCATAGGGTAGGTTATGTTCCGGAATTTCAGCTCGATTCAGTTTGTGGTAACTCTCGAGTGGCTTTGTAGTACCACTCGAATAGTTTGCAATTGCCGTCGAAAAACGTTTCCAGCAATCCGCAGATAACTTCGTAGACCGCAGACCACCATTCGCTATCTACTCTGGCTTGTCACCGGAAAGAACGCATTCAAGGTCGATTTAATGTAAAGAGTCAGTCAAGTTTCTCGGCAAATAGGGCGTGGGTTTCTGTAATAAAACAATTGCGCCTGCGATACACGGCGCATTAAACAAGGCAAAACAGAAAACTGGAGTAAACTTTGATTTGAAGTGAAAAGTTAGCAGTCTGAAGCAGAAATCACCGTCTCATGTTGGTCCAAGCTTAAAAAGGACCATTTACGGGGTGGCTGAGCAGATGTAGAAAATACAAGGAGAGTTGAGCAACAAACCCGAAGAATTTGCATGTTCCAATCACAGGGTCTGTCTGCTGGAACAGAAAATGCTAGTAAAAGGCGGAAAGTGGAAGAACACGAGAAGAGTGTTTTCTCATAGGAGAGTCAGTTATATTTCCGATGAAACCAACGGCGTCAGACGTCGCACAATACTCCTCCTCATACAGCTTGGAAGCATTCGGTGTTCTTGGCAGGGTGATCAGGCTTCATCTGCTGAAAGGCACCGGTGTCCATGGGTTTCGTTCTCGGGCCCACTTTAGCAGCGATCAGAAAACCCTTGGCAATGAACATCGGGAATTTCGATAATGGGTTATCTTAAAGAGAGTCAAGTAGGGAATCCATGGCCAGTGCTGCAACTTGAATGAAAGGGAGTGTCAAAGCGGATTAAGAAAGACTCACCAGACACATTTTTCGTCACTGATGGCCTCAGTATATCCAGCAGGGCAAATTTTCTTCATGTTTTGTAAATTCCAGGGGCCAGGTTATCTCACACGTGGAATGTTCCGTAGCATCCCTTTCCTGTTTTTTCACACGAGTGGATTTCTATTGCTGGGACGAACTCCTGCCGAAGCCAGCAAACATTTCATCCCGTCGCTAAGTTCCAGCTACCAGCCTGACTGCCACACAGTGTGGTGTGCAAGGATCTGTGTTCTCCCGCGTGGGGTCACTTATGTTCGATCTACAAAACACAAGCGGAAACAAATTCTTCTGGCAAAAAGCTCAGAAAGTGCATGAAAATGTTTCTCCACTTATATCAATCGGACTCAGAGGTGAACCGCGCCGAACCTTCACGTGAAAACGGGGGCAACCCAGCAAGGATCTCACCCAGTAGTTAGCGATAACAACCAAGGAGCTGAGAATGGTGAGCTGGGAGAAATCATCAAGAAACAGAATGGAGCGTGCAACAGAGGCAGAACAACAAAAACCGAAGGTGCTGGTAACGGAAGTTACCCTACACCAAGCTCCACAGCCATCATACCGATTCGAACAATGGAGAGGAACCTGTCTAATCGCTGGTTTAACGTCTGCAACAGCAAAAGTCGAGCCTTCTCCTTCTCCATACATCTCCGTCATCGGAAAAGCTAAGTCAGGCACGAGGAAGCGGTCAAATTCTCAAAGCTTAGTTTGGCACAAGGAGCCGAAGCATACGGATTAACTGACGGCCAGCCTCACTAATGGTTAGGTGATCTGTGAAACTAGAGTAAGGAGAGCCAACGTACTAACTAGTTGGCGCTATTATAAACTTTGAGTCTCGTGTTCAGTTCCCGGATGAGTGTATATCCAGAATATCCCAGAATATCCCAAACAATATCACATCTTTCTGGAGAGGAATCAGGTTAACTTCACTACTGTAGCTTTACGTCGTCAAGCGCTCAATGAGAGAGATACTGTGTCAAGTCGAGTGCCGGAAATGGAGAGTAATTTCGTGAAATTATCTCGAGTACTTGATGAGCTGACTCCGGAAGAAAAACAAATGTTTTTTGCCTGTATTTAATCAATTGTTGACAAACAAGTAGAACGGACACTTGTTAAACTTCGAAAACGTATCAACCCGAGCAAACTGACTGGTGAGTTCCCTACAGATCCGAAGAAATTCGTCCATAATTTGCCATCCATAAGCCTGAATAAGACATCGCTTGAGGTGTTATCCCTAGGGCCAAAGTTTTGTTGTCCAACCAATAAGACTAAACAAATGGATATGGAAGTTTAGTTTGAGAGCCTGTCTGATCAGCTATCATGTCTTGTTCCGTCTCCGTCGCAGGAGTTAGAGAAACTGAAGTCCACGTACGTGAACTCATGTTATCGATATCGCAAAAATAGACCGTTGGCGAAAGGATTATTAACGTCAAAACACCTGAAGAGCCCCAAAGAATTGCAGGCCAATGGAGAAATAATGTTGTCAAAATCAGATAAAGCTGCGGGTAGCGTAATTTTCAATAAATCCGATTATATACAGAAGATGAAGGTGATAGTGAGTGATGGCTCCAAGTTCACGAAGGCCCCATCCGAGAAGGATAAAACGTCTCAGATAGAAGAACCAATTTCAACGACAATAAGATCCTTGAAACAGAAAGGAATAATTGACGAGATGACCTTCAAAGGGATGCGGCCAACAGGGACGGTAATTTCCAGATTGTACGGCCTACCGAAGGTACGCAAAGAAGGCGTCCCATTGAGACCGATTCTGGATATGTGTAACTCTCCATATCACGCAGCAGCAAAGTGGTTGACTGGTTATTGGAACCAGTAAGAGTGGCCATTTCTAGATACAGTCTACGAGACACCTTCCATTTTGTAGAAACCGTGAGGAACCCGGATCTAGAAGGGAAGCGAAGGATATCACTTAGTGCTACTTCACTGTTCACAAATGTCCCGATCAGTGAAACAATCGACTATCTGTGCGATTACATTCATAGCAACGGAATCGATTTGGGTATCCCGTTGGATGAACTGGAACAGTTACTGCATGTCTGCACACATAGTGTCCAGTTGCAGTTCAATGGTGAAATCTATTGTCAGAAGGACTGAGTTGCAATGGGATCACCTTTGGGACCCTTATTTGCTGATATTTTCGTGGCAAAACCTTAAAATAACCCATATTCCGAGATTTTACCTTGTACCAGCGATACGTAGACGACATCATGTGTGCTAGACACCAATCTGGACACAAACCTGCTTCTTAACAATTTTAACGCTGCCCACCCGAATGTTCAATTTACTTTGGAAGAAGAAAAGAACAATGGTCTGTCGTATTTAAACGTATGCATAAGCCGTCGGAATGATTTTCTGTCCAGTCATCAGTGCACAGAAAAGCTACGTGGAATGGACAATACATCCACTTTTACAGCTTTGTGCCCCTCAAAACGAAGAGGAATCTCGAACGTTGCTTAGTTAGCAGAGAAAGAAAAGTCTGCTCCGAAGACAGTGGGAAATAAACTCCTTTTTCTGCGGAGTTTTCCTAAATAACGGCTATCCTGAACGGTTTATCGACAAGACGATGCAAGAAAATGAAAGGAAATCAAAGGACATAGGAGCCGCTAAGAAGGTACTATATGTGCGTTTGCCGTTCAAAGGCGACACGGAAGCCGAAAGCATTCAACAAAAATTATCAGGAGTAATCAACAGAACATTCTACGCTGCAAAGTTACAAATCCTGCTTGTTTCCTAACCGATAGAGTGTTTTCGATTGAAGGACATAGCGCCAAATTCTGCAACCTCGTTGTGTGTGTATTCTTTCGCCTGTTCCTGTGGAACTAGGTATATTAGTCGCACGACTTGGCGGTTATTCGAACGCGTTCGTAAACACCACCTGGCCTGGCTGAGCACGGGAGCAATTAAGACGAATGCGAGTGCGGTGTGCTCACACCTTGTTGAGTCAACCCACTCAGTGGAGGTGATAAACGCTTTTCGCACCGTTTATAAAGTCCAAGGAAAGCAGTCAAGACTTGTCAGGTGTCGCATATTAGCCACAGCTGAAGCCGTGATTATTTGTTTCTGCAATCCTCCCCTGTGCGCTCAGAAACAATTTGTGCAAGCACTCAAGCTTCCGTGGCCCACGTCACGGTCCCGAACCCATGTGCAACCACTTGAACATACCGCACTAAGATCAATTTCACATACACATACGCACGTGCAGAGATAGATTTGGATTGTCATTCTCCGTCCTTATTTTGTGAGTCACATATATTGTTATGTATTGGTATGAGTACGAATAACTGAAAACGAGCTTGTTCGCCACGTTGTTTATTCTCAATGTGTGCTGTGGGAATTTTCAGACAATTCTGAGTCTATCGTTAGACGCCCTGGGTAAAACTTATACTGAATCCCGTACAATACGCCCCTAATATATATGTAGTTGTCCGTCTAAATAGCTAATGGACCTTGCCATACTGGCTGCGCTAGTCGAGCGGTAATTGCAACGGCACGAGCACACCCTGGTTCGTCACCAGGAAGTCATAAGCAGTGTCTCCAAAATCCACAAAGCCTACGGTCAACGTGGAGTTTCCGTGCGGTCAGAAGCGATGTTTCTTATACGTACGCGAAGGCGTAGGCTGCTAAACTTGCACACTCTGGTTCCACAGAGAACGCAGCAAAAATTCCATAATAGGCCTCGGTGCTCCATAGGAGTCAGGATGTTCTGGCTTGGACATGCTCAGGGTGTATAGTAAGAGGCAGGAACATTTCCCACCCTAGACCCGGAGAAACCTGGGCAAACTAACGACAGAAAAACACCTCACACACGAGGGTGCACGGGGAAGGAGCTGTCTAGGCCTCCTAGGATGATATTATTGGGACCCCACTTCTGATGCTGAAAAGTAAGGCAGCTGTCACCCAATAAGGAGGACAGAGATACAACCTATCGAAGACTGAGTCATGTGGAGCTTTCCAAGATCGGGTTGGAGAAAAATTGAAACAGTTGTCTGATCTGATTCATTTTTGAGGTACCAAAGCGAAACCCTGAGAGCTCAGGCAGCTTTTATGGCAGATGTAATGAGGATGATACAGACAAGCACCGAAATAGCGCTGGGACTTAGAGAAATAGCAAAGGAACGACATCTGCTACACGGGATTACCAGCCCACTTGGACGGGTGGGGGTGTCACAGCATGTCCCTATTTAGAGGGCACTACGACTAGAGAGATAGGGACCAAATGCTGATGGGCAATCACCCGGTTGTTCTACCCCGGTAGAGTTCGGGAATTCCAAACATCGAGATGCGTTCCTCGACGTGGCGGATAGAATCAGTAGGGATTCCAACGCGGGGATTGGAATAGAACAGAACTCAGTATTCTGGGAGGTCACAGCAGGCCCTCGAGGTGCAAGGGTGTTTATATCATCCAGCTATTGGAGGATACACAGCCATCCTATTCTTCATCTCTCATGGTGCGCTACGCACCTGTTGCCGCTTATAGGATCAAGTCCCCATGAAGCTATCAGGTGCCGGAAGATGCGCAGTGGAACGTGGTGATAAGTAGAGCTATTGGTGAATGACAACTCAGAAGCCCGAGTGAAGCAAATACGTAGCGGCCACTCCAGCGCGGAGTCTCAGTGTAAAGTAGATGCATCGCTGCCCAGGAACAACAGGGAAAGGGAAGAATAGCCACAATGCACTGTAGAGCTTGCACTGTCGGTAATAAATGGGGGGAACTCATGGTCGAGTATAAGGGAGGAGACTGCATAGCTATCGCCAAATCATGATTGCGCGAGGGCGATAGACTAAATCCAACGTGTCCGTAGGAATTGAGTGTGACCAAAGCCGACTGAGAGGATGGAAGAATAGGCGAAAGAATACTGTTGCTAGCAGCCTAACACAACTCATAAGGGGAGTATTAGTATGTGACTCCCGGTATACAGGCAATGGAATCACAGGCAAGAATTCTAGGTAAATGAGTGGCGCTAGTGTGTGCTTATTGGAGCCCGTTGTCTGACGTGGAAGACGACGTGGGTCTGCTAGAATACCTAGCACGATCAACCAGAAGCGCAAAAAGGTGTTTAGTTTTGGGGGATTTTGGAGCACTAGAGATATACTGGCAGGTGAATTGGGCGCCGACTGGGCCTTTTATCCAGAGGTTTTTGACCACAATGTGGATCAGACAGTAACAAAGACGATCCACCAGCACGCCAGATGGAGAGGGGGTCAGACTCCAGGGATACTCGATCTAGTTACCCCTGAGTTTTCCCTGGAAATAGATGCAGTCCGAAGTGATGCCTCTCTAGGAAAAAGTGGCCACGGAATCCTCAGGTTCCGGTTCCTCGGTCAGAGAGAGGGCCTACCAGGTGAGTGGCGAAGGTCCTTCAGGAGGCTGGATGAAATGCGTCCGATAGCGATGCTAGAGTTGTTGGTTCGAAACACGGAGGTAAGGTGGAAGAAATGAAGGGGTTATCAGTAGCAACTTGCAAGGTGTGAAAGGGGAATTAGCTTCGCTGCGGGTCCAGAGAGGAGGCTTAGCGCCGTGGTAGAAAGCAGTACAACCCGGGTGTAAGTCAAATCTTGCAAATCGAGCAACGCGTAGCCAATTCAAACGAACCCCAAAACCAGAACAAGATTGATTCGTAGCTTCTACGGTACTAAATTGAAATGCACAAAGGATACAAATATATACGAACCTCAAGTATGCGGTTAAATAGACTTCACAGTAAAACCCAAAGGTCCAAAGCCCCGTGGCTCAAGCACGACAGTCAGAAACGGTTCAAGGCCAAATTCAAATGTCTCACATGGATAAACAAACGTGAAAATGTGTGGTGTATGAGCGAGCTTTCCAAGATAATGTTAAATATAGTCAAATTCACAAAGCACGTTGAACATTTAGAAGGATTTTCAGTATTCGCTCTTTACACCGGGTATTAAAGCGTAAACACCAAGCATGGCAAAGATCTCAGGAAACTGGTGGGCATGGTGGCTTTGCCCAGTACAGAGGAGCAGACAGGCGGATAGCGGAGAAACGGAAGTCGATGAAATTACCGTGCCAGTTAGGCATCGCTGGGACGGCGAAAATCATCCAAAAGTGCTATGCAACTACCTCCAGACGAAAGCGACCGTAAGGGTCACAGTGGGTGAGATTGGGATTAGAATTGAGGATCGAGCTGAGGGCAACATTCAGAAGGCATACGTGCTTCGAGGAGGTCCACAGGGTGGAGCAAGGTGGGCCACCGCTGCTCCCGGGGTTGTCTGGGTCTGGTCCGATGGAAGAGTTTGAAATATCACCGGAAGATGTTTTACCGACCACAGGAGCAATTTATCGGAGGAAGTCCGAGGGCTAGGAGGCACGCCATTCGAGCTCTCCACATATGCTTGCCAACGACGCTTTATTCTTCTTCAACACTTTTGGGTTCCCCAAAATATCCTTGATCGGCTAAATGATGCTTAATGCGGTAGTCAATACACTCTCTGAACAGTTACACCATGCGATCTCTGCTCTGACGACACTCCGGCACTGGTACGCCTACGGCTAATAGTTATGGGCAAAGCCTCGCCTATATCGGTCATCGGAACGGGGAACGTAATCATTGCACTTTTATAGTTAACCATCCACAACTCCACTTTTTCTGTGTTCCCCTAGAACCCAAGCACTAATAATGCCGTCCAAAGTCAGCAATGACTTGTCTGACAATATGTGTACTCAGCTACGAAACTAAAGTGCATACTGACACTGACTCCCCCATAAAACTGTTAGTCCTTTATTAATGGGTGCTCACTTTCACTTAATTCTTTTGTACCAGTCTATAACTCAATAGCCTTATCGTCCTTTTTCTTGCACTTCTCCGTTAAGCCTAGTCTTACCACGCAGAATACCATCCTTTAAAACCAATACTCACCGATCTGCGCACTTACTCAGGGTATGTAAGGATCCCGTTCCAACGAGAAAGCGTATGCCTCTGATTGCTCATGACCGAACGAAAAACCAGCACGTACACGTCCGCATAAAATGGCCCCACCTTAGGTCTGAGCATTCCCTCTCCTGTTGCTTATTTTTGGTCCTCAACTGGGCCTCTTTCCTCTTTTACCACTCATCAGCCTATTCAATATGCGCTCTGGCTAAGTCTGCGCCTAATGTTTCTGTAATCAACCAACTACCCTACAAAACTGCCACAGTCTTTGCTCGTTGATCTGTCATAGATCGGCCAACTGGCCGTCACGTAACATTATCGGTCTAATTTCTATTAAGCCATGAACCATTACCCTTTAGCTGGAATATTCACCAAACTGCCGCATTCCTCATCTCTTTCAGAACACAGTGGTTACCTTAGTAACCCATCAACCAAGTGGGCTTCATACCTGGATTACCTTACGGACTAAACGATTTGATCGGATTGACGATGGGTAAACCTATAATCACACCTGATGACGCTTTGCATGGAACTCATTATTTGGCTGACCAGTGACCACAACCCAATGACCAGGGTTAAAATCCATCACGATAGTCTCACCGGACTGCCGGATGGCTTCTCGACATCATCCATCATACTACACCCCATGAACATTTATTTCTCGTGCTCCACACAAACAGTTCAGTTCATTCTGCGTTGCAGTGCCGAAAATAATTACCGAAATCTGACCCCCATTGTTGCTTTCCATACCCACTCCCCCACTCCGTCAGTCCAGCCATTTTTGCCTGCTGCCCCCATCATGCATCACCTGCCATCAACAGAAACCAATGCCTTTATGAAACAAATTACCAACCACTTAGTTATTTTTTCTCCTACCACGCATGCGGAAAATCTCACCCCTACAATCTTTCAACTTCCGCTGTTCATCCGGGTCTGGCCCCTCACAGTCACCGCCGTCTTCCTTCCTGTTCATGACCTGCGCACATTTGCTTGGTTGTATCAGCGGTTTTTGTCCCCAACGGAGTGATTCCTCGACGGCTTCTCTTTGAAATTCCCCTTTCTGCGTCCGTTCACCATTCATACTCTTTAAAAGCACACTGCATTCCTGTTGAAGGTTTCTGCCTTCAGGTGAA
This sequence comes from Fasciola hepatica, assembly GCA_948099385.1. Classification (NCBI taxonomy): domain Eukaryota; kingdom Metazoa; phylum Platyhelminthes; class Trematoda; order Plagiorchiida; family Fasciolidae; genus Fasciola; species Fasciola hepatica. Next base: position 14,418,154 of record CANUEZ040000182.1, read on the forward strand.
TTTCCACATAATGTCAAAACTACCTATACAGAAAGGCCAATCTGATTATTTCATTAGACTCAATTGCACTTGTACCACAGGCTCCCTCCACAATGAGTTATCCAGTGTTGGATCAATCTTCTCTATATCCCTCAGGCACCTCCGATTGCACAATGATAACATCATTCCGACTTTATTTTTACCCTCCTTTTGGTAACACTCTCACTCAGCTTCTCGACATTGATTCCTCAAATACCCAGCTGGTGCAACAACGCGTCTGTCTCTGCAATTACCGACCCTTCTCTGAATCTCTGTTTCACTCCCACACCCTCGCTCTTTTTTTCATCGAATGCGCACCGAATTCCGTAGATCGCTGTAATCACTACTGGACTACCACAGGCAAGTTGTGTATAATTTCTGTTTCAAATTTATTTCCACGTTGTGACGTCCATGATCGGTTGCTTCACCGGTTCTTGCAAACGTTGCACTTTTAACCTTCTTCAGTATCGCTTTTATCTGTATTCCTACGTTTAGCCGGCTAACAACAACGCCCTCTTCCCGAATTCGAAACTGGTTTACAATCGCCGCGTTGACACTTTCCGCTTTAGTTCACTAAAATGCTGTCCTTGTTTTTTGTAATATTACCGCGGTTGTGTGAGCCTTGAACTTCAAATTTGTGAATACCTCACGTTGCTAAGCACTACTGTGTTCTCTGATCACGACTTGTGCATGTTTCTTGACCATGATCAAGAAATATACCAATACCATACACCCAAAAATCCCGAAGACGCTGGTCAGGGTACCCACACGACCTTTGCTAAGGCTGTTCAATATTTCCCCCAGGGAGAAAGTTGAGGTGTGTCATATCGACTTCTGCAAAGCCTTCGATAGTATGGACCACAGACAGTTTTTGAACAAACTAATTGGGGTGAGTGTGGTCACCAGTCCAATGTGCCGTGAGGCCGCTGGCTCTACATAAAAGGTGAGGACTCTAAGTCCAAATGGCGACGACAGCCAGTTTGATACCGCAAGAATCGGTGTTGGGACCAATGCTTTTCCTGGTATACATCGATGACTTATCAAATATCCCCTGACTACCATGTTTTCTGTTTGCAGACGACTTTGAAATTCTGGAAGCTGCCAAATCCATTCAGGTTCAGGAGGACCTAGATGCCATCCATGGCTGGGTAGCAACCTGGAGTCTACACTCGGAACCAGGGAAGCGTGCAAGACTGCTTGTAGACTGATCCGCAGGGACTAGCCACTTGAACCCGGGCAGCGGGGAACCAAATACGCAGAACACGGAGCTCCGGGACTTGGAGACAATTGAGGCAAGCAAAATCATGCGTTTGGTGCAGTGCCTGTCAAGGATCAACGGCGCGAGTGGAGTCCTATACCAACTGCAAAGAAAGTTGACTTCGAGGGACCTTAGAATCATGCTACCGCTGAGTGCGGCACTGGATGTAAAAGCCGGTCGTGGAAAGTCCCCCTTTTTTCCTCGCAATTCAGTGTTTTTCCTAACATCACTCATTTGCCTACACCATTGACTTGTCTTTACGAACTGGTTGTTTCTATGTACCAATTGCTGTTTGTTCGCGCCTCGAGCGCTACTTTGGCACATCCTTGTCCAGAACCTGCGTGACGCACGTGCTGTTTCCTCACACGTTGCTATTCGGTTTCTCGTTGCTGAGTCCTTGTGATCGTATTATTGAGGTTGTATATTTTTGATGTCATTGTTCATGTAGTAATCTAGTATAGTAGAATATCGCGGATAATCGCCTTCTGATTCCGGGATCCGTTGCGGATTTGGCTACGCATTGCTCAAACGTTCGTTGTAATACTCAATAGATCAAATTGGAACGAGGAAAAACACGCAAAATGCCAAGAAAAGGATCGAAGACATTGGAATCCGGACAGGAAGTAACACGGCAAGTCTCTGGGGAGTTTTTGGGTACATTTGGTTCTTTAGTTATTGCTAGATCGCCTAGTCCTATCAATGCTAGTTCATGTGTTAATGGGAGCAATATGGGTCTTAATGATGTTGATTTATGTAGGCTGAGAATACTAGACCTAGAACAACAGTTAATATCTGCTAGACTACAGGCACAGGAAGCAGAAAAGAAATGTACACAGAAAGAGCGAAAGCACGAGACCAGCTACTCCGACACTTCCGCTAGATTGGAATGCAATAAAATAGGGAACCCCACGCCGGTCGCCGACTACAAACCACCATCGATCGATCTGCCTAGAGTGGAACTAACGGTTTTTGATGGGCGAGCTGAGCAATACTGCAAGTTTGTCAAGCAGTTCGAGACGTTCGTTGGAAATAAGGTAACCGACCCTGGGCAAATGCTCCTCTACCTTACTCACTACTGTCGAGGTCGAGCAGGAGAAGCTATCGATGGGTGTACCCGGGACAAGGCTACACAAGAGCAAGGAAGATCCTAAGGGACTTGTTTGGCCAACCTTTCAAAGTAGCCCGTAACCTAATAGAGGGCGTGATGGTAGAGGCAAAGGGAACCAAGAGCGACGTCTACACAACGGCCGACCTGGTGATTGAGATGCAGAAGTGCTCAGTAGCCCTCAAACATATAGGTTACAGGGCTGACCTAGATGCCATGCACACTTTGGAAAACATAGTCCGTCACCTCTTCCCCGAACAACAGGGTCGGTGGGCGGAAGAAGCGGAACGGATAAGCCGAAGCGACAAGGAGGCTAACTTCGAAGACCTGACCGAATACTTGGACAGACAAACCAAGATAGCTGACAGCAGGTTCGGCCGACTCAATCGGGACAGCAACCGGGCAAGCAAGCCCAGTACTAGCCAAGCTCAAACCTTTGCACGGGAACATGCAAAATACCAGCCTTGGACCAATACACATGCCATTTCAAGCGATGCTACTGCGTAACCCAGTTGCAGATCCTGTGGTACCACCCATGGCCTACCAGAATGCCCCAAGTTTGGCAACGCCACAATAGACGAACGGTGGGGAATGGCGAAAATTGCAGGAGCGCGTTTTATCTGTCTCAACACCACGCACCGGGCGGCAGCCCGTAGGACAAGGAACTGATGTGGTTACGAGGGCTGCACGGGCAGACACCATCGGCTGCTGCATCAGGCGAGAGTAACCTTACACGAGACAAGTCCCAAATCCAGCGTTATTTGTTCAACGTCACGATCTGCCAGTGAACCGGTACGTTTAGGCGTAGTGGCCGTGGGAGTAGTGACCCCAACTGGGGTGGTCAAAGCGTTGGCTTTCGTTGATAGTGGATCCAACAGTACTCTAGTGAAAGGGCAGTTTGCCGACAAACACCAACTCGCTAAATGTGTGACGTCGATGGCAGTGAGCACGGTGGGCGGAACACAGGTAATGACTGCCGGTAGATTAAGGCTGCAACTCATCTCTCTAGACACTAACGAGGAAATTGAACCAACGGAGGCATTCACGTTAGCGGATCTCCCCATGCGAGCACCAAGGTCGGTGAACGCAATCTTGACTCGGTGGCCCCACCTGCAGGATGTAATCGTTGTAGACTGGGAAGATGATGAAGTGGATCTCCTCATAGGCTGCGACGTGCCAGGAGCGCATTGGGTGCTTGACCAGAGAGTGGGCGACAGCCAGACACCTTATGCCGTATGCACGGCCCTGGGATGGATGTTATACGGTCCAGTAGGGGTACGCGGTTCCGTGAATTACTTATCCGCCGAAACGGACAGAATGGAGTACCATCTGCAGCGGCTGTCAGAAAAGGAGTTTCATTACATTGGAGACGAAAGACCATCGTTGTCTCTAGAGGATCACTCCGCTCTACAAATGGTTCAGCAAGGCACTAGAGGCCTCAAAAAGAGTTTGAGGTTACCCTCCTCATGGCGCACATCTGTCGACAACAGAAATTGTATTCTCAAACGATTACTACGACTGAAAGAAAGCTTTGTTCGAGACCAGGATCTGTGGGAACGACACACAAAATTAATGAGGCGAAACGAAGCCCTCGGTTACGTTGAATAGGTGCCTGCCAGCAGAGACGGCAAGAGGGGTATCTGGTATCTGCCCCACCACCCGGTTAGCAACCCCAAGAAACCCAAAATCTGTGGGTGGTTTTCGACTGTGCGACCAAGTTCCAGGGCAAGTCGTTAAACGATCGCCTACTACAAGGGCCTGACTGGACCACACCACTGATAGACGTTTTGCGCCGTTTCAGAGTGGGTAAAGTGGCTTTGTCTGCTGATATTAAGGAAATGTTTCATCAGGTGAAGATTCCGGTAGGAGAACGAGATGCGTTGCTTTTCCTGTGGTGGGAAGAGAGCGACCGGGACAACGCTGCGGTGAACTATAGGACGACCGTCTACCCCTTCGGAGCCATATCGTCACCATTTTGTGCGAACTACGCCCTCCGAGAATCAGCGAACAGACATGACGATCTAGTCCATCGGACGGTAGTAGATACCGTGAGTATGAACTTCTACGTCGACGACTACCTTGGGTCATTCGATGATGTGGAATCCGCTCTAGGGCAGCTCAGGGGTCTGACGACAATGTTGGAAGAGGGCGGCTTCCATCTGACTAAATATATGTCGAACGCTTCGGAAGTGCTGAAGGTCATCCCGTATCACGAAAAGGCCGAAATGGTAAGAGATTTGGATGGCTCTCCACTTCCTATCGAGCGAACCTTAGGGATACAATGGGACGCGGAAACGGACAATTTTGTTTTCAAGCTAAACGTTCCCGAGATGCCAATAACCCGTCGTGGCATACTATCTGCTGTCTCAAGTTTGTTTGACCAGCTCGGTTTCGTCCCACCATGGCTGCTTCCCGGAAAGATCTTGCTGCAGCGGCCGTGCCGTAGAAAAGTTGATTGGGACAAGTCACTGGACCGAGGGGACCGGTTGGACTGGGAAGAATTTTTGAACACCTTGAAGAAATTAGGGGACATAAGGATTCCACGATGTTTGGCTCCTGGCCATACGACGCGGACTGGAGAACTACATGCCTTTTCCGATGCATCCAAAGTCGGTTATGGAGCTGTGGTGTACGGACGATGGTGCACAGGAGATGGACAATATACTACGAGGATCCTGTTCTCTAAAGCCCGCGTTGCTCCACTGAAGTCGGTCTTGATCCCATGCCTTGAACTCAGCGCAGCCGTGTTGGCAGTCAGGGCGGTGCAAGCTGTGAAGAGATGTTTCGACCTCTACATTTGGTCAATTAGCTTTTGGACGGACTCCACTATAGTACTTTACTACATTAACAACGTACGGAGCCGGTTTAGTACTTTCGTTGCTAACCGACTCACGATTATCCACGATGAATCAGCCACGAACCAGTGGAATCACGTCAGGTCTGGTAGTAATCCGGCCGACCTGTGCTCCCGAGGTGCGAACAACTTCGGAAAACTAGACACATGGACGAGAGGGCCAAACTTCCTGCACTTGACCGACCAGAACTGTCCCGTGTTCGAACTAAAAAACCCCACGGAAGTAGAACTGGAGATCAAAGGCGTAGTGATGGCGACCAACGTCGTCTAAGAAAATCCATTCTATCGCGACTGGTCAGGTTTTCTTCCTGGATGAAGACACTTTGTGCGTCAGTCTGGTTAACCAGGTTCAAGAGAAGTTTACTAGTCATGAAAGGACTACGGCCCTCAGGCCGGGTACGGGTCGGCCCGATAAGTCCCGATGAGCTACAAGCGGTAGAGTACGAAATTTTCCGAGTGATATAACGCGAGGCTTTCGCCCGAGAACTCGAGAGGGCGGAAGAAGTGGGACCGACCAATAAAGACATCGTATCCAAGAGGCGAACTGAAGCGTTTAAACCCCAAACTCATTGACGGACTGCTGAGAGTGGACGGTAGGTTGATCAACGCCCACCTGAGCTTCGACACAAAGTATACTATACTGCTGCCTGCAAGATAACCTGTAGTAGAGCTAATGATTCAACACGTTCACGCCGTGGAGGGACACGCCGAAGAAAGTCACGTGACGAGCGTCATCCGAAGGCGCCTTTGGTTGTTGAGAGGACGACAGACTGTGAAACGCGTAATCCGACGTTGTGTGCAATGTAGGAGACGCAATGCCACGGCGGGAAAACAAGTCATGGCCCCACTACCAGATTGCAGAGTGACTACGGGCTGGTGGTCGTTCAGTGACACCAAGTTAGACTATTTCGTGCCCTTATGGATCAAGTGCGGGAAAAGATTAGAAACGCGATATGGATGTATCATGACGTGCATAAAGTCACGCGCGGTACACCTAGAAGTCGCACATTCGATGACGACCGATTCGTGCCTACGGGCCTTGCAAAGATTTATCAACCGACGAGGCGTACCGGCCGATATATACTCAGATAATGGATCGAACTTTGTGGGTGCTCACCGGGAATCGCAGCGTTGGCAAAAAAACATAAACAGGGACGAACTGCAGGATCGAACCGTGGCCTACGGCATACGCTGGCATTTCAACCCCCCACAGGCCAGCCACCGCGGTGGCGCATGAAAACGCATGATCCGGTCCGCCAGACGGATATTGCCGTCAATCATGGAGCGACAGTCGCCCGACGACAAGACGCTGAACACCGTCATGACGGAGGTAGAGAGAATTCTGAACAACCGCTTCCTGGTTCCAGTATTGAACGGCGACCCCACTCACCTGGCGCTCACCCCGAACGACTTATTGACGTTAAGGTCGAACGAGGGTTTCCAAGGGCCGGTAAAACTTCGTGGGAGCTACCTCCATGGATGGAAGCAAGTGAACTATCTGGCCAAGGTCTTCTAGAGGCGATAACTGAGGGAGTGCCTACCAGCCCTGCAGACTCGACAGAAGTGGCTGGTGAAAAAAAGCCATTCAAAGTTGGGGATGTGGTTATGATCGCCGGCGAACGCGCACATTTCAGCACTTGGTCTTTGGGAATAGTTACGGAAACCATCGAAAGCACTGACGGAATGATAAGAACGGTGAAGGTGAAGGCAGCTAACGGAGTGCTCATTCGTGACATACGCAGTATTAACCTACTCGAGAGCGAAGGCGGAGGAGCTGATAACCCCGAGACCCAGTAGACTGTTTTACACTAGTAATCGAGGTGGATAAAACGACACCATATACACCACACGGTCTCTGTCAAACAAGCTAAAGTGCTCACGGTCTTTCGTTGACATTACAGAAGGTTCTTACCGATATGTGGTGATAAATGCGATCCCATTGTACATTCTGACACATACACACATTCCCGACGCACTATACATCCCGTAATCCCATCAAACATGTGACAGTGTTTGTTTTTGCCTTTTGTCGACGTTGCCGAATGCCACTTGCGGAGCTTAGGTCACACACACGTGCTACATTTTACTCGTTTTCTTGCCACACAGTCTTTTGTTGACATTGCAGAAAGTCCCCCTTTGATGTGTAGTCATACCTGTGATTCCACTGTACACCCCGGCACACACACACTCACACACACTCACGCAAGCACATACATCCAGGACAGGACGGCCCTTTACAAGGACAGCATCTATGTGGCCCCTTCACTCCCGCCATCGGTCATTTGGTCTTGTGGAAGATGTAGACTAGCCTCACCTCTATGTAGCCAATGCATTAGGTGCGACCAGCAGTAGAACTTTGACGACGAGCATTAGGTGCGCCCACTGGCACCGGGGCCTAGGCAGGTAGAAAGAATCAGTACCTCTATACCGAACCTTTGATTCCTCTAAGGATCCAGAAGGATTTTGGTGAGCGATGTAACAGCCGGTCGTGGAAAATCCCCCTTTTTTCCTCGCGATTCAGTGTTTTTCCTAACATCACTCATTTGCCTACACCATTGACTTGTCTTTACGAACTGGTTGTTTCTATGTACCAATTGCTGTTTGTTCGCGCCTAGAGCGCTACTTTGGCACATCCTTGTCCAGAACCTGCGTGACGCACGTGCTGTTTCCTCACACGCTGCTATTCGGTATCTCGTTGCTGAGTCCTTGTGAACGTATTACTGAGGTTGTATATTTTTGATGTCATTGTTCATGTAGTAATCTAGTATAGTAGAATATCGCGGATAATCGCCTTCTGATTTCGGGATCCGTTGCGGATTTGGCTGCGCATTGCTCAAACGTTCAGTACACTAGAGTTACCCTACTCAGAGCGCGTATCCCAGGCCTGGGCTCCCCATCTAGTTAGGGACACTAACACCAAAAGGTCTGTCAAAAACGAACAGGCCGTTATTTGCCTGTAACATGAACTCCACCCACCGGGGGCATGAGCTGAGGCCCGCTAAGCTAAGGTCCAACAAGAATATCAAAGCCCAGTTCTTCCCCAACGGAGAAACGCACGACTGGACTAAACTCCCTGCGGCTGTTGTAGAAACGGGTACTCTCATCGGTTTCCGGAAGAAGCTAGACTTGGCATGAATACTCTTTTTCGGAGTGCCCGTGAAACAGCGTGTGGCACTCTGAAGAACACTCATCCTAAGTTCCTTCCATTCCCCTCGTTCTTTATTGCTATATTTGATAATATTATTAGTAGTATTATTCATTGGTCTTTCACTCGCATCTCTTTGGTGCTTTTGGACCCTCTACTTTTCCCTCCTTGAAAGAGACCAGCCACTCGGGTGACTAGGCCTCTGCATGATGAGTGCACTTGTTGGTCGCGGGGGCCTTACTCTCTCGAAATGCTGTTACTGCTGCCCTTTCCGACGGTGTCCCGGTAAATGTCACGTGACTCGGATTTCCATCCACCGACAGACAAGAAGGGATTCCAAGAAGTGGAATCTCTTTGGGACGCGGGGGCCCACGGGTGAAAGGAACTGGACTACTACTGGGGTCGGTCACCAGCCCCGCGCTTTGATTTGACTTGATCTCGATATGTCCGCTGGCGGCGGGCTCACTACAGCACAGTCACGTCACAGTGTGGTGCAGTTCGGGCCGTATATGACCTCAGTATTTCCCAGGCGGACTGTGAACGGAACAAGTTCGGGGAACTTAACAGATTTACCGAGAGTACCCGAAAAAGAAAAGAAAGCAACTTCGAAGAGGTAAAAGTGAACTGATGCTAGCGAACAAATCCGAAACAAGAAACAGAAAATAAGAACACAACTGAGGAACCCCTATATTGGTAAGAAGTAGGGGTGGTAACCGCCAAAGTCCTACGGCAGGTCAGCCGCCGTCACAGATGTCTCTTAGGTAAAGGTAGCTAGGGGGGACAGAAATCAGGAACGTGTTTAGGACATATCGCATGTTCACCGTGTTTCCTTCCGTGTTCTTCTGCTTCTTTTCCTACTTTCCCTCCCTTTTATTCTCTTCTCGTTTGCCCGTCCCACAGCCCTACTTCTATCCATCTATCCACCTTATATTATGAAATCCAGCCCTCGTCCACTTTTGTAACACCTCGTAGCCCATGGCTTCATTGGCAACTGGCTACCAGCAACAAGCGGTTAGCAATGGAAAACCTCTTGATGTTTGTGATTGGGTCACGTCAACCAGGAGTTCGTGCTCCTCCTTTGTTACCACTACTCGATCAAGGAAAGTTTGGTTTTCCATTGTCGCAGCGTCAGGAGACCAAAGAGCTCACTGTAACCTTCGTTTGAGCAGTGCATAGCCTGTTCGTAGTTTCCACGATAGTGGATTATGGGGCAAACAACTTCAAATTTTTATGAAGTCATTGGCCAGCTAAGTCTATTAGCCTGGGGCTTGTCTCAGGCCTGCCTCAAAGGTTGAGGCAACGTGCCACTTTGGTTCTTACTGGACTTTTTCTACTCCACACTCAAACCAACTCAATCTTGATCACAAAACTCATAACACCTTGCCTCTGAAATGTTTAGACGCGTTGAAAGGGTTGACAAGGCAACAGCACTCCATATCCCCAGTGTATTACCTCTCTGAACTGCTAATGAATTCAATCTTAAGGGCTTGAAACCTGAAGTCACAGCCGTGCTACAGCGTCAGACTTCGCCAAACCTCTTTGTGAAACACGTTTGCTCCTTTCCCAGTGTAATATTGAAGTTGCTGCCGAGGAATTCACTGGCCGACAATCTTTGATCGCTGCTAACAAAGGGCTTGAGTGCTCAAAGGTGCTTCCTACGAAACCTCGGTAAAAGATGTCTAACAGTGCCATGCCTAAAACAATAACTCTAGTATACACTTGACGAGCAGCTCCCGTCAAAGGGTTTATTTACCACCAACCAAAGGCTTCATCTGTAGCTGGTTGCAGAACAGCCGTTGATCTTGATAGCTTCTCAATTTCTTCTGCGTCTGAGCCGCTTGGAAAAAGTCAGCATCATCAGAATGGCCCCAGTGATACTGCCTACCGGAATATGCCTCCCGACTTCCATTAAAATGATAAAGTCCATTTGGCTCACAGACCGGGGAAAAAGTGACACACTAATGCTTAAATGACATGATGCCCTCTACTAGTGCGACGATTGTTTTGTCAAATTTGCAAACACCGACAGCCTGTAATTTGAAACGACGCACGCCGCCCCGCGCCGAATTCAGAAAACTAAAGCCGGCCTGAGAAAGCAATTCAGTATCTAGCCTAGATTCAGCAAACCCTCCGTTGTTGACGAGAGAACCAGCCATATTTTGCGAGCCTCAACAGAGCGTTGTATAAGATGTACATACACTGGTACTCGTAACGAGTTCCGGAATGTAAAACAGTAGGATGGGTAAAACCTATCATCTCACCTCGGAGACTTGGGCTTTTGCCCCCCAGTCCGAATCCGTCTCTCGCCTTCAAGTAGAGAAGAGCACAACGACCCTCCAGCCATCAACAGAATGGGAATCACTGCACAGCTTTTTGGATCATCGATACGGTACCTCATTCGAATGCAGTTTTGCTTAATTACTCATTGGTCCGTCAAGGTAAGCCGTGCGTCCTGCTCCGCACAGCCAAACAACCACGGGCTTTCTGACTCAACGCCACCACATCCTGATTTTTCGGCATTCCCGTGTTCTATAAATATCCGGCCTCCCCTTATACCCTGTCTCCCATCATGCCATCCTGCGGTCCCTCAGCTTCTTAATTGTCTCTAAATCTGGCAGCTTACTTGAGTGGTCATATATATAGTATGCGCCACAACCATCGAAAAGATAGCTTTGCGATAGTGCTCTTCAGTTCTCACTCCTTTGTTTGCAACTTTGTGTCCGTCGGCTCCTTTGCACTAAAATTTTACTCAGATGTGACCTCCATGAGCGAAACTTGGCTAACCGATAAAACTTCCGTTCTACACACTTTCATACAAGGTTATGATATGTTCGCTACGAATACATTCGAGAGACTCGCCTACAGTGAGAACAGCATTGGGCGCACCTGCTTCAACTTTCGACCCTTGGTGGGATCCAAGACTGCGGTTGGATCTCTACACCACTGCTACAGGGACAGCTCGTCATTGGTTGTGCCTACGGTCCGCTGGGCTATAATATGGGTGATATAAACGCGGTCACTGATGTATTCTGTCACATAGCCGAACTCCAGCACGCTGCTAACATCACAGCCAGAGACTTTAACCTTCCCGAAATTTGGTGGACAACACAAAAATCCTCCCGAAATCATGAAGTCTTATCTCATGCATCCGTGCAAGTAGATGGGCTCACAACATAAAATCACCCCCCGATGGAACCATATTCTAGACCCTCTCCTTACTTTTGGCCTCCGGAATGTAGGGTAGATGTCCTCAGTCCACTCTCTGATTGTCATTGTAGGGTGAGAATATGTTGTTTCCTCCTATAACTGCATCATCACAAGAGCCGTCGAAGTCAAAAAACACTTCAAAATGCAAATCGGGACATTCTGCTCAATATCTTGCGCAATCGGATCATGGATGTATTCTTCCTATCTTCTGATCCTCAGTTGGTGTCGGATGCGGCGCACTCCAATACAACCCCGCTCTGAATGTTATTTTAACCGAATTATTCAGTGCTGCATCAGGGAGACTAGTGGGAAACAAAAATACTACGTACGTTTGAGAAGCTGCGGCATACTTGGGAAAGGACCAACGACCGTTCTACCTTCCTCTGCCTCAGCAACCTCTGAGTTCAGGTGCTAAGTGAAAATGAGACCAAGCCAAAAAAGCAAGAATTGCGCGCTCCTAATCGGCTGTACTTATAGGCTCATTTCTTTTGCCTAGTCAGAAATCACAACCTTCTCAAAATATATTTCCTATTTGACCCTACTGAAGAATATATATTGGTTCGCCTTGGTCAATGGCTGGTGCTTCCAACAATTTTTCGCCCCTACCCCCATGACGGATAGCGATAGTCCAACCCGCGATCCAAATTCGTTGACTACTACTACCTTGTCAATCAGGGCGGTCCCAGCGAGTAAAGCTGGAGAGTTTATTACCGCCAAGCGGCCATTGGTCTGCTTTGGACAACATGGTACCCTCCCGGCTGTCTTTTATCTTTGCGGCCCAGACATTGCGACTCTTGTTGAACTTATTTGACCACCAATTGACACAGAGCATCTTCCTTTTGCAATGCAAAACTTCTGTAATAATTCTTCCGCATAATAATGCTAGTGGGATATTTCGGATGCCAAAGTGCACAATTGAATGATTCAAGTGATGTCAGAATCAGAATTTACAGAAGGGTGCAATATTCGTGCACAGGGTATTGAAGGGAGTGGTAAAGTGGGCTGAAACTGTAATAACGCCCGGCAAATTTGAAGGTCAAGGTCAAATGATTGAATCGGCTGGCGGTGTTTGGAGTCGGTTCGAAGAGGGAAGCATGTGCATAAATAGTGCCGGAAATAGTCACAACATTGAAAAGTGCAGTTGAATCGGAAATGTCCGTCAGAATATGAAAAGGAAAGGAGAAAAAAGAAAAGTGCATCAAGGGAGTTTCAAGGAGTCGTTTGCAGGTAGAAGGGTTTGAAAATATATGGATAGAAAACTCGAGGATGCACAAGGATGGATCTTCAAATATTAAATGCCATGGATCAGCGACCGTTACGGTGGTACAACTTGATGTTAAGATGCGGACATAGTCAATCAAAAGGGAAGAGACCAACAAATCTGATGGATAGAGGGAGGAATTTCAAGAGCGGTGATGGAAGATATAGCTGGCGGCGGGCCGGTAAGTGTTTAGCTGTTTATTTTCATTGATAAGGGTAAGCCACGAAGTAACAATAAGGATTTAGAATTATGGCAGTAAATTAACGTAAAGTGCGTTATACAGCGATTGCAGGGGCGAATAGCGTGCGGAACCGATAATGGGGTAAAAGGTAGATAAGTTACCTGACGATTGTTTCGATAGACAGATCACACGGTAACAGTAAGGCGAAAGCTACGGGGCCAATGAGTCTGGTAAGAAAAACGAGAGTGGGCCATCGGATTCAGAATGAATTGAAACGGTCGGCAGAGAAGGTGGTAAAAATTAAGTTTGAACGTCAGGAGCTAGCATAGCTCAGTGACGAGCAGGTCGGTTTCGTAGTTGAGGAACGTAATCACGTGCAGCACGAATGGAAGCAAAATGCCCAGGAATTCAGTTTGACAAGGTCGCAAAGGAGAGTTCGCTGACGAAAACTATCGAAAAGAGCACGGTTCAGGATACAGATATCGATCAGCATTTTGAAAACGGAGCCTTGCATGACCCTGCTGACTACCGCCCCACGAACCACACTCACACTATATTCAGGATAATAGAACGAGTGGTGAAAGATAAAATGGCCCTGTTACTTCCTACCCGCAGAATAATTAGTAACGTTCAACGAAACTTCGCAAGGTCCGGGCGGCGTCCGACGCCAAACCGACTTCCCTGATCTCATCGTAACCTCGGCGTGATGAATCTCACTGACCACTAGGCTCAAGCTCAGCTGCCAACCAGCGTCAACCTTTCTTGGCAAAACTGATCTACTCTTTTATTGTTTGTCATTTTTTCTTAGCAAGAGAGCGCAAATAGTAAACATTGATGGTCACTCCCCACCGCATCAGCCAGTCACAAGTGACGTTATACAAAACAGTGTGTTGGGCCCACTTTCATATCTACTTTGCATCAATGGCGTGTCCAGAGAGATACACCATTGCACTACGTTTCCATTCGCCGATGGAATTAAAGTTCTCTACCGCTTTAAATCCCATGCAGTGACTTCTATTCTAACCAAAATAACTGACAATTTGAACCATCTCGACGAACGGTGCAATACTTGAAAACTGAGTTTCTTAGCTGCTGAAGGTGCCATCCCCACTTATAAACACCATATTTCACCTAAGTCTCTTGCCTTAAACGGATCGCACGCTCCCAATAATTCCTGGCAAGGGACTTGGGCCTCCAGCATTCCCGCACCTTAACATTTCAAAGACAAGCCACCCAACAAGTGAATATATTCAAGGGAAGGATAGCCCTCATCTGCAGCACCGTTAGAATGCGCCAAAACCAGCTTCTGGCGTTTAAATCCACACCAGACCGCAGCTCGGGTGCTGCCCTCTGGTATACACTCACAAGCGCAAGCCCGATAAACTCGCGATCGAAAAAGTTCGGCAGTTTGTCACCAAGCAATTACTCGGCTCGTCACCTCCTATGAATTACAAAGAAAATGTGAGCCACTAAAAATAAACCCCTGTGGCCGTGACGTAAGAAACTCATTCACCATTCCTCACTCGATCACCCATTTTCTAGAACTCCAAGGAACAACACGTGTATTTCGCCAAAGGCGCGCCCCACCCCCTAAAATAACAGAAATCCAACCACTAAACTTCCACAGTCCGGGACAAAATTAAGACCAGGGTTCGTCATGACTGTCTACTCTCGAGAACAGAGCAGGCTGCCTAAAGACGCTCGGGCCCACTAGATACAAGGCCGAGCCAAAGTTATCCTTACGAAATCACTTGATGTCGTCAAAGCACTGCAACTAACCCATGCATGCACCACGTTGGGACAAGCTTACGAGGGTGACCTAGGTTTTCGATTAGGCAAGGAAAGCACCGCGGTCAACTCACACCCCATACTTTTTCTTCGTTTTAAGAATATTTGTATTCTGTATAGTGACTGTCACTACTTACAATGCCCTCCATAGACTCCCCTTCATCGATGAGGTCTGACATGTCCTCTTATCTATACTTATCGTATCAAATTCGTCTTGCCAAGTCCAAACCAGCCCTTTCCCTCTTGCATTATCTTGCCCTGCCATTTTGACGCAGGCTATCTTTCAGGTTGCCACTATTCATTCCAATCAATAAGTATCTACGTTCATAGTGTTTGTCAGTTTTCTATTCCCATCCACTTCCACTAGCTTGTAGCCTCCATGCCTCCCAAATTAGCTCCAGTGTTCAAATAATTAGATGTTTCCTTGTACTATTGACAATAAATCCTCAGCTGAGATCATCCCAGTCTGCTTTCCTCAACTATTTCAGACACCTATAGAGGCGTACCTCCCCTTAGATGACTTTTAGTGCTCCGCAGGCAATGTAGCCGCATAGTCTGACCTATACCTTTGGCTGACAATTCGATGTTTGCCCGTCATTCCATTGTATTCCCGTTGGCCTTTCTCTCCAGGATTGCTTGCTACCTAATCCTGACTTATTCTCTACCCTGGGCGTTACCCAGATGTCTGGTATAGTCCAAGATAAATCTTCTGAAAGTGGTCTCAGCGGTCTCCTGTGTGCTTTCTGTCCGCACAAGGAGCTACTAAAACTTACTCGCCACCAGGTTCTTTCATCGAGCTAAATGGGGCCAACTACATTCGACTATACACACCCAAAACAGGGACGATTTTTTCCTTCCCCGCTTGCCATAACAGGTAGTAAACAAGCTTCACTCTATCTTAAATCGTAGTTTGGATATAATTACACCCGAAACTGGTTTCGTTAAATGAGAAAAACCAAACAAACTATCCCGACGAAAACAGTGGCCGTCAAAACTAGTTTGTACCTTTCTCAAAATGAGAGATCTTCATTTATACATAAAATCGACTCAACCTTCCCAATATATCATTTCATATTCGGAGTAAATAAGAAGACAACAGGAAGGAAGTACCTTGCGCGATCCAAGGGCAGTGGAGATTTCAGCTGCAATATTGAAACTGAAGAGCCCAATCTACTTAAGTAAATGCCCTTTTCTACAATAATATTTACATACGCAAGACACAAGATATAAAAGAGGCTTTCAGTGAGTCCTCTTTCCACGTTGACAAATGGTCTTTCCCCGTTTATTCCGTTTCCTACTATCACGGAAAATCTGCTTACGGTCTCCAATAACTCAAATACCTTATCACCTCTGTTGCGAAGTCATAAACTATCCTATCGCCCTGGGGCTAATTTGTTACCCGCAGTCGCCTTCAGCACCAATAACAGCCTTTCATATTTTGCGGAAACCACGGGTCATTGTGTCAGCAGAAGGACACTAAAAAATATTTCACTGGGTTTGTTTGTTCAGGGTTAACTTTTCGATCGAATAGTATAAGGGGTTGAATGGCTGCAGCCATAAATTAGATGTTCTATGAGAAGTGATAAGGAATTTTTCGGTGGTCCGTAGCGGGAAAGTTTCAGGCATTGATAAGGAGGATAAAGCGAGTGATTTGTTTGCATGTTCGGTCTGTAATTCGAAAGTACGATCCCGAACACCAGTTATTTGGTGAATAATATTCACTGGTGGTGGAAAATATCGTGGCAGCGTGTTAGACTTTCGGGTGGTCCAAAAATTTCTTTGGTATTCGGCCTTTATGAAAATCCGAGCGACAAAACTATTCTGAAAGAAAATCAAAGAAAAGCTTCAGTCCGGGGGTTCCACCCGTGGTTGGGTGCTTACTGGTGTAAGGTTCATAGAAAACGTAGACAGCAGTAATAAGTCTGGCAGTAAATATCATGAGGCTAAAAATCCAAGAACTTTTCTGAGGGGGTTGCCGCGGCCTCCGACCTTTGGTAGAGGACTGCGTATGGGGAAAATTCGCACTGAGCTCACTTGGCTCGTTGGGTGTAGCTATCACTGTTTATTTTCACTCCATGGTTAGCTGCTTCGACTTCCTCTCTCTTTGAGATCCCTTTGGATGTTCGGTTCTCGGTTGTTCAGCAACGCTGATTCCGCTTTGTTCTGAAAATAAAACTGTATGAACCACAACTATCGCAAATCGACCAACGCAAAGCCAACTCACAGAAACTGCAAAACCAGAACAAGGTTTATACTTAGCTTCTACGGCACTGAATTAAAATCCACAAAAAGCACAAATATATAAAAGCCTCAAGTATGCGGTCAAAAAGACTAAACAGTAAAACCCAAGGGCTCGTAGCTCCATGGTCCAAGCACGACAGCCAGAAACAGTTCAAGGCCAAATTCAGTTGTCTCACACAAGCAACGAAATGTGCAGATGTGTGATATATGGGCTAGCCTATCTAAATGCATCAACTATAGTCACATTCACAAAGCACGTAGATTATGTGGGAGGACTTTCAATGTTTGTTCCTTGCAGACCGGCAAGGCAGGTAGCCATGTACGATTCGCAAAGTCCTGATTTGATGTTGTTCAATATTAAGATACCGCGATGAATCGGACTAGTTGACTTCCTAACTCCGGCCTTGGAAGTAGCGAAAATCTGTTGTTTATTGAGTGTGAAGGCTAACATTCTAAACGATCGTCTGCTGATCTCTTTTCCTTCTATGGCCCTTTCTCATTTTAATTCTAAATGACTGTACGTCACATTCTCCGGATTGGTTCCGGGCCACTTTGATTCACCGCTCCAGTCGAAGCCAATTTTTAACAACCTGTCGACGCAAGCTGCGCTTGACCTACGCCTCGGCCCTTCTGTTGTGCTGTATGTCCTCGGTTGGATCACTGATCCTTGTGGTTGTGTGCCCACTGGTGTAAGGTTCATAGAAAACATAGACCAGTTTTGCTACCTGTATCTTCTATGGCGTAGGGGTTGATATTACGGATTTCTTTGAGCAATAAAAAGACTACATCTATCTTTTAAAACACTGATGGGTGGTCGAGTGAACAAATGTCTAGCTGCGTTTCATTTCAGTGCGGTGAGCACCGTACTGTGAAGAAGTTGGACCGCAAAAGTACCTCGCAGATTAGAACAACTGGCGAGTAACTGATCTGTGGTCACGGGCATCAAAACCCTACGGTTACAGCAGACTGTCTCAACTTCAGCCTGATAAAGCAAAGGGCCCTGGGGGACCGCTGTTAACGGTGCTGAAGGAATGTGCTACCTTTTATCCCTTGTCATATCCAACCTCTTTATTCGCAGCCTAATCCAAACGAATATCCCTGATGGATGCAAAGTAGCCTCCATCAAACCACTGACCAAGAAGGGAACCAACAAGAATCTCTCAGTAGCACGCACATCCTTTGTCCTCCAGCTGTTTAAACGATCACCACTGCAGCGAATATACCCTCACCTCAATATATCTAACCCTAACAGATTAACCTGCTGTCTTTTTTCAACACTCGGGGTCCCCGCTCTCCTCACACATTCTGTGTATTCAGTACTGGATCAGAAACGGAGGGCGGTTAGGTTCGGTTTCTTCGACCAAAAAGGCATTTTTTATGGTTTTCGTAGATTGACGCTGCTAAAGATACGGAGGGATAGCGGAACTTAGTCAAATGAAGTACGCCTCCCAATAAATTAGTTTTGTGGTCCACAGCTTTTTGTAAGATTTCTTGTTGGAACCTCCTCTATGCTTCCATTCACACGATGTGTCTTAAAAGACTAATCTTATCTACCTCGTTTTTTCTACTTTTATCTCGTCTTTACCTGTCCAGGATGAAGGCAAGCTGATAATGTATGCCAGTGATATGGCTCCTGGTATGCCATACCCTGATCAGTCCATACAACCTCCTCTACGGGACAGCACGACTGAGCTTTTAGTTGGTCTTCCACATACGACCTGCTAATGAATACATTAAAATTTCCGTGAATTGTTTTGACTATACGATGGAATCCTTTATTTTAATCCTAAGAACCTCTTCCCCCCTCCCTCGTTCACTGAAGGTGAGTACGCCGGAAGCAGTTCATCGGGAAAACCTCCCGGTCCTATCGTCAACCGTGACCCCCCTTGGCCCGAACATGTTGCCGCGGTCTTTCAGAATACAAGCTGTAGATAGGGGCGCTGACTCGCCCTACCCCACCTATACCCTAAAGTCAGTGCCTATTTGGGTAGCCAAGGGCTTCATATATTTTCGGACAGTCGCAGACACGCTTGCAGGTTTTCTAGTGGTTATGCTCCATACATCTATGTCTCAGAGTTCCATCTGAAGATGATACGACATTATCGGCATACGAAAAAAGGGCTTCCGTGTGATCGGGATTCGTGGACAGATAGCGGAATGTGGAGAAAGAAGGCTTCCCGAACAAGGGTGAATTACATGGCAAAATGCAGACTGAGATGTTTCGATGAAGAATCGAGATGGCTACAGAGTACTCGAACATCAGAGGACTCAAAGTGTGGTATTATCACTGCAGAAGTATATTTAGCTCAAAACTTATATCCATTTGAACACAGGTCGGATATTAACACAGAAGGGAAGTCCCGGAAACGGAGATGTTTCCACAAACCGTCAACAAACGCTTATTCATAAGCTTTCGCTACTTCACAAACAATGTCGTGTAGTGAGTTAACTTGAGGTTCCGACAACCAGCTCCCTTGTAAATCGCGAACACCGCAGGAAATTAGACACGAATGTATTTCAAAGACCGTGTGGACGGTTGGGACCTACAGAAGAATGCATGAGGGATAAATAAGTAAATTCAGCTTCATTGGTATCAGTAAGCTTGGTTTTGGCTTGGTCTATAGCATCGACTTTGCCACACTGCTGTCACATTCAAGCAAAAATATCCTACGGATACCTCTCGATACGTCTCCTTTGTTCGTTCTCACCACCACCACCATGCGCACGAGGCCATCGATTTTTGTACGGCAGTCCTTATTCACTTCCATCGGCCTTCGTCTTTATGTAGGTGGCTGTCCACGAGGATGACGACATCGCCACTTCTGAAAGGTCTCTCTTGGGGATCGACTTTTGCCGGAGCTGCAGGGTCGGAGTAGGCCCTCATTCAACTTTTCCAGAAAGCCTGTGCCAGGTGGCTCACTTGTTTCCATCCAACGATATACGTTTCACGCAGGGTTTTCGGTGTGGTTGCTCCTGCTTTTGACCGAAGTATTACCAGGTTGTTGGGGGTGAGTGCCGGTCCGCCTTCCGGGTTTGGGACGATCGGCACCAGGGGTCCGTTGTTCAATATGCGTTCTACTGCTGTTAGTAAAATAGTCAGCTTCTCGTCATCGAGATTTCGTTGTGAGGTCAGGGCTGTGAGTATTTTCCCAGTCGATCGTATCAGTCTTTCCCAAACCCCACCACGATGACTGGCATAGTGCGGGTTGAAGTGCCATTCTATCCGCTCCGTTACGGTCTTGTTTTGTATTTTGGCGTAGCCCAGGCGGTTCCACCATTTATCTGACTCCTTATGAGCCCCAACGAAGTTCGAGCCACTGTCTTAGTATATATTCTTGGGGACTCCCTGCCTCGCGATGAACCTTGAAATGCCATTAGAAATGAATTGGTGGTCATATAATACACTGCTTCGTAATGGACTGCTCTGGATTGTAAACATGTCATCAGGCAGCCATGCCTCTTTTGCTTGCTCCCTAGCTGTCATGCTAGTGACGGGCCGAAGCAATCGACGCCAAGTTCCACGAATGGGCACCATCCTTGTTGAACCCCGACAGCTGGAAGGGGCCTGATACTGCAATCCGGCGACAGCGATTGATGCAGTAGCCTATGACTCGCTTGACTGTCGCTGGTCCCTTTGTCACCCAAAATCGTCGACGTATATTGTTCAGTGGGTGGTTCAAACCTGCGTGTCCCTCTTCCCAATGTAAACGGTCCATTAGGCATCTCGTTATGCAGTGGTCACCAGGAACTATTATGGGTTATTTCGTTTCTTACCCTAAGTTTGAATTCGTCAGAAGCCCTACAACTCTCATTAGCCCGTTGACTTGCATTGGATCTAGTCTTCGGGTACTGCAGTACAGCAGCCTGCTTCCTTTGGTGTTATCATCTATCTTGGCCAGCTCACTGGTCTCGAACCAGAGGGGGTCTAGTTGCAGTAGGCGTAGACCGTCGAGTTCGGCTTGGTTCAGCTTGCTCGGTAGAATCGTTCCCATATTCAATGTGTTCTGTGGTTGTGTGCCTTTCAAGATCATTACCAGTATTTTTTACCTCATCTACCAGACCACGGCTCTTAACACTTTTATCCGGTCGGGGAAATGGCACAGCTTTTCTGTTAGGCTTACGCATCCCGTGGATTTTATAGCCATTAACAGTCTTTTGGTCTCGATATCGCCATAGTCAGGTTTAGGTATTAGTAGAGTTGGCCATTTCTCTTTATATGACGTTAGGAAGTCCGGCCCCGTTGTCCACATCCGCAGCCTTTCTAGTGTATTTAGGCCTCTTGAGCAGAAGTCGACTGGGTTACTGGCTGATTGTACATAGTGCTATTGATCGGTCTTAGCCGACTCGTGGATTATACTGAGTTCGTTGGCCACGAAGTTGTTGAAGCAAGTGGTAATGTTGTTTATGTAATGTAGTACCGTGGCTGAGTTTGCCAACCGTTTGGTTCCTGATTTATCCGAAGAAGGCACCTTCTAATCGGCGTCGTGGCTTTCACGGCCAGTACCGCCGCAGTCCCTTCCAGCCTCGGAATAGACACCGTCTTCAGTGGAGCCACCCTGCCCTTTGCGAATAATGCCTGACTGTGCCGCCCACCATTTTCGTCTACCCAGCAGCCGTAAGCCACTATCCCGTAGCCTATTTCTGGTGCATCAGAAAATAAGCGGAGTCGGACACCGTTTGTGCACTTGATTCCTGTTAAGCGTCTTTGTATTTTGATCTCAACAAGTTGATCCAGGCTGTGCAGCCAGTCACGCCTCGCCTGTCGTCATCATCCTGGAGAGGTTCTTCACAACCCATCCCTCTCTGGTGCAACGATTTCAGCGATCATTTTTCCGGCGAAAAGAAATCTAGCGGATCATTGAGACTTCCGATTGATGGCAGGATTCCTCTCCGTGTGGCTGGTAGCTTGGGTAGGTCAAGAGTGAATATGGATTCGTCACCTTCGGGTTTCCATTGAATTCTAAGAGTGAGCTCCATCTGTGAAGAAAATCCCAAAAGCTCTCTCGCGCACTCCATTTCCTCTGACTTCGGGACAACATAGAACACCTCCTGGCTGTTTGAGGTCCACTTAGTGAGGCTGAAGCCTCCGGCTCTTGGAGTGGTGGTCAGTTCGGTCGTACATAGAATAGCAGTATTTAGGTCGTCAGAGGAACACAGAAAATCGTCCACTTAGAAATGGTCCACTGCCCTTCCTAACAGGTTGCTGGTGCCGCCGAAATGCTTGAGGGTTTCCCGTTTTCTAACCTGATCCAGACTGACCTAGATTCCTTCTACTAGTGGTCTTAACCATGGGGCTTGCCTTTGAATTTGGTGGAATGCTCACGTCTGGTTACTGAGGGAACCAGAGGAATGCTATATTTAGACCTGGACATTCCGAATCCACTGGCCAAGAAGCTTGAGGTCAGAAACTTAGGCAGGATCATTTCAAGTGAATTCAAATCTTCGGTGTAATGTCTACAGGCTGCTCACGAGGCAAATGGAGCCTTGTACCATCTTCGCAGAAAGCGTAAATCAAGAGACCCTGGTGTGCTGCTGATCGAAACAATGAAACAACTAAATGGGTTGTCAGGCACTAACAAGCAACCGCTTACCCGCGACGGAACCTATGATCGTCCTGCACACAAGATGAAACTAACGAAGCCAAGGGCCAATAAAACCATCAGAACACAGCCGTTTGCCCGCAGGGTAGCTAAGAACTGGAGTAAACCTACCGAGGTGGTGGTGGGAGAGACCACTGTGGCAGTGTTCATGAAGAAGCTGGAGGCTGTGTGGACACATACCTTTCCCGACTTTCCATAAGTTAGCACATACAGCCGAGATGTAGTATTTCTGTCCGCTCCAGCATTCCTCATCATCCCCTTTTCCTTCCACTTCTTCTCCTTCCTCCTCTTCAGTTCCTTTCAGTTTATATAAGTGCCTCCCCCAGATATTTCTTGATTCCCCTAGATATTCTTTCCCTACTGTTTAACGACAGCCAATTGCTAGAGATCTTGACTCCTGCATGAAGAGACAACGTACTGGTTGCCGAGGCCTGCACTATCGAAAGATTTCTTCCAGCTAATCTCTTGAACAGCGATCCCGATGTATCGTGCTCCCAGCTCCTGAAAGATAAGGGATCCCAGAAAGCCGAGGCAGGGCGAGACCCGGGGGCTCGCCGGTGCAGGAAGCTGGACCCGGCACTGACCGCAAGTCCTGTGCTCTTGTCTGATCTGATTAGGCCAGGTTGACTTTCGCCTTGATGGTGAGAGTAGAGTTTCTACTCTTTTCTTTTCCAACCGCAGTTAAGGACGAACCGCTTCGTCCAACAAATTTGAAGGAATTGCCAAAGTAGCGGTAGTGGGTGCTTACGTCTTTGCGTACCACTGAAAAAATTCTGGATGCTGGAGAGGCCCGCCCACTATCAGCAAGATGGTTGTGAGCAGTTGGAACAGTCTGCCTGGTGGAATGATAGATCTGCAGACAGTCCAATCCTTCAGAGGTGCCCTAGATCGCAAGTGGTACGAGATATTTCCTCGTAATGAGCCTTGATTATATCAATTAGATGGATGACGGGTAGCACTGTGGTCCTTCTGGAGTATGTTTTAATAGACTTTTTGCTCATTGCATACAGTCTCAGTGAATGCTCACGATGCATAATGTCTCTCGCAGTTGACGTGCTATGGGGTTTTCCGTTTCCCTCTCATTTTTAACGGGGATTCGACGAAATACACCAGGCAGTGGTGGGTGCATAACTGGTGTGCATACCATCGAAGGAATTCTGGACGCTCGATTGGCCGTGGCCATTATCTGTCCTGTGCAAAATGAACTGAACTGAACTGAAGACGGCTTCCCTTATGTAGTAGGACGCAAATCCTTTGGTATTCCACTTCATATCATCCAAGAATCGTTTTCTGCTCCATTTTTCCCCACTGGCTCGGCACTTCTCCTGCAGTACTCCATGAATAGCTTCCTGAAGAATTAAAACTAGCTGTCCGTTCTCTAAGGCACCTGTATAGAGGTTTTATAGACCCCGAAATAAGTTACCGCAGTTTCTAATGTGACAGAACACCACTTCATGTAAACTTTGATTGTATAGCTTTCGAATATCTACCTCTTGGTGTGCAGTCCATGTACCTGACTTGAATTGACTTCATTATAGAATACGCCTCATGTACAAGGACTGGGTGAACAACGATTGACAGACTCTTAAAGAGGTTCAACGAATGGTGCCTGTTGCTACTAAGCTAGCAGAGGGAAAACAATCACGATCGTTGAGGGAAGACGTCGGCGATGTTCACAAGGACCACTGATCCAACCGAGGACATACAGCACAACAGAAGGGCCGAGGCGTAGGTCAAGCGCAGCTTGCGTCGACAGGTTGTTAAAAATTGGCTTCGACTGGAGCGGTGAATCAAAGTGGCCCGGAACCAATCCGGAGAATGTGACGTACAGTCATTTAGAATTAAAATGAGAAAGGGCCATAGAAGGAAAAGAGATCAGCAGACGATCGTTTAGAATGTTAGCCTTCACACTCAATAAACAACAGATTTTCGCTACTTCCAAGGCCGGAGTTAGGAAGTCAACTAGTCCGATTCATCGCGGTATCTTAATATTGAACAACATCAAATCAGGACTTTGCGAATCGTACATGGCTACCTGCCTTGCCGGTCTGCAAGGAACAAACATTGAAAGTCCTCCCACATAATCTACGTGCTTTGTGAATGTGACTATAGTTGATGCATTTAGATAGGCTAGCCCATATATCACACATCTGCACATTTCGTTGCTTGTGTGAGACAACTGAATTTGGCCTTGAACTGTTTCTGGCTGTCGTGCTTGGACCATGGAGCTACGAGCCCTTGGGTTTTACTGTTTAGTCTTTTTGACCGCATACTTGAGGCTTTTATATATTTGTGCTTTTTGTGGATTTTAATTCAGTGCCGTAGAAGCTAAGTATAAACCTTGTTCTGGTTTTGCAGTTTCTGTGAGTTGGCTTTGCGTTGGTCGATTTGCGATAGTTGTGGTTCATACAGTTTTATTTTCAGAACAAAGCGGAATCAGCGTTGCTGAACAACCGAGAACCGAACATCCAAAGGGATCTCAAAGAGAGAGGAAGTCGAAGCAGCTAACCATGGAGTGAAAATAAACAGTGATAGCTACACCCAACGAGCCAAGTGAGCTCAGTGCGAATTTTCCCCATACGCAGTCCTCTACCAAAGGTCGGAGGCCGCGGCAACCCCCTCAGAAAAGTTCTTGGATTTTTAGCCTCATGATATTTACTGCCAGACTTATTACTGCTGTCTACGTTTTCTATGAACCTTACACCAGTAAGCACCCAACCACGGGTGGAACCCCCGGACTGAAGCTTTTCTTTGATTTTCTTTCAGAATAGTTTTGTCGCTCGGATTTTCATAAAGGCCGAATACCAAAGAAATTTTTGGACCACCCGAAAGTCTAACACGCTGCCACGATATTTTCCACCACCAGTGAATATTATTCACCAAATAACTGGTGTTCGGGATCGTACTTTCGAATTACAGACCGAACATGCAAACAAATCACTCGCTTTATCCTCCTTATCAATGCCTGAAACTTTCCCGCTACGGACCACCGAAAAATTCCTTATCACTTCTCATAGAACATCTAATTTATGGCTGTAGCCATTCAACCCCTTATACTATTCGATCGAAAAGTTAACCCTGAACAAACAAACCCAGTGAAATATTTTTTAGTGTCCTTCTGCTGACACAATGACCCGTGGTTTCCGCAAAATATGAAAGGCTGTTATTGGTGCTGAAGGCGACTGCGGGTAACAAATTAGCCCCAGGGCGATAGGATAGTTTATGACTTCGCAACAGAGGTGATAAGGTATTTGAGTTATTGGAGACCGTAAGCAGATTTTCCGTGATAGTAGGAAACGGAATAAACGGGGAAAGACCATTTGTCAACGTGGAAAGAGGACTCACTGAAAGCCTCTTTTATATCTTGTGTCTTGCGCATGTAAATATTATTGTAGAAAAGGGCATTTACTTAAGTAGATTGGGCTCTTCAGTTTCAATATTGCAGCTGAAATCTCCACTGCCCTTGGATCGCGCAAGGTACTTCCTTCCTGTTGTCTTCTTATTTACTCCGAATATGAAATGATATATTGGGAAGGTTGAGTCGATTTTATGTATAAATGAAGATCTCTCATTTTGAGAAAGGTACAAACTAGTTTTGACGGCCACTGTTTTCGTCGGGATAGTTTGTTTGGTTTTTCTCATTTAACGAAACCAGTTTCGGGTGTAATTATATCCAAACTACGATTTAAGATAGAGTGAAGCTTGTTTACTACCTGTTATGGCAAGCGGGGAAGGAAAAAATCGTCCCTGTTTTGGGTGTGTATAGTCGAATGTAGTTGGCCCCATTTAGCTCGATGAAAGAACCTGGTGGCGAGTAAGTTTTAGTAGCTCCTTGTGCGGACAGAAAGCACACAGGAGACCGCTGAGACCACTTTCAGAAGATTTATCTTGGACTATACCAGACATCTGGGTAACGCCCAGGGTAGAGAATAAGTCAGGATTAGGTAGCAAGCAATCCTGGAGAGAAAGGCCAACGGGAATACAATGGAATGACGGGCAAACATCGAATTGTCAGCCAAAGGTATAGGTCAGACTATGCGGCTACATTGCCTGCGGAGCACTAAAAGTCATCTAAGGGGAGGTACGCCTCTATAGGTGTCTGAAATAGTTGAGGAAAGCAGACTGGGATGATCTCAGCTGAGGATTTATTGTCAATAGTACAAGGAAACATCTAATTATTTGAACACTGGAGCTAATTTGGGAGGCATGGAGGCTACAAGCTAGTGGAAGTGGATGGGAATAGAAAACTGACAAACACTATGAACGTAGATACTTATTGATTGGAATGAATAGTGGCAACCTGAAAGATAGCCTGCGTCAAAATGGCAGGGCAAGATAATGCAAGAGGGAAAGGGCTGGTTTGGACTTGGCAAGACGAATTTGATACGATAAGTATAGATAAGAGGACATGTCAGACCTCATCGATGAAGGGGAGTCTATGGAGGGCATTGTAAGTAGTGACAGTCACTATACAGAATACAAATATTCTTAAAACGAAGAAAAAGTATGGGGTGTGAGTTGACCGCGGTGCTTTCCTTGCCTAATCGAAAACCTAGGTCACCCTCGTAAGCTTGTCCCAACGTGGTGCATGCATGGGTTAGTTGCAGTGCTTTGACGACATCAAGTGATTTCGTAAGGATAACTTTGGCTCGGCCTTGTATCTAGTGGGCCCGAGCGTCTTTAGGCAGCCTGCTCTGTTCTCGAGAGTAGACAGTCATGACGAACCCTGGTCTTAATTTTGTCCCGGACTGTGGAAGTTTAGTGGTTGGATTTCTGTTATTTTAGGGGGTGGGGCGCGCCTTTGGCGAAATACACGTGTTGTTCCTTGGAGTTCTAGAAAATGGGTGATCGAGTGAGGAATGGTGAATGAGTTTCTTACGTCACGGCCACAGGGGTTTATTTTTAGTGGCTCACATTTTCTTTGTAATTCATAGGAGGTGACGAGCCGAGTAATTGCTTGGTGACAAACTGCCGAACTTTTTCGATCGCGAGTTTATCGGGCTTGCGCTTGTGAGTGTATACCAGAGGGCAGCACCCGAGCTGCGGTCTGGTGTGGATTTAAACGCCAGAAGCTGGTTTTGGCGCATTCTAACGGTGCTGCAGATGAGGGCTATCCTTCCCTTGAATATATTCACTTGTTGGGTGGCTTGTCTTTGAAATGTTAAGGTGCGGGAATGCTGGAGGCCCAAGTCCCTTGCCAGGAATTATTGGGAGCGTGCGATCCGTTTAAGGCAAGAGACTTAGGTGAAATATGGTGTTTATAAGTGGGGATGGCACCTTCAGCAGCTAAGAAACTCAGTTTTCAAGTATTGCACCGTTCGTCGAGATGGTTCAAATTGTCAGTTATTTTGGTTAGAATAGAAGTCACTGCATGGGATTTAAAGCGGTAGAGAACTTTAATTCCATCGGCGAATGGAAACGTAGTGCAATGGTGTATCTCTCTGGACACGCCATTGATGCAAAGTAGATATGAAAGTGGGCCCAACACACTGTTTTGTATAACGTCACTTGTGACTGGCTGATGCGGTGGGGAGTGACCATCAATGTTTACTATTTGCGCTCTCTTGCTAAGAAAAAATGAAAAACAATAAAAGAGTAGATCAGTTTTGCCAAAAATGGTTGGCAGCTGAGCTTGAGCCTAGTGGTCAGTGAGATTCATCACGCCGAGGTTACGATGAGATCAGGGAAGTCGGTTTGGCGTCGGACGCCGCCCGGACCTTGCGAAGTTTCGTTGAACGTTACTTATTATTCTGCGGGTAGGAAGTAACAGGGCCATTTTATCTTTCACCACTCGTTCTATTATCCTGAATATAATGTGAGTGTGGTTCGTGGGGCGGTAGTCAGCAGGGTCATGCAGGGCTCCGTTTTCAAAATGCTGATCGATATCTGTATCCTGAACCGTGCTCTTTTCGATAGTTTTCGTCAGCGAACTCTCCTTTGCGACCTTGTCAAACTGAATTCCTGGGCATTTTGCTTCCATTCGTGCTGCACGTGATTACGTTCCTCAACTACGAAACCGACCTGCTCGTCACTGAGCTATGCTAGCTCCTGACGTTCAAACTTAATTTTTACCACCTTCTCTGCCGACCGTTTCAATTCATTCTGAATCCGATGGCCCACTCTCGTTTTTCTTACCAGACTCATTGGCCCCGTAGCTTTCGCCTTACTGTTACCGTGTGATCTGTCTATCGAAACAATCGTCAGGTAACTTATCTACCTTTTACCCCATTATCGGTTCCGCACGCTATTCGCCCCTGCAATCGCTGTATAACGCACTTTACGTTAATTTACTGCCATAATTCTAAATCCTTATTGTTACTTCGTGGCTTACCCTTATCAATGAAAATAAACAGCTGAACACTTACCGGCCCGCCGCCAGCTATATCTTCCATCACCGCTCTTGAAATTCCTCCCTCTATCCATCAGATTTGTTAGTCTCTTCCCTTTTGATTGACTATGTCCGCATCTTAACATCAAGTTGTACCACCGTAACGGTCGCTGATCCATGGCACTTAATATTTGAAGATCCATCCTTGTGCATCCTCGAGTTTTCTATCCATATATTTTCAAACCCTTCTACCTGCAAACGACTCCTTGAAACTCCCTTGATGCACTTTTCTTTTTTCTCCTTTCCTTTTCATATTCTGACGGACATTTCCGATTCAACTGCACTTTTCAATGTTGTGACTATTTCCGGCACTATTTATGCACATGCTTCCCTCTTCGAACCGACTCCAAACACCGCCAGCCGATTCAATCATTTGACCTTGACCTTCAAATTTGCCGGGCGTTATTACAGTTTCAGCCCACTTTACCACTCCCTTCAATACCCTGTGCACGAATATTGCACCCTTCTGTAAATTCTGATTCTGACATCACTTGAATCATTCAATTGTGCACTTTGGCATCCGAAATATCCCACTAGCATTATTATGCGGAAGAATTATTACAGAAGTTTTGCATTGCAAAAGGAAGATGCTCTGTGTCAATTGGTGGTCAAATAAGTTCAACAAGAGTCGCAATGTCTGGGCCGCAAAGATAAAAGACAGCCGGGAGGGTACCATGTTGTCCAAAGCAGACCAATGGCCGCTTGGCGGTAATAAACTCTCCAGCTTTACTCGCTGGGACCGCCCTGATTGACAAGGTAGTAGTAGTCAACGAATTTGGATCGCGGGTTGGACTATCGCTATCCGTCATGGGGGTAGGGGCGAAAAATTGTTGGAAGCACCAGCCATTGACCAAGGCGAACCAATATATATTCTTCAGTAGGGTCAAATAGGAAATATATTTTGAGAAGGTTGTGATTTCTGACTAGGCAAAAGAAATGAGCCTATAAGTACAGCCGATTAGGAGCGCGCAATTCTTGCTTTTTTGGCTTGGTCTCATTTTCACTTAGCACCTGAACTCAGAGGTTGCTGAGGCAGAGGAAGGTAGAACGGTCGTTGGTCCTTTCCCAAGTATGCCGCAGCTTCTCAAACGTACGTAGTATTTTTGTTTCCCACTAGTCTCCCTGATGCAGCACTGAATAATTCGGTTAAAATAACATTCAGAGCGGGGTTGTATTGGAGTGCGCCGCATCCGACACCAACTGAGGATCAGAAGATAGGAAGAATACATCCATGATCCGATTGCGCAAGATATTGAGCAGAATGTCCCGATTTGCATTTTGAAGTGTTTTTTGACTTCGACGGCTCTTGTGATGATGCAGTTATAGGAGGAAACAACATATTCTTACCCTACAATGACAATCAGAGAGCGGACTGAGGACATCTACCCTACATTCCGGAGGCCAAAAGTAAGGAGAGGGTCTAGAATATGGTTCCATCGGGGGGTGATTTTATGTTGTGAGCCCATCTACTTGCACGGATGCATGAGATAAGACTTCATGATTTCGGGAGGATTTTTGTGTTGTCCACCAAATTTCGGGAAGGTTAAAGTCTCTGGCTGTGATGTTAGCAGCGTGCTGGAGTTCGGCTATGTGACAGAATACATCAGTGACCGCGTTTATATCACCCATATTATAGCCCAGCGGACCGTAGGCACAACCAATGACGAGCTGTCCCTGTAGCAGTGGTGTAGAGATCCAACCGCAGTCTTGGATCCCACCAAGGGTCGAAAGTTGAAGCAGGTGCGCCCAATGCTGTTCTCACTGTAGGCGAGTCTCTCGAATGTATTCGTAGCGAACATATCATAACCTTGTATGAAAGTGTGTAGAACGGAAGTTTTATCGGTTAGCCAAGTTTCGCTCATGGAGGTCACATCTGAGTAAAATTTTAGTGCAAAGGAGCCGACGGACACAAAGTTGCAAACAAAGGAGTGAGAACTGAAGAGCACTATCGCAAAGCTATCTTTTCGATGGTTGTGGCGCATACTATATATATGACCACTCAAGTAAGCTGCCAGATTTAGAGACAATTAAGAAGCTGAGGGACCGCGGGATGGCATGATGGGAGACAGGGTATAAGGGGAGGCCGGATATTTATAGAACACGGGAATGCCGAAAAATCAGGATGTGGTGGCGTTGAGTCAGAAAGCCCGTGGTTGTTTGGCTGTGCGGAGCAGGACGCACGGCTTACCTTGACGGACCAATGAGTAATTAAGCAAAACTGCA
Organism: Fasciola hepatica; assembly: GCA_948099385.1. Classification (NCBI taxonomy): domain Eukaryota; kingdom Metazoa; phylum Platyhelminthes; class Trematoda; order Plagiorchiida; family Fasciolidae; genus Fasciola; species Fasciola hepatica. Next base: position 14,449,423 of record CANUEZ040000182.1, read on the forward strand.
TTCGAATGAGGTACCGTATCGATGATCCAAAAAGCTGTGCAGTGATTCCCATTCTGTTGATGGCTGGAGGGTCGTTGTGCTCTTCTCTACTTGAAGGCGAGAGACGGATTCGGACTGGGGGGCAAAAGCCCAAGTCTCCGAGGTGAGATGATAGGTTTTACCCATCCTACTGTTTTACATTCCGGAACTCGTTACGAGTACCAGTGTATGTACATCTTATACAACGCTCTGTTGAGGCTCGCAAAATATGGCTGGTTCTCTCGTCAACAACGGAGGGTTTGCTGAATCTAGGCTAGATACTGAATTGCTTTCTCAGGCCGGCTTTAGTTTTCTGAATTCGGCGCGGGGCGGCGTGCGTCGTTTCAAATTACAGGCTGTCGGTGTTTGCAAATTTGACAAAACAATCGTCGCACTAGTAGAGGGCATCATGTCATTTAAGCATTAGTGTGTCACTTTTTCCCCGGTCTGTGAGCCAAATGGACTTTATCATTTTAATGGAAGTCGGGAGGCATATTCCGGTAGGCAGTATCACTGGGGCCATTCTGATGATGCTGACTTTTTCCAAGCGGCTCAGACGCAGAAGAAATTGAGAAGCTATCAAGATCAACGGCTGTTCTGTAACCAGCTACAGATGAAGCCTTTGGTTGGTGGTAAATAAACCCTTTGACGGGAGCTGCTCGTCAAGTGTATACTAGAGTTATTGTTTTAGGCATGGCACTGTTAGACATCTTTTACCGAGGTTTCGTAGGAAGCACCTTTGAGCACTCAAGCCCTTTGTTAGCAGCGATCAAAGATTGTCGGCCAGTGAATTCCTCGGCAGCAACTTCAATATTACACTGGGAAAGGAGCAAACGTGTTTCACAAAGAGGTTTGGCGAAGTCTGACGCTGTAGCACGGCTGTGACTTCAGGTTTCAAGCCCTTAAGATTAAATTCATTAGCAGTTCAGAGAGGTAATACACTGGGGATATGGAGTGCTGTTGCCTTGTCAACCCTTTCAACGCGTCTAAACATTTCAGAGGCAAGGTGTTATGAGTTTTGTGATCAAGATTGAGTTGGTTTGAGTGTGGAGTAGAAAAAGTCCAGTAAGAACCAAAGTGGCACGTTGCCTCAACCTTTGAGGCAGGCCTGAGATAAGCCCCAGGCTAATAGACTTAGCTGGCCAATGACTTCATAAAAATTTGAAGTTGTTTGCCCCATAATCCACTATCGTGGAAACTACGAACAGGCTATGCACTGCTCAAACGAAGGTTACAGTGAGCTCTTTGGTCTCCTGACGCTGCGACAATGGAAAACCAAACTTTCCTTGATCGAGTAGTGGTAACAAAGGAGGAGCACGAACTCCTGGTTGACGTGACCCAATCACAAACATCAAGAGGTTTTCCATTGCTAACCGCTTGTTGCTGGTAGCCAGTTGCCAATGAAGCCATGGGCTACGAGGTGTTACAAAAGTGGACGAGGGCTGGATTTCATAATATAAGGTGGATAGATGGATAGAAGTAGGGCTGTGGGACGGGCAAACGAGAAGAGAATAAAAGGGAGGGAAAGTAGGAAAAGAAGCAGAAGAACACGGAAGGAAACACGGTGAACATGCGATATGTCCTAAACACGTTCCTGATTTCTGTCCCCCCTAGCTACCTTTACCTAAGAGACATCTGTGACGGCGGCTGACCTGCCGTAGGACTTTGGCGGTTACCACCCCTACTTCTTACCAATATAGGGGTTCCTCAGTTGTGTTCTTATTTTCTGTTTCTTGTTTCGGATTTGTTCGCTAGCATCAGTTCACTTTTACCTCTTCGAAGTTGCTTTCTTTTCTTTTTCGGGTACTCTCGGTAAATCTGTTAAGTTCCCCGAACTTGTTCCGTTCACAGTCCGCCTGGGAAATACTGAGGTCATATACGGCCCGAACTGCACCACACTGTGACGTGACTGTGCTGTAGTGAGCCCGCCGCCAGCGGACATATCGAGATCAAGTCAAATCAAAGCGCGGGACTGGTGACCGACCCCAGTAGTAGTCCAGTTCCTTTCACCCGTGGGCCCCCGCGTCCCAAAGAGATTCCACTTCTTGGAATCCCTTCTTGTCTGTCGGTGGATGGAAATCCGAGTCACGTGACATTTACCGGGACACCGTCGGAAAGGGCAGCAGTAACAGCATTTCGAGAGAGTAAGGCCCCCGCGACCAACAAGTGCACTCATCATGCAGAGGCCTAGTCACCCGAGTGGCTGGTCTCTTTCAAGGAGGGAAAAGTAGAGGGTCCAAAAGCACCAAAGAGATGCGAGTGAAAGACCAATGAATAATACTACTAATAATATTATCAAATATAGCAATAAAGAACGAGGGGAATGGAAGGAACTTAGGATGAGTGTTCTTCAGAGTGCCACACGCTGTTTCACGGGCACTCCGAAAAAGAGTATTCATGCCAAGTCTAGCTTCTTCCGGAAACCGATGAGAGTACCCGTTTCTACAACAGCCGCAGGGAGTTTAGTCCAGTCGTGCGTTTCTCCGTTGGGGAAGAACTGGGCTTTGATATTCTTGTTGGACCTTAGCTTAGCGGGCCTCAGCTCATGCCCCCGGTGGGTGGAGTTCATGTTACAGGCAAATAACGGCCTGTTCGTTTTTGACAGACCTTTTGGTGTTAGTGTCCCTAACTAGATGGGGAGCCCAGGCCTGGGATACGCACTCTGAGTGGGGCAATTCTTGTGCCGTACACAGGGGTAGCATGATTCTAAGGTCCCTCGAAGTCAACTTTCTTTGCAGTTGGTATAGGACTCCACTCGCGCCGTTGATCCTTGACAGGCACTGCACCAAACGCATGATTTTGCTTGCCTCAATTGTCTCCAAGTCCCGGAGCTCCGTGTTCTGCGTATTTGGTTCCCCGCTGCCCGGGTTCAAGTGGCTAGTCCCTGCGGATCAGTCTACAAGCAGTCTTGCACGCTTCCCTGGTTCCGAGTGTAGACTCCAGGTTGCTACCCAGCCATGGATGGCATCTAGGTCCTCCTGAACCTGAATGGATTTGGCAGCTTCCAGAATTTCAAAGTCGTCTGCAAACAGAAAACATGGTAGTCAGGGGATATTTGATAAGTCATCGATGTATACCAGGAAAAGCATTGGTCCCAACACCGATTCTTGCGGTATCAAACTGGCTGTCGTCGCCATTTGGACTTAGAGTCCTCACCTTTTATGTAGAGCCAGCGGCCTCACGGCACATTGGACTGGTGACCACACTCACCCCAATTAGTTTGTTCAAAAACTGTCTGTGGTCCATACTATCGAAGGCTTTGCAGAAGTCGATATGACACACCTCAACTTTCTCCCTGGGGGAAATATTGAACAGCCTTAGCAAAGGTCGTGTGGGTACCCTGACCAGCGTCTTCGGGATTTTTGGGTGTATGGTATTGGTATATTTCTTGATCATGGTCAAGAAACATGCACAAGTCGTGATCAGAGAACACAGTAGTGCTTAGCAACGTGAGGTATTCACAAATTTGAAGTTCAAGGCTCACACAACCGCGGTAATATTACAAAAAACAAGGACAGCATTTTAGTGAACTAAAGCGGAAAGTGTCAACGCGGCGATTGTAAACCAGTTTCGAATTCGGGAAGAGGGCGTTGTTGTTAGCCGGCTAGACGTAGGAATACAGATAAAAGCGATACTGAAGAAGGTTAAAAGTGCAACGTTTGCAAGAACCGGTGAAGCAACCGATCATGGACGTCACAACGTGGAAATAAATTTGAAACAGAAATTATACACAACTTGCCTGTGGTAGTCCAGTAGTGATTACAGCGATCTACGGAATTCGGTGCGCATTCGATGAAAAAAAGAGCGAGGGTGTGGGAGTGAAACAGAGATTCAGAGAAGGGTCGGTAATTGCAGAGACAGACGCGTTGTTGCACCAGCTGGGTATTTGAGGAATCAATGTCGAGAAGCTGAGTGAGAGTGTTACCAAAAGGAGGGTAAAAATAAAGTCGGAATGATGTTATCATTGTGCAATCGGAGGTGCCTGAGGGATATAGAGAAGATTGATCCAACACTGGATAACTCATTGTGGAGGGAGCCTGTGGTACAAGTGCAATTGAGTCTAATGAAATAGTCAGGTTGGCCTTTCTGTATAAGTAGTTTTGACATTATGTGGAAATTCACCTGAAGGCAGAAACCTTCAACAGGAATGCAGTGTGCTTTTAAAGAGTATGAATGGTGAACGGACGCAGAAAGGGGAATTTCAAAGAGAAGCCGTCGAGGAATCACTCCGTTGGGGACAAAAACCGCTGATACAACCAAGCAAATGTGCGCAGGTCATGAACAGGAAGGAAGACGGCGGTGACTGTGAGGGGCCAGACCCGGATGAACAGCGGAAGTTGAAAGATTGTAGGGGTGAGATTTTCCGCATGCGTGGTAGGAGAAAAAATAACTAAGTGGTTGGTAATTTGTTTCATAAAGGCATTGGTTTCTGTTGATGGCAGGTGATGCATGATGGGGGCAGCAGGCAAAAATGGCTGGACTGACGGAGTGGGGGAGTGGGTATGGAAAGCAACAATGGGGGTCAGATTTCGGTCATTGTTTTCGGCACTGCAACGCAGAATGAACTGAACTGTTTGTGTGGAGCACGAGAAATAAATGTTCATGGGGTGTAGTATGATGGATGATGTCGAGAAGCCATCCGGCAGTCCGGTGAGACTACCGTGATGGATTTTAACCCTGGTCATTGGGTTGTGGTCACTGGTCAGCCAAATAATGAGTTCCATGCAAAGCGTCATCAGGTGTGATTATAGGTTTACCCATCGTCAATCCGATCAAATCGTTTAGTCCGTAAGGTAATCCAGGTATGAAGCCCACTTGGTTGATGGGTTACTAAGGTAACCACTGTGTTCTGAAAGAGATGAGGAATGCGGCAGTTTGGTGAATATTCCAGCTAAAGGGTAATGGTTCATGGCTTAATAGAAATTAGACCGATAATGTTACGTGACGGCCAGTTGGCCGATCTATGACAGATCAACGAGCAAAGACTGTGGCAGTTTTGTAGGGTAATTGGTTGATTACAGAAACATTAGGCGCAGACTTAGCCAGAGCGCATATTGAATAGGCTGATGAGTGGTAAAAGAGGAAAGAGGCCCAGTTGAGGACCAAAAATAAGCAACAGGAGAGGGAATGCTCAGACCTAAGGTGAGGCCATTTTATGCGGACGTGTACGTGCTGGTTTTTCGTTGGGTCATGAGCAATCAGAGGCATACGCTTTCTCGTTGGAACGGGATCCTTACATACCCTGAGTAAGTGCGCAGATCGGTGAGTATTGATTTTAAAGGATGGTATTCTGCGTGGTAAGACTAGGCTTAACGGAGAAGTGCAAGAAAAAGGACGATGAGGCTATTGAGTTATAGACTGGTACAAAAGAATTAAGTGAAAGTGAGCACCCATTAATAAAGGACTAACAGTTTTATGGGGGAGTCAGTGTCAGTATGCACTTTAGTTTCGTAGCTGAGTACACATATTGTCAGACAAGTCATTGCTGACTTTGGACGGCATTATTAGTGCTTGGGTTCTAGGGGAACACAGAAAAAGTGGAGTTGTGGATGGTTAACTATAAAAGTGCAATGATTACGTTCCCCGTTCCGATGACCGATATAGGCGAGGCTTTGCCCATAACTATTAGCCGTAGGCGTACCAGTGCCGGAGTGTCGTCAGAGCAGAGATCGCATGGTGTAACTGTTCAGAGAGTGTATTGACTACCGCATTAAGCATCATTTAGCCGATCAAGGATATTTTGGGGAACCCAAAAGTGTTGAAGAAGAATAAAGCGTCGTTGGCAAGCATATGTGGAGAGCTCGAATGGCGTGCCTCCTAGCCCTCGGACTTCCTCCGATAAATTGCTCCTGTGGTCGGTAAAACATCTTCCGGTGATATTTCAAACTCTTCCATCGGACCAGACCCAGACAACCCCGGGAGCAGCGGTGGCCCACCTTGCTCCACCCTGTGGACCTCCTCGAAGCACGTATGCCTTCTGAATGTTGCCCTCAGCTCGATCCTCAATTCTAATCCCAATCTCACCCACTGTGACCCTTACGGTCGCTTTCGTCTGGAGGTAGTTGCATAGCACTTTTGGATGATTTTCGCCGTCCCAGCGATGCCTAACTGGCACGGTAATTTCATCGACTTCCGTTTCTCCGCTATCCGCCTGTCTGCTCCTCTGTACTGGGCAAAGCCACCATGCCCACCAGTTTCCTGAGATCTTTGCCATGCTTGGTGTTTACGCTTTAATACCCGGTGTAAAGAGCGAATACTGAAAATCCTTCTAAATGTTCAACGTGCTTTGTGAATTTGACTATATTTAACATTATCTTGGAAAGCTCGCTCATACACCACACATTTTCACGTTTGTTTATCCATGTGAGACATTTGAATTTGGCCTTGAACCGTTTCTGACTGTCGTGCTTGAGCCACGGGGCTTTGGACCTTTGGGTTTTACTGTGAAGTCTATTTAACCGCATACTTGAGGTTCGTATATATTTGTATCCTTTGTGCATTTCAATTTAGTACCGTAGAAGCTACGAATCAATCTTGTTCTGGTTTTGGGGTTCGTTTGAATTGGCTACGCGTTGCTCGATTTGCAAGATTTGACTTACACCCGGGTTGTACTGCTTTCTACCACGGCGCTAAGCCTCCTCTCTGGACCCGCAGCGAAGCTAATTCCCCTTTCACACCTTGCAAGTTGCTACTGATAACCCCTTCATTTCTTCCACCTTACCTCCGTGTTTCGAACCAACAACTCTAGCATCGCTATCGGACGCATTTCATCCAGCCTCCTGAAGGACCTTCGCCACTCACCTGGTAGGCCCTCTCTCTGACCGAGGAACCGGAACCTGAGGATTCCGTGGCCACTTTTTCCTAGAGAGGCATCACTTCGGACTGCATCTATTTCCAGGGAAAACTCAGGGGTAACTAGATCGAGTATCCCTGGAGTCTGACCCCCTCTCCATCTGGCGTGCTGGTGGATCGTCTTTGTTACTGTCTGATCCACATTGTGGTCAAAAACCTCTGGATAAAAGGCCCAGTCGGCGCCCAATTCACCTGCCAGTATATCTCTAGTGCTCCAAAATCCCCCAAAACTAAACACCTTTTTGCGCTTCTGGTTGATCGTGCTAGGTATTCTAGCAGACCCACGTCGTCTTCCACGTCAGACAACGGGCTCCAATAAGCACACACTAGCGCCACTCATTTACCTAGAATTCTTGCCTGTGATTCCATTGCCTGTATACCGGGAGTCACATACTAATACTCCCCTTATGAGTTGTGTTAGGCTGCTAGCAACAGTATTCTTTCGCCTATTCTTCCATCCTCTCAGTCGGCTTTGGTCACACTCAATTCCTACGGACACGTTGGATTTAGTCTATCGCCCTCGCGCAATCATGATTTGGCGATAGCTATGCAGTCTCCTCCCTTATACTCGACCATGAGTTCCCCCCATTTATTACCGACAGTGCAAGCTCTACAGTGCATTGTGGCTATTCTTCCCTTTCCCTGTTGTTCCTGGGCAGCGATGCATCTACTTTACACTGAGACTCCGCGCTGGAGTGGCCGCTACGTATTTGCTTCACTCGGGCTTCTGAGTTGTCATTCACCAATAGCTCTACTTATCACCACGTTCCACTGCGCATCTTCCGGCACCTGATAGCTTCATGGGGACTTGATCCTATAAGCGGCAACAGGTGCGTAGCGCACCATGAGAGATGAAGAATAGGATGGCTGTGTATCCTCCAATAGCTGGATGATATAAACACCCTTGCACCTCGAGGGCCTGCTGTGACCTCCCAGAATACTGAGTTCTGTTCTATTCCAATCCCCGCGTTGGAATCCCTACTGATTCTATCCGCCACGTCGAGGAACGCATCTCGATGTTTGGAATTCCCGAACTCTACCGGGGTAGAACAACCGGGTGATTGCCCACCAGCATTTGGTCCCTATCTCTCTAGTCGTAGTGCCCTCTAAATAGGGACATGCTGTGACACCCCCACCCGTCCAAGTGGGCTGGTAATCCCGTGTAGCAGATGTCGTTCCTTTGCTATTTCTCTAAGTCCCAGCGCTATTTCGGTGCTTGTCTGTATCATCCTCATTACATCTGCCATAAAAGCTGCCTGAGCTCTCAGGGTTTCGCTTTGGTACCTCAAAAATGAATCAGATCAGACAACTGTTTCAATTTTTCGCCAACCCGATCTTGGAAAGCTCCACATGACTCAGTCTTCGATAGGTTGTATCTCTGTCCTCCTTATTGGGTGACAGCTGCCTTACTTTTCAGCATCAGAAGTGGGGTCCCAATAATATCATCCTAGGAGGCCTAGACAGCTCCTTCCCCGTGCACCCTCGTGTGTGAGGTGTTTTTCTGTCGTTAGTTTGCCCAGGTTTCTCCGGGTCTAGGGTGGGACATGTTCCTGCCTCTTACTATACACCCTGAGCATGTCCAAGCCAGAACATCCTGACTCCTATGGAGCACCGAGGCCTATTATGGAATTTTTGCTGCGTTCTCTGTGGAACCAGAGTGTGCAAGTTTAGCAGCCTACGCCTTCGCGTACGTATAAGAAACATCGCTTCTGACCGCACGGAAACTCCACGTTGACCGTAGGCTTTGTGGATTTTGGAGACACTGCTTATGACTTCCTGGTGACGAACCAGGGTGTGCTCGTGCCGTTGCAATTACCGCTCGACTAGCGCAGCCAGTATGGCAAGGTCCATTAGCTATTTAGACGGACAACTACATATATATTAGGGGCGTATTGTACGGGGTTCAGTATAAGTTTTACCCAGGGCGTCTAACGATAGACTCAGAATTGTCTGAAAATTCCCACAGCACACATTGAGAATAAACAACGTGGCGAACAAGCTCGTTTTCAGTTATTCGTACTCATACCAATACATAACAATATATGTGACTCACAAAATAAGGACGGAGAATGACAATCCAAATCTATCTCTGCACGTGCGTATGTGTATGTGAAATTGATCTTAGTGCGGTATGTTCAAGTGGTTGCACATGGGTTCGGGACCGTGACGTGGGCCACGGAAGCTTGAGTGCTTGCACAAATTGTTTCTGAGCGCACAGGGGAGGATTGCAGAAACAAATAATCACGGCTTCAGCTGTGGCTAATATGCGACACCTGACAAGTCTTGACTGCTTTCCTTGGACTTTATAAACGGTGCGAAAAGCGTTTATCACCTCCACTGAGTGGGTTGACTCAACAAGGTGTGAGCACACCGCACTCGCATTCGTCTTAATTGCTCCCGTGCTCAGCCAGGCCAGGTGGTGTTTACGAACGCGTTCGAATAACCGCCAAGTCGTGCGACTAATATACCTAGTTCCACAGGAACAGGCGGAAGAATACACACACAACGAGGTTGCAGAATTTGGCGCTATGTCCTTCAATCGAAAACACTCTATCGGTTAGGAAACAAGCAGGATTTGTAACTTTGCAGCGTAGAATGTTCTGTTGATTACTCCTGATAATTTTTGTTGAATGCTTTCGGCTTCCGTGTCGCCTTTGAACGGCAAACGCACATATAGTACCTTCTTAGCGGCTCCTATGTCCTTTGATTTCCTTTCATTTTCTTGCATCGTCTTGTCGATAAACCGTTCAGGATAGCCGTTATTTAGGAAAACTCCGCAGAAAAAGGAGTTTATTTCCCACTGTCTTCGGAGCAGACTTTTCTTTCTCTGCTAACTAAGCAACGTTCGAGATTCCTCTTCGTTTTGAGGGGCACAAAGCTGTAAAAGTGGATGTATTTTCCGTTCCATGTAGCTTTTCTGTGCACTGATAACTGGACGGAAGATCATTCCGACGGCTTATGCATACGTTTAAATACGACAGACCATTGTCCTTTTCTTCTTCCAAAGTAAATTGAACATTTGGGTGGGCAGCGTTAAAATTGTTAAGAAGCAGGTTTGTGTCCAGATTGGTGTCTAGCACACATGATGTCGTCTACGTATCGCTGGTACAAGGTAAAATCTCGGAATATGGGTTATTTTAAGGTTTTGCCACGAAAATATCAGCAAATAAGGGTCCCAAAGGTGATCCCATTGCAACTCAGTCCTTCTGACAATAGATTTCACCATTGAACTGCAACTGGACACTATGTGTGCAGACATGCAGTAACTGTTCCAGTTCATCCAACGGGATACCCAAATCGATTCCGTTGCTATGAATGTAATCGCACAGATAGTCGATTGTTTCACTGATCGGGACATTTGTGAACAGTGAAGTAGCACTAAGTGATATCCTTCGCTTCCCTTCTAGATCCGGGTTCCTCACGGTTTCTACAAAATGGAAGGTGTCTCGTAGACTGTATCTAGAAATGGCCACTCTTACTGGTTCCAATAACCAGTCAACCACTTTGCTGCTGCGTGATATGGAGAGTTACACATATCCAGAATCGGTCTCAATGGGACGCCTTCTTTGCGTACCTTCGGTAGGCCGTACAATCTGGAAATTACCGTCCCTGTTGGCCGCATCCCTTTGAAGGTCATCTCGTCAATTATTCCTTTCTGTTTCAAGGATCTTATTGTCGTTGAAATTGGTTCTTCTATCTGAGACGTTTTATCCTTCTCGGATGGGGCCTTCGTGAACTTGGAGCCATCACTCACTATCACCTTCATCTTCTGTATATAATCGAATTTATTGAAAATTACGCTACCCGCAGCTTTATCTGATTTTGACAACATTATTTCTCCATTGGCCTGCAATTCTTTGGGGCTCTTCAGGTGTTTTGACGTTACTAATCCTTTCGCCAACGGTCTATTTTTGCGATATCGATAACATGAGTTCACGTACGTGGACTTCAGTTTCTCTAACTCCTGCGACGGAGACGGAACAAGACATGATAGCTGATCAAACAGGCTCTCAAACTAAACTTCCATATCCATTTGTTTAGTCTTATTGGTTGGACAACAAAACTTTGGCCCTAGGGATAACACCTCAAGCGATGTCTTATTCAGGCTTATGGATGGCAAATTATGGACGAATTTCTTCGGATCTGTAGGGAACTCACCAGTCAGTTTGCTCGGGTTGATACGTTTTCGAAGTTTAACAAGTGTCCGTTCCACTTGTTTGTCAACAATTGATTAAATACAGGCAAAAAACATTTGTTTTTCTTCCGGAGTCAGCTCATCAAGTACTCGAGATAATTTCACGAAATTACTCTCCATTTCCGGCACTCGACTTGACACAGTATCTCTCTCATTGAGCGCTTGACGACGTAAAGCTACAGTAGTGAAGTTAACCTGATTCCTCTCCAGAAAGGTGTGATATTGTTTGGGATATTCTGAATTGGATATACACTCATCCGGGAACTGAACACGAGACTCAAAGTTTATAATAGCGCCAACTAGTTAGTACGTTGGCTCTCCTTACTCTAGTTTCACAGATCACCTAACCATTAGTGAGGCTGGCCGTCAGTTAATCCGTATGCTTCGGCTCCTTGTGCCAAACTAAGCTTTGAGAATTTGACCGCTTCCTCGTGCCTGACTTAGCTTTTCCGATGACGGAGATGTATGGAGAAGGAGAAGGCTCGACTTTTGCTGTTGCAGACGCTAAACCAGCGATTAGACAGGTTCCTCTCCATTGTTCGAATCGGTATGATGGCTGTGGAGCTTGGTGTAGGGTAACTTCCGTTACCAGCACCTTCGGTTTTTGTTGTTCTGCCTCTGTTGCACGCTCCATTCTGTTTCTTGATGATTTCTCCCAGCTCACCATTCTCAGCTCCTTGGTTGTTATCGCTAACTACTGGGTGAGATCCTTGCTGGGTTGCCCCCGTTTTCACGTGAAGGTTCGGCGCGGTTCACCTCTGAGTCCGATTGATATAAGTGGAGAAACATTTTCATGCACTTTCTGAGCTTTTTGCCAGAAGAATTTGTTTCCGCTTGTGTTTTGTAGATCGAACATAAGTGACCCCACGCGGGAGAACACAGATCCTTGCACACCACACTGTGTGGCAGTCAGGCTGGTAGCTGGAACTTAGCGACGGGATGAAATGTTTGCTGGCTTCGGCAGGAGTTCGTCCCAGCAATAGAAATCCACTCGTGTGAAAAAACAGGAAAGGGATGCTACGGAACATTCCACGTGTGAGATAACCTGGCCCCTGGAATTTACAAAACATGAAGAAAATTTGCCCTGCTGGATATACTGAGGCCATCAGTGACGAAAAATGTGTCTGGTGAGTCTTTCTTAATCCGCTTTGACACTCCCTTTCATTCAAGTTGCAGCACTGGCCATGGATTCCCTACTTGACTCTCTTTAAGATAACCCATTATCGAAATTCCCGATGTTCATTGCCAAGGGTTTTCTGATCGCTGCTAAAGTGGGCCCGAGAATGAAACCCATGGACACCGGTGCCTTAAAGCAGGTGAAGGAAGATTACCACTTCATGAATACCGAATGCGCAATTTGCATCAGTCAGAAGATTTCAAAGCATTATTCCCCATGACTTTGCGGTGTTCTACAGAACGAACTGTCCCCACCCGGCCACCGGCCTTGACAAAGGCAGCAAGAAGTGGCTTGTGGGTTGGGTGGGACCAGTGTAAACGGGACCACCCATTGAATATAGTTGGTCGTCACGGGGAGTAACCCTCCACCCAGCCTACCGACTACTCTATCCTGTCTGTAGGCTATGTGTCAACGAAGTTGCAGGGCACTCTGGTCCTTCTTCAGCCATGTCTCCGTGATAGCTATCACCACTGGTCCATTCGTTCTGGCCGGTATTTCCCCCACTTACGTCTTAAGCTACAGGCATTTGTGTTCCACTTGGTGGCGCCCGCTGCCAAGTCGCCTGCTTTGCTTGTACCCTTTGAGGCCGCTTTACTCCCGGGCTCAATTCCCGGAAGGACAACCCGTTTCTGCTCGAACAGGCACTTGGCCCGTATTTTCTTGAACCTTCGCGACCACGCTGTCATGTCTGGAATTCAATTCAGTTTAGTTCAGTCTTAACAGGACGGGAGTGATAGATACCAGTTGTGCGTCCAGAAAGTAGTGTTGTCGGGGTTCTCCTTGGCTCCCAACACTGCATCTAGAATGTTTGGTCTAAACAGCAGCACTTCCTTGGCAGGCGCTGATCACATCATCCAAATAGTTCACACAGGTATCTCTAGGAATGCTGTACTTCAGCGTGAATCTAGGATGTACTTGAGGGTCGGTACATTTCTACTGACAGTTAACTTCACAGAGGAAGTCTTCAAGGCTTCAAGTATTATGTGGGCTCAAGTCTGAAGCCCAAACTTTTCCGGATCTTGTGATCTTGTTGTTGTCGGAGTATCACCGGTTAGCTGGAAGGTAGCTCACTGGGTAACAGGGTAATGAAAAAATATGAGGGTTCAGAATACAAATCTTGATAGGATGTTGCTTCTGGCATTGCCAATGCGCTAAAAGACAGACCACTGGACAGCGTAAGAAGGTCCAGCTCTCCAGCGATCCCCCTAGCTTGAGTAGCATAAACAATCCAGACTTGGAAGACCTGTCTAACATCACGAAGAGAGATTCTTGGACCACATGCACCACGCGCCCTTGACAAAAGCAACTCTATTTGTAAAAACGTTAGCCCGTATGTCGAGCCTTGAGCGTGTCATTCGTTGTCGAAGACCATGTCCCCTGGTGCAGCACTCAGGAGCGGGAACGAGCAAGCCACCCGCTTTTGTACCCAACAGGCCACTTATAATATTTGGTGCTTCTATTAAGCCACCTCGGTCCCTACCACGTCTTGAAATAATACACGGGGATATCAGATCAGGTCACGGGACTTGCGGCTTCGGCCAGTCTACGTCCAGATCCTCACACTTGAGGGCTGAAAAGTTCCTACGGCTGTTCGACCTACAAATAATAATAATACGGAACTAAGGTTGAAATATGCCCATATCTTGCATGCACTTTGTGATCTCAATTTCTCCGACGATCTGCGAGATGGTTCACTGGGCGCATATAAGGCCTAGGAATACTAGTTCTGGCAGTATCCTGATTCTGGCGATGCCGGCGAGCTGGAAGACGGCTAGCCGGAAAACGGGAGAGGAGTCCGTTTTGTGGCACTTCGCTTGACTCGAAGTCCGCGGGGAGAATTGAGAACCAGCCTTGGGGTTGCCGAGGACACATAATGGCCGTACCTGATTGAGCGCCCAGACTTCCTTCTGCAGTTCGCATATAGGTCGCGCGTGTTAGGACACGATAAATTGTTCTATTCCCTGTTAGAAATGACGAGGAAGAGGTAAACCTAATCGCATACCAATTGAAAGAGGTATTGCAGATTATGCGCGTTAAGTGAGTCGGTATGCATTGTGAGCTTATAATCCCTCTCTGTCCCTTGTTTATATGCACGTCTCGCGCACGCGGCAGACGCAGGCACCGCTTCCGGCACAACTTCTCGGAGCACGCCACTGCCTGGTCTCTGCATAACCGTTGGCGCCTACCGGCCCAATTCTTATCTCTACCTTCTGGAAACGCTGGTTGCACCTGGAAAGGGGTTTCCCCGAAAAATACAGATGACAAGCAGAATCGTCTTGTTGTCTTGACATAGTGAGCAGGTGTGAGGATGGAGTCAAAATTATATTGAGGTGTAGGGCTGATAGAAACTGGACATCGTGTCTTTAAAAATAATGCCCAGATAACGAGTGCGCAACTTTTATTTGCTCCGCTCTCCCAGCTATGCTAGTGAACATCCACTCATACTGCTTCTCTTCGTTCCTGTCAGGCTCACCTAGATATGGTCCAAAAACGTCTTCTTCCACATAAGCAAACGCGTAACCGGCATTCATTTTGCGTTCAGTCGTTAGAGGTGCCATCTGTTGTGCAGGAGGATGCTTTGTTACTCGGTGACAGTGCGAGCGCTTCCCGAGAACACATCGAACAGCCGCCCTCTAATTCAAAACCTAGAGTCGTCGACCAATACTGGATAGAGCTTTAGAACACCAAGCATGACCTTCCGTTTCGGTACGATATACAGCAATTACCTATCTGACTCCGTGCACTTTTGGCAAAATAATGGGACGCTTAGCTTCCTCCGAAAGACTGGCCTAAACCCATCGTCCACCTACGCATGACAACCAGTCGATCAGAATCTGAAACAACTCTCACATAGAGCTCCGAGTAAGGTTGTCCCTGGAGTCATTACCTCGTCCAACTGAGTCAATTTTTTGGGGGAAACATTTCACCTGTACCAAACTCATAACAGTCTTACGCCTGCCCATCAACTACAGAACCGCTGAATGGCCCACTTTACAACGAAGCATCAATTCGCCCTTTTGTGATATTAAAAGGTATTGCTTATACCGAAAAGTCGACTCGTTGCTCTTTGATGAACAGGTCCAGAACTAAGAGCTCTTGAAGTGCGAGTGAAATGATCCATGGCGTTAGCGCTAGCCGCCATAAGCATCTTCATCTCCAACAGCTCAGGTCACACTTCCGTAAGCGCTCCATTCTTGGATTCAGTTATTCCCAACTACCACAAGCCTTTGGGCCACAAACTATAGCTGACGGTTGTATCATTCAGTTTCATCTCCCGAGAGGCCAGGCCTACCGGATTCCCTTTCCCTGGTGCGTGTCTACATTGGGTGGGAAGCAAACAGGCACGTAACTTTGGCACTGTTTGCTGCAAACGTAGCTAAGCATCCTGTACCACTCTTCATGTAAAGAGGACTTACTGCAGACCTATTTCCTTCCCAATCATTTTTGCTAGTCGCAGAGCAGCGGTAGCCGCAGTTAATCCGAACCTTGGTATGGAGACGGTCTTCAGAGATGCCAGACTTGGCAGAAGCGAGTACACTTCGTCACCCTGACTTGTCAGATACAGGCCTAAAATATGGAGGTGCCCCGTAGCCCTCCTTTGAATCATCACAAAATAAGTGCGATTCAACATCCGCATCTGCATTTAGAGCGCTCAATGCATACCTTCGTGGCACTCTTATTAATTTGATCCCTTCGAACTCCTCTTCACTTCTTCTCACTTTGCTTCGGTATCCAAGCCCAGTAGTTCATCCCAACTAAACCTCTTCTGGCAAAAATCTTGAAACTATTGTTTCGTGTGTGAGATAGACCGACCACCTCAACCTCAAGAATGACAGACTGTGACAAGTTGTGCCACCAACCCTGTTCTCGTTGGCCGATCCATAATTTAAACATGGCGTTCGAAGGCGTCGAGCTCAAAATTCCAAGCTAGACCGAACGTTCTCACGGCAGGCGGCCAATGGGTATCAGCGGTTTTTATGACGCTGCTTCTTTCATCCACCGGACTGGCATCTAAAACCGCTCCTCCGCCACTCCAAACTTGGTTAACCCGAACCTGTGAAGAAAAAGCAGATCACGCAAGCCCTCTATCAACCACCATGCTATAACGGCGTTGCTGACAAAAGTTACACAGTCATCGACGCACAAATTGTTCAAAACTACTTGTGGTACCCCAATTGAGAACCGGTACCCAAAATAACGTGGTTTTCTTCTGCTGAGCAAAACTCGAACAAAACAGTGACAAGACTGCCCCAGTGGGATGCCCTAACATTCTAAATTCCTTCGGCCTGACAATATCGCCGTCAGACCCTAAGACAAACCGGAGGGTATCCTGGTCTTTTTCGGCCATCCCTACTCGTAAGAACGTATCCTCAAGCCATAACGACCTCTCCAGAATTTTGATGGTCCTTTCCCCCCCTCACAGATAGTGAGGCTCCCGGCGGATCACTGTCATCATTATCTCTCTCAAGGAACTTCCGCAGGTTATTCTCAACAACCTGCAGACCGTGTACAGCGCTAGCTCCTATTCTACCCGAACAACCATTAACCAAAGGACCTCGTATGAACCGGCCTAAAGGGGTGTGGACAGTGCAGGAACCCCCCCCCCCCTAGAATCTCTCCGCTGTTTAAAGCACAGTATTCCGAACGACGATCTAAACCAATTAAAAAGACTGACTAGGTGCAATGGCCTGTGAGTCCAGAACTAATAGAGCGATACGGGCCTCTTCGCCCGATCAGCCCCACAACCAACCAAAGGTTTCAGGTCAAGCAATTTCCCTCCACAACGCTGCACGGTTCTCCCAAAGGAAGTGTTGAAGTCAAATCTAGCCGTTTGTCCTACGAGACCTGAAACCCAAGCTAAGCCACGATGCATGGCAGTGGCACCTGCACCGGTGTCGAGCGGCGCATTAGTGCGTGAGGCCCAGTTTACACCCTCAATAATGACCGGTTTCATCCCCAGCCTAACACGGAGACCCTTGGGAAGTATTTGACATAATGCCTTGGAGACCAAAAACTTGCTCATCTCGTGCAAAAAGCGAAGATTCCGGTGACTGCTATTCTCTTTCGCACCGAGCCTCCTCATATGCTATCCGTCAGCGCAATGCACTGGAAGCAAGAAGAAACATGCTTTAAGTCGGAACAGAAACTCTCAGCAACCTGTAGGTGACTATGCTCAGAATTATCGACAGTCCGCTGGGTTGTCTGCCTCGAAACCTAGTTCAACTGGTATCGTTCATAAATACCGCACAGGTTTCGTGTTTTAAACCGCCGTCCCTGAATACATCTTAGTCTTTCGCTCACGGAGAAGGTAACTGAATCCATCGATTTACAGAAGTGCCCTAACACTAACGAGCTGACACGGAACTCACAACCCTGGTTATTTGTTTTTCTGATAGATCTCGTCGGCTCTTTTTAACCAACAAACCACCATGTACCTGGGCAAATTAATCAAAACCGTCTTTGGGGAGTGAACCGAGTTAAAGCCACCAAAATACCCTAGTTGCTTCAGAGTATCTGCGCAACTGGTCAACTTGTTAGCACACGGTAATGAGGCGAACGAAATGTACTTTTGTGTAATTCAATCCTCGCAGATCGAGCAACGCGTAGCCAATTCAAACGAATCCCAAAACCAGAACAAGATTGATTCGTAGTTTCTACGGTACTAAATTGACATTCACAAAGGGTACAAATATATACAAACTTAAAGTATGCCGCCAAATAGACTTTACAGTAAAACCCAAAGGTTCAAAGCCCCGTGGCTCAATCACGACGGTCAGAAACGGTTCAAGGCCAAATTCAAATGTCTCACACGGATGAACAAACGTGAAAAAGTGTAGTATATGAGCGAGCTTTTCAAGGTAATGTTAAATATAGCCGAATTCACAAAGCAAATAGAACACATGAAAGGAATTTCAGTATTTTTTCTTTACACTGCCGGCCAAAATCCTCCCGGAAAAACGGCTGTTCTGGGGCTTAGGATGGGGTCATGATTCTCACCCTACCTACCCATAACTTATTGTCAGTGCTTGTGGTTACTAACGTCCTGTGTTAGCTGCGCGTAAAACAGGTTTCCGCCGTAGTCATCATTCGCACTATCCATGAGGAATCAATTCAAAATCCCGATGCACAACTTGAGATCGGCATATTCATCAGGAGATCGACGCACACAGTTAGACGCACGATGAAGATGAAGGCGTTACAGAGCAAAACATTTCGCTGCACGAGCTCAGTCTACGTATCTCAAGCAGTAAACTATTACAGCCATTGATTAGACCAATTTTGTTTACAGGCAAGAGCGCAGAAGTTGAACGTGGGTGCAACGCCTAATGAGATATCGCGTAAAATTGAAAGGTCACGAACCAGTGGAATTACATAAAATAACGCACCAATTTTTTCGAAAGAAATGAAAATCGGTTTCTGATTATGAATAAGTTTCGAAAACAAGTGTACGACGGACAATATCGAAACACACATGAACACGGAAATTGACCGAATACTGGCATCTATCACAGTATTTCAAAGCTTTTCTCTGTACAGAATGTGCCAAACCATATTGTATGAAATTTAAATAAATTTTCTTCTCCAAAGGCAAGAATAGTTTCACAATGTGCTTACAGCTAATAAGCCTCACTTGAACTGTTCAAGTGAATTATTGGTAAATTTCTCCTTTCCGCCCATGTGTACGCTGGGCAGAAACTGGAACTAAGTACATTTTGAAACTGTTCAGGGCATGAAATGGAATAAAATGCTGAGTGACTCGGAGTGAGGCGATCTGCAAGCTACTTTGTCCTTTGTATGTGGTTTTGAGCTCAAATCATCAACTTTTTCCTCACTGTTTCCATCTACGAGTGGATTAACTCTCTGATGTTTTGAACACGCTCTTCATTTCTTCCGTTTTCTGTAATGTAACACAACTGTAGGATCTGTGCAGTATGCAAGGCTCAATTCGATGGTGGAACAGTTCTCTTTTAGCTTCTTTGATACCTCAAAACCCAATAGCAATACTGTCATTGTGAGCTCATTTATAGATACTGACTCCAGCTTAGTAGTTTTTGTTTTGGCGAAGGGTACTTTGTTCCGCCGCTGGCCATGCAGTTTTACCCAGATACCGCACACTGTCACTAAGTCGGCAAATTCCCAGCTGCTTTGCGTGACCTGCTGGTGTTCACCTCTCGACACGGCTTCTCAAAGATGTACTTTCTGGAGGTATTTCGAACCTCTCCGGGCAACTTCCCCTTTTCTTGATAGGCGACTTGATGGTGGTCTCTTGGGTAAAGCAATTTTGTGTTGCCGATCGCGATCCCGTCTTTGAGTTCACCATCGAAAGCACCCACTTATCTTCCTTTGAGTGAACTTTACTTTCCTGATATGGACCGTTGGATCCGACATCGAAAAGTTGATTGTGTTCTATAAAGGCACTTCCCTCAGCAATAGTTAGGCAATTTATTGATGCCGATTGTCGAAGTTAGTTCGTCAGGGGTTTGAGAAGTGTCCAGCCAAGTATCGTTCGCGTAGCGAGTGGTTCGCTTCAATTGCTTGTGCTCTGTTCAAGCACCCAATGAGCCTCTGGTACATTGCATCCAGTTAGTATGTCGACTTTAGGCTGGACCATTTTTCGAACGCAACGTCTCTGGGATAAGACCATCTCTTGGCGATCGATCTAATAGAGTCGACTGGTCTCATTGGCAAGCCGTCTATTGCAAAATCTTCCGGAACGTCTACGGTCCCTTCATCAGATAAAGACGTTAACTGCAGGGTCAGCCTCAGAATTGTTACCATGACCCTCTGCAATCGTGCCGATAGTGAGCGAGGTAGGTCCGCCGAATAGTTCACAGCTTTCTACAAGCTCGCGAGTAATCAGCGAGGTATCCGACCCCGTGTCCAAAAATGCATTGACCCCCCTCAATCCTTTAGGTGTCATGATGCTGACAGGTAAGATGCCTAGTCTCGCCGGTTTGAAATCATCATGTCCCGTTGAACAGACCATTCTGGTTTCATCCGGCTGAATAGGCTTATTGTTGAGTGGGCCGTGTAGTAACGAGTGATGGTTACCAAAGCCTCCGTCCTGGTTACATTTCACTCTAAAGCTGCATTCAGAGGCTCAAGGAGAGTTGTTCAAACACAAAACATGAACCAATAATTTTAATGCGCATTACCGATCGCGTACATTCATCCCATGAAAGGTCGGACAATCTGGTACCCATGTGGGGAGTTGCATAGCTTGCACTCAGTTGACCTCTCGGGTTCTCGACTTATCATGTGCATGTTAGCCAAAAGCTGGATTCGATTACAGTCCTTCCCCACAATTTGAGCGAATGTTGGTTCCGTTCGCAACAGCCTGCAACTTTTGCGTACGATTTGTCTAAATCGGCTGTTGGTGATACGGGATTGACAATCAATGAACTCAGCCAAATCTTTTAACGTAGGTTCCCGCTCAAGCATATTTATTTTTTAAGCTGCCTCTGCCCATCGGATCTGTAAATCAACAGGTAGACATCGGACGATGCATTCCTGTGTGTGCAACGCATTCAGGTCGGACTGGCATCCTAAGTGCTCCAGTGCTATGCTGCAATTCTGCATTTTCATCACCAAGTTTGACAGTAATTCAGCCTTGCACTCAGTCCTTTCTACCTCCAATAAAACACCATCAATCAGGCTTCTAGCCACTTTGAATGGTTGTCCAAACAAATCTTCAAGGATTCTGCGTGCTCTGAAACACCCCACTGGTGGATCAAGCACCGCGCAGCCTTCTATGGCACTTTTGGCCCTCCCTTGACAGTAATGTGACAAATACAAAAACCTTTGACCAGGATCTGCAACTTTGCACGGAACGAAATTTTCGAATTGTTTCACGAATACACAGTATTGCTCTGGGTGCCCATCGACATGGTAAAGCTCCACTCTCGGCAGGTCGAATGACAAAACCTCGGTAGTTTCAGACTGTCTCAATGGTTCTGTGCGTCGATCACATTGCCGTTTCAATGTTGACATCGTGAACTGCATGGAACTTTTGCTGGCTCGCTGAGACCGGTTCCTTGTTTAGGAGGCTCTGCTTGCTTCCTGGCTAACCAGAGCTCGTTCTCTAATTCCATCACTCTCATTCTATAGGTACTAATATCAACAAACGCATCGCGATTAGAAATATGTGACCTGGCACTGACAGAACTAACAATAATACTGGTATATTTCTCGGCCATAGTCGAGATGCACGCTGTAGCGCATGATCATGGTGTAACACGTTACTCAATAAGATGGAATATTCACAAATTCTGAATATGAAAGTCGAGAGTATCAAAGATGGAAAAACAGAGCCAGCAGCAGTTTGAATGGATCATTCTGATAATTTTTTCGCGCGGCACTTTTGAACCGGTTTCGATTCCGGCCTGGGCGCTGGTTCGCGGTGGAGATATCGAAAAGTCATTAACGCAGTGCTAAGGACGCATTACGAACGAGAATGCTGCAAGCCAAGGAAACCGGAGGCCCACCGAGGTTATGCAGATAGAGTACATTTTTGAGCAAGAGGAAAAAGGGTGGAAAATTGTAAAGAAGTATGTTCGGAAAATCAACGCATGCGAAGAGGATAGCGATTATGAAGACAATGCAAACCCTGAATGACGGATTTACCGGAGTTCAATAAACGGAATGAGTTTTGAAGCAGGGGGGCTAAACGGGAGGTCAGCTCTTTTAAACGTCTCTCCCGGGTCATCGGTTGTCCGTCATGCCGCCGTTTCCAATCCTGTCCAACAAGCGCGAATAAAGTGCGGCGAGGTAAACGCTGGGAAGGCATCCGAAAGACATGACCCAACCACTGTAGCCGATGAAGAGAATCAATAATCGGAGTGATGAACAGTCCACCCCAGAGGCTGTCCTCCCGATGTGATGTTGACATCAGGTCCGAAAAACCCACCAGAACACATTGGAAAACACAGGTTGGCGAACAAGCTCGTTTTCAGTGACTCTTAATCACGCCAATACAACACAATATTAGGAACTAGGTGCACAAGGGATAGAGTCAACAAAAAATCGTATCAGGGATCATCTTTCACACCTAGTGTGGTACAGGGTTATCCGGAAACCAGGTGTGAATGGGCTAACACGTTCTCAGCACGTAGGCTTTCGGACGTTCTTGGACCTGACGTTGGGTGGTTAGTGGGCCAGGGTAGACTGAGTACATCCACAAATTTCTTCTGAGTACATAAAGAAGGGTTGTGGACGCGATTCTCGACGGCTTCCGCTGTGGCCAAGTTGCGACTTCTCACCGAACATGAAAGCCAACCTCGGAACCTATACAGGAAATGCAATCCTTGATCCTCGTTCACCGTGTGCTCAGAAGAATTTTGTGCATGCACTCAGTCCACCCTGGCCCACTAACCACCCAACGTCAGGTCCAAGTACGTCTGAAAGCTTACGTGTCGAGAACGTGTTAGTCCATTCACACCTGGTTTCCGGATAGTCCTGTACCGTACTAGGCGTGAACGATAATCACTGACACGATTTTTGTTGCCATCATGCTCGTGTGATTGTCCGTAAACACCGGTGGTCAACCACGGTCAATCAGCGCAGATGATCGTACCAGGGGACACTCACTGACGCTTCGTAAGGCGCATTCCACCGGCTTACCGGCCATCTATCGGTTGTCAAGGTGTGACCAATCTCTAGAACGTTCTACCAACCAAGGTGGTGGAAGAGGAAACAGGGAGGCCGTTTAAGAGGAAGTTTAATCATACCCTGAAGGATTATTGGCAGAGCACCGACATCTAGCCGAGTCAATAGAGTACGATGCGATAGTGCTCAAATGGGATGACTTCCTACTTCCTTTCACCTGAAGACTGAAGTGGCTTTAGATTTCAGAACAAGGGAACACAGAAAGAAGCGGACAAAAGTTCGAACTAGGTTGGTGACTAGATCGCACTTATTCAGCAACAGGGTAGTAAACAGTTGAAACGGTCTGCCTGGTGGAATGATAAACCTGCAGACCGTCCAGTCTTTCTAAGGTGCCCCAGTTCGTAAGTGGCACGAGATACTTCCTTGTAGTGAGCGTTGGGTATGTTTACTAGATGGATGGTGTGTTCCCCCCGAGGTGTGTTTTAATCGACGTTTTCGTTCATTGCATACTGTCTCAGTGCACTTTCACGATGCATAATGTCTCTCGCAGTTGATGTGCGATGAGACTTTCCGTTTCCCTCTCCTTTTTAGCGGGTATTCGGCGAAATACACTGTGCAGTGGTGGGTGCATAACTGGTGTGCATACCATCGAAAGAATTCTTGACGCTCGATTTACCATGGCCATTACCTGTCCTGCGACATCGTCAGCATAATCCAAGTCAACACCTCCGGCACCCGGTAGAAGCTCGACCCCATTGTTTGCAACACCGGCAAAGGCTCTTTGAAGCAGGTCATTATAAAGTGGAAGAGGAACGGGGAAATAGGGCATCCTTGCCGAACTCCACTTGAGACGACAAAGGACTTGGTCAGTTGCCCATAGACCCTTACTCTTCCCGAGGTCTGACGATAGAGAGCTTTCACAATGGAAACGTACTTCTCGGGCACGCCGTCCCTCAACAGGCAAGTCCATGGGGCATTCCTGTCGACAGAGTAAAAGGCGGCCCTTATGTCCAGAAGCAACGATAGTTGGCCTTTGATGCACGTGACGGTGTTCAAGCAGGAGGCAAAGAGTTGAGATTTGGTCCGTGCAACCGCGGCCGGGACGGAACCTAGCTTGTTCTTCACGACAATGGGGTTCGCGCAATGGAGAAAGTCGGCGGAGGATAATGGACACTAGGAGTTTTGAATCAATAGAGATCAGGCTAATTCCCCGATGATTAGAACACAGTGTACGGCTACCCTTTTCAAAGATGAGCACGATCGTCGATTCCCCTCAGGATGTAGAAACTTTTTCTTCCGTTCAAACCTTTGAGAACAGGGTTGCCAATTCTCTCACCAAAACCACCTCGCCATCTTTTAAAAGCGCAGGAGGGATACCATCCGACCCGTGTGCCTCGTGGTGCTTGAGGGTTTATATTTCTTTTTGAATTTCCGCTTCTATCGGGAGACTGTCTGGAATAGATCACGTAGAAAGTGTAGGAGTTCCAGTTGCAGCCGGTGGTCAGCTAAACTGGGAGCGAAAGTGCTCCGCCCAGCGGTCTAGTCTGCGCGACAGGTTAGTGATTGGTGTCCTATCGGTGGAACGCTTGATCCTCGTGTAACAGCCGGTCGTGGAAAACCCCCCTTTTTCCCTCGCGATTCAGTGTTTTTTCCCAACATCACTCATTTCCATACACTATTGGCTTGTCTTTACGAACTGGTTGTTTTTCTGGACCAATTGTTGTTTGTTCGTGCCCAGAGCGCTATTTTGGCACATCCTTGCTCAGGACCTGCGTGACGCACGTGCTGTCTGCTCACACGCTGCCATTCGGTTTCTCGTTGTTGAGTCTTTGTGATCGTATTATTGAGGTTTGTATATTGTTTATGTCATTGTTTATTTTAATAATCTAGTATCGTAGAATTATCACGGATAATCGCCTTCTGATTTCGGGATCCGTTGCGAATTTGGCTACGCATTGCTCAAACGTTCGTAACAATACTCAATAGATCTATTTGGAACGAGGAAAATTCACGCAAAATGCCAAGGAAAGGATCAAAGGCAGTCGAACCCGGACAGGAAGTAATACGGCAAGTCTCTGGGGAGGTTTTGGGTACTTATGATTCTTTAGTTAATGCTAGATCGCCTAGTCCTGTCAGTGCTAGCTCATGTGTTATTGAAAGCAATATTGATCGTAAGGACGTTGATTTATATAAGCTGAGAATAATAGAACTAGAGCAACAGCTACTTTCGGCTAGACTACAGGCGCATGAAGCAGAGAAGTGTACACAGAAACAGCGAGAGTATAGGACCAGTGACTTCGACACTTCCGATAGGTTAGAGTGCAATAAGGTAGGGAACCCCACGCAGGTCGCCGACTACAAACCACCATCGATCGATCTGCCTAGAGTGGAGTTAACGGTTTTCGACGGGCGAGCTGAGCAATATTGCAAGTTTGTCAAACAGTTCGAGACGTTCGTTGAAAACAAGGTAACCGACTTTGGGCAAAGGCTTCTTTACCTTACTCACTACTGCCGAGGCCGAGCGCGAGAAGCTATCGACGGATGCACCATGCTCGATCCAGAACAAGGCTACACTAGGGCAAGAAAGATTCTGAGGGACTTGTTTGGCCAACCTTTCAAAGTAGCCCGTAACCTAATAGAGGGCGTGATGGCAGAGGCAAAGAAAACCAAGGGCGACGTCTACACCATGGCCGACCTGGTGATCAAGATGCAGAACTGCTCAATAGCCCTCGACCATTTAGGTTACAGAGCTGACCTAGACGCCATGCACACTTTGGAAGGCATAGTCCGTCACCTCTCTCCCGAACTACAGGGTCGGTGGGCGGAAGAAGCTGAACGGATAAGCCGAGGCGACAGAGAAGCCAACTTCGAAGACCTGACTGAATACTTAGACAGGCAAACGAAGATAGCTGACAGCAGATTCGGCCGACTCATCCGGGACAGCAACCGAGCAAACAAGCCCGGTACTAGCCAAGTCCAAACCCCTGTACGGGAACATCCAAAGTACCAGCCTTGGACCAACACACACGTCATTTCACGAGATGCTACGGCGAAACCAAATTGCAGATCCTGTGGTACTAGCCATGGCCTACCAGAATGCCCCAAGTTCGGCAATGCCACAATAGACGAACGGTGGGGAATGGCGAGGATGGCAGGAGCATGTTTCATCTGTCTCAACACCACGCACCGGGCAGCAGCCTGTAGAACAAGGAATCGATGTGGTTACGAGGGCTGCACGGGCAGACACCATCGGCTGCTGCATCAGGCGAGAATAACCATATCCGAGGCGAGTGCCAAGCCCAGCGTGATCTGTTCAACTTCACAATCTGCCAGTAAACCGGTACGTTTAGGCGTAGTGGCCGTGGGAGTAGTGACTCCGACTGGGATAGTCAAGGCGTTGGCTTTCGTTGATAGTGGATCCGACACCACTTTAGTGAAAGAGCGGTTTGCCGACAAACACCAACTGGCTAAAGGTGCGACGTCTTTAGCAGTGAGCACGGTGGGCGGAACACAGGTAATGACTGCCGGTAGATTAAGGCTGCAACTCATCTCTCTAGACACTAACGAGGAAATTGAACCAACGGAGGCATTCACGTTAGCGGATCTTCCCATGCGAGCACCAAGGTCGGTGAACTCAATCTTGACAAGGTGGCCCCACCTGCAGGATGTAACCGTTGTAGACTGGGAAGATGATTAAATGGATCTCCTCATCGGATGCGACGTGCCAGAGGCGCATTGGGTGCTTGACCAAAGAGTGGGCGACCGCCAGGCACCTTATGCCAAACGCACGGCTCTGGGATGGATGTTATACGGTCCAGTAGGGGTACGCGGTTCCGTGAATTACTTATCCGCCGAAACGGACCGCATAGAGTATCATCTGCAACGGCTGTATGAAAAGGAGTTCCATGACATTGGAGACGAAAGACCGACGTTGTCTCAAGAGGATCACTTCGCTCTACAAACGGTGCGGCAAGGCTCTAGAGGCCTCAAAAAACAGTTCGAGGTTCCCCTCCCATGGCGCACACCGGTCGACCCGTGGACTGACAACAGAAATTATGTTCTCCAACGATTACTACGACTAAAAGAACGCTTCATTCGAGACCAGAATCTGTGGGAACGATACGCGGATTTGATGAAGCGAAACGAGGCCCTCGGCTACGTTGAAAAGGTGCCTGTTAACACCGACAGCAAAAGGGGTATCTGGTATCTGCCTCACCATCCGGTTATCAACCCCAAGAAACCCAATAAACTGCGGGTGGTTTTCGACTGTGCGGCCAAGTTCCAGGGCAAGTCGTTAAACGATCGCCTACTACAGGGGCCTGACTGGACCACACCACTGATCGATGTTCTGTGCGGTTTCAGAGTGGGTAAAGTGGCTTTGTCTGCTGACATTAGGGAAATGTTCCATCAGGTGAAGATTCCGGTAGGAGAACGAGATGCTTTGCGTTTCCTGTGGTGGGAAGGGAGCGACCGGGACAACGCAGTGGTGAATTATAGGATGACCGTCCACCCCTTCGGAGCCATATCGTCACCATTTTGTGCAAACTACGCCCTCCGAGAATCAGCGAACAAACATGGCGATCTAGTACATCGGACGGTGGTAGAAAGCGTCAGTATGAACTTCTACGTCGACGACTACATTGGGTCATTCGATGATGTGAAATCAGCTCTAGAGCAGTTCAGGGGTCTGACGAAATTGCTGGAAGAGGGTGGCATCCATCTAACTAAATGGATGTCGAACGCTTCAGAAGTGCTGAAGGCCATCCCGTATCACGAAAAGGCCGAAAGGGTAAGAGATTTGGACGGCTCTCCACTTCCCATCGAGCGCACTTTAGGGATACAATGGGACGCGGAAACGGACGATTTTGTTTTCGAACTGAACGTTCCCGAGCTGCCAATAACCCGTCGTGGCATACTATCTGCCGTCTCGAGTTTGTTCGACCCGCTCGGTTTCGTCTCACCGTGGCTGCTACCCGGAAAGATCTTGCTGCAGCGGCTGTGCCGTAAGAAAGTTGATTGGGACCAGGCACTGGACCAAGGGGACCGGCTGGACTGGGAAGAATTTCTAAACACCTTGAAGAAATTAGGGGACATAAGAATCCCACGATGTTTGACCCCTGGCCATACGACACGGACTGGAGAACTACATGCCTTTTCCGATGCATCCGAAGTCGGTTATGGAGCTGTGGTGTACGGACGATGGTGCGCAGGAGATGGACAATATACCACGAGGATCCTGTTCGCCAAAGCCCGCGTTGCCCCACTGAAGTCGGTCTCAATCCCACGCCTTGAACTCAGCGCAGCCGTGTTGGCAGTCAGGGTGGTGCAAGCTGTGAAGAGATGTTTCGATCTCTACATTTGGTCGGTGAGCTTCTGGACGGATTCAACGATAGTACTTTACTACATTAACAACGTACGGAGCCGGTTTAGTACTTTCGTTGCTAACCGGCTCACGATTATCCACGATGAATCAGCCACGCACCAGTGGAGTCATGTCAGGTCTGGCGATAATCCGGCCGACCTGTGCTCCCGAGGTACGAACAACTTCAGGCAACTGGACACGTGGACGAGAGGGCCAAACTTCCTGCAATTGCCCAAACAGGACTGGCCCGTGTTCGAATTAAAACTCCCTACGGAATTGGAACTGGAGATCAAAGGCGTAGTGATAGCAACCAACGTCGTCGAAGCGTCGTCCATTCTATCGCGACTGGTCAGGTTTTCTTCCTGGATGAAGACGCTTCGTTCGCTAGTTTGGTTAACCAGGTTCAAGAGAAATTTACTAGTCATGAAAGGGCTACGGCCCTCAGGTCGGATACCGGTCGGCCCGATAGGTCCCGATGAGCTACAAGCGGCAGAGTACGATATTTTCAGAATGATACAACGCGAGGCTTTCGCCCAAGAACTCAAGAGGGCGGAAGAAGTGGGGCCGACCAATGAAGACATGCCATCTCCAAGAGGCGAGCTGAAGCGTTTAAACCCCAAACTCATCAACGGACTGCTGCGGGTGGATGGTAGGCTGACCAACGCCCACCTGAACTTCGACACAAAGTATCCTATACTGCTGCCGACGAGACAACCTGTAGTAGAGCTAATGATTCAACACGTCCACGCCATGGAGGGACATGCCGGGGAAAGTCACGTGACGAGCGTCATCCGAAAGCGTCTTTGGTTGTTGAGAGGACGAGAGACTGTAAAACGCGTAATCCGACGGTGTGTGCAATGCAGGAGACGCAATGCCACAGCAGGCAAACAACTCATGGCCCCACTACCAGAATGCAGGGTGACTACGGGCTGGTGGCCGTTCAGTGACACCGGGTTGGACTATTTCGGGCCCTTGTGGATCAAGTGCGGGAAAAGATAAGAAAAGCGATACGGATGTATCATGACGTGCATGAAATCACGTGCGGTACACCTAGAAGTCGCACATTCGATGACGACCGATTCGTTTCTACGGGCCTTGCAAAGATTTATCAACCGAAGAGGCGTACCGGCCGATATATACTCAGATAATGGATCGAACTTTGTGGGCGCTCAACGGGAATTGCAGCGTTGGCACAAGAACATAAACAGGGACGAACTGCAGAATCGAACCGTGGCCTACGGCATACGATGGAATTTCAACCCCCCACAGGCCAGTCACCGAGGCGGCATATGGGAACGCATGATCCGGTCCGCCAGACGGATATTGCTGTCAATCATGGAGCAGCAGCCGCCCGACGACGAGACGCTGAACACCGTCATGACTGAGGTGGAGCGAATCCTGAACAACCGCCCCCTGGTTCCAGTATTGAACGGCGACCCCACCCACCTGGCGCTCACCCCGAACGACTTATTGACGTTAAGGTCGAACGAGGGTTTCCAAGGGCCGGTAAACCTTCGTGGGAGCTACCTCCACGGGTGGAAGCAAGCGAACTATCTGGCCAAGGTCTTCTGGAGGCGATGGCTACGGGAGTACCTACCGGCTTTGCAGACTCGACAGAAGTTGCTGACCAAAACAAGACCATTCAAAGTTGGGGACGTGGTTATGATCGCCGACGAACGCGCACATTTCAGCGCTTGGTCTTTGGGAGTAGTTACGGAAACCATCAAAAGCACTGACGAAATGATAAGAACGGTGAAGGTGAAGACAGCTAACGGAGTGCTCATTCGTGACATACGCAGTGTTAACCTACTCGAGAGCGAAGACGGAGGAGCTGATAACCCTGAGGCCTAGTAAACCTTTTTCACACCAGTAATCGAGGCGAATAAAGAAACACCATATATACCACACAATCTCCGTCAAACACATTAAGGTGCTCGCGGTCCTTTCGTTGACATTACAGAAGGTTCTTTCCGATATGTGGTGATGAATGCGATCCCATTGTACATCCCGATACATACACGCAGGCACGACGCACTCTACATCCCGTAAACCCATCATACATGTGACAGTGTTCTTTGTTTGCCTTTTGTTGACGCTACCGAATGCTCCTTGCATATGTGGAAGTAGCGGAGCTCAGGTCACACATACATGCTACATTTACTCGTTTTCTTTCCGCGCGGTCTTTTGTTGACATTGCAGAAAGTCCTCCTTTGATGTGCAGTCATACCTGTGATTTCATTGTAACCCCGGCACACACACACACACACGCACACACACACACGCACACACACACACGCACACACACACACACACTCAAGCACGTACATCCAGGACCGGACGGCCCCTTACGAGGACAACGTCTATGTGACCATTCACGCCCGCCATCGGTCATTTGGTCTTGTGGAAGATGTAGACTAGCCTCACGTCTATGTATCCAGTGGATTAGGTGCGACCAGTAGTAGAACGTTGACGACGAGCATTAGACGCGCGCACTGACAGCAGGGCCTAGGCAGGTAGAAAGAATCAGTACCTTTATACCGAACCTTTGACTTTGCTAAGGATCCAGGAGGATTTTGGTGGGCGGTGTAACAGCCGGTCGTGGAAAATCCCCCTTTTTCCCTCGCGATTCAGTGTTTTTTCCCAACATCACTCATTTCCATACACTATTGACTTGTCTTTACGAACTGGTTGTTTTTCTGGACCAATTGTTGTTTGTTCGCGCCCAGAGCGCTATTTTGGCACATCCTTGCTCAGGACCTGCGTGACGCACGTGCTGTCTGCTCACACGCTGCCATTCGGTTTCTCGTTGTTGAGTCTTTGTGATCGTATTATTGAGGTTTGTATATTGTTTATGTCATTGTTTATTTTAATAATCTAGTATCGTAGAATTATCACAGATAATCGCCTTCTGATTTCGGGATCCGTTGCGAATTTGGCTACGCATTGCTCAAACGTTCGTAACACCTCGTTCACCATGTGCTCAGAAGAAATTTGTGCATGCACTCAGTCCACCCTGGCCCACTAGCCACCCAACGTCAGGTCCAAGAACGTCTGAAAGCTTACATGCCGAGAACGTGTTAGTCCATTCACACCTGGTTCCCGGATAGTCCTGTACCGTACTAGGCGTGAACGATGATCACTGACACGATTTTTGTTGCCATCATGCTCGTGTGATTGTCCGTAAGCACCGGTGGTCAACCACGGTCAGTCAGCGCAGATTTTCTGGAACTGGCCAGGTTTACCATCCATAAAGTAGCACCGAGCGAACTGAGGTGTTATAGACTTTACCCCTTAGGGAAAGCCTGATGACTTGACGATGCCACAGTTGCCTCAGGTCGGCAAAAGCCGAATAGACCTTAGAGGCGCGCAGGGAGATCTCGTTTTCGATACCTCTGCTAGTGGAAGTACAACTTCCCAGGCACGCAAAGCTGCTGACAGTTTCCAAACGCTCCTCACAAAGATTGAGTGTCAGTACTGGAGAAGCACTTTGTATTTGGATGGAGCGAAATGCATGCCATACTCGATGAAGGGCACATGGGTGAGACGTATGAGCAAAAAATCCGTGATCTGAATATTTGCTCTTTAGAAAGCAAGAGACTTCGAGGGGATCTTATGGAAACGTTCACGGTAATGAAGGACACCAGCGGTGCGGTCGTCTCCCTCGGTGAGTGTATCTGTTTTTGAAATTTTTAGAACACGCAGTTCGTCTCCATCCATTTAATGTTATCTTTATCTGTGCTGACTGGATCCTGAATAATATCAATGCCCCTCACCATTGATATAACCTCTTGCTCAGATGAGGCTACTTTCCCCATGAGGCAGTGCGATTCCCCCTCCGTGGCTAATGCCTCACTCCTCAATCCGGACGAAACGGTCCTTCATAATGCGCTGGAAACGAATGCACTGAAATGTGCAGTCCAAAGTCAGGCTGCAGAGATAGCCGGGCTAAGGGCCACCGTCCGAACCCTTAAGGATGAGCTGACCAGCCTGAGGAGTTTGGTAATAAAATCCCTCCCGGTGTCCCAGGCAGCCGATCAGGTGTGTAGAGTTTCTGAGCAGCAAATTCTTGACGCCGCAAAGATTTTACGAGATACCGAGAATTGCTCCAAGCGAGTCATCCTTTGGGGCCGCTTCCTCAGTTCAGATCACCCTCATGACACCTACGCCCAGGTGTTTAATCGCCTTAAGCTCCCTTTCCCACTTAAAGGTCGGTTAACTTGGTTGGTAAACAAACGCACCAACCGGGTTCACGGTATTCTCATTGTAATGGGTTCCACAGATGCAGCCAAATGAATTGTTTCCTTGGCCGCAAAGCTCAAGGAGGAAATTAAAGGGCTCAAGGGCGTATCCATTGATAAGCCACTTCGTCTGAGGCTCCGCGGTGAGAAGGCTAAGCCAAAAATTCCTCAAAAAGCCGATCCTAAGCTCAGAGTGCTTCCAGTTGTCCAGGTAACTCGCCTTGAGGACCGAGCTGCATGCCCACCATCCCCCGCTTCCCTACTGACACCATTTCCCGTCGCCGAAAGTACTCCCGGTAGTAGGCCTAGTACCACTAAACATCGGTCGCCTACGAAAAGCATCCCAGGCCCCGTCATAGCCAACAAGACTGTTTCAACGGACGAGACTCGCTCATCCTTGAGCCCAGACATGAACCTGCAACCTGTTTCTACTGAAATAAGCAGTGAGGAGGTTAAAGCACCAGATATTATATCTGGTACTGTCATGAAAAATAAGCTCACCAACAAGAGAACTCAGAATAGGGCATCAAGCAGTGAGCAGAAGGGCAAACCACAAAAAGCAGCCCACCCTTTTCGGAGACCGAAGGGTGTAGACCGTCCACCTGGACTGATACCCCCCAGGTTACTAGACATCAAAACCTACCGGTCCCCCCAGCAGTCTGCTTACCCTCTAGCCCCCCCCCCCAATATCTTCAGCCCCCGACTCTCCCAGGACCTCCTTTCCATCCTCAAATCCCCCTCTTTCCCCCTCCTCAAACCCAAAACCAGCTGCCTCTCGCGATTCTGCAAAAACTCCTGAGCATGTGCTCAAGTGTTTTTACAGCAATTGTCTGAGTGTAATGAATAAGATCCCGGAGCTTCGGCAGCTTGCGGTGGAAAAGGAGCCTCAGATCATAGCCCTCAAAGAAACCTGGCTCACCCCTGACATACTTGATGCCGAAATATCCATTCCGGGATACTTCACAGTAAGGCGGGACTCCAGTAGAGGTCGTGCCGGCGGGGTCATCATAGACTACGATAATTCGATCCCTCCTCCCACCTTACTGACAACCCCAACCTTTTCATGTATTGATTGTTTGTGGGCCGTGTTTAACCTCTCTAGGACAGATACCCTATTGCTTGGTGTTGTCTACCGTCCTCCCGCATGCAATTCAACTGACAGCCTTGGTCTCATAGACTTATTAGGCTCCCTGAAAAGCTATACAGACTTCACCCATCTGTTAGTCACTGGTGACTTCAACTCTCCCAGTACAAACTGGCGAAGAGCTGATGCCCCGGATATCACTTTCGGTAAACCCCTCCTTGATCTCGTACTGAAAAACTCATGGGTGCAGAACGTAAAAGATCCGACCAGATATCGCACAGGCCGAGCCCCGTCCCTAATAGACCTGGTATTCAACAAAGACCGGTTCCTAATAGATGTGGTGCATTAATTGCCGCCCCTCGGGAAAAGTGGTCACATTCTCATTGGATTCGATTATATCGTGAAATGGCCTCCTCTTCCGTCAGAAACTAAAATTTTGAGATCCTTCAAAAGGACCAACTTTGACCAAGTCTGTGCATTTTTTCGCTCCCAGCTAAATTTAACTAACCCAGGTAACTCTGCGGATGAAATGGCAGAGAATCTCAGAAAGTTAATCTGCATAGGGTTCGAGGCTTTGAGCCCAATTGTCCCGGTTCTTGAGGAAATCTTTGATCTTCTGTCGGATTCACCGAGCTGAAACGAGAGTAAAAGGAAGCAGAGGGGGGGGGTTGGCAGCGAAAACAAGATACACATAACCTCATGCAGCGTCACACTGTGGACAGTGCCTTAAGCTGAGTGGGGGTGCGGCATTCATGAACATATATGCGATAAAAGATATCTATTTTGTTAGTTTTTTTTTGACAAAGGGAATTATTGGGAGAGACCCAGGTAGAGGTCTAGCTTTTTTCTTGAAGATAGTTTTGTTCTGCAAGAGAACAATATCTTCTGGAAGTGCATTCCACTTAGTAATAACCCTATAGCTAAAAAAGGTAATTCTTAGTGAAGTGCGTGGCCTCGGTTTGAAAACCTTTCTGCTGTGACCACGGAGAGAGGAGGCTGGACAGACGGAGAAGAAGCAATCGCTTTGACCTGTTTCAAAAAGGTGGAACATCAAAAACAGATCACCTCTTACGCGTCTTACGTCAAGGGGATAGAGGTTGAGGAGTGAGAGGCGGACGGGATAAGGTAGATGGGATAGACCACTTACTGTCTTGGTGGAGGCCCGCTGAACTCTTTCTAGGATCTCACGGTCTCGGACAAGACCAGAGTGCACTATCTGACTACCGTGCTCCAGCAGAGGTCGGATATACGTGCCGAAAATTATGGGGAAATCATCCTTAAATATGCGCGGGAAGGACCTTCGAATCATGTTTAGGACTCGAAAGGCAGACTTGCTCGCAAGTTCGTGATGATGAGAGAAGGATAAGTTACAATCTAACCAGAAACCGAGCACCTTGTGTCGGTCAACCCTAGGCAGTGTGGTTGCTCCATTAATGGAAAACGTGTGACCAGTCTCTCTGCCGAAAGACATGCTCATGCATTTGTCATCATTAACTGGGAGGTTCCAATCCTCGGACCAGCGTTTTGTTTCATAAACTGCAATTTGCAGGTCTTCAACGCTTGAACTCCAGAGGGTTACATCATCTGCGTACATTGCAATGTTCGCAGGAAGGGCTTTCGGTAGATCGTTTATATAGATCAGGAAAAGAAGAGGACCTAAGACCGACCCTTGGGGGACCCCAGTTGTTACTGGGGAGGGTTGAGACAAAACATTCCCGACTTTAACCACAAAGGTGCGGTCGGTAAGGAAGCTACGTAGGATGGCCAACATGGAGCCTGTGATCCCGTATGTCTGCAGCTTATAAAGAAGAGGGGCATGTGGGACCTTATCGAAGGCCTTAGCAAAATCGATGAATACAGCGTGTGAGAGCTGGCCATCATCATAGCCTTTCGTTAAACTATCCATGACAGTAAGTATATTGGTGGTGCATGATCTGCCAGGAAGAAACCCATGTTGGGACGGGGAGAGGATCTTATTTCTATGAAGATGGGAAAGAATCTCACTCTTAAGAATTCCCTCAAAAATTTTGCTGGGGATGCTAGTGAGGCTTATGGGTCTGTAACTAGAAGCTAGGTGTCTACTACCCTTCTTATAGATGGGTGCGATCACTGCTTTTTTCCAGTTACGGGGGAAAACTCCATCGTCAACACATCGTTGAAAAAGGCGAAGCATAAGGAGTAGCTATTGTATCCGCGGCTTCCTTGAGAATACGGGGGTGGATTAGGTCAGGACCCATAGAGCAATATTGGTTGAGCCGTCGGAAACCTTGAGCGACTGCACCAAGGGGAAAAGTGACGCGGTTGAGGGTAGTGGTCAGAGATAACGGGTGCATGGTAGGGTGGGATGATATGGGAATGGAGCTAAAAATTGTACGGAAGTAGGAGCTGAATGCCTCGGCTACTTGGCTAAGGGAAGAGATTGGAGATCCGGCACTATCTTTGAGAGCTAATGGCGTCGGAGCTGTGCCCCTTAGACGGCGCATGTACTGAAAGAAAAATGCCTTATTGGTCCATGCTCGATCAAGTACAGATCGTTGGACTGCATTCTGATAGGACCTAATCTTGTCTTTGCATATGTTCCTTATGATCCTGAAGTCTTCTGCATCACGGGCAAGGCCTGTGGCTTTATACCTAGCAAAGAGGCGTGCGCGTTCGTCTAGAATGCGCCTAATGGGGCGAGGGAGGGGTCGCTTAGCGGTCTGTGGGCGACGAATTCTGGGGACAAAATGCCTATCAGCTAAGGAGATTAACTCTCTGAGATTCTCTGCCATTTCATCCGCAGGGTTACCTGGGTTAGTTAAATTTAGCTGGGAGCGAAAAAATGCACAGACTTGGTCAAAGTTGGTCCTTTTGAAGGATCTCAAAATTTTAGTTTCTGACGGAAGAGGAGGCCATTTCACGATATAATCGAATCCAATGAGAATGTGATCACTTTTGCCGAAGGGCGGCAATGAAGTTGATAAAAGCCCGATCTATGTTGATGGCTAGATCGCACTTTTTCAGCAACAGGGTTGTGAACAGTTGGAACGGTCTGCCTGGTGAAATGGTAGATCTGCAGACAGTCCAATCCTTCAAATGTGCCCTTGATCGCAAGTAGTGCGAGATACTTCCTTGTAGTGAGCTTTGAGAATATCAACTAGATGGATGACGGGTAGCACTGTGGTCCTTCTGGAGTATGTTTGAGCAGACTTTTTCTCTCATTGCATACTGTCTCAATGAACGCTGACGATGCATAATGTCTCTCGCAGTTGATGTGCGATGAGGTTTTCGTTTCCCTCTCATTTTTAGCGGGGATTCGACGAAGTACACTGTGCAGTGGTGGGTGCATAACTGGTGTGCATACTATCGAAGGAATTCTGGACGCTCGATTGGCCGTGGCCATTACCTGTCCTGTGCAGACTGAACTGAACTTCTGGCCTTCGGCCGGATGGACTGCGCTACGCCGGCAAGTCTTTCGGCGTGGTACTTGGGACTGTATTTCCAGTGGTTGTATCAATCTTTGGACTATAATTTG
Organism: Fasciola hepatica; assembly: GCA_948099385.1. Classification (NCBI taxonomy): domain Eukaryota; kingdom Metazoa; phylum Platyhelminthes; class Trematoda; order Plagiorchiida; family Fasciolidae; genus Fasciola; species Fasciola hepatica. Next base: position 14,486,468 of record CANUEZ040000182.1, read on the forward strand.
ACCATAATGCCTTCAAAAGAGTCAAAAATGTTTCATCCATATGCCTAGTTTGTTCAGAGGCTGTTCTCTGTTGCGACAGGTCTCTTCAATGTGATGGGTGTGATGGTTGGGCCCATCTTGAATGTTCCGAGATAAACGGATATCTTTACGAAGCCCTGGACAAATCACGTGTGAAGTTTCCCAAAGTGCTGTGCATCAAATGCACTGGGCTGTCAATACCTGTGGGGCCGGCAAAGCAGTCAGTAAAGATGGCGCTTCCTGTCACAGATACGGCAGCGTCATCATTTTCATCATCATCATCATCATCATCATCATCACCATCATCATCATCATCATCGGCAGCTGCATCAATCAGATCATCATCATCAATAACAGCAGAGCCATTATCATCATCGTCTTCTTCACCAATGTCATCACTGTCATCGTCATCATCTCCGTCGGAGGGGAAAGTTTCCACCGAGGTATCTGACTGCTACATATGCGGAGGCGGCATCGATATCTGTCACTGAGTCAACCGAGACAAAACGCCAGAAACAACTATCTAGGCCTGCCCATCACAATGCGGACCCAGTTGACACTGATGTGGCCCAGCAAACACAGGACAGTGTCAAAGGTACAATACCCAGCCAACGGAGCACCACCGTGGAGGAAAGTAAACGGGACTGGATAACAACAGCAGATCGTCCACGAAAAGCGCCACCGTCGAAGGAGCAGTGTTCCCTAATAGGGAACTTTCTCGAGGCAAAGAAAACCACGGTACAGGCACGTCTGGACTGTGATGACGCGAGTCTCCGAAGTATACTAACAATACTGTTTGTCCCCGAAGAGGAGAAGACTGTGGAGAACTTACGGGTCAAATCAGCCTTCTGAATTGACATAGCTAGTGACGCTGAACGCCCCCTTCCGCTGAGAGTAGCGCTAGGCTCTGAGGAAGCCGCGACTTCTCTGTTACGAAGATCCTTCCGGCTAAAGGGCGAACAAGTGCGGGTTACACCGAGATCTAGACCCTTTGAATCGTGATAAATATAGAAACGCATTGATTGAACGGCGTGAACATATAAACAAGGAGAAACAGACTTGATTATCCATGGTTTTCGGGTGCAGAAACTGCGCCCTCACTTCCAATGGAGGCCGCTGACGCTAGTGTCCTTGGCATTCCCGCCAAGCTAGGACGCCGTGAACAAGCGGAATTGGTAGGAGACCGAGACAGCGCCGTCATCCTGTCTAACGTCCGTGGTCTGCTGAACAAGAGAGATGATCTGGAACACTTGCTGCAGTTCAACTCACCTACTATGATAGCATTGACGGAGATGTGGCTGAGTAACAATGTCCTAGACTCTGAGGTGTCCCCCCCTGGCTACACCCTACTCCAAGTCGATAGGAACTCTATCCGGTCGGGTGGTGGCGTAGGATTGTTTGTCCGACCAGACATTCCAACAGCGCAGGTAGAGGCATTCGCTGACCCACAGGGATTTGGTGCCGCGTCAAACTTACCACCGGGGCTTTAAGACAGTTGGAGTTATCTATCGGACATCTGCGGCCACCCCTCCAGATATTATGAATTTATTGAGGAGATGGGCGAGCGACGGCCACTGCCTCATCCTGGGCGAATTCAATGCCTCGCATATTGATTGGAAATCAGGCAGGACAGCGGCCGAGGCAGATCCTTTCGAGAGTTGCTGACAACGGTCCAAGAACTGGCCTTACACCAACATGTTCAGGAATGAACTTGGGGGCAATCCAATCACGGTTCCATCCTAGATCTGGTGATTTCTTCCAGGAGCTCAGACGTCGATCAGGTCGAACATCTCCCTCCACTTGGCAGCAGTGACCACATGGTGCTAGAAATTCACGGGCGCAGTGGTTCTTGTCCATCCCCTAGACTACACATTAGACATAGCTTTTGGTGCACACCATTCGAGGATGTCAGGGGAGTGGCTTTAGACGTCAACTCGTTTTCCACGGATTCATAAGTCAACTGCGATGTGAACGAAGCCTGGGCGTTTATTCGTGATGGTATCTTGTACCTTATAAATGCCTGCTTCCCCCCAGCCGACGTAGATCCCGAGTGAGGGGTCCACCGTGGTTTGACCTGGAGCTTAAACGACGAAAGCGGGCCTGGCAGCTGTTCCGATCTACAGGTGGGGGTTAGGACCTCTATCGCAGGATTCGTAACCAGTGTACCGAACAAAAACGGACAAAGCGGATGACGTTCGAGGAGGCCCTTGCGGTTGATGTAGTGCGAGCACCTAAGCGTCTGTTTGCATACCTAAAGCGCCGCACCAGAGTGAAGGTAGGTATCCCGGCACCGATGGGAAACGATGAAATAGTTACAACAGATGATGGAAAGGCGGAGACATTAGCCAAGCATCATCTGTCAGTGTACTCTTTAGAGGAAGACGCTCCAACCCCGATAGTGAATGGCTCGCCGCTGTTTATTATTTATGGTTTTGAGGAACCAGTAATGAAAAACATGCTCAAAGCCATCTAAACCCATAAGTCACCGGGACCGGACAATGTGCATCCGTTGGTGTTAAAGGAGTTGGCTGACCAACTACACTACTGACTCGGTTGTTCAATTTATCATTGGCCTCTGGCAGTCTACCTCGGGAGTGGAAAAAAACAGTGGTTGATCCGCTGTACAAGGGTAAAGCAAAATCCACCTCTGCCAACTTCCGCCTAGTTAACCTCACTTTCGTAGCTGGAAAGGTCATGGGAAGGCTGGTGGCGGCTCGCATACGTGAACATCTGGAGCGCTATCAACTGCTATGCGCAGAGCAGCACGGTATTCGGAGAAACAGATCATGTCTGTCAAACCTGTTGACTGCTGGTAGAAGCTGGTCCAACGCCAAGGCTGAGGGATATGTGACGGATGTCATCTTTGTGGACTTTAGTAAGGCGTTTGATAGAGTTCCTCACGATAGGTTGTTGCTGAAACTCCGGGCCATCGGGATTTAAGGGCCCATGCTTCACTGGATTGAAGATTTCTCGGTCGAGAAAACCTTTTCCGTGACAGTTGCACAGTCCCAGTCCGCGTGGTATCCAGTCGGCAGTGGCAGGCCGTAAGGCTCCGTGTTGTTTCTAGTGTTTGTGAACGACCTACCACAGACCCTTCGATCCCGATGTCTTATATGTGCCGACGATCTAAAGATCTGGCGCACCATTCGATCGGCAGAGGATCTTGAAGCTCAAGTCAATTGGTCGACCACCTGGGTTTTACCCATAAATGTGGACAAATGTGCAAGCTTGAGGATTGGTAGCCCCAGTAATACTTCCGGCTACTGCCTTGAGAGTATCGTGCTCCGGAACACACAGGAGGAAAAGGATCTCGGAGTTGTTGTCACCAGAGGTCTGAAGACAAGAACACACTGAGAGAGCCTGCGCCTAGCGTGGAGGATGCTTGGTCCAGTTCGCCGTTCATTTGGACCTCTACCCTTAGACGCCGTCCGATTTCTGTATACCTCGCATGTACGTCCTCGCTTGGAATATGGCGGTCCGGCTGTTTACCCCTGCACGGCGGTGGAGGTAGCCAAACTGGAACGAGTACAACGTGCTGTCACACGCCTCGTGGCCGGACTACGTGGGTTCGGCTATGAGAAACGCCCGCAAGTCACCGGGTTGTTCCCGATTGCCTATAGACGTCTTCGAGGCGACCTCATTTGTGCCAGGCGAATAATCCGTGGTGAGTCGGGCCGGAACCTGCAGTCGGAATTCCCGCTCACGAATAATAATCGTACCAGAGGACACTCACTGACGCTTCGTAAGGCGCATTCCACCGGCTTACCGGCCATCTATCGGTTGTCAATGTGTGACCAATCTCTAGAACGTTCTACCAACCAAGGTGGTGGAAGAGGAAACAGGGAGGCCGTTTAAGAGGAAGTTTAATCATACCCTGAAGGATTATTGGCAGAGCACCGACATCTAGCCGAGTCAATAGAGTACGATGCGATAGTGCTCAAATGGGATGACTTCCTACTTCCTTTCACCTGAAGACTGAAGTGGCTTTAGATTTCAGAACAAGGGAACACAGAAAGAAGCGGACAAAAGTTCGAACTAGGTTGGTGACTAGATCGCACTTATTCAGCAACAGGGTAGTAAACAGTTGAAACGGTCTGCCTGGTGGAATGATAAACCTGCAGACCGTCCAGTCTTTCTAAGGTGCCCCAGTTCGTAAGTGGCACGAGATACTTCCTTGTAGTGAGCGTTGGGTATGTTTACTAGATGGATGGTGTGTTCCCCCCGAGGTGTGTTTTAATCGACGTTTTCGTTCATTGCATACTGTCTCAGTGCACTTTCACGATGCATAATGTCTCTCACAGTTGATGTGCGATGAGATTTTCCGTTTCCCTCTCCTTTTTAGCGGGTATTCGGCGAAATACACTGTGCAGTGGTGGGTGCATAACTGGTGTGCATACCATCGAAAGAATTCTTGACGCTCGATTTACCATGGCCATTACCTGTCCTGCGACATCGTCAGCATAATCCAAGTCAACACCTCCGGCACCCGGTAGAAGCTCGACCCCATTGTTTGCAACACCGGCAAAGGCTCTTTGAAGCAGGTCATTATAAAGTGGAAGAGGAACGGGGAAATAGGGCATCCTTGCCGAACTCCACTTGAGACGACAAAGGACTTGGTCAGTTGCCCATAGACCCTTACTCTTCCCGAGGTCTGACGATAGAGAGCTTTCACAATGGAAACGTACTTCTCGGGCACGCCGTCCCTCAACAGGCAAGTCCATGGGGCATTCCTGTCGACAGAGTAAAAGGCGGCCCTTATGTCCAGAAGCAACGATAGTTGGCCTTTGATGCACGTGACGGTGTTCAAGCAGGAGGCAAAGAGTTGAGATTTGGTCCGTGCAACCGCGGCCGGGACGGAACCTAGCTTGTTCTTCACGACAATGGGGTTCGCGCAATGGAGAAAGTCGGCGGAGGATAATGGACACTAGGAGTTTTGAATCAATAGAGATCAGGCTAATTCCCCGATGATTAGAACACAGTGTACGGCTACCCTTTTCAAAGATGGGCACGATCGTCGATTCCCCTCAGGATGTAGAAACTTTTTCTTCCGTTCAAACCTTTGAGAACAGGGTTGCCAATTCTCTCACCAAAACCACCTCGCCATCTTTTAAAAGCGCAGGAGGGATACCATCCGACCCGTGTGCCTCGTGGTGCTTGAGGGTTTATATTTCTTTTTGAATTTCCGCTTCTATCGGGAGACTGTCTGGAATAGATCACGTAGAAAGTGTAGGAGTTCCAGTTGCAGCCGGTGGTCAGCTAAACTGGGAGCGAAAGTGTTCCGCCCAGCGGTCTAGTCTGCGCGACAGGTTGGTGATTGGTGTCCCATCGGTTTTGCGGACTGTCTCGCTAACATCTGTTTTTCACGGTGCGGTGGCGCGAACGAGTTGGAAGAGCTTCCTGGTGTTGCCAGAGGCAGAAGCTGCTTCCAACTCTAGGACACGCTCTGACTATCGCGTCTCACGATCAATACGCAAACTGTTCTTCAGACGCGAACGGAATTCACGGCGTGCTTCGTTGTATCTTGCATCAGCAAATATATATCGGCGGCTCTCAAGCAGTAACAAGAAGTTCGAAGAAATCCACCTTCTCTGGGTATGGCGGACCGTACCACAACTGGTCAGGCCGGCATTCAGTAAGGCTTTCAGTTGCTCCCAGTGCTCATCGACATCAAGTGGGGCGGTGCATTCCAGTGCCTGGGCCAGCGTAGTCTGAAAAGATTCTAGCATTAGAGGGTCGTTCAGCTTGTCTATATTTAGGCGAGCGTGATTCGAGTTCTTCCAGTCCTATAACAGCAAGCAGATCGTAGCGCAGACTAATGCGTGACTAGAATCAAGGCAAGTTGACCAGTAAGAGCGACAATCTAACACGTTGTCTCGCCGACGGTAGCTAGTCTTTACATGATCGATTTGAGACCATTCCTGTGTTGAGAAAGGAAGACGCCAGATGGCTGTACGTCGTTTAAAGTTGCGAAAGTTGGTGCTTGTTTGAAAAGGCTGATGATCAGCACATTGACAGCAATCTGTCCCCATTGTCCGAACGACTGGAGTAGAGGTCAAACTGCCCTCCTTGATGACGTTCACTCGCTGCCAGACGACCGACGCGCACGTTAAGATCTCCGGTGAGGACCACGATATCTGTCCGGGGCGCTGTAAGCAGGAGCATATGAAGCTGCTGGTAGGATTCATCTTTTTCTGCCTCCGGACTGCACTCTCTCGGGGCATTGGCGGAAATAACGAATGAGTCGCGTTTGCGGTCTCGATGTCTAGTAACTTGGCAAGAACCTTGCAGCCGGACTGCACAAAGTCGGCTATTAACAGAAATCCAGTCTGACATAGCCGCTTCAGTTCTACGACTCAGAGCAACACCAATACCGGCCTGGCCGGCTGCTGAAGCGTCCGGGTCTCCGGACTGGCGTAGATGAAACTTGGTACTAGGATTAGCTGGGAACGTTAGTCTGATCGTGGAACTTGCGTCTTGCAGTCTTGTCTCTGAGAAGCAGCAGATATCGATCGAGAGCGATTCCAGTGTGCGAGCTAGACTCGTCTGTTGTCCGATTTGCATAAGCGTGCGTACGTTGTAGCTGGCCAATTGAATCGTAGGAGAGCTTGGAGAAAGATAAGCTTGGTGGTGTGATTTGTTGTGACAGTCGTAGGGCAGGCGGTTCTAACGGAAGTCTGGTCACAAGCGGCGGCAGCAGTAAGACAGTTTTGATGCAGCATAGCGACGTATCTGATACATAAAACAACGGGAGAGATTGGGTAGGTTCCGAGTGTGGTGATGGATGAGCATATGATCTTGCAATGGCGAAGGAGCGTGAAACAGAATGAGATGAAAGCGAATTTGTGTGAGAGTCCGTGGTTCCGTTTGCGGGCGTAGTACTGCCAGGTTGCCCAGACCAAAGCAGGTGGTTTTCTTAGGGATCCACAACCGGAGCTTTTAGCTATCCAAAGCTCCACCCATTAGGCAGCAAGACGGAGCGCGGGGTCCGAAACCCACCGGGGGCCGGTGACTGATCATTCAGTTCATACGCCCTTCGGATGAGGCCAAAAATCTTTGGTGCCCAGTACACTCCTACGCCGCAGATTCCGGTAAGCGTAGTGTTATACGCTTCATAGGCCACCCCTAGTTGGTTTGGAATCGGGGTTTAGCCATTTCCCCTAGACTGATTATTAGTCAGTCAACCCGGTGGAGGGTGCCGCACGTTCGTCTTTTCCCTCACACGTTTGTGTAATAATACCTCCGCCCCAAAAAGACAGTGTGTAGGACTTCCTCAGCAGAGTCTACTTGGCACGAGTGATTATCTGGGAGCATTTCGAGAGGCGTTCAGGGCGAGCAGTCAACTCGGAGCATGAGCCACCCACCCCCGACAACGAGGACACTGTGTCACTGAGGCTACTAGCCCCCAAACCGGTCGTCTCATAGGTCTCATATCAATGTCAGACGAATAAACTTGCCTTTCCAACCGCCAAGCCGTTTGAACACACGTCCGACTCCCTGCATCTGGAATCGAAAACGAGGGTTCTCTGTCATCCCAGATCCCTGATTCGTCAGAAAATGTTCAGCAGCTTCTGAAAGCCCAACAACGAACCAGACCATATAATTTACGGAGTCGGGAAGTTTGAGTGCCCGGGGAGTGACCGCCCTTTTATACTACCCTGAAAATGTATCCAGCGGGAGAGAAAGTTATGAACTAGTTTGCCGATGGTCTGCCATTCTCTCGTTTTTTTAATACTAACGGTTTTCGTTTTTTCTTTTACACATATGTACTCGCATTGTTAGAAAATTAAAGCCTTCTTTCGGATCCGCCTTCTTTCTCAGTTCGTTGCTCAACCATTCGAGTTCATGACAGATCCGTATAAGCCTCGTCACAATCCACTTGTTGGAACAAATTCGATATTGAGTAGAACTCCACAACCCCAACAAACACTAGTCGAGTTTCCTTCTGACTACTTTGTAGTTTGCCACTTCCGCCATATCTGCAGGTGAGAATTTCTTAAGGATTTGAGCCCTCCGAGACAAGCAGTAGGCTAACGGCAAACCAGTAGAATGCATCTTTACTAGTGTTATTGAGTGTCCGCGCTCACGATATGGCTCACAGAGTGGTAAGTCCGCTCTCAACTCTGGCCCCAGATCACCCCAAATTATACGACGGATGCAGGTGAGATCACCGCGTATCCGCCGATAGGCTACTGGAAACAGACCAGTTGCTCCAAGACGTCCGTTGTAGTTGATCCCGCGAAGTCCAGCGATAAGACGGGTAGCAGACCTTTGAACTTTCTCTAACTTGGTTGATTCTGCAGCTGTACATGAATAAGCAGCCTCACCACCATATTTGAGTCTAGGACGTACATGGAATTATACAGCATACGGAAAGCATCGTACGGTGGGTTCCCAAACGATCGACGAATTGGTCTAAGGATAATCCAAGCGGGAGCACACGCTGTCCGTGTGACCTTTGGTTTTTAGCGAAGAAGACACCAAAACTCCGAGATCGCGCTCGCTATCTGTTGTCCGGAGCAGGTTTTATGAGAAGTGGTAACTCACTGGCAGCTGAGAGCAACCCTCACGCATATGAACACACTTCGACGGATTTAGTGACAGCATCCACTCAGAGGGCCAGCGCAAAAGCGAATTTAGATCTCCCTGTAGAATTCGGTTATCTGTATCCCAACGAAGTGCGCACCATAGTTTCAAATCATCTGCATACAGGAGACAAGAGGATGAGAAAACTGAGGGAAGGTCGTTTATGTAAATGAGAAACAATAAGGGTCCAAGACAGACCCCTGGGGAACAACACTGGTCGCTGAGTACCACCTGGAGATGGTTGTCCTCTTAGGAAATCTTCAATCCATCTTAGCAAAGATGGAGCTATTCCCATTAATCTAAGCTTCCAAAAGAGATGGTCATGTGAAACTTTGTCAAAGGCTTTGCCGAAGTCCACAAAGATGACGTCCGTGGAATATCCCACAGCCTTCGTTTCAGCCCAGCCCTCACGAGCGAGCAGAAGATTCGATAGGCAGGAACGGGCTTTGCGGAAACCATGTTGTTGGGGACTGAACAGATGATGGCTTTCCATGTGTTCCTGCGCTTGCTTGAGTATGAGACGTTCCATTATCTTGCGGTTCAAAACAACGAACGAACCATACCCAAGGCATCCAAGAGTACGGAGTCTCAGTGACAAGTGTCCAGTTGTTGTGATTCCAATGCCAGCTTGATGGTTTTGCATAGGATCCCATTTAACTGCTCCACCTGGCCGTTTTCGCTTGAGTTGTATGGAGTGGTGCGGCTGGTTGCCACTCCTTTGTCGTGAAGGAATGTCTGAACTTAACATGACATGAAAGCAGGACCACGGTCGGAGTTATTACAGGAGAGCATTCAAAATAGAGATAATAGTTGCATACGACACTGGATAACTGTGGAAGAAGACGAGGCCAAACGAGCAAAAGCGAAGAAAAATATTGAATATTCGTCGATCATCGCCACGGTTCCTCCTGCTTTCCGGCTGTACACCCTAGCAGTTCCCGTCCAACATCTCCCATGAACTGCACGAATAGAAAGTTGGCTAATGCTCAGAGTTCCGTCGCTTTTATTCAACCTGTCTTCTGTCCCCAACCACTCCCCTTTGCCCCCTCTATTCACCTATAATGCTTCCACTGATAATACGTTCGACAGTCGCAACGGTTCATTGTCAAGTAGTGTCGGGAATAATCCTTTGTCTGGTAACTCACATCTTCTCAAGCCTCGTCAGCCTCTGAGTCGCGGCTCCTTCAACGTGAGCACTCTCATGCAGGCAGATCAGCAGGCGTGCCTAGCGCTCACAATAGATTCTCTGAGGATTGATGTCTGCTGCGTAAGTGAAACGCGTATCCAGGATTCGAGCAGTGTAATTCAACTAACTGCTCCTGGTATCTCATCGAGGTATTCACTGCGCACTTCAGGAGACGAAGTAGCTTCAACTGTGGGTCCACGAGGTGTAGGAATAGTCTTGACTGACAAGGCTGAGGCTGCCCTTTTAGACTGGATCCCTGTTAACAGTCGTTTACGTGCGGTTAGATTCCAGGTTTTAGTTGGCGTTCGAAAGGATAGTTGTGTCAAGCGCAACTTTTTTGTAATCTCGGCATACGCTCCAATGGACTTTAGCTCTGACATACAGAAGGATGAGTTCTATGGTGAATTCACCACTCTCGTTCGCAGGAGCAAAGATTCTGACATTGTATTGCTAGCTGGTGACTTCAATGCACAAGTTGGGAAACTTAGTGTGTCAGAAGCTCGTTTAGGCGGGCATTGTGCCTTGCTCGCTCAGCGCACAGATAACGGGGATAGGCTTTTGCAGTTTTGTGCAGACAATCGGTTATTCCTATCCAGTACGAATTTCCGACTCAGCTCGCGTCGCACGGCGACATGACGCTCTAACTCTACAGGTACTTCAAGCCAGACTGATCATATCGCAGTAAGCTACCGGTGGTGCAGTTCTGTTCAGAACTGTAGATCCTACTGGTCCACGTACATAGAGTCGGACCATACATTAGTTTTATTGCGATTATCTCTGCAGCTCCATGGTAATCGTCGCAAACCGCAAACCTGGTTAGCCGTGCAACGTTTGTGTGATCAAGAAGTCCGCACCGGTTATGAACAGAGGTTAGCAATATGAGCTAGGATCCACGACGAACAGTAATGTAGATGAGCGTTGGACCCATATCTAGCAGGCAATGCACGTGGCAGCAGGTTTCGCCCATGGTCGTAGATCCGATGTCTATCAAAGACACTGGACTTCGCAAGACTCGATCAGACTAATAGAGAAAAAACGTCAGCTATAGAACGGTAAGGAAATGAATAAGATACGTGGAAAACTACAAAGGAAAGCTACGAAAAGCCTTAAGAAGGGTCATGAAAATTGATGGGTCACAGTAGCCGAAGAAATGGAAATGGCAGCCGCTTCAGGTAACAGTTAAAGACTGCTCAAACTTATTCGCGACACCGGTGGATGATAAACCCCGGTCAGTGAAACGATATGCGACGGAAATGGAGAGCCTGTTCACGACAAACAGCAAAGGATTGACCGTTGGGCCGAATACTTCAAGGAGTAGTTTAGTTGGCCGAGCGCTAATATAGTTACTTCGACGTCAACAACTGTGATTCCTTGGGTGGTATCACTTGAGCCCCCATCGGAAGTGGAAGTGGAGTCATATATTCGATTACTAAAGTGAGGGAAAGCGGTATGTCCCGACGAACTTCCGCCAGTTCTTTTCAAACTGAGTGGGAATGCTTTGGTAAAATCATTTACCACTTTGCTCCGTGACACTTGGAACGAGGAGCGTATTCCGTTAATATAGAGCGAGTCACCGATTATACCCATCTTCAAGAAGGGAATACACAATGACTGTAGTAACCATCGTGGGATTAGCTTAGTTCCGATAGTCACCAAGATATTAGCCTCGATTTTGCTGCGTCGTCTTACACCAGCTCGCGAGAGGAACGCCCGCGAACAACAAGCCGAATTCCACCCAGGTTGAGGATGCATCGACCAGAATTTTACTCTTCCTCAATTACTGGAGGTGCGTCACGCACACCGTCGACCGACAATAATGGTTTCCTTTGACTTGAAAAGCGCCTTCGATTCAGTTGATCCAACAGCGCTTTTCATCGAAAAGGTATGCCACAGACGTTCGTGAATCTACTGAGATCATTGTTTTCTCATACTTTTGGCAGCGTGAAAGTTTACGGTGAACTATCCAGTCGGTTCGAAACGACGAGTGGTGTTCGACAAGGATGTCCCATGTTTCCATTCCTAATCAACTTTGTCATCGATGAGATAATGGAGAATGCCTTGCGAAACCTTCAGGATGTCGGCGTCAAACTAGGAAACAGTGGAAAGCTGTGTGACTTAGATTACGCGGACGACTTTGCTTGCTTGTTCAAGTTCAACTGCACGGAACATGCACAACGTGCACTAGATAGACTCACAAGAGCTGTAGCTCCATTCGACATGCGCTTTGCACCTCCAAAGTGCAAACTGATGTTGCAAGACTGGACGTCAACGATTCCAAACTTGATGCTCGATGGGGAGGTGCTAGCAATTGTCGACCGCTTCGCTTACCTCAGCAGCAGCGTGACGACGGATGGGAGTACGGTAGTAGAGATGAGCACGCGGATATTCAAGGCTCGAGCGGCGTACGCTGGACTGAAGCACTTGTGGCGCCGACCTGATATTTCACTGAAGTTGAAAGGTCGTGTATAATGTGCCGCAGTGCGTTCAGTTTTGTTGTATAGTTGCGAGACGTGGGGTCTGCGTGCAGAAGATATTCGTCGTCTTGAGGTTTTCGATCATCGATGCTTGCGTAGTATCGCTAAGATTGGGTGAAATAGCCGAGTGAGCAATGCTGAGGTCAGAAAGCGAGTATTAGGTATCAGTTCAGGGATTTTTCTATCACACCGTATACAACTTAGTAGACCTCGTTTGTTGGGGCTCGTGTTACGTATGGTGAACACACATCTACCGTACCATTCCCTATTCTCCGTTCCTCGTCGGGAGTGGAAGAAACCACGTGGAGGCCAACAGATGACGTGGCAATGAGGAATGAGAAAATGTACAGCGAACTTAGGAAAAGTAAGTGCCTCACGTATTCATGGTTGGGGTCCAAAGACCCAAAGACCTTTCAACCAGTTGGCTGGAGACACTGAAGGAAATGGCACGAAACCGTGAACAGTGGCGATCGTGTCGTCACTTTCTGTCGAGTCAGAATGATTGATCCATGTGTTTCTACAGTTAGACTGTGTATTGTGTGTGTTGGCTACCGGAGCGTTGTTTCCTTTTCCCTCCCGTGTAGGCCCACTCCCTGTCCATCTTGTATATTCATACTTTCTAATTCAACGTGCAACGTGGTGAGAAAGGCAGTGGTCAGTGGGGCTTGCCCTGCTGTTTAACGCTGTGCGATGATGATGATGATGACTTGGGTTACGAACCCGGAGATAGAATCCATAACCCTCAGCGGTGGATCGCAAAAACTGTCAGGCCCGCTTTAATCGTTTAGATGGGCGTCTGAGCTCCAGGTCAAACCACGATGGACCCTTCACAAGGGGTCTTCGTTGGCTGAGTGGAGAGTAGGTATCAATAATGTGCAAGATACCACAACAAATGACCTCACATTCTACGTTCATACCACTGTCGGCATCTGAATCTGTAAGAAACCTGTTGACGTCTAAGGCATTTTCCGAACACCCCAAAATGCTGTGCACCAATTGTTACGTCCGATGTGTGACCCAGGGGTTGGACAAGGTCCACTACGCCAGCGAACTTTTAGCAGCATGTGATCGCTGGTCCCAACTGGAGAGAGATGTTCGATGCCATCAAAATCGGAGCTTCTAGGAGGGATCACGTGATCTAGGATGGAATCCTGATCACATTGCATCCGGGTTAACTTCTGAAGGTGTTGATACAAAGCTAATTCCTTCACGGTTGTCAATGGATCCCGAAAGGAATGATCTGCCCTAACTATGGTCCTGCCTGACGCCCAATCAACACGTGGAGTATTTAAGTTACTCATTATGAGACAGTTTCCATCTCACACCCATCTACTCAAGACTCCACGGTATCTGAGAGGTCGGCTGCGGGTGTCCTATAAATGACCCCAACAGTCTTCTAAAAGCTTTGTCATTATGTTTGAGTTTCTCTTGTCCAACTTTGTATAACAGTCAACTAGATGTAGAACTGCTGTTTGAAAAGTTATATGCTCAAACTCTTTCGCCCACAGTGATATCACAGGAGGCGATCGACGATTTAAGTGTAACCTTGTTGACTGTTCTTATCAATTTCATCGGACCCATAGTCAATTTAGGAGCATCGTCAGTAACCGACACAAGGAAGCTTTAAGAGATCTAAGGGGAAGTAATGGCATCTCTATTGGCTGACCAGATTAAGGTTCCGGAGTCGTGCGGATGAATCACACAAACTGCATTAATCTCATAATAAGCAACTCGTCGAAATTTACAGAACCAAAAGTAGGAAACCCATACAGTAGAATGACAACTTATTGCAGCCCGGAGAATATTATAAAATCACAATTACACTATAAAGGACACTCATGAACAGTTGCGACTCACGAACATATATTCCTTTTCTGTATGGCTTACCGAAGGCACTTAAGTTGGGAATACCACTGAGACCGATATATCGGTCAAGTATATATTTGTCAAGTATACTTGACATGAGCGCTTCTCCCTGTTAATCGATTGCTCGTTGGCCGGTCGATATGCTAGGACTGGTATACAGAAGCATTGCTCAATACAGCTTGAACGACACATTTCAGTTCGCAGAACTAATGAAAGGACGAAATATGACAGAACTTAAAATGGCCTCTTTGCGAACGTCCCACCATTAAAAACAATTGAATATCTATGCAGTTATGTAACCAAGAGCGAAATAAATGCAGGTATACCGGTAGCCAATCTGACAAAACTAATATGATGCATGCTGAATGCCCAGTTTTGCTCCAACAGCAAGCTTTACCGAAAAACTAACGGAGTTACGACGGGCTGGCCTCTGGAACCCCTATTCGCCGAAATTTTAGGTGCCAAACTCGAAAACGGAGTACTTTAAGAAGCCATAGAAGGGCCGCTCAGTTACTGCCAATACGTGGACGACATTCTTAACGTTGATCGGAAAACACGTGCGCCTAGATGAATTAATGAAAGTTTAATCAGGTTCACAGTCGGTTTTGCATCCGGAGTGCAACCAGGAGACAACTTTTACTTACTGGATGTAAGTTCTACAAAAGGGAAGATTGAAAGATTGTCTGCCGCATATATCACAAGCCAGCACGAACAGGCCAATACGCATTTTTGCCAGTTTCGTACCTCTGAAAAAGAATCCAGTCCGGTCCCTAGATCTGTTCCGAAGAAAGTGGGCAAGCAGTTAAATTGCATAGGACAAATGCTACTACATAACGGGTACCCGGGACGTTTCATTCGAGAGAACATTTCAGAAGTACCTAGCCGACCGTTGATAATAACTGTCAGGAAGAAATAACCGCATACGTGTCTCCCCCACAAAACGAACGTTAGAAGTGAACTGCTAGTTTGATGCATAAGCAATGCAATCACCTGTACATTTCCCACCGCCACTACTTCCCCACTTCACTAGCCGGTTAGTAATCTCTATGATTCTCAAAGACAAGCTGTCTATCCTTTCCTCCATGTTAATGTGTCCGTTTGCTCACCTTTCTATACCGCACAATCCCTTTATCATTGCAATGCAAGTGGATTTTCCAAAAACATTGTAAACATTATTCCGACGCTAAAACTATTATTCGAACTACCCAGCTTTTCGTATTGCTAAGTAAGGTTTCCCAAAATATCAGCATTTTCTCTTCCACAAATTATCTGTTTTACTGTATTCTACTGTCCTTCCCCTATATTGTAATTGTTGTTGTTGCCTTGTCACCATGCTTGATCTCAAGCCGGTAGATATATATATATATATATATATATATATATATATATATATATATATATATATATATATATATATATATATATATATATATATATATATGGGGTTTCACAAAGATATGCTTTTGTATAAATTTAAAACTAGTCATACTGAGTTCAATCTATCCAGGCGCATCTGGGTTTGCAGGGATAGTTACAGTGTCGTTTGAAACAGCTTTATTCTCCCTGATCTTACTATTAATCTTTTTGTTTTTGTTTTATATATTGGAAAGACAATCGTATGGTTGCACAATAATTGCGAAGGTCTTCAGGCAAAATAACGCAACTTCCAGCGTTAGCCTATGTGGACACGGCTCTACACTTTACATCAGATTCATGACCGTCGGACGTTTTCTACCCGTGAACACCGTTCTCAAGCGGTCAATTTCTCACTGTTTAAACATTGTCAAGTAGGACCACATTTTTTCCATTTTAATCACGAAATTGTAGAAATTATGACAGAGAGAATTATCTGTGCTCATTATTGCTACCCGAACCTCAAAGGTCGTTTGCCTTGGCGATACGCGCCATGAACGTTGAACTCGCCCAGGTTTGTTTGTGCCATTATCACATGACATGTCCAGGTTCGTGATCACGCAGTAAAATCAGACCAAGCTAAAGTTCGTTTTATCTTTTGGCGAGAAGTGGTAAACGGCTTATTCAAGTCAGAGGCTCGCTATGACACTCCAGTAGTACGTGAATTACTCCAGGTATGTTTCCATTTTGTCGGATCTATTTAAACTCAGTCAGTCAGTCAGTCAGTGGCCTTAGACTCTCAAAATATCTCTTCTTAAGACTTATCGAAGCAAGGGTATGTTGTGATAAATTGAGAAGTCAACAATTGTCCTTATACAGGAAAATCATTTTAACGAGTGTGCATTCAACTCGCTAAAAGATGCGGAGCGTTATGCAGAAGACACAAACGTTTCCTTGCTGTATCTCATTTGTGAGGCGCATGGTAAGTGTTTATCCATAAATGTACACCAAAGCTCTGTTAAGGAACCATTTTCATACAGGGTCATTTTCTGCGGTCGTAGGCTAAGTATAACCCATGAGTAAAAACTAAGTTTTCCGTGTCGTTTAATATGTGGTCATGTTAGATATCAGTCAACTTGAACCGGTTGGTAATAATTTGGTGTATTTTGCTTGAGGTTCTAGTAGTGGGTTTCCGGCGCACGAAGCTGTGTGGTTTCTTATCCACGTTATCATATCATATTTTCATTTTTCGGTTTCGAGGAGGACTTCCAGCAATCAATTCAACTCTTCTTGAATAGACATCATCATAACACCTGCCGTCTAACTGCGATCGCTGTCTCGGCAACATTCGGTCGGAATAAATAAATAGTAAACATACAGAATAAGTCCACAGAGGAACAGCACGATACTTGAAGACTTGAGATCTTGACGTAATTCACGGCTTCGATCATCATAATTGTACAGTGTTAAACAGCAGGGCAAGCCCCACTGACCACTGCCTTTCTCACCACGTTGCACGTTGAATTAGAAAGTATGAATATACAAGATGGACAGGGAGTGGGCCTACACGGGAGGGAAAAGGAAACAACGCTCCGGTAGCCAACACACACAATACACAGTCTAACTGTAGAAACACATGGATCAATCATTCTGACTCGACAGAAAGTGACGACACGATCGCCACTGTTCACGGTTTCGTGCCATTTCCTTCAGTGTCTCCAGCCAACTGGTTGAAAGGTCTTTGGGTCTTTGGACCCCAACCATGAATACGTGAGGCACTTACTTTTCCTAAGTTCGCTGTACATTTTCTCATTCCTCATTGCCACGTCATCTGTTGGCCTCCACGTGGTTTCTTCCACTCCCGACGAGGAACGGAGAATAGGGAATGGTACGGTAGATGTGTGTTCACCATACGTAACACGAGCCCCAACAAACGAGGTCTACTAAGTTGTATACGGTGTGATAGAAAAATCCCTGAACTGATACCTAATACTCGCTTTCTGACCTCAGCATTGCTCACTCGGCTATTTCACCCAATCTTAGCGATACTACGCAAGCATCGATGATCGAAAACCTCAAGACGACGAATATCTTCTGCACGCAGACCCCACGTCTCGCAACT
Source organism: Fasciola hepatica (assembly GCA_948099385.1). Taxonomy (NCBI): domain Eukaryota; kingdom Metazoa; phylum Platyhelminthes; class Trematoda; order Plagiorchiida; family Fasciolidae; genus Fasciola; species Fasciola hepatica. The sequence goes on from CANUEZ040000182.1 coordinate 14,504,070, forward strand.
ATACAACAAAACTGAACGCACTGCGGCACATTATACACGACCTTTCAACTTCAGTGAAATATCAGGTCGGCGCCACAAGTGCTTCAGTCCAGCGTACGCCGCTCGAGCCTTGAATATCCGCGTGCTCATCTCTACTACCGTACTCCCATCCGTCGTCACGCTGCTGCTGAGGTAAGCGAAGTGGTCGACAATTGCTAGCACCTCCCCATCGAGCATCAAGTTTGGAATCGTTGACGTCCAGTCTTGCAACATCAGTTTGCACTTTGGAGGTGCAAAGCGCATGTCGAATGGAGCTACAGCTCTTGTGAGTCTATCTAGTGCACGTTGTGCATGTTCCGTGCAGTTGAACTTGAACAAGCAAGCAAAGTCGTCCGCGTAATCTAAGTCACACAGCTTTCCACTGTTTCCTAGTTTGACGCCGACATCCTGAAGGTTTCGCAAGGCATTCTCCATTATCTCATCGATGACAAAGTTGATTAGGAATGGAAACATGGGACATCCTTGTCGAACACCACTCGTCGTTTCGAACCGACTGGATAGTTCACCGTAAACTTTCACGCTGCCAAAAGTATGAGAAAACAATGATCTCAGTAGATTCACGAACGTCTGTGGCATACCTTTTCGATGAAAAGCGCTGTTGGATCAACTGAATCGAAGGCGCTTTTCAAGTCAAAGGAAACCATTATTGTCGGTCGACGGTGTGCGTGACGCACCTCCAGTAATTGAGGAAGAGTAAAATTCTGGTCGATGCATCCTCAACCTGGGTGGAATTCGGCTTGTTGTTCGCGGGCGTTCCTCTCGCGAGCTGGTGTAAGACGACGCAGCAAAATCGAGGCTAATATCTTGGTGACTATCGGAACTAAGCTAATCCCACGATGGTTACTACAGTCATTGTGTATTCCCTTCTTGAAGATGGGTATAATCGGTGACTCGCTCTATATTAACGGAATACGCTCCTCGTTCCAAGTGTCACGGAGCAAAGTGGTAAATGATTTTACCAAAGCATTCCCACTCAGTTTGAAAAGAACTGGCGGAAGTTCGTCGGGACATACCGCTTTCCCTCACTTTAGTAATCGAATATATGACTCCACTTCCACTTCCGATGGGGGCTCAAGTGATACCACCCAAGGAATCACAGTTGTTGACGTCGAAGTAACTATATTAGCGCTCGGCCAACTAAACTACTCCTTGAAGTATTCGGCCCAACGGTCAATCCTTTGCTGTTTGTCGTGAACAGGCTCTCCATTTCCGTCGCATATCGTTTCACTGACCGGGGTTTATCATCCACCGGTGTCGCGAATAAGTTTGAGCAGTCTTTAACTGTTACCTGAAGCGGCTGCCATTTCCATTTCTTCGGCTACTGTGACCCATCAATTTTCATGACCCTTCTTAAGGCTTTTCGTAGCTTTCCTTTGTAGTTTTCCACGTATCTTATTCATTTCCTTACCGTTCTATAGCTGACGTTTTTTCTCTATTAGTCTGATCGAGTCTTGCGAAGTCCAGTGTCTTTGATAGACATCGGATCTACGACCATGGGCGAAACCTGCTGCCACGTGCATTGCCTGCTAGATATGGGTCCAACGCTCATCTACATTACTGTTCGTCGTGGATCCTAGCTCATATTGCTAACCTCTGTTCATAACCGGTGCGGACTTCTTGATCACACAAACGTTGCACGGCTAACCAGGTTTGCGGTTTGCGACGATTACCATGGAGCTGCAGAGATAATCGCAATAAAACTAATGTATGGTCCGACTCTATGTACGTGGACCAGTAGGATCTACAGTTCTGAACAGAACTGCACCACCGGTAGCTTACTGCGATATGATCAGTCTGGCTTGAAGTACCTGTAGAGTTAGAGCGTCATGTCGCCGTGCGACGCGAGCTGAGTCGGAAATTCGTACTGGATAGGAATAACCGATTGTCTGCACAAAACTGCAAAAGCCTATCCCCGTTATCTGTGCGCTGAGCGAGCAAGGCACAATGCCCGCCTAAACGAGCTTCTGACACACTAAGTTTCCCAACTTGTGCATTGAAGTCACCAGCTAGCAATACAATGTCAGAATCTTTGCTCCTGCGAACGAGAGTGGTGAATTCACCATAGAACTCATCCTTCTGTATGTCAGAGCTAAAGTCCATTGGAGCGTATGCCGAGATTACAAAAAAGTTGCGCTTGACACAACTATCCTTTCGAACGCCAACTAAAACCTGGAATCTAACCGCACGTAAACGACTGTTAACAGGGATCCAGTCTAAAAGGGCAGCCTCAGCCTTGTCAGTCAAGACTATTCCTACACCTCGTGGACCCACAGTTGAAGCTACTTCGTCTCCTGAAGTGCGCAGTGAATACCTCGATGAGATACCAGGAGCAGTTAGTTGAATTACACTGCTCGAATCCTGGATACGCGTTTCACTTACGCAGCATACATCAATCCTCAGAGAATCTATTGTGAGCGCTAGGCACGCCTGCTGATCTGCCTGCATGAGAGTGCTCACGTTGAAGGAGCCGCGACTCAGAGGCTGACGAGGCTTGAGAAGATGTGAGTTACCAGACAAAGGATTATTCCCGACACTACTTGACAATGAACCGTTGCGACTGTCGAACGTATTATCAGTGGAAGCATTATAGGTGAATAGAGGGGGCAAAGGGGAGTGGTTGGGGACAGAAGACAGGTTGAATAAAAGCGACGGAACTCTGAGCATTAGCCAACTTTCTATTCGTGCAGTTCATGGGAGATGTTGGACGGGAACTGCTAGGGTGTACAGCCGGAAAGCAGGAGGAACCGTGGCGATGATCGACGAATATTCAATATTTTTCTTCGCTTTTGCTCGTTTGGCCTCGTCTTCTTCCACAGTTATCCAGTGTCGTATGCAACTATTATCTCTATTTTGAATGCTCTCCTGTAATAACTCCGACCGTGGTCCTGCTTTCATGTCATGTTAAGTTCAGACATTCCTTCACGACAAAGGAGTGGCAACCAGCCGCACCACTCCATACAACTCAAGCGAAAACGGCCAGGTGGAGCAGTTAAATGGGATCCTATGCAAAACCATCAAGCTGGCATTGGAATCACAACAACTGGACACTTGTCACTGAGACTCCGTACTCTTGGATGCCTTGGGTATGGTTCGTTCGTTGTTTTGAACCGCAAGATAATGGAACGTCTCATACTCAAGCAAGCGCAGGATCACATGGAAAGCCATCATCTGTTCAGTCCCCAACAACATGGTTTCCGCAAAGCCCGTTCCTGCCTATCGAATCTTCTGCTCGCTCGTGAGGGCTGGGCTGAAACGAAGGCTGTGGGATATTCCACGGACGTCATCTTTGTGGACTTCGGCAAAGCCTTTGACAAAGTTTCACATGACCATCTCTTTTGGAAGCTTAGATTAATGGGAATAGCTCCATCTTTGCTAAGATGGATTGAAGATTTCCTAAGAGGACAACCATCTCCAGGTGGTACTCAGCGACCAGTGTTGTTCCCCAGGGGTCTGTCTTGGACCCTTATTGTTTCTCATTTACATAAACGACCTTCCCTCAGTTTTCTCATCCTCTTGTCTCCTGTATGCAGATGATTTGAAACTATGGTGCGCACTTCGTTGGGATGCAGATAACCGAATTCTACAGGGGATCTAAATTCGCTTTTGCGCTGTCCCTCTGAGTGGATGCTGTAACTAAATCCGTCGAAGTGTGTTCATATGCGTGAGGGTTGCTCTCAGCTGCCAGTGAGTTACCACTTCTCATAAAACCTGCTCCGGACAACAGATAGCGAGCGCGATCTCGGAGTTTTGGTGTCTTCTTCTCTAAAAACCAAAGGTCACACGGACAGCGTGTGCTCCCGCTTGGATTATCCTTAGACCAATTCGTCGATCGTTTGGGAACCCACCGTACGATGCTTTCCGTATGCTGTATAATTCCATGTACGTCCTAGACTCAAATATGGTGGTGAGGCTGCTTATTCATGTACAGCTGCAGAATCAACCAAGTTAGAGAAAGTGCAAAGGTCTGCTACCCGTCTTATCGCTGGACTTCGCGGGATCAACTACAACGGACGTCTTGGAGCAACTGGTCTGTTTCCAGTAGCCTATCGGCGGATACGCGGTGATCTCACCTGCATCCGTCGTATAATTTGGGGTGATCTGGGGCCAGAGTTGAGAGCGGACTTACCACTCTGTGAGCCATATCGTGAGCGCGGACACTCAATAACACTAGTAAAGATGCATTCTACTGGTTTGCCGTTAGCCTACCGCTTGTCTCGGAGAACTCAAATCCTTAAGAAATTCTCACCTGCAGATATGGCGGAAGCGACAAACTACAAAGTAGTCAAAAGGAAACTTGACTAGTCTTTGTTGGGGTTGTGGAGTTCTACTCAATATCGAATTTGTGCCAACAAGTGGATTGTGACGAGGCTTATACGGATCTGTCATGAACTCGAATGGTTGAGCAACGAACTGAGAAAGAAGGCGGATCCGAAAGAAGGCTTTAATTTTCTAACAATGCGAGTACATATGTGTAAAAGAAAAAACGAAAACCGTTAGTATTAAAAAAACGAGAGAATGGCAGACCAACGCAGGAAACACCTCGGTGAGATACCGGGAGCAATTAGTTGAATCACACTGCTCGAATCCTGGATACGCGTTTCACTTACGCAGCAGACATCAGTCCTCAGAGAATCTATTGTGAGCGCTGGGCACGCCTGCTAACCTGCCTGCATGAGAGTGCGCGCGTTAAAGGAGCCGCGACTCAGAGGCTGACGAGGCTTGAGAAGATGTGAGTTACCAGACAAAGGATTATTCCCGACACTACTTGACAATGAACCGTTGCGACTGTCGAACGTATTATCAATGGGAGCATTATAGGTGAATAGAGGGGGCAAAGGGGAGTGGTTGGGGACAGAAGACAGGTTGAATAAAAGCGACGGAACTCTGAGTAGTAGCCCACTCATCACTGCCCTCCCCGCTCGATTCAGTGGGCAGCGCGGTCCTGATTATTTTGATGTAGTACGGAGTTCCTTCTGTTCTTACAATTCCGTAGGAGATATTTGACGGGTACTGCTAGGGTGTCCAGTCTCAAAGCAGGAGAACGATTCGGGTTTTAAACCAATGCCTTTAGTTCTAATGGGAACCTCTCCGGAAGGCCGCGGTGTGGCCTAGTGGGAGCCCATTTGCCTATATCATTTATTTCCCCACTTATTTTACCGACTGAACTGCCAGCTCAAATCGACCCCCAACCTGGAGGACCAGGAGATTGGACTTTGTCTGGCCTCTACCCATTGACTTGTCAGGCATGATTGTCCCTCCGGCCTAGGGAGGCCATCCTGTGTAGCTCTTTGGGTCATGGGGGCACACAGGTCATCACACCACGTCAAGGTGCAGTCTCGTAGTGATGGACTGCTCCACGTGTGTTGCTGTCCCCAATCTCAGTGTCCAGTAACCTCAAGCGCATTGACCATTGAGGTTCCTTTTCTGAAATCCTAAGGTGTACTGTAATTATAAGTCAACTGATCACGTTCTCCACAGATTTCGGTCATCAACGAGGGCTCTCCGCTCTGCTCCATTAGAGTCGGTTTTAACATGTTTGTTCGGAAACAGACAACAAAACTTGCCATAATCAGTGTTATCACTTATAGCCGAACGCAATCTAGTGATTCATTTAGGCCTTCCAACACTCGATCTGGAGTTTCACCATAATTTTCGATCCCCTTTCCACAATGATCTAGAAATGTATCATAGAGGCCTCGACGATAAAATCCCCAGTGCCGGGGATATTCTCATATTTCGGGTTTGACTGATTACTATTGTTTAGTCTGCCAAAACGTTATATCGCAAGCTCGTCAGCATCTTTCTGAAGTGATTGCAATCTACTTGCTATGCTCGACGAGTAACCCGAATAAAACTGAAAGCCTTCTTAAGTTCTTCTTGCCATGATCGAATGTCAGATAGCGCTCCAAAAGACTGATATTGTTGGTGTCTTCAAGCGGTGTCATCTGAACCCATCGATTATCCCATACAGACAGCCTTGTTCGAAGTTCTCAGCTTTCTCGCTTGTTGTCATGTTTTTATCTTTCTTCGCCCTCAAAATCAGGTCTCAAATCGGTTTCCGTCGACCACGCCCTGAGCCACTTGGGTCAAGCACAAGGTTTGGTCAATCTGTTGCGTGGTTCGGTCTCTTTGGCTAGGCGTCGACGTGTTGTAGTTCTTCCTCTTGATTTGCTGAATAAAGTAAGTACATCAATTTTTCAAGTTTACCGATGTGCTTTTAAGCACCGGATCTTTCCTCGCTTCTACAGTTCAGTCCACTTGACAGCACTCTTTTGAGAAACTGCCACATTTATCAAAAGGATATTTGACTACTTCTTCGACGTCGTTATCGCACCGCACTTTTCAATTCGCAGAATGTACTGTCCTTTGTACTTGATTTAGGTCTTTTAGCCCTATCCTTCAAGGGCGGTCTATTTACGTGTTTGATTGTGAATTCAGTTTTTGCATACCAGACGTGCTTATCTCCTTTCAGTCCACCCATATGCGCTCATCAAATTAAGCACCCCGTGCTCGCCATCCTAAAAAGACCCAACCGGCCCCACAGAAGACCGTAGCTAACATCGATGCAACGAGCGATTTGTCCGAAGAACCTCGCTCACTCACACCAACAGCACACTCGCAAACGCATCCAAGTTTATTTAAGTCAATGAACCACTAGACACAAGCGCACGTTGGATTGACCTATGGACATCCGACAAGCATGTGCAGTGTTGATTCACTCATTCGCGCAGCTGTTTTGTCAAATGTGCCTTTTAAATAGGTGTCCTGTCTTATCCTCAACTTGTTGCGCTCAATGAGTTCTTTTCACTTGTACCAGACCGTAGTTGTGGCCTGCAACAGTTCATTACGACGATTTCATCTGAAGGTAACCTTTTCGTTTGTACACAGATACGCGGGCGGTCGTTACTGGCGCTGTAGGTTAATTAAGCCGTCCGCGTTCTGCTGTATCGCAGTTATTATGACCTATAGACTTTAATTATTCGCTGAAATCTGTACTCCCTTCTGATCTGCAGTTTGCGCCAAATCGTCACTGAAGTGCATATGGATACCCAAGTAATTTTTCCAGCTGGTAACAGTGCATGAATTTGATGTTGCGGAATGTGATGCAAGTGGGTACAATCGCCCATGAATTCGATAACTAAAATAAGACGAGATTATCAGGAATCACGGTACCGAATGAATTAGGCTTTATTTATCTGAAAACCATTCTTTCTGTGAAACGTTAGGGAGATGGACGTTGAAAATTTACCAAACATGAACAATTTAATGGCGATGTTCGATTCAGTAATGATCATAACACGGAGTGGAGCTGTCGTTAGGCTCACCAAGATTTAGCGAGATTATAGAGATCATTTAGCTCATGAAGACGTGTTTATATTGAATAGGAGATACTCACAGGTATAAAGAAGAAACGAGTTCGGAAAAATAAATCTCACAATTAGTACAAGGATAGCTCCACGACGCAGGTGCTTGAATTTACATTGAATACGCTTGTCATTTATCCGTTCGTTAGTCCGCTGAACTCTAGGAGAGGCTGCTCGATTGTACCTCTGACCGTTTTCTAGGTGGGTTATTTTGATCTGGATGGATGTTGTATTTGCGAGAGACTGTGACTTTCTCAACAAAGAGATTGATCTTAGCCTTGGACATCTTTTATTAACTGGGTTTTTCACGCTCTCCCGAATATCCGGCAACCAGACCCTGATACTTGGAGTGGAGAACCACATAAGATCCCAATAGGTTAGGTGTGGTAAGGACCCGAATGAGTGGATTACTATCTACCACCAAAGTGAGTGGCGGTGGTGGAATTTGGACCTCTGACTTTCAAGGTGGTAAGCAGACGCCTTAAACAACCCGACCACCACCGGCTGATTATGAACTCGTTTATTTCGGGGTATGTATTGCAGCTAAGCAACATATTTCGCACTCGATATCCGATAAATGCTTCTCACACTCTTCCCAGCGCGTTGTTTAGACTGTCACGGTCGCTGCTACGCATGTGTCCACAATAATGCCAACGACTTACGGCAATCTCTATTTAAACTAAGCACTCGAAACTCATGGATTATAAGGTGGCTTATTTCGGTTTTACCGTAGCTTGTCCTAATGTTCTAGAGCGGTTTTCTGGGTATGCTCTTGAACATGAGTACCGAAATAAACTAGTTCCATAGTCACATTTATTCTCACTGCCTTGTGGGAAAGCCGGCAGTCCTGTTACTTGGCCTTGAGTTAATGAAACACGTAGATTTTCATCAGTGGTGCTTAGGAATTAGCTAACGTAGCGATAGGACTTTCTTCAAAGAAATTTGGCTTGTAGTAGTGCCGTTCCACTTCGGTTCTTTCAACCACCAACCCTGCGCTCCTGCACTCTGATTTTGCTTGTTACCTCGCAGTGCCATTGTGTCGAGGGCAAAAGGAGTATAAGCAAAGCAACACGGAATTCTGGAAGACGAAGAAAGCTCGTATGCAGCTATATATATATATATATATATATATATATATATATATATATATATATATATATATATATATATATATAATGTACAGCATCCAATGATTCTGGTCACTTATACCGATAGTAATAGTTCATTGTTAATCGTAAGTAACGACAGTCGAAACAGTTCCGTCGCATTGTCCCCTTAAAACGATAACCAACGACATTGGTGTTTGCCGGTTACAGCTTTAACATTGCAATATATCACTGTAATTACATCGAGTTACCGACGTACTCCAACGGCTTTGTTAGTGGTGTGTCAACGGATATGAGCTAGCTCGTTGTGAATAAACTGGCCGTGTCTGTCAGGCTGTCTAGTTATGAGCATGGAACACCCGAGTCAGAGATTCCGCTCCAAATTTAACGTGGTATCTGCTCACCGGTATTCCATCCATTACAAAAGTCTTTACCAATAATCTTTTTGCGATTTAAGCTTGAACATTCTCGTGGAATGAGTGAATCGGATTCAGTTTGATAAGCAATGAGCTCAGCGATTCTTTTCGCTACTTCTCAGCGGCAATCTAATTCGGAACTAAAATAATCGAGAGTATGGAAAGGTGAGGAGTGAACTACAAACACTGTCAGGTAGACGAAGAGGGTGTGTAAATACAAGTTGCACTTAGTCATCCTCCAATGCCGTTAATCACTGACTGGTTTGATTTCTTAGATTCGACCCAGAAAACTTGACTGACACGTTTCATTGGCTCGGCTTTTTGTACTCTTCATCCATTCGATGTATTGGTCACCCTTTCAACCGCTACCCGCCTGTATGAATAACATTGGATATATGTGGTAGTAGTACAGCGATTACCCGCAAATCTTCATGCATTTTGTAAGCTTCCCGTACCAACATTTTGTCTTAGAACCTTTCCTCATACCTCGTTCACCGACTGACTCAATGTGAACCTGCTTGCCACGATCCGGAGTACATTCGGATTACTCGATGAACGTACGGAGGGGTGTATACAAGGGATACGTCTTCCAGTATATATTCATCTAACGGACTGTCAAAAGTAGTTAATAGATACCAACACTGTCAGCTCGCATCTCATAAACTCCTTGTTTTGTTGGCTGTTATCCCAAAGAGATAAACCAGCACGCACTGAAGTCATAGAGATTCCCCGGGATAGGTACTGCGGTTCGATCTCAGTGCCAAGCTCAGCAGTCAGGAATTAGGGAAAAATTATCAGCCTGAGCTACACACACACACTATCCGCACTCAGTTTCCTGATATGATATTTACCTGTAATCTCCCACTTGTGTTTAGTCTGATTGCGCTTTTTCGTCTTTTGTTCCATCCCCCCCCCCACCTTACCCAGCATAATCTGAACCAAGAAATGGTTCTTCGTTTGCTACGCACTGATCCTACTGAGGAACATCCCAAAGATAATACAACCACGGAGGCACTGTTAAATATGTACCATGATCTGGCATCCGTCGCACATCAGCACGCTTCTACAGCAGCCCGTTTAGCTCGTGAAGCCACTAATCATTTCCAAAACCATGAAAATCGGTCACTTGCGGACTCTACAAGTGAATCCACGTTCCGTCATGTCTTATGTCGTCAAATGCTTCCGTTGGTCCCGATTTCCAGCTATTTGGACCGGTTGCACACAAAGGCCAACTTCGATCCGCGCCGTTTAGCTTCGCACGTAGATGGGCTTCTCCCGCTTCGGTTATCATGGCAAGCCTTGCGCAACCAGCTACCCAATGGGCCAAGTACATGATAACAAAAGCACCACTGTTCAGTTTGAATTTTCTTCCTCTTTTAGATATTAGATTTTCTTGAAAAATATATTTTATCAATTCACATGAATCTTTTTGGACTTTGACATTTGTCAATACTGGGAAGATATAATAGAAACAAACTAGATTTTTGTGGATCTCCTTTATCAGTTATTTCCTGATATCGAATATATTCATTTGTTCGTGGCAGTTTCATATGCAAACGTGTAATTGTTTAGTATTATACAAACGATGCAGTTTCACTGTTCGACAAAATCATCTTTCGAACGCCGTACTGAGAAATTAGCTCCGTTCAGTCTAGTTCTTTTACTCAGCTACCTCACAGTACCGTTTTCTGGTTTTGGTTGTTACCTCGCAACACTGTCTTGTCAAAGGCAAAACGAAACAGAAACAGCACAAACAAACAAAGTTTATACGTGGAAATCATGTAGACGACGAAAGGTTTCAAATGCAACTACGCAACTGACCGTGGTTATTATACTACCCAGTATCACAAACCATTCGGTAGACGCATCTCCTGGACCCCAACCCGGAAGCCTAACAACTCTGCTGGTCAAACTTTTTATACTTATTTGGTCATTTTTTGGACTGACCACCTCAACCGATCCTCCAACCGCTACTTGCCTCGAAGAATAAATTACAGCAAAGTAGTCTACACGCGGACATGCGTAACACGTGCCACAATCATCTTTGCTTTGACTCAACGATTACTGCAGGGACTGGTACCAGACTGCAGTACCTCACACCTAACTTCAGCATTACTGATACGGTTTCCCCATAAGATTGAAGCAATACTACGAAGACATGGATAACGAAACTGATAATCTCCACTCATGGCGGTGTCGTTTTCGCGATATAAAGAGGGGTTAACTTAACTACTTTAGTGCGTACCCGACCCTCGATAGGCAAACCGATGTCATAGCATGAAGGGCCGGTGATATTTTGCCGGGGAATCGCATGTGTTCGATGTGAAATCATGAAAACAGAAAACTTTATGAGCTCAGTTCAATAATTGTCTCGTCAAGTTTTTCACTTGCATTAATCGAACACCAGTATGGTGGTCTGCAGCGTAACGCCTACAATGTCAAGTCGACACCACAGGTGGCTCACATTGATACAAACCGAAGGGGCTTGAGCTACCCGTGGATGTTGTCTGTTAAAAGGGAGTCAGAGGACTTTGATCAACTAGGACGTTTATTGTTACTTGAGATGTTTTAATTTGCGTCTGAGGTAAGGAGTTTAAACCATAAGTTTCGTGATGGATGGCCCTTCGCTATCGCCCCGATTCTTACCATGCATGTACAACCTGTTAGGATCTGTTGTTTCTTTATCAATCCAACTCTTAGGGTCTTGGTTACTTGCGCACGGCAGTCACCTGAGGAAGAAGGTCCGGCCTCACGGATGTCGCGGGTTGCGCCCGCCCAGGAACGGCGGTCAGGGACGAGGTCGGAACACACTGAGATCTAGTTTTCGTTCTAGAGACGAGCTAGTCACTCGACGTCCGACCTTTTTTCATTAGATACTTGCGCATGAGTGCAGTGGAAAGGGTATATACCTCATAGCCACGAGGGCCCACTGCACTATTAGAAATAACCGGTAACCAGACCCTGAGACCTGGAGTGGCGAAGAACAACATAAGGTCCCAATAGGTCAGGTGTGGGAATGATCCGGACGACAGTGGATCACTGTCTACCACCAAAGTAACCGGTGATGGCGAGGATTCGAACCTCGGACCTCCGAGGTGGTAAGCGAACGCTCTAAATCACTCGACCACCACCTGACAGTGTTGGTCCATGTTTTCAGTTGTCCTCCAAGGTGGCAGCGCCAACCTTGGCATAGAGCAGGTGACAAACACTGTTTTGAGACCTCGGTGTTTGGGCGTTGCAGGATGTGCCCGAACCATTGCAAATGTCTTCGTAGATGGGATGCCGATGACTTTTCCATGTTGAAGTAGCGCTCTCATCGTATCGTTCGATATTTTATCTCACCAGGTCACTTTGAGGAACATTCGTAGGCATCAAACTCTTCCAACTTTCTAACGTCCTGGACGCCTCATGGTCACGTTTCGCGACCGCAAGTCAATATGGGTCTGATGGCGGCTCGGAAGACTTGTATTTTGGTTCGGAGACTGATCTCGTTTCTCGGCCTGAGTGACAGTTGAATAAATGCTCTCTTACTGTTGTCGATTCGCACTCTGACTTCACCCTCGTCTTGGCCGTCTGAGAGGATCGAGGAGTCCATGTATTGGAATATCTGTGTGTTCAATTAACTCACCGTTAATGTATTTCGGTTGTGCGGCCTGTGCAGCGCAAGTCGAAAGGGTCTTAGTCTTCGATATGTTGACTTCTAGTTCTATGGTTCTCGCGAAGAAAAATAAACAATGGAAAATTGGCTGTAAATTAGTCGGACTGTCCCCTAACATGACAATATTGTCCGCGAATTCCAATTCAGCTTAGAAAACGTCTGAGCTAGGCTGTACTCAGGGTAATCGATGAGTGCTTGCTGCATTATTCAGTCGATAGCGTAATTGAGTAATGCTGGCAACTCTGTCGAACACGCGACTTAAGGGAGTATTCGCCCGACTTTTTCGCGTAAAAGCATATTATTGCACGCGCAGTTAAATAGTGCGATTTAATGGGACTGAGATTTTTTCCGCCATGCTGTCTGCTTGCGTAATAGCCCAAAAAGTGTGTCTGTCAGCTGAATCGAATGCTGCATAGAATTTAACGAAGCAGGCTGATGTCGGTTATCGAAATTTGTAGCGATGTTCTAGTACTCTATGAAGAGTAAACATCTGGTCCACTCCTCCCCTATCGCGGTTGGAGGCTCTTTGAGAGATGATTCGATAGGAGCACAGAGAATATCTTTACAACCACGCCGATCAGGCTGATCACGCCGTAGTTATCGCGCACTATCTTATCACCCTTTTTTGAGAAAAGAAGTAGAACTAGAGTCCCTCAGTCCGTGGGGAATCCTTAGTTTTCCCAAATTGAACAGAGTATGATGGGGTTCTACCAGAGCCGAAAGGCAGGGCTTATATAATTCCGGTTTGATACCGTCCTACTCCGGGGCTTTTCGGTTCTTTAGATTGTGTATCACAGCAGTAATGTCCTCTAGTAACGGTGGTCTGACGCTGATATCGTAGTTTCCACTCTGGATTGTGGAGATTTGACTTGACAAGCTTGATGTAGGATGATTCAGTAGGCTGTCAAAGTGCTTAATCCACCTCTGCATGTTTTCCCATTGTTCCGGGATCAGAAGCCTGGCAACGTTGCGAAGCGGTAGTTCTACTAGCTGTCGCTTGCCGAATGCATTGCGAATGAGACGGAAGATTTTTGAGAAGTCACCACAGTTAGCAGCCGCCTCGGTGTTGTCCGCGATTTCGGACCAGTAATTGTTCTGGTCGTTTCTTGTGGAGTGGGTGGCTTTTCGTCAACCCCCCCCCCACAGAAAGTCGTTGAAGTCCTTTAGCGGGCATCTCTAGCCTTTTTGGATAAATCAAGGGTCGTCCTCGATATCCAGTTCGTCGACAGTATGTAGCTTGATAGACGATTTCGGCGAATTCCATTGTTGTTCCACCGGTGTTTCTTCACTGACTGGGCGTTTAGTCGTTGGATGGGTGGTGAAGGCGTCAGATACTGCTTGTCCCTTTGTCAGTGATACTATATTCAGTCGATCTGGTGGCCAGTGTGACCGACGTTTGAGTACCACTTCAGCAGGTGTCTCTTGGGATGTTGGAAGCGAGTGTTGTAGACGGTTAGTTTGTTGTAATTTGCAAAACTGACGAGGCGAGCACTGTTGTTCAAGCTCATATTTTCGTTGGATGTGTCCAGTTGCTTGGTTTGTAGGGCCAGTGTGAGCGTTCCATTCTCGCAAAAAGAGGTATATATTGATTCGGGACATTGTTCACTGCTTCCTACAACCTGTCGTAGAACTTCTCTCTCGCTGCCTACTAGGATGTTAATGTTGGGGCCTAAATTGCAACAATTAATATGCTTATAGGCGTAAAACAAGCTAAAGCATTTCGAGGGCATATCGGGGAATAACTGGGATAATGCGAGGTTCCACGCTCGATCATTGTGTACCGTAGCTGCGAAATCCATGAAGAGTTTTGGGAATAGTGTACAGAGTGGCGTCATAAGTGTCACTCGGCTTTTCTTTGAAGTTGCGCCTCCAGTCCGTGCACAACCAAGTGCTACCTGTCGGACAACAGAAGGTTCGTGTGTTGGGAGCCGGTGACCGATCGACTGGTTCGTACGCTTTTTCGGTGGTGGTGTACCAATCCGAGACACTCAACGCATCCAATATGAGGTTGCATCAATTCCGGTGGCTCTCTAGGAGCTCGTTCATCATTCGGCAGAAGTGCCCATGACCCAGGGGTCCATATGACCCTGTTGGTTGAGCATTTTCCCTTCCTCACCGTTGGGTCAAACAGTAGAGTTCTCCGCCCATTCATGGACAACGGTCTTCGCATGCTGAGCACAGTCTCACCGAAATTTTCAGGCATCGGCTACCTTCCAACATGGTTTGACCCTCCTGTCGAGCGGTTTACCGGAGTGTGGCCGCCGATAAGTGCTTCAGCTTCGTGGAGCCACAGGTGAGAACTAGGTAATCGATGAAGACCAAGGGGATGGAAGAAGTCTGAAGGGGCCCGACATTCTACCAACTCAGAGGTGCTGCTGGTCTTAGTCACTCTATGCACCCCTCAGGATCATTATTGCCGGTTCTGGCTGATGGTAAATTGGGCCTTCATAGTACAGAGTTATAATGCATTCATGAGCAAACAATAAAATAAAATGGTAGATTGCTAGCTAGTGGATGATTTCATGGGTCGGTCCTAACCAGTGGGCACTATATGTTTTGTCGGCTATCAAATGTTGTTATACTGGTATTTCTTGTGGTTTTCTGCTGTACTGACCATCACGACGAGACTGCACCTTGGCATGGTGTGATGGCTTGCGTACCTCCATAACGGGACGGCTTCCCTAAGCCGGAGATGCAATTATGCCTGACAGGTTCAATGGGTAGAGGCCAGACGAAGTCCAGTCTCAGAATCAGTTGATGGGTAACACCTGGTTCTAACCACTATGCCTCTGGAGAGGACACTCCAGCGAATAAACACGGGGAGAAACAGTTTACTGGTCAAAAAACCTCCACTAGATGGATGTAGGAGTGGAGTACCTGGGATTTCTCACGACGATGTGAGAAGTGATCGCACTTCATTGGACAGCCTACGCCCGCCTAAGCTGGGCAGCCCACGACCCAAAGGATGCTGCCCCATCCACGTTCCGCTTGCTCCATTGAGTGCATGGGGCTGAGAACTAAATCCGAATGGGGGACCGATAACAAAACACCAGTGAAGACAAGAGAAAATGCGTGCAACAATAAGGTCTTACGCCACAGACCAAAAGAAGTTCCTTCACGGGTTATTCGGTCACGTTCCCGTGCTGGGTTAACCCGCACTGTCTTGTGGGTAAGACTTTTGAGTCAAAGACTCCGGTTAGGGTTTCCAAAGAAAAACCCCTTCTGCCATGTGGGCAGCCCCGAAGTATGTGTAGCGAACTAAATACTTTCGTTGCATCCCATGTTTCGTTTACATTTTTGCTAATAGTTCTCTGGTTCCATTTCGGCTGTATGATCCGATTCCAAACTGATTAAAGCCGACAAACGGCTTTTTTGACTCCTTCATTCTTTTCGCCTGTACGTGTTTGTTTGTAGTCGCTCGTTACAATTTAATCAGTTAGGATATGAAACGTGTACTCCGACCTGATCGTTTCAACGTTGATCCTCACTTGTCAGACGCTTCGGACAACTGGATTCGTTGGAAAATATTTGGTAACTTTCTCACTGCTGTTGGTTCACTTCACCTTGATAAACTCGCCATCCTGACTAAATTTATCGCTCCATCTACCTACTGACACATCGCGGATTGTCAATACTCTGGGAAGTTTATACATACAGTCAAAAAATGCTATCTTCGCTCGACATGTACTGTCAACTACAAGAAAAGAACATGGTGAGTCTCTCTCGATCAGTTTCTTCAGAAGCTGACGACTCTTTCTGCCGACTGTGATTTCAAATCTGTCAATGTTGATTAGCATCGTGAGGAGTTTGTTCGCGATACATTCATCCGTGGACTGTCGTCGAATCATATCCGTCTGAGACTGTTGGAAGAAAAAAATTTAGACCTCAAAACCACTTACGATATTGCAAGACAGTTAGAACTAGCTCAAAAGCAATCCGTGGTATATACTGTTAACCCTTCATCTTCGTATTCCCTACCTGACAAAAACACATCTTCCGACCTGAAGGTTAACTCTCTTTCAGCAGAGAATCCTGATCTCACAGAAGCACCTCCTTGTTATTTTTATGGTCTCGCTAGACACCCTAGAATAAATTGTCCAGCTCGAGAAACGCTGTGTAAATCTTGTGGCAAAAAGAGACACTTTCAGCGAGTATCTCGATCTTCTCAAGCCACAACAGTATCCTGGTGACATGTTCCCTCGATTACCAATTCGCTCTTATCTGCTGTGCCCATCACTACTGTTCCAACCTGTCTCTCTAATGCTGTAATTAACGTAGAAGTCAATAACATACCCGTACATGCTCTTATTGACACAAGCAGTTTGTTGAGTTATATCTCCAAATCTGTTGTTGATAAATACCGCTGGCCAATCATCCCTTCCCAGCAACGAGTCACAATGGCTTCTACACGTTTTTCTAGTCTTTCCTGTAGTCATCTTTACTCTTCTATCGAGTATAAAGATTATCGTTACGATCATATTAAACTTTCTGTCCTCCTCACTTTGTGTACAGGAGTACTCCTTGGTAATGATTTCCTTGAATTACACAAAACTGTCGAGATTCCTTCTTTTGGAAGTAAGCCTCCCCTTACTCTCTGTGATCTCCTCACTGCCCACCTAAACACGCAACCTCTGTTTGAGCATTTAGCACCAAACTGCAAAACAATCACCATAAAGTCAAGACGTCATTCAGTGCAAGACAGCCGTTATCAAATCCGAAGTCGAACGGCTGTTGCAGTCTGTAATCACCGAACCGTCTAATTCCCAGTGCAGAGCACAGGTTCTAGTAACCTTAAATGATCGCCACAAACGTCGTATGTGTTGGAAAGTTAAAAAACAGAAAAAAACATTTTTCCAAGCAAGCCATCAATCCAACTCGAGTGTGCCACGCCGGAGTGAGTAATCAATAATCAATAATTTATCGGATCACTCAAGACGGAACCCCTTTTGCCGATCGAGCAGTCATCTAAAGTCCGACGCAAATCAGGTCGACGGATCAATGATCAATCCGGCAAATGTTTTTAGCAATCTAATCGGCCTAACAAGGCTTGAACCTAACTGGACGCTCGAATTCGGGAATGTTCGACTTTCGCTTTAAATATTACGTAGTAATTTCTGTACATACACGTTTTTTGTTTTGGCGAGCTGAATTGTTGTGTTCTGGTTTTCCATAGTGGGCTGGAGCGATTGAATCCGCAAGTTGAGATCGTGCGCGCAGTTTTTCCATACAGGCCGTTGAAAAGAACGCGTGGGTCATAACACATTTTTGGCGACTGAGTGTTTCCTTCCAAAATGGCAGTAACTGATCCAGATTTCAAGAAAATGTGCCAATCTCAACAAAAGCTGATGGAGATGCTGATTTCAAAACTTACAGACACCGGCTTGACCCGAGCAACTACAGAACCGGTCCCAGAAACACTCTTTCAGGACGTGGAGAATTTCGTACATGACCCACAGTTAGACATTACTTTTAATTCCTGGTTTAAACGATATGGATACATCTTCAATGTAGACCTGGTCAACAAAGAAGATGAAACTAAGATCCAACTTCTACAGTGGAAACTGGGACCTGCAGAACATGCCCGCTATACAAGTTTCATCCTTCCAGATCAACCTCGGAACCGCACTTTCGATCAGACTGTTCAAACTATGACCAGAATATTTAGTGCCACATCCTCACTATTCAGTACTCGTTACAGCTGTCTCAGACTGGTTAAGCGAGATGTGGACGATCTTGTGACATGCTGGGATTGTCAATTGTGCCTGCAGCAGTTTTCAGTTCCAATCATTGACAGAAGGTCAATTTCGATGCCTTGTTTTCATTTGCGGCCTTCAGTCCGCCAAGCACTCCGATTTAAGAACCCGACTTTTAACCAAAATCGACCAACAGATCAATACCACATTGGAAGAACTCGTTGAGGTTGAGCGACTCAATAAATAGAAACAGGACGCCGCAATGATCCAACATCAAGATCAACCAATACATGTCGTCAATAAGGTCGCTGATCCCGAACGACATCTACCAACAAAGAAACCATCTGCATCTAACAATTGTGACCCAGCCAAACCGCTGTCTCCGTGCAGACACTGTGGTGCATGGCATTTTCATAGACCCTGTCTATTCAAGAACAACCGATGCAAATGCTGTCATCCGTTCGGACACAAAAATGGTTTTGTCAACATCGAGGATTCCAAGGAAAACGAGCATACAACCCACCAAAACCACGTGTCAATGCTGACCAGTTGTCCGTGCACTCCTACGGGTTAGTCATAATGTCGCGGCTGCAGGTGTGCAGAACGTCGAAAATTTGTTGATGTTTACATCAATGACCGTTATGTTCGCCTCCAGCTAGACACAACATCCAATATTTCTGTCATATCAGAAGACACATGGCCAAAATCGGCTGACCAGAAATCCAGCCCTCCTCATTAACCGCAACTAGTGCCTGTGGCGGCTCATTAAAACTTACCGGCCAACTTCAGTGTATTGTGACTTTTCGCGGCAAGACAGTTTCCGCGACCTGTTTCATCACCCAATCCGACATTATCCTACTGAGAGCAGACTGGATTGACGAACTCGGTCTAAATGACCTTTCTATAAACAGCTTTTGCGGCCAGATGCAAGCAACGTCTGCAGCTCCGTCAACAAATCAATTGCTTCAACAATATGCCTTTATTTTCCAAGAAGGCATAGGCCTGTGTACACAGTTCAAAGCTAAGTTGCAGCCCAAACAGAACAGTCAACCGGTGTTTCGTCCCAAAAGCCCAGTGCCATATGCAGCTCAACCATTAATCGACCAAGAACGTAAACGTCTTGAGAACCTTGGAATACTAACTCCAGTCACGTTTTCAGAATGGGCCGCGCCAGTCGTTGGGAAAAACCAAACGAAGCCATAAGACTTTGCGCTGATTTCTCTACAGGTCTTAACGCCGCTCTAGACTCCGACTGTTATCCACTACCTATTCCAGAGGACATTCTCTCAATACTGAACGGTGGTACCTGTTCTGCAAGGCTGGACTTAGCCGAAGCTTATTTCCAAATTGAAGTCGCACCCCAATGTCGACACCTGCTAACGATTAACACTCACTGTGGCTTGTACCAATTCAGGCGTCTGCCATTTGCAGTGAAAACCGCCGCTGCAATTTTCCAATGTGTAATGGACACTATGCTAGCAGGTCTAGAAGGAACAGCTGCATATTTAGATGACATTATTGTGACAGGACGTTCCTTCGACGAAACAAGTTTTACAACGGATTCAAAACTTCGGTTTCCGATTATGTCAGAAGAAATGCCAATTTTTCTTGACAACGATTAAATACCTTGCGTTCGTTTTTGACGCTGATGGCCGCCATCCAGACACGGAAAATATACGAGCAATACAACGAATGCCAGCCCCAAGGACGTTTCGTCGCTCCGATCATTCCTGGGCCTCATCAGTTATTACAGTGCTATTCTGCCAGAACTACATCGCTTGCAAGCATCATCATCATCATCATCATCATCACCGTCGTACAGCGTTAAACAGTAGGGCAAGCCCCACTGACCACTGCCTTTCTCACCATGTTGCACGCTGAATTAGAAAGTATGAATATACAAGATGGACACACAGTGGACCTACACGGGTGGGAAAAGAAAAGAATGCCCTAATAACCAACACACAGAATACTCAGTGTAACTGTACAAATGCACATCGATCAGTCAATCTGATTCCATAGAAAGTGACAACACCATCACCACTGTTCGCAGTTCTCAGCCATATCCTTCAGTGTCTCTAGCCAACTGGTAGACGGATCTTTTAGAACCTAACCACGAATAAGTGAGGCACTTACTTTTCCTCATTTCGCTGTACATTTTCTCGTTCCTCATTGCCACGTCATCTGTTGGCCTCCATGTGGTTTCTTCCACTCCCGACAAGGAACGGAGAATAGGACACGGTATGGTGGACGTGTGTTTGACATACGTAACACGAGCCCCACAAACGAAGTCTACTAAGTTGGATACGGTGTGATAGAAAACTCCCTGAACTGATACCTAATACTCGCTTTCTGACCTCAGCATTGCTCACTCGGCTATTTCACCCAATCTTAGCGATACTACGCAAGCATCGATGATCGAAAACCTCAAGACGACGAATATCTTCTGCACGCAGACTCCAAGTTTCGCAACTATACAACGAAACTGAACGCACTGCGGCACATTATACACGACCTTTCAACTTCAGTGAAATATCAGGTCGGCGCCACAAGTGCTTCAGTCCAGCATACGCCGCTCGAGCCTTGAATATCCGCGTGCTCATCTCTACTACCGTACTCTCATCCGTCGTCACGCTGCTGCTGAGGTAAGCGAAGCGGTCGACAATTGCTAGCACCTCCCCATCGAGCATCAAGTTTGGAATCGTTGACGTCCAGTCTTGCAACATCAGTTTGCACTTTGGAGGTGCAAAGCGCATGTCGAATGGAGCTACAGCTCTTGTGAGTCTATCTAGTGCACGTTGTGCATGTTCCGTGCAGTTGAAGTTGAACAGGCAAGCAAAGTCGTCCGCGTAATCTAAGTCACACAGCTTTCCACTGTTTCCTAGTTTGACGCCGACATCCTGAAGATTTTGCAGCACACTCTCCATTATTTCGTCCATGACGAAGTTGAACAGGAATGGAGACATAGGACATCCCTGTCGAACACCACTCGTCGTTTCGAACCGACTGGTTAGTCCACCGTAAACCCTAACGCGGCCAGAAGTATGAGAATACAATGATCTCAGTAGGTTCACGAACGTCTGTGGCATACCTTTTAGATGAAGAACACTGAAAATTGCTGTTCGATCAACTGAATCGAAGGCGCTTTTCAAGTCAAGGAAAACCAATATTGTTGGCCGGCAATGAGTGTGACGCGTTTCAAGTAGTCGGCGAAGAGTGAAAATCTGGTCGATGCATCCCCGACCTGGGCGGAATCCAGTCTGTCGTTCGCGGGCATTCCTCTCGCGAGCCGGTGTAAGACGGTGCAGCAGGATCGAGGCCAATACTTTGGTGACTATCGGAATTAAGCTAATCCCACGATGATTACTACAGTCATTGTGTATTCCCTTCTTGAAGATGGGTATAATCGGTGACTCACTCCATATTAACGGAATACGCTCCTCCTTCCAAGTGTCACGGAGCTAGGCGGTAAGTGATTTTATCAAAGCATTCCCACTCAGTTTGAAAAAAACTGGCGGAAGTTCGTCGGGACATACCGCTTTCCCTCGCTTTAGTAATCGAATATATGACTCCACTTCCACTTCCGATAGAGGCTCAAGTGATACCACCCAAGGAATCACAGTTGTTGACACAGGAGTAACTGCACTAGCGTGCGGCCAGCTAAACTGTTCTTTGAAGTATTCGGCCCAACGGTCAATCCTTTGCTGTTTGTCGTGAACAGGCTCTCCATTTCCGTCGCATATCGTTTCACTGACCGGGGTTTATCATCCACCGGTGTCGCGAATAAGTTTGAGCAGTCTTTGACTGCTACCTGAAGCGGCTGCCATTTCCATTTCTTCGGCTACTGTGACCCATCAATTTTCATGACCCTTCTTAAGGCTTTTCGTAGCTTTCCTTTGTAGTTTTCCACGTATCTTATTCATTTCCTTACCGTTCTATAGCTGACGTTTTTTCTCTATTAGTCTGATCGAGTCTTGTGAAGTCCAGTGTCTTTGATAGACATCGGATCTACGACCATGGGCGAAACCTGCTGCCGCGTGCATTGCCTGCTAGATATGGGTCCAACGCTCATCTACATTACTGTTCGTCGTGGATCCTAGCTCATATTGCTAACTTCTGTTCATAACTGGTGCGGACTTCTTGATCACACAAACGTTGCACGGCTAACCAGGTTTGCGGTTTGCGACGATTACCATGGAGCTGCAGAGATAATCGCAATAAAACTAATGTATGGTCCGACTCTATGTACGTGGACCAGTAGGATCTACAGTTCTGAACAGAACTGCACCACCGGTAGCTTACTGCGATATGATCAGTCTGGCTTGAAGTACCTGTAGAGTTAGAGCGTCATGTCGCCGTGCGACGCGAGCTGCGTCGGAAATTCGTACTGGATAGGAATAACCGATTGTCTGCACAAAATTGCAAAAGCCTATCCCCGTTATCTGTGCGCTGAGCGAGCAAGGCACAATGCCCGCCTAAACGGGCTTCTGACACACAGTTTGCCAAATTGTGCATTGAAGTCACCAGCTAGCAATACAATGTCAGAATCTTTGCTCCTGCGAACGAGAGTGGTGAATTCACCACAGAACTCATCCTTCTGTATGTCAGAGCTGAAGTCCATTGGAGCGTATGCCGAGATTACAAAAAAGTTGCGCTTGACACAACTATCCTTTCGAACGCCAACTAAAACCTGGAATCTAACTGCACGTAAACGACTGTTAACAGGGATCCAGTCTAAAAGGGCAGCCTCAGCCTTGTCAGTCAAGACTATTCCTACACCTCGTGGACCCACAGTTGAAGCTACTTCGTCTCCTGAAGTGCGCAGGAAACACCTCGGTGAGATACCGGGAGCAGTTAGTTGAATCACACTGCTCGAATCCTGGATACGCATTTCACTTACGCAGCAGACATCAATCTTCAGAGAATCTATTGTGAGCGCTAGGCACGCCTGCTAACCTGCCTGCGTGAGTGTACGCACGTTAAAGGAGCCGCGATTCAGAGGCTGACGGGGCTTGAGAAAATGTGAGTTACCAGACAGAGGCTTATTCCCGATACTATTTGACAGTGAATCGTTGAGAGTATCGACCGTGTTATCAGTGGGAGCATTATAGGTGAATAGATGGGGCAAAGAGAAGTGGTTGGGGATAGAAGACAGGTTGAATAAAAGCGAGGGAACTCTGAGCAGTAGCCTACTTATCACTAACCACCCTGCTCGATGCAATGGGCAGCGCGGTCCTGATTAGCCTGCTCGACGACCGATGCAGTATAGAATTCTTCGTATTTGTGCAGTTCATGGGAGATATTGGTCGGGTACTGCTAGGGCGTCCAGCCACAAAGCAGGAGAACTATTAGAGTCCTCATTCAAAGCCTTTAGTTCTCACAAGAACCTATCCACAAGGCAATGGGATGTCTTAGTGGAAGCCCATTTACTTGGATCACTTATTCTTCTACTGATTTTACCGACTGAGTTGCCAGCTCAAATCGACCCCCACCCTGGAGGACCAGGAGATTGGACTTTGTCTGACCTCTATCCACTGACCTGCCAGGTATGACTGCTTCTCCCGCTTAAAGAAGCCATCCTGTATAGCTCTTTGGGTCATAGAGGCGCGCAAGCCATAACACCACGTCAAGGTGCGGTCTCGTCGTCGTCTTAATCGACTATTACGGAAGGATAACCTTCGGGGTTGGTCACAACAATGTCAATCATCATTTGACAAACTGAAGCGAATGCTGACGTCGGATCTTTTGTTAACACACTACAACCCCAAATTACCAATTACCGTGGCAGCTGATGCTTCCAACTATGGTGTTGGCGCCGTCATTTCCCATGTGTTTCCTGACGGAACGGAGAAACAAGTGGTTCATGCGTCCCGCACATTGAACTCTGCCGAAAGAAACTATGGCCAATCTGAGAAATAACCCCTTGGCATCACTTTTACCATCAAAATGTTCCATGATTCCTTCATGGTCGCAATTTTAAGCTTCTCGCAGACCATAAACCGTTGTTATCAATTTTTGAATCTAAAAAAGCATTCCGGTTCACCCTGCCATTCGCCTACAACGCTGGGTTACGATGCTGTTGGGCTATGATTTCGAAATACAATTCCGGAAAATAAAAAGCTTCGGTCAAGCAGACGACCTATCCCGCCTAATATCGAATCATCATAGGGACGATAACGAAGCCGTTATCGCAGCCATCGCAACCGAAGATGCCGTTATCGAGGAACTATCAGGCACTTTGCGTGTCATGCCTATCACTTTACAGCAAGTCCGAGAGGCTACAAGACGTGACTCGATTCTACAGCAAGTCATCACGTTTGTTCAAACCTCATGGCCTATAAAAACATACTACAGAGACATGCTACAGCTTCACCACGCTCGTGAATCCCTCTCCGTTGTTGACACATGTCTCATATCATCCCAAAGAGTAGTGGTTCCAGTCTCACTACGCCGTACCTTATTAAAACAATTTCACGCCGGTCATCCGAAAATAAGCCGTATGAAGGCAATAGCCAAAAGCTACACATATTGGCCCGGAATGGATGATGACATTATCAACGCAGTTCGCCAATGGTCGCGACGTCAACAAGCAGCAAAAAAGCTGCCACATCAAATACCGTCACCATGGCCAATCGCAGACCACCCCCGGTCAAGACTTCACGCCGATTTTGCTGGACCCATTGACGGTACATTCTACCTCCTGGTTGTCGATGCCCTCTCGAAACGGCCAGAAACAGTGGCGGTCAACCCCGCCACTTCACACGAAACAGAAGCATTCCTCCGTCGAATGTTTGCACAGCATGGATTACACGGCTAAATAGTGTCCGAAAACGGATCTCAAATCCACATCAACACTTTATCAGGATTTTTGCCAGAAACTAAATATTAAACCTTCTCGCCACCGTGTCACCCACAATCTAACGGGCAGGCAGAACGCTTTGTGGACACATCCTAACGGGCACTACCCAAGTCAAAAGGGAAGGGGATGACAGACGAAGTTATTCAACAATTTTTATTCCTGTATAGGACAACACCAAACGCCAACAGTCCAGGAGGTGTATCCCCAGCTGAAATACTAATGGGCGGAAAATTGAAGACTATTCACAATGCCCTATTCCCGTCAAATAGAGAGCAGTTCAACGAAAAGAAAGATAGTTTTCATGTTGGTACCTAAATCTATGCGAAGGACTACAGAGGGAGGATTCCAAAAAGGGCCCAAGCTGTAATTATTATTTGCAGGGGCACCAAACTTTATGAAGTGGAAACATAATGGAACATGGATTGGCCATGAAAACCAGCTGCACAGGCGATACAGCTGAACTCCAAAACGGCCACAAGAACAAGCAGTTCCACCAGAAATCCTCTTGAATACGTTCAGGCTACCAACACTGACATTACGGACTAA
Source organism: Fasciola hepatica (assembly GCA_948099385.1). Classification (NCBI taxonomy): domain Eukaryota; kingdom Metazoa; phylum Platyhelminthes; class Trematoda; order Plagiorchiida; family Fasciolidae; genus Fasciola; species Fasciola hepatica. Next base: position 14,529,751 of record CANUEZ040000182.1, read on the forward strand.
AGAGCCGGAAAATGAACTACTACCACGTCGTTGGTCTGATCGACCAAGAAAACCCACCGTATGACTTCAACTGGATCCCAGTTGTCAGAGTTACAATTAACAGCCAAAAGGGGATGTGTTAGAAAGTTAAAAAACAGAAAAAAACATTTTTCCAAGCAAGCCATCAATCCAACTCGAGTGTGCCACGCCGGAGTGAGTAATCAATAATCAATAATTTATCGGATCACTCAAGACGGAACCCCTTTTGCCGATCGAGCAGTCATCTAAAGTCCGACGCAAATCAGGTCGACGGATCAATGATCAATCCGGCAAATGTTTTTAGCAATCTAATCGGCCTAACAAGGCTTGAACCTAACTGGACGCTCGAATTCGGGAATGTTCGACTTTCGCTTTAAATATTACGTAGTAATTTCTGTACATACACGTTTTTTGTTTTGGCGAGCTGAATTGTTGTGTTCTGGTTTTCCATAGTGGGCTGGAGCGATTGAATCCGCAAGTTGAGATCGTGCGCGCAGTTTTTCCATACAGGCCGTTGAAAAGAACGCATGGGTCATAACAGTATGGTAATCGATTATAGTCAAACCATCCGTCAATACACCTTCCTTGATGCAGATCCATTCCCACGGATTGACGATTTGATCTCGAGAATCTCTGGATACGAAATCTACGGCACGCTTGGTCTGACAAGCGCTTATCATCAGATCCCTATCCGTGCAGATGAGAAGATATGTAAAGCTTTTGAAGCTAGTGGCAAACAGCAGCAATTCTGTCGTATTCCTTTCGGTGTTGCAAACGGAGTGGCTTGCGCTCAAAGTACCACTGATAGCATCATTGAAAGCGAAAAGCTGTCTGGTGCATTCATCTACGTGGATAATCTAGTGGTTTCTGGTACAGTCGAACAAGAGCACTATCGGAATTTGTCCTGGTTCCTCGCAGATATGGTATCACACTCAACGATGAAAAGAGTATCATTTGTACCGTCATCTCACTCTACTCGGTTTTGAAGTTTCTAGAGGAACAATCGAACCGGATCCAGAACGACTACAACCGCTGCAACGACTTCCACCGCCTACTAACACGAAATCACAAGAGCGTGCAGTCGGCATGTTTGTCTACTATTTCCAGTGGATACTTCGCTTCTCCGATAAAATTAGTCTACTTGTTCGAAATCGAACCTTCCCCCTTCCGGAGAATGTCCTGGAGGTTTTTGAGCTACTGAATAAGCAGCTCGAAAATGCTGCTCGTGTCACTATTGAGCAAGGTGTCGCTCTTGTTGAAGAAACAGATGCTTCAGACATCGCGATCGCCGCCTCTCTCAATCAGAATGACAGTACAGTTGTTTCCTTTCCGGGGACCCTATCACCCTCAGAAAGTCGGGATTCGACACTGGAGAAAGAAGCATATGCGATTGCAGAGGCTTTGCTGAAATGGCTTCATTTTCTGGTTGGGTACCATTTCAAGTTGATAACTGACCAACGATCTGTTGCTTTTATGCTTGATCAATCACCTAGAGGAAAAATAAAAAACGAAAAAATACAGCGTTGGTGTTTGGAGCTGTCAGATCTCTGATTCGACATAACTTATCGTCGTGGTTCGAAAAATAACGTGGCCGATACACTTTCTCGAGGATTCTGTGGAACTTTGACAGATTTTGACTTGAGTGCCCTTCATAGTTCTTTGTGCCATCCTGGAATGAAGCGCATGTACCACTTTATACGATCCCGAAACCTACCCTGTTGATGATGTAAAGTCTGTCATCTCTCATTGTCAAACGTGTGCAAAAACAAGTCTAGATTCTACAGCCCACCAAAAGTGCACCTCATCAAGGCAAGGCAACCATTCGAGAGTCTCAGCATCGAATTTAAAGGGCCCCTGCCTAGCATCACCAGAAGTGGCCTTCAGTTCATTATTATTGATGAATTTCCACGATTTCTATTCGCATATTCTTGTTCTGACATGTCTACATCGATGGTTATTAGATGCTTAACTAACTTGTCCTCTGTTTTCGGAATGCCCAGCTTTATACACTCCGACCGAAGATCTTCGTTTATGTCAGAGGAACTTCAAACATTCCTTCACAGCCGAGGTATCGCAGCCAGCCGCACAACGGCCTATAATCCGCAATGTAACGGCAAAGTAAAACGCCTCAATAGCCCCTTCTGGAAATCCATCATAATCGCGTTTAAGGCCTGCCGAATGCACATTACACAATGGGAAGCTGTACTTCCAGACGCACTTCATTCGATCCGTTACGTTCTGTGTGCGACCACCAATGCCACGCCCCACGAACGTCTATTCCAGTACAACCGGAAAGCTACCACGGGTACGTCACTTCCCAGTTGGCTACTAACCTCGGATCGTGTGCTTATCCGTAAATTTACTCGTGCATCTAAATTCAATCCTCTCGTAGAAGAAGTGGAACTCGTGGAAAGCAATCCCAACTACGCCTACGTACGTTACTATGATGGCCGGGAAGATACTGTATCTCTTAAATACCTTAGCCCATCTGCACACAACCCGGAATCAGTAGTAGAACATAGCCTACCCCTGATGCGCCCGAACATTCAGACATAAAAGATCCGATGATCAAGCGCCCCAATGAACCCACAGAGTGTAACTCGCTTACCCCCTCCGAAAAAGATCCTGCGAAGTTCGACTCTGTGGAAGAAATTAGCAGACTCCAACGGCGCGTGAGCGCTTACCACTTAAGAGACGGGGAAGCATAAACTCATCAACACTTTTTGCTGTCAATAAACAATAATCGCTATGTGTAACTCATCCTTTTGCATTTCGCTGGTATGTTCCTCCCCAAAACATTGCCAGCTGGGGTGAATGTGGTGAACTAAATACTTTCGTTGCATCCCATGTTTCGTTCACATTTTTGCTATTAGTTCTCTGATTCCATTTCAACTGTATGATCCGATTCAAAACTGAATAAAGCCTATAAACGGCCATTCCGACTCCTTCATTCGTTTCACCTGTGCGTGTTTGTTTGTAATCGCTCGTTATAGTATGATGTTCCCGGAAATCTCCAGCGGTCAATCAGGAAACACTCCTTATCTCTCTGTTCGTCATCCTTTACGTTCCAATTCTAAATGCGTATGATTAACCACAATAAGCCGTGACTGTGAACTTGTAGCTCTCGGAAAGGGTAGCAAATTAAAGACAGGGGAGGAAAGAGAATCCATTCTTTGACCTAAGCATCCCCTTCACATAGCTGCTTTCAACGTCTGCGCACTTTGCCGAACAGGGCAAAAGGCTGCCCTTGCTAGAACTCTTCAAACCTTTAACATAGACGTGTGCTATGTCTCCGAAACATAAACAAGACCCAACTTCAGTGGCAATACTTCGCTGCCCTGATACAAGCTCGGTTTCTCGTTTCACTCTTCGCGTGTCAGGTGATTCGGTGCCTAGTGCTCGTGGTCAGGTTGGCGTTGGTTTGGTTCTGAGTATGAAAGCTGAGCATGCACTGTTCGACTGGATCCAAGTCAGCATTCGTCTGTGTGTATTTCGGTTGAATGGTTGTGTGTATGTCAACAGCACTAAACTGAAGAGCCGATGCTTGTTTGTCGTTTCTGTGTATGCCCCAAGTGACTGTAGCTCTCCTGATGCTAAAGAAGAATTCTACCATAATTTGTCTCAACTGCTTCACAGCATGCGCTCTACGGGAATCATGGTTGTTGCTGGTGACTTGAATGCTCAAGCCGGAAGCCTAGTCGAGGCAGAAAGGAATATGGGAGGCCGATATTGCATTCCAGCCGATCGAACGGATAGCGATGATCGGCTCATTCAAATATATTCCGACCACAGACCATTCCTAGCAAGTACAAATTTGTATATACAAAAATCTAATCTCCTACTACTCAAGTACAAATTTCTCGCACAAAAAGCGAAATTGGCTAACCTGGCATCCTCCTGCGCCTTCACAGCGTTGGACTCAGATCAATCACACTGTTTTCGGTTACCGCTGGCGCGGGTCGGTTCAAGACTGCCGATCATTCTGGTCCATGTGTGTAGACACTAATCACGCTCTTGTCCGCGCGTTTCAGCTTGCGCCTCGTCGGTGGCCGAAACAACGCCAAAGCTACCCGTCCACCGCAGCTGCTACTGGACGATAACCAACGATCTACTTTCCGAACAGAATTATCCACCAGGTTACCGATGTAGCCAAATTACCAGGATCCAGAAGAGCGATGGAAAGAGATCAAACAGGCTCTATGTGCGGCGGCTGATGCTACCCAAGGTTCAACAACTAGACACACACAGAAACGATGGATATCTGCATCCTCAATTGCACTCTTAGATGTGTGCAGAATGTTTCCTACGGATTCCAGATACGATGAGGCACGGAGATGCCTTAAACACCGACTGATTCGGAGCGTGAGAAATGATCGTGAGCAGTGGTGGATTGCGAAGTGTGGGGAGATGGAAACTGTCACGGCGATTGGCAGCAGCCGCAACCTCTTCCATCTGATTAGACAAACCAGTCCACGTAAAGTACGCGTTAGCTAGTTGATCAAAGAAGCGAACGGCTTACTGATTCAAACTCAGGAACATTGTCTAATTCGCTGGGTCGGAGCATTTCGAGAAGCAGTTTAATTGGCCTTTATCCTCTTCAGGTTCGATCACTAGCACAATTGATACAGCTCTTGTTGTAGATACCAATCCTCCATCAGAAACGGTGGTTCTTCGTGAGATACACTATCTTAAACGATATAAGGCTGCCGGACCGGATGCGTTGCCTCCCTGTATTTTCAAACACGGTGGCCCAACAATTTTACTGCAGTTGACAAAACTCCTTTGTTTGATATGGGAGAAGGAACAAGTTCCCAAGAGTTGGAGTGAATCGGTTATCGTACCGATCATAAGAAATGCGACAGGTTCCCGTATGAAAACCATTGGGGATTGAGTTTGGTTAGCATCGCATCCAAACTGCTTGCTGGTATTATTCACCACTGCTTATCTAACGCTCGCGAACAGTGCTCGCACGAGAATCAATTTGGGTTTGGACCTGGTCGAGGTTTTATTGATCACATCTTCACTCTCTGACAAGTTTTAGAACATAGACACACCTTCCGTAGGCCCACTATCTCTGTTTTCCTTGATCCTGTGTCGGCCTTCGACTCAGTCGACCGCACAGTTCTCTGGCGCTGCCTCTTGTTGAAGGGTCAATCAGAGAAATTTATTTCCATCCTAAAATCCCTTTACATTATTACCCGAAATCGAGTTCAAGCTTACTGTGGTCTTTCACCCGAGTTAATCACAAGAAGTGGTATACGTCAGGGTTGCCACTCTCTCCTATTTTTTTTAACTTTATGATTGGAATGGTCCTAGAGGCCGCAATTTAGTCAGTTGACGATAGCGGTATTGAGCTTTTCCCGGGTAGAAAGGTATCAGACCTTGAGTATTCTGACGACATAGTCCTTCTAAGTGAAGATTCAGGTAAGTTGCAAGCTTTTCTAGACAGCTTGACGGATTGTGTGGCAGTGTTCGGTATGTGTTTTCGACTTTCGATGAGCAAGATGGTGTTGTAGGATAGGGTTGGTCCAACACCAAACCTTTCATTGTCTGAACAGACTATAAACACGGCAGACAAGTTCTGTTATCTGGGTAGCTGCATCTCACCCGGAAGTCGGATATCGGATGAAGTGTCTCTGCGTATACAGAAGGCTAGCTTGGCATTTGCCAAACTGAGTCATCTGTGACGTCGACATGACATCCGTTTACGTATCAAGGGTTGAGTGTACGCTGCAGCAGTGAGGCCTGTGCTTCTGTATGGTTCGGAGATATGGCCACTGCGGGTAAAGGACATGCGAAGATTGTCGGTATTTGAACACCGATATCTTCGTAGTATTGCTCGAATCTGGTGGGAACACGGTGTGAGCAATGCTGAGGTTTGGCGGAAAGTTTTAGGTCCAAGGATCAAATCATTAGATGAAACACTTAAGCTCAGTAGGTTAAGATGGTTGGGACATGTGCCACGCATATCACCAGACAGGATTCCTTGGTGTGCAATGTTTGCTGAGGCATGTACCGGTTGGAAGATGAGTAAGGATGGTCAGCCCATGACGTGGAAAAAGGTGTGAAAAGCCTAAATAATGGACTTGTCCATGTAGGGCGTCCTACACCTCATGGGTGGGATCCAAGAAATCCTCCCACTCTATGGTTAGGTACGTTGTAGAATATGGCTCGATACCGCGATCAGTGGTGCTCCTGCATTCACAAACTTTCTTCATGGACTTAATTCGTGCTCTTTCCTCCTTCATTATTTCCTTTTGAGGTTGTCGCTAGGAGATAGCAACCAAAACCCCGGCACCAAGTGCACGGTTAATAGTTGTCTGAACTGCACTGAACTGTACTGAACTTCCAGTGTTTTTTTCACCAGCATGGAGCAGAGTTGAACTTCAGTTCATACTTTAGATTCTGGCACCTCATACGTTCGTCTCGTGCACTGATATTAACTGAATTGTCCATAGTTTGGTCAATTTTTAGGGATTGTGCACCATTCATGTTCCGGTCCATATAGAAGTAATATCACCAGTCACTTAGCTATAAACGCTTCTCTTGGTTTGGATAAAGAGTGAAGCAGTTTTAGCAATCCTTATGTGGTAGAAAAAAATGTGCTGAAATGTTTCTGTCGAAAGCATTCGGTCTGCGTCTCTCTTCGATTTCACTCTGTCATTCAATTATGACCTAATGTTCCGCCCGATCGATATCAGTTTCTCAAATAATATATTCCAGGATAGAACACCGCTCCTCAGATGTGGATTTACATTGGAATGTATTTGGCAATTTCAAGGTAATTTACTCAGTGACGTAGATTGTTGATTCGTGTGCACGGTGTCCTATCGCAGGGGCACTCACCACTGGAGGTTTGATTTTCTGCGTTTACCACTGAAAGCGGTGGCAGTTGTTTGATTTTGACTTAAACAGATGTAAGTTTGAAAATACGCTGGATCACCCCCTTGAAAAAATGATCAGCTACACCGAGATGTACTAATTACAGCTTCAAAACTGCTTTATTTACCCGCAGAGTAATCACCAAGAGCTGCAGACACAATCCGGCGTCCAGGTTAATGGTTTGTCAACCAACGTGGACTCGCTTATCGTTAATAAATTGGTCGTCCTGGTTAAGTTTTCAGTACTCTGCATAACATAACTGAGTAAAATCACAATTTATGAGATATTTTCTCAGTTGCGTATCATCTATTAGCGCATAATTTACCGACAACCTGTTCGCCGTTTAATGTTGCATATTTAAACGAATCTCCCGAATGCGAGAGATTTCAGTGAACCTGATTCAGTCAGAACAACCACAAAAGGTTCACTAATTGACGCTTATCAGTGGTAACCAAACTTGAAAATCAAAACAATCGCAAGTAAGGAAATGTACGGAGAAAACTACAAATAGCTTTCAAGTCTATGATTAAGGTGTGCAAATGCAAGACCGGCGTCGGTCGAGTGGTTAAGAGCGTTTGCTTATCACTTCGGAGTTCAGAGGTTGGAATCCCCGCCACCACCGGTTACTTTGGTGGTAGATCTCAATCCACTGTCGTTCGGCTCGTTACCATACCTGAAATAATGGGACCTTAAATGGTTCTTCATTCCAAGTTCCAAAGTCTGGTCACCTGTCCCTAAAATAATGCAGTGAGTCTTTGTTGCTATGGAGTATACTCCTTTCATTGCAAGCATGCGCATACACGTAATTAAAAAATGTAAGACAAATCAGTCCTTGAAAGGATCTGGTAGCCGCCCCCCCCCCCTTGGGAGCTTGACTCACCTTAAATGGTTCGGTATCTTTGGACTCAGCAACCAGTCAAAGAGCAGGGAAATTATTTACCGTTTACAGGGACGTTCTCTTAATTTATCGCAGGTATACTTCAAAGATTTGTCCAAAGCAGTCATAGTTGACGACTGTAACCCGCTCCGTCAGGCACAGGCTTTTATTCACTATTATTTGATCCCGTACTTTCTTTTCACTGTATGTCACCACATCCTGCTTGTTTGCGCGTGCACAACTTTGGCGTAAGTTCATCGCTGCCATTTTTATTGATAGGATAACGGAGATCAAAATCTTCGGAAGTTTCTTAGTTCTCTGTCTGCCGTGGCAGTTTTGAACCGTATTTTTTACTACGCTCTCAAGCAGCAGATCGACCACCAGCACAGTGTTGCTAATGGAGGTTCTTAAACAACCCATTCATGGCATCCGGAGAGTGTGACTCCCGAAAAGCTTTTTTTCTTCCATACTCATGGATTGGGAGGTGTATACATAACCATAGGGGACCACCTCCATGTTATCAAAAAGCGCCAGCAACCTTGGACTGTAGGAACATGAATACACGAGAATCCGGGTGACAACGAGGTTGGTAAGTTCCAGACCTCTCAGCTCAGACTTTATAGTTTGTGAATCACAGCACCATTCATGGAAGGACTTTCGGGAGTCTTATTTGTCACAGAATTTACGAAGGCACCACTTTACCACAGATCCTGCTTTCACTGGTGACGCTTTTGACAGAACGTGACGGATTTAAGTCGTTTTGCACTCATCAATGTGAAATTCATAAAAAAACGATATCATACAGGTTTGAGAATCGTAAAACCAGTGGTGGATCATAATCCCACTTGTTGAGAAAGTTTCGTTTTATTCTGACAACAGTAAGAAGCATAAAAGCATGATATATATTTTTCACTCCAGGAGATGCGTGAATATGCCGTCATCTTATGTTAAAAAACACAGCAACTGTTATACCAAAAGATCGTACAAAGCACCTTATTATTTGCTGGATTTTGTCTGGATGGTCACTATTCCAGGAAGTAAACAATCGGCCAGGAGTCAAACGGCAACGCATTCATGTACTTTCGCTAGTGATCCATCACGCCTCACCCATCATTCGTATCTGCGTTCTTTCGTGTTCTGTCCGATATTCTTCAATACTTTTATTCCGTGGTTACACTTGAATGTAATGTAAGGAACGTAGTTCATAAGCACTTTGGTCGGGAGAACTGACGACTATGACCCTGTAAATTTGAGAGGAAGGAGACCATTCCACATTCATATATTGTAGCAAAAATGCGAAACGTATAGGACGCACTTATTTTTTCGCATTCAGACAACTTCAAATAGTTCGTTTTCACACATGTATTGCAATTAATTGACCCTCTAGATGCTCGCGCATCTAGATCCCCGTATGCTTACAGCCACAAAATTGTTTCTTATGCTCACGATTGTCACTGTCTGGTTAACGTATTTTTCTGTAGCTCTCAACTCAGGCCATCTTGATACCCACTTTGGGTCCTTATGGTTTTCGCTTGATTGTCCATAGAATTCTTGTTGTCTGTTTCGGGATTCTTCCGAAAAAGTCATTGTTTCTTCTCCGGTCCTTGGGTCTCGATTGGTTAGCGCGATCGGCTCAATAGCCACCTCCTGCTACCACGGCTGTCTTCGCTACACCCATTTTTTTCTTCAAAGCTTTCATTCCATGTACACCAAGGTGCTGAATTCGCCTTCGGTAGGCTATTCACCCGGTGATTCTTGATTGATTCGGAACTTGGTGTTATTTCGCTCGAATGCAGCGTGCAGCGCGTTTCGGCGTCTGTGCAACTTGCTGGCTTCCGGATTTACCATTTCAAGTTAGCTGTGTTTCTCAGCCTTTACCAGCTCCCCGAGTGCTAGTGGCTTCCATTTGTGTGGGGGGTTTCGATGATCATATTTTTCTCTACTCTGAATCCGGACACGTCTTAATCGTTGAACCTTTGCCATCATAATTTGCTTTCGGTATAGCACTGTCAAAGGTTGATAGCTCTCGGTTTTAATCCAGCGATGACCTGGTTTCCTCTCCAAAAGTCAGTTGATTAGATACTGACAAATTCCCCCGGTCTCCTAGTGATGTCTCTACGAATATGAGCTCAATCATCGTAAATTAACTAGCCATGGGTGCATCCAATGTGGAGGTGGATTTTAAGTGCACTCAGTACGAGGCGCGTTCATTAGTTAGATATGTTAGCCAACTTTATATTCAGTTTTGGACTAAATAAGGATGAGTTCGATATTCCAAATGAAAACAGTACCTGTCTAGAAATGGACCACAGTCATCAGCGTGAACACGTTTCCAAGGCTCTGAAGAAATAGGCCACGGTGTCCATTTCGGTGGTTAGGTGTGAAGTTTATGTAAGCGGACACCGTAGGTTTTGGCAATACAGCATAAATCAACTCTGGTCACCAACAAGTAAGACGGACAATAGATTTCATTCTTCGCACTGCCTACGTATCTGGAATGCAGACCTTGCGAAACCGCAGCTCGCAATGCAGGAGTACAATGATTCTGCCGTTACAGTACAGGATACCATCACGGCTCACTTTTATTTTTTCGCGTCGTTTGTAGAACTCGGGGAATCGACGCCGTTCATTTGATCGCTACCCACGTCGAACACAAGATATGACGGCATGATAGTACCTAATGGTTTCGAGAACAATATCTGGTCCACCAACAGGTAGTGGCTGTGAGGGCATTGGTTGACACATCGACACATCGTGCGCCAGTTCGCGTGTCTTATTCCACTTCGACTATTCTGGTCACTTCATTCTCCTTACCCCATCAACTTGAGTTTAGGTTTCAGCCTTAACCTGACTGAATGATGCAGTTTAGGTAGTTGTTCTTCGGGAAGAGTTCTACAGTTTCACAACTGATTAGAATAGGAAGTGTTAGATCTTCTGCGACCAAAGGTCCCAGTTTTTTCATGTTGATTTCTAAATGGATCGTTATGGAAAAAGGGGGTTTTCATAAATGTATATGAAAAGAAACAAGTCACATGGGTTTTCCGTGGTACCAAAGCCTTCTCATACCGAAAGTCATCAAACTATTCTCAGAAGAGCCAGTGAACTGAAAGCGTCATTCTTGATATGTGAGAACAAATTCTGGGAATTTATTTTGCTAGCCGAATATGGATGCTACGAATTCCACGTTAGGTTGCAAAACCACTCTGGACAACATCCAATAGGGTTTCGCTTGACTAGGAAAGGTTCCGAAACTGTTGGCTTTCAGAAGGAGAAACATGGCTCATGAGACGTTCATCAACAGACTGGCACATTCCGTTCACTCATCTTTGTTTCATTCAGACGACAGCCCCTCTCAATTCAGTTTGATTCGATAAAATCTTTGGTATCAGTAAGTTGCCTAAACACCGCCATTTTGACATCCAAAGATCAACCATTATCATGTCCTTATCGGCCCTATTAACAACTGAACTAAGCTGTAGAGGAAACAGACGTCAGAATACCAGAGTCTGCTGGGGAAATCCGTGTTGAAGGAAAAATTACCGCCAGCATCATGCCATCGGTTTCCAAACAAGATTACGGCGACATGAGGATCGGACCCATGGCAGAATTAGCGACGTTATTGAAGATGATCAACACACCATTGATGACCGAGCTGAGGTGCACGACAAATGCTCCTCAACAATCTCACATGCTCCCCGACTTATTATCAATCGGCTAGGGTTGCCAGGGGTGTTTTCTAATTTTTGGTCGATTTTCCAAAGCTCATTGGTGATGGGACCGACTGTTTCTCTTGTGGATTCCGCAACAGGCAATGGCAGCAGAAGATCAGTCCAGTATTGAGAATGAAGAACCCGCGACCTGATAGATGAGTGCAGTTGGCCGAATTTTCCCAGAAAACTGTCAAGCTCAAGGGAGATAAAAGGACCAGATGCCGCTTCTAACCTGGTTTCAGTACTTTCAATATTTTAAAAGGAAGGAATATCTGTCGTGCGCTTTCTTTGTTTCCCTCGGACTACCTAAATACTAAGCCGGTGGAATATCAAATGACCACATACTTGCTTGGAGCAACTTCCTTTCCTTTCTATGCATACTTTGTTCTTTGTCAAACAGCCGAACAGTGTGGCGAAGACGAAGAAGAAATGATCCTCCAGGAGGTTACCAGGAATTTCTACATCGATGGCTACCTGACCTCTTTACCGACTGTAATATCTTCATCCAGCTTCGTAAATCAAATCAGAGAAACACCGGTTCGGGCAGGTTTCCATCTCCATGAATGGATAAGCAACTCTCTGGATTTGCTGACGATAATTCCTCAGACCGGCAGGGCTAGAAAACACGTAGAGTTCCCCCAGAACACTTTGAATGTTCATTGAGAAGCTACTTAATAAGTTCTGCTTTAGTTACATCAACCCAGAACTACCACTTACCAGGAGAGCTATCGGTTATGTTCAGCACTAATGGTGAACACTACTCCACAAATCCGTTTATTATAGCATCAGTAAGTAGGGAACCAAGTAATAGATCACGAAGTCAAGTGAATCATCTATAGGCAAACATAAGTATCACATGCGATCGAGTGCGGTCGTGCAGGACCGCTCAGAAGAAAAGAACCAACAAGCACGTATGGCTCGTTGCCGAAGTCTGGTTGGCTAAAGCAGACCGTCCATGGTACGGGTAAAGTCACAGTGATGTGTGTACGTGCGTGCGTGCGTGTGTGTGTGATAGTAGTCAGTATCGAATGACTGATCAATAATTTTGCCGGCATTGTGATGCGAAGTCAGTAGTTTGATCAGTAGTAGGATCACAAAACAATATCCCCTCGGTAGCGTCGTCGTTTTACGACCCACTGAGATTTATGTCCCATTTAATTCTCACACCAAAGGTCCTTCTGAAATCATTCTGCAGGGACGGGCTCGGTTAGGATCAGCTAATCAAACAGAATGACTCATCATACTGGACCGGGTGGGTGAGTCTGATAGGAAGTCTAGAAGAAATGGCAGCGCCCAGATACATAGACTATATTGAAGATTGCAGAGAGACAGATGAAGAACTACACATCCTGTGATGCGTCGGAAAAGGGATATGGTGCGGCAGTGTACGCGAAGTGTGTTCCTCAAGCGACAGAACGGTTCTGCGTTCCACTCTTTGGTAGGTAAACAGAAGCCTCTCTCAATTCAGTGACAGTTCATCGTTGGGAGCTGACGGTCGCAAATCTCGCCATAGAAAAGGTTGAGTTTACAAAACAGTAGCTACGCAGAAAATTTGTAGAGAACGTGGCACTGGACAGATTCGATTATCGTATTCCACTACATAAACGATATTATTTAGCTGCTCAGTTCTTTTGAGGCTAACCGACTGGACACCATACATCAATAGTCCACAAAGAACCAGTAGAAATACGCATGGTTCTCGGACAACCCTGCAGATATGGCCTCTTAGACCTGTAGCGTACTCCGAGAGGGATCTGAGGGGTTTCATAAGTACGGTATCAGTGAGAACCGCGAACGGATTCCTGCGAAGTGGTGTGCCAAAAGTGGGCTTTCTGGTGGAGGTAGGCTTAGGGGTAAGAGCTTTTCAGGCGTATTGTTATATGTCCTGTGCCCACCATTGGTAGGGAGCATATAGGCGTATTGCTGTAAGTCCTCCATGTCCCAAAGTCCCAGGTGGTTAAGCAGGTAGGATGAGAACACCACTGGCCGAAAAGATGCGAACTGATCTTGGCGGGGGGTATAGTTTCCAGCGAATAAGTGAACAAAGATCCAGCCTTCACTATTGTCGTTTCCTCTATTTTTATTCTGCCGTTGATATTTCCTCACCTTTGACTCAATCTGTTTCAATATTCTTTACTATGGTACGCACGGCAATGATAGTATGCCTTCTCACATCAACGTGACTCCATCTACCTCCCCACGACTTGCTTATGTCATTGTCTTTGCGGTGTCTTTTGAATCTGGACGACTCAGGGCCGACTGACCCCATCCCGTTGATTGATCCCTTGATCAACAGCCGTTGAGGTTAGCACTTTGATTTTTTTTTATCATGATTACCCCAACAGTACCACATATTCGCACCTGCTGTGCCCGGTTAAAGCTACGTGTCTTATGCGGACAATCAAACAGCATCCATTTCATGCATGGAAATGCACTTCCTTGGTACCGATCTTTCGTCATGCTTCAATGCGGACAGCATTGAGTGATCGATCTTCCTATATATCGAATGACCTTACTAGTTTACACCTGAGGGAGCATTTAGCTCAGTTACTTTAGTCGCTTTGTCATTCTCTTATTTTTTACTTGAGCTTGCCTGCTGCTTGCTTATCGGCTATGGCCGAGTTTTGAGTTTACGCTCGTACATCTCATCAGCAGTCAAACTCGCAAATCAAAATAATTATCAATACGACAAAGTAGGAACAGAACCACAAATAACTGCGTCAGTTCAATTATCAATTTGTGTGAACCCAACAGCCTCACTAGTCATGATGCGCAGTCATATCTTCCTGTCTGTAGTCACTGATTGCATGGATTTCTGGAACCCATTCGTGAAAGTCCTACATACCCTAGAAGGATCACTTGTACTTGTTCGACTTTTACCACATTTCTTTCCTGTTATGGACTGTTAAATCAGCCCTTACCCTATCAATGTGGATGTAGTACTCGTAAGATGACACATGACTAGCTAGCAAAGCGGACATCACCAATTCGAAGACCGACTAAACTTGATTACTATATTTTGTCTAACAAACGGCACACCGTGAATAAACTAATATCTGTACATTAACAATAACTTTCAACTTCCTGGCATTAATTTTATTCACGTCATCGTATACGACTGATAATCTCGTCATTTGGTCAATTAGTGTGTACAGTCAGTCCAAAAAATTGGAGATTACCTCAGTTCGGTTGAAGTCCTGACAAAGGGTCGAATTCCAGTTTTGTACTATCTGTACTTCTCTCTCTCTCTCACTAAACAGTAGTGTCAATTGCATATTTTTGGCTACCCAGAGTGGTAGCAGTTTTAATAACTGGAATTCGACCGCAAGCCAGGACTTCGACCGAACTGAGATGATCCCGAATTTTTTGGACAGACTGTAAACGGCCATCCGTGGTTAGTTCAGCCTTGAACACAATCCTTGTAACTCGATGACTGAGAAAGCCTTCTATAGTTACTGTTAGGTATCAGTTCAAGTCAATTTGGATGACATTGAACAAGTTGGCGAATTCGATTTCATTTCATTTCAGTTCACAAAACTACAATGAAATGTAACCAACTTGAATTAGGAAAAAACAGTTCTATTGGGTCTTGTAGTATCCAAGCATATATCTTGCACATTCCACTTTAGTTCAACGTCTTCTCAAGCCGGCCGTACAATGTAACTTCTGCTCGTAACATTGGAAAAGTCAAAATGAAACTACTGTTGCTGTTTTCACTAAAAAAATAGAAATTTGAACTTCCGAGGGTGTAAACCATCCTAGTGAGCAGACAGCATATGTGCAAGTATTATTGCCACTAGCGTAACACATCCCTTTGAGATAACCATGCATCAATTGCCCAGTGATGGCAGTTGATAATTACGGATTTCGGCTTCACGCAAAGATGAACGCACCAATTTTCAGCTCAAGCTCGGCTGCCAACAAATGACCGTCTGTTGATTTTATGTGAACCTTCAAACTGTGTTGAAATTGAAGTGTCAACTCCAAGCTGAGGTTAGGATACATTCATTAGGCAGGTTCGCCGAGTTATCTCTCGCGAAGAATTCGTGTAGTCATTTTATGCTCCACTGAAGTCACATCATATATACCTTTTAAATCAACCACGGTTAGCTTAGTTCAATGCCCACAAGGATTATGCCACAGACATAATCCTTCACAGCCAACAGCATCATTACGTCGCACACCTTAAACACATTGTTTAACCACTGTTGTTGGCCGATTTACGTGTCTCGTCCCGTACACGCAAGCAGTGCACTTACATATCGAGTGATGATATTTGGTATACTCAATTTAACCAAACGCACTGCCTGCAGTTCAGCTGCTGCTTGCATGTGCAATCCTAAGAGTATCTTCTGCCCATAAAATTATCGTATTTTGTACGACAAGAACAGTACATTCTATTGTAAGTGAGTTGGTCGAATTAGATTTCATTTAGACTACTTTAGTTTCCTACGTGTGGCTACCGCGTGAAAATTTAACAATTCGTCTTCTATTTTTCAAACTTGTGAAGCCTTTAGTACCTTGGGGGTGCAGTTGAACTTTCGAATATAACTGGAAATCTATTCACTTTGCAGAAAAAAATGGGGCATGAAAAAGAGCATGATGCAAATAGCAAGTTTATCCCTAAGTTGATACTTTCTCTGTTAAAAATTTTGTAGATTAGATTCACAACACACTCCCTTGTCACCTCGCAGGGGACTGATTGACTCGAACAAATTTTCAAACCAATAAGGATTTGGTGAGTGATGTATATAGAAATAAGTTCTCATTCTAAGTTGTCTTATTTATTGCAACAGTGTCAACCAGCTGTTACATATCTCGAACCTAATCGCCCAAGTTAAATAATAACAGGAACACAAGCGATGGAGCAGCCAATATTTATTGTCCATCCCTACGCGCGTGTACTCATGCAACAGCAAGCATGTCAGTTCACGCACTCTAGCTTTTTCCTACTTACAAATGATTCATAACTCTTGTTGTTCTGAGATGGAAGTCAGATACTACCGGCTGCATTTAGACATTCATCTACCGGTACCGAGAAAGGTGGCTTTTACTCACTTTAACTGTTATCAAGAGAATGGGAATGGCATCTGCTCGCCTCTCAAAACTGTCAATCCTTCCCGGTTTTAGGTCGCACAAAAATAACAATAATAAAGCAGGGTTTGATGCTTCAAAAGCATGCGAACAGCTTTTACGGTTTAATTTACTTAACAAAACGGGAAGAGATGTCCAATCAGGGCTTTGGTGTATTCAATTCACACACGAGAACAAATGATTGTGATGGAGGTCAGAGAAGGCAAAATGAAATAATAGCCGAAAAACTGATCCATCTTCCTCGTCCAATGGCTTTGTCTGTTAGGATGGCCCACTTTTCTCTGTGTTGGTGGGACGTAAAGTTAAGGGGAATACGCGATTATAAAAAATAATATTTACTCGAATTTTCCATGATTACCGTTACAGTATCAAATAAAACCCGTAATTCAGTGCCATTTTCAATTCGAAAGGCCACTATTCATGCACTACGCGTGGTACGTCGTGCCTGTCATCTCCCAACAAGGACCTCAAACCGCAGTCAAAAGACGCGATGACTACTGTACTCGACACTGATAGTTTATTTACACTACTATCATTTGACAGTAGCTGGACACTGTTTTCCTAAATTTCCTTTTTGCCATGTGATTGTTGTTGGTTTACAGCGGTAGTTTAACTCTTTGCCTGGTTGGTCCAACTTCGTCTACTCAGGACAAGGAATTTTCTATTTCTCAGACATTGGGTTTGCCTTTCTATTTATATCCGATGTTCTTTGTAGAGACTACATGATTACTTCCAAGTCGCTGAGAGTGATTTTGTCGTGACCAGTCGAAACTACTGCATCTCGATAAGCTTGGAGATTATCAGTTGCAATTTCATTATTTTTTATTCACTGATGTTCACCAAGCGAACGGATTCTTTGAAAAAATAAAAGCTACTAGACTGAGTAAAACCGAAAAATCTTGATAGATAGTAGCCAGAAAATCTACAACTAGGAATAGAAGTATCACATGAATAAAGACACATTATGAATACAAGAACGCCATTGGTCATAACATTTTGCCGTCCTTGACCATTGAAAGGAGAGTTCCCCAGAACTTAACGACGGAAGCACAATGGTTCCTACAGAGTCAAGGCTGCTGGTTAAGTTTTCCAATCCTTCCTTCCGTTTCAATGACGGAGGAAACATGTAAATCTTCCAAATCCTACCCACGTGAGGGAACTCTGAGCGCAGAAAATGTCTACCCAGATACATGCGAGCACATACATCAAAGAACATAGACTGGTGATTCTGGCGTTTCATCTAAGGATTTGTTCTCTTTAACTATTATTTTTGCCTAGCTTCAGCACAGCTGAAAAGGTATTCAAACCAGATTCAACAAAAGTTTCTAAGAAATCCGTGTTCACCTACGAACAGTATCCGTCTATCTTCCCACTACGACAGCCACATTTCTCAGTGATACAGAAAAATTTGCACTAAGACTGGATAAGCGGGTGCGACATTGACTGTATGGTTGACAAGGGTTGGCGAAAGTCAAACATGCCTTCTGTGTGTGCGATAAAACACCATCTCATACGCGCCCACTGAGTACAACGCAGCTGCAAAGATGGCATACCTCAGCAACCTTATTTATTTCCTCGCCTGATACCGTAAATTTCCGTGTTGCGTCAACCCACTTATCCTGCTTTGTTCTGAAACATGGAGTCCGGTTTCTTTTCTAGTCCAATTCCCAGTAGAAAAGCCCAAGACCCATAGATTAACCGCGTTAGGAAGGCTTTCACAACCATCTCATGACTGAACAAAAGTGGGGAGCAAATGCGTCCCTGATCTTTCGTTCATGCATATACTTTCCTCATGAAGTCATTGAGAGCGTAGGATCAGCGGAACAAGAGCTACAGATTTCTCTATCTGTTCAACCGTCAAAAATTATATGGCCTATGACCATTATGGGCTCTCAGTAAATTAAGCGAGCTGCTGTGATCCAACAATTATTTAGAGGGACACAGCTTGGTGCAATTTCGTGACCACATGCGCTAAGAAGCGACAGCCAATCAGAATCGAGATGAACAAGTACAACATAAACTTACTGTGATCACCTAACTTTTGGCCTACCAATTTTTCCGCCTCATATAACATATTTATGCAAATCAATTCTGCATTAGAATTATTTACTTCAGTTCCACGATGTTGGACTCCTCACTATTTCGGTTTGCGTAGTTCTGGGCAGCAGCGATTCCGATACGTCCTCAGTTCAAGCTGCGCGTCGCCCCATGTAGCTGCCTAGTATTGAACCTGTATGTTGGCGCATCCGGAAATGAGAATTGGACTGGACAGTCCGAACTATGGTGCAGCATCCACATAGATGTAAAGAAATATAATTAGACTGCATTCTTCTTGACTGCTGGAGGCCGTTCATTGTACTTGTTGATAAAAAAACCTTGCCTATCCGAGAGAACCTGCTTCAATTCCATTGGAAGACTTGAAGGCTCTGCTCCTAGGCCACCTTGTTCCGGTTACTTCTCCCGTGATAGAGAGGGCTACATCTAGTTTGCTGGCCCGGGATTGCAGCATGAAGTACCGTGAATTTATTTTCCTATGCTATAAACACAGACTGCGAAGGGTAAGTTTAGAGATCATTTGGGGATCCAACTAGGTGACCAAATAATTTCCCATGTGAAATACCTCGGGCTACAGAACAAGCAATTACTGAATCCAGACCTTGTATTCTTAAAAGCCCTACCAATACGTTAGCGATTCAAGGACTTCTCTGACGCGACAGCCGAACATTTAGTGGAGCATCACTAACACGTTCTTTCCCGTATACCATGCAGTTCACGTCAAAATACTCACTCGAAGTCAGCAATTACGGCTGATCCCAGACAAAAATCATTGCTGCTAAATCGTCGCTTTTCGTGCTCTGGAGTTCATTGCCAATCCACCTGCCGCTTACGTACTGCAGCATATCAATGCTGTTGTAAGACTGGCAGTATCCGCAAGGTGTGTC
Source organism: Fasciola hepatica (assembly GCA_948099385.1). Taxonomy (NCBI): domain Eukaryota; kingdom Metazoa; phylum Platyhelminthes; class Trematoda; order Plagiorchiida; family Fasciolidae; genus Fasciola; species Fasciola hepatica. Next base: position 14,549,274 of record CANUEZ040000182.1, read on the forward strand.
GCCAACCCAGATACAAAGTGGCTAATCCGACTACTCATTATATGAAGGATAATGGCAGTCCAACGTACACACTGAAAATTGCTAGTGATTCTAACCATTTCCTTGCAAAATGGTTCATTTCCACTGTTGCTTGAGGCGTCTTTTCATTGTGAACACGGGTAGTTGAGAGTCTGCATTACTAAAGCGGTGTCTGGCATGATCCTACCCAGTGGGCCCGTTCAACCCACTGAGATGCATCTCCAAGGTGTTACTGGTCATCGCCTTACACAGCTGAGTGAAAGTACACTGACGGTTCGGTAGAGTTGCGGGCATGTTCCTCATTTCAGTAGACGGTCCATCGACCCTGGATTTGAATGCCATGTGAGCAATGGACCATAAGGTAATCCTCACGATGACAACCAAGGCTCCGGTGGATCGGTTTATTCACTGGCTGCTGGTCGTGCAAGCTCCAGTAACAAAAGTGACATGACGGTTGAACCCGTAAAGTTGAAAGGTGATGCTGATCTGGTATTTCCCAAGCGAAGAGTATTGCCTTTATGATCGGCGAGATGATGTTCTGAAGGCCCGTAAAAGCGACGGGCAGACACCACGAATTTGCGGTGACTACCGGCTGACTTTGAATCCATGCTCACAGATATGCGCGTCAAATACAGTGGAGCCGGATGACTCCGTGAAATGTGTGCTTGGTAGTAAGTACTTTAAGCAAAATGATCTGGTTGATGCTTATTCTCAAATTCCACTGCACACGGAATCGAAACCACTAGAAACTGTAAACAGTCCATAGGGTATGTCCCAGTAAAAACTCTCATCTTTCGGGCTACATGTATCATCTGGGATATGCCAGGCTGAAGCTGGAGAGATAATGTGTAATATTAGTGAAATGACGACACATAAGGATGATGTGCTTATTTCTTGATTTACAGAGAAAGAACTTGACCGCGGACTGCAACTGTTCTGCCGAGGTTTGTGGAACGAAAAGTATCGATCAAAGTCCACAAGTGCAAATTCGGTGTTTCAGAAGTGGATGTTCTCAATTTCACCGTAAATGCGAATGCGGGTCAACCGGATGCAGGTCGTTTCAAACCGCTAGGTGGATCAAAATCACCTAAGAATCAGGCACACTAACGATCGATTCTGGGATGCCTGCACTACTACTTTTGATCTATACCAAAACTTTTCAATACCATTTCAACCATTTTTTCTGGCCCAGTTGTCCGATAAGTGGTAGTAGGATGAGCAGAGTGAGTAGATACAACGCGGTCTCATACAAAATATTGTCGATCCACCAATACTAGCTTCATTCACACCATCTAAACGAATCATGGTTATTACTGACGAGTCCGAAATAGGGATAAATGCAATTCTGGAACAGGATGAATATCAGACAATTTCCATCTCCAGTCTTCTCAGTGCTACAAAGAGGGGTTAATTCCCAGACACAGGAGGAAGCTGTGGCCGAAGTTTACGATTGTCAGCAATCACGAAGATCTTCAGCTTTTATTCCACCCTGGCCATATTGGTAACCAAATCAACGGCTGTTAGGATTCAGCAATGGAATATTGAGTTGTCTGCTTATAACTGCGATATTTTGCACCGATCAGGTAAGACAATCCCGCAAACAGGCTTTTTAACAAGGTACTTATGCTTCACAGCAGCAGAACAATACAGTTTCATTTCAACGGCTACGCCTTTGTCAAGGGAGCAGTTGAGAAGGCATGCTTAACGCTACTGTTCATCCTCGATTTGGGCGATCAAGAAGAGGTGGCAACCCCAGGTGAATCCGGAGTACACTCAGTTCTTTTGCTGCCAGATGAATTCAGCATACAACCGAACAGGATCGTTTGTTGTGGCGGCCAACTTGTCATTGCCACCCCCATTTTGGATGAATTGTATAAAAATCATTATGACACGGAAAAAATGAAATCACTGGTGGGACAGATGTTTTCACGGATGGAGTTGGCAGCGGACATCTGCACTCCGGAAAAGAACTGTCTATACGAAGAACAGTCGAGAACAAAGCCTGGAATCCTTGTCCCTAAAGTTGCTTTTCACGGGGGAGGGTCCACGCCGAATTATGTGGCCCATTCTTGAACCGAAACCAAGCCCTGCTAGTGATAGACTAGTACTGCAGATGACAGGATTTGTTCATCTTGAGTATACCAAATACTTTTGTTCACAATTCGAGTGTTACGAAAATGCCTCAGCCGGGAAGATCACCAATAACACGTCACAAGTCTGAGCAGTGGAGCTAGAAGTTGGCTTGATAAAATCGGATGTTGGCACCTGCGGCGCTAAACCATCTGTGCCACAATGGTGCAGCGAAGAACTTGCTGCACTCCGTGAAAAATGCACTAGCATGATCCAGCCCGGGAACACTGCCTGACTTGGAGGCTTTTATGGACAATATCCGGCAGCAATACCGGAATGCAGTGCATACGACCACAAACGATAGCCCGGTCATTCTATCCAAGCTGAGCAAATTGCGGTCATTACTAAAGTGTCTTGATTCCAGTTACCTCACATATGTCTTTTGCATGTAAATTTGACCAGCTCGATGAATTATTAGTAGACTCTTTTGCTCAGTCTGTGGTCGAAATTACAGATCTGGATGATGTTTCAGTGCATCTACTCCATTTGATCCAGATTCACTTTAAAGTGGCGACCAAAGATGCGAACTACCACTGTGTTTAATTTGATGACCCACATCTTCCGCTATCGAAGCTAATTGTCGAAAAGACCGGACCACGTACACCAGTCCCAGCGCACAGATCAGTGCCATGGGCGAGCCAAACTGACGAGGAGCTCTTGAAGAAGGAAGGCTGTGATGATTCGGCAGACACTCAATGGGACAGCTTAGTACAGCTGAGGAGCTGCAGCCAATCAAAATCACCGTGAACAGGTACAACAAAAGCTTGCCGTGATTGGTCAGTTGGCGATCCAACAGTTATTTCCTTAAATGTAACATATTTACGGAATTCAGTTGGGCAGTAAAATTAGTGTTCACTTCCACTGCCTTGGCCTTCTCATTATTTCGATTTGCATAGTTCTGAGTGGGAGCTGATCCGATACTTTCTGTCAGTTCAAGTGCAGCGAATTAAATTATATCCACGGAGGCTGTGTGGCGAACCTCCGCTTTTCGCTTTACGGCCAAAATATGCATCTTATTATTCTTCGAACTGTCTGCAGCAACCTGACCCATTTTCATTTGCCTACTTATTTGCTGTACCATTTTGAACACAGTCAGTCAAAGCATTTCAGTTTGTTGTGTTTAGGGCTGATCCCACAGCAGAGTGATTGGATCAAAATCCCTTCAGTCCTTCTCAAGCTCTGTACAAAGCATTACGCCGTCAACGTAGTAAAAGCCGGAAACAAATGCACAAACATCATCGTCCACTACGACGCTTTTGTTATCTCGGCAAACATGTTTGTCTTTTCCGAAAAGATATTCGCGGCAGTCAAAATACTAAAGGATGTTGCCATTGATCACGCGATCACGAGTACGCTCCGTTGAATTTTCTCTCTAGTTTATAGTAGTTGTTTAAATTTTACCCGCTGACAGTTGTTTCAGTAGTAAAAACTGAAACTAATCTGGACTTATGTAATCTCGGACTTATTGGTCAGAAGGTACTTAGTCTTTTTCCATTTTTCTCAATTGTCCCAAATGAGACTCAGGCTCAGTGATCATAAATTGGAGTCTCATCGATTATAGTGCTCAGCTCAAGCTGTTACCTGAGCAGACAGCCAGTCTTTCATCGACACGCACGTTCTGTGGACCATTGGTCCTAGCTCCTCATTCACATGGACACAGGCCTGCAACCGAACATACACATACAGAGTGGAAGTTAGTCGTGTTTTATCCCTAAGTGAGTTGACCAATTAGATCATACCACTTGTCGAACAGTCTCGAACGGCCTTATCCAACGGTACGCACGGCTAGCACCTTTGCTTGCACATAACTCCGAATCACAATATTGCCTACATGTTTGCGTTTCCACTTACATGGTTGTACTTGCTCTTACCGTAAGCTATTTCTGAATACACGTCTCTCCGTGCATTAGTACCTTCGATCTGATAATTAATTTTCGGACAAAACACAATGAGCCATTGGCTTATTCGAGTTGACCGTCAGTGGCTTTGCTCGTGTTAATATTACATGATCGAATGGCCATCTGCCACCGGCTTTGAGGGTTAACAACTAGTCACAAACACAGAAGCGATCCACTGGCTCAATAAAGAACACGTTCAAAGTGAGGGTCCAACAAAAACAAAGACGTTACAATACAAACGCGTATAGTTTAGTCTTCAAATCAGTTTCACCAGTAGGGGATCTGAATTGATCTTAGGATGGTTTGACGTTTTGGACGTTGGTATTCTATGGGGAGTACCTGAATAAACAATTAAAACCTCATGCTACGGAAGCTGCCCTACGCATGATTATTTAATCTGAATTATCACTGGTTCTGAGTGGTCCTTTTGAAATTATTTTGTTTACGTAGTATTCAAAAACACTATTAGCATTACGTTTGATCTGCGGGAGTCAACATGCGAAACCCGCTCGCAGTCCGTGCCGTTGGGTTTTCTACATCTGGGAACTGAGCAATGACCGTTTGAGCCTGATGAGAGATTATGCTTTCGCAGTCCACACAGTTTGCCAAACAGGGAAACAGTCTTCCTTAGCTAGAACTCTTGAAACTTTTGACATAATCGTGTGTTGTGTCTCCGAAACAAACAAAACCCAACTTCAGTGGTAATACTTCGCTGCCCTGATAGAAGCTTGGCTCTTTATTTCACTCTTCGCGTGTCAGGTGATTCGGTGCCTAGTACTCGTGGTCAGGCTGGCGTTGGTATGGCTCTGAGTATGAAAGCTGAGTGTGCACTGTTCGACTGGACCTCAGTCAGCATTCGTCTGTGTGCAGTTCGATTGAGTGGTTGTGCATATGTCAACAGCACTAGACTGAAGAGCCGATGCTTGTTTGTCGTTTCTGTGTATGCCCCAAGTGACTGTAGCTCTCCTGATGCTAAAGAAGAATTCTACCATAATTTGTCTCAACTGCTTCACAGCATGCGCTCTACGGGAATCATGGTTGTTGCTGGTGACTTGAATGCTCAAGCCGGAAGCCTAGTCGAGGCAGAAAGGAATATGGGAGGCCGATATTGCATTCCAGCCGATCGAACGGATAGCGATGATCGGCTCATTCAAATATATTCCGACCACAGACCATTCCTAGCAAGTACAAATTTGTATATACAAAAATCTAATCTCCTACTACTCAAGTACAAATTTCTCGCACAAAAAGCGAAATTGGCTAACCTGGCATCCTCCTGCGCCTTCACAGCGTTGGACTCAGATCGATCACACTGTTTTCGGTTACCGCTGGCGCGGGTCGGTTCAAGACTGCCGATCATTCTGGTCCATGTGTGTAGACACTAATCACGCTCTTGTCCGCGCGTTTCAGCTTGCGCCTCGTCGGTGGCCGAAACAACGCCAAAGCTACCCGTCCACCGCAGCTGCTACTGGACGATAACCAACGATCTACTTTCCGAACAGAATTATCCACCAGGTTACCGATGTAGCCAAATTACCAGGATCCAGAAGAGCGATGGAAAGAGATCAAACAGGCTCTATGTGCGGCGGCTGATGCTACCCAAGGTTCAACAACTAGACACACACAGAAACGATGGATATCTGCATCCTCAATTGCACTCTTAGATGTGTGCAGAATGTTTCCTACGGATTCCAGATACGATGAGGCACGGAGATGCCTTAAACACCGACTGATTCGGAGCGTGAGAAATGATCGTGAGCAGTGGTGGATTGCGAAGTGTGGGGAGATGGAAACTGTCACGGCGATTGGCAGCAGCCGCAACCTCTTCCATCTGATTAGACAAACCAGTCCACGTAAAGTACGCGTTAGCTAGTTGATCAAAGAAGCGAACGGCTTACTGATTCAAACTCAGGAACATTGTCTAATTCGCTGGGTCGGAGCATTTCGAGAAGCAGTTTAATTGGCCTTTATCCTCTTCAGGTTCGATCACTAGCACAATTGATACAGCTCTTGTTGTAGATACCAATCCTCCATCAGAAACGGTGGTTCTTCGTGAGATACACTATCTTAAACGATATAAGGCTGCCGGACCGGATGCGTTGCCTCCCTGTATTTTCAAACACGGTGGCCCAACAATTTTACTGCAGTTGACAAAACTCCTTTGTTTGATATGGGAGAAGGAACAAGTTCCCAAGAGTTGGAGTGAATCGGTTATCGTACCGATCATAAGAAATGCGACAGGTTCCCGTATGAAAACCATTGGGGATTGAGTTTGGTTAGCATCGCATCCAAACTGCTTGCTGGTATTATTCACCACTGCTTATCTAACGCTCGCGAACAGTGCTCGCGCGAAAATCAAGTAGGGTGTAGACCTGGTCGAGGTTGTATTGATCAAATCTCCACTCTCCGACAAATTTTAGAACATAGACACACCTTCCGTAGACCCACTATCTCCGTTTTTCTTGATCCTGTGTCGGCCTTCTACTCAGTTGATCGCACAGTTCTCTGGCGCTGCCTCTTGTTCAAGGGTCAACCAGAGAAATTTATTTCCATCCTAAAATCCCTTTACATTATTACCCGAAATCGTGTTCCGGCTTACTGTGGTCTTTCACCCTAGTTCAGCACGAGAATTTATATACTTCAGGGTTGCCCCTCTCCCCTTTTCTCTTTAACTTTGTGATTGAAATGGTCCTAGAGACCGCAATTAAGTCAGTTGACGATAGCGGCATTGAGCTTTTGCCGGGTGGAAAGGTATCAGACCCTAAGTATTCTGACGACATAGTTCTTCTAAGTGAAGATTCAGGTAAGTTGCAAGCTTTTCTATACAGCTTGACGGATTGTGTGGCAGTGTTCGGTATGCGTTTTGCTCCTTCAAAATACAAGATGGTGTTGTAGGACTGGGTTGGTCCAACACCAAACCTTTCATTGTCTGGGCAGACTATGAACATGGTAGACAAGTTCTGTTATCTGGGTAGCTGCATCTCACCCGGAAGTCGGATATCGGATGAAATGTCTCTGCGTATACAGAAGGCTAGTTTGGCATTTGCCAAACTGAGTCATCTGTAGTGTCGACATGACATCCATTTACGTGTCAAGAGTCTAGTGTACGCTGCAGCAGTGAGGGCTGTGCTTCTGTATGGTTCGGAGATATGGCCACTGCGGGTAAAGGACATGCGAAGATTGTCGGTATTTGAACACCGATATCTTCGTAGTATTGCTCGAATCTGGTGGGAGCACGGTGTGAGCAATGCTGAGGTTTGGCGGAAAGTCTCAGGTTCAAGGATCAAATCATTAGATGAAACACTTAAGCTCAGTAGGTTACGATGGTTGGGACATGTGCCACGCATATCACCAGACAGGATTCCTCGGTGTGCAATGTTTGCTGAGGCGCGTACCGGTTAGAAGATGAGTAAGGGTCGTCATCCCATGACGTGGAAAAAGGTATGAAAAGCCTAAATAATGCGCTTGGCCATGTAGGACCTCCTACACCTCATGGGTGGGACCCAAGAGATCCTCCCACTCTATGATTAGGTACGTTGGAGGATATGGCTCGATATCACGATCAGTGGTGCTCTTGCATTTACAAACTTTCTTCATCGACTTAATTCGTACTCTACTCTCATCATTATTTCCTTCTGAGTTTGCCGCTAGGAGATAGCAACCAAAGCCCCGGCACCCAGTGCATGGTTGGTTGTTCCCTAAACAGAACGAAACAGGACAGAGGCTTCCGTTTGATGACTTCATAAAGTTCTGACCGTAACCAGATCTTCACTGTAATAGTGGCATAGAATAAGACCCTGGATGCTCACTTCTGTTTCATTGTTGTCCAATTTTTCTTGGTATTTCCTAACTTTTAAAAATCTAGTAATCTCTTGCTCTTGTACAGCCTTTTTATTTCCATTATTGATAACCCCATCTGAAGTGACTCTTGGAGCTTCGGTCTGAACATTTCGCTGTCGTTTGCACTTAGCGCTTTATTGCACAAATTTTGCCTACAAACATCAAAAACTCGTTTGAAAACTAGCTCCACTTTCGTCAAAATGTTTACCACCTAAATCAATTCCTGGTCTAGCATTACTGATTTTTCATAAGTAAGCACAATTTCAAATCTACGTATTCTGAAGTTGTGCATACACACACACACACACACACACACACACACACACACACACACACACGAAGAATGCAAATCACAGAAATCGACCGATTGACGGGCAAATGACTCACTTGCGTATCGCGCTGAAAGCATATTTTCACAAAGTATATGGTTTGACATTGACTCAACTCTCGTTAAATACGAACAGATGGTTGACGTATGTAGTAAAAACTAATAACTCAGATCCAACTTAACCACTTTTCGGTACGTTAAACTTGCTAGTCACACAAATTACACTCACCCTTAATTCCGCTATTGTCTGATTTTCAAGGCAAAGGTAATTGCGGATTTACACAAGGGATGACAGTATGAATCAACTATCATGAGGTTCACAAAAGAATATAAAATCTAAGTTAGTAATAAAGTCGAATAAGTTATCATCTGCTCAGAAAATTCAACTTTCTTTGGAGTGTTTTACCGAAGGAGAATGAGGCTCGCAAAATACAGAATTATTGATTATGCAATATTTGCACTCCGATCAAAGCTGGAAACCTATGAAAGCCGTGAACTACGACTTCTTAATCGGTGCCGTTGGAAATCATCAAGTGATAATGTAAACGCCCTCACTCTGCCGTGACCCTTATTGAGACGAAAAACATAATTGAATTCGATTGCCGTATGGTCGATTTATTGACCAAATCGAAATCTGGAGACGAATAATCGCTTTCCCTTTCACTGCTAGCTTGAACCAAGTTACTTAGAACCAGTTTGGTTCACCTAAAGAACAATGGGTGAGATAAGCCATCCTGTGTTCCAATGTTTTAAAATAAGAGACATGGCAGTTGGACTTTCGTTTGTTCGAAGCAAAGCATAGGAACAACACTAAAACTAAGTGAATTCAAATGAAATCCTCATTTTCATCATGAAATTTTGGTCGTTAATACGAAATACGATCACGCGTCGTGCATACCCATAGATCTGTTGAAGCTCATTCGATTTTGCTCAAGTAACTGCATTAAATCTTAGTTCACTAAAGACACAAAATTCTTGTCTACCATGCATATACTCAGAAGTGGTATATAACAATCCGTAACACTGGTAATAACTGAAGCTCAGTTTGACCCGATGGAAGTCTTTATCTTGAAGTAAGAAAAGTAAAGTATGGTGTGATTCAGAGCGCAGCACCAACGCTCAGTTTGTGACTGAGTACGCATGCTACTTACTAATTAAGTAAGTAGCCGATTTCTGAAAAACCAAATACGGACAATCATGGGGCGATGATGGGGGTGAGTACGTTTCACGGACCGGGAACGATGTGACGTAGTGGTAACCTACATATCTTCAAGATGAAAAGCCCGAGTTCAGATCCTGGGTGTGACAGAGTATATGCACCACTGATGAGCTCTAACCAGAGCGAAAATCGAGTCTCGTGCTTCAGAGTACAGGGCTGATCGGACGACTTGAGGTTTATGTGTGAAAGGTGGAGTCCAAAGGAAAGTCAGCCAAGCGAAGTGAAAGAAGGCGTACGAGCCACTGGTTGGCCTCCGCTGATCAAATTACCAATGTATAAAGATGGACTGGATATCGAGGTTGAAAATAAGTCATTCTGGGACTTTTGGTGAATTTTGTTGATTCCCAAATGTGTGGCATTTACCCTGATACACAACAGATGGTGACGTAACCATGTTGTTTTTATCTAGACCGGATCCATCCAAAGAGAGAGAGAGATATACGGAGCATCCCGGAGGAGTTTGAGGACTTGGCAAAACTTCTAAATATCCATCCACCTGGGTGCATCAAACAAATACTTGACTTGACATGATCCAGCTCTCAGAGATCCAGTTTGACCGGGGTAAGCTGGTGGCCATTCATTAGTTTCTCATGGGTAGAGCGCGGGTTGAGCTGGATATGGCGCAAAGGGGCTTGGAGGATAGGAGACGGGCCGCTGAGAGAGATGCCCTGATCTCATGATATGACACCCCAGCTGACTGTAAGGATGCGAAGCTGTGGTTCAAGGCTGCTCAGCTGAAGGTTTGTGCAACCTACTGGTACGTGCTGTCGAGCTCTGTTCTCCGTTGGACCGTTCGTTGCCCAAGTTGGATGAGGCTTCACGGGCTGAACTGTTGGCGGATCGACTTCTGGATAGATTCGAGGATGTGGCTCATGAACTGGTCGTTCTTGATGTGCCTCTGGCAAATACTGCCTTTGTCAAAAAGTGACTTCTTAGGTTACGTAATGATGAAGTTATTTTTACATAAAGATTAACCACGCAACATTAACGCCCACCTTACCACTGAAAACCAAGGAAACACTGTACAACTGTTTCATCTTTGTTGGGAATCATCAGCAGTGTGCACTCATCGAGACCCCACTAAGACTCAAACCCAGGGTGGAAGATTGTGAATCCAACACCCAAACACCGGCTTACTCTGGCTGGCTCTCAACGCTTCGCTAAACATATACATTACATGATACAGCACCCTTCCATCATTGGCTTTGAACGATAACAACTCATTTGCCGCACAGCGACCGACTACCGTAGTGGATGACTTCTCTGTAGGGGTCTAAGTATAAAGAAGTTATTCCGTTATAAACAACCTGCGGAGCTTGACTACCATGTGCATTTGAGTAGTAGGAGATTAGCTTTGTATAGTGTGACTCGTCATGCTCTTGAGCGTCTATAGTGCGTGATAAATCGCACTATACAGATTAAATCACCTACTCCACCTATAAAAGGATAATGCTTTACCGTTCCGCAAACAACCGTTTCTTGTTCAGTCCAGTAACATGTATTTCCTGTAGTCATGTAGCTAGTGTTCTTTCTTGGTCCTATCAGAAGCCGACTTAGTGACTCACATCCCTTCGTAAACCAGATATCCTCATTAGTTGCACAGTAGTCTGACCTCATGGACGATTGTTGTCTCAGTTATGCTAAGCCAACAGTTTTACACTCTGGAAGAATATTTACTAGTCATAAATCATTCATTTGCCTCTCTCTTTGCCCCTCGAAAAAGACCAACACTGCTTTTCGTTCTCTTTCCCATAGAACGCTGCCGTTCGAAAATTTGTCCACCTCCATTGTGGTTAGTGTTTTTAAATGTTCTACCAGCGCAAAAGGTCTGAGTGTGGCGCGGACTGCAGTGGCAACAAAAGAAGGCAATCAACGAAGTACCACAGATCAAACCAGAAGATAAAGAAGCACTGACTATTTTGGAAGCATCTCACTACAGACCAAAAAAAGACCTCATAAACACAGGCAAACAGAAGTCAAATTCCTGGTAAAAGGCAAAATGATGCAAGTTGAGAGCCGAATGTCAAGAAGCCAAAGGAGCAATCAGACCAACAGAGTGAGAAGACAGCGCATAAGAACCAGTTCAGTGGCTGCAGACACAAGATCAAATAGGAGACGAGATGTACAAGTTTCCGGAGGAGTAATCATGCTGCATGGGAAAAGCAACCACAAAATACTTGAACAGCTAGGCATGCTTTACAATCCAAGGATTGTCTGCTTTGCCTTCTCACCACGGTATCCTCGTTGGTCACTATTACATTCGGGTGCTTCGCACCGGCCTAAAAGCTGTGTCGGCCGCTTTCCTTTCAGAGTCCTCCACTCAGTCTGGCTTAATCTGGTTTCTGCGCAGAACTCACGCTGGCAATTTCACGTTTTGTGCCAACAAGCGAGACTGGCCCATTTGTACCTCCAAAAGGAATACTCGAAATTCCAGACAGGCTAAGCTACAACGATCACCTATTCAGCAGTACGATGGATGTTGGTAAGGCAATATCTTCCGTAGAAGAACATCCAAAATTGAACCGATTCGAAACCACGGATAAGTTTATCCCAGGTCCAAAAATTCTGAATAAACCTAAATGATTATCCATGTGCACACGGGTTAACTAGCGGGATCACACCTGTTCTGAACTTTTTGTAAAACCTATTGGAACTAGTACAAGCCTCGTTATAGATCAAGAGATCTTAACACATGAAAACCATGATTTTTACGAACTTGAAGCTAGTTAATCTAGTTCGGTGATGCTATCCTCTGATTACATCACCCCGCTCCGGTCTGAGTAGTGCTCGTTCTATCACCAACCCCTCTCCCCCTGTCGGGCTGCATTTTGAGTTTACGTTTCGCACACGTGTTAAATTCAAGTGCGATTTCCGTAATAGAACTAAGACTACAATGAAGGGTTTTGAACTGCCGCTCCGTGGTGTATGCCTCCTTTCTCTAAACTAAGTCCAGCACAAAGTCAACGGACGGGACGAGAAGGACAATGACAGAAAAACTCCTTGAACCCGAAGAACTTTTCTCCATTTTTGTTCGTTTTACCAAGCTGCAAAGTGTGATGTTATCAATTCTATTTACCCAATTGTGTTCCCTATTGTGTGTGTGTGTGTGTGTGTGTGTGTGTGTGCATGACTTCTGTGTGCTATCCTAGTCTTGGTAATAAAAATCCCCTAATTATTATGTCGTCTTCTGGGTCGTTTACCGTTGTCTGTTCGACCATTGGGAGTAATTACTACGCCCTTGATTGCAATTTGATTGGAACAGCTTTGCGTTCATGACTCAAGCCGTGAACTAACATTCTTATTCATTCGTAATCGAGTTAACTTACTTTCCACCAACTTTCTCTGCATAAACCAACTTGCGGTCATTGTATAACTCGTTGGGGGATAGGTGGGGTGGTACTAATGGTGATTCCTTACAGGGATAAAACAGATGTTCAGCGTTTCCATGATTTTCTGTCGTGAGTTGAAAGTTCACACTGCTCGGGGGATCTTATTATGTAAATCTAATCTCTTACTACTTACATTCACAATGGACAGTACCAAAATACACTCTGTTTGTACTCCACGGTCTGCTCCAGTAACCTCCTTGGTGAAAGTTGATTACGTACGTTGAGGGAGTGTGCCTGCACACTGGGACGCAACGTAGAAGTTGGCGTGGTCGTTATAGTATTCGTTGCCGATGTTCGTTCAGTTTATTATTGAACTTCATGGGACAATATCCACTACCGGACAAATAAGTATAATGCTGGTGCGAGCCGATTACGTACTCCATGTACATCGCATACGCCTGGGTTAAGATGGATTCGGGTATTCTCGAGTTAAGCCTCGCCTAAAAGCTGAATTAGTAGCTAATAAACGTGAAGCATTACTGATCTGTGGACGAAAGCTTAGTGTGCAATCTCTAACCGTGCAGCCAAAAGGAGGTGCAGATAGGAATAGGTGTAAATCTATGGCTTTTCATGTTTGTATGCAAGTGCAGTGGGAATGAATAAACTACTTGTTAGCAGCAGATTAAGCTACTCTTTTCTATTAGCTACCCATTACTGGTGTGCAAAAACTGTTTGTGTCAGTGATGAATTATTCTTTCCTAACCACATGCTGGAAAATTTTATCCCAGTAAGCCGAACTACATGGCTGCAAGGATGCGCTCTCAGCATTTAGATATAGATCAAGCCGACCTCAACAATGGGACGGTAAAAACCATGCCCTGATCAGGATTCGAATCTGTGTGCTTGAGGCCACTAGACTATTATGGTGATATACCGGGTCAATTTGTGACAATAAATAGTAAAAATGACCCGGTACATTATATATATATATATATATATATATATATATATATATATATATATATATAATGGACATTTAACCAACTATTTATAATAAATGAAGGTCCTTGCAAGTTTTCAGATAGCTGATCGATGGCGTGGATCGATAGGGAGTGAGGCGGATCCCGTAAGCGGTGTTAGGCCTCAAAGTTAGGTCGACATCACCAGTCGATCCAATGCATTGTGTGTAGCAATTGGGTACACGGACCAACAACCTATATATGTTTACTGCGTTTTACTAGTTAAATGAGATTATTTATAGGCAGAAAAGACTTCTCGCTGAAGTTAGTGGGACAGTAGAAAGACCTCGATTAATGACCATTCAGGCAGATTACGAGCTCAGCCACCCAGACAGTGTCACGGTAAGAGCCGAGGTTGGATGGAATACTAAACTTGGAAAGTGGCGGGATTTCTTCAATTTCTTTTGTACTTAGGCCCAGTTTGTTTAAAAGACGTACTACGAATCCATCTTTGTAATCTTTTTCTACTACTATCTGTTGCTCCTCGCATTTTAGTTGACGAAAGGAGTCCCGGAAAAGTACACTTAGCTCGGGAGTTTCATGACTTCCCAATTAAGAACCCGCAAAACTCCTTGAGAATAAAGAGTAATGTCTATAAAATGTCCATTTGTTAGTACATGTTGCTGATAATGTTTTATGGCACGGCCCTCTTGACCATTTCAATGTCTTCCCGTTTGAGTCCTTTCTTTTCACAGTGAAATGCGTGATCAATAGAACAAGGGAAATTTTCGTCCTAACTATTCCGAAGGTGTTCTGAAGCAACTTCGTCAGCGTCCTGATTGGGGGGGAGAGAACCCCTAAAACAGCAACAAAAAGGAGGGCATGACAAACTACCCTTTGCCAATGTGGTCATTTCAAACGCGTCAGCAGACAATACAGTTCTCATTCGCGGCTTGCATGTTTCTGTTCAGAGCATTGAGACAAATGTCCCCTCCCACACCAACCGGTTTTTTCAGGTTTCATCATGCAGACAACTATTCTGATCCATCCACGCCTGTCGTGTTTCACAATATCTAATTTGTCAACGAACTGTCTTCAACCACCACCAACTGCGCACTGAGTTGCATTGATTGTAAATGTGTTTCTTTCAGTGTGAGCAACGGACGTTGCATCTTGCCTTTTGTATACAGTGAAACTTGATGTTTCACCTTATCTTTTTATTTGCTTGTAATGCAATGACAGAAACGTTTCGATAGATATATATTAATTAGGAATCACGTTCATCAGTATTATTTTCAGTAAAGTTGATGCTAATCAAACTTTTTCTTTTTCCTTCAAATATCTTCATGCCTTCCTATGTATACGGCTGTCAAAGTGACGGACAATGAAAACCAATACGTCGGCTTCATCGGTAAGAAATGGGAATCCAATTAAGAAACCCGTGACTATATTCCGAAGGTGAATGGTGCAAAATTTCACAGTTTGGTGAGAAATCACGCCACCTTGCCCGTGGAAATATCTAAAAGATCGGTAGTTTTGCTGATTCACACCGGTAAGTAAAAAATTTATCAGTTTTTTCACGGTTAACTATGCACGACGAATCTTTCAGAATCCAAAGATATAGTGAATATCATCTGTTTCATCCGTGGTGGCATCGTGGTAAAGGAATTTCCCGCTAAATGGATCAGGTAAGGTTCAGCTGAGATTGCTTTCGGGATGTTTGTACCGGGAAAAAGAACATCAAATACTCTTCCGAAAAGGGCAGACCACCTGAACGGTCCACAAGACTTTGTCCACCGATAAATGAGTTCACACTTTTCCTAACGATGATATTCGACAGCCGTGAATGTGACTATTCCGTCAGCCAGTGCACAGCGGTCACTGGTGGAAGTGCGTACACCAACACAAATTTGGAGTAAATTCGTCTCTTAGTAATGTTACGTACACAGTCGCAAGGACAACCGCATTCGGCGACGGAGAAAAAAAGTTGTTTTACAGCCTGTAAGCAATGAAATTATGGACTCAATTATCCATTATTTAGATCCGGAGCAATGAAGTCGGGAATAATTGTTTATACATTAATCTGTAACAGTACCACCAACAGCAACGCTGGGTTCATTTTCCTTGGAATATTATCTCAACCCTACACAGATACAAGCCGGTCTACCACCAGCGTGGATGTTGTTCTTGAAGCATCCACCGCTGAACGGTGGGAAAACGTCACGAAAGGTAAAACGGTGTTTTGTACATTTCTCTACATTTCAGATGACACAAAGCGTCTGACGGAAGCAGTGTTGTATTCACACCGATCGTATTCAGCTTAGTTTCAAATACGGAACCAAAAGCTATAGGCTCTTGGAAATAAAACAGCACTTGACCAATAAGATTGCGTTTTCCCACTGGCAAGTTTGGACCAGTTGATGGATTTGAACAAAAATATATCCAGAAAAGAGAATAGGAACAGTTTGGTACGTTGTTCTGCTTTATTTATTCTTTAGACTACAAAATATCATTCTCGGCTCCTCTGTTGAGAGCAACATACGTCCGTACGCACGACTGCTGATGACCCGCATTTTGCAAAAACAATGACATTACAGGCCAGTTACGTGGGAGCTCACGACAAGTATATGCATTCAAGAAAACCCCACTACACGACCTTATTGTTGATGTGAGTTACATTCGGCATTCACCCCTGCTCCCCTAGATTGGGTTTTACGACCAGCGACCTATGAATCGGAGGAAAAATCCGAGGTGTATGTAGCCGTTAGAGAATAGTAACGAGATATGGCAAGTAACTTGAAAAACTTGCCCCCAAATATAAGACTTTTCATGATTTGATTTTCATTGTTTATTTAGTAGGAAGAGGAGAGACCGGATTTCACGGTGAACCTGGGTGATAACAGATGAATTTGTACAACGAACTCTGTCATGTGTATTTCTCTCGACCTTTAATTTTGAAATTATTATGGAGGACAATTCTTGGTATTAGTATCACGTACAACGAACCACGTAGTTCTTTACCAGGTGGAACTGTAGCTACTGAGGCTGGATTTGATACTAGAAATTAGGTCGCATTCAGTTTGTAGCCAACGGCAATAGGGGTTGTTACCGGAGGAAGGAAGGGGTGGGGGGGGGGCAGAAGCAAGCGAGCGAGGCAGAAAACATTCGCGTATCTCGCATCCCATTGGTTGGGGGTTGAGAGTGCTTCGATATCCTTACCCTCGTTGGTCTATGAAACTGCACCTTGATTGGCACATGAACTTCGGATGAATTTCCGATATCGTATCCAAATTTCTACTCTGCCAATTTCAGATATTTTTCAGTTCCCTATTTGGTTGCTATCAACAGAGATATACATGCAGTCTATTCTCCTCACTTGTTGACTTAAAAGGAGGGGCGTGCCCTTATTCGACTCCAGTTCGCGCTTTGAAATTCTCACATCTTCCCAGTTTGGTTCCCGTTCGTCTGAATCCTTCCCCTCCTCCCCCCCCCCCCAAGTGTACTTCATCACTACCCAGGGGATCACATTCGACGTGATACCACCATTGAACTAATTGCTTCCTGTGTGCTCAGAAATGATTTGTGCGAGAACTTCTCCGTAGGAACTCCAAGTGGCAATGAGGGTTTTACGCTACCATCTACGGAGCTTGACCACTTGGGTACTGTTTGACAAACAGTAGTTCGCTCCGGCTTCGAATCCCAAAGAGGCTCGGTGGATGTGCACTTTTGGTGATTACTAATAAGGATGAAAAGGCTGTACAGCGCTTCCGTAGTTTACAACGGTGAGTAAAACAATGTGACAGCCTGATAAATTATTCGATGACCCAGTCAAATCTCCTATCGCTCATCGAGAAAAACGGCTGATTCGAATTTGGTAAAAATTAACGTATAGTTTCTGACTGCGTGGACGTCTGTTCGGCCATATACTCAGAATTAAAATATAATAATTGTAAGTTGGAAGAAAAACGAAATATACGAGAACAATAAAGGCCATAAGAGTCCGTTACTCATTGTCAAATTTGGTCACATAGTTAGACCTTTTTTCTCAACGATCTGGCAGATCATATGCACACCCAATAGTGACAATTTCACACACTTTGAAGCTATATAAACGTGGTCTGTGTTTCTCTTTCGGTGGATATTCCCAACAGTCTCTCGGTAGGAGCTGAATTCAACAAACTGTGTATGTCCTGGAAATAAACCTGAGGAAACAACAACGCAGAAGTTGATTTCTTTCTAACCTCACTCACCACTGTTGCCACACAGACTTCGGCCAGTCAAATGATAAAAGCCCTCATGCTGCTTTTTCGCACCGATTCTTGTTTTTGAGATATATAATAATGTATGATGAATAATTTGACATTTAATTCAAGTATCCTCCTACTTATACCGATCAGTAATTAGGTCGTCTGCAACGGAATACCTTTGTCATCAATTAGTCTTATCACGGAGAAGTCGTCCGCCATAGGAGTCGCTCGCTGTTAGGTCAATAGGTTTTACCCCTTTTTTAAATTAAGTGAATGAAAGACTCTATGTGATGTAGTGGTGATGTTCGACAAACCTTTCGGAGTCAGTCTGGACAGCCCGGTGGCTAGGTGTTCGACTTACAATCATACGACGCGGGTTCGAGTCCCCGTGGGTGCTTGGTGAACGTACCCTGCAGCTGATGGTTCCTAACAAGGATGAAACGGTTGGGCAGTGCTTTCATGGTTTTTCCTGATCGGCTGGGCTTTTATACTGCATGCTGAATCATTGGGTGAGACCAACTTCATCGTTGCATGGCACAAGACAATTTGGACAACTTGTGGTTCTTGATACAAGTGATGAAAAATCGGATGCCAGTTTAGAACCGTCAGAGGATGGAACAACTTCCTTCGGTTTCGACAACGAGAAGAAAGTTTACAGTTGAGAAATTCGGGTCGTTCCCTCTAATTAGCGATAAATGAATAATAGAAAAACCGCAAACAAGGTGAGCTACTTCAAAAAATATGACGAATAAACTACTTACAAGCGTCTATGTGCATATGATAGATCGCTGAAATGAAATGAGAGGGACAATCCTGACTGATTCGCATTCACACCAATGAATATACACAGAGTCCTAAAATAAATGAAATAGGTCTAAGCAGAATCTGTTTTTACCGGTCCGTTCAGAGAATGAAATTGAGCACCTATGCCAGCCAACGAACTGAATCTCACAAACTTTCATGAAAGGAAATAGAGATCTAGCCATCTTCTGAAACCTAAATTTCCATCATTGCTATAGCTTAGTTTGTGTTTCTGTTCGTTAAATAGTTATTATTCATTGTCTCATTGGTTTATGTGGTCAGTTTCTTTTGTCCGTGACCACACACACACAGCTTTCATCAATCCACGGTCTCTGTTTTTTCTTGATCTGAAGGTGACCTCCAGTTCACTCGACCGCTCAATTTTCTAACACTGTCCGTGGTGGAAAACGGTGCTTGAGAAAGGGAGTTGCGCCACTAAACCCATGTATGGAAGTGATCAGGTTTGGCCTTACGGTGATCCTTCCGTGAAATGCACCAAAATAAGCGAGGCTGATTAGAGTTCCTGCCCCCACCCGATGCAAATGACGGCATATTATGTTCAATACCTTTGGGTTAGTGAATGTATTTCGATCATCCGATAGACAGAGTTGTGGTACTGATAACTGAAATGTCGGTATACTGTTTGCTTAGTTCCGTGCAATCACAAAGAACTTCAGTATTCGACACAGAAGTGAAAATGGTGATCACTTCAACTTATGGAATGGCTGAGCGAGATTGTGGCTGTACTATTTTTGAAATATCAAGTAGAAGCCTTGAAATGTTTGTGTCACCTCAGGTTTTAGAATTGTCTTTTTGAGTCCTAGTCAGGGTACTTCATAACCGCTTTTTCAGAACAGTTATTAGACTACACAGAAGCCTCCGATAGTCATCTGTCCGGGTAACCAGTAAAGAGGTGTACACAATCAGTCGAGAGCTTTGTAATATCTAGTGATAAATATTGAACCTTCTCAATACAAAGTCAAGACAGATGTTTTCTTTGGGCGCCCAATATTGAATATTCATCCACTACATAACCATTGTAATGTGATAAATGAATAAGGCTCTGGGTTCAAAACAGCCAGTTAAGAATGTTTGCGCTGACCAATCTCTGGAGTAATTTAGGGTGGTTACCTACGACGTCGGAAATTCGAGGTTCCAATCTCACCACCGCCCGTCTTTCCGGTTGTGGCAGACACTAATCCATTGTGGTCTGGCTAGTTATCCCACCTGATCTATTAGGACCTTATGTGGTTCTGTAGCCGAGTTCCAGGGTCTGGTAGACGGTTATCCCTAATAGTGCTACAGGGCCTTTGTGGCTTCGTGGGTGTATCTCTCCCTCTGCACTCATGCGCAAGCATGTGATAAAAAAAAATCAATAATGAACAGATTAAACATCTTACAGGCTTTTAATTCCCTCTGATTTTCAATTAAAATTGTTCCTAATCTGAGACCTTTTCCAAATACTGATGATCATATTCCTTGTTTACCGCACAATGCTCACTGGTTTTTCGCTTTGTTCCATCGCTCTATTTTGATCTTCGATTGTCCGGTTTTTAGTCGTTTCACAAGAACATATTGTATCACTGATAGTCCAAAGCTAATCGCCCATTCAGCAGTTTTAACCACTCATTTGTCAGACAATAGCTCACCATCGTGCATCTGCGCCACCCCGACAACACGAACCAGCTGATCAGTCACTTGTCGCAGCTCAGTCCGCTCCTAGGTCGTTTACGACTATTTCAGTTGTTTATTAAGCACAGCGCGAGTAGCTTAATTCGAAAATGGTGCAACATCGCCTGCTACCCTCAGTCCTCACTAGCCTGCTTCCTTTCCTCCACTTCTCATGCGTTTCCGTACGAGCGTTAACCTGTTGACTGTCCGTCACTATCCCACTCTGCCCTATTACCACAATTGATTGAATGTTCCGTTCAAAATGTTAATTACTATGTTTGGTAGTAGTTTCGACCATTTTGACTGTGAACTATCTACAACTGTCCCAAACACTGCTAACATTCTCTATTTGTTGTTGAATTGCTGTCCACAAGAAGTATTCAACCTGTCTTCATGAATTTTTCTTGACGGTCATTATAACTGGGACTGCGAGAGATCCATCAAACAATACTGGCAGTATCCTAAGGCTTGTGAGACTCAACACTGGTAGTTTACTTAAGTTTCTACAGCATTGCATTTCTAGCACTGCTCTTCTAACAGACAAAGTATTTCTGCACTTGTGTTTCCAACTGGTATTTCTGCGTGAAGTCGACGGGTGTCTGTTTTCCTTCCAGATAATACCTTGCAAATTGTATTCTACGGCGTAGTGAAGAGTTGGTATGCCACAGTCAGAGAGTCCTCCTGTAGTGTCTAGGAATCCTGACTCTGTAATTTGGAGTACAGAACTCGCTGAAGTCGTAGTAGGTTAGACCACTTGGCGATCCATGCGACAGCGAAGACGAATGGTCGTGACAAAGCGCAAACCACAAGCTGGCGTCGATTCGCCTGTGGTTAGAGTAACTGGCGAATATGGACGAATTTTCTTCTGTATGCACGGAGCAGTGTGTTGATCGGCTCTGCAGTGGCCAGTTTTGGTGTAAAATGATGTGTACATGGGGATAAGTGGACATTCAAACGATTTTCAATGCTAAATTTACGTTCACTTGATGACGTGAGTCCGTCACGTGATTGAGACTGGCCCCTACCTACGCTTTTCTCGGGGAAAACGGTTCCCATGATAGTTTCGTAGAGCAAAATCTAAAAGATAGACCAGTGACCCGAGGTACCACATCCCCAAAGATTAATTGATTATTCGTGTGACATTCAGAGAAGACGTTACATCAAATCTTGTCAGTTGACGCCTAACAAGTGCAGTGAACAGAAAATTAACTTCAACCCCTATGACCTGCGTATTTGTATGCTCTCCGAAATTGCAGCAAGAATGTTTTGCAAAAACTGACCACCTCAACGGCAATCTGTTTGTTCAGGCCGGCATGTAAATCAAGGCAAAGCAAGGCTGCTATATCAGGATTAAAGGCCATTTGCCAATATGGGTCCAACACGGAGGAACAGGAACCGTACAGTGCTATTCTCGGGCATCTGGTAGACTCAGGTCATTATGCAGAAATAGATTCGGTATTCTGAGTAGCCTATCGACCAGCGATCACCTCCATTCTTGAAAATGTCATCATGTCATCGTTAAACCTAAGTTCAAATTTAAAAAAATTGTGCCTCGGTTGTATAGTGGAGACTTTAACCTCCTTAATCAAAACAGAAATGAAATTTATGGACCAGTTTGCTCACTTTTCATTAATGCCAAGGCCAGTCCTGAATAAAAACGGACACATTTTATCATAATTAATCGAGCGGGGATAAGGAGTAGAAAATAGAGGGTAAAACATATCTACATGGATTAACCTAGATGTTGTTGGAATTCATTTCTGAGGACAGGAATTTTATTCCGACAAAAGGTTGCTTTACATCAATCAATCAGTCAGTCACTTCGTTTATTTGAATACTGATTTTTTTTTGTCCGCAGTAGATGCAAGTTTGCCGCGTGCTAACCAAATGATTATACTTTAAGTTATTACTAAAAACCTTTAGAACCTCAAATGATAATCTCTGGTCACAACCACATTTTAAGCTAAAATTTTCGTATGACATATTAGGATACACTTTCCAAGGGAAAACTTCCTCTTTAGAGAATGCTTGCCTCAACTGAGAACGCACAGATAAAATTACCCTGTGAGAAATCAGTTTCATGCAGCTTCAGAGATAAACCAAGAACGAAGATAATCCATATATATATATATATATATATATATATATATATATATATATATATATAATCTTCAAACTAGACGTAAAAATCTCCCAAGAAGTGAGGTGTAAATTGTTATCAAAAGTGAATGTATTATATTCAATTAAATTTCAATCCAAATACGGGGTAATTCATCTCCTGTTGAATAACAGCTTGTCTAACAATCGGAGCTTGGGAAACTCTTATGTTGTTGGCTGAGGATGACCTATAACCGGCTCCTGTCCTCAAGACCATATTTACGTGCAGATAGAAGACGGTCACCAGAAGTAAATTATTGATTTGAATGGGAAAAGGCGTGAAGTGGGTGGTTAGGGGGGGGGGGCTGGGATGAGTAAACCTTACCCAATTTATGTACTATCCAGATAAAATAGAAGTGGTACGGAAAATCAAGTATTATACCTAGTAATTACAAAGAACAATCATTCGTTTTGGTAAACACGCATCAAAGGCTGCATTTTCTTTCGTATAGGTATCTAACTCCTGGTTACGGTGTTTTCTTATCATTTCAAGTTTCTATTACTGTCAGTTTCCCACAGGTATTTTACTAGATCCATTGTGATATCTATTCGTCATTGCATCACGTTGAGTTATTACTATTTACGAACAACTATCCCGTTTCTACGAGAAACTAACCCGGGTTCCCAGGAATGAGTTAAAAATATTGCTTTTCCCTAAAAATGCTGAATTATCAAGATATTTTTAAAGTTTTATTATGATCGACTTGAATTTATTATACTCTTTATTACCACCATTTATAATTGACGCACCCCCGCTCATTTTTTCATTGGTATGTCTTGCCCAGGCTTTCTAGTTTTACAATATTTCCTGAGGTCATATTGATGCTATGGAAATAAACGCTGAGTGAACGGGGGAGCACGTGATCCATTTTGATGCACTTTCTCGTACACCATCACGCACGTCTTGGTAAGCGTAACTTGATGTTTTCTCTAGCTAGCAAAAGGGCATTCACAACCCGTTTTGTTATGGGGTCATAGCAATGCGGCCACATGCAATAAACCATCAAGGGATCCAAAGACCGACCTTGTGCTCTCTGCCGGTGTTCTCGTCTATGGATTTTTTGTCTGTGTTAACCTCCGTGACTCAAGATAGCGGCAATCATTGGACTGAACTGTTTCCAGCAAACTTACTGCGATCTTCTTGTCTTCTTCTAATGGCTTCAAGAAAATAGGTCTACAGGTTTAGATAGAACACTTACGCAAAAGTAAAATCTATCCAACCAAAATAAATTTCGAGTAAACCTCTCATTCAGTATGACTCACCGTGCAAAATTTAAAGCCCAAGTGACCATTGAAAACAATGAAAGCCTTGGAAGGCTGATGATCATTGTTGGGAATCATCAGATGTTCGCATCCCTCGAGCTTCCACCTGGGACTCGAACCCGGGATGAACATGGTATAGAAGCTTTCCATCTGGATCTTTTTGAGAGAGTACAACCCATCTGAAGGTAGAACGTACGACTTCTATGATAGACGACCTCTCTGCAGGGGCTTAACCTCAAAGAAATCATCTGGTTACTGAGACCAACGTAGGAAGCTTGGTTACTATATGTATTTGAGTAGTAGGAGATTAGATTTATTTTTTCGTAGTTTTCTTTATGTGTTACACGCGAGTGTCGTATGACAGATTGCATCATATGCGTCTAATCTTTTACAACTTAACTCTCTTCGAGGTTATACTGGCAAATCAAACTCGGAGATGGCCAGTGAACGGATGATGACGAAAGTGAAGGATGCGTCGTTTAAAGTCCCGTTTATATAATTATTGTTCATAGAGGTCAAGATCATTTATGTTCTTTTCGACCCTTGGTCTCGACTGCAACCCTGGCGAACAAAACAGGGATCATGAAGTGAATTACCATAGAAATGACCAGAGATTATAAAGATCATCAAATTTGCATTTTTCTAGTAGCTACTTTATTTTATTTGATGATGCTACACTTTCGCTATACGTAACATACGGCTTCACAGTTGTCAGACCTGGTCACTCCGCGTTAAGGATGCTCGACCTCTCGCCGTGATTGACCACCGATGCCACCGAAGCGAGGCTCGCGTCTGGTGTCAATATCGAGTGATCAATGAGAAGGTTCCTCATCATGTGCTCGGTACGGATAATCACCCTCTGACCGAAGTGCTCATACAAAGCTGCTTTCGATGGATCGGACATGTTCTGTGAATGCCAGCCCATCGCCTACTCTATACGCGCTCTGTTCGCGCGTGCTGGGGAAGGCTGGAAGAAACAACGCGGCGGTCAGGCCATGACTTGGAGTAGAGTTATGATGAACCTAGCATCAGCAATGGCTTCGGTTGTGCTTCCCACCTTCCTGAATCGGCCAAACGGATGAAAATTGTCTTTGTTTAGAAACTTTGAGAGATCAGGCTCAGAACAGACGTCAGCGACACGAAACAGTGCGGCCTGTCTACTGAACTTCCGCTCCCCGTGTTAAACTTGTTGGTACTGTGTTGTACTGAAGACTTGAGCAAGTTAACAAACTTGCATTTCAGCCAAATGGAAGGAAAGTGATCATTGAGACTTTGAAATACTTATAAAAATAAATACCATAGAAATAAAACTGGTTCAGCCGCCGAGGTTCGCGCAAAGTTCTTGTGTGACTTGCGCCTTGTCAACTAGAACACGTGTTTAGAAAGGCTCGATAGAGTTGCAAATGACATTTATGTGGAGAGGATAAGTCTAAATGCAGAACCTGCGGAGGGATGTGAGTGACATACTTATAAGTCAGGGTACAGGGAATGGGTGGAATCCACAAGAATTTTCTTCGTCAATTTTTCATAGGCTATAATGTGCAAATCGCAAACTTTGGAGATAAGAGAGCCCATGGAAATCAGAGAGGCACGACTGATCTTGGCTAGGCCGAGGCGAGGTGCGATAAAAATTTTCTTAGGTAGACCAGGAGAGATAAGGCATCTAACCAGATCGAATGTGATTTGCCCCTGATTATTTCTGACTTGTTTATGGTGCCAGGGGAACACGTGTTCTGGTGTGAACGCGACCCTACGATGTCAACAGTGTATCGAAAATTTGATGCGCCATGTTTTTTTTGTATTGTGAAAGTTATAATGTTAATAAGACAACTGTGTTGGCGAATTAAATCTACCAGCAAAGCTGCCTTATTATCATAATAATTTCCCCAATATAGGCGACCTTCTACGCCATTGTTTACTTGACATTTTTTGCACCCTACTTTCTTGCAGTATTGCTTATTTTCCCGGTATCAGGACCTTGTGACTAGTCCATGTTTATTTCCTCACCGGTCGGATTTCAATGCCGTTGACATTCGTACTATTGACACACCACACACTGTCTGCGGCCTGAACCGGAACTCCGTTCTCACTTGGTTGACTTGTCGAACACACGTTATTACCGCAAGTACACTTACACACACACACACACACACACACACACACACACACACACACACACACACACACACACACACACACACACACACACACACAGAGCTTGCTTGTCGGTCCGTGAATACATGTCCCCGTCCCATTCGTTTTGTGTGCCCCGACTTCCTTCGTCTGATTGGTTCTCTTCTTGAGCGATGAGGCACTGTCACCTCGGTCCCTGCACATGTATCACGTGCTTACCTCAAGCATATTCCGTTTATTGAGTACTGGTTACCGAGCTCACTGGCATTTTGGATACAATCGAACGCTGTCTAACACCTCCTTTTGTTGCGTAATGATCATCTTGGTAATTATTCACTAAAGGACGCACAATCACATCGATCGTGCCTTGACGGTGTATACAATCACACCCGGACACCTCACAATTCAAGGTTTGTACATTTTGCATATTATCGTGATTCATTTAAAAGTACCGTATCATCAGACAATCTCACTCTCTGTCTCTGACGATTCGGGAATGTACGCGTCACTCGACTGGCCCCACCAGATTTCACGGGTGAAATCTATAACCCGTAAGCACACAAAATAAATAAAAAAAAACGTCAAAAACATGTGCGGTGAAAAGCAAATACCTTCCAGTTCTCTTAGTTTATTAACTGACCTCAAGTAGATGATAAATACGTTTGCTACAAATGCGGAAATCAAATGACTTTCTGTGCTACGTTTTGAGGGCGTTATGCTCGTTATGGTGTCCTGAAAATAAGCAAAACTATGAAGCTTCCAAACAAGACGGAACACATGTTGGATCTATGCCGTGTGGAAATAAAAGTAAGGCATGTGTTGGAAATACGTAACTCACAGTTTATGAAATCAAACAAATTTGCTGAATGGAACGAATTAGGTCAAGTTTTAAATTAACTGGAAATTCCATACAGGGGTATTTAAATGAAATCAAACCAATAAATCTATTTTTAGCAGTTCACGAAGTCTAACGGGAATTCGTTGTACAAGGGAAGCCGTTTGCGGCTGTGGATTTCATCAGTTATATTGCTTACGGATACTCTACCGGGGAAATTAAAACATGCTATCGTAAAAAGGGGAGTGTATGTGCGTGTGTGGAATCAGTAGTGATTATCACTGGTGCCGAAAGTTCCTATATCTCTCAAATTATTATCTAACAGCTAGAAAGGTAAATCTCATAGGGCCATAGGCTTTCTTCGTACGTTACTTGCATGCATCCAACCGTCTTCCTACGAGCATCACTCTGAACGAAGGTTTAGGGACCGGAAAGTCCAACACAGCAAATATTTACCTGGGTAAACATCTTTCCGTTATAGCCAATATCTGGCCCACGAACAACCCGAATTTACTTAGAAATATCAACCAAGTTGATATCGGGAAGATACAAAGTCCACTATGATCATAGTAACTGAGCACTCTCCGGATGTTCGAGTTACCGACAGCCCCTTTTTGAGATGGCGCATTTGTTTATGAACCACAGTGATTGACAATCTCGTTTCTGCTGTACCAGGGTCACTGAGTTCGAATTGTTGATTATGTGTTATTTGCTAGCATCATAAACGGTTGCTGGGGATTGACTACTTTTCTCGGCCTTATCGGTTCGACTGTAACAAAGGAAGCAAGACGGATGACGCAGACCTGTATTCAGTCAGCCAAAACATTCGGGTTTGGAAAGCACGTTCAATGGTTTACATTATTCGTTCCCGCGTGTTTCCGCTCCGTTCTGGCCAGGTACATGCGATGGTTGGATCGGTTTGTGTGCAGACCATCCCCTTTTCTTTGGTCCGATTACTTTTACTGGCACTTTGACTGTCAGCTCCATGTGTGGGCTATCTTAGTAACTACCCGTGCTCCCACTGAGTTACATCTACAAGTCCTCGGGACACTTTCCGTCTGTTGTGGTCGCTTTCAACACACTGATCTAGAACGATTTAAGAGTCCGCTAGTCATAGCCTGTTATCTACATCGTCGTTACCAGGTTAGAAATTGTGGTCCGTTGACCAGAAGACACTGAAGAACCAAGGGAATTTCAAAGTAATCGACAGATTATCCCAAGTTGGCCGGATAAAGGTGCTGACATTGTCATAATGAATCGATGCTACTATATTACGAAGTTGCCACAACTCCTCAGTGATGAATGGAAATTTACGAAAGATGCATCTGTGGAAGATCAAACGGATCATGCTGACAAAGAAATGAAGGATGCTCCGGAAACTGCAAGATCTAATGAGTAAAAATCCCCTAGCCTTTTTGAGAAAATGAAGCTTTTTGGGTTGCCCAGGATACACAAAATTGGCGTGCCTTTACGCCCTATTCTTTCCATGAATAATTCCGTTTATCACGCGCACGACGCGATGGCTCCATTGCTACACAAACACTCCGTGACGGCTTTCAGTTTTTCGAGGCCATCAAAGAAGCAAACATCTATAGAAAGAAAACGTTCTCACTAGAATTTGCCTCTCTGTTCACACACAGGCCATTGGTAGCAAATGTGAATTTCATTTGTTCATTTATCGAAGAAAGACAACTTCTTATAGGAGTCCCAATAGAAAACCTCAAAGAACTACTATTGAGATGCACATTAAAAGTACAGTATCTATTTGACGGAACATTACTACCGACAAAAGGAGAGAATCACAATGGGATCCCCCATTTGGCCACCGTTAGCTGACAATTTCATGGCTAAGTTGGAAAATAGCAAATTAAAGGTAGTAATATCGGGTCTTTGCCATTAGTATCGTTGTGTGCACGATATTTTCTGCACGACCTAGCGACAAACAGATATGGATAAAATCTTGGAAGTTTTCAAAGTCACACATACGGCTATACGGTTCTCAACCGAGCTAGAAAAGGATAATCAACTTCCGTTTTCGGATGTTGATCTCACGAGGCGCTCGGAAGGCTCAATACAACGAGAAGTATTCAGAAAATCATCATGGAATGGGCAGTACACGAATTTTCCACAGTTTTGTGTCCTCTAGCCAAAAAAGAAACCGTTTTGTTCGGTTGCGTACGTTTAACTGGCCTGAATTTTCCGACTTTTCCGACTTTTCCGTCCATCGCGTTCTTGAATTACTTATACTTTCGGTTCTTCGCCGACTGTACGCGCTAGCAGCTCACTCTCTGCTACGCCGTTGCGTTCATTTTTATCTGGTGTATTTCTCGTATCGGGACCGTTTCATTAGTACGATGTAAAGAATGCGTGTTCCCATCTGTCCACCGACTTGCCCCTTCTCTATTCGTTCGACAGCGGGTATTTTGTTGGTATTTCATTGTGAGACCAGATAGAAGACACGTTCATTGGTAGCGCTAGTAAGTCCTCTATGAGGTGTTTGATATCAAGGGCTAAAGGCATATGCCCTGATGATAAGCCGGATGCAAAGCTACAAACAATCCATGACGTCCTATCAGCAAATTGCTATCCGTAGAAATTCATCAACTGCAATACGGAGTAAGAAAGAATGATAGAAAGGTTACCGGAGGTAGCTAAGAAAATTGTGTTCAGTAGTCTCCCCTTCCAGGGTGATGTTGCAGCCGAGAGCACAAGTAGGGCTTTATGTGCTGCTGCCAAAGCCCCATTTAACGCGACTAAACCAAGATGCCAGTTCTCAACTAATCCTGTTGCCAGATATGGGAGCAAAGATAAAGTGCCTTTGTTTATCTCATCAATGATCATCTGTCAGTTTAGTTGCGCGTGTGGTTGCCACTTATGTGGGTCGAACGATAAGGTCGAAATTCATCACAGAGCACCAGCCACGCTGGCTTCAACGCGGGGCGAATGGCACTGTTTCTAGCTCAGT
This sequence comes from Fasciola hepatica, assembly GCA_948099385.1. NCBI lineage: Eukaryota > Metazoa > Platyhelminthes > Trematoda > Plagiorchiida > Fasciolidae > Fasciola > Fasciola hepatica. Next base: position 14,579,067 of record CANUEZ040000182.1, read on the forward strand.
TATTGCCCATTTACTAGAATTAGGGCTTCCGATCGGAGCGGAAAACTCGTTCCATGTTGTGCACAGAGTGCCACTTAACGAATCTAAAGCGATCAGATGCCGAACACTAGCGATGGCTGGAGCAATTAATGTACGGGTCCTTAAGCTTCAGCTATGTTCGCAAAAGAAGTTGTTCCATGTTCTTCAGCTTCCCTGGCCAAAGACTAGTGACGTCACCCGCAAACGCATTACCGATCCCACCCAATAATCGTTCTCACCATATCTCCGACATCTCTCTTCTACCTAACAGTCGACTAGCCAAATAACCGATCGAATGAAAAACCGACTGATAAACTCACTGACTGTCCTCTCATCCTCCTCCCTTTCTCTTATGACTAATAAATACGATTTTAATGGCTTTAAAATGAATCATCGAAAACATACATTCGCCTACGCTACGTGTTTTGATATCTCCGTCTCTTCCCTGGTCTACAGCCGTAGACTGGTTGGCTCGATCGGTTTGACATCTTCCTGGTTCTGTTGCTACATAATTCCCTGATACACTATGACTTTGAACCTGTCGAAGGGAAATAAAGTTCAGAATAACCTGCCGTCCCAGAGATCAAATCAGTAGAAATGTCACTCACTGTTCATTTGGAGTCAATATCAAGTGTGTGATTCAGTCAGGTAATGAGTGCGATGCAAACGGAAGCATGCAGTTTGACACATAGTGAACGTTGTGGAAGAGAGGACAGTATCCCCCGTCTAGAGTCGAGCAATCCTATCACTCACACACAATACCTTTCAAACCCTACTTCTGAAGTAAGTTGGACTTAGTTACTTCCATATTTCCCAGGTCATCTAAAATTAGGGTGCACTACGGTGGAGACGGTGCTGAATGACAACATGAATTACTAAACATGAGAAACCCAAGAGCACATCCATTTTCACTGATATTTTGCTGGTGAGCAACACAGGGTATGATCACGACTATTCATGCCAACGAATGAATGCAAATTCCAGCATATGTATGTCCTAAAATTAGACGTAAAATCTACATACACGTATTTCTGAAATTCGTAGCGCCCTCCGAATATTTCCTCGGTGAAAGCCCCATCAATAAATCTCCGTAAAGTGTGTGAAGCGACCGTTGGAAATATGAAATTATATTTAAGAGGATGTTTTGGAGTTGTTTCTGTACCTTTCTGTGGTCAGTTTAGTTTGTTTCAACTAGACTGTCATGATAAAAATGTATGAAGGCTGCAAATTAAAAATTAGTAAAATATCGAGTGTTTTATACTGTTTCGTTGGTGAGAAGACCTTTTCGCCGTCAAAAACCGTTTCGTCTTATCATACGAAAACAAGCTGTTTATATAGAGTAGTAGGTTACCGCAGTCGGAACCGTAGTACGAATCCCATTGGTCAAGAACGCTTCCCATAACCTGGTCCTCTGACTGGCTATTTTGGTTACTTCCCTGATTGGCTAGTTACCTCGTGGTCAGTTAAGACTTCTGTTAGCTGTTTGTCAGTTGATTTTCCTTCCGTACGGTTAAAAGCTCTTGGCCCCCGATTGGTTGATACCGCTCAGTTTAGTAAGATCTACTGTTAACGGTAGACTGAATGATTTCGTTCCGTTTCGACAGGAACTAACTGGGTCATCGACTAGTTTCGCTGACAGGAGCTTTGCCATCGATTTTGGGGGTACAAAGACGTGTTGTCCGCTAACGGAACTAGGGTGTCTGTTGAGGCGTCAGGCAATGCCCTCGCATTGAGCAAGACCGATTCGCGAAATCATTGATGGTAAATGCACGGCACGTGGATTTCAACACTGGTGAGCGAAACCTCGCAGACTAGGAGCAGTTCTGTGGGACTTATACAACATCCTCGTACTTCTACACGTTTTCTAAGCATTGTACGTAACGGTTCGCTGTTTTACCCAAAATAATGTACTCAATTCCTAACAAATCCACACGTGACTAACACCGTTCGTTCTCCTTGATTTGCTTGTGGAAATTTTGAGAGCAGTGGCAGCAACAACGAAATTCATACGGTTCCATACACCGTTTATTAGCACTTTTGCATTTATATGTCAGCCCATACGACAATCATTGGAATCCAGCTTGAACAACGACAAAGCCCTCGGTAGGACGTAATGAAGAATCACTTCGGAGAATCAGCTATACGTGAGATCGGTTCGACATCTGTTTCCTGGACGTTGATCACAAACAGTAAATTATTTTGTGCTGTTCATATTGCACCGTATTTTTTCGGTGTGCAAACATTTGTTAGCATACATCATTGTTTATCTTTTCCCCCGTCGAGCAGCCCCGGTCCTTCATTCGGAGAGTCAACTATACGTCTGCGCAGATTAAGGACACAAAGACGGCGAAAACACTGGAAGAAAACCATATTATCTCGCTGATCAATAGTGAATGCATGGTCAATTGCAATTCCACTGAAGAGATTATTTGTGTGTTTGCTGTGAACCTGCCCCGAGATCTTGCACGCAGTGCAGACTAAGCAAGAATCTTGGCAACTACTGTTCTGACGTAGACAAGTAACTAAAAGATAGTTCTTACCATTGTTTATTCGTATCTTCTCTATATTTGATCTACCACTCAAGAGTGAATGCAATTATATCCAAATAGTATGGACCTCTAACAGACACTGAACCCACTAATCTCTTCCCGTCGTTTAACTTACTGTCAGTCCCTGGGCCTCCCTGCGCTCAAGGTGATTACAGTCTTCTGCCAAGTGCACGCTGTTTGTCAGTCTCCGTATTCTTGATGTATGAGCATTGAGTAGACTGGTTGATGGACATCTGCTCATTACTTGTGTATTAGTTATTTATCGAGCTTGTCTCGTATCCATTTCAGACCGATGGTCACCTCGCCTATCAGCTCAGAATAAACTCATCCACTACATGTGGAATTTCCAGTACTAAATTGTTTCAGCTATGCAAGCTGTACAAAACTTAAATCCGCAACTCCTGAGGTGTTCCCCAAACCCTACCGGTGTGAGCACTTGGATGCAGGTTAGGCACGCACCTGCTCTCGTCCTGGAAACCTGGTCTGAACTGACCTGGCTTCAAGTTCATATGAGTGCGGTTCGTTAAATATTCATTTTGTTTTCACACCTCAATTAAAAGTCTCACATAATACCAGAAAATTCCACCAATTTAGTAAATGTAAGAGAGCTAAAATTCCACGTGCCCATAAAGTTTGTGCTTATGCAAAAGATATCGCTTGCAATATTCCAGACAATGAAGATGGATCTTTCCGCTAAAAATAAGCTATTCTTAAGCTTTATTCTCACAAAATCGGGGGCACGGTAAGACGCAATGGGGAAATAACCATCACGTCCAACTAGCATAATGATGTTTTCTGTACCGTGAAAGAAAGATTTTTTCAGGCAGAAATACACATATCCAGAGATCAGATTCTCCGGTAAATTTCTACGAAGAAGAGTGAAGCGAAGAAAGCTGCTCCAGCTTTCTGTCAACCGGAAACCGTCATTACGCACTCAACAAAGGTGGCCACGTGTAGCACCAGTAAAGGATTTTTAATTGCATCACAAACGATTTTCACTATCGAGTTAATTCGTATGATCAGTCTTGCGGATTAAAGGGTTCATAGGACCGTTACTTATGATAACATATGCCCGAAGGAATTCACTTCAATGGATTTGGGGTCGCACAACTCACTATTTCGATTTATTTGAGTCGCACTGATTCACCGCCCCTTGTGGAGTTGAAGTTATCAGTAAACCCATAAGCAAAGCAGAATTCACTAGGATCAATACATAAATGTTTCCACTCTCCCAATCAGAATTTATTCTAAGTCATGAGGTTTGCCGCAGGACGCTGTGTCATTTTACGTGCCGCGAAACAGAACATCTTAACTGAATACATGCCTGCGCACTCAGAAGTAATTGGTGTACGACTGATACCTACTAGTCCAAATTTGCAAACGCTTCCTTCTCTATTTGGTTCTGTTCCCTTGTCCAGTGAAATGATTGGAGTTGTACGAATTGCCGGTAGAAAATATTTTACATAAAAAAGTTATCATAAAAATAGAAATGAATTATCAAGAATCATAATAAGCACCTCAGTTGTCGTCGTAGTACCTGGGATGCAATTCATGATTAAACTGCGGTCGACTTTACTTAATTTTGAAATCGCTTGCATTGATCGTCTGCTCCGCGAATTGCATGATGTCATGAGAACCCAAGCACGGAACGTTTCTTCTACCCTTACTATCCGTCGACTACAGTCACTTCAGTTCAGTTTGAGCAACCATTTACCATGCATAAAGTGCGGTGGTTCTAGCATTAATCTCTCAACCCAAAATCAGAAATACAAAGGTCACAAGTAAGACGAACCCCTTATTGAAACTTTAAAGACAGATAAGAACTATTTCAAGCTGTGCTAGTCCGCCTACTTTGTTATAAATTAGATCAGCATCCATTGTAAACGTGCACAAATACGTGGTTTGGCTTGCTGGGGACCATCAACTGTAGTACAGGTCCACCTAATTTCAACTTGAATTGAAGCCTGACCAGCAGGCTTAATTTGTCCAACGCCCGAATCACACGATGACTGGGGCATTCAGACTGCTTGACGAATCTTTCTACGGCAAACTGGTCCTTCTAGTTGTTTTGATCTGCCCCACTAACTCTAGCGAGAAGACTCTTCTGCCGTCGAACTAACTAACTTCATTGACAGAAAACAGACAGTTCATACAAGACGCATGTGTCATTGTCGCTAATCATCGCAGCGCAAATTAATTGGTTCAAACCGATATCAGATAGCTTCTCTGCTAATTGACTGACTGGTTGTTTGATTGATTGATTGATTGATTGATTGACCTTGACCTTGACCTTGACCTTGACCTGGATTGTGGACAAGCGCTGATGGGCTGACTGCTAACGTAACTTAGCTATCTATCGAAGATGACTCAGACCACACCCTCATACTCGTAGTTAAGTCAGTGGAAAAGGCTTATACCGACCAAATTGCATGGGACGTATCAAAGTTATCTCCGTGGTATACGTTGGATTTGTGATTGTCTCAATTGACAGCATCCGTTAGATCGGACAAAAGGAGGCCAGCCTCAGAAAAATGACTTATTCGGTCCACGTTATCGAAATTCGCGCAACTAGCGTGTTCGGAGTTTGGCTGACTTTCAGTGGCAGGCCAACCACATGATCAGAAAATTCAACTGATTCAATAAAAGGTCAGCCTTCATGCGGAGCAAAAATACGGATCGATGGTCAAAGAACGGACGCTGGTGTCTGAATTGAAAAAGTTGTTGGTAATTCGCCTACAAATCATTGAGAAATGTGCGCCTCAGCACGTTTTTCTTTGCGATTTCTAATGCACGGAGAGTAAAAACACACAAACAGAACTAGGAGTGATGTGCACGCCTAAAATCGAAATAAGGTCCAACTTTTCAAGTTTCTTCTCGAAAACAGTATGCACTTATTCAAAAATCAACGAACCCTTTTCAGCTTGGTCGCAGACAGCAGTTCAAAAGGTTTTAATTCATTTAACTGTGGTTGTTGGGAGAAGGGCGGGAATAAACTAAAAGAGGGGATTACTTTGAACAAAGATCGACGCTTCCGAAAAAGCTGTCGGAAGAATAATGTACTTACAAGATAATTCGGCTGGATGGGTGAATAAGCGAGTGGAAAGAAGTGACACGAAGTGACACGGTTGATGAAATACTTCGCTACGTATAAAATAGTACTTTGTGCACTGCTATGCCTATCATTTTGAAAAATAAGCAAAAATATATAAATTGTTAGGAACGCGAGACTGATGGGTAAAATAACCAAAATGGTAGTTCATTTTGAGGTTTTACAAGTGATTTATTCTCTTGGCAGTGTATTTGTTGTGCCGTGCATAATAAATAGGACTGCCGAAAGATTTCTTCGTGAACTAGAATTTAGAAAAAAACCACTTGGATTGTTCGAATTCTGTAACAGGGACCATTTTTGTTTCAGTGGAAAGTACATAAATGAGTCGATGTTTTCGTGTGAATTAGAAGGGATTTTCTGGCAGCTCCTTCTTATTCGTAGTGAAACTACTGCATCCTCGATGGTAACTGAATAATTTTCAGTACAATTTTTTCTGCTTACCTAACCGTCCGTTTTGGAGCAAATAAGTCATCATGCTGACCAACTCGTTTGTCAGTAGTTATGTAAGGGTGTCTTTCTTGAATGCGAATGACCCTGTTCTGACCACGGCTTACTTTTTTCAGTCAATTTATCCTCATGACCCATCTATTATTTTCACAGAAACACTGATCAGAGCTGGATTTGTGCAACTCCCCAATGGGAATCACCATCGACACAAATTTGTCGAGGGTCCACCTCCCTAGTCAAACCGTGAGGAGAAACGGCGCAAGTTAACGCACAAAATACGGAAGCCGATTCATCTCAACGGTAAACGGGGTACTATTTCCCTCCCTTTTTGTTATGGCACTGAAATTTCGGCACCTAAAATTAACTTATCATCATTGAACGAAACGGAAACGGCACCGACAACAGTCCATACAACGGACTGACTTCATTGCTCTACGAGAAACAAGGGTTTCATTGATAAGTTACATTTTGATTTTGTTCACTTAACGAGTATCTAGGTCAAATCCGAAGTCCCTCGAGAATTCTACGGCGTTTGACCACTTTCTGCTCTATACCTACTGGTTGTGGTAATAGGCGACCTCGGTCACTATGAATCCATCGCTGTCCTTGGATTGCAATGTTACAGAGATAACCCTCTCGCATTTAACCCCGTGTTTAAAAATCATCCCTTAGAACTGGGTACACAAAGATCTGATAAAACAGTCAGACTTTTCCGTGGATTGAAATAAGCTGTTCTTCGTCTATTCAAATGCAAGTGGAAATTAACCTCAGCAACTTACTCAAATCACGAAGATGGATACGATTGTCTAGGATTTCACGGAAAAATACGATCAGTGGGCAACAGAAACAATAAGTAACTTTCTAAATTTCGTGGGCTTTTGCCCTTCCATTCGAAGTACTTTAAATATTCAGTATTTAATTATCACAGAGATAAGAGGGCTGTGCTCAGGTACAGTTAGCACAATACCTTTCCGTATTTTTCTAAAAAAACTGTTTCTGAAAGTTAGAGGCAATCCCTTTGGGTTTCCTCATGTGAGTGTTTACCCCTCAGCTGAAGCGAACGAAGGAAAGTGTAATGAATTATGCAGATTATCCGTCAAACCAAAAACGCTTGTTCATCTCTTATTTTTACATTTATTCTGTTATATGCTTGGCCTGAATGCAGTGGAACCGGTCCATCCCCGTAGCCTCAAAGGCTCACTTCATTAGCAGGCATAGTCGGTTACCGGACTCCGAGATTCAGAGTGGAAGAGAACCACACGAGTTCCCAATAGATCAGGTGTGGTGACGAACGGGATGACAGTGGGTTACCGTCTACCACCAGAGTGACAATCAGTGGCGGGAATGGAACCTTTCACACCCGAGTAATAAAAGAACGATCTAAAACACTCGATCACCAATGTCGTACTCTCATTTGCCAATTGTAGCTCATGCATTCACCAGACGTCTGTGTGTTGGTCTCTTTTAATTCTCACATTATTTTCTAATGAGTATATCGAGAGGGACGGTGAGTTGGTAGTTCAGCAATCATTTGTCTGGGTTTGATCGTTATTCTTGGTACCAACCTTATCTCGTCGATCACGACTTGTTTTCTGACCCGAGTTCTGTGTGTGTGTGTGTGTGTGTGTGTGTGTGTGTGAGCGTGTGTAATGATGCTTACAGTCTATCATTTGTTTATTCTGAACGTGTTTTATTCGTTCCTACTTTATCACGGGAAAAATCCCATGTCCGACGGTGTATAAACTGCACAACAAAAGTATCGAACACGAGTCAATCTTCGCGCGTATTCCGCTTTTGTATTCTCTAACAAAACCATTTTCGGTCAGTACGACCGAATATCCGTTACGACGCTTTATATAAAATATCACAAAAAAACAATTTATTACTACCTAATTCAAGTAAAATATGCAAAAAGAGGGTGACAAAAGTATAGGACCCCCTAAGCTGGACTTATACAGTTACTACTTAAAAACGGGAGCAACTACCATTCTGCTAGATAACCTCAATACTTCTTCTCGGTATACTTCCTGCAAGACTTTTAATTGTCATTTGGTCAATATTCACCCGATTTCGCTTGAGGATGGTTACCGGTTCACACTCTGACTGGTAAACCATGGAATCCTTGTACACGTGACAAGCTTGTTTGCCCCAGAGGTTCTTAGTCAGGTTTGGATCTGGGCAACAGGCAGATCACTGCGTGACCTTGATCCCACTGAACCTTAGCCAATATTTTATAGTGTGAGCCGTAGACAGAAGCATCATCATGTTGAAATATGGCGTCATCTTGTAATCTGCCGGTTTGTAGAGGGACAGAAAACTGATCCAACTTACGAATATATGCAATGGACTCTTTGAAGCCCTCAAATACTAGCTAACTCACTTTTGAGGTGATCCAAATGTGAAAAGTCTTTGGCCTCGACGGGATTCGAACCCACGCATGGTCACCACCCTCGCTTTAGTACCGCGAGAGCTCTACCAGCTGAGCTACGAGGCCACGCCGGAGGACCCTCGACTTTCTGCATATGGATCACAGTATACCCGCCCAAATTACAGTAGCACATGGCATCCACCACAGTGAACTAGCTTGTAATTTGACTGCCTACAGCAGGATTCCCCTTTGTACTAACCGGACTCCACCATTTAAGTGCATTGGGCATGTTTACAATGTATTAATGGTTGGCAGATTTTGATAATGTTTTGAGGTGATCCAAATGTGAAAAGTCTTTGGCCTCGGCGGGATTCGAACCCACGCATGGTCACTACCCTCGCTTTAGTACCGCGAGTGCTCTACCACTCACTTTTGTCGTCGACTGAGAAGGTCCTTCAAATCACCACTGAGCTTTTGTCGTTGTTTCTCCCACTAATATCACATTAGTAATAATTACAACCATTCGGTTCATCAAAATTAATTTCCTTAGTCCCTAGAGTAGAAATCTCCGCACTTTTTTGTCCACACTGCTTGCCTTTCAGTCCATGATAAGCACTATTTTTATGCAGTGGTGTAAGGCAATGTACCATTTCATTTTTTTTTTTTTTGTATTTCATCCACGGCACAGCTTTGAGCGGTCTTTTTAACGTTCAGCTAGAAACACTCACTCCTTTCAAAGCTTATAACTTCGACACGCAGCATGTGTTATTAGAGGCTAGACGAACTAATCTGTTTTCGTCCGAATTCGCTCGGCTTTGGACAGCCCGTTCGCTTTTTAAGAGCACATTGCTCGTTACATTCCAGATACCGTCAAACGAGGTTTCGCGACCTCTTACAGTGCTTGCAGATCACATGCAAACCGAGTCCCATTTAATAGAAGGCGGATATCTCGCCTTTCTCGAACTCTGCTTGCTTATTTCCGTGTGGAATTGCGCAGACCCCATTTGGCGTGAGTTCCGTAGTGTGCGCACGTGCAATCAAAGACAGTGAAGGTAGCCTAGGTCACTAGGGTACGTCACGTGCTCCAGTGTACACGAATCACATGATACCAGTTCTTTTTATTTCTCTCTCGTACTGGAAAATCTACTTGCATATTTCAAATCGAAAAGTCGAAAGTCGTGAGCCGGCTCCTCATGCCAACAATACATTCTGTGAATAAATTTCTCTTTCGTCAAATTCACATACCTAAATAATCAGCATTTCGTCTGGCTCAGCTGTCCGTCTGTATGTTTGATGTTGTCCATGGGACAGAGCTTCGGTATGGGGGGTCCCATAATTTTATCACTCACGTTTTTCACGCCTGCTCTAATTGGCACAGAGGGTAGTTTCGTTCTGAAATTTGGTATGCCGTATAGTATTGGCATTCGGTTTTCTGACCAGAAATGGTTTCGTTAGACAATACAGAAGCGCTGACATGCGGAAAAATGAGCGGGGTTCCATACTTTTTTCGCGCAGTGTATATTTTTTATTCCATGCTTGTACGTGAGAGCAGTGAAACGAGATATGTTGCGTCAAAGGTGTACCGCTTAATGTGACAACCGAAAACCGTCACCCGGAGAATTTCAATGGCTATACACGGTGTCCTTATAGGTCAGGTTTGGTTAAGAGCCGGGAGACGGCGGGTTTTCTGTCTGTCGTGAGTGTGCGTGTGTGTGTGGTTTTTGAACGTGGTTCTTGCTTATGTTCGTTAACAATGATTCACAAGCCTCTAGTACTGTGCTCAGAGTATTTACAATTTTTAGATCGAGCCTTTGTTTGTTGGTCTAGTTGGTCTTTTTATTCTGAGCACCATAACAGCAGCAGGTTTCGAGGTTTATTATTGAATAACCTGAGCTTTGAAGCGCTGAAATGTGTTGCTGGTATTTATCGGTCAGTATTTCATCTGAAAATGATGAAGCAGATAATTCTTCATGTCTGCGCACAGAGGTAATGTGTAGCTGAAAAGCCATTTCCTTCCGTTATGTAGAGTCGCACCACCTTGCTCAGTCGTAATCATCTTTAAGGATTCTTTCAGATATGGTCCTCTTTGTGCACCGTTTTTTCCCCTTACACTTTCATTGTTTTTGTTGTTGTTGTTGCCTGGACGGGAAAACAAGCGTCCAATCGCTGTTCGAGTTAACCTTCTGTGAGAATTGGAACGGAACCGAAATAGGCATATGGCGATAAAATCGGATACTCAGAGACCGGAGTAGGAGTAGGTTGCATACAATCAATTTAACAAACGGATTTGTGACAACTGGAAAATGGTGTAATCGATGAAGCCAAACGTGTCTGTTACGTAAGAAAATTAATCTTGTGGGCAAGAAACCGTGAAAGAAGTTCTGTTTTTCCGACTCAAACCGGCCTTCGCTTGAGGCCTACCATCATTATCAGACTGTGTTCTAGGAAAGTTTGGGTTGTATTGTAGTGGAAACTGTCACACCAACAGAAAGTAGAGGTTATCCAGCTGATCGCGACAATCAGCTAAAAGCCACAGGCCAAAGAAGAACAGAAAGAATGACGAGCACAGGACATGATCACGGCCAGTATGTACGTGAACAAGAATGAGCAGAAATGCGCAAATAACAGGGGAAATGATCTTGCTGGGGTACGAGCGTCAAAACTGACTACTTGTACGACGGGACATATTTAACCTTTCTCAATGGTTTGGCTCAATATAGTCAGATGTGCCTCTCCCACATTGCGTTCTCACTAAAATAAGCTTGACATGGACGCAGTATTGTTGTAACAACAGACGCACTGCGTGTCTGGACAGAAGTCGGCTTTGTCAGTAAGAACTCTAATGGATTCAAATGAAACAAAAGTCACTTCAAAAAAGTCCATCGCCAAAACATACTCGTTCCAACGAAGAAATGCTCGTTGGCAGAATGAAATAGCTGACGGTAAAGTGAACTTTGTGGTCACTGCTTTAGAAATGGTCCATCCTGCAGTGGCATGGTACTCCAGTAAAATATCCACGCTGCACTATTCACTTGTTCTACCCTATTTGGGAATCAACAGTGGTTCTGGATGGAGCTCAGAACTTGATTTGAGGAGTTGCGAGTCTTAAAAGCAAACTATAAGGTACCCTGGGCTATATACATTTCGCTTCACTTTCTTGCTTGCACTTTGACCAGTCTCCTTCAAAACCAAGTTCATATCATTCTATTTAGCAGCACTCACAATGTACATGGAGCTGTGAAATAGGGTGACCCATTCGATTGAGATTCCATCCAAAAGCGGTAACATACTTCTTTACATAGCTTTGGAGGACAGGTTGTCCTATGATCAATAGCTCAGAATATTTTATAAACATACCTGCAACCGAATTTTGTATTTTTGCTGAAATTATTTGAAAAGTGGCAAATATAACTTTTTTTTTCTTGATTATTGCAGATTACAGCGCAAAAATTTGTCAAAGATACTTGCTACTTGATGCCGTTTACAAACTAGGCTATAATGAAACAGGGCTTATAATTTGGCGACGCAGGAGGAAAAAAACGGAATCCGTGGCAACGGAGAGACCTGCTTGTTCTTCGGTTGATAGACGAATGACACTTTATTGCGTTCTTCTTCAGGAGAATATCACACAAGACTTGATTGTCACGAAACTCGTGCTTCAGTGTCCAAAAGGAACCGCCCTGTGTTAAAGTGCATGTTGGAAGTATAAGTTACCCAGTCTGGATGCTCTTCTTTCAGTCCATCCGACCAAGACTCGTAATCATTTGGCCTCATATTCTTGTGGAATACGTGACTAAGTAGATAATTTACAATTGTGCTACTATAGTATGATCAATGCCTTTATTTGTCGTTCCTACTTCAGCATACCATTCAGAATGCTGTTACTGGAGTTTCACACTGAATTTGGGTTAGGGTTGGGGTTAGAGTGGTGGCCTTTTGAGCAAAGATGCATCAAACGAAGAAAACGATTGCCATCCTGCACAGAATTATCGGAAGGGCCACACGCGTTAATAGTCCGTGGGTCTTTTGATTACCAGGATACAGATGTTAGGACTTTCAAATACATAATCAAGATCATTCCCTGCTAAATTAAGAACCATGCTATGGTAGAACACAAGGTAAGAATCACCCCACGGTACCACCTGGAATTATGAATCCATCAGTCGATCTCACGAGACCAGTTCGACCAAAAAGTTTCCTATTTGTATGTGAAACATTTCAGGAGTTTCATTGGTCATTTGACTGAAGGGATTCCAAGTAGATGCATTCGGTAATTTATCACTGGATAAGGACAATGGTCAGCTGTTCTGTTCAAGGTGGTTGGTCAGATGCATCATGCTGATTCATGCTGTTATATAGTGATAACAGCTCTGTATATACATTTTGAGTTTACTCCAATGTTTGATGCGAAAGTCTGACTTTCAACATCGAACCGGGATGGGATAATGAAAGGGCTAAAAGAACGCAAACCACGGATATAACTGCTGCAGAATGAATGTTTCTCAAGAGAACAAAGGTCTCTTTGTGTATATTTTATTCTCACCGAAAGTGTCGTCTATTTGAAGCGGTATAGGGAGGGGGGGGGTTGATAGGATTTTAATAATAAGTAGTATACAAAATGCAAGGACAAAATTTTATGGAAACGTTAACTGCCGCTCCCTCGGTTTATGTACCTGGTACTCCTCCGCTCATCTGTTAATACATGAACAATGCATAGGTGTGCTGTGTACTATTCCTTCATTCGTTGTTTCCGGGGTGTGAAGAAAGCTCTTTATATATATATATATATATATATATATATATATATATATATATATATATATATATATATATATATATATATATATATATATATATATATATATATATGTAATCGAGTTCATTGACGTGAACCAATTCATACCTACACTTACCCACGGTATCCGGAGAAGAGCTAGCTAATTTTCGTACGAAAAGGAAGTGGAAAGTGATGTGATTTACCTGTGGCTCATCCTTCTAAGCAAGATAGCATAATAGTAAAAAGGATAGCTTAATATATTAGAGAAGCAAAACTATTTCACTGTTTATTAACAGGTACTTCGCACTTTCAGCTTGTGTTCTAAGCCACTTTTAATCCAGTGTAAACTTGAAAAAAACCTGAAATTTTTTTACAAATGGACAGTATGATGGAGCATTTTGCGAGCAGACAGTAAATCTATTCAGATGATGAGCTCAAATTTAGAAGCAAGTAACGATATTGTTCTAGATGGCTGTTGTGTGCAATACATTTGACGTACTCCAGTACCAACATAACCAGTGAGATAGGGAAGTTTCGACGTGTTAAACACCAGCGATCATCCGAAACCGTTATTTGGAATACGACAGAACTTTCGACAAGCATTGGACGGTAGTTTTCGATCTCCTAAAGTATCTCTTCACTTGCAAGTCGTTAAAGCTCCCTTAGCGCCGCTCTGATCAAGGGGCCTAAATTGATGTCGTGGTCCCTTGTACTGCTACATTAAATGTCTATGACGTTGTACTAAAAAGCTTCCAATATCAATGCTGGCCATCATTCTTAACATTGCCACATCCTGTCATTTCTCAAAGTTAAAATCTTGGGACCGGTGTTCAGCTTTCAGCTATCTTTCATAAAAATTTGAATCAAACAACTCGCCATTGCATGCTAAGCCTCTTCCCATTTATGAAGATTTGGGCGGAAGCCGACTTTCAGCTCCATAGACTTCGTAGAGCTTCTGGACGAACACATTCAAAGTGCAGTCTAGTCTCACCAGTCAGCTTGTGTTTTAATATATGGTGATAAAATCAAACTATTCATTTGCTTGTCCAACTAATTTTATCACTTTAGTTAATGTCAGTAGTTGAGCTTTCCCAGTTTGGAAATGCTGCTTTGTTGTTACACTCTACATGCAAGCAGGTGTACGGAACATTTAACGGTGGCTTCCGAATCGACACAGAAGTTGAATTCCGGGGCACCATGAGATCGGGATGTCAATCAAGACATCTTCGGAAGAGAAACGCATGATCTTGTCTTGTATTGCCTTCTAATTATCGCCACTTTCTGCGTTGGTCATTCTCATTATATTTCTATCTGCATATCTATTTACCTACACTGATTTATTGACTCAGTCATCATTTCATCATAACCAAACAGTAGCTACCGCACACACACACACACACATATATATATATATATATATATATATATATATATATATATATATATACACATACACATACACATACACATACACATACACATACACATACACATACACATACACATACACATACACATACACATACACATACACATACACATACACATACACATACACATACACATACACATACACATACACATACACATACACATACACATACACATACACATACACATACACATACACATACACATACACATACACATACACATACACATACACATACACATACACATACACATACACATACACATACACATACACATACACATACACATACACATACACATACACATACACATACACATACACATACACATACACATACACATACACATACACATACACATACACATACACATACACATACACATACACATACACATACACATACACATACACATACACATACACATATACACATACACACATACACATACACATACACATACATACATACATACACACACACACACGCACACACGCAGACATAAAGTCAACTGATGTGGCCATCTACCTGACCGTATCAAATCGACCCTGGTTCAACGACCTTTAATCACGCAGCCGAATCAGTTTCAACTGATTACCTTAGAGAGACGGACCGTCGACCGATCAGTTCTCATTGGTTTTACTTGTCGTTACAATCACTACGGCCTTCGCAGCCGTCAGTCGACACGACTTCCTCCATCCCCACAAGCTCATCCAAATACATCTGAACGTCAGCAACGCTTCAGCCCATCCGGGGTGGGTCACGACGGGGCAAAGACATTTCGTGGGCAGACCACGAGTAGCCGTTGCCAGGACAACTGCGTGTTTGGGCAGCAGTGTTTTTGGTGGCTTCACTTGAATTTAAGCGGGATAAAGACAACTAGGAAATGATAAGCCTCAGACAGCAGTCAGATCAGGAACAGGCAGGATAACTTACTGCAACTGCTTCCTGGAACAAACCAAAGTTGGTTACCACAATCAGGGATTAGTAAAATCAAGTCATTGATAATATTGCCCTAATCGTCCGAAGAAAATCTCTCATACCAGAGGGACTTCGGACTGATTTGCTCTAGAAAAATCAAGTTAAATCATGACCTCGTGTGACTGAAATGCGAGAAGGTTTATTATTGTTTTCGGAAAACGGATACTACTGTAACAAATTTGAACTCTTCCTTATCACCAGTTCGCGTATTAAGCTAATACTGTTCATCGTCTCTTTCTAGAAATCGTCAAGCTGGAAGCCGCAACAAATCCTACGCTAAAGGATCTAAGTTTATGATGCTACGCTGATCTCTTATTGCTTCGATCAGATCATTCGAACAAATAAACTGGTTGTCTTTGGTCAAAACATTTGTGTGTCAAAAATGAGTTTTTGGTCCGAAAGTTTTAGAGAAATAGTGACAGTAAAACGGGAAATCCTTTCTCCATCTTTCCTTTTAGACAAACGCTATCATTCTATGGATTACCTTTTTGCCCACTTGTCAATCGAGAGTTGTTGTGTCCCGGAATTCAGTGAGCAGAAGAAAGGTGCACTTGTAAGGGTAAACGTATATTCTGTAGTGATGCACCGTAAGCACCAGTACACTCGAGCGGGTGCAGACGCGAACAAGTATCCAAGTCCGTCAGTCAGTGGTGTATGTAATCTGAAGCGTAAGACAACTGTACAATCGGATTAAGTCGTGCAAGGTCGTGCAACACGTGGTAAGATCTGATTGGTCAGTAGTGTCCGAGACGAAGCACGACAAACGTCAACTGTGTACGTGAGTGCATGATTGCAGGCGTGCGTCCACGATTGCGCGGGGGGTAGATCAAGCGTGCGTGTGTGAGTACATGACTGCACCAGCCAAACACAGCATGGGTGAACAGCATTCTAACATCGAAATCGGGATGGTAAATTTGTCTCATGTGTATTTGATATGAAGGAGCTAGACGAATCATCTCATTCTCTTTTAAAGGAACTGAAGAGCGTACGAATGAGCTTTCAGAAGTTCTAAAATGGTTCTAAGAACATCGGTAAATGCAAGTTCACTTCCCAGTCGAAATTACCATGGCCTCATAGTGCTTCGCATTGACATTATCACTAAGGCTGAACGTATCCAAGACTTTGGCGGTACCAGTGGATCAGTTTCTTTTGCGTATAAAAACCATTCAACTCAGCTCCGAACGGGTTGACCGACAGACCTTTTGTGACTGTCCGAACTCATCGCAGACAGACAGTTCAAACGGTCATTCGCAACGCGGCTGACTAGAACTCGTATTTTATTCACATATGACAGGTTATTCATTTCTTTGAGAGAAACAGAACCATAGATAAAGATGCTTCATCAGAGAAAGACAATTTAGTTTTACTTTCAAAGAAAAATACTAGGTACAGTAACGATCACCACATTCGTCCACTCCCTGTTATATCTGACTTCTAATATTTTCTGAATTACAAGAGCCGTTTATTTGCATTTTTGGCTTTTCCCAATCATTGTGAAAGTATCATAGCAGCAACGTTCTCATTCTGGAAATGCCCAATAGCTCAAGGTAGAAGATTTTCCTAACCAACTGTTAGGAATATTTTGAAAAAGAAGCATTTTAAAAATCTAATACTAGTCCAGTCACTGAGCTGTGTCTTCTTCTTCTCATACTTGACTTGCATTCGAAAATACCTGTATTGATTACCATTGTTTTGCCTTTTAACACATCAGGCATGACCATCTGTTGCTCTGAACCTTCGGTTTCCACGTCGTGCTACTAGCTAATTTTTAGTAGAATACTCGTTTCTTGTCTTCCAACAACGGTGAGGTTTGTTACTTATTACCTTGCCAATTACGTCGTGTACTTTGTCGGTCTCAAAGAATGAGAAGAATATTTTTGGCGAACTTACCGGTTTCACCCACAAGGCGAAAGACTACAAAATACATCAGTCAAAAACGATTTGAGATCATCGTGAGGCTAGAGTTCAGCTAACCAGTCATTAGAAAAATATACGAATTCGTTACTGATGCCTAGGGAATATAGTGAAGAAGAGTATTCTTGTAGTGTTATATCATAGATTCTGTGGAACTGATCAGACATTCGGCCCTGGTTGGAATCGACCCTACAATATATGTCTAATCTATAGGTTGGAAACTCAAGTGAATTTCCTAATTCCCTCATTGATTGAAGAAAGATCAATCTTCCACAAATGCTGATTTGTAAAAACGTTTTTCACTGAACCAGTTCCTCTCTGAGTCGAAATATCAGCTTAATTTGGACCGTATTCTAAAGGGCAAGTGAAATGTGTCAGACATATGCTTCGAAAAGATCTGGTAGGACCCTATGCCATGAACGAATCGTGTAATAAGCACTGCGACTGTAACACAAAAGATACAGGCATGATGATGAGGTTCACGAGCAACGCTGCAAGATATTTTTTCGCTTGAGAGAGTTCACTAATAGTTCAGTGATCACCTGTAGACCTTCATTAGTCAAACGATTCGCGAATACACGAATTGCTCTGTATCACAATATGTCCAAATTTCTGTATGCGGATACTGAACTAGTCCATATGTTGACCTAGTAATATGCTTGTGTGTGTGTGTTGCCGCATTTTCGGTCGATATATCTGGCACAAAAGTTCAAAGATCAAGCAAATGAGATCCTGAAATATGTGATTAGTAGGATGTTTTACTTGTAAAATATTTCATCTTGAGTTTCTGTTGGCGAGTTGAATTTCTGTGTGTACTCTTCGAAGAGCAATCCATTTTTCAATCTCTGTTCAATTTTTTCAATGGTGTGATGACCGCCGTTTTGCTATTTGTGTGAATTCGAAACGAATTCGCAAAGAGATAAGCAGTCTCGTAGCGGAAAACGAACGTTTTCACTTGACCTCAACACGGGCACAGGCTGTAGAGCCAGAATCGGTTAGAAAAAACTAACCATCTTCCTGATTTCGACATCAGCAGGTGATGAAAACCATACTATCTCCGATCATTGTAATGGGAGGGGGTGCAATTGACCTTGGCATCAGATCGCCATTGGCTACTTAACGACATTCATATGTCCTCATGGATGATAGCAGATGTCCAGTTCAGCCGATCAGAATTACGCAAATAGACTGGCTCCATCAAGTTTACGGTATCAATGCTGGAATTCCATTGACTTTTTCCGAAAATAACCCTTCCTAAATGTCCGCTGATGTTCGCTCCTCTACTTGAATCACTCCAGGTACTGTCAAAAGAGCCAGGAAACCATATTTAATGGTGTAAAACTTTGTGCACAGAAATAAGAAGGTAGAACCTTGAGTCAACCAATTCTCTGCATTATCAACAATTTCTGTAGTGCACTAACGTAAATTTAGTAATTAATGGGTGCAGATCGTCATACTACTCATATGGCCGCCAATAGCTTCTGTTCGTCAGTGTCCCTCTGATCGATTTTTTAGTCACTGAAAGAATTAATTATTTGGTCACAAAGAAATGACGAAGATAGTGCGTACTGTCATTGGAGATCAATGAATTGTTGATTTCTGGTGAATCGTACTGAACGGAGTTATTATTTTATTTGTAAAACAAATAATCTTGAGTCAGACTGGTATCTTTTAACAAAAATTTATTGCCTTTTTCGACAAATTAAGTAGAACAGGGCAAAAAAGTAAGCCTAGCTGGTAGGAAGTAAAAGGGTGATAAATACATTACGCGCAGTGTGTTCGATAGTTCTGTTGCCCGTTCGGAGCTGTCGGATAACAAGTTTGGCTAATGAAGGTATTTTTAGCTGGCAATTGTTCAGCTTGAGTGATATTGGCAACGCTGTCGAACAACTTACTTTCCACAGAGTTTGGTTCCTGACTTTCATTTTTTACTTATTGTAAAATGTAGAGGAGAAGCCGTATTAAACGGATATCAATTAAAATAATGGTCGATTTGTGAAATTTTGTCGAGGTATCTGCAAAAGTTACTTTCTCGCTATGCACCTGTTAAAACTAGGTCATTCATAAAAGTGGGGAAAAGGACAAATATCAAACTAGCAATGAAAAAACGTGTTGTTCAAAGCATGGGAATGGGAACTAGCAATAGAAGTCATTTGAAACTGAGTGACTCGATTGACTAGACAACAGTGTTACTGGCACCGAAGTTGACTGCCGATGATTGGTTTCCAGCCCAAAGCTGTTTTTGTACGTGTTAAGCCGCAGTCAACAACTACTATCGGTAAACCACTGAGACGACAACAACAGCTCGATTCTTTTTCAGAATACTGAGCGCCAGTCGCACAGGAATTCGTGCTCTGTGCTGTTAGAAAAAAAAAATCAAACGTTCCTGATGTCTCAAAGATATAATTTTAGCCTCAAAATGAAAAATGTCCGATGACCGACGTGTTCCGACTGATGGCCTCAAGGGGACAGTTGGTGTTTGAGGAAGTGTGCGTTTAGAAAATTACTCAAGATAATCTATTCGTGTTTTCCTTCTAGTGAACTTCCCAACACAAATCCTCTTGCTAGGTATTTTACATGAAATGCTGTCGATTGTAAACTCTCAGGGGTCTGACTTACCTTTTCCATCCGGACAAGCATTCAAAGGCGTTCCACATCCCTCTGGTCGATAAATCTGTTGTTTGATGACATCCCAAATCTGCACTTGTATCTGCGTTCGCTTCTGCCTCGAAAACGGCTCGATCGTTACTCTGCTCACTTAAACAAGTAGACACATTAACGTAAAAATACCCCAGAACCCATTGCTCCTTCCTTGCCCAAGGAATCGAGTTTATCAATATGTACAACAAACTGCTGTATCTGATTCACCGTACACTTGGCTGTTGACGGAAGCGCGAATATAAACCACACCAAGGGCGCAGACGCTTCCACTTGGTGAGCATAATGCGGACTTTTTAAGCACGGAGAAACAATCCGATTGTTTATTTTTGTAAAATGAAATAACCGAGGCAAGTTTGTTAAGTGTGGAGTTGAAAAATACTATCGTATTTGTCCAGGCAGCTGAAAAGATTCAATAACCGGTTGAAAAGCTACGCAGCCTGATTCAACCATGTTCATTCGTTCAACATCCGTGATTGGTTAACTTTTCGGATTGCCGTTTGGCCACTGTTCTTGCACACTCTTTTGGCACGCTCTACCAAGTACACACACACACGAACCACTTTCATTCCTGATTGCCTTCTCGTATTTACAGGTCGTGGTGGGCAATATGGCTCTGGTTAACGTGCTCACGTAGTGCCGAACATCCGAGTAACGGACAGATGGTCCACATGTAAAACAAATAAATGACAATGGCGCTTATTAAAGGAACGTGTTAAGTCAACCGGCCTTGCAAGACTAGGTGCAAGAAAGATCAGGTATACTACAAACGACGGGGAAGTGGAAGATATGAACAGTAATATTTTAATGTTTGTATCGGTATCAAAATAGCCTCGCTTATAAACTGAACTATTTGCTGCGGCCGAGAGACGAGCGAGTTTAACTGTGCAAATTCATCAGATGAAAGAAAGTTCGAAGTATGACCAACCAAAATGGCGCTCTGGGCAATTTGTACGTGTTTCCATGCCGCGGGCCCTTGCTCGCTGTTTTTTTCAGCTGGCTCTTTTACCAAGGAATCGAAGTGGTAAGGCGATAGACCTCACAGCTATTTCTTCGTCACATCTTGATTCGCCGGGTTGAATCTTTGTGTTCCGAAACGATTCAAGCTAGAGGCTGATTGGATTCTACAGACAAGGAATGTTTCCTCTAGATTGTTTGTTGCATTTTGGTTGTGCCTGGTTAATGTCACGTATATTAGGCAGACAGACAATCAATATTCCTCTCATGTATAGACAAATGCCTGCTTGGTATAGATATTTAGTCATGTTCCAGCGCGGGGAGCATTGGCTGATCGATCTTGTATCGATTGGCCTTACTTGTTTGCTCGTGAAAGCACATTTGACTCAGCTGTTCCGCTTGCCTGCTCACTCATCTACTTGATTGATTACGTTCTCGTTCGTGGCTTACTCGCTGACTGCTGTCTAGTTGAGTTAAACTTTCTTATAAATAAATCGAGTGTAACACTTTCGTGTTTTGCTGCTACTGATTACGAACACATGTTGCGCGCCCTTTGTTCGCCCTCTCTACATTTTTCCTACGGCCTTTACTCTGGAATTTATCGTTATTTCACTTGAAATGACAATACTCCTTCGTCGTTTATATTCTCAGTCGAAAATGTTACATCTGAAAAACCATGCCTCGTGTTTGTGGCTGATACTGATCAAATTAGAATAAAAGACGCAAACGAGCTGGATGGCTAGCTGCTCTTTCCTGCACTCCCTCCCCCCCCCCCCCCCCCCCTCGGGCTAAGATGATTGCGCCCTTTGTGATCAGTGTGAGCGTCTGCTCACTGTTCTCAAAGATGTCGGACCTAATACATACTCTGAATACACGAATTTATGTTGATACATCTGTAGTTTGTATTCAAGAAACTTGGCTGAATGTGGATGTTGATGATTCAGTACTACCGCCAATACAGGTTGCTGAATGTAAAGAAATATGGAGGTGGAGTGGCAGTCTACGTAAACTTATCCTGGAGCGGCAAGTCTATTGTTATACTTAGATACTGTTCAAACGGTTTATACATCCTTGCAGTGGCTTTCCTCCTTCGTATTCTCCACATTTTTGAACAGACTATGAACTTTTGTGTATTTCTGACATATCAAACATTCTTCTCAAGTCTGAACTTCGTCTTCTGCAGGTCCGGGTGGCCTCCCTTGCAAATTTTTAGTCAAGGGGCTGCCCAGCTTTCGGAACCCATGTCAGATTTGTTCAATAAATCCCTATCAAACCATTTATCTCTTGATATTTTGCTACTAGTCACCGCTATCCCAATATCCAAGGGCCACAACTCAAACGGCACAGAAAAGGGTCTTCGCCCTATAGCACAAAACAGTGCTGAGAAGGCTGTACTTGATCGTCTTAAAAACCACCTGCGTGTACCTCCGAACCATTATAGTTCCACCCACGAAGCCAATAGATACATTCATGCTGTTGCTTTCTTAGTTCACTTCACTGGGGAGAGACCTGCCCGATCTGCCAGCCGTGTATTTCTTGATTATTCCTCAGTCTTTGATTCAGTACTTCGTTCTCTTCTTCTTCTAAACCTCGAAGACTTCAACTGTCCTTCGCAAATTCTTCCCTGCTTCCCCAACTATTTTTACAACCGAATGCAGAAAACCAATGCAGTATACAAATGTCGCAAATCCCATGCCAACAATTTCGCAGTACTCCAGGCTGCTTTGTTGTCCTCCTCCATGCCAACAATTTCGGAGACCGACCAGTTTCTTCCCCGTCTAGTGTACTCAAACAAGTTGACGATGTTGTTCTGTGTCAGATTATTTCCGACTCCTCTGACTTCAGAATACTCAGTGAAAATCCATCAAAAATAGAACATTTGCCCACCCTATCTGGTTTAAAACTAAACCCTTCCAAGTGCCTTTATTGTATGTTCATCAATTGCTGTTCTCCTTTTCCTACAGATTTTCGAGTCCCTAACTTCAAATCCTTATCCAGAGTGACCTCACTCAAGTATCTGGATATGAGCCCGGACACCAATCTAGGATAGACATTTCACATTCAGTATTGTGTCGCTAAACTGCTACGCCAATTTTTTCAAATAAAATATTTTCAAACACCAATAACAACAGTTTCTAAGTTTATTTAATTTGCTTTCGCTATCTTATTGTATTGTTCATGCGTAATTTTCCACGGCCTTTCGAAACAACTCTTCAGAACTCTCCTTCACCGACTGGTAATTATTAGCCGCGTTTCTTTTCTCTCGACTGAATTTATCAACCGGCATACTGAATCTTTCGTATCCCTAGCCCACAAGATACCACTGGATCCAAAGCATCCAAAACAGTCCCGCTCATCTCTCTGTCGTTCTCACTCATCCACCAGATCTGAATTTCGGCACATTTCTTCCAGAAATGGTGCATATAGGAACTCTTCTGTGCCCTATCTGGCGCGAGTACTGACTAACGAAATTACTTTCTAAATTTGATTGACGTTTTCTTTTTTTCACTCTTATGCACTTTTGGCGCCCACTGCTGTATATTTTGTTTATTTTACCCCAGTTTTTTCAGAGCTCTTTTGACTGAGTTGCAATCAAGTTGCTTGTAAAAGTCAGTTCTACAAATTTAAGATATATAGACAACAATTTTAATTGACGAACATAAATTCAGGACTTACGAAGGACCGGTACTGAAGTTGAGAACGTTAGACCATGTTTAAATGCACTGAAGCTGACTGATTTGACAACTTATTAGCACAGAAATGTGACTGTCCATCGGATACTACTATCGATGACTTTCGGATCACTTCCCTTTGAAACAGTGGTAGGATAACTTCCCACTTTACAGGTGGTCTTGTGCGAAATAAATATTTTCACTTTTTCGACCGTTTGAGTGCAACTCCTTACATTGCACTTCTCGATATGAGTAGTATGGTAGTAGTATGTACATAGATGACAGGACTTTGGAAGAATTACCTTGTGATTCTAAACATAGACTCTCCTTCCACGCACTCTGCTTACGATTCAAATGAGATTACAGCTGTATACATTGCACTTCACTCACCACTCGAAGTGTGCAGCTGCTTCGTCTGGCTTGTCGTTTGCTGAGATCCAACAATGACGCAGATGTCCAGCAAATGAGTCAACTGCGTCGTGGGTAAATTGCTGTACGCATTCAACGCCAATAACTAATGCATGTAAAGCAAGCCGTTCAGAGCCATCCCATACCGAAGAATGCTTATCGTGTAGAACTCATAATCGTGTACATTGGTCAAGTATCGAACCCCAGATATCTCTGAGTGCATATACACTGCCGGTGATCGCTATCATGTGAAATGTGACAGCCATAACACAGTGTCGCTTTGCTACCTAAATAACGGTCTGAATAAAGGATCGTTAGACTGCATGCGGCCATCATAGGCCAGAACCCAGCCCTTGCGTAAAAGACCCTCTGATTTTCTTAAGGTCGGGTCCTTCAACTCTTATCTGTCCTTTGACTACTGTTATCCAGATGACCTCTTTGCTTACAGTTCACATGGAAGCGTGAAAGAAGAGATCCAAGTCAGTTTCAAAGCAAAAAAAACGGCTTAGTTGTTTTTAAATCTACCGAGAAGTTACATTTGTCAATCCAGTTCGGTGACATCAGGCTCATAGAAAATGAATGCTCTGAACGTGACCCGAAGTAACGGATTGGATCACAGAGAGAAAACAAAAGCTCCGACGAGTGAATCCAGTACAGCAAGCCGTAATCTGTTCTTAAGTGGTCGATCATATTATGACAACTTTGGTCCAATATAATAAGGCAACTTTCCTTCCATAGACATGTTTGAACCAGGTGTTCGGAAAAAGAAATCAGATCGTAGCAGCAATGTGAACTACAACGTGGTTAGTGCTTTACTGGTGTAATGAATGAGTGACGTACGTTTTGTTTGGTAGATTTTCACCCCACCCCCTGCCCACACATTACTAGTTCTTCAAACAAACAAACAAACAAACAGTATCCGAGATTTTTTTTACAGTAATCTCGTTCAAATCATTACTAGCTTGCATGGACTATCTTTAGAATCACGAGATGATTCGTTGGAAGAAAGTTAGGGCCATATATCATTCACTCTAAATGTTAGCCTGGACTAACCGATGAAATAACTGTCGCAGAATCACCTTGTGATTCTGAAAAAGGGATTCTTCGTTTGTGCAAGCTGCTCATAATTCAAATCAGATTTCAGGGAGAAACCCACTGTGGAACCCAAAACTAGCGCGCGGAATGCCTAGGGGAGTAACGGGCACGTACGCTTGATGAACAGCAATAAACGCGAAGCCTCTCGTGTGCTTCCGGGGGAATTTTGTCGTGTCATCCTTGTACAATACTATTTACATCGTTTATTTGAGATTCTCAAAAAACCAACAGTAAACATTTTTTTGTAGTTAGGGTCTTCTATTAGCTGCGTTGATAGATCAAAACTAGTGAGACGAAAACAGTTTTTCAATAGACAACCCGAGCACCACATGCCCAGTAAAATGACACCATTGCGTCTCGGTCAGTGACATCGACGCCCGTAGACTTCTTGATCTACGACTGCCTCTCGATTCACGGTATATCTTCTTGGCAAGTAACTAGGGAAATTGCATGGGCTGGAGGATAAACCACGCATCTTTTTACATTACATTGAATCCGGATTCGAAAAAGGGATACTAAATCGAAATAAAAAAAACCCGAAACCTGAAACAAACGTGAGTTAGTTACTACTGATATCAAGACATGAATGAAGGAATGTCAACCCATTCATATTTTCTATTAGATTTTTAATGTTTTCACGTAGCTGAGTTCTATCCCTGACCATGGGCTTTCGACAGCATCGGTTATTCCAAGTATCAGTGACAACTGCGGATGCAGTAGTACTATTTTATTTGTGCGTAGCATCTACGAAGAGGTCACTCACAAATATATCTAGGTCTTTCGTGTATTCTGCAAGGAAATGAACCAGCCATGACGCGTGGGACAGTTTGCCTCGAACTCTAATACTGCAGCAAGACTCAACATTGTGTATTCGTTGGACACATTTTTGTTCAACTGAACGCTAACTGCCAAGCGCGGTTGTCATTTGGTCGCTGTTTTGCGCACACTCTCAATTACACACTAGTCATTTTCATTTCCAATGGTCTTTTCCTTTCAACAGATCGTGGGGAACATTGTTCTGGTCAATGTGTTCGCGTAGTGTCGAGCATTAGAGATCATTAGGGCTGACGAATGCCCTTACTAAGGAAATGTGGTAATGCAACCGGCCTTACAAGATTAGGTATATGGAAAACCGGGCACAATACAAATGACAGAGAAGTAGAAGCACATGGGCATGATTATTTTATTGCCTATTCTGATATAAAATAGCCTCTCTAGCAAACTGGAATTTTCGTAACGGCCTGGAACTAAGTGAGTTTAATTGCACAAATCCACTAAATGAAGAAAATCGAGTTAAACATATAAACAGTCGTGATGGAGCACTGGGCTGTTTACATGTGGTTCCATGCCACGTGTACCTGTTCGCCTTTCGTTCACCTGCGCTAATTACCACTGGTTTCCTCTATACTTTCTGCTTGTGAGCTTTTGGCCTCGATCTCCTTAGACTAACTTGGTTCCCACTGCGGTTCTAATTTTGTCCACGTTCGATAAAATGTGTCCCTATAATAAGCACTAACGTTCTCGTCACTTACGAGCTTTTCAACCACTGCTGGCAACCATCGGAATAGTTGGCTCGTTGTCCTTGTCATAAGCTACTCTGGAGTTCTGGTTAGCTCCCAGTGCTTTAAGGTACTGAAGATGTACGGAAGTCCTTTATTCCAAATTATGGTAACCCACTTTTGAGTGAAACA
Source organism: Fasciola hepatica (assembly GCA_948099385.1). NCBI lineage: Eukaryota > Metazoa > Platyhelminthes > Trematoda > Plagiorchiida > Fasciolidae > Fasciola > Fasciola hepatica. The sequence goes on from CANUEZ040000182.1 coordinate 14,606,144, forward strand.
GTGCACTGTAGTTCTTTTGATATTTGTGAATAGGTTAAACCAATGGATGACAAGACCAAGCAGACTTCTGTATCAAAGTGTCCACTAATCAGACTGGAGGTTGGAACTACCGAGCACTGTCCACATACACCCAGTTGCTAGTATGAGTGAGATTATGATAGGTTCTGCGTCTACAAGCCTCCATAAGATCACATAATTTACTGCATATCAGTCTGCTGAAATTAACATCCATCTATTAGTTATTGGCCACTGGGTTAAACATCTGTAAACCGCTGGATATCCCCTTATTTGCGTGTAAGTTCCTAGCGCGTGGCTATCTGAGACTCCACTACTCTTCTGTATGAGCCAGTGTGCGACCTCTGTATTTGCACTCTGGCACAGTACAAATGCGTTGGGTAATCCTCAGTTTCTTGCAATCATCCCCTGGTAAGAGTTGTCTGTCTATGACGACGGAGGGTGTTTTCCTTGATGGACTGAACCAACGGACTAACCACAACACCTGAGAACCTTCTAGACAGAAGGGGTGGGGTTGATCAGTTAATCGCTAAAATTTGGTTACACTCTTCGGAGTGAACATCATATGTAACAGTGTTAGAAGATTCACTGTAAACTTCCACCGACGCAGTCTTTGTCAAAAAAATCGATAAGTACACCCACATCTCATCAACATATGTCTGAATGGGAAAACTTACTTGAACAGACCTTGCCCGTAAAAAATGCCAGCTGTAAACAGACGAGAAAAATCGACAATTTGGACCGGTTTTGGCAGTCCATAGAACTGAACTCGTACGTGCTGTTTATCCGTAACTATTCCTTCTTGTGCTCCGTGGTTGTTCTTAAAGATCTACATTCTTGGTACAGCTGGGTTAGATCGGTCAAGGTCAGACGTAAATCAAGTTGAGCCATTATTCGATTTATTGATCACTACCATCCACACTTGTATGAACAGTTCTACTCAGACTAACCAAGCGCTATCACACACGGCTGCCAACTCTGAAGTCATGATCGATAGATGGATTTGAAATGATCAATACTACCACGCTCGTTATTAGCGTTGGTAGATTCGTCTCTCATTGACGATTTTGATTTTAGGCAACCTTAAAGCAATTTTAGGCCTGAGTAGAAATACGTCTTAAAGCACGCAACTCATCATGCACCAGAAATGTGCTGATTTTTGGTGGCTTTTCCATTTCATAATTGGTTTAGTTTTTTCATTTTTTTCGTGTCGTTAACAGTTTTGCGTACTCTCCAAGACCACTACGATCTCAGCTTGTCTGAATTCCTCCCTGTCGTGTCACGGAAAATCTTTTGCGGGAGCTTAAAAAATCAGTCATTTACAATCACAGATTAACTTAGAGTGAGCTTCAGATGTTGGATGGAAGGCAGCTTCTAGGGCTGTATTTTTAATCTCGGTAGTTATGACTGAAATATCCTGACTACAGTGGGGAAAATATGATTTCACCAGCAATTTCGCATATGGAATTGACAGTTACTTTTTATGAATTATCGAAAAAGCTTGTAAGACGAAGAAATTTCTTTTCGTCAAATCACCTTAGACATTTACATGTATGATGCCGGGTAAATGAAAGTAAATGCGTAGTTATAGTGGGTGTGTAAGTTTGCAACAAATCCGATATTTTGACATGATTGAACCTGATGAATCTTGTCCATGATGTGAACGACAGTAAGTGTGAAATGTGTGGCCAAATGGTGTGAAACGACAGGTGTGAAAAAATGCAGGTATGAGAAAACAGCGACTGGGAAGAGTTTGTGCAGAGGAACTATAGAGGGATCTCTCGTTATGAGCAGGACAATAACAACTGCTGCACAAGATTACGTCGCTTACACACTTCCGGCCTCAATAATCAAATCGCTGTCTTCTGACGTCATGAACAGCGGCCTGCGTAATCCAGTGGTGTGAAGTATGGGAGTTGCCGGGACTGGTTTTAAGGCTGTTGCTGAATCGATTTGATGTTCACTATCAACCAGTTCATGCAGGATTTCGCTGTTGAAAGTCTACACTGTTTGTTTGCGCAAAGAAGCGGGATCATGTTTTGGTACTATTGTTAGTGTCAGTTGATTGTTAGCAGTGTTTGGGATACAGTAGTCCCCTCAGCAAGAAATACTATCCAGGTTGCTCAGATATTTTCTTGCTGAGAGGTACTGCATTCAGGGAGGGAGATGATCAAAAGGAAGTGGTTACAGAAGTTGCATCATTTTAACGCGAAGTTTGCTAAAAATTATGCCTCTTCCAACCATACGACAGTGTATTTAACCAAAAGGATGTGTGTCAACTTGATTCCACCAAGAACAACTGGATACGATTCGTAAGAGAAATGCTTGATGTTGCGGTGCCTTATCTCGGTGTTCAATAAATGTTGATGCGTATAGGGCATTCTAACACCAGGACTACTGTTCACCTCATCGGTGGCTGAGTCACATTGACGAGCGAATAATATCGGTCTCAGTAAGAAATGAAAACCCACCCACACCCAAGCAACTTCAACAATGTTGCTGACTAACTCCGAAATGACTCGGTCAACATAATTAGAACACCCCAAAAGCAGCGGCTTAGTGATTTTAACTCATCTTGCTAAGGAACTGTGCATGAGTACAAATAAGGGGGCATGAAGTCACATCTGCCTCAGAATCATTTTTTATCAGTAAAAAAAAATATGTATAGGTTGCCGTCACGTGCGCCCTCTCGTTGCATACAACACGTTGGTCCGACTAGTGTGGACAATCATGCCTTGAGGCTAAATGTCGCTGGCAAGATTCGTCTCGTCTATCGATTCACCCCATCGATCAGCTGTCCTGCCGATCGTGGTTTCGTGAGCTTGGTAGGAGCCGGTGCTGACGTACGGCCTGCCAGTGAGACTAAACCGCCCATCGAACGAGACGTCGGACCATACCTTCACAGCCATAGGCTCAAACATCCACTGCACTATTAGGGATAGCCTGCAACCGAAGCCTAAGATTTGGGGTGGTGCGGTAACCGGGCCACCTGGCAGTATTGCGCCCACAAACAAAACAAATCACGGAATCTCACACCATGTACCTCTTCGTTCCCCAGCTATTATGATGACAGTGTTGCAAAGACCATCGTCGATATGTTCTCCCATGTTTTCACCTGTATAATTCCAATTCCAAAATTCTACCGATTTTTTTACGAGAGACATCTGATCTGTTTTCAAGTATGTTTATGGGGTCCATAGACCACTAGATTGATCAAAGAATGAAAGTATGACACATCTCGGTAATGCTTCTGAAGATTCACTGAGCTTACTTTCCTAAAGTTATGAATCAAGTTTTGCATGTACAGTGTTTTTTAAGTTGTGAAAAAAATTTTGGAAGTGTCACAGCTCGTCTGAATTGCATTCTGCGCCTGACTACTTTCATGATTCTCAGTAAGCAAACTATCGAAAAGTTTCTCTTGGGCTCAGAGAGGCCAGCCTGATTGCACAGACCGCATATTTTGCACATTGGAAAACATTCTGGCCCGTTAAAGCTGCCGTGAAACCAAGATTATTGATGGGCAAATATAAGCGTTTATTCGACCCCTCGTTGCTCTGCAAGGAGTTAGCTTAGTTTAAAAGTCATGTAGCTGGTGGTTCTGATTGCTTTCCTACAGTCGCATTGTGCGCGGTAACAAGTTAATGTTATCAACACCAATTCCGTCTGAATGTATCAAACAATTAAGAAACTAAATCTATGGAGCTTGTGAAGGACGGAAAAATACGATTCATATGGTACATATAAAATGCCTTGAAGGCACGTAAACCTTATTTCAAAAGATCCTTGATAGGAACCATTGGGAGTATTACCACTCACACAGTGAATCAGATGTTGTAGCCTCTCTAACGCCATATTTTTTTCTATCACTCATCGAGAATGGTAAATGTGTCATGATGTGTTAAATAATAAATTGATGAATTCAGTTGTCAGCAAGAAAACTTGCTTTACACTTCAGCAACAAGCGGTATCCCACTCCCAACCAGAAATCAGTTACCCAACAGCATTACAACACGTCGTTGCAGTTCAAACTATCGCTCTTCGTAAGGCGTACTTGAATACCCGTTCCTTCTTACATACAAGCTTTTGTCCGACTACTGATTACTAGACACAACCGGCGTTCCGCTTAGAATGGTCTTTTATAAATTAGCCAAATCAACACCACCAGTCCGACTACGGGTTGAATGTGTATATTTTGTTCGATTGCCATAATTCAGTTCGAAAGGCTCAACAGGGTGTCAAATAGGGATGAATGATAATCACTAAGCACCCTGTGGTTCTCTCTTCCAACTTCCCTAGAGTGACTATTTCGGATAACAATGGAAAGTTTGTACAGGTAGTACGCGCAAGAATTGCAATCGTTGTGCGCATGATCATTTGCGCATACGGTGTAACTTTCGACATACTTTGGGTTGCTTCTTATTTACCACTAGAATGCCAAAAGAGTCCAAGGGGACACTTTCTGGTTGTAAAAATTGAATAACTTGGTTTTCTTAGCATTTCTTTGAAATTTCGTGGCTTTTTGTGATGATAAATTATGCCGGCTCCTCAAAATTTCGCTGAAATTTGGTAATCGGTCCAAACTCCAGGACGACCCCTAATTGCTTCCCAGGACACAAAAACAAGGTGTTCAGGCCCATCTCATCACGTAATTAACCTCTCGTATAGCTTCTCAGAGACCGAAACACAGTATGCTAACATCGCAAATATTTTCCATGCTATATCAACCAAAGAGGAATAAATAACCTATCTGATAATCTTCAAAACATTGTGAGTTATTGTGAACAAAGTGATCTTTCACGTAACCCTTCGTAGTTTTCTGAGTGTATCTCCACCACTTCTCAGTCAGCCTTTCCGAATGATAAATATACTCCGCGTACCATACAATTACACAGCGTTTAATCTATTAAAAACCTTGGAATGACGTTGACCACTGGCATTCTCATGTTGTCAGCAGCGTGCTCGAATTGTGCTGACCTACTTTTCGAGTTTGATAACCCAGGCAATTCTGCAGGACAGTTATCAACACACACTATCTTTCGTGCCACCAATATTTCTGTGACTATGCGGACACGAAAATGTCATTTTTTGTCACCATGAGTATAAAGTTTCTTGTTTTTTCTTCTATGATCTAAATTCAGATGCTTATAAAATGGGCTACATCAAGCCGGTTGGGAAGCACCGAAAACAGACTTGTTCTCTAAGGAGAGTTCTGATTCTTCAGCTGGGCATCTTCAGTTAATTCTGCGTTAAATCTACATTCACGTTTTCCTTTGTTTCTCAACTTATTTTACAAACCCTACTCTGTATCGTCCTGGTAGTTGCACGTCACACACATGTCACGTAAGATAATCTTATAGAGGGTAGGATGAAACCAGTCACTGGAGGACTTTAATGCACCGGACTGCGCGAGTGTGTATGGTTAGAGAAGCAAGTCACCGTTAAGTGTGAAGGGGTGCAGTGACCCGACGTTTACTGGCGGGGTCGTCTGCAGGAAGTGTAAGGGGTGTGCGAGTAGCCAATATAGGAAGGGTTTTAGAACATCTATCAATAATGGTCTGAGTGACAGTTACAGAACGACATACTGGCCCCATTAGGGCAGTGGAATTAACACCTAGTGTACTGCCAGGACAAACTGAAGGTTGAGAAGCTCAACAGTAATGGTAGTTTGTTAGAGATTCATTGTTTTCGAGTAGTACTGATATCCATGGGCATGCCAAAGAGATAGTTCTGGTGGGACTGACTTAAATAGCGATGATGTGCATTCGTGCCAGTCGTGTATTAGATTATATCTGGCTAAGGATGGTGGTATACCCAATACGTCTTTATTCAATTAGAGTGGTTGCTGTTACGGGAGCATATCATGACAGCTAAAACTTCAGTCATTTACTCCGATCTTTCTTTCCGTGTTTCGGGTGACCAAGTGAGGGGGTTATGGCAAAACATATGAATGCACCTTTTGTAGCCCCAAGTTTGTGAATACCTACTGATGAACGAGTTAGTCATTTCAATTTGGACTGTAATACAGTGGATGGTCAAAAATGATAACAAAGTGTGGACCACTTGTCTCGCACCTGATCTACGGTTTCGCTTCCAAGCCACCTCACCTTTGAAGCGGGTTTCTGACTGATTTAGTGGTGCAATTATATGAATATTAGTCTTTACCCAGTCTTTACCAAAGTGAATAAGTGTGGGCAGTAGCTTGTTCGACAATGTCTTCTAACTTCCGATCTGCGTCACTACCAAAAGTATTCCCTGTATTTCCATATACGGTATCGTTACCGATATGGTCGAATAAAAGAAAGAAATAATGTTATTCAGAAATCTAAACGATTACGTGGTTCACCAGAATCGCTTGCTTTTGACACAAGTTGATTGCAACTTTTAACAGTTTTGTCGAGTTAAGTCAAATAGTGGTATTGCTGAACTGTTCGTCGCATGAAGCGAAGTTCTCCTCCGTTAGGAAACTGATTAATTTAAGGTGAAAGATAGCACAGAGTCATGATATTACTTCAATGAACCATCCAAAATGATAAATTCTTCCACTAGAAGACCGGCAAAATGATAAGGGAACAAAGAACTCAAACAAAAATTGCCGACATGCCCAAGATTCTCCAATTTCCTGATATGCTGCCGTACCATAACGGGCAAAAAGATGCCGCACACTGGAAAGGCGAAGAAAAAAACCTCGCCAGAACGGTGACATCTCCGTACGGATACTTTGCATGGTAAAGCCAGAAAAAAATGCCTCACAAACTAATAGAACCAAATTCGAAGGACAATAATGAGATCTTTTCATATATACCAAAGTTATTAGGAGAGCAGAATGCAGCTATGAAACACCATTTCATCAAAAAATTTAGGGAAACTCATGAGACTTATCATCAGGAAAAGTCATAAAACTTCAACAGATTGCTATTAAAATCAATTTGTTCGATATTTACAACCGGCCAGTGTCCCCTTAGAGTCCCTTGGCGTTCTATTGATAATAAAGAGATAATGCGAATTATGCTGAAAGCTACATTATACGCGCAAATAATAGTGCACACAATAATTGCAATTAATTTGTATTCCACCAGAACTAACGAAATTATTCATCATCCATCTCTGTTTGACAGCTTGCTAAATCTGAATTCATCCTCTTGAGACCGAAAACATTTCGACACTACACAGTTTCCAATGAACAGGAGAAAAAAAACTACGACGTTAGAGAGGTTACAGTATCTGATCTGCTGTGTGAGTGGTAATACTCGTTATGGTTCACATCAGGGATCTTTTACAGCAAGGTTTACTTGCCTTCAAGGAATTTTAGGTGCACCATACGGTTAGTAATTTTCGTTCTGTCACTAGTGCGACATACCCAACTTTTTGATTGTCCGATATATTCAAAAAGGAATTGGTATTAATAACATTAGCTCATTGCCGCATGCAATAAGACTGTGGGGAAGCAGTCTGGACCACTAACTTCATAACCTTGTGGACTTCAAAGGATTTGATTACATACTGGTATCTATCCGTCGTCAACCTCAGTTTCATCGCAAATTCTAATGGTGAGAACTTTGTAAGTGTGCAAATATGCGGCCCATGCAATCAGGCCGAAGCTTACATCCCAAGTGGATTTTCCGGTTATTTGCCTACTGACAAGCATAAGAGTAGCCCGGTGCAGAATGTGGTTTAAATGGGCTTAGGTTGGCCTTCGAAATTTTTCACGACTTAAAAAACATTCTGTACATCGGGACAGTTTTGTGTCGACCACGTCAAAATTGTGATCCAGTTCACTTTACTACGCAGTCTGCCCAACAAGTCCCATGACAGTCCATATCGATTTCGTTGCTGCTTTAACTGCTGGAACAATTGTCAGCAGCCGAAATTCCAGTAACCACCGTGGATTCAGGGGGAAATTCAAGGAATTTTTCTCGGAATAGCAGGACAGATGATACCGATGTTTACCTATTTTGGCCGCTTGGACAGTCCTCCAAATGGATAAACAAAAATGTCAAACTTTCCGTACCATCGAAGTCGTCTATGGCTTTCGTACCTTTATTCGCTAATTTGGTTCAACTGGTTGCAAACAGCATAAGACACTGGAGCCAGCTGACACTCCAAATGACAACCTAATACCTCATCCATAGTGAACTGAGTTCCCTTTTTGTTGACTGTTTTACCAGACATTATTGCTATCATCCTCGTCCAATGACCTCTAATTACATTCGGTACATCCTCTTCGGTTCTATGATTCTACACTACCAGATGTATGAATTTCCAATCATTTAGATAAGAGAATGAATAATGTGAAGTGAAAGTAATGAAATACATCATTTCGGTTCGCAATACTTTACAGTGTAGGCCAGAATTGCAGCATTTTACTGGAAATATTGTTTTTCCTTCCTATGTGAACTCTTTTTTCCAAGCAAGCTAATTATCAATTCCGCTGATTTTGACGGTGAACCAGTTATCCCCGGGGTATCCTGCGCAGACGTGACCCGGGTATTTCAACGTGGAAGTGCCGGAGGATTGATGTTTTCCTTCGAATGAAAAATAACGCATGCAAGCCATTGAAATATCAGCCAAATAGGATATTGCGTAGATGGAGAGAAAGACCACGGAAAACCTGATTCTTATGTGATTACTTGTCGGCGAACAACAGTAGAATCAGACAGCTGAGGAGAGTTTACCTCACCCCTACCAGCCCACATAAAAAACATGAGATCTGTATTCCACCCAAATTTGTTTGCTCCACTGAACCTCCTTCCTCCAGTCACTTAATTTGTCATGCTTATTCTCCCATCGGGGTAAAATGTTTCTCACCTGTCACGTCTTGAAGTCTTAAAGTAGTACACGGGTTCGAGGCTGGAACCCAAATGTCATGTAATGCGAAGGTTGGAATGAGTGTTAGGTTGCTTGAAGCATCTATCGCGATCATCATTTTAATGTTTTGCGTAATAAGCAATTTAATTAAGAGCCCCAATACTATTTCTAATTTAAGTGGATTAGTTTACTACGGCAAATCAAAGGAAAGTAAAAAGTTCAGTCGAACACACCTTAAGAGAAAATTACCGCATCTACCTCACATTTTAGCTAATTCATGATTAAACCTGGATAACTTTACAATATGTAGTAACACTGCGTTCATTTGTGGCAATCATCATCTTTATTGCTCCCCCATGTTTAGACTTTGTTTTGTTGCTAAGACCCAAGCTGTTCGTGGTTCGACCACCAAACACGTACTTTCTTGTGAGTCCTCCCTGATCTTTTCTCGTTCTGTACTCTTTGGTCGGCGGGTTTGCATAAACATCTCTGTGACTAAACTTCGGTTTTCTGACTAATAGCGAGGTATCATTGGATTCGTTAATGTAGTTTTCTACCTCGTCCGTTTGCCATTTTGTCTCGTTAGCCGTGCTCGCTATAAATGTAATTCAATTCAAGTAGACGCATTTTGCACCCCCTTAGGGTAATATTTAATCTAAAAAGTCAGTTCTTCAGATAAATCAGCCATTTTTTGTTATAGTGATCAACAAGTAAATATTCAACGTTGTAATTTCTCGTTGGTTCATATAGACTTCTACATCAATCAGATTGCTTCATGTGCATCTGCACGGATACACCTCTTAATCGCCCTCCAGGTGTGAAACACAACTTGTTCTACGTCCGGAAATTCTCCCCTCGCCTATCTATCCTCCCCTATCTTGCAAGGCATCTTAATAACCCATCACTGGTTGCTGGTGATCCCCAAAACTATTTATCTTAGCCATTTTTGTTATCATATGTGTTATCTCTCTTTGGACAAAGCATTTAATGTAGTCTGTTTAAATGTTCAAACGCATGACATATTTGTCCAACGAATTATGTAACTAACAGCACAGAGGTGAAAATACATCCGCTGCGAAGAATGAAGGCACACTATGACTTTGACTTAACTTCATTTGAAACAAAATTTACCTACTGTTAATTACTATTTGGAATTGGAGTGTGTCCTTCTCCGTTGTATTTAGTTACTTATGAGTAGTGAGTACGCACATCGTAAACCTCGGACTTTCGTAATGTGTTTTCTCCGTTCCTTAGATATCATATCGATTTACAGTGCCTATTACATGAACAGTCCACGTATTTATTCATAACCTTACTTCCTCAAAGGTCTACATTTCTGCTGTTATATAATGTTTCTGAGTGTTTCACTTGTACCACCGAGTGGATGCTCGAACTCCCAACCTCAGCGTTTCCTTCACCGCACTCCGTCGTTGACTGCCATACAATAACGGCATTGGCAGATCTGGAGCCGTGTTCGTCCATTCATGTTGGCACATGCTCTCTTTTGCTCACAGATTTAGATTATGTGTAGTTATTTATTAATAACTCTCTTCGGCACTGCAATTACAGTCTAATTTGCGCCTTTGTAACCGATTTATTGATTCTTGACGGTACACGTTTCTTGATTTGCTGATTGTATCGTAACCAAACCGCGCTACAGCTTCGCTCAGCTGCCTTCTAAGCGGATCGTTTCTATTTTCTGCGCCGTCTGGATTTTCGGAAAGTTACTGACCATTGTTCTTGGTTTCTCACCTGGCTGTGGGTCTTTTTCTTGCTGTATATTTCTGTTTATTTCATGGTTTAGAACCACGAATTATTGATAAAAACCGTTGTTCGACTGGAAATTGTTCAACTGCCCGTCACCGTGCTCTGCTCATATCGTGCGTATAGCTAGTGAGACTAAGTTTTCGCTAGGTTCTCCTCCCCAGACATCGGGGTAGTCGCAACACCGAACAGTCACGGAACATCAGTGAAGTGGCAAAACAAATGTACATCCAAAACATCCTTCTTGTTTTAAAAGTGTACGAAAAATCCCACAGAACACATTGGAAACAAAAACGCTTGGTTAACAAGCTCGTTCGCAGTCCTTTGTACTCATACCAATACATAACATTGAACGGGACTCAAAACAACGAACGGGAATGATCATCAAATCTCTGTGTGCACGTGTATGTGCATGTGAAATTGATCACAGTGAAGAATGTTCCAGTGGTTACACACGTGTTCGGGAACAAGAAGTGGTCCGCTTCTTGTGAACCCAGTGGTAATCTCACAGTTTCACAGTCTCTTTCCCTGAACTGAATTCCACGAAAAGGAGATTGAACCCCACATGCTGATCGAAAGAAAGGCTTTTGTAATCCTCCTGATGTGACACTGATTTCTACACTACTTTCTCCTAAGTAATTCACAGCGGAATTGATGTTTCCCATTTGCTGCGCCAATGGATTTGGGAGTTCAAAGTCACACATTATTTTGTCCCGAATATTGACATACTCACAGTTTTGTTCGAGACGAATGTAATTTACGCCTTGCATATACCTACTGTTTGTCTCTGAAAATCCACTGATTGGATTTAATCATGGATCACCGCCGAAGTAGGTGACTTTTTCGAAACAGACAGCAGGATGTTTGCCGGGGTAGCCAAAGGGGAGGCTGGCGCTGTGGGCCAGATAAACCCGGCCAGTGTTCCATATGCCCCCGCTGATAACGAAATGGGAAACTGTCAGTGCCACAGGTTGTTTTCGGCTGGTGGCTGCAACCAGATAGAACATGTTGCTGGAATCAACTTCGGGGAATATTATGATGGGCTGATTTGGGCCTTCTGCCGTCTCAAAGGAGGTAACTGCCAGATAGTTCGCCGGAGATTGAAGCGTTTGATTCTCTGAAAGGCGAAACTCGGGTGACGTTTGAAGACTAGCCAAAAACCGCTTCCCGTTTTCCTAAAGAGGTGACTCTGTCACGAAAGATCATCTTGGGGTATCTAACCCGAGAAAGCAGACAAATTGTGGCATTCGTATCGTTTACCAAGATGGGGTGAGAAGTCGTGATGAATTTGGTAAAACTTTATCTGACAGTATCTGGGGTGTGGTCGGTGGACACACAAGATGAAACTACAGAAAAACTGTACCTAACTAATGGGTACGAACCCCTGAGTATTACAGCATACGGCCAAATGTCTACAGGTAGGCAGTCTACTAGTGCGGATTCAGCTACTGACAAAGAGCCTGACCAACTTCGACTGGCAATGTCAAGGAGGCTTCAGACAAGACTGAAAGTCATGAGTGAAATGCCAGTGAAGGATTGCACAGAGGTGTCACTCGATTGATAGAACTTACGCCCAGAACTCGAGTCTCGGATGAAAACTTCATGGAAGTCAGGGATTTTGAATGAGCAAACTAAGCTGTGCTCGTTTTCCTACTCGGGTGGTCGGTCTGAATGAGAGCTGCAGACAAATGAGAGCATCAGCTGCTGATATCATTATACGTGAGATGTGATTGTCAGTTGCTGAAAGACAACGAAAACTTTCGACAGAACTTCCGCCGGAGACAACCCTGATAGTGTGACGGTCAGGCTATAGGCCGCCATTCTGGTGCTTGGTTATCTTAAGTGTTGGCGTTCGTTGATGCGCATACCGAGCCTTGGCCCATGAAGTCTTTCTTTTCGATAAGCAGCTAGAGACTGGACACGTGCAAAACCCCCAACGGGAAACCACTGGATCTTGTATGTTACAATAGTGCTGACGGCCCAAGTTAGTGAAATTTGGGAAGAAATACATGAACGCAAGAGACTTGGCAGGGGTTTCAAGAAACCATCTGCGGCGTATGTTGTGAAAGTGCGCTGCTTAGTTCACTAGAGGGTGTGGTCTTTTAAAACCTTTCGCGTAATAGTGCATTGGGGACTGTCTTGCTTCTCCTTAGAGCGGACGACAGAATAACGAGACCTCCTTGGTTTAATTTGTTCTCGGGTGTGCCTCTAGCCTTCAAGGAAACAAGTACGTCTTCCAAAAAACCACTGATGTTCCGGAAAAGCGGGCAGCCAGTTGTCCCCCTGCTAGCACAAATGGGTTATTGGAGCCTCGAAATGTTCTCAACAGACAGCATTTCACTGATAAATGCAACACCGTCACCTGATCGGTAGTCGAGGTTGTGAGAGAGAAAAAATGCTGCCCAAACGATATATACGGCTGACGCACTCTTGGCCTATGCGCCGGCAGTGGAGCACTTCACTCGAGAATAGTGCGGTCGTGGAAGCACGGCGGTGCCTCAATGGACATTTGATGTAAGTGTAACTGTTCCTATATTTCAAAGAAAATGAATATTTCTCTATCTATTGATATGCTTACGTAGTAGTGCCTAAAGAAGCAATAAAAGTGGAGTGTGTTCAAAACTCTAGTCAGGTGGAACAATCCACAGGTTAACGCGTGTAATGGCGGAGTGTTTTCGGATGAAGAAGTACTGGATGACTGCTTCACCAAATGGCGAAGTATTGCACTCGATGGCTGTCTTTGTTTGTATTAATATTAAGCAGAAGGTGGCAATTTTTGCTGCCCACTAAAGGCCTATCATTTTTTCAAATAAGGTTTTAATGATATTGCTTTTCTGCATAAATGAAACTTTCACCTCTGTTTAATGTTTATCCGCTGTAGGGCTGCGAAACCAGTTGAGGTTTTTATCATTCCCATTTCAGCTCATATACTGCCAAGTGGAAGAACTCTCTGTGATGAAGACTTTGCAGAAGCTGAGGTCGTCGTACAAGTTGGCAACTCTATTTCCCCTAACAGCGAATAAATGTTCAACTTTCGTTGTTTTTCGTGGAGGACTTCATTAGGTGAATAACTATTTAAGCGACAATGGAGTAATCAAACCTATAACGTCGTCTTCACGCGTGGCATTGTTCACGGGAAGGCCTGTAGGAAGATCGTTTATGCGGGTCAATAACAAAACAGGACCTAAGACCGATCCCTGTGGGACCCCAACTGGTGATGGGGGAGGTTGAGACAAGACATTCTCCACCTTAACCACAAAGGTGCGGTGGGCAAGAAAGCTGCATAAGATGTCCGACAAGCAGCCTGTTACCTGGTATGTTTTTCAGCTCATAAAGAAGAGGGGTGTGTGGGACCCTGTCGAAGACTTCAGCAAAATCACTGAATGTAAAGACTGAGAGCTGGTCATCATCGTAGGCTTATGTCAGACTATCCACGAGAGTAAGCATACTGTTGTGCGTGATATGCCAGGAAGAAACCCACGTTGGAAAGGAGGGAGGATCCCATTTGTATGCAGATAAGAACAGCACCTTCGAGAACTCGCCCGAAACTCTTTGCTGGTGATGCTAGTCAGACTTATAGGTCCGTGACTAGGAAAGAGATGTATACTACCCTTCTTATAGATGGGTGCGATGACTGCTCCTTTCCAGTTGCTTGGGAAAACTCCACCGTCAACACATCGCAGAAAAAGAGATGCATGGAGAGCTGCTTATATGTCCGCTGCTTCCTTGAGAATGCTGGGGTGGATTAAGTCAGGACCTATGGGGCAATATAGGTTGACCAGACGGAAACCTTGAATCTGTACCAGTGGGAATAGTGTTATGGCCAAGAGTAGTGACCAAAGATATCGGGTGCACGGCGGGGTGGGATGAGATCGGTATGGAGATAAAAACGAAGGCGGTAGCTTAAGACCTCTGCAACTTGGCTGGCGAAGTGATTGGGGATCCGGCATGATCTTTGAGAGCAAGTGACCTTGGAGCTGTACCCCTCAGAAGATGCTTGTACCGAAAGAAAAATGCCTTATTGGTCCGTGCTCGAGTAAGTACAGATCGCCCTGGAGAGCATTATATACTTGATAAAACAAGGTCTTTTTAAGGGACATGGAATTTTTGAACTTCCAAGAGAAGAGGTGACCACTGGAAACATGATCACTCTTGCCAAGACCTGGTTATCAGTGCTTCAAATCTCTTTGAAACTCTTCATCGAATATGACCGAATCTAGCAGTGGGAAGTTTGTCCAGTACAATGGCTGGTTCGATCTTTTGTGCATTTTACACACAAGGTCTCGAGGACGGGGTATTGAGGGGCCTCGCCGAAAGTGATATCCGGGGTGTCAGGCCTGTGTTATTAGATACGGCGCGATTTGACGCCACGAGTTTTCAACAAACGGGAAAAGTCTGTGTACCTTTCGAGGAGCTCAATAAGTCTCTGAGTCTTGGGCTGCCGGCAGAGTTGACAGCGGAAGGTCGATAAACTAAATCAAGCTGCAGGATGTCCGCCTTAGAGAGCTTGAAGATAGTCCACAGGTTTTGATAACAAAAATAATAATAATAACGGTTTGTTTCGAAGACGCCCGAAGCATGCCGGGAGCATGATGTTGTTTATACAAGTGATGGAATGGACACATACAATTCATGTCAATTTGTAAATTTGTACGAATAAGTAGGATAAAAGGCTCGGAAGGGGGAATAAGTTGGGATGAAAGTGTGTTAAGTGTATACACACCACAGATAATGTGGGGAGTTTAAATGAACTCAAGGGCTGAGTTAAATAGATGCCCGGTTAGTTTGAAAGTCAAGGTCAGGTGGAGAGTATGACCGGTCCGGGTGGAAGCATCTGCAGGCCGACTGATATACATGGGGAAGGCTAGAATTAGGTATAAGAGACTGCAGTAGCAGGGGACGATGGAGAAAAACGTGAGACGCACTGCAACGGATTGGATATCAATAAAGCACTGGTACTCTACAGTGGCTGGTCGGTAGACAGGGCGCAAAACTCGTCGTAAAACGGGGAGCGATCAATACAAGACGTGGATGGTGGATCGGATGAAAAAATGATTCGGGAGGAGCGGACATGGTAGATGTGAGGCACAGATGTAGAAGGGGTGGATGCATATCATGGCGGTCGGCAGGACGATAGCAAGAGAAATGGCCGGTGGAAAACTGCAAGATGAGGAGCGAATGCGCATATACTTATTTATGCAAGTACATGATGGAGCTTCGTATGGCTAGAGCAACCTTGAGTACAGGTAGTTGTGCTGTCGGCAGGCTTCCGTAGCCACAAACCCTGTTTTCTCTCTTCCCTGAAGGTGGAAGTTTGGTGCAGAATCAGTTCCCGCCCAGAACAGGGACGGGACAGGAGAGAATTCGGGGACTAGACCAAGAGCAAGCCCAGCTTGCTTCAAGATACTTGCATCCGTAGAGCCTCGCGAAACGCCTACGGATCTGTTATTTCTAGTTTGGTTCGGTTCAACTCCAGTTGGCGTACCTAAAGGTCCTACTGCTGTCAGTGGAAAAAATAGGCAAGTGGATGTACGCCTCAATATATTTACGTACGCCTAATGTCTAGTTCGCCGTCCTTTTTTCTAGCATGTTGTGATATCTGACACCTAGGGGGATGGTTTTGGCGTGTCCATCTACTTATCACTTTCTTTCCCTTTCGAGGCTGACGTGAAGATTTTCACTTTAACTATACTCCGCAGTTTCGCGTTCCTCAGTGCTCTTACTGATGGATCTCTGAGAAAGCGAACTTAGGAGAGTGGACGAAACAAGAGGGCCATATAGAAAAGAAGAGGGGAAGAAAGCACTGACCAGGTCGGCGGTTGGGCAAAAAAGGCAAAAGTACTGATAACTACAATGAAACTTATTTGGTGGACTGAAGAAAGCAGTTAGGAAGACAGTTGACTGTGTCGTGGCACTGCTTGCCGTGCATCACATCCGTTGCCTGTTATTTAGCGTGATTTCAAATGGGCTAAAAATTGGCCGTGTATAGAGTTTTTGTGAGTTGTACTTTGTGAAGTAAAATACGACGACGGGAGGCAGGTTCCTGCATCATTTTACCCAGGATCTGACTTTGGTTTTTCTTCTATTTCTCTTTCCTTAGCCTTTTGATTCCAGGCTCTAGGTTTTCTCAATCTGATTCGGGACGCCTTCAAACCACGTATTCGTTGACATCCTTCATCCTATATTACCTTTTGAGTCTGTCCTCATGGCCCGAACTTGATGGCTTACTATTTTTGAAGCTTTTAAATGGCATGTAAATGATGGCTGATCGAACCTTGCTACATATCAACCCTTCTTATTTGGTTTCTACGGGCCTCTCGACAGGCCAGTGGTTTGCTTCATCTAGATGATTTTCGGGAAATACGGGGAGCACCTATCTACCGTATGTGATATGTGACTCTAGCTCTATCTCATGCAGCCGAACCTCAATTGCAGTAAAAAAAATTGAATCTGTGTGTCCATGAGTTTTGTGCTCCGTAGCGATGTCGTCGAAAGTGCTGAAAGAAGATTAAAAAAGTAAGATCAATTTTTGACTGAGAGGCCTAAAACGTAGCTAATTTCCAACAGCTTCCCCGAAAGATTCCTACAAAAAAATTTGAGTTCATTCTGCTCCAAACCTTCACTGCATAGCCCAACGGAGTTTTACCCCGTTATTAACTTGAAAGCAACTCTGACCACGCTTGGCCCGGCTTGCTCTTAAAATCAGTAATGGTATTACCGGAAACGACTGTGGGCCGCGGCCTGCTCCAGGAGTCTACCGCTTAATTTGTGAAGGAGTCTGATCTTGTTTTTAACCCGGAACCTCATTTGAAAGTTTACTTTCATGATCCCTCAGGCCGTCCGTGACCTCAAAGCTGGAATGTACGTGAGGATTGATCACGGTAATGCCTTCCATAAATCTAAAAGTTTCAGTCATCTCACCTCTTAGCCTTCGCTTTTTCGTGGGAGTAGACTGAAACAGGCTCGTAGTTCTTCACACAAACCGTGTCTCTGGGCCTCCAACATTTTGGTGGCAATACTTTGCGCCCCTTCTGTACAGTATGGGTCTCTCTGCAGGTATGGTGAACAACCTTAGATATAGCATTCTGTGCGGGATCAAACCATCGTTCGGTAAAATGGCTGAAAGACCTGAGGTTCTAGGGATTTTATAGCCTCCTGAGATGGAAGAGATTTTGCGTGCGGCTTCAGATGACTTCAAATCCAAAATCCAAGTTTTCGTAATTAGAATCAATGGAGCATCTCTCGTGTGAGCATCATCACCGTTCACTTGTGACTATGGCATCACGATAGGGATTCAAGCTGGTGCTTCATCAAGTGTGCGTCAAGTTTTGCTCTGTATAGCTTGTAATTCATCCCTCCCATCAAGCCGGCAAGCAGCTAGTTTTACGTTTCGGTTGCCTTCCTGGAAAGACGGTGGTCCAACAGTAGACCAGTCGACGACAGCTTCGTGATCATCATAGGGTGAACCTCGCGGCCGAGTAGCCACGAAGGGGGAATTCCGCCCGCAAATCGGCACCCATTTCGCTTCGGAGTATTCGTCGGTTGCTTATCAGGCCACCTCTCGCTGTCCGGTACGCCTCCGATAACAGGCCTGTTAAACCCAATCGTCTGTCTAACTGGCCCTCCGAAGTCTAAGGAAAAGAACAGTGACGATTAGCAGCACCCGCCGTAAGTCGCAATAACGGCAAATAGAGCAACGCGTAACTTGTTCGAATGAGTCTCAAAACCAAAATAGATTGTTTCGTAGTGTTCACGGTAATAGACTGAGAATCAGTAAGTGTACAGATACGAGCAAACCTCAGTTATGCGACCAAGTAGACTGAACAGTAAAATCCAAAGGTTCAAAGCCCCTTGGTCCGAGCGGGATGGTCGGAAGCGGCCTAAGGCCAAATTTAAATGTCTCACGCAAACAAAGAAACGTGAAGTGTCAATGTCAAATGTAGTCACATTCACGAAGAAAGTAAAGCTTTTGGAAGGATTTCCAACATGTGCCCTTCACACTCTTTCCGGCGTCGCGAAATCAGCAGCCATGAATGGAAATGTAGCGGCTCCCCACAACTCCAGTCAAGGATGGGCCTGTGAGCTATACAAGATTCCCAAAGCATCATAAAGTAGCTTCCCAAAACGTCCCGTAGACGTGACCACAGAGGCTCTAGGCCGGGGCACACCTCATCATCGTGGCTGCGGGTTTTGAGCATGGATGACACGATTACCCTCAAGTCTCTGTCACCGGGGGACACTCAAAGAGCCACTCATTGGAAGGAGTAGGTCTCATCAGGCCTCGGTCGCTCTAGTTGCAGCCGAGTGGACTTTTTGAACGTCGACCGGCAGAACCCACAAGTTGGACCATCGCGTTGAAGATCCAAGTCCTTTTGTAGTGCCCCGTAATCCACTGTGGTTTTGACTACACACCAGATTTTTAGATTGTTGCCATAGGTCAGACAAAACGACGTTGGTTCCTGTGGTGGTACGTTGATGAATTCCATGAACAGCAAAGAGCCCGAAACCGAGTCTTGTGGTACTCCGCTGGGGGCCTCATGTGACCCAGTGTGACGAAACCACTTGAAAAAAGAATGACCCCCCATTTGGGAAGTCTTTGATCCACATGAGTAATTGTTCTGCCACTCCTAACAATACCAAAATACTGAACAAGCGGTTGTGCAGCACTTCGTCGAGAGTCTCGTTGAATTCAACGTAAATAACCTCCGTAGAGCGTCCGTCAGCCCTAGCCTGTGCCCGACTTGCTCGGGCTTGTAGAACGCTGTGCGGAAAAGATCGGCCTTCTCGGAAACCATGCTGCTGGTGGCTGAGAAGCTCAAGACCGTAGAGGTATTCATGCAGCTGCCTCGAGACCAGGTGCTCCATAATCTTTCTCACTAAACCCAGGGCTAACTGCACTGTAATTCCCATCCTCCACCTCTCTGACGCCCCTGGGCTTTGGGGATGACAACGGCTTTTTCCGTTTGCATTTTGGTTTGCCTTGTTCTGCCGAGTCTCTGTGCAGTCTCGTAAGTTGAGCAGTGACAACCTCAGCTGGTTCCCGAAGAACTAGGAAATCGATCCCTTCAGGGCCAGGTGAAGTACAGGACCGAATCCCACGCACAGCCTCGGCAACATCTTCCACCACCAACGATCGTCAAGCCATGGTGATTGCACCCGGTGAAGATTGGGGTGAGATGGCCTCTTCATGGCTTAGACATCAGAGTAGTGTCGCGCCATTTTTGCCGCTTTACCGCGATCGGATTCGGCGATGACTGCATCATGTAACAATGCTGGGATTCCCAGGCGAGTCTTAATCCTCTTTCTTAGATATGCCTACTGCTTTCTTGAGGCCGAGGCGGAATCTGCCGCAAGTCGCTCTTCGTATTCGCGTACATTCGTAGACCTCAGAGTAAAACACTTATTTCGGATATGTTGGTAACTGTCCTATCCCGTCCCGGAGCATCGAAACTTTTGCCGAGATGGGCCTCTCCTTCGTAACTGACTACTTGGCTCTTTATAAAACCACGGCGGTCCTTTAGCCCGGTTATGTGTGAAGGTGCAAACAAGCCCAATAATGCAGTTCTTTTCAACTTGCGGGAGATCCAGGTTTGGTCTACTGAGTAGCTAACTATCAAATTTCATGAAAGGGTAGCAGCAGTTCTTTTATCTCAACAAAGGGTATGCGCCACATATTCAGTCCATACTGCGGTTTTTGACGAACGATTGTCTCGCGCCTGCGATGGATCACTGGCATCGTGTGGTCGCTGGAGCCCCATTTCGGTAGAACATCGATTCCATTTATATTAGAAGCTCGAAAGCAGAAGGCTAGTCGAAGGACAGATACCTGATCCGCCTGATTTCATACGTGCACCACGTCGGAACAAGCTTATGAGGGTAACCTAGATTTTGAATAGATAAAAGAAGCACGACCCGGGTAATATCCTTTGCAATGTCGACATCACCTACCCCATAGGCTTTCTCCATCGCCAGCATATTAGTATCTCTCAGAATGACTTACATCAACGACACTACTCGTGTTAGATTCTCCCTAGTTCACGCGCTCTTACTTCTCTTATCTATCTCCATCATACTCAATTCACTTTACTCGAACCGAAATGACCCCATTCCCCTTCGTTATTTTGCTCTAGCGTTCCAATACTAAGTCCGACTCCGGTGACCACTATTCACCTTCAACTCATCATCCTTATTCCTAGTTTTAGTCGTTATTTTTGTATTCTTATCCACTCCTAATGGATCATAGCCCTTATTCTTCCTCAAGTGTCTGTGTCAAAATTACTAGATTTTCTTCTCGCCATTGATCGGTGATCCTCAGCTGGGAGCACCTCAGACGGCTTCTTTCCACTCTTGTTTCCAGACAATAACCGGCGCTCAGCTCCCTTTTGATGTCTTGGAATGATTCGGAGATAATACCGGCGAACCATCTGGCCCACACTTCTAGCTGAAAATCCCATGCCCGCCCATCATTCCGTCGCTCACTCACTGACCCCGTTCTCCAGGATCCCTCGCAATCTCCTGGACTACTCCATCTCTACGTCTGTGTGATCTCGACCAACATCACATGTGCAAATCCAGTCGGTGTGGGGCGCTGTCAAATCCACCGAATTGGCCGGTGCACATCGGGTGTGCAGGATGTCTGCAACGATGTGCGGGCTCAAATAGGTTGGTGGATCGCACCTCCTGCATCCAGAAGTGGTTTTCAGATTAGGTGTCCAGCGCACGGTCAGCCCCACTCACTAGCCCCGGTTGCGGAATAAAAAAGCCATACAAAAAGAACACCAATCCTACACTCAAAATGTTGCAGATATGCTGCTGTTTCCTCCATCTAACATAGACTCTCCATCGTGCTCGCTTCATCATCATAACTAACAGTTTTCTACGCCCGGCAAAACTTACCTTCTTTGGTGCATAATCATCGCACACTTAAAAACCCATCAACGTTCTTAGCTCGTTGTTTCCGATCCACTTCCACGTGGTTCCATGCAAAACTATTCACCATTCTTATTTGTAAACTTAACAATTCTCTGAGATAAAGCTCACCCCTTTTTGCCACTTTTACCGAAATACTCGAAAACCAACGCATTCATTTTTGCCATTCTCTTCCGTACAACGATCTTCAAACAGTCTATGACACTGCGAAATATATCCCTAGAGGTTCCTAATAATCGATGATTCTGTGATTGTTTGCCTTTTCTGTCAGTTCCGCTGTTCGCTCACTTAGGGCTGTTGCATTGTAATATTCTCGTCTTGCAATGTATCATGTCCCAGATATGCACATCTGATAAGCCCTTGTATCTCATGGTTCTGTTATGTCGCCAGCAAGTTGTCCATCTTCCGTACTGAGCACAACTTGGCAGTTTCCTACCCGTCACTTCATCATTTTCGCCAACTGTATACTTCCTACCGTTGCAGTTGAGCACCACATATCGAGTCCCCGCCAGTTCCCAGTTTCAGGTTGAAGCAATATATTTCCTTCTTCTGAAAGGAAACATTCCGCCCAAAGTCCATATGTTTTTATCCGGCCGCTTCTTTCAATATCACTTTTGCAACCACAGTCCAGTGTGATGTCCGCTTTTTATACAACTGGCTCAACCGATATACGGTCACTGAATTTCACAAATTTAATCCCCAACTGATTTTTCTTGTTCTTTATGCGTAAATCCACCTCTATTTCGTCGTCTAATTTTACGTCGCAACCCCTCTCATACATTGCAAAGCTCTATTGCTTGATTACGTCTCCTTCGGGAATGTTTCTTTTTCACGGTAACCGTGTATCCGTCAATCCAGTATGGTTCTTCAGCGAGACAGTCTTCTGTCCGTAGGACTTGCATGAATCTTTACTATTCCCCATCCACTCCATACTCTGGCAGACTAATTACACCCTACTTTTGGCCGGCTCGACCAGCTGACCTTGAGTTTAAACTTCCCGGGAGGTGCCACAAACAAATACTTGGATGCTTCCTCCTAAATTATCTGATTCTGCTTTCAACCGTATTGTTTGATCTTGCGTTGCAGCATGCTTTGGAGTTATCCGACGTAAACAATCATTATTTGAACGCTAGTTGAAGGATAGATACCTGATCCACCTGATTCCTGATCGGTTATTGCACACGCCGATTGAAGGCTAGGCAACGTACTGTTTCCTGTAGACAACAGGAGAACCTGTGCGAAGATATTTTACAGCTGTTCGACACCCAGTCAGTACGAAGAGCGGTAAAGTCGGCAAGGGTCAGACAGTGACCGTCTGCCGCCCAGTTATGCATGGACTCCAGAACACCTTGCATGTCGGTCGCCGTATACGGATAGATGATCCCAAACGCCACGTAGCCACCGGTGGATAGTCTCACTCTTCAAAGCGGGGAGTCTCCGTGGCCATATAGTCTCACATAGGTACCAGGTAGGTGTAGTGGTAACCAATTTTGCTCTTACATGGCGACACCTCCACTCCTGGTACAAATTCGATTCGCAGGAGACAGTGTATACCGGAGTGGTGAGACCTCCGAGCCCCGAACATCATCTGTTAGCCGTGTCTCTGCAAGTGCAATTATGAACTGAGTTCTAGCTGGCTCCTAAAGACTCCAGTTTGCCTCTTTTTTTCAAAAAACTACGTGTGCTGGTCGGCAACAGCTTGGCCGATGCCCCTGGTTTTCTCCTACCCAGAGATCTTCCGCTGTTGCGCCTTAAAAGGGTTAGCAGGCAGTGGTCACCAGCATATCTGTCATCCCCTCGGCACCACAAGAAAATCTCGGATCCAAAGGTCTGTTTCACCGTACCCCCTGTTCTTCCGAATCTCTTCTCAGTTTGGACCCACCTTTTCACTTTTGTCAGAGGAGGGGTCTCGGTAGAGACAAAAGGTTTGCACTTTCCACGGTGTAACCTTCTTGGAACCTCGTTTGCTTGCCCCTGTGGACCAAGAACAATTTCTAGATTCCGCGGTTTCATGAACTCTCGAATCTCCCCGGGTCTGAAGGCGGTCCTGACTCGGAGTGTTGAAACCACTCCTGATTACCTTCACTGGGCAGATCTTGCAGGATCTGCCTGGGCCGCACCAGGCCATCTTCCAGTGAGCCCTGCGGGGACCTGGTAGTAGCTTCGTGTACCTTAAGTGCCAGGAAGCATTGTTTACAACGTGATGATACCTTCTTTGGCATTAAAGTAGCTTCTTTTTCACTTTTTTGTCACCCTAAGCGAAAACCGGGAGGCTTACCGGCCTTAGTTTTTCGACACCCTCAACACCATCATCGTACAGCGTTATGCAGCAGGACAGGTCCATTACCACTGCCTTTCTCACCATGAATACACTAGATGGAGTGAGAATGGACCGGCGGAAAATATTCGACAGCCCGATGTTGACATTAAATATCACCCGCTGGCGCAGGTGCTCTTTGCCCCTCAGTCGTATGACATACAGCCACAGAATTTTTGGCGGCAAACAAGGTGCAGGAGAGAGATGTCTTGCATCTGGCGGATGTCTTTGAATGCGATATTCTGGGAAGCACTTGAATCGGCCGTGAGTTCTGTGGAGACTGAAGCTTGGTTGCGGCACAATCGCAACACGCGATTCTTTTGGTCGTGCCCGCACATAGTATCAGTCACTCACAAATATCTGCAGGAATTTCGGTGTAGTGAAGGCGCATCCATCCACTTTAAGCTCCGCAAAGCGGGGCTTTCGCCCCAGGCCACGCGATTCCCTCGAAGACAAAACAATCACAAACTTCCGTTTACCCATCCTGTTATGATAGTAAGCTGGAACATACAATAAGCAACAAATGTCTTAAGTTCGCAGGGGTGCAAGAAGTAAAAGCCGGAAAGTCATGGGTGTTGCCGTCTCCTGAGTCTTACATTGATTTGTTGGTTAAACCTCTAGTGGATTCTAAGCAGTTTTTATTGATGGTAAGACCATAGGGGACGCTATTGGGTGGCATTTGGAGGCTTTAAGTCGGTCCACTGTGGTCCGTTGCGTCACTGTTTGGACGTCGGCACTGCTACTGATGTTAAATGTGAGTCAAAAACATGGATGACTTTGGTCGGGAACGTATATTGTTGAATCCACTGACTCACTGGGACGGGCTCAAAAGTCCAAAAAAGCCATTTCTTAGGCAGCTCATTGTGAACGAGGCCGGGGTACTCCAGGAACCTTAACCGCTCTGCAAGCATAAAGCAGCTAGGCGGGTTGGAATCAACGCAATACTTCCTCGGCCCTTTCTCAGTAACTAAATGAGATCCCTCACTCATCTGTACGAATCGGATGTGAAGAAAAGGAAAGTGACTGACACCGGCTTAAGACCACTGTTGCGCAAAGCACAGGACAGGATCCAGGCGGAGAATTTTGAATCCGTCAGCCCCAAACCAGTGTTGCGCAAGTGCTTCAAACTAATAATCAGAAATCAATTTCCCAAGTGTCTTGTTAACAGTAAACTGTAGGAGGCTGCCAACCATAGGCTTGTCAAAAGGTATCCTTACCCATCATGTTCTAAGACGTGATTACATGACGGATGGACGGGGGTACGACGGTGAACGTGTGTCAATTGAATTTCAGTAAAGCTTTCTACTCCGTAAGCCATCGTCAACTTGACTATGCACTGCATACACTTGGGATAAACGATTTGGCGGAAATCTTAACAGCACACTTTCCTGGGAACCACAGTTTCAATGTCAAAGTGGAAGGCAGTATGTCATAACTGAAGTTGGTTTCATCTGATGCGCTGCAGGAGTTGCCACAAGGATGCTTATTTTTCCTTCTCTACACAAATGACTGCGCAAGATTTTCAGACAGTTAGCATAGCACAGTATAGTATATTTCTTGACCGTGGTCAATACACATGCACAAGGCAAGATCAGAGTACACAGCAGTACATGTCAATGTGAGGTATTCACAAATTCTAAATTTATAAATCACGGCAACCGAAATACACCAGTAAAGTCATGTAGTGTTTGAGTAAACAAAAGTGGTAATGATTGAGGCGGGAATGCCAAATCGGTTTCGAAATCGCTGGGGGCGGTGTGGATAGCTGAGCAGTCGTGGAATTGCTGATAGAAGCGACAAATGGACGGTCACTAACAAGTAACCGGGCGGAAGAGATGACAAAGAACATTGTTAGAAGTAAAGCAAGCGTGGAGCTTTCAAAGTGATCCAAATGTGAAAGTCTTTGGCCTCGGCGGGATTCGAACCCACGCATGGTCACCACCCTCGCTTTAGTACCGCGAGTGCTCTACCAGCTGAGCTACGAGGCGACGCCGGAGAACCTTGGACTTTTTGCAAATGGATCACAGTATACCCGCCCAAATTACAGTAGCACATGGCATCCACCACAGTGAACTAGCTTGTAATTTGACTGCCTATAGCAGGATTTCCCTTTGTACTAACCGGACTCCACCAGTTAAGTGCATTGGGCATGTTTACATTGTATTGATGGTTGGCAGATTTTGATAATGTTTTGAGGTGATCCAAATGTGAAAGTCTTTGGCCTCGGCGGGATTCGAACCCACGCATGGTCACCACCCTCGCTTTAGTACCGCGAGTGCTCTACCAGCTGAGCTACGAGGCGACGCCGGAGAACCTTGGACTTTCTGCAAATGGATCACAGTATACCCGCCCAAATTACAGTAGCACATGGCATCCACCACAGTGAACTAGCTTGTAATTTGACTGCCTATAGCAGGATTTCCCTTTGTACTAACCGGACTCCACCAGTTAAGTGCATTGGGCATGTTTACATTGTATTGATGGTTGGCAGATTTTGATAATGTTTTGAGGTGATCCAAATGTGAAAGTCTTTGGCCTCGGCGGGATTCGAACCCACGCATGGTCACCACCCTCGCTTTAGTACCGCGAGTGCTCTACCAGCTGAGCTACGAGGCGACGCCGGAGAACCTTGGACTTTCTGCAAATGGATCACAGTATACCCGCCCAAATTACAGTAGCACATGGCATCCACCACAGTGAACTAGCTTGTAATTTGACTGCCTATAGCAGGATTTCCCTTTGTACTAACCGGACTCCACCAGTTAAGTGCATTGGGCATGTTTACATTGTATTGATGGTTGGCAGATTTTGATAATGTTTTGAGGTGATCCAAATGTGAAAGTCTTTGGCCTCGGCGGGATTCGAACCCACGCATGGTCACCACCCTCGCTTTAGTACCGCGAGTGCTCTACCAGCTGAGCTACGAGGCGACGCCGGAGAACCTTGGACTTTCTGCAAATGGATCACAGTATACCCGCCCAAATTACAGTAGCACATGGCATCCACCACAGTGAACTAGCTTGTAATTTGACTGCCTATAGCAGGATTTCCCTTTGTACTAACCGGACTCCACCAGTTAAGTGCATTGGGCATGTTTACATTGTATTGATGGTTGGCAGATTTTGATAATGTTTTGAGGTGATCCAAATGTGAAAGTCTTTGGCCTCGGCGGGATTCGAACCCACGCATGGTCACCACCCTCGCTTTAGTACCGCGAGTGCTCTACCAGCTGAGCTACGAGGCGACGCCGGAGAATCTTGGACTTTCTGCAAATGGATCACAGTATACCCGCCCAAATTACAGTAGCACATGGCATCCACCACAGTGAACTAGCTTGTAATTTGACTGCCTATAGCAGGATTTCCCTTTGTACTAACCGGACTCTACCAGTTAAGTGCATTGGGCATGTTTACATTGTATTGATGGTTGGCAGATTTTGATAATGTTTTGAGGTGATCCAAATGTGAAAGTCTTTGGCCTCGGCGGGATTCGAACCCACGCATGGTCACCACCCTCGCTTTAGTACCGCGAGTGCTCTACCAGCTGAGCTACGAGGCGACGCCGGAGAACCTTGGACTTTCTGCAAATGGATCACAGTATACCCGCCCAAATTACAATAGCACATGGCATCCACCACAGTGAACTAGCTTGTAATTTGACTGCCTATAGCAGGATTTCCCTTTGTACTAACCGGACTCCACCAGTTAAGTGCATTGGGCATGTTTACATTGTATTGATGGTTGGCAGATTTTGATAATGTTTTGAGGTGATCCAAATGTGAAAGTCTTTGGCCTCGGCGGGATTCGAACCCACGCATGGTCACCACCCTCGCTTTAGTACCGCGAGTGCTCTACCAGCTGAGCTACGAGGCGACGCCGGAGAACCTTGGACTTTCTGCAAATGGATCACAGTATACCCGCCCAAATTACAGTAGCACATGGCATCCACCACAGTGAACTAGCTTGTAATTTGACTGCCTATAGCAGGATTTCCCTTTGTACTAACCGGACTCCACCAGTTAAGTGCATTGGGCATGTTTACATTGTATTGATGGTTGGCAGATTTTGATAATGTTTTGAGGTGATCCAAATGTGAAAGTCTTTGGCCTCGGCGGGATTCGAACCCACGCATGGTCACCACCCTCGCTTTAGTACCGCGAGTGCTCTACCAGCTGAGCTACGAGGCGACGCCGGAGAACCTTGGACTTTCTGCAAATGGATCACAGTATACCCGCCCAAATTACAGTAGCACATGGCATCCACCACAGTGAACTAGCTTGTAATTTGACTGCCTATAGCAGGATTTCCCTTTGTACTAACCGGACTCCACCAGTTAAGTGCATTGGGCATGTTTACATTGTATTGATGGTTGGCAGATTTTGATAATGTTTTGAGGTGATCCAAATGTGAAAGTCTTTGGCCTCGGCGGGATTCGAACCCACGCATGGTCACCACCCTCGCTTTAGTACCGCGAGTGCTCTACCAGCTGAGCTACGAGGCGACGCCGGAGAACCTTGGACTTTCTGCAAATGGATCACAGTATACCCGCCCAAATTACAGTAGCACATGGCATCCACCACAGTGAACTAGCTTGTAATTTGACTGCCTATAGCAGGATTTCCCTTTGTACTAACCGGACTCCACCAGTTAAGTGCATTGGGCATGTTTACATTGTATTGATGGTTGGCAGATTTTGATAATGTTTTGAGGTGATCCAAATGTGAAAGTCTTTGGCCTCGGCGGGATTCGAACCCACGCATGGTCACCACCCTCGCTTTAGTACCGCGAGTGCTCTACCAGCTGAGCTACGAGGCGACGCCGGAGAACCTTGGACTTTCTGCAAATGGATCACAGTATACCCGCCCAAATTACAGTAGCACATGGCATCCACCACAGTGAACTAGCTTGTAATTTGACTGCCTATAGCAGGATTTCCCTTTGTACTAACCGGACTCCACCAGTTAAGTGCATTGGGCATGTTTACATTGTATTGATGGTTGGCAGATTTTGATAATGTTTTGAGGTGATCCAAATGTGAAAGTCTTTGGCCTCGGCGGGATTCGAACCCACGCATGGTCACCACCCTCGCTTTAGTACCGCGAGTGCTCTACCAGCTGAGCTACGAGGCGACGCCGGAGAACCTTGGACTTTCTGCAAATGGATCACAGTATACCCGCCCAAATTACAGTAGCACATGGCATCCACCACAGTGAACTAGCTTGTAATTTGACTGCCTATAGCAGGATTTCCCTTTGTACTAACCGGACTCCACCAGTTAAGTGCATTGGGCATGTTTACATTGTATTGATGGTTGGCAGATTTTGATAATGTTTTGAGGTGATCCAAATGTGAAAGTCTTTGGCCTCGGCGGGATTCGAACCCACGCATGGTCACCACCCTCGCTTTAGTACCGCGAGTGCTCTACCAGCTGAGCTACGAGGCGACGCCGGAGAACCTTGGACTTTCTGCAAATGGATCACAGTATACCCGCCCAAATTACAGTAGCACATGGCATCCACCACAGTGAACTAGCTTGTAATTTGACTGCCTATAGCAGGATTTCCCTTTGTACTAACCGGACTCCACCAGTTAAGTGTATTGGGCATGTTTACATTGTATTGATGGTTGGCAGATTTTGATAATGTTTTGAGGTGATCCAAATGTGAAAGTCTTTGGCCTCGGCGGGATTCGAACCCACGCATGGTCACCACCCTCGCTTTAGTACCGCGAGTGCTCTACCAGCTGAGCTACGAGGCGACGCCGGAGAACCTTGGACTTTCTGCAAATGGATCACAGTATACCCGCCCAAATTACAGTAGCACATGGCATCCACCACAGTGAACTAGCTTGTAATTTGACTGCCTATAGCAGGATTTCCCTTTGTACTAACCGGACTCCACCAGTTAAGTGCATTGGGCATGTTTACATTGTATTGATGGTTGGCAGATTTTGATAATGTTTTGAGGTGATCCAAATGTGAAAGTCTTTGGCCTCGGCGGGATTCGAACCCACGCATGGTCACCACCCTCGCTTTAGTACCGCGAGTGCTCTACCAGCTGAGCTACGAGGCGACGCCGGAGAACCTTGGACTTTCTGCAAATGGATCACAGTATACCCGCCCAAATTACAGTAGCACATGGCATCCACCACAGTGAACTAGCTTGTAATTTGACTGCCTATAGCAGGATTTCCCTTTGTACTAACCGGACTCCACCAGTTAAGTGCATTGGGCATGTTTACATTGTATTGATGGTTGGCAGATTTTGATAATGTTTTGAGGTGATCCAAATGTGAAAGTCTTTGGCCTCGGCGGGATTCGAACCCACGCATGGTCACCACCCTCGCTTTAGTACCGCGAGTGCTCTACCAGCTGAGCTACGAGGCGACGCCGGAGAACCTTGGACTTTCTGCAAATGGATCACAGTATACCCGCCCAAATTACAGTAGCACATGGCATCCACCACAGTGAACTAGCTTGTAATTTGACTGCCTATAGCAGGATTTCCCTTTGTACTAACCGGACTCCACCAGTTAAGTGCATTGGGCATGTTTACATTGTATTGATGGTTGGCAGATTTTGATAATGTTTTGAGGTGATCCAAATGTGAAAGTCTTTGGCCTCGGCGGGATTCGAACCCACGCATGGTCACCACCCTCGCTTTAGTACCGCGAGTGCTCTACCAGCTGAGCTACGAGGCGACGCCGGAGAACCTTGGACTTTCTGCAAATGGATCACAGTATACCCGCCCAAATTACAGTAGCACATGGCATCCACCACAGTGAACTAGCTTGTAATTTGACTGCCTATAGCAGGATTTCCCTTTGTACTAACCGGACTCCACCAGTTAAGTGTATTGGGCATGTTTACATTGTATTGATGGTTGGCAGATTTTGATAATGTTTTGAGGTGATCCAAATGTGAAAGTCTTTGGCCTCGGCGGGATTCGAACCCACGCATGGTCACCACCCTCGCTTTAGTACCGCGAGTGCTCTACCAGCTGAGCTACGAGGCGACGCCGGAGAACCTTGGACTTTCTGCAAATGGATCACAGTATACCCGCCCAAATTACAGTAGCACATGGCATCCACCACAGTGAACTAGCTTGTAATTTGACTGCCTATAGCAGGATTTCCCTTTGTACTAACCGGACTCCACCAGTTAAGTGCATTGGGTGACTAATTGTGGGGGGAGCATGTGAAATAAAGGCAATTGGTTCAAAGGTGATAATAAAACGGACCTTTTGTGCAGGTGATTACAGTGTTACATGGGAATTAAAATGAAGGCGAAAAGCTTCGCAGGGACTTCAGTGAACGTTTGAAGTGCATGAATGGTGTATGGACATATAACGGACTATTAAAGAAAAGAAAAGCCGTCAATGAAACGGATTAGTGGAGACAAACGTCAATGGTTCGGCTAGGCAGGAGTTGGAAGAGTGTGAAGTGTTCTTTTTGTATTTGATAGAAAATTGGTAATCAAATTATGGTTGGCTGCAGATGGCTGGTATTCTGTTCCGTAAAGACCTTGGTTGCAGGTGGTGGCAGGTAGAATGTTGTGGAAAGCAGGTAAAAAAGGGCTGGTTTGAAGAAGTTGACAGCTGCGAAGGCTGAGTTACGGACATTGGTTTCGTACTGCAACGCGGGAAGAATTGAACTGTTGGGTTTGATTATTTGGGAATAGACGTTGAGCGGATGTGTTGATGGTTGGTGTCAGGAATCACCTCTGCGATCCGGTGAGACTTTCATGAGGTTTTGTTAATCTGTGTACGGTGCCCCATGTAACGTCAGCAGGCGAGAGTATAGGTTTAAACCATTGATCAAATCGTCCAGTCCTTACGGTAATCCGGAATAAACGTCCATTTGGCCGACGGCTACCCAATTAACCGATGCAATCTGGAAGAGGTCAGGAGTGCGGCAGTCTGGAGAGTGTTCCAGCCGTGGGTTATGATTATCGTTTATATGGAAGCAAGAAAGTGAACATTTTATTGTCCGAACAGTTAGTTATCGTTTGGCTAGTGGACAGGTCTATTGGGGATCCCTAGACGGAGACTGGTAGCTTTCTATGGTAGTTGGGTGATAGTAGAGATTTGGGGCGATATCAGGTAGGCGGTGGATGAGGAGAGGGTGTCCGTTTGGGAACCAGGAATAAAACAATAGTAAAGGGTGTGGTCTGGAAGAAGAATGAGAAAATAGGAAGATAACAGTCTGGTCAGTTAACCAGCTGTGGTCGAGGACGGCAAACAGTAAAAAGGGGGGAAAACACTGAGTGTTAAAATGAGGATTTTTCATGTGGGGGCAAACGTGCTGGTATTCGGCAGGGGCATACGGATTCCG
Source organism: Fasciola hepatica (assembly GCA_948099385.1). Taxonomy (NCBI): domain Eukaryota; kingdom Metazoa; phylum Platyhelminthes; class Trematoda; order Plagiorchiida; family Fasciolidae; genus Fasciola; species Fasciola hepatica. The sequence goes on from CANUEZ040000182.1 coordinate 14,638,304, forward strand.
GTTGGAATGGGGCCTTAACTTACCATGAGCATATGCTTAGAGAAGTGAAGCCTAGTTACTAAGGAATGGTAATTCGTGTGGCAAGGCTTCAGTGTATGAGAAAGGCGCAAAAAAGCAGGATGGGACGGCTGAGTTCTAGCCTGAGCCAGGAATTGAGAGCGAGCACCCATCGCTAAAGGACGGAACGGTTTTATTTATATATACGCAAATGGTGTGTAGTAAAATGGCACAATCTAGTTAGGAAGGGGGACAAGTGAGTGGAGCGTACCCAAGGTATTTATATATATTGATGTATACGTGGGTGCGACCATCGGACGGGTCATGCGAAAGCGGTCGGACGCAAAAGACTACGGCAAGGAAAGTGAGATAGAGTGACGCAGCCGAGGATCAACGGTTAACGGAAAGAAGAACAAAAGTTAAGCACGGGCTCATCGGTGCGGCGGATCCTAAAGGCACATTGAGGCCATGAAACGTGAGACTAAATGGGAAGCGCCTAAGCGTGGCTAGAACTTTCAATGGGAAAGTTAGTATTTCGCCTAGAGTGGTCATTGAGCGGGAGTAAAGACCAAGTTCTGCATGAAATTACAGAAGAACCTTAGCTGGGGGATAGGGTGGGAGCAGGAATGGTAACGTCATAACTGGGTGTTGAGTTCAGTTAGTGAGTCACGCTAAGTGCGATGAATCAGACTGGATTTTCCAGTTCGAAATCGCAGAGGTGGTGAGCGAAGTATGAGTGGTGGGACCTGGTGCGGAAGAGAGGCATTGTAAGCTAAGAGATATCGAGGAGCGTTGAGTTACTCACCATGATTTTGTTAATAATTATAGGACATTAATGAGTATATATAGATATAAATATATATATATATACATGTACATATATATATATTTATATATGCAAATATTATATATATATATATATAAATCCAACCAGGGGTTGGATACTGAAGCAGTTTTTATGGCAATGTTGAGGTTGGTTTCAGGGCCGCAGACGCAATATAACTAAATAAAGTTATTACATCGTGGAGCGAGTGAGAGATATTGACAACCTGTGGGGAGTAATACGGTGGTCTCTATAAATGCGAGCGCATCTGAAAGGATTTATTTCAAAGTTGAATTAGAAGGATTCTATAAGATGGTATGGAAAAACAGTTAGTGGACGCAGACATGCTTACATATGACGATGGCGAAGGCTAGGAGAAGCGGTCAAACAAAGCAATCAGAATTTTTGAAGCGGTGAGGTTATTTTGGAAGGTAAGGTAAAGAGAGAAAGCAGAGCAATGGCTTAAAAGTCAAGGCCTATCTCGTAAGCTTGACGTTCGGTTACGTGAACGTTGAATAAGCGCAAAACAGTTGGGACAGTAAGGAATTTATCAATAGCATGCACGAATGCATACTTAGACCGAGAAGATCTGATGTGCAAGGGAAGTTTATTCCAGATTCTGGAGTACGCGAAGAGAAAGAACTTAGAGCGTAGAACAGTCCTCGCGGAGGGTGTGGTAATAGTATACTGTCTATTCCGGAGTGAATATCCAGTATCCGGGGAGAAGCACAACTGGTTGGAGGAATAGGACTACTTAGTCGATAGCTTATACAGAAATATCAAATTTAGCTTGATGCGACGAAGCCATAGTGGTTCGATTTTGAGAGATAAGCATCGTTCCCTGTAGTTTAAGTTGGACGACCAACCGATAAGCTGTTTTGTGAATCTTCTTTGAATACATTCGATAATAATCCTGTCGGATTTTCTCCTGCTAGTGAAGATTAGGGGACAATATTCGACAAGGGGCCTGGCATGTACTTTGTACATGTAGAGAATGCTCTGCCTAAGCTGAAAGGATCTGAACAGAAGACCAAGACACTTTTTAGCCTTCGCCGTTTGGAGGACAGCATGTTCCGAGAAGTTGAAAGAGCAAGAATAACTTAAGCCAAGGTCTCTTACTAAAGGCTGGCTGTCGATGGGTGAACCGCCAATGCATAAAGAACCAGGAGGAACCTGGCATTTGTAAGTGAGGAAAATACACTTGTCGGCGGAGAATTTCATCGCCCAGGTTGAGCACCATTCATCAAGAGCGGCTAAATCAGCAGAGATTTTAGGGATAGTAGTACTGAGGTTGCCAGGCGAGAAAGTGTAGACTATCTTAATGTCGTTCGCGAACAAAAACGGCGTGCCATTAAGTATTGTAGGAAACATATCATTTATATATAGGAGGAAAAGCAGGAGGCCCAAAACACTGCCCTGAATAACACCGCTAGTAACAGGCTTAGGATTAGAGGTGTGCCCGTTAATTAAGACAACCTGTGAACGATGAGATAAGTAAGACGAGAACCAAGAAAGAAGTGGATCGACAATCCCAAATGACCGTAGCTTTGTTAAAAGGTGGGGGTGAGGGACACGATCAAATGGCTTGGATAAATCAAGATAAAGAACAACAAGAGATTTTCCACTTTCAGCAGAGTCGGTGACGAGATTCAGAAAATCATACTGACAAGTCATGCAGGACCGTGAACGGAGGAATCCATGTTGGTTGTGATTAATAAGACTGAGGCTTAATAAATAGTTAATAATATTATCTTTAACCGTTTTTTTCCATTATTCTGGATAAGATGGGGGTATGGTTTATAGGGCGATAATTAGATATCTCATGTAAAGGTCCTTTTTTATGAATGGGAACGATTACCGAGCGCTTCCAATTAGCAGGTACGGCGCTACCATTAAGTGAAAGAGTGAAAAGGTTAAGCAACAACAGGGGGAGATCCGGTCCACCATTGACGAGTGCAATTGGTGGTAAGCCATCGGGGCCTAATCGAGGAGAGGGTTCGCTATTGGATAGTAGCTTGGAATTACTCCTGGCATCGAAGGGTATCGTAGAAAGGACAGAGTCGGTAAGTGGTGGAGATGGGAGCGGGGCAATGACAGTAGCTGGAGCCATGGCTGAAGCAAAGAATGCATTGAAGGCTTCGGCTATACAAGGTGGGGAGGTGATAGATGAGTTATTATCCAGAATTCGAAGTTGGAAGTCGGCCTTAACATCAGCGTTTCTAGACTTATGCAACGTAGAAAGAAGTTGCGACCTGTTAGGATGACTCAAAGCCTTAGCTTCTTGGTCACGAAGTCGCGTATTATCTTGTCGTTGAATAAGTGTGGAGAGGCGGTTTAGACGAATAAAAAGTGAAAAGTCGTTGGAATTATGTAGTTGTTTGAGAAGTTTATGGTACTTCTTATGGAGTGGCGAGACAGACGACCTCTTTTTAGGTACAGCCTGGGCAGTATTGGACAGTTTTTCCAGACAATCGGAAAAGGAGTAGAAAATATCCGCAGCATGCTGAGGGTCCTGGGTGAGGAAATAATCACCCCAGTCTTTCTGCCGAAGAAGCGTGACTAGCAAGACCCAATTTCTGCATAGGAATGTATTGTTGGGGGGGGGTGTGCGGGACTAGGTGGGCCACTAAGGGGCAGATGGCAGATAACCATTTTATGGTCACTTCCGGGGAAATTTCGTGTTACGGTCACGTCGATGAGAGGCATGTTATGAGTAAATACCAGATCTAGTATGTTCCCATTTCTGGTAGGTTCAACAACAAGTTGTGTCCAGCCGCCAAGATGAATGCTAGTGATCAGGTCCATAAGATTGGGAGGAGCCGAGAGGGTGGGCCAACAGATGTGAGGGAGATTAAAGTCACCCGCAATAAGCTTGGTTCCAGAAGGAAGCAAAGAGAGGTATTCGAAAGACCTAATGAGAAGTGGAAACAATGAACTGGGGGAATTTGGTGATCGATACACGCAACCAATGTGAAGAACAGTGGTTTGGAGGTTCATAGTGAACCAGAGAGAATCGGGAATAGAATCGAGTGCCGTATGTAAAAGAGGGGTCGTGATGTAGGCTTCCTTGACGTAGGCTAGGCACCCACCACCACGCCGGTTCGGTCTATCGGTCCTTAGAAGACAGTACCCTACAAAAGATACTTGATCATTGGAAGTGCTCTCAGAAAGCCAGAATTCCGTTATTAAGATAATGTAGTAATTATTTGTAAGGACAAGTTTTTTAAGGTGCGGGAATTTGTCAAGAATAGAACGCGAGTTGAATAAGGCTAGAGATATACCATTTGTGAGAGGTTGTATAGGCAAATCAGAGGGGTGGTGTAATTTGGAAGGAGGCAGGCTATCGCGATTGGAAGGAGCGGAGGTTAGGGTCAAAGGGGAATATGTTGATGTTGGAGCTAGTGGAGGTTCAGATGGGGTGGCTTCCAGCCAATCTGGATTAAATGTTGCAGTGAGAGGGACTGCTGAGGGGTAGAGAGACTGGGCATCAACGGGGGGGGGAACATCGGAGCAAAGGGAAAAACCTGTAGGATTTGGCGGGTCGATATCAGACAGGGGTGATAAGGAGCTGTCGAGAAATACCGGCCAGTCGGAATCGAGTATTGGCTGAGGGGGGGTGCAGAGGGCAGGGTTGAAAATGTGTGAGGAATAGGGGTGTAGGGTGGTAGGTTAAGCTGCACATTGTGGTAGGGGTAACTCAAGTTGGGTGGAACAACATATATGGAGCAGTTAGAAGCGGGAGCAGTGGAGATAGTTTTTGGGTGAGAAGTACGACGTGTGGCAGATCGGACGGCATGTGGAGGCCGTATTTTGGTACTGACAGGCAGTGAGCACGGTGAATTTGTAGGGATCACCGATGCATTGGAGCAGGGGTATTTTCTAAGGTCGAAACCTTATTCGGTGAGTTAAAGCGAGTTGATTTAAGAGGAGACAGTTGAAAGCTATTTGGCACGGGATCTGGATGCCTTGCACTAACGAGCTAATCTATAGGATTTACTCTTGAATCTGGCTAAAGGTTAAGTACTGGTCAACAACCTAAACGGAAGGAGCAAACTTACTTTTCGAAGAGCCTAGAAGATGAAGGAACCAGGAGTGATAGTCACACAGGGCCGTACTCCTACGGGACTATGCCAGAGAGCTGCTAATATAGCAGCAGGAGTACCAGCTTGGTAGTGTGATACTGTCACACGCAAGAAATCAAAAGACCTCACCCCATTAAGCGAAATTTCGGAGCGACCTCTTCCGGGGCGTGTGCAGGCATGGGCTTTTTATCATTATAGGGCAAAAAAATTACCGAGAAGAGCACCGCTACTTGCAACCAGAATGTTCACTGCCCAAAGGGGCATGCTACGCCCACAGCCCAGACTGTTTTGATCTCTTCTCATTAGCACTTTGTAGGGGCCGGGGCGAATTATTAAGGGCATTTTAGACTAAAAAAGGCCTGTCAGCTATGGACGTGAGTGATTTTTGTGTTTCTGCTCCCGTGAGAGGCGCCAGGGGACACCGTTCTAGGCTACAAAGGGCCCAGACAGGATTTGATACACGAGCTGGATTTTTTACACATAGGTTTGCGCCTCTTTCAATCAGACTGTTAGAAGACCCCGCTAAATGCGGCAGCCTACCCGCTTTCAAGAATGCTGGTACCCTTTGTAGGAACTTGTACATTCCACAATAACCAAGACGATACAGCCCATGATGGCAGGTAACGGCGAAAGTTAGAAGCTTCATAGTGTATAATAGACCAATTCCCATTTTACCTAATAGCAAAGCATAACTGAGCCGCAAACGAAGAGGAAAATGTTGTTGCTTCACACAAACTGCGCTTTTCTGTTTCCCTTGGTGAGCCCATCCGATGTTGAAAATTTAAGGTTTTAAAACATTTGAATTGTCCCCTTCCATTTAGGCGCATCTTTATCTGTATCGACTTGGTTATGAATAGTGTCGACTTCTCCCACCACGGGCAAAACCTCTTCCTCAGACAAGGCTCCTTCCTCCGTGGGGCAAGGTTATTTCCCTCCCCACTGTGACCAGAGTCTCATTCCTAAACCCGGGCGAGAACATTCTTGGTAGTGAGCTGTCAACGGATGCGCAAAGATGTGAAGCCCGGAGTAAGGCTTCAAAGACAGTTGAACTATAGGACCCTGTCAGCACCCTCAAGAGGAGATAACCAGCCTGAGAAGCTTGACCGTCACACCCCTTCCAGCATCCCAGGCAGTCGAACAGGTGTATAGAGTGTCCGGGCAGCGAGTTCATGACGTTGCCAAGGTTACGGAAGGCACCTAGAAATGCTCCAAGAGAGTCATCTTTGGTGTCGCTCTCTCAATTCGGATCGCCCTGATGGCACTCATGCCCAATTGTTTCACCACCCTGAAGAGATTTGTGAGTAGGCACCAACTCCAGAGAACCCCAACTTCCTCAGTTGTGAGTACGGTGAAAAGGGCCGAGGCAGTGGCTGCAGTTCCGTTGCAGACGCAACTCGTTTTTCTTGACATCGTTGAACGGACGCAGTCAACGGAAGCATTTAAACCTACTGATGAGGGCACTGAAGTCAGGTAATGCAATTTTATCTGGGTCGCTTCACCTGGGAGACGTACCCTTGGTAGACAAGGGGGTGGAAAGTTAGATCTTTGTATTGGTTGCTACGGGCCTGAATCATACTGTGTATCAGACCAGAGATTACGGAGCCGCCAAGCATCCCACACAGTACGTACCACATTGGGGTGACTACTGTAAGGTCCAGTGACGGGATGTGGTTCTGTAAATGGTGTATCTGCAGAAATGGAAACATACAGAAGTAACTGCACCGGCTCTACGAGCAAGAATTTCACAACCTTGCGGAAGACTGACTGCAGTTTACGCGAGATCATTTTGCACTGCACACAGTATGGAGAAGGGCAAGAAGCCTGCGGGATCAGACCCAGGCGCCCCTTCCGTGGCCCACACAGGCAGATCATCTGGTAAGAAACAAGGCTGAATTTCTTCAAAGAGTACTACACTCCGAATAAGAGACGGAAGACTTCGAGAACATTACTCAAATGTGACGATACGGAATAAAACATTTGGTTACACAGAACATGTGACTATCAGTACCAACTCTGGGGAAGGTATATGGTACCCGTCCCATCACCCGGTTTCCAATCGTAAAGACCCGAGAAAGCTGGGCGGTTTCTGACTTTGCGGCCAAGTTTCAAGGAAGTTCGTTAAGTTGTTGCCTATTGCAAGGAAAATATTGGGCTGTACTTCCTATTGAGGTTTTGTGTCGGTTTAGGTCAGATAAAGTGGAAGCTTCGGCCGGAATCAGAGACTTTTCTTGATGCGAAGGCAGCAGCGGAAAGGAACACATTGCTTTCCTTGCTTAGGGGCAAGGATAACTTGGAAAAACTGCTTATAGGTTGGGGAATGATAGCTCTTTTTTTGACCTGATTACCTTCCTGTGCCAACCATACTCTACGAAAAACTCCAAGCAGGCATGGGGCTTGGATCCGCCGGGCTGTAGTGGATAGTGTCAGCAACAACTTTAATGTTGATGATTACCTCGGGTAGGCTGATGACACTGAAACAGCTGTAAGTTCTTCAGAAGTCTGACGGAATTGCTGAAGACGGGAGGATTTTACCTCACGAAGGGAATATAGATTCTACCCATGAAGTTTAATAGGACCAGCGGAGTGGCGCGTAATTTCCTGAACTGCTGGCTTTAGAGAAGGAGATCATCTGATGATACGGTACCAATAAATGAATGACGATAGTATGCAAAATACACAAGTTTCGGATTTTAAAGCGTCCAGGGGTAATTGTATGCGCCATCAGGGTGCAATCTGTGTAATAGTTCGCTCTTTGGTGAACAGTTAACAAGAAAATCACTACATAACACAAAGAGGTGTAAGGTGGCCCTCCTCGTTGTCCAAGTAGTACTAAACAGCGTCTAGCTGTGTCCAGAACTCCAGTAAACCCCGTCACCAGCCATCAATAAAGGTAATGTGTCTGAGGTTAGCAAGTGACTCATGCACAGGGGCAGAAGTTACAGTGGCTCACCGCTCAAGAAGGGAACCGATCAGACGTGAGAAGTCGGGGGCACGCAAATGAAGTGGACCAGGAATAGCATTATTAGACGGGCAAGCAGGCTGTATGTGTGTGTGTGCATGATTGTACGCCTGTATAGCAAGTGACTCGAGAAGAGAACCAATCCAATGGATGTACAAGAATGCACGCGAAATCAACAGAGTCAGGTGGAGGGCAGTGTGTTTGGTGTCAACGAGAATTCGACAGGTTGCCCTGGTCAGGAAGGCTTCCCGAGTCAGACCGAAGGCAGCTTGTGATGCTTCAGTAGTGTGAATGTCAACGGCATCCAAGTCCGATTAGTGGGGGTGTAAACGTGGACTGGTTACGAGGTCCTGATACCAAGAAAGTAAGCAGCACTGCAAGGCTAAAAGTGAGGTGCTAAAAACGTCAAGTAAGCAATGACAAAGAGGGTCGTCTACACACTAGAACACGTGGTCCACTGGCACCTTGGACAAGTCGAAAATAGTCAGGGACAATTCAAATTCAATCTGGTTGGAAGCCCAAGCAGAGGTACCAATGGGTTTCAAACGGCCCGAAGGTCCCGGAAGTCACCCCGGGAAATGAGAAAACCGTGGAGTTTCGGGAGCTGAAAGACTCACCCCCCCCCCCCTGGCAGAATACTGAAACCGATGAGTTTGCCTCAAGCCGAATATTCTCGGTCATCCAGCTACACGTAGAAGATCCTCTCATCTGCCGCCAGTTCGTGCAAACCCCTTGTGTTAGTTTCTTCTTGGCTGCTTCCCGAAAAATTCTACTGTAACGGCTCCCACAGAACAAAGTGGTGCACGTGCTGATTCTCCCAGTCCGTGAACTTAGGTCTCACTTGACTCTTTGTGATCGCATATTTGAGGTTGACACATATTTGTGAAGCAATTTATTTCATTGTCAGGTATTGCAGAACTTTAGAGCTGATCTCGAGTTGGTTTGGCATTCGTGCGAATCGGCTGAGCATTGGTTTATAATGCCTTACAGACAGTGCTAAGACGGTGAAAAGCACAACTGGCAATGACGAACAATCCAACCTGGACGCTCTCCGCGTGTACCCAGCACCCAGTGGTCTACCGCCTAATAACAGAAAGTCTAGGTAACTAGAGCACCAGCCACGTGTACCCGGATTCAGGTGACCCCCACGAGATTACACAAATCTCAACCATTTAGGGGTATTTATCCGCGAAACCATTGAGCCTTTGCCCCAAAGTGTAGCCTCAGCACGTGGGGCCAATAGGGCTCCCCAAGACCTCCGAGTGAAAGCTGATTCCGAAAAGTCCGGGTAGCAATCCCAACGAGCACAGTTATCGTTCGGCTGCACCCAGAATAGTGCATGCGGGTGTGGGCTACCTTCATGGTTAGAAACCAGCAGGTTCTAGAGGCCTTGCAACTAAGTTTTGCAAAGACCATCCCAAGGCCCCAGAATACACCGCGTGAGAACGATCGGCAATTTGAAGACTTTTCTCCCTTGGCTGGAGAAGGATCAGGTGGGATTCGACTGAAATGTTTAGACAGCTAGGGTTGGCTTCAGCTACTAACGTATTTATCCCTGAACTACGGGAGAACTCGACCCTAGGGAAGTGTAGTGTGAGGCTTGTTGAAACCGAGAGCACTGCAAAGTTTCCGAGCTAACTCCCTCTCTTTTTGAGCTGTTAGTCTATTGAATAAACTTCGGTAAGAGATAGCAACCACGAGCACTGCCATGCAGTTCAAGACAAGCTTAGACTGGGCCTGGCCAGCAGTGTTCCCCACTATCCTTTAAAACACAAACTAGCTACGCCTCACTATTTACACCTGTGGCTATTCCTACTGGAAATCCCGATTCTCCCTGTCCTCCAGTCTCCCAATCGTCCGCCCCTTTGTACTTGCCTGTTTCTGCTTTCTGGCTACGTGCGTTCTTCACTCCGTCTAGTTTTACGGGTAGCACCTTGTTCCGCTCTCCTAAGCCCTGTGGGTCAGCGCTTTGTTCTAGCTCCCAGTCCGTTTAAATTGAGAGTCCCTGCCTTTTCTGTGAGTAAACCCGACCATGAACTCATAATTTGGGTTCGTCAACACCACAATGCCAAGAAAGTACATTTGTAGTCGGAGCACGGTGAGATACTGAGGCTCTAGTGAGCATGGGTCTGGAATCTCGTTGGCTGATCAGCAATATCTGCGATCCGAACTCACCTGACCACCGGAGCAAAGGCTGCGCGCGACTGACATTCGGGCCCCGCGTGGCTCAAACTCCGCGAAATTTCCAGTAGTACAGGGGTGAGATCCAACTCGGGGATATTAGAACTGGCGTCGGAGCCCGGACTGATGAAGCTCTTACTTTGAAGAGGGTCAAATTGATCTGCTAACGTCTTTGAAATGTAGGAAGTATTTGCTGGCTTTTGTTTTGCCTGTGATATTCAGGGTGTGAGAAATGAGATGTATTCTTCCCCGTGAAAATATTCTGATAAATCAATCTGTTGTGATTCCTGTTAATGGATTCGGGAACCTAAACTATAGGGCAATTCTTATCTGTTATTGGCTAAAGGTTTTGTAATGATTAAGAAAGATTCGGATGTTCCTCAGTCATTTTTCTGGGAGGACGGCAGTTACTCCCCTTTCTCTCAATAACCTGGTTTTGGTGAAGAACCGGCCGTCTGCTCAGGTGAGCATTCGGGATGATAATTTTAGGGTTGAAACATTCAGGAAAACATTGAAATTCTTCGCAAAACCCATGCTATCTCGTGATACAGGCCATCCCATCCAGTGAAGTTCATGTTAAAAGATTACTGCCAGAACACTGTTAGGGTCTGGTTCTCCACTTGATGATACACAGCTGGCTTTTGGGATTACGCAAGTCACCGGTGAAAACGGAGCAGATGGGTAAGCCCGCTAATTACGGCAGAACAAAGAATGCAGCCTCGAATCAATGGCTCTGTGGCCGATAACGGTTACATACTGCACGACGGGTTTCTGTTTATTGCTCCAGCTGGGCAACATTATGCAATGTCTTCATAAATTCTCCACCAAATTGATCACAACTCTCTTGAGCGCAAATTCCGAAGCAAGCCAACCCAAGTATCAGAAAACCGGTTGAGCGGTAACCGTAGAATCGGTGCAGTATCTAAGTAATAAATACGTAAGTATAAAAAAGCACAAATGCCGCCATAGCTGTAGTTTCTCTCAAGCTGAAGTACGGACAAAATCTAACAAATAGCCAAGGAGTTTAGACTCATCCGGGCCATGGAGGTTTGATGACAATTGAGCGGCACGTGCGTGAACCAATCAAACAGATAGTTACACCAGCCGACCTCGACTAGGTAGGGACGAGCGAATAATTTAAACAAAGGAAGGGCAAATAAAGGTAAAATCCGCCATATTTAGGCTCCTTCTAAAGGATTTTATTTCCCAACCAGGAAGCCTCACTCAACGGCTCCAGCGGCCGTGATAATGCCCACACTACTCCTTCGCCTGAAAGTTTGTGGTACAAAATATAAGCCCGATAGCGAAATAGGATGAGAAAATGGATTGACGAAAGAAAATTTCAAGCAACCCTCTTGAAATCGAAAGTTTCTGCCAGAACGGCTGGTTATCAGAGATGGTTGTAGTTCTGGTGGAGCTGGCTGGTTTTGTGCTACCTGGTATGGCGGTAGAGTGTGAATCGTCAGCAGGAATATTTGGTGGTGTGTCTGTGAATGGTGATGGTGTCGGCCTTGCCGGTGATGGGGGCGTATCAAAAAGGGAGGGTTCCACCCCGTCAATGAAAACAGTGTCTTTTTCACAACCTCCCTGAACCACAAGATAAAAGTGTGATGGGCTAGGCATCATAAATGGACTCTCGCATGGTGGTGTGAGTGGTTTGCTTATAGCGTCGTTACGAATGAAGACGAATGGTGACGTCTGTAGATAATTGTATACGAAAACCCGTGTGGATGATGAGCGGACAGATTTTTGGCTTAGATAAGACATACGGCCTTCAAGTTGTTGATCAAACTGATGGGTTAGGAGTGCAATAGTAATGGGCCGAAAGTACTCGCCTGGGACGCAAATAGTGATACCGAGAACGAGTTCAACTACCCGCTGTGGAGGTCATCCTTGACAGACGATCGATGAGCCAAGAGAACGAGTAGCGGATTATAGTTCCAAAAATTTGGGTTTGGCTGAGAAATTAGTACGGCCTTCAGCAGACCATGTAGGAGCCCTACCATGCTGTTGGGCGAAGGATGGCATGCAGTTGTCGTAACGTTTTTACAGCCAGCAGTTTAGTGAACTCACGGAACTAAGTCGATTGGCACTGAGTTCCGCGGTCCACTGTTGCGATAGACGGCGCATCAAAAGTAGTACTCCAGAGTTGGAATGGTACTTCCGCAGTGTTCTCTGCCGGCGTGTCGGAAATAGGCACTGCCACCGGCCAATGTGTGAAGTAATCGACAAAGGGTAATATGTGGGCATGTCCGTATGTTGTTGGTAGTGGATCAACGAGATCGACGTTAATGTGTGAAAAGGACATTGGGAACGGTGAATATACTGGGAGGACTTTGTTTTGCTGGCGTTGTAAACACTTAGTAGTCCATAATCCAACGTCAGAACCTACACTGGGCCAAGCTAATCTGACAGAAGTGAGTTTACGAGATCCATGAATTCCAGGACGGGCACGAGAATGGAAATAATCGAAATGGGTTCCCCTGGCGGAAGTGGGAACGATAGGACGAGGGTGACCGATAGGCCGGTCACATAGGATTGTGCCATCGGCTGATGGCAGGACGGACTCCTTCAGCCGGAGTTTAAAAGATGTGCACAGGTCAGGCAAAGACGGAACATCACGCTGGAGGCTGGCCAGCTACCCAAGATTGAATTTTACTTTCACTGTGTTGACTACAGGTCTGGATCAAGCATCAGTCACAACATTATCAACTCCAAGTACTTAGTGAATTTCTGTTGCGAACTGAGAAAGATAATACAAGTGGCGGACGTCTCTAGATGAAGGTTTACCCGGCTAGGCGTGAGATGTAATTTGCAGGGGTTTTTGATCAGTATGCACACGAAACTTTCGTCCTTCCATAGGGCGACGGAGAATGATGGATGGACAAGTGATAAGCCAGGAGTTCAAGCGAAAAACGTGCTGTACCTCGTCTGTACCGCTTGGACCATTTCTATGAAGAAACTTATTGGCTTCATTTGACTGTCCACAATTGGCTGGAGCTCTGCAGAGACTGCATTAGTGGACGCATCAGTTGATGGGATCAACTTGATGTTGGATAGGAATGTGGATAATACAACATGGCGGCTTTTGCGAGAGCTTGTTTGGCCTCTGTAAAAGCTACCTCGGCCTGGGGAGTGAAATCGTGGGTTTCGGCATTGGACTTGGGTAAATCGGTTAATTGCACAACCATGGTGGCACAATGGGGAGTAAAACGGCGGTAGTAGTTCGAAGTTTCCAGGGTAGAGCGTAATTCTGTGAGTGTCTCAGTTGCAGGGGATGAGAGCATGCTGTGCCTCTTATTCGGGAGGAGTGTCAAACCGTTTTGTTTGATATGGTGTCCGAGGAAGTTGAAGGAAGGAGAGCCAGAGGCACGTGTACTGTGGCTCAGTTGATGTCCGTGTTGTTGGAAATAATAATAATAATCATAATAATTGTATATTTCGGATGCGCCCAAAGCATGCTAGAATGCATGATCAGATGATTATAATGATGCTGGAATGATAATTCACAAAAGGGTACAACACGTGCACGTAGAGTATCAAGGAGAGTGTTACAGTGAACTATAACTGTAGTAATGCCCGGCAAATTTAAAGGTCAGGGTCGAATGATGTCAGTTGGTCTGGAGTATATGCATAAGTGGTATATGAAATAATTACCACTAGTGAAATTCGAACATATTCAAAGGATATGTTTTTGGTGCGCTACAGAATATGAGAGGCATATGGATAGAAGTCTCGTCGAAGCGTTCGGTGAATTATTCACCTTACGACAGGTATGTCAAGAAGTATTAACATGGAAATATTTCAGTCTGCAAAGATGGTAGTATATAAATTGTTGGCTGTATACTGCAGGAATCATATATGTGGCAAACAATTGCGTTTTTCTTGGAAGGGAGACTACCAGAGTGATGGTGGCAGGGAACGGCCGGAGGAAAACAGATGAGCGTGCGGCAAGTTGTTAACTTTATGTGGGGTTGGTATGAAATGTCAAAGCGGAGGTGGGAGACTAATCAATATTGACCGTGTGATTACATCCATTATACAGGTGTCCAGTTCTGCGGGAGGGAAGGTAAAGTAATTCACAGGTAAGTGTGCGTCAATAGATGAACGCTGTGTGGATTGTACCATGCAAAAATGACAGATCAATAAAACTGCCCAGGTATATCGCGGAAAGCGGCAGTGGATCAACGAATATAGAAATAAAATGTACCAGCCGGTGCAGATAGTGGCGGGATTTAGAGGCTGGATACAGGGTCAGTTTTGGTAATATAACACGAATGCAACATCAAAAGTTGCAATAACGGTGATGGTATAGTAAGTAGACGGTGGGTGTCTCATTTCTAATGACCAATTTGACCGGTGCAGCAAATGATGGGAACGGAGCGGCGATGCAGCATGGGAATTGTATCGGAGACATTCCATCATGGAGGGAACGTGGCGATCTGCAAAGACCGAACACTTGATGCAACAGCATTGCGGATGCGATCGGATGGACCGATGAAGAGTGCAGGTAGTTACTAATTACTTCGCTGCCCACTGGAGGATTACTGAAAGATATGTCAGCGCCAGACGTTTTTGGTGACCGATGTGGCAATGAACAGTGACAATAAAGGTGCCAGTGTTTGAACAGTATTAGCGGGTTCTAACACGGAACGGGCATAATGACATATGGGATTAAAATGAGTTGTATGAATGCAGTGAGATCGAGTAGTCCAGGTTCAAGAAGTCTGATGGTGGGAATCTTTGAGAAAGCGATCGTGAGACGGGCGAAAATGAAGTCGTGTGTAAATCTCGTTTGTTTTGTCCAGCGAGAGAGGTTCCAAGTTATTCCTGGGACGAAGAAGGCGACAATCGTCCTTAAGGTGCGGGTTCTGAAAACAAAACGGAGAAGGCTGCAGTCCGGCAATTCTACCAGCTGTGGGTTAGGGGGGAAAGACAGAACACCAAAATCATGCCAGTAACAGAAATGGGTGGTCGCGACGTTGAGGTCTGGTGTTTTGGATTAAACAACATACGGAAAGCGAAGAAGACCGGCATTAGCGACTAATTATTGTAAGGCTTAGCGAGAATTACCAAAAAGCAAGGAGGCGAGAATAGGCGACACTGGGGGCAAATACTTGCGTGTAGTTCAACGAATGGTTTATGGACGACCACATCGATTGTGGCGGTTCGTTCATCCAAACAAGGCCTGGAATCTTGTGTGTTGAAATAGGGTTTCAATGAGTAAATAGTTGAAGCGTGGATGAGACTGGTACCTCGAGGACCATATTATATATGCTGCTATGTATTTTCTAGCATTATAAATGCTCTTATACCTGGCGGCAGCTGATAAAAAAGAACCTAACCGACTACGGTAAAACCTGACAGCATGAGAAAAGAATCACCGGAGTAACGGTGGCCAGTAGGCGGTCGTGGTAAGAAGCGATGAAAATAGAAAGTGGCTAGACAAACACGTGGAGTGTGCTGTTGACAGTCATGGAGTACAGGTGGGACTGCTTTTATTTGCTAGCTATAATACAGAATGCTCCTTACCATCCGTCGGTAATAACTGTCTACTGAACAAAGTTGTTAAGCTTTTGGTTAGCATCCCAGGCCCAGTTCGTAGGCTGGGGTAATAGACATGTAGCGATCATGCATTCGGATGAGTTTTTGGGCAGTTAGATGCTTATTTATTTCTTTTTTGAATAATAAGGAGGCCGAGGACATTAACCTAATTTGAGGTGGGAGTTTGTTCCAGAGGGAAGAATATTTAACAACAAAGAAGTTTGACCGCATCGCAGTCCTGGATACTGGAATCAAGACCATAGAGTCCCTATGTCGTAAAGAATAGTTGGAGGGAGTTTTGACCCGGGGAGCTAAATTGAAAGATGTACGTTTTACAATATTGCAAAAGAAAGACAGGTTCATTCGTAGACGGCGCAGCCATAGGGGCTCTAGTTGCAATATTTCACACCTTTCCATATAATTTTAAGACGAGGAATATCCTAGTAGTTGTTTGGTAAATGTACGTTGTACATTCTCAATTGCAAATCTGTCAATCTGCCTCATGTTAGAAAAGACGACAGTGCAATATTCCAGAAGTGATCTGACATGAGTTTTAAAAATGCTTAGCTTGCTCTCTGTAAGACCGAAGGTTCTATTAACAGACCAATCAGCCGTCTAGCTTTAGCAACCTGCACGGCCGAATGTTCGGAGAAATTAAATGTACAAGAATATTGTAATCCCAAGTCCCTTACCTCCGGACTGTTGGGGATGAACTGATCATTGGTTTTAAACATTCCTGCGGGAACCTGACACTTATACATAAGGATACAACTTTTGACAGCGGAGAACTTCATCAACCATTGGTTGCTCCATGAGTCTAGCGATAGTAAATCGCTTGTTATTCTAGCAATGGTAGAAGCTAAGGAGTCAGGTTCAAAGGAGTACATAATTTTTATGTCGTCTGCAAAAAGGAACGCAGCCCCGTGTGTGATGACGTTAAAAATGTCATTAACATACATAAGAAAAAGTAAGGGACCTAGTACACTACCCTGAATAACTACACCAGTAACTGGTCGAGGTGATGATAAACTGCCATCAACGTCCACCACCTGCTTTCGGGACGTTAGATATGATGAAAACCAACTCAGGATCGGGTCAACAATCCCGTCGGTTTTCGTCTTCGCCATGAGCCTGTTGTGGGATACTCGATCGAAAGCTATAGTCATGTCAAGGAGGACTACGATCACTGATTTACCACTGTTAGTGGCCGTAGTGATTAGGTTAAGGAAGTCACACATACAGGTGGCACACGATCTTTTTTGAAGAAAACCGTGCTGTCCAGTGTTAATGAGGTTATTGTTCAGTAAATGAGTTGTCAGCTTATTTTTTATCAGTCTTTCCATAATTCGGGAAACTATAGGGGTGTGGTTCACTGGTCGATAGTTGGTTAGGTCCTGGCGTGAACCTTTCTTAGGAATTGGGATAATAACTGATGTTTTCCAATGGGAGGGGAAAACGCTACTGCTTATAGATAAATTAAAAACCTTTGACAGCAAGAATGGGATATCAGTGCCACCTAGACTAAAAGTAGCCGGTGGTACGGCATCTGGCCCGGGGTGGTATGACCGCCTGATTTTAGTTAGCTGTACTGTTAAGTCGTTTGGGTGAAATGTAACCGCTGAGAACTGTGCAGATGTCAGCGGCTCAACGTGATAAAGGCATGGGGAGTCATTGGTCGTTAGAGACGAAGCAAAATAGGCACTGAATGCCCTGGAGGTCTCTTGGGAGTTCGTTATATAATTGTTGTTATACATAATGTACGAGATAGGAGAACTGCACTGGCCGTTTCTCAACTTCATCAGCTTAGATAAAGCTTCGGACCTCTTGGGATGACTCAGCGCCCTTAATTCCTGTTTTTTACTAAAGGACATTTCAATCAATTTCGTAGAATGAGATAAACGGTTCATTTGGAAGAACAAAGAAAATTCTCTCGACCTAAGGAATTTGCCTTGTAGCAAAGAAAGCTTCTGCTTTATTCGACAAAAACTGTTTGGTTTATCTCGTCCAGGTAGACCTTGGGTTGGGGTGATTACGTCAAGACATGAATTTGGTGTGGAGTAAAGATGATCCACCACGGTATGCAAGTCATCAGATAAAAAGAAAGTATCCCAGTCCTGCGAGCGAATGCGTGAGGGTAATTGATTCCAGCTAGCTTGGTGGAACGGCCTTTTAACGGCTGGTTTGTAGACGGTTCGAGTTGGCACTGAAAACTCACATTTTACCGGCAAGTGGTCACAACCTGGGATGCTGTTCACGATAGATGTGTGTACGCGAGATAATCCTGCCGTAAAAATGAGATCAAGAATGCTACTGCCTCTAGTTAGGCACATCACATGTTGAGTCCATCCTCCTAAACGAATGCTGGTCAAAAAGTGTAGTAAGTGATGTGGGGCTTTCAAAGTGGACCAACGTATGCCTGGTGCGTTAAAGTCGCCGACCACCAGTCTTGGGCCGGGTATGTCCGCAACAACGTTTACCGCCTCTATGATAGGCAGAAAGTCGTTTTGACTAGTATTCGGGGGGCGGTAAATACAACTAACAATGAAGTCAGAACATCCTGTAGTGACCTGTAGCCAAACTGAATCCGGCAAGTTATCGAGTATGGGGTGCTGAAATATTTTCTCTCGCTTGTTTTGTCTTACATATATAAGACAGCCTCCCCCTCGCTGAGTGAGTCTATTTTTCCTGAAAGCTTGGTATCCGGTGATAGCGATATCCTCGTTTAGAGTGTTGTCTGTCAACCAGGTTTCGGTAATTAAAACAAGGTCGTAATCAGACGTGAGCAGTAATATACGCAGCATTCGCATCTTATTCACTATTTAGCGTGCATTCAGCATAAACAATGAGAACCGTTTAGTAGAGTCAAGGTTAACGTTAAGATCCTTATAGGATTCCGAAATTGCATTTGCTGAAGGCGGATCGGATGACGCAATCAGTATTCCTTGAGATGGAGTAGTCGGTAATGTGGATGGTGAAATAAGCTGAGTAGAAACACTTGGCGTGGCAGTCAGCTTGGTTGGTAAGCTAAGCTGGGTATGGCTAGTACTGATGAGATTCGTTAGACTGGAAGGATGTCGGCGGTTGGTAAGTCTACTTAGTGCGGACCAACACCGCGAAAGATCACTACAAGTGCTTTACCACTGGTAGATACTGGTGGCTGTGACGTAGAAATATGAGGAGGGAGGGTTAAGTAGCTGTTAAGTGGGAAAGAAAAAGGAAGTGTAGCAGCCTCAGGTATCTTGGCACCTGCCTTAATACGGGGGTAACACAGGTGCCCTCTTGACATCAGTAATTTGATGGGCTGCAACCTGGAGGGGGAATGTGAAATGGAAAAGGGATCTACGGGTGTTGGTTGGCGTAGAGACTGGAAGGTCGTAGGTACTGTTGTAAGTGACCTGCGGTAGAAAAGGGATTCAGGGTGGGTGAGATATGTGAATGGCAAAAGGAAAGAGATTCATGTGAGAAAATATTACTTAGGCTACAATAGAGGTTATGTAGAACACTAAAGTAATCGTTTGGTATGAATGGTGGCGTTGTTGAAGAGGCCCGGAGGTTAGTTGTACCAGCCTGATGAGGATGATAACCAGGTGTAGAAAAAGCGATACTGGTTGGAATGTACGGCGCAACTAGTGGTTGGTGGTTTAGATTGGGGAGATAGGTCTTGAATGAAGTTTTCTCGTCCATTGTTGCACTCAATGTTGCCTCGCTTGGGGTCCTTAGCCGTTGGAAGTGTGGCTTGGTGAGTGAGTTAGGATTGACCGTAGCGTCAACAATGTGCAGTCCACCTAGTAATGATGTTTTCGCTGGTTTGGAGGATGGCCTAGGCACCGTAGATTGCAGAGTGGCTATTGGCGCCGAGTGGAGAGATGGCAAAGAGGAATTTGGGGTGACTCCGTTGATGGGTTGAGGATTTCTGGGTATGGCGGTTAAGCCAGTTAGGCGGTTCGCATCGTCATCGATCGTGGCCGATATTTCGGTGATAGGTAATGGTGGAATCGAGTTAGTCAGCCCAAGATAGGACAGCTTGCCAGGGGTAAACTCTATGCTTCTTGGTTTCTTAGTCGCTGGCTGGTGAGGTGACGTTGAAATGGATATATCTAAATCGACGTCAAACATATGGGATCGATGTTCTGGTGAGCATAAAGCCGAATTGATATTGCATGCATTTTGCGCATCGTCAGACTGAGAAGAAGCGAATAGTTGAGGGTGGACAATTTTTGACGAAGCTGAATGCGTGCTGGTGGACCTGGCGAATTCCCTTTGTAATGGGAGTTTTCGGCAGCAATCTTAATGTTCTTGAACGGGGATCTCAAAGCAACGGTGGATTGGCTCTTAATGAATAGTTTAGCGGGTTCCTCGTCAAGAAATTTGAACAACACTGGACAGGATTTGCGTTGAATGTTCTTTCGTAGCCGAAAGCACTGGCAGGGGTGGTGTGCCATATTATAAGAACTAAGAAGGTTATGTTCTACTTTCTCTACAGGGATTCTGTCGGGAATATTAAATACCACAGCACTTCTTGAGTTGCTGATTCTTCGAACTATTTCCGAGGCAATGGCGTCTATGAAGCGCCCAGCCATGACTAGGTCTAGGGCTGACGGATTTGTTGGAGGGTCAGAGATGTACGTGAGCGGAATTAGCTTCGATAGGGTCGTATCAATCAAAGAAAGGTGGCTGCTGAGATTAAGGAGATTGTGTTCCATGGTCTCCGCCCTTTTGTTTGCCCCGCCAAAAACATCGGTCAGGCTAACGGAACAAGGATTCAGTGGGAGTTTTGCGACTTTCGACTTGGCGAGTACTTTTGGTCCGATGTTGGTACGACCAACCAGTGAGGATACGGTTTGTTTAGCTGATAGTTTGAGCATTGCAACACTGACAGCGATTGCACTAGGGAGCTAAATACACAGAGTAGTCTTACGTTCCTCAATCTACAAGTTTACTGGAATAAAAACGTGTAACTCTGTGGCTCTGGATCAAAGAAACTTAAAACTATGGAACTGTTGACAATGGGTCTCTGAAATTAAACGAGAACTTCTTTCAGGGAATTCCCTGAATTATTATGTTGAATTGGGTGGTAGACTGCCACACAATCGCGCACGATGGTGCCAACTTTTTCTTATTTTAGACACAAGTTTCCCTCAGTTCATATCGTGGGAAGCGGTTCAAAGACTTCTTTTGCAAGAATTATTAAATAAGCCGTTTAGGTCAAGATTTCGCGCCCGGAGGAAATCCTTGGAAAGTTTTTGGAGTTATGGGACCACACTAAAAAGCCGTAATTTTTAGTATTACTCTAGATAGCTAAGCAAAAACTATACCGATTTAAATCGATAAACGAATTGATGTGGTGGTTCAGTTATTCCCGTGAATTGTTCGAGAATCGACAAGGGTTTCATAGACGGAGTCGCCAGAAATATTTTTGGTTAGGCTTCATACCTGATTTCCTAAAAAGGTCTTGTGCTGATATTTTACGATCTCGCTGTGGGGTGGCGCCAAGGAACAGACGATCACCAAAAGAGTTGAGCTAGCTAAAGAACGCTGGGTATTTTAACGTTGGGCTCGCAACGGACTATTTGTAGTAGTGATAGATCTAGATTTACAGGTAGAGGGTTTTGTAGATTTCCCGCGGTAATAAATTACGGACGCACAATGGTGTGAAGCAGTTGTTGTCACGGGCAATATGACGCTTTAGTGTGGACAAATGTTGCTACCAGATGTGACCAAAATCAAGCCCCAACGACTGAAAAAGCAAAAATTTGAGACAACCTTATTCATGCGCCAAGACGACCTTGACCTGGCCAAGGTCGGTTAAATGCACAACCATGGTGGCACAATGGGGAGTAAAACGGCGGTAGTAGTTCGAAGTTTCCAGGGTAGAGCGTAATTCTGTGAGTGTCCCAGTTGCAGGGGATGAGAGCATGCTGCGCCCCTTATTCGGGAGGAGTGTCAAACCGTTTTGTTTGATATGGTGCCCGAGGAAGTTGAAGGAAGGAGAGCCAGAGGCACGTGTACTGTGGCTCAGTTGATTTCCGTGTTGTAGGAAATGCCGAAAGAGTTGGGAAGTATGGTGTGCTCCGTTGGAGAGGCGCTGGCAAATAAAATGTCCTCAGTGTAGCTAAAAGCGAAAGGAAGAACTCGACCAACTTCATTGATGAATTGTTGGAACTTCTGGGCAACATTTCGTAATCCAAAAGGCATGAGTATGAGCTCAAACAGTCAAAAAGATGTGGTAATGGCATTCTGAAAAATGCCTCCTCCGGCCGAGAGGACTTAAAGATATGCCTGTACGAGGTCGATCTTGGGAAAAATTGTCTTTACCGAGAGGTTCTGCGCAAAATCCTGTGCGTATGGGATCGGATACCTGTAGGGAACATTGACGTTTTTGGAAGCAACGTGGTCTCCACAACCTCTCCAATCACAAGATGACTTCGGGACCGTGTGCAAAAGTGAGACACATGGGCTAGGAGAAGGTCGAAAGATGCCAAGATTCATCGTGTTTGAATTCGTTGCTAGCCATACGAAGTTCCTCGGGATTGAGTCGACGGGGTTGGAAATGGACCGGTTAGCCTTTGTTGGTGAAGTGATGACGCACGGTTTCATAGACTGGGTTGGTGAACTGAAATGGTCCAGCGAGGGATGTAAACGCCTCCAAAATATCAGAAGATGGTGATCGCGGGTTCGCCATCCAAATGCCCATAGAGTTTGCTCGTTTACCAGTGCGGATTGCGTAAAGCTTAGTTGTGGCATCTACCAGCTTACGATTTTTGAGATCCACAGTCAGGTAAAAGTGTGAGAGAACATCCGCGCCGGTAACGGGAGTCTGAACGTCTGCCTGGACGAAACCCCATTCAAGACGCCTCCCAAGACGAAAATTGACAGTGACTGGCTGCTGGCTGAATGTTGCAATAGTTGTATTTGCTGCTCGCAGTATGAACCGAGAATGTTTGAGGGGATGATGTTGGGGGGGGAGGGACAACACTGATATAAGCCCCGGTGTCGATGAGGAATTGAAGGCCGCTGGGTCGGTCAAAGATGGAAAACAGGTGGTTACACGTGGAGAGTCAGCCGTAGTCACCACTGAACCGGTTATTCCGATCGTGAGTAACGCCCAGCCCAAATGACGATCCCCAAAGTCGGAACAAGATTGATCCACTGGTTCTGCGGTACTGGATTAACATACTGTAAGCATATAAAAATGTAAAAACCCCAACTTTACGGCCACAATGTCAAGCAACGGGGAGTATAGTTCAGCAAATGGTCAATGTCAAGTGTAAGATACCTTTGAGCAATGTGTAGCCAAATTCGCAAAGCATCCCGAAGTCAGAAGGCGAATATCCGTGAAATTCTACGATACTAGATCAGCAAATGAACAATGACACGAAACAGAAACGAACTTCAATTCTGCGATCACAAGAACTCAGAAAACGAGAACCGAACTGCGGCTTGCGAAAAAGGAGCACGTGCCTCACAGGTCCAGAATAAGGATATGACAGAGCAGCCTGCTGGAAGCGAACAAACAAATGTTGGTTCATCAAAACATGCAGTGCATAAGACAAGCCAATAGTGTAAATAAGTGGGTGATGTTAGGGAAAATGGAATTGCCGTGTTTTTTTTTGGGGGGGGGGGGTTCCATGACGGGACGTTACACCAGGTACCACCGTCAAGACAGTCCAAGTTCGAATCAAAAATTATACCAGTTCACTTGAGCGAAATACGAACAAATGTTCAAGTGATGTGATTGATGCACGTTGTATTTGTTCCAGGGTCAATAAGATCATCAGCATAATCTCAACAACACAAGTATGTGACAACTGCTAGGGAGGATTTCCACACATGTACTTTACACCGCCCACCAAGTCCTCCTATTAAAAGGTCAACTTCCAAGGAGTAAGTGTGGGTATTGATTCGCCTCAACCCACTTAGACCCCAAGGTCAGTGCATAGGTAGGTAGCCATGGGTTTCATCTATTGTTGTCCAGTCGCAGACACGCTTGCAGGTTTTCTTGAGTCGACGCTCCATGCATCGATATCTTAGGGTTTCATCTGAACGGGGTACGACAATATAGGTATAGGAAAAATGGGCTTCGCTGTGATCGGGAAGCGTAAACAGATTACGGAAAATAGAGAAAAACGGCTTCCCGAATAAGAGTAAAGTGAATGGTATAATGAAGACCGAGAATTCTCGGTGAAGAATCGTGACGGCTACAGGGTACTCGAACATCAGGGGGCTCAACGTGTGGTGTTATCACATTGGAAGTATGTTGGACTCACAGTCTAAATCCACTTGAACACGGCTTGGATAATAATGCGAACAGGAGATCCCGGAATATAGATTTTCCTACAAAAGGTCAACAGGTGCTTGTCCAAACGTTTCCGCTACTTCACAAACAATGTCGTGTCGTGTGCTAAAATGGGGTTTTGACAACTAACTCCATTGTAAATCGTGAACACTGCATGAAATCTAACACAAATATTCTTCAAAAACTGTGTGAAGGATTGGGACCTACAGGAGAATGCATGAAAAATAAATAAATAAATTCACCTTCAGTTGGTATCAGTAGGCTTGGTTTCAGCCTTGTCTGCGGCGTCGGCTTCGCCCTCGCCATTGTCACCTTCAAGCAAACACATCTTATGGGCATTCTGCAATAAGTCTCTGTTGTTCTTTCTTACCATCACCGTGTCCACGAGGCCATCGATCTCTGTACGGCAGCTCTCGATCACTCTAATCGGCCATTCGTCTTTATGCAAGTGGCTCTCTGCGAGGACGACGACATCGCCAAGCCTGAACGATCTCTCTTTGGAGATCCAATTTTGCCGAAGTTGCAGGGTCGGTACATACTCCCTCGTCCAAAGTTTCCAGAAGGACTGTGCCAGGTGGTTCACTTGTTTCCGTTCTATGGTGTACGGGTTTTGGTATGATTGCTCCTGCGTTTGACAGCAATTATAACAGGTCGTTGGGAGTGACAGCCGGTTCGTCTTCCGGTCCTGGGACGATCGGCACCAGGGGTCTGTTGTTCAGTATACGTTCCACTTCTGTTAGTAAAGTAGTGAACGTCTCGTCATCGAGGTTTTGTTGTGAGGTCAGGGCCGTGAATACCCTCCCAGTCGATCCTACCAGCCTTTCCCAAACGCCACCGCGATGAATAATATACGGTTGATTGAAGTGCCGTTCTATCATCTTTGCTACTGTCTTGTTTTGTATTTTGGCGTGGTCCAGGCAGTTCCACCCCTTCTCTAACTCCTCGTGAGCTCCGACAAAGGTCAAGCCATTGTCTGAGCATACATTTCTGAGAACTCCCCGCCTCGCGGCGAATCTTTGAAAGGCCATTAGAAATGAATCGGTGGTAATAATGTGCACTATTTCGAGATGGACTGCTCTGGGTTGTAAACATGTTGTCAGGCAGCCATACCTCTTTTGGGTGCTCCTTTGCTGTCGTACAAGTAACGGGCCAAAGCAGTTGATGCCAATTTCCACGAACGGGCACCATCCCGGCTGAACTCTTACGGCTGGGAGGGGGCCATCATTTGTTGACCCGCTACCGCCCTCCGGCGACAACAAGTGATGCAGATGCCTATGACTTGCTCGACCGTCGCTGGTTCCTTTGTCACCCAAAATCGTGGACATGTACTGTTCCATAAGTGGTTCAAACCTGCGCGCCTCTCTTCACCATGTACATGGTCTATCACACATCTCGTTATGTAGTGGTCACCAGGACCTATTATGGGGTGTTTGGTTCCGCACTCTAGATTTGAATTCATCAGTCGCCCTCCAACTCTCCGTAGTCCTTTGGCTCGCATAAGGTTTCGTCTTCGGATATTGCTGTACAGCAGCCCGCTCCCTTTGGTGATATCATCTATCCTGGCTAGCTCGCGGGTCCCAAACGGGAAGGCATCTAGTTGTAGTGGGCGTAGAAAGTCGAGTTCGGCTTGGTTCAGCTCGCCCGGTAGTGTCGCCCCCACATTTAACTTGTTCTGTGGTCGTGTTCCTTGCAAAACCACTAGGAGTACCTTGAATCGCGTCCACCAGACCACGGCTCTTAACGTTCTTATCCAGTTGGGCAAGCGGCACAGTTTTTCTATTAGGCTTACGGTTACCGTGGAGCTTGTTGCCAGGCTTAGGTATCAGTAGGCTTGGCCACATCTCTTTAGATGCCGTTGGGGAGTCCGGTCCCATTGTCCACATCCGCAGCCTTTCCAGTGTATAAGGTCCCTTGGGCAGACGTCGGCCGGGTTACTGGCGGATTGTACATAATGTCATTGATGGGTCTTTGTTGACCCATGAATCATAGTGAGTCTGTTGGCCACGAAAGTGGTAAAGCGAGTGGCAGTGTTGTTTATGTGATATGGAACCGTGGCTGAGTCCATCAAAGAGTTTGCTTCTCAGTTTATCCGATCAGAGCATCTTCTAGTCAGCGTCGCGGCTTTCACGGCCAGCACTGCTGCGGTCAGTTCCAGCCCCGGAATGTACACCCTGTTCAATGGAGTCACCCTCGTCTTTGCGAAAACTATCTGACTGTGCCGCCCACCATTTTCCTCTACCCAGCAGCCGTAAGCCACTACCTCGTAGCCTATTTCTGATGCATCTGAAAAAAGGTACAGTGGGGCATTGTTTGTACACTTGATTTCTGTCAAGCATCTTTGTGTTTTGATCTCACCAAGTTGATCTGGACTGTGCACCAGTTGTAACGAACGTTTGAGCAATGCGTAGCCAAATTCGCAACGGATCCCGAAATCAAAAGACGATTATCCGTGATATTCTACGATACTAGATTATTACATGAACAATGACATAAAAAATATACAAATCTCAATAATACGATCACAAGGACTCAACAACGAGAGACCGAATAGCAGCGTGTGAGCAAACAGCACGTGCGTCACGCAGGTCCTGAACAAGGATGTGTCAAAGTAGCGCTCTGGGCGCGAACAAACAACAATTGGACCAGAAAAACAACCAGTTCGTAAAGACAAGTCAATAGTGTAGGCAAATGAGTGATGTTAGGAAAAACACTGAATCGCGAGGGAAAAAGGGGGATTTTCCACGACTGGCTGTTACACCGCCCACCAAAATCCTCCTGGATCCTTAGCAGAGTCAAAGGTTCGGTATAAAGGTACTGATTCTTCCTACCTGCCTAGGCCCTGCTGTCAGTGCGCGCGTCTAATGCTCGTCGTCAACGTTCTACTACTGGTCACACCTAACCCATTGGCTACATAGACGTGATGCTAGTCTACATCTTCCACGGGACCAAATGACCGATGGTGGGCATGAAGGGTCACATAAATGTTGTCCTCGTAAAGGGCCGTCCTGTCCTGGATGTATGTGCTTGAGTGTGCGTGTGAGTGTGTGTGTGTGCCGGGGTGTACAATGAAATCACAGGTATGACTACACATTGAAGGAGGACTTTCTGCAATGTCAACAAAAGACCGTGTGGCAAGAAAACGAGTCAAATGTAGCATGTGTGTGACCTAAGCTCCGCTACTTCCACATATGCAAGGGGCATTCGGTAACGTCAACGAAGGCCAAAACGACGAACACTGTCACATGTTTGGTGGGTTTACGGGATGTAGAGTGCATCTTGCATGTGTGTATGTATCGGGATATACAATAAGATTGCATTCATCAACACATATCTGAAAGAACCTTCTGTATTGTCAAAAAAGACCGCGAGCACTGTAACGTGTTTGCCAGAGACCGTGTGGTATATATGGTGTTTCTTTATCCGCCTCGATTACCGGTGTGAAAAGGTTTACTAGGCCTCAGTGTTATCAGCTCCTCCGTCTTCGCTCTCGAGTAGGTTAATACTGCGTATGTCACGGATGAGCACTCCGTTAGCCGTCTTCACCTTCACCGTTCTTATCATTCCGTCAGTGCTTTTGATGGTTTCCGTAACTACTCCCAAAGACCAAGTGCTGAAATGTGTGCGTTCGTCGGCTACCATAACCACGTCCCCAACTTTGAATGGTCTTGTTTTGGCCAGCCACTTCTGTCGAGTCTGCAAAGCCGGCAGGTGCTCCCGCAGCCATCGCCTCCAGAAGACCTTGGCCAGATAGTTCGCTTACTTCCACCCGTGGAGGTAGCTCCCACGAAGGTTTAACGGCCTTCGGAAACCCTCGTTCGACCTTAACGTCAATAAGTCGTTCGGGGTGAGCGCCAGGTGGGTGGGGTCGCCGTTCAATACTGGAACCAGGGGGCGGTTGTTCAGGATTCGCTCCACCTCAGTCATGACGGTGTTCAGCGTCTCGTCGTCGGGCGGCTGCTGCTCCATGATTGACAGCAATATCCGTCTGGCGGACCGTATCATGCGTTCTCATACGCCGCCGCGGTGGCTGGCCTGCAGGGGGTTGAGATACCAGCGTATGCCGTAGGCCACGGTTCGATTCTGCAGTTCGTCCCTGTTTATGTTCTTGTGCCAAGGCTGCAATTCCCAGTGAGCGCCCACAGAGTTCGATCCATTATCTGAGTATATATCGGCAGGTACGCCTCTCCGGTTGATAAATCTTTGCAAGGCCCGTAGGAAAGAATCGGTCGTCATCGAATGTGCGACTTTTAGGTGTACCGCACGTGACTTCAGCACGTCACGATACATCCGTACCGCTTTTCTAATCTTTTCCCGCACTTGATCCACAAGGGCCCGAAATAGTCCAACCCGACGTCCCTGAACGGCCACCAGCCCGTAGTCACCCTGCATTCTGGTAGTGGGGCCATGAGTTGTTTGCCTGCTGTGGCATTGCGTCTCCTACATTGCGCACACCGTCGGATTACGCGTTTTACAGTCTCTCGTCCTCTCAACAACCAAAGACGCTTTCGGATGACGCTTGTCACGTGACTTTCCCCGGCATGTCCCTCCACGGCGTGGACGTGTTGGATCATTAGCTCTACTACAGGTTGTCTCGCAGGCAGCAGTATAGGATACTTTGTGTCGAAGTTCAGGTGTGCGTTGGTCAGCCTACCATCCACCCGCAGCAGTCCGTCGATGAGTTTGGGGTTTAAACGCTTCAGCTCGCCTCTTGGAGATAGCATGTCTTTATTGGTCGGCCCCACTTCTTCCGCCCTCTTGAGTTCTCGGGCGAAAGCCTCGCGTTGTATCATTCTGAAAATATCGTACTCTGCCGCTTGTAGCTCATCGGGACCTATCGGGCCGACCCGTATCCGACCTGAGGGCCGTAGCCCTTTCATGACTAGTAAATTTCTCTTGAACCTGGTTAACCAAACTAGCGAACGAAGCGTCTTCATCCAGGAAGAAAACCTGACCAGTCGCGATAGAATGGATGACGCTTCGACGACGTTGTCCGCTATCACTACTCCTCTGATCTCTAGTTCCACTTCCGTAGGGGGTTTTAATTCGAACACGGGCCAGTCCTGTTTGGGCAATTGCAGGAAGTTTGGCCCTCTCGTCCACGTGTCCAGTTGCCTGAAGTTGTTCGCACCTCGAGAGCACAGGTCGGCCGGATTATCGCCAGACCTGACATGACTCCACTGGTGCGTGGCTGATTCATCGTGGATAATCGTGAGCCGGTTAGCAACGAAAGTACTAAACCGGCTCCGGACGTTGTTGATATAGTAAAGTACTATCGTTGAATCCGTCCAGAAGCTCACCGACCAAATGTAGAGATCGAAACATCTCTTCACAGCTTGCACCACCCTGACTGCCAACACGGCTGCGTTGAGTTCAAGGCGTGGGATTGAGACCGACTTCAGTGGAGCAACGCGGGCTTTGGCGAACAGGATCCTCGTGGTATATTGTCCATCTCCTGCGCACCATCGTCCGTACACCACAGCTCCATAACCGACTTCGGATGCATCGGAAAAGGCATGTAGTTCTCCAGTCCGTGTCGTATGGCCAGGAGTCAAACATCGTGGGATTCTTATGTCCCCTAATTTCTTCAAGGTGTTCAAAAATTCTTCCCAGTCCAACCGGCCCCCTCGGTCCAGTGACTGGTCCCAATCAACGTTCTTACGGCACAGCCGCTGCAGCAAGATCTTTCCGGGTAGCAGCCATGGTGAGACGAAACCGAGCGGGTCGAACAAACTTGAGACGGCAGATAGTATGCCACGACGGGTTATTGGCAGCTCGGGAACGTTTAGTTCGAAAACAAAATCGTCCGTTTCCGTGTCCCATTGTATCCCTAAGGTGCGCTCGATAGGAAGTGGAGAGCCGTCCAAATATCTTACCCTTTCGGCCTTTTCGTGATACGGGATGACCTTCAGCACTTCTGAAGCGTTCGACATCCATTTAGTTAGATGGAAGCCACCCTCTTCCAGCAATCTTGTCAGACCCCTGAACTGCTCTAGAGCTGATTCCACATCATCGAATGACCCAAGGTAGTCGTCGACGTAGAAGTTCCTGCTGACGCTTTCTACCACCGTCCGATGTACTAGATCGCCATGTTTGTTCGCTGATTCTCGGAGGGCGTAGTTGGCACAAAATGGTGACGATATGGCCCGAAGGGGTGGACGGTCATCCTATAATTCACCACTGCGTTGTCCCGGTCGCTCGCTTCCCACCACAGGAAACGCAAAGCATCTCGTTCTCCTACCGGAATCTTCACCTGATGGAACATTTCCCTAATGTCGGCAGACAAAGCCACTTTACCCACTCTGAAACGGCACAAAACATCGATCAGTGGTGTGGTCCAGTCAGGCCCCTGTAGTAGGCGATCGTTTAACGACTTGCCCCGGAACTTGGCCGCACAGTCGAAAACCACCCGCAGTTTATTGGGTTTCTTGGGGTTGATAACCGGATGGTGAGGCAGATACCAGATGCCCCTTTTGCTGTCGGTGTTAACAGGCACCTTTTCAACGTAACCGAGGGCCTCGTTTCGCTTCATCAAATCCGCGTATCGTTCCCAATGATTCTGGTCTCGAATGAAGCGTTCTTTTAGTCGTAGTAATCGTTGGAGAACATGATTTCTGCTATCAGTCCACGGGTCGACCGATGTGCGCCATGGGAGGGGAACCTGGAACTGCTTTTTGAGGCCTCTAGTGCCTTGCCGCACCGTTTGTAGAGCGAAGTGATCCTCTTGAGACAACGTCGGTCTTTCGTCTCCAATGTCATGAAACTCTTTTTCATACAGCCGCTGCAGATGATACTCTATGCGGTCCGTTTCGGTGGATAAGTAATTCACGGAACCGCGTACCCCTACTGGACCGTATAACATCCATCCCAGAGCCGTGCGTACGGCATAAGGTGCCTGGCGGTCGCCCACTCTCTGGTCAAGCACCAAATGCGCCTCTGGCACGTCGCAGCCGATGAGGAGATCCACTTCATCATCTTCCCAGTCTACAACGGTTACATCCTGCAGGTGGGGCCACCGAGTCAAGATTGCGTTCACCGACCTTGGTGCACGCATGGGGAGATCCGCTAACGTGAATGCCTCCGTTGGTTCAATTTCCTCGTTAGTGTCTAGAAAGATGAGTTGCAGCCTTAATCTACCGGCAGTCATTACCTGTGTTCCGCCCACCATGCTCACTGCTATTGACGTCGCACCTTTAGCTAGTTGGTGTTTGTCGGCAAACCGCTCTTTCACTAAAGTGGTGTCGGATCCACTATCAACGAAAGCCAACGCCTTGACTATCCCAGTCGGAGTCACTACTCCCACGGCCACTACGCCTAAACGTACCGGTTTACTGGCAGATTGTGAAGTTGAACAAATCACGCTGGGCTTGGCAATCGCCTCGGATATGGTTACTCTCGCCTGATGCAGCAGCCGATGGTGTCTGCCCGTGCAGCCCTCGTAACCACATCGATTCCTTGTCCTACAGGCTGCTGCCCGGTGCGTGGTGTCGAGACAGATAAAACATGCCCCTGCCATCCTCGCCATTCCCCACCGTTCGTCTATTCTGGCGTTGCCGAACTTGGGGCATTCTGGTAGGCCATGGCTAGAACCACAGGATCTGCAATTTGGTTTCGCCGTGGCATCTCGTGAAATGACGTGTGTATTGGTCCAAGGCTGGTACTTTGGATGTTCCCGTACAGGGGTTTGGCCTTGGCTAGTACTGGGCTTGTTTGCTCGGTTGCCGTCCCGGATGAGTCGGCCGAATCTGCTGTCAGCTATCTTCGTTTGCCTGTCCAAGTATTCGGCCAGGTCTTCGAAGTTGGCTTCTCTGTCGCTTCGGCTTATCCGTTCTGCTTCTTCCGCCCACCGACCCTGTAGTTCGGGAGAGAGGTGACGGACTATGCCTTCCAAAGTGTGCATGGCGTCTAGGTCAGCCCTGTAACCTAAATGGTCGAGGGCTATTGAGCAGTTCTGCATCTTAATCACCAGGTCGGCCATGGTGTGGACGTCGCCCTTGGTTCTCTTTGCCTCTACCATCACGCCCTCTATTAGGTTACGGGCTACTTTGAAAGGTTGGCCAAACAAGTCTCTTAGAATCTTCCTTGCCCTTGTGTAGCCTTGTTCTGGGTCAAGCATGATGCACCCGTCGATAGCTTCTCTTGCTTGGCCTCGGCAGTAGTGAGTAAGGTAAAGCAGCCTTTGCCCGAGGTCGGTTACCTTATTTTCAACGAACGTCTCGAACTGCTTGACAAACTTGCAGTATTGCTCAGCTCGCCCGTTGAAAACCGTTAACTCCACTCTGGGCAGATCGATCGATGGTGGTTTGTAGTCGGCGACCGGCGTGGAGTTCCCCACCTTATTGCACCCTAATCTATCGGAAGTGTCGAAGTCACTGGTCTCATGCTCTCGCTGTTTCTGTGTACACTTCTCTGCTTCCTGCGCCTGTAGTCTAGCCGATAGTAACTGTTGTTCTAGTTCTAGTATTCTCAGCTTATATAAGTCGACATCCTTACGATCAATATTGCTCTTATTAACGCATGAACTAGCACTGACAGGACTAGGTGATCTAGCAATAACTAAAGAATCATATGTGCCCAAAACCTCCACAGAGACTTGCCGTATTACTTCCTGTCCGGATTCGATTGCTTTTGATCCTTTTCTTGGCATTTTGCGTGTTTTCCCTCGTTCCAAATCGATCTATTGAGTATTGTAAAGAACGTTTGAGCAATGCGTAGCCAAATTCGCAACGGATCCCGAAATCAAAAGACGATTATCCGTGATATTCTACGATACTAGATTATTACATGAACAATGACATAAAAAATATACAAATCTCAATAATACGATCACAAGGACTCAACAACGAGAGACCGAATAGCAGCGTGTGAGCAAACAGCACGTGCGTCACGCAGGTCCTGAACAAGGATGTGTCAAAGTAGCGCTCTGGGCGCGAACAAACAACAATTGGACCAGAAAAACAACCAGTTCGTAAAGACAAGTCAATAGTGTAGGCAAATGAGTGATGTTAGGAAAAACACTGAATCGCGAGGGAAAAAGGGGGATTTTCCACGACCGGCTTTTACACCAGTCTCGCCATTGCCTATCGTCGTCATCCTATAGAGGTTAGTCCCAACCCGTCCCCCTCTGGCACGGCGATTGCACTTTCCCTGTAACAACCATGGCGAAACAAAACTTAGGGGATCGTAGAGGCTCCAGACACCACCAAGATTTTTATTTTGGACCACGTTTCTCTTCCGTATTGCCCTATTGTGAGGTACCTTATCTTCTGACCCTCCGGTCATATTCAGCTAACAAGAAAATCACAAGAACCGGAGCCAGCTGCAGTCAGATGGACCGAGGCCTGAGGATACCTGCTGTTTTCAAGGAGTTATTCTTCGAGTGTCCATTTCTGAAAAAGACCTGGGAGCGATAGTATCATCCACGCCGAAAACCCGAAATCATACTGACAGGATGTGCGCCACTGCGTGGAGCATCTTTAGCACTCCAGATACTAGGTACTAACCAGATCTCGAGGATGACCCATAGAACGGACAAAGAGCCGAAAGTTCCAACAGGTGCCAAAAGAAGGTAAAACTCGGTGGGATAGGTGAAGGACGGATTGTTTTGAAACGACGTCGTTCATATTTACGTTTGGGGTGACACCGGACGCAATAATACTTAAGGGGGTTAAAGGTCCAACCGTCCGCAAGCAGAGCAGTCAGAAATTAGTTTTTCAACCAGCGAAAACCGGTCCTACCCACAGCTAGCAGACAAGTAAGGCACAGCCCTGTGGCATTGAACAACGAACAAAATGCCTAGGGCTAAGTGCTAATTGGTCATGTTTGTCTACGGTCATTCTTGGTCGCGAATTTGCGCATTCAAACTCAGTTATCTCTAAGTCACTACACATCTGTGATGCCATCCGTCGGACTTTTTGGAAGATACTTTATGGTGCTTTGAAACTTTTGTTTACCCCGCATTTCCGCCCTTTACTAGAGTACGGTGGAGCGGCAGCATTTCCTCACACGGCTTCTGAGCTTGCTAAGCTGGGACGGATGCAGCTAGCTGCCACTCGTCTCGTTGCTGGACTACGAGGGCTTAGTTACGACAGGCAGCAGGAGTTGACTGGTCTGTTTCCGCAGGCATATCAGAGAGGGTGGGGCCACCGGATGTGCATCCGGCGAATACCCCGAGGAGTAGTGGGCTCCCAGTTGCGGGCGGAACTCCCTCTTCGTGGCCGCTCGCGAACAAGGGGGACCCTGGATGACTCTCATAAAGATGCAGTCTATCAGGCTGCCGTCGGTCCACCAATTTCCTAGAAGGGCAACCTAACTGTGGAACTCGCTGACAGCTAACGCGGGGGAAGAGGATATCTACATACTCTTCGAAAGGAAACTTGATGCACCTCTGACTGAGCGCCGGCGTGGATCACTCTCATAAGGCTACACGCAAGAGCGGATAGTGACGAGGCTCGTGCGGGGGTGTTCCGCTGCCCTCAATTCCGAAAGAATGAAAATCGAAACTTGAGGCTTTTGGGCTTTGGCCTGGTACCTGTGACTTAGCAGGCGCTCAGAAAACCCTTCCAGTGTTTATATATGGATAGGTGGGCACCTACTTCCGTCTCGAACACGCGGCTTTGGGAGCCACGGAAAAGAGCCGACAACGCATTTATCTGGGCACACTACTGGCTTTAGCCACAAAATGTCCAGTGCAAATGGAATTGAATTGAATTGAATGGAACAACATACTCCAGAAGGACCACAGCGCTACCCGTCATCCATATCAACTAGATGGATGACGGGTAACACTGTGGTCCTTCTGGAGTATGTTTTAATAGACTTTTTCGCTCATTGCATACAGTCTCAGTGAATGCTCACGATGCATAATATCTCTCGCAGTTGATGTGCGATGAGGTTTTCCGTTTCCCTCTCATTTTTAGCAGGGGTTCGACGAAATACACTCGGCAGTGGTGGGTGCATAACTGGTGTGTACACCATCAAAGGAATTCTGGAGGCTCGATTGGCCGTGGCCATTACTATACTACGATAATTCGATCCCTCCTCCCACCTTACTGACAACACCAACCTTTTCATGTATTGATTGTCTGTGGGCCGTGTTTAACCTCTCTAGGACAGATACCCTATTGCTTGGTGTTGTCTACCGTCCTCCCGCATGCAATTCAACTGACAGCATAGGTCTCATAGACTTATTAGGCTCCCTGAAAAGCTATACAGACTTCACCCATCTGTTAGTCACTGGTGACTTCAACTCTCCCAGTACAAACTGGCAAAGAGCTGATGCCCCGGATATCACTTTCGGTAAACCCCTCCTTGATCTCGTACTGAAAAACTCATGGGTGCAGAACGTAAGAGATCCGACTAGATATCGCACAGGCCACGCCCCGTCCCTACTAGACCTGGTCATCACCAATGATCGGTTCCTAATAGATGTGGTGCATTACTTGCCGCCCCTCGGCAAAAGTGATCACATTCTCATTGGATTCGATTATATCGTGAAATGGCCTCCTCTTCCGTCAGAAACTAAAATTTTGAGATCCTTCAAAAGGACCAACTTTGACCAAGTCTGTGCATTTTTTCGCTCCCAGCTAAATTTAACTAACCCAGGTAACTCTGCGGATGAAATGGCAGAGAATCTCAGAGAGTTAATCTCCTTAGCTGATAGGCTTTTTGTCCCCAGAATTCATCGCCCACAGTCCGCTAAGCGACCCCTCCCTCGCCCTATTAGGCGCATTCTAGAAGAACGCGCACGCCTCTTTGCTAGATATAAAGCCACAGGCCTTGCCCGTGATGCAGAAGACTTCAGGATCATAAGGAACATATGCAAAGACAAGATTAGGTCCTATCAGAATGCAGTCCAGCGATCTGTACTTGATCGAGCACGGACCAATAAGGCATTTTTCTTTCAGTACATGCGCCGTCTAAGGGGCACAGCTCCGACGCCATTAGCTCTCAAAGATAGTGCCGGATCTCCAATCACTTCCCCTAGCCAAGTAGCCGAGGCATTCAGCTCCTACTTCCGTACAATTTTTAGCTCCTTTCCCATATCATCCCACCCTACTATGCACCCGTTATCTCTGACCACTACCCTTAACCGCGTAACTATTCCCATTGGTGCAGTCGCTCAAGGTTTCCGACGGCTCAACCAATATTGCTCTATGGGTCCTGACCTAATCCACCCCCGTATTCTCAAGGAAGCCGCGGATACATTAGCTGCTCCTTATGCCTCGCTTTTTCAGCGATGTGTTGACGATGGAGTTTTCCCCCGTAACTGGAAAAAAGCAGTGATCGCACCCATCTATAAGAAGGGTAGTAGACACCTTGCTTCTAGTTACAGACCCATGAGCCTCACTAGCATCCCTAGCAAAATTTTTGAGGGAATTCTTAAGAGTGAGATTCTTTCCCATCTTCATAGAAATAAGATCCTCTCCCCGTCCCAACATGGGTTTCTTCCTGGCAGGTCATGCACCACCAATATGCTTACTGTCATGGATAGTCTAACGAAAGCCTATGATGATGGCCAGCTCTCACACGCTGTATTCATCGATTTTGCTAAGGCCTCCGATAAGGTCCCACATGCCCCTCTTCTTTATAAGCTGCAGACATACGGGATCACAGGCTCCATGTTGGCCATCCTACGTAGCTTCCTTACCGACCGCGCCTTTGTGGTTAAAGTCGGGAATGTTTTGTCTCAACCCTCCCCAGTAACAACTGGGGTCCCCCAAGGGTCGGTCTTAGGTCCTCTTCTTTTCCTGATCTATATAAACGATCTACCGACAGCCCTTCCTGCGAACATTGCCATGTACGCAGATGATGTAACCCTCTGGAGTTCAAGCGTTGAAGACCTGCAAATTGCAGTTTATGAAACAAAACGCTGGTCCGAGGATTGGAACCTCCCAGTTAATGATGACAAATGCGTGAGCATGTCTTTCGGCAGAGAGACTGGTCACACGTTTTCCATTAATGGAGAAGCCACTCTGCCTAGGGTTGACCGACACAAGGTGCTCGGTTTCTGGTTAGATTGTAACTTATCCTTCTCTCATCATCACGAACTTGCGAGCAAGTCTGCCTTTCGAGTTCTAAACATGATTCGAAGGTCCTTCCCGCGCATATTTAAGGATGATTTCCCCATAATTTTCGGCACTTATATCCGACCCCTGCTGGAGTACGGTAGTCAGATAGTGCACTCTGGTCTTGTCCGAGACCGTGAGATCCTAGAAAGGGTTCAGCGGGCCTCCACCAAGGCAGTAAGTGGTCTATCCCATCTACCTTATCCCGTCCGCCTCTCACTCCTCAACCTCTATCCCCTTGACGTAAGACGCGTAAGAGGTGATCTGTTTTTGATGTTTCACCTTTTTGAAACAGGTCAAAGCGATTACTTCTTCTCCGTCTGTCCAGCCTCCTCTCTCCGTGGCCACAGCAGAAAAGTTTTCAAACCGAGGCCACGCACTTCACTAAGGATTAACTTTTTTAGCTATAGGGTTATTACCATGTGGAATGCACTACCGGAAGATATTGTTCTCTCGCAGGACAAAACTATCTTCAAGAAAAAGCTAGACCTCTACCTGGGTCTCTCCCAATAATTCCCTTTGTCAAAAAAAATAGTTGTCTTTTATCGCATATATGTTCATGAATGCCGCACCCCCACTCAGCTTAAGGCACTGTCCACAGTGTGACACTGAATGAGGTTATATGTATCTTGTTTTCGCTGCCACCCCCGCCCCCCCCCCCCCCGCTTCTTTTTACTCTCGTTTCAGCTCGGTGAATCCGACAGAAGATCAAAGATTTCCTAAAGAACAGGGACAATTGGGCTCAAAGCCTCGAACCCGTGTAGTACTTCAAGACTTCAAGACTACCTGTCCTGTGCAAAGTGAACTGAACCGAACTGAACTGAAAACATTGACCTTGCATGGTCACAAGGTGGACGTCCCGGTGTGCACGCGCTTCATAGAGAGAGGGTGTTGTGAGCAGGTTGAGGGCGGCCCTTTTGCTGTTCAATTAATGTAAGTGCAGAACCCTATGATGCACTTACTAAGCTTCGGCTCATGAATTTCTCCGTTTCTTAATTTGCACATTTCCTACCCCCACGAGAGACACTGGTCTCGCATACTACGATAGAAACTAACCTCATTGATGGAGGCGCTACAATAATGAGTGACATCATAAGAAACTGGCCGAGCATTGGTTTTATATATTGCAAACCTTTCGGTTAGTTCGGTGCTTAAAGTAGAAAAATACTGTTTCGGACACAGGTTAACTACATCGGTCAGTAACAACCCCAAAGCTTCTTCAGAAGCACATCTTGAAGTAACACGCAGGTACGAGGCTAGAACCTAAATGGTCCTGGATCTTGTGATTATCTTGTTATCTGAATGCCACCGGTGAGCTGAAAGATAGTTTACCGCATAATAGGACAATATGGAGAAGAGAGGGTTCCGAATCCAATTCTTGACATTATCTTGCGTCTGGTATTGCCGGTGAGCTGGGAGATAGGCCACTGGTCAGTGGAAGAAGGCATTTCGTTTAGCCTAAGCATCGCAGACGGTTGTCTTGGAGAATCCATCGGCCATCAGACAGCGAGATTTTTAGACCGCACGCAACCTTGCCTTGACTTATGCCATATACCAAAAGCATATGCAAGAAAGCGTAGCAACTTCGGGAGTAGAATATGGATGTCTAGTACTAAACAAATAGAACAGAGCGGACACCCTCATGGCATTCTTCAACAACATATCGACAGTCATAATCTCCACTCAGTCTTCAATCATCCCCTGTAAGCCTCATCACAGAATCTGTTTCATTGAACTCTGTACAGACAACGAGACAGTGTGATTATGGGAACGCCACTAGGGCCACTTCTTGCCGGAGTCTTCCTCTCAAAGTAAGAAAGAACCAAGCTGAAATCTGCAATCAACAGCTTTGAACATTGCTATCGTCACGTGGATGACGTATTTTACGTGACTGACGTTAATTGGTACCTAGATTTCGAAGAAGCACTGCTTAACGGGGCACGAAGCAATAGGTTTTACAACTGGAAGCGAACTGGGAAATTACCTATCGTTTCTCGATTTGACTGTAACGAGAATAGAGGATGGTCGGATCCAAAACAAGCATGGAGTGTCCAGT
Organism: Fasciola hepatica; assembly: GCA_948099385.1. Lineage (NCBI taxonomy): Eukaryota > Metazoa > Platyhelminthes > Trematoda > Plagiorchiida > Fasciolidae > Fasciola > Fasciola hepatica. The sequence goes on from CANUEZ040000182.1 coordinate 14,677,306, forward strand.
TTCCCAATTTCAATGATTTCGTTATTATGCAACGTAAGCAAGACTTAGTAAAATGTCCGGCCTTCAGAGCGAGGAAATTTTTCTCTGTGGAGTTCTTGGAGGACGAAGTGATACTAACAAGAAACACCTCACGTGAGGACAGTTACCCGGATCGGTTTATAGAAAGAGTACCGAAAATCCCCGTGGAAACCTTACCGAAAGAAGGACCTTTTCATTAGCTTGCCACATAAAGGTGATATTGTTAGTGAAATGTTAAACCGACGACTGGCGGCAGAAGTTCAAAGTACGTTCAATGCTGTTACACTACGTCGTGTATCGAGGTACTCATCTGCTCCAGATTGGAAACAAAGATAGACTGCCGATGGTAACCCCATCAATGGTTGTATGCTCTTTCAGATGTTTGTGACGCACCTTCCGTAGGTCGGACACCGTGACAGCTAGTAACTTGGATTAAAGAGCATCATCCACGCTGGTTGAGTCAAGGACAAACAAGACCGGTAAACAGCGCAATCTTGTCGCATTTGGCTGACACTGGACATCAGATGAATCCGGACGCTGCCTTCAAATCTGTTTGTCGTCTCCCCAAGCAACTGAAAAGGTTGCACACTAACGTCAGCCGAGGCAATTTGCGCCCAAGAGTCCAATCTCCTGATCCTCTAGGTTTGGGGTCGATTTGAGCTGGTAACTCAGTCGGTAAAATCAGTAGAAAATTAATTGGTCCAAATAAATGAGCCTCCACTCAGCCACCCCGCTGCCTTGTGCAGAGAGGTTCTTGTTAGAACTAAAGGTTTTGGTTGAGACCCTAGTCGCTCTCTTGCTTTTTAGCTGGTCACCCTAGCACTACCCGTCCAAAATCTTCAATGAACTGCACAAATACAAAGAACTCCATACTGTATCGGTTGTGGCGCAACATAATCGAGACCACGCTGCCTATTGCGTCGGGCAAGGGGGGGGGGGGGGTAATGATAAGTAAGTTACTACTCGGAGTTCCCTCTCTTTCACTCAACCTTTGTCTTCTGTCCCCAACCACCTCTCTTTGCCCCCTGTATCCACCCCTAATGTTTCCACTGATAACACGCCCGATGCTCACAACGGTTCACTGTCAGATAATGTCGTCAATAATCTATATTGTAACTCATCTTCACAATCTTCATCAGCCTCTAAACTTCGGCCCCTTTAACGTGCGTGTACTCTACACGCCGGTAAGCAGACGTGCCTAGTCCTCACTATAGACTGGCCGTTGATTTCTGCTGCGTAAGTGGAACGCGTATCCGGGATTTGAGCAGTGTGATTCAACTAATTGCTCCTGGTATCTCACCGAGGTATTTCCTGCGCACTTCAGGAGACGAAGTAGCTCGAGCTGGGGGTCGACGTGGTGTAGGAATAGTCTTGTTTCGCAAGGCTGAGGCTGCCCTTTTAGACTGGATCCCAGTTGATGGTCGTTTATGTGCTATGAGACTCCAGGTTTCGGTCGGCGTTCAAAATGATAGTTGTGTTAAACGCAGCTTGTTTGTGATCTCGGCTTACGCCCCCATAGTATATATATATATATATATATATATATATATATATATATATATATATATATATATATATATATATATATATATATATATATATATATATGTTCACTAAAATCTAATTTGAAGCGTCTGGAGTGTGAATGGATACTCTTCATTGAAGAGCCCACAAATGAATCACAACTGTGATTTCTTATAGTTATTCGTGTCTGGGTCACTGCTAACCCAACGAACAACGAGGCTGCATGTGCAAGCGCTCATATTGATAGTAAGTAGTATGTAAACGTGTGGACAAAATTTCCCCGGAAGCACACTACCGGTTTCGCGGTTGTTGCCGCTCATCAGGTATGCGTACCCGGTACTCCTCTGCCCACTCGTCCTCATACTTGTACACTCCGATGTTATATGTTCACTAGGATCTAATTTGAAGCGTCTGGAGTGTGAATGGATACTCTTCATTGAAGAGCCCACAAATGAATCACAAATGTGATTTCTTATAGTTATTCGTGTCTGGGTTATTGCTAACCCAACGAACAACGAGGCTGCATTTGCGAGCGCTCATAATGATGGTAAGTAGTATGTAGGCGTGAACGAAATTTCTCCGGAAGCACACGACCGGTTTCGCGGTTGTTGCCGCGTACCCGGTACTCTGCCCTCTCATCTCACTTGTACACCAAATATATCTTCACTAGGATCTAATTTGAATCGTCTGGAGTGTGAGTGGATACTCTTCATTGAAGAGTCCACAGATGAATCATATATATATATATATATATATATATATATATATATATATTCCACATCCACCTAATTTCAGACGGTTTGCCAAACAAAACATGGTAAAATCGGGGAGGAAATGGTGGATAGTCCGAGTCCGCGATTTGCTTGTGGGCGCAATACTACCAGGTTGCCCAAGCCAAAGTAGATGGTCTCCTCGGGGGTCCACAATCGGAGCCTTAAGCTATCCAAAGCTTGACCCACGAGGCAGCGGGAAGAAACGTGGGGTCTGTAACCGACTGCGATCCGATGACTAAATGCTCAGTTCACACGCCCTTCAGATGAAGCCAAATATCCTGGGTGCCTATTGCACCTCTCCGCCACAGATGCTGATGAGCATTCCGTTGTATGCCCCATACGCCACCCATGGTTGGTTTGGAATCAGGGTTTAACCATCTCCCCTATAAAGACTCTTAGTCAGCCAACACGGTGGAGAGCGCCAGTAATTCGCTTTCGTCCTCTCACTTTAGTGGGAACACATCCGCCACGAGAAGGCAGTGAGTAGGACTTCCTCAGCAGAGGCTGCTAGGGGCGCAGTCACTTGGGAGCATTTTGAGAGGCGTTCAGGATGGGTAGCCGATAGACTACAGCTCTGACATGCAGAAAGATGAGTTCTATGATAAAATCCCCACTATCGTTTGCAGAAAATGTTTGTGACATTGTAGTGCTGTCAGGTAATTTAAATACACATGCTGGCGAACTTAGTGCGTCAGGAGCTTGTTTAAGTGGGCGTTGTGCCTTACCCACTCAGCGCACAAATAACGGGGATGGATTTCTGCAGTTTTGTGCAGACAATCGATGGTTTCTGTCCAGTGCAAATTTCCGACACAGCTCACGTCGCACAGTGACATGGCGCTCTAACTCTGCAGGTATTCTGAGTTAGATCGATCAAATCACAGTGAGCTACCGGTGGCGCAGTTCTGTTCGGAACTGTAGATCCCACTGGTTCACGTACTTAGAGTCGGACCATGCTTTAGTACTAATGCAATTATCTCTCCAGCTCCATAGTCATCGACGGAAACTGCCAACGCGGTTAGCCAAACAGCGTTTGTGTGATCCAGAAGTTCGCACCAGTGATGATCAGAAATTAGCACATAAACTAGGACCTACGGTGAACAATAAAGTAGATGAGCATAGGACCCATATCCAGCAGGGAGTGCGCGTGGCAGCAGGTTTCGTCTGTGGTCGTGTATTCGATGTCCATCAAAGACACTGGATTTCTTAAGAGTCGTTGAGTCTAACGGAGCAAAACGTCAGCTCTCGAACTGTAAGGAGATGGATAAGATGGGAAGAAATCTGCAAGAGCAAGTTACGAGGAGTCTCAAGAATACTCGCGAAAATTGGTGGGTCAAGGTAGCCAAAAAAAGGAAATAGCAACTGCTCCAGGTGACAGTCAAACACTGTTCAAACATTAACGACACCGGTGGACGGCGCACCCAGGTCAGTGAAACGATTTGCAGTAGAAATGAAGAATCCATCCATAGCAAACAACAAAGGCTTGACCGTTGGGCCGAATACTTCAAGGAACAGTTTTGCTGGCAGCACGCTAGTATAGTTACTCCTGTGTCAACAACTGCAACGCCTTGGGTGGTATCACTTGAGCCCCCATCGGAAGTGGAAGTGGAGTCATATATTCGATTACTAAAGCGAGGGAAAGCGGCAGGTCCCGACGAACTTCCCCCAGTTCTTTTCAAACTGGGTGGTGATGCTTTGATGAAATCACTTACCGTCTTGCTCCGTGACATTTAGAACGAGGAGCGTATTGCGTTAATATGGTGCGAGTCGTTGATTGTTCCCATCTTCAAGAAGGGAGTACGCAGTAACTGTAGTAACCATCGTGGGGTTAGCTTGATTCCGATAGTCACCAAAGTACTAGCCTAGATTTTGCTGTGCCGTCTGACATTGGTTCGCTAGAAGGAACACCCGCGAACAACAGGCTGGATTCCGCCCAGGTCGGGGATACATCGACTAGATTTTCACTCTTCGCCAACTACTTGAAACGCGTCACACGCACCGCCGACCGACAATAATGGTTTTCTTAGACTTGAAAGGTGCCTTCGACTCAGTTGATCGAACAGCGCCTTTCAGTGCCCTTCACCGGAAAGGTATGCTCCAGAAGTTCGTGAACCTACTGAGATCATTGTATTCTCACACTTCTGGCCGCGTTAGAGTTTACGGTGAGCTACCTGGTCGGTTCGAAATGACCAGCGATGTTCGACAGGGATGTCCCACGTCTCCATTCCTGTCCAACTTCATCGTGGACGAAATAATGGGGAGTGCGCTGCAAAAACTTCAGAATGTAGGTATCGAACTAGGAAATAGTGAGAAGCTATGTGACCTAGATTACGCAGACGACTTTGCTTGCCTGTTCAACTGCACGGAACATGCTCAGCATGCACTAGATAGACTCTCAAGAGCTGTAGCTCCATTCGGCATGCGATTTGCACCTTCAGAGTGTAAGGTGATGTTGCAAGACTGGAAGTCAACGGTTCCGAGCTTGATACTCGATGGGTAGGTGCTGGCAATTGTCGACCACTTCACCTACCTCGGCAGCAGCGTGACGACGGATGGGAGCACAGTAGTAGAGGTGAGTACGCGCATATCCAAGGCTCGAGCAGCGTGCGCTGAACTAAAGCACTTGTGGCGTCGATGTGATATTTCACTGAAGTTGACAGGTCGTGTATACTGTGCCGCAGTGCGTTTAGTTTTGCTGTATGGTTGCGAGACTTGGGGTCTGCCTGTGGAGGATACTTGTCGTCTTGAGGTTCTCGATCATCGATGTTTGCGTAGTATCGCTAGGACTGGGTGGAATAACCGAGTGAGCAATGGTGAGGTCAGAAATCGAGTATTGGGTATTAATTCAGAGAACGTTCTGTCACAGTGTATCCAGATTAGTAGACTTCGTTGGCTGGGGCACGTGTTGTGTATGGAAAACACACGTCCACCTTACCTTACCCTGTTTTTCATTTCTTCTCGAAAGTGGAAGAAACAACAAAGAGGTCAACAGATGACGTGGCAACGGGAAATGGAAAAATGTACAGCAAACTTGGAAAAAAGTAAGGGGTTCACGTCGTCGTGTTTGCAATCCACAAGACTCCTCAGCCAGTTGGCTGGAGATACTGAAGGATATGGCAGCGAATGGTTAACAGTGGCGATCGTTTTGACACATTCTTTCAAATCAAAATGGTTGATCAATGTGTGTTTGTATAGTTAGGCTGTGTATCCCGTGTGTTGGCTATTAAGGTGTTGTTTACTTTTCCCACCTGTGTAGGTCCACCGCCTGTCCATGTTATATATTCATTCTTTCCATTTCTACATGAAACATGATGAGAAAGGCAGTGATCAGTGGGGCTCACCCTGCTGTTAAACACTGTACGATGATGATGTACGATGTTGACGAGAAGTGTGGACCCGCAGGTAAATCAGCCTTGTGTCTCGGATGTGTATCTTTTGTGCCGCTATATGCTCCGTACTCAGCTGCGGATACGCTATCTATCCATTTAGAGCCGAGGATACCAGAAGACTGAGGATGTTTGATCACCGATGCTTGCAGGGTATTTTGGAAGTAAATTGGTGAGACAGACTATTCAGTGGTGAGGTTAGGAGACCGTGCTTTGAAATTCACGAACTCTCCATTTTCCTCCAGTGCCATGGACTGCGGTGGCTGGGTCATATCCTACGGTGACTCAAGACGGAACTAACTGTCGTAGACGAGAACAACAGCAAGATTCGAGAATGAAAACAGAACGGGTGAGATCCACAACTCACGCTTTATTCATCATACAATACTTGTATGAAAGCTAAAACGAGATAAAAAAATAACACTAAAATACAAAAGACATTAATATCTCGTTATCATCCGCGGAGGTTTGAAACGTTAAATTTGAGTGTGCGAGTTTCAAGAGAGCAATGGTCAGTATGATCCGTGTTGTTGCTGTTAAGCTTCTCCGTTACTCAAACAGTAAGGGTGATCACGATTTTGTTATCGAATGAGTGTCGATTGATAGATTTGTCATGTGAGTCACAACTCTGATTAGATGTCGGTTGTGTCGGGTGTTTCACAGTTTTCTATATTAGATTCTATTGTCAAAGGCAAGTCAGTCTTTCCTTCTTTGTCACAGTCGACTGCGATGTCTCCATGTTTGTCGTCAACGCACTTTTGGGCCAAGTGACGTACAAAAATGGTATCTTTTTTCAGATGGAAATTAAACGTGAGCATAGTATGGATTACAATGCAACAGTGTAACCCCCTTTACTAGTAGGTCATCTTTGGTCATTCTGTTGTTCTTCTTCAAGAAGACTTTCAGGACCAACAAGCCAGGTAGAAGAAGTTGTGCTCGTTGGGAACCTTCGATTATAGCGTAGCATGAGGTTGTTTCGTTGGTCGCAGTGCACAGTGGTGATCAAGGCATCGAGTAAAGCGAACTCCCAATCCTTGACAAGGCGCTGCTTCGATGTCAATCCCAACAGAATATTTTTCCACAGGGTTCCATTCAGACGCTCGAATTGGCTATTTCTTCTGGATTACATGGAGTGGTGTGGCTTGAAGCGACTGCTTTTTCAAGGAGAAAATGTCGGACTTCATCAGACATAAAAGAAAAGCTTCTGTCTGAATCCATGTATCTCGATGGTTCGAAAAATGAGAACAATTGACGCAGGCATTGGGTCCCAGTTTGACTTCTCAAGTAAGGACACGCAAAGGCATATGGAAACCTAGAATATCCATCAATGACTGTCAGTAAATACCGGTCCCGAGTTGAAGGTGAAAAAGACCTTTGAAATCAATGGGCAATCTTTAAAAACGGCTGGGTTGCTCTGATCAAATAACCAGTCGGGGCGTTCTGGAATTTAGGCCTTGTTGCAGAACAGATTTCACAATTAGAAATCATTTTTCGTGCATCCTCAAAGGAGAAAGGTAAATTTCGGGCCCTCAAAAAATCGGCCAGACACGAGACTCCAGGATGAAATAAAGTGTTGTGTAATCGCCTTAGATCCAATCCTGGAAGGACAGCACCACAGCAAGATCTACTAATGCCGTTCGCAGCTGTGTTTTGTTTTCCGGGCCGCTAGACAATATCGAAAGTATAGGGTGATAATTCTATTTCTAGCGTAATATCTCATCATTCTTAACCCGACTGTGTTGTTGGTTTCCGAATATGAAGGAAATAAACTGTTGGTCAGTGACAAGCTCAAAATGACTTCCAAGCAGAAGAGGTATCCACTTCTGTACGGCCTCCACAATAGTATACGCCTCATTTTCAACCGCCGAATGGTGGCTTTCTCTCGGAGTCAGCGTTCTGGGGAACAAAACCGGGCGCCAGTGTTGGTTGAGCATGGTAGGAATGGCGATGTCGAAAGCATCAGTTTCTACAGTAAATGTTAGGTCTGAACAAACAGTGCCTAGGCTTGCCTTTGCTAGGTCCTGCTTGAGATTGGTAAAACATAGTTTCACGGTTTCGGATAATGCAAACGTCTGATTATGCACAAGTGGGTTAATTTTATCAGAAACTTTGAAGATCCATGGTGAATAGTTACCAAAGAAGCCCACAGTTCGCCGTTGTGATTGGGAGTCTTTTGGTTCTTGTGGCTCCAATAAGAGTTTCAGTCGACTAGGATCCGGTTTGATGCTGCATTACGGGATCTGAAAGCCAAGCAGTTTTAATTCTTTAGTTTCAAATGGGCCTTCAATTCCCCTAAAAGCTAGACCATATTTCTTGGCTACATCCAGGAATCTCCGGGAATTCAAATCGTACCCACTAGCGGTGTTCCCACATTTATGCTGCCAACGTTGGCGGAAGTATTTTCAAGTTTCTCAGTGGAAACGATTTGAGCAGTCACCCTCTGGAAACACGATACTGCATTGGTTATTTTACAGGGAATGCGACGAAATTAATCCGATCGCCCACAAGCTTCGAAAGCAGTGAATGGCTTTTCTTCATCTGAGATAGATATCTGGTGGTAGGCACTTTTGAGGTCTAACGTAGTAAATGTCTTATCTAGCCATCCTCTCAATCATTTCATCTATTTTCGGAAATGGATAAACATCCAGGTTCGTGAATCCATTTATGGTTTGGCTGTAATCTACCATCATCCTCCGTTCATGATTTTCATTAGCACCAACTGACACCTGGCGAGGCCAGGGGAGTTAGAGGGTTCAGTGATGTCGTTGTAAAGAAGTCGCTGTATTCCTTCGCTTGTAAATAGTTCATCTCAACCGTGTAATCGTGACTTGGTAGCTATAGGTTTTCAATCAGGGGATAGGTTATGAAAGAGTGGTGGAGCTATGACAGAAGCCGGTTTCAACACAAATAGTAAACGTGTTTCTAGTCGCCAAACGATATGTTGACACTTCTGTAAAGTCCAAGGAAGCGATGTCCGAGGAATACGTCTGCACAACGGACGGATAGTCTGAACCGATCGTAGGTGTGATTTCGGAACTTGATTGATACAAGGCAATACCCCCTTGTGGTGCTAAATTGAGCACTGGAAGCCATTGTTATTGTTTCTTGAGAAGGATGCATAATCTAGTAGTTGGCACGTACCAAACTTTCCGCTACGTAGACGGCTAAACTCCCTGTGTCTGTATGAGCGCGGCAAGAAATACTGTTTACTTCAAGGTTAATCATAGGTTTGGAAAGGCATTCCGGCGCAGCTGCAGCGACGGGAAAGGAGAGTGATGGACCGACTGCGGAAGAGATATTGTCCTGATTATTTCTGGACAGGCAGACCTAAAAATGACCATTTTTACCGCAATCCCTGCATATGGCATCTCTTGTCGGGCATTTCGATCTTGGGTGTTTGTCGTAGCCACAGAAAAAGGATTTAGCGCAAACTACGGCAAGCCAGGAACAGATGCTCGTCAATCATACAGAGAGCCAAAAAACGCTTCGTCCGCTGGAGAGCCGAACGCTTACGCTCATCTGCCACCGGTAACCGAACATTCTGGTCCCTTACCAAAGCAGTCTCTCGCAAATTTTGCCCTCCCATCTGTAATTCCTCTGGTGATCTTGTTTGTGAACCATACGAGAAAGCCGACATTTTTGCTTCCCGGTTTGCCTCCAAGTCCACCTTACTCACCTATCCTACTCCCCCGGTTCCTTCTCTCCCCTGTTTCCCATTTTCAACTTCATATTAACACTAGGAAGATGCGCCAGGTGCTGCGTTCTCTGGACGTATGCAAGTCACCCGGTCCTGACGGTATACCACCCATCGCCCCTAAAATGTGTGCCCATGAATTGGCCCCTCCCTTACATCGTCTTTTCTGTCCCTCTTCAACTTTCTACTTTTTCGATGCCCTGGAAACACGCCGTGATTTTTCCTATTCTCGAATGCGGTGATCTTTTTGACCCGAATAACTGTCGTCCAATTTCCCTCACACCTGTTGTTTCGAACGTATTCGAAACTGTCATCTCCGACCAATTGCGTGCGTTTCTCGAACGCAAAGGACCACTGAGTGATCGCCAATACGGATTCCGACCTCGCCGCTCTACCGGTGATATCCTGGCTCTCGTCTCACGCTCTTTGTCGGCTGCGCTCAACAACCTCGGAGAAACACACATGGTCTCGCTCGACATCTTCAAGGCCTTTGACCGAGTTTGGCACGAAGGTCTTCTGGCAAAACTGCCCACATTCGGGTTCTTCGCTTTCGTATTGTGGACATCAAGTTTCCTCAGTAAGCGAACCATCTCTTTCCAAGTTGATAGGTTTCTGTCCCAGCCATTTCGTGTCAGTGCTGGTGTTCCTCAAGGTTCGGTATTTGTGCCCCACCCTATTTCCTTTATTTATTAATGATATTTTATCCATTACTTTCAACCCAATCCATTCCTTTGCCGATGATGCCACCCTTCATTTTCCCTTTCTTACCGCACTCCCCGCCATGCCAGCACCAACATCGACAGTGACCGCAGCGCAATCAGTGCATATTTAGAGTCCGACCTCGAACACATCTCAGCATGGGGATCCCACAATCATGTTGTATTTAGTGCTTCCAAAACTTCTCTCAATTTTTTTGAAATACCATTCATTCTCCTCTCATTTATCCTTTGATTCAACTGTGCCGCTTTCCACTGATTCTATCTCTCTTCTTGGCCTATGTATAACTTCTTCTTTGTGTTGGTCCGCTTTCATATCTCAGCTCGCTTCTCAGCTGTGCGCAAAGTCGTTTTTCTGTTTCTTGCCATACGCTCCTTCACACCAGCTTATCTGCTATACAAATCTCAAATCTGCCCCGCACTTGAATACTACAGTGACGTGTGGGGTGGAGCTGCATCTTCCTGTTTCTTTTCTTGATCGAGTTCAACTTAAGGCCATCCGGCTGATCGACGACCCTTCTTTAATTTCCAATCTGCGGTCACCAGCCCGTCATCGGTCTGTTGATTCGTTGTCTTCCTTCTACCAACACTTATTTGAATTTTGTTCTTTGAAGCTTGCTTCGACAGTTCCTCTTCCCAAAATCTTTTCCTGAACATCACGTACCCAGGCAACTAGTCATCCTTATCGATGTCGTACACCTACCCTTTAATATTCCTTCTTCCTCCGGACTGTTAGATTATGGAACATTCACCCTCTTTCTGTCTCTCCGCACACTCACAACCTTTCTTTTTTCAAAAGGAGTATCAATAAACTGATTCTAACGTGAATATTCCCCCAAAGCCCACCTTTACAGTATGTCTTCTAATTATGGGGTTTACCCTTTATGTTATAATTCATTTCAAGTGTAATTAAAAAACAGCGTTGCCGTCTGTTGCTTTAGACATGGCGTCTGGGAGCGGAGCATCATGCATAGCTGCAGTTCGAGGTAGAGTTAACGAATTTTGATGAGACACCGACTGTTGTTCAGCCATTGCTAACGCTCTAGCTTGTTCGAATGCCGTTTGAAAACTCAGCGTTTCATTTTCTAAGAGGCGTTGCCCGACATGGTTTGACAAGATGTCACTGATAAATGCGTCGCGGATGGCATCGTCGCGGTTCTGTTCAGCCGTGGTTGACTTGAAACCACAATCCCTCGTCAACAGCTTCAACTTCTGTGCAAACTGATCCAGAAACTGGCCGCTTTTTTGTTCCGCTGTTGCAAGAACGTGACGCACAGAAATTTTATCTTAAGTATGGACATACAAGGTTGTTAGTGTCTCGATAGCCTTCTCCTGTGTCGCAATCCGTGATATGCTCATGTACCACCGGAGGAACATATGAAATTAGTAAGTCCAGTTTATCGGGATTCATAGGTTCAACAGATTTAAGAAGACCACAAAATGTCCAGCACCAATGGGCCCACTGCTTGGTAGCAGTCGGTCCACTCGTTTCTACGTCGAACCGTGCCAGGTGAGAAATTTGTTCCATCTGTAGAGTTTGTATGGTGAATAAATTGTCATAGACGAGTTCAGCAAAATCCGATAATAAAAACGACGGGTAAGATTCACAACTCACGCTTTATTCATCATACTATACTTGTATTAAGCTGAAAAGAGATGGAAAAACAACAGACAACAACGTGTCACTAACCGCTGGTCAGGGCCTTCATACCTTTGTGCCATGTCGGACTGACCACCTCGACCAATCTTCCAACTTCTACTTGCCTAGGAGAACAGCATACCCCGAGGAAGTTTGTTGGTGGGCATGCGCAATACATGTCCCAATCACCTTAACCTGTTGAGATTCATTACTCCATCCAGAGACTGACCTCTGGTTCCCAACACCCTACACCTAACCTTAGCATTGCTTATACGGTGTTCCCACCATGTTCAAACAATGCTACAGAGACGTCAATGCTCAGACACCGACGGTCTACGCCTATTTTTCACCTTTATCGGCCACGCTTCTAAGCCGCATAGAAACAGATCTAACCGCCACAGTGTACACTCGATCCTTGCCAGATAATCAATTGACTAAAGCTGGAAAAAACTAAACGCGCTTTTTTTTATATACGATGACCACCAGGTGAGATGTAACTTCTCAGAGAACAGAACTTATCTACCTCGGCTAGAGCTTTCCCTTCCAAGATGATGTTTGGTGTAGCACCGGCCCAATCCTGAAGCAACATTTTACACTTAGAAGATGCAAAACGCATCCCAAACATCGCTGAACTGTTGTTGAGGCTATCTAGAAAAGCTTGCAACTTATCTGGATCTTCATTCAGAAGAACAATATCGTCGCGCATTCCAAGTCAGACAGTTTACTGCTGAAACAGAGATAGATGCCACTATTCTTGCACGAGGATAGAGCTATTTCAAGAACCATTTCAACCATACAATTGAAAAGGAAGACCGAAAGTGGGCAACCCTGACAAACACCACTTTCCGTGGTAAACTCGGCTTCGGCTGTTTGCATACAAGCATTCGAAAAGAGAAATAAATTCATCTGGCACACTCTTCAGTGAGAGAAAGCGCCAGTAAACTGTGCCGTCGGCTGAGCCAAACGCCGTTCTCAGACCAAGCAACAGAGATTGTCGGTCTACAGAAGGTGTCTGTGCTCTTGGATTGGGTCAAGTAGGACGTGTTAGACTGCCGTGTTGAGGTCCATGGAACCCACCCACCAAATGGTTGTAACCATTGAGTGATATGGCTAGATGTCGTGGTCAATGCGGCAGTTGCATTCACTCTCTTTTTCTTCATGATTTCCGTTTATTATTTTGTTTTCGACTCTCACTTCATGCGTCGATCTTTTTCCCCTTGACTTGACGATGCGCAGAAGTGCGAGGTCATATTTGAATGAACTGAAATGATTCATCAAATCGCAATATAATCGGGAAAACTAGTTTGAGACTAATATTTGGATATGCACGCCCACTAAAATTCGTGTTATCATATTTTCAGAGTCACTCCTCTTCAATCTTCATGTTCCGCTGTACTGCCACATCTACATGGAGGACGATTGTCAGAGCCAGGTATATTCGTTTTATACGAACCTTCCTAAACGTTTTCCCTTAAAGTTCTTTTTGGAGTCATGTAAAGATGGGCCCACCGGATGCAATCTTGGGAATCACCGAAGCCTATAAGAAGGATTCTAATCCAAAAAAAGTCAACTTGGGTGCTGGTGCTTATCGGGACGATAATGGAAAGCCGTTTGTCTTACCCTCGGTTCGTGAGGCCGAATCAAGGATATTTGCCCGTAACATGGACAAGGAATATGCTGGTATTGCCGGGATAACAGAGTTCTGCAACCTGGCTGCAAACTTGGCTTTAGGCAATGACTCCGTGCATATTGCCGAAAAGCGTGTAAGATTTCTTTCAAACCATCCTGTCAATTATCCTTGTTTATCGAAATTGCATATCTATTCATTCAATGAAAATTCAGAAAAATGAAGAAAATAGACCGTACCAATTTCGTTTCGCCTTATAATTTAATCCTGATTGTAAGGCTTGAAGTGGTGAATAGAATGAGATCGGCACAGACCTACCTTGTTAGTGAAATGAACAAAAATCATGCTGCTAAAGTTGACCCTCGGCATCTGTGTTCAAATCCCGTTTTCTGCTGTTTTCGATCTTGTTATTGAATATCATGTGCCGTCGTGTACACTGGAGGTGCGCTCAACAGATCAGACTGTGCGACATATAGTGTTAAGTTAGCATCGTTTTGTTCATCGTGAGTTGAGTTCACACTGGCAGTTAGATCAGTCTCCGAATACGGCTCGGAGACGTTATCATTGCGGAGAGACACGCAAACTATCGGCGTTTGGATATCGATATCTTCTTACCACTACTTGAATCTGTTGGGAACACCAAATCATAAATGACGAGGTGAAGCAAAGGGTATCAGAAACCGGGGGTCACTCGATATTAAGTGCTCAATCTGAACGAGCTACGATGGTTTGAATATGATATATGTGCCCTCAGGTGGATTTCTTCGGATTAAATTGCTCGTTGAAAATAGACCGACTTCATTTACCCATGGTGTGTTTAGAATATATGGGGATAGTAGATTTCGCCTTGTAGAACGTCACGTTTTCGGTTTGGGGTCCTCGAGGTTCACGTACTAGGTGTCTGAGGATGACGTGACAAAGTGGCGCTGCTAGAAGTGTACTTGTTTCGAACTCTTTCCTTATCCACATGATTCCCATTTATTACTTCCAGTAATGCTATGTTTTTGTCATACTTCATTTGTTTTTTTGTTCCGCTCCTGACTGTTCGATGCTGCGAAGTAAAAGTCAGAACTAAAGCACTGAAGTGCAAAGTGAATGGTCGATTGAACTGGAATAATCTGAGCACGAGGCGAATCGTTGGATGAAACCAGACTCAGTGGGCCACAACTGTAAGAACGTATTCTGGCTTCGCATACCCCAGATCGAATTCGACGACGTTCAGTATTTCATCAAGTTGGTTAGGTGTGACCAAGATAAGATGATAAGAAAGGAAAGATTTGGAAAGCCTGACCAGTGGACTTTACAAAATAAGGAGGGAAGGGATATATTTCTTGGACGAGGTTATACAATTTCTAATGTTGTGACCATTGGTATGTTTTATTCGCATCACTTTTTCATCTACTCCATCCTGCCATTGATATTTCTTTCCTTTCTGTTTTTATAATCCTGATCCCCTGGTTCCGATTGAGGTTCCTGCTGTTAAATGACAACCAGAATCATCGTCTCCATTGAACGGTTAATGTTCAGTGATTCTTCAGATCGAAACTGTAATTAATCTCGTTATCAGTTGTTAGCAAATCCGTTCAGTTTACTCGTCCCAACATTTGGTGCACCACTAATCGTACAAATCCGAGTGTCTGGTCCATTTGCACGCTTATTTCTCATATCGACCGGTGTTGGTCGAGTGGTCCAAGACGTTTATCACCTTGAAGACCATAGCGGTTCGAACTCCGCTACTACCGATCTCATTAGTGTTACACACCAATTATCTGTCGTCCGAATGATTGCCACGCCCAGGTTACAGACACGCAGCTTGCACAGGTCCTCCATACAAATAAAAATACGAAGGTAATCCGTAATAATGCATTATCACGACGAGACTGCACCTTGACGTGGTGTGCCTCCATGACCCGAAGAGCTATGTAGGATGACCACCTTAAACCGAAGATGCAGTTATGCCTGGTAGAGGCCAGGCGAAGTCCTGTCTCGGAACCATTTGATGGGCAACAACTGGAGAGGACACTTCAGCGAACAAACACGGAAGGAAACAGCTTTCCGGCCTAAAAGCACAAGTAGATGAACGTGGGAGTAGAGTACCTTGGGTTTCTCTCGGCAGTGGGAGAAGTCACCGCACCTCAGTGGGCATCTATCGCCTACCTAAGCTTGGCACCCCCCAGCCCAAAATATGCTGCCTCATCCACGTTCCGCTCGCTCCATTGGGTGTATGGGACTGAGGCCTTAATCTGAAAAGCGGATCGATAACAAAGCACCAGGAAATACAAGACAGAATGCGTGCAACAAACAGGTCCCACGTGACAGACCAGAAGAATTTCCTTCACGGGTGCCTCGGTCACATTATTGTGTTGGGCTGACGCTCCACTTTTGAGTCAAAGGTTAAGGTTCCCAATGAAAACCCCTTCTGCGGTACGGGCAGCTGCAAAGTGTGATTTGCCCATAAACCTACAGCATCCTTCCCTGTTTTCATTTTAAGGTTGATGCAACATGTCACGGTTAATTGCGGCTCTGAAGATGGACCTCAAAAACGATGAACAACTTCGACACCCGTTTGTTGTGTTGGATGCTTGCATCTTCGTCCCTCCGGAAGCCACATTCAATGAAGTGCGTAAACCCCTGAGACGCCAACTGACTAGGTGCCTAAGAAATGACGGTGAGCAGTAAAGAAGGCTGCATCTATTGGAAATAGTGGCAATCTACCGTTTGGTTGGAAGTACCGGTCCGTGGAAGCCCGGTGTATCAAAGGATCCGACAGCTCGCTGATTCACTCTTAGGGCCGTCGTCTGGACCGTTAGGTAGAGCAGTTTAGTTGGCCCACTTTTACAGTGGACCTTCCAAGAGAACCAACACAGACAGATATTACTCCTCTACCAGATATGGGGGGAGGTATGTGGGAGATAGGTTAGTTGAAGGGGTACAAAGCTGTTGGACCGGATAGGTTCTCTATATCCTTTTTCGAAGATGTAGGTGAAGTTTTGGTTTCAAAGTTTACAAGACTTCTCCGGGTAATTCGGGATAGTGAGCAGATTCCCAGGGAATAGTGCAAATCAGTAGTTGTGCCGATTCACAAAATAGGTGACAGACCCTCTTGCGAAAACCACCTAGGAATTAGCTTGGTACGTATCGCATCGAAACTGCTCACCGGGAATGTTCTCCACAGGGTTAGGCGTAGGGTGTTGAGAACCAGAGGTCAGTCTCTGGATGAAGTACTGAATCTCAACAGGTTAAGGTGATTGGGACATGTATTGCGCATGCCCACCAACAAACTTCCTCGGGGTATGCTTTTCTCCTAGGCAAATATAGGTTGGAAGATTGGTCGAGGTGGTCAGTCCACGATGCGGCAGTGGGCTTGGTCAGGTAGGACATGTTGGACTTCCGTGTTGGGGTTCACGAGACTCGCCCACCAAATGTTTGGAAACAATTGAAATAGCTAGGTGTCGCGACCAGTGGCCTAGATGCATTCAAACTCTGTGTTCGTGATTTCCGCTTCTTACCTTTCTTTAGGCTCTTTCCTTTCATGATTTTTTTCCTCTCCCTGACTTGACGATAATGGAAGGTAGCAACCGAAACTGGAGCACACAAGTACGATTTTAGTTGAATGAATCCAGCGGAATCTAGCAGTGCATTGGGCCTTTAGGTTATGTGGTATATTTATTCCACTATACATGCGCTAGTATGTGTTTAAAGATTGTGAGTATGGCGATAAGCTCAGCAGGGTATGAGTGTAAAGAATTTGGTCATCGTGTTTCCCACCTTTCTCTGAATTTTCCCTCGTGAGTAACCGTGAGTAGCCCCCGACGGTAACCTGACCATCCTTAATTGTTCCATATCTGTAAAAATGTGCGCTGAGGGATCGTTAGTTAAACCAGACGAAGCAAGCTCCAGCTTATTTGTTGTTATTCCGTTCTTTTCTGGCACTCGGGACGGTTGCTTAGAGCATTTGCTTTCCACCTCAGGGATCATAGGTTCAAATTTCGCCACCTCGGGTTACTTTGACTCGTTACCACGCGTAACCTACTGGGATCTTATGCGGTTCTCCGCTTCAGGTCTCAGGGTATGATTGCCGGTTATCCCCAGTAGTGTAGTGGGCCTTTGAGACTAGGATATACCCCTTTCACTGCACTTATGCACAAGTATGTAAAAAGAAATCTAAGTAATTAGCATAATGATCGCTAACAACTAAGTTACTTCGTTTGCCATCGGTCTTGCTAATACTTTGTTTGTTCTTGGCTGAAGCCTGTATTCCCAATTGTACTGGCGGATGCCCGGCGTATCTACTGTTCTGGTAGATAAATAAGCGTAAACTGAGTATACGCTCGGTTACAATTTTTGTGGCCATCGTAAGTTTTACGGTGTATCCTCGGTCATTTTTTGCATATCGGTGTAAGAAAACAGATAAGAACACAGACCTTAACCGTTAATATGCAGCGTACGGTTGGCAAGAAACGAACAAACCTGTGAAATTAATGATTCTTGTGTCCATTGCTCGGATCACCTCAGATTCAATCGGTAATATATGTAGCTCTTGTGTTGAAGTTCAGCCGTGTTTCGTTTTCGGCACTGGTTTGTTTTTATCGCTTGAATCCCACTTATCCCCAGGTCAGGTTTCGGTGTGAACTTGTGTCAACCCGACGGTAGGTTTTTGAGCTGATACACAAAAAATGACTGACTTATTTCCCTTATCCGGTTTGCGCATAAGTAGGAATAAAAATATGTATCATTTTTTTGTTCGATGTTTCGAGAGCCTCGAAGACCCACTGCACTAGCGGGAATGATAACCAGCAACTAGCAACCACAACCCTGAGATTTTGATTGAAGAACATAAGATTCGAATAAATCGGGCGTAGAAACAAGCCTGGGCGTCAACGTGACTCCGTCTAACCCTGTCGTTGATGGAACTGAAAACTCGACCTTGTTAATGTGCAATTCATGCCACTGATCGATAACATCCCGGGCAACTAACCTGCCTCCCATGATAAAACGGCTTGTTGTATGCAAGCGGTCGCGCAGTTAGTCACAGAGTCGGTTGACCTGTTACCCTGAGTTTTCAAATTCGCATACATACGGTCGGACCGATCTTGGTAATTGACACACGGATGTTGATGTGATTGTTTCACATAATAAAACTTCACTAATCTGAGACGTGATAACCTCCGCTGAAAGTGATGAATGAAATAAACCATCTTCAGAATCTGCCATATTCCATGCTTGGGTACTCTACTGTATGATGTTAAGGTCCTTAGCTTAAATTTATAAATTCTTTCATTCTTTCAGACAGCCACTAAGATGCAATGAAACGACAGTTACTTCTGGAGGAGCTGTTTGAACTACCTTTATAAGACATCTCTAAGTCCTTGGGTCACAAGTCGTGTATCGGACAGAGCGCACCGCCTTGAAGCAGACGTCACCAATTTTCTAATTTTTAGAAACCTTATTGCGTTGTAGCCACTGTCAGTGCCGCTGAATTACTTACTAGATTGCATCCAAATCGAATACCAGAATCTCATACGCGGTCTCCGTAGCCACACAGCATATGCTTTTCATTTTCAAACACGCATTCAACTGGGGAGTGTTTTTACGTAATATTTACAAGCCACATTATCACCTCTACGCCATTCAATAAAATCGATTTTATTTTGAGCATGCGGTTTTGAAAACCTTGAGTTCTCGACTCCGGCTAAGTTTATTTGCGCTCTTGAAAGTGAGAGGTTCTCACCCCTCCGTTGCCGGCCGCATTGGTGGCAGACGGCAGTCTGCTGTCGCCTGGCTCGTTACCAAGTTCAGCCTTTTTTTTACCTTATTTGGCTCTGTACCACCGTCTCATTGCTTTACTGATCGGTGGTGATCGAGAAGTTGAAAGCGTTGGCTTACTACATCAGAGGTCCGAGGTTCGGAACTCCGCCATCACCGGTTACTTTGGTGTTGGATAGTAATCCACTGTCGTCCGGATCGTTACCACACCTGACCTATTGGGACCTCGTGTGGTTCTTGACCTTAAGTCTGAGGCTATGGTTGACGGTTATCCCCAATAGTGCAGTGGGCCTCCGAGGCTATGAGGTATACCCTTTGCACTGCACTCATGCACAAGCATATAATAAAATGGTTGCCTGTAATCCCCATTAGTACAGTTACCTTTTTTAAGTTATGTGGCATATCCCTTTCGCCACACCCATGCGCAAACGTGCTACGAAAGTACAAGTAAGGAAGCCTTTTTCATGTGGATCGTGATGCTCTTGTTACGCTCGTTTTCTTTTACCCCGTGATTTCCCATACAATCTATGCACCTGACCTCCGCTCTGAGTCCCATCGCTCCAGCCCTCGATGACAAATCGAAAGACGACAACGCAACACACCACAATGGCAGTGTATTTACGGGAATTAACAACGCGGTATTTATAGCAAAATTGGAACATTCCCGAATTCGGGCATCTGGTCAGGTTTCTGCCCTGTTGGGCCGATAAGGTTCATAAAACGTATGCCAGATTAGTTATTGATCGTTGACCCGATTTGGATCAGACTGCAAATAACTGCTCGATTAGCGAAAAGGGGTTACACGTTGTGGGATTCGGCAGTTTATTGGTTATTTGATCCGGCATGGCATTCTCGAACCGATTAGCAACTTGTTTCTCGAGAGGTTTTTTCGCGACTCCCTACCAAATGCGTTGTCCCAATCGTCTTTTTTATCACTTCGTAATATGAGTAGCATCTTCGCCAAAACACATAGGAAGCATTTTCAAGAATCGGGTCTTCTTAATGGATTAGGCTTTTTCACATAAAAATCCTCTTTACGTTTAGAGGCAGGGTTTCATGAAAACACCGACTAGCTCTCGGCAGTGATCAGCAACTCAGAAATGTTCACGATGTTCTCACCGTCACGGAAATGGTAATTTGATGTGTACATAATCGATCAGTCGGTCAAGCGGTTTATGGGTTTTTTTTTCTTTTTTATTACATGCATGAGTGCAATGGTAGAGGTATAACCCATAGCCACTTTTAAAGATAACCGTCAACCGGACCCTGAGACTTGAAGCGGTGAACCACGTGAGGCCGCAGTAGGTCGTGCAGTAACGATCCGGACTACAGTGAACTACTATCTACGACGAAAAAAACCAGTGATTGCGAAGGTTTGAACCTTCGACCTTTAAACCACTCGATCACCACCGGTCAATAATGTTCTTTCCTTCCACTGGAATATCATTTTCTGTTGGACAAACATTTTGATGTACTTGCACAGATTCGACTGAATAACTAACGAGGCCGAAGGATAATTTTCTATTGTACGGGAGCGTTTGGTCATACGAAGTAGTATTTGTGGTACCAAAAAGATACGTCATTACCTGCGGTGTGCCTGGGAGAACCAGATACCAAAGAATAATTTCCAAGCTCTTTTGCGCTGTAGAGCGGAAACACTAGTTTTTCACACCGTCACAGTAAACCTGCGCATTGCACTGTAGCCCTTAGGCGTTTGTTCTGTTAGTAGCGAGATATTCCACCCAAGTGCTGGGTCGGGATCCAAATGGTTTTCACACGCTATACGCAAGATCGGATTTAAGTTTTTCAAGTTATTAAGCGAACGTAGATGCTAGAACAGTTAGGAAACATGTGCACTCATTGGCTTGGAATAGTTACTTAGTATTCATAGGAGCAGTTTGTCAAGACGTACTATGTACTTTGTGTTCATTGATTTCGAGATGTCAATGTATGGGAACCGAGATCCGTTTCGAATGTATCGAAAAACGGTGCACCATGTGATAAGTGTGTTTATCGTTCTGACAAAGCTGTGTTACTGGAAAATAAACATTTACCTATGATTTTCAGGTAGCTTATGACTGTGAGACTGGAAATCAGACTTAACGTGAAGCTGTTTCATTACGGTCTGCTCTCGATCGTTCGACCGATCGAAAATGATAAGTTCTGGCTTAAAACTAGTTGGTTCAAATGTAAAACCCGAGGTTGGTAGAGGGTATGGTAAATTCGCTTCAGGTGACCCATCTTAGCTGTTGGGCCCATAGTCACTTCAGAACCTTAACTGTTTATTATGCCATGTCCGTTCCTCTTGTAGTCATGCAAATGCAACGAAAGATTGATCGTCAAAGCGAAGTGCTCAGGTCTGACAACCTTAAAGCAAAACACAGCGAACCACAGCGTTGTACGCCCGTCCGTTAAGGGAGAGTCGGGTGTCATGGCAGGTGTCACTAGTTTTCGAAAACTGCTCCGGCTCGCTACTCTTGATGAGTGCACGGGCAGGTTCCTGCCACTCTAGTAAGTGTACTTTGCACTTGAAAGGCACAAAGTGTATACCGTATCTGCTTGCCTCAATCTCCGAACGGTTCAGAGCGTGTTGAGGTGCCTGTGTATTGTCATTCAGCAAGGCCTTATCATCGGCGTAATCTTGTTCGAAAACCGTTCCCTGGAAGAATTTCGACTCCACGGTTTGGAAGACCAGATAAGGCATTCCGTAGTACTTCCTCTATGAAAAAGTTTAAGAGAATTGGGGTTATGGAGCAACTTTGACGTACTTCACTGGAGACGACGAATGCTGGTCGTAGGCCCTAACCCAACCTGAGGTATAACAGTATGATTCTGTGAAGGCCAACATACTTCTTAGGTGCCTAATTTATCAACAAACAATTCCACAATGCAGCCTTATCGCGCGAATATCTAAAAACTCTGTTTGTAAAGGCTATGAGTCATATGTTCTTTGGTTACTGATTAGTGACACTTGCCAGGTGCTAGTTATCTGCAGAGAAACGTTACAGGTTTTCTGTTGTGGTTACTATAGCATCACTAAAAACATCGTCCTCTAAATTCAGTAGAATGGGTTGGTTCACGATGGTAACACCAGCCTGGATCTGGTTCCATTTTGGATGACCAAATGACTTGATTTCCTAACTTTCACTGAAAATGTTGGGTTATAAATAAGAGAATATATGTTGTGTGAAGAATAAGGAATTCAGTCGACGTGGTAGACGTTGTTGTTTCAGATTCCGTGGTTGGCAACACGTTTATGAAGGATCCCAGCCTGTCTGAATCAAAGAAACTTCGTAGCCCTATAGCCTTACTGGACTGGTAGCAAATATGCACTCTCTATGGTTTATTATTAATGTTCATTCTTTTGTGACGACGAGAAATTTCAAATTCCTGTTACGTTTTTCTGTATCCAAATCACGGACGGTTCGGTTCTCTACGTAATTAAAAAAAACCTACAAGGAGGGTCGTCTTCTTCTTCCTACTAATACTTACCTTATCTGCTGCCACCATTTTTCTGATGAAGGTATTGGGTATAACGTCGGCTTTTTTCGAACTCCCAATTGTTTGTTGCTCCTATCTTGGCTACCTTTTTCACGTTTTTCATGCCATTGAGAAAATGGACTGCATATGATCGACCATATGCAATGAAATACTTGGTGCTACGCTATCATACAACTTAATTATTTTCACTTAGCTGACGTAATTTTTTTGGTTATCGTCTTTCTCAGAATGCGACCGTGCAGTCAATTTCTGGAACTGGTGCACTTCGTATTGGAGGCGCTTTCCTGGTAAGTTTTTCCTACTGTTTGAACACCTTGTTTTTGTATGATTTCCGAAGAAATTTTTTAGTACGTTCTTGCGCCTGATTGCACTAGAAGAAGCATCCGCCGTAGCGTTGAAGGTTCACTGCATTGTTGAGGATAGCCGGAAACCAGACCATGAGACTTGGACCGAAGAACCACATGAGGCCCTAATAGGTCAGGTTTGGGAACGGGCCGAACGACAGTGGATTACGGTCTACCAGCATCAAGGTGGCAGGTGGTGGTGGCGGGCTTCGAGCTTCTGGCCTCCTACATGGTAAATGAACGCTCTAAACTACTCGACCACCACAAGTCTTTTATATCATGCATAATGAACTGAGAAGAGGTATACTATCAAGTCACGAAGACCCGTTGCACTCAGGGAAAACCAGCAACCGCGATCCTACAACCTATGACAGGTCGGTTGAGAGCAGACCGTAATGAAACAGCTTCACGTTAAGTCTGATTTCCAGTCTCACAGTCATAAGCTACCTGAAAATCATAGGTAAATGTTTATTTTCCAGTAACACAGCTTTGTCAGAACGATAAACACACTTATCACATGGTGCACCGTTTTTCGATACATTCGAAACGGATCTCGGTTCCCATACATTGACATCTCGAAATCAATGAACACAAAGTACATAGTACGTCTTGACAAACTGCTCCTATGAATACTAAGTAACTATTCCAAGCCAATGAGTGCACATGTTTCCTAACTGTTCTAGCATCTACGTTCGCTTAATAACTTGAAAAACTTAAATCCGATCTTGCGTATAGCGTGTGAAAACCATTTGGATCCCGACCCAGCACTTGGGTGGATTATCTCGCTACTAACAGAACAAACGCCTAAGAAGATTGTGGAATCCTGCCATCGCTAGAGGCGACACATGCTGACGTAGTTTGGAATGACACTGGGACCATTGCGCAACAACACTCACCATGCTAAAATAAACCGGGCTGCCGTTACGCTTAACTCTGGTTCAACGACCTGCCACAAATAACTGGTGGTCCGGATCACATTTCGACTTAACAAGGCCGATTGAGAGGGTTTCGTACTTCGTCGTGGTGGTTGTCCTATGGAAATAGTCGAAAGTAGTCATCACTACCCTTTCAACCGTTTGCGGCACAATCTTGACGCTTTGATGTATCTTCGCCCAACATGACCTATCGGATCAGATAATATCCGATAATGGGTCACAATTTGCTTCCGCTTTGTTCAGAGAATTCTGCCAGAAGTGCGAAATGCAACGTATTTTCTCACCTTCATACCACCCTCAGTCTAATGGTCAAGCTAAACACATCGTGTACACTTTCAAAACAGCTTTACTCAAATCTCAGGTAGAGGGAACAGCGGGGGAGATTCTGCAACAGTTCTTATTCATGTATGATACTACAACCCACATTGCTGTACAACATGGCCTGTCACCGGTGGAAAAATTGAAGGATTGGAAGTTGAAAACGGTTCACAATCGGCTGATTCTAACATTTCACCACGTCCAGAACGTTCAACAACTCGAACAGGGTTCCGCGTGGAAGTCGCAGTTTACGCCAGGGACGTCCTTTCCGAAGAACCTAGGAGGATTGAGACCGTCATTTGCGCGCGTAAGACAACGAAGTTGTGCGAAGTAGCAATCTCTGAAGGATTTCGGATGGGCCATCAGAACCATTTCCAGGCAGAACATTACCCAACAGCGCTAACCATTTACGAGCATTCGGTACCGATGAACTTGCTGATGGATGCATTTAAAGTACCTGACCCGATAGCATCAACAGAGGATTTGAACAAGGGGCTAGTATCCCGGCGGCAGTCTGCATCATTTTCGGCACTGTTCCGGAATTAGGTCATAATCACTCGGAAGTAGGTCGAAATAATTCGGAAATGCCACTCAGTTGGCTGTCTGAAATTTCCTCCTGATTGGTCTGAAAACTGATGCATCCATCACTCCCTACACATTTCGCAAAGGTGGCCACACCATGCAGTCGTCGTCTGCGCATCGCACCATAGGCGTTGGCTGCTCTCGGTGATAATCTGCTTGCGGTGTTCAAGTTCTTAGCTGTCCGGAATGATTCAACTAGTTGGTAAAGCGTGTACTCGGCCCCTTTTAAGAAAGCAGATATCGTTTGGAAGCCACATAAGTTTGTTTTAGCCAGTCGTCTGCTTATCTGTTTTACTTCGGTTTATCACATTGAAAACCACCTGGTTCTTTAGGTGTAGATGGAACACGGGTCACTGAGGTCGTCACCAACAAGTTCTGTGTGGACACCATATACGGTAGTTATTAATTTCCAAATCAAGACAGCCCATGGACGTTCTTACCAAAGTTACATCAATAGGTTATTATTGCCACGCATTTCATTTAGCTTTGCTTATTCAAATGTAATCCATTGACGATGGTTTTTTTTTCTTGTAATATGCACTGCTAGACCTGAGATACACAGCTCGTAACCCATCATCGTTGGTCGTTTTCGGCGATAAGCAGTTTCACTAGCCCACACACCTGACCTATAAGAACTTTATATGGTTCTCTGTTCCAGGCCTCCGAGTAGTACTTGCCGGTCGTCCCTGATGAGTATTTCCGTGCTTAAGTCCATGCAATACGCTTCATTCACTCTACTCATAACGTATAAGTTGATATTCAACAGCGATCAAGAGTCCCTTCTGCCGATGGCCCAACAACGTGGTCTGCACCTCACGTCAGTCAAATCTGGTGACATACCTTCACATTTTTTGTCCTCCACAGTCATTCTTTTTCACCGATAAAGGATGCACCACGGGCATAGCAAACAGATAAACAATATTCCTGATCAATACAAACATTCGTCGTCGATTTCTCATGCTGTTTTCTCTTGTCTAAATCCCAGTCGAAATTCCTTCAACTGTGAAATTTCTGCGGGTCACAGTATTTGCACGCTTCGTGTCAAGAGGACAACGAAATGTAGAAAGATGAAATTGTCTAGGGGATAGTAAATGCAAGAACAAGTCTGCATAATTACTTTTATTCTCCAGATATAACGTGTAGCGCTCAGTTGATTTCTCACCAGATAGGTTTGTTATTTCGCAGAGTTACTAAACAGCTAACAAATGGCGATACCACGGGCGTTTTCATAGTGTCTATCACTTTTCCCGTCTTCCATCTAGTCTACATTCGGTCCACAGCGGGATATTTGGTTACCCACACCTTCCTGGGGCAATCATAAGCCGATATTTTCGTAAGTTTTCCTCTGTTTGATCAAATCTGTGGTCTTTGTGTTCTCCTTTATTTTGTAACGAAAGCAGACCTGTTTTAATCTGCAATAGGGTATGCTCATCACTGCATTCACGCGCAAACATGCAGTAACAAAGAACACTATCGTTGTAACCCTCCCGTTCCATTCCGTGATTTCGATGCACAGACTGTGCGTTTGACGTCTGCTCGAAACTCCGATCGCTCCAGCCCTCAAATGAAAGTCACAAGCCACACCGCGCCAAACGATTGTATTTACATGAATAAAAAACACGATATTTAAAGCGAAAATAGGATATTCCCGAATTCGGGCGTCCAGTCAGGTTTTTGCCTTGATGGGCCAATTAGGTTGATGAAACGCCGGCCAGCCCAATTCATTAATCGTCAATCCAGTTTATGTCGGATTGATGACAGCTGTTGGATTAGCAACGGGGGTTAAGCTTCACGCGATCTGGTGACTTATTGATTCTTGATTAATTAACTCGGCTTTGCACGCTAAAACCGGTTAGTAGCTCGTTTCGAAGGGGGAGGAGAGTTGCGACTTTTTGGCACCTCCCTGTACAAAATTCACGTGTACCTCTGAGCTCGTGGGCCTAACTACATTCGCAGCTTTGTTTGGTGTCCTATCATACATGAATAAGAACTGTTGCAGAATCTCCCCCGCTGTTCCCTCTACCTGAGATTTGAGTAAAGCTGTTTTGAAAGTGTACACGATGTGTTTAGCTTGACCATTAGACTGAGGGTGGTATGAAGGTGAGAAAATACGTTGCATTTCGCACTTCTGGCAGAATTCTCTGAACAAAGCGGAAGCAAATTGTGACCCATTATCGGATATTATCTGATCCGATAGGTCATGTTGGGCGAAGATACATCAAAGCGTCAAGATTGTGCCGCAAACGGTTGAAAGGGTAGTGATGACTACTTTCGACTATTTCCATAGGACAACCACCACGACGAAGTACGAAACCCACTCAATGGGCCTGCCTTTCGGAAGCTCGACTACCCAGCCTCAGGCACTCTGTGGTAAGGTTCCGGGAAAGGATACAGTTTGTTGGCTCCCAGAATGGGCATGAGAACAACTCCGGACCCCATGAAGTCGCATTCGCCCTGATGAAAATGGCCAGCGGCGACCTGTTGTCTCGGTAGCCGGTCTTTTTGAACTTGGTCGTGGCACGTTTCAATAGCCCTTCCCAGAACCTGTCGATTGTTGCCACCTATGCATCGATAAATGCGACTGAAAATGCGAAGGATTACTTCTGTGAAATTTTGCAAGATGTAATCAATCGTTTTTTCAACAAGTAACAGTCAGTGAAGCCGAAAACAGGATCACACGAGCATGTTCCTCGGATGGGTCCACTCGTCATGCCCTAGGTAAGTCTGAATTTGGTCAACGTTGCGAGAACGGAAATTGCCTGGTAAGTTTGTCCGAAGCTAACAGATTAGTCATCTGAAACACGCACTTGCGACACCTCAAAAGACATTAGCTGAACTGGCACTCAAACTTCGATCACACAGCGCACCAAACTGACGATGTTCCAGCGCGATCCGGTCGGGCTTCATTCGTGGAAGTCTGCCGAGCCTACCATGGCACAGTAACGGGAAACATATATCTTTGTACGTGCGCCTCTCAAAATCCATCTATCTGCGCGCATCAAGGTTTCATCGCTGACCAGAATCAACGTCGCAGTTCTGGAAATTCCAGAAAGGCTCAACGGCTCTTTAACGCTTTCGCAGCCCACTGGCTATTGTTACCAGCGTGTAAACGGATGGGTTCTCTGTGGAAGAACAGAGGAAGGTGATCAAGTCGGTGGCTAATAAGACGGCTCGGAAGGAGCTAAGGTGAAGTAGGAAACGTCTCAAAGGCTGAATCTTGTCGACTACTTTGCGATTGCCAACTAAAGCGCGGGAAGTTCGACCAGTAGGGAAAAACAAACGCCACAGACTTCAGAGAAAGGTTTCATGGTCGGCTAGAGTTGATCACAAGAGGTAGCAGAGAAGATAGAGACCGAGTATCGGCGGCTTCGCAAAATGATTTTGCTTTATTCAGGCCAGATTATCCCCGAACAGAGAAGAAAAATCGAACGTTGAACAGAGCATTTTAACCGGCTTCTCAACTGAACCTCCAATCATACCGCGGACTTTCCATCTTCCCCAAGTGTACAGATGTACGACGTCAATTTACTTTTACTCTTATGAGGCTAGCTCCCACGAGAGGATAAGCCGGTTTCATGGATGCACCGAATAGCACCTGTTCATGAGCGGTATGTGCAGAGGAACTGTTCATAAAGAATCTTGGGAATTAGGTGCGAAGTAACGTCCCCAGCGTCACTCGGCTTTTTTTCGAGGTAGCCGGTGCACAGCCAATTGCTGCCTGTCGGGCAACAGGAAGTTTGTGCTGGGAACGGGTGACCGAGCGAACGGTTCATACACTTTTTGGTTGGTAGTCAGCCGGTCGAAGGTGTCCAACGCGTTCTACTGAATTTTGCCTCATTCAGGATAGCCGTGTAAGAGGCTAGAGGTAATGGCCTCATTTAAATGTAGGCCACAGTCGCGCACGTCGCGTTGCTGTCTCTGGGATTCTGCGGCTTTTATATAGAGAGTTCATTGCCAGACAAGGAAACGCCGAGCCCTCCAACCGATGACGGTCGGGTGGTTTAGATCGTTTGATTACCATCCCAGAGGTCCGAGGTTCGAATCCCCGCCATCACCGGTTACTTTGGTGGTAGGTAGTAATCCACTGTCGTCCGGATCGTTAGCACACCTGACTCTTGTGGTTCTCCATCCAACGTCTCAGGGCATGGTTGACGGTTATCCTCGATAGTGCAGTGGACGTCTGAAGCTATGGGGTATACCTCTTCCACTGTACTCATACCCAATCGAAATAAAAAACACCGTGTTGCTTTCGTCTGACTACTCGTCTTCGGATTGTCCGAAATGGATGATCCTAGGCATCGCTTTGCGCTCCAATCGGGATAGCCCTTGGGATCGTCGTAGAACGCAAACCCGATCCTAGCGGTAAGATAGCAACATCGATCGGGCTGACGTGAATTGCGAGCCACCGAGCATGACGGAAATCACCAGGATCGTCAACCAGCTAAGGAAGGAAAGTAGCTGAGGAGGATAGCATCTCATCATAAGCATCTAAGCCATTTTTGTCATCACTGATAGAGGGGCTCCACGTGCTATTCCGACCTATATGGGAAGGAGAGTTATCTTCGAGGGATTAAGGTGCGTCTGTTCTATTACTCATTCCCAAGGAAGCAGACAAGACAGTGTTCGAGATATACCAGGGATCAGTCTAATCGACGTTGCTTCAAATTGTCCTGCGTACTGCTACTCAGTCGC
The DNA here is from genome assembly GCA_948099385.1 of Fasciola hepatica. NCBI lineage: Eukaryota > Metazoa > Platyhelminthes > Trematoda > Plagiorchiida > Fasciolidae > Fasciola > Fasciola hepatica. Next base: position 14,706,818 of record CANUEZ040000182.1, read on the forward strand.
TTATCAGTTGTGAGCGACTACCCCACTCGACCAAACCAAAGGGTTTCCACCGTGACATAGACTGTGTGGACCAAATCTTCACATCATGTCGAGTACTGAAATATCGCTTCAAATTTCAGCAGCCAGCACTAACCTGCCTCATCGATTTCCATGCTGACTTTGTCTGGGATAATCGTGAGTGACTATAAGGTATACCAGAATCCGACGGTAATCCTACCAAACTTTCAACGATCCCGAGAGCTTACCAGGCCTCGACTAGTGCACGTGTCCGAGTGCATGGCAAGCAATTTGCGTTCGCATAAAGCAAATGAGTAAGCTTCAGTCAAACCAAGCTTTGTGAAATAAGCACCCCCTTTTAGAATTAAGAATATACTATGTGGAACTGGGAGTGGGTAACAGTCGGATTCAAGCGCCTTACTGAGGGTGACGGAAAAGTTGGTGCATATTCTAATTGAAACGTTTTGCTTGCACGAATACGAAAAATTCCATACTGCATCGGTCGTCGCGTAAGATAATCAGGACCGAGCTACTCATTGCATCGAGCGACGGGGTAAGGGAAAGGCTGCCCTTTTAGACTGAATACCGGTTAATAGCCGTTTATGTGTTGTAAGACTCCAGGGGTCAGTGGACGTTCGAAGGGATAGCTGTGTTACGCGCAGTTTGTTTGGGATCTCGGCATACGCCCCAACAGGTTGCAGCAGTGATACACAAGGGGAAGCAGTTCTATGATGAACTCACCACTCTCGTTCGTAGGAGCAAAGGCTGTGACACTAGTGCTAGCGAGTGATTTTAATTCACAAGTTGGCAAACTTAGTGCGTCAGGCACCTTTTTAAGTGGGCGTTGTTCCTTACCCACTCAGCACACAGATAACGGGGATGGATTTCTGCAGTTTTTTGCAGACAATCGATTGTTTCTGTCTAGTACAAATTTCCGACAGAGCTCGCGTCACACAGCGACATGGCACTCTACTTCTACAGGTACTCTGAGCCAGATCGATCGTATCGCAATAAGCAGTGGCACAGTTTTGTCCAGAACTGTAGATCCCACTGGTTCACGTACTTAGAGTCGGACCATGCTTTAGTACTAATGCAATTATCTCTCCAGCTCCATAGTCATCGACGGAAACTGCCAACGCGGTTAGCCAAACAGCGTTTGTGTGATCCAGAAGTTCGCACCAGTGATGAACAGAAATTAGCACATAAACTAGGACCTACGGTGAACAATAAAGTAGATGAGCATAGGACCCATATCCAACAGGGAGTGCACGTGGCAGCAGGTTTCGTCTGTGGTCGTGTATCCGATGCCCATCAAAGACACTGGATTTATTAAGAGTCTTTCAGTCTAACGGAGCAAAACGTCAGCTCTCGAACTGTAAGGAGATGGATAAGATGGGAAGAAATCTGCAAGAGCAAGTTACGAGGAGTCTCAAGAGTACTCGCGGAAATTGGTGGGTCAAGATAGCAGAGGAAATAGAAATAACAGCCGCTTCAGAAAACAGTCAAAACTGTTGATGCTTATTGGCGACACCGGTGGACGGCGAACCGCGATCGGTAAAACGATATGCGTTGGAAATGGAGAGCCTGTTCATGTCAAAGAACGAAGACTGGATCGTTGAGCCGAATACTTCGAGGGTCAGTTTAGCTGGCACCGCGCTAATGTAGTTACTTGGGCGTCAATAACTGTGATTCCTTGAATGGTATCACTTGAGCCCCCATCAGAAGTGGAAATGGAGTCATGCGTCCATTTATTAAAGCGTGTGAAAGCGGCAGGTCCCGACGAACTTCCTCCAGTTCTTTTCACACTGGGTGGTGATGCGTTTTTAAAATCACTTGCCACCTTGCTCAGTGTAATTTGAAACGAAGAGCGTATTCCACTATTATTGGGCGAGTCATTGATTGTTCCCATCTTCAACAAGGGAATACGCAATGACTGTAGTAACCTTTGTGGGGCCAGCTTAGTTCCGTCGTCTGACACCGGCTTGTAAGAGGAAGGTCAGCGAACAACAGACCGGATTCCATCCAGATTGAGGATGCATCAACCGGGTTTCTACTCTTCGCAAGATACTTGAGGCGTGTCACAGGCACTTCCGACTGACAATAATGGTTTTCCTCGACTTGAAATGCGGTTTCGATTCAGTTGGCCGAACAACGGTATTCAATGTTTCTCGCGGAAAAGGTCATTGTACTCTCATTTCTGGCCGCGTAAGGGTTTACGGTGAACTATCCGGTCCGTTCAAAACGACCAGTAGTGTTGGACAAGGATGCCCTCATTTCACCACTCCTATTAGACTTGGTCATGGACGATAAAATGGAGAATGGCTTGCGATATTTTTAGGATGTGAGCGTCGAACTAGGACATAGTGACAATCTGTGTGACCTAGATTACGCAGACGACTTTGCTTGCCTGTTCAACTGCACGGAACATGCTCAGCATGCACTAGATAGACTCTCAAGAGCTGTAGCTCCATTCGGCACGCGATTTGCACCTTCAGAGTGTAAGGTGATGTTGCAAGACTGGACGTCAACGGTTCCGAGCTTGATGCTCGATTGGGAGGTGCTGGCAGTTGTCGACCACTTCACCTACCTCGGCAGCAACGTGACGACCGATGGGAGCACAGTAGTAGAGGTGAGTACGCGCATATCCAAGGCTCGAACGGCGTGCGCTGAACTGAGGCACTTGTGGCGTCGATGTGATATTTCACTGAAGTTGACAGGTCGTGTATACTGTGCCGCAGTGCGTTCAGTTTTTTTGTATGGTTGCGATACTTGGAGTCTGTTTGCAGAGGATATGCGTCGTCTTGAGGTTTTTGACCACCGATAGTAGTAGCATAGTATCGCTAAGATTGGATGGAATGACAGAGTAAGCAATGCTGAGGTCAGAAATCGAGTATTGGGTATTAATTCAGAGAACGTTCTGTCACAGTGTATCCAGATTAGTAGGCTTCATTGGTTGGGATACGTGCTGTGTGTGAAAAACACACGTCTACCGTACCTTACCCTGTTTTCCGTTTCTCCTCGAAAGTGGAAGGTCAACAGATGACGTGGCAACGGGAAATGGAAAAATGTACAGCAAACTTGGAAAAAAAGTAAGGGGTTCACGTCGTCGTGTTTGCAATCCACAAGACTCCTCAGCCAGTTGGCTGGAGATACTGAAGGATATGGCAGCGAACGGTGAATAGTGGCTATCGTTTTGTCACATTCTTTCAAATCAAAATGGTTGATCAATGTGTGTTTGCATAGTTAGGCTGTGTATCCCGTGTGTTGGCTATTAGGGCGTTGTTTACTTTTCCCACCTGTGTAGGTCCACCGTCTGTCCATGTTATATATTCATTCTTTCCATTTCTACATGAAACATGATGAGAAAGGCAGTGATCAGTGGGGCTCACCCTGCTGTTAAACACTGTACGATGATCATGATCACGATGCTTTGCTTGGGTGCGACTACAATTGGAGTTGCCCATTTAGAAAATGTGACGGGAATCGTAATCTGAAGTCGTGCAGACGTTTTAGTTCTTGAACGACTAGAGGTTTTGCGGTGTATGGGATCGGACGGCAATCCTTCTTTGGCTAGACGGTGGCTTGAATATGGGTATGGAGGCTCAGTTCGTCTTTTAAAACTGGCGAAATGTTTGGTCATTTGGTCCTTTGACGGAGATTCAGACGTCGCTTGGATTTGGCTGCAAAAAGTGCGGATGCTGTTGTCATTTAGACGGAGCTCGTCTGCCAGTTGGTAAGCGTCGGGTTTGGTGGCGAGTCAAGTCGCGGAATTCGCCTTGTCACAATAAATTACCAGGCATTCAGTTTTGCACCCACCCACGTACTTTTTTCTTCTTTTCCATATCATTCCCAGGTGTATTATTTCAGAAGATATCGGGACTAGAATACTTGGGTTAGTTTAACAATGAACAGAACTGGAATTGATGCTTCAGCCTTTTTACTCCCATAATTAGCGCGCTGTTTACTCGTTCCACCTCGGCTTTTTGACCGTTTCCAGGCACAGTGGACTGACAGTGCATCAGTATCGATATTACGACCCGAAAACTTGTGGTTTCGACGCAAACGGTTGTCTGGCTGATCTCGATAAAATCCCGGCCGGTCACGCAGTCCTGTTGCACGCGTGCGCGCACAACCCAACCGGAGTGGATCCGTCGGCCGAACAGTGGAGACAGATCGCCTCTGTTCTTGAGCGTCGTCAGCTGGTCCCTTTCTTCGATTTCGCTTACCAGGCAAGTGGCTCGCGTTGTACGCACTCACACCACGATCTTAACTTTTTTCTCCTCACCCTCTGTTCATCGTATCGAATAAGAAAATAGATCATCGTGAACTTTGCTCTTGGATTGAATCGCACGACCATATAACGAATAAAGGACTGTGGAATTGCGAAGTCGTCAAGGTTACCGTTTGCAGTTTTAACAAAAAGCCAAAAGCGAACAACGTTGTTTTCGGGTACTTCACCTTTTCGATTCATTTGCATACACATGACTCCTCCTAATAATTTTTCTGAATAGGATTTGTTTAGTCAGCACGATGATTTATTTACCGAAACGTCATCAGTTGAGTGTTTGCTCCGACTCGATCATTTCCCGTTTTATAGAACCACGTTCACAGGAACCGTATGCGTTTAATTATTTTGGCCAGATTAAGATGAAATATTGCTTACACTGATCATCAATCAGTCACTGACCCGTACCGAGCCACGGACGCTTCGTCCCGCTGCCTTACGTGTTAAGCTTTGAATAGATAAAGGCTCCGGTTATGGACCCTTAAGAAAAGCCGCCTGCTTTGACCTCCGCAACCTGGTAATATTGCGCTCCCAAACAATCACGGAATCTGACTCCATCCACCCCTTTCTCCCCGATTTTACTAGGTTTTGTTTGGCACACAGGCTAGAAACAGGCGGATATATATATATATATATATATATATATATATATATATACCGATTGGTGGTAGACAGTAATCCACTGTCGCCCGGATCGTCACCACACCTGACCTATTGAGACCCTATGTGGTTCTTCGCCACTTCAAGTCTCAGGGTCTGGTTTGCCAGCTATCGTTTGAAGTGCAGTAGATCTTTGTGGCTATGACGGATGCCTCTCCCGCTGCACTCATGCTCAAGCATGTTCTAAGAAGTACGAACCTGAAACACTTGTGGAATCAACGTGACATCCGTTCGCCTTTCATTAGTCAGAAACGAGTCCGATAATGGTGAAAAGTGTGTCAATATCATCGGCTCTTTGAGCATAGGCTTCTCAGTTCTGCTCGAACATAGTGGTGACATCATACAAGAAATGGTGATGTTGAGCATAGGATATGTGGGCTCAGATTAGTGGCTATAGCAACCACTGAATCTAAACAGGTTAAGTCGAGTAGGGTATGTTTGTCATGCCCGCCGATATACTCCCTCGGTTTGCATTGTTTTTTGAAGCAGACAATGGTTGAAGGTCGAGTCGGTGTGGTCACCCTTTGGCACGACCGAAAGATATGAAAACGTCAATCAGTTTGAAACGTTAGGTGACATGGCTGGGTGTCACAGTCACTAGTGTAGTTGCATTCAAACTCTTTCTTCATTTACATGATTCCCACCTGCAACACTTTCTGTCTAATTCCTCTTCATTTCTTTCTCTTTATTCCACTATCGATTAGACGATGCTACGATGCTAGCAATCAGAACCCGAACCCAGAAGTACAATGTGAATGGTTAGAGGAGCGGAATTGAAGTGTTAGTCATCCCGCACGTTATCACATCTAACATTTGCCTCCAGAGTGCACACCATTTTTCCTAAGGACAAAGCATAGTTATTCGAACGCATTCAAATCTGAACTATCAGTGTAGCAGTTGTATAAGTATCCAGTCAAATTCGTGTTCCCACAACCAGAAGATAACTAACCAGTTATAGAGTATCATTCTTCAAGAACACTTTTTCGTCAAATATACCCTGATTGTTGTTCTGGAACCGGTTCTCCTATGATTTCAATGATCTTTGCCACCAACAAAGTCGACCACGTCCTATTACAACCCAAACACACACACACGTTAATCAAGATGCGGGCTGCAGTTGACGGTAGTCGGTAGTAAAAGCCTTTTGTAAGTTGATTTCGTGACTTAGTTTTTCCGTGCGCCTTCCAGGGCTCATCGCAGACCGTGCTTTAGTGGGAAACAAATCCACTTCCATATTAATCTGAGGTGCAATATCAATTCCATCTTAGATTCGGCATACCCTCCTTTGTTGGACCATATTGTAGGCTTTATATCACTCAAACACTAATGCTGATCTACGGAACGATCACTGGTAACCTTGCATCAGCCAAATGTGCTCATTGGGTTTTCGTGTGTCCTGTGTAAACAGGTCGGACCATGTTGTTCGGGCACATACCACTCATGTACAAAAGCACAAACAATTCGGTGGAGGTAGCCGATGGTAATCGCTTAAAAGCAGTTTTTCTGTTCAGCGGATTAAGAGGTCAGTAATGTTTCATTTTGCAGCCGCTCCTCGATACTAGTTCTGTAAAAGCAATGTGTGTGCGCTTCTGTTGTCTGTGAGCTTGCAAGAAAAGGCGAGTAGGTATTCGATATTCATCAAATTCCACTTCGAGGTCAGGTCAGTTTGAAGGCTTTACATACATGGTATTCAAAGCACCATTTTACGTGCCGATTGAGGCTGACCCGAACTGGGACCACATGAAACAAACAACCCGACTGTGCATCATATCGCTTTCAGTTTTACATCTTGTCGGCTGGTTGTTAGATTTCTACGACATAAACCGAGATGAACCTGCTGACCATTGGGTCACCTAGTACATCTGCGTGAATCATGTCATTGGTTTTGGTTTCCATTTGACATGTAGTGATGACAGCACTTCTAGTGACAAGATTGCTGGGAGTATGGAAGTGACAAGAGAACAACGAATGGTGATGGGGGATTAATATGAAAACGAAGATGCCATTAGTTGCCATGTGCTGCTGTATCTCCCCAATTTATCTAATAATTAAGTCGATTCTAACTATACTGCAAGGATATATATGTTCAAATAGTGATACTATTTTGTCTCTTACGCCTGCAGTGGCCCGGTTCCCGAGTCATGCAGCAGAACTGACTCGACCGCAGCATCGTGTACTCGATCCTTGAGGTCCATGAGATCTGTCTTCTGGACTTTGTGAGGTACTAAGCAAAATGATTAGCAGCCGCGCATGTACCTCCGAACTTCTTTTATATGATTCTCAATAATTATCTTCTTGATGCACTTTTTTCTTTTCGTGCTTGGATTTACTTCACTTCGGATTGAGTGATACTTCGATATAGCAATCGTGAATGAAGTAATAATTTCAAAGTTTATAGTTGAAGGCACTGAACTCACCCGTGATTGATTCAAACCTGGCCAGACTAGTCTTTTCATTGGTGTGACAGTATCCTCGAAATGGAATGACGGTCATCATGGTATGTTTAAGAGCTTCTCTCCCCCCTGTCAAGAGGACACAGAGCATCAGTGGTGTTGTCACGTGAATTATCTGCAAGACCACTTGACTACTCATAAGGAAGAATCATAAATTGACATTTGTTTCTTCCATTTCCTTCTTTTATCACTTCGGTGCACCGATTTCCCCCCTCCCACATCTTGGTGTCTAAATCTAACACGGAACATCTCATCAATGAAATACCCTAATAGAACTGGTCCTCTGCCGATTCTTTGGAATTGTCCAATCTCCTTATATTTTAGCTCGGACGCACTTGCAAATAACAGTCCAAAATCAATAAGAGTATTCCCGGTCGAGGTTTTAAATTGTCCTACCTTTTTTCTTCTGACTGCGTGACGATTCTGTTATCGGTTTGATAAATCAGTCTCCACGATATAGCTGATCAGTTGCTACATTCTTCCGGTCATGCTCAATTTCTACTTTGGATAGGGCTTTGCCTCGGGCGATGTGAACCGTGACGCGGCAGCTGTGCGCTGTTTCCTACGCGAATTCAATTTTCCCACAATGTTTATCACACAAAGTTTTGCCAAAAACATGGGTCTCTACGGTGAACGTGCGGGTACCCTCAGTTTGATGTGCAATTCAGCCGAGGAAACGGAGCGTTGTTCGTCTCAGTTGAAAATTCTTATTCGTGCCATGTACAGCAATCCACCAATCCACGGAGCTCGTATTGCTGCGGAGATCTTATCCGATGACGTGTTGCGTGCCAAATGGTGAGTGAACTGGCTTGCTGCCTTGTAATATATCGAATTGACGCGTGCTGTTTACTATCTGCACGATGCGTTGAAATTGCCTTGTATGGCACCTTGCAGTCATTCAGACCCTAAACAACAGGTAACTCAAAGTGAACTATGTCCCACCGACTGGATCGAATAAAGTTATGCATAAGCTCTGTGGATCATGATGTGCTGTAAACTCGTTGTGGTTGACTTTCTCCACTTCACTCATGCTTGGGTGTGGATCAAGCGAGATAATGCGAATTACACCCCTAATCAATAAGGCTCCACGTGGTCAATTTAAGTTGTAGTATCATAAGCATCATTTATATCACTTCAGTTGGTGATGGAGCACCTTTGCAATCAAGCGAAATTGTCGAGCGATCGTAAAGGAACCAAAAACAATCGAAAATGCAAAACCGTGCTTGATACTCGTCTTTGTCGTCATCGTGCAACGAGAGACATTAGACCGTATTTCACAGATCACCGCTCCAATCACCATGCTGAACACATCCATGCTTTGACGTCGAGGGATTATGGATCTGCATATGTGAAAGACACAAAAAGATGGTGCTATTCTGACCACCGCACAATGTAGAGTTGACGGTACGCTGTCACGTATTACTTTATTCACAGGGCTAGAGATAACCTCCATAGCTATCCAGCTACCTCTGACCTAACCTCCTTGCTGTCCGTCTTCGCGTCGCCTTTTATATTACATGCTTGCGCATGAGCGCAGTGGAAGGGGTATATCCCATAGCCTTAAAGGCCCGCTGCACTATTGTGGATAACCGTCAACCATACCCTAAGACTTGGAGTGAAGAACTATATATGGTCCCAGTAGATCAGGCTGGACGATAGTAGATTACTATCTACCACCACCAAAGTGACCGGCTGTGGAAAGGACTTCCTAGGTGGCAAGCAAACACTCTAAACCACTTGACAGCTACCGGTAGTTTTCTACATTGTGACTTTTTGGTTGCGAATATTGTGTAGTGCGTAAGACCGTTTTGTGTCATGTGCGATACGTGTGTCCATTCAAATAGTTTCTTTCCAACGACGACTTACTCAAAACTAGTCACATTAATCCGTAGTGTTATTCATTCGATCTCTTCATTCCGCGCCTCGCTTTAGGTTCGTCCGCGGGTTCAAGGTCAGACACCGTGCCACTTTAGAAACGTCCGATATCGCCATTCCCACATGAAAATTACTGTTCTCTCTGGAACCATGTTGGTTACGAAGTTGAACGGAAAAAGAGAACGAGAGGGGGGCGGAATTATGCAGCATTTAATGACGAATTTGGAATGAAGGTCACTGTAATCCGGACTTAGGTTTTAGTTGCTCATGTACAGGGATCGAATGGTGGGATCGTATTGCTCTGGTGCACTCTTCGATAAACATCAGTACCAGAGTACAATAGTAGATTCTTTGGTATTTCTTTACTGAATAACTATTTCTTGCATAGCCCGCAGCATTTGATTAGTGTTGTATGAATTCGCGTAAAGAATTTAAAAACCGTAATTTTTCAGTGATAAGATCGGGCCCCAAGACTTTCGATAACCTGGATTGTGAAATGCAGACTGACTAGTCGCCCTAAGACCTACTTAGAAATCGACTGTGCCGTAGTAGGATTGGATTGACCTCGGGGTCACGTGTCGTCGGTAGCACTGCGATCAGTAATGTTGAGTCCAGATCTCATCGTTTTCTTGTTTGGTACATTAAGGCCGGTATTTGATCTAATTCGAACCGCGCAATGGTCCTGTCACTGTATTATCTTCGTATTTTACTTACTTTTTAGGCTCGTAGATGTCAAAACAATGGCTGACCGAATTATTTCGATGCGTGAAGGTCTAGTACGCTCATTGGCGAAAGAAGGATCACTACGTGATTGGTCGCATATTGTGAATCAGATTGGCATGTTTTGCTACAGCGGTCTTGCCCCAGAACAGGTGAGCGTGGTGGTTTTATTACTTTGTTACACTGATTGTTCGTCTGAGTGCAGCCCCCAAACGGTTAGCTCACCGGAGTGTCAGAAACTGGTTGTCCTGTACGGCAGAAATCTCCAGGTGTAAATATTTACCAAGTTTATTGATAGTTGACCCGAAAGCATTACGAGATTAGTAAAACGCTCACATCCCCTGTCACTGTCTAGTAAATAACTAGTAATTTAATTTTTCAGTACCCACTGTGTGAGCCAGTGACCTCTGGGTTTGCCGTCCACGTATTCAGTTGGCGGTTTTTCAGTGTTCTCTGACAAACGTATTGTCTAATAGGTACAAATTCTAACCGCTAGTGACTACTTTGTATGGGTTGCAGGTTATCCAATGTGAAGTTTGAGCCACACTCCACAGCCGGCGAACTTTGGTGGTAAACTGCATACTGTGTTGCCGGACGGCTCTTTACTAGATCTCACCTTTTTTATCCTATTTGGTTCATCACCACCACTCCAAATCTCAGGGTTTGGATCACCCGTTGGGGTGCGGACTATGCCTTTTCCTTTGCATCCATAAGAAAACCATTTTATGGAAATCAATAGCGCTTCTGATGCGTTTGTGATATAGTATGCCTCTTGAGTCACTTTGTATACCCTTGCCATCCTCTTGCTTCCAGGTGGATCGTTTGACACGCGAGTATTCTATCTATCTCACTCGTGATGGACGTATCAGTGTTGCCGGTTTATCATCGAAAAATGTCGAATATTTGGCTCATGCTATCCATCAAGTTACTAAATAGAATCAAACGCCATGTTTCTCCTCATCTCCCCCTCCCTGGCTATCTTCTAGTCTGGCCTCATTGTCAATCAAAAGCATACAATCCGGGATGAAAAAACACCAAAGATTTGTGGAGATTTTACCTGATCTGTACTATTGTTTTTTCCTACTACAGAAAATAGTGGGAAAACTTGCACTGCTCGATTGTTTTTGTTTGTTATTTTATTGATGAAACCGTGTGGCTTGTCATGTGATCGTCTGGCCTTCTTATTCCTAACCATTAACACGAGCAGGTAATCGTAGTGGTAGACTATTTCATCAAATGGTGCGAGCCAGTACTGCGACCTAGTCCGGACTTATGAGCTATTTTTTTTAGAAAGGTTTACCAGATAAGGTATGCCTTATTACATCCACTGAAAGCACAGTGCTGCATCTCGAAGCGTCCCTTTTCGGGAAATGTGCCACATTCGTTATGTACAGAAAGCACAAACTATGACTCAGTGCACAAAAATTGGCTACTGAAAGCTCTGCTAAGGACTCCTGTACAGCGCGAGACCATAGGACACGGTCATATCTCGTTACCTAATGGCCTATAGAGCTACAATATAGAAACTTCATTGCATCATTACTGGTCGTGAACTGGGATTGTCATCCGGCCCACAAGGCCAGCGGCGGCTCTAAAGAGGTCGTATGCCTCCGCACTCGTTAGTTTGCCAGCTTGTCTCTTGTCTGTCAACAACTTCCGCCCGCCCATTGTGATCAGAAACACTAATTCCATCAACATCAACATTTGAGTCTGGTGACCGTGTTCGGCTCCTAGATCCAGTATCACCAGCCGGAGAGCCGATGAAGTTTCATCGTCGTTGGGGAAAACGAGTTTGTGGGCTCACCACCGTTCTCAGCCACAAACCTCACTTGTGCTTGAAATGTTTTATCACTGACGACAATCTCTTCTCACCTCATTCAAATTCGAGGAGGGTACAATAAAGCATATAACGACCATTTTATCTGTTAAATTTGAGCGTGTTTAACTGAGTTATTGCAACGTGCGCCCAAATGGTCTCGCAGAGCACAGTATGCGGAAACAGTGTTTTCAGAGTGAATATTCTGGACGATGATCTGGTTCTATTTCCCTGCCAATGGTTGACAGCATGATTTTTGCTGTCTTCCTTGATATTTGTTTTGCTGATTGTCCTTCGAACTCCACCTTTCACGCACAAACCTCAGGTCATCCGACCAACCTTTGATATTGTTTCTTTCGACGTTGTAGGCTAGCTGCTGTCTTGCTGTGGAATTCAAGTGGAGCCTAATGCACGGTAATTAACCGAAGTCTGTTACTACCTAGAAGCAGTCAACTAACCAAACCTGACACCAATCTGTAATTTATTAAGTCTCATCAACAGAATATCTCTAAGTCGGCAAATAACGTCCGAAGAAAACTAGTCATTCAACTGACCACATCAAATGAAAATCCATCTAAAAATTATGTTGAGATGATTTCTAGATGACAAACCGAAACAGCGTAAATTAGCGTTGTGGGCTTATCTTCGCAACGAGACTGCACCTTGACGAGGTGCAACGGCTTGCGCGCCTCAGTGACCCAACGAGCTATATAGGTTGGCTTACCTCAAGCTGAAAATAAAATCATATCTGGAAGGTCCATGGGTAGAAGACTGACGAGGCAGTCTTCTGGTCCTCCAGTTTGGAAATCGATTTAAGTCTGCAACCCAGTCGGTAAAACCAGTGGAAGAATGAGTGATCCAAGCAAGTGGGCTTCCACTCCGTGGACAGGCGCTTGTTGAAGCTAAGGGCTTTAGTTGAGAACCCTGATCGTTTCTCTGCTTAGCGGCTGGACACAAGCAACATCTCCCATGAACTTCGCGAATACAGCGAATGAGAAAATGTACAGTGAACTTGGGAGAATTAGACGCCTCATGTCTTCGTGGTATGGGTCCTGAGGATTCTTCGTCCAGTCGGCTGGAGACACTGCGGGATATGGCGGCGAACCATGAACAGTGGCGATCGCGTTGTTACCTGTCGAATCAGAAGGACCGATCAATGTGTGTTTGTGTAGTTAGACTGCGTATTCTGTGTTAGCTACTAGTGCGTGATTTCCTTTTCCCACTCCCTGTCCACCCAATATATTCGTTCCCTCTGTTTCTATGTGCAACCTGGTGAGAGAGGTAGCAGTCAGTTGGACACGCTCTTCTGCTTAACACCGTGCGATGATGATCTTTGGTTATGACCACCACCGTCCTTGTATAAACTGCCCAACAAATCCGGACCAATCGTCGGAGTTTCGTATTCCGCTTTTGGCTACTGATGACGATGACAGTAGTTAGTCTTTGAGCTTTTCGTTCCAGAAATGTCTACATGAAGTTAAGGTAAACGAAATCGGTGTTTACGAACCATTACCTCAAAAGTGTCAGTGCTGACCTCTGAGTGATTACACAAGTGAACTCGTGCCGACGGCCGTGCTAGAGGTATTTTCGCGAATGTACTCGCAAAACCAAAAGAGGTAACTTGCGAAATTCATTTTAAACCCGCCTTATGCGCAGTAACTGAAACTTCGCCTGATAACAGGCGTATGAAACAACGCTACGTTATTGAGTATCCAACGGTTACATATAACTTGAGGTTCTTCCTGGTCCTCTGATTTTCAGATATATGGAACAAGCATTCGCAAACGTTTATGAATTTTGCCAATTGAAACTGAAAAGCTAAGAATAAGTCCCGACGGATCACAACGGTTGGGATAGCTGGTTGCTGTTAGTCACCTTTTGACAAGTTGTCTTCTCTAATAGAGCGGCTGCACTTGATAGTTCCCAACTACCTCATTTCGTCTTGATCAGCGTGGTGTCCTGTAGTTAGTAATGGATAACTACCCAAGTAATTCCACCGTATATACATATGCCCTCAGTTATTGCTTCTGATAATATTACCGTATTTCCTTATCCTAAAGTTTATCGGAAGAGAAACGTCCGTTGCTCGCTTGCTACTCCGAGAATCTACATCTACTTAGATCACTTGTTCGTTTATTCTTAGCCAACCACACGTGAAATTATACGTATCCGGGCCATACCGATGCAGTATAGATTTATTGGTCACAAACTTACCCCAGACAACTCTCGATAATACGAAAAGACCGAATATGATTGCCAACAGCCTCCTCACCACAGTGGATCATGGTGTTATGGCCTTGAAAAGAACCGGATAATCGTTCTACCGCCCTGCGCAGCTACATAAAGTGTTGGAAAACACCACTATCCTGAGCAAAGCGCGCTTTCGTCCTACAGACTAAGTTTCGCTGAACAGCCTCCAGCACGGAAGTTAGCATACCCCGGAAAATCTCAGCGATCCTGATCAATAAAGCCTCTATCTTCTCCGGTTTTTCTTCGTACACCCGACTTTTCATATAAACCTATCTGAATAAAAACAGCTAATTCCGGATAACGTGGTGGCCTTGCCATCGGCCATCTCCATCCGATCTACTGCAGCGGGGGATTCTGACCCAGCCAATTAGTCACGGTTGCTATGCTGTATGGTGTTGCTCCATCTTGCCGGAACAAGATCCGTGATGGAGTGCATAAAATAAGACTTTAGATAACCACGAAGTGTCTTCTTCGGCATATTAAGGTAGTTTATCTCACCGGTCGGAATACTGGGCCGATCAGACGGAAACCGTGAATAGCGCACCTTACTGTTAACTTTGCTAATTGCTTTCATAGTGAGTGGATGCGTCTATTTTGTGCCAAATTCTCTCGTGTTGATGGCCCTACGTGTTGCGTAGGTAAAATGTTGACTCGTCGGAGACGATATTCCTGCATAATGTGGGTCAAGCAATGAGCCGTGGTTTTAACCAATCGCAAAACGCCATCCGCTGTTGACAGTCACAAGGGAAAAGCGTGTGGACCGGATGGGGGAGTATTTCTTGTGTTTGGTGCGCTAATACGCGGCACTGAGTTATTGGTTCAGTCCATCAAACCCTACAATTCCTGTTCAACCCCAATATGTCTGTTGACGAATCCATAGACGCCATGGTGCACCGATGGAGTTCATATAACTGACATTTTACAATGACCTGTCAAATGGATTTTACATGCTGTTTATATGTCAAGGTAATCGCGGTTCGCACATGCTCATGCGTCTAGAGAAGAACAACGAAAATAAAACAAACGACATCACTCATCATTGATTTCTACTCTCAAAAGGGGCTGAATAAAGAAAGTATCCATAGTTTTCTGTGCAGCACGGAGAAATTTGCGTGCAATCTGATGGGGTGCTGTGCCTTCGGTGACCAGTCAGTCATACATAAGACGGTGCTGAGCGTGGAGATGAGGTCATTAAACCGACAATTGTGTTGATAACCTGAATCAGATGTGAACGTCTACACGACAGCCAAGAACTGTGACACTCGCTTACTTAAAGACAAGTAATTAAAATCGGTGGCTATATTCCATTGCAGCGAGTAACTAGGTTTCTGCGGCTCATTCATAAGCGGACATCATGCCTCCATAGTGAGTAGTTTATGTTCCGGATGGCCAACCACGTCCTTTGTGACTCAGGTGATAGGAAAGTGCGCTTCACTCGCGAATGTGTTTCATAAGTATTAAACACGAAGCATTGTCCACACTTCCGCGTAACAGGGTTGAAGTGTTGGAATACACTGGATTTCGAGCGGCATCTCATCACCCATGTTCTAATGGTGCTGCAGAAAACGTGGTGTAATCTGCAGAAAGTGCTCTCGCCTGAGTCAGTATTATCACTACACTGGTTTGAGCACGTTCTTACGGTGCTTTTCCGCGGTCGATAAATAAAAACATCACCGGGTCCAAAGACATTCCCGTATAACTTCCTTCTACTATGTCGGAACTCGACATATTCGGTGACGAGAAAGGGCAATCACGCTTCTTTAGTCAAAAAAACTATCGTGAAGAAGATGGTTTTATTTCAATGATGTAGCATACCTAAGAGTGCAAATTTAACATCCTCGGTGGCAACTTGGCTGGACCACTTGCTTTGTACATCATATCTTCCTTAGCTCCCCATATATTTCTTCGTTTAACATCAGCGTGGAGCCCTTAATCTCGAATATATACTGGTCACTGTCATCCAGTTTTCACGAACACTTTCCTGCCTGGCTTTATTATTTACTGTAGTACTTACATCATTTTGCGCACTAACAAGCAGTTGAATAGCAAGCTGCGAATTCCGACTTCCCGGAGTGACGACACCGCACACCAACTGATTAGTGTTTGATTGTCCATGGCTTCTGAATTCACGCGCAGTCCCGTTGCTTATGTCTCGCTGGACCTTCGCGATCGATGAAGATCAAACCAATCAACTGGATAATTTCAGTCTCCGACCGGTAATGGTCGAGTAGTTCGGATCGTTTGCTTACCATGTCGGAGGTAAGAGGTTCGAACCATGCCATCGCCGGTCACTTTGCTGGTAGGCGGTTGTCGCTTTTCGCCTAATTCGTTCCGACAGTCGGTCTATTGGGACTTTGTGTGGATCTTTACTAGTTCGAGTCTCGTGGTCAGGCTGCCGCTAATCTCTAATAGTGCAGTGGGCATTTGAGGCTAGGGGTATAACCCTACCACTGTACTCATGCGCAAACATGTAATAAAAAAACAGCCAGTCCAAGAAATAGAACATTCTTACCAATAAACCACAGTCCCATTATCCGGTTTCTTTCTTGGTATTCTAGTGAAGAAAATTCCTAATCATCGAGGATGTAATCATCAGCCAATAGTTGACAACTTATTTTCATTGCCCTTAAACTCGGAAATCAATTTGTTTTACGTGTCTGAACTGTAAACACGTGCTAGCAGAATCTCGCTTCATGTTTGTACAGAAACCTATCGCCCTAAAATCAATACTCTCCTTTCTCGTTTCATGAAGTTTGCAGCACGGCCCAGTTCTTGCAAAACTTGCTACAATATGATTCCGGTGTATTTCAAACGAATGACTACTATGCAGTTTCGACAATGGTCTCCGAAATCAATTACCAAGGTTGGACTGCCCGTCTTCACTTGATCAATCTGTAACTGAATAAAACCGCTCTCACATAGCACAACATGCCAGCGACGGAACACGATTTCATACGGCGCGACGTTCCCTCAACCCTAGGCCAATCCAACGCTTTTTTATTACACGTTTGCGCAGGAGTGCGGATACACCCACAGACACACAGGCCCACCGCATTATTAGCGGTAACCGGCAACCAGACCCTGAAACTTGGAGTGCAGAACCATATAAGGTCCAAACAGGTCAGGTGGGACTCAAATCCATGCGAGCATCATGCTGCAACCGATTATTTATAGGGAAAAAAGCTGAGGAGAAAACTACCCATTGTAATATTATACGAGTCTTGTAACAAACTGAGCAACACATCCTGGTGAAAGTCAATTAATTGACGTATACTAATGAAACCAAAGCGCTCGGCATCTGTTGGTCCGAGAGTTACCGGATAAGCTACAGCGCGGGGTTGTAAAAAGTCCACAAATTTACGACAGATGCATTGCTTGACCCAGACAACAAGACTGCCATGCACAGCAGCAGACAGTTCACCGCTGCAAAGATCAAGGTTCGTGCGCTGCACCGCGTACTGGCTCTGTAGACTTAATGAAAGTAAATATTTGTAATAGACTAAAGGACATCAAGTAGGAGCGAGTGTTTAGGACCAGATTCGTTAAATTTTGTGTTTCACTGACATTCAAAATGCATGAACAAAATTGTCTTTCAGGCCTAGCATCTGAGCAGACGCTGCACACAATGTTTCCCGTTCCGTTTAACCCAGCACAGTACGATATCGTCAGTTTTGAACCAACAAGAAACCCTTATACTCAGTGTTTCACTGCAGAAGACTGTCGATCTGAACACTACCTGAAGACGTAATGGAAATTAGTGATAGAATAAGTTGCGATTCCTGTATGATTACAAGAACAGAAACAAAAGTGCGGAAGAACCTGAGTTGTATTCAAACGGGATAAGATAATAAAAATGGTTCAGTCGTTCAATATGTACAAGTCAAAACAGCGACATACTGACAGACGTAGAATGAAAGTACCGCAAGCCAGCAAGCATCGTCATTCAGGCGAGAAAATTATTGTCTACTACTTCGTCTTCCTCTTCATCTATACCACCTTCCAGTTCTACTTCATTATCGGTTGTATCCGAAGCTTCCGTATGATCTTCCCCAATGTCATCAGATTTGCGGCGTTCGTCCATTTCATTTAGATCCTCGTCAGCCGACGCCAACTGGCGGCCACTAAAGCGCCCTCTCTGACGCCTGGCGATAAAAGTATACGAGTCTGGTTTATCTGGCGAACAGTCACCATGTGTTACCTGTGTCACTTGATCCTCTTCATCCTGAATGAGATCACTGACTGCGATTGCAACTGGGGCGATTTTCGATTCATTATTCTCATTATCTTGTAAACGTACTCGTTTCGTACCACGTGTTGGTCGAAACAAAATGCGACGACCCTCCACTGGTCCATCGAAGTTCGCCCCTTCTTCGTCGAGCTGCTTATCGGCTGTTCGAGACTCAGTTACGCGCCGCTCGCGTAGTTCTGACAGCAAGGAAAGCGCAATGGAGACATTTGGGTCTCTACGGTTGGTAAATCCATCTTCTGTAGCGACAACTGCGATTCCATCCTCGTCGACATCCGCTAAACTGTAATGTGTCCACTTGGATGGATCACGCTGAACTGTTCTTGGAGCTCTTGAATGAGCTCGAGGGCGTGGAATAGCAGCCGGTCGCCGGAACTCGGACGAAGGCTGATGAGTCGTAAGCTCTTGAGAACAGGACGTCTGTTTTGTGTCTCGCTGTAATGGAAAAACAATAAAGACAATGAATCCCAGGTACGTCGTAAATCAAAATCGCAATTGGCGAGTTATCAGCTGTAACTTTTTGCGAGTGGAAAATGAACCTCATGATACTGGAACTAGAATAGCGTACTAAAAGACACATGAGTAAAAATACGGCTTCTATGGCTGCCCAGTCCACACCAGGGAAACGAGGCTGTTGCTAAATCCCATACGGCGTCAGCTTACTCCGCTTCGCTACATGACGGCTTGTCGTAGTCGACTTTCACGCACTTCCAACAGTTAAGGGGCAAACAGTAACGATTACAAGAAAACAGTTAGAACATGATCAGAATGATCATATACTCATCAACGTATGCAGGCAAAAGGATTAAGCAAGTTATTTATTATTAAGCCGGCTTGAGCACGTTTTTACGGTGCTTTTTGACCATCGAGAATAAGACGAATAAAATTCTACACACCAAAATGGGTTAACAGTTCAGATGAAGCTTCACGGTTTGTTAGAACACGAAAGAGGAACGCATCCTCAGAATTTCCATACTGCAATCATTTTGAAGGAATCAGTCGGAATATGGCGCGGGTCATCGGATGAGATTGACTGAGAGAGAGAGAGCGGTCACAATGTTGTGTGTGTAATCAGTCAACAATGATCTTTTCGACAAATGCTATGGATGCTATTACGTGCCTATATCATCAGTCCAATATGAGGTCTCTGAAGGCTATGCCAGAAACAAGACTGATGAGACACAAACCTATACGAAGAGTTAAGTAGTCCTTTTTCAGGGAAAATTACGGGAGATATACACTGGTGTACGAAGAAATATTGGACTGTGGAGCACTGAACTGTCGAAATTTACGAATATGGAAGGACAACTGACATCGGTTCCCATCAGTAATTTCAAATGAAAATACCAGTGCAAGTTCCCTTGTAAAGCCAAACCGAGATATTTCACATGGCTGTATGCAAAGCTGGCTGACATGCTTGAATACGATGCTTCGAAAATCAACAATGATACTAGTATCTCGCTGTCGCTTGGCTTGCTACCACGGATTACAACTGTTGTGGTCTCATCCACCATAACCATGTTAAGGCACAAAAAACAAAAAAACCTGACTTGAAGAGAAACCACTTCCGAATTGATGACAGCTAAGCGATCGTCATCATCCTGATCACAGCGATACCGCAACTTCTCGTGTGAAAGGCTGCGATCCTACGTGACCCGCAAAAACCACCGATTGTTTATTTATAACCCATATTTAGAAGTCAATAGTATTATGCTACATGTATGCAGAACGGAGACAACTGCGTAATCGAACGGTTGAACATATTTTGGCTTGACTACAAAAAGCACTGGGTGGACAGACGCAATCAGTGACGTCATCGAGCGAACGCAGAACACTCAAGTCATCTATTACGCATCACCTATGGGAGACAGAGCTCTACATCAATCTGAGCATGACATTAACCGTCACTTACGGCTCGCGGCGTTGGACTTTTGGATACGAAAACGAGAATGGATTTTCCATAATACACTACTGAGATACGCGGAGGCATTAAAAATTAGCCATCATCACTCCTAACTGCGCAAACAGCACAGGCTAGATACGTTAGCCTAGCCCCGATAACGTGCTTCTAATTGCTAAGACTTGGTGCATGACTCAAGCCTCCACGACAAGACTGCACCTTGGCGTTGTGTGATGGCTCCCGTGCCTCCATGACCCAAAGAGCTATGCACGATGGCTTCTTTGAGCCGGAGATCCAATCATGCCTGACAAGTCAATGGGTAGAGGCCAGACGAAGTCCCGTCTCGGAATCATGTGATGGGTAACAACTGATTTTATTCACTATGCCCCTAGAGAGGACACTCCAGCGAATAAACACGGAGGGAAACATTTTACCGGTCTAAAATTCTCTACTAGATGGAAGTAGGAGTGGAGTATCCGGGGTTTCTCTCGACGTTGGGAGAAATCATCGCACTTCATTGGGCAGCTACCGCCCGCTTAAGCTGGGCAGCCCCCAGCCCAAACGATGTTGTCCCGTCGGCGTTCCGATTGCTTCATTGGGTGCATAGGGCTGAGGACTAAATCCAAAAAGCGGATTGATAACAAAGCACCAGCGAAGACGACAAAACATATGCAGTAATCAGGTCTCATGTGACAGATCAGAAGTTCCTTCAAGGGTGCTTCGGTCACGTCTTCATGCTGGATTAACGTCCCACTGTCTTGTGGGTCAAACTTCCGAGTCAAAGGCTCCGGTTAGAATTCCCAAAGAAAAACCCCTTCTGCGGTGTGGCCAACCGCGAAGTATGATTCGCCCAGAAACCCCCAGTATCTTTCCTGCAAAGGGCCTTACAAATATTCCTTCTTTTAATTTAAGATCGATGCTGTGAAGAAGGCAATAGTTCAGGAGCTGGGTACAATTCGAATGCACTTCCTAAGCCTAAATGTTCACTTCACTTGGCTGCCTTCAACGTCCGCACACTATGTCAGATAGGGCAACAGGCTGCCCTCGCTGAAACTCTTGACACTTTTAAAATAGATGCATGCTATGTCCCCGAAACACGCATACAAGACCTCACTTCTGTGATAACTCTCCGCACCCCAGATACAACCTCAGTCTCTCGCTTCACTCTTCGTGTGTCGGGTGATTCGGTTTCTAGTGCTCGTGGTTAGGCTGGCGTTGGAATTGCTCTGAGCATGAAAGCTGAGTGTGTATTGCCAGACTGGATTCCATGGAGCAATCGTTGGTGTGCAGTTCGGTTGGACGGTTCTGTGCATGTCAAAAACGACAACCAACTGAAGCGTCCATGATTGTTAGTCGTGCCTGTGTATGCGCCGAATGACAGCAGTTCCTCCGAGACCAAGGACGAATTCTACCAGGATTTGTCTCAGATGCTTTAAAGTGTGCGTTCAACGGACGTTGTGGTCATTGCTGGGGATTTTACCGCCCAAGCTGACCGTTTTGGAGATTCCGAAAGGTACATCGGAGGCCCATTTACTATCCCAGCCGATCATACTGATAACGGCGATCGTCCCATTCAGCTGTATTCTGACCACAGATTGTTTCTGGCAAGTACGAACTTCTGCCATAAGAAGCGGCATAAACTGACCTGGCGTCCTCTTTCGTCTTTACAACGTTGAACCCAGATTTACCATATTGTTATTGGTCATCACTGGCGTGGATTAACTGATACGTGCTCGCTTCCGTTTACGTCTCGTCTGAAGTCGCACCAACGTAAATGCCACCCGTCCCGCGCAGTTGCTTTTGGACGATAACTAAAGATACAATTTCCAGACGGAGCTGTCTACGCAGTTATCGATGCAGTCGGATGTTCAGGACCCAAATGAACATTGGCAACGGATCAAGGAAACCTTGTACGCCACTTCAAATGCCACCCAGGACTCTGGTTCAAGTAGGCTTCACAAACGATGGATATCTTTGACATCAGTTGCTTTGTTGGATGCTCGTAGATTCGCCCCTCGGGATGCCACAATAAATGAATTGCGTAGATCCCTGAAACGCCAAGTGACTAAAAGCCTGGGAAATAACCATGAGCAGTGGTGGATTGCGAAATGTAGGGAAATGGAAAAGGCTGAGTCCATGGGCAATACTTGCAACCTTTACCGTTTGATTGAAAGTACTGATCCACGCAAGCCCGGTGTAAGTGGGTTTATCAAGGAGTCCGACGGCTCGCTGACTCACTCGCAGGGATGTCGTCTGGACCGTTGGGCGGGGCATTTTAAGGAACAATTCAGTTGGCCCACTTCTACAGTGGACCTTCCAAATATACCTACCAGCGAAACGATGCAGGTGGATATCGCTCCTCCATCAGAACTGGAGACTATGCGGGAGATAGGTTACTTGAAAAGGTACAAAGCCGCCGGACCAGATGGGTTGTCTCCATCTACTTTCAAGGATGGAGGTGAAGGTTTGGTTTAGGATTTAACAAAACTCCTCCAGCTCATTTGGGATAGTGAGCAGATTCCCAAGGAATGGTGTAAATAGGTGATTGTGCCAAGTCACAAGAGAGGCGACAGGTTCTCTTGTGAAAACCACAGAGGAATTAGCTTGGTAAGTATCGCATCCAAATTGCTCACGGGGCTTATTTTCCACCGACTACCCAGCGCCCGCGAAGTGTGTACGCGTGAGAATCAAGTCAGTTTCAGACGTGTTTGGGGTTGTATCGACCAAATCTTCACTCTTCGGCAAGCCTTGGAGCACGGACACGTTTCGTAGGCCCACAACCTCTGTCTTTCTTTATCTAAATTTTGTGTTCGATTCACTGAATTGCACACTTCTCTGGCGCTGCCTCTCGTTGAGGAGTGTGTCAGAGAAGTTTATTTCTCTTCAATGCCTGTACGCAAACAGCCGGAGCTGAGTTCGTGCTTACGGCGATCTTTCCCCCAAGTTCACCACGGAAAGTGGTGTTCGTCAGGGTTGCCCTCTTTCACCCTTACTCTTCAATTTTGTGATTGAATTGATTCCTGAGATAGCCCTATCCTCATGTGAGAATATCGGCGTCGATCTTCGTTCAAACAGTAAATTGTCTGACTTGGAATAATCGCACGATATTGTTCTCCTGAGTGAAGATTCAGGTAAGTTGCAAGCTCTGTTAGATAGCCTAAACAACAGCGTAGCAATGCTTGGGATGCGTTTTGCACATTCAAAGTGTAAAATGCTGCTATAAAACTGGGCATGACGTTCGATTGTCTGTTAAAGGTAGAGTGTACATTGTGGCGGTTAGGTCTGTTCTTTTATATGGTTCAGAAACATGGCCGATGATGGTCGAAGATAGGCGAAGACTGTCGGTGTTCGAGCACCGATGTCTCCGTAGTATTGCCCGAACATGGCAGGAACACCGTATCAGCAATGCTGAAGTTAGACAAGGTGTTGGGAACTAGAGGTCAGTCTCTGGATAAAGCACTGGGTCTGAACAGGTTAAAGTGGTTGGGACATGTTACGCATGCCCACCGATGGACTTCATCGGCTTACGCTGTTCTCAGGTAATGACTGGGAGGTAGATCGAGGAGGTCAGTCCATGACATGGCAAAAAGGTAATAAAAACCTTGACTCGTGGACTTGGCCGAGTAGGACGCGTTAAACTTCCAAGCTGCGGTCCACATGATCCGCCTACCAAACGGTTGGAGACATTAAGTGATATGACTAGGTGTCGCGGCCAGCGGCGTAGTTGCAGTGTCCTCTTGATTTCCGCTTGATACTTTGACTTTTTGGATCTTTATCACTATGCTTCTATTCTTTTCGCCATTTACTGGACGATGCCGGAAGGCAGCAACCGAAACCACAGCACAGAAGTGCGAGGTTAATGGTTGAATAAACTGAAACCGAACTGACTCAGGTTGTGTCTTTGGTCTTATGAGAACGTTCAATTTACCACTTATAAGTGATCACCTTAACTGCAGTGTGCACCAGTGAGGATGCAGTGAAATGTTCCGGGATACATCGTGCAACGTAATGCCACTGGCTTCTGCGTTGCAATTTCTGTCGGTAAAGCTGTTTCCAGGCTATATTCGGCTGCATAGACTTTCCTCAAATATAGTTTGACCGTTTTGTTGAAGCGAAATACAAAGATGTAACTCAGTACTGTAGAGTAGTAAACTTTTTCTGGGTTGAAATTGAGACTATGAATGAAATATTGGCGAGCGGAAACCAAAATTTATCTGGTTCAGACCACTTTCAGTTAAAAACCATGGCATTTGGGAGAACGAGGCTAATATGCGTGGAGGTGAACGGCCAACAATTCACGGAATATCGGGAACAATATTTAAAAGATCATAGACATCTTTTATTCCTACTCACTCACTAATGGCAACACGATTATATCCTAACAAGCGTCAATCATAATTTACGTGTACACATGAACTCGTAAACATATCGAACTGCGAGAAACTGGCAAAATCGCCATGACTGATTGTTTATGACAGTCCAGTGTTGTTTACGCTAATACTGGCAAAACATGATGCGCAAGAAATCCGTTTATTCGTACGCAAGTGAGTAAACAAATGAAAGGTCTGTCGCATCCGGTCCAGCAGAGCCACTTAGCGGGCAACAAATCAACGAGCAGATATGGCTCAGGGCAGAATTCTGATGATCTGGAACAAACCGTTCCCTGTATGGGCGAGTTCAAGGAGATGTGGGTACGTGCGCGCGTGTGTCATAGGAGCCAGTATCGACTAACAAATCAATAAATATATCGGCCCGGACGAGACGCAATCGGAGATTCGACAACTGGAAGCACCACACAACAAGTGTATGTGAAAAGTGGTGATAAGACATCTTGGGGCCAAATAAGAAAAATAAGGTATAATTAACTCTGTTAATCACGCAGCATCTTTGTGGGTTTCATCTCCATGTCACCTGTTAAACAGCACATTCTTTATATTGCTTTTGAAATAGTGAAAGGTGCGTAGTGCAAAGAAAAATTCCGCGTATTATGCAACACACGTTGAAACAGCTGTTCCACTTTCTAGTGACATTAAAATTGCGTACACCTAGTGCACCCAATACTGTTATGGCTAACAGGTAAGGATCACTGGTGCTCTGAATGCAAAACTGAACTTTCTGTCGATAAGTGCACACAGCCGCGACGTTAATCTGGGCTCCATATTTATGTCAACAACAAATCTAACGACCAACAGCTATAAACTGGACATCACACCCCGATATCACTAATTCTATCGCATCCCTCCGACTCAACTCAATTTCATAAATAGCGACTGTCCTCCGACCCCCGGACGTATGCTGCAATCACATGTTGGAGCCGACAGAACTGGTGATTTGGCGTTGCTAGTAACACGCATTTATTTAATTGGTTCCCAAAGCGTGCGGAGAGCTTTTGTCAGGACCCTTGAGATATCGCGTTCCGAATTTTATTGCTCAAATCCACTCGTGCTTAATGTAGCCCCGTGTAAATCAACACAATTACTTTGCAAATTACTGCGATCGCTCGACGTTGGTCCTCCTAATGACAACGAACATTTCAGTCAGATAAAAAAACTCAGCTAATAACCTAAGGACTGCGTTGATAACCGATAAACTGAAGCGCAAAATGCATTTGTACCGGCGCGTAATCGGGGTCTAAATGGGTAGTTTAGTAAGAGGGAAGGTGCTAAACGGAAAAGCGATGACAGTTACTTATCGCGATGTTCGTCTGGACCGATCAGCTAGTGACACTGAGTCGTTAGACGGCTGTGCACAATCACCGGCGTGTGAAGTCTGTACTTGACAGGAACAAACGGTGCTGTTTCAATGGAGCTGGACAAATCTACCATGATTGTGATTCTGATGGACGGGCTTGATAGGTTTTCAACAGGCCCAATAACACCACCCGCGACTATAGCAATATTATATCGCGTCTGCTCTTGTATATGAGCTTGGACTGAATTAATACCGCAGGAATTCGAGGGGGCATTTCGATATAACGGAAAAAGCCGCTTACTTAAGTTTGCCATCCAGGCATCGACCGACCGTTCGCACCCCTCGAAATATATGTGACTATCGACTGGGATAAACTAGATTATTACATTCAGCCTTGTCACGTACCCAAACAGCTGCCCACCCTAATGACATCGTGCTGCGGTTTGCTTCTGTAGCAAACGCCCGCCGCCAGTATATCACTGATGCACTTGAAGCTAGCTTGAAAAATGACCGGTGTCAAATGAGGACGTTGAAGACCTCACCATTCGGTGATTGACAGCATTTGCGGAAACACAATACTTTTAATCAGTTCCTTTCAGACTAGTTTAAACTACCAGAAACCATGTGACGGAAGCGATAAATTTGGTCCCTGTATCTCAGTGAGAATCAATGGGAAATATTGAAAAGAGGGAGATGAGACCTACAAATGGTAGTAGCAAGTCGATTGAGAACATCAATGTATCTAACCATTGGGTAGAGAGGGCTAGGGAGTCTAAGACGTGCTACATGGTCCAGTCCACCGGTTGGGCTTTTCATAAATTCCCTCCGAGTCGTGGACTCGCCACCCCTACTCATCTTCCAACCACTACCCCAATCTCGAACGAAAAGCAGAGCTGCATGTCACAGGTGGAGGAATGGCCACCAGTATGGTGGTTATTCACGAATAAGGTGAGCTCATGCTCACCGAATAAATAGTCGTGGACGAGCAGTGATAATGCTGGGCGATGTGGTGGGTTTCCTACATAGCGAGAACCGCCTTTTAAAATACCAATTATCCGAGGACAGTAATGTGGCATGGTGAATGTGGTTGTTCAGTAAATGTAGTCATTTACCCTTGTCGTGCTGCACACCCGACAGGGTGACTCAGGGGAGACTCATGAACCATTGCTGGCCAACGGTTCGTCTGGAACATGCCTGGTGCCTTGTAGATCAAACACGGTTGCACAAACGCTACAGCCGCATCCCTGAACAAAACTGGTGGACGAATTTCCGTCAGGCGTCCTCTTTCTCTGAACTGGGTGGCCAAATAGTACAACAGATCCCAATATCTCAGATAATTTACGTGGATTCCAATTTTTTGCGAACATTATTCACATTTCCCTTCATGTTATCTCTTTCTGTATTTACAATATTGATACCATGTCTGACTCCAGACTGGGTGTGAAACAATAATAGGCCCACCTTAGTGAATATTGTGCACCGAGGAATTACGTCTGGGGACGTGCGCAGCACATGTCTCAACTGCCTTAGTATGGTGAAATTAGGCGTTTCATTTATTGATTTGGTTCGTGTGCTAAATACTCTGCGTCTAACCCCAGTATTGCTGATATTGTGTTCCCACCAGATTCGAGCAATGTCACGAAAGCATCGGTTTTCTGTTATATGGTTGCGCAAGTGCAGTGGAAGGGATATAACCCGTAGCCACAAATACCTCATTTTTATTAGGCGTAATTGGTAACCATTCCCTGAGACTTGAAGTTGAGTACCACATATGGTCCCAGCTGGTCAGGTGTGGTCGCGAATCAGACCGCAGTGGAGTAGTCTACCATCAAAGTAACCAGTGGCTCGAACTTCTGACCTAGGTGGTGTGCAAACGCTGTAAACCATTCTACCACCACCGGTGTTCGAATATAGGCAATCTCCGTATATCTGCCACTCACAGTGCCCATGTTTCTAAACAAGGAGGAGGAACTTATCTGGTTGCTGTAGAGTACGCTCGATCTTTGATAGATAAACAGATGTCTTCTCGACGCCACAGGTGAGTGTGGCTGGTAAAAGCTACACTAGCTTTCTGTATAAACTAAGATATTTCACTCGGTATCCGACTTCCGAATGAAATGCAGCTGCCTGGATAACAGACCTTACCTACTTGGTCGATGGTCTCCCCATACATCGAAAGGTTTTGTGTTGTACCAAACCCAGTCCTGCCGATGGAACGACCATCCGATCCTGATTGTCCTGAGACCATGAAGATCTTTTCTGTCTTGATTTGCCATGGGAACAACGGGGCGGACGTTTGTAGAAGGTACAAGCACCAGGCGTAAAACTGGTTTTCACCTAGTCCTTACACATCGACCTTTCACGCCCGAATAAATCCCAGATTCGAAACAAAACCATGCCATAAAGTTGGTTGGACAGTAAATTCAACACATCATTTTGACGTAATCTTGTAGACCCTTGTTCCTGCAGCTTGAACATAAAAACCAAGGGCGTAGCACTAATGCAGGAACATCAGCCCCCATCAAATCTGTCGTACTGATGTAACAAACTTACGATCCAGTTTTCAAAGCGTAGGAAAGTAATATTTACCTGTTTGAAGTACACTTCATCGAAATGAAATAGGCCTTACATTAACAGTCACAAATAGTCCCATGGTCACATTAAAAAGACAACATTGGAGAGCGAACAATTGTTTTCAATGATTCCTAATCTTGCTCTTACACATCATATAGGTGACAGTTATGCATTTGATTGGCCGTTGGCTGGGTTGAAGGACATTTTTACAGTAGTGTGGGGGGGAGAGGGAGATGGTGTGGTGTTTGTCAGTTAGTGTGTGGTGATGCTGAATCGACCACTGTTAGTGGGTTTTCAGAGGTCGTTTCTCGTTTCGGATGCTCCGTCTTTGGCCAAGGCAACTGAAGTGCCTGAACCAGTCGCTTTTGCGCGCACAGATCCGGGCTTAGTAGACGTATGGCGATCGCTTCAGCCGTGGCCAGGGTCCGCAGTCGGGCTGCCTTTGATCGGTTGGGGGGAACACGATACACAATACTGAATGAGTCATTCGGGTCAATCCTGTGACCACTATCGATTAGATGACTAAGAATAGAACTGTTGATTGTGCCCGTCTTCCCGTGACTCAGCCACCTCGGGTGATGCTCCTTGATGCGTTGAGACAGGCGCCTGGCCGTGCGACCTATGTAAGATGCGCCACATGCGCACTTGAACGAATAGATAATCATGGATGAGGTCAGCTCAGGTAACCGGTCTTTCACTCGCATTCGGATCATCGGCGAAGTGGAAAACACACAATTCAATTTTGCAGCTGGGAATGTTGAGTTCACAATTGCTCCAAGTGATCTTGTTAATCGTTCTGTATGCGTATCTCCTTTGAATGGTACTTTCACGAAAAGTTCCTTCTTTGGGACGCAAGAAAATCGTTCTGCGGGTGTAGTTGGTTCAGTATTTTTCAAGATAAACTTCTCTGGATACCCGTTCTCCTGCAGTACTTGTTTTATGAGTTTTAGTTCCTCTTCCAGAGTATCCTGCGAGCATATGCTACGGGCCCTGAAGGCTAGACATCGGACTAGGTTCCTCTTATAGCGCAATGGCACAAAGCTATGAAAGTTTGTGTATTGGCCGTTCCATGTTTTCTTTCTGTGGACTCGTCGTTCGATGGTTCCATTTTCCCGTCTGGTGATCAACACATCGAGGAAAGGTAGTTTGTTTTCGGCTTCTTTTTCCATTGTGAAATCAAGAGAGCTATGAGCACGCTTGAAGTCTTCTAGAATAGCTGAAACATTACGATCGTCGTCCACTATACAGAAAATATCATCCATGTATCGAATGTAATAATCCAAAGTTTCTATTGTCTTCTCAAGTTTCCCGCTTTCTAATTTCGCCATAAATATGTCCGCTAGCACAGGACCCAGTGGGGAACCCATGGCGATACCGTCTCGCTGGCGGTAGAAGCAGTCATTAAACAGAAATTGAACATTGAGAGTGCAACGTAGTAGCAGTTCCTTCAATCCTTCTACTGGAATGCCTATTTGTGTGTTGGATGTTCTAATGTACTCACATAGAAAGCCCACGGTTTCTAGTAATGGCACATTTGTAAATAACGACACCACATCAAGCGACATCATGGTTTTCTTGTGTAAGTTTACATTCTGTATGATGGACACAAACTGAAAACTATCTCGCAGACTATGTTTAGCGAGTCTTATGCGAATGGGTTCCAAGAGTTCTACCAGCCATTGTGCTATTGCTTGGTACGGAGAATTCGTCATCGACACAATCGGTCGGATTGGAATACCATCTTTGTGGGTTTTCGGAAGTCCATAGAGGCGTGGAATGGTCGATCCATTTGGTTTTAGTTTTTCGTATGTAGCATTGTTTATACAGCCCTGATCTCTCAGTCGTCTTAGGCATCCGGCTAGTTCTTTCTCTATCTTTTCGGTTTCGTCTTTTCCTTTATGACAGACAGAAAACTTTGTCTGGTCTTCCACCAATCTGGAAAGCTTTTCAATGTATTCTCGTTTATCCATGAGGACAACACCGGAACCTTTATCTGGTCTCAATAATACTACGTCCTTGTTCTTACGCAGCTCCTTCAGCGCGTCCAGGTGTTGTCTGGTGATCAGTCCACGACTTTGTATCTGGATTTTACGATAGCTGTAGCAGCTCGCCACAAGCGCACTTTTGAATCGTTCTAAATCGATATCCGTTCTGGGTGTCAGGTCCTTAGTTTGACTCAATAAATTTTCAAATTGTACCTCCAAATCAAGTCTATCGTCTTTTCTAACAGGACAGCAGAACTTCCATCCCAAAGAAAGAGCCTCCATCAAGATTGGATTTAGAGTGATACTGGAGTAATTGCGTACCAGCCTATCAGGATTGCTCGGAAAGGCGACTGGTGGTTTTAGGGGATTAATACCACTAATCAAGCGATCAAGCGACAACACCTGGACGCGCTGAAGGAGCTGCGTAAGAACAAGGACGTAGTATTATTGAGACCAGATAAAGGTTCCGGTGTTGTCCTCATGGATAAACGAGAATACATTGAAAAACTTTCCAGATTGGTGGAAGACCAGACAAAGTTTTCTGTCTGTCATAAAGGAAAAGACGAAACCGAAAAGATAGAGAAAGAACTAGCCGGATGCCTAAGACGACTGAGAGATCAGGGCTGTATAAACAATGCTACATACGAAAAACTAAAACCAAATGGATCGACCATTCCACGCCTCTATGGACTTCCGAAAACCCACAAAGATGGTATTCCAATCCGACCGATTGTGTCGATGACGAATTCTCCGTACCAAGCAATAGCACAATGGCTGGTAGAACTCTTGGAACCCATTCGCATAAGACTCGCTAAACATAGTCTGCGAGATAGTTTTCAGTTTGTGTCCATCATACAGAATGTAAACTTACACAAGAAAACCATGATGTCGCTTGATGTGGTGTCGTTATTTACAAATGTGCCATTACTAGAAACCGTGGGCTTTCTATGTGAATACATTAGAACATCCAACACACAAATAGGCATTCCAGTAGAAGGATTGAAGGAACTGCTACTACGTTGCACTCTCAATGTTCAATTTCTGTTTAATGACTGCTTCTACCGCCAGCGAGACGGTATCGCCATGGGTTCCCCACTGGGTCCTGTGCTAGCGGACATATTTATGGCGAAATTAGAAAGCGGGAAACTTGAGAAGACAATAGAAACTTTGGATTATTACATTCGATACATGGATGATATTTTCTGTATAGTGGACGACGATCGTAATGTTTCAGCTATTCTAGAAGACTTCAAGCGTGCTCATAGCTCTCTTGATTTCACAATGGAAAAAGAAGCCGAAAACAAACTACCTTTCCTCGATGTGTTGATCACCAGACGGGAAAATGGAACCATCGAACGACGAGTCCACAGAAAGAAAACATGGAACGGCCAATACACAAACTTTCATAGCTTTGTGCCATTGCGCTATAAGAGGAACCTAGTCCGATGTCTAGCCTTCAGGGCCCGTAGCATATGCTCGCAGGATACTCTGGAAGAGGAACTAAAACTCATAAAACAAGTACTGCAGGAGAACGGGTATCCAGAGAAGTTTATCTTGAAAAATACTGAACCAACTACACCCGCAGAACGATTTTCTTGCGTCCCAAAGAAGGAACTTTTCGTGAAAGTACCATTCAAAGGAGATACGCATACAGAACGATTAACAAGATCACTTGGAGCAATTGTGAACTCAACATTCCCAGCTGCAAAATTGAATTGTGTGTTTTCCACTTCGCCGATGATCCGAATGCGAGTGAAAGACCGGTTACCTGAGCTGACCTCATCCATGATTATCTATTCGTTCAAGTGCGCATGTGGCGCATCTTACATAGGTCGCACGGCCAGGCGCCTGTCTCAACGCATCAAGGAGCATCACCCGAGGTGGCTGAGTCACGGGAAGACGGGCACAATCAACAGTTCTATTCTTAGTCATCTAATCGATAGTGGTCACAGGATTGACCCGAATGACTCATTCAGTATTGTGTATCGTGTTCCCCCCAACCGATCAAAGGCAGCCCGACTGCGGACCCTGGCCACGGCTGAAGCGATCGCCATACGTCTACTAAGCCCGGATCTGTGCGCGCAAAAGCGACTGGTTCAGGCACTTCAGTTGCCTTGGCCAAAGACGGAGCATCCGAAACGAGAAACGACCTCTGAAAACCCACTAACAGTGGTCGATTCAGCATCACCACACACTAACTGACAAACACCACACCATCTCCCTCTCCCCCCCACACTACTGTAAAAATGTCCTTCAACCCAGCCAACGGCCAATCAAATGCATAACTGTCACCTATATGATGTGTAAGAGCAAGATTAGGAATCATTGAAAACAATTGTTCGCTCTCCAATGTTGTCTTTTTAAAGTCACAAATAGGCTGCTCTCCTTTTCTTCCCCAAAAAGCCTACCCATCTGTGAATACACGTGCACAACCGCAAAATATTTCCGTTCAATGAGAATATGTTGATAATATGGACAACCACCAATTTCCAGTTGGAGTAGTTGCTATGACAGATTTGATCATGCGGTATCGATGTCGAGATGAATTTCCTAGGCTGATATCGGCTAAATTCAAAATCTAACTATTGCTATCGCTAGCAGTAGCTAAAATAGAAGTACAAACCTCCAGGAGATGAGTGGTTGCATGACGTGTCGGTGGTGTTGGTGAGATCTGATGTGCGCAAACGAAGTCAACGTCAGACGTGATTGACCCTCTAGCTCCGTTATGAGATACCTAGTCGAATTTAACCGACTCAAATTATTGGAATACAAGTAGCCTGATTTGATTCATCCATCAAATTTAGGATAAAGAGTAGATAATGTCGTTACAGCTTACGGAAGATGAACGTTTGGTGGCTTTAGAGTTGCTCTATGAAACGAGGCAAAACATTCCAAACAGAGCTCGATTTCTTACTGGTAAGCATGAAAACCGCTCGCCTCTTTTGGGAATGCGTTCGCAGTCGCATGAAGAAGTTCCGGGGGAAAATATTCAAAGAAATAGCGGCCGACTAAGCGAGCACCAAGAATTTCTGTCCAAAACATAACCCGAGGACTGCAAACAATACACGGCCGAGATTAATCTCCGTAGGTTTTGTGCGAGACCCAACACGGACGTGAGCACACACATGTTGAAAATTTTGAAAGCTGGCGAACTTCGTTGTTGCAAGGAAACGAACGTGCGAAAGCAGAACATGGATGGCATTGCGTTGTTGGTTTTTAGAATGCATGAATACCTGGTCGGATTTGTTCACAGACGGGCGATTTTCTGCACCAACGGAACTGTAGCTCAGGCTGATGGGGGCCACTTTGGGCACCATATGAGAAGCATAAATTAAGATGGCTTCATTGTTCCTCACTGTCATTTTCTTCACTTATTTTTCTTGCTTTCGATTTGCCAGACAGTGTTTCACGGGACTTCTTCATGATACTGTGAACGCACTTCCTTGCCGGAGACTCAAACGTCCATGGAAATTTGTCTTATTAATGACTGGACACTTGCAAGCGCTCCAAGAGATTTTCGATGGTGAATTAGGCGTTGGTATTGCAATGATGAATTATATTATAGTATCAATCTTCACTTTAAGATATAGTCATATAATGTCAAATTCGACATGGAACTGATCTTTTGCTGTGTGGTTTGAAGAACTTCTAGGCAGAATATCTCTAAGCCAGTAATAAGCATTTCACATTTACGAGGACCATTTGAGAAGGAAAATATGTTGGGTACCACTAAAATATGGTTTGCAGAGGTCAACGTAAAAAAAATCGTTAAAATCGGAAATCTCTCCCTTTCACTATCGCGGTAAAGACAAAGGCGATAATGTCGGTGAACTGGCGGAAATAGTTGTCCACCTACAGAACAGAATGCAATGAAAACGTCCAAACGGCAAAACGACCCGAATCTTACGCGTTCCTTCTCGGCCACAAGATCTTCTGGAGCTGTGTGCGGCCGGCGCCAAGCCGCTTTCTGTACTACTTTGCGCTCATCTCGAGTCGCTTTGGTCACTTCTTTGTGAGCAGCTTCCAGTCCAGCGAGGCAAGAAAACACATCAGTCTGACGTTGACGAAAATTACTGGTAGCGACGTTCTCCGGCTGAGAAGATAAGCTGGTCTGCAACAAATAAACTTTGTCGCT
Source organism: Fasciola hepatica (assembly GCA_948099385.1). Taxonomy (NCBI): domain Eukaryota; kingdom Metazoa; phylum Platyhelminthes; class Trematoda; order Plagiorchiida; family Fasciolidae; genus Fasciola; species Fasciola hepatica. The sequence goes on from CANUEZ040000182.1 coordinate 14,741,405, forward strand.
TGTGTGGCTTCCGGAGGGTAGTTCTTGCATGATAACTTTTATTTCTCTTTGTTCCCAGTGGAGTGGGTTTGGTTCACTGAAGAAGCATAAAGAGAAGAACGGACTGATCGTGTTGGCGAAATATAGGAGGAAACTTACAAATAACTAATAATAGCATTCAGGATAGTGAATGATTATACACCTCAAACCATTCCGGGTTGCAAAGGCTGAGGTCTCATCACATCTTACGAAACCTGAACTCCGGGGTGTTATATAGAGGTCCGAGAAGGCTCGAAATGCGAGATCGATTCAGTCCCGACTGAAGACGGTATTGCCTGAAAAGCCGACCTAATAGAGGTAACTTGGTCATTCTCGTTCATTTTTTGTCCCATTAGATGCACGTTTTCCCTATACAACACTCGCAATTCCCACTTCTGACTCATTTCCTCGGACTTGACCATTGTGAGTTCTGTGCACGGGTTTTTTCGTAAGCGATTGGCCCTAAAACAGTCCACTCTTTCAGAGTTGTTCGATATCTGTTGCGGTGAACCGTGTGAGTGCGCACCCTACATAAAGGACCTGTAACTGGGATCCAGAGATAAGCATTGAACACATTATCGTGTAACGGTGACGGGTAGCATTTGGTAACTGAGCAAAACAGGTAGGATAAAACGCACTATAGGACACAAGAAAGCCTCATGATAAGAAAACCTCATGATCACACATCTATTCTCATCACAAAAACAGTAAACAACCCAATAAACCGATTAGATGTAAACGTTCCATTGCGATATAAAAAAGCAAGATGCGCTTATTTTCGCTCACAAGTTAACCTCGGACGCCCATATAAGTGAACTTTGTAGGTGGAGAATGAGGCCGTCACCCCACAGCCCAATGACCATGATACACTAAACAGGATACTACCACCGCAACAGTAATCAGCCAGTCTGGAACAGTAACGCCAGTACACGGTGTAAACACAAACTTCCAGTTTCTAATGTATATTTTGTCTACTGACTTGTAATGAGTAGGTACCTAAAAACCAACTGAGGGTATCCACTTTGCGCTAAACCTTATCTTACCGGTGTAGTAGAGTTCGAAAATAAGAATCCGCGGTCAACGTTTCGAAACTAGAAATCCGGGCAGGTTTCACCGGTGCGTCTACTGATCAAATTTAATTTGCGGTCGTCCGATAGCTAAGGCAGAAGAGTGCGATTAAAACTGTTGCGCGATGGAAAAAATACTCCACAGCAAAGACTTGAGGGTGCACATAAGTTCCCTTCGTGAGTTAGAGAGTCACGAACTGAGTACAAACAAAAAGAAACTCAGCAACGTGGTAATCACCTTTGAATCAAGTTTTCAGCAGATTAGCAAATAAGAGACTGTATTCCGGGCTGTAAATCAGCACTTTTACGAGTACATATAACAATTAAGATGCAAGGCGTCACTCAGTATCAGAGGCTCGAAAGCGCATGGTTCTATCAAATACTTAATTTCACTCATCGAAAATCCCATTAAGTGCGCTAACCAGAACAGATTACTTACATCCATAGGTCAAAAAATTCTATCGCAGTTAGTTGACATTGTCCAACGGTGTTCGGGTGGTATAATTTCTACGTCAATACCCTTATGGTATGACGTTCGACCCCCATCACCATCGATCAACTTTATCGGTAGACAGCTCCAATATCACTCAACTCCCAGCCCACGCCCGACCCATTGGGGCAGTATTTAAGTTCACTTCTTTCAATTGTTATCCACACAATTCTGCGCTCTGATTTGGGTTACTATGCGCAACAACGTTTAATCGATAAGAGCAGATGCATAAGGAACACGCCAACAGAAAAGAAAGGAAAAAGAGAGAAACATGCACGCGGAGAAAGAACTTGAATGCAAGTAAGTCACTGATCACGGCGCCTAGCCATGCCACCTGATGCATCCAACCATCTGCTCGGAGGATCTCGTGGATCTAAATCCGGAAGCCTAACACGTCGTACCTGGCCAAACCGAGGTTTTTATACTTTTTGCCACGTCATGAACAGACCACTTCAACCCACCTTCGAACAACACCCTGCCTCAAAGAATAACGTGCATCGATGGATTCTATCGGTAGGCATGCATACCACATGTCTCAAACACCTTAACCTGTTTGGACTGAAGGTATACTCCAGCGAATGACTTCCGGTTCTCGGCACTCCACGACTAACCAAAGCATTGCTGACACGGTTTTCTCACCATATTTCACCGATACTGCAAAGACCTGGGTCCTCAAACGCCGTCAGTTATCCTGTACATTAAGGTCCTGAATAGTGCGTCAATCTAAGCATCGAGGTCATGACTGTCGTTTTTTATTTTTTTTTTACTTTACGCTTGTGCATCAGCGCAATGGAGTATGCTTCGTGGCATCAAAGGCTCATCGCATTATCGAGGATAACCGAAAACCGTTAACCTTAAAATGGAAAAGCGGAACTACATTAAGTCCCAACAGACCATGTGTGGTAACTCGCAAGGCGATATTCGATTGCTTTCTACCACTAATGTCAGTGATTATGATAATCGAGTAGGTTCCTGTAACTAAGGTCACTTGTGCGTAAGCAAAAAATAAAGTAGTGAGTTAGATTTTCTGTCGCATACATATTACAGCACAAGAAAAGATTCAGTTCACTGAATAAACTGTATATCTGACATCAACGAAGGAAATTCCAACTAATTAAAATAAAAGCAGTGAAGTCGCTCATTGCCTTACTGTAATCACCAGGTAAATCTGAGAGAAAAATCCGTCGTATTCTACAATGACAGACTGCTTCTACTTTTATGCGACTAAATCCTGTGTCAGGTTAAAACGACTTCTTGAATGTCTCTCACGGCGGCTTTCCGCGCGTTGTGACCGGTGAGAAGGTTGGTACACAGTGATAACCAGTTCTTGCGCCACACGAGAAGCCCGACTAAAAGTCTAGGTGTTCTACGTCCGCTCTGACTGCACTTACCCACATGTTTAATGGATCACAAGGGCAACGCTTCCAATCTGGATAGGATGACAGCAAAAGACGTTTGTTTGAATTCCTGTTGGGGTAGACGGAGGACATCGCCGAATCATTGGAGACGGCACTGTTGAGAGCGACGTTGCTTCTATGTTCCAGCAACTTTGCCGTACGGCGAAGTTTGTGACGCAATCACGTCATTTGTTCTTGGCTATAGGTCGAAGGTAACAGTGGTCAAAGCCTTTTAGTTTTCTTGTATCATCTACCTACCGTACGTGAGAACAGGGTAGATGACAGCGAGAAGAACGCGCAATTTCATGGTGAGACTATTCCTCTGCGGCACCATAGTGATTTGCAAAGTTGTAGGAACGCTTCCTTTGCGCAATCGACTCGGAATCTGGCTTTGTTTTCAACCTGGCCGTTGGGTTGTATGGCAGACCCAAAGTACTTGAAGTCGCGCACTAGTCCCAAGAATTGGCTGTTCACTTCGATGGAGTCTACTGGATTTAGTGAAGTCGTGAAGACCTCGGATTTTGTTGTTCATCTGCAGACTAATCGCCTTGGCCTCGCACTCGATATGGCTGAGAACCAGCTGTATATTGTTCTGTTCGTCTCCCAGAACGATAATATCATCGGCAAATTCAAATCTTCTGGCTTAGTTGAATTTTCCGGCAGCCGGTGAGCGCACGATGCATCACCCAGTCTATGGCGCAGTTGAACAAGGCTGGTGAAAACGGACAACCTTGACAGATGCTGGAGTCTAGCGAGAAGTCTGGAGATTCTCCGCCATATACGTGGACACGAGCTCGCGTAACCAAATAATGCGACATCGGCAGTTGTGTACTTTTCGCGCATCCTCACAGCTCCATAGTGACTCTCGGTTGGCGGAATCGAAGGCAGCTCGAAAGTCGATGAAGCAGGCTGTGGTTGATTGTTGGGATTTGTAGCGGTACCCGAAGATTTACCGTAGCGTGACGATCTGATCAACACAACCTCTTCCTCTGCGAAATACACATTGATTTGGGCGTGCTCGTGAGTCCCTTGCGGGAACAATATGGTTTGAGAATAGCGGATAAAAGCTTAGCCGCTATATCAATGAGATTGAGTTTCCCGTAGTTCGCGCAGATGGTTTTTTCGCCTTTCTTTGGTGTGGGGAGTAGGATAAAGATTATCCAGTCTATAAGGAAAACTTCGGTTCCATAAACCTGACGGGATAGCGAAGTCACAGGATCTAGCAGAGTTGGTAGACAGATTTTAAATGTCTCACATGAGATGTCATGCTCACCCGCGGAATCCCCGTTTTACATTTTCACGACGGTAGAAGCTAGTTCCTGTAGGCTGGGTCGGTCTTTGCCAATCTCGTATTGCTGGGTACTGCCTGGTAATACTACCTAGCTTGGTCGAGGCGAAAGGCGGTTTAGTACCTTAGTAAAATGTTCGACTTATCTTCAGTTTTCATTCGGTTCCGAAAATGAGATGGTCATTGTCGTCCAGTAGCAAGGAAGATGAAAGTATCGATTTCCTGAAGCAGTGTATGAGTCGGAAGTAACCAGTGGGGAAGGAACAGAAACGGGAACCAGTAAGGTTTACGATCCTTCATTTCAGAGTACGTAGCTTTCCAGCGAAGGTCCCGGGGAATCGGGTGAACTACGGAGTCTCACCCCTATAGCCTTTGACAGGCGGCTAAGGGTTTCTTCGAGATCCACTCGCATACCGGGATATCTTGCTCATTGTTCAATGACAGCCCGTATAATGGATACTTATAACGCAGCCCATCGCAAATTTATACTGCCGTCAACAAGGTTCCTGTCCAGTCCGGAGATGATAGCGTTTGAAAAGGTTTGAGCTGACTGTAATTGCTAACGAAGAGACACAAATTCTGCCTTGCGAGCGAGGTTTCCTTTGTACTGAGAAGCATCTTGATGTGGACACGCACGGCTGTGACCAGTTCCATTGGCATTCCCAGATTCGCCGCCGCGATACGCTTGACAATTCTCGACCGAAGAAGCCCAGGGAGATCTCACCAAGATATAGTCGGTCTTGTGCGCTGTCCTACAGTCGATGGAGTATCAAGTCAGTACGTGTTTCTTTGGATGTTGGAAGTGAGTATTGATGGCGAGCAGTTGACTGAGATCAGCAACTAGACGGTTGCCATTTTCGCTTCGTCCAACGAAGTCTTATTTCCGAAAACGGTGTGCGACAAAAATATAGCACCCAATCCCCTCCCCTCACTTTTCTGCTTTTGTACTCTATTACAAAACCATATCTGGTCAGAACAACCAAATGCACGGTACGATACGGTAGGTAAAATTTCAGAACGAAAAGGTGAGAAACTATTGTGACAAGAGTATAGAACCCTCCATTCCGGTGCGCTTTTGCATGGCAAATTTCACAAAACCAGACAAACCATTAAGCTTGGCAACAACCTTATTAGTTCGATCTATGGATTTGGCAACTGGCAAATCTATGAGAACTGGGATCACGCAAGTTATGTGCACTGTATCACTTGGTGTACCCAAGTTGTCTGGCCACTCTCAATGATCTTCATTCACGTTGGCTGCACTCACAAGCCTTACAAAAGTCCCACCAATTTTTTGTCTGCACAATGAAACACGGAAACTGACAGAATTTAAGAAGAGCGAATCACCTGCGTCCTACAAAATAGGACTCAGTTTCCATGAAATCGCCAGGAAAAGCAAGAGATTGAGAATTGTCTTACGACGGTTTCTGAACTGCAGCAAGTAATATACGCCTAAAAGGCGACTAGCTCGTCTTAAAAAATAAAGAAATTGGTGGAAGTGGTTCCACAGAGATCAAGGCAATAGCAGCTGAATTTTTGAATGCGCTAGTTCCAACAAATCATCGAGTTTTAATTCTAACCGACTGGATAGACAACTACTATAAAGTCAAATGAAGACTTAGCTGAATGTGGCGAGTTCAACACCAAACACTTCGGTAACTGGGGAGACTATAGATCCGGCAGATAAGTTCTTCTACCTGGGTAGCTGCATTTCATTCGGAAGTCGGATACCGAGTGAAATATCTTAGTTTATACAGAAAGCTAGTGTAGCTTTTACCAGCCACACTCACCTGTGGCGTCGAGAAGACATCTGTTTATCTATCAAAGATCGAGCGTACTCTACAGCAACCAGATAAGTTCCTCCTCCTTGTTTAGAAACATGGGCACTGTGAGTGGCAGATATACGGAGATTGCCTATATTCGAACACCGGTGGTGGTAGAATGGTTTACAGCGTTTGCACACCACCTAGGTCAGAAGTTCGAGCCACTGGTTACTTTGATGGTAGACTACTCCACTGCGGTCTGATTCGCGACCACACCTGACCAGCTGGGACCATATGTGGTACTCAACTTCAAGTCTCAGGGAATGGTTACCAATTACGCCTAATAAAAATGAGGTATTTGTGGCTACGGGTTATATCCCTTCCACTGCACTTGCGCAACCATGTAACAGAAAACCGATGCTTTCGTGACATTGCTCGAATCTGGTGGGAACACAATATCAGCAATACTGGGGTTAGACGCAGAGTATTTAGCACACGAACCAAATCAATAAATGAAACGCCTAATTTCACCATACTAAGGCAGTTGAGACATGTGCTGCGCACGTCCCCAGACGTAATTCCTCGGTGCACAATATTCACTAAGGTGGGCCTATTATTGTTTCACACCCAGTCTGGAGTCAGACATGGTATCAATATTGTAAATACAGAAAGAGATAACATGAAGGGAAATGTGAATAATGTTCGCAAAAAATTGGAATCCACGTAAATTATCTGAGATATTGTGATCTGTTGTACTATTTGGCCACCCAGTTCAGAGAAAGAGGACGCCTGACGGAAATTCGTCCACCAGTTTTGTTCAGGGATGCGGCTGTAGCGTTTGTGCAACCGTGTTCGATCTACAAGGCACCAGGCATGTTCCAGACGAACCGTTGGCCAGCAATGGTTCATGAGTCTCCCCGTCGGGTGTGCAGCACGACAAGGGTAAATGACTACATTTACTAAACAACTACATTCACCATGCCACATTACTGTCCTCGGATAATTGGTATTTTAAAAGGCGGTTCTCGCTATGTAGGAAACCCACCACATCGCCCAGCATTATCACTGCTCGTCCACGACTATTTATTCGGTGAGCATGAGCTCACCTTATTCGCGAATAACCACCATACTGGTGGCCATTCCTCCACCTGTGACATGCAGTTCTGCTTTTCGTTCGAGATTGGGGTAGTGGTTGGAAGATGAGTAGGGGTGGCGAGTCCACGACTCGGAGGAAATTTATGAAAAGCCCAACCGGTGGACTGGACCATGTAGCACGTCTTAGACTCCCTAGCCCTCTCTACCCAATGGTTAGATACATTGATGTTCTCAATCGACTTGCTACTACCATTTGTAGGTCTCATCTCCCTCTTTTCAATATTTCCCATTGATTCCCACTGGGAAATAGCGACTAAATTTACTGCACCTAGTACATGGTTAATGATTGTTTGAACTGAACTGTAGCCGACTGTGATCCGAAACAGGAGTATTTTGGAACTTATCTTCATGCAATAATTGCCAGGCTAAATAAGACGAGATTACTGGATTATTAGCGGTGAAGAAATGATCAAATTACGGCCTTCTTAGCCCACTGATCCGAAAAAGATCTTAGAGGATACTATATACGCTCGCAATTCAGCACTAACAAAACATGAAACAACCAATAAGAGACGTGAAAGACTGCCAGAAGTATGGCGCATAAGCACTATTTGTCATTCTCCAATATGTTGCATTTTTCACCATTTACACTTGTCGCTATGTACTTCACTTCAGGCTGAACAATCATCAATCACACATCTCGTGCGACAGTTGATTGGTATCTCACTACTATCTCTTGAAAAAGAAAAGTTACCAAAATAATAGACACGTTCAATAAAACAAAATCACTTATGGTCGTCCGTCAGATTCATGTTCATTGCTAGAGCAAATACATGAAAATATGTCAGATTATGTATTGGTGAATAATTATGTACATATGCTCAAATATGAATTCGAAAACCAGCACAAATCAACCATAGTTTATGTCAATAGAATGATGGTGGGGCAAATTCTATGTTTCGTCTCTCCCTCTCGGACTGAATGTAATGTTGTGCAGACATCATAGATTTTCCGCGATCCCATTCACGAGAACGACCGGTTGGGCCCTTGAAGGCAGCAGTCTGAGAAGTCATTACCTCGGCCAAATTAACCGGAATATCCAAAGTATTGGTTGTAGAGGTAGACGGAAGTACCGGTTCGGGATTGCTTAGAGACGCACGAAGTTCCGCCTCATCTCGAAGTCGACGTAACATTGACGCTACGTCGAGGTCGTCACTTCCAAGCCGTAAGTCTGACTGAGCATCGGCACTAACGGGAAGCGGAGTGGGTGGAGCAGTGTTTTCACCCAAACACTGTGCCGCCGCAGTAGCCACATCAGGAAGACCTTTTCGTGCACGAAGCCGAGCTAATCTCTGACCCATCCGTGCATCACGCTTAGCGCGAATTACTTGAGCTCGTGCCCGACCTTCTTCGGTTGCTCGGTGTAGCTCCTTTAGTCGGGCCATTTGAGCTTCGCGTTCTTTTGCGTCTTCAGAGAACGCATAGAATCCGACACCATGATCACGAATTTCACCCTCACGTAAATGCGCATAGGTGAGAGGACCGTCGGGGCGGGGTGGTGGTTCCGTTTCAGAATTGTAGGGATGATCTTTACGCATACATGTTCGCTTTATACCATGCTCGTCAACGTAATTTTCCCATTCTTCATCGCTTTCATTGGCTTCATACTCTTCTGGATTATCAATGGACTCTGACTCACTATCACTGCACGACCTGACAGGAGACGGAGACTTGCACAATTTGATTTCTTCGTGTGCCTTCTGCTCGAAATCAACAAGGGGTCCGTCATCCAAATCTCCCGAAACAATTCGACTTTTCGAGTATGAATGAGTCCCAGACATTGCAGCTGCCTTCAAAGCTTCGTAGAGTTTGGCCTTCGCTTCCAAAGCTCGACGGCTTCGCTCCCATTGTTCGCTGGTCTGTTCTGCCTCACAGGGCGTCGTTTCGATATCTCGAACAGTAGGGACTTCCTTTGCAGGTCGTTTCCAAATCGAACGCTTCGGAGTATTTGGGTCGGTTGGGGTATTTTTGATCACGGTGCATCCTTCGGGGAGCTTTTGTGCTTTCTGTTTAAGCTCTATCTGCCGCCGAGAAATTTCAGCCTTGAGGTCAACCAACGCAACTGAGCTCACTTCAATATGATGCTTTAGTTTGTGCGCCATGATCTGAAATCCAAACCAAAAAACGTTTTTATGCAGTGTATACATTATGATAATTGCGGCATCAAACGTCACAACACACCGGAAAATGTTTAATATCAATATTATTGTGAAGCTATATTACATGGGACTGTAACCAATCCAACGGCGTGTTTAATACCAAGAAACCTGTTAGCATTCCATAAAAATGCCAGAAAATGTATTATGAGCTCGATTTCCATTACCGATGTTTATTGCTCGGTTTCTACATTTTCTAAATATTTCCTCATTTTATGTGCAGCTATATGTATGGTTCACAAGTAGATTATTCCCAGGCGATGTTTTACTCCAAAGTTATTGTTGATCAACTGTTGCAAACCTGTTGTGCGCAAAACGAAATGGAGTTGAGTTAGAAGCGCAAGAAAAAAGAATCATACATTATAGTATAAAATCATGAGGACTAGCGTGGTCCAACCATAGAAATAAAGGGAAAAATACTGTTTGGTTGTCCAGAGGACAAGTTACCTGTTTCTTCTGTAGTGGGAATTGGTTGGCTGACCGAACAGTTCCATGGCACAAGTAGCACCACTCCCATAAACTTATTTCGAATCGTCCAGAAGAGATATCAAATTACCTGAACCTTCATTTTAGAGCACAGCACTGCACTTTGTAAGTCCATCGGCATTGTCTAGGGAAGCTCATTGCTGCTTTTCCTGTGTTTACACAATCTTTTCCATTCGACAAATTTTAGTGCACAGACACACTTATCGTAGACATACAATGTCTTCCTTGATCTAACAGCGAAATTCGACTGGGTCGACCGCACAGTTCTCTGGCACAACCTCTCACTGAAGGGTATACCAGCGAAAATCAATTTTCCATTCCAATCTATGTATTATTTTACTACATGCTCGCGCATCAGTGCAGTGCAGGGGGTATACCCCATAGCCACAAAGACCCACTGCACTATGAGGAATAACCGGCACCCAGACCCTGACACTTGGAATGGAGAACCACATGTCGCGATAGGTCAGGTGTGGTAACGGGCCGGACGACAGTGGTTCACTGTCTACCATCAGAATAGCCGGTTATGGTGGGGATTCGGACCTCGGCATGCGAATAATCGAAGCTTACAGCGATCATTCATCCGAGTTCACCACGCTAAGTGGTGCTTGTCAGGGTTGCCCGGTATTACCCCTGCTCTTCAACTATGTAATTGACATGGCTATTGCGACAGCCCCATCCTCGTGTGAGGATAACGACATCGATCTGTGTTCAAGCAGTAAACTGCTAGGCTTGGTTGAGTGAAAATCCTGATAAGTTGCAAGCTTTCCTAAATAATCTGGCCAACAGTGTAGCAATGTTTAAGGTGCGTTTTGTACCTTCAAAGTTTAAAATGCTACGGCATGGATTGGATTGGTTCTATATCCCCTGGTTCTTGTAGGGGAAGTGCTAGCTGAAGTAGGTAAGTTTTGTTACTTCGGCAGCCACATATCACCCGATGGTCGGATAACGGATGAAGTGTTGTCGTGCGTACAGAAGGCGCATTTGGTTTTTGTCAACTTCAGTCACCTGCGGCGCTGGCGTGATATCCAGTTTCTGATCAAGGGTTGGGCGTATACTGCGGTAGTTAAATCTGTGCTTTCATACGGCTTAGAAACATGGCCGTTAAGAATAGAAGACAGACTTTCGGTATTTGAGCATCAATGTCTCCGTAGTACTGCTCGAATATGGTGGGGTCACCGTATCAGCAACGCTGAGATTAGGCACAGTGTTGGGAACCAGAGGTCAGTCACTGGATCTAAACAAGTCAAGGTAGCTGGGTAGCCGACAGACTTTGTCGGCGTATGCTGTTCCCCGAGGCAGGTATTAGTAGGAACATAGGTCAATGTGGTCAGAAAGGTATGGAAACCTTGACTAGTGAACTTGGGCAAATGGAACATATCAGACTTCAGGGCTGGGGTCCACGAGACCCACCTGACAGAAGGTTAGAGACATTAAGTGACACGGCTAGGTGTCACGGTCAGTGCCGCAGTTCCATTCGGGCTTTTTTCCTCGTGATTTCCGCTTATTAATTTGTTTGCGGCCTTTTTTCACCCTTTATCTCTATTCACTCTGTTCTCAACTCAAGGATACTGCAAGGCAGTAACCAAAACTAGAACACTGAAGTGCGAGGTTGATGCTTGGATGAACTGAACTGTCTAAATAATGCCTTGTAAAGTCATACTAACAAAAAGCTTATAGAAAATAAACCCTATAGAAGACATTCCCTGTGAACTTGAGTGAAACACAAGGCAGCATGGCTCTTGTTTTAGTGAGTCCAAAAGTGGTCATGGACAGTAAGTAGACAAGATCCCTACGACTTCCTCAAACTAGACACATCCCATGGTGAAATAGTGAAACCCTGGAATTTCTCTTATTATATGCCTGCGCATGAATGCAGTGGAAGGGGTATACGCATGATTTCAGAGGTTCATTCCCTTATCACTGATAACCGGGAACCTGACCCCGAGACTTGGAGAACCACAATGCCCTAATAGATCAAGTATAGTAACCAGCCGCGTGACAGTGGGTTGGTCCACCACTAGCTGGCTCACAACTTTGAGTTTTCCGGATCTACCATTAAATGAAACAACCATGCCAAAGATAAATCAAACTCGGAGTCGACTGTTCAAGGAGTATTTCTGCAGTTTCATAAACGAGTGATCCCGCAGAAAACAAACCTCAGCACGAAAATGCGAGCTTATTGGGCCGCCATTCGTGGCCTCCTTACGTAAACTTGCGAAATCTGGCAGATGAGGGTAGAAGACTTGAAAGAACCGGATGACTTTGACCACTGGTGCCTACGACGTAGCCAAAATCAGAAAGTATGATGGCGTCCCAAACTCCATCGTCAGAAAACACTTCCAATACAGAAGTGATGTCCTTGCTTCTTAACCGCACCATCTCTCATGGTTCGGCCATGTCTTCAACCGGTAGGAAACCCGAGACCGTGATAAAAATGGACGTGCTACCTCGGCGATCAGCTAAAAACGTAGGTTAACACAATCAAAGCCGAAAGAGACCATTTAGATATTTAGTCGGTCTTCTCATAGCGTGTCTGGCACAAGAACTGGATTGGACTGTGTGTTCCTCTTGCCACTGATCGTAACGCATGCACAGCCGCAGTCAGAGGTATCCAAGAGACCGAATATATATATATATATATATATATATATATATATATATATATATATATATAATCAGCTTGAGATTAGGCATGGTGTCAACGCAATAACGACAGTCACAAAACTAAGGGAAGAGAATTAGAGTACGGTAAAAGGGACAACTGGGGGAGAAAATGCTCATTTTTTTGCTTTTCACCATACACCTTTTGATGTTCTTTCGTCATTTTGTTTCTCAGAATGGCATTTGTTGTGGTTACGGAGCACGCGTGTTTGACAGATAGACCGCACAGCATTCACACCACTGATTTCCATTCCCAGCCACGTCCCTCAACGTCACTAACCAACGACAATCCTCGTCCCTTGGGCCTCAACCGAAGCCAATGTTAACGCTAGTTTCTTCATACCTCTACGTCCAGTCACGGCCTGACCACCGCGTCGCTTTTTTCAACCCTGCCCATCACGTATAAATAGAGCGCGGAAAGGTAGACGATGGGCAGGCATTCGCAAAACACGTCCGAGCCGCCGGAGGCAGTGTAGAGATCACTTCGTTAAGAGGGCGGCTATCCGTGCCTAACACGACGGCGACCTCGTCATTACTCACTCGATGTTCCCACCAGACGCAAGCAGTGCTTCGGAGGCATCGGTTGTCGAATACGAAAAGACTCCGAGCTTCCTCGACGCGAAGTGACCAGGTCTCGCAGCTACAGAGTGAAACATTACGAACCGCGGCAACATACCCGTCTTTTAAAAAGGATCCAGATGTCCCAGGTTTGCTAAAGCTGCTCTAGCTCTTGCTATTCGTGATATGATCCGTTTCAGTTTCAGTTTATTCAACCATTAACCTCGCACTTCTGTGCTGTGGTTTCGGTTGCTACCCTCCAGCATCGTCCAGTAAAGGGCAAAAAGAACAGAAGCATAAGGTGAAGATCCGAAAAAAAATCAAAGTAATAAGCGGAAATTACGAAGACAGAAAGAGTACCGATGCAAATACACCCCTGGCCGCCAAACCTAGCCCAACGAGAGGCATCACTCGGCAGTCTAAAAGGAGGCGTACGTTATCGTGGAAGTAGTGTAAAAATGGCGCCACCATTTATTCGGTCGACACTTCAGATTAATTACAGACCAAACATCAGTAGCCTTTATGTACGACGGAACAAAAAAAAATCAAGAACAACGAAATTCAACGATGGACAACTGAGCTGCCCGAGTTCAGCTGCGACGTAATCCTAGTTACTTTTACTTCTACACGAATGTCTCTTGCCAAGGGATAAGTCGGCTCCATGGATATCGCGGTTCACCGCCGACCATGAGCGGTGGTTGGCTGCTGGCTCAGCGCCAATCGTCACCCAGTTTTTCTTCTATTATTGCAGGCGGTAGATCGTATGTTGTCCGAGGCGCTCTACCACGTTTTTAGTTGACCACCAGGGCGACAGTGCCATCCTGTACATGGCGCAGGGCAGTTCTGCGTCGGGTCACCGGAGTATGTGATCGAGCCATTGCAGGCGGCGGCGTTGAAGAACGGAGAGTTGGCCAATGTCGCTGCATCGCCTCCTTATTTTGTCGTTTGATACCATTTCCTGCCAGCTTGGATGAAGAACTCAGCGCAGACACCAGTGGTCGAATACCTCCAGCCTCCTCGTATCTTCAGTTCGTAGTGGCCAGGTTTTATACCCGTACGTGAGAGCACAGGTCGGATAGCGACACAGAAGAAGAGAAACTTCGTTCGAAGGCTAATTTCGCTCCGACACTGTTGTACATGCCGAAGCCTTCCGCGCACTGTCAATCCCTGACAGTATTTCGTCTTTCGCCTGGCCATTGGAAAGCAGAGTTGACCCCATATATTTGAACGATGGTACGTACTTGATCGCCAGACCGTTGATGGACAGTTGCTGAGCTGACAGCCCAGTGCAAGTCGAAAAAGCCTTTGTTTTCGCTGAATTGACTTCGAGACCAATAGCCTTCGAGAAGTAATCGAGTCGTTCCAGGACCGGCTGAAGTGCGGCGGGAGAATCTCCTAGCACGACAACATCGTCTGCAAAATCCAGGTCCGAGATGTACAACGTCGGACTCAACTGGACACTGGGGTAATCAGATAGGGTTTTGTTCATTGTCCGATTGACTGCATAGTTGAACAACACCGGTGAGAGAGGGTAGTTCTGTCTAACTTTAGAATTAACTGCGAACGCCGAAGATTCTTCGCCATACACTCGGACACGTGCGCTAGTGGAGGCCCGATGAGCCCTCAAGATCCTTGAGAGTTTGACAGAAATATCGTCACATTCTAGTATACCCCAAAGACATTCACGATTAACCGAGTTAAAGGCAGCCCGGAAATCAATGAAGCAGGCTACTTTTGGCTGCCGAAACTTGTAGCGGTGTTTCAGTACTTGACGCGATGTGAACATTTGGTCTACACAGCCTATGCCACGATGGAAACCCCTCTGGTTTGGTCAAGTGAGGGAGTCTCTTGCAACTGAGGAGCGACTGAGTAGCAGTACGCAGATCTCTGTAGCGACGTCAATTAAACTGATCCCCCGGTAGCTCTCGTACACTGCGTTGTCTTCTTTCTTGGAAATGGGTCAGAATAGAAGTACCCCAGTCTGTTGGAAATGTCTCTCCTTCCCACATATATCAAACTTTCAATCAAACGGTAGAGGTTGTAAGTATTGCCCATGGACTCAGCCTATTCCATTTCCCTACATTTCACAATCCACCACTGCTCACGGTCATTTCTCAGGCTCCTAGTCACTTGGCGTTTCAGGGATCTACGCACTTCATTTATTGTGGCATCCCGAAGGGCGGATCTGCGAGCATCCAACAAAGCAACTGATGCCAATGATACCCATCGTTTGTAATCCCTACTTGAACCAGAGTCCTGGGTGGCATTTGAAGCGGCATACAAGGTTTCTTTGATCTGTTGCCAGCGTTTACCTGGGTCGTGCATATCCGACTACATCGATAACTGTATAGACAGCTCCACCTGAAAAGCAGATCGTCGGTTATTGTACGGAAGCAACTGCGGGGTTCCATGAATATCTGCAAACCCTGCCACACAGAAAACGTTTATGTAAATCCCAGTGAAGGTCACGTAATTTTCCTTGCGTTTTCTTGTCTCGTTTTGAATACATACTACGTTGCATCAATTTATCCTTCAGATCATGTATGTCCGTTATCAGTCGAGTAAAACATAACATTCCTATTGCCGAATCTTGTTTTTATTGGTAAACTTATCACTGTTACAAAGCACACGTATCACCGTTCGCGGATTTCGTGATATACTAATGTCCGTCGGAGTCATCCCGCTGAAATTAGGAGCTGCACAATAGGGGACTACTAGAGACAATTACAGAGAATGAACCAGCATTTAGTGGTCGCATGATATCAGAAGACCAGGCATTTTATATATGAAATGTTACGCCTCAAACCACTCATGAACGCACATGATAAGAAGTGAAGTCACAACAGTGAGTCGAAGACACTACTTAAGAAACCTCTGGAACTCGCTACTTGCGGCTGTGATGGAAGAGGTGAAAAACAAATTCAAATGGAAACTGGATATACTGGCGGCGCAGTGGCGTTCTAAGCAGCACATTTCCCAGCGCTAAGCTGGGTTGTAACGAGCTGACGCTGAGCGAAAACGGGTCTGCGCTCAGCAGAAAGTTTTGTAGTATTACTAAGGAGACTTATGGGTCTAAGTGCAATCTGTTAATCAATACAAACATATATTTCATGGTAATTTAAGATACGAAATCGTAAAACAAGTTGGCATACACACACCATGTGCATCCGAAAGTGATAATTTTCCAAGTAGACCAATTGCGTCCATGATTATTTGGTTGAAACCGGTGCCAGAATAAAAACATCGTAAAACGGGAAGCGGAAAAATGGAAAGCAGAAAGAGGGTACGACTTTTCAGTAAAAAATCTGTGCACTTGGATATGTTTATAAATTGCCCAGCATGATCCCGGTAGCGGCGTCAAGCGGATGCTCGGTGTCTGCACATGAACCCCGACAGGATGTGTCGCTTGGGGCTCTACTCGAACTTTATCTACTAACAGCGAGTGACTTGCGGTGAGCCCTATACAGCAGGATTACACCTATTCTATTATGAAGTAAGAACGAACGAACAAACGAATTATTACTGTTTACTTTGTTATTTGCTAGTTTTTAGCCCAAGGGCTTTATAAAAAGGATATAAGGAAGGAAAGCTTTGGAAATACGTAATCGGAGGAGAATACTAAAAGCGACTGGGAGTGGTTTATTCCGAAAAAATTGTCTAACCAGATTTTGAAGATTGCTACAGCATCGACCTCAGTTTCAACTCACACACACCACTTTAAAGAAGAGCATGTATTCCCGGACTGGATTTCCGTCAGCAACTATTTGTGTGCGGTTTAGTTGCATGGTTTTGGGCGTGAAAACTGCAACGAACAAGAATTAAATTCCGGCCAGCGTTGGTTAAACGGTTATCACAGTGGGTATTAAACCGTTCCGTCCCAGGTTTTTATCCTGCTTTCGCCGCCGCTCACACCGCAGATGGTAACGTAGAACTAACGCAAAAAAGAAAATTAAACACAAGGGAGATGAAAAAGAACAAGCAACAAAACCGACGGCCGAAGAGCATGACAGTAATCGCACACCGAAACCATTCCAGTGTCAGTTCAGTTCAGCTCCGTTCAGTTCATTTTGCACAGGACAGGTAATGGCCACCGCCAATCGAGCGTCCAGAATTCCTTCGATGATATGCATACCAGTTATGCACCCACCACTGCCGAGTGTATTTCGTCGAATCCCCGCTAAAAATGAGAGAGAAACGGAAAACCTCATCGCACATCAACTGCAAAAGACATTATGCATCGTGAGCGTTCACTGAGACAGTATGCAATGAGGGGAAAAGTCTGCTAAAACATACTCCAGAAGGACCACAGTGCTACCCGTCATCCATCTAGTTGATATACTCGACGCTTACTACAAGGAAAGATCTCGTACCACTTGCGGTCCAGGGCGCCTTTGAAGGATTGGACTGTCTGCAGATCTACCATTTCACCAGGCAGACCGTTCCAACTGTTCACAACCCTGTTGCTGAAGAAGTGCGATCTAGCCATCAACCTAGATCGGGCTTTTATCAACTTCTTTTCGTGTCCTTGCTCTGGAGTCTACGGCCACTTGGAATAGACTATCTGGTCTAAGGCCAGAAAAGCCCTTCATTACCTTGAACGTTTCTATGAGATCCCCTCGACGTCTCCTCCTTTCCAACGAGAAAAGATTCAGGTCACAGAGTCTCTGCCCGTAAGTCTTACCCCTCTGCCCTTCAACCATTCGCGTGGCGAGACGTTGGACTTTCTCGAGGCAGGCGGCGTCCTTTTTGTAGAAGGGTGACCAAGCCTGCACGCTACCTTCTAAGTGAGGTCGTACTATAGCCATGTAAATAGGTACGAATACCTCCGGCTTCCGGCAAGACAAAGCCGATCGCAGTCTAAAGAGCTCCCCACGAGCCTTATGCGCAGCAGCATTGCATTGCTCCGACCATTTGAAGTCACTGTTCATGATGACCCCCAGGTCTTTAACCCTACTGACTGCCTCTACAGTGAACAGTCCTTGATCATGAGCGACAGTTAGGCTCTTTGTTGCCCTTGACAACAAATGGCTTTTTTGATCGTTTAGAGGTAAGTCCCATTTGTATGCCCAGTTCAGGACGGTACCTATTTCCCTGCCGAAGTCCGCCCTACCCCTAGATCCAACAATCTTCACATCATCCGTAAAAATAAAGCTGGGCGATTGAAGAGTGGATGCTAGGTCATTATTAAATAACAAGAATAGGACCGGGCCTAGGACGGATCCCTGAGGTACACCACTGGTGGCGTTCACCAAACTGGAGCACCTGTCCCCCACTTTGACGTAAAACGGGAGAGGAAGTCCTCCAGCCACCTATATACTGGCCCACGGTTGTCTTGACATCTGGAAGTCTTGAAGTTCTACACGGGTTCGATGCTTTGAGCCCAATTGTCCCGGTTCTCTGGGAAATCTTTGGTCTTCTGTCGGATTCACCGAGCTGAAAAGAGAGTAAAAAGAAGCGGGGGGACGAGGGGGTGGCACGGGGTGACAGCAAAAACAAAATACACAACATCATGCAGTGTCTCACTGTGGATAGTTGCTTAAGAGGAGTGGGGTGCGACATTCATGAACATATATGCAACAAAGACATCCATTTCGCTTTTTTGACAAGGAATTATTGGGAGAGACCTAGGTAGATGTCTAACTTTTTCTTGAAGATGGTTTTGTTCTGCGAGAGAACAGTATCTCCCGGAAGTGCATTCAACAGGGTAATAACCCCATAGCTAAAAAGTTAATTAGTAGTGAAGTGCTTGGTCTCGGTTTGAAAACCTTTTTGCTGTGACCACGGAGAGAAGAGGCTGAACAGACGGGGAAGAAGCTATCACCATGACCTGATTCATAAAGGTGGAACATCAGAAACAGATCACCTCTTACGCATCTTAAGTCTGGGGGATAGAGACTGAGGAGGGAGAGGCGGATGGGATAAGGTAGATGGGGCAGACCCCTTACTGCATTGGTGGAGGCCCTCTGAACCCTTTCTGGGATCTCATGGTCTCGGACAAGACAAGAATGCACTATCTAACTACCTTACTCCAGCAGCGGTCGGATATACGTGCCCAAAGTTATGGGGAAATCATCCTTAGGTATGCGCGGGAAAGAACTTCGAATCATATTTAGTGCTCGAGAGGCAGACTTGCAAGTTGGTGACGATAAGAGAAGAAATTACAATCTAATCAGAAACCGAACATCTTAAGTCGGCCAACCCTAAGCAGTGTGGTTGCTCCACTAATGGAAAACCCGCGACCAGGTCGGATATACGTGCCGAAAATTATGGGGAAATCATTCTGAGATATGCGCGGGAAGGACCTTCGAATCATGTTTAGGACTTGAAAGGCAAACTTGCTCACAAGTTTGTGATGATGAGAGAAGGAAAAGTTACGATCTAACCAGAAACCGAGCACCTTGTGTCGGTCAACCCTAGGCAATGTGACTGCTCCGTTATTGGAAAACGTGTGACCATTCTCTCTGCCGAAAGACATGCTCACGCATTTGTCATCATTAACTGGGAGGTTCCAATCCTCGGACCGGCGTCTTGTCTCATCAGCTGCAATTTGCAGGTCTTCAACGCTTGAACTCCAGAGGGTTACATCATCTGCGTACATGGCAATGTTCGCAGGAAGCCCTGCCGGAAGATCGTTTATGTAGCTCAAGAAAAGAAGAGGACCTAAGGCCGACCCTTGGGGGACCCCAGTTGTCACTGGGGCGGGTTGAGACCAAATATTCCCGACTTTAACCACAAAGGTGCGGTCGGTGAGGAAGCTGCGTAGGATGGCCAACATGGGGCCTGTAATCCCGTATGTTTGCGTCTTATAAAGGAGAGGGTCATGGGGGACCTTGTCGAAGGCCTCAGCAAAATCGATGAATACAGAGTGTGAGAGCTGGCCATCATCATAGGCTCTCGTCAGACTATCCATGGCAGTAAGCATACTGGTGATGTATGATCTGCCAGGAAGAAACCCATTTTGGGACGGAAAGAGGATCCTATTTCTATGCGGATGGTAAAGAGCCTCACTCCTAAGAGTTCCCTCGAAAACTTTACTGGTGATGCCTGTGAGACTTATGGGTCTGTAACTAGAAGCAAGATGTCTACTACCCTTCTTATGGATGGGTGATATAACTGTTTTTTTCAGCTGCTGGGGAAAACTCCATCGTCAACTCATTGCCGAAAAAGCGAGGCATAAAGGGCACCTAATGTGTTCGCGGCTTGAGAATACGGGGGTGGATTAGGTCAGGACCCATGGAGCAATATTGGTTGAGCCGTCGGAAGTTTTGTGCTACTGCACCAATGGTAATAGTGACGCGGTTAAGGGTAGTGGCCAGAGATATCGGGTGCATGGTGGGGTGGGATGATATGGGTATGGAGCTAAAAGTTGAACGGAAGTAGGAGCTGAAGGCCTCGACTACGTGGTTTGGGAAAGTGATTGGAGATCCAGCACTATCTATGAGAGCTAGTGGCATCGGAGCTGTGCCTCTTAGACGGTGCATGTACTGAAAGAAAAATGCCTTATTCGTCCGTGCTCGATCAAGTACAGATTGTTGGAGTGCATCCCGATGGGACCTAATGTTGTCTTTGCGTATGTTCCGTATGATCCTGAAGTCTTCTGCATCACGGGCAAGGCCTGTGGCTTTATATCTAGCAAAGAGGCGTGCGCGTTTGTCTAGAATGCGCCTAATGGGGCGAGGGAAGGGTCGCTTAGCGGTCTGTGGAAGAAGAATTCTGGGGACAAATAGCCTACCAGCTAAGGAAATTACTCTCTGAGATTCTCTGCCATTTCATCCGCAGAGTTACCTGGGTTAGTTGAATTTAGCTGGGAGCGAAAAAATGAACAGACTTGGTCAAAATTGGTCCTTTTGAAAGATCTCAAAATTTTGGTTTCTGAGGACAGAGGAGACCATTTCACGATACAATCGAATCCAACGAGAATGTAATCACTTTTGCCGAGTGGCGGCAAGTAGAGCACCACATCTATTTGGAACCAATCATTGGTGATGACCACGTCTAGTAGGGACAGGGCATGTCCTGCGCGATATCTGGTCGGATCTCTCACGTTCTGCGTCCATGAAGTCTTCAGTGCGAGATCTAGGAGGGGTTTACCAAAGGTGACGTCAGAGGCATCAGCTCTTTGCCAGTCGGTTCTGGGTGAATTGAAGTCACCAGTGATTAACAGATGGGTCAAGTCTGCGTAGCTTTTCAGGGAGATTGGTAAGTCTATGAGACCTAGGCTATCAGTTGAATTGAGTGCGGGCGGATGATAGACAACACAAAGCAGTAGGGTGTTTGTCCTAGAGAGGGTAAACACAGCCCACAAAGAAACAATACACAAAAAGGTGGAGGTTGTCAGTATAGTGGGAGGAGGGATCGAATTATCGTAGTATATGATGACCTCGCCGGCACGAGCTCTACTGGAGTCCTGCCCTACTGTGAAGTATCCCGGAATGGATATTTCGGCATCATATATGTCAGGAGTGAGCCAGGTTTCTGTGAGGGCTAGGGTCTGTGTCCCCTTATACACTGCAAGCTGCCGAAGCTCCGGGAAGTCTTGAAGTAGTTAACGGGTCCGAGGCTTGAGCTCAAATGTTCCCGGTTCTTTCATGTATCTTCTTCTCTCCGGTGCCACCGAGCGGGAATGGAAAACTCGGTATCAAAAGGGCAACTATTTTCGCAAAAGCAACATGAGACTAAATATTATTGTTTCCCATTCAGTACATGGGTCCAACAATATGAATTTGGATGTATCAATACGTCAGTACTAGGCTTTTTATTTTAAAATTTACGCAGAAGAGTGCCTTGCGTATACGTTCGTAAGAGGAAGGAGAGTGGACCTGTTCATAACTGCTCGCATGTACGGTATATATGATTCAAGACGAGACGTGAAAATATGTGAGAGAATAATCTATGCGAACGCTATCGGAGAATAAGCTGGCACTGGCAATAGTCCCAACCAGTTGTCTAGTCGAGGCTTAAATGTCTCTTTTGAGTACGCATTCATCACGTCCTGCTGAAGACTATTCCATAGAGATATTACCCGGGATGAGAAGTGTTGTCTAATGAAAGCACATGGATAGGGTTTGAAGAGATTTCTCGTGTGTCCTCGCGGGGTCTGCAAGCTCGGACTAGTAAAATATTGATCCACTAGATCAATTGAGAGTAGATCATACATCAGGAATGGATCTCCCCTCATGTAACGCAAGTTCGAGCAACGCATAGCCAAATTCGCAGCGGATCCCGAAATCAAAAGGCGATTATCCGTGATATTCTACGATACTAGATTATTGAATGAACAATGACATCAAAAAGATACAAACCTCACTAATGAGATCACAAGGAATCAACAAACGAGAAACCGAGTAGCAGCTTGTGAGCAAACAGCACGTGCGTCACGCAGGTCCTGAACAAGGATGTGAGAAAGTAGCGCTCTGGGCGCGAACAAACAACAATTGGTCCATACAAACAATAGTATGTAAGGACACGTCAATAGTGTAAGCAAGTGAGTGATGTTAAGAAAAACACGGAACCGCAAAGGTTTGAGGGGGATTTTCCACGACTATTCGTACACCGCTCACCAAAATCCTCCCGAATCCCTTGCAGAGTCAAAGGTTCGGTATAAAGGTACTGGTTCTTTCTACCTACATAGGCCCTGCTGTCAGTGCGAGCGCCCAATGCTTGTCGTCAACGTTCTACTCATGGTCGCACCTGATCCGCTGGGCACATAGAAGCGAGGCTATTCCACATCTTCCACGAGAACAACTGACCAATGGCGGGCGTGAAGGGGAAACATAGACGCTGTCCTTGGAAGGGCCGTCAAGCATTGGCTGTATGTGCTCGCGTGAGTTTCTGTGTATAATGTAATCGCAGCTACTTCCACATATGCAAAGGACATTCAGTAACGTCAAAAAAAACGAACGGCCAACACAGTCACATGTTTAACAGGGACTACGGGGTATAGTGTGCATCGGGTGTGTGTGTATGTGTCTGGATGTACAATGGAATCGCATTTATCACCACATATCGGAAAAAACCTCCTATAACGTCAACGAAGGACTGCGAGCACTGCAACATGTTTGACGGAGACCAGGAGGTATAACTAGTACAATGCAGGTGAGTGTGCGTCGGGGTGTATGCTGGTTCGATACGTCAGTGTGTCGTAAATGCTCCCATATATGGGGTTTCTTTACCCACCCCGAAGATGAATGCGAAATAGTCCACTGGGCATCAGCGTTATCAGCTTCTCCACCTTCACTCTCGAGTAGGCTGATACTGCGTATGTCGCGAATTAGCGCCCCGTTGACTGTCTTCAACTTTACCGTTCTTATCATTCTGTCAGTGCTTTCGATGGTTTCCATAACCACTCCTAAGGACAAGGTGCTGAAATGTGCGTGTTCATCTGCGGTCATCACCACATCCCCAACCTCGAATGGTCTTGTTTTCACCAGCCACTTCTGTCGAGTCTGCAGAGCCGGTAGGTACTCCCGCAGCCATCGCATCCAGAAGACCTTGGCAAGATGGTTTGCCTGCTTCCATCCGTGGAGGTGGCTCCCACGAAGGTTTACCGGCCCTTGGAAACCCTCGTTCTACCTCAAAGTCAATAAGTTGTTCGGGGTGAGCGCCAGGTGGGTGGGGTCGCCGTTCATTACTGGAACCAGGGGGCGGTTGTTCAGAATTATCTCCACCTCAGCCATGACGGAGTTCAGCGTCTCGTCGTCGGGCGGCAGCTGCTCCATGATCGACAGCAATATCCGTCTGGTGGACCGGATCATGCGTCCCCATACGCCGCCGCGGTGGCCGGCATGCGGGGAGTTGAAATTTCATCGTATGCCGTAGGCCATGTAATGAATTTTTGAGCAATGCGTACACAAATTTGCGACGGATCCCGAAGTCAAAAGACGATCATCCGTGATATTCTACGATACTAGATTATTGAATGAACAATGACATCAAAAAGATACAAACCTCACTAATGAGATCACAAGGAATCAACAAACGAGAAACCGAGTAGCAGCTTGTGAGCAAACAGCACGTGCGTCACGCAGGTCCTGAACAAGGATGTGAGAAAGTAGCGCTCTGGGTGCGAACAAACAACAATTGGTCTATAGAAACAGCCAGTTCGTAAAGACAAGTCAATAGTGTAGGAAAATGAGTGATGTTAGGAAGGACAGTGAATGGCGAGGCAAAAAGGGGGATTTTCCACGACTAGTCGTTACACCGCCCACCAAAATCCTCCTGGATCCTTAGCAGAGTCAAAGGTTCGGTATAAAGGTACTGATTCTTTCTGCCTGCCTAGGCCCTGCTGTCAGTGCGCGCGCCTAATGCTCGTCGTCATAGTTCTACTACTGGTCGCACCTAACTCATTGGCTACATGGGCGTGGGGCTAGTCTACATCTTCCACAAGACCAAATGACCGATGGCTGGCGTGAAGGGGGCACATAGATGCTGTCCTTGTAAAAGGCCGTCCTGTCCTGAATGTATGTGCTTGACTGAGTGTGTGTGTGTGTATGTGTGTACGTGTCGGGGTGTACAATGGAATCACAGATATGACTGCACAACAAAGGAGGACTTTCTGCAATGTCAACAAAAGGCTGTGTGGCAAAAACGAGTAAAATGTAGGCATGTGTGCGTGACCTAAGCTCCGTTACTTCTACATGCAGTGTCGTGTCGTGTGGTGAGCTAAGGTTTGGACAATTAGCTCCATAGTACGTCGTAAATGCTGTATGAAATTAAACACAATATACTTCAAAGATGTTGTGGGGGTTTTGGTCCTACAGGGGAATACATGAGGGATAAATAAGTGAATTCGGCTTCATCCGGTATCAACAGACGTGGGTATAGCTTGGTCGGTAGCGTCGGCCTCGCCCGCGTCGCTGTCACCTTCCAGTAGACATATTTTACGTATATCTCGCAATACGTCTCCTTTGTTCGTCCTCACCACCACCGTGCGCACGAGACCATCGATTTCTGTACGACAATCCTTGATCACTCCAACCGGCCAATCGTCTTTATGTAGGTGGCTCTCCACGAGGATGACCATGTCGCCACGCCTGAACGACCTCTGTTTGGAGACCCCCTTTTGTCGAAGCTGCAGTGTCGGTAGATACTCCCCCGTCCATCGTTTCCAGAAAGCCTGCGCTAGGTGGTTCACTTGTTCCCATCCAACAACGTACGTTCCACGCAGGGTTTTCGGGGTGGTTACTCCTGCGTTTGACCGGAGTAATAATAGGTCGTTGGATGTGAGTGCCAGTTCGCCTTCCGGGTCTGGGGCGATCGGCACCAGGGGTCTGTTGTTCAATATGCATTCTACTTCTGTTAGTTAAGTAGTCAGCGTCTCGTCATCGAGGGTTTGTTGTGAGGCCAGGGCTGTGAGTAATTTCCTAGTTGATCGTATCAGCCCTTCCCAAACGCCGCTACGATGACTGGCGTAAGGTGGATTGAAGTGCCAATCTGTCCCCTTTGATACGGTCTGGTTTTGTATTCTGGCGGTGTCCAAGCGGCTCCACCATTTATCTAACTCCTTATGAGCCCCAACGATTTCGAGCCATTGTCGGAGTTTATATTCTTGGGGACGCCCCGCCTCGAGATGAACCTTTAAAGGGCCATTAGGAATGAATCGGTTGTCATGTTATGCACTACTTCGAGGTGGACTGCTCTGGATTGTAGGCATGTTATCAGGCAGCCGTACCTCTTTTGGGTGCTCCTCTGATGTCGTACGAGTAACGGGCCAAAGCAGTCGACGCCGATTTCCACGAACAGGCACCATCCCGGTTGGACTCTTATGGCTGGAAAGGGAGCCATCATTTGTTGGCCTGCTACCGCTCTCCGGCGACGACAAGTAATGCAGTTGTCTATGACTCGCTTGGCCGTCACTGGTCCCTTTGTCACCCAAAATCGTCGGCGTATACTGTTCAATAAGTGATTCAGGCCTTCGTGTCCCTCTTCCAGATGTACATGATCTATCAGGCATCTCGTTATATGTTGGTCACCGGGGATTATTATGGGATGTTTTGTTTCGTACTCTAGGCTTGAATTCGTCGGCCGCCCTCCAAATCTCAGCAGTCCGTTGATTCGCATGGGGTTTAGTGTTCGGATACTGCTGTGTAACAGCCTGCTTCCTTTGATGTTATCATCTGTCCTGGATAGCTCGCGGGCCTCGGACGGGAATGCGTCTAGTTGCAGTAGGTGTAAAACGTCGAGTTCGGCTTGATTCAGCTCGCCCCTTAGTATCGTCCCCATGTTCAATGTGTTTTGTGGTCTTGCGCCTTTCATAATCAACAAGAGTGCTTTTTATCGTGTCCACCAGACCGCGGCTCTTAACATTTTTGTCCAGTTGGAGAATTGGCACAGTTTCTCTATCAGGCTTACGCTTCCCGTGAAGATTATAGCCAGTATCAGTCGTTTAGTCTCGATATCACCATCATCAGCCTTGGGTGTTAATAGCGTTGGCCACATCTCTTCAGTTGCCGTTGGGAGGTCCGGTCCCATTGTCCACGTCGGCAACCACTCTAGCGTTTTCAGGCCTCTTGAGCAGAAGTCGGGCGGGTTACTGGCGGATTTTACATAGTGCCATTGATCGGTTTTGGTCGACTCGTGGATTATAGTGAGTCTGTTGGCCACGAAGGTGTTAAAACGAGTGGCAGTGTTGTTTATGTAATGAAGTACCGTGGCTGAATCCGTCCAAAAGTTTGTTTCCCAGTCTATCCGGTCGGAGCATCTCCTAATCAGCCCCACGGCTTTCACGGCCAGTACTGCTGCCGTCAGTTCCAGCCTTGGAATCGACACCGTTTTCAGTGGGGCCACTCTCACCTTTGCGAATAGTATCTGGCTGTGCCACCCACCATTTGCGTCAACCCAGCAGCCGTAAGCAACTCTCCCGTAGTCTATTTCTGATGCATCGGAGAATAGGTGGAGTCGGGCATCGTTTGTGCACTTGATACCTGTTGAGCGTCATTGTATTTTTATCTCCTCAAGTTGTTCCAGGCTGTGCAGCCAGCCGAGCCATCGTTTATCTTCGTCACTCTGGAGAGTTTCATCTTAACCCTCCCCTCTTTGGCAAAGCGATTGCAGCAAGCAATTTCTCGGTAACAACCATGGCGAAACAAAACCTAGGGGGTCATAGAGGCTTGAGACTGCTGATAGGATCCCTCTCCGTGTAACTGGTCGTCTGGGTAGGTCTAGAGTGAAAATGAATTCGTCCCCTCTGGGTTTCCACTGAAGCTCAAGCGTGCGCTCCGTTTGTGAAGAGGATCCCAAAAGCCCTTTCTTACACTCCAATTTCTCGGACTTCGGTATAACATTGGGCACCTCTTGGTTGTTCGAAGTCCACTTAGCGAGGTTGAATCCTCCGGCATTTAGAGTTGCGATCAATTCGGTCATATAAAGAATAGCAGCATTTGGATCGTCAAATAAGCACAGAAAATCGTTCGCATAGACATGGACCATTGCTCTTCCTAACAAGCTGCTGGTGCCGTCGGAATTCTTGAGGGTTTCACGGAGGGCAAAGTTAGCACAAAAGGGGGATGAAACCGCCCAAAATGGGTGCACGGTCAGCCTGTACTCGTCAGGTGCGCGATTTGTGTTGCTCTCAGGCCACCAGGGGAGACGGAAAGCGTCCCTATCTTTAACGGGCACCTTCACTTGTAGAAAAATTTCGCGTATGTCCGCAGAGACGGCTACTTTTCCTAGTCAAAAGAGACATAAAACCTCGACCAGAGGTGTTGTCCAGTCTGGGCCCTGAAGTATATGGTCGTTCAGTGACACACCCTGACATTTCGCGGCACAGTCGAAAACCACTCTGACCTTCCCCTGTTTCTTTGGGTTCACGACCGGGAGATGGGGTAGGTACCACCTCAAATTTACGCTGGTAGCCGCTGTATCTACTCTAGCCCAAGTCGAAGTTATGTTGTATGGCTCGCGTGTATTCTAACTTTAATTGTGGTTCCCGGAGCAGCCTGATTTTGAGGAAGCCTAATCTTTTCAAAGCCATCTCTCGGCTGTCTGGCATGGGTTTCATGTTGGATCTCCACAGGATAGGAACCTCAAAACGACCTTTCGCATTCTTGACGTTCTCGGCTACCATTTCCAAAGCCAACCTACCTCTCGTGATGGGGCATCTCTGTCCAGGGCCATGTCGGCAAATTCAGTGTTAACAATTGTTGGAATGCCTGTTCGATGTTCGTCGTTTCCACCGAAATGCAGTTGATTTGTTTGCAGCATCTGCCGTCTGTACTACCATATAAAGTCCAACCGAATATGGTGCGTACTGCATAGGGTGCTTTGCGGTATCCTATCCTTTGGTCCAGGACCCAATGCGCTTCTGGTGTATAGCAGCCGATAAGCAGATCAATTTCGTTACCCTGCCACTCCTCAATCGTAATCCTGTCGAGATGCGGCCACTGAGTCAGAATCAATTGCACTGACTGAAGTGCTCTTATCAGCAGGTCCTTTATAGCGAAAGCTTCTAGGGATTTGCTTTGTCGTTGTCGACCAAGGAAGCGAGTTGTAAGTGCAGTTTGGTCGACTGGATGACTTCGGGGCCACTCACTGCGCTTACTGCTAATGAGGATTGATCCCCTCTAATCCCGTATCTCTCTGCGAACTCTTTCCTTACTAGGTGGTATCCGAGCCACCATCTACGAAGGCCAACTCTTTGGCCACCCCATTTTGGGTCACCACTCCCTCGGCAACTACGCCTAAATGTACTGGTTTACTGGAAGACCGCGACGTTAAACAAATCACACTGGGCTTGGTGCTCGTCTCGGGTAAAGTCACTCTCGCCTTGTGCAACACTCGATGGTGTCTGCCCGTGCAGACCTCGTAACCACATCTGTTCCTTGTCCTACAGGCTCCCGCCCGGTGCATGGTGTTGAGATAAATAAAACGCGCTCCTGTCATCCTCGCCATTCCCCACCGTTCGTTTATTGTAGCGTTGACGAACTTGGGGCATTCTGTTAGTCCATGGCTGGCACCACAGGATCTGCAATTGGGTTGCGTCGTAGCATCGCGTGAAATGGCGTATGCTTTGGTCCAGTGTTGATATTTCGGATGTCCCCGTGCAGGGGTTTGAGCTTGGCTAGTACTGGGCTTGTTTGCCCAGTTGCCGTCCCGGATGAGTCTGCCGAACCTGCTGTCAGCTATCTTGGTTTGCCTGTCCAAGTATTCGGTCAGGTCTCCGAAGTTAGCCTCCCGGTCGCTTCGGCCTATCCGTTCTGCTTCTTCCACACACCGACCCTGTATTTCGGGAGAAAGGTGACGGACTATGTTTTTCAAAGCGTGCATGGTGTCTAGGTCAGCCCTGTAACCTAAATGGTCGGGGGCTATTGAGCAGTTCTGCATCTTAATCACCAGGTCGGCCATTGTGTAGACGTCGCCCTTCGTTCTCTTTGCCCCTACCGTCAAGCCCTCTATTAGGTTACGGGCTACTTTGAAAGGTTAGCCCAACAGACCCTTTAAAATCTTCCTTGCTCTCGTGTAGCCTTGTTCCGGGTCGAGCATGGTACACCCGTCGATAGCTTCTCTTGCTCGGCCTCGACAGTAGTGAGTCTGATAGAGAAGCCTTTGCCCAGAGTCGATCATCTTATTTTCGACGAACGTCTCGAACTGCTTGACAAACTTGCAGTATTGTTCAGCTCGCCCGTCGAAAACCGTTAGTTCCACTCTAGGCAGATCGATCGATGGTGGTTTGTAGTCGGCGACCGGCGTGGGGTTCCCTACCTTATTGCACCCTAACCTATCGGAAGTGTCGAAGTCACTGGTCTCGTGCTCCCGCTCTTCCTGTGTACACTTCTGTACCGCTACGTGGGCCTGTTGTCTAGCCGATAGCAACTGTTGTTCTAGGTCTAGTATTCTCAGCCTATATAAATCAATATCCTTACGATCCATATTGCTCTAATTAACACATGAACTAGCACTGACAGGACTAGGCGATCTAACGTTAACTAAAGAATCAAAGGTGCCCAAAACCTCCCCAGTGACCTGTTGTATTACTTCCTGTCCAGATTTCAATTTCTTCGATCATTTTCTTGGCATTTTGCGTGTTTTTCTTGTTACAACTTGATCTATTGAGTATAGTTGCACATGTTTCAGGCGATTATCCGTGATATTCTACGATACTAGATTATTGAATGAACAATGACATCAAAAAGATACAAACCTCACTAATGAGATCACAAGGAATCAACAAACGAGAAACCGAGTAGCAGCTTGTGAGCAAACAGCACGTGCGTCACGCAGGTCCTGAACAAGGATGTGAGAAAGTAGCGCTCTGGGCGCGAACAAACAACAATTGGTCCATACAAACAATAGTATGTAAGGACACGTCAATAGTGTAAGCAAGTGAGTGATGTTAAGAAAAACACGGAACCGCAAAGGTTTGAGGGGGATTTTCCACGACCGTTCGGTACACTGCACGTACCCTTTTGGTAGCTCTCCTTTGAATCCTCTGCAAAACTTTTGGGTCTCTGACGAAGCCAGTGTGTACAATTTGGCTACAATATTCTGAAAGATGTCGGATATTTGTTCCATATAGTAGATGGAATTCCACCTTAGAGGTCACAGGGAGAATTCATCTGTTGGGGTTTAGGACTCGAATGGCAGTTTTACTAGCAATATCCTGGTGGGGGGAGAATGGAGAATACTGCGCAGCCAGAAACCAAGGATCTTGTATTGATCCGCCACTTGGATTTTTGTGTTCCCATTTGTGTTGAAGAGGAGGGCCGAAGCACTGCCAAGTAATATGCTAACACATGTGTCATCATTTATTGAGAAGCTCCAATCAGCTGACCAGTGTTTGACAGAGTCAGCACATCCGTGTCCCAGATTGTGACTTCATCTGCCTACATCTGTGTGCTAACCGGAATCACATCAGCAAGGTCGTTGATGTAATTGGGGAATAGGCACACATACACAGCGGCGCAGTTGCGTTTGCTGCAGACAACCAAAAGGTTATGTTTTCAAAATCACTCAAACAGTCTTGTTGATCCCAATGTCTCACATATTGTCTATCAGTTCACTTGCAGTTGCGGTGACGTATACATTGGCAGGACGGATCGTTGCTTGACTCAACGAGTGTCAGAACACATACCCAAATGGCTGTGAAACTTGATGACGCAACCTGCTGGGGCAATACACAACGACGTGAAATCGCCAGCTTCTTTGATTGCAAGACACTTGATTGCATCAGGGCACAAAGTTGACCTGACCCAGTGTTTCAAAGCATTGTTGCGCAATCCAGTACCGAAACTACTAGCGTTCAGTGAAGCTTTTCTAATCATAATGCATCAGCCAACACTCTGTGCACAAAAACGATTGACCCAAAATGTTTGTTTACCCTGGCGTTAACACGACAGACTTCACTCTCCACAACGTACGCACTGTAAGAACTTTCGATCGTGCCTACTTTACTGTTGCAATTACCCTCCCCCCCTACTGTACCATGTATATTTACTGACACGTTTTACGTCCGCGGTTGACAAGAGTAAACGAAATGCTTGCATCTCGTGACTTATGTCTTCTCTCCGTTCTCATGAATTGGATAAAGGGGACCCAATGTTTCGAATAGGAGTGGACCGAGGACAGAGCCCAGGGGGACTCCTAAATCGGTGGGTGCAGGTTGAGACCGAGACGCATACACAAGGGCCGAGAAGGTTCGGTTTTTAGAAAGTTCTCAGTTGGGGCAGTAGGCGATTGGAGATGCCGTATATCCCGAGTTTGTGCAGAAGCGGAATATGTGAGACACTATGGAAGGCTCTGGCGAAATCGATGAATGCGTCATGGGATATCTTGCCATCATCGTGGCACGCGCCAGGCTATCCATTACGGTCAGCATATTGGTGGTGCATGGCCTGCCAAGAGGGAAGCCATGTTGCGCTGGAGGCAGCAAACCATTGTCGCGCAAGTGTGTCAAGATTTAGCTTTTCACGAAGCTCTCGAAGACCTTTCCAGGGACACTGGCGAGGCTCA
Organism: Fasciola hepatica; assembly: GCA_948099385.1. Taxonomy (NCBI): domain Eukaryota; kingdom Metazoa; phylum Platyhelminthes; class Trematoda; order Plagiorchiida; family Fasciolidae; genus Fasciola; species Fasciola hepatica. The sequence goes on from CANUEZ040000182.1 coordinate 14,773,392, forward strand.
TTTGCCCATAACATCAGGGAAGATGTCGATCTCCTTCCTTATAAATTGGGACAATTACAGCATGCTTCCATGGATTTGAAAATCTTCCGTTGTCTACGCACTGGCGAGTAGGGGGCTGCAAGAACGGAGGCGGATTCTTTGGGAATGCAAGGATGAACTCCGTCCGGTCCCATCGAGCTAAACGGGTTAGGTTTGGTAGGCCTCTCCCCATTTCTACTCGAGACACCGTGGGGTGCTTTCATAGGGAGATTGGCTGTTTTGGCTGAAGAGACTGGTGTCCACAAGCAAGCCCTGCTTGTGTGCTGAAAGCCGACATGAAAGGCGACCTGAACTTTCTTGCTATCTCAGAAAGAGAGGTGGTAGAAGAGGCATCCGAAAGCGGCAGAGCTAGCGCTGAAGACCCATATTACCGATTGCGGGGCATGGTGTTTGTGGAGAAAACAGCAGTTCTTACGCGCCCGGTCCACGATTTCCTTCTTCCGTTTCTTGAAGTGTTCCTTTCTTGGTTTTACAAAGATTTGAGTCGCATTTGAAAGCTTCTGCATCCGCCAGAAGGGATAGGGTTCGGTAGTTGGGGAACAGCTGAGAGCATTTGTCGAGAGGACGTCTAACCGATGGTGGCAGATGTTTCATACCATTAGGGGTCTACCGGATTCTAGGCACACGTAGGAAATCTGCCTTAGGAACACGTGGATCTAGTAGCCCGTTGAGTTATTCCGTGTCCGTGTTTTCAGCTATATCTCTTACGTCGCTTCCGATGGAGGACCTCATCATTTGGGAGTCGGTTCCGTTGAACGGGCGGGCTAGTCTGCATGGGGAAACTATAGATTGCCTCTTCAATAAGTAGTCTAAAGAGAGGACTGCCTGGTCGCTCTCGCCTAGTGGTTGTGAAAGATTGACGACATCTACTCTGAGATCAGAACTGGTTGCAATGAGCTTTAACACGTTATTAACCTGGCGGGACAGGCCACATACTGTGTCAAGGATAGCTCGGCCAGCGGATCAACAAATGCCTTTCCATGCTGGCTGTCAGTGTAAGGGATTTTCCAGTTCACTCCTTGTGTAAAAACAAATATCGAAAATTCCTCCAAATGTTCTACGTGCTTTGCGAATTTGACTATATTTGACATTGCTTTGAAGACCCGTCCACACAACAAAATTTCGCACGTTTGTTTATCCATGTCAGACATTTGAATTCGGCCCTGAACCATTTCTGATTGTCGCGCTTGAGCCCCGTGGCTTCGAACCTTTGGGTTTTACTGTGGAGTCTATTTGGCCGCATACTTAAGGTTTGTATTTATTTGTACCTTTTGTAAATTTCAATTTGGTACCATAGGAACTATGAATCAATCCTGTTCTGGTTTTGAGATTCATTCGAGTTGGCTGCTCGTTGCCCGATTTGCGAGAACTGATTTACATAGGGGGCTTTGTAGTCCCCCATAAGATGGAGGCAACCAAAGGAGTGAAGTGTTTTGACGGTTTTCAGGAACTCTTCCATCAAGAGTGAATCTTCCTGCAATGTAGAAGGGGAGCGGTAAATCCCACCGAAAAGTAAAGTGACGGTTGTGCAAAAATGAAAGATAACCCACAGGTAGTCCATCATGTCTGATGAGGTATATCGAGAGGAGGCGCCCGGTGGTAGGAGGTCGCTAACGTAAAGAGCTGCTCCACCAGCAAGTCCTCTTCCTGAATCATGACGGAAAAGAGGGAAATCCGGTACTCCCACTTCGACATCTTGATAGTATGGTGTGAGCCAGGTCCCCGTGATGGCAATGTTATAGGGTTTCTTGTCCGTTGCTAATTGCCTCATCTCCACCATTTTGTTCGACAGACTGAGACAATTTTAGTGCAGGGATTTTGGTGCCTGCTCACTAGAAACAGAAGAAATTCTAACAGAAGATGGTTTATAGTCCGCAGATGAGTTGTTCTCATATGGGCCGGTGCCGAAGTAAGGAGTTGTGGGGGCGTAAGAAGGGGTGACAGAGGTACCCAGCTCAGCGGGTATAGGGGGACTTGCCCTCTGGTGCTCCTGTGCCAAAGTGACTATGATATGGAAGTCGATTACTGTGTACGCCATGTGGAGCGGAGTATTTTCCATTAATTGATTTCCGTTTCTTATCCCCCACAGGTTGAGCTCCTTTTTCGGATGTTTTGTGGGGAAGGGGCTAAAGTGACCCAAGAATACCTTCCTGTCGGCAGGTTTTAAACGTTGGCTGGAACTGCGGCTTCCTCTGAGGCGTTCTCCGTAGGTCCTCCCTATGTTTTTAAATGTAGGTTGGCTTGGATAATTGCTTCAGAAGCATCCTTAATTTCCCCAAGACTAGTCGTGTTGGGTGAGCCGGAAGCTACTGGGGTAGAGAGGGGATTTGGAACAGCTGTGCAGACCGTAGTGTCTTTAGCGGAAGCTGACTCACCTGGAGCCCCAGAGTTCTATTTTTCTGTGGTTTAAAGTCTAGTTGGACAGACCATTGGCGACACTTGCAACATGGGGTCCGCCATTGCGGACGGTGTGGTCCGCAGCCTTGTCACCAGACGAGAGTGCAATGTGCGGTCAAGCTCTACTCCACATACCCAAGAGTAGGGCCTTTGGATCATAACTTTTTGAGCTATCAGGTTTGTTGCCGGTTCCGCAGAAGAGAATTCCAGGATTACATCCGACATCTGTTTGTGTCTTCTGGAGATTAGACAGCAGCATTTGGCAGGGTTTGGGGGCGGCTCCTCGGGCGTTCTGATTATGTCTAGGGCTAGGTGCGTTGGATGTGCACCTCTTGGGGATAAACCCCGTACATTCACTCGTTTGGCGCTGGCGGCCAAAGCCTGAAGTTTTCTAGCGGTATCTAAAATTAGTTGTTCTGATAGAGCTATAGCCTGGTTGGCAGCTGATATAAAGAAGGTGGCCTTGAATGAAGTTGTAGGGCCGACTATCTCTGCTTCGGGGGCTGTTATTCCTGTCCTGAGCTCTTCTTTATCCTCGGCCTCTGGGGCTTCCGTCAGGATGGGGCTAGGACGCGGCTTGCCCTCTGACGAGCTCTCAGTCTGGAACGTGGGTACGGTCTCATCGTTTCCTGTGACGTCGGATATTTTACCAAAGAAAATAAACAGACTAAGGAATAAAAAACTAGAAGAAAGTACACGATATACCGCCTGAACGAGAATAGGATTGAGGCAGCGAGGGAGCTCGAAAACCAAAAAGTATCGCTAAAGGTTAGTTGTTCAGGTCAGGTCAGTTTGCACAAGACAGATAACGGCCACGGCTGATCGAGCTACTAGAATTTCTTCGATGGTACATACAATAGGTATGCACCCACCAAGGCGCAGTTTATTCCTCCGAATCCCCGTTAAAAATAAAAGTGAAGCGTAAAAACCCATGGCACCCCCGTGAGCGTCATTACGCGTCGTGAGCGTTCACTTAGTAATTAGGTAACAAATGGAAACTTTCAATAATTAAGCACAACACATCCGTCTGTTTTGTACCATGCTCTAAACTCACTTCCAGGAATGATCTCATTCCACTTTGGATCTAGGGTTTCTTTGAATGTCTGGAAGGTCCCCAGTTCTATTACCTCTTCGGGCAGTCTGTTCCAACGGTTAGCCAACCTATTGCTAAAGAGGTGAGAACCAGCTATCAGCCCGGGTCAAACTTCCGCCAGCTTCTTCCAATGACCTCATGTTCTGAGGTCTGCTACCATACGGGATAGACTTGTAGTAACCTCCATCGTTCTGAGAAAATGACCGTTTCCTGGACACCATTCTGGATCTTTTTTCTCTACTATCTTTTCTAACCTTTGACATCGATCTCACCCTTTAGTTCGGTTGCGTACCTTTTACTGGACTGACTTTTCCGAGGTTTCCATCGGTCTTGCTTTGAATCACTTTGATTTTCGGTACTTCGCCGATTGTATGGGCTCGCCGTTCTCTTTCTGCCCAGACTTTGCGTTCACATTCATTAGGTGTGCTTCCCACATCTGTAATGTTTCCGTGCCACGATACATAGACTACACACTTGCATCTGTCAACCGAGTTACGTCTTCCCCATCCGCCCAATAGAGGGGATTAGGCTGGTATTTCGCTGTCAGATCGAATAGAAGACACTTTCACTAGCCGCGCTCGACCTTCTTCTTTAGAGTTTCCGGTCTAAACCCGGAAAAACCTTTGATTATCTCAAATGTCTCTATGAGATGCTTCCGTGGTGTTCTCCATTTCCTAGAGAGAAGTCTGGGGTCCTGTAGCCTAAGCTCAAAAGTCTTGACCCCTGGCCCTCGATCATGCCCGTCTCAAGACGTTGTACGTTCCCCAAACAGGTGGCATCCTTTTTGTAGTAGGGTGACCACACCTGAACACAGTCTTTTAAAAGAGGCCTAACTATAGACATGTACACCGTTATGCAAACTCTAGGATGTCTGCACGAACAAGCTGGTCTCAACCCGAAGAGCTCACCGAGTGCCTTTATGCATCTGCCACACACTGATTAAATCACTTCAGATCAGAAATCGCCCGAATTCCGAGGTTATTTACCCTGTTTACGGCCTCTATAGTAAATGGGCCTTGGCCGTGTGCAACCTTCAGTCTTTTCGCTGTATGTGACGACAGATGGCTCTTCCCAGCACTGGGAGGCAAGTGCATTTCTGTGCCCAGTTGAGAAAGGCAATAATGTCTCTGATCGGCCTCTCTCCCCCCTAAGCAGCAGTTCATTTCAGTTCATTTCAGTTTGCGCAAGAGGACAACCGTGCCTCCAGACTGTTGTGTTGTCTATGAGTTTTCCTGGCTCCTTATACTGCGAGTTGAATGTCTTGTCTGGGGGGCAGAAGTTCTTAGGCAGTATCACTTTCACTGACATAAGTCCACCGACGAAAATCCCAGGGGCTCATTACCTCAACCCTGGTTCACACAGCTAGCTCTAAAAACTCTGTGTTTCGGCGTGAATATAGGGACTTCTTGAAAGTTGGTACATTGTTGCATCCAACAGTGTCCTCACACATTCTATTTCACATCGGTACAGCCCTTACTGTAAAAACATTAGCTCGTATATTCAGCCAGGCTTATGCCTTCAGTGGGTTAAGACTGCGTACCCTGGTGCAGCACTCAGGGGCAGAAACAAACACATCACCCATGTCTATGCCCGACAGACCTTTTATGATCTTGAACTTTTCTATTAGGTCACCTCGGCCTTTTGGCCGCTCTAAAGGAGAGAGATCAATATACTCTGGATGCTTGGCGTAAGAGTATCCCCTCTGACCAGTGATCATTCTGGATGCATGTCACTGCGACCCCTCCAAGCACTCCTTATCCTTGCAATATTAGAGGGCCTATGCCTGCACACAATACTTCAGAAGATGTCGCGTCAAAACCTTGTAAAGTGGTTTGAAGCACTTTGGGTTTGCATGCTACGGTATCCCTCAATCCAGTTAATATCCCACCGGCTACCACACTGGCAGCTCCTTGGCACTGCCATAAAGGCTTGAGGTCCTGTGTGGCTACCACACCTAGGTCTCCCACCTCAAACGCTCTTAGAAACAGAGTACTGTCCGTTTTGTCTGTGTTTTTGGTTAGGATTTGGCACTTGACGCGATTCAAGAGTAAATAACATCCACCTACGCATCTGAGAACAGCAGTTATATCCTGTGCTGAATAGCTCTCCACTACATTCACACCATCCACGAAGATGAGGCACGGGTTGCTCAACCCTTTCCCTGGGTCATAAAGGTACGGGATGAGGCGCTAAGGTCTCGGTACTCAATACTGTGGCACACCACTGGTAACCTCTTCGACCTCGGTAAATAATCGCCCACTTTGACAAGGAAAATATGATTCCCAAGAAAATGTGCTGCCCCATCACTCGCTTGCCCCATAACCCCGAAGGTTTGTAATTTATAGTCCAGCAGACGATGACTTACAGAATCAAAAGCCTTACTGAAGTCCAAATAACAGGCCTCCACTGTCGTACCTTCACCCATTCACCTTGTGGTGTCGTCTAAGTACATCAGTAGGTTCGTCAGACACGGCCTTTTTTAACAAACTTATGTAGTGCACGTGTCAGCAGGTCGTTGATAACCAGAGGCAGGCACTGCCGCTTTCTGATTACACGGTCCAAGCGCCTACATACCACTGATGTCAGGCTGACCGGTCTATAATTCTTTGTCTTTTGCCTGGATCCTGTCTTAAGCATTGCTACCACAAAGGCCCTAAGCCAATCCTCCGGCACCCCCACCCTCCGTCAGAGACACTTCCAGCAGCTGGGTAGTAGCCCTTAATAAGATGTCGAAAAGAGACTGAAAGATCGCCAAATAGATTGGATCCTGTACGGCCGCTTGGTGGTTGTGCAAGGATTTGATTTCATGGAGCACTTTGTCCTTACTTACAGTCATCTGCTGAGGCCCTGGCGTACTCCGTATATCTGGTCCCGCCGCACTGAGCATCTGGCCCCGAGGATACCAGGTCTTGAACAAAGCAAGTAAGGTTTCCCCCTCGTCTTTATCATTGACAGCAATGCTTCTGTCGGCATTTCCAAGGTATCTACCCCTTCAAGTGTCTTTTCCTTGGACAGCACGTGAGCTTAGTGCTGCTTAGGGTCTGCCGCGAGTTTCTCATACTCGTACCTCGCCTCTCGTTGGAGGGCTTAGTTCCTGCTTCGGGTCGGCTTTTAAGCTGCTCATGCGTAGTGCGTGCTATAAAGGTTGTAATGAGCCCATAGCCTTCAAAGAACAGTTGACGCTCCAGCAATCATTGTCTTCCACCAAGACAGTCGGCCCCTATTTCTCTATTGTGTTGACGGGGCGAGCTCGTCTATCAGGCCTATTAGCCCGGGTCTTATTGCCCTCAATTTATCCTTTACAGATGGCTCTAGGACTTCCGGGTACCAAAGTATACTTAGTGCCCTCGCCCTTAAATGATCCTCATTCATCCTAGCGTAGTTCCGGACCAACCAAGATCCTAGTTTATCGTACCTTTAGACGAACACCGCACACGGGACTCCGTGGTCGCTCGTCTCTAATAGTCCTCCTTTGACCAAAGAGGTGATGTCAGATCGGCACCTGGTTGCCAGCAGATTTAGTGCGGATGAAAGCTGCCCATCGAAGAAGCCTGTTGCTCCCCTTACGTGCGCTGTGAGGGCTTGGTTTCGAAGCCACACCACGAGAGCATTTCTAGTGGTTCCCCCGGGGGCAAAATCATCATCCCAGTTTATTTCTGGGAGGTTCATGTCTCCCAACACGATAAAGCGCTGTGACTTACCAAATACTACTTGTAGAAGCTGGAGTAGGTCAGAGTCTCCTTACCCATCTGGCGGCGCTGCTCTATAGTTACAGACTATCCCTATCGGCCATCGGCCTAGGCGAAAGCAATACGTAGTGGCTTGCATGTTGGGTGTTGTAATTGTAAACGGGACCTCCCACGGGTTACAATCAGCTCTCACGAAAGGGAGCACCCCTCCACCCAGCCTGCAGTCTATTTTATCCTCTCTGTAGGCGATGTGGCTACGAAGTTACATGGCACCCTGGCACTTTTCCAGTTATGTCTCCGTGTTGGCCGTAATCACTGATCCATTCTTTCTAGCCATCAATATCCCCAACTTCAATCCTAAGCTACAGGCATTAGTGTGTCATACGGGAGCACCTTCTGCCTAGTAATCTGCTTTGATTATTTCCTCTTGAGCCGTTATACACTCCCGCGAAATCCCCGGGGGAAACCCCGTTTTTTGCATTATCAGTCGCTAGGCCAGTATTTTCCTAGACCTTCAAGGCCACACCTTGCATAGTAATGATGATGCTGTTGAAGGAAAAGACTGAGGCTTCCTAGTCTCACTACACAGCCTTCTGATGTCCTTTGAGGGCGTCAGGGACCCAAGCTTGTGTAAATGTGTGAGTGTTCGTGCAAAGACCGTTGCCCAGCTTCAGCCGCTTTAGTGACACTCCGTCTGATCCAGACTGCCGGCGCCGAAGCCCAATCTTCCGTTTCGGCCACTTTCTTTCTCCGGAGGGCTTGCAGTCGCCGGTTGTCCACCTGACTAATACTTTCAGTGCGTACCTTTTTACTTACTGCCCTGTCCGCCCCGTCTTTCCCAGCTATTACACCAGGCTGCCCTGCCCAGCATCTAGGGCCTGACGACGGCCTGAAGCGCCACCTATGTGACACACGATTACAAACACAATGGACGAATTCTGTAATGCCACGTGCTCCGCCTGTGTACATCCTCCGCATGCTGTCGCATCCCTCTAACACATGTCATCCAGCTCTAGCGTTCGAATTCTTCTTTGCGCTTCAATGGGTATATTCGCTGTTTTGTTATGAACCCAGGACCAGGAGCTGCGGACTCTGTGCGGGAGCGAGTCTTGATACATCTTCGAAATATCCTAAGTGGCAAGCCAGAACGACCAGCTCATTCCACCGAGGATCTTCGTAAGTCCTTGGAAGGCGTTGCAAATCAAATCAAAATCATATCGCAGGACTGGCGGCGGACGCCAACTGTATTCCAGTTTCTTGCCACTGTTTGTCCCCGCGTCTTACCGGGCTTCGACTTATTGGGATCCCTGTCCGTAGGTAGAAGGAAGTTCAAGTAACGTGACATTTGTCGGCTCGCCTTAGGAAAGGAGAGCAGGAGCAAAATTTCTGTAGAGTGAAGCCTCCGCAAACAGCTGGTTCACTCGTCAAGGTAAAGTGCAGTCACGCGGATGTCGGCTGTCTTTTAAGGAAGGAAAAGTAGAGGGCCTCAGAAACACCACGGAGTGGGTGAAACGTCAAACAGAAATCGTGACACTAATAACAAAAACAATAATAATAATAGTAATAATAATAATAATAATAATAATAATAATAAGGGATGAAAGTCAAGAAAAGAAGCCGGGATGAAAAATCTTCGGAGTGCATCCACTGCTTCAGTGGCACTTCCAAAAATACGTGTTCGCACCAAGTCCAACCTCTTTTTATGATCGATGACAGTGTCCGCTGCCACATCTGCAAGCAATTTATTCCAGTCGCTTATAACTCTGCATGAGAAGAAAGGAATTCTGATATTCCATTAGCCCCTGGCCTAAAGAGATTCGGCTCGTGCCCTTTGAGGGTGAAGTTTCTGCCGGGGCAAATAATAACATGTTCGTTCTCGACCGACCTCTTAGCTCCCTCTTTACTTCTATCAGGTCCCTCGTTGCATGTCTGCACCCAAGCGAAAACAAATTTCACCATGCCATTCCGTCCTTCAATGGTGGTCACCCAAGACCGGAGGCCGTTCTTGTGATCCTCCTTTGAACCCTCTCCGGTGTGTGTCCCCAAGTAACTGCTTAGCTAAGCCTGGACAACTTACTCTAGGTGGGGTCGCACCGTTGCAGTGTAAAGGAGTGGCAAGGCCCTAGGGCCTCTGGAAGTCACTGTCCTTCGCAGGTGGTACGTGACTCTGTTTGCTCTGCTGGCAGGTGGCAGACTCTGCACGGAAGGCCTAAGGTTACTTGTTGCAGCTATCCCCAAGCCCCGGAACTCTGTCTTCTGAGCCACCGACCCCGAGTTGTCCGGGCTCAGTGGGTCCCCGAACCACTCTGCCGGCAGTCATGTACATTTATTTGAGTTCAAGGGTGGGCATCTTGCTGCCACCCGGTTATGGATAGCGTCTAGGTTCTACTGGACCTGGGTGGATTCAGTGTGTCCCAGAATTTTCAAGTAATCCTTGAACAGAAAACATGGTGACCGACGGGTAGCCGGAAGGTCACTCACATATACCAGAAAAATCACAGGTCTCAACACTCATCCTTAAAGTACCTCACTGGCCGCCGCCGCCACTGTTGGCTTAGAGTGCTCAGCTTTGCTGTGGAACCTTCGGTCACCCCAGTAGGCTTGTAACCACCCCGTTAGATCGGTGGCCACATTCATCCCACCTAGCTTATGCAGCAACGGTCTGTGGTTTAGGCAACCGGAGGCTTTGTGCAAGTGAAGACAACACCTTGACTTTCCCACCTTGATCCAGCCTCCTAGTTGCCTCATCAAGGAAGCTAAAGGGATTGCTGAATTTGGACTTACCTTCTGTAAATCCGTGATTTCAGCTTGAAACCAAGTTATTCGTCCCCAGTCCCCCCACCAGTTCAGTTATAATGAACATCTTTGTTCCTTTCAATAATGCTGGAAGCTAACCAAGAGGCCGATAATTCCCCATTTCATTCCTTGAAATCTTGCAGTAATAAACGGTTTCGAGGCTGGACTCCAAAGGTTGCCGGTCCTTCAGGTATCTTACTGTCTACGGTAGTCAACCCCCGAAATCAAGAGAGCTAGACAACCAGAGACGACCACCGGGGACATATAAGGCAGGTGATAGCACAAATAGGGGTTCAGAGTGACCAGTAACGCGATGTGGACTTTGAGCTCAGAGGCAGGCATGAACAAGTACGATGGAACAGCACAAGAAGAACGCAAAATCTATACGTCAGAGCGGACGGAAGTGCAAAAGCATAATTTGATGTTTTGTCGTTTCCAATCTTATATATATATTTTCACGGGGTGGGGGAGGGCATAGCACAATAAGCCGGGCGAAGGGAACTTGAGTAGTAGCAGGTACGGGCTGAAAAGTGAGAAAGGTTCAGGGAGGAAATGTCGGCCCTAAGAATTGGTCCAGATGATTTCTAAAGGTACATGTGCCCCGAGTTTTGATAAACTCTAGCTGTGAGTTGTTCATAAGTTAGACTATTCTATGGGTAAAATGCTCTTGGGGACGCTTGACGAGGGCGAGGCCTGAATGCTTTCTCAGAGTGCTGTCGGAGGACTTCCAGGCTAGAGCTTGTGAAGAGGTGATCTGCAAGTCTTGTGGCGAACAGGTGGTACGTTAAAGAAAGATCTCCCCCAGCTCAGCCAGCTTCTAAGGATACACTTTTGGGCCGGTCAGTAGCTGAGGAGGAAGAAAGCGCGAAAACACGCGAACTAGTCTCGTGGCTTCTTTAGTACACTTTCCAAGATGGCCCGGTTCCTGTTCCACGGCTGCTGGCGCTTCGTAGAAGATTTCATATGGGTCAAGGCTCACCAAATTCTGTTAGTTCATTGGTAGTGGCTACTTCTTCCCTTCCTTTACTCCCTGCTTAACTGCTTCAATTTCATGGCTTTTTAAAGGCTTTTCGGACATTCGGTTCTCGGTTGTTCGTCAGCGTTGATTCTGTTTCATTCTTACGATTGGCCCGGGAGCATGCACAGCCAAGTACGATTAGCAAAAGTCCGACTTGTTACTGTTAAATATTTAGATATCACTCTATTTATCATAAAATTTCACTTCTTGGTGGGTTAGACTTACTGAATTTCGGTGATTCCGAGTTCCGAGGTAGCGAAAATGTGTTTGTTCATTACACATACAGGCCACCTTTCCGGCGATTGTACAGTATATGGCCACCGCGTCGACGAGCCTTCTTCATTTTTTTGGTGATTTCGGATCGGTCGACCTGCAGGTCACTTTAGCCGCTTGAAATGTGACCTTCTTTAGAATCCCTCATGCTCGTGCATTTTCGACTTTGGCCACTTTCTTACCAACTCTTTCTTCTTGCTTCGAATTATTCATTTGCCCATCTCCAGTCTTCAGCAGCTGCTGACGGACTTCGATGTTGGGATGACTTCTGATTTTGAGTCAGCAGCTGTGACGTCGGTTGCCCGGTAATTCTTATGCTTCTGTTTTTGGTAACGACTTGCCAGACTTTCACATGGAGGTGAAAATATGATTGAAAAGTGCTCAGTTAGAGATGAAAGCCACTGGGGTTGTGCTTAGAGCGGCCGTAGCCAAACGAGGGGTAGCCTAGAATCTTACACGCAGTCACGATGAGATTGTTATGGGATAGCCATCGGTCGGAAAACCAATCGATGGCGATTTCCAAACCGGATTGTCCACCCTAGGTATCAAAAGTTCCTAAGGCTAGTGGGAGCTGCTGTAACGAAGTTTGTTATTTTACAAATCTGACTTGTTGAGTGGTACGGATAGGCTAAACCAGCCGCAGTAAGACCGGAATTCCCTAGATATGAATCTCCTAATTCCGACGGTTCACCTTTACGGTATGTTATGTTCTTCCCCAATATGAGAGTCAGATCGAGTGCCGGGTCGAGGATGACGGTCAGCGTTTGAACTAACTGCTCTGTTTTTGCGAAAGAAAAGCAAGATAAGTTATCGGGGTCTCTTCAGTTTATCCAGATAGTGAGGGTTACCAGCAAGCGAGAGGCACATCAAGAAGATGTCTTGGTCACAGGTATTACATCGCACTTTGTGTGCTAGATGGAATAACCAGACCGGGGTTGATAGCTCAAGGTCCGGGTGTCTTGTTGTGGTATGCTGACAAGCTGACCAGCTGGGCTGATGCGTTGGAATAAATAGGATATTTGAATGACCTTTATTTCGTTCACACCGTAAAGGCAAATTTGAGTAAGCTACCCGGATAAATGGCAGGTGATGGGGTAAAAGGGGTCACAAGATTCGTCAGACTGACAGATTTGTGTCAGTTGGTAGCTGCCAAGGCACATTTGCAGGTCAATAGATGCAGCTGCCTCCGCGAAAGAGAGAACGGGTGAGGTGTTTATAAGAACGGTTCGAACCTAAGCCCTTTGCGCCATCTACGAAAGATGACAGTTGCATTAAGTGTTGCAACGGACATCCTAGAGGAATGTCAAGAGTTTCAAGCACTGTCTCTTGAGGACCAGCGGGAGCTTATGTCCCACTTCAAGGCGAGCTATTTTGCTTGCTTCTAGGACAATGTGCTGAAGGATGTCATTTCAGGAGGCTCTGTGGAGAGCAGAAATACCGTCGCAGGGGTCATCGTTTGTTGCAGGGTATGAACAAAGCTCCGGTTCTCGAAGCCCTTTGTCAACTATTTCCCACGGGCCTCAGAGTTGGCTTGGGAAAGGAGTCGGTCAACACCGAAGGTCTAAACGAGCCCTTATTCACTACAGCTCTGCCCGAAGCAGATGCAGATACTACCCAATTGTCTGTATTTAGCTGAGCGCTTAGGCCTTCCAAGAGAGACAACTAAAGTTAACTTGAATAATCCCAACGAGAATGCGGTAAGGCGTGGTGACAGGGTGCCTTTCAATCTGAAGTCTTCGAATGATGATGTGATTCAAGAGAAGGAAGCCTATTCCATCAGTTCTGGGCGTACGGGTCAAGGCACCAAGCCAGTAACCTTCGTCAAAGTGTGGTCTTCCGACGGTAACAGGACCTAAAGCTACTTCGGACCAAGTGATCGGAGAGTTGATAGGTTTAAACACTCCCTTGGCACACTGGATTTAGGAACAGCGGAGGGGTTCAAAGGGAAACTCTAATGCTGACCACACATCCTTAGGCTGAGTATTACGAGATCCGCTGGACAGTGGTGGCGCTTAGTCGGCAGGATATTCAAAATAACCTCCAAACTTTCCGTTAAGAAGATTTTGCCGACGGTGATCCTCTGAGAACTTCACTGTCCTTGAAGGACGGAAGGGCTGTGGAAATTCTGGAAGGGTCGTTGCGGCTTAGGGACGGAAGTATCAATATTGCATTGCTTTGGAGGGATAATGATTTCGTAAAGCATTGCGATCGGTCGGACGCTCGTCATTGCTTGAGGTTGTTGGGGGATTGGTTCCTCTATGATCCAGAGCTCAAGGTTATATAAGCGGCAGCAACAACCTCAAGCAATGACGAGCGCCCGACCGATCGCAATGCCTTACGAAATAATTATCCTTCCACAGCAATGCAGTATTAAGAATTCCGTCCTTAAGCCGCAAAGACTCTTCTAGAATTTCCACAGCCCTTCCGTCCTCCAAGGACAGCGAAGTTCCCAGAGGAACAAAGCCGCCAAAATATTCGTAACAGAAAGTTTGGAGGTTATTCTGAATACCGGGTTTTGACTATCAAGTGCTTGTGGGTAACACGGTCGAAAGCCTTAGACATGTCAGGGTACAGGACTGTGGCAGAACTACCGACGTTAGATGCAGACGATAGAACAATAAAGAAGTCTAGCTGAAGATAGGGGCGAGAAAGGGAGTTTAGAAAACCGCGCAGACCAGGGCTGTGCATGTTGCTTAATAGGAGATACAGAACACTATGTTTTTTGATAATTCTTTCCATGATTTTGTGGACTACTGGGGTTCAGATATTGAGTCGGTAGCTATCCGGGTCATGTTGTGGGCCCTTTTTGAAGCGCGGTTATAACAGAGATTTTCCATCGAGAAGAGTTGAAGCCATGAAGCATGGAGGTTGTGCATACATTGGGCAGCAACAAAAGAAGATCGAGACCGCCTAAAAGGAAGGGGGCCGGTGGGAGGCTATCTGGGCCCGCTTTCGGAGAAGGTTTCATAGATAAGACTAACTTGTCGATCTCTAGATGGATGGAGAGAGTCGGTGAAAGAGAAGCTGTGTTGCTGAAATGGATGGAAGGAGGGGGAGGCACAAGGGCAGGAAATGAGGGCGGAGAAGAAAAGAACACTGAAAGCCCCAGGAATGAACTTTGGGATATTAGCGGTCGATGAGCCGCAGATGAGAAACTTGGGCAAGGCAAGATTGGAGCGGTTGTACCTTTTCCAAGCAGGTTGGACAGGTAGTCGAGTTTGTTGGGGTGGGCCTAATGGGTGACCTCCTGCCCTTTTAGGCGCGATTCAGCCATACGACATAGTCTTAGTTGCAACTGGTTGATGCGCAGAAGAATTGTAAAGTCACTTGATCTAGTGAGGGTAGCTAGTAACTCATCCAGATTACGCAGCCAAAGTGACAGGGGACTGCAGGAATTGGGGCGTGGATCAAAACATGGGTTAGCGGCAGTAAGGCGGTGTGACGTGAATCCGCTACTGAAGGAAGAGGGAAGGAGTCCGAAAATATTAAGAATGAACCGATAGGCAGAACACGGCCAACGGGCAACAAAATATTGAAAAGGTGAAGACGGTAAAGGTGTTCTCCTGGGATAGGCTTGATTACCCATCCGCACTCAAAGCACCACGTGCACACCACGGTGGTATTCCTACTACTTTGATCCGTTCGATAGTTCTCTGTGCTTCCTCCCACTTTGATTCAGCGTCCGAACCCGGTGTTTCTTCCCGACCAACTTTTTCCGGTACAAATCTCTAAACCTTTGTTTTGTGGCTAAGATGAACGGACCAGTCTAAATTACAGGATCATAGACGGTGGCCAGTTACGCTAACGAAGCTGTTATAGTCGGCCGATCCTTTATGTGGACGTGGTATTCTAAGATGTTCAGTTCAATATTCCAAGCCAAGCCTGAAGTTCCCACGGTTGGTAAAGGATCCCCATCAGTAGGTTTTATAATGCCAAATCTTTCACAGACCGGAATGGAGGTTAAAACCCCTTGCCCGCTGCTGAATCACTTGGCTAACCTGAACCCCTCGAGACATAATATGCCAAGCAACCCCTCCACCAGGCATAATACTTCTGCAGCTTTATTAATGGAAGTTAATGAATTATCAAAGCCGAAATCCTCTAAAGCCACTTGTGGCTCCTCCTACGAGAACTGGTGCCTAAATAACTTGGCTGTTCTCTTCAGAGCAAAACTCGCACAGAATGGTGAAAACATTCTTGAGAGGTATGTTCTTCCATTGTAAATTCCCCGAGCCTCATAATGTCACCATCGGACCCCCAGAGAAACCAAAGGGCATCTAGGCCTTCCTCGGCCACCTTCAATTGCAGAAACATATCTCCAGTATTCGCACACTAGGCCACAGGTTTGGGGCGAAACCGCGTAGGTTCACCCACGAAACTCGGAACTAAATTAAGACCCTGCAACAAACGCGCGTTAAGTGATTCCCCCAAAACACTGCAGCACAGTCAAAGACAGAACGAACCGCTTCGGGCTTC
Source organism: Fasciola hepatica (assembly GCA_948099385.1). Taxonomy (NCBI): domain Eukaryota; kingdom Metazoa; phylum Platyhelminthes; class Trematoda; order Plagiorchiida; family Fasciolidae; genus Fasciola; species Fasciola hepatica. Next base: position 14,789,173 of record CANUEZ040000182.1, read on the forward strand.
TTAGGATTCAGCACCACCTGGAGTGGCAGATACAACCTCACCTGTCTGTCTGCCCTGGGTTCCATTTGCACCTGCTCCGCGAATCAGCATTCAAATAATAATTCCTGCAGTTCCTTGTCACTTTGGCTGCGTAATCTGGATGAGTTACTAGCTACCCTCACTAGATCAAGTGACTTTACAATTCTTCTGCGCATCAACCAGTTGCAACTAAGACTATGTCGTATGGCTGAATCGCGCCTAAAAGGGCAGGAGGTCACCCATTAGGCCCACCCCAACAAACTCGACTACCTGTCCAACCTGCTTGGAAAAGGTACAACCGCTCCAATCTTGCCTTGCCCAAGTTTCTCATCTGCGGCTCATCGACCGCTAATATCCCAAAGTTCATTCCTGGGGCTTTCAGTGTTCTTTTCTTCTCCGCCCTCATTTCCTGCCCTTGTGCCTCCCCCTCCTTCCATCCATTTCAGCAACACAGCTTCTCTTTCACCGACTCTCTCCATCCATCTAGAGATCGACAAGTTAGTCTTATCTATGAAACCTTCTCCGAAAGCGGGCCCAGATAGCCTCCCACCGGCCCCCTTCCTTTTAGGCGGTCTCGATCTTCTTTTGTTGCTGCCCAATGTATGCACAACCTCCATGCTTCATGGCTTCAACTCTTCTCGATGGAAAATCTCTGTTATAACCGCGCTTCAAAAAGGGCCCACAACATGACCCGGATAGCTACCGACTCAATATCTGAACCCCAGTAGTCCACAAAATCATGGAAAGAATTATCAAAAAACATAGTGTTCTGTATCTCCTATTAAGCAACATGCACAGCCCTGGTCTGCGCGGTTTTCTAAACTCCCTTTCTCGCCCCTATCTTCAGCTAGACTTCTTTATTGTTCTATCGTCTGCATCTAACGTCGGTAGTTCTGCCACAGTCCTGTACCCTGACATGTCTAAGGCTTTCGACCGTGTTACCCACAAGCACTTGATAGTCAAAATCGGATCTCCTGGTGTAACGGATTCTCTAGTCTGCCGGTTGTCCTCATGTCTCTCTCGCTGAAAGCAAGCTGTTTTGGCTGACGATCACTTAGTTTTTCCGAAACCCATCACTAGTTGCTTTGTGTAGAGCGGCATCCTGGTCCCGTAATATTTCTCTTTATTATCAACGACGTTTTCTCTTCTAGTTTCCAGGGTAGGCTATTCCTCTTTGCCTATCATATAAGAATAATTTACTCCTTCTATCCTAATTGCCAATTTGCGACCCTTCGCAAGATATTTGGGGGATTCTCGCTCTCAAAACCGGGTGTCCCTCATGGTTCATAAAATTCGCTACAGAGAAAAGCCTCCTCTCACCCCACAAGTGCATTGCACCGCCCGATCAAATTAACCTGGGCGGCTCTTCCATTCCGATACAACCTGCTGTTATTGCTGTTTGCATAGGCTACTCCCGTTTCTTTAACTACTCGGTACAGGCATCGTTCCAAATCGCTGAAGCCAAGCAAACCTTGGACCTGATACATCGATCTCTCTCCCTACCCGGCATTCGCCTCTGAATAACTTTCACATGTAAGACCACTTCTAGAAAACTGCCCGATTACCTCCGGCCACTGGCCACGTTCTCCTATTATATCTCTTGAGAATGTTCACAGTGCCTTCTCCAGAAAGCTCTTTGGCTTATCAGTGACCCTAACAAACGGCCAAAGCTGTAAGTCCTTAAACCTTGAGCCTTCTTGGATCCGCCAAATGGGGCTTAACTAGTCTTTCTCTCCCAGGTAACCCACAACCAAGTCTAAATTTTTATCACATCCCATCAGCTCCTTCTTTCCTATCCCGCTCGTCACCGTGCCTTTTCTCTCTGTCCCTCGATTCAACCTCAATCTGGAGCCCCGATCTCTCCTTTCAGCCTATTCCAAAATCTGGAATAAACTTCTCCTCGGCATTCGCAGCACCTCTTCACTGTACTCTCATAAGCATACACTTATTATCTACTTAACTGTCCCAAATGCTACGTTGCTAGTCGTTCAATTTTCAACAGTCTGGCCCTTGAAAGAAGCCTCGCACTGTAACCTAATAACCTCTGTGCTGCAGGCCAGTACCTATGTTCCACGCCCAAACATTTTCCTCTGCACATTACCACGATCTAATATCATTTCTACCTCTGATCAGCAGTGGGTTTATTTTCTGCCTTCGGTGCGAAAACTCTTCTCCTAACCCACATTCGTGTGTGTATCCATCCTGGTTCTACCTGTCTTTCTCTCCGTTGCGTCAGTAAGTTGACCCCGTCACATTTCCCCACCGCCTATATCAAGGTTAGTAAAATGAGCTCTAGCTATTCACAAGTCCTACTATCTCCCAGCCAGACCTAAGGATTAACTGCATCAGTGAGCCCTTGTTTTGCCGCTTTTATCTTTTCTTTCCACAAACTATTGATCATCAGCTGGGGTAAACCCAGACTGTACCTTTCCATTTCGCTTCCCTTTCCAGTGACACTCAGCGAGGGTCAGTCGCATCTGGCTCTGTACTAATCACTTCTCTGGTAGAAGTATCTGGTCAGTAAAGCTATACGGCCCATTGGGTCTGCTGTTCAAGGCCTCCAGCAGCCTGGCCAATGGATCCTGAATCATACGGCGTTATCGTGGCTACTCCGACAGACTGTATAACCGTCACTACCATGTTACCAGCAAAGTCCGAATAATTTCCTGCCAATACCCAACGACACCATTCGGTCTCTGTTGTATATTGGGACAGATAATTGAGCCGTGTGCCAGAAAATGTCTGACGTGCAACTTAAAAATGCGTAGTTTGCTTTCCGGTAACATGGAGGCTTGATGTATGAGCCCAATTGTACGGCGTGATTTAGCCACTTGGACGGCCGCGTGTTCCGAGAAGTCAAACGTACATGAGTGGTGTAGACCAGAATCGCGTACCTGAGAGTTATTTTGCGGTAATCGGTTATTGCTCGCTACAGGCATTTTTCTGTACCTTCCAGTGTGGTCCGCTTTTCCATGTTCCACCATTGTAATGACAATGTTACGTCGTGACGTTTTTTTTACAGTTCCAAATTGTTTGACCTGTCACTACCCGATTCCTCTGGTCCGTCACTACATCTCGCACCTGCATTGATCAAATAATTAGACCCATTCTTACCTGTTTTCCTTGATCCTGTCTTTCATCTTCACTCTTCCATGAACTGCTCCTAACAGTCTTCATCACTTCTGTGCTTCCACATTCTATTTTTCTCTCCGTTGGGCTGCCACGTGCACTTGTCATGAAGTTAATCCACCACGAAATTCCAAAGTTAATCCTACGACAAATTGATCTAACATTACCTACTCCTCCTATTGACTGATAATTTCTTTCTAGGACCCCGTTGTTATTGCTCCTGCTTCTCTTTAACCTATACATATATATACAATTAATCTATATATATATATAAACTTACGCATATATATCTATGTGCATGCGCTCTGCATCTTGCAGTTCCTCACCTGCCATTTCTCTTGCTATCATCCCAACGACCGTCATCATAAGCATCTATCAACTCTACATCTGTGCCTCACATCTACTGTATCCAATCCTTCGAAATCGTTTCTGTCATCTGATCATCCCTCTACGTCCTGCATTGCTCGCTGCCTGTTTTACGGTGAGTTTTGTGTCCTGTCCGCCGACAATTCACTGAAAAGTACCAATGCTTCATTGTCATCTAATCCACTGCAATGCACCTCACCTTTTTCTCCATCGTTCCTCGCTACTGCAATTCTTTATACCAATTTCCAGCTTTTCTCATGTTTACCAGTCTGCCTCCATATGTAATTGCCCGGGACCAGCCAATCAGTCCACCTGACCTTGAATTTCAAATTCACCGGGCGTCCATTCAAATCCGCTCTTGAGCTCATTTAAACTATACACAATCTCTAAGGTGTGCATACGTTTATACTATTTTCATCCTACCTTATTCACCCTTCTGAGCCTTTTTACCCAACATTTTAATGAGAGTCTCCATATTTCCATGAATTATATCTGTCCATTCCATCACCTGTATCTACATGATCATGCACATGGCATGCTTCGGGCGCTTCCGAAATAAACCATTATTATTATTATTACTATTATTATTATTCTAAATATTTCAGTGGAGACATGACACTTACGCAACAGAACATTACTTTTTCGGCGGAGAACCTCATTCTCCAATCATCACTTCAGGAACCGAGAGAAAGCATTTCCCTTGTAATGTCATCTGTGGTAGAAGCTCACGCCGCGGGCTCAAATGTGCACTCGATTTTGATGTCATCTGCGAAGAGGACGGAAACTTCTTGTTGGATAGTAATAAATATATCTTTCACGTGCATTAGGAAAAGTAGTGGGTCCAGTATACTACCTTGTATCACACCACTAGTTACGGGACGGGTTTTGGACAAAGTTTCGCCTATATTTACAATCTCACCTAGGGCTGAAAAATAAGATGAAAACTAAGCGAGCATCGGGTCCACGATTCCATACGTTTTGATCTTCCGCAGTAACCTGACGTGGGATACTCGGTCGAACGGTTTGGTCGTGTCCAAAATGATCACGATCGCCTCCGTGATCAGGCTGAGGAAGTCTGCCATGCGAGTCGCACATGATCCGTTTTTCAGGAAACCGTGCTGACCAGAGTTGATTAAATTATGGCTAAGAAGGTGACATGTCAGCCCCCCCTGATCACTCCCCCATGATCCTGGATACGACCGAGGTGTGGTTCACCGGTCGATAGTTAACTAGATCCAGACGTGGTCTTTTTTTGTGTAGGCATGATAATGGAAGTCTTACATTGGGAAGGGAAAATACCGCACCTAAGTGACAACCTGAATATGTTTGTCAGCAACATTGGAACGTCTATGCCATCTGGACTGAAAATGGCTGGCCGTCAAGCGTCCGGACCTGGTCTGTAGGACGTTCTTGTCTTCGCTACCAAAGCTGTAACCTCGCCGGAATAAAACACTACCATCGGGAAGGTTACCGATATCCCAAGATTTAGAATGAGGATGGACTTGGTGCCATCCGTCGTCAAAGAGGAGGCAAAATAAGAACTGAAGGTCACGCAATCAATGAAGGTTCATTCAAGTAAGTATTGCTATAGTTCAGATATGGTATGGCTTGATTAGACTGCTTGTTTCTGACCTTCATCAGCCTGGCCAGCGCCTACACCTTGTTAGGGTGGCTTAAGACACCTAGTTTCTGTTTTTCTTAGAAGAATCCAGACGCAGTTTTATCGTATAGGATATACGTAATATATGGGGGCACAAAGGGAAGTCATTTGTCTCAGTGAAACTTCGTTGGAGATTGGCTAGGTTACTGTTAAGACGGTCTGGAGAGTTTGGCCGGCCGCTTGTTATGGGTTCTGAGGCAAGAGTGATTTTGCCGAGACAGCAATGAAGATTAAAACGCGGTTGAGCAAAAGCCACCTCTCGGTCATTCGTCCCACTTTTGGGAACGGATAAAAGAGGGTAGACTATTCCAGCAAGCTCTACGGTATTGCTTATTGGTGATGGGAAGGTGTGTTTCTGCTGACCTATCGGTGTGAGGCCAGGGTGCAGCGAAGACACAATGTACTATCTTATGATCACTACCGGTGAATTGACTTAGGATTTGGGTATCAAAATCCCCGATACCGATACTGAAGATGAGATCTAACACTCTTTCTCCACAAAAAGGGGGATAAAATATGTTGTGCCTAGTTACCAACATGGATACACGGAAAAAGTCATGGAGTTTTGGGGGAGTCGTCAAGGATTTCCAGCAGATCGCAGGCACCTTGAAATCACCAGCTCAGATTTTGGAGGTTACGGGGCGGTCAGGGCCATAGTTGAAGGCGCATACCCTGGTTCGGCAGGCGGTGGAAGTATCCCATAAGAAGTAGCGTTTGATTTTCTTCAGTAGTGAGCCAGATCGAATCCCGAACGCTTACAATATTAGGATGATGGAACCTATTCACCGCGAATATATGCCTGGTGTAAATGATGCAGCTGCCTCCGCACTGGTCGGATCTGCTGTTGGCGGTGGCGTGGTAGTCGGGTGCGGAGGCGTGGTTAAATGGAGTGTGATCAGTCAGCCACTCCTCGGTGACTAGTGAGACATCCGGGCGGTCTCACGCCAGCGCGCGAAGTAAAGGCAATTTTGGGAGGAGAGAGCGGACGTTAAGTGGAAAGAGCAAGAAGGTGTTTTTGATTAGGTTCTCAGTAGATAGAGCCGCGGCTTCATTGTGATTAGGTGATGAAGGGTCGTCGGATGGAGGTTCGCTTACGATGATCAGTCTAAACCCTGCCCATTTTAACTGCTCTTCTAGTGAAAACTTTGTGCCCCTGACCAGATTCGCTGTTCGGCATTCGAGATGGGCGTAACCCGAGGAACCGTTAGAGGTTTCTACTTGAAATGGCCGAACCCTGGAGGAGGTAGGTGAGGCGCGGATAGAGCTGGGGGAGATAGTGGCGGTGAAACGTAAGGACGGTTGATGCGTTCTCCAGAAGCTTGCTGCGACGTGGGTATTGTGGTTGGGTTAGGGATAGGGAAGAAAACCGTGAGCGGTCCAAGGTCGAAGTGGAAGTTGAGGCTTTTGTCTCAGGTGTTCACCTATCGCCTTCCAGTTTTACTGCGGATGGCACGGCAGGGGGCCCTGGAAATGAGGCCTCACCCTATCTGTTCGTACGTGGTGACGGACTGGAGCGGGTCTCGTGTTTGCACGTTTTGTTGGCTCGGTAAGGTTCGTGGAAGAATTGGGAGATCTGGTATTGGCAGGAGGGACAGGCTGATGGACTCCGCCGAATGAGGTAGGGGGAGTGGAGGCAGCCTGCATCCCACAAATCCACTTACTTGGTAGAGATATGGTCGGCGATAGAGAGGTTCCTAATGCCCGATTTGCGGTGCCGTTGTTAGGGGCAGAGAGGTTAGATACACTGCGGGCGGGGGCGGAAGCTGCATTTAGAGGTACTTGTCTTCTCCTGGATGTTGCTTTGAGGTCCGACAGGAGTGAACCGTCGAGGTCGGCAGGCACATGAATGGGTGCGGCGCGCGCCGGTTTGAGTGATGATTATTGCATGGCTGAGGTTGGTCTCCGCCAAAGGCCGGCTTGTGGGGCACTAATGGGAGTTACTGCTTGGATGGTTGCCCTTGAGGCTTCCCTCTGAGGGAGAGTCTTGTCGGCCGTAATCCCGACTGGTTTATGCACGGGAAATCAAAGACTGCTTCTTGAAAAATTCCCTTGCTATTTGACCGGAAGGGAACTGGAAGAGGATACGACATACTTGGCGAGGTGAAAGCTTGTATGGCCTTTTGCACGTGCATGAATGGTGCTTTGTGCCACCTGCCCTGAGCAGGGTGGATTTTGGTTGTGATACTGTGGAGTTGCCCGGGAGGTTGAAGGCCACAGCATTTTTGGTATTTGAGATGCGCTCAAAGATCTCGGTAGGAACAGATTCAGGAAGGACAGTAGCAGATTTCAGCTGCTGTTGCTTGTAGTTAGTCGTGGGGTCCATCAGGCACAGTAACGAAGCCAGCTTGGCGATTTGTCATCCAGGATCGTGAGTCTTGTTGGGATATCCTTACCGCCCTGATAAATACGAGCACCAAAGCTAGTACCCTTCATGATGCCCACCAATGGTAAAGAGCATTGTTTCAGTTGTGTTAGCGGTTTCTTAACTCCGATACTGGGTCAATGTTTTCGGGTAATGGGCATAATAATGGTATCAGAAAAAACCTATGAAATTTGTGTAAAGTTTTGGCATGATTTTTCACAGAACAGCTGACCAAATTCGTTGAAACCTATGAAAATACCCAGGGATAACAAAGAACGTTCCGCAACGGTGTACCACTTGCGATAAGCCCAGCCGCAAGCAAGCCAGTAAAAACGAAAATACCCGTGCAACCGCATGAGTCAGCAATGTATACGATCGAAGGCGCAAGGAAATGGTACAACCGGATCAAGCTGCGCAAGGTCGTACAACTAGTAACACAATGTGATTGGATGGAACACAACAAAAGTCAACTGCGTATGCGTGTGCGCGACTACAGACGTGTGTCTATTATTCCTCGGGGTGTAGATCAAGCTTGATTGTGCGAGCGCATAAGTGTACATGCCGAACACGACGGAGCGGAAGAGAAAAATAAAACAAGCCAGTGGGAGACGAGTGAGTAACAAAAGAAAGGAACTTACGCCGATCAATCAGTGCAATAAGCAAATTTTCTAATGCATGAAACGCCTTGTTTTCCTGATGTCCAAAATGGTTTTACAAAACTTCGACCGGTGAAAACAACTTTGGGCGGGGTTAGAAAATTTACACTGTCCATCGGACGTTTTGGCCGATGTGCATGACGGGCCGATCGCACTTTTGCAACAGCTTCGCGGTTCAAGATTGTGCCGCTTGAGGCACGGGAGTGGCACCTTGATGAGTGAAGGAGTTGTTGGAGCAATGACTTTGGGCGCAGTCCCCGGTTTTAGGCTCTCTTCAAGATGCGCAAACTTAAGAGGGTGGGTAGCATATTTTCATGCTCATGATCGAGTCGCTCGGACGCCTTAAGTAGACCTACGTGAGGCCGCTGTGTAGACCCTCTAATGGTGTCCGTGCGCATGAAAACTTAGGCCTAAGGGGACAGTTCCGGTAGAATGTAGGCCAGTCGACACTGCTGTAGCGGCGGACGCATTTGCAAGCTACGCACTTGCGCTGCCACCTGTTGAGCATATGGAGCACAACCTTTGTAATTTACGGCATCCATCTCAAAACAATCTCCGGACAATCTCAAAGTTTGCTCAAAGGCTAAGTCCTCAGGCGAAGAGCTAATATCGGGTTTGTAAGCGGAAAGCAAACTCAGGAGAACGACGTGAATAGCCTGCAGCCAGTTGTAGCATTCAGCAGCGGCAAGCGGAGCCTTGAGATGCCGTTGAAAACACCCAACCATACCGTTCGCCGCTGGGTGTTATACAGTCGTACGAGGGTGGTGACAGTCTTACTTACGCCATAATTCTACAAACAGGTGTAATATTCAGTTGTAAGTAAACAAGTCTCTTGGTTTACGATTCAGTTGGCGACAACAAGTCGACTCAAGCAAGCTGAAATTGGGCGCACGCGAGCAATGTTAACAGTTCAACGCAAAACGATGGCCAGCTCGCAAACGTAAGTAACAAGAACTCACGGTGATGAATGAACTTTTGTTGTGTATTCTCAGGGGGCGACGTCTCAATGGAGCTGCACGAATAGTCATCACGTTCACGAACACACGTGGGCACAGTTACGGTGAAACGTCTTTTGGGTCCAGTTCGATGAAACCTACATACACGGAAAAAGAGTTCCGCACATCAAAAAGGTTTTGGCAACACTCCGGCTGGTCCCGTGCAATGGTAATACGCGGGATCTGGAAGATGATAGAGAAGGGTACACATTAGAGAGCGCCAATTCAAACACTACGTGCTAGTTTCGGTTCTGTCACACAGGTGTGACTCAAACTACGCACCGCGACCAGTAGTCACCGTTGCAGGGCAGCCATACAATGAAACCCCTCGTTCCATACAGGTAGCCACTATGGTTTCTGTTTTTATATTGGCATTAGAAACGATCTCTGGCCAGCAGATGAGACAGCGGGCCATGGTAAGAAAGTAGCAGAAATATTTACAAAGGCTAAAGGGGCCAATTATACCCATGTGAATGTGAAAAATAGTGAAGAGACAACTAGAGGGTGACCCACCTGAGCGACGGTCTGCTTACCCTAATCCTTGCTACTGAGAGCACGAACTAATCCAATTACAAATACCCTTCTGTATACCGTGCCAGAATTACTCAACCGCGAGTAATTTCTTGGTGGCCGGATGTCAGGATGGTCTTTAGCCCATCCAAAATTGCAAAGCTTTCACGCTGTTGAGGTGCCAAGAGGGGGGAGAAATGAGGCATCAGTGGGAAACAACTGTATCACAATCAATCCACAGGAGATGGCTGGTCAACGCAATGGCAACATCTGTGGGTATGCGTATAGTAAGCTACAGAACAAGGTCAAATCAAAGGTCTAAGGTAGAACAGAAACGACCGGGCTCGAGTAAGGCGAATTTCAATGCGCAGATGGAGGACAAATGAGGACTACCAGAAATTTCAGGTGAGAATCGACGAACAAGTCAAGGTGATGCCAGAAACCCATACCAATTATGAATTTTAGGCCCTGGAATAAAGAAATTAAGCAAAAAATGCGGCGGGGATCATAAGACGTCGTTTTCGGAATTTGTCCGTAAGTCTGGATAAGGGCACTACTGGCGGCACGTAGGTTAGAGGAGGGACACCTCCTTGATTTTTGTCAAAAGGTGACAGCACCCTCAATTCAGCACCTGCGTCTGCCAGGTAACGTATCCCTGAGTTGCCATCGATAACGTAGAGCAGGCGACCACACTGGCGAATGGCATCCGTAGTGGAAACAAACCGACTTCCTCGTTTCCCTGAATTCTTGGGGCCATGAACAGAGTGGAGTTCAATAACGCGCCTTAGAACGACACCTTCGGCGATAAAACTGAGGGATATAAGTCGGCGATGGCTATAACGGAATTTTCATACAGGTGTTGCTGAAAGATCTGTGTTGGAGGAAACTGTCTGCTAGACGATGCCTGATTCGGGCGTCCAAATGAAGAAACACTGGGTGCCTCGATCTTTTTGACAAAGTGGTGCACAGTGGCTGTTAAAGAGGCAATGACAGACTCCGTTTGTGAGGAGGTAGCCTGATTGAACTTCAGCTTTTGGGTTCTCTTTATTTTATTGACCGTCTCGGCAAGCTTTTCGAGAAGTTTCTCCGTGGGCATGCAAAGAACTTTCTGCATACCGCTGGAAAAACACTTGAGCCATATCTCCTTTGGGAGACTGTGCTGAGTTCAGTGACTCCCAAAAGAGTTCGTATGCACTGAAGCAGTTGAGAAGGCCCGCGCTCTTCGAGCTCAGTAGTAGCAAGCAAAATGACGATTCGCCGCTTTTCAGGCACCCCGATCCGGCTGATGAGCGCTACTTTTATGCTTTCGTAAGAATTGGTTTCCTCCGATTCCAACACATCTTGCCCTTTGACGAATGTGCGTGGAGCAATACCTACGACCACGTAGTAAGATCTACCATTTTCCGTAGTCACATTGCGCAGAGCAAAAGTTGCTTCTAGCCGCGCAAACCAAGCCCTAGGGTTGCTTTCTCTGAGTGGTGTATTCCGCGCGGCAAGAGCATTCACCTCAGAGTCAGAGGATTTGGGGTCGCTTATACTGCAAATGGTAAAATAAACTGAGGTGAATCGAAGAAGCGAAAAAAGACCAACGCAATAAAAAATATACGGAACATCTGGTTGAAACTGAGTTACCACCGACTGAAGTTGATGGCATGTTTTACTGGCACTCAAGGATCAAAAAATTGGTAAACACGAGGATCTCACCGATTTAGTACTGCGAATACCAGGTGCTGACTAGATCCTGAGAATGGCACAAGAAACCGGGACCAAGCCCAAAGTTTCGACGGTTACCAAAAGACAGCAAAACTCAATGGGATAGGTAAAGAACGGTCTGCACCAAAACAACGTTTGAGCAATAGAGCGATACGGGACACGGTACCAGCTGATGGAGCTAAAGGTTCAACCGTCCGCAAGCAAAGCAGTCAAAAGCGTGCTTTTCAACTGGCGGAAACAAGTTTTCCTTACAGTAAACAGACAAAAACCGAACAGCCCCGTGGCATCTGGCAAGCTACAGACCGTTTGGAGCTAAGCGCTCTTTAGTTATGTTTGTCTACAGTAATTTCTGGTCACGAATTCACACATGCAAACTCGGTCACCTTCAGGTCACTACAGGCCTACCGCAATGCTCCATTCCGACCCGGCTCTTGGATTGAGCTGTTAGTTATCAACTCTGCTTGGCCAATTTCTTCGCGAAGAATGGAGTTTAAAGGCGGACAACGGGAGTGTTAGAAAGGTGACAGTTAGGATTCTTATTGCAACTCTTACCAAACAATCCCCTCTGGGCCCTATCCAGTCAATGTTTGTTCCCCATGTTTTTTATTCCTAATGTGTTCCGTGGGATTTTTCGGACAATAGAAATATGCCAAAGACCCAAAGGTACTCCGTGAACTCAACAGGTAAATGAATTTCCGTACAAAACTGGCCCCGGCAAATACCCGTGTCTCATTTCTGGTTGAGTGCATATCCAGTTCAGATTATCCAAAATATTATCATATACTTCCGAGGAGGAATTGGATTAACATCACCACTCCCTCTTCACGCAGTCAAGCTCTCAGTGACAGAGATACGGTGCCATGTCATTTGCCGGTTGCGGGGTGCAGTTTTGTGAGATCAGCAAGAGTACTTGATGACGTGACTCCAAAAGAAAAGGAAATGTTCGTTGCCTATGTTCAGTCAGTTGCTGACAAACAAGTGGAACGGACTTTGTTTAAACTTTGAAAACGTATGATCCCGAGCAAGCCGACTGGTAGGTTCCCTGCAGATCCGAAGAAATTGGTCCATAATTTCTCATCCATAATTTTGAATAAGACGTTTATCGAAATTTTATCCCCGGGGTCAGTTCGTTCTATCCAAACAAAAAGGCTAAACAACTGGATAAGCTAGATGAGTTTGAGGGCCTGTTTGATCAGCTATCAGGTCTTGTTCCGCCCTCATGGCAGGCGTTAGGGAAGCTGAAATCCTTATTTGTGGATTCATGTTACCAGTATCTTGAAAATGTATCACCAGCAAAAGGATCATTAATGTTGGAGCACCTGAAGCTTCTTAAAAAATTGTAGGCCAACAGGGAAATTATGTTATCGAAGCCAGATAGAGGTGTGGGCATCGTAATTTTCAATTAGCGGGATAACATGGAGAAGATGGAGGTGACAATTACCGGAGCTTCCAAGTTCACGAAGAGGCTACCCAAGAAAGATAAGTCTCAGATAGCAAAATCACTTTCAACGGAAATAAGATCCCCGGGGCAGAAATGAAAAACCGGCAAGGTGCCTTCCAAAAGGTCGCAATAGACCGAGATGACATTTCCGAGATAGTGCCGTCTGCCGAAGGTGCACCAGGAAGCATCCCTATGCGGCCGATTCTGGACATATGCAACTCCCCGCATCGCTCAGTAACAAAGTATTTGACTGGACTACTGGAACCAGCCTATACGCGGGCTCACCAAGCAACCAAACGGGGCTTGCTCATACAGCGTGGATTAGGGGTCGGTATCCCGGAGATAGCGTCCAACTAGTCCAAAATAAAAATCTGAGCAGCCGTTGTTTCTAAGGTGGTTGCTGTGTACGCCATGGGCGGGCGATTTAATAATTAAATTAGTAAGGCAGAATTGAACTACTAGGTGTTTTGGTAAAGGAAGATTGGTTTAGGTTTATGGTTTTTCCCTTTTTTCCAATGGCCGTTCCTTTTTTGATGCTGAGGAGGTAGGGTTTGCAAATTTCTGTATTGCTTTGGCTTGTAGTTTAATAAACTGAGGAAAGCATGTAAAAAAGGTCTTTTTTCATTAAGAAAGGAAATACTCGATAGATTATATATACATAAATAGTTATGGGCAGCTCTAATGTATGTCTTTAGAATGAGTAAGATGCTGTACCCATGGTCCTTATGAAAAGATATTCGTTGAGAAAAATCCATAACATGCCAATAACTCCAATTTTGCTCAGTCGCTTAAAACACCGGTGCAGTATTGGCGATCTTTCAGACTTTAACCACTAAATTACCACCAAATGAGTCCCATCAATTAGCTGCTCAATGGAAACGTATGCTTTGTCAACAAGTCGCACACTGGACCCATTAAACATCCTCGTCCTAAACCCTCGTCGGTTTCTTTTCCGCAAACGCCACGACCGACCGCCCAGAGCACCGCATAGCACGTGGCAACCGACTGACGGAACTGCGGCTCACAAACTTCTATATATGACCGATGGGCCAATCAAAACTTACCAAGACAAAATTAAATAGCAGGACTAAACAAAAACAGAGGAAAGAAGTAAAACAGATCGGCATTTTACAGTGAAGGAGAGTTATAAATTCCTATGGAAATGGCATTATACCGTGACATTCGTCTTTTCCTTATTTATGTCACAACAGCTGAGTGGTGCTTTACACCAACACCTCTTGAGTGATTGGACGGTACCGTATCCCGGATTTATCCTGCCGATTACGTTATCTTCAAAATTATGCTCCCGCCTCAGTGACGCGCTGTTATTGAGAAAGGAGGATTTGATCTATTAATTTTAAGTTGAAATTTCGTCTTACAAATGGTGCATTGTGCATTGTGCGTTTAAAACCGTCATTTATTGTGGAGTATTGCTTCCAAGAAATTGATGCCTTTGTTGAGTTCCATGTAACAGCGAAGTTTACGTTGCACCTGTGGTAGGTTAAAAATGTAGGCATGAAAAGCACAGTCACTTAGCAATATTGGTTGCAGATTTGTGTCCACGAAATTGTAGGCCGGGTACAGCATGCTTGAGAGGTATTACTTTAAGCTGCTTATCAGTGTTATTATCAGTAATTTAACTTATCAGATAAATGTTCCGGTTGGACCTTCAACCGGAAGTTTTGCCCGCTAGTGGTACTTTTGTGCAGAAAAGTGAAATTTCGTCTTTCAAGTGGTGTAATGTGCGTTCCGCATTCAAGTTTTTTCAAATAAATTGTCCTTTTGCGTCCAAGAAATCAATGCCCCTGATGAGTTCATGCAAGAAAAAAGCCTATGTTGCATCAGTGGGAGGTTAAAAATGTTGACATATATTTCGTGGTCAAATATCAATGTTAGTTGTAAATTTACTTGCACATGGTTTCAGTCTCAGTATGGCACACTTGTGAGGTATTCCCTGAAACTGCATATATGCCTTTCCTTTCGAATCCTATCTTGGTTATTTGAAATGTCTTATCAAAGGACCTGGAAATTCTGGCCGACAATTGTACAAGAGATTGATCGAGAGCCGACCTCTTCCTCTTCCATTACAGCGGAATTCCTGTGTGGATGACACTGGTTCGCTACTAATCCGAACGCCGATATGTGATAACTTTTTCTCTCTTAGGACTGCCTTTTTCACTGCTCGATCTTTGGATAATGTAGTCATCGTGCACAGGTTTCCTGGTGTCAATGTCAACACTTCGGATAATATCATATGTTTCAAACGATTTGTTAATCCACAACCATTTTTCACAAAGCATTTGCCATCTACTTATTTGTAGGTCTTCCCCATCGATAATTTGGGTGTGGATGTTTTCTCCGCTACAACTGTCGATGTTGAGTGTAAATGTTTGTTATTGCCATGCTTAAAGTACTTTGTATTTACCCCTGTGTTGCATACTTTTCAAGAATTAAATACTTTTATTAATACCAATGAATTTCCTTTTCAAATGTTTCTGCTCATACTTTTCCCGAAGGACGGTTCAGTTGCTATTATACATGGCAGCTGGTTTGTGGATTCGAAACACACAAGACGGCCAAGCGTGAAACGTGCTTCGGAATATCGAAGCATGTTTATTTAAAATAAACCGTTGCCCGATGACATTCCCGCTTGCGGATGCCGTGAACCGTTTAGTTCAGGTACGAGTTCATTTTAAAACTTTAACGATTGCACCGGAAAGTTTCCACGAGATTCAGGAATGTCAGCCGCAATATCTGCGGGATGCCACTTCAGAAGCCTCTGATGCAACAGTACCAATGACACTGTTTGCAACGAGGTATACAACATGCAATAGCTATTCCATTGGCATTTTCTCACTCCAGCAGACGATCCGTCACTTTTAGCAGTGACTCAAAAGATGCCGATCGCGAACCAAAAGCAAAAACGACCCCTGGAGCCGGCAGTTATTCCAAGTCTACCGGAACAATGTCTTACTGCAAGTCAGATAGCGGGGTATGTTAAGCAACCTAACTAAATATTTCCTATCATCCAGATCGTCCCCCACGTCACAACCGGCATCCCGTATGCTGGAAACCGGTAATCGAACTTCGATTTTGTCCCCTATATTGTAAGTAAACCAGTTCTTACCAGATTCACTCACTCAACGGTGTACTTTTGGAAATGCTAGTTCCACTTGTTTTAACGAGAAGCCCGTTGGAACGACACACACCGCCGTGTAACAGTTAGAAATGAAGGTGGACAAGCTGCAGGCTTTAGTGGCCGCCATGGTAAGAAAAATGAATATAAAATTCTCCACCGTCGTAGCACTGGTGAACTCAGGGTTCGAGAGGTTACGGAGCTGAATAAACGGCCTATTCAGCTCAACACAAACACCTGGGAAGCAATCATACTACAAGCCGACAAAAGCCACCACATTGGCAGACTTAAAAACCGTGGACTGTGATTTGGATGTTCTGTCATACTACGAACACCTGGTAAGATAACAGCATTGCTCATTATTGTTTCAGGTTTCCATGTTTGTCAGGACTGTAACAAATTACCTCCGGGAATCAGTCAGAAAATTGTTGTCCCTGACGGTCAGCGACGAGCTTGCAAAGCAGTGTTGCTAGACAGGCAGTGTTACTAAGACTTCCGTTTCACAGCTACGAATAATGAGCGTAATTAAAGGCAGGTTTTTTCTTATCATACAATTCATACGACTTCAGACGTGAATAACAACAGTGAGCGGCTGAAAGATATCTCATACGGGGATATCGAGAAGCACATACAACACTGGTTTAACAATGCCATGGACAGCGGATCGTCGGGCAGGAAACTCGGGTAAAATATTGCGTACGCATGAGTCTTGAAATTCAATGAACCACTGCTTCATATGTAATTCTATGCGATACATTGTGAACCATATTTATCAACATTTAATTTTGATACCTTCTTTTACTGATTTCCAGTAATAACTCACTTTTCATCAATATCCCTATACCTGAGTGCACGTGAACAATACTTTTTTTGTCACTACCGTACCGTCGCACAGGTCGGTGGAACTTGCCTGGAAGAAAAATCATAGGAAGGATTACTTTGATTTACCTTTACATTGTTTGACAACTTTGTTACAATACAATTCCACGTATGCCTTACGCTACTTGAGTTTATTCTTTCCAGTGGTATACGAGGGAAAGTACATGAAACGGGGAACAGTAGGTCTTTTACTGAGATTCAGTTAACTGAATCGGGAAAATGGGTAAATTTAGGAAAGCATTTTAGGGTCACCAGGATGTTGGGCCATCCCCATCGGGAACCCATTGGGGCCCAACCTGGATGTATTTCCTATCCCAACCAAAACCCAACCTTTAGGCTAGGTTGTCCCAACCAAAACCCAATGCATCCCAACCGCTCATAGGTATCCTCGGGTGGGTTTCCCAAAAGTAATGTGCACATATATATATTTTATAGAGAGGTCAATGCGTATGCTGAGTTGTAAAACGTTTATTGTGACGTTTCGATCCAAACTATGACTCGTTATCAAACTTGAGTGGACTTCCGGCGCGCGCATAAAAGCCACGGATTCCGAAGTGATAACACAAGGCGGCACAACTATAAGCACGTATTTATATGTGCGTATGTACCGGCTCCATGTATATTTCGTTATTCCGTTTCTGCGGTCTTGAGCTCACATCAGTCCCTAACAAGCTTGCTAGTATTTTAGACATAAACTTGACCGCCGCGAGTTCCCCACTCTCAATTATTACGCATGTGAGCTAACGGATATAACAGCTTTCCGTGGATGACGAAGACTACTAACTTGACCTGAAGTTGGGCAACTCTAGTACCTCCTACATACCGGTAACTGCACCCGTGAAGCATTGACGTCTGCACACTTAGGCCCCATTTTCTAGCTGACAAAACATACTACAGCCAATTCTACCGGATAGATAGTACAACCACCGAGGCTACATGGCAGTGGTTGGTACGACGAACTCAATAGCCTCTAATTCGCCAGTGGTGCACTCCACCACCCGTTATGAGAGAAAACTTCATTCCAACTACGTCCATCAACCGTCACACAACAACGCTTCGTTGTTGCCCATGTGAAAGAAGACTCACGTACCAACGTTTCTAGTGAGGGATAACCAAAGCACCTGAAGTAAGACTACATGGGAATGAGAAAATGTTTCCCCACACTACTGTTTGCGGCCTATGAAACAACGTCGTACACATGAAACGACCGGCTGCTCCCGTCCCACTAATGAACGATAAAAAAACTCT
Organism: Fasciola hepatica; assembly: GCA_948099385.1. Classification (NCBI taxonomy): domain Eukaryota; kingdom Metazoa; phylum Platyhelminthes; class Trematoda; order Plagiorchiida; family Fasciolidae; genus Fasciola; species Fasciola hepatica. Next base: position 14,807,286 of record CANUEZ040000182.1, read on the forward strand.
TGAGATTTCGAGATATATTTATACGACCCCGTAAGGCTGAAAAGATGTGGGAGACTGAGCCAGCTATTTTCAGGAGCCCTGGAGACGAGATTTAGTGAACCTCTGGGCTCACAAAATGTTTAACTATTTTGGTGTCAGCGGAGATCGGCACGCAGTAGACGGACATCGACTTAAGAGAGCGTCATAAGTTGAGCTAAAAACCAGCCGGATAGCTCCGGTTGGAACATGTTTCTGCTCACCACCTCTGAGGTGATCTAAGAAGCATTAGGTCGTAAACGACCTCAATGGGATTACTCACGAGCAAAGATGCGGGGTGTCCTCTCCCCGCGCTCTCCATCTAAATGCCTAACAGAGGGACAGGGACTTGCCAAAACTGAGTACAAGGCACGTAGAAAGTTGAGAAAATGTCCACAGATGCGCAATGACATGCAGTAAATGCGACGGCACGGTCCAGAAACACCAATCGATGGAGCTTGTAAGAAATGGGAAACAGGGCACTCATCAATCACGGGGAAAATACAAAACAAATAGACAAAAAGAAAAAGTTGACGGAAGAATCTGCGGAAACCTACCGATCATCGGGCCAGGCAATGCACGCATATGTAGTTCGCCTCGTTGTGGTATCCTGCTCATTGGACATGGGCCCACCGTGGACAGTAAGCACATTGTAAACAAAGGATATCTTTGTCGGGGTCAACGGTGGGTTCCTGAAGCTTGCAAAAACTGCGGACATCCTCGACGACCGGTGAAGCCGTTGCATCTATACGTCATCGTTTCGAGTCCGTCCTAAAAAGAGTCGATGTTGCAGTACGCAGCCGACGGAACTTCAGATTACGCAGCGGATTACCTATGACTACCAGGTCATCATCAGCTGTTTTCCTTACGCCTAATGCACACTTCCTCTTTGAATGGGAGGTATTACCACTGGTTGACGGAATATGCTGAAGAAAAGCTCTGCCGGAGGTACGTACCCGGGTGCCAGTGTCACCCGTTTCCCATGCGGTGACCTCTTCCTTATAACCGTGATCTATCATCATGCTAACCCTGGCTGCCGGATGTAGACCAACAATGCGAGTATACTGCATAATCTGGTTTAGGGCCTACTTTAAAATTACCCTCCCCCAAGTTGCTAACCGTCACAACGAATTCCTTTGCTGCATCCTCACATAGAGCTATCTTAGCACTTTTATCAAGCCTCTTCCCTGACTAACGTTTGCACCGCATTACTGTTTCCGGGACTGAAACCGGTCGAACGGAGGAGTATAGGCTCCATCTTCCTAGAGCAACGTTTTCCAATGAAAATGACGTTATCTTAGCTACCGTTAGAAAATGGATGCAAGGAAGACCCCACTGGTGACTGAATGAACAGTCGCATTGTGGATTACCTAACCCAAAGGACACCCGATGCTTCAGTCCCCTAGTGTTGGCAACCACGTAAGCACCCTTCCTCAGGGTGATAGTTTTCGTCTTATTACGACGCACGTGCTCCTGAAATGATTGACGAGCGTAAACATTCATTCGACACAACAGAGGTTGCATCCAATGATCACTTCTCGCAGCCGTGTATGGCACCATCTGTTCACCAGCTAACCGTTGTCGCCGACTAAACAGTACACTATCAACGCGTTGAACGATTTTTCTGGAAACGTCGTACAAGCATGAACGACGGGACAGGCCATCCTTTAAGTGCCTGTTCTCTATTTCCACTCCGTTCGTAGTGTAACCGCCATAAAGCAGGTAGTACCGCGCGTAACACGCGGCCCAGTTGCTTCTGTATGGCATACAAATAAGTCGAAAGCATCGCGCGGCTTCCGCTGACCTCGCCTCGATGGCACTCATACACCTATTGAAATTCCTTACTCTGGCCGTGAAAACCATACTAAGCATCCATTGGAACTCCTACTTTTATCGGCAGCGGACGTTTCCGACAACTGCCAACAAAGCTTCCGCACATCCCTTAAAACATGAAACCGATAGAACACTACCTGTGATTCCGGGTACACACCCCTGAAGGCGTTATACTGGGGAATACTGCGATCTACAACTACCGTCTTACACCTCCTCGACTGCGGTATCGCCTCAGCCAAATATTCTACAGCCGTGCGACAGCTAACGCTGCTCTCATTAGGAAGCAGTGCGTACAATATACTATGTCCAAGCCCGGTCTCATCGACCACCATCACGTGCCACAAAAAGTATCCACCGTAGTTCAGTTGGTGGGTCGCATCCGCAAGCATCAAGTCACAAAACCGATCTGTCAGCACTGTTACGGCTTTCGGAACAAATAGAACGAATCTTATTTCATTATCTTCATACAACACCTGTGACCAACCAAGTTCTCCAATAAAACACCTAAACGTCCGGTATCCTCTTCCGATGGCTTCCCACCCAACCTACTACGAATGGACCTGAAGTCATCATAACGCACTGACCGACCAAAACTACGCCTCGTATAACCCCGCAGTTTACCAATGTGTCGGAAACTTCCAATTAAAAGGCACACATGGCTTTTTCCTCGTCCGTCGGATGACGATTACGAGCATAAAAACCCTCTGCACCAAGGTGAAACCTGTGGCTGCGCTTAAGACACCATGGCGTAACCACGTGAGAAGAACCGATGGCACAAATAGTGAAAAAGCCTAGCATTGCAGATCAGGGTATCCGCGACTGAGCACAATCTAACAAAAAATAAAACAAGTTACCTCTGTCCATTACAACCAACTTTTCCTCGGTGGAAGCATCGATATTTGATTAAGTAGTACTTCATGCCCGGGGGAAGCTCGACACCTCTCTTCCTCGCAACTTTACTGGTTCTTGAATTGTACACTTAAAGAATGAAATCCGTTGCGTATTGAAACTCACGGAAATCCGATTTGGATGCTTCCGAACTTGAATAGACCTTCCGGCGAATGCCCCGGAACTCGGAAGAATTATCAACGTAACCCTGCATCGCGCCACCGGAGCCCCGCAGCCGTTCCAGAAACATCAGCTGGAACTAGTAAGCAAAGCAATTTAAAGCACCAATAAACCAATCACATGTGAGCAGCACTTTGACCAACGACTGCAACTTCCCCAAACAGCATTAAACAAACATAAACAAATTTGGGGAGATATACAAACATAACACACTTCTTCGTAAAAGAAAATCACACAATTCTACAGAACTCGGAAAACCCAGTGCCTTTGCGGAAAATTCCATCACAGCATACAGACTACTTCACCGAAATCCAGGTAGAAACAGTCCGTACTTTCGTTAGGGGTCTGCCAGTGGTACTTAAAAAGGTCATTAAACCAGGTCTGCAGTCTGAGAATGCTGCGAAATCGCCTCAAGTGCGCCTCACCACTTGAAGAGCGCGGTGAGTTCGAGGAGGCCAGGGGTCTTGCTGCCGATATACTGTGCAATAGAGAGGCCCTCGATGGGAAGCTGAGCATAGGCCTGGAGTCCGTCCTTCGTGCAGAGTAAAACATTCTCGGGCAAGTACGGTGGTAAATCGCCGGGTGGTTTGGATGCTGTCACGAACCGGGATGAGGACAACGGTTGGACAAGGTAAACCTATTCTAGTTGATAAGAAAGTTAGAAGGTATCCTAATAGAAAGGTCGAAAACCGGTAAAGCGTTGAACGAGTCAGCTGGATATGAAGAGCCTCAAGTCTCTTGGAGGGGGGAGTGTAAGGGTGCAAGGGGAAATGTCTCAGCTAGCCAAAGAACGTGTAAAACCTGGAATTAGGAGCAAGTCATCTGATGTGCGGCCTGTCGTCGGATGAAATAAATTACCGAGGGGACAAATGAACTAGCTTTTGCGGACGCCCTCAAAATTTGACTGGATAGGGCCCAGAGGGGATTGTTTGGTAAGAGTTGCAATAAGAATCCTAACTGTCACCTTTCTAACACTCCCGTTGTCCGCCTTTAAACTCCATTCTTCGCGAAGAAATTGGCCAAGCAGAGTTGATAACTAACAGCTCAATCCAAGAGCCGGGTCGGAATGGAGCATTGCGGTGGGCCTGTAGTGACCTGAAGGTGACCGAGTTTGCATGTGTGAATTCGTGACCAGAAATTACTGTAGACGAACATAACTAAAGAGCGCTTAGCTCCAAACGGTCTGTAGCTTGCCAGATGCCACGGGGCTGTTCGGTTTTTGTCTGTTTACTGTAAGGAAAACTTGTTTCCGCCAGTTGAAAAGCACGCTTTTGACTGCTTTGCTTGCGGACGGTTGAACCTTTAGCTCCATCAGCTGGTACCGTGTCCCGTATCGCTCTATTGCTCAAACGTTGTTTTGGGGCAGACCGTTCTTTACCTATCCCATTGAGTTTTGCCGTCTTTTGGTAACCGTCGAAACTTTGGGCTTGGTCCCGGTTTCTTGTGCCATTCTCAGGATCTAGTCAGCACCTGGTATTCGCAGTACTAAATCGGTGAGATCCTCGTGTTTACCAATTTTTTGATCCTTGAGTGCCAGTAAAACATGCCATCAACTTCAGTCGGTGGTAACTCAGTTTCAACCAGATGTTCCGTATATTTTTTATTGCGTTGGTCTTTTTTCGCTTCTTCGATTCACCTCAGTTTATTTTACCATTTGCAGTATAAGCGACCCCAAATCCTCTGACTCTGAGGTGAATGCTCTTGCCGCGCGGAATACACCACTCAGAGAAAGCAACCCTAGGGCTTGGTTTGCGCGGCTAGAAGCAACTTTTGCTCTGCGCAATGTGACTACGGAAAATGGTAGATCTTACTACGTGGTCGTAGGTATTGCTCCACGCACATTCGTCAAAGGGCAAGATGTGTTGGAATCGGAGGAAACCAATTCTTACGAAAGCATAAAAGTAGCGCTCATCAGCCGGATCGGGGTGCCTGAAAAGCGGCGAATCGTCATTTTGCTTGCTACTACTGAGCTCGAAGAGCGCGGGCCTTCTCAACTGCTTCAGTGCATACGAACTCTTTTGGGAGTCACTGAACTCAGCACAGTCTCCCAAAGGAGATATGGCTCAAGTGTTTTTCCAGCGGTATGCAGAAAGTTCTTTGCATGCCCACGGAGAAACTTCTCGAAAAGCTTGCCGAGACGGTCAATAAAATAAAGAGAACCCAAAAGCTGAAGTTCAATCAGGCTACCTCCTCACAAACGGAGTCTGTCATTGCCTCTTTAACAGCCACTGTGCACCACTTTGTCAAAAAGATCGAGGCACCCAGTGTTTCTTCATTTGGACGCCCGAATCAGGCATCGTCTAGCAGACAGTTTCCTCCAACACAGATCTTTCAGCAACACCTGTATGAAAATTCCGTTATAGCCATCGCCGACTTATATCCCTCAGTTTTATCGCCGAAGGTGTCGTTCTAAGGCGCGTTATTGAACTCCACTCTGTTCATGGCCCCAAGAATTCAGGGAAACGAGGAAGTCGGTTTGTTTCCACTACGGATGCCATTCGCCAGTGTGGTCGCCTGCTCTACGTTATCGATGGCAACTCAGGGATACGTTACCTGGCAGACGCAGGTGCTGAATTGAGGGTGCTGTCACCTTTTGACAAAAATCAAGGAGGTGTCCCTCCTCTAACCTACGTGCCGCCAGTAGTGCCCTTATCCAGACTTACGGACAAATTCCGAAAACGACGTCTTATGATCCCCGCCGCATTTTTTGCTTAATTTCTTTATTCCAGGGCCTAAAATTCATAATTGGTATGGGTTTCTGGCATCACCTTGACTTGTTCGTCGATTCTCACCTGAAATTTCTGGTAGTCCTCATTTGTCCTCCATCTGCGTATTGAAATTCGGCTTACTCGAGCCCGGTCGTTTCTGTTCTACCTTAGACCTTTGATTTGACCTTGTTCTGTAGCTTACTATACGCATACCCACAGATGTTGCCATTGCGTTGACCAGCCATCTCCTGTGGATCGATTGTGATACAGTTGTTTCCCACTGATGCTTCATTTCTCCCCCCTCTTGGCACCTCAACAGCGTGAAAGCTTTGCAATTTTGGATGGGCTAAAGACCATCCTGACATCCGGCCACCAAGAAATTACTCGCGGTTGAGTAATTCTGGCACGGTATACAGAAGGGTATTTGTAATTGGATTAGTTCGTGCTCTCAGCAGCAAGGATTAGGGTAAGCAGACCGTCGCTCAGGTGGGTCACCCTCTAGTTGTCTCTTCACTATTTTTCACATTCACATGGGTATAATTGGCCCCTTTAGCCTTTGTAAATATTTCTGCTACTTTCTTACCATGGCCCGCTGTCTCATCTGCTGGCCAGAGATCGTTTCTAATGCCAATATAAAAACAGAAACCATAGTGGCTACCTGTATGGAACGAGGGGTTTCATTGTATGGCTGCCCTGCAACGGTGACTACTGGTCGCGGTGCGTAGTTTGAGTCACACCTGTGTGACAGAACCGAAACTAGCACGTAGTGTTTGAATTGGCGCTCTCTAATGTGTACCCTTCTCTATCATCTTCCAGATCCCGCGTATTACCATTGCACGGGACCAGCCGGAGTGTTGCCAAAACCTTTTTGATGTGCGGAACTCTTTTTCCGTGTATGTAGGTTTCATCGAACTGGACCCAAAAGACGTTTCACCGTAACTGTGCCCACGTGTGTTCGTGAACGTGATGACTATTCGTGCAGCTCCATTGAGACGTCGCCCCCTGAGAATACACAACAAAAGTTCATTCATCACCGTGAGTTCTTGTTACTTACGTTTGCGAGCTGGCCATCGTTTTGCGTTGAACTGTTAACATTGCTCGCGTGCGCCCAATTTCAGCTTGCTTGAGTCGACTTGTTGTCGCCAACTGAATCGTAAACCAAGAGGCTTGTTTACTTACAACTGAATATTACACCTGTTTGTAGAATTATGGCGTAAGTAAGACTGTCACCACCCTCGTACGACTGTATAACACCCAGCGGCGAACGGTATGGTTGGGTGTTTTCAACGGCATCTCAAGGCTCCGCTTGCCGCTGCTGAATGCTACAACTGGCTGCAGGCTATTCACGTCGTTCTCCTGGGTTTGCTTTCCGCTTACAAACCCGATATTAGCTCTTCGCCTGAGGACTTAGCCTTTGAGCAAACTTTGAGGTTGTCCGGAGATTGTTTTGCGATGGATGCCGTAAATTACAAAGGTTGTGCTCCATATGCTCAACAGGTGGCAGCGCAAGTGCGTAGCTTGCAAATGCGTCCGCCGCTACAGCAGTGTCGACTGGCCTACATTCTACCGGAACTGTCCCCTTAGGCCTAAGTTTTCATGCGCACGGACACCATTAGAGGGTCTACACAGCGGCCTCACGTAGGTCTACTTAAGGCGTCCGAGCGACTCGATCATGAGCATGAAAATATGCTACCCACCCTCTTAAGTTTGCGCATCTTGAAGAGAGCCTAAAACCGGGGACTGCGCCCAAAGTCATTGCTCCAACAACTCCTTCACTCATCAAGGTGCCACTCCCGTGCCTCAAGCGGCACAATCTTGAACCGCGAAGCTGTTGCAAAAGTGCGATCGGCCCGTCATGCACATCGGCCAAAACGTCCGATGGACAGTGTAAATTTTCTAACCCCGCCCAAAGTTGTTTTCACCGGTCGAAGTTTTGTAAAACCATTTTGGACATCAGGAAAACAAGGCGTTTCATGCATTAGAAAATTTGCTTATTGCACTGATTGATCGGCGTAAGTTCCTTTCTTTTGTTACTCACTCGTCTCCCACTGGCTTGTTTTATTTTTCTCTTCCGCTCCGTCGTGTTCGGCATGTACACTTATGCGCTCGCACAATCAAGCTTGATCTACACCCCGAGGAATAATAGACACACGTCTGTAGTCGCGCACACGCATACGCAGTTGACTTTTGTTGTGTTCCATCCAATCACATTGTGTTACTAGTTGTACGACCTTGCGCAGCTTGATCCGGTTGTACCATTTCCTTGCGCCTTCGATCGTATACATTGCTGACTCATGCGGTTGCACGGGTATTTTCGTTTTTACTGGCTTGCTTGCGGCTGGGCTTATCGCAAGTGGTACACCGTTGCGGAACGTTCTTTGTTATCCCTGGGTATTTTCATAGGTTTCAACGAATTTGGTCAGCTGTTCTGTGAAAAATCATGCCAAAACTTTACACAAATTTCATAGGTTTTTTCTGATACCATTATTATGCCCATTACCCGAAAACATTGACCCAGTATCGGAGTTAAGAAACCGCTAACACAACTGAAACAATGCTCTTTACCATTGGTGGGCATCATGAAGGGTACTAGCTTTGGTGCTCGTATTTATCAGGGCGGTAAGGATATCCCAACAAGACTCACGATCCTGGATGACAAATCGCCAAGCTGGCTTCGTTACTGTGCCTGATGGACCCCACGACTAACTACAAGCAACAGCAGCTGAAATCTGCTACTGTCCTTCCTGAATCTGTTCCTACCGAGATCTTTGAGCGCATCTCAAATACCAAAAATGCTGTGGCCTTCAACCTCCCGGGCAACTCCACAGTATCACAACCAAAATCCACCCTGCTCAGGGCAGGTGGCACAAAGCACCATTCATGCACGTGCAAAAGGCCATACAAGCTTTCACCTCGCCAAGTATGTCGTATCCTCTTCCAGTTCCCTTCCGGTCAAATAGCAAGGGAATTTTTCAAGAAGCAGTCTTTGATTTCCCGTGCATAAACCAGTCGGGATTACGGCCGACAAGACTCTCCCTCAGAGGGAAGCCTCAAGGGCAACCATCCAAGCAGTAACTCCCATTAGTGCCCCACAAGCCGGCCTTTGGCGGAGACCAACCTCAGCCATGCAATAATCATCACTCAAACCGGCGCGCGCCGCACCCATTCATGTGCCTGCCGACCTCGACGGTTCACTCCTGTCGGACCTCAAAGCAACATCCAGGAGAAGACAAGTACCTCTAAATGCAGCTTCCGCCCCCGCCCGCAGTGTATCTAACCTCTCTGCCCCTAACAACGGCACCGCAAATCGGGCATTAGGAACCTCTCTATCGCCGACCATATCTCTACCAAGTAAGTGGATTTGTGGGATGCAGGCTGCCTCCACTCCCTCTACCTCATTCGGCGGAGTCCATCAGCCTGTCCCTCCTGCCAATACCAGATCTCCCAATTCTTCCACGAACCTTACCGAGCCAACAAAACGTGCAAACACGAGACCCGCTCCAGTCCGTCACCACGTACGAACAGATAGGGTGAGGCCTCATTTCCAGGGCCCCCTGCCGTGCCATCCGCAGTAAAACTGGAAGGCGATAGGTGAACACCTGAGACAAAAGCCTCAACTTCCACTTCGACCTTGGACCGCTCACGGTTTTCTTCCCTATCCCTAACCCAACCACAATACCCACGTCGCAGCAAGCTTCTGGAGAACGCATCAACCGTCCTTGCGTTTCACCGCCACTATCTCCCCCAGCTCTATCCGCGCCTCACCTACCTCCTCCAGGGTTCGGCCATTTCAAGTAGAAACCTCTAACGGTTCCTCGGGTTACGCCCATCTCGAATGCCGAACAGCGAATCTGGTCAGGGGCACAAAGTTTTCACTAGAAGAGCAGTTAAAATGGGCAGGGTTTAGACTGATCATCGTAAGCGAACCTCCATCCGACGACCCTTCATCACCTAATCACAATGAAGCCGCGGCTCTATCTACTGAGAACCTAATCAAAAACACCTTCTTGCTCTTTCCACTTAACGTCCGCTCTCTCCTCCCAAAATTGCCTTTACTTCGCGCGCTGGCGTGAGACCGCCCGGATGTCTCACTAGTCACCGAGGAGTGGCTGACTGATCACACTCCATTTAACCACGCCTCCGCACCCGACTACCACGCCACCGCCAACAGCAGATCCGACCAGTGCGGAGGCAGCTGCATCATTTACACCAGGCATATATTCGCGGTAAATAGGTTCCATCATCCTATTATTGTAAGCGTTCGGGATTCGATCTGGCTCACTACTGAAGAAAATCAAACGCTACTTCTTATGGGATACTTCCACCGCCTGCCGAACCAGGATATGCGCCTTCAACTATGGCCCTGACCGCCCCATAACCGCCAAAATCTGAGCTGGTGATTTCAAGGTGCCTGCAATCTGTTGGAAATCCTTGACGACTCCCCCAAATTTCCATGACTTTTTCCGTATATCCATGTTGGTAACTAGGTACAACATATTTTATCCCCCTTTTTGTGGAGAAAGAGTGTTAGATCTCATCTTCAGTATCGGTATCGGGGATTTTGATACCCAAATCCTAAGTCAATTCACCGGTAGTGATCATAAGATAGTACATTGTGTCTTCGCTGCACCCTGGCCTCACACCGATAGGTCAGCAGAAACACACCTTCCCATCACCAATAAGCAATACCGTAGAGCTTGCTGGAATAGTCTACCCTCTTTTATCCGTTCCCAAAAGTGGGACGAATGACCGAGAGGTGGCTTTTGCTCAACCGCGTTTTAATCTTCATTGCTGTCTCGGCAAAATCACTCTTGCCTCAGAACCCATAACAAGCGGCCGGCCAAACTCTCCAGACCGTCTTAACAGTAACCTAGCCAATCTCCAACGAAGTTTCACTGAGACAAATGACTTCCCTTTGTGCCCCCATATATTACGTATATCCTATACGATAAAACTGCGTCTGGATTCTTCTAAGAAAAACAGAAACTAGGTGTCTTAAGCCACCCTAACAAGGTGTAGGCGCTGGCCAGGCTGATGAAGGTCAGAAACAAGCAGTCTAATCAAGCCATACCATATCTGAACTATAGCAATACTTACTTGAATGAACCTTCATTGATTGCGTGACCTTCAGTTCTTATTTTGCCTCCTCTTTGACGACGGATGGCACCAAGTCCATCCTCATTCTAAATCTTGGGATATCGGTAACCTTCCCGATGGTAGTGTTTTATTCCGGCGAGGTTACAGCTTTGGTAGCGAAGACAAGAACGTCCTACAGACCAGGTCCGGACGCTTGACGGCCAGCCATTTTCAGTCCAGATGGCATAGACGTTCCAATGTTGCTGACAAACATATTCAGGTTGTCACTTAGGTGCGGTATTTTCCCTTCCCAATGTAAGACTTCCATTATCATGCCTACACAAAAAAAGACCACGTCTGGATCTAGTTAACTATCGACCGGTGAACCACACCTCGGTCGTATCCAGGATCATGGGGGAGTGATCAGGGGGGGCTGACATGTCACCTTCTTAGCCATAATTTAATCAACTCTGGTCAGCACGGTTTCCTGAAAAACGGATCATGTGCGACTCGCATGGCAGACTTCCTCAGCCTGATCACGGAGGCGATCGTGATCATTTTGGACACGACCAAACCGTTCGACCGAGTATCCCACGTCAGGTTACTGCGGAAGATCAAAACGTATGGAATCGTGGACCCGATGCTCGCTTAGTTTTCATCTTATTTTTCAGCCCTAGGTGAGATTGTAAATATAGGCGAAACTTTGTCCAAAACCCGTCCCGTAACTAGTGGTGTGATACAAGGTAGTATACTGGACCCACTACTTTTCCTAATGCACGTGAAAGATATATTTATTACTATCCAACAAGAAGTTTCCGTCCTCTTCGCAGATGACATCAAAATCGAGTGCACATTTGAGCCCGCGGCGTGAGCTTCTACCACAGATGACATTACAAGGGAAATGCTTTCTCTCGGTTCCTGAAGTGATGATTGGAGAATGAGGTTCTCCGCCGAAAAAGTAATGTTCTGTTGCGTAAGTGTCATGTCTCCACTGAAATATTTAGAATATACGACCGATTACCGCAAAATAACTCTCAGGTACGCGATTCTGGTCTACACCACTCATGTACGTTTGACTTTTCGGAACACGCGGCCGTCCAAGTGGCTAAATCACGCCGTACAATTGGGCTCATACATCAAGCCTTCATGTTACCAGAAAGCAAACTACGCATTTTTAAGTTGCACGTCAGACACTTTCTGGAACACGGCTCAATCATCTGTCCCAACATACAACATAGACCGAATAGCGTTTGAGAATGTACAGCGGGCATTCACGAAATAGTTCCTAGGTTTTTCTCCAACTCAAATTACATGGAACGTTATGATCTGCTGAAAATCAGTCCCTTACGGCTGTGCCGCCTGAGAACCAGCCTTCTATCCCTTCACAACGTCTCAAATACAGATCATGTAGCTCAGTACTGCAGGTGAGAACCCATTCTAGTTGTTTCTTGCGTGACAACGAGTTCCTGGTTTCTGTCTCTTTGCCTAAGCTTGCACTTAGGTCCAAATTCTTCATCCACAAGTGCCCTTCAATGTGGAACAAGCCACCATAATGCATTCGGGCATTATCTCCGACATCGGTGGCTCTCATACAGAAAATGTGCTCAGCCCTAGGGGAGAACACGCTGACCAAGATTTACAATCCTGATACTGCAAAGGCTTAGGCCTTTGTGAGGGGAATGGGTTACTAATAAGGCCGATAACCGATTTGAACATCCTAGCCTCAACTAAACTCACGCGGTTGGCCTCGTCCCGACGGCTATAAGGGAATTCAGTGCACGAAGCAGGGACTGAGCGGTTCATTCCCAAGACCTGAGACTGAAAAAGAGTCTCAGTTCTTCACCATCAAAGCTCTTTTGGGGCAAGCCAGCATAGCTGCATATCGCATGTATATGGGTGAGACTTCAGATGCCAGAGTCCATAAACCTAGAGGTTCAGTCCAAAATCAACTTGAGGTCCTAACAAATCCACCACGTTCAGTCATTTTACTGATAACGTTGTTAGTGCTGCATGTAGTACCTCATCTTTGTGCAAACTGGTGCTTCAATGAATACGAACCCCGGCAAAAAATCTCAGGCTGTTTGACTATACTTGCTCCTGCATTTTTTGTCACACGTGAACTACCTTGCTGTTCTGACTTTACGGATATTGCGAGTGTCAAGGCGGCTCATCTGTGAACATTCCTGTCTTTGATTGTCTCCCTGCACACAGTTGACCACCAGTAAGAGGACGTGAACATAAAAAGTGAAAAAATAGTATAAAAAAGAGAAAAATTACCCTGAAATTGTGTCCTCCAGGAGTACCAGCCCTGTGGCATGTGACCCATCTCTCCTGGCTGCAATGTTGTTACAGACTGACTGGTGTGGTTGAGCCATTCCCAAAGGCGACATGTGGTCCACTTTTCGGTCGGGGTTTGGGAGCTGTGGTCGCCCGCCAAAAGCAGCTCCGCCTTCTCTGACTGCCAGATACTTTACCGTGATAGAACTATAAAAAATGATAAAAATATCTAAGAACTTGTGGATCACTGTTGAAGCACCACGTGCTGGGATCCAGAGCATGTGTATCGTGCTGCCTCCCTATCAGAAGCAGTCCCTGGTGCCGCATACCATGAGCACTGGATCTAGACCTTCAAGGTTTGCTTCCCCAAAGAAAATTCAGCCCTGTCCCATTCCCACCCCCACAGCTTTCCAAACCAGGCCCCACCTTGGTGTTGTCTTGCCTCGCGGTATGCTAACGAAGACAAAGATATCATAGTAACCATGCGATTACCACTGCATCAGATTTCCTTGCTCACTCTCAAGTATAATCTCAGTGCGCCAGCACCATCGAGTAGGAGCACGGACGAACTCACGTCTACGTTTCTCTGCCAGGCCAGTTTTCTCTAATGCATCACCACCGACACCCTAGAAGTTTCTTCTACTTTATTGTTCCTCAGAAATTATTCAACGCAGGATAATCGCCATGCCAGAGGAGACAATGGGAAATAAAGTGCTATGCTGGCAGAGTACCAGTCCCTGTCACTCACATACTGTTCCTTCGAATGTATCTTGCCTCCTCGGTGCTGAACTTCATTCTGCGTGAGAAAAACGGTATTTTGGGCCATCACATATAATTACTCTTCATTGTAAAGCCCTGGATTTTTGTAAGTATGCGAGCACCGCCACGCCGTGCAAACCAGTAGGCCTTTGGAATACATACACAGTTGCCCAACTGGCGCAAGAAACTTTGCTAGCCTGTGGCAGTAAGGTCAATCCCCAGCGAGCCTGATTTACCAAAAATGTGGGGTAGGTGTCACTGACCGTTTAAATGAAACACCATTCTTGCGCCATTCAAAGAATCATGCCAATTCACTGTTACTGTCGTCATCCATTACCATAACCCACAGCTGGAACCACGTCTAGACCGCAATCCCCATTTATTTCGGGTTCGTTTTCTTCCGCTGTCTCAGTCGTCAGACTGGATAATCAAGGACGACAACTTGACTCGTACTGACAGAGGACCAAGTGGAACCTTTCACAGCCACTGGGATTGTAAACAACCGACAAAAATTATCCACAAATGCTTATCAGTAGATCGATTGGCACTATCAGAGCTCACGCAAATAAAGATTCACTCGCAACCTGCTACCATACCGGTTATTAACAGTCATCAGTTTAATCCGTCACACCCCGCCACACCCGGCTGGTTGATCAACACATCGTTTATCCCGCCAAATGAGCCTACCCATGATATGACATACATCACCAGTAATGACGCTGAATGGCACTGGAGCTCAACAGTTCTATATATATATATATATATATATATATATATATATATTTGTCAATGGCACAGCCTAATACAGATCGAGTCTATGCGGAGATTATCCACTTTGGTGTCTGCTGCAAGAGTTCACTTTTCCCTCGAATCCTAGCCTGCTGGAAGTTGATTCTTCGCCAGTTCAGGACCCTCCAGTTGCGCTTTTTCGTTTCTGAATGGTATGGGTTACTTGTCCTGAAATGAACTCATCTTTTTATGGACCACTGTTACTTTCACATTCACCAATGCCCTCGAGTGCAATTTCACAAAATTTCTTTCACGTCTCCCTGCTTCATTATTCACCCCGATAATTAACCCCGGTAGATTCGTCATTCGGGGCTTGCGTCATCATCGTGGATTGCTGTTCTCTTCGCAATCGTTGATTTTCCCGGGTGCACTTTCATACGAATTTTTTCTTCCATTTCTTCCTGTTCAGAACTTATTCCGTTCGCACAGCCCCAATAACTCTCCGTTTCCCATGGTTTGCATCATTCTGTTTCACAATGCGTCTTTAGCACTAGATATTACCGGTCTTCTAGGTACCCCAAGGTGCGCCACCGCCCAAATCGAACTAGGATGTAATATTCGATTCTGAGCGAGCAAGCCTCTTGGTTTACGGTTCAGTTTACGACAGCAAGTCGACTCAAGCAAGCTGAAATGGGATGCGCACGAGCAATGTTAAAGGTTCAGCACACAACGACAGCCAGGTGGCGAGCGTAAGTAACAGGGAAGTGCTGTGTCGAATGAATGGTAATTGTGTATTCTAGGAGGGTGGCGTCCCAACCAAGCGGCACGAACAAAAGTCACTTTCACAAACACACGTACGTACAGTTATGGGAAACGTCTCTTCGGTCCAGTTCGATAAAACATACATGCATCGAGGAAAAGAGTTCCGCACTTCAAAAGGGTTCCGGCGACGATTCGGCCGGTCCCGTCAAACGGTTACGTGCGGAACCTGAAAGATGATGGAAAATGGTGCAGATTAATAAACGCCAATTCAAACGCTACATGTCAGTTTCGGTTTTGGTAAAAGAAACCGGTCCACGATCGCCGAGCAAACCAATATTAGGGTGATCCATTCAAACTTCCGGTGGCTTTCTTTCTGTCGCTTACACGTTTGGCTCCTATTCCTAATATTTGCGTATATTTCACCTTATTGAAAACCATTGGAAACCATGATTGAATTCTTGCACGTGCTTCTCGACCATGTCCGAGGAACATACCAGTATTATTATCATTGCTATTATTATTATCATCATTATCATTGTAATTATTATCATTGATACCCACGTTCAGCACCCCAGCGTATCATCGTTGACCAAACTTTGAAAACTTGGAGCAAAATAGCAGGGCAACCATTGCAGATACATCTCACTGTTTCCATCGTTTTTGAAACAACGGAGATCACGGTCGAGACTCAACTAGGTGAAAATTCTTTCCCACCGAAGGTTAATAACTTGAGTGTAAGTCTAATCTGACCTGTTCTAATAGGTGAGTAGTCAAACTTCCTAGATCACGACCGAAGAATAGACCACATACGACGGGGATGCCGAGGAAGACCAACCACACCCGAAGCTACAAGGCCCCATGGCCGGTTTGAGACACGACCCGCATGTAACAGTGCAGATGAGCTCAAGCAAACATCGGCTCCTTCGACCTACACTTTTTCGTCGGTAGCTAACCCAACAGTATTTGCATGAATTTCTGGAGCATTACCGAGACGGACGATTAGCATCGTAACCCTAAGTCAACCACGTCACAGAGTGGGTGGTCAGGTTATGTACGGTAAGCACGCAGCCATATGCTATCTTCGTCAAAAAGCCCATGAGGAAAACTTCGGTTCACGAGTAAGCGGAAATCCTAACTGGAAGTCCGAAGGGGAAGCGAGACTCATACAGGTACCAGAAGAGTTGGAGGCAGGAACGGATAGGATGCCGATTGCTGGGGGATTTAACCCATCGGGAGTGAAGTGGGACACGAGAAGCTGTATTTGCGGCAGAGTGGAGCGGATGTTCGCCGATGGCCTCCACGGAGGAAACCCGTTTCAGCACGCAAAGGAAAACACTAGATGCAGAACTGGAAACCGACCATCCCTCCCATACCTGGAGATCACGGAATATGGAAGTAACATTTATTGGCTGGGAACTCACCCACCCCTGGACAGGAGTGACCATGTGGATAAATTTTACACCCCATCCAAGGCATTCAAGGGTCATGGAGATACCGAGCAGGAGTTTCGGAAGGCTAAACGCTGTCGAGCTAAACACAAGAGCAGCTTAACTGAACTAGGCATAGATGATGGAAATGCTGTTGCAGAAGGCAAAACGTAGATAGGTAGGCAAAACCCACCTGTGCTGCAAGGCGGTTTTGCCGCACTGCGGGGCCAGAGGCGCAAGAAAAGCCTGATTGGTGGGCGGCAGTGGCAATAAAATCTATCAAGAAACAATACAGTTGACAGCAGCTTAAAGCTGACGAAGTGCGAGGACGTGAATGAAATACACCGAATACCGAAACTTGATTGTCAAGATAGAGAGGGGGCAAAATGGGCTTTATTCTTGCATCGAAAAGCGCGGAATAAAAGTCTGTGAGGCAATTTGTGCACTCCAGAGCGAAAGAAGCACCTGAAAGGGGATCCAGAAAGCTACACCTAGGTGATGCGGGAGTAGTCTTTGAGGATCAAAGTGAGGTAGAGGCGCTTAATACGCAA
Source organism: Fasciola hepatica (assembly GCA_948099385.1). Lineage (NCBI taxonomy): Eukaryota > Metazoa > Platyhelminthes > Trematoda > Plagiorchiida > Fasciolidae > Fasciola > Fasciola hepatica. Next base: position 14,824,491 of record CANUEZ040000182.1, read on the forward strand.
TTTTGAAGACGTGAGTTGAAGAGATGGGGGCACCAGGGGACTCCAGGAGGCCCGTTTGAAAAGCCTAACATGCCACGCGTCTACGTTGATAGAGGTGACGAGAATAGTACTAAAGGAGCTAAAAATAACTAGTCAAAGGGGCTAGATGGCATACATCTGATCATCACAAGACACTGGCTGCTAGAGTGAGTAGGTATATTTGTTGGCTGCTTCATGCAACTGTTATTCAGGGTGGGCAGTCAGACGGACAAAAGGCAGCGGCAGTAGTGTTTATCCACAGGGGTGGGCCGCGCCTACAGGAGCAATGCTACAGGTCTGCGTGCCTCAAGTGTATTCTTGACAGTGCCTGGAAAAACCGTTGAGAGGATACATCTGCACGCTTTCGGCAAAACGAACTAAGAAGAAGCATGGGCTTTTGGAGGATAGTTCATGTCTCACAAGCCTGCCCGGGTACTTGGACTGTCACAACACAGATGGGTGAAGGGGAAACAGTGGACGTTTGTCACCTAGACTTCAGTGGGGTCTTCGGCTCAGTCAATCACCACTTACTGCTGGATAAACTTAGGGCCGGTGGGATGGACGGAGAGCTACGGAATTGGGTAGTTGACCCCTTGACTAACAGGGCGTATTGTGCTAGGGTAAGGGGTGCAAACTCTGAGCCCGTTTAAACAATAGGTGACGTTCCACCTGGCTCAGTTCTGAGAAAGCTTCTATTCCCCTGTATGCAATTGACCTGACTAAGTCACTGAAGCTTCCTTGACTGATAGTCACAAACGATTTCAGTATTGTCGGATCAGGTCAGCAGTAGTTCCCAGCTAGAGATAATGATGTGCAAAAATGGGCATACGCATAGGATATGTCTGTAAATGAGTGCAGCCATCTACCCACCAGGACGTCGGGGGGTTTGGCAGTAGTCGAGATTTGCTGTTTAGGACAGAACGCTCACATAAGGACTTTCTCTCGCCGGAAGGTGAGAGGAAGTTTCCATTGCCCTATTTTTTAGTATAACTGGATAGTGGAAGATTTTACCGAACTGGAGGGATAGAACGAACTTAAGACATTTGCAGCAGCGTACGCTGACTCCAAAGCACATCGCTGCAAGAAATATGGGCGCTCGTTTGGCCTCGGCCATTACTGGTCCTGTACAAACTTGGCTGACCTTACATACGCAGTTAACCTGAATTTGATTTTTCGACACTGCGGCCCCCAGTGCAGTAAGACTTGCCTATACCGAGTTTCTGTTCCATGGGATCATTTTCGGCTTGACCTTCGCAAAAGGTCAAATCTCTCCTCGAAAAGAAACGACGGAGAGACGTTTTTCTGTTCCCCAAGCAGCATCACGTCGCTGGAGACACGCATTTTGGTGTGCCTAGCAATGGCGATCGTGAGAACAAACAAGACCAGCGGGGGCAATTTTGGTGAAGTTCGAAAACCCGAACATCAGGTGTCCGCTGTTGGCAGTAACGGGGGAGGTATCCCAGAGCACAATGGTGGGGGGTAGCGTACTGCGTCTGGTATCCCAAAGTTGGGCACAAACGCACAAGTACATACTCACTTGAAAGGAAGGCAAATGAAACCATCTAATAAACTCGTGTGTTTGCCAGAAGAAAGCTGAACAATGAGGAGCGGGCTCCACGGCCGGCCCAACCCACTCGGGAATTACTGCCAGGTGATTTTTATGATTCAAGCTGTACTGGAGGATGGAACGTAGATGATCTTCTCAATGGAGGACAAAGACAGTCTTTGGCCGTTTGTTTAATGATCTCTCGGGGAGACAACGGTAGGAATTGATGCTGCGACGCCCATGAGGCGTGCGCGAGTTTCCGGACGAGTTGACCTGCCGGTCGTAGAGGCTGACCAGCAGACTACAAAGTCGAGATTGCCAGAGGCACAAACGTAGCGGCAGCTCGAGCGCTCTGCCCGACGTGTTTGTAGCGGGAACCCACTTAGTTCTTTTCGTTTGTTACATTACTATTTCAATTTATTACATGCTGCCAGGCGCGGCAGCCAATTGATTGTCGCACGTGCATGCTGTACGCGCGCTGTCATAACATACGCCCTCTGCTCCCTCCCCATCAATACTTTTCTCCCCCATAGATCGTGGAGAGAGCTACCCCGTGTTTGCGGTGGCTTAGTGCGAGGCACAACACTGAGAGACAAGCGATCAAAACATAATGGAAAGGACTAGCAAATGCTTGCAACTTGGGGTTAGCAAGGTAGGCTTTCACTGACCTTACACGGGAGACAAATCGAGGGAGTGTAGGGTAGTATCCACTAGGAGGTCCAACTTCGTGCCTCACACTAAATTCTGCGTAAATGGCAACTAATGAGCAGGACCGATCACTAGAGTCACCCATCGCAATGCTGGAATAGTCACAATCTCAGAGACCTGATTGTCTCAAAGTGACCACATCCTGCAGGTAGTGCAAGACCACATCTTCCATTGACAAGGCAGGGGAGGTCACACTGCACTTAGTGTTTATACTATGCTATTCCTCCTTGCTGTTCCTCACAAAATGCAACGCACGTCAATTACCGCACCTAAACACCTTTTCATAACTAGCTCGTAAGTGCTCTGACATCACCTTGACCCGACTTCTGATTTCCGTGACGTTCGCATCTGACAATGGCTTCAGCCGAACTTTGGTCTTCATCTGTCATGGCTTTAGCCGTACAGGTGAGGTATACGTATAACCTGCATGCTCATAACTTGGTAATCTTGCACGGCGGAATCTGCCAGTCCTTTTTATTCCTAATTTAGGATGCGTTGCTTTGACTACGCGTCACTCACAATCGGAATAACGGTACAACTGCAAAAGGTGTGCAGACCAGCAACTCGACAGGTACGAAATGTTACGTACTTTTCGGAGGATTTTTCGCTTTTGACGGCACACTGCCCACTAAAGTCCGTCGGATTTTATCAATTTTAGAATTTCGGAATTTGTGCACAGGTTCTTTCCACCTACTTAAGCCCCCACCATTGTGAGTAACTACCACCGATGGCGTCTGAAATTTCAAATTTATAAAAGCAAGAGGGCACGCATTTCAGTGATGAAATTATTAAGTTGTTCCTTAGCAGCAACAATCGATCCTATTCTAGTCGATCATTGTGAGTCAGTATAATTAGTGAAAAACAGTTTGTTCTTACTGATGTAAATGGCAACCGCCTGCAGAAGTTCCGAGTTCACAGGAAATCTCTTAAAACCGGAAGCTCACGTGTCAGCGGGTGAGTGTGCGTGTGTGCCAATAAAAACTGCATCTTCTGGAGTCGTTCTCGTGACTTTCAATCGATAAACGGAACTCGTACGATACAATTATTATCTGGTGGAATTCAGCGACAAACATGGGGATCGCTCACCGTGGGTACCAATTAACCAGTGGGATTGTGTGCGTGCAACGTGGACAGAACTGTTACTACCCATGGGTCTGCATTGTTCGCGAAGCGCGTATGTAATATCGTAGTGTGCCACAGGGCTAGCGTCTCTCCATAATTTCAAGCACACGGTCATTTTGGACGGACCCAGAAGAGAAGAATGGGTAACTTGTCTGATGCAAATGTTTGCTAGAACTGCCTCTGATCAGTACGTGTGCGAATTTTTCTGTTTTTAAACCCGAATTTACATAATATCGGACTTCCAAGCTAAGCGTCAGGCAGCCTGTCTTCTCCCTCAAGAAGGATTAAACCAAGCTCATCGCCAGTCGAAGTTCTCCTCGTTGTCCCAGCATTTACCGTTCCCGTCAGCTAGTTAAAACTCATGATTTAACGTAAAACACCCAAGGGGCATGAACAGAAGTGAATGAGTTCTTTGGAGATCATAACACCAAAAAACTTCAAAGGTCATTCTTTGATCAGCCGCTTATGTCAGGTAGTAAAGCCGGCAATTATTCGCGTGACCAACGCTCCCAAAATGCTGGCCGTGTATTCTACCTGCTTCTGACCATGTAGGTGGCGACCCCGGTGAATCAATGGGCTTTGAAATTCAACATTCCACCTCAATACGAACGAAGCTTTTCGGATCCATGCCAAATAAACGAGGTCACTGGTAGAGACTGACACCACAAGATGATGGCTGAGATTTTGCTCCACTTCCACCAGAATAGAGTTCAATGGGCCTAAGATACTAACCAGAAGCCCAACAACTTTGTTCAGTAGACAGTTATTACCGACGGATGGTAAGGATCAAGTGGATTCATTCTGTATTATAGTTAGGAAATAAAAAGCAGTCCAGCCCATACTCCATGACTGCCAACAACACGCTCCACATGTTTGTCTAGCTACTTCCTATTTTCAACGCTCCTGACCACGACCCCCTACTGGTCACAGTTACTCCGCTGATTCTTTTTTTCATGCTGTCAGATTTTACCATAGTCGGTTGGATCCTTTTTTATCAGCTGCCGCCAGGTATAAGAGCATTTATAATGCTAGAAAATACATAGTAGCATATATAATATTGTCCTCAAGGTACCAGTCTCATCCACCCTTCAACTATTTACTCGCTGATACCCTGTTTCAACACACGAGATTCCAGGCCTTGTTCTAATGAACAAACCGCCACAATCGATGTGGTCTTCCATAAACCATTCATCGAACTACACATAAGTATTTGCCCCCGGTGTGGCCCATTCTCGCCTCCTTGCTTCGTTGGTAATTCTCACTAAGCCTCACGATAATTAGTTGCTAGTACTGGTCTTCTCCGCTTTCCGTATGTTGTTTAATCCAAAAAGCCAGATTTCAGCATCGCGACCACCCATTCCTGTTACTGGCATGATTTTGGTGTTCTGTCTTTTCCCCCTAACTCACAGCTGGTAGAATTACCAGACTGCTGCCTTCTCCGTTTTGTTTTCAGAACCTACCTCCTAAGGACGATTGTCGCCTTCTTCATCCCAGGAACAACTTGGAACCTCTCTCGCTGGACAGAACAACTGAAGTTTACACACCACTCCATTTTCGCCCGTCTCACGATCGCTTTCCACAAGATTCCCACCATCAGATTACTTGAACCCGGGCTACTCGATCTCAAGGCATGCATACAATTCATTTTAATCCCAACAGCGCGGGACGCGGTCAGATCCACCGCTTTGATCGGAGCACATCGGGCTTGCAGGACGTCTACAACGCTGTGCGGGAGCAACTAGATTGGCGGATCGCACCTCCCGTCTCCAGAAACGGTTTTCGGGTTGGGTGTCCAGAGTACAGTCAGTCCCACCCACTAGCACCGCTTGTGGATTACAAGTTCTATCTTTATGCTCACACTGCTACAGTAAAACTTCGCTCCATTCCTCTCCAGTTATTACCGGTTTCCCTTCGAGCATACCTACTATACAGACGTTATATAATGCCCGGCACAAAATATCACTATCTACGCAGGCATCAGTGAACAGCTTTCATCCCTACCTGCTATTCATCTTTTCTTCTGCACGCAGTTATTGCTTATGCAAGCACTCACCGACCTTGGCAGCTACTTCTCACCTACCTTCCCGGAGTGACACCTCTATCTATTCTTCTGCCCCATATATCATTGTGCCCGTTCCGTGTTAGAACCCACTAATACTGTTCAGTCACTGGCACATTCATTGTCACTGTTCATTGCTTCATTGGTCACCAAAACAAACGTCCGGAGCTGACATATCTTTCAGTAGTCCTCCAGTGGGCAGCGAAGTAATTAGTAACTACCTGCACTCTTCATCGGTCCATCCGATTGCTTCCGTGATGCTGTTGCATCAAGTGTTCGGGCTTTGCAGATCGCCACGTTCTCTCCACGATTGAACGTCTTCGATACAATTCCCATGCTGCATCGCCGCTCCGTTCCCATCGTTTGCAGCACCGGTCAAATTGGCCATTAGAAATGAAACGCTCACCGTCTACTTACTATACCATCACCGTTATTGCAACCTTTGATGTTGCATTCGTGTTATATTACCAAAACTGACCCTGTATCCAGCCCCTAAATCCCGCCACTATCTGCACCGGCTGGTACATTTTATTTCTATATTCGTCGATCCACTGCGCTTTCTGCGATATACTCGGGCAGTTTTATTTATCTGTCATTTTTGCATGGTACACACCACACAGCTTTCATCTATTGACGTACACTTACCTGTGAATTACTTTACCTTCCCTCTCACAGAACTGAACACCTGTATAATGGCTGTAACCACACGGTCGATATTGATTTGTCTTCCACTTCCGCTTTGACATTTCATACCAACCCTATATAAAGTTAACAATTTGCTGCACACTCACCTGCTTTCCTCCGGCCGTTCCCTACCACCAGCACTCTGGTAGTCTCCCTCCCACGAAGTACGCAATGGTTTGCTACATATATGATTTTTCCTGTATGCAGCCACCACTTTATATACTACCATCTTTGCAGACTGATATATTTCCATGTTAATGCTTCTTGACATGCCTGTAGTGAAGTGAATAATTCACCGAACGCTTCGACGAGATTTCTATCCATACGCCTCTCATATTCTGCGGCCCATCAACAACATATCCTTTGAATATGTTCGAATCTCCATCAGTGGTAATTATTTTCTATACCACTTATGCATATACTCCAGAACTTCGGCCGATATCGTTCTACCCCGACCTTCAAATTTGCCGGGGATTACTACCGTTTTAGTCCACTGTAACACTCTCTTCGATACTCTGCATACATGTGTTGTGCCCTTTTGTAAATTATCATTCCAGCATCACTATAATCACGTGACCATGTATTCTAGCACGCTTCGGACGCATCCGAAATATACCATTATTATTATGATTATTATTATTATTATCCGGTACTCGCAGTTTGACTGGGGGCAGTAAAGTTTTACTGGCGAAAATGAGTAACCTTTCACACACCCCACCAAGATGACTGGTTCCCGGAGGTTTGAACTGCCCCTAAATACCTAAAGTCTTTGTTTGGTTCCTTAGGATGTAGTGACTGTCCCCTGGACACCACTGCCGCAAGCCAAAGCCAGGTGGGCCACTTCAGACACACCGGAAAGTGCAAGCTAATCTCCCACCTTGTTCGTATCACTCGAAGGTAAGCATCGAATGAATCTTATGTTCCTCGGTTCATTGGAAGTGATCGTGAACTCTTTCTAGTCACGTCCGTCCTTCGTGTCAGGAGGATGGTCTCGGTTGAACTACGTCAGGTGGCTTATGGCTATGTCAACGTCGTCGATCGGCCCAAGTAATCTCCAAAGTAGACGTTTTTGTTTGCTGTCTGTTACTTCCCGGCTGACCGACTCCCTTTGCCTGGATGCGGCCTCCAGCAGGGCGTGGTTGGGGCAGAAGTGTAGCAATACCGCTCCGAATGGATGAAAGGTCGTTCTTCACTCTACCACAGGTTTGTCCACATCGTTCTCGTTCCACCGCAAGAACCACAATACATATTTCAACCCCGCACTTGCCCTCACCTGCGGAAATACTTCTGTTTTATCAGCCGGCATTGCCAATTGGCCTAGCCTTACCCGGCAAAAGAACTCAATTAGTGGCGTTTTTTCCGGTGGTTTTGCCAGACAATCGGCAAATAATGGTTCTTTTCGGAGACACCCGAAGCATGCTAGACGCAAGATCGATCTTTTCCTCTGGGACTAGGCAATGCTGTCAAAAACCACGCAGAGCTTTTCGGGTTTCTTAGGGCTGAAAACTGAATGGGACGGCAAGTACAGTGTCCTTTCTCCAATGTTTGATGTGATGGTCACCCTTTCCGTGGAACCAAGGGCGTAAATACCAGTCTGAAAACCGCTTTCGAAGTTGCATGTCACGACCAAGCCCCTCCTTTAATTTCAGCTGCCTTGGTTCTTGCTATCCACGAGGCGCTCAGCCTGCTTGTGCTACAGGAGAGGGCTCTCTGAAATGACTCGATAAGCCCTTAATCCCCCTTGGTGGTATCTCTAAACCGAGCGGACCCTCGCGAAACAGCCATAAAAGATTATCCCCAAAATTGCAAAACTTGTGGTTGTTGACACTTTTGAACTGTTACTGCATGCCACCTTTTTTCGTAGGCGTAAAATTTGCTGAGCCACACCACCTTTATGTTCCATGGTGTCTTATCCTCAGGGAGCCTGGCGACCTTTTACCCTGTGGTCCAGCACACGATGCGTTTCTGGCTCGCTTCAATGGAGAAGAACGTCCGCTTCATCATTCTCCCGGTTTATGGTTGTCACGTAAGGAGGAGAGCCCATAGGAATAAAATTGAATCTACTGAATCGCACCGGTGGGCCACTTGGCTTGAATTCCTCCGCGGACTCCATAAGTTCCCTATTATCGAGGGAAAGCAGCGGCAGTCTTACGCGGCCGGCGGCCGTGACCCGAGACCCACCAACAGCGCTCGCCGCCAGTTACGTGTGGTTCCCTCAGGTTGGTGCTTCCCCATGAATTACCCCTCTGCCATTATCGTGTTGGACCTGCTGACCACGTCAGCTAAGGCTCTTGTAACCCCGCCAAGGGTCACCAGCTTTTTTGTGACTGCTTCTGAAAGAACTGGTACGTTAGCTGAATGTGATACCTAGCAGATAAGGCTCAGCTTTGAATTTCCTCCTGTTGCTTGTACAGCAATTGGTGAAACCAGCATTCTCGTCCGCGTTTCGCTTTCTCCCATCGAGTCGCCGTTCTGTGTGATCCATTTAGGCAAAGAAAACAAGCTTCTGCCGTCTCAGCTAATTCCCGAAGTTCTTTCACCGTGGTCTCTAGAAACCCCGAGCAATCTGTCAATAGGTGCCTCGTCGTGGGCCTCGCAGTACTGCGAGGCAATGCTCTGTCGTGAAATGATACGCTCTCCTGTCCAAGACTGATACATAATACGAGGAATTGCAGTTTTTGTGTTCGACTGGCACTCAGCCTGGTCGGTCTATTGTTATCACGCGGGCATCGACCAAATCTACCGTTGGTTATTCTCGCCTGCTTGTCTAAGTAATTGGTCACATATTTTAACTGTAATTGGCGGTCGTCCCGACTTATATGTTCCGCTTCTTGAGCCCAACGGCTCCCTAATTTGAGCGGCAGGCAATGGAATATTACCTCCAATGTGTGCGTAGGCGCAATAGCATACCGGCTGCCCAGATGGCTTAAGGCTACGGAACAATTATGCACTTTCAGCACGGGTTCGAACATGACGTGGAAGTCGTCCTTGTTTCGCTAGGCTTCATATATAACACCACCGGCAAGATTTTGGGTCACCTCAAACATTTGAAGGAATGTCACTTGGGGTCTTCCGTGCTTTCATATGGCCTTGCTGTGGATCGAGCTTGGGGCAACCATCAAAGGCAACTTTGGCCAGCCTTCTGCGACAGAGGGTTAGGTGAAGAAGCTTCTTCCCCGGATCTGCCAACTTGGCTTCCACGAAGATCTCGAATCGCTTGAAACACCTGCAGTACCGTACCGGAAGTGGCGGACTCCACTGTGGGAGGATCGAAAATTGTTTAAGCTGCTGCGGTTAGCTTGGCAGCCGAAGCGGAACATTCTCCTCTTCGATGGGCTAGCTTGCTGTCTACAATACATTTAACGATTCACTCTCTTAGCTCTCTTCTATCATGCTTATCTGCTGCCTGCTGCCTTGCTGATAAAGCTGCCGTTCTAATCCCAGTCTCTTTGGCCTAAATACATCAACATTCTCACAATCTGACATACCTTCAAAAATACATGAACTAGCATGACAGGACTAACAGACGCCGAATATCACTGAGAATCAGTAAGTCAATATATTTTGTCAGCTTTAAAGAACAATAAGGAGCGAGCCCACTCGAAGGTTTTCCACTCAGTTTTCTGTTGCAAGATTCCATTTATCCTTCGGGCGGTATCCGGCTTGAAATTGATTCTCCACTAATGCAAGGCCTCCTAGTTGCGCTTTCTTTTTTTGAACGATACAGGTTATTGATCTCAAACCTAAACCCACTTTTCATATAAATTGCTGTTTCCTCCACCTTCATCAACCTTTCCTAGGGCACTTCCACACAGTTTGTTCATGTTTTCCCGTTTCATGACACTCCATTTATTGAAACTCGGAATATCCGTCATTACGGGCCCATTTCTTCTTCATAGAGAGCCGTTCTCTTCATATTCCTCAAAGTTCGCGAGTGTACTCCCATACACTTCTTTCATTTCTCCATGTTCGGAATTATTCAGTTCATAGAACCCCAATGAGCCACCGTTATCCACGGCTTGCATTATTTTGGTTTATAACGCATCCTTAGCGCTATATTTTCACGACGTATTTTGCATTCTCACGGGCCACCACCAACCAACCCGGATTCGAAACCAAACCATATACGCCGCGCAAACCATTATTATTTCGATCGACTCAGACTATTTCTAGCTATATTATTTAGTTTCTGACATTTTCGACTCCCTTTCTTGGAATTCGTGTATAGTTCATCGTTTTGGGTAACGATGCACACCATGATGGTGCGCTTGAGCGTAATTCTCAACCAAGGTCGATAAATATACCATTATTATTATCATTATTATTTAACACTGCTTAAAAAACCAGAGGTACCCAAAACCTCCCCGGTGGTTTGTCACGTCACTTTCTATCCCGACTGCGGCCAACTTGATCCTTTTCTAAGCACAAAGCTTGTTTTTCCGGCTCACGTTTGTCAGCTCGAGTGTTGTTAGGCACGTTTGATCAACCATTGGTCAAATCTGCATCTCGGATTCAAAACAACATCAATTCCTTACTTCTACAGTGCTGGGTAACGAAATGAAAGAGTTTGAGAGAATATACAAACCTCAAGTATAAGATCATGAGGACTGAAAACTGACAGCCAAAACTACGATTTGGTGAAACGAGCAAGTAAATCACGCGAGGCCGAAATGAGCCACAAGCAAAAAAGTGATAGCTAGCTGACGTGATCAAATAGGTGTGAGAGTACCAATATGTGGGTGGGGTGTAACACAAACAAGTTTATATAATCCAGTAACGTGACAAGTCCGGAGTACTACTGTGAGTTTCTGAAGACTTTTCGCACTGATATTTACGGTTGGGGGCAGAAGAAGTCGAAGGAAACGCGGATGCGTGCTCCGCCGTTTCCGGCAGGGGGTTAATTGAATGGGGTGCAGAGAAATCACCTAAGGGGCAGAACACACACGTCTGCAGAGCCCGCTGGCATACACCCAGCCATCATCAAGACGTTGACCTCCATGACCACCGGGCACGCCCTTCGCCCTCACTAACCAAGCTTAATCAAGTGATACCAAGGCGTGACCAGAAGTTGGAGATAGTCGTGCCATCCACAGGGTTTGGTCTCGGTTAGAATGGAACCATCTTCCTATAAGCCTTGCATTCTCCACAAGCGTCCAGAGCAATGGCAAGGTAACAAGTATAAACTTTTAGCGAACCACAACCCTTCCTGTGGAGCAGCAGGAGTTTTTGAAAGGCAAGTCCTGTCTGTCGAATCTCATGGGATTCCTAGACGAAGTCGGTACATCTCCTGACGAGGGTAAGATGGTCGAAAATTGTTGTACATACTTCAGTAAAGCTTTTGACTCAGTCAACCGTGGCTTGCTGATGGAAAAACTGAAGACTTCTTGGGTGGAGGGACAAGTAGGCGTCAAATTTCAGGGGTAAATAATGTCTCACGTTAGAGTAGGGACCAGCAGTTTAAAAGCAGTAGATGTGAACAACGGAGTACTCCAGGGGTTAGTCTAAGGCCTGCCACATTTTCCCTCTGCGTGAATGACATAATCGCCGTATCTTTGTTGTAGAAGATATGAAGTTTTTAGGAGAAGGGTTACGCGATGACTTAGCGAGAAGCCCTGTACAGGCAGATAAATAGGCAAACGAATGGGATATGCTCTTCACCGAAAGTAGGGGTTGCCGGCCAACCAGAGCCTTGGCGAAAGCGACGGCTACGGGAGACAAATGGCCATTCACAGTTGAGGCGACTCTGTCAACAAGGGACCAAGGTATTAAAAAGACCGCAAACTATATGTGGCTCAACAGTGCACATTGACCGTTCGCAATCAGGAGAAGAACTCTTCCAAATGTGCCCAGCATTTTCATGTGGAAAGGTAGGGGTTTTCACATCTAAGTGCCGAGCAGTAGTGAAACCGCTTTCAGAGCACGGCCTACGGGCTCCGGCGTGAAAAGGGTTCGGCGACTAACCACTCGGATGGTCGGATAAAAACAGAGAAAGTTGTGTGAACAAAGACTGCAAGACATGGAACCCCCTCTCACGTAGAGAAAGAGGACTCAGCAAAGGCCTTATTGAGGCACTTAAAATCTAAAAGCAAATGCTGAGGATATATTTCAAAGAGTCCTCGGCCAGGGAAAGAAGCAACAGGATAAAATTGGTAAAACCATGCCCTAGGCTGGTTGTGCTAGCGAACCTCTTCAGTAGCAGAGTAGTGGGAAAGTGGAACAGGTTTCTCGGAAAAGTGATTCGCGTACAAGATGTAAGGTATTTTAAAATGGTGCTTCATGTTGTGTGACAAGATATTTACAACATCAGAATACTGAGGATCAGGGAGAACTTGCTTCTCAGTCAGGTCTCTTCAGCTATCGTATGTCAGTGCCTACCGGCTCTAATGGAACTTATACGTCACGGGAGCCCTTGACACAATGTCTGGAAATGTATTTCTACCCTTTTTCAGCTAATCTGAATAAGTGAAACAATTCGTGAAACAAAACCGGAAGACAATGATAAAGTCCCTGCTGCAACTGTCAACTTTCGCGCATGCCACCGAAAGGTTTCTGGAGGCTTGATTTGCCCCATTCACCTTCGGCCTTGTACAGTCAGACCTGACTTGAGCTGATCTAGGAATGACTTGCCGGTGTGGTGCAGTCAGGTTCATCCTAGTATTCTCCTTTCCGGCTGGCAGGCATACTACTGAAAAGGATGGTACTTTCGAAGTACTGAGAGCTATGAGGCCTCGAGCGCGCGAATTTCTTTGATAACTTCAAAAAAGACTTCCCGGATCATGCTGCACAAAAAAGCCTACCTTTCCGAACAAGAAAAAAGTCACGCCGCTTTTGGAGCCACGGAAAAGCGCCAGCGACAGGAATACCTGAGGGCTTGATCGGATCCAGCGACACAAAGTCCTTTGCATACTGCAGTGAACCGAGTTGCAGGTGTTCCTTGCACTGCCGCTCTTAGAAGGGTACACAGAGCGGGGACATGGCAGGTACCACTTGCGAAAAAAGTGCGCAAAAAGCGAGACCAGTGCAGTTTGAGTTCGCTCATGTGTCTATTAGAGATAGACTACTTTCGAGGGCAGCAGGGGTAGCCCACATAAACAACGGCAGGTACCAGACTGCACCAGGCGGGCACAAAGTAAGGCTTGGTGTTCCAGTAACAGGTGAAAACTTGACCAAACCAGCTATGGTACTTGTGAGCAGCCCCCAACGACAGCACAGCACAGTACTAGGCTTTTGGGTTACCCCGCCCACAGCGATAATAGGACCGCCGTCGCGATCGAGAATAGCTGTGAACACCGACGTGTTAGAGGATGAAAAAAGGCAGTACCTTTCGCAGGTGGAGCACAAAGCGACCCTTGACAATTTTTGCCTTGGCAACACCCCCAGGGATGAATTGAAAGTCGTCGGAAGTCTTAAATCGTCATTCGTCTTCCTGCACCCTAACGGGAACGATCGATGCAAAAACTTACCGCCACATTTGGCCATCAGCCCGAGACTCAGTCAGAACTAAACAACACCAGAAAAGGCTACAGGGCCAACGCGTTAGTGTTATGCCCCGGTGCGGGCCGCCTTATAAGTAAACGTATGGAATTCTCTGCAGCCACTTGGAAGAGCAGGGCGTTATTACTCACCGTTACAGAAACATGGCTCTGCGAGAAGGTAATGTACCAGAACCACTGAATAACGGTTCCTCAATCTACAGGTAGATACAAGGTACGATTGCCTTGAAGTAGAGTAAACCATCTTTATTGGCTCAGTTACGGACGATCCTGAGTCTCTGACCAAGATATACTCTCGTAGTGTCCACCTGGGCCCAACTGTGATCGTCCATCCAGGCTGAACGGCTAAAGTTGCTTGTGTCTACGGTGCACCGGGCAAAACAAGCTAAGGACGCACAAAATTACCCTCTAGAGGGCATCTTCAACCCACCGCACATCGACCGGATGGCGGAAGTCTTTAACCGGAATGGCAGGAAAGGGCGGCTTAGACCGGATGGATGCGAGTGCTTCGCATCAGCACATCAGGGCAGATACCAGATGCAGGTCTGGAGGCAGGCCATCCTTGCCCAATCTCGCAATAACGACCCCCCCCCTTAACGATGTAAATGAACTATAAGGCTGTGGGCCTTTGAGCAGAAGCGATCACATCTGTCTCACGGTCACCGTGTGTACGTGCCAACCCAAGGTAGCTTTAAAACTGGTCGGGAATTTCCGTGGTATGGGCATAAGCAGGTTTATCACCGGGGAGTTGGAGCTGACGTTGGGTACGGTAGAGGGGGCTATTGTCGAGGAAGGCTGAACGCAACAAAGGGGCCCCTAAATGTCCTCCAGAACAAGTTTGTACCCTTCGAACAAGGGAGTGGGACAGCAAACCTATGTGATGGAAGGCCGCATTAGCCGAAGTCATTGAAAGTAGAAACCAAAGCTGGAACCTTCACAAAGCTTCTCGCAGTCAGCTAGCTTAGAAGCCTTATACGAAGCCTAGAAATGAGGTTGCAATCCCCCTGCCAACCTCTTGGTAGGTGCCCGGGCTCAGATTGGCCAAAAGCATAAGAAAGCAGACCAATAAATCATGTAGCCTCTTGCAGTCAAAAGCTCAAGGGAAGATGGGGCAGATCCGCCCTCTACTAAGGGTCACTGTATCACCACCAATGACAGAGCAAAGCGGAGGCCCTGGGTGAGTACTTTGATTATGTACACAGAGACATCCTCCACCGGCACTGAATGAACTAAACCTTTCAGAGGGATTCGCGTGGAGGTATCTACAGGAATTGAGGGAACATAGGTCAGCGGGTCCAGGTGGCATCCACCTAGATGCCATCAAACAGTGAGATACCATAGCTCCATGGGTAAGTAAGCCGTGCAGGTACTCGTCGGACGGAGGTGAGCTGTCTCATGACTGGAAAAAGGCAGTGACCATGGCAATACATAAGCTTGGACCCAGGTCAGCCAAGGGCAACTGCAGGTCAGTAAGCCTGACTAGCATCCTATGTAAAGTTCTTAAGATCAACGTGCCTTCATCCGTCAGCATTGCTTGATGCTCCATGTTGAATCCAGCCCAGCATGGGTTCTTAGAAAACAGATCTAATGGGAGCAACATTCTCTGCTTCCCAGATGACGTGACCCGACGACTTGATGAAGGCAACCGGGTAAAAGTGGGTTATCTTGACCTGAGCAAGATGTTGGCCTCCGATAGTCATCGCCTATTGCTGACCAAGATAAAGACTTTCGGTAAAGGTGAGTCAGCGAATAGTTGGCTGTCGGATCTCCTTTCCTGCAGGACGTTTTACATCTAAGTAGAGGATAGGTGCTCTAGTTTGGTGAACGTGGTCAGCTGCGCGCCCCAAGGATCCTCCTAGTCCCTTGCTATTCTTGCGGAATATTGACGGCCTGACAGTTTCCATTCAATTTTCTGGCTCCATTCTTGCGGGTGACAGAAAAGGGTAGGATCCGAGGGTAGAAGCGATCCAAGCAGGGATATAGGAGCCGTCATGGACTGGGCATACAGGTGTGACCTACGACTAAGCCCTGGAAAAACCCTTTGCTGACAAGATCTGTAGGAAGCTGACAGTCGTCCATGACCAGGAGCCGTTCACCATAAGAGCAGTTGTTACGGTCGTCATAGACGTTGATTCTGAACGGTCAGACCTGTGCAGAGCTGCAGCACAAAAGGCTCGTGGTGAGTTCTCCGGACTGCAGACGGAGATGCCGTGCAGGAGACCAGAAACATTCATACTATATACGTGGCTACAGGAAGAAATCCCTCAGAACTTAGTACGAAGGCTTGACCACACGTCCACCAAAAAGTTGCAGCCCACCTGGAGATGTTTCATCTCCTTGCGACACGAGTGGCTGAAGGGCAGAGGAGCGAGGTGCGTGCACAGAGACTCTGTGATCTAGGCCTTTTCTAGTTGAAAAAAAGAGAGCTCGATGTGATTTCATGGAAAAGTTAAGGTAATGAAGGGCCTTCCTGGTCTTAGGCTGGACGGTCTATTCCAGATGAGTTTGGACTCCCGACGGGGGGACACCAGAAGAGCCTAATGAAGGCTAGATCCGGGTCACCAACCATATCGCACTCATTCAGCAGCATGGTAGTGAACAGTTGGAACAGTCTGCCTGGCGGAAAGACGGACCCGCAGACCGTTGAGTCCTTCAAAGGCACCCTAGATCTTGTGCGGAGAGACGCTGTCCATGATAGTGCTATTCCAGCATGTTCACCAAGTGAAAGAAGGACGACGCTACGGTCAGCCTGAGTTTTGTCAAAGTCGACTTTTTCGCCCTTTATAAACCGTCCCAGTGAGAGCTCATGATACACAGTGCGCGACGAGGTTTATGTTTGACTCTTATTTTTGTGAATATTCGACTAAATACATTGTGTATTAGTCGATGTTAGTCATAAAAGTCGCAAATCAAGCAGGGCTCACACAATTCACTGGAATCCCAAAACCAGAACAAGATCGGTTCATGGTTTCTCCGATGATAAACTGAAAGTTGCAAAGGGCGCAAATATGTACAGATCTCAAGTGTACGGCCGAAAAGAATCAACAGCAAAACCCAAAGGTTCAACGTCACATGAGTCAAGCACGATATACAGAAGCGTTTTAAGGTCAAATTCGAAAGTCTTGAGCAATAGAAAAAACGTGCTTGTAATGTGCACGGACGAACTTAGCAAATTATTGTCGAACACAGTCACATTGACGAAGGGGGTAGAAAACTTGGAAGGATTTTCAATATATATTTGCATCCAATGCTGCAAGTATGGGTGACAACTGGTCACGGCTCAAGGCTGTGGCACCAGGAGGAAATGTGATAGCAGTCACTGAAACGTGGTTCAGACCAGGAGAAGGCCACTGTAGATCAATCCAAAAGCCCTACTCAGTCTTTAGGGTGGATAGGCTGGAGGGACAAATCGAGGGTTGTATGACGGTTCTCCCAGTGGAACGGTATGACGGGCTTGAGAGCAGTCGACTTGTCGAGCCGAGCACACTTGCGGTGGAGGTAGTAACAGCTACGGGAGGACCCAAAGCGTCAGCTGCTCGCATAGAACCACAGGATAGGATATTCCTGGGGACAGCGACCAGCTTGCGTCCATCCCTGCGGGTGCCAACGCGTGACGGAATTTACTCGTTGTGGGTTACCTTACCGTGCTCGAAGAAGACTGTGCCATAGAAACCACTCCAGAAGGCACGTTTATGGAGAGACTGGCCGACCTGACGCACGGTAAGGCTCCCGTCCCAAAACATAAATTGAGTGACGAAATGGCGATCTGATTAGTCACCATCAACCCATGATCTGGTATGACACAAGCCCCAAAGAAATATGCCACGGCTGCTAAAGGGCCGTCACAAGTGATCTTTTTTAGATACGAGCTGTCTGAAAAACGTCCATGGTGAGTGACACTTACAACTCTTTCTTTGTCTTTGTTCTGATTTTATTTACCCGTTCACATAAAATCTCTAGTCGAGGTCAGCAATCATGGCTCTCGGTTTCGCTCCTTTGAGCAAGAAGCCGATTGGCCTATTATTTTCCTGATGGCTTTTGGTTTGGTTGAAACGATTCTTTTGGCCGTCTTGGGAGGTTGTTCTTTATGGCTGTAATAGGATTTTTGGTGCGTTCGGTGGTCTCCTAGTGTTGGCGAGTCAAACTGTGTTGGCTGTAGATCACTTTGCAGCCCGCGAGCATACGGCGATGAAAGCAGAACATCGTTCAGGATGGTGGGAAGAGGAACATGCGAAGGAAGACGCATTTCACGCCCAGCAACCAAGCAGTGGGGTGTCTGGCCTGTCTAGTTTTGGAATGGTTGCTCGGTACGCCGAAAACTTCGTGCAAGTGTGTTATCCCACTGTTCGAACCTTTGGCAGTTAACAAATGCCCGAGGAAGGCTTCTCAAAGTTCAGCTTTCAGTGGGAACATTACGTTCTTTTCATGCCTTGACAGAGGTCAGCTTGCAAACACGATCGCAACTTATCGTCCACCCGATGCCCTCGGTGGCAAGACCACACCAGTGGCATGGACGCTGCAGCCCTTGTCTGAGACAAACATACCGCCTCCGCCGGATGTGTATGGATATGCCATAATTGGAGCCGAACATAAGCTAGTCTTGAGTTCTTCAAACGTCGACAGTTTACGCTCGCCCCAGTTAGATGCGGTTCTCCGCTGGGTTAGTTGTTTAACGGAGCTGTAATGTTGGCAAAATTCTTAGTAAAGCCCCGAAAGTACGACACTGATCTTAAAATCTTCGCACGTCATTAGCTGACTGTGGGATGGGCCATGACCTAACAACCTCAACCCTCGTAGGACCACATTGTACTCCGTTTGCGAAGATCCAGTGGTCTAAAACTTTAGTTCTGACTCTTAGATGGTTTTGGCCTGAGTCCATATTTTCGGAACGGTTCTAGCGCAGACCAAACGTTCTCGTTGCGTTCAAGGATTACTTTCCCATAGACGATGATATCATCAAAGTATACCATGCAACTTTGAGGAATAAGGCCTGGTAATGTGACCGGCATCAGCCTTTGAGATGTAATGTTGATTGGGCCTTAGTTAGTCCAAAAACTTTGTTCGTAAGTTATATAGGCCTACTGCCGTTTTATAAGGGTCACCTGGATGTACTTCTACCAGCCAATAGCCTGACGCAGGATCTGGAGCACCGAAACGCTTCAAGCCACCTTATTTTTCTGAGGTCCGATCAATTATGGGCAAAGGAAAAAGACCCTTCTTGTGGCCTCGTTTAGTCGGTGATAATCCACACTCGACCGAAGAAAATCGTCTTTCTTCTTGGCCAAGACCACGGATGACGTCCAAGTCGAATTAGGTCTCATTCCAGAACACCCCACATCAGCTTGTCCATTTCCGGTTGGTAATGAACAGGAATCCTGCGCGGTTATAGACGAAGTGGTGGTATATGACCCGCCTCGATTTGTATGTTGTGCCGCACCTTCGAGACCAACTTTCGTATCCTCCGTAGCGAACTCGTTGGGGAATTCGGATAATATATTACTCACGTCATTCTGTTGGCTTGGAAACGGCTTTTGGCTACCTTTGATTGCGACCACAGTGGGTGATCTTGGTTGCAAAAATAGTGTAACTTTTCCCTTCATGACAGTCTTATTCCGGGTCATATCAATTTTCACCTTATGTTTTGCTAGGCAGTTTATTCCTATGAGATCTGGCCAGGGTGGCCTCTCCCCAAGCGCCACTTTTTGTTTTGCCTGCAACCCTGCGACTTTCAACGGGACTCGGGCACTCCCTTGAGATTCAAATTCAGTGCCACTAACTGCCACCGATAACGGTCCGTTGAGTAGACAAACCCTTTCCTGTCTTCCTAACGGCTGGGCAGAAACTGGTGAACAATAAACCCTGGTGTAGGCTGAGGCCCGAATACAGCTACTTAATGCGTACACGTTTACCAGGGGCATCTTAGGGGCGGTAGAGGGATATTTTAAAACACGAATTTGGACATGGAATTCACTTTGCCCGTTGTGTTTACAAGCACTCGCTTACTTGCCGAACCCTCGGCAATAGTACCAGTCACGAAGCGGTGCAGGATACTGGGCAAGTTGGTTAAAACTCCTGGGGCTACTATTCCACGAAAGGTGTGAAATTTCGCCTCCTCGAGGCCATCGATTACTTTCGTCGCCTTTTGAGCAGGACATTTGGTCCGCCGCATCAACTGCGTGGCGCATCACTAGCTAAAAACGGCTTGTGGCTCCCCCAGCTTGTTCGATCCGCCACGCTGTTCCCAATGCCTGTGTCAGTGATGACGGGGGTTGTGTGATGAACTCGTTGAGCAGGGTAGCTTCGAGCACCCGCATAGTGACCTGGCCTAGTATTTTCTCTTGTGATCCCAGAGCAAAGCACTTGGGGATGCTTTCTCTGCCAAAGGCCGGATCTCTCGGGCCATAACCACCAGGTTCCCTCCGGGCTTTTGTAAACGCTGATGGAGGGCGAGGCGGTACTCAACGGGGTGTCAGTGTTCTGTAGTACACCATTCTAACCGCGTGACGGTACTTTACGAGATCGGTCGGTTATAGATGCCTCCGTCGCGTGCGAAGTCTTGGGCCTGTTCATCCAGGAGCCCCACCAGAAAGATGGGTGGGCCGACTTTTGTAAGTCGATGGAAATATTCTCGAAAGTACGCCGAACAACAGCGGAAATAGCTGTCCACACAAAGGCTTCCAGGAGCTGAAACCAGCAGTGTTGCATTAGTGGAAACGGTGCTACTCTGAATTACGGACGTCATCAGGGTGAGGATGAAGAACGAAAAACGTTGAACGGGGGCCCAAAGGGATAGCCTTTCATGCGATCGAAAGACTTTTCACTCAGAAGTCTCACTTGGTAGTTAAACTTCAACGATCTTTCTGACACTGTAGGTACGACTGACAGAGTCGCCTGATTAGGGCCCACTATGAAGAAAACTTGTATTTTCCAGTCGTCCAATCACAGGAGGATCCAAGGAACTGATCACTGCAAGAATCTAGGCTTTTCGGCATCTAGCTGAATGGAAATGGAATGAGGTTGATCTGCTCCGGGTCACAGAGGGGCATCAAATGAGATGCGAGGGTGTAGCTGCCCGAGAAGGCACGCACCGACGGTCAAGAAAAAAGAGGACTGCGACTACAATCAGAAGTCAGCCTTTTCCAGCGAGAATCTCCGATGGCTAAAACAAGCCGCCGAGGGATTCCGTGAAAGGAATCATAGTGGTTGAGTCCGGAAGGAGGTTAGATAAGGTGTGGATGACGGTATTAGGAAAAATAGAAAAGGTGTTCTCGTGCTGCTTATGAAAGTGTCTTCTATTTGGTCTCAGAGAAACACCAACGTAAGCCCCTCTTTCGGAAGAATACAGAAGGCGCATGTCGGTCGACAGATGCGAAATCGTATTCTATATATCGTGACACCGAAATAGTACCGATACGAGAAGCACACCGAATGAAAACGGACGCAATGGCTGAGCAGAGAGCGAACCGCGAGCACGTGCAATCGGCGAAGAACCGAAGCAGAAAGTGTCTCCTAAAACCTGGCCGACGGAAATTTCGGAAAAGCCAGTCCAGTTAAACGTTCGAAACCGAACAGAACGGTGAGGTCGAAATCAAATGTCACAAAAGATTGGGGGTAAGAAGGATCTAAGACGGTGTTCAGAAAACAGTCATTTTCTCAGAACGATCGAGATCACTGCGGCAGCCTCCCGCCTGAAAGAGTGAGAAGTTTTCGAAAATGATCGGGGAGGAGAAGGAATGCGAATGATACTCGTGAGCGAGAATGCGTGCAAAATACCTAAGTGTAGCTTTGCTTCAGGAGGCTTACGGACAGAATTTGCAGTATGCAGGAGCCGTAGAATGATGGTCGAGAGTGACCATGTTCGTTGCCAATGGGGTCGGTTTCTTAAATCTTCATCCAGAAGTGCCACACCGATAATACTCAGCGTTGGGTAACCCTTAACCAAGGTGACATCCGGAAGAGAAATACGTTGGTTATTCAGTGACAAGGAGAGACAACTAAAGGGCTAAACCAAAGTGCAAATGTTGGTGCCAAAATTCTCCGGGTTTCGCGGGGTCATCAAAGCGTACCACATAGCGAGGTTTTATGGAACGAAAAGAGACGGAAAATTGTGTGGCAACCGCAAAGGATGTGACTAGTATACCGCAAAAACAAGTGGCGTATGTTAATTCGTGTAGAAACGATAAAAGCGAAAGTTATCACTACGACGTTCAATGATTATAATCTTGCCAGACCTGGTGATGAAAGCGTGCTGGGCAAACATTTTCCGACCGGAAAGTGACACGAAAGCCTTATTCTCCGACCGGTTTATAGGCTTGCGCTGCTGACTTCAATGTGAGACATTATTCTTATTCGAGATCGCAGCACAGCCAACGGACTGCTGACTTTTGAAGTGAGACGACCGCCTCATTTGGCGTCGTAGCAGGCAACGCTAGCTGCAGACCGTGAAGTTTCACTGAGGTGTAGCCAACAGGCAGTGCGGGGTTCACATCGAATCACGTGTGAGCGGGTGACATATTATCATCAAGGTAAGCTGCCTTTGGACGTTTGATGCTAACAGTACAAAAGCGACCGTGTCGATTAACCTTAAAGTTCTTATTATTACGACAGTCACGCAAAATGGACCTATGTAAGACCGTCGTAATGGTTTACTTACCGAATCAACAAGAGAGAGTGCGTGGGAACAAGTGTAGGGTTCTGTCACAACAAAAAGTTGTTGTCGCTGCATTCCAGCCTGCATGGAATCGAGATTTCGCACTTGGGTAGATAAACGGTGGACCTAAATCTGTGCAGTTATGGAATCTGTACTCCGTGGCTTGAAGAATTCCTCTGGCAGTCGTAATGTCATGCCGTAGACAAGTTCTGCTCCGAAACATTGGATATCCTCCTCTGAGCAAGTCTTGATACCAAGCAGAACTAGCGGTAAGGTTTTGTAACAGTCGGGGCTCTCGCGTGCTCTAAGAGCCACTTCGAGTTGGCGATGAAAGAGCTAAACTGAACCATTCGACTCCTGCAAGGTGGGCAGTCGTGCGAATGCTTTTCGTACCCAGCATGTGGTTTAGTGAAGAGAATAAACCGGACTCAAGTTGTTGCCCTCGATCGGTAGTAATTTCAGAAGGACAACCATATAAAGCTACCCATCGTTCTGTCAGATGTCAAGCCACTGATTCTGTTGCGACGATAGAAACGAGGATAGCCCTGGGCCAACTAGATAATCTATCGATGCACGTCAATAAATAGGTACATCCACGTGATGGGGTCAGTGGACCGAAAAAGTCTACGCGGATGTAATCGAAGCGAGCATCAGGAGTAACAAATGCACCGATAGGCGAAGCTACGTGTCTATGCCCTTTAGATGATTGCCATTGCAAATGTTGTTCCGCTCACATACAAACACTTTTATTGGTGGACGGCCAGACGTAACGTGCAGCTACTAATGGGAGACTGGCTGCGACGCTAGGATGTGAAAGTTCATGTAGGGTATCAAACACGAAACACTGATATGAAGAGGGTAAGACTGGTCGACGTGGGCCAGTATAAATGTCACAGAGTGCAGTTCCAGCACTGGCGACCAGGGGTACGGACTGACACTGTAGCGACGACGACTGAGCAGCCTCCATGCGTGGGGTATCATACGCCTGTGCCGCAGCCACGGCGGGGATGTCTAAAACCGGGGATTTAATAGCATTAGGCGGAATACGAGACGAAGCATCTGCAGCGCAGTTTGACTCACCTTTAATGTGTCGTAGGTCAGTCGGGAACTGAGAAATAAAGCCTAAATTTCTGACATCTCTTGTGGGGAGTAAAGGTGAGACTCGGTATGTAAAGCATACGTCAAAGGCTTATGGTTGGTATAGAGGATAAAATATAGCCCTTCGACAGCATGGCGGAAGTGCTTGATGGAGTTACATGCAGCCAGCAGTTCACCACCGAAGGCACTATATTCCGATTCCGTGGGACTGAGGCGTCGGGAGAAAAAATTCTAATGGCTGTCAGATCCCAGAAACAGACCTTTGCAAGACCGCTCCGATGGAGAAATCAGAGGCTTCCACCGCTATGCTTAGCGTGGCGGGCGGAACTGGGTACTTTAGTAGCGTGGTCTGAGCTAATGTCGCTTTAATCTCCGAGAACGCTACTCGTGGGGCATCTGTAAGCGACAACTTACGTGGATTGCCACGAAGTAGGTTAGTTAATGGAAGCAAACGGTCAGCAAAGAAACGACGATAAAAGTTAATTAACCCCAAAAATACTTTGGGCTCCTTGATTGAGGACGGTACGGCGTAATCTAGAATAGCGCGCACTTTATCCTCGCAAGGCCTAATATCCTCTCGAGTGATCTTGTGGCCGGGGAACACAAGTTCCGGTTTCCCAAGCTCACATTTATCGGGATTGACTACTATTCAATGTTCCGGAAAACGGTGAAATAATAATAATAATAATAATAATAATAATAATAATAATAATAATAATAATTGTATATTTCGGATGCGCCCGAAGCATGCGAGAATGCATGATCAGATGATTATAGTGATGCCGGAATGAAAATTCACAAAAGGGTACAACAAGTGCATGCAGAGTATCAGAGAGAGTGTTACAGTCAACTAAAACCGTATTATTGCCCGGCAAATTTGAAGGTCAAGGTCGAATGATGTCAGTTGGTCTGGAGTACATGCATAAGTGGTATATAAAATAGTTAGCACTAGTGGAAATTCGAACGTATTCAAAGGAAATGTTTTTGGTGCGCTACAGAATATGAGAGGCATATGGATAGAAATCTCGTCGAAGCGTTCGGTGAATTATTCACTTTACGACTTTAACATGGAAATATTTCAGTCTGCAAAGATGGTAGTATATAAAGTGGTGACTGTATACTGGAGGAATCATATATGTGGCAAACAATTGCGTATTTCTTGGGAGGGATACTACCAGAGTGATGGTGGCAGGGATCGGCCGGAGGAAAGCAGGTGAGCGTGCGGCAAGTTGTTAACTTAATGTAGGGTTGGCATGAAATGTCAAAGCGGAAGTGGAAGACTAATCAATATTGACCGTGTGGTTACATCCATTATACAGGTGTTCAGTTCTGCGAGAGTAAAGGTAAAGTAATCCACAGATGAGTGTACGTCAATAGATGAATGCTGTTTGGTATGTACCACGCAAAAATGACAGATCAATAAAACTGCCCAGGTATATCGCGGGAAGCGGCCGTGGATCAACGAATATCAGCCGGTGCAGATAGTGGTGTGATTTAGAGGCTGCATACGGGGTCAGTTTCGGTAATATAACACGAATGCTACATCTGGAAGATCAAAGGTCTCGATAACGGTGATGGTATAGTAAGTAGACTGTGAGTGTCGCATTTCTAATGACCAATTTGACAGGTGTAACAAATGATGGGAACGGAGCGGCGATGCAGCATGGGAAGTGTATCGAAGACGTTCAATCGTGGAGGGAACGCAGTGATCTACAGAGCCTGAACACTCGATGCAACAGCATTGCGGATGCGATCGAATGGACCGATGAAGAGTGCAGGTAGTTACTAATTACTTCGCTGCCCACTGGACGGCTACTGAAAGATATGTCAGCGCCGGACGTTTGTTTTGGTGACCGATGAAGCAATGAACAGTGACAATAAAGGTGCCAGTGTTTGAACAGTATTAGTGGGTTCTAACACGGAACGGGCAGGATGACATGTGGGATTAAAATGAGTTGTATGAATGCAGTGAGATCGAGTAGTCCAGGTTCAAGAAGTCCGATGGCGGGAATCTTGGGGAAAGCGATCGTGAGACGGGCGAAAATGAAGTTGTGTGTAAATCTCGTTTGTCCTGTCCAGCGCCAGATGTTGGAAATGTTCATCTACGCTCGGCGATGCGATTAGCAAGTCATCGATATGGACGTGAACAAATTCCAATTCTCGTGTAATGCTATCGATAAACCTCTGGAATGTCTGAGCAGCATTTCGCAAGCCAAAAGGCATATGTAAGAACCCAGGCAAACCAAAAGTGGGCTTGACAGCCGTTTTCTCGACATTTTCAGGGACAACCGGGATCTGATGATAGGCTCGCACCAAATCGATCTTGGAAAATACAGTCGTGCCGTGAAGTGATGCCGTGATGTCGTTCATGTGGGGTATTGGATGGCTATCGTAACGAGTGACCGAGTTTTGTGCGCGATAGTCGCCACATGGTCGCCAGCCAATGTCATTATTTTAAGAACCATGTGTAGGGGTGGGGCCCATGGACTGCGAAAAGGGCGAACAATACATTTAGAACGTAAAGTATCAGACTCACGTTTGGCGAAAGCCAGTTTGTCCGGTGCCAGTCGGCGAGGTCGTACCGTGGCTAGTGGACCGATAGTGACAATACGATGCACCACACTATCGGTCACTGTATCTATCTCTTCAAATGGGTTGGTCAAAATAGGGAAGTTTACAGACAAAGATTGAAAACTGCGAGAAATGTTAGAAAACAAACCTACAACTTGGTAAGCATTTGTCCGGGCTGTGGGACCCGCAAGTTGGGTGTCCGACAAAAGATCAGTAGACTGCAGCCTACATGAATCAGAAAGTAATTAACATGGCAGCGGAAAATCGATTCCTGGTATGCTCGTGGGAAAGTCGCAAGGACGAACGTCCGCAGATACAGTCGTCTTGGTCGCAGGTTGGCCGCACGGCTTCTCTTGCCATGGGTAGGAACGAGTGGAGCATTGGCTACGGACAGCCAAATCAAGAAAGCTCGTGGTTCGTCTTCACCAACCGGCAAGACAGAAACTTGGGCCCCAGTAATAACTCAGAACCTAACATTAGAGCAAGATACACGCACGTAAAACAAACGGCCAACCTAAGACTGATTGCCGGAGAGCACGGCCAACTTCGCTGGCCGGCGCGGGTGGTTCCGGCAGCGTATGAACGCGGCCGTCTGCACCTACGGTCGGCTGGTCCGAAAACGACGTGGAATCAAAAATCCTCCGGCAGGATTTTCAGCTTTGCTGAAGTCAGGTAGGGCGGATTTACGGCTGTGGTGGGCAGTGAAGGGCGCCTATCCGCACAGTTGGTCACGTGAGGTACTGCGAGGGGTACTTTAACTCTGTCTTTGAGACCGTCGACTCTGGATGGATTGAGGGTGCCGAGGCTTCTCCGCTGACTCATCTATATCAACTCCTCGACGACTGAGTAACCCGCTTCTGATCAACACGTGGCCGGATTCGGACGAATTTCAAAACCAAAACAAGATTGATCCATAAGTTCTACAATGATGCACTATTAAAAGAACAATAACATGAAACATGTACAAACCTCAGCTATGCGATCAGAAAGCGAGAACCGAGTTTGCGACATGCGAGAGACAAACATGTGAGTCAAGCAGGTCCATGGTTGGATACGACGAGTTAGCGCGTTGGAAGCGAACAGACGAAGGTTGGTCCATAAAAACATAAAGGTTATGGAAACACGCAAATAACGTATGCGAGCGAGTGATATCACGAAACCATGAACTTATAGTGTCTTCGAAGGGTTTTCTGCCACCTGATCGTTACAGATCGCGTGATATCATGGCTCTGAGGGGATTAGTGACACTGCAGACAGGGGCGACAATCTGGCCAGCCTCGGAGGACGCTCGTTCCAGGGTCGGACTCTAGGGAAAAGCGGTACCAATGGTCTGAACATGGACTGGTAGTGAATTCAACCGCGGTTTCCTAGCTGTCTCTGACTCCCTATAGTGGGTCCCTGCCAGGAACCGGGGGTGAACTAGGTGGCAGTTGGGTTTGGTATCCCTGATTACGTGCCTTGCATGTAGCTGATGTAAGCGTTCCCCCCAAAAGGATGGGTAGGAAAGGCAGGGGTATTTCATCCTAGAGTCAATACTACGGTTGTTCTTGGAGAGGGTTCAAGACCAAGGCCCTCAAAGAGGAGATGACATCGCCAGGGACCGCCTGCCAGGCGTAGAAAAATACTTGGCATCGGCCAATAGTCCTACGCACCTCACATTGCGTAGCTCCAAAGCAACAAGCCAAATCTTAGGGTCTTGGGAGAAAAATGCCACTAGCTTCAGGGCAACCTCAGATTACCTGGGGTCTGAGTCAATTTGCAACTCATCCTCAAACATGGCCACGCTGCTGTGATACGTCAGAAAAGGTATATATCTTGCAACAAAGTGAAGGTGTGAAATTGCAAAAAATCACAGACTCGCCGAGCTGTTGGATGGTCCGGAAAGATTCTGGCTTACCAATGTAGGTGTTCGCGTGCGGCCTATGAAAGTGTCTTCTATTTGGTCTCAGAGAAACACCAACGTAAGCCCCTCTTTCGGAAGAATACAGAAGGCGCATGTCGGTCGACAGATGCGAAATCGTATTCTATATATCGTGACACCGAAATAGTACCGATACGAGAAGCACACCGAATGAAAACGGACGCAATGGCTGAGCAGAGAGCGAACCGCGAGCACATGCAATCGGCGAAGAACCGAAGCAGAAAGTGTCTCCTAAAACGTGGCCGACGGAAATTTCGGAAAAGCCAGTCCAGTTAAACGTTCGAAACCGAACAGAACGGTGAGGTCGAAATCAAATGTCACAAAAGATTGGGGGTATGAAGGATCTAAGACGGTGTTCAGAAAACGGTCATTTTCTCAGAACGATCGAGATCACTACAAAAATATGACAAGGAGGCCTTACTGGGGATCTCGTTGGACAACTTGCTGGCTCCCTTCACATAAATCCTAGTGGAACCCTTGTCGGGAACCAGCACCGCTTTTAACGGTTATTCCGATCGTGAGCAAAACGTAGCCAATTCAAACGAATCCCAAAGCAGAACAGGATTGCTTCGTAGTTTCTACGGTACTGGATTAACAAATTATACGCATTTAAATACGTACAAACCTCAACTGTAAGGCCACAACGTTTAGCAACGAGGACCAGAGTTCAACAAAAACTCAATGTCAGGCACCACAGTCACGACAGTCCAAGTTCGAATCAAAATCATACCACTTCACGCGAGCAAACTGTAAACAAATGTTGAGGTGTAATGATTGATGCATGCTGTACTTGGGCGAGGGTCAATGAAAGAAAGAGCATAGTCTGAACAATACAAGTATATGACAACGGCTAGGGAGGGTTTCCTCACATGTACGTTGCACCGCCCACCAAATCCTCCCATGAAACGGTCAACATCCAAGGAGTATATAGGGTTACTGATTCGCCCCAGCCTACTTAGACCCTAAAGTCGGTGAATACGTATGTCTTCTTGGGCTTCATCTATCATTGGCCAGTAGCAGACATGCCTGCAGGTTTTCTCGATGTTATGCTCTATCCCTCAACGTCTTGGAGTTTCGTCTGGGGACGATACGGCATTATCCATATACGAAAAAAGGCCTCAGTATGATCCGGATGCGTAGACAGATCACGGAATGTAGAGGAAAAAGGCTTCCTGAATAAGAGTAAAGTACGTGGCAGGATGGAGAATGAGAATTCTCGATGATTAATAGAGATGGTTACAGGGTACTCGAACATCAGGGGCTCAACTTGTGGTGTTAACACACTAGAAGTGTGATCGACACACAGCTTATATTTACTTGAACACAGGCTGCATAATAACATAAATAGGAGGTCCCGGAAATAAAGATGTTTCTGCAAAGGGTCAAAACCTGCTTGTTCAAGAGTTTCCGCTACTTCACGACCAGTGTCGTGTCGTGTGCTAAATTGGGGTTTCGACAACTGACCCCATTGTAAAACGTGAACACCGTATTAAATTAGTCTCAACTATACCTCAAAGACCGTGTGAAGGGCTGGGACCTACAGGAGAATGCATGAAGGATAAATAAATAAATTCAGCTTCAGTTGGTATCAGTACACTTGGTTTTGGCTTGGTCTGTAGCGTCAACCTCGCCCTCGCCATTATCACCTTCAAGCAATTATAGCTTACGGACATCTCGCAGTACATCTCCCTTGTTCGTTCTCACTGCCACCGTGCGCTCGAGGCCATCGACTTCTGTATGGCAGTCCTTGATCACTCCAATCGGCCATTCGTCTTTATGTAAGTGGCCCTCCACGAGGATAATGACATGGCCACGTCTGAGCGATCTCCCTTTGGAGATCCACCTATGTTGAAGCTGCATGTTCGGTAAGTACTCCCTCGCCTAACGTTTCCAAAAAGCCTGTGCCAGGTGGTTCACTTGTTTCCATCCCGTGATGTAATTTCCACGTGGGGTTTTCGGTGTGACTGCTCCTGCTTTTGACCGCGGTAATAACAGGCCTTTGGGAATGAGAGCCGGTTCACCTTCCAGGTCTGGGACGATCGGCGCCAGGGGTCTGTTTTTCAGTAGGCGTTCTACTCCTACTAGTAAAGTGGCTAGCCTCTCGTCATCGAGGGTTTGTTGTGAGGCTAGGGCTGTGAGTATTTTCCTAGTCGATCGAGTCAGCCTTTCCCAAACGCCACCACGATGACAGGTATACGGTGGATTGAAGTGCCATTCTAACCCATTTGCTATGGTCTTGTTTTGTATTCTTGCACGGTCCAGGCGGTTCCGCCATTTCTCTAACTCCTGATGAGCCCCAGCGAAGTTCGAGCCATTGTCGGGGTATATATTCTTGGGGACGCCCCGCCTCGCGACGAACCTCTGAAAGGCCATTAGAAATGAATTGGTGGTCATATTATGCACTACTTCGAGATGGACTGCTCTGGATTGTAAACATGTCATCGGGCAGCCATACCTCTTTTGAGTGCTCCTCTACTGTTGTAAAATTGACGGGGTGAAGTAATCGACACCAACTTCCACAAACGGGCACTACCCCGGATGAACTCTCACGGCTGGAAGGAGGGCCATCATTTGTTGGCCCGCGACCGCCCTCCGGCGACAACAAGTGATGCAGTTGCCTACGGCTCGCTTGACTGCAGCTGGTCCGTTTGTCACCCAAAACCGTCGGCGTATATTGTTCAATAAGTGGTTTAAATCTGCGTGTCCCTCTTCTCGATGTACATGGTCAATCAGGTATCTCGTCATGTAGTGGTCACCAGGAACTATTATGGGGTATTTTGTGTCGTACCCTAGACCTGAATCCGCCAGCCGCCCTCCAACTCTCAGTAGTCCTCTGGCTCCCACAGGGTTTATCCTTTGGATACTGCTGTACGACAACCTGCTTCTTTTGGCGTTATCAACTATCCTGGCCAGCTCACGGGTCTCGAACGGGAAGGTTTCTAATTGTAGTAAGCGTAGAACGTCGCTTCCGACTTGGTTCGGCTCGCCCGGTAGTGTCGTTTCCACATTTAACTTGTTTCGTGGTCATGTGCCCTGCAAAACCATTTGGAGTACTTTGTATCGCCTCCACCAGACCAAGGCTCTTAAGATTTTTATCCAGTTGGGCAAGTGGCACAGTTTTTCTATTAGAAAGTCCGGTCCCATTGTCTAAATCCGCAGTCTTTCTGGTGTGTTTGGGCCCCTTGAGCAGAAGTCAGCCAGGTTACTGGTGGATTGTACATAGTGCCGATGATCGGCCTTAGTCGACTCACCGATTACAGTGAGTCTGTTGACCACGAAGGTGGTAAAGCGAGTGGTAATGTTGTTTATGTAATGTAGTACCGTGGCTGAGTCCGGCCAAAAGTTTGCTTCTCAGTTTATCCGATCGAAGCTTCTTCCGATCAGCGTCGCGGCTTTCACGGTCAATACTGCTGCAGTCAGTTCCAGCCTCGGAATGGACAACGTTTTCAGTGGAGCCACTCTAGCCTTCGCGAAAGCTACCTGATTGTGCCGCTCACCATTCTCCTCTACCCAGCAGCCGTAAGCCAATCTCCAGTAGCCTATTTCTGATGCATCTGAAATAGGTACAGCTGGGCATTGTTTATACGCCTGATTCCTGTCAAGCATCTTTGTATCTTAATCTCGCCAAGTTGATCTAGGCTGTGCAACCAGCCGCGACATCACTTTTCGTCGTCATCCTGGAAAGGTTCGTCCCAACCCGTCCCCCTCCGTCACGGCGATTGCGGCAAGCACTTTCCCGGTAACGACCAAGGCGAAACAAAACCTAGGGGATCAAAGAGTCTTGAGACTGATGATAGTATTCCACTTGTAGCGTACTACTCTGCCTATGTGGTACACTAAATGAATGTCAACAATATCTAAGACGACACTAGCAAACTAAGATGGGCGGAGGAGCGTGCGGTGATAAGAAGGCCAAAGGGGCATGTACATTAAGAATTAAAATGAAACAAAAGGTGTGACTCAAACTCACAGTTGTTCAGTGTTCTTGTGATCAGGAAATGAGCGCCGAAGAGCCAATATCCGCCAATGTCTTCAGTTCAGTTCGGTCTGACAGCCATCCGTTGAACGGAACAGGATGGTATTGAGCGAAGTGCCAAGAAGCGCCGTGGAAGCCTCTAAAATGTTTTGTTTCTCACAGTTGGTTCCGACCGATATAATTCCAAGACATTCCAAACCAGAAAATGAGACCGTGCCAGAATGAAAGATTTATTTACAGCCTTTTTGTACTGCGCGGTGATGACGGCAAAAAGAAATGTGCGTCTTGCATTAAAACATCGGTACAGCAAAGGAGTGTTGCACCAAGGGACGTTGAAAGTCATGAAAAAAGTCGAAAATGAACAGGTACCTACACTCTCCGTGTGGCTGGTCGTTTGGGTAGGTCAAAAGTTAAAATGAATTCGTCACCTTCTGGTTTTCATTGAACTCCAAGCATGCGCTTCATTTGTCAGTAGGATCCTAAAAGCTCTCTTGCGCACTCCTTTTCCTCGGACTTCGGGATAACATTGAGCGCCTCCCGGCTGTTTGGGTTCCATTTAATAAGGTTGAATCCTCCGGCCCTCAGAGCGGCGGTCATTTCGGTCATATATAGAATAGCAGCGTTTGGGTCGTCAAAGGAACACAGAAAATCGTCCAAGCAGAAGTGGTCCACCGCTCTTCCTAGAAGATTGCTGGCGCAGCCAAAAAGCTTGAGGGCCCTCCGCCCGAGGGCAAGATCAGCACAGAAGGGGGATGATACCTATCCAAAGGGATAAACGGTCAGCCTGTACTCCTCCAGTGTACGATTTACTTTGCGTTCAGGCCTCCAGAGAAGACGAAATGGGTCACTACCTTCAAAAGGACATAATTAACTGTAGAAACATTTCACTTAAGTCCGCAGAGACAGCATATTTTCCCGGCTGAAAACGACATAAAACCTCGACTAGTGGCGCTGTCCATTCTGGGCCCTGCAGTACAGGGTCGTTGAGCTATCCACGCTGAAATTTCGTGGCACAGCCGAAAACCACCCTGACCTTCCCCGGTTTCTTTGGGTTCACGACCGGGTGATTGGGTAGGCACAACCTCAAATTTGAGCTTATTACTGCAGTATCCACTCTTTCTATACAACTCAAGCCTATGTTATGTTGCACGGTTTGTGTGTATTCTATCCTTAACTGTGGTTCTCGAACTAACCTGGTTTTGGGGAGGCATAATCTTTTCAGACCCATTTCTCGGCTGTTTTCCATAGGTTTTATGTGAGGTCTCCACAGAATGAGCCTCAAAACGATCTTCTACGTACTTGGCTTTCTCGGCTACCATTTTCGAGGCCGACCTATCTTCTCGTGATGAAGCACCTCTATCAACCGCCAGGTCGGCAAATTCGGCGTTATACTGCTGTTGGAATGCATTTTCGATGTTTTCCGTTTCCATCGAAGTGCAGTTGATATGGATTTGTTTGCCGCATCTTCCATCTGTGTAACGAACGTTTGGGCATTGCGTAGCCTAATTCGCAACGGATCCCGAAATCAAAATAAGATTATCCGCGATATTCTACGATACTAGAATATTACATGAACAATGACATCAAAATAGACAAACCTCAATAAGACGATCACAAGGACTCAACAACGAGAAACCGAATAGCAGCGTGTGAGCAAACAGCACGTGCGTCACGCAGGTCCCGAACAAGGATGTGCCAAGGTAGCGCTCTGGGCGCGAACAAACAACAATTGTTCCATAGAAACAACCAGTTCGTAAAGACAAGTCAATAGTGCAGGAAAATGAGTGATGTTAGGAAAGACAGTGAATGGCGAGGGAAAAAGGGGGACTTTCCACGACCGGCTGTTACAATCTGCACTACCATATAGAGTCCAGCCGAATACAGCGCGTACTGCATAGGGTGCTTTGCGGTTTCCTATTCTTTGATCCAGGACCCAGTGTGCTTCCGGTACATCACAACCGGTCAGCAGATCACTTTCGTTATTCTGTCGCTCCTCGATCGTGACCCCGTCGAGATGCGGCCACTGAGTCAGAATCGATCGCACTGACTGAGATGCTCTCATCGGCAGATCTTTTAGGGTGAATACTTCTAGAGTTTTTCCTCTATTGTCGTTAACCAGGGGAACGAACAGTAGGTGCAGTTTGGTCGACTGAATGACCTGTGCGCCACTCACTTTGCTAACCGCTAATTAAGATTGACTCCGTCTGATCTCACACCTCTCTGAGAACTCCTTCATCAGAGTGGTATCCGAGCCACTACCTACGAAGGCCAACGCTCCTATAACCCCAACTTAGGTTGCTGCGCTAAATGCCATTACTCCTAGGCGAATGGGCTTGTTGGTGGAGTGAGACACTGAGAAGACCACACTAGGCTTCGGGGTTTCTTTGGCATTCGATCTCTTGTGTTTGTGTAGTAGGTACTGATGTTTCCAATGGCATCCGTCCTGACTACAACTGGGTTTCTTTCGGCGCACCACTGCTCGATGTGATCCGTTGAGACAGATAAAACATGCGCTTAGTCTCTTAGCCATTTCCCATCTTTCGTTGTCTACGTTACGGAAGCGAGGGCATTTTACTAGGCGATGAAAGGCCCCACAAACCTTACACCTTCAAACTTTTATCTTCGCGGAACAGTGCATGTGTGTTTGCCGATGGTTGGCCTCTACTTGGTTCCGTGGTTCAGCTTTGCGTCCTTGCAATCCTAGGTAACTTGCTCGTCCCGCACACAAGTTCACCGAAACTACTGTTTGCTTTCCGGGCATGACGGTCTATAAACAACGTTGGGTCTTCAACCCAGTTTCTTGCGCAGATCCACCGATCCCCTCGGCTTCCTCGGCCCATCTACCCTGTAGTTCTGTGGTTAAACTGCGCACCATAGTCTCCAACGTGTGAAATGCCTTCAGGTTTGATCGGTAATCCGGGTGATTCCGTGCGATACTGTGATTCTGCACTTTTATCAGCAGAACGACAAGAGGGCCCGACTTGCTCTAGGAACGTTTGGACTTTGATAGTACGCCGCCGGCCAAAGTCCGAGCGACTTTGAGTGGTTGCCCAAACAAGTCCTTCAGGATTTCACGTGCCCGAGTGCAACCCCCTTCGAGATCGAGAATCGAGCACCAGCTGAAAGTCATTTCTCGCAAATCGAGCAACGCGTAGCCAATTCAGATGAATCCCAAAGCCAGAACAAGATTGATTCGTAGTTTCTACAGTACTAAATTGACATTCACAAAGGGTACAAATATATGCAAACCCCAAGTATGCGTCCAAATTGACTTCACAGTAAAACCCAAAAGTTCAAAGCCCCGTGGCTCAAGCACGACGGTCAGAAACGGTTCAATGCCAAATTCAAATGTCTCACATGGATAAACAAACGTGAAAAAGTGTGGTATATGAGCGAGCTTTTCAAGGTATTGTTAAATATAGTCTAATTCACAAAGCACGAAGAACACTTGGAAGGATTTTCAGTATTTGTTCTTTACACCGCCGGCCAAAATCCTTCTGCAAAAATGGTTGTTCACCATCCAGAATGGGGTTATGATTCTCACTCCACCTACCTATAACTTATTGTCAGTGCCTGTTGTTACTAACTTCCTGGGTTAGCTGCGCGTAAAACAGGTTTCCGCCGTGGTCATCATTCGCACAATCCACAAGAAATCAATTCCAAATCCCGCTGCAGAACTTGAGATCGGCATATTCATCAGGAGACCGACGCAAACAGTTAGACGCACGACGAAAATAAAGGCTTTGTAGAGTAAAACATTTCGCTGCACTAGCTCAGTCTACGTATCTCATTCAGTAAACTATTGCAGCAATTGGTTAGACCAATTTTGTTTACAGGCATGAGCACAGAAGTTGAACTTAGGTGCAACGAACCAGTGGAATCACTTAAAATTAACGCCCCAAATTTTCCGAAAGAAATAAAAACAGGTTTCTGATTATGAATAAGTTTCGAAAACAAGTGTACGACGGGCAATATCGACACACACATGAACACGGAAATTAACCGAATACTGGCATCTTACAGAGTATTTCAAAGTTTTTCTGTGTACAAAATATGTGACAAACCATTTTGTATGGAATGTAAATGAACGTTCTCCTTCAAAGGCAAATGTAGTTTCACAGTGTGCTCACAGCTAATAAGCCTTACTTGAACTGTTCAAGTGAATTATTGGTAAATTTCTCCTTTTCGCCCATGTGTACGCTGGATAGAAACTAGAATTAAGTACATTTTGCAACTGTTCAGGAATAATGGGTCCAGTTGAATAGTTGTAGAGCATGAAATGGAATAAAATGCTGGTTAATTAGGTGCGAGGCGATCTGCAAGCTACTTTGTATGTGGTTTCGAGCTCGAATCATCAACATTTTCCTGGCTGTTTCCTGCTACGAGTGGATTATTTCTTTGATGTTTCGAACACGCTCTTCGTTTCTTTCGCTTCTTGTGATGTAACACAACTGTAGGACCTGTCCAGTACGCAAAGCTCATTTTGAAGGTTGTACAATTCTCTTTTAGTATTGGTGTTACCTTAAAACCCCATTCCAGTGCAGTCACTGAGTTCGTTTGGGGATACTGACTTCAGCTCAACAGTTTTGTTTTGGCAAAGGGTACTTTGTTTCGTCGCCGGCCATGCAGCTCCACCCAGGTACCGTACACTGTCACTAGGTCGGCAAATTCCAAGTTGCTTTGCATGAATTGCTGGTGTTCAACTTTCAGCAGGGCTTCTCAAAAATGTCCTTTGTTGAGATATTTCAAAAGCCTCCGGGCAACTTCTCCATTTCTTGACAGGTGACTTGACGGTGGTCTCTTGGGTACAGCAACTTCGTGTTGCCCATTGTGACTTCTCTTCTTTGAATTCACCATCGAAGGCACCGACTGATCTTCTTTTGAGTGAACCTCGCCTTCCTGAGATGGACCGTTGGATTCGACATCGAAAAGTTGATTGTGTTCTATAGAGGCGCTTCTCTCAGCAACAGTTAAGCAATTTGTTCATGCCGACTGTTGAAGTTCGCTCGTCAGGGGTCCGAGAAGTGTCCAGCCAGGTATCGTTCGCGTAGCGAGTGGTTCGCTTCAGTTGCTTATGCTCTGCTCAAGCACCCAATGAGCCTCTGGTACATTGCATCCTATTAGTATGTCCACATGGGGGCTAGACACTTCTTAGAACGCTATGTCTCTTAGATGAGACCATCTTTTGGCGATCGATCTAATAGAATCGACTGGTCTCATTGGAAAGCTGTCTATTGCAAAGGCTTCCGGAAGTTCTACAGACTCTTCATCAGATAAAGGCTTTAACTGCAGGGTCAGCCCCTTAAAATTGCCAACGTGACCCCCTGCAATCGTGCTGATGGTGAGCGAGGTAGACTCGCCGACTAGTTCACAGCTTTCTACAAGCTCGCGAGTAATAAGCGAGGTATCCGATTCCGTGTCCAAGAATGCATTGACCCTCCTCAATCCTTTGGGTGTCACGATGCCGACAGGTACGATGCCTAATCTAGCCGGATTGAAATCATCATGTCCCGTTGAACAGACAATTCTGGGTTCATCCGGCTGAATAGGTTTATTGTTGAGAGGGCCATGTAGTAACGAGTGATGATTACCCAAGCATCCGCCCTGGTTACATTTCACTCCTAAGCTGCATTCACAGGCTCGATGAGAGTTGTTCAAACACAAAAGCATGAGCCAATCAATTTTACTGCGCACCACCGATCGGGTACACTCATCCCATGAAAGGTCGGACAATCTGGTAAATGATGCAGTGAGTTGCATAACTTGCATTCAGTTGACCCCTCGGGTTCTCGACTTATCATGTGCATGTTACCCAAGGACTGGATTCGGTTACAGCCCTTCCCTACAATTTGAGCAGATGTTGGTGCCGTTCGCGCCAGCCCGCAACTTTTGCGTACAATTTGTCCGAATCGGCTGTTGGCGATACGGGGTTGACGACCTATGAACTCCGTCAAACCGTTGAACGTGGATTCCCGCTCAAGCATATTTAGTTTTTCAGCTTCCTCTGCCCATCCACTCTATAGATCAATAGGTAGACATCGGACAATGCATTCCTGTGTGCGCAAAGCATTCAGATCAAACTGGTATCCTAAGTGCTCCAGTGCAATACTGCAATTCTGCATTTTTATCACCAAATTTGGCAGCAATTTGGCCTAGTCCTCAGTCTTCTTTGCCTCCAATATAACACCATCAATCAGGCTTCTAGCTAACTTGAATGGTTGTCCAAACAAACTTTCAGGATTCTGCACGCCCTGAGGTACCCCACTGATGGATCAAGCATCGCGCAGCCTTCGATAGCACTTTTGGCCCTCCCACGACAGTAAAGTAATAAATGCAAAAACCTTTGACCAGGATCTGCAACTTTGCACTCAACAAAGTTCCCGAAGGGTTTCATGAATATACAGTATTGCTCGAGGTGCCCGTCGAGATGGGGTGGCCCAACTCTCGGCAGGTCGAATGCAAAACCCTCGGTAGTTTCAGGCGGTCTCAAAGGATTTTGTGCGTCGATCACAGCGCCGTTTCGATATTGACATAGTAAACTACATGGGCTTTTTGCGGGCTCGCTGAGACCAGTTCCTTGTTTAGGAGGCCCTGCTTGCTTCCTGGCTAACCAGAGCTCGTTCTCTCATTTAATCGCTCTCATTCTATAAGTACTAATATCAACAAACGCTTCGCGATTAAAAATATATGACCTGGCACTGACAGAACTAGAAGACAGCATTATCCAGAGAATCAATAACACCCAAAACCATCCGCAGAGACTTGCCGGGTTAATTCCTGTTGTCTCAAAAGGTCCCCGCTTCCTCGTCTGGGCATTTCCAACGAGTTTTCTCCTACAGGTTCCACTTGAGTACTGTAATTCAATTCTCGCAAATCGAGCAACGCGTAGCCAATTCAGATGAATCCCAAAGCCAGAACAAGATTGATTCGTAGTTTCTACAGTACTAAATTGACATTCACAAAGGGTACAAATATATGCAAACCCCAAGTATGCGTCCAAATTGACTTCACAGTAAAACCCAAAAGTTCAAAGCCCCGTGGCTCAAGCACGACGGTCAGAAACGGTTCAATGCCAAATTCAAATGTCTCACATGGATAAACAAACGTGAAAAAGTGTGGTATATGAGCGAGCTTTTCAAGGTATTATTAAATATAGTCTAATTCACAAAGCACGAAGAACACTTGGAAGGATTTTCAGTATTTGTTCTTTACACCCGTCGATCGCTTCGCTGGCTCCTCCACGACGGTGATTTAATAGACAAAGATCTCTGTCTTGGATCGGGTACTCTCCTTTCTAAGAAGTTCTCGTATTGTTTTACGAACTTTCAGTACAATTCTGCGCTCCCGTCAAATAGGGACATTTCCCCTTGTGTTAAGTCAATAGAGTGTGTTACGCTGGCAAAAGTAGGCTTCATTCATTCCATGGAAAGGCTAGACTGAATGGCCACAAGCTCCGTGGTCTCGAAGATCACCTCTCGCTCCCATCTTCCAAGGTGATCTTTCCCGCCTGATTCAGCTTCTTCCCTCGCCTACCTAAGCTGGGTTTCTTTTTCTACTATTCTCAATCTATAGATGCCACCACCCTTAAATTCTATACCAATGGTTGAAGTAAATGAAATTGCACTGACAGGACTAGCAGATTTAGCAATATCTAAGGAATCAGCACCACCCAAAAATACCCGAGGAACTTGCCGGGGTACTTCCTGCCCAGCTTCGGTTTACCTTTGTCCTCTTCTTGGCATTCCTGATCGATTTCCTCTTGTTGATTCCAAGATGAGTACTGTGGCGGTCATTCGGATTGTGAGTAACACGTAGCCAATTCAAACGAATCCCAAAGCAGAACAGGATTGCTTCGTAGTTTCTACGGTACTGGATTAACAAATTATACGCATTTAAATACGTACAAACCTCAACTGTAAGGCCACAACGTTTAGCAACGAGGACCAGAGTTCAACAAAAACTCAATGTCAGGCACCACAGTCACGACAGTCCAAGTTCGAATCAAAATCATACCACTTCACGCGAGCAAACTGTAAACAAATGTTGAGGTGTAGTGATTGATGCATGCTGTACTTGTTCGAGGGTCAATAAGGTAAAGAGCATGGTCTCAACAATACAAGTATGTGACAAGGGCTGGGGAAGATTTTCACACATTCACTTTACGCCCTTTAATATATTTCCCAGTTACCGACGAAATAGACCTTAGGTGTGTTCCACCAGCAGCTCTGATTCGAAAAGTTGTTGAGGAGAACGGAGATCGGATGTCTGACCTGGACCTTCTCTGACTACAGCCAAGCATACGGGAGGTCTAATCTTTTCCGATGATCGAGACACCGGGGTTTCCAAGAATCTCACCAGCGCAAGAACTTCCAGACATCCCGCCATCAAGTTCTACAACCGAAGTGACATGGCACGAACTGAAGCTTGTCAAGCCAGGGGCCAACAGGAATATCAGACCCCAGTTTTTACCATGAAGAGTAAAGAAGATCGGAATAAACTCCCTACGGATGTTGTGGCAGCAACGGTGGACCTCTTTCGGACTCAAGTATTTCAGGAATGTCAGTGTGAGAGCGGACTGAACCCATGAAACTTTCATCCAAACTTATCTTATTCCCTTCCTCTTTTTCTTCTTCTCCTCATTATTATTACTATTTTCCCCTCAATTATTCGTTTACTTATTTTCCTCCTCCTCACAGATCTTCGTGCACGCCTCCCTAATGCCTTTGGGACTCTACTCTTTCTTTTTTACGTGAGGGCTGATTATCAGGTGACTAATTTTTGCATAACGAGTGGAGGTGTCAATTGCGAAGACTTCACCCCATCAACGTGTTACTTTTACTGTCCTTTTTAAAGGCGACCCTACAAGTGACACGTTACTGAATTTCCATCCACAAACAGACAAGGATTCCATGAATTTGAAGCCTGATGAGACGTGGGGGCTCATAGGGGCAAGAAGTTGCACTACCATTGGAGTAGAACGTCATTCATGTGCTTCAATTTGACAAAACATTTAACATGCGGTGTTGGGAGCCAAGGAAACTAGCCGACAACGAAACAATCCGGTGCATTATGTGGCTCGGCCGCTTTCCATGCGGAACTTGGATAGAAATAAATCAGCAGGACTAGATGGGATCCATCCAGCCAAAGTTCATCCTCTGGCTGGGGTGATGAAGGCTCCGGTGACGAGGCTGCACGAAAAGTCACTAAGAGAGGGAACTGTTCCGGAAGACCGGAGGAAGGCAACAGTGGTAGTAATTTACAAGACCGGACCCCGGCAAAAGGCCGAAAATAGCCTGCCGATTAGCTTAACTTCAGTATTGTGTAAGACCCTAGAGCGAATAGTTGGGAAACAATTCTCTAGGCACTTGGTTCAACATAACCTCAAATAAAGGGCTCAGCTTGGGTTTGTGGCAGAGCGGTCTTGTCTGACTAATCTCCTGCTGTTGCTCGATGGGGTAACCAAGTGCCTGGACGAAGGACAGTCTGTTGCTGTCCGTTACATTAACTTCGGCTAGACGCTTGGTTCTGTGAACCACAGATTTCTGGATGTCAAACTGCAGCCTATGGGAGCTGATGGAGAGGCAAGGCAGCGGGTAACTAGCCTTTTAACAGGGAGAACTTTAGTGTCAAGGTGAGTAGTCATGCCTCAAACACGAAGGTGTAACAACACGGGCGCCATAGGGCCCGGTGCTCGGCCCTCTGCTCTTCCTCATCTTCAACAGCGACCTAGCGAGTGGGTCTGCAAACCCCACCTTTATGTTGGCCGAAGGCGGTAAGATAGCTGGGGTAGATATAGAACTTGATTTGCAAGCAGTACAAAACCGGTCATGCAAATTGGACCTTCCACTGAACCTCACCAAGTGCAGTTGCCTGACAACAAATACAGGTGCTAGTGGGAATGTTACGGGGTCATAGCAAAGGGTATCTCAGGTCCAGGGCTTGGGTATTAAAATAAACAACAGCTCTAGTCCGTCGAGGCAGAGATCCGCAGCAACCAGTATGGCCAGGAGAGAACTCTTTCGGGTTAGATCCACAATGACGTGTAGATAGCCGGAGATTTTCGTTCCGATATGCCAAGCCATAGTCAGGCCGCACATAAAGTACTGTGTGCAAGCCTGGGCACCGTACTACCAGAGGGATATAGACTGTCTGGAGAAGGTGCAAGGGCTAACCACTAGAATGGTGACTGGGCAAGGGGGTATAGAAGACGTTCGAGGGCGGCTGGTGAATGTGTCTCCTATTGGGTCTATCAGCGAAATGCCAACGATATCCCTTCTATCGGACGAACAGAGAAGACGCAAGTCGGTTCACAGAGGCTAGGTGCATTCTATGTATCGTGGCACCGAAACAGTACCGATACGAGAGATACACCGAACGGAAAACGAAACGAAACGCAACGATTGTGCAGAAAGCGAACCGCGAGCGTGACAATCGGCGAACGACCGAAAGTGAAAGTGATTTAAAACGAGGTCGACGGAAACCTCGAAAAAGTCAGTCCAGTTGAACGTACGCAATCGGACAAAACAATCAGGTCGATGTCAAACGTCAGAAAAGATCGTAGAGAAAATAGATCCAAAATGGTGTCCAGAAAATAGTCGTTTTCTCAAAACGATCGAGGTCTCTACAGGGGTTCAGGCACGCAGATGGTTTCAGTTCCCTGGATCAGTTCCCGATGCCAAGGCGACGCATTCGCGAGGATGTCAAAGAAACCTTCAAGGTAATGAGGGAACCGTCAGATATAGATCGAGAAGACCTTTTCTCTCCGATCCCAGAGAGATGCGCAAGAGGGCATAGCCCTAGATTACAAAAAAAGCACTCAAGGCTCCAAATAAGGGCAAAATACTTATCGAATAGAGTGATGCCCTGTTGGAATGAGCTCCCGGAGGAGGTCATAAACACCATAGCAGCGAAAGCCTTTAGGAAAGCAGTAAACCAGTGTTGGGTGGCAGTATACCCCGAACTATCTTAGGCAGGTTTTAGGGTCAGACGTAATTTACCCATTGTTTCCACCTTTCTCTGCCAGGGCTGGTACTGCACAAAATTTCTGCCTTTCAGAAAGAGAAAATCACATAGTGTCCGGAGCTACGGAAACGCGCCGACAACGCAATTATCTGGACACACGATTGGCTCTAGCCACAAAAAGTCCTGTGCAAACTAAAATGAACTGAACTGTACATACTAAACGGACGCAGACGCAGACGCCCTGGGGGAATACTTTGGTAGTGTACATAGGATAGATAGTGGGGTACGAGTAGATCTGGCCCTGGTGCATCCTCCTCAGCTAAACGAGCTAGATCTCTCAGAGGAGTGCGTGCGTAGGTACCTACAGGAGTTAAACAGCCACAAGTCAGCGGGCCCAGATGGCATTCATCCAGCTATCATCAAGCCGCTGGCGGATATCATAGCTCCATCGGTATGCAGACTGTACAGATCCACGTTGGACCAGGGTAAGCTGCCTCAGGACTGGAAAGTCGCGGCAGTCGTGGCAATACATAAGAGTGGGCCTAAGTCGGATGTGCAAAACTACAGGCCGGTAAGCCTAACTAGCATTCTCTGTAAAGTCCTCGAGAAGATCATCCGTGCACATATCTGCCAGCACTTACTGTAGCACTCCATGCTAAGCCCGGCGCAGCATGGATTCCTGAAAAATAGATCTTGCCTCACCAATCTCCTGTGCTTCTTAGATGAAGTAACTCGACGACTGGGCGAAGGTAA
This sequence comes from Fasciola hepatica, assembly GCA_948099385.1. Lineage (NCBI taxonomy): Eukaryota > Metazoa > Platyhelminthes > Trematoda > Plagiorchiida > Fasciolidae > Fasciola > Fasciola hepatica. Next base: position 14,868,052 of record CANUEZ040000182.1, read on the forward strand.
GCAAGTTGAGGTATGTTACCTCGACTTTAGCAAGGCGTTCGACTCCGTTAATCATCGTCTTTTGCTACGCAAGATGGAGACTTTCGGTATAGATGGGCCAGTATATAGGTGGCTGGAGGACTTCCTCTCCCACAGGACGTTTTACTTCAAAGTGGGGTACAGGTGTTCCAGTTTGGTGAACGTCACCAGTGGTGTACCTCAGGGATCCGTCCTAGGCCCGGTCTTATTCTTGTTATTCATTAATGACCTAGCATCCACTCTTCAATCGCCCAGCTTTATTTTTACGGATGATGTGAAGATTGTTGGATCTAAGGGTAGGGCGGTCTTCGGCAGGGAAATAGGTACCGTCCTGAACTGGGCATACAAATGGGACTTACCTATAAACGCTCAAAAAAGCCATTTGTTGTCAAGGGCAACAGAGAGCCTAACTGTCGCTCATGATCAAGGACTGTTCACTGTAGAGGCAGTCAGTAGGGTTAAAGACCTGGGGGTCATCATGAACAGTGACTTCAAATGGTCGGAGCAATGCAATGCTGCTGCGCATAAGGCTCGTGGGGAGCTCTTTAGACTGCAATCAGCTTTGTCTTGCCGGAAGCCGGAGGTATTCGTACCTATTTACATGGCTATAGTACGACCTCACTTAGAAGTTAGCGTGCAGGCTTGGTCACCCTTCTACAAAAAGGACGCCGCCTGCCTCGAGAAAGTCCAACGTCTCGCCACGCGAATGGTTGAAGGGCAGAGGGGTAAGACTTACGGGCAGAGACTCTGTGACCTGAATCTTTTCTCGTTGGAAAGGAGGAGACGTCGAGGGGATCTCATAGAAACGTTCAAGGTAATGAAGGGCTTTTCTGGCCTTAGACCAGATAGTCTATTCCAAGTGGCCGTAGACTCCAGAGCAAGGACACGAAAAGAAGTTGATAAAAGCCCGATCTAGGTTGATGGCTAGATCGCACTTCTTCAGCAACAGGGTTGTGAACAGTTGGAACGGTCTGCCTGGTGAAATGGTAGATCTGCAGACAGTCCAATCCTTCAAAGGCGCCCTGGACCGCAAGTGGTACGAGATCTTTCCTTGTAGTAAGCGTCGAGTATATCAACTAGATGGATGACGGGTAGCACTGTGGTCCTTCTGGAGTATGTTTTAGCAGACTTTTCCCCTCATTGCATACTGTCTCAGTGAACGCTCACGATGCATAATGTCTTTTGCAGTTGATGTGCGATGAGGTTTTCCGTTTCTCTCTCATTTTTAGCGGGGATTCGACGAAATACACTCGGCAGTGGTAGGTGCATAACTGGTGTGCATACCATCGAAAGAATTCTGGACGCTCGATTGGCCGTGGCCATTACCTGTCCTGTGCAGACTGAACTGTCGCAGGACAAAACTATCTTCAAGAAAAAGCTAGACCTCTACCTGGGTCTCTCCCAATAATTCCCTTTGTCAAAAAAAAAAAAACAAAATAGTTGTCTTTTATCGCATATATGTTCATGAATGCCGCACCCCCACTCAGCTTAAGGCACTGTCCACAGTGTGACACTGAATGAGGTTATATGTATCTTGTTTTCGCTGCCACCCCCGCCCCCCCCCCCCCCCCCCCCGCTTCTTTTTACTCTCGTTTCAGCTCGGTGAATCCGACAGAAGATCAAAGATTTCCTAAAGAACCGGGACAATTGGGCTTAAAGCCTCGAACCCGTGTAGTACTTCAAGACTTCAAGACAAGACAACTGAACTGAACTGAACTGAATCGAATCCGAAGATTCGGCCTTGAAGGCTGTTTGCAGATCGACCTTGGTAACTCGTTTTGGGAGCAGGATGATATGTATTTCCTTAGTAAATCATTCAGTTCATCTCAAGCAGGTAGTGTAAAGTTCGGGCTTGGAGTATTTTCGGTCTTCTGTTCTTACTTGTTCTCCGGAATGGCGTGGCAATCAAGTGGTAGAACTCACGAGGAATTGATTCACAACCTTTACAGTATGTTCAGTTTCTTCGGAGTTATGCCAATTTAATTATAGAAAACAAAGTAATTGTTACTGAAAAGATCAAAAATGCCATGTTGGCTGTGGATCGTGCATATTTTACGAAGTCTGATCCATACGAAGACCGGCCACTATCCATCGGATGTAATGCAACGATCAGCGCCCCTCACATGGTATGAACAACACTAATTTTCCCCGCATTTTTCATGTTACTCCTCCCGTATTCGCTGGTAGCGTTTTTTCCCGCGGGTTATCTTCGTAATCACCTCCCTCGAAGAGAATGTATCTTAGTATAGCTGGACACCTTTCGATTGCTGTATACCTCGAATGTACGTCCTCGCTTGGAGTATGGCCGTCCAGCTGTCTCCCCCTGCACGGCAGCAGAGATAGCCAAATCGGAACGTATGTAACGTGTTACCACACGCCTCGTGGCCGGACTACGTGGGTTCAGCCATGAGGAACGTCTGGAAGTCACCGGTTTGTTTCCCATTGCCTATAAACATCTTCGGGGTGACCTCGTCTATGCCAGGCGAATTACCCGTGGTAATTTGGGTCAGGACCCGCAGTCGAAATTCCCGCTTAGGAATAATGGCCGTACCGGAGGACACGCACTGACGCCTCATAAGGTGCATTTCACCGCTTACCGACCGTCTATCGATTGTCGAGGAGGATGACCAATCTCTAAAACGCTCTACCGACCGAAGTAGTGGGAGAGAAAACCGAGACACTGTTCAGGAGGAAACTGGATCATACCCTGAAGGATTATTGGCAGAGCATCGACATCTGGCCAAGTCAATAAAGAACGATGCGATGGGGCTTACACGGGATGATTTCCAATTGCCCTTTACCTGGAGACTGAAGACTACCTATGGTTTGTGTTGGGATTGATCCCGTGAACAGAATTCTCCAGTTTGGGACTGGGCTGGTTCACAGCTGAGCACGCCAATAAAGTGGTTTCTTATTCACCTCTAAGAAATGGTTTCCGGTTGTTACTTTGCACGGCTATAATTAGTTCACTTGTTTTAGGCGAAATACTAAACTTTCAGCGGTTTACTGGGGCTACTTCCGTTCCCACTGCGTTTGTTTTAAATTTAGACATAATCGATGAACGCTTGGAATGGATGATATTCTCTCTAAATAATTATGGGTAAGGAGCACTGAAGACTTCGCTTGATGGACTACTTGCTTGCTTTAAGTTTCGCTGTATTTGAGGTCGAGGAAGGATAGAAGTGTCATCTCTTTGGTTGAGCGAATATCAAGAAATCGACTACGTGGATAAACTAATTTGCTTACCCGTTAACTCATTCAAGACCCCACAACCAATCCCGTTTACTAAAGTCTATCAGTGTGTTTTTATCTTACTCCGTTTTTTCCTGTAATATTTACTGCGCATCTGAAATAAGAATTCGATAATCTGTTGCGTAGTACGATAATAATCAGTCGCGCATCTTTAATTCCCACTGATGAATTGTTCTTTAAAGGTTTCTGTAGACACATTAAGTCGTGTGGAGCCGATGGTTAAAAAATAAACACCAAATCTTGCACGAAGTGTGTTTAGGAGATACTTTGAAGCAGTGTGCACTCGTTGCAAATTGATTTGTCTCCCTAATCATTTCATTCAAAATTGCTTTAACGTCAGGTATAAAGCTCGCATTTTTTGTTACTTACGAAGTTAATTACAGTAGAAGAGGTAAACCTTGTTGTTCAAAGACCTACTGTAAGAACAGTTTGTGAGGACCGTGCACGTGAGAACCAGTTTTTTGATTTCGCTTTTAAGAAGAGAAACGTTGTTAAGGGCTGGAAAGACAGAAAGGGGAAGGGTATCTTGCAGCCTAGCTGTCCGGGTAAAATAAGATTGAAAGGTTACGGTCCGAGATCTAGTGCAAGAAGCTAACCATCTGCCTGATTTCGGGATTGGCTTTGGACAGTAATGAAAATAGGTACAGCCGAGGAACGGAACCCAAAATAATAGTGGTAGATTAAGATTAATGAAACGACTGATCGACGGTGGGCAAGTGATTGCGAATTAAAGGTTAATACCGAGTCATCTATCAGACGAGGGGCTATACATTTGACTCGGTCGAGAAGGGATACAGAAGTAGACATAGCTCCACCCTACACGACACCATTGTTGAAGTGTGGGCCGAACTTGAGCCTTGCATAGCAAGGGATGGGTTGGTTTGAGGAAAACATCTGGTGCGGAGTAGAAAACCAATCTTGCGTGCAGCGCGAGGAACAAGCGAATATACGTGTACAGACCACGACAGAAAAGACGATGAAAGTGCAATAGAGGGGTCAAGTTGGTGAAACAAAAGGGAAATAAATCAAAGCTTAAGTTTTGGGGGGAAATAATGGTGTTTGAGAGAAATCAAAAAAAGTGATTTAGAAGCACTGGAGAGAACACTGTTTTTCGCAGCTCCAAGATAATCTGTCCAAGGTCCGAACTAAGTGATGTGACAAGAGCACGACTGTCTTAATCGATAGTGGTGGCATGGCGGTTTGCGGGAATAGTGTAGTGGCATCGTCGGTGAAGACGTAAATGTGGTTGGAAGTAGATAGTGAAACGGTAGAACGAGAGTAGGTGAATGCCACTATTCACGGGGAAATTATCATAATCATCGTACAGCGTTCAACAGCAGGGCAGGCCCCACTGATCACTGCCTATCTCACCATGTTGCACATTGAATTAGAAAGTATGAATATACAAGATGGAGAGGGAGTGGACTTACAGGGATGGGAAAAAGAAAGAGCGCCTTAGTAGCCAACACACGCAATACACAGTCTAACTGTACAAACGCACATCGATCAATCATTCTGATTTGACGGGAGGTGACAACACGATCGCCACTGTTCACGGTTCGCTGCCATATCCTTCAGTGTCTCCAGCCAACTGGTAGACGGATCTTTTGGACCCCAACCACGAAGACGTGAGGCACCTACTTTTCCTAAGTTCGCTGTACATTCTCTGATTCCTCGTTGCCACATCATCTGTTGACTTCTACATGGTTTTTTCCACTCCCTTGGAGGAACGGAGAATAGGACACGGTATGGTAGACGTGTGTTTGACATATGTAACACGTGCCCCAACCAACGAAGTCTACTAAGCTGGATACGCTGTGACAGAACGTTCTCCGAATTAATATCCAGTGCTCGCTTTCTGACCTCATCATTGCTCACTCAGCTGTTCCACCCAATCCTAGCGACACTACGTAAACATCGGTGGTCAAAAACCTCGAGACGACGAATGTCTTCTACACACAGACCCCAATTCTCGCAACCATACAACAAAACTAGACACACTGCGGTACAGTATACACGACCTTTAAACTTCAGTGAAATATCAGGTCGGCGACACAAGTGCTTCAGTCCAGCGTACGCCACTCGAGCCTTGGATATCCGCGTGCTCATTTCTACTACAGTGCTCCCATTGGTCGTCACGCTGCTGCCGAGGTAGGTGAAGTGGTCGACAATTGCCAGCACCTGTCTATCGAGCATCAAGCTCGGAATCGTTAACTCCCAGTCTTGTAACATCACTTTACACCTTGAAGGTGCAGATCGCGTGCCCAATGGAGCTACAGCTCTTGAGAGTCTATTTAGTGCATGTTAAGCATGTTCCGTGGATTCGAACAAGCAGACAACGTCGTCCGCGTAATCTAGATCACATAGCTTTGCACTATTTCCTAGTTCGACGCCTACATCCTGAAGATTTTGCATCGCACTCTCCATTATTTCGTCCAAGACGAAGTTGAACAGGAATGGAGACATGGGACATCCTGGTCGAACACCACTGGCCGTTTCGAACCGACCGGATAGTTCACCGTAACCTCTGATGCGGCCAGAAGTATGAGAATACAATGATCTCAGTATGTTTACGAACATCTGGGGAATACCTTTTCGACGAAGAGCACTGAAAGGTGCTGTTCGATCAACTGAATCGAAGGCCCCTTCCAAGTCTAAGAAAACCATTATTGTCGGTCGGTGGTGCGTGTGGCGCGTTTCAAGTAGTTGGCGAAGAGTAAAAATCTGGTCGGTGCATCCTCGACCTGGGCGGAATCCAGCCTGCTGTTCGCGGATGTTCCTCTCGCGGTGCAGTAAAATCGATGGTAATGCTTTTGTGACTATCGGAATTAAGCTAATCCCAAGATGGTTACTACAGTCATTGCGTATTCCCTTCTTGATGATGAGAACAACCAACGACTGGCTACATATTTAACGAAATACGCTCCTCGTTCCAAACGTCACAGAGCAAAGCGGTAAGTGATTTTATCAAAGCATCTCCACCCAGTTTGAAGTGAACTGGGGGAAGTTCGTCAGGATCGGCCGCTTTCCCACGCTTTAGTAATCGAATACATGACTCCACTTCCACTTCCGATGGAGGCTTAAGTGATACCACCCAGGGAGTTGCAGTTGTTGGCACAGGAGTAGCTATACTAGCGTACGGCCAGCTAAACTATTCCTTGAAGTATTCGCCCCGACGGTCCAACCTTTGTTGTTTGCTATGGATGGGTTCTCCATTTCTGTTGCAAATCGTTTCACCGGTGTCACGAATAAGTTTGAACAGTCTTTGACTGTTACCTGAAGCAGATGCTGTTTCCATTTTTTCGGCTACCTTGACCCACCAGTTTTCGCGATCATTAATGAGGCTTTTCGTAACTTGCTTACATGGATGTCTTCGTATCTTATTCATCTCCTTACAGTTCAAGAGCTAACGCTTTTGCTCCATTATACTCAACGAGTCTTGCGAGATCCGGTGTCTTTGATGGACAACGGATCTTGGACCACAGGCAAAACCTGCTGCAACGTGCATCGCCTGCTGGATATAGGCCCAATGTTCATCTACATTACGGTTCGTCGTAGATCCTAGCTCACGAGGAAAGCCTATGGTTGTATCCCGTTGTCTCGAACGGAGGTGGCCCGGTAACTGGGGAGGCTTGGCGTCCATCAAACAAGGGATAGAAGAAACCCAACAGTGAACAATTTAGACGGCAAAATATTGAACCAGATACGGCCAAAGCCTTCGATATGTTTAGTGAGACCAGGTGTGTTTTTCCGTGGTTATCGAGTGCCGCTGATCACGAGTGAGAGATCATTGGTAGTAGATTATCTGTGGATGGACGATGCCGGAGTCCGCATTGACGATTACTCAGCAGTCCTTCAAGTTCGAGGAGCGGTCACAGCTGATTGGAAATTATGGTCTATATAACTTTAGAAATGGCAGGAGTTAGGGAAACAGGGCGTTAGTTGTTTGGTTTGGAAAATTCGCCGCATTTATGGATAGGGGAAATTACGGCTTTTCTCCATGGGAAGGGAAACGTACTGCATTTGGAGAAAGAGAGAAGGAAAACCGTTACACAAGAGTGGTGTTAATTCTATGGCATACGTTTTTAGGACGGTGGGTGGAATACCACCCGGACCAGGTGGTTTGTTTTGGTCGATGTTTGTAGGGTCTAGTGGACCTTTCTGGTTGTGATAAGAAGAATAAAAGACCAGCTAGTAAGAATGGTTGAAGGCGAAAGTAAAGGTCCGGGTGAAAAAAATTAGAGGCAGACGAAGAAGCTAAAAGCCTGGCCTTCTCATAAGGCTCGTAGACCAAAGAGCCGGAAGAGCTACAGATAAACGAGAAATTTGAGGGGCAAAATTTACGACAGACGACCTTGGCAAACGACCAAAGGGATTGGGTACCAGTAACAGAAGATACTAGACATTCGGGTTTTTATTAAATGGAACGATCCTTGGCTTTCTGAATGTAATGCGAGTATTGGTTTCTGGCCTGCACGAAAAGACTTCAGGATTTAGTAGTATGGGAGCGGCACCATCATTCAAATTCCGAGTTCTGAAGGCTCACAGCACGATTGCATGGGTAATTAAACCATCTGACGGGTCTTCATTTACCGGGTTTCACTTCAGTTCAGTTTATACAACCACCAACCCCGCACTTCTGTGCTCTGGTTTCAGTTGCTGCCTTCCAGCATCGTCCAGTAAAGGGCAGAAAAAATAGAAGCATCAAGTGAGAAAGATCCAAAAAACCAAAGTTATAAGCGGAAATCAAGAGGACGAAGAAAGAGTCAGAATGCAACTACGCCACTGGCCGCGACACCTAGTCATATCACTTAATGTTTCCAACCATTTGATAGGTGGCTCACGTGGATCCCAACCTGGGAGTCTAACAAGTCCTACGTGGCAAAGTCCACTGGTCAGAGTTTTCATACCTTTTTGCCATGTCATAGACTGACCACCTCGACCTACCTTCCAATCATTACCTGAGAACAGCGTATGCTGAGGAAGTCTATCGGTGGGCACGCGTAGCACATGTCCCAGCCACCTTAACCTGTTTAGACCTAGTGCTTCATCCGGAGACTGACCTCTAGTTCCCAACACCTTGTCTAACTTCAGCACTGCTGATACGGTGTTCCCATTAAACTCGGGCAATGCTACGGAGACATCGGTGCTCGAACACCGACAGTCGTCGTCTATCTTCGACCCTCAACACCCATGTTTCTGAACCATATAGAAGCACGGACATAACCGCCTCATTTTACACTCAAGCCTTGCCAAACAACCGGATGTCATGCCAACGCCATAGATGACTAGGGTTGGCAAAAGCCAAACGCGCCTTCTGTATACGCAATGATACTTCATCCGATATCTGACCATCTGGCGAGATGTAACTGCCCAGGTAACAAAATTTATCTACTTCACTTAGAGCTTCCCCTGCCAAGAAGAGGTTTGGTGTTGATCCAACCCAGTCTTGTAGCAGCATTTTACACTTTGAATGTGCAAAACGCATCCAAAACATTGCTACACTGTTGTTTAGGCCATCTCAAAAAAAGCTTGGAACTTACCTGGATCTTCACTCAGAAGAACAATATCGTGCGATTATTCCAAGCCAGACAGTTTATTGTCTGAGCAAAGATCGACGCCGCTATTCTTACGCGAGAATAGGGCTATCTCAAGAATCAATTCAATCACAAAATTGAAGAGTAAGGGTGAAAGAGGGCAACTCTGACGAGCACCATTTTCTGTGGCGAACTCGGGTGGAAGATCGTCCCAAGCATGAATTCGGTTTTGGCTGTTTACGTACGAGCACTGAGAAGGAAAAACACATTTCTCCGGTACACTCTTCAATGAGAGGCAGCTCCGGAGAGCTGTGCATTCCACTGAATCAAACTCCGCTTTCAGCTCAAGAAAGACAGAGATTGTGGGCCTCCGTAAAATGTGCCTATGCTCTAAGGTTTGCCGAAGAGTAAAGATGTGGTCAATACAACCACGAACGTGTCTGAAACCGGCTTGGTTCTCCCGCGTACACATTTCGCGGGCACTGGATAGTCGGTGGAAAATAAGCCCGGTGAGCAATTTGGATGCGATACTTACCAAGCTAATTCCCCCGTGGTTTTCACAAGAGAACATGTCGCCTCTCTTGTGAATTGGCACAATCACCTATTTAAACCATTCTCTGGGAATCTGCTCACTATCCCAAATAAGCTGGAGGAGTTTCTTTAAGTCCGAAACCAAACCTTCACCTCCATCCTTGAAAATAGATGGAGACAACCCATCTGGTCCGGCGGCTTTGTACCTTTTCAAGTAACCTATCTCCCGCATAGTCTCCAGTTCTGATGGAGGAGCGATATCCACCTGCATCGTTTCGCTGGCAGGTATATTTGGAAGGTCCACTGTAGAAGTGGGCTAACTGAATTTTTCCTTAAAAAGTTCCGCCCAATGGTGCAGGCGACTCCCCTGAGAGTGATCCAGCGAGCCGTCGGACTCCTTGATTACCTCACTTACACCGGGCTTCCGTGGATCGGTACTTCTAATCAAACGGTAAAGGTTGCAAGTATTGCTCATGGACATAGCCTTTTCCATTTCCCTACATTTCACAACCCATCACTGCTCACGGTCATTTCTCAGGCTCCTAGTCACTTGGCGTTTCAGGGATCTACGCACTTCATTTATTGTGGCATTCCGAGGGGCGAATCTACGAGCATCCAACAAAGCAACTGATGTCAAAGATATCCATCGTTTGTGAGGCCCACTTGAACTAGAGTCCTGGGTGGCATTTGAAGCGGCACACAAGGTTTCTTTGATCTGTTGCCAGAGTTTACCTGGGTCGTGCATATCCGACTGCATCGATAACCGTATAGACAGCTCCACCTGAAAAGCAGATCGTTGGCTATCGTCCAGAAGCAACTGCACAGGACATGTGGCATTTACGTTGATGCAACGACGGACGAGACGTAAACGGAAGCAAACACGTACCAAGGCGTGATCTGAGTCCAAAGTCGTAGACCAGAAAGAATGATAATCTTCAATTCACGCCAGCGATGACTAATCACAATGTAGATATTCTGAGTCCAACGTTGTGAAGATGTCGGAGAACGCCGTGTGAGTCTATGACGCTTCTTATGGCAGAAGTTTGTACTCGCCAGAAATGATCTGTGATCAGAGCACAGTTAAATGAGACGATCTCCTTTATCGGTATTATCAGTTGGGATAGCAAATGGGCCTCCGATATGCCTTTCGGAATCTCCCAAACGGCCAACTTCGGCGTTGAAGTCCCCAGATAGCTGAGACAAATCCTGATAGAATTCGTCCATGGTTTCAGAGAAACTGCACTCAGTCGGCGCATACACAGACACGACGAACAGGCATCGACGCTGCAGTTTGTTACTGTTGACATGCACAGGACCGTCCAATCGAACTGCACACAAACGACTGCCGACTGGAATCCAGTCTAGTAGTGCACGCTCAGCTTTCATGCTCAAAGCAGTCCCAACAACGGCCTGACCACGAGCACTAGAAACCGGACTACCCGACACACAAAGACTGAAGTGAGATTGGGGTTGTATCTGGGGTGAGAAGAGTGATCACGGAATTGGGGTCTTGTATGCGTATTTTGGAGACAGCATACATCTATTTTAAAAGTGTCAAGGGTTTTAGCGAGGACAGCCTGTTGCTCAATCTGACAGTGTGCGGACGTTGAAGACAGCGAAGCGAAGTGAACATTTAGGTCTGAGGAGTGCATTCGACATATGTTCGACTCCTGAACTACTCCTTTCTTCAGAGCCGCAGTAACCCGTGACGTTTTGTATCGATCTTAAAAGAAGGCATATTGGTAAGGCCCTTTACAGGAAAGATACTGGGGGTTTCTGGGTGAATCATACTTCGCGGCTGGCCACACTGGTGAAGGGGTTTTTCTTTGGTAATTCTAACCGTAGCCTTTGACTCGAAAGTTTGACCCACAAGACAGTGGGGCGTTAACCCAGCACGGGAACGTGATCGAAGAACCCGTGAGGAAACTTTTTCTGGCCTGTCACATAAGACCTGATTGTTGCAGGCATTCTGTCTTGTCTTCGCTGGCGCTCTGTTATCAATCCGCCTTTCGGATTCAGTCCCATGCACCCAATGGAGTAATCGGAACGTTGACGGGACAGCATCCTTTGGGCTGGGGGCTGCCCAGCTTAAGCGAGCGATAGCTGCCCAATGAAGTGCAATGATTTCTCCCAACGTCGAGAGAAACCCCGGATACTCCACTCCTACTTCCATCTAGTAGAGAATTTTAGACCGGTAAAGTGTTTCCCTCCGTGTTTATTCGCTGGAGTGTCCTCTCTAGGGGCATAGTGAATAAAACCAGTTGTTGCCCATCACATGGTTCCGAGACAGGACTTCGTCTGGCCTCTACCCACTGACCTGTCAGGCGTGATTGGATCTCCGGCTTAAGGAAACCATCGTGCATAGCTCTTTGGGTCATGGAGGCACGGGAGCCATCACACCAAGCCAATTGCAGTCTCGTCGTGATGGGTTTATCGGGTTTGGAAATGTGAAATAAAAAAGAAGCCTTAGTAGAGTTTGAAACGGAAGTAGAAACATCAGGAGTAAGTAACAGTTACCCCAGGAGTAAGAGGCCGTAAAATCACGGAGCACATTCCATTTGGCTAGAGTGTAACACCCAAAGATGCATCCGGACTTGCAAGGAGGACCTTAGGTGATAGTTTTTAATCCACTGTCGTCCGGCTCGTTACCACCCCTGACGTGATGTGACCCTATGTGGTTCTCCACTTGAAGTCTCACGGTCTGGTTGCCGGTTATCTCTAACAGTACAGTAGGCCTTTGTGGCTATGGGGTGTTTACTCCTTCATGCGCAAGCATGTAATAAACAAAATGTAGTGGAGAGAAATATAAGCCTGACCCAATGAGCCAGTTTGAGGAGGAAAGGTAATATCAGGAAACAAAGCGAGAAGGCAAGTGAGCAGATCGGTGATACGTACATGATCGGCAGCTCGACCGAGCATGCGTATGGGGAGATCAGTGAGTTGATTTAGATCGTTAGCCAAAGCAAAAGCTTCAGCTCAGTGCCGTACACTCATGGTGTCCGAAGAGTGTAAAGGCCAGTCCCCGTGAACATTTAAGTCACCAAGAATGATGACTTGGCAATTGGAGTCTGATCCAGACAAGTTCTCAATGCTATAAACCAATTAATCAAAAATTGTGGCGTCGCTACTCTTGGTGGAAAGGCAAACGATGCAGAAGCAGTAGGTAAAATAACATAACTTGAGTTTCAGCCACATCAGCTAAAAGTCGTGGTTGAAACAACCTGAGAATGGGATATGAGATGAAGTGGCAGACTGATAGATGTAGGCGCAGACACCAGCTTTAGATGAAGATGAGGAATGGAAGATGTTAGAAAACTAGTGATAGATGATGTCCGATGAGGAAGAGATCTGCGTCTCAGTCATAAATAAAGCAAGGGAAGAAGATTGGAGCAAATGGTGTACGGAATCAATATTGTGGTTCACAGCTAGTTTCACTTATATTTAGCTGTTTCCTACTGTTAACACGAATGCAGTAGAACAACTTGTGGAGACTTCTCGTGGCTGATGCGTATTCTATCTCAGATGTACTTTTCGAATACCAGGTTTTACGATCCCTGCTTGGGCTTGTGTTGAGTTCACGTTTGAAGGTGACACGTGTACCGTTGTGCTCGAAGTCGACTGGAATGCGTCTTGAAAACAGTCAGCAGAAATCCATGGTCTCACGGCGTGACGTGTTGGGCCACAACTCACTATGGAAGAAGAATACAGAGTATTCTTAATAAGCGACCAGTGCTCACCAACGTTGACTGGTGGGGCTGCTGCTAGCCTTCCAGCTAGTGCGTTTTTGAAGCCGCACAGATGTGCTGATTGATATAGTTTGTCATAGTCTAATTGGCATTGCATCATGCGTTTAGCGTCCACCAAAGCACACGGACAGCTTGGACCACACCAAAGTGTGGTCGAAGTGCACACAACTATTTCAGCACGATCAGCAATCTTGGTGCAACCACGCCAACTTTAGATTATTGATATGTGATCAATCTAAATCCATGGCTGGGACGAAGAAGGAAATGCCAGGTAGCAGTCTGAGTGCCTGAAGTATTTACTGGCTAAGAATTGAGATAATCAAAGCACACGGTTGGGAGCCTCGCCTCGTTGTCCGCACGACAGGAATAAAGTCCAAAAGGGTTTTTCAGTTGCGCTTCATCCGACTATAACCGATCTACTCTAGCAATAATACCACCCACTAAAATCACAATCTCATCCCAGTTTCCTTTGCGCAGGGGGTCATGCAGTTTGTGGTAGAAACTGTCCTTGACTGTTTCTAGTCTACGGTAAGTGACTGCGTCAGCCGAGACTATAACCAAATTGTGTTTAGCGGAACGGTGACTACTCACCATGGACGATCCTCCAGGTCTTACTCCACACGACTGACTGTCGACTGAGATCGAATCTAGTAATGCAGCTTCGGTTCTCCAACGCTCACCTGACCAGATACTGCAGCCTCAAGATCCCTAAAAAGACGCACGTAAAACTCTGTAAAGGGACTGGAAGGAGGCGTCAATCAGATGATAGAGCCTGAGTCTTGGATACAACATACAACGGTGGCATGGTCTTGAGCGTACGGAACAAACCCGCCTGTTGGTTTGTGCGCATCAGTATTCGCACGCGTAATAAGGCTGACTGGAAGGGGCGTCGACGAGCGTCGGTCTTCGCTTGCTGGTTAGGGTTTTCCCTAATATCAGGGACAGAAATTAGGTATGGGCCTCTACCTGAGGTACTGCAGCTAGTAAAAGCGGCAGGACTCCCGTGATACAAGCTGTATATGAAAGGCGGGGGATCCAGTGATAGACCGCGTGCGGTGTTCGAGTGTTCGTAAAAGTGCGCGAAACAGGCATAGTAAGACGAAAAGCTGTGACCAAGTAGATCATTTGAAGTGTTATGGCCCGTTGTTATGCTCGGTCGCCCAGTCCAGAGTACACCTTTTTGTCTGCGGATATACCTCTAGCCTTTGTACAACCGAGTGCCATCTACAAGGCATAATAAAGTGCAACATTCTGGATATTCTCTCTTAAATAAAGGTAGCTTGAAACCATGGTGCTGGGTTGGCTCAAACCATATCGAATTGCGTTAGCTGTTTTCTTCATTGATTGGGCAGCGAGGTAGGAAGGACGCACAAAATCACCCAGGCAAAAATCGTGCTTTTCCATCTTGTGCTACGAGGTTCAATGAAACCTCTTCGAAATTGCTCATCATAGTAGTTGCTAACTGAAGCACAAACAACCCATTAAAAAATAATCGTTTTTTTGGTAATGTGCGGTAATTTTCTCTTGATTTCCAAAAAACCTGTCATGCCAGTTGATCGGTGATCCAGTCGTAAAATACGATGTTCTCTATAGTTTCTGATTCGCGGATCTCACCCTGTGCGCTTACAACAACGTATCTTGTTCTTTTGTAGCATGCTCACGCTCTGGAGGCTCTGTGTGATAATCTCAATCCGGGTGCTCATGTTCTGGACGTCGGTTCAGGGAGTGGATACTTGACGGCTTGTATGGCTCTCCTGGTATGTATGTCTTGCATAAAGTTAATCTGCCATACTTATAAATGCTTTTTTCGCATTGGTTTAGTTACGGCGCGGCCTTGTCTTATTCCATCCGTTAAACTACGCAACATGTTACTCATCAGACCACCTTTTTCTCGTTTAATATCAGTTATAATTATAATATTATCAATGACAACAGCGTATAGTGTGGCCAACTGCTTGCTGTGTTCAACAATAATTCTTCGATTCTTTTTATTACATACTTGCGCATGAGTGCCATGGATGGGATATGTCCCATAACCACGAAGGCCCATTGCACTATTAGGGATGACTGGCAACCAGACCCTGAGATTTGGAATGGAGAGCCCCATAACTTCCCAAGTTCAGGTGTCACAACAAGCAGGACGACAGTGGATTACTGTCTACTACCGAAATGACCGCCGGTGGTGGGATTCGGACCTCTGACCTCTGAGGTGATAAGCAGACGCTCTAAATCGCTCGGCCAACACTGGTCAGTCCGAACTATACCAGATGACTGAGTGACTGTTTAGTAGGTAAAAGCCAAACCAAAATTTTACCACAAGGACAGGAAAGAACGAGGCAAATTTCAAAGAGAACTTAGCAAACATTATTTGTGTATTCACTCACATCAAGTTGGCCACTAGTGTCGCGGTCTGAACAGAGGGTTTCAGTTCTGGCCACCGCTCTCGTCTGTTGGAACAACGTAGCCATATCTCTGAATGTCTCCAACAATTCGGTGGGTGGGTTTTGTGTATTTCAACCCAAAAGCCTGGCACCTACCGGATCCACTGGCCATTGTTCTCATACCTTATTGTCCTGTCATGAACTGAGCGACTGGACCCACATTCAAACCTCTAACTTCCTCGGAGAACAATATATACCGAGGAAGTAGCGCATGCCCCATTCATCTTAACGTGTTCCCAACATTCCACGCCTAACTTCAGCATTGCTGATACGGTATTCTCATTATTCAAGTGATACTACGGAGACATCGATACTCAAAAACCGTCAGTCTTCGTGTATCTTCTGCTCACAATAGCCATGTTTTCTAGGCTTATAAGAGGACTGATCTAACTGCCGATGTATACACTCGACCCTAGTTAGATAATCGAATGTCAACCCAGCGCCACAGATGTTTCAAAGTAGCAAATACCAAACGCGCCTTCCGTATACGTAACGATACTTCATCCGGTATCTGACCATTTGATGAGATGTAGTTACCTAGGTAACAAGACTTACCTACTTGAGTTAAGCCTTCTGTTGCTAGGAAATGGTTTGGTGTAGAGCAAACCCAGTCCTGCAGCAGTATTTTACGCTGTGAATATTCAGAACGTATCAAAAACATTATTATTTTGTTGTTTAAACTCTAGAAAAACTTGCAACTTACTTGAATCTTCGCTGAGAAGCATTACGTCGTCCGCATATTCCAAGTCAGACAGTTTACTGTCTGAGCAGAGATCAACGCCGCTGTTGTCAAATTAAGACGACTATTTCCAGAACCATTTCACTCAAGAAGATGAAAATGAAGGGTAATCAGCGATATCCCTGACGCATGAGTTTCTCTGACAACGGTAAACAGCGCCAAAGAACTGAACAGTCGACCGAATCGAATGCCGCTTTCAGATCAAGGAAGGCACAGATTATGGGGCTGCGGAACGTGTGTCTATGCTCTGGAAGTTGTCTTAGACGAAAGACGTGATCGATGCAAACCTAACCGGTACTTAAACCGATTTGGTTGGTACATGTACACCTTCCGCGAGCGTTAGGAAGTCGATATAGAACTATGCTGACTGGTAGTCCGGATGCGGTATCTTCCAAGATAATTCTGTTTTTTCACAAGTAGGAGTTGGGAAATCTCTGTGTTGGAAATTTTCAGACCTCGTCAATACAGTGTTGCTCAAATATACCATCGGTAGAATTTATGGATTAGATAGTTCTATGTCAAGATCTAAGGGCCATGAAGGTGGCACTGTCATTAGGTCCCGGAGTACACAGAATGTCGTCCGACAATCTGGAGTCGCACCGCACTCCGTTGTATCTTGTTTCCTTACAGTTTACGACACATTGTTTCATAAGCTAGACGCTAATCCTTGAACTGAAAGACTGGTGAGGTTTCTTCAATCACCCTGATGCTATGGGGAATTATCTGAAGATAGCTTTGCGTGCCATGACTGCGAGCTTTCGTTTAAATCACCAGATTTCAGCTTGTCGTTAACCCGTGTGCATCGCACCGCTATTCGGGGACCATGAGAAACTGTCTTGTTTCAGCCTGTTCTGATTCGTCCCTTTATCTTCAGTGAGAAGACTTTCCTGCCTTCAAACCATCTCGATTTATTAATACAAAAACGACAGTTCGTATACGATGAATGGTGGTCATAACCAAATATTGGCCCGCACATTTCTTGGTTCATCTGTTATTCTCAGCTAACTGTTCTGCGTGATTCGTATGGGAACAAACCCAGTTGGTTTATTCGGTTCAGATGACAATTGGCATTTGATTGGTTCTTTGGCCCGCTTCTTTCGCTCCAATCTTGTCTCCGAATCAGGACAAATGAAGACGAACTGACTGTTCGCCAAACCATCGTGCTATCTACTAAACGAACCAAGCCGTCTATTAACAATGTACTAACCCATTCCCTCACACAGCCCTTTTTAAACTAAACATGCAATCAAACAGTTGATGCTTCATCAGTCAACAGCGACGATCCTGTCCCACTGAACATTAGCTTCGCCCCCATAATTTTCTCTATCAGTTTTACCAGCACTCTGTCATGTGAAAGTTTATAACTGTTTTTTTCCATGGGTTGTTTGAAACTGAGCGGAGCCGTATTTTCCAACTTCACATAAATCATGGATAACGATGCTACCGATTGTATCGTTTCACTATGGATAGCACTATTTGTTTGATTTTATCGTGACACGTACGATTCCAAATCCGCATCTGTAGATGTTGTTTGTCAGTATTTTACACTGTGGCTATGTTTTCCATGCGGCAAACGGGTGCTCAGGCAACTAAGCGCATGTCCTGTACGAAATAGATCACAAATGCGCTTCTGTTCTTTCTAATTCATTCTGTAACAGTGACTTGCTAGCTAACCTGTTCGTTGCACTTGAACAGCCATGTATCCGTAAACAGCCGAACGTCTCCTTCTGTTGTTTAATTTTCATTACGAATATGGATACTCAATTTTCCAAAGTGATTACCATTTTTTATCCAAGAAGCGTTCGAGTACTAATTTCGGTCGTCTGCTCATCCTAACTTCTAACTTTTTATTTCAGTTTATTTATATGATGTATCACACATCCTCCTCTTGGGGACTGAAAATTATTTGGGTCATTTTGTTTTCAAAGATTGATATTTACATGGTATGTTCCGATATTATCAAGCATCATTGAGTAATCTAAAACGAAGGAGAGGATGGGGGCGTAAGACACGTTTTACGGATCGTTCAAACTGCTCTCCGAGCTGCGTATGCAACGTAGACAAATGTTGGTACAAGTAACTTTGCATTTGAAGCGCTTCATTGATTATGGGGCTTATTTCCTTGAATACAGTGGGTTTTTTTCTCTTGAAGTTTGCTTTAAGCCGTTACCTTAGACTGAAATCGATCGCTTACCAAGATGCAGTGTTTGATCCACCTCGACCAGCATCCTTTATTGCATCTCAAGTGCCCGTTTGCTCACTTTCCGTGTCCGTAGGTTGGCGAGGATGGGGTGGCTGTGGGTATTGAGCACATTGAAAACCTGACCAGTTTTGCAAAAGCCAATATAGCTAATTGGCTTGAACATGCCGACAAAGAGCGTGTGGCTCATATAACCTTCGGAAAAAATCTGCAGTTAGTCACGGGAGACGGACGAGAAGGCTGGACACCAGCAGCTCCGTACGATGCAATCCACGTGGGAGCGGCTGCAGCTAAGATTCCCACTGCGGTAAGTGTCCAGTTTTGTTTAGCGTTTTTTGAATCATACTTGCTGCGAAGTGAAAACAATCACATCAACCTTTCAAATGTTATTTTATGGCTATTATGTGATGGTTATTATCTTCCATTGACAACAAGCCTATCGTTTGTATCTGTATGCGACGTAAGTGTTTTTAGGTTTTAATTGAATTTGTACGCATTGATAGCAGTTCAGGCGCAAGCATTTTCATGCCTAGTGGTTCTAATTTAAAATGTAAGGTTAGTTACGCTGTGTGTGTTTATCCAAGCACTCTCGCTACCTTCATCAGAAGCTGATCGCACCATGGTCGAATGTTACAAAGATGTGAATTATTGCAACACAGTATATTCGGTAAAATTAAATTACTACATATCACATATTTGTTGGTCATTTGCCTTTAAAAGTTTGCAGTCGAAAGAAATGATGTTGGAAAATCACAAGACAAATGTATCTGATACGTGCGTTTCTTATATATGCTGCCAAAACGTAAGCTGGAGCTGAGCGAAATACGGTTAGTGTATGGCTTTGCACCTTATGCCCCTGAAATTACTTTTTTAGTTTTTCAGGACAATTTTCGTCTAAACTCTGGTCCGATTATCCCCGCGCAGCACATCTAAGTAACACAGATTGGCGAACAAGCTCGTTGCAATGATTCCTACTCGCGCCATTTCATCACAGTTTATTACAAGTTAAGGAATTGCACTAACTAGATAAAAGTGGAAATGATAGGTAGTAATGGTGACAAAAAACTGTTCCAAGCTTAACTCAAGACCGGATGTGAATTGTTTCACACGTGTTGTCAGTTTTCATCTGGTCTATGGTCTGTTATAAGGTGGAGGGCGAACCAAGAGAGCTTTGGATCACACGTTGTTTTTGAGTACGTGGGGGATTGTGGAAGGGGATGCCAACAGCTTCAGCTTTCGCCAGGATGCGACACTTCTCTGGGCTTGTTTTTTGACCCCGGACCTCATACAGTGCATGGAAAGCCTCGGACATGTTTACTTTGTGATTTGGCTGAACAGTGTGTGAAACCACTGCGCTAGCGAATGACTTAGTTACTCCAGTGTTCAGCCATGTTGAGTGGTGCTTGCGGATGTGTTCAGACAAACACCTAGTCGTGCGGCCGATGTTCACTGTCCCACTAGAATAAGTGGATGAAAGCACACAGAAGGCGGTTGCAGAATCACTACCATGCCGACAGACACACGAAGTCGGCGAAACCAGTAGCAGAATTGTCCACACGAATGCATTATCGTCAGCCTGACAGTTACTATTGTGAATTCCTGTGAGCATTCGGGACTATTCACTAACTTCACTAACTTTTACAAAACCCCGTGCGTGTACTGTATGGGCCCGATATGAAGTACCGATAAGACAGAACTGTGTTTACCACATACCGTTTCCTAGAAAAAATGTGTTTACTGGCTTTCGCTCCACCTTCATCTGCATCATCATATCAACTAGACGATCCGAGTAGTTGTTCTGGATAAAATTCTGCGCACCGTTCATAGTTCTTTCTCAGTGGTTTCCTCCGAGCATATTTGGGCACGAAACTGCGGAAGTGGATTTTTCGCCCATTCCAGGTTGCCTTCCTGTGTACTGATCGATTGATTGAACCATCCTCACGACGACTCATTTGAACGCCCATGGTGAACTACAAGTTTGAATGAACTGAGTTAAACATGTTTGGTGGTTGACTCATCTGGTGTGATTGGTTGATTACACACAAGATTTCATCTACATAGCGCTTGTATAAATCACAGCTTTGGACCGCCGATTCAAGTGGGTCATTTTCCAACTTTCCCATAAGGCATCGGTAAATAGTAATCAGCGTGAGGAGCTCATTTCTACCCCGTCCATTTGACGATAGATCTGATTGTTGAACTTGAATTGAGCATCGTGCATGCAGGAAAACAGCAGTTGTTTTAAAGCTTGTAGGGGAAGGCCCATCTCGATTGCGTTCCTTTCAACATAGTCACATTAATAATCGATGGTTTCACCGATGGAAACGTTGGTAAGGAGTGAACTGACTTCTAACGAAAATATCCGTCGTTCATTCACATATAGATGGTTTACATATTTTATGAACTCAAATGTATCTTTCAGGCGAGCGAGTTCCCGTGGAACCCTGAAAATTGTGTGCTTAATTTGTCCGACTTCCGGTTAGACAAAACATTGCTTGAGGTGTTATCCTGGGGACCTAAATTCTGTAGTTCGAGCAACCAAAGTAAAGAGCTAGATTTACAGGTGGATTTTAAGAATATCAATTATTCACTCTACCATCGTCACAGTTGGAATTACAGAATCTCAAATCCACCTTATTGAATACGTGCTATCAATCCCATACAGCTAAGCCGCCAACAAATTAACTATGAAGGAAAGAATATACAGGAGAATTACAAAAGAACAGTGACATCATTATTTCGAACCAGGACAAGGGAACGTGTGTAGTGCTTCTCAATAAGTCAGAAAAAATGGAGACCATTTTGAATGACATCTGAATGTGTGAAAATAGTAACAGAAAGGTAAAACACAACCAATGCAGACGTCTCTCTGTCCAACATTTTACGACATCAAAAACAAAATGGCATGACAGACTCGGCCACATTTGAACGGATATGGCCTACAGGAACCATCCTTCTCAAATTGAATGGATTACAAAAACGCATAAGAATGTCGTCCCTTTAAGACCAGCGCTTGACATTTTTGCTTACGCCCGCCCATCGCCTACCGTACTGAGCAAGGCTGGAAGAAGCGATACGGCGGTCAAGCCAGCTAGCATCAACAGGATTCTCGTTGGCTAGAGACGTTGAGGGACATGGCTCAGCATAAGTCAGTGGTGCGAATGCTGCACGTTCCGTCTGTTAAACTCTCGTATCCCATAAACACAAAAAAGTCATCCAGACAAATATATAATTCACCGTACAGTGGTTAAATGGTTGATAATGCTGTTGGAACCGGTTCGATAAAAAATGTCAAAGCACAGTACGAAAGATACATTTGAGTTCATAAAAGATGTGCACGATCTAAATAAGAAAGAACGGTGGATGCTTTTGTTTGACGTCAGTTCACTCCTTACGAACGTTTCAATCCGTGAGGCCATTGATTACTTGGGTGACTATATCGGAAGCAACGCAACAGAGGTAGGCCTTCTCCTATAAGCTTTGAAACTACTGTTTTTCTGCAGTGTTTTGTCTCATTTTCAGATGGTTTCGGGTCACTCACCATTTGGTAAATCATGGTCAATCCAGAGTGATGTATACTCAGCTTATTTTATGCACTTTCTCCTCGTTCAGTTTCCGTATTTGGCATCATGCCTGACTCCAAACTCGGTGTAATAAAAGTAATAAAAATGTTCATACGGGTGAATTCTGGGACGCGTTGACTTTGTGCGTTACGAGTCTTACTACCTTTTTCTTACTGTTCTTGTATACAGTTTGCAGTCTCAGGAGGATGCTTTTACTCGATTTCTTTCTCTTGATCATCAGCTTTATGAACAGTTAAAACCAGGTGGTCGGTTGATTTGCCCCGAAGGACCGGCAGGTGGTAATCAGTTCCTTGTCCAAGTGGATCGTCTTCCCGATGGCTCGTTCAAACGAACCCATTTAATGGGTGTTATCTACGTTCCGTTGACCGATCGTGATCGACAGCTAGGAATCGGGTGAGTTTTCTATTATCATCTCGGGTTTTCATTTTCATTGTGTTTTGCTCCAGTACGGTCTACTTTTTCAGACTTCCCTGCCCTTGATTGGCAGTGTCCACTTGGTGCACTAATTTGACTTCCACAAATCAGTAACGGTGATTATTGTGCTATCTTGCCGGAACAATATATGCCGATAGACCAACATCGGCACCGGGTGTACTCCAGAATTATTCACAGAAACTTAGTGAGCTATATCAGAATTTGGGGCAAAGTATGGCATCAGGTTGGCCGTTCAGTTGACCGGGATGTGATTACCTGTTAATTGAGTAACAGAAGTGAATGCAAATAGAAACTGATGATGTAGATTTAATGTTGTCCATTAACTACGCGAACGGCAAGTAGATTTATAGTTGTGGCATTAGCATCCGCTAATTTGTCCGGCCTATCCGTTTGAATCATGGGTCAGGCGACTTTGTGAAGAATTGTGGGAAGGAAAAACTAACTAGTTGGAAAAGTTAGTCTTGCTGTTGTTGTTGTGGATGCCAAGTCTTCGGTGCGAGTGAACGCCATTCAAGCATGGCAAAGGAATATCTTCATTTTTTTTCGGAACATGGGCACGATCGTTAGTTTAAACAAACTGATTTGGTTTATTTCGAAATTCGTCACCAACCCTAAACTGGCCCAGTTTTAGGACACTCCATCGATCTTGCTTGATCGTGTTTGCCGTAAGGCTGTTTTGTCCGTCACGTGATGTAACCAAGCATCTGGTTCCGCACCAGCGGCTATTGATCTTCTGTCTCTGTCTGGTGTGCGGACATGCGCATGCTGCTTTTCTTGCCAAATGAGGATAACACAGGCACGTACAGTATTGGCACTAATCCGTTTCTTAGGCTGCTTAACCATGAGCACTAACGTGCAGTCCTAGGCTCTTTTCGGGAGTGATTTCGATCCAGGACTCATTTAATTTCATTCGCATGCATCGTTTCAGCGATTATCCGCTCATCCATAGTTGTTCATCTATATTTTGCACTCACTAATGGTAAATCTTAGGAACGCTGTTCCTGTATTCGATCGTTGCTGTAAGTCGTTGGCATTATGCAGATCCATCGATCGCTTTACAAAACAGGATCAAACCAGTCAGCCGTCGTTGTTAGTCCTGCATTATGCTGGGTAACTATCTTGACTAGCACTCAGTGTTATGCGATGAGCGATCGATGGTCAATAGGGTATCACTTCAGATGACGTCCAGCACCTAGACTTGATTTTTACCTACTTGGTACTACTATTTGTAGTTCTTTTAATACTCTTTTTGTACGGTTTTTTTCTTCAATATTGTCGATTAAGGTTCCCTCTGAGAGATAGCAACCAAAGCCACCGCACCCGGCACGTGGTTAATGGTTGTTTGAACTGAACTGCACTGAATTTGTTCTTGCCTCAACGAACATCCATTGTTCTTGGTATGCCGGTCTATTTCTCTTCTTGATCCATAGACCATCAAATCCAGATTTGTTCTAAGCGAGGCTTCGAACAAGCTGATGTAGGCAACAGATTCTTCGGTCCTACAGGTTTTAGTACCAGTAACATGCAATAGACCACTTTGCGCTGTGAAATTGTAACAGTCGATTCACAATACGCTCGCCTTTTCTGTTTCAGTTGTCAACCCCTTCATATAATTGGGTAAGGCAAATAACATTTAATGAGCGCATTTAACTTTGAAAATATCAGTTCAGTTTAGTGTTTCCAACCATTAGCCTTGAACTGCAGTGCCGCCGTCTTGGGTATTTCCTCGTGGGAAAAGATACTAAATCAGTGCATTAAAACTTACAGCCAATGAAGGCATAGATGAAAGCTATGCAAAGCAAAAGAGAGTTCGATTCTAAGTGTGTCAGCGACCGCACCACTTGGTCAAAGCGGTTGGTGTCCCGAACCACTGTGTTGTTATATTTCGCGGCCCCCTACATGAAAGCCTAACTCGTTCTAAACATTCAAATCCACTGCTATGAACTGACCTCCTTAACCCAGTCTCCAGCAGCTACCGATTTCGAAAGACAATGCCCACTGAAAGATTGTAACTGTGAACATGCACAGCACGTGTCAACAACAGCACTCCTTTTTATTTGAGTATTTGGTCCAGAGATTGACGCGAATCCCTAACACTTTTAGTCCCGCTTCAGGATGGCTTATGCGTATGCATACTGGGTGTCACAAAACCTTTGCACGCACCGATTTCCCACATTTTTTTGCAATTGAAGCAGAAGGGACTCTCTTCAGAACCACGAGGGTTTCTACTATCCTATCAAGAAAAAACCAGCCATCATGATCCTTCGAGTAAGGAAAAATGAGCCGGACAACAAAAGATCACTGTCTACCACCAAGTTAATAATCTGTGACTTTTACCGCTTGACCACCCCGTGGTGGTGGCATTGCCCATCCTCATCCACACTTGATCATTGAGCAAACTTGCTGTGATGCGTTATAAATTCTTGAACAATAATACATTTATGAATACCTTGGCAGGTTCCTCGTCCTCCTCTTTGCACTTTATTTTACGCGAGACCTCAAGCAAATTGGATTTCACTTGTCAACCCCTAGGCGAAAACCGCCCCTCCTCCGATCTGTATCAAAATCGGGACTAAGAAATCTGTCGTGGGAGACGTAGCGGTGGGCATGATAGGTTTGTTTGCCTTCATGGATAAAATCGGCATAGCTGTTGCTAGAAGTTTCTGTAGCTCTGCTTGCCTACTGCACACCAAAATGTAAAATAGGGAAACACATGCTCAATGCGCTCGAAAAACCGAACTCCAAATATCTTCCTGAAATCTAACTACCGTAATCATTTCTACGGGTAAACCACGTAAATTTAAATTCATTTCAAACTTAATCTCTTGATAGATGTATACCTAAACTATACCAAGGTTCTTGACCGTGAACACCAAGCCACTCACTAACATAGCGCCACAGTAACGCTCATATCAATTTCGGAAATGATGTGATAATATTCTGTGTGACTAGTCTTATGGATCCACACAGAACCCGGAGAACGTGATACAATTGGTACGTCCATCCTCATGTAACAAACACCATATGTCTTTATTTTACTAACTCGCCCATCTACGGGAGGAATGATCGTTAAAAAAATATATTTGGCAAACAATGTTAGGACTCATTGGTAAGTAACAGTTTATTCGCGAATGCTTTTCATATGGAGCCTACCTCGATAGTGAAAACAAGTAAATTCTGACCCGATTACGGAGGGTCTGTTGACGAGATCCTCAGATATTCGTTTCATATTTTCATAACATGGTGTAAAATACATCGATTTTGATTTGTTTTGTAAACCTAAGCCTAGATCAAAACTACTCTGAATGAACCACTCTCTCTAACCTACTGAACCGGATGCGGACAACCTTACAACGAAACCCAAACAAGCGGATGTTGAAACGAAGGTATTCCTCACACCACATCAGCATTGATGACGTCGTCTCGGTTGACAGTCAGACTTTGTCAGTTTGATTGCTCAGCTCGGCGTTAATCTGGAATACAAAGACAGTGTCAATTTTGGTACTTTGTGGACATTTTTTGTGTTTCCTCAAATTTAAGTTTTGAACATCATCATTTCTAAACAGTCTTCGCAAGTTTCTTTTACTCACTGCGAGGTATACCAAAGTCTTTTTTGTGGACAGATTGCGGATTTTCTGTATAAAACCTTTGATTTAATGTTTTCCATCACAGTCGTTTGTCATCAGCCTCCATCGAGCACATAGATGTATATGCCAGCGATATTACTATAAGTATCTTTTTCATGCGTTTGACTGAACACAGTGCTTTTACCCATTGGCGCGTTTTCTCTGTCCCACCTTTTTCCCGTTTCCCAATGGAGTCCTAGAACTGGGGCAGGTAAATGTCCTCACTGTACCCGCATTATATGGCATCTGCTCGTACTGTGTCATGTTCTCGGTGAACTATTTATGGTCTGATCCATTGGACATCCACTCATTATTGCATCTGTTCTCATCCGTCCTCGGTCCTAAACTTCCTAATGATTCAATTTCCACGCCCTCTTTCTCCAAAAATCCCCATATTTTTCATTTGCTTTTACAACAGAGGTTTTCGTTAATTTGAAATTCAACTGCCATTGACGAAATGATCACTCACATACATAATTGCCGATCGAACGCACCCACATCTGTACATCCAATGGTGACTGTACGGAGCGCATGCTTCATCGACCTCGGCATCAAACAAATATTCTCACATCCTCTGATTCCCTCGAGTTCACAGCATATGTATGTCCACATCCGTCTTCCTTTCCGCATATTTGTTCTGCATGATCGCTGTCTGATTATTCGCAGAAAGACACCCCCGCCTAACGGGCTGAGTAAACCCAAACCAAGAGCGATGCTTCCAGTATTACCAC
Organism: Fasciola hepatica; assembly: GCA_948099385.1. Classification (NCBI taxonomy): domain Eukaryota; kingdom Metazoa; phylum Platyhelminthes; class Trematoda; order Plagiorchiida; family Fasciolidae; genus Fasciola; species Fasciola hepatica. The sequence goes on from CANUEZ040000182.1 coordinate 14,894,892, forward strand.
TCATTTAAAGCATTTTAAAGAATACATTACACGTTGCAAGTAAAATGCTTTTTCAATGATTCTATACCAATCAAGTTCGTACGAGGGATGGTTTGAAGGGTTATAGTTCGTGAATTTAGAAGACGTGACGTGGTGAACATAGAGATGTCTTTTTGTTGTTTCTTCTTAGCCCGGTACAGTACACATGCAGATTTTTAGCGCTTTTCGAAAACATGATCCCGAGTATTCTCATAAAGTCACAAACTTAGATCTGTTTCTGTTGCATTTGTATAGGCAGCTTAAGCACCACGTTTACCGGTCTTATGTTTGTCCCACCATCCCGTTGACCTTTGGCCAAGGGAGCTGTAGTGTCTTGACAAACGGTTTTTTGTGACCACAGGATTGGTCTGTGTAACCTGATTGCAAACCACCCGGCCGTAGAGAGGATTCGTTGTCTGACTCTTTTTGTGGTAGATAACATTGAACAGTCCATCACGCGTTGATATGTGGTGCATGCGATGGATTCGGGTCACAAACTAACACGAGATGGACTGTTTAGAGTCATCTATTGTGTCGGCATCCTTCTCAAGGAGTCAAACAATGAATCCTCTCTACGACCGAGGTGGTTGTAACCTGGTTGCATAAACTAGGCACTACAGCTCCTGCGACCAAAGGTCAATAAGATGGTGGGACAAACACACAGGGCTGGCGAACCTAACAGTTAGCCTACCTACATCCTGCATCCTAAACGGATCCGATATTCAGTTTTATGCTTTTATATTGATACCCTGGACCATATTTTTGAGCAACGCTAGAACTTTGCATGCGTACTGTAGTGGTTTGAAGAAAAGCGCCTAAAAGTCAAATATCTGTTCGCCACGTTGCGTCTTCAAAATAAATACGAGTTAGCCTTTTTTGCACAAGGATTCAATTGCAACAACCGTTTACCTCGCACCTAAGTAATTTTTTGCAAGCCTTTTATTACATGCTTGCGCACGAGTGCCTCAAGGGCCAACTGCACGGCCGATTACCGTAACCCCGAGACTTTAAGCGGAGGGCTACATACGGTTCCTATAAGTCAGATGTGGTAACTTACCGAGTAACAGTGCAGTCCTGTCTATCGCCAGCATGATTGATGGTTTCGTGGTTCAAACTTCTGACCTCCGAGGTGATAAACGCTTTAAACCATTTGTTCACCACCGGCTTTCTTTTGTCAACCTTATGAAATAACGAAACCAGTTGAGTCAACTGAACCTGCACGGGTCTCATGATACGATAAGTCGATATTTGTTTGTGCGTCCCGTTCGGTGCAATAATAACAGAGTTAGCCAAATGCTAGGCGTCCAAACAATAGGCAGCATCAGGGAAGTAGACGGACGCAACACGTGACAATCAACCAACTTAGTGTTTCGCGTTTGTTTTACGGTAGCTCCTCCCAAAAAAATAATTCATATCAAAAGCCAGATCACGTGATTCTCCCAAATAGTAAAACAGACAAGTGAAAAAAGTAAATCGCTGATGCTTAGCTTGGTTACCTTAGTTCTAAGTGAAAGATGAAAACGATCGTGCTTTATCCGTCAAAATGTAGAAATAAATACTGATGAACCGAATGACGGATGCCTAGGCAGTCAATGAAAAAAATTCACGAGGTAGTGAGTTGTTACGCGACGTTGGTTTCGCTGCTACTGACCTTACTTGGACGCTGTTAGTCTGTCACTTGAATTCCCCGGGAGTGATCTCGAATACTGTAGCGTAGTTATACAATGTCTGGTTATGCCGGACCCACTTAGAGGTGCAGACAGGATAGTCCCAGAGCTTGTCGCTGGTGTTTGAAAGTGTGAACGTCTTTTTCAACATATAATATCTTCAAATAATCGAAATCCGGTTGGGATGCCCGATCAGCAGGGCTGAGGTTAATTGCAGATTGTTGGGCACAAAATAAACCACCACCGCCTGAATTAAATATGGACGGACCACTCTGGCCTGACATGTGGTAACCATAACCTCAGCACGCTATTATCGTTAAAGTAGAGTCGTTACAAGATGTCCAGAAGTGGTTCCTTCTCAAGATGGCAGTAGGGGATGAAAACCTTACCTAGTGAACTTGATTATGTAGGACCTAATGGCATACCCGAGTGGGATCTGCTGGCTCACCCATTAAATAATTCGAATAATCAGAGACGTGGTGAAATGCAACGACTGGCTTTCCTTATCTATCTGACATTGCTTACGCCTTCCCCCGCTACTACTGTATCCTCTTATTTAATCTTTTCATACAGTTTCGTTTTATATACACACACATATATAAACAATGGATTGAAATCGAGCTTAGTGCCAACGCGACAACAGTGACTGAAGGGATAAAGTACAGCGGGCTGGAGGAGAACGGAACCAAAATGGTTGACTGTTCTCTTTGCTTGTATAGGTTGAGGTTGTGATTGTGAATAGGTAACTAGTAACCGGATTTTCAATAGGTGAGTCGAAAATCGGGTTTTCTATGATTAGCCTTGTTCAGCTTTACTTTTCCCCAGTGTGCATCGGCTATATAACCTGATCTGGTGAATTCCGTACGTGTGTTGACTATTCAGACGAAAACTGTCTTTCTACGCGTGGTTTTTACCAGTTTTAAAGAAAAATCGAAAATGGTAGGTGACTTATAATCCATCACGTGATTGGAATTTCAATAAAAGTGTGTACTTGGGAAAAAAGCCATTAAGCGAAAATGGGCTCGCACTGTGGAACGCTGCGTTGTCAGGCGCCGTGAAGTTTCGCTAATCTCTTTGTGTCAGTGAAATGGTTCATGGTGAGAAATCGCATACCAGATGCAATAACTTCTTATGCAAGTTGAACGTTCTTTGTTTGACAACGTACCGCATTCTATATGCACGCGTTACGGAATACGGTATGATAGGGAATTGTCTGCGTAATCAGTTTGTCGTCACTGACGTGGATATAATAAAATGGTTTGCAGTTGAAGCCTTAATATTAGCTATTCTGGCCTGAACTGTTCGTTGAATGGGTGTGGCTTTACTTTCCAGAGCAAACCAATCTGATGCTGAAATCTAAGGTTTTTGATCACTGTGTTGTCTTTGCGGATGACCTCTGACTATTCCCCTGAAGTTCCCGCAAATGATGTTTACCTTTTAGCCAATGTGTTCTCAAAAGTGAAGTGAAATTTTCCTGTGTGCCTCCAAGAAACAGGATACACTCGATGCGATGCGAATAGTTTACACAAACTGCTGCAGTACGTTTTTTTGACTACTCACATTGTAGACCCCCTGCATGACACGAGTGTTCAACTGCAACAGAAGCAAGTTGGGATAAGATGATTGAGCGATTCAACGGGAATGCAGAAAAACATGCTTTCGACACATTTATTACCTTAGCCTGAAACGTCCCATTTTAGGGGAAACTACTGTGGCAACGAAACGATGCAGTTGAAGAGTCTATCAACCAACTAAGAGCCATGGGCAAAAGACATTTTGACTGCAATCCGCAACAGACCATAATGACCCTGTGGGTCGCAGCAAAATCCTAAAACCCGGAAAGATGGTCTGAGTTGAAAACCCCAGGTCAAGACACCAATCGGGCCAACACAGCACGAATGGTGCTCAACTGCCTTAGGAAAGTGGCAAAATAGGGGTCGAAATTCGCCCGTAGCATGAGAATCGATCTCGAAGTGCGGGTATGAAGACTGGCTATTTAAGCGGTCGTGCATTACTTACTATTTTGCATTGTTTGGCTTGATCAGTACGGTTGTTTCTTACGTTTTGCCATCTCGTTTAACCAATGCGGGCGTCACCGTTAGACATGATGGTAAATCAACGTAAGTAGTTAACATCTTGTGGGCATCTAGAAGCAAAGACTGTTAGTGGGTGTTTGCGTGCATACCACTTGTACTACTGGACTGGTACAATGACTTACGGATTTCTTTGTGTACAGTTTGACACACACCTGGTATTTTCATCTCTACATGATGAGTAGACATGTCGACAGAATTCAGTTCATTGAACATTGTTGTGCAACGCTGCTTTTCGCTTCGTCCGAAATAGAGATGCACTTAATGGAATGATACTCAACTGACAGCATTGGTAATATTGCTGTCATCTTATTTACACTTTGCGGAAATTAAATCAAAATGATCAGGCTGCTGATGCTAAGATAATCCGTCGACATCTTACCACCTACAGCACCGAGAATGGAACAACTAGGTGTCTCCATCTGCCTGTATGGGAGGTTCTATCGTCATTTGCCACCGAAATATTCCAACAAACCGTCAACCGTTCTTTCCATTCGCTGCGGTATTTACACGCGTTTGGTTCAAGTATTCCAGATGATAATTGGTGTAGTATTTACTGAACAATGATCGGTGAAGCCCGCTTCGTGCTATACAACATCAGTGGTGAGACAAAACACGTTAGTTTTGGTATTTTACATAATCTTTTGCAAATAATCTCCACCTTGCTTAGCGTAAGCATATGAATTGTGAGTGATTAGATCCCCGAATACGTGAATGAAAAATTGGTGTCCACCGGTAAATCAATCAAACAAACGATGCGTCGGATGCATGTGTACTCGGTTTCACATCAGATTTGCAATCTAATTGGTGAATGGTCAAGCAGATTTGACATTGAGGAATCTCTTACTTCGAGACTAAGCATGACTGAATGCATTGAAAAAGGTCAGACAAAGGTATACTGGGAAGCGGTAGTTTGACGTTTGTGTGCAATGAATTCCTACCTGAAAAACTAAAACACACCGAAAACGGTGTATGACACATGTGCCCAGTCCGATGGAACAACAAGTTTCTTTTGGCTAGCGAGTTCGGGGGAAGGAAAAGATGGCCCGTAGTCTTTCTGTTTCTGTGGTAAACGGGATTTCTCGAACGATGAGTATCACGTGGTTTATCTGTAGTCCCTAAAAAGTTTGGGAATTTCGTATCTAACAAGAGCACTCCTTGCTGACTGAAGAACTCGATTCATCCGCGATGCTCGGGCACGGCGCTCCATGAGATGCCGTAGCCGTCGGACCTCCGGGCCAGTTGTTTCGCAGAGCCAAACATTTCTCGCGATCAATGAAGATGCTGTTATTTTTCACTGCTAGCTCGGCTTCTTTCGCGCTGCGTAGGCGGAGCAGTTCTTGTAACATGTCCTGAGCTCGACACAGTTGACTATGTAACAATGCAATGGAATCCTTGATTTGGGCTACTTCGCACTTGAGTCTGTTCAGGAATGGATGGTGGAGAGAATAAGGCAATACTGAAGTTGAACGATTTTAAGCGATTTTTTTAAGGATTTCGAAAGGAGTTTAAATACTACCAAAGAAGCACACAATCAGATCGATCTATGATTTACGAACAACCTAGCTTGTTGACAAAATAGTGAGTTGAGCGTTTTTGCACTACATGCTGAACAACTCAATGGTGATGGGTTGTAAAGCCAACAATCTTGCGATACCTCCCATTGATTCGAGTGAAACGCAAGGTTTTCCGTACGACCGCCAAAATGATACCACAGGTTAATAACGCGAAGGAAGCGTTTCCCCAACCAGATTTTCCTCTGTGGATTATTAGACTCAGATATGTATTCCCGTGCTGATATATTGACTCCGAAGCCTGGTTATCCGACCGAACCGTGAAGGAAGGCTAGAAAATGTATGAATACGGGGTCTCACATCGAATTTAAAAGGCAGACAGAATTGGATGGCGATGCTTTGATAGTGACCAGCCTTCTGACATTGTTCAACGTCGTCAACCACAGACGTCCAGTCATATCTTTCGGTGACCATCCCAGAAGTCTACGCAGACGGTCCATTCTTCAACCCATAGGGGATTCTTGTCTTCAGGGTCAGGTGAATAATTAAACAATGCCTTCTGAGTGAAGGACCATACGATCTCCCTCGCTGTCTTCTCGCATTCGGTTCTGTGAGTTTTTCAGCCACTAACGAATCATTAAGTACGACGTTATTGTTTGTTTAAGTGATGCACCAATACTGGCCATACATTTTCTTACTGTTAATGATGTTGAACTTCCACGTAAAGTTCATACTACTGCCAGAGTGACGTCATCGGTTCAGCGGTGTAGTGTGTCCCGTGCCTCGAGCGGAGATAAAACTTGCAATCCCAGTAGTACAGTTCGTTGGACAAACTAACACTAACCTACTGAACGCCGTGCGTGAGAAAGGTTATCATTCGCAACGCTTGTATTGTCTTCTTTTCCAGTAATTCGCATCAAGCTGTTACATACAGCTTTACTACCGCTTTCTTTGAACAGGAGAATGAGATTCACCTGCTTAGTTTTGTGTTTATCTGAGAACAGAATCACTCTGGTATGATTCTTTCTCACTGCACTCTAACCCAGTATGCACCGTTTCCCCGGTATTTTAATTTATGAAAATTGCCAGGAAACAATCATCGGGACAATCGTAGCCAAACGCGAAGTTCCCGAATGTGCCATGACCCGACTTAACCGATGATGACGCTCGTGCAGAACAGTCCAGCGCTTGGTACCCAATATTTTTTCAGACCGTATATCGTCTGGATAATTGGAAAATTGTGCGAAAGAGAAGGGGCATAATTCCCGAAGACATTTTACTAGATTATTGGTGGAGTTCAACGTACTACTGAGAGATCAGGCTCAAAATGATCGTGATCATTCAGAGGGTAAAATGTTAATAGCCGATAGTTGATTGGATTCACCTACTGTATTATCCGATACGGCGCGTGAAAGGTTCATGTGTAGCTTAGGCTTCGTCAGATGTAACCGGACTCGTCGAAGGAAAACGGTTGAAAACTCTCCACCGATTTATCAGTCAGTCAGTTCTTCCAGTTGTTAACTTCACACTCCTGTGCTCTGGCTTTGGTTACCACCTCGCAGCATCCTCCAGTTGACAGTGAAAAAGTAAGAAGTCTATCTTTGGGCAGCTGTCCTAACCCGTTTAGATTAAGCGCCTGCTCTAGTGATCGACCTCGGATGTCCCATATCTTACACCAGGCCTCAGCATTGTGGATATGGTTCTTCCATCATACTTGAGAAATACTGCAGACATCGATGATCAAACACCAACAGTTGCGCATATTCCTTCTATCACCCACGACCATGTGAGTTGATCAGTCATCTTATCATAGTTCCCTAAACTTAGTCTAATGTGTGCACGTGTTAGAAAATGAGAGGGAACATGTAGCGATTAGCACTGTGTCAATCATTCCACTCAGTGGTCTTATGTCCGGTTGCGATTTACTGTGCACTTGTAATATGCTAGATGTAGTGCTCTTTTTTGGGGGTTGCATGTGTTCAATCTGCACGGCATAAAAAGAAGAAAAACTCGGAGATCCGGATCTCAATAAGTGCGTCAAAAGGTACCAACACTTAAATCAAAGAAGATGGGTATGGCGATCTATGTCCGAGCGTTACACACTTGAAAACCCGTAAACTGAACATTGGTTCTCTACCCGGTCAAATCAGCATACGGAGCACGCTATTCTTGTGGGTTTGTGGATATGTGCTTGTGCTCTGCTCTGTGGTCCATCCCATCCACCATCTATCCCTTAAGGTGTGCCGCTTCAGTCTAAACCCAGTCCAATTTCTGCGCCACCACTGTAAATAAACATTTGATACGGGTCGGAGAATAATTTAAGGAAACAGTTTGGACATGAGACTAACCATGTTAATTCCTTTGAACTCGACTGTGTCACTTCTGACTAATCAGTTGCATGGAAAATTCGATTGGTGGTACATCTAAGTAGTGATGTTCTGTTGCTGAGGTGCAGAAAATAATCGACTGGAGTCTTATCATGAAAATAGAAGTGTTTAGTATACTGCTTTGCAGTTTACTTTTTGAAACCTAACTGCATTGAATTTCAAGGATATTCAGTTGGCCCTAATAGACAAGTGACCTACTGATTTAACTTTTTTGTCGACCCACAGGGTGCGTGATTGTGAGCAACACACGTTAAACCACAGTTTATCCTAGCTTGATCCCGACGGTTTAGTTCACATCAACACCGCTTGAAAAACAGAGTTTGATCAAAGATTTACCATGGCAGGTGGAGCTTGCATAACGCATGATCAACCGTTCCAAGTACAGTTCAAAACTACTACCAACACTGGTCGAATATTCAAGGTTTTTCTCAATACTTGGGTTTTACTTCGGCTTCAACTGAGAGGACGCCCATCATGGAAGCTGGTCAACGTGTGAGTGGCATGTTAAAGTATAGTCACTGACGTATTGATACGTAACTCAACGAGAAGATCAATGCATGTCAGAATATTCGTTGACCAGTGGCCTGATTTCAACGCTAATTTGCTCTGGCGGCTCGCCCAACCAATCCGTCTCCACGCCATATGGCTCAGTTACAACGAAATTCGTTCACGTGTGAGTAGTTCATGAAAATAGGACGGGAATCAGTGAATGATGCAGGTAGACACGTGAACCAATCAGCCTGACAAGGACTGCCAGACTGGACGAACCTGTGAGCCTTCCTGGCGTTTTCCGTTTGCATTTTGAATGCTATTGCTCTGAACACGAGAATACTTCCCACTTCTGTGCGTACTGTTTTTCACTAGAGAACTAGTGCAATAGGATTTGTGAAAGCCGAAATTGTATGCAAGGTCACTCGTGGGTGAAAGCAACTGGACTACGAGAGTGACAGTAGACTGGGGTTACGAGGATACACTCGATCTGCGCATATCGATTAAATTCCGTCGGTGAGTTCCGATTGTGTATGTGTGCGTGCTTGTCGCAGACCGGTACTTTATTGTGAACGGTCAATATAAGTAGAATGATAAGAACTAATCACTCACTGCATTTGTGCCGCATCACAAATATGTTCCATTCCTGGCCGACGCAAGCGTATATTCAATCGGCTAGTTGCGGTTTTCAAGTATTCTTCTTTCGAATGAATCGCCGCTTTCAAACGTTCGATTTCTTTTTCTGTGTCCGAGATTTCTTGCAGTGTCTGTTGGTTTCAGTTGTGTATGTGATAAAACAATTTATCAAACTAATAGTAACCATATTATATGCAAGTGAGGCCAGTGAAATATTTGACAACAGAGAGCATAACGAAAAGATAAGTCAATACGCAGGCTAAAAGCAACCAAACAAAATAAAGTAATATACGCAATAGAACTGGATAAGGAGAGAAATCACCAGGCTAATAACACTGTCACACTGTGTTGATCGCGATCGCTCCGACAATTCCAGGCAGTCCCACGTTGTCTGATTTGTAAACCACAAGGAAGGCCCTCTTCCGGTCAACTTTGTGTTGCAACATGGTCAAATACTTGACGACAGATGATGCCGATGTTCTGGCCGGTCGAGTATTGTCATCTACTGGTCTTCTGGATCCAGACATGGCAATTTCACCTTGAACCAAGTTTACCGTCAAAGGCTGTACTTATTCACTGTCGGTCAAATCCCATGTGTCCTAGATGCTCTTGTTACCTGTAAGCTCTCATCTAAACCAAAATACTCTAATACCGTATCGGACATATCTCAGCGGTTAATCAGGTAAACCTTGTGCTAGTGGCCGATCCCATATGAACCAGTAATCGGCAATGCGGACACGTATGTGACCGGACCTGTGGTTTGGTCATTTCTACTCTAGGTGTCCGAAAGATCCCGCAGAACACAATGAGAACAACACAAAGTGACGAACAAACTCGTTTCCAGTTCTTCTTGCTCATACTAGTACAAAACAAAAACACAACATTAGAGGGCAGGACTATTTGCACTCAAAATCTCTCATCCACCTCTTGTATTGTGAACGATATTTATCGCTATATATTGGTATGAGTACGAACAAGTGAAAAGCAGCTTGTTCGCCACGTTGTATTGTTCTCATTCCCATTCTGTGTATGACACATACCATGCTTAGATTAGTATTAGCGGTAGAGTCCATTACACTTTTATTTTGTGCTTTTACATGAGCACATTGGAAGGGGTGTATCACAGAACCACAACAGCTCACTGCATTATCGGGAAGAGGTGGTCCCCATGACAACAAAACTTTGTAAAGTGGACTAACGGTAAAACAACAGCAAGACGGACGACATCGGGGATGTCTACCATCCACATGCGAGTGTTCTGGTCCCTAAAAACGTGGGAACCAATAACACCAGTGCGTTCCGTATGTGATACTCGAATGCAATTCATCCAGAAGCTGTAAACTACTCAGGTGCATAGGATCAAGGGTGACTGAGATACACCATAGACAGTATGTTCAGCTGCGTTTATTATCGAAATTCATTTTGCCTGTCGCATAGCGGCTTCACGGTTACAACGACCACTTGGTTCTGGCGATCTCAGTCTCGCTCAGCATCGCTGCGATCGTGGACGAAATGGCGTTTGACGATCCTGTCGGCTGATTTTCTTTATCCCACCGACATGTGTGCAACGAACGGCCACATGACGATCGATGATAATCTCCGGGTAATTTTGCTGCTGTTTCTAGCTTGTGCAAATACGCACAGAGAGAAGAGCTCACTCAGTCACTAAATTCCCAATGAAGGCCTGTCTGTTCCTTTGTCTTTGCAACAGTAAGGTAACAAGTTAACTGAACTTCAATAATGATAGCAGCTGAACACGTCTGTGATTTGTCTCAGTCAGTCACGTTCTTGTGTGCCTGAGTATTTTACACCTTGTGAGTGGTTTACGTTCGAGCGTCATATAAGGGATGCACTCTCTGTTAGTGTTTTGAGAGGACGGCTCCAATAATAGACTGGGGAATGGGTGTACGGCCGGCGATGGACGCACATTCAAAGCTGTTTAGCCAACACGTCAAGTCTCATTCACAAGCTGTGGTGACCCTGCACCTGATCCACCATTGGCCTATACACTACAGCAGTGCAAGCATATCGTATAACCGGAACATCCAATCGACTTAAATTATGCTTGGTTTCAAAGATACTTCTCACTGTGTATGCAGACGGGGTCATTCACCACAGGAACATACAACAGGAGACTGTAATCACACCCGAACAATACAAATTGGCGAAATCCAACTCTCGATGGTCGATAAATATCCTGATCTAAATTAAGTATTGCAAAATATAACTGGAGCTGATTGAAGGAATAACAAACGGATTGCCTGCCCGGCTGGGGGCTCACAGTCGCTCGATCTTCTACCTACCAGCATGACTTAGTTGTTTTACGATCCTCCAGCTCGAGTCACATTTGATCCCTGGTAAAAGCGGCATGAAGACCTCTGCTATATTGATCTGACCGCACAAGATGATGCCTGATTGGTCCGGAAGCTCGGTCTCAGAACCCGTTGTCCAATCCGGACAGAACAAAGCTGTATTCTACCGGGCGCGTCTCCAGGTCGCGGATAAGAGGACGGCCGCTCCTGCAGTAACCGTGAATAAGGTGGACTCAATAAATAAGCGATCGTGGACGATCAGCGGTAGTGCCCGAGGATGTGGGGGAATTTCAGCTTGGCTGGCCTTCTGTTCTCTAAAACGCCACAAGTCTGCTGACGGCTGCGTGACGTGGCCAGTGTGGCCCGCCACTGAATAAGGCCATAGCCCCTTGCCGTGCTCCACTTATCGGACGAGGTTTCCCAAGAGAGGTCAATAAACCATACGATTGTCCACCGGCTCACCTGGAAAAACACTGCTGCTCTGCAGGACGCACCTGGCTGCAAAAAGGTTATAGGCACATCCTCGAATAAAAAGGCTCACTCTAGACCGAGTGCTCGAGTAGTGCAACAGCCCGCAACACAAACTACCACGAGAGATTCTACTACCATGATTGACTGTCTTTCCATGCACAGGAATAATCGCTCCTTCAAACCATACACAACTTGTTTTCCCATCCCGTCGCTTTCTTCCCCACATTTTCTCCTTTTATCATACTCAACGGGAACTTCGGTCGACCGTACCAGCTATAACGCCACCGTTAGAAATCCTGCCTGAGTTCTCTCGTCCTTCCTCGTTTAGCTTCCAGGTTTTTTGGAACCCGCTACCAAAGGCTGATGCCATCCTTCGTACTCGATGCCGTTTCAAACTAGCCGCGTTCAACCTGTGAACCCTGATGCGTACAGGACAACAAGCCGGTTTAGCTTGTATTCTCAAGTTCGTTGACATTGACGTTTTCTGCATTTAACAGACTCGAGCTCAAGACTCTACTTCCATCATCCGATTGATGCCCCCATCAAATCCTTCCGTTAAGTTTTGCTTACACTGAGACTGCGGCTTCTGGTCTTGATCTCAATGAAAGAGCTGAACTGATGCTACTAGACTGGATTCCGGTCGACAGTCGGTTGTGTGCAGAAAAACTTGGAGGCTCGTGCAAATTGAGCGGTCGTCGTCCCGACAGACGCAATCTGTTTGACGTCCTGGCGTACACACTCGCCGACTGCGGCCCAAATGCAACCAAAGATAACTTCTGCCAAGATCTACACGACCTCCCACGTAAAGCCAGGTGGGCTGATATCTTGATTTTGGCAGACAGAAACAGAGGAGTCGGTCGGCTGTCACCGGACGAAGCGCATTTAAGAGGCCCCTGTGGGCTAGATTACTGTCACTCAGAAAGCGGGGAACGAAGTTTTGCTCTGTGTTCTGGCCATCGTCCGCTCTTCGACAATACGAGCTTCAGACGTTCCAATCGCCAATACGCCACGTTGCGTCCGCCCTCTTCAAGTCTGCAATGGAACCAGACTGATCACATCACAATCAGCCGCAAACTGCGGGGTTGCATACGACTGCTGATCGTTCTGGAACACCCCTGTTGACTCCGATCATGCACTAGCTTGCTCCAAGCTGTCCACGTGCTTCGACGGACGTTCCAAACGTACGCTACAACGACGGCTAGACTGTGATCAACTGTCTCAACCAGCTCGATCATCCGTCTTCCAAAAAGCTCTGGGTGAAATGCTAGGGATGGTCCCACCTGATAAAAAGAGTCAGAACTGGGCTCTTATCAAGGATCCATTCCACTGGTCTAGTGAATGATGGTCTGTCATGCCGCAAAGTGACACGCTGGATTTCTGCTGAATCTTCACGCCTCCTCAATGCACGCCAGTAAATCGCGGCTGGAAGTACGTAAAAACAAGGCCCTTAGCGAGACGCTTACTCAACGCAAATCTTCGTGGGGACCGCAAAATCTGACAGTTTCAACGTGGTTCAGAGATGGAACGTGCTACCGTTTCGAGAAATTCCTGTTATTTCTCATTCGAGTCATCGGTAGGATACCCCTGGGTTTCAGTGAAACGATCTGTGAAAGTCACGGTTCGCCAATTCACTATCAGCGGCGGCCCTGAAAAGTTGAGCGGAGCACTTTCAGACACCGTTTAGCTGGTCCTGGGTGTCAATCTCTCCAATAGCTCTTCCGACACACGTCCGGTGGTCCATTTCGACAGACTCACCTATGGAGGCGTAGATCCATAAAGAAGTCCAAGCTTCAGGACTTCACAAAGCGCCGGACTCCGATGGCCTTCCCTCAGCTCTTTTTACAGATGCTATAGTACAGCCTGTTGCAGGACTTCATGTTTTCTTATCAAAAGTCTGAAATTTTGAGCAGGTCCCTACGTCCCGCATGGGAATCCATTGTTGTCCCCACCTATAAGAACGGTTTGCACAGTAGTTGCACTAACCATAGGGGTGTCAGCCTTATCTCGATAGCGTCGAAACTGATAGTATCTGTCATGTTTTGTATGTTGTGCCAAACTCGTGAAAAGCAATCTCGCGAGGACCAGGTTGGGTTTGGCGCCGGTTGCGGATGCATCAATCAGATCTTCACACTCGGACAGCTACTAGAACATCGTCTTACCTTCCAAAGACCCACGATCATCATGTTCCTAGATGTTCGGGCGGCGTTCGAGTTTGTTCATTGGATCGCATTTTAGGACTGTTTGTTGGGAAACGGAGTTCCTTCAAAATATATGCAAATCCTTAAAGAACTGTATGGCCTCACCTTAGGTCGGGTTAAAGCATACGGTCAGCTTTTGTCCTCTTTTGCTGTCTCCAGTGGAGTACTACAAGGTTGCCCTCTATCTCCATTTCTCTTCAACCTTACCATAGAGGATTTTCTACGGGATGCCTCATTTGATCTTCTGGACGATGGAGTTAAACTCTTTCCAAGGAACAAGGCTTTTGACTCATAGTACGCTGATAATATCGTCTTGCTGGGTAATAATGCACAGAGAATGCAACATGCTCTGAAGAGCTTGGTGATTGAGGTGTCTAGATACGTAAAGCACTTTGCGCCTTTCAAGTGCAAAGTACTTTTGCAAGACTGACAGAAGCCTGTGCCTGCACTCGCAGTTTGTGGTGAACAGCTAGAGCTAATTGATAGTTTCAAGTACCTCGGGAGCTTGAATGCAGCTACATGTGGTGTTGGAGGGTAGATCACACCACGAATAGCGACAGCCAAAGCAGCTTTCACAAACCTACGACCCCGGTAACGCCGCAGCGACACGGGGCTGTCTCTCAAGTGACGGGTGTATGTCGCCGTGGTTCGTAGTGTTTTGGTCTACGGTTACGAGACCTAGCCCCTTCGCATTGATGGTGCTCGGCATCTTTCTGTGTTCAACATTTGATGTCTCCGAAGAATTGCTCAAATCTGGTGGGAATATCGACTGATTAGTGAGGAGATACGCCGTCTTGTGTTGGGCACCAGTAACCGGCCTTTAATAGAAGTGATCGCTTTACACAGCTTCCAGTGGTTCGGATATGTTTTGTACATGCGTACCAATGATCTACCTTTCCGTGCTCTGTTTGTATGTGCTGGGCAAGGCTGGCACAATAAACGCGGTGGTCAGGTCATTTGTTGGCGTAGAGGTACGAAAAAGCTGACGTCAGTATTGACTTCGATTGGTTCTTCTTGCCTTCCTGGTTGGGACCCAAGTGATGAGGATCGTCGTCGGTCAGAGAAGCTGAGGGACAAGGCTCAGAATAGAAGCCTGGCGCGAATGCTGTGAGATGTCCGTTGAACTCTTGTATCTCATAAACACAAAAATTTCATTCAGACAGACAAAATGACATAAGACATTAAATCGGTTTCGGTAAAAAAGCAAAATAAAAACAGTCACAGCAAATCATATCCTTTCTTATTAAATACTTCTCTGTTCTCGTTGCTTTGGCACCATGCTTGATTTCATGCCGATATATATATATATATATATATATATATATATATATATATATGTCTCATATTTCTAGGCATTAACCTTCACTATGCATTATCCGATTTCAATGTCACCAGCAACAGAAATCGGAGTCCGACAGCTTCGTCACACATCGCTATTGCCCACCTGTAATGGAGGCGTTTTAATTTTTGTGTTCAAAAACCAATTTAAATGTCTCGTTTGCACTTGCCGCCTTTGATCCTTTCATGAGCCATAGATCCAGAATAGTCTTCTGCCCAAGGTGCAGCAGAAAATCACAGTCACACTCTGCGAAATGACGGAAACGTGCTAAATGCGGCTCAACTTTAAGCAAGAAGAGATATCTTTGTAAGTTATTAGCACCGTGAACAGTAGTCCATAAAATCATCTGGGGGGATAGCAGGAGCACGCTACTGACTACAAACATCGAAGGTCGGCAATTCGACCAGATCAAAATTTCCAATCCAGTTGAGCTAAGGTATATTGAGGTTTAATTTGGTAATTGCAGGTATCCGTTAGGTTCGTACCTCGTAAACACAGCACTGGAATTGACCTATCAGTAGAGGGGTAACATCGCATACACTCGTAGCAGACTGAGATGTGGACCGCATCTCCAGAGCACCAAAGACCACCAAAATGTCTCCGAGATAACGGTCTCATCCGAGGTGGAGTCTAAATGTAAGGTGGTTTATCTCAAACCTCACAAAGCAGCCCATGTAGACTTACTTGCTTGCATAGCTTGTGGTGAACTATCATTAGTAATGTAATGAAGTATGGTCATCGAAGATAAATTCCACAACAAGCAATAGTCGTCTATTTTATTCAACTCAGGCTCAAAGTCACGTGTGATTCTGCAGCAAGATTCATCATCGTCTTACAGATGATTGTTTAACTGAACGCTTGATGCCGAGCGCAATGACCATATGACCGTTGCACGTGCACGTTCCACTCGCACGCTCTCGCAATTCGCACCAATCATTCATTCGCTCGCTCACACACACCCGCACACTCCCTTTCGATCGTATTCTCCTTCTCATGGGCTGTGGGAAACTGCTCTGGTTATCGTGTTGGTGTAGTGCGGAGCATCAGAGAGTAACGGACAGATGATCCACGCGTAGTAGGAAGTAACGCGTGTAACAAGGGAACAACGTGTTAAAGTTAAAGCGACCTTACAGATCGTTGTCTTCTTTTTTTTTCTAGGGTAGCACTACCCAGAACCCCGATGATAACTTATTCCCTAATTAATATGTCAAAAGCTAAAAAAAGATCATCCCAGTGTAACTGTGTTGATCTAGTCAAAGCATAAATACTGCGTCTTGGTATCAGGTTGTGTCCAGCGAAAAAGTTGAACAAATGCCGAAACACACCCTTTTTATTCCCCCTATGATCGGTATCGCCCAGATGGATTTTCAACACGCATTTTTGGAGTAACTAACTCAATGCATAAAATCAGTAGCACGGTGTTCTCGCATTTCGATACAGTGAGACGAGTAAGTGTGGCTGTGTTGCTTTATTCCTGTGTCAATACACCTACTATTTTCATCGGTACCTCGAATAATTCCCAGGAATAGATTAGTATAAAGTGCCACATTTCAAAGAGGAAAACGTGTTTATCAAAATGTTAAACAATTATAAGACATGAAAAATAATCTATATCCACCAGGGCCCCCGACAAAAACGTACATGTCCCAGACTAGCTTGTAATTGATTTCTTGCCTCGGTCACTTCTCGGATGCGTTCGGCCAACGCGGCGTTCACATCGTTCCAGTGATCGGATAAGTACTGCGCAATCTGAGCAAGACTGGTCCCAATCTCCTCACGCAATTTCCGACTAGCTGCTCTCTCTGATCGACTTCGGTTTACTATATCATTCACATGTTGATTCCACGTCTCCGGAACGGATAAACTTCCTCGGGAAATAGGTCATTTAGAAGTGATGTACAATAATGGAAGTGAGGAGAGATTTGCTCTAGGAAAGCACTGAACACGGATAAATCCGGCAATAATTTAAGAAACTGGATTGCTGGTAACCACGTGAATGCCACTATTTTTATTGGTTAAATATGTGCACGTTTTTTAAAAAAAAAACTTCCTTTTCGGGATGTTTCTAACAGTGTTTTGTTCGAAGTACTGTGCTCTATCCAATAGCTGTGTGGACCGGATGGAAAATGAAAAATAGTGCCCTTCCGGTCAGTGAAACTATAAGGAATCAAATTTAGTACACCTATAGTGATGCTTGTCTATGTATATAACTTGGCTTTTACCAAACCGCTGAGTAATCTAGACTGCTTAAGTCATATAATTATGAATTAATTTCATGGAAAGCAGGCTCATTTACGAAACATTCACAAAGTGAAACCATTATATTCTTAAGCCCTGAAAAAGTGTGAAAGTCTTTATTTTTCAGAAACACTCAGATAATCAATTATCAAACGTTGCTTTCGTATTGCCCTGTTTTTTATGGCTCTTTTGTTCAGCCGACATTTAATCAACAGATCAGTATCGCTCAGCTTGTTGTTGTGTTTGGAATGATTATCAATTTGTCAATCACATTCGCACATGTATTGTACTGAGGTCATGTGCGTTAGTCGACATGTTCTTTTTTCAATTTTCCGATAAACCGTTGTTCAGTGCTGTTTTTGTTCTGATTTGCGAGTTATCGGCTTCCATATCCTAATCCTCAGAATGCACGGTACCTTGAGGAGCAGTATGGCAAACATTAAAATATTTCGAAGTGATCTTTATCTCATAGCCATCAAATTCTGTAGCATTTGAATCCACGCTTGTAAGCCCTTACAGATTTAGCACTACCTGTGTTCTGGCACATGGGCTACGGGAGTACAGCACCGAGGCTCTGGGCATTTCAAGAACAGGTCTTTCTGCTTACCCTTCCAGATTGCAGTGCTATACCACATTGTAAGATTGACTGAATACACTCGGACACTGCGTATACATTGCGAATTACAAACAAACTGATAAGTGGATGAGACAAGAATATACTAGGTGGAGTCATTGTATGGTAGTAATCAAGCTTTTTTCCAGCTCAGTGCAGATCTTGATTTCAATAACGAGGACAATGAAGGTCGATAGCTTTACCTCTGACTCAGTGAGCCCGCCGACACATTTTCACCTCATATTCAACACTACGCGCACACACGCACTTAGCCAAACAACATTCGTCCAAAAACGCCACCCCAAGATGAACTGTGGCTTTGAGGCTGCATAGTGTAAATTCGGTCAATTTAAAACAAGCCTAGCACTGTTGTACTTTTACGTCACGCAGTCTACCGTAGTATGAGTTTTGTTATCAAGGTCGGATACACGCTTATATGTATCCAACGCAAGTTGAAACTGGCTGCGTAACGTACGGTCCGTCACACTAACGAATACCTTCTATCTTTTTCAGTGAATCACATCAACTCTGTGGAGTCAGGAAGAACAACCGAGGACAATGCCATTACCGTGGAGACCGACTTGTAATGTCTATTCCCTTTTTTACGTAATCTTACTGCAATGTGCCACATTTTTCAGATATATTCTTCCACTGACAATATGTGTTCTTTCTGCGGACTGTTACAAACTGGTTCTGCGAACCGGAAATCATGTCGAAGGTACCAACCGGTTGTAAAACCAGTCTTGAAAAAGGTTACCCGTGGTGACCGAAACGTCGACAACCTACCAACGATTTCGACTACGCAGTGTTATTAAACAATAAAATTCTACCATAACATTCCACATGGCGCATCGATTTTTCGATACACTCCGAACCGATCTCGGTTCTGACACATTAAGGAAACTATTCACTCTGTAAGAATAGGTCAAACGGTACTTACGGTGGTTTGCAGCCGCCGAGTAACCTGACGGCCGAGGCGTAGAACCGTGTACGTGGAGCAGACATGTTTAAGGAGGGTGATATAGAGAAAACCTTCAAGCAGATGCGCAGGTTTTAGACGCTTCGAAGCACTTGATGTTTTACCGATAGCAACTACACGGTAGGTGGCAGCTTCCCGATGAGGACGTACAAACATACGTCCGGATACTGCAGCAGCCAGCTGGGAGAAGATATCAAGGAGGGAGAAAAAAATGACGTCAGCCGCTGAGTTCTCGAACAGCTGGTTGGAGGTGTAATCTAGCAGGTCTGTAAAGAAGGTGATACTCTGTGGAAATTTCCAAAAATAAGAGCAGGTGGTGGCTGCGGCATAAAAAGAAGAGTGTACAGATGCTACTTCGACCGAGAACCAACCCGACTCGGCCTGTTGCAGTGTCAAACAGTGGAGACGGTATCCGAGACGAAGAATGCGCCAGTGGCGAAGGAGAACATGAAGAGTATGGGGAACTCCAGACCGAGTACGAGGTCAAAATACTTGGTGGACGTCCACGGATTATAACCAGTAGATTCAGGGAAGTATAGGGTGTGGTACTATAAGGGACTCTCGGGATACTTACACAACCATGACGGAAAGAAGTCAACCAAAGCAACGATACGAACCAGCAATACAGAAAAGTGGGTGCGTCGTTCCTGCGGTATCGTTGAATTCTGATTATTCCGATTCATTTTCTATTAAAATAAGATCAATGGCTTTGAAACATATGGGCTGAGAAACCAGAATATGCTCATTGTGATATCAGAACACGTGTTCAGAGACGAACAGTTGTTTTCAATGATTCGTCCTCTAGTCTTCACAAATCATCTGGAAAATGGTTGTGCTGAAATGGTCAAGGGTCATTCGGAATGGACATAATTTGTTTGGGGGGGGGGGTCTGGGGTTAGGTCGATGTGTCTGTCCGCACGACCAGATCATGACAGTCACATGATTCGGAGCTGAGTCACTGAGGTGGGGGGGGGGGTGGTCCACTTGCGCAGGACCTAGACGGATTTCTTCTGTGTATACAGAGCAGGTGCGAAAAGACGGATACTGATGGCCTCTGCGGTGCCCAGTGTGTCTAGGCGGATGTGTTTATGGGGACTGTGGAGGGACACTCCATAGACGAATTTGAATGTCGAATCTATGTTCCTTTGATGACCTGAGTCCACCAGGTGCCCGAGAATGGCACTCCCTATGGTCTCTGTTCCTTCTTGTTGTAGCCACCGTGGACAATGTTCCTTAATTCTTTGGGATAGTTGCCTTGCCGTTCGGCCTATGTAAGTTGCATTACATTTGCACCTGAACAAATAGATTACCATTGAGGTGGCCAACATTGGCAACACATCTTTATTAGAATTTCGGATAATCGGAGAGCTTGCGAATATACAGGAAACACGAGTTGAGTTGAATGTTCCACTCACAACACGTGCTAAACGTCTGTTAACAAGGTCCGATATGGTGTCTCCTTTGAATGGCATACGGATAAGCAGTTCCCTCTTGGGGACGTCATAACTTGGAACATATTTTGGTCCATCTCTCAAATTTTGTTCCAGAAAGCGTTCAGGGTAACAGCTTTCTCGTGGGAGTGTTTTTAAATAAGCCTAGTCCTTCTGCCACGGTCTCTTGTCAGCATAACTTTCCTACTCGCTAGGCTAAGCATTGGACTAGGTTTCTTTTGTTTTGTATGGGTACAAAACTAAGAAAGTTGGTGTGCTGTCCAGCCCATGTTTGCTTTCTGTGCATTCTCTTTTCGACTGTTCCATTGGTGCTCCTGTGTATTGCGACATGCAGGAAGGCCAATATGTCAATTTCCACCGCGAACTGAATGACTCTGTGCGCATTGTTGAATATCAGTTTTGTCTTTTCTACATCAGAGTCTTTATTTCCACGTACCGTTGATATAAGTTCATTTCTTAGATCTCCTGTTTTAATGTCACGCTCTCTAGTTTTACCATGAACATTTCCGCTAAGACTGAGTCTAATGGTGATCCCATGACTACACCATCACATTGACGATACAGCTTTCCGTTAAACAGAAATTGGACGTCAAAATTACATCTGAGAAGGAGTTCTTTCAGGTCCTTCCGAGGCTTGTTTATTGGTAATTGATTAGTTTCAATGTAGTCACAAATGAAATCAGTGGTTTCTAAGATGCGTACGTTGGTCAAAAGTGATGTCACATCCAGAGCAAATATTTGACCATTTTTCTGTTTCGGTGTTTGATGCTTTCGACAAATTCAAATGAATCTTTGAGACTGTGTTTGGTGAGACTCCTGCATATGGGTTCCAATTTAGCTGCGTGCCATTTGGCCGATTCGTGATAAGGCGAGTTTATCATAGAAAGAACTGGTCTGAAAGGTTTGCCTATTTTACGGATCTTGGATAATCCATAAAACCGCGGAATGATAAACCCGCATGGCCTGATTGTTTCGAAAAAGGGTTTGGTCTAAATAACCTCGATCTTTCATAGACTTCGATACTTTTATGATCTGTTTCTCAACATGGGCCGTCTTTTCTCGTTCTCCTGGCGACTGTGTGAATTTTGTTTTGTCCGAGAGCAGATATTTTTCGATATAGTTGATTCTATTCATGATCACCAGCCCGAAACTCTCATGATGTCTCTACATCGTTGTATGTCCATTAGTTCTTCTAGATGCCTTTGGGTCATTGGCCCTTGGTTGCGTAGGGTATATTTGCGATATTGGTTGCACCGCCAACAAGGGCGGCTTTAAATTGTTCGAGTTCATCTGATGACCTGAGTACTTCGTTGCGTGTATGTGATAAAAGGTATCCGAACTGAATTTCCGTTTCTAGCTGACTCGTTTTACGATAAGGACTACAAAAACCCACACCGAACGATAAAGTTTCGGTGAGAGAGGGACTCACTTCCAAGTTCGATAGACTGTGCTCATAACGTTCAGGTTGTGTTGGGAAAATTGACTGAGGCTTAGTTGCCGTTAAGTTGTGCTTAGGCTTCTCCAAAGCCTTTTGACACCTGGTATCTGTTACTGTGCGCACATAGTTCAGTAATTCTCCACATTCCCCTTGAGGTAATTTATCCACGGCAGCTTGCCGCTGAAATAAGTTTCTTTCATATTCTTGTAGTTTGTAACACACTGTGTCGAGTTGGTTCAGCGCATGTCTATGAAGTGTTCTGGGTTGATCGGTGCCGGGACTGCCCGAAGCCTCATCAGTAATGCTGTAGTTTCGAACCCAGGCGAGATCGATTTAGCCTCTTGTGATTTTACACTGACGGCAATCAATGGAAGAAAGCTAGCAACAGTGGGTATTCTCGAATTGTCGATAGAACTTGGTGGTGTTGTAAAACAGCACCCACTGGTAGTAGTGAGGGTCTTTCGCATGACGTAATTGTCGAAAAAGACACTTAGCAGAAATTTGAGTGTGTTATGGATGTTTCGAGAAGAAGACCTCGTTAGACAAAGATACGGTGGTTGTATTGTTGGTGACCACTGGAACACGGATATACGTACCACTGAGGTGACTGAAATAGATCGCGAGCAGCAATTCAAGGAATTCAACAAAAATGAACCAGCGAAGAATAATGAAATGCTACTCAATCTTCTGCGAAAGTTTGTCGATTCGTTCATGTGGGAATGCGAAAAATTGGGTAGAACAAGTATGATAAAGCACCACATTGATATAGGAGATGCCGAACCTATAAAAATGACCCCTGATCAGACCCCAGTTCACTACCAGACAAAGGTACAGAAAATCGTTGAGAACATGATCAGTAACAGTTCTTTTCAACCGTCACAATCTCCTTGGGCATCTCCTGTGGTGTTAGAAAAATGACGGCAAGCTGAGACGGTGGGTAGATTATCGAAAACTAAACACAGTCACCAAGATAGACTCCCTTCCTTTGCCAGTAATGGAAGACTTGCTTGACGAGCTTGGGAGTGCACGTGACCTCAGGATACTGTCAAGTAGAAATTAAGGCCACAGACAGAGAAAGCAGCATTCACAATTCCATAAGGTGTGTATGAATTCCAAACGATGACTTTCGGGTTGACTAATGCACCCCCTACCTTACAAAGACTGATGAATCATATGCTAGCGAATTTAGTTCCTTCAAAATTCTTTGTTCACATTGATGATGGAACAAAAATTGAAGAGCACCTCAAAAACTCGGGACTAGTTTTCGAGTGAATTAGAGAGGCAGGTCTCAAGTTTAAACCCTCAGAGTGTAAATTTTTCTATGAAGAAGTTAACTATTTTGGACATGTAGAATTTCGTTCGGGAATAAAAACGAATCCCGAGAGAATCGACCAGGTCCTGAAGTGGCCTACTCCTCGCTCCGTCCTTGAACTGCGAAGTTTTTTTGGTTTGGCTTTCTATTACCGGCAATTCATTAAGAAATTTGCAGAGTATGCGGCACCTTTGAATGCTTTTCTTTAGATTAACTTCAGTTTTGTTTGGGATGAGCAGAGTGAGGAGGTTTTCCAACAGCTACGCTCCGTGCTGTATTGGTCATCTGTATTGATTCAGCCGAACCTGTCGGAAAATGCAGGTGAATTTATCTTAGAAATCGATGCCATGCGCTATTATGGCGGTGTAATCCCAAGCGGGTACCGATGGTCGGGAGCACGCAATAGCGTATGGAAGCGAAGCGTTGTCTAAACGAGAGAAAATCTATTGCACTACCCGAAGAGAAATGCTAGCCTTAGGGAAGTTCGTTAACAAATATTGTTATTACACAATCGCTTTTGTGGCTGCAAAAGTATAGAGACCCGCAGGGCCAAATTGCACGTTGACAAGAGCGGCTTCAGGAGTTTGACTATCTATCCGAACTTCGACCAGGGAACCGCCATACGAAGGCAGAGGTTATGTCTAGGCGTCCATTGAGGAATCATGATGACTGTCCACCATGCCCGATCGATTGTATGGTACAAATTAATCTCTGTGAGAATACTAGAGTACAATGGAAGGTGACCCAAACAGGTGATACCGACATACGGTTCATCTATGAAAGAGTGAAAACTGGAAGTGACAAGCCAGTACGCCAAGAGATGACAGGTTTTAGTTTATGGACCAAACACTTACGGAGCCCTTGGGACTCAATGAATATGGTGAACGACATACTGGTGTTCCTATACGGACCAAATTATCCGGCTAGAATCGTGGTTCCGAGGACAATGGTACGGGCAGTACTGACGCCACTGCGAATCGAACTGGGCCACACTGGCGTTAACAAGTTAGAGAACACGGCCAGTTTGCGATTTTTGTGGCCATACCAACGGGGAGATATCATAGACTTAAGAACATGTGAAGAGAGAAAGACCCCCCGATAAAGCATCGTGCTTCCTTTCAGCCAATCGTCGTCGGCTTCCGAAACGAGGTGGTAGGTATGGATATGGTTGGACCGCTACCGGTGGCGTTTGCGGGTAACAAAAATATTTTGGTATTAGTTGACTATTTTACCAACTGGAATGAAGCGGTTCCCCTCAATACGATTGACGCGCACAAGGTCGCTGATGCTATACTTATGAAGTGGATCTGTCGTTGGGATGCACCTTGCCAACTACACTCTGCCAAAGGACCGAATTTTGAGAACTTTCTCATTTTTGAATAGTGTAGATCACTTGGAATTGATAAAACACGCACAACATCTTACCACCCGAAAGATAATGGCCTCGTGGAACGTACTAACCAGAGGCTTGTTGGATCACTGAAAGCTTTTGTTGAGAGGAACGACGATTTGGGAATGAAACTGCCTAATTCCTTGCCAGCTTATAGTAGTACCGTGCATTCGGTGACTAATCAGAAGCCAAGTTTTCGACTAACTGGCCGAGAGATTCGACTACCCACAGATTTATGTCTACTTACTACAAACTGTTATGACCCACGCGTTCTTTTCTACGACCGATGTGGAAAACTGCGCACACGACCCCAAATTGCAACTTCAATCGCTCCAGCCCGCTATGGAAAACCAGAAAACAACAATTCAGCTCGCCAAAACAAAAAACGTGTCTGTTCCGGAATTACTATGTAAGATTTAAAGCGAAAATCGAACGTTCCCGAGTTCGAGCATCCAGTTAGGTTCAAGCCTTGTTAGGCCGATTAGGTTGCTAAAAACATTTGCTGGATTGATCATTGATCCGTTGACCCGATTTGCGTCGGACTTTAGATGACTGCTCGATCGGCAAAAGGGGTTCCGTCTTGAGTAATCCGATAAATTATTGATTACTCACTCCGGTCTGGAACGCTCGAGTTGGATTGATGGCTTAACAAAAGTTTTTTTGTTTTTAAATTTCCAAAAAAAAAAAATAACCTAATCTCCTCCGTAATCGAATATGTAAGCAGTCTGCATGATTCAATCAAACGATGGGAGGAATCGGCCCTTATTCATCTCCAAGCGGCTCAAAGACGTCGAAAGGAGTACTACGACAAGAAGGAGTTCGGCACACCACTGCGGTCAGACGATCTGGTGAGGCTCTATACGTCGGTATCCATTAAGGGCATACCAACCAAATAATCGGGATACTGGAAAGGACCGTTCATAGTTGAAAAAATATTATTAGGTAGCATCCGTACGATTCGTGATGCATCTCCACATGGTTTCCATTGTTCGTGGTTCACCTTGCTAAACTAAAACATTATCATAGTGTGATTCATCACAATGAGTGCCCACTACCACCAGCACAGTTAGAGTTGGAGGTGCCTAAAGAGGGAGGAGGAACTGTGGCTCCGGGGACGGAGCCAATTGAGGGCGGATGTTGTGTTAAGAAATTTGAAACTGGCTGAGTAACGTACTGTCCGTCACACTAACGAATACCTTCTATCTTTTTCAGTAAATCACATCAACTCTGTGGAGTCAGGAAGAACAACCGAGGACAATGCCATTACCGTGGAGACCGACTTGTAATGTCTATTCTCTTTTTTTATGTAATCTTACTGCAGTGTGCTACATTTTTTTCAGACATTCTTCCACTGACAATTTGCGTTCTTTCTGTGGACTGTTACATGTACCTTCCAATCTGACAGCCCACAAGTCTATCCGTTCTTTTGAGTTCACGTGATGCCCAAAAAAATGAAGGTCGCCCGGCACGCCGTCGACTGGTGGGAGTCAGAGAAGTCACACCACGGGATTACCAGGTATTTCGGTCCTGAAAGACGGACAGTTAGCAAATGGATCAATCGATTTAACAATGGAAATCGGTCATTCAAACCGGAGTCAATATTGTCGTCAATCAAATGTGATCGTCGAAGGCTTGTTTGGAAAGGGATCTCTGAAACTAATAAAACTGATACGATGACAGCAACCATACAACACAATACAAGTTTAGTGCACTTCTGGACAGTCATCTTCTGGGATCGTCGATGAAAGCTGGTATTTCTGGACAACCTTGTAAATCGTCAAATTCACCTGGAAGTCCTGATCCGACACATCTTGCCACTGTTGAGTACAACTACTAAGGCGATTTTCCAGGACGACAGAGCGCCTGCAGATCGTTACCTTGTTGTATGGAGTTTAATGCGCATCGCGGTACAAAAACGCTCCTATGGCCAACTTGCTCTAGTGTTATCAATCCAATCGAATTTTGTGGGATCAGCTTGGGAGGAACGTGGATTAGAGGTCGCAGGGGAGTTTAAGACTGCCATCAAGGACTGATGGGACCGTGTGTCACAAGATACTCACAGATGGTTAATAATGTGCATGACTCGATGGGTAAAAGCTGTTCCGTCATCCAAAGGAGAATCAAACGTATACTAAAGAATGACCGTTTGAGAACGATCATACTATCCTATTAACAGCAACATTTTGATTTCATTAAAATATTTCACTAACGCACAATGCTTTCGGGGGTGGAGGCGCTTTTTGGCGAATGGCGTATTCACAAGTGTAACTGAGCAGGCTCGCCTATACCCTCACGCTCCGCATTGTCAAAGAATCAAGGACATTGAAGCTGTCCTGTGACCGTGTTTATGCCATACTTACGCTTACCACTGCCGAGTGCGTGGACCTGAGACTCATACCAATATACTGGTTGTTCGGAAAGTAATTTCGTTTTACCAGAAGGTTGTAAAAACGAATGTAAACAACATTTATCCGAATAGTTTTAATCAAGAATGCAGTCACTATCGTTTCCAATGACAGCATCCCAACGAAGAGTGATTTTTTAGTTCCGCAAAAAAAGACCTACCTCGTTTTCCGAAAAGAGTCTGAGAGACTGTTCTCAGCTTCCTCTGTTTCTGAATGCAGTACTACAGTAACGTTATTATTCCTGGTCAGAATACTGCTGCAGATGCTGGAATGCTGTGTTCGAACCTCAGGAGTGAGTTCATGCGAAACCCAAATTCCTTCTTTACATGTTTTCATAATCTGCAT
Source organism: Fasciola hepatica (assembly GCA_948099385.1). Classification (NCBI taxonomy): domain Eukaryota; kingdom Metazoa; phylum Platyhelminthes; class Trematoda; order Plagiorchiida; family Fasciolidae; genus Fasciola; species Fasciola hepatica. The sequence goes on from CANUEZ040000182.1 coordinate 14,922,187, forward strand.
GAGGTGTCCATAGCAAGTTTATCATGAAGCTTTGAATTTCTGCGATAAATCTCTAGTGCATTGACGTGGATCAGACTCAGTGGTCTCATTCAGAAGGTCGTCATTCAGTATAGGTTGCCTTCCAGAGCGAGCCTTGTCGGATATGTCGTAATGGCAACCTTGAAGTTTTAAACAACATTTATAATGGAAAATCCGCTTGCATTTTTCACATCCAAAAGTCCAACACAGCGTGCCGGAATCGGACCGAAGACATTCTGTTTATCGGCCAGATGCTCTACAGGCTGAGCTATCGCGATACGAACAGTATGGTATCAATAGAGTTAGTGAACTTTCAATGAGACCCGAACTGCTATCTCAATGATCCGCGACAACTGTCCTGGTTTCAACCACTGGGTTAGCCTTGTCGGTCATCACAGCCGACAAGTAGGGGCTTTAACTGTTTCTGCAGCAAAAGATTTTCCCCCAATTTCTTACAGCCAGCAGTGGTGAATATGTTGCAAAAAGTTCTTACCCTTATTGTGAGGTAACACAGTCGAATGGAAGAAATAGCAACTGGCAAAAGTGAGTTTTGCGGTGATTGGCTATACAGTGGCTGCTCACAGTTTAATCGTTCAATGAGACCAGGCATACGGAGGAGCAGCTCACAAGGCGCAGATGATTAATGTCATGATAATGACATTTAAGAACGAGGTCATGAATAATGAAGCAGAATGGTCATCGAGGGTACACTAAATTACCTCTTCCTTTTGAAATTACCGAGAACAGAATACCATCTTCATCCTTCGTGGTGACACTGGTATACCAATCGTATAAGTTTCATTTAATTGCCGACTAGGTCAAAGTGTCTTGGGTCGATAACCGCACTGGATTTAGTAAGCCTACAAATTGCTTCTTCTGGGAAAATTGGAGTAGTTTATTCCGGCGGATTGTAATCATCTTGAGTTCTCTCTTCAATTAGCTTTATTTGTGCGAATGAGAAGAAAAACGTCACCTGTCTTGATTACGTGGCACGGTTCGATCGAGTTAAGTAATCATCATCTGGTGTCTACCTTTCACTGCTGTTGAATTTAACCTAGTTGGATGATACGGCTTGATGTGTTCGAACAGCCGGATTGCATTTCCATCAGCATAGCTTACCCCAAAAGTGGAATTTAACTGATACCCACGGCTTGGGATGAAATCCGTGAGTAAACTATGTTTATTCTACAAGTAATTCTAGTTGAGAGGTGAATAAAATATGGCACTCAGTAGTAAAGGTGTAACTCTTCTGATGATCTGGTGCATTGTTTCTCTCACGCAGTATAACTAATCCCCTCCTTACGAATAGAATAAAAAAAGTAAGAATGGATTACGTAATTGTCAACTGTCACCAGTACGGTTATTTATTTCTTCGTCTCTCTCCGATCATCCTACCCAGATGCGAACAGTCAAAAGCAAACTTTTTCGCACTCTCAAGTGTAAACGTTCGAATTTTTCATATGCTATAAGATAATTTGAGAATCTACGTTGTTGTTTCCGCATTTGCATTGTGAAATCGTATTTTTCATCAGGTTTTTGTACTTACCACTGCTCAATATTTTCAACGCCCTCGTAATAGTGTACCCCGACTGAGCTGTTCTTCATACCGATCGCTGTCTCGTCTAGTTGCTGTGCCGTGAATTTATTCTTCAAATCAACCTCCATTTCGTGCTGAGCAGCGCGATTCAATCTGTGGACAGTCAGTTACATACAAATATGCACATGATCAGTTAGGTTTGAATGTTACAGCCTTAACAGAAACAGCTAGCTGGACTTGAAATACCGGCTTTACGCAATTAGATTGTTGGAACAAACTTACACTGCTCCTCAAAGTAAATTCACCAACAGTCTCGCGGAAGGGGTTTTGTGAGTGAATTATTTAACTCGTCCCACATAGGGTTTGTGTGATAGGTATAATGGCGTGGAGTGAAATTAAGGCTTCCAAACTGTATGGTCCTTAAACAGTAAAAAGGATTGTAACCCTCAATAATTACCTTGTTAAGCCTGAACATTCAATTATAAGCAGAACTGAGAGGAGTTTGAGATTCAATAATAGACTGATCAACATCAAGGACCGAATGTTTTGGATTGCAGGTTCGAACTCCGAAGCCATCGGTCATCTTTGCCCCACGTAATCTGAAATGAGCGGCATCCTATTTCGTTGGGTAATATACGTCCGTTGATAAATAAATAACAATAGCTGAACAATAGAATGAAATAAATCTCTGACTCTTAATTTTTACTACTTTTTGAAAAATAAGGGTGGATTATGTATAAAAATATTGACTGCTTCCATTGTGTTTACAGTTCAACAAATAGCTGGAATTCAATACTACGGACGACTTGGTCACGAACCATGGCTATCATACCGTACAACATGTTAACTCACGCGGATCGTGCTAGCCTCAGTGGAAGCATTATTTCACCAAACTCGGCGATGATCAAGACTACTTTGGTATAAATGCCGACTATTGCACAGTTTCACACTCAGTTTGAAAAAAATACCGACTTTGCACTAACATGCTGCGGTTGTGGTTGCTGCCTCTGAGCAAAACAATTCACCCGGAAGCTGTTTCGTTTGCCTCCTACAGCCACGTGTTCACACGCACGCATGATCTACATCCCGTACAACCATGGGCACGCCTGCAATCGTGCACGCACGTGCACAGTTGGCGTTTGTCGTATATCGTCTAATCAGATCGTATCGCTTGTTACACGACCTTGCGCAGCCTAATCCGATTGTACTGTTGCCTTGCCCTTTCGATTGCATAGATCGCGGACTCACGCAGTTGCACACGTTTTTACGTTTTCACGTGCTTGCCTGTGCGTGTTTGCCGTACGATGGTACCGAATACACGTTCACCCATGTGAGCGTGCCTTTCTTCTGATTACTGTAGTCCGGGGCACAACAGAATTGAACGCATTGAACAGTGTAAAAATGTAAGGAACGGACTTTTGATCGTAGCATTGGTATTGCTTGACCATGTTTACCAGCACGTGTGTCGGTCAGGTCCTGACAACCGTTTCTTTTTGGAGGGATCTCATCAAAATTTTGGGACAGTCAACCTTCTGAAGCCATCGGAAGAAGACCAAAGCGTATATTGGTCGTTTCTAACTAGTGTGAGCTTATTGTACCGGAAAATATGAAGACTAAGGACACAAACTTTTGTGCTTCCGATGAAAACGAAAAGCAATAAGTGTCCATCATGTAGGCACTCCTCAATGAGAAGCGGCTGGAATAGACGAAACCCCTTACCTACCCTTGACAGGGAGTTCAGTTTAGTTCAGTTCGAACAACCATTAACCACGCACTGACTTATTTTAATTTGTCAACACACTAGGTAATCTTTAGACCCAACAATAAAGCATCCAAAATGATCGGCCACTCGAGCTATCTTAAAAGCCTACTTTTATTTCTCATCGGATGCATAAGTTTTTAATTTTAGTTTCTATACTTTTCTAAAAGAAAAAAAATCAGATTGATTTGAAAAGCCCAAGGAACTTAGAAAATTCTCTAGTCTGCCTTCGATGATCTCAGGTGGCTGACTGTTCAACAGTTTGATAAAGCTCTTGCACAGCATAACTTATAGTATTCCTCGAATGTTCGAGTGTAGAATATAATCGCAACGGAGGAGCTTAATGAATACTATGAAGCTTCTACCGAGCGCATGTGACCATATTCCACAGCGGAAGACGAAGACAACTGAGAATCAATGTGAAATATTTATTATTGAAGATTAAAAAATTGTCAATGGACTTTTTGTGATGGGAGAACGCAGAGATGCTACACAATCAAGCGGTGCCTTCCATAGGACGACAGTTACTAAGTGCGGATTTACGCAACCATAACGATAGATTTCAAAAGGCTCTCATCTAGAACACTTTGAATCATTTTCCAGTGTATGAAGTTAGAAGTTTCACGGACCTTGAGAAAAAAAAATCAGAAGTAGCATCTCCTGTACGACTCCCTCCCCCCGAATTCAAGGTACGATCAACGAAAGGAAAACCGTGTACGAGGAATGACATCAGTCAAAGGTGAAAACCTAAATACTGTTGCATTCTATTCTGTGATGGGCACGCTACCTTTGAAACACCACTTCAAAATAAACAGTAAAATTTTTAACAGCTTTTTGGAAAGTTATATTCGAAAAAGGTAACCAAAAGTTAGCTACCAAACGACAGAAAAACTTGTAGTATGCGCATGAAATCTTTGTGATTTCGCTCTGATTTTTAGTGAATTATTCCTAATAGTCATGTTTTATTACCAAACATCATGTTTGTCCGAATTACAATCAGTGGTTTTCAGACTGAGATCTGATGGATAGAACCATTTGACTGAAAAATCGCGTGATAAACTTGAACAAACAGTGCTGATTACGCGGAAAAATCAGAACACGCCTCAAACTAGATAAATTAACAGTGTGATACGGGTGAAATTGCACGATAAAATCAGAAAGTGTGCATATAAGTGAGCCAGTAAAATACAAATCTGATCATTTTGTCGTTTACCTTCCTACTCGCCCTCCTTCTTAGGTGTTTGTTGGCCCCCTGCTCACACCTAAAAGTTTGAACTTCTTATCGATGGTTTCACGTCTGCAATCACGAAAAAACTATTTTTGCTAGAAATTCTGACAATGCATTCGTCTCTCCCGTGAGATATTTGCACGTGCTCAAAATTCATTTAGAGTTGTTGTCGTAGGTGAACAGGACGCTTTATACTATGTCATACATAAAACAACTAATGCTACTTTCTTACAATTAGCGAAAAACTAGTCCCGCTTGGAATATTTTATCACTGTCACATGACCAACTAAGAAACTCAAAAGACGAAAGCCAGGTTCATGCGCGTCTCCTCTCCACGAGGGGAATCAGATCAGAACATGGAAGCCTAAAATTGCCAATGATGTCTGTGTGATTCACGAAATTGTACTCACTCAATCTGTGTGTTGGCTCGATCAATCAGTCTGCGCAAAAGTTCTCGACCGCGTTGAACAGCTTCGACTTCCTAGGAAGTGAAAACAATGTAGCTGAGCTAATCAAAGTAACTGACAAACAAAAACACTTTCACTGAGTGATTTTCTTCAAATAAATTATCCATTAGACTAACTACTACTTGGGAAAATAAATAAATGACTGTCTTCAATGGATATAATTTTTGACTGAACATAAGCTCCATTCCTGAAGTAATAATAGTAATGACTAACGACGTACAGAAGGCAATACATTCCTTCGCTACATGGTGGGTCAAATGCTGCAGATCCATTGGTTTCCAGCTCCGATAAGAACTCGCTATAGTAAATATATATATACCAAACAATCTATTACAGATTAGTGATTTTGGGGTCGAGTATACACTGTGGTGGTTAGATCTATCCTTTTATACGGCTCAGAAACAGCAACTGAGAGTAGAAGATACTCGAAGACTGTCGGTGTTTCGGCATCGATATTTTCGCAGTGGTTCTCGAATATGGTGGGAATACTGTATCAGCAATAACAAGGTTATTCGTGGGATGTTGAGAACCGGGGGAAAGTCTCTGAAACGGGTATTGAAAATAAGCAGGCTAAGATTTTTTAACTTAAACTTTTTTAACCCCTTTTACATTTTTTGCTAACAGTTATACAACAAAGTACAACAGTTCAGGAAGAGGGCCGCGGCAAATGAAGGGCTGCAAGGCAAAGAGGTGGCTCGTGGTAGTGGAAGTCGAGCCGGGGTCGTCCTTGTCCAAAGTCCACGATGATAACCACTTGACTACCGCCGGTCGAAGATGGCAGGGGCACTTGTTATGCATGCTCGCTAATAGATTTCCGGGGCCTACTTTGTTCTCCGAAGTAGATAGTAGCTGGAAGGCACGTTGAGGTGGTCCGTTAATGATACTGCAAGTAGGTCGTGTCAGACTTCCGAGTTGGGGTCCACGAGACCCGTCCACCAGGTGATTGAAGACATTAAGTAATATGGCTAAGTGTCGCAGACAGTAGGACAGCTGCTGTCGGGCTCTTTCCTTGTCTCCGTGATTTGTGCTTATTACGTTGTTTTCGGCTTTTTTACACCCTATGTTTCTATTCATCCTGTCCGAGACTCTAGAATGCTGCGAGGTAGCAAACAAAACCAGATCACAGAAATGTAAGGTTGATGGCTGAGTGAACTGAACTGAACTGTGGACTAGAAAAACCACGAAATTGCTTCCGCCGAAGCTACATTAAGTGATTCTTGTGGATATTCCCTAACTCACAAAACCTAATGAGGAGGTTATCCCGTGAGACCTGTTCAGACGTCCCGACCCAAAACCCTTTCCAAAGATAGAGTGGTGAAACCATGGGGTTATTCGAGCTAATAAATCATTCTTTCCTCAATAAATTTGCATACTCTTGATGTCCTTCACTCGACTCAAAAGTCCTCATAAGATCTGAAGTTTTAAGACCGAAGTTAAAGGAAAAAGTTTCATCAGTCAAGTGACATCATCATGCTCTGAAAAGTTAGTGTAAGGTTTACCATATAAACTCCAAGCTCAGCGATGAAAGCTCAGAGAAATAGTTCACTTGCGTTCATCAAACTACACAGCATTTATGGCACCATGATACGAACAGTGCATCGGCAAAAAACAAAGATTAAAAAGACAGTACCGGATTAAAATTAACGGGAGCCGACAAAAATGTCATCAACGTCCTTTTAAGCATACATTAACAAACTTTCTCTCGTACCTTTGACCCTGGAAAAAACATCCCCCGCCCATGATACCACCACAACTTGTTCATTTTCCAATCAATGAGTCAAACCAATTGCCGGCGTTTAAAAACGTCGGCATGCCCCACACTATTACATCGTGTTTATGGATTTTATGACAACCTTAACAAAACTTGAAAATACGGAGAACAGGTCAAGCCTTGTAGATAGTTGAGTCCTGTTGCAACATACCACTCATAAGAATCCATTATAACCAGCATTAGAAGCATCTATTTCATACGTCTATCTTGACAGATACCAGTATGATGAACTACCGATGCACACTTTTTCGCTACTTCTTCATTCGGTTGATCAAATACAGAATCTAATCGAAGCAAGCATTTTGGTGTTGTGGCGCGATATGTTCATTATTTTATCAACTAACCGCTGAATATACTTCGGTCGTATCAGCGTGATAGCCTCTTGTTCAACAAGGATCCAGAGCTTTGCCGTCACGAAAGTACTCACCATTACCGCATGTAGGTTCTGTCTAATGGGAGTGAGACAAAAATTCGTCGTACAGGAAATATTTTTGGCAGAAGGTTTCTGACCACAAACGTTATGAAAAAGTGACCAAGATAACTTGCGTTGTTTCATCAAGTCAACTGGCCAAAACCTCTTCATCACAGTCTCTCTGGAGTGTGTCCTGCTGTACTTTGTTCAGCGTCTTCATCTCAAGTTTGAGTAAATCAGCTTGCAGGCCTCAAATGATGTGAACTGTCAAGAAAGTAGTTGTGTGAATGGGGAAAATGTGCTTCTTGATTGACAGAATGCGTTACAGTTGCAACCACGCTAACGTTTTTCAAGTAGTAGGAGACTCAGTTTATTTTGATATGCTCCGTCCTACTGTATAGACAGTCACGTCACCGGTGGGAGCCGGAGGAAGTATTATGATTACTGTTGCATGTAACGTTTTAGGAATTTTCATTGGTGAACATCCGTGTGAATTCCGTCAAGAGAGCTATGTCATGTGGAAACAAAATACATTGTTTGTAATTTAAAGCTGATTCGCAGCTTCAGTCATTTTTAGCTCAAGACTCAAGCATCTAGATGATGCATCCTTTACCACTGGCTAAGGTCTGCACATTTACAGGTAATAATTCCGTCTTGAATTGTCATTCATATTTACTTGTTGATAAGATACCAGTTACTGTTGAATCTCTAGAGTCTTGAATGTAGTTATTACGTGACAGCCCTGTAAGCTTGGATTCACTTGGTTGGTGCATAATCATTTTAGCATACTGGAATATTCGTGATTAGTGTAAACCTATAATCTAAAATCACGGCAAAGTAGACCACCAGGAGTTGATTACTGTGAGAGTGACGAGTTGTTGACGTTCCAGAGCTACTGACTCATGGTCTCCAATATCACGGGGAGCTGTTGTGAGGACAGCCATCGGCAGACAACCAATATATCATTACGAGTAACGTGCATGGCTCGAACCCGTAAGCTAGGTCTGAATATCAGTCTGAACTTGGAGTAAACGCAGTAGTAGAAATTCCTCACAGTGGGGAAATAACTTTGTACAAATTCTTACTGCCGTTCAGTAGTCTCTGAAGATCGTTTAGTATCTATACATGATCATATACTAAACAATGGTGGTTAGTTATCGACCACAACATAGAGTACACTGACCAAAGATTTCCGAAGCACCCGTACCGCATATGGACAAGTCACAAGTGAATTTTTGGGCGCATTTGTGGGACTCGGTAACCTTCTTCCATTCACTAACTTGGATGCACAGGGACTACATGCGGTGATTTATAAAGTCATGAACTAAAGAACGCAAGTTTACAGATCTGAATCATTTTAGAAGAGTTAACAAAACTGAAACTGTGTCTGCCAAAAGCGGGACATGAAGCGGGCAAAATCCTCCTCTTTACTTGTCTGCATCCTCAGCCTATGCTTTTTGATAGTTTTACCTTCCGACACGCTGTGAATCGGATCCCCGTTTTCTTATATGTGATTTGACAGTTCATTTAAATATAACGACTACCTCCTTCATCGGACTAAGGAATGGACTGTGGGGCGGAAGGTATTGAATAACTAGTTCGGTTTCCAGCTTCTGTCGGGTGAAACGGAGAATTATTGAACAGAAATATGGTATCAGAGTTTGGTTGTTCAGTTGCCGGTCTCGAAAATCACTTTTCCAATAAGCTGTTAAAATTAGCAGTACTTATTTGGAAGTGGTATCCATAATGTGGCATACCCGTCGAGAAACAGCATGCATCAATATTTTGGCTTGCACCATTGATTGACGGCAAAGCCCCGATGTATAAATTTCCTTTCATTGATCGTCCTCCAGTTTGCCAGCACAATGCTACCATGCCCCGTTACAAGGATCAAAAACTCGCACGTGGTGTGAATAGTGTGCGGTATAGATGCGTAGGAAAGGTTCGGTTATTGTAACCTAGGCCTCCGAAACCAAACAAGCGTCAGCTACTACTGGAAAATGGACAATGGCTACTGAGCAACTTGGAAAACTGTAGTACTTCCATGACCCTCTAACCATGGACTGAGCTTTGCAGTAGCAAAATGTACATCCCTACATGCTTATTCAATCTTTACCTACTGATAACTTTCAAGTAGTCGAAGTCTGCAGATTATTTTCAGTGCCTAAGCTGGAAAAATGCAATAAGCTATGAAGGTTCAAAGCTAATGATGAATGGTAGCTGATGAATACAGCTTCACTTAAAGCACTTTGACTGACTTTTGTAATGCTCTAGTGTTTGTTTCAACCAGTATGCTTTGAAAAACTGGGATATAATTTTTCCTTTCCTTGTTAGTTTGTATCTGCGTCATGAAAGAAATGGACCAACGTGGTTCATTTTATTGGGACTCAAAAATTAGAAATAATGAAGGTATCAGTTGTATTCACTGACATGAAACTGGTGTCATTTTTGGGTTCTACTATATTTCCGAATTAGCAAAGTATATCTTTTACTAAATCCTGAAAACACTTGGACACGACGAATTCAGAATGTTCAGATTCAAATGAGTTTTACACATTACCCACGTAGATCTAACGATTAGAGGTTCTCACTGTTCACAAATCTTGAACACGGATAGTATGATCTACCACTGGTTTTGGTCTTCAACCACTTCAGGTTCACTTTGGATAGCCAATACACTTGTACTGAATGTGGAGCTTCTGGTTTCTAGCACTCAGCAAACATACTTGATTGGAATTTTATTCTTTGTACTTGTTGTATTGACTATACAACGAAGTACAACAAATTGGGCAGGGGGCCCCGGCCAACGAAAGGCTTCCGAATAGGGAAGCGATCGGTGGTGGTTAGAATGGGTAGAACTACGAAGAGCAATGTCAGTGTGAGGATTTATTGAGACTGGACAGGGAAATTCAGTTTGCCATATATGGAACCGTCTTTATCCTGGCCTACTTCGGATCCCACGCTATTCACAAGAATTTTCTATCCTGCATTTACCAACTAGTTCCTTTGTGTCCCATGCACTTAGACCTCTAGTTTCCATACCGACCACCACACTCTCCCCTCCACTCCCACGTGATAATTTGTTTGCCCACTCCCGCTGCGTCACACATTTTTAGCCTTGTTTCTACTACAGCATTTATTGGTTATCTTTGTATCTTTAATCCGTACCAGTGCTTGGTCCCTTTGCTGCCCTCATCTAATCATATCGCTCATCAACGAACCCTGGTTCCTAACAAATATTATCACTTATGTAATCTTTCCTTCCAGTTTTGTCCCCCTGCTCACTGACCTACGGGTTGCCGCGACGTCGGCGTTGTTGTTTCAGCACACTCCTCATTCACATATTGGTTCATTACCAACTCTCTGTTATTTCCCCATGATAGTCTGAGTTACTTAACTGGGTCCCGCCGCTTTGGCGTACACATCTCTCTCTCTCTCTCTCTCGTTTGCTTTGTCTGTGCAAATATCTGACCTTTGGTTTCCCCCTTTTTGATCACTCCATTTTCTCGTAGTTGTGATATTGCGCTTATCCTTCCCCAACCTTGTGCATGTACTTCCTCGGGCGATTTCTTCTTTTCTGACCGTTGACTGATTTAACTCTTCCTATAAGTAAAGACTCCTTTTTTGAACCGTTTTTCTTGCTCATTTATCACTGGACAATGGGAGAGGGTTCAAATTTGCGGTATTTCGTTTAACTTGAGTAGCCGAAACGATTTGTTCTTGGAAAATCTATCGGAAGTCCCACGATGGATTATTTGAACCACGCGCGTTTTCGCAGCCTTGTCGCGTGGAATAAGGAGTAAACCTAGTTTTGTTTGTATTCTATTTTTAGAGGCTCAAATAGAGAAGCGACAGCTCAGAGACGAACTTAGTTTAGTAGATCAAGTAACACGCAGAGAGGGACTGCTGAAAGCCCAAAGCCAAACGGAAATGGCTTGTTTTCGAGCCTCACGGGAACAGAAAAAGAAAAGGAACTTGATAAGAAGGTCTTCCTAGATAAATGACGAAAACCACTGTCGTTTCCACACATTCGCCCAAGAAATCGATTCTCATGGTCCAGTGACTGATGACCCCGATAATATTACAAAACCGATGATATTTTCTACCACTGACAGTCTCGAGATGCCGAAGGAGAAACTGACCTTAAGAAGAGTGCAACTTCGTCTAGCGAGTGCTCAGAGTGGCTTCCTTAATACAGCACTCAGAAAGCCACATTATTCGAGGGCACACCAGTGAAATGTAAAGATACTGAAGGAAATAATGAGGTCAAATGATGTGACAAGGGAGAAGTTCTCCATGTGGAGTAGCATTTTACGGCAAAGAAATCGAGCAATGAACGGAAGATATTCGAAGGCGTGGTAACGGACCGACCATTATTATAGAGTCGGACACAGGTCTGGCTCAGTCAGTATTTTGGGATCTTGCAGCAGATAATAATCGCCTGACGAAGGAACATCACCTTCAGGTCACACGTTGTACAAACTCGGACTCCGAAGAGCTGAAGTATATCACCAATGGGAAGCAGTTTGCGAAATTTGTGGTTTCACCGATCGATACAGAGGAGGGAATGCGTGCTAGTGTCGATTGCGCCAAAGGTCAAGTTTACCGTACACTTCTCCTCATTCATGAACTGGCCACCCGTAAAACCATTCAATTTCTGCCTGTGTTCGTCAACACTGTACACCAAGAACATTTACCCGGGCATAGGCGAGGACAACACACCCCTAATTTCGTACTCTGGCAAACCTTGGTTTTTAATATAGAGACTTGACTCGTGTACTCAACTCTGATCATACCCTCCGTAGTGCACACTCGATGTTTCCAACAGTGGAGAGAAATGCTTCAAAGGACGACAAATTGTGTAGCCTTCACCTGTAGCAAATAAACTTATGATATGTTCAGTAGAACTAGTCCCTCTACTGATACGTACATCTAACGCTTGAGGGACAAATGGAGCTGATGTCATCACCACAAATGACTGAAGTTGACATAAGTCAAACTCAAAGTGTATAAATACTGAGGTGGGATTCAGCTATTTCGCTGCGTTGTTCAATCTAAATTTTATTTTCTGTAGGACTTGGATATGCACTTTCAACTCCAATAGGTTATTCCGTTTTCTTCAAAAAAGAAGTCGAAAAATGTTTTTATTTTTCACTTCCTAATCATAGACAAGCTTGTATCCTTGTTGGCCTTCATGCATCACATATGAAGATGGAAACAATTGAAGATATTTGGTGATCAATTCGAGTTAGTATGTCTGAACAGCTCACTGCCATTTGGACTGCCCGACGTTTTTCAAACTGTTTCTTTACAGTGAACCCATTCTTTCCAACTACCAGGATAGTTTTATGAACTACTTCAATCCAAATGGCCCTATTATATCCCTTTCCTTTCCTTCGATCTGTTGATTTTCGCTCCTCTTGACCACGCAAATCAGCACACCAGACTGTATGAATCCATATTCGGAATCAAAGCATCACAACGTTAAAATTTGTTTATAGAATGTATCACTGGCACGAGGAGTCTGAATCCACTTGCAGCAAAACGTAAAATTACTCCAAGTTTCAGTATCTGTATTGATAACTTCGTTCAGAGAGAACAACTGAAACATGTGGTCTGCATATGACCAAACCAAAAAGGTGCGGCCGCTCCAAACAGATAGTCCTTGAAAACTCTCATTTAAAGCGATAATCGTTTTCTAAAATTCGACGGTTCTGAGGTGATGAGATTTGGACAAAACAAGTGTTGTCACGTTCCGTTCAGTTAATGTGGTGATAGCTAATCATTAATTCTCTTAGGTGTTAGTAGTTCGCGTAATATTGACAGTTCAATTTCAGTGGTAAGAGCTTTGCTTTGATTATCAAATGACTCAACGTGCAGTAGCAAAGCAAAACTCACTAATGAAAACCATGGTAGCACTGTACAGCTGATTCATTCCCGTTAGGAATCACTAGCAAATTTATCAAACTGATCGGGCAGCCGAGCTCACACAGACAGACACGTGATTGACTAGCTACTTAATTCTGAAAACATCCGCAACACTAAAACTGAGTGCAATCCCAAATCACTGCATAATATTTCAATCTCTGTGTAGAGCATTCCTGAATAAAATAACATGATTTCAGTGAATAGGTTAATTTGGTTTATTGATATGCGTAAAGTATAGAGTCTACTAAGTTCCCACAGCCGCCACAGTTGCCATTTCAATAATAAAAACTGATGTTACTACACCAGTGATAGCAGTAGTACAGCATCTTCGCGTTACATTTCATGTGTAACTGTACTGAAAGACCCTCTCGATACTACGATTTCTAACTAACTTTCATCGGGCAAGTGGGATTATCTGGTTGAATGGTATGGATGAGATTCCGATACAAATTACGATTCCTATTGAAAGAAATTACCAGTTTTCCGAAACAAAAAAGAAATTCAAAATTAGTTTCCAATTCTACGTTTCTTAAGTAACTCACAGCAAGTAATGCCTTCTCCACATTATCGTGAACTAAATCCACACACTGACGTTTCTCTCGCTGATAAAGACATTCTTGTGCCACGTGCAGCTGATTTTCCATTTCCGCGCATAATTTTTCCGCGACACGTTTAGCGCGGATCAGATCATTAATTTCCTTGGCCATGTTATCGATCTCATCTGACAGTTCATTTTCCCAAAAGACAATATCGGACAAACGATCACCTAATTTGCGACTAGTCTCATTCTGGTTCAACTTTGTGCGTTCGTGTGTCTCATTCATGAGTCGTTCGGAATCATAGCGCAAACATTCCGCATCTTTTTGTCCACGATCATTCGCCTGTAACAGACGCTGATAGCTGGCGAACCAATCGCGTGGTGTATATCTAGTATACAGAGCATTTCGTGCAGCCGAGTACACAGATGGTACACGGATACCACACAATTCACTGAGATCATTTTCTGGAGCTGTGCTATCAACCAACGAATGAGACAATGGATAACGCGCATTAGCTTTGGAAGCCGAATAATAAGTAGCTGGCCGAAATCCCACCGTGGACAAAGTACGCTTGTGTGGATAAGGTGATGGACAAGTGAAAGCCGGTGTTCTGGCAATTTTTGGAAGAGTTGTTGTACATGGTAGTTTAGATACAATCTCCGGACGGCGGGTGGAAGACAAATAACAAGTAGTTGGGCTATGACCGACAAATTCCATGGCCACGACAATAGGTTTAGGCGATCGTGAAACTAGATAAGAGAGAAAAATTCCAAAAGATCGCCAGTCCGGATTTGAAAGACTTCAAATCGATCTGATTACTGTGGCCTTCGGTTAGTTGATTGTGCCCATCCGATCACGTGGACCCAGCAACCTATTTAACAAGTGACGTCTAGAAAGCCGACCAGTGCTGTCAGTTCTGCGGTATTTAACTCTATTCGGTATGAAACAAAGACTCAACGAATGTTTCATTTCGCTTATGGATATGTTCACTTGAACTTCCCAGTTATGAACTCAGTTCCGTTCAGTCTTTCGTCATTAATCCCGTAATTCTGTGTACTGGTTTCGGTTATTGCCTCTCTGCTTCGTCCACTCCGGGGGTAAGATAAATTAAACCATAAAGAACAAAAGTGTTATCGGTTTTTCGGAGAAAATGAACCTTTCCATACAACATTTCTGCCATGACCTATGACCTATATCACTTACTTTTTCGATTGTATCTCTCGGATTTCATCGACACACGTTAAACTTTTGAATACCACTTCTTTTTGATAGTTTTTTCGTCTTTCGCAGCCGTGATTCACTTCTCATAAGCTAGTAAAACCGGTAATCCATCTGTATCAACATGTTTGCAACACAAGTTTGCCTCTAATGAGAAAAGACGTTCTCTTTCGTTGCAACTGACAGGATTTAGTTTGCATTGTTTTGAAGACTACACACTAGACGCGTTCTGTGGTTGATAAACGTGCATCTAATATAGTGCGCTAAAAAGCTATAGGACCTGCCTCATTTTCCCGCACATATCCGCCTCCATATTTTCCAATGAAATAATATCTGGTCAGAACAACCGAATGAATGCTAAGTTTCAGAACGAAACTATGTACTGTCCGCCAATCAGAGCAGATAACGTAAAAATGAGGGTGACAAAAGTATAGGACTTCCCACTCGAGTGCACTGTCCCAGGGGAAGTTTCGCAAAACCAGACGGATCGCTGAACCTGGCAACGGGCTCATTAGTTCGGTTTGTGGATTTGGCGACTGACAAATCCACGAGAACCGGAATCACAGAGCACACGAAGCACCCTAGTTGTTTAGTCACTCTCGGTAACCTTCATTCACTTTCGTTGAACTTACTTCACAACTCCAACCGAATTTCGTCTGCGCAATGCCACACGGGAAGAAACTAACAGATTTTGGGAAGAGTGAAATACCTGCGTTCTACGAAACGGGACTCAGTTTGCATGAAATCACCAGACAACGTGAGCTATCGAGAAAAGTCCCATGACGGTATCCGGAATGTAACGATCAATGTGAATCTAAAAATGTGAATGGGTCGTCCCAAAGAACTAACGAAATCAGACTAACATAGATTAATTCATCCAACCTCCGATAACACATGCTCCATGTCGACGTTTATTGCTTTGATTGGAGTCAGTGTTTCGAAACGAACGTTGCAAAAACTGCTGAAAGCTGTACCGTGGATAAAATGCAAAAGTGAAAAGACAAATTGCTCTTATACGGCTGCATGAGGGACAATACTCATCATGAGCTGAAACACAGGTAGCATTGACAAGCAAGAGGGAAAACGTGTACTTAATTGACAAAAAATTACTTTGGATTATTACTGGCATGGAAACATAGAGGAAGAAGGAATTTTCGGTCACAGAGTCAACGAAATGACCCCGTCGGTGGTTTTTAGAGCCTAATCAGCCGACGGTCAAAGTAAGCTGGTTATGCTAGAAGGCATACAAGATTCCATTGTGTATATTCGTACGATGGAACATTTTCCGCTCCCACCACTGACTAGTAGATGACAAGATGACACCATATTCCGACATGATAATGCTTCTGTCCATTGCTCACACATTGCAAAACGTTGACAATTTTTTTCGAAATAAAGGTCATACATTAACCATTCTGCAGCCCAGATCTATGGGCATACTTTCTTCACAGGTGCACAAGGATTCTATGTTTTACCAGTCAAAAAGTGAGCTGATAATCACCCTTAGGCGAGGATGGGTAAATACTGACCGAAGGAAAATCACAGGTTGTGTAAGAGGAATGTCACGAAGAGGTTGCTAAGCAGAATGGAGTTTCACACGATTTTAAGTATAAGTATTGTAGCCCACCTGAGGGGTTCCTATACTTTCATCACCCCTTTTTTGCATTTTCTAGTTTAGTCAGCTGATAGTAAATTATTTTATGGAACTTTATAATCAACAACGCAACGGGCATTCGGTGGTTCTGGGCAGATATGGTCTCGTGGGAGAATACACAAGCGGTAATATGCGGAAAAATGAGGGACGCCCCGCAGTTTTATCGTGCAATTTATCAATCTGTTGTAAGCAGGCGATTCCGGCGTGGAATAAATCGTTAATGAGAGTTTCGGATGAAAAATAGGCTAAGTATAGGGATGCTGAATGCAATGAGAAATATTGACCGGATTTTCGTCAGTAGAAAAACTGAATATATATGACAAATATTGATGGATAAATTTGTTTTGCGCGGACAGAAAGATAACTTTCAGAAAAAAATCATGGTAGTATTGTAACACGCAGGGGCAACGCTTCTCCGACGAGGGTAGCACGTGTGTGATCTGCAAAAAGCACAAAAAGGAAAAACTCCATGAGCCGAGGCCCAGCAAGTGTATCAACGGGACCAACACTTACAATAAACGAACAACAAGATGGCTGCCTCCAATCTGGCCGTTACAGTGTCATTATTGCAAGGGGAAAATATATTCAGATATCACATTGTACGTGTGTTCTCAATTGATAGTCCTAATAGTTGGTTTGAGACTCCACATCCCACTTCGCGCGATTTAAACTTCCTCTGTTGTTTAACCTTATACTATTGCTGCATTCATCATTCTTGGTTTCTGATGGGGTTTATTTGCGTGTTTTCTTTGTTGCACCAATTAACACAGCTTACCATAACTTACTGAGCTGCTAGTTCGAAACTACCCTCGGCGCCCTGGGGAGGTCGAAATTCGCAAGTTACTACTTCAACGATAGCTAGTGGGCAGAATGGTGTAAAAACCACAGGGTGAACGAGAAACAAGCACACCCACACCACTCGCCAGTAAAAGTTGCCGTGAAAGTTGAAAGCTCGTTGAGCTAATCAGCGTCCTCAGCCGATATCACCGATATTACAGGGCTGCGTATTCTTCACTAACGGCAAACGAAGACCAGATGTCCCGTTGAGGTGTATGGGCAGCTAATCGAGTATAAACACGATCAAGTCAGTGATCGAGATGGGTTACCACCAAGAGTGCTAACTTAATCTGCTCCATTTGCGTCCTCAATGTTAACATGCTTAGTTAATCCACCTAAAATATGTCAAGATATCTTTGACCATGGGTGAGTGTGACCTATAACTCTAGTGTCAAATGAAGGTACGCGCGAGTTATAATGCCTGTTGCGTATGTTAACTGCCATGAAGATATCTGAAGTACATGTCGCACAAAACTTCCTGAGATATGAATTTATAACCTCGGTCGGTTTGATCACCGTCACTCAAGCCTCTCCCCGGATGACACTGTATCTGCGACATATTTTGCTTCCAATGCATAGTCGATGTAAAGCAGTCAGTATATGATTTAAAACTACAGTGATGCATGTAATTGTGTAAAAGAAAAAAAATGACGCTTCATATTTTAGCAGTAGATGGCAACAGCCATCCATCGGAGTTCAGTTACCTGACACCCTTGTCAATCACCGACAGGTGTAATATGTGAGTAGCAGTGATCTTCCGCCAGGGGATTGATCGTGTTCGATCTGCAAAAGCACAAGAGAAGGAAAAACTCCATGAGCCCAAGCTCAGTAAGTGTATCAACGGTACCAACACTTACATAACTCGAACAACAATATGGCGGCTTACAACCTGACCATTACATAGGTAACATGTTGTTGTGCTCACGGATGAGGATACTTGCTTTTGACCACAGACATCATCCAATATATCATTCTGTTTGTCTTGCGCGTAAGCATACTGTTCGAAAATAGTATAGTTGAACACTTCAGTAAACAAACTACTGACAGGTCTGCGTTCATTCGTGAATTGCTTGTAATTCCTAATTTAAAATCAACATGGTCTGATCATTTCCACACTGCAATAATGTTGGAGAGACACTTCAGCTGAACCGCGTACCACCGGGCGCATCCCCAGATTGAGGATAGCGGGAAGGCTAAAAGTACGGTGGTTAATCGCGAATAGGGTTAGCCCAAGCTCGCCGAATAAATGTTCATGGACGAGTAGAGGCAGTGCCCGACGATGTGACTGATTAACCGCATAGCAAACACTAACTTCTGAAAAGCCACTTATATCTGAGGGCTGCCCGTGACGTGGAGAATGTGACACGTCACTAAATATATCCATTGCCCCTCGTCGTGCTGCACACTCGGCAAGGTAATACAGAGGAGGAGCATGAACCACTTCTGGACACTGACCCACCTAAAGCATTCACGCTGTTCTGTAGGTCTCACTCGGTTGTTTGAAGGCTAAAGGTGTATACTAGAACAAAAAGACCCACTTTGGACTGGGTGACCAGGTAGTGCAACGGCCCGCAACACTTCGGATGACCTGTATCGAATCCACATGTTGCCTTCTGATATACGACTCAAGAACCTTTGCAAACACTCTCGTACCATACACAATTCAACTTTCATATCACTTTATCCCCCCCCCCCCGCCTCCACCCCTACACACACCTTCATGTAATCCTTATCCAGCAGGAGTCCTGGCTGCGTGAACTAGCTGCAGTGCCCCCGTTTGCGGTTTCGGCGCAATTTATGTATTCTGTACCACGACTGATATCCGGAAAGAAATTCATTTTTTCCTCGATACCACTTATGTTGGCCCCTCTAAACGTGCGATTACTGAAGCACACGCAGCATCAGACGGGTTGCGCCCTACACTTGAAATCTTTGCAACCAATCTGTGATATATCCAAAATCTTTCATTCAGTATTCCAGCTCTTTTATATGATTAAAGCGCCCTTCCACCCTTTTGCAAGCTTTTACCTGCGTCTTTCCAGAAATCCTAAGACTGCAGCACCTGGTCAGAAGGGTGTTGGTGTAGCCCTGAATGCTTGAGCTGAAGCCGCGCTGCTAGACTCGATCCCAGTCGTCAGCCGATTGTTTGCATTGAGTTTTGGATGCTCATGCTAGATGAGTAGTCACCTTTCCAATAAACGCAATTTGTTTGCATTTTAGGCAGACGTACTCAATGACGGTAAACTAGGGACAGTCAAAGACAAACTTTATCATAGACCGCGTGACTTCTTGCGTGAAGCAAATCGGACTGCTATTGTGATTTTGACAGAGAATATACATGCCACAGAAGGTAAGTTGTCATTGGATGAGGCGCTTCTGGGAGGCCCGCTTGGGCTGGATTCCTGTCATTCGGACTACGAGCGAGGCGTCCAACCGTGAGTTGTAACTAAGATCCATCCCTCGGAAGTACGAAATCCAGACGCTCAAATCGCCGGTATGCTGCCTAGATTCTCTCTCTTCGTCTCGATCATGGATTCAGATCGATTACAGATTAAGGAGCTACTGATGACAGAGTTACATCAAAGGTTACCGATCAGGCTGAACTGTCTGCGTGGACTCCAATCATACTTTAGTGTTTACCAAGTTGTTCATGTGCTTCTTTGGGTGCCCCAAATGAAAGATGCAATGCCGATTAGACTACGGCAAACCAAATCCACCAGCACATCTATCCGACTTTCAAAACGCACTAACTGAAAGGCTAGCAGTAGTCACTTCCGTCAGTGTGGATGAGCACTGACTGCTTATTAAGAATGGTCTGTATTCTTTTTTCATGGTGACTTGTGGCCAGACACATCGCGTCGTGACTCAATGGATTTCCGCTTACTCACTTTTTTCTGTACGTATACCGATCCATCCCGGCTGGTAGCAAGCACTATGAAATGTGAACTCAACCCAAACCTAAATGGGGATCGCAAACTCCGGTGATCGCAACGTTCTTCTGAGATAAAACATGCTCCGGTCATGGGTAGCTCCTTAAAACCATTCCATCTTTTCCGTGTCACCAGTAGCAAACAGTTAGATATAAGTGAGACGACCTGAGAAACTGAGGGTTCACCAATTCACAATAGGCAGCGGCTCTTCGAAAGCTGGGCAGAACATTTTGAGGCGCCATTTTGCCGGCTACCCGCACTAGCTTCTGCGAAGAACTGCTTCTCCGCACACTCCTTGTGGTTTGTTTCAGCATTACCGTCAGCCGAAGCCGAGATGTTCAAGATGATTCATGCCGTAAGACGCCACAAGAGGCATGCCTCCGAGTGTCTCCCTCTTGAACTGTTTAAAGATGAGGGAGTTTCGTTTGTTAGAGAACTTCGTGTATTGTTCTCTAAGATTTAAAATTTTGAACAGAACCTCACATCCTTGGAGGGAGGTGAATCCATTGTCTTTCTGACCTTCAAAAATGGCTCGTGCTGTGACATAAACAAACTTAAGAGTATAAGCATGGTCTTAATAGCGCCGAAACGGCTTGCGTCTGTCATAATTCGCAGGTTATGCCAAAAGCGTGAAGAGCTAACTCACGAGGAGCACGCTGGGTTTCTCACGGGCCGTGGATTTACCGACCAAGTCTTCACTCTCCGACAGCTGGATGAAAATCACCATACCCTCCAGAAATCAATGCCACTCTTGTTCCTATACATTCACTCCTCCTTCAACTCTGCCGGTAGGAAAGCACTATGAAACTGTTTGTTGGGAACTGGAGTATTTAAGAAGTAAGTGTCGGTTCTCAAAGAATTTTCCGTCATACCTCAGGTCGTGTAAGGACCCACGGCCAGCTCTCGCCAACCTTCGTCGTCTTCCGTGGATTACGACAAGCTTGCCCCACATCCCCATTTTCTCTCTACTCTGCCATACCGGAAGTACTACGGAATGCATTTTCTGGTCTTCCAAACGGTGGAGTTAAGTTCCACCCCGGAAACTGACTTTCGATTTAGACTGCGCCGATGATATCGTCTTGCTGGGTAATAATGCACTGGCAGTGTAACATGTTCTGAACCGCTTGTCAATTGAGGTGCCTAGATATAGTATGGGCTCCCAGACTTTTAGTCTCCGGACATTCGGTCGAACGAACATTGGGTCGGTGGTTAAGACAAGGACAGTGATGAATCCTGTTTTGCCTGCCGCATGTATTCGTTAAGGTGGGTCATTTTGCTCACACACTGATGTATTCAAGTGGATCAAATGTCTGTCACCTCAAAAACGACAAAGGCTTGGCTTCCAGATTCACCGGTCACTGTCGTGGTGGATGGCACTTTGCCATTTCAGCTGACCTTAGTTTCACGCCTTGGACTTTGGGGATTCCACGTGTGAAGCTGTTGCGAGATCTCAACAGTCACCGCAATTTGACTGTGGCGCATTTTCACTTCGTCTTCGAAACCGGATCAAATAACAAAGCACAATAGCAAAGCGCAAGCCCTTTTGCTTACCGTTTCGTGATCAATGTGTGCCTTCATAATTCTGGATTACCGAGTGTTAACTATAAGCCCCGAGAATGACGAAGGGGACGGACCACGCACAATCGGCTTTCTGAGAGTGTGACGTTTGACAGACTGGAGTGAATATAGCGTAATTCAGTCATCGAAATTTCTGGTGATTATTGCTTCATTCGACCAAATGTCCATCCGACGAAATGCCCGGCGACCAAGTGTCGTTCGACTAAAGGTCCGGCGACCGAATGTCCGGACAAGTATTGCCTGTGCTATGCCCCACATAAGAGCAAAGTACCTTGACAAGGCTGGAAGGAGCCGGTGCCTGCATTAGCCCATTTAGGTGAACAATAAGAATTAACTGATAGCTTGAATTTCCCCGAGTGCTACATTATGATGACGGCCTCATGCAGCGCAAAAATCTTGAACGAGAAAACAATGAACATGGAGAAGAAGCAAGTTTTATCACTTTGCCTTTTAAAGGAGGTCATTTATTCAATCAAATAAATTGTAATCTTAAGTCAGCTGTAAAGCACACATACACAGCGGCGCAGTTGCGTTTGCTGCAGACAACCAAAAGGCTATGTTTTCAAAATCACTCAAACAGTCTTACTGATCCCAATGTCTCACATATTGTCTATCAGTTCACTTGCAGTTGCGGTGACGTATACATTGGCAGGACGGATCGTTGCTTGACTCAACGAGTGTCAGAACACATACCCAAATGGCTGTCAAACTTGATGACGCAACCTGCTGGAGCAATACACAACGACGTGAAACCGGCAGCTTCTTCGATTGCAAGACATTTGATTGCATCAGGGCACAAAGTTGACCTGACCCAGTGTTTAAAAGCCCTGTTGCGCAATCCAGTACCGAAACTACTAGCGTTCAGTGAAGCTATTCTAATCATGGTGCATCAGCCAGCACTCTGTGCACAAAAAGGATTGACCAAAAATGTTTGTTTACTTTGGCGTTAACACGACAGACTTCACTCTCCCCAACGTACGTACTGTAAGAACTTTCGATCGTGTCTACTTTACTGTTGCACCTATCCCCCTACCGTACCATGTATATATACTGACACGTTTTACGTCCGCGGTTGACAAGAGTAAACGAAATGCTTGCATCTCGCAACTTATGTCTTCTCTCAGTTCTCATGAATGGGATAAAGGGGACCCAATGTTACAAGCTAAAGTGTTTTTTTTTCTGTTTTAAAGTATCATGGGGGATTTCGGTCACCTAAGAGCGTAGGAAGCGCGTAAATTGAGATTGCGAATACTGCAGCGACAGCCATACATTCCTTCAAATTTTCGGCGCTTGTATCGACCCACCAGTGAGTGAAAACGCTGCACAGCAATCGAATACCGGAAATTCCTGCTTTATCTGAGAAGATCGATGTCCGCAAGCGTATGAACATTTTTTTACCTTCGTTTGCATCAATCTACATTTTATCTAACGCGATAATAAACAGCGCGTAATGAAATTTCGCCAGATTTTCTTCAGTCTATTTTGTATAACAGTTCAATGAAATGAATGCAGTTAACGAGATTGTGTACAATATTAGTGTACTGGTTCACTTACCGACAGATGTTAAATATCATGTGCTATTGAGCACGTTTCCCCATGAATCTAATTTACGGCGGTTGAAATATTTTATTCGAAAACCTGCTCAACCAGCTGGACTATTGTGCAGACTTGTGTTGATTCGGCATTGCAGTTCACTGGACACGGTAAAAAATAGCTTTGCTATCAAATACAGTGAGGAGCCTCGTCCCATAAAGACCACAGTCATAAAGTACTACGAAGGCCATCCGTGAATGATTATGTTGTGATCTATCAATTAGTACCTTTGATCTCACCTACATAGAGAAGTTCTGCTGTAAAGCCGACGTACGGTTCTGTAGCCTTGATCTTATAGATACCTTGGAGCGCACAGTTGCGAGTTGGAGCGATTTCGCTACAGCCTCTCAATTCAAGGATTCCGAATGATATGAGACTCTGGAGTGAACAAAACAAGTCATCATGGTAACCTCCCTTACGATTCTGAACTTTTTATCCCACGACCTCTTCGGGAACAAGTGCATTTTGTGTATGAAGGTATGACACTCAGTTCCCACGCCCCCATTGGGAGACTAGTCGCCAAAGCATGTAGTCGCAGTTCTGGATACACTAAAAGTATATGGAACAATGCTGTTGGATTTATATTCGATTTTCTGTTGCTTGTGTTATATTTTCCATGAATTTAGTATTCAACTAACAAGACAGGCGTTAGATCCGTGTTGATCAAAAATCATTATCACTATCAGAACACAGCTTCCGGATTAAAAGAAAACCGAACTTGACTTGTGAAAATCGCGCGCGTGCGACTCACAAAGCAAATAACTTCATGTAATTAATAACGATTTAGCTCTAATGCGTTTGATTATCTCTCATTGTACACGAACGGATCGCACTTGCGTATGCGTGTATCTCTATGATCAGCAGACCAGAGATGGATATGCGCATGAATCGTAAGTTCGCGGATAATTACTGCTAGGCGATCGAATCAGTCATATGATGCCGCTAGGCTTAGTCATGCGCCGTGAACATCCGCTCGTGATCCACTCGTGTCCTGTTTGACTTCCAAGTCAGATTGGGTTTTCTGACCATATTCCATCATTTTCGTTCATGGTAAAGCTGTGTTCAAATCCTTTTGTAAATATTCTGTATCCCTCTATACTGCAATCGAGCATGCTTCTCAAATTCTCGTAGAAGTTTGCTTCATCCGTGCGTGAACGGTTCACCTCTTTATTATGCATACCCCATTCTGTCCCGGTCGGTATGCTTTGGATCCCGGGCCGAGTGCGTTGGTGTTTTCAAATTAGGTCTTCCATTGAGAGAATAACGTGATTAGTGGTTCGTAATGGGAGTCCAATCAGGGCTTCTTTAGGGGATTGACAGTTCGATGCTGTCGGATTCGGAGTAGTCCGGTATGTCAGCAAGGATCTCTGGATGACTTATTTTGTTTCCCCCTCCTCCCCTGGTGACATGCCCCAAAATATCCATACGAGTAGTGACCAATCGTCACTAGTGTCATATAGTCACCCAACTACGAAGGAAAGGGCGAACTTAAACAAAGCTGCTGCCACATAGACTGCAGTGGCAAAGGACCAAATTGTGCCATCACCTCGTTTACACTATCATCAATCAATATCAAAGGAAACGCCGAATTTTTCTTCCGGTTTGAATTCTTCTGGTGATAAAAATAAGCCAACATTACTTGCTCAGCCTCCTCTCTTGCCCTCCCAGGCCATGGGCCCACATTTATCCTCTAAACACACAACCCCTACCGACGTCGTATTAGTCCTTTCGTAGCTATCTGCAACATCCTCCGCCAACTTCTCACTCATATCCATCTGATCACACGGTCACACATATTTACATTTTTTCAACACACCCTCCCATGGGTAACCCAGCTCAAGCCCTCTGTTTTATCATTACTCTAGGTACAGTTCGATTCCTGGTTTAGTCGTGAATAACTGACATCCCTATGGCACTCTTACACACCATACCATTAATCATCATCCAACAAATTTAGTTCCTTGCAAAATCTTGTCCACAGGTCAATCCGGGATATTATTATTGTAGTGATCTTATTATCCCCGTCTATCTTCCTGGTAAAATATATGTTTCGAGCACGCGGTAAACGCGAGAACATCTTCCGACACAACTTCCCGGTACACGCCGCATTCTGGTCTCTGTACGTAGCCTTTTCCAATTGCAAGTAGTTGGCAACCATCGGCCTTATTCTCGTCCCCATACTCGACAAACGCTGGTCGCACACACTGAGAAGTTGTCTTGCAACTATGTTATTACGACTGAAACATAGTCATCTGATTCCAAATAGTCTAATCAAATGATTTTTAATGATTACTTGGTATTTAGGGAAAACTGGCCTCGGTGAGTAGGAGGCTTCTCGGTTTACGTCGGGATTTCCAACCATGCAGTCCTATTTTCATATCCTACTCTGGATGCTACTCAGGATTCTTTACTGTTAGTTATCGCTTTGCGAAATTAGTCTCTCTACCCAGGATGCAAATACTGGCCACCAGGCTCAACCGCCTCTGATTACAGTCAAATCTTTGATGCCTTTAATTACTTATTTCAGCTGCCCTCAATCTCAAATCCCATTGCTAGTGACTTCAATGTTTCCGGCATTTGTTGACGTACACGCCCTACTCCGTACAGTCTCTTAAACCTCGTCTCATGCATACTTCAGTGACACTGGAAGCAAAATGCCACGTCTCCTACTAGAGCGAACAGTATCCTTGATTTAATCCTCACCCTCGGATTATCCGATATCACAATTCAAACCCCCAATTACCTAGCAGGCAATAATCGCAATCGTTACTAGCAAATTTTACAAGGCATTGCATAGGGACCATTCCTCAACTTCCGTATCATTCCTTTTCTACAACTAGAACCTTCCAACCGGTTTGATCAGATCTTTTGACTGGACAAACTTCTTTGCTATCAGTGACCTTAAAATAGCAGCGAACCTATTGTACGGAAAACTCTGAGTGTTTGGCAAAGGTTTCCACAGTCAAATTTGGTCATACATGACTGCCCAATATAATTCTTAGGAAATTACAACGCAAACATGACAACCTGTAGTCTTATTACACAAAACCCGTGATTTTTCCCTACTTATTCAGATTGATCACACCTCTTACAAAATCGGCGCTATTACTGAACAAATGCTGAAAACAGGAATTACCTAACTTCAATGGTCCTGACACATTACGTTAGTTACCCAGATTTTTAAATCTGGAAATAAACAAGCCACATAGCATCCGTGGCTCATTACTATAAAATGTTAAGTTTGTTGACTCACCCAATCAGATACCCGAAGCTTTAACTTCTTTACAAAATCCATGGTCAGGGACTCCATTTATGGTTATTTGCGATGACTGTTAATGACATTTCTTTGTTGTTTGACTGCATCCTCGAATGCTTGTGTTGTGTGGTTGAATCAGTTACATGGTGCCGTGAGACTTATCCATACACCGTGAACATGCCCTCGTGATCAACTCCTGACCCATTCGTCTTACACACAGGCATCCGATACCTGTCCGCACAGCGATCTGCACTGTCTTATACCACCTATCACACGCGGATGACTTCGTACCAGACTGATGTTGACTGACAGCTTATGTTCGCTTGGACTTCTTGTTTTTGCTCCCATGCTCGTAGTTGCCGTTCACTGATTCTGAATACACGTTCCTCGTACATGTGAGCTTTCGTTCTACCTACCGAATTCGGGACACAACAGCTCGTACATAAAGGTTGTTTATAAAAACAATTTCGAATTACCTTCCAATCCAGCTGGTTTTCTCATTCCTTCAGTGCGCTTAGTTCGAGTCGGAGCTTATACGTTCGTTGCCATAGTACTAATTCTCGAGTGCAAGTACCGATTTCAACATCTTTCCAACATGGTTCCTGTAGCGCAGCTTACAATCCCTAGCTTTAAGTTCAACTTTCCGAGTTGACAATTAATATCCTGTGGGAAATCGTTATCACGACCCGGACCGGACAGTATTCCTGCTGCACTATTTCGCCTTGATGGACCCAATATCGCTGGTTTTCCAGTCAGTATCTTCAATCTGTGATTCAGATATGGTATTGTTCCTTCTCAGTGGAAAACTTCTGTCATAATCTCCCACCATAAGAAGGGGACCCATGCATGATTTATCAAACTTTCGTCCGATTATTCGTACCCCTTAATAACGAGTAATGGAAAGACTCACTAAACAGCTACCGTCTCATTACCTCATTTCCAACAACAACATAAACAGTGTGCAACAAAGCCATGTACTACGGATCAATTTGATTTTTCGAACCTCGTTACTAATGCAGCTGATAACAGGAAAAATCGCTCATTATTATAGTTTTTGATGTGACCAAGGCTTTTGTCCTTGTCTATCACGCTTGACCACTTACAGACTCAAAGTCTTCGGTATCAACTGACTTTTGCTGAAGTGGCTGGTCTTATATTTGCCCAAGCACAGTCAGCTTGTTCTTGCCGTTGATCACCATTCTCAGCCCGTATCCGTCACCGGTGGAGCTATGCATGGGAGCGTACTAGACTCTTTATTAATCCCCTTATGCCTAAAAGAAGGTTTATCAATCTTTCATCACGGAGTCCCTTTTCTGTTAGCCGACGACATTAAAACTATCTACGAATTTACGCCACAGACTCTCAACGATGCTATTTCTAACGACACCAATGATGTCGCAAGGCTCGGTGATTGGTGTCACTCTTGGAAGATAGAACTCTATGCAGGAAAAAGCATTTTGATGACGTAAAAATGTTGTGACCCCTAAGGAGTATTGAAAATTCATAACCTGTGATCCTTCTGTGCGAGACCTCGTCTTACAATATCCGTCCACTGTCAACTTCTTGGAACATGCATCCATCCAAAGCGCGCCAGGCAAAAGAAACATTGATTATCCTCATGGGACATTTCAACAGCAAAGATGAAAACATATTTCATATAAAGTTTACGCAAGACCCAACTTGATTATTATCTCATCGTGTTCACCATGATGATAAAATCAGATACAGTTGCATCAGACTATTAAGCGACGTTTCACCAAGCATCCAATAGGCTATTCTCCCACACTTAGCTACAAAGACCAGTGTATTCTATTTCACCTAGACCCCTTATGGCTAAGATTAATGGGACTGAATTCAACCTTATCGTATAGATTCATTCATCTTTTTGAGTTCTCTTCCGCTAATTCCTCCACCAATATTCCGAGCCTCTCTCGCGCTTTCTCATACTTCGTTGCGATATAGAACATATCAACCCTCTTTGCCTCGGTCAAGTTTGCACTTTAGATCGAACTTCTTTCCTGAGAAATATTCCAAGTTGTGGAACAAGCTCCCCAGTGTTGTACTCCAGTCGCACTTTTTAATACAATTTAGAAGTGCAGTACAAAGGTATTTACGTGCTAAAAAAGCCCTTCTTATAACTGGTCACAGCCGAACTGTAGATAAGGTCTATGAAACTGGAACAGATCGATGAGTTGTCTGTGAACATCCTAAACTTAGATTATGATGTGTGGATGTCGTTTTTAATTGTTTTATATTAAACTACGTGATAATCAATAGCTGGGACGGCTCCACACTGCCCCATAATCTTCAGCTTCTATTCCAGACTGGATGGTTTCTTTTTTGTACTCCAGGCCGTTCATTAATCTGTCAATCACGGACCTAGAGGATTCCTCGTAAAACCTTTCAGAATTGTTGGTGTCTCAAACATTTTGAACAATGGATAACTTGCCAGTTGAACTCTAACTATGAGGAGTCATGAACTTCCAACGTGAAATCTACAAACAATCTACCCAAATGCTGTCTTGCGCCGTCGGTTTTCAATCCAGATGGATGAAATCACTGTCGTAGGAACTCATATCTTTGTCTTTCTACTATATACTCGCAGCCCACAAGCTTTCCATCAAATCGAAGAAAACGCGAACCTTGGAGCACATCAGGCCAACACCTGATTCCATCCACATTCTTTATGGCACTTCACTGCAAATCCACAAATTCCACAACGCTCCCTACAGACAGATCACTTTTGAACCCTCAGAAAAGTATTCCATAAAAGTGTTCTTGGAGTCCTTCTCCAGCATTTCACCTGAACATCTCATTCTTCTTTCTACTGTACTGTAAAATCATCATCTGAAGATAAGCTATCGCTCTCTTGTGAAATTTTTCAAAAACACTTGACTGATATGTATTCTGTACTGTATACGTTTGATTCACCGTGCGCACATTTGACTCATGTTCTTTTCCGTGGTAATCAATGACGTTTACACTATATATTTATGTACTCTCCTTTTGAGTTTGCACCTGTTTCCTAACCGAAAATGACGATAAGCATTCGCCTACCTCACTGCCCCAATCAGTAGTCTATTTCCGTCAATCCTTTGTCACCGTCATTTTTTACCGCCGTTTTCTCTCCCTAAGATTTACTTAGTGTCAACCATTAGTCATTCCTGTGCACCTTGATCGTGCTTCTGTGCATGTTTCTCTGTTCGTTCGGGAAATATACCTTGATTATTTTTATTGTTCAACATATATGCTGATAGTGACGCGTTGGCTTTGGTAGAAGGACTATCACACCTGCTAATAATTATTTTTCATGTATAGCACATGTTCTAATTATACCTAGGTGGCCGTGAACCAATAAACTTCTTGGTGTCCATCCAGACGGAATGTGCTCAGCATAAGGTTGTCTTCTAGGTAACCTTTGTCGTTCCAAAACGCAGTGTGTTGAAGGACTATCTAGACCGATCAAAACCCCTTTTAATTTAACTGAAGTATCTACTAACTGTATCCTATTGAAATTAATCAATATTTATAAGGTTTCCACGCTGCGTGCGCTTGTCTGCACTTTGAATACCGACGGAACGGTATGAGTGCTGTCTGCACTGACTATCTCCTAGCAATCCACAGACTTCATGTGAAACAACACCCTAAAGCAGCACTGAACCGCATTACCAAGTGGAGTATTCACGCCAGCTTTAGCTGTCTTCTCTACTAAGACCATGGTCGGCGGTGGGTGTCTCAGGCTCTGAGTTGGCTACTCGTCCTGAACACCTGTCCAAATGCTCCCAAATGGCCGTGCGTCTGTCACAGCCTCTGCTGAGAAAGTCCTACTCACTGCCTTCCCGTGGCGGTGTTCCTACTAAAGTGAGAGGGCGAAAGCGAATGCTCGATGTTTTCCGCCGAGTTGGTAGACTGAGAGTCAGCCTACGGGAGATGGCTAAACCTTGATTCCAAACTAACCACGGGTGACGCATGGGGCGTACAAAACCATACTTACCGGCATCTGTGGTGGAGGGGTGTACGTGGCACCCAGGATGTTAAGCCTCATCCGAAAGGGAGCATGAACTGATTATTCAATCACCTGCTCCCAGTGGTTTCCAGAAAAGGCGAATGAACCATAAAATTGGCCACTGTCTCATACGGACCAACTAGGCTGTTTTGCAGGACGCGCCTGGATGTGCAAAGGCTAGAGGGGGATCCTCTGCACTGGGCGACCGAGCAGTACAATAGGCCGCAAAGCAAACGACCATGATAGACTCCACCATTGTGATTAACTGCTCTTTCGCGCGAACAAATGAACAGTCTTTCACGCCGTACATAACTAGTTCTCCTAGTTCCTGTTCCACTTCCACATACCACGGGTTCTTCCGTCGACAGTGCCTGCTGTAGTGCCACTGATGGAAATCCTGGCTATGTTCTCTCTTGTCCTTCTTCGACCAGCTTCCGAGTCTCAACGAACCTGCTATCGCCAACTGATGCCTTGCTTCGTCCTCGATGCCCATTCAAACTAGCCACATTCCTTCTACCAAAAGCTCCACGACGTCTTACGTACAGCAAACCGAGCTGATATCGCGATTTTGGCAGGCGATGTGAATGCTAGAGTGGGTAGGCTGTCGTCGAATGAGGCGCACCCAGGAGGCCATTTTGGGTTAGATTCTTGTCACTCGGAAAACGGCGAACGGTTGCTGGCCCTGTGCTCAGACCATCGCCTGTTCCTCACCACTACGACCTTCGGACGTTCTAATCGCCGGTACTTCACGTGGCGTCAGTTCTCTTCGGATCAACAGCGGACCAAGGTTGATCACATCGTTATAAGCCGCAAGTAGTGGGGTGGCATACAAGATTTTCTCTCGTACTGGAGCACCCCCATTGATTCCGATCACGCATTAGTTTGCACTAAGCGGTCCATGTGCTTCAGCGGGCGCCCCAACGGCGGTTGGATTGCGATAAGCTCTCCGATCCATCTAGCTTATCCGTCTTCCAAAACGCGCCGGTTGAGAAGCTAGATGTAGCCCCATCTGATACGATAAACCAGCACTGGTCACTTATCAAGAATAGTTTGCTTTCTGCCTGTCTAGTAAGTTGTGTTCTGTCTCATCGTGCCGCAAGACTCTGGGTTACTACTGAATTTCTGGGCCTTCTCGACGCACGCCAGTCTATTTTGATTGAGAGAGAGAGTATAATACAGCACGTCTCAAAACGAGACATGCACTTAAAGCGAGTCTTAGTAAGGACCACGAAACCTAGTGGTCGCAATTAGCATTGGAGATGGGGCATGCCGCTTTCATGGGGAATTCCCGCGAGCTGTTCTATCTCATTCTAGTCATCGATTGGAAGTCACTAGGTGTAAGTGAAACAGTCTGTGAAGCTGACGGTTCGACAATGCACAATCAAAATTAGCATCTCGAAAGCTGGATGGAGCACTTTCAGACACAATTTAGCTGACCCTCAGTGTCGGCTTTTCCTATAGCTCTTCAGGCACAGGTCCAGTGGTCCGTTTCGATAGATCCACCTACCCAGGCGGAGATCCGTAAGGAGATCCAGGCTTTAGGAAGTCACAAAGCATAGGGCTCCAATGGCATTCCCCCAGCCCTTTTTAAAGATGGTTTGGTGCAGCTAGCTTCAGAAGTTTATGTTTTGTTCTCAAAAGTTTCGAATTCTGAGTAGGTTCCGTCCTGGTGTGAGGAATCGATTGTTGTCCCCATCCTTAAGAAGCGCTCGAATAGTGACTGCGCTAACCTTAACGGTGTAAGCCTTATCCCAATAGAGTCGAAGCTGCTTAAGTCTGTCATACTTCACAGATAGTACCAAACGCGTGAAGAGCAGATTCATGAGAAGCAAGCTGGGCTTCGTGCCGGTCATCAATATATCGATCAAATCTTCACCCTACGACAACTGCTAGAGCACCATCACACTTTTCAAAGACCGAAAGTCATCGTGTTCTTGGGCATTCACGCGGCTTTCGACTCGATCGATAGGATTGCACTGTGGAATTGTTTGTTGAGAAATAGAATACGAGCTGTATGTATCAGTCCTCAAAGACTTGTATTGTCACACCTCAGGTTGGGTAAGAGCCTACGGCCAACTAACGCCCTCTTTTATCGTCTCCAGTGAAAGTCGTCAAGGTTGCCCTATATCCCCGTTTCTCTCCAACTTTTCCATAGAGGATGTCCTAAGGAAAGCTGTCTGGTACCTTGAACGGTGGAGTTGAACCCCTCCTAGGGAACAGAGTTTCCGACTTGGAATATGCCAATGATATCCCCTGGCTGAAAGATAATGCAGAAGCAGTGCAACATGCTTTGGACCGTTTGGCTATTGAGGTAGCCAGGTATGGAATGTACTTTGCTCCTTCGAAGTGCAAAGTGCTTTTGCGAGATTGGCAGGAGCCTGTGCTTGCCTTCACCATTTGTGTTGATCACCTTGAGTTAGTCGACAATTTTTACCACCTTGGGAGCTTGGTGACAGCTGGAGGTGGTTTTGCGGAGGAGATCAATTCTCGCATAGCGAGAGCTACAGCAGCTTCCGCAAACCTGCGACACCTGTGGCGCCACCGTAACATCAGGCTCTCTCTTAAGGGACAGGAGTACGTCGCCGCCGTTCGCAGTGTTTCACCCTACAGTTGCGATACTTGACCACCTTGTGTTGAGGATGCTCGGCGTCTATGAGTGTTCGACAACCCGATGTCTCCAAAGAATTGCTCGTGTCTGATGGGAATATCCGGTGAGTATTGACGAGGTTTGCTGCCTTGTTTTAGGCACGAATAGCAGCCCTCTTAACGAATTAATCGCCCTACACCTCCTCCGGTGGTTTGATCATGTTTCACGAATGCCTGCCTTACATCTACACTCCGTGCTCTATTGGCACGTGCTGGGCAAGGCTGAAATAAGCGAGCAGTGGTCAGGCGATGACTTGGCGTACAGGTTCGAAAAATCTAGCATCATCATTTGGTTCAGTTGGCGCTTCCCGCCTCCGTGGTTGGGACCCAAGGGATGAGTACTGACGTTGGCTAGAGACGTGCAGGGACATGGCTAAGAATCGAAGTCAGTGGCGCGAATGCTGTGGGGTCTGTCTGTCGAACTCTCCTGCCCCGTAAACACAAAAATGTCATTTCGACAAACAAACTGACAAAAAACATCAAAAGAGTGTACGGTGAAAAGCCCCCCAAAAAACGGTACTTTTTTCCATCACTCATTGTCTGTTTGCTGTAGTGTACACCCCTTCAACTATTGTGTAACTGTTGTAGTTGCGTTGGCACCTTGGCGATTCTCAAGCCGGTGTAAATATACATAAATATACTACTAAGACCATTTGTTCGGCTTAATCCCGACGAATAAGAGAGCTATCAGCCCCGGTATAACGAAGAGCACTGGTGCATTAGGATTCTTTGGGTCCTTCAATAATAGCTGGTATAGTTCCCAAACAAACACCGGAACCGACTGGAAATAGTCGGCAGATACTTTAAGAATGGGAGACTTATCTTGTGCAACAAAGAACGATGTCGATGATTACAGTTTATTTCTTCACACGATTTCCCTACCCGGCACATATCGGCATGATGGCCTGAACGTTGGCAAGCAAAACACATCTCCAGTTGAGACATCAACTCCAAAAGATATTTGGGTGGCCGTGCCTGAAACTGTTTGCAATTCTCCAAACTATGTTTGCTGTGATACTACATGCAACTGGTGTAGCTGGTGGCCACTACAAATGTAGGTACCTGTACATTTCACACTTTTTCATGTTTATAACATCCCTTGGTACGATATCCTCTTCGCTGTACCGACGT
Source organism: Fasciola hepatica (assembly GCA_948099385.1). Lineage (NCBI taxonomy): Eukaryota > Metazoa > Platyhelminthes > Trematoda > Plagiorchiida > Fasciolidae > Fasciola > Fasciola hepatica. The sequence continues at coordinate 14,956,695 of CANUEZ040000182.1, forward strand.
TCAGATGTAAACAATCAATGCACACATTTTGAATGACACACACACACGTGATCATACGTTATGACACCGCGAATCACTGAACAAAAAGCATTCTCCGGAGCAACTCCCCTTTCTGATTTGCAATTGTCCTGGAACTCTTTTAACGGGAAACGTGACTGTGACCGATGAACTGCTGTAAGTTCGTTGTATGTTGTCTGTCTCATTTTCATTTCCACTGGACGTTTTTTTGTATAATCATTGAGCCACACCCCTATGCCCACTTTCGTTTTCTAGTGTCATCTAAGATTGTCTTGACGTTAATTTATTGTACCTCAGAGGCTACTTTGTAAACTTCAAGCCATCCTTGTTGTATGCATTTGGTGCGGTCCTTTGTTCACCGAAATAATGAATGGATCAATTTCGTGGCAAGCGTGCTTTTTCGCCGACGAACTGTCATAAACCTCAAATTCTTGGTTCTTTAACATTCTGATAAACTTCGTCGGCTCTCACAACAACGTAATAAACCATTTCCATGTCAGTGGCTATATAGGCTCATTTGATAAACCGCAGGTGGCTATCCAGTACACGACCGAATTAACAAACACTCTAGAAGGAGGTGGGTTCAAGTTGAAAAAAATGGGTGCTCAATAGTCGCAGGGTACTAAAGACCATTCCCGAATTGGAGAACGCTGATAACGCGAGATATTTTCCGGGATTATCAATACCAATAGAGCGTACGTTGAGTATGCAACGGAATTCAAAAAATGACGATTTCTTATTCTACTTCGACCTATCCGAAAGATCAAGAATCCGGAGACTAATTCTGTCGACAGTCTCGAGCTCCAAAGATTCTTTGGATTTCTTGTCACCGTGGTCACTGACCAACTACCGTGTCAGAAAGGAACCGGCTTCGACGACCCCGTGGATGATGATGCTAATCAACCATGGAATGATCGGCTAGATGGTATGGGACAATTCGGTGAGATCAGAATATCGAGGTGCCTGACAAACATTAAAAACGCATATAATACCCTGCTATATCTGTTCTCCGAAGCATCAGAAGTAGGTCACGGTGTAGTGGCATAGCCGTGTATGGCTGCTGGATAGACGAAGAGGATGAGAGGCCTTGTCGAATATCGATTGGAAGGGCAAACGTCGTTTGGCCCACGACTGTAGCTATCCCGAGATTGTAGTTGCACGCGTCCATGCTGTCTGTGAAAAAAACCATATGTATCAATGAATGTTTTAACCACATGACATGGGAACTAACATCTTGAACAGATCCATCAACTGTACTACACTACGTCAACAATGTTAGTGCGCGCCCTAACAATATCGTTGTTAAGCGTCTTACAGTGGTCTACGAGTCAACGAAGGCTGACCAGTGGTAACACAACTTTCGAGGAACCGTGCAGGCTTCTGCTCTTGCGGTTTGAAGACATCAGATCAGCTAAGCATGTGGACCACAGGGCCGGAGCTCTTGAGTTTATCTAAGGGAACATGGTCGGCCTTTCGATCATCCATATCCACTGAGGCCACTACTGAAACAAAACAAATGATACTGGCCGTCAACGTCATGGTTACTGGGGTCCAATTGGAGAAGCTGTTACTTCCTGATGTGGGCGACCATTCTGCGATCTATTGGTACGGTGGGCACAGTACAAATTACACGTGTTGATGAGAAATGTCACACGACCAGGGACCAGATTAAATGTAAGACTTATGAGAGCTGAAACAATCCGAAAGGGATGTCATTCGAAACGGCGAAACATAAAACACACCTGTTTACCTTCGGTTTTCTTTTTTCATTCCTTCTTTTTTCTCAATTTCTTTGGCAAAACTTGGTAAACGGGTGGGTACATAACTGGAAAAAAACTACTTAGTCTAATTTGTCTTTTTTGTTATCTTTCTTTATTCGTTTATTTTTTGTTACTTCTTTCGGGACTTTAGGAAAGAAGAAAAATTCCGTTTGAAAGCTTGACTTGTGAGAAGGTTGAATGAGATACGGACAGGAGTTAGGTGGAACGTGGACCAGGACGTAGTCCCAGGTGACAGTCAAAAGGACTGCTTTGGACGATACATCTACTGGTTCTTATGGAAGACTATAGCACACAGATGTATTCCTGCAGGTGACGGAATTTCGGTTCATAAATGTGCAGGGACGGGATTTAAACAGTTTCTTGCCATGCTCGTTCCAGGCTTGAACGTGTAAAATCTGATCCAGTAGATTTTCAGAAAACAATTTGTACATAAGAAAAATATCTCCCCGTATGCCCCATAAGTCTGAAGGATAGGCATTCAGTTCAGTCAGACGAGTTGGGTAGGAACGATGTTGTAAGCCGTGCACTATCCCTGTGCCAACTACCCCCGTTACTTGGGCTGCCAATATTAGCAGAAACTTAGTCTCACTAATTTTGCTTACGATATGGGCTGTACACGGCTACGGGCAGCAGAACAAATTCCAATCGTACAACCGTGTTTATCGTAAATTCGTGGTTCTATATAAAGCAATACATCGAAATAGATACAAGGGAAATTTACAGTCATAGAACAACAGAGTCGGAAATATAAACATAGAATTTTCATGTACTATACATCATAAAAACGTAAATTTGAACTGTCAGTACATCAGAAACGGATAATCAGATCGTGATGCATGTACGCGCTACTGATGAGTAGGACAAGCTAGAATGTTATCAGAGTACAAATTACACAAAAGTAATTTACGATCCTTGTTGTCCTTCTCTGGACTCTTTGCAGTAGGTATGGATCCCAGATGAGGTCGGTGAGCACCACTTGACAGCCATATTCTAGTACAGGGCGGATGGACGTCCCATGGAGAAGATGGAAGTCTTCCTTTGAGATATTAGGGGAGAAACGCTCAGTAATATAATCACTTTGGAAACCCAGATTTACTGGCTTTTCCTTGATGATGAGAAGTAAAACAAAGAATAATACAAAGCCAAAATCCTAGAATTTTGTGCTAATCTAAATTTGAGATTTCAGTGCTATTGTTGATCCCAATTAGGTGATCGGGGGTTCTGCCAAATGTTGGTGAAACACATTTATCGTCATTGATTAGCAAGCCCCATTCAGAAGAGCAACGTTTTGCTGAAACCATGGCTGACTGTACTTCTGAGGCGTGTTCCCGTACTGTCACATCATCCGCTTACATTGATATGCTGACGGGAATGACATTAGATGGATCATTAATATAAATAAGAAAAACAGTGGGCCAAGTACTGATCCCTGAAACACATCGATAGAGACCAGGGAGGACGAGGAGTATGGTGGCTTAATTCTAAGAAAACTTTTGGATAACTGAAAGTAGATGACCCGAAATGCCACTCCTTCCTAACTTTACCAGAAGGAGATCATGGGGGACTCTATCCAAGACTTCGGCAAAGCCTGTGAAGATGGCATGGGATATCTGTTCATCGTCAAATGATTGTTTTAGACTGTCCATCATAGTCAGCATATTGGGCATGAAAGATCTGTGAGGTAGGAAACAGCGTCGGGAAGAAGCAAGTAGTCCATGTCCTTTAAAATGATTAAGAACTGTACTTTTGGGAACGCATTCGAAGACCTTTCAGGTTATGTTAGTGAGACTATAACTATCTGGAAGATGACGGCTGCCTTTTTTGAAAATAGGAGCTAATAGTGCTTTGTTTCAACACTTAGGGAAGACACCGGTGTCTAGACATTTACGGAAAAGTTGGGCTTTATGAACGGTCATTACCCCAGCTGGTTCTTTAAGTATTCGCTGGTAGATCATATCCGGACCAATAGAATTTTTAGGATTAAGAAGACATAATCGTTTGCATTCCTCAGTGAAAGAGTTATCCTTGTTCCAGTGGTGAGAGATCCATAGAGTTTTGGATCACTGAATGCACTATAGTAGAAGCCTCGAGGATGGAGCTGAAATAAAACCTAAAGGTTTCTGTCACTTGCATTGGTGAGGTGGTTGGAGTGCCATCTGGTAGCTGTAAGGCAAGAGGAAACAGCGAGTACCGACGGACATGCCTAAGTTACTAGTAGAGAAGGGATCTGCTTTTCCGCTGTTGAGCAAGGAAATTCTCTCTACTGGCTACAAAAGTGTTGTCTGATTCTAGATTTGTAGAGATTTCTCGTTACTATTGTTATGTTCACAAATTCGGTAGCAGAAGTAAGGCGCACTTCTACGGTTGAACGTGAATTCAGTATAAACGTACGGCAGACACAAGTACAGGCAAGCACGTGAAAAAACGCCAACACGAATGCAAACGCGTGAGTCAAGGCTAAATGCAATCGGAAATGCAAGACAACTGTACAATCGGGTTAGGCTGCACAGGATCGTGCAACACGTGACACAGTTTGACTGGTCAATGCTGTCCGGGACGAAGCAAGACCAACGTCAACTGTGTGCGTGCGTGTGTCGGCGTGCGAGATTGTCAGTCTAAACACATGCCTGTTCAAGCAGAACACAACAACTATGATATTGTTTGCATCGCTCGTCAGGCTTGCAGACGTGTAAGTTGCAAGCAGTCGCGAGCGTTCTGATGGTCAACGTATGCTTCTGGGGAGTGAGCTTTTCTTGGCATTGGTTTTGAGGGTTCTTGGTACAAAAACGTGGTCAGCAGCATCAAAGCACTGCTCGACTAGGCCATTGACATCATCAATTTCAAGTTCCCGGTTGCTACTGTCAACCTAGAGCTGTAAGTAATTCCTGATCAGGTGGAACTCAATCCGTTGGAAGGACCTAACGCTCAGATTCAAGAAATCACATTTGAGCCATTTAGCTACAAAGTCGAATTTCAATTCTCTCCAAGCGGAGGGAGGGGAAGGACCGTATCTACAAAAAGACGCTACTTGGTGTTGACGGGATCTAAAGGAGACGAGTCTTGTCCCGGTCTGTATCTGGTGTTAAACGGAACGTGCTGAGTCCAAGTATACTCTACCATCAGTCTAACCAGAGATTCTCCGAAGTAGCTGTCTGAAGAGCGAAGTCTAGCCCAATTCGACCCGGGGACATTGAAATCACCTGTTAATAAAATATGTGTAAACTAGTACTGGGCCCTAGTTTCACGCACCCGCTCTATGAGAACATCGCTGGATTCTGCTGTGCAAGCCGGAGACTGGTAGATGACTTCTATCAGAAGGATTTAACCAGAAGATAATTCTGACCCATAAACAGTTTATAAAAGGAATGGGAGCTAAATGTAAGCCCAAATCTGGGGGTAACCGGGTACTCAAAACAGGGACCACACCATCTGCTCGTCCTGTCACTGAGTCGTTGAGGTCTAATGTGCAGCCGCTGACAGATATTTTGCCGTAATGGTCGTCCGAAGTGAGCCATGTTTCAGAGGCGGCAAGAATGTGAGGTTTCTCGTTGGTCATCAACTATCTCAGCTCCAAAACCTGACTTTGAATGCCTAGGGGTTCGCTAGCCTTCGGTCGCCTGTAGTTGAGTAGCCTATTTGTGGCGTTTTGGATCACTTTATTTTGGGGGTTCACTAAATTGTTCAGTAGTTTGGGATCGCCCAGTATGTTCATCTCTACCTTTTGAATCTCCCGGGTGATAGAAGACTTTATGGATTTTTCCCTGGGACTCGTACTACCGCCCGTCGTGGGATCGTCAAGCTCACTATAAGCACTAAAAAATACACTGAAGGGAACAATCAACGGAGATTGAAAAACGGTGAGCCCAACGGCACGTTTAGCAAACAGTGACGGTACCTACAAGGTAAATCCCGACATAGTTCGCCTGTTGTCTTTATTGTGAGGCATACTGCAGTGATTCAACTGTCCGCACGCGGTCCAGTGCGCTACAGCTTCGTTCACAGTGTCCAACCGATCAGGTGAAGCCGGACCGTAACTTTAAGATCGTGTAGATACAGCGAAGTAGCCTTGTGACTGGTCGGCACGTTATCTCCCAATAAGTACATGCCTTTCTTGTATATAAGCGACTGAGAACCAACCAAATGTAACACAATACATTCTTGCTGTTCTTGTCTGGTCTTATCGTTCTCCCAGTACACGTAGTCCGGGTCCAGGTTGTTTCACTGCGTACGATTGGCCGGCCAGATACGATTCTCACGCAGACCCAAAGTTATTACCACCCAGCTTTTCCCCTTGATATATATATATATATCTCGCAATTACTCGAGAGTAATTTGTGGGATTGATGAGTTAAAGAAACCATTCGTCCTGAACTTTATTCCCTCTGTTTCTCAGGCTCCAGTTCTTGAGAATTAAACTTAGATACTTTTGTTTAATGAAGACTCAAAGATTAATGGGATCTTCTGTGTCCCGTTTCAGCATCAGTAAGTGCGGAAAGGAAGTGAACGGATGAATTTGCTGCGATATTTGAAAAAAATGTTATCACAGGAAGTGCAGCGAGCTCTCTGCTGGTCACTTTAAGCTGTATGTAGAACACTCCAGCATGAAGTGGATGGGTATAGTTTGTGTGGCCCCTTGTAGATCACGAAATAGATCCACCCACGAGCTGTGAAGCCACAGGGAGTCACAATGACCAACTGGAAGAGGATGCCAACACAGGATTGATGAGAACCGGGACTAAGCTAAAATGCTTGCAGTAAACCTTTGTGGATAAGATCTCTGGGCTACGGGTTAATGTCAACAGTAGATATAGTGAAATATGAAGGTTAAGAGACCAATCGATCATAATGGCAGAAAAAATGACTAGGCTTGAAAAAACGGAGAAAACTGAACCTAAATACAAAAAAATGACGTCGTCAGAGTTATTCCTGAACCAGTTTGTCTGCTAACCAGACAGCGAAGCAAAGATCTGAGGCATCAAGCTATCAACCTACTGAGGCAGATAGGAGTGCCAGAGCGCCCTCTACTGAAGAGAGTTTTCCGACGGGGTCGCTGGTCCGAAAGCCATAGCATGAACCAGGAACCTCGGCTTGTTCCAGTAGAGCTTGGGACTACACTACTTGGGACAATTTTCTGGCCTCTTGGGATCAAATCGAAAGGCTGACGAATGGGAAAACGTATGTGTGAAGGAACGTGTTGACTCAACGTTGATGGACAGCCGAGTCACGTTGGTAGTCAACGCCGATGCGGTACCGAGCCCAAGGCTTGAGACAAGGGAATCTCGAGTGGCAGAACAGCCGATTGTTGTAGTGGGTCGATAGATGAGAGATGAATCATGTAAGCGTTGTTCAAGCCTCAAGGCGTGGTCGCCCACACCAGTCGAACCAATGCGTTGTGTGCAACGTGTGGGTACATAGGATAACAAACTAAACATTTTTGTTTTTTCGCTTGTAGAACGGGATGATTTAAAGGCAGAAGAGTTTTCTCAATAGAGCTAGTGAGCGGCATAAAACAGAATGTGGAACCGGGTCACTCCGGAAAGGGTTCGAGCAATAAACCTGGCACCCTACCTACCATTGTGGGAGCGACTTCCACCCCAATAATGGAGTCTAAGCCAACAGCAGCCATTGATCCACTACCACAACCAGTGTCACCTGTGAAGGAGCTCCATGCCACGGTGCAGATTCAACCCACTGAGGGCGCAAATGGTGTCACCAAACCGGCCTTATCATGCGTATAGCGAAATACAGGCAAAAAACGGGTTGGGATTACGGGCTCAGCCCGAACATCACGTAGGGGGACCGGGTTTATATCCACCTAACCGCGGGTGGAGAGATGAGGGCGATGTACGCCAATGTGTGCAGCATAGGCAATGAATGGAAGGAATTGATTAGTGAGACACAGGAAATCGACTGCATTTCGATCACGGAGACTTGGTTACAACATATAGTGGTCCACGAAAGGATACTGCGCCTACAGGACGCACAGGAAGGATGAAGCGGAAGGAATAGGAGCCATCCTGCTTATAAATGAAACATTCAAACAGCAGCCGGGAGAGGTTTTTGATACCTCAACTACACAAGCAGCTTCGTGTCGTATTCTATCTCCTGGACTTCAGTAGATATCGGATGCGTTTACCGCAGCCCACATGCCGCACACGATGACGACGTCAGTATGATAGATTATCTCATATCGGCTTCCCAGCAGGCCAGTCGATTAATAATTCTTGGGGATTTCAGCTCTCCGGAAACAGAATGGGAGACACTCAGGTCGCCCGAAAACAAAGTCGACAGAAGACCGATTGAGCTAGTTGACTGAATGTCGCCTGTTTAGTGTGTAAGCCAATCTACTCAGCAAGTTTCTTTGGACTTTTGTTCACCCGACACCCCGAGGAAGCCAGTGATCTTGAATACAATGCTCCGCTGGGGAGGAGTGTCCCTGTAGTCATGTTTTTTTCTCCAAGGGGCCCCCAACCAGTGCCGCATGAAACACGGAGGGAATTCAGAAGGCTGGACGTAGCGGCCATCCAAGAAGCAGCAGGATGTTAGACTGCTGTGACAGCTGCCAAACAGTTGAAGAGGGGTTGAAGATCATTAAATACAACCTCCTCAGACTAACGGGTCACTTTGCCCCACTGAGTCACGTAAAACAGTCAGGCAAACCGTCTTGGTGGTCAAGCCGAGCAACCAGGGCGCGGAAGGAGTAACACAAGGCTTCGCATCGTTTGCGATCAAGATAGGGGCACTATCGCATGTTACTATACACAAGAGTAAGAGACCGTGTCATTAGAGTGCAGCGGGAGTGCCGTACAAGGTACGAACTAGGCCTTGCGCGCAAGGTTGAGACCTGTCTTAAAGCGTACTTTAACTGTACTCGATCTAGTGCCTCCTAAAGGGTCTCTGTGGAGTGAGTAGTTAGCAGAAACAGCGAGAAAGCGACCAGTGCTTATGAGAAAGCGCAGACGATGAAAGAGTTTTTAAGAGAATCCGCAGCCAGGATACTGGAAGATCGGTTCAGATCACTACTGTCCAGTCAGTCGCTGTGATGGATGCCTTGAACATCAGTACTGCAGGAGTGAGACTTTCCCTAAGCCGATTAGATGAAAACAAGGCGACGCGACCGAACAGGGTTCACTGTGCTATTCTCAAGACCCTTGCCGCCTTGATACTCATCCCACTTGCGCAGCTTTTCAGTACGTTGCTCGTCACAAGAGTGCTACCGGTTGACTGGAAATTGGCGCAGCTGGTCCCCATCTATAAAGGTGGTAGACAGGAAGTGGCCTGAAACTACCGACCCTTAAGCTGGCTATCTTCGATGCTCGAAGTCCAGGATGGACTAGTCAGAGACCGCCTTACTGAGCACGTTGTTCACCGCCATTTGACTGCCGCACAACAACGTGGTTTCGTCAAAGATACTTCCTGCCTGACCAGTTTACTATCCTTCTTGGAGGAGACTTGAATAATGGCATGAGCGGAGGTTCACTATCTGGATTTCCAGAAGTCCTTCGACTCAGTTAACCACCGGCTATTGGTGGTCAAACCGGAAGTGCTTGCGGTGGCCCAGCAAGTATTGAGATTGGTGGGATCATACCCAGCTGATAGGTCCTTCTTCGTTATAATAGAATAAACTAGATCCACACTGACGACAGCATGCGGCGGAGTACCTCAGGGGTCGATGCTCGGCCCATGCTATTATTGTTGTACAGGAATGACCTAGTAGTAACTCTCGAATGTCCCGGTTTCCTGTTCGCTGACGAAATCAAATTGGTGAGCGAACCCGGATCGAGTTGGTTTTAGGAGGACCTGAATAAAATTACTGGTTGGGCTACAAAGTGGGGACTTCCGCTGAATACCGACAAGTGCAGACGCCTGCTCTCAGATCGGGCGGACACTGGGGTAATATTCATAAGATTGACCACCCAGCATTGATTGAGCCAGTTAGGGTAGTAAGGGGCTTGGGTGACGTTGTTCACGAGAACATCAAGCCCACCCAGCGGCGTATCTCTGTAGAGTTTAAGGCTAAAAGGGTGATTTTCAACCTCAGAAGGACAGTGATGCCCTGAGATGCCCGCGTACTTTTACCTCTGTACTAGACACTGGTAAGACCTCATGTAGAGTATTGTGTGCAGGCTTGAGCACCTAACCTAGTGAAAGACAGGAAGGCACTAGAATCAATTCAGAGAAGGTGTACCCAGGTGGTCAGCGGCTAACTAGGAGTCTCATATTAAGATAGGCTAACCCTTCTTGATTAATCCTCACTTGATCGTCGACTACTAAGGCGAGGCCTGATAGAAGCTTTCAAGCTCTACCATGGAATCACAGTCATCAAAATGTCTTTCTTTACCCGTAGTTATAACTTAACACTCAGGGGTATGAGCATAAACAGGCTAAACCAACGGCGAAACAAGACAGTAATGGCTCAGTTCTTCTCTCACCGGATCACCAACATGTGAAATAAGCCACCTCCACAGGTGTTAATGGCAACCTCGGGTGCTGCTTTGAAACACAAGCTGGATGCCTGCTATGTAGAAGTTTTCCCGGACCACGAATAACCAGTGTGAAGTAATTTCTTTTCCGTACCCCTTTTCTTGACCCCAAATTACTTCTGTATGTAATCATCTAGTTTAGAGCCTTACAATATATTAGTATTTTTACACTACCTTCTACATAAACATCACTCTGCATCACTCTGTTTCACCAGTTGACAACTAGAGGACATGTCTCATTTGGGGATGGCAGCTAGTAAAGGCGGTGAATTTTTCATTTTGCAAGGTCGTGGGGGGTTGAACTGAACTGCTGTTCCCAAGCGCGAACCTGTTTTCTCCCCCCCCCCCCTCCACAGCCGACGGAGAATCAGTAAATTATACGGAATACTTGGAAGCCGCAGCACAGCGGGAATCCCCCGGAGCTCACGGTGTAGGAAACTGGACGTTTATTGGTTCAAGCCGCAAGCCCTATGACCTAACATGACTTGATTTATCCTGAAGTACTGATGCGTCAGTGTAAACAACTGAGCCATATCACAGTGACCCTGTAAGTGTATAGCGTATAGTGATGAGTTAAAATGACCGCCAGTAATCTTCCGTTCTCTTTTTGGTCATTCCAGATGTCTCATCGATGACCGAGCCTGAATAACATGATGAAGCGTGAAAAGAATGACTGATCCAGCAGAACAGACACTTTTTTTGCCTGAACCAGTTTCTCTACGCACTATGTGTGACTGTATTCAACTCTTGCGGCCCCGACCCTCTGTGTTCCATCTACGCGTGTAGCTTTGTTACAATATACCTTCTGTGTTTCCATCCGAGTTCTCTCACTCTTGGAGTATACGCCTTGTCGGCCGTTGTGTTGAACCGTGTGAATGTAATCGCGATACTTTCTCATTACAGATAGCGTCTGAGTGAATTCAGTCCATTGTCCGGGTCAGGGGTTGATCATTTCTGGCTACTGCATAACCATTTATCGCTAACTGGTAACAGAGCTTTTAGGAATTATCGGACCCAAGCCCATATAAAATTACCTAGCATAACTTTGTGATTCTCATCTAGGTCGCATTCACTCAAAGTGGTTTACTTCACTTCATCTCCAACAACTTTCCATCCCGTGTAGCACAAAGCGCTATTGTAACATCGGTTTCAGATTGCTTCTCGGTCGGTTTTCTTAATAGCGATTTTTGGAGAGAAATCTGTGTATGAAAAGGAAACACCGGAACCATCATGAAAGTACTAAATGGCATCCCAACCCAAGCAGCACAACGCGACACCCAACCGTCATCTGAGGTCCCCTAGGGCAATCTCGAACAGAACTTCTCTCGAATACCCGAACATCCAATGATTTGGTCTGAGAAATATTAATTAGATTGTAAATGCTTCCCAGTTTGCCAAACAGTCTGACCTATCCTTATTGGACATATGCCTGACGACCGCTATGAGTCTGGTGAACCTTCGCTGGATTTCTTTCCAGGGCGGTCTTCTCGAGAACGAACCTCGTTGCCCAGGCTTGGACGCAGTGCTTCATGTGGGGGCTCACGACAGATTTGTGCTGCGGTACCAATACCTCCACACCCCCGGATTTGACAGTGCGTGTGAATTAATGGAACACCCGGGACGCTTTGCATGCGACTTCGAAGCATTGATCGGAGAGTTTTGCACAATCTGCAATGTATAACCCAAGATCGATCACCTTGTCTGTGGTCTCCATTGAGTCAGCATCCTCGGGGTTAGGTGTCGACGGGCGACCCAGACTAGCATCAATTATCAGTTTCTGCACTTTGCGTAGTTTAGTGGTAGCTGTCACCTAGCCGTCCACTGGCGGATGCGCAGCAAGTCTTCATCTATCTCTGTATCGGAGGAATTTCCTACCAGTTTTAAGTCATCGGCAAAGAGGAAGCTGGGACTTCGCAGATGGTCGGTTGGATCATTTATATAAATCAGGAAGAGCAGTGCCCCTAGGATAGAGCCACGCTGCTCGCCATGGCTAAATCTGATTGTGTGTTCTCAATCAAGTTGCATTATGACCGACCTTTTGGGTAATCCTCTATCAATGCTGTCAGTCTCACAGTAATGTTTAGCCCTTCTAGCATCAGCGGCAATAAGCGATGGGTAAAAGATGCCGTATCCCGACTTCAGTAAGTAGAAGGAAGGAACGTTTGTACGGATGAAGTTGCACACCGCAGCGACGTATGGCAAGCACTCCTACAGGTAACCAATTGAAAACACATGCACGTATGCAAGTGCGTGGGTCAACGATGTCTGCAACCGGAAGTGTAAGACAACTGTACAATCGGATTAAGACGTGTGAGATCGTGCAAGGTCGTGCCACATGTGATGCGTTCTTACTGCCAGTGTTATCTAGGACGAAGCATGGCAAAAGTCAACTGTGTGTACGTGTGTATACGACTGTAGGTGTGTGCCCATGATTGCACGGGATCTAGGTGAAGCTTGTGTGTGTGTGTGTGTGTGTGTGTGTGTGTGTGTGTGTGTGTACATGACTGTTCGGGCTAAACACAACAACGGAGTCAAAAGCTTTCTGGAAGTCTAAGTAGCCCACCTCGACACTTTCGTACCTATCTAGTCTGGAGGTCACTTCATCTAGAAATGACAGAAAGACTACTGTATTTTGTGTCCATTTTTGTGTACTTTTCAACTTTTTTCACTGTGCACTTACGGCAACCAAAGGTCAAAACTGTTAAGGGATCTGTGATATTTCAATTAAACTTCCTAAGCACACCGCGCGGTGTACTAGATTAAGACATAAATCGGTCAAACCAATTTATCGGCGTGCACTTCATTCGAGCTATAACTAAAATTCCTATAGGAATTCCCCTAGTCAGCACGTCCACCACGTTCATCGAGAGAACTTTGATTGTATGGTTTGCAGAAATATAAATATGATTTCACGGAAATGCATAGATCACCCGTTTATTACTTATGTTTATCTAAAGATTACCGTAGACTGTATAATTCATCAAATTAGGTATCAGTTATCACGCACGTTTGGAAAGCTCGTGGAGCGTAGTGTTTTCCCGCGTCTGCGTTTTGTTCCTATCTCCTGCCTAGATTTCATAATCAACCAGCCCGCTTGCTTATGGATGAAGGTAGCTCGCACGTTCTACCCGGGGTAGGAAATGTCAGACCAATGCAGCCAATCAGACGTCGGTAAAACATTCTGGCGACTAACGTACGTCATATTGTAGTGTACAAGGCAGGTCTGGGTGAACAGGCGAGATGATGACCGATCTAAAATGACCCCGAGATAGACTCGGTGTCAGTACTTGGTAGACAAATACTAGGCCGACGTCCAACAAGCCGTTCACTCCACGCAAAGGCACACCAAGAAGACGGAGACCGGGCGTATATTCGCCAAAAAGTGCACGGTAATCCTGGGTTCGGGGATTCGCAGGGACAAACAGTTATGAACCAAGGAAAGATAGTGGAACTTCAATGGTCATAAACACCGACCATGGCAACGTCCGGGCTCGAGAGGGCGATAAAAGGCATAATGAGTACAGTAATAGAGTAGTGGTGCATTTGTGAATGAACCGTGACCCTAGATCCCGTGTGGCCGTTACAACGTCCCCACTTCTTTTGTGCACGCAAATTTTTGGTTTGGCCCTTAGCAATACTGATCAATAATATGGAAAACGAATCGGCCGCATCACCCCGAAGCATTTTTACTCCCTCTTCATGCTAAAAAACTAATCAGTCCCTATCCTGTTCTAACCAGCTCTTCCGTAACTAGCCAGCCCATGGGATACCCAAAACCATTCTGAGACCGAACAGTAGCAGAGAGGTTTGCAAGCAGTTTAGGAGCAGTTTCAACTTATCAGGTGAAAAATGGGGCATGCTCCATCTATTTCCTTCTCTTTTCCAAAATTACTTTTCACAGTACTCTCACTTAGGAAACACGGCGTCCCCTTTATCCAGTTAGTAAGAACTGAAAGAAGACATATATTGCGAGATGGAAGCATTTCGTCCACTCTTGTCCATCCCGTACGTGAAACACATCAGTTTATATATGATACGGTACATGGGATAAACAGTGGAAAATGAGAAAATGTTTTGATACAATGAAAGCAGCAAATTCGTTTAGGGTTTTTGGCCCATGCCAGGGAAGACAGATTGTATGTATTGATTGTTTCTGTGCCCAAAGAGGGGGTTTTCTGTCTTGATCAACATAGCCTCACTGAACGCCAGCAGTTGCATTTCGGCTGCGTAATCGTTCTTTGAATGACCGGGTCAGGTCAACTCGATGAGCTGTTCAAAGTAGAAGCCTAGCGACAGCCTATGCTGGATTTCGTGCCGGAATTTGTTTTATGCAGTCCAAATAAGTCATTTAGTTCAAAAGCCATTTTGGAATGTGTTCAGTCACTCTTTCAGCCAAGTATCGTTCTGTTCTGTCAATTTACGTGTCACCGCAACTGCAAGTGAACCGGTAGACAACACGTGAGGCTTTAAAAGCAATATGACTATCAGAGTGATCCTCTAATCCTAATCCTCTAGTGGTCTGCACTTGGCGTAATTGGGCTGCTATATACGCTCGGCCAAGAGTGGAGCTTAAGTTATGACGCAATTGGTCACCTTTAAAAGGAACGAATAAAATAACTTGCTTTCGTTCAGCTGTTAAAATGGGCTCCCTTTTACATCGTGGTTTGCTATGGTGCTCAATGAGCATTTCTAGGCAACGACTGGCCAAAAGGGCTTCCTTGATAAAATCTTTTTGCTGTTGATCAGGAGTGCAAATGTTTCGGGTCCTGTGGAAAAGAGTTCTGACTGAACCACGTTTGTAAGCAACCGAAGCGAAACTAGAAAACTGCATATAACGTCCGCTCCATATTGCTTTTCTGTGAATGGCCCTTTGCAGGGTACCGTCTGGATGCCTTGTGATTAAAATGTCTAGGAAGAATAAACTCAGGTTGGATTCTTTCTCATAAGATACGGACATATTAGGATGTATAGAATTCAAAATATTAAAGAACTGAATAACGTCTTCGTCATTAGAAATCAAAAAAAAGGTCATCCACGTAACATTTTTACTAAGGAAACTGGGCAATTTGATCGGTCAACCGGCTCTCGATCATTCCCAGGAAAGTATCTGTTAGTGTAGGACCTAAGGGGCTTCCCACTGCCATCCCGTCAATCTGTCTGTATACCTTTCCCTCAAACTCAAAACGGATATTTTTTGTGCATAAAAGTAAAAAGTCCTTTAAGTAATCAATAGGGATATGCAGTGCAACATTTTTGGATAAAATGACATCACAAATATAATCAACGGTTTCTCGGAGAGGTACTTTGGTGAAAAGGGACTCAACATCCGTAGAATACAATCTGTGAGTCTTTACTGTAAAACTCAAGAATTTCTGCAAGTTCAAATAAGTCTCGTAAGCAATGAGGAGTTAGGGGTTTTCTGAAGGGATCAAGAACATTGAATACTCATCGAGCAAGTTTGTCGTAAGTCGAGTTTTTCATGCACACAATGGGACTCAATGAAACTCCACTTTTGTGAATATTTGGTGACCCTCTCAGACGAGGCTTTTGGGTTCCGATTCGTTTCAGTTTCCTGTACACGCTTTCCGATATGAACCCGTGTAGCAGTAGGATTTGTAAGTATCTAGATATTTGTTTCTCGATGAGCGTATTGTTCTCTGGTGTTTTATCGAATACAAATCTTTAGCTATCTGAGAGAATGTTGTTCATCTTGTCAATATAGTCTTTCTTCTTCATGATTACCACTCATGACCCTTTGTCTGGTTCCAGAAACATCAGATCACTCATCTCTTTTAGTTGTTTGATAGCAACTCTGTGCTCCGAAGTCACGCAGCATCCTTGACGAATGGGGGAAGAAATAAATTGTTCAGAAATATCCACCAGTATGGCTTTGAACCACCCGGCCTTGTCCTTTGATGTAGGTTTTAGGTCCTTGACTTGATCAGATAGATTCTCAAACAGTACCCTTGTTTGTTATTCGTTTGCGCGTTTCGGTGGAAGCTTGAATTTTAGTCCCAGAGAAAGCTTCTCGAGATGGGCCTTTGTCAACTGTGCTTCACAGAGGTTGTGCACTTTTCTGTTTGTGTTCGTTGGAAAGATTGGATTTTCTCTAGGGTGGCTTAAGCTGCCTTGGAGGCTTCTTATGATTTTAATCCTCGTCTTTTGTAACATCTCCCTGGAAAAGTTCTCAAATTTGATTCGACAGACCAGCGATAACGTTAAAAGGATATCAGTGAAGAGTTGTTGAGTTTTAGTAAGCTTTTGAAATCTGTCTCGTGATGCATCAATATGAGTTTTCGTAATCCTGACGAGGTTGATATTGTTCTTGGGTAACTTTTCTTTTGACGGGATCATTAGGAAATGATTCGGATAGGAGCATGACTTGAAGCATTCAGTGTAGAATTCAATTCGGCATTTTTCCACTGTGGTTTTGCACCCCAGAGTCAGCAAACGGTTCAACTCCGGCGTAATGTTCTTGCAGGGTCTTCGCTTTAGAAACTTGAAACACACACGGTACATGTACCGTATCATATATAAAGTGATGTGTTTCACGTACGGGGTGGACAAGAGTGAACGAAATGCTTCCATCTCGCAATATATGTCTCTTATGTTTGTCGAACCATGGGATCTTTGGATCTATCATGATTTCGCCCACTTAACAGCGTATACAAAAAAACAGAACCATCTCGAAGTTGGATTCAGAGGAAATTTATGGAAACAAAATATTCGTGTAAAAAATTACACCGCATTGGAAATCATACTCCAGCCGTCGATTTCCTTCGCATCAACTCGTTTTTCACCTGTGGAAATGGAAACGACAGAAAGACAATGACAGATGTATGTAAAAGTAGGTACACGTCAACGTTTTATAAATTATGAAATGCTTACACGTGGAAGGTTAATTGGCACGTTTACGATACGGTATGACCTATGTGCGTGAAAGGTCACGCTGATTGTTGAGTACTCAACATATTCTACACGAAAGGATATATATATATATATATATATATATATATATATATATATATATATATATATTCACTGGAATCTAATTTGAATCCTCTGGAGTGTGAATGGATACTCTTCATTGAAGAGCCCACAAATGAATCACAACTGTGATTTCTCATAGTTATTCGTGTCTGGGTCACTGCTAACCCAACGAACAAGGAGGCTGCATATGCAAGCTCTTATATTGATAGTAAGTAGCATGTAAACGTGTGGACAAAATATATATGCACACGTACGCTGTGCATAATATATAGGCACTTTTCTGTAAAATTCGAACTTCAAGACATTACACAAGCACAAGTAAAAATACAGGTGTTATGTTCGTAATCAGTAGTAGAACATGTAGTGTTGGTACTACATTTATTTGTAGGAGCGTAAACACAAAGCCCGGCCGTAGCTGACAAGTAAGCCGCAGACAGATAAGCAAGTTCAAGTTATGAAAGAAATGTCAGAGAGCTAAGTTGCTTTCATGAGCTAGCGTACGTTCGTGTCGCGTCAAGCAATAATAATAGGTATACAGCGGGATCGATCAGTCAACAAACACAGCACGACCAAACATCGAAATGTGTATGCCAGTGTAAGAGAAAGATGATCGATTTTCCGTGCATCATGCGTGACTGTTCAATCCGGACACAACAACAGGTAAGTACTATGTTAACTGAATCAAATTTACTGGTGGTGTTCGAACGTTGTGCACGTTGTTGAAAACAAATTTATTTATGGGAACGACGACGTTGTCGGTCTTTTGTTCCTCACCTTTTTCCCGAAGACACTGTGATCTCTGTCATTCACATAATGCATACGTGATTTAGCTAACTTTGGAACGGCATTCTCTGTTAACAGAACGAAATGTGGTCACAGATAATGCAGTGTGTTTGATGGGTGTATAATTTCCTTTTTCCTGATGGTCTGTGTCCACCGAATTTCCTGTAATAAAACATGTTACGCTATCAGCTAGATACATATGACAATAATCAAACACGGCCGACTGCTTTGTCAACTGTGTGCACTGAGAATGGTAAAATGTATCACTGCGTTGTTCATGTACCACCACACTACTAAAATGTCAAACTCCACATCATCGGGGAACTAATTACTTTTATTTTTATGCGGCTAGCTCCAGCGAGAGGATGAGTCGTTTTCATGCATGTCCCGAATGTGAGGGAACTTGCCACGAAAAATCTTGGGAATTTGGTACGAAGTGGCGTCCCCAGCGCCCCTCGGCTTTTCGTTCGTGGTAGCAACTCTGGCCCGTGCACAACCAAATGCTAGCTGTTTTTTGTTGGGAGCCCGTGACCGAACGAGCGGTTCGTACGCCTTTTGGATGATGGTTTACCAATCCGGGATGCCCAACGCGTCCAAGTGATCTTGGAGCATGGTTGCCGGTAGCTCCCTAGGAGTTCGTTCGCCGTTCGGTAGAAGTCATCTAGACCCAGGGGTCCGTGTAACCCTGTTGATTAGACGGATTTCCTTGGTAGGCGTTGGATCCCGGCAGATCTCATCCGCCTATGAAGGAGCATCCGTCTTCGCATGCTGGGTGCCGTCCAACCGAGGTTTTTAGGCATCGGTTACCCTCAACCTGGTTTGGCCCACCTGTCGAGCGGTTTTCCGGGGTGTGGCTGCTGATTCATGTCTCAGTTTCGTGGAGCCACATGTGACAGTTGGGCAGGTGACAGAGACCAAAGAGATGGAAGATACCCCGAGGGACACGACAGCCTACCAACTCAGAGGTGCTACTCCTTCAAATATCCGACACATCCCGGGGAATCACATTCAGTAGATCAAAGAAATTAGGTTTTAGGACTCTAAACCCGTTTTATAGCCAACCCCCAACGATGAACACGATATGGATAACGGTAGTTCATCTAGAAAAATTTCCCGCCAAAATGTAACGCAACTTACAATCATCTTTCATTTCCGTGGGTGTTTTCCTATTTCCCTTCCGAATATGCGTAGATTTTTGCTTGGCTGATTGCTCTTTGGATTCCACCTTTCACAGACAAACCTCCGGCCATTTGATCAACCCTACACTCGGAAGCACCAGACTCGAGTTTCGCTCTTGTTTGAATTTATCAAATCTAAACAGGTTATGATGGCTGGAAAATGTGTTACGCACGGCCACCAATAGAATTCCCTGGCGTACGCTGTTTTCCGAGGGAGGTAGTGGATCAAAGGTAGGTCGAGGCAGTCGATGACGCGCCAAAAAGTATGGATGCCTCTACCAATGGACTTGGCCATGTAGGGCGCATGAGACATCCCGGTTGAAGTCTGTTGTGTCCGCCTGGGACAGTCGTGCTCACACACAAGCACCCTTCATCTAGATCCCGTGCAATCATGGGCACACACCTACAGTCGTATACACACGTACACACAGTTGACTTTTGCCATGCTTCGTCCTCAATGGCACAGGCCAGTCAGGTCGTATCACGTGTTGCACGATTTGGCACGACCTCAGACGTCCTAATCCGATTGTACAGTTGCCTTACACTTCCGGTTGCAGACATCGTTGACCCACGCACTTGCATACGTGCATGTGTTTTCAATTGGTTACCTGTAGTAGTGCTTGCCATACGTCGCTGCGGTGTGCAAGTTCATCCGTACAAACGTTCCTTCCTTCTACTTACTGAGTTCGGGATACAACAGCGTCCACGTGATCCGTCTAGCGATTGGTTCGAAATATCAAGTGGTACGGCTAGGTGTCGCGATCAGTGGCGTAGCTGTATTCGGATTCTTTCTTTGTCCTCGTGATTTCCACCTAATAATGTGGTTTTTTGATCTTTTCACTTCATGTTTTTATTCTTTTGCCCTTTACTAAACGATATGTGAAGGTAGCAACCGAAACCAGAGCACAAGTGTTAGGTTAGTGGTTGAATGAACTGAACTGAACTGTTCATAACAGAAAGTGACAAAATTATTGACGCTCTTCTAGACGGAGAGACTGGAGATAAAAATGACTACTTATGAAAACAACTCTTGGATGTCTTTTTGAACGGCCTTTTTCAGGACACGTCATCCTAGTTCTGGTCTGAGTTTACGAGGGTCAAACGGTACACTGTTCCTCTGCCTCTAAGTTTGAACGTCGATGATTGACATCCATTGCCGAATCATTAGGACAACTCTTTAAGATCAGTAATAGTTGCATAAACTTTTCATTCAGGCTGAAAGGTGTTCAAAGAGTGCAGCTGTGGTATTTTTTTGAACGGTTTGTAGAAGGCATATTTCGACATAGAGAAACGCCGGGTGAAGCACTGCTGGTTGGTCGGAAGGGCCATTTCACGGTGGAAGTGAACTTCTGCAACAGAAATAATAAGTCGTCAGGTACTTACATATTCTAACTAGAAGAAGTGCGAGCACATTTAGCACTCTCAATACCTCGAGAAGAACTGAAACAACTTACCTGCAGAGCTCATAAAATGTTCGGATTTAGCCATCGGTGTCTCTAGTGACCCGCGTTTCTAGGCACTACCCAGATTCAGAGAGTGCTCTATGGACCGAATAATAAGGTATTTGTTTTAGGAATTTACGGATGTTAGAAAGCCGGTTGTGGACGAGAACGGTACCTCTTATTGGAATAATGTATTTCATAGATCATGTTTTACTTATGGATAGGCACCCTAAATCAAGTGAGCAGCGGGAGTTATGGTTCATCCGTCCATAGTCGGAGAAGCTAAAGGTCCACTTTTCATTTAGTGACAAACGATTGTCTCTGTTGTAATTGAATAAACAACGATCACGGCCCTGAAGCATCAAACAGCATTCAAACTACTTACAGTTGCGTATTTATTAGCAATGTACTTGACTAGAGTCGTCTAATTTTACAAATTTCCACAATGAAAGTAAATAATCTCCAGGTTGTTACATGTCCATTCTTTTGAAGTGAATTTGAGTGCACTGCTTTATTGAGTAATTATTTTTTGTATTACATGCTTGCGCATGAATGCAGTGAAAGTCTTGAAGGCCCGTTGAACTATTAGGGATAATCGGCAAATTGACCGTGAGAATTGGAGTGGCAGAAAACCACGTAAATTCTCATTAGGTCAGATGTGGCAACAAGCCGGACGACAGTGGGGATTACTATCTACCAATAATTTCGTCTTTGGCTAGTATTGGGTCAGAGATGATTCGTGGATCAGTTTATGCGGACAAATTACAAATATCCACAACATTAAAGCTCTTTGCGCGATTACAGAAAGAACTTGCTGCCGGATTTCTATAAAGCAAATTGAAGACTTTCAGTCGATGATAAGGAACCACTCATCCAACGACGCTGTCCAACCGGTGTTTATAGTTTGTTTTCACTATATTAATTTACATACGTGACGGACTGGTAGCGTCAACTTCAAGAAGTCCACTTGCAATTCCTGCGTCATTGGCATTACTAGTCTTTCACAACAGGAGAACTTAGAAAGACTGAACTATGATAAGATCAACTTGCAGTTACAATGATTTTATATAAAACAGCAGCCACCAGCCGATATAAATCAAAGAAAAAGAGAATATTGAATATTACCTGAATGATTGTGACGTTCTTCCGTATAAAACTCACCACTGAGTAGAACCGTCAACCTTTGTTTATGATCCCGTTGTAGCTACCTAAGTGAACCGAGGTATCCCCGTAGATGACGTCAGCAAGTTACTATTCTGTGTTCCAACCAGAGTCTACTTTTTGATGCCACATCTTATATACACGTTTATTTAGTGGCAGTGGGTAGCTCACTAGGTCTGGTATAAGCGGCTCAATTCATGGGGGAAAAAGCTGCATGAACAGACTCTACTCCAACGAAATATTCGTTGTTTGCCACTACCACGCTAAGTTATTTTGTATCCATGATTTATTAGACCAACTGCATGAAAACCTCAACACTTTTGTGCAATTGGAAGAGAAAGCCCTGCTTCCCTTCGTAGACATCATTCTCGGAAGAAGTTCAGACGGCTCACTGTCCAGACCTACCTGACACGAACCATCTTGGTCATGGCAACACCTCCATTTCGAAAGGTTCTCTTCAGCTGCTCGTAAACGAGGCTCGGGGAAATTTCCGTTCGAAAGAATGAGGAGACTGGTTACCTTGCTTAAATTGACTGAAGAACTTTAAAAATGTCAGATTACCCCCTTACCGAAAGCGGTTTTTGAAGATTATTCCAGGTGAATTAAGCTTCCAGCCGAAACACCAAGGGTGACGCAGAAAAGCGTTTTCATTTCTCTCATTTTGAAAGTGGAGTGAGCTTTTGGCATTACCAAACAATGCCTATTGTTCACCGACAAACAAAAAATTATGGTAGCAAAGTAGGTTTTCCTCAATGAGACTACGTGTTTGTCGGTGACAGGAAGAAAAGACCCCGTGCCACTTTTCCCCAGCGGAAGCATTATGAACAACTACGTCTGTGTCTGTGGATGCAGATACATGAACAGATCCAAGGGGCAGTCGGGAATGAGCATTCCTGAACGCATTCCAAGTTGGTTGGAAAAATCCCGCTCGCGGTTCACGGGATCCGCGATAACTGGACGCATTATAAAAAGCTTATGTTGCCAATCTAGACAAAAACATTACTCATCGCCGAGGCAGAAACGGCGGCGGCAGTTAGCATGTTCACCCCGATTCTGTGCACCCAAATAAAACAGGTGGTTGACCTATCAACAGTCTGGTGATATTTATCACCCCCCTCCCCCGCCCGTAGTTCACCGTCCATCTTGTCCCTGCTTCCCGTGATTTAAGACATTTCTTTGCATTATAATCTCAATTCCTGTTTTGTACTGGCTAATTGTCCTCGCTTTTTGAAAAAACTTCTAGCACGAAGAAATTTCTTCTCCATATATCACTTCAGGCATTGACACATATATAGTACTGGGTAAAGGAGAGTATATGTGCAGCTATAGATAGCAGAGAGTGAATAGATGTGCAACAAATCCGGTAACTCGATAACATGCTTCAACTTGGTGAATCTTGTTCGTTGTGTGAACGACAATAAGTGAGAAATGTGTAACCAAGTGGCGTGATAAGACAGGTGTCGAGTTACCGGATTTGTTGCACGTTTACTCACTCTCTGCTATCTATAGCTGCACATATACTCTCCTTTACCCAGTACTATATATGTCAATGCCTGAAGTGATATATGGGAAAGAAATTTCTTCGTGTTACAAGTTTTTTCGTGAATCGATGGGCATATTCTCTGGTACTCGCTTTTGTTACGATTCTGGCTTGCGCTGTGGGGTTTGCAATCCAAAATACGTATGTGAATTTCCCGTTACTTGTGCAACCATTATTCTTGAATGTCCGTAAATGCCCCTGAGGTGTTCACCGAACATCTGAAACTGTTAGTCGTTTCGGATAGAGCTCGGTGTCCTAAAGACTCATAGACGTACGTCTGGCTCACTATATCTGTTTTCCCCTTATTCTCGTATTTCATTCCAACTGCTCAACTCTCCCCATCCAACCGTCGTTCTCACTGTTGATCATTTTTGCGTTAGTGTTTGCTTTACCACTTCCATTTAGCTTCTGTTTGTGGATCTTCTGTCTGCGCACAGCTTCAACCAGTTAGTCCGCCCACGAGTCGTTGATTGCATTCATTGTTTTACTTAGCTTGGATTAGAACTCACGCACAGATGATCGACCAAATGTTATGATTTTGGATTCAAGGGTTGCTTACCGTGGGTGGGTAAGCGACTGGAAGACTGTAATGAACGAACTGCCCGAAATGGAATCAGAAGACACCAACTGACACTGTAATGTAATGGTCCCTTAGCATATAAAATATAGCATTTAGATAGGCATGACATATGAAACCGACCATATATCCACACATGTATTGGTTCATGAGAAATACGTTTGGTGGGCACGAACTCGACAACTATTGTCACGTCATGTGGAAGCAGATCATAAGCGCGAGACATTGTAACAAGGACGACAACACACGGCAGGATACTTGTATTTCACCGGCCAAACAAGTCAAGTCATGAAGCACATACAATCGTTTATATAGGCCCTTTTCCAGACTGCGCGGCACCAAGATTGCTATTGCCGCTGCAGTCAGTTGCCCGTGGCCAATGGCTTGCTTCTCTTGGCCGTCATTTCCCTTCGGTTGGTCCCACTGTCTCAGTTGACGGCTCGATCGGCAGTCCCTCATCTGGGCTATCTTGTTCGTTGCCGGAGATCCAGCTGCTTCATCTCTGTTAGTCCGTATGCTTCCTTTTCCCTACTTCGGGACGCCTCCGACATATTCGCCGCTTGTTCTTCTGTCTGTGGCCCTCGTTTGGTTCGTCCGTTCGCCTTGATGTTCACGCCGTTCCCTCATCCCAGCATTCCCCGTTACAATATGTGCTGCGGTAATCAAGACCCATGGTTGTACTAAGATGAGACATACGGGTACGGTGCATTCGTTCGTGTGCGGAAACGCATGGATGCTGACTGCATTGTAGATTGGACAAACGGACACTGACTGGTCCAAATGGGTTTTTCTCGAATTGCATATGAGTAGGACAGAATCACCACAAAGACATCCAACTGTAATGTGTTCATGATCCTTTATCTTGTGAAACTCGTGATGAAACATCAAGTATTCTTATTGGACGTATAAATAGACTCTTCTGCAGCTCACGGTAAAGGCAAACTCCAGAATCCTGTTAGAGAGAAACCAAAACAAGAGATGAGTCGTGAGGTTAGTGATTGGAAAAACCGAACTGAGCCGTTGTATTCGTGAAGACAGTATTACCTTTTTCAGATAGTAAACTTTGGTTTCGCACACCAGCTTGTTCGACAGTTATGTATTAAACTTGTAAATACTTGCTAAAACCCACAACATTCAGGAGTCATCTGGAGAGTACTAAAGCGGAAGCAGATTTAACGACCACGATCTAGGTTGGTGCACTGCACTGACCGTTCTCAGAAACTTTTATCAGTTTTGCACAGTTAATTCAATCACGAACTTCACACTTCTGGGCTCTGATTTTGGCTGCTACCTTAAAGGACTGCTCAGCTGAGGGCATAATGAATGGAAACAAAGTGGGAAAGCACAGAAAAAAGTAATAAGCGGGAATCATGAAGACGGAGACGAGCCCGAATGCAGCTACGCCACTGGTCACACAACGACACTTAGCCACATCACTTTATGTATCCAACCGTCTGGTAGACGGGCCGCGCGGACCCCAACTCGGAAGTCTCATACGTCCCACTTAGTCAGGTTCATTGGTCGTTTTCCATACTTTTTGCCGTGTCATAGACTGACCACCTCGACTTAACTTCGAAACATTACCTGCCTCGGAGAACAGAGTAAGCGGAGACAGTCCATCAGTGGTCCTGCGTAAAACGTGTCCCAATGATCTTAACCTGTTTGGATTCAGTACTTGTTCTAGCGACTGACCTCTGGTTTCCAACTCTCTACGTCTGACCTCAGCATTGCTGATACGATGTTCCCACCATAATCGAGCAACACCACAGAAATATCAATCCTCAAACATCTTCAAGAATCTTCTAATTGTGTCGGCCATGTTTCTGATCCATATGAAGGGACGAACCTAACCCCCGGGGCATACACTCAGCCCTAAACAGAGAGTCGGATTTCATGCCAGCACCATAAGCGGTTCCGCTTGTCAAAAGCCAAATGCGACTTATGCATGCGCGATATCAATTTATCCGATATCCTATCACCTGGTGAGATAACACTGCTTAGGTAACAAGACGTGCCTACTTTAGCCTAGATTTCACCTATCAGACGAACGTTTGGTCTAGGGCCAACCCTGTCTTACAGCACAATTTAACGCTTCGCAGATGCAAAACGCAATCCAAACTTGTAAACTACCTGGATCTTCACCAAAGTACGGATTGTTCCTACCTGGGTTTGGGTAAAGCAGTCGTTACGCACTGATGGATTTTTCGCTAATCCTTTTGCGGCTCATAAGGACCTTACCTGCATGAGGATTTTGTTACCACTCATGACTGTGAAGTTATTGAGTACTAGGTAAAGATTGCTTGTGCTGATCAAATGTTGGTAAGTTACTTTCAAGTCATTGGTCGACTCGCTCGTTACATTTGATTGGAGCAGCTGTCATATATAAACTGACGCGCAGGCGCTGCACTCCACTTTAGTATTGCGGATACCGGGGTGTCTGTTGTTCCTTGGGCGATTCAGCCAGAGCTCAGCCAATGGTGCCTGGTTTGGAAGCATTCAGCTACGGATTTCACGACTGGCTCGGGTTTCCACTTTTGCAGTTCACGGACCAATGAGTTAACTGGAAAACAAGTTCATCAAATATCATTCCTGTAGGCGTTTGGCACATTTGTAATTCGACTTTTGGAGAACTACGTGTGTGTGTCATCTCTGGCCGGATGATGGACGACCAAGGATGAGAGAATGCGAAACCGGCCTCGGTGGGCTGCTAATGGGTGATTAATACCGAGAGGTGTTGCCATCCTCCGGGTGCATTCGTTATTCTTCACCAGGAACGTTGGTACGTGAGTCTTCTTTCACATGCGCAACAACGGGACTATGTAGTGTGACGCTTGATGGACGTAGTCGGAATGACGTTATAACGGGTGGTGGAGTGCACCATTTGCGAAGTAGAGGCCATTGGATTCGTCGTGACAATGACTGCCATGTAGCCTCCGTGGATGTTTTATCTGTTCGGTAGAACTGTCTGTAAGATGTTATATATATATATATATACGTTTGGGCAACCCATCCGTGGATACCAATGAGCGGAAATAAACACCAGAAATATGAGCTCCTGACGAAGATATGTCATCCTAACTACCAACAGATAGTGTAAAAGCTGATACCGAAACTGCATGAGTCCGCGAATTCATGCTTGAGTTGCGCATGTCATTCCTGCATCACACCTAACTACAGTTGTCTATTTATAAACAAGGCACATACGTACACGTATAAATGTGTCGTGAAACCTCGCAGCGCCCAAATACCTCCGCATGTTAGCCACGAATCAAGTGAACAACAACGGATTACATGTGAGCAACGTTAGTAGCGGGCATGAGATGCGTATAAGGCATACCCGATTGTTTTCAGTTCAGTTTATGCATACATTGCTGACTACTAAACTGCTATGTAAGCGCGAAACCATAGTGCTAGAGAACTTCATCGTGTTTGGGATGGTGGGGTAGTGCGGAGAACGGCGATTTACTTTTCCATTCTATTTTGTAACCTATTCCATCTAGTACATGTTGTGCTTTAGACGTGACGGGAATTGCGAGCAGCATTTGGAACTTGCTGCATCTGGTCCAGGCGCCACAGCTTAGAAACAGAATTACAGATTACAAAGTGAACTAGGATATATATATATATATATATATATATATATATATATATATATATATATATATATATATATATATATATATATCCAGTCAGCACTCGGGTATGCGTTTTAGTCCCTAAATAGTCCCGCGAGTGACTATTTTTCAGTAATTAGTATGAGTTTTTGTCATACCATTAGATTTGGAAAGGTCTGAAGCATGAAAAAATAATTTTATTTCATTGAAAAACACTATATATCAGAAACATGTTTTTACCACTTCACAAAAGGGGGTTTTAGGTGTTCAGTGACCCCGATAATATTGCTTAGATACCACGTTGAACGCGTTCAACGTCACATGTTTACGAACATCATGGTACGTACGTATCACGGTTTACATAAACAGTGGCCACAATACTGTTACATAATTAATTCTTCGTACACATACGCATACTATATAGTATGCATTATTTTGAGTACGAGTTTCAATGGCATCCATAGTGCTCACAAAGGATGTATACCATCTTTGTCTGAGATTAACGTCCTACAATGAAAACTGGTGGATGTTCAACGGACTTCGATTGCACCTACAGTAGAAAAGAAAAAGCTTAAGCTTTGGATTCCACTAACAGGCCATTCCAAGTCCGTTCGGCAAAACGTAATAATGAGGGCGGTCATTGCACACATCAGACAACAATGCAGGGTAAATACTTACCTGCACAAGACTACCATTAGCAAATAAGAGTTCCAGTTGAAATTCCAACCGGAACATTTATCCGATAAGTCATCTTACTATTAATAATACTGATCAGCAGCCTAAAGGAATACCTTCCAAATATGCTATACCGAGACTACAACTTGGTGGACATAAATCCACAGCCAAAATTGCTAAGTGACTGTGTATTTCATGCTTACATTTTTAACCTCCTACAGGTGCAACGAACTTTGTTCCTACATAAAACTCAACATAGGCATCAAATTCCTGGATGCAATACTCCACATTAATTGACGGGTTTGGATTCACGATGCACAACACACCATTTCGACGACGAAATTTCCATATAAAATTGGTAGATCAATTCATCACTTTTCAAAAGTGGCGCGTCACTAAGGTGGGAGCGCAATTTCGAAAAAACGTGTTGGGTAGGAACATTTCGAGATACCGGATCTTCACTAAGGTGAACTATGTTGACCGCGAATTCTGGGTCAGACAGTTTAACGCTTCAGCGAAGCTCGACGTTACGACTCACACGAGGATAGGGCCAACTTAAAACGTGTGCACGCAGCCCATACATTTATACCCGTTGCGTGGTCCTACTATTAGCTGGACTACTGACGGCGCCATTGAAATGCCGGCAAAGTTATTGATCGGACATTCGATAAGGCCTGCTGTCCCACACCCATGCACGCATGCATGCATGCACACACATCACTGTGACTACACTCTTGCCACGAACGGCTTGCTCTAACCAATCAGACTTTGGCGCTGAGCCATACGCGTTTGTTGATTCGTTGTTGCTGGGCTGGCCTGCTTAACCGCACTCGATCGCATGTACTGCATGAACTTGTCTATAGGTGACTCACATGTATGCTTGCTTGCTCGCTTATTTACGTGCTTACTGATGTGCTGATACGTGGGTCTGTTGCTTACTATTCCGAACACAACAGACTCGGAAGTACCGGTTGTGCATACCCTGTGGGCCCAAACAACCGCGAAACCGATCGCCTGCCTCCTGGTCAATTTAGTCCTGTCATCCAGATACAGTGACATGCTACTTACATCAACCAAAAGAACAGCTTGAGATTCTAATGCAACGGTATTCAGAGTAGCCAAAGTGGACAGTTCGAAGATGTCAACTATCGGGATGCTGTTCCAAATCATGAGCGAATTTCATTATTAGCCCGATGATGGTATAGCAGGTGGCTCGTGGTATCGCGGATACGCAGCGGCTCTTAAAGTTAATGGAGCTACTCTCGATGAGGCTGCTCGATCACGACTTCTGTTGCGTTAACTGGGTCCGATTGGACACGACATCTCATGTTCGATGAGCGAGTTGTCATAGCAGAGACACCGCAGTCAGCGGTATTAAAATGATTTCACCGCGGTCACCATAGTATCAGTCACATGGAGACACTTGCTGGGAGTTATACATATTGGCCATTTATAAATCAGAAAACTGAACACGAGGTAAAACCTAGTCAGAACTGTTCAATGGCAGCTAAACTACCACTTAAAAATGCACCTGAATCATGGCAGTCTTCAGCGGCCTCCTAGTCCTGCATTCACTTGGCTTCGTTGGGCGCGTTGATGGCATTTATTATCTAATCATTGTCGATGCATATGCAAAATGACCCGATGTTATTTCCTATGCGTGTTATAACCGTAACCTCCGTAGTTGCAAACCTGAGTAGAGTGTTTGCTCAGTTCGGAATGCCAGAAGTTCTGATCTCAGGTAGTGGCCCACAATTTAGATCTCCACAGTTTACTCTGTTTTGTGCTTGAAAAGGCATTCACCACGTTTGCTCCGCGGTATATCACCCACAATCGAATGGTCAAGTAGACCGACTTGTTGACACGTTTGAGTGCTCACTGAATAAGTCACATAAGGAGGGTAAACTGCGACTGTTAATTCATGCTTTTACCCCTCACATACGGCTCGATCCCTAATCCATCTACCAAAGAGCAGAAGTCTACAGTTGAACTGTTTCTAGACCGACGAATTAGACTAACACTGGGTGCTGCTTAGTTCGACATATGGGGACAAAAATCTACCTAACGGTATGTGACGTTTCTTTGGTCTGCTTTGGAGATAACCAAGCAAGCAGTTAGGTTATGTTAACTTCTGCGTCAGCGAAAATAAGCCAGTCGTTATCTGAGCAATTACATATTTTTGATACAATTCAACTCAATCGACCATCTCTTCTGTGGGACTGAAAATTTGATTTTTTTGCTTTTGACTGTTGCTTTCACGGATGCTGAGCTCTGTACATTATACAATTCCAGCTGTAACCCGTATCCGATTATGGCCAAAATCTCTTTTCGGATTTACGTGGATATTTTCATGCGTTTGCTACTGGTGAGTAAAAGCACACACCTGGGTGCGAATTTGTCATCGAAACTATATATATATATATATATATATATATATATATATATATATATATATATATATATATATATATATATATATATATATATATATATATATATATATATTCTGACCCTTTATTCTTTTCTGAAGCCTCAAGATACTACCTAAATAATATTTTGGCCCATTAATGCTGATCACCTGGGAATTATCACATTAAATATGCAATTCTGTGTCCCGAGGAACTCATATTTACCGACCGATTGAAAACAGAGAGCTCCCAGCTACAGGCAGTTCAATTTTCATAGGACCTGGCCGAGAACAGTTCCTCTGGGGTAGTCCACTGTCATTCATTTTCAGCACATTTTTAAAACCAAAAAGAGACGTGATTTTCGCAATATACTTTGGATATCAGCAAGATGAACAAAATATAGAACAGTAGGCCCTAACGGTATTTGGGAGTAAAAAAGAAAAGAAAACGTCTACCAGATCTAAGAAGTACTTCCATTTTAGTCTTGTTTTTGTTGGTCAGTACCCGCTCCAGAAGGGCACACGAGAGTTTTTGTGCACGTCAATTGTGGAAGTCAGCTGTCTAAATCCAGATCTGGTGATTGAGATAGAACGAAAAAGCGATAAGTAAGAGTTTAATAGATGCGTTGGATCCTGTAATAGCTTGTGGGGTAGGGCCACGCAAGATTCAATACATTGTTTGACAAGTCCAGCCAAAATGAAATCAAAGGAGAGAGCCATAACGAGGCTAATAATTACCAATTCGCGGCGAAAGGCTTTGAAGTTCTGTTTCAAAAGACCGAGGAGAATCACGGGTGCACAATAAAATAAGGTCGGAAGAACAAATTTGAAGACAATTGTTGGTGGTGTACGAAACTGCCTGAGTTTTCTAGTTTGAAAAGATCAGCGTCGCCGTTTACCGACACAGTACTGAATGTGATGTGCCTATTGTAGATTCGTGTCTAGGCTAACACCCAGGCACTTGACGGAATTAAATCTGGGTAGGGATTTGGAATTCAATCTGACAGGATCAGTAGGGAAAGATGAGCGAGAGAGACTGTAAAAACGCATTCAAGGCATTTGGATGGATCCAGTTTTAGACCCAACCGGGAAGTGGGACATTCTACTCGAGATAGGTTTTCATCGAATTTCCTGGAAAATCAGAAATAGATTGACCTAAGACATCATCAGCATACTTAAATATGCTGGATGAGGAAGAAACCAGAAGATCGCTCATGTTGGTCGGAAATACAAAAGGGGATAACATTGCATTTTGGAGTACATTGGAACTGTTAGCAAGTGGTTTTGAGGTGTTTTTTCTGATCGTAGTGTGCTGAACTCGATTGTGAAAATAGTCCAATAGCCAGGAATGAAGTTGTGCCGGACAGGTGAAAGCTTGAAGCTTCTGGAGAAGACAAGATCGCGGTACAGAATCAAAAGCTGAAGACTAGTCAAGCAATACGTAGAGTACAGATCGCTCAGAGTTGTTAAAAGATTTAGTGATGGAATGGACTAAGCAGGCTACAGGATCTTTTGGGTTTAAAAGCAAACTGAAAAGGGTCAGGTGACACACGGAGATACGTTTGAAGATGGGTGAAAATGACCTTTTCAGTGACGGTAAGGGCCGCGGATGTGAGAGCAATGGGGTGAAACCGTTTAACTCCACCAGGAATGTTGGAGCCTTTAGGAATTGGAATGATAGTAACTGGAGGCTACAGATTAAGAATCGAACATTTGGATAGAGACTCGTTTATTAATGTAGTGATCAGTGTGGCAAATTGAGTAGCACCATACTTGAGAATCTCTGGAGAGAAGCCATCAGGACCAGCAGCGGAGGAAGTTTTGGATTTGTGAAGAATTTTAGAAATGTCTACCATAGCGAAAGGCTCAAGATCCTCATAAACACAAGAAGATTATGAAGGAGGACTGACTTTGGAGATATGTATAAATGTAGCTTTGAGGTGGTTCTTATCGACCTTATCGTTCATATGTTTGGTCTTCTGGCCACATAAAAGTCCTGTGCCATGCAGAAGAAGCCTAGGATACTCGATCTGAAAAAACTCTTTGGCAAAGGACGCATCCAAATTCTTTGTCTCTGTCTTGATCAGCAGCGAAAAACTCTTTCGACTTCTGAACTTCGTCCAGACTTGTATGCAACTTCCTTTTGTCTTCTGAGTGCTTTGAATGTTGGTGATGCAATTCTGCCACCAAAGGTGAACAATGTTTCAGTGGAGCAACACAAGTTGAAGATGACACATAGGGCTTCGGTAAACAGTTCCGCAGCCTGAAAGATTGAGGCCGTGGAGGAAAAGTGTGAAAAGACAACACCAAAAGCTGCGTTAACAAGGGACAGGTTGTTAGGAGAAAGGTTAGGAAGGCTAAATCTTGCCTGATATGAAGATGTGAATCATCTATGGGTAGTGTATGAATAGATTTTTAGTCTCAGAAGAAGCTAGCAGTAGTCATTTGTGGAGAGAAGGGCTTTTAATTTAAGAGGAAATAAGCGAGGGTGATTGGTGATGATTTTTGTCTAACACGGAGTTTCCTCTTGTGGGAGAGGTACTGATATCAGTTAATACGAAGGACAAAAGCGGATAAGTATTAGCATGACTAGAATCACCATCGATCATATGCAAACTTTTGTCAAGGGAGGAAGCTAGAGTTGGTATAAGTGTCATAAAAGGAGGATATATTTGATTGTATACAAAAGGCACTATACACACATTAGTGATAATAGTGCTTCTAAAACGATCAAATTTAGGGAAATACTGTGTAGAAAAACATCCAATACCGTTCAGAGAGTATTCTAATACAGCAGTAGCCTTGCCACTCCATGCTGAGTTGACGTAGGTCACCGCTCCACCTCCATATTTTCTGTTCTTCAGTACTCGATCTTGACGATGACACAGGGATCCGTCTATACGAATTGTTAACATTCTTGTCCAGCTGCGATTCTTGAACACATACTGCGTATGTATGAATCCGTGTCGGTAAATTGCTTGGTAAATCCGACAAGTTTGAGAAGAGAGAACGAACATTAGCACTGATCAAAGACCGCTCCATCATGTTGGATGGAGTAACAGAGCTGGGGGCGGCCTGTCAACCATCATGTTTCCATTTTTTAGTCCGATTTTTCTGTATAGTAGCCCCAGGCAGAGAAAATTCATCAAAGCGGTTATTTTAAATTATTTTTCGTTGGAGCCGTACCTACATTAGTTATTATGGACATAAGCAAAGTCTGCTGCACGAAAATTTTGGAATTCCACTTAGTCTACCCAGGCAGCACAGTGAACCGAGACTGACCACAAAGTGATGCGTTGTGGTCAGTCGATTTAACTCTACGTGCTTGGCCGGTACGGTTAGACCGTAAGCGCTACAGGCCGTGACAAATGAGACTGGTTCATCGGGACATGGTGACCGGTTCATAACGGACAAAGATCTGTACCAATTCGCTCGGTTTTCGGCTAGCCAGTGGTCAGTTTGTGGTGCTTGTGTATAACCTCAATGATTGAATCCAGGGTAAGCAGCTATCGTAGATGTTGAAATTACAGTCATTGAGAATGGTTTATCATCGAACTGTCATTTTCGTCCGTACTTTGTTCAACTATGAACCGATTTCGCTCTTCCATTTGAAACTGGTCAACCTAATCGTTATCAGTCAAAATTTACTAACACTGAATGAGTTGTCAATAGAAAACTGCATCTATTAATTACTACCTAACGAGATGTTTTTTCACCACAGAAACGGATAGTGATCAAGCGGTACACCCGAGAGATTCGAAGTTTCTTGTGCCCTGCTTAACCGACCACATCTATACAGACACGCACGCACAAGTACACACCACGATAAGATTGTTCGGTCTTTCTCAAATACACAGATTCAGGCCTGCCAGGACACTGTTCTGTGTTGTTCCACTGACTCTAACAAGAAGACTTTTCTGCCTTCGAAACATCGCGTAACATTGGGGCAAAGCGCAATGATTATATAAGATGTTGGCCCCTGTACCCAATCGTTGCCTAAAATGATTTGCTTCTACTGTTCTAGGCAACAAAGCCTTCTGATTGACTGGTGTTGAAGCTAGACTTTGCTTGACAGGACTCATCTCTTGTTCCATCGATCGTGGTCCCATTGTCGCAAGCCTTGACCTCGAAACCGGCCATACTCTGATTGCGCGTCCAATGAATCCCTGTGATGGCACTGGTCTAGTAGGAAGCATAGACTGCGTGAGCCAAGCTGGGGGAAGGCCATCGAAGTTCGGCGCTTTGTGGCGTCCTAAAGCCCGGATCTCTTTTGGGATCTCCGCCTCGATAGGTGGATCTGTCGAAACGCACGTGGACGTGTGCCGGAAGAACTATGGGAGAGGCCGACACTGAGGACCAGTTAAACCATGTCAGAAAGTGCTCCGTCCAGCGTTACAGACAACACTTCTGAATGTCAATTGGCCAACCGTCAGCTACACAGATTATGTCACTCACACCTATCATAAGATGCCTTTAGTATGTTCCAACTATAGCTTTTCTCGGGTAGGTTCATAATACCGTGACATCACGTCTGTCGTACCGTCAGGTTAAGCTCGTCATGCTCTGAAACCAAGTTCGTCATACCGTGACGTCAACCTCCTAATTCCGTGATGTCAACTTCATTAGCAAAATGACCCAGCAGAAAGCCTCAAGCAGTCCCCAATCGGGGTGGACAATTATATGGTGTTTGAATTTACCACGCAAAAACTGAAGCCTCTGCGCCCACTCGACGCAGACCATTACGCTGCATCTGACACGGAGCACTGTTGCGCTCACTTCCATTAACGGTGCCGTTGCGATTTCTCCGCGACCAAAGTTCCCATTGTAGACAATCTGGTGGTACCGGAGAGATGTGTCTGGTCCACGATACGGATGCACAATAATAGTAACTAACCGGCACTGTGATCAACCTTCTCCATATGGTGTGTTTAGACCACTCAAATAACTTGTCCGCGGTGATGTGCGGTCGTGAGTGCTTTGTAGTGTGGCTCCAGACAATCCGATCTATATTTCATCAAATGTTGCATGCGATGCTCAGGAGCGCGCCTTACGAGACGAATTGGAATGAGATCCAAGAACGCATTGTTGTAGAACTTCAATCCGGACAAAATTGACGACGTTCAGCTCGTTGTATGGGAGTTAACGGATGAACAACCAAAGGATGAATACATGCGACTGATCAAAAGGTTGACAACGCGAGCTGTGGTGGAGTCCTTTGGAGATTGACGGACTATCGCAGAGGCAGCTATACAAGTGAACTCCGTATTCAGTGGTTTAGAGGTTTGCCGAGTAAAATCGGTTTTGAAATTCTCAAAGACCGCTTTTTCATTTGGCAATGCTCCGTGTCACTCAAACTTAAAGTCGATGGCCTAAGAAGACTACAGAAGATTGAATATCCTAGGTCCGGTACCTTATTCACCGGCTCTTAATCCAATCGATGGTATATGGTGCATACTGAAGTGGAATATTAGGAGCAAAAATGGCCGTTGAGTATCGTATGTTGCTAGCAGACGATCCTGAAGGATCAAAATCGAAATA
Organism: Fasciola hepatica; assembly: GCA_948099385.1. NCBI lineage: Eukaryota > Metazoa > Platyhelminthes > Trematoda > Plagiorchiida > Fasciolidae > Fasciola > Fasciola hepatica. The sequence goes on from CANUEZ040000182.1 coordinate 14,992,882, forward strand.
AAAATGGCGGATGAAGTTCTCGAGCAATATGTTTGATAATGATAACTCATTGTCAAAGACTGATACAAGGATATTCTGGAATTTCGTGATTTTTGAGTGCGCTTTAAATAATCTTTGTTTTCAAGGTTGTTTTGGATTTATATTGCATGAGTAAACACGAAATATAATAAAAGAGGAGAGAGTAACATTCGCATACGAACAGCTTATTGGCTCTGCTTTCCAAGGGAGAAAAGTTGTGATAAGTTGCGATTATGAGTGATGGGGTTTTGCAAAATCCTGCGTTTTTGTGGTTTTTAGAGCGGGAGATCATTGGAATACAGTCCGAGCTCATAAGCAAAGTGTATGTTTCGGGAAAAATAGAAGTAATGGGTGAGGGGATCGCAGCAGTGCCCAAAATTCATATAATGATCCAAGATGAGAATGTTAGTGATTGGACTGAGTGTGTGAGCCAGACTGAGTGCGTACGTGGATGAGTGTTTAGTGATCTAAAAGTGTGCATGTTGAAAGTGAGTAGCAATCCAGAAACCGCACATCGAGCTAAAAGCAGTCAATTTTGTCCGGATTGAAGTTCTACAACAATGCGTTCTTGGATCTCATTCCAATTCGTCTCGTAAGGCGCGCTCCTGAGCATCGCATGCAACATTTGATGAAATATAGATCGGATTGTCTGGAGCCACACTACAAAGCACTCACGACCGCACATCACCGCGGACAAGTTATTTGAGTGGTCTAAACACACCATATGGAGAATGTTGATCATAGTGCCGGTTAGTTATCATTATTGTGCATCCGTATCGTGGACCAGACACATCTCTCCGGTACCACCAGATTGTCTACAATGGGAACTTTGGTCGCGGAGAAATCGCAACGGCACCGTTAATGGACGTGAGCGCAACAGTGCTCCGTGTCGTATGCAGCGTAATGGTCTGCGTCGAGTGGGCGCAGAGGCTTCAGTTTTTGCATGGTAAATTCAAACACCATATAATTGTCCACCCCGATTGGGAACTGCTCGAGTTATCATAACGGACAGCCTGGCCTGATTAGCCCAGTCAGGAAAAGAACACGAGCCTCTGAGCTAGAGCAATGTACTGAGATTTCTTTGTGGAACGGTTTTACAATGCGAGGCGATGGGTGTAAGAAGCGATGATAACGTTTGACTGGGTGACGCCTGCGAAGGCGACGCAAAGGCTCGCAAGTCAAGTGCAGCCCGATTAGCGTTGACAGAGATCAGCTGCAGCGGAAATTTGACTGTTTTGCGGTCTCACTGTTCGTGGCTTTCTGCTGGAGCACTGTGCTGATGAAGTTGACATCACGTTATGACGACCATGACTTCGCAGTGTGATGAACGTGATTGAGAGTGATGGCACATGTTTTCATATGTTTTTCCTTCCCCCGTTTCACCTAATCCATGTGGCGACAGTTAACCAGCCTACTACCGACATCCTTTAGTGGAAAACATTTGACAATTCGAAAGGAACGCAAAGCACCAGTACCAACACATTCAAAGGTTGTCGACTATGCTTGCTCATCCTATTTTCGATATGAAGTGGTGGACAATACACTGGACAGGGTCATAAGCAAGGTGAGCGATTGTTTCGCACGAATAATACATTTTTGTATCAAATTTATTTGGCGTGATGTTTTCTAGGTTGTCGCGGGTGACAATTGGTTCAGTTCAATCATCATTTAAACGAATAACCTATGAACCACCGATAAGCTCTAGGAAGCTAGAAAATGATGATCGTGCAAATGCTTTGCCTTCAGGCACTAGTCACTCATGGCTCATTTGTCCCAGTTTTGTATGGCTTCGGTTTCACAGACGTCCACTGTGCTCCGCTTGGAATCAAATCTGTCATTTGTTGAGACTGAAGAGGCCCAAAAAGTCAAGTCTCATAGTTTCCGATGATTCACATGCCTGTTTTGCCAAAAAATATTGCGAATCACGTAAGGTAGTGATCATTGTATTGTGTTGCATTGTACTGAGGACTTCAGTAAATTACCAACTCACATTTCAGCCGAAATTGAAGGAAGCCGATTATTGTCACTTTGAAATGAGCAAGTAAGTAATGCACAAAGGAACTGATTAATCCACCGAGGTCCATGCGAACTTCCTCGATGGTTTTCATCTTTTCAACCAGAACATGTGCTAAGTAATATACTGTAGAGTTCCGAAGGATATTAATACTCGGAGGGTATGAGTCTAAATGCGGATCGTGTAGGTGCATTCGAACGGTATACCGGTAAGTGGAGTACGGGGTGCGTGAGAGGTCCGCAAGAATCTTCATAGCGAATATTTCCCAGGTTATAATGTGTAGACCGCAAAATTTGTATATAAGAGATTCTATGAGAATCACCTAGACACGACTGATAATAGTCAAGCCACGATGTAATGTGATCAAGTCTTTTCATTTAGATCAGAAGGGGCTACGGGAGAGCAGTATAGTCATATTGGGAGAATATATTAATGAACGGAGGAAAAAATAACGGCTCGTGTCTCACCAAACTGCCTTGGTCTACGAAATTTGAAAAGACAGTCTACGTAGTTTTCTTTGCGCAATGAAGAATATGAGAAGACCACCATCAATTTGTGCTGATAGTAATGCCTAAATATTTGACCGAGTCATCTCCGGAAACGGGGACAGTATTGATGACCGGCTGGTCATTGGGGCAAGAGAAACGAGAAATCAAGAAAGTACACATTTGCAAGTGTTGAGACGTAGGTCAGAATTGGACGAAAAATTCTGAATATTCCACAGGTTCTCGGAATAAAAGGTAAAGTTTGGTTGACTAGAGACAGATTGACAGAACACCACATCGTCGACGTACTCAACATATCGTGTAGGTGGTGCACGTGGTAAAAAGACAGAGGGAAAGGACAGCACCCCCAAAGAACACCGTAGTTGTTCATTAAGTGACTGAATAAAATTGTATCAACTTGAGCATGTTGAGTTCTATTGTAAAAGTGGTCTTTCAACCATAAAAGCAAAGAGAAATAATCAGAAAACTCTAACTTTTGAAGAGATGGAGAAAGGTGAACTGAATTAAAAGCAAAGGAATAGTCAATGAAGCTAAAGTGAACTGATTTTACGGATCTAAGCTGATTGTACTAAAATGGCAAACGGGAGCATCTGCCTCCAGAGTGCATTTGTTGGGTTTGTATGCAAACTGATAAGGGTTTTTGATTCTTTTTGGCCATCAGGTAACCTATTCTTAGCCAAAACCCTTTGTGCACTGACATTTCTAGCTTTGCTCACCGCATGGTGTTGACAATATTTTCACCCTTTTCCATCGCCGCTCGCATGATATTTTACTTTCTCACCATTGTTTATTTATTGTGTTCATTTATATGAAACGAGTTATCCGTTGAAAGTGGTCACCCCGCAAACCTTTCAGCTTTAGCTTAACATCCTACATTCCCACCAATGCGGCCGCTCCAGATCATCGGCCAACCGTATATTGTCACATGCACGCACGCACACACTCCACTGGTCTGCATCTGCCTCCCTTTCCGATCTCCGCTTATGGCAAGCGCGCAGTTTGACTTTTAAACGTCACAGAAGGCATTCGTTTTTGGTCCATCGGCGGGGAAATCCTCGAAAAGCGCTGGATTTAACTGGGGGTGCACGATAACTAACTTACTTTGGGTGACTGTTCAGCGCACGATAACTGCCAAAAGTACAACTGACGCTAACTGCTAACGCTATGAGCTAATGGTGCGCTATATAAATATATAATTAATTGTGGCTCATTTGTAGTGGCACGAAGTAGTACTGTATATTGTGAAATATGTGGAAAGTAGGTGCAACAGGGGCACTTTAAGCGATACAGCTAGGCTGGCATTTCTCAAGGACGGAACAAATTAAGGGGCGATTGTTTCTTTCCATGACATACAACAATTCAGCAGTCAATGGAGGCGTCGAAGGGAAGTAGAAGAGAATCAGAATGCGCGTGACTGTAGTGCATAAATAGCCATCTTATTTAAACGCAACGGACGCATTTTACTGTGGATTATTATTACGAAATTCCACTTAGCGCACCGAGATACTTTAAAACCTTTCCAAATGATAAATTAAAGTTCAATCGGCTAAACCACAATCTCAACCGGTGTATCCTTAACGTAAACGATAATTCCACATAAGCCATTTGGCGGAATTAATGCGCGTAGTGCAAGTCGAAGCGGAGTTTTTATGAGTGATTAGGAACCTCCACTTTCTTTCTGTTATGCACACCGGCCTATCCGTGAACCGCAAATGCATGTGAAGATGACTCAGAATGGAACCTAATAACTTTCACTTTCGAACTTCTTAATACTAGAACGCGTTGTTAGTATCTTGAAGTGAAGGAACGTATCCTCCTCATTAAGTGGCCTATGGAACGGGCAACAAGCCAGAAGTTCCAACGATTGCCATGGGTCATTGAGAAGACGTTGTCATGGTTTCGATATTGTTCATTCTAACAATGAGAAATTACGTGCTCCATGGGACACCGTAATAAGGACCAGCTGTGGGACCATCTCATCGTTCATTCTCAAGCATTTCTGAAGAATCCATGTGATGGTAATATTTGGAACAAGGAGTCCAAAAATGATGGCAGCAATCTAGCGGAATTAATATTAAAAGTTTATCTAGTAAACCATGGTAGAAAAAAATGAAGGAACTGCAACAAAGATGACATGTTTATAAATATAAAGGAATGGATATATCCGTTTGCATGTATGCATAAAACATCAGTGAGCAATAAAAGTGTATAAACGAGTACATAAATGTATACGTATACATGCTCACGTAATTAAAGAAAGCGGACAATAGTCATTCAAACAGTCCCCCATTGCATCGCACTCCACACGGACCACTCAAGCCCACGTACATGGTGATCTATATTTTAGCAGGACTTTACACAAACATTCTGTGTCATCTCTGTATCTCCTCAGCCCCCCCCCCCTCCCCTCCCCTAAAAGAAAAAAGATTTGGAGATCCTTTGATCTAAGTGAGGGCTTGCCGCGAGCTAACCACCATTGGCCCAGCGGATTTCAAGTGACATCGGTCGTCTAGGAGGCCATGTAGCGGTGCCACAATCCACCCGCGTCGCCGGTGGAGGAGAACCATACGCACGGGGCTTAGCGATGTCCTAGGCATCCACAACCATAGCGTACCACAAAACGGAGCCACCTCCATTGAGTGGATGAGTCGCATCAGCCAAAAAAACGTCACCTGACTTATCCACCAACGAAGTTACCGTTCGTGGAATAAAGAAGGCATAACGAACTACTCCTTCCCGGTGTATCATATACAAATAACCCTTACAGCTAACTAACTGTTTCACACGCAGAGCATCCGTTCGACTGTCCAAATTGCTAGCCTTGGTTATTATGGAGCGTAAATCCGTTAAAGTGAACAATCTGTTGAACTTATCCCGGGCGTACGAACAGATTTCTGGAGAGTTGTGAAAGGTTCCCATCGACTCGCTGATGTGTGACTCCTGATCAGGAGTCAAACGTCTATTCGTGACATACAGCTGGTCATTGAATAAGTGAAACCGATGGGTATGTCGTAGACAACGACATACTACTTGTACTGCGTCCCAACTGCTCGAACCACGACGAACGCCAGGCAATGGATATTCCTATACTTGAAATGTCAGAGGTAGCTAAATCAGAGTGCTTACCTCGTAGCAGTCCGCTGAGGACGTCTGTTATGGACACAGCAAAACTTTACTCGATAATATGGAAAGGATTTTGGTAGGGCACCAAGATGCGTGCGAAGCCAATTTTCTGCGCCGACGCTTGTGTAGACGTCAAATGACGTTAAACTCTTCTTTTGAAAAACAAGAATCATCCCCAAAACTTTTGTAATAAGTGTACGTGTCACGAGCAGTTCGACAGAAAAGTTCCGTATCATCCACCAACGCATTGTACGTCGCGGTAGCACCAGCTGAAGCAGCCATGATAACAGACGGAGCTGAACGAGTACAACTTTGGACGAAGCTACTTATAAGCTGATTTGAAGTTAACTCAAACAAAAATCCAATACATATTCCATCAACGATCCTCGTTTTTTCCAGTCAGGAAACCATCACGTGAAACCAATTCCTAAAATGTGCAGCCATAAGGTCAACATGACTACATTTAAGGTGGACCATACGGCATTGTCACCACAGAACCGTACGCCGTCTGCCGCCCTATGTAAGCCACGTCCGTGTTCTCAGTTTGCATTTATTTTCTTACAGTTATTCACATTATGACCGCCCCTGCTGTCCGTTTCTGATCAAGACTGCTGTCCTATTACAACTAATCGCATGTTCTGCTTGAAATTATGTTAATATATACACTGTGTACCAGTTCCAAAATGATATAATTGTCTATTGAACGCTGCTGCCCCAATCTGCTTTAATCCTATATTTGCTGCCGTTTCGTCGTTCATAAACATTGTTAATTCCGCGCACGGAATTAGGGTCAGACTCTCCTACTGTGAGCAACCGAATGATTGAGATATACATAAAGCCCCGGATCAAACGTTATGAACACCGAGACAGTCTGGATACACGAATCTGTTAATCAATAATCGACCATTAAATTGATGAATAATACAAACCTCAATTCGTGGGGTATCTGGGATATGGCAGTCTTTCAATGCACCCTCCGATATAAGGTACGTCAGAAGGGAGTAAGACAGCATGCAGCTGCGTCAAAGATGTTTGCCTACAGTGGCAAAAGGCACCGTCAATTGCGATGCTTCAAACAAAGACAGTCGCGGCTGTGTCAAGGTGTGTATAAGACAGCGCTCATCTGTGTCCAAAAAAAGCCGATGAACGTGGCCATCGGCAGTCAAACGAAATGTGATCAAGATTAGCACGTGACACGCGTGAATAGGGCAGAGATTACAGTGACATGCCGCTCAAAAGGGAACCAATCAAACGAAGGAAGTGAGGTGCACACAAATGAACCGCGCAGTCAAGTGTTTGTGAACTGTCAGTCATGCTGTATATACGCGAGTGCATTTGTGCGTAGCGAGCGTCTCAAAACAAACCCAGTCAGACGGAAAGGGTCAGGAGCACGAGTGAACTGGGACAGAGAACAGAAAATCTATGATCCGTGGTGTATGTGTGGGCGTGTGTGGGTGTGTGTGTAGTGAGCCTACCGCCTAGATGTCCGGGATCTGGACTGAGAACAAACGCTGTGAACGTAGATTATCTAGTAACGGGAACCGATGTCAACGGATATCAAATATCGCCCGTAAGGAAGGTGAATATGAAGGGACAATAGGAAACGAGTTTTAAATTTGGAAACAAATTTAACAAACATATTCAATCAGTCTTCACAGTTTCTGATTGACCGTCATCATACTGGGACTGCGTAAGATCGAGTGGCCAGTACCTGTAGGATCCATAGACGTCCGAAATTCTACAAGGGTTATTTGAAACAACAAAAGGAAAAAGAAATGAGCCAAAGAGGGCGAGCTCGGTCATCTTGAACTCAGATGTGATTGCGATGGGACGAAAATACGTTGACAAAATTATAAAGTAGAATATTTGGGAAGGGGTACTACTGTTCGTGGTATCCAAGATGCAGGAACAGCACTGGCATCAGCAGGTTTATTGGTGAGGGAAGTGATTCTCTAAATTTGAGAAGAGTGGAAGATAAGCCATCTGGATCCGCAGTAAATGCTTTTTTGAGGTTCGGACCAACCTGATGACTGAATGGGTTTTAGGATGAACGGGGATCCGTTGAATGATACTTGAACACGGCATTCAGGCTGTCGGGATCTACATTGTAATTTTTCTGACTGAACCCGTTGCCAACACAGAATCCGGACTCCGTGCCAAAGAAGTTTGCTGTTTTTGGTACAGAAGAACTGTTGGGCAAAAAATGCATCTTGATTGATTAGGACAGTGTGGCGCTTCACAGAAGTCTGGTCGTGTAGTGCATAGGCACGTTCTTTTATCCTTCTCAGAGACTTAAGCAATAGGGAAGCAATTCTACCGTTGTTAGAAAATACAGAATCAGTAGGAAATCACAAGTTGAGTACCGCATTCAGTATCTTCGCAAATACAGGTAGTGTCGGTTGTGATGCGCACGAAAAATTACTCGGTACCTAGATCTAGCTTCGTGACTTGATTAGGGTATATCAGACCATCGGGTGATGATATTAATCTACTCAAACTTTCCTCTTATCTGTGTGGATTTTTGCCGCGCTATGGGCAGCTGAATGTGTGCGACGTTGGTCGCCAGAGTTAAAGGCTCTGAGCAAAGCAAGCCAAATGTAACAAGGTATGGGATTATAATTAAACTGATCAACAAGAGCACATAAATTAGTAATTTTTCGGTCAATGTATCTTTGATGGTTGCACCCATATTATCAGACTAAGAGAAATTTTTTCAGTACTTGGCGATTTCGCGATATACGCGGTTTAAAAGTGTTATTTAACAGTGACTGTCAAACTTACTGGGAAAAGGAAATTCCTGTTCGCGTCAATATGAGCGTTGGCTTTAAGGTTATTCGAGCGCGCTTCATTAGTCGTTTACGCTGTTATCGTGATAGCGATGAAAAGATCCACTGAAACTGAATTTTCTCGGCGTCTCCGTGCGGGGGATCAGAGTAGAATTGTTGATGTCTATGGTTTTGAATCTTTATAGGCGTGTCTCGCTCAGTGTGTAAAAGCAAATGGGAGCACTAATTATCGGATAAAGCATAGAAAACTACCACAAGTACACATTTCAGTGGTAGAAGACCTAGCAAATCGAATGAACGGGATAATCTTACGCGCATTACGATCAAAAATAGTACCGGAAATCCCTGTCCTTAGTCTAGCACGGGAATATTCCCAAGCTGTCTCTCATCCTGTTGAACATAAGGTGGTGACCATTTTCAAAGCGGCTAGCATGAAGGCTGCACTACAAGCCCAACAAATGAGGGCACGTATTTGTCTCATCAGAGGATTCAAATCACCAGGCTTGTCATTTTGGCGATGTGTTTGTTTCTCGTGCGAGTGTGTGGTATGTGAGAAGCCGTAGAAGGCTCAGAAAAGCATCATTCGGTGTAGGAATTTCCCCTGGAAATTTATCCCGCCGAATGTCGATATATTATACCGACCAATATTATTGATTTGGATCGAAATATAACACGTTTAGCTTTGTTGGTGGACTTCAGTTTGAGACGCCTCGAATGTCGGGAAACTCCTCACCATTTTGATTGAAAAATTCCCCGAATTCAAAGAAACGAAGTCACCTGGGTAGGCAATAGTTTTCTCAGGATAATGCTTCATGCTTTGTTTCACAAGAGGTTTGTAAATAAAGTTATGCAAAACGATTTGTCTGTTCGTTGCATCTGGGAAACTTGCGAAAGCATGCACAACTCCAAGGTCCAGTTCATACAACTATCATCTGATAGCGCAATTTAGGCGTACTCGCAAAGATCTCTGTGTTAAAGAAATTAGTCAAAGGACTACCTACACACTGCCCATTGGAGTTAAAAGTGCAACACATGATGGTGCATAAGATAGAGAACTATTTCATCACCAACATGGTAGACTGCATGCCAATGAGACTGCGAAGAATCCTGGTGAATAAAAGTAGACCACATGTTTATTATTGCATATGAACATTGTGTTTTTAGTAATGACCGGGTTATTTTAAAGTAAAAAATTGTCCCATTTGCCCTCAGGGGCTCATATTCCGTCATAATTGAGGCCGAACGATGTTGGCAAAATATGGTTTCGTATGCATTTTGAGCATATTTGTTCACCACAGACAAGCAGAACACAAGGCTGAATGCCTGAAACCTCGTCACTACTTGCTAGTTAATGTACATATAAAATTACATAGTTCTGCGTTAATGCTGTCGTGTACGAGCACAAAATGTACTTTCCAGACACCCGTATACATCAGTTTCGACAGTGACTGTAAGTCCAGCTAGTAAAACGACCATTCAAAATGAAACCACAAAGAAACAACAAAAATGGATCTTTTGAAATAGGCAAAATTGAAGTGTGACAAGTTTATAGAGGTGACCTTTATTTGTTTCGTTCTGATGAGTAAACAGTGTGCACACAACTGTTTGAAACGCGATACTTGGGCATTTTCCGTAAATACTTGTTAACCACCAACGTTCTGATAATAACTCAATAACTAATAATAACAAATTAACTTCCCGAAATGCAAAATCACCGTGTGCGTAAGATTACACGTATCTTTGGTCCGTCTATAGGGCAGCTGAGGAGCAGTGAAACAATCCATCGATCTCAGAACGACGTCTGCAGCCGGGGGTTGACCACATCTCAACTTCTTTTCAAATGCTACCAGGTATGGCTTCACAGTGTAAACACGCTTGAATTTTGTCTCCGGAAGCATTCAAAATTTGATACCAAATCTATCCGGCGTGTTCGGTGTGCGTGTAATCAGTTTGTTACTGTTTTTTTTAGCGAATATGATGCTTCGGCAGACAAAACCTGTGGCGGGTCATTAGTCTCGGAAACAACTGCAATCCAGTTTTCACTCCATAAGAAATAAAAAGTAGTTCTTACCCTATAAACCATGCGCATATTTTATTCCAATAAAAGCCTTTGTTCCGCTTATTGATAACGACAGTCCTGAGCTTTTCATGTATTGCAGCACAGAGCGTCTCATTAAGTTTTCAATGGATGCATTGAAGACGTTGGGTGCAGTGTGTATATTTTTGGCACACATCTTCCGAAGCCCTGAGACAACTCGAAAGACGTTTTCCGTGGCGTTCCTCCACCAGCTGAGAATGGTGACTTCGTTATCCAACTGCATCCAGTTTTGACTAATGCAAACTGAAGCATTCGTCTGTTTATGAAAAATAGCCAAGGATCCCGGTTCACATAACTTGTTTTCCGTTCTCAGAAGCGTTAGTCGCACGGGTTCCTGTCGAGTCACAATCCACATCGATATCACGAACGAAATGAATCCATCCGAATACAACACATTATGAGACATCAGTTAAAAACAACCCAATCGTCGTGGCCCGAAATAGTATGCACTTTCCACACTGAAAATCATGGATCATCCACACCTTGTCATAATCAGCAGTAACTTCTAACGTTGATCTGGTGGCAAGCCTAGTCCCCATGCCTTGGACGTGATTTGGTCGCAAGATGAATCAGTAAAATCGGGTAACCTAAAAAGGCTTGACATTTTTTGTCGGCCTGTATGAGGTCGGATCAGATAAAACAAATCACCACCGGATCGACATCTCGACTTTCTGCCCTCGAAAGCGATCTGGGCGTTCCCAATATGCGCCCCCAATCGATAGACCATACCGAAATTTGGATTAAACTTACGAAACGTGTGGTTAGGGCAAGCCAAGAAATTTCGGCGAATTGCTATGGCAAACAAAATGTTACCCGGTTCTGCTACTGCTCAGTGTCCCCCTGATCTTTTCCGTCGTTTCATAGTGTTAAACCGAGAGCAAGTAAGGGATACGTAGCCGTATGATTATAAGCACCGACAACAGGGAACAAACTGTCAGACAGTGGTGGAATCAGAAGGATTATGAAAGCTTCAAAGAACAAGTTGATGTCCCTCTCGAAGCAAAAGCAAGGTATGTATAGATCAACTAATCACAGTGCCCCGAGAAGGAGAGATTTTAGGATAAAATTCGACAACCACGCAGTCAACACCTTAACAAAAGAAAGTAAAAAATAACTCCGGACTTGCTAGACCAACTGGAATTGATGTAAGTTACCAGACCACCATCTGCCTTCTTCTTGCTTTGTTTTCCGTCTTGAGGAGAACTATCTCATCCCCACTTCTCTCACTTAACCAAAGATCTTGGATACAGGCCACATGAGTGTTCGAGTTATTCCGGGAGTTGCGATCATTTATTAGAAACGACATCTTTCCAAATAGTGACTGAATGTTAGTACTGACCAATGCGAGAACTGTATTCTTACTTGGGATTGTGCGACTAAGACCAGTCTCCTAACCAGCGCACTTACGCTCCCTAGTCCAAGTTGATTTCGGCGAATTTGTACGAGTTCGCCCGCACACCCTGTGCCTGTCTACCATTCCCATCCCCCGGAGTTTAGAATTGTACCCTCCAGTACTAATGTCTCTCAGATCCCCTCAGTGAGGAAGTAAGTCGTTCACAATTACCGGAGGCATACGGTAAGTGCTGGCTTGCCCGTAACGGGAAAATCATTTGGTGGCAATGATATCGGTTGTATTACGATGGAAGATACTGATTAGATTGCGATCAAATTGAGAAACAGCCTGTTAAATGTAATCGATGGCACTCATTCACAAGCATGAAATAACCAATATCTACTATTATTACAATCTCCACTACTACCTTCATTAAAAAGCAACAATAACAATATTTAATGGTGGTAGTAGTAGTGCTAGTAATGGTAGTAGCGTTGTCGAACATGAAAAAAATAGTAAACGTAATCATATTTATAGTATTTATTGAGGAAATGGATATTTTGCCACTTAGTCCGCATTTTCAGTTCGTCAATGGTCTATTCAAATGCTTTCATATTACAATCATAATTTCTTTTATACAGGAGATCTCAAAAGAATGTCCACCACATTATTACGTACGCATAGCAAGCTTAAAGTGAGTCCATTTACAAACAACCAGTCGGTCTGTCATAAGTGTGACCACATCTTATGTTGCTTATCTGAATTTTGCATCCAAAATATAGATAAATTGCACTGTTGTCAACAATGGATAGGGTAAAAACAGTCAAACCTCAGTACAGAATGATGTTAAACAATCTGACGCATCAAATTGGTTGTATTGGCAGAACTCCTGATAGCCGTATTGGGGGTGTGAAAAGAATACCATTCCTATACGGAAGGTTTTCAAAACAACAATCATCGCAAAGCACCTTCTCCCAGTGTAACGAATATGGTAAGACGGGTGAGGACACTTGGATTTGGACGGTCAAATAAGTTAAGTTCATGAAACACAATTGCGCTGCCAATGTACTAGGAGAGATACACTTGGGCAAAAAAGTGTTCATGTGAGGAAAGTTCGATCGCTAAAAATGAGAGATTACGATCAGCGTTTTTCCAAGAAATGAATTTACAAGAAATGCAGTGTGAAGTTCGGGGCTTCATAATTTAGGAGGACATCACAGGAAAGGAAAAAATGATCGTATTTGTCTAAGTACAATTAGAAAACTAGTAGAACTTTACTACTATAAACGGGTTTCTATTTGAAATTATTTTGTTTTATGTGAGGAAATGAGACTTTATTTTTTCTTTTTGGATTTTTATTCGCGAAAATAAGCCCCAGTGCGTTTTGTATAAAAAGTAGTATAATATTGGGTCTCATTTTTGAAGAAATATGGTGGTTAATGCTCCGTGTCCGTTCATTGTGTTTGCCAACACCGTTTTGTGTAAATTTCAGGTTGATAACCATTGAGAAGAGCATGCGTAATGGTAACATCTTGCAGAATTTGGCCTCTTTTAGTACTGACTGATGTAATGAAGGATGTTTAGTGCCTTGAATATGAGAACAATTTACCGCAGACATCCAGTCATCATTTTTCTGTACTCAGGGAGAATGCACCAAGAAACCCTAACAATTGCATGTCTTGTAGCGATTTCAGATCCACTAGCTGACTAGAATGTTAGTAATTCCAACATTTATGATTATAGTCAGCTGCAAGTGATTTGGCCTCTTGTTGGGTTTTTTGAAGACATGCTTGCTCATGAGTACAGTGGGTGTATACTTTTCTTGATGGGAATTAACAAGTCCAACATGGCGGAGTGCCAAGCCATTCCCTAAGTTAACGTAATTCATATTTTCATCTCTGCATCATGTCGATGAACTAAATGCTGATGTTATTCAGAGACCAGTATCCCAACTCCGTTTACAAGATAATCGAAATGTTCTCGCTAGCCCACAGGCGTCTAGCGCAAAATGCCATCGTTTCCTTTGCTAGGTTGAGGCAGTTTGGTTCTCTGGTTCAGACCACATGACTCAGCTGATCCACCAGGTCGACGTCCGTCCGTGGGCGCGACAAGTCGCGCGACTGAGGTCTGTGCCATTTTTGCACGGGAAGAGTGTGGTAAGACAGACGGTCACGACGGCCAAATGGTCGGTCAGAAAGGCTTGTGAACAGTGAATCAGTGAGATGCACTTTACCGATGCGGAAGCCAACCCACTGCCTTCGGTCCGCAAATTAAACTTAGTTTTCCAAATTATTGTGATAGTTTCTCAAATCAGTCTCAAAATGGTATGGAGAATGAATCATTGAAAGCAATTGTTTGTCTCCGAAGGCGTGTTCTGATGTCACAATGCGCATACTCTCAGATTCCATAGCTTTTAGGCACAAGATGTCAAGGTTTGTAATCTATGTTGTGGCATTGGAAAACGAACTTAGCTTGCAATTAAAACACCGAACAGGGTGTTAAGTTTGTCTAAAAGATTCTCATAGTTGGTACTACCACAACACTGTACCGATAATGTATTGCATCTGGAACTATCTGCCTCAAACCCCGGCAAGCGAACTGCGCTGCACTCGGATCACGGAACGCAGTCAAAAAGACGCGTAAGTCAAGGGACTACACAGTAAGGTGTTTATGTTGGTAATCGCTTTCAATTATGAGCATCACAGGCATGTCAGAAATAACCAATTAGTCAATGCTTGTCATTTGAATGGTACGGTAAATTCTGTTTTCATCCTACACACGGTGACACATTTACGTTTCCTGATGTGTGGGGGAAAACATTACGGCGTTAGACAGGCTACAATACCCGACTTGCTGCGTGAGTGGTTGTGGGGATGTGCCGACTCTTGGTCGGTAGACGGTAAATTCGCGTTAACAATCGGCCTCACAGCGCGTCTAGAATGCAGACCAGTGCTTACGCCAGTGGATTCGCATGCTACGAGGTAGCGGATCGATAAGATGAGAACGGATCCTCGTCAGGTGGTATCCGGCTACATCTCCAACCAAACAATCAGAAGAGGGGTTATCCGGTGCGAATTTGAACCCATTAGTTTGTGTTCCGACTATTAGTGACAGTGGCTATTTCCTCCTATATAAACAATGTGTGCTCAGCTAATAAACTGAGATGATTCGAAGGTAGAATAGCCTTCTCACTATAGTTAATGGGACAGTTCAAAACAGTGGTGTTATTCAAAATGCTTTGTATCACGGATCTTTTATAGTAAGATTTAACTCTCTGTTTCGAGCTCGACAGATTAAACTTTTTAACTGTCCGATATATTCAAACGGAATTGGTATTGATAACAGTAACCTGTTATCGTATGCAGTAAGGCTGTCAGAAAGCAATCTGGACCACTGATTTCATTGTAAGGGAGTCGCGAAAACCTCCCTGATGCGAAGTTACCAATCGCTTAGAGCATGTTGAAGCGGGTAGATCAATCAATATTTGCTAGGTCGTTACATCGCAGGAGGCTTAACTTTCTAGCTGAACAAGCATTTGCAAGCAGTTCAACAGAATTGGCTAACAGCAGTTTGGACCATAACGACATGTAAACCAGTTAGTTAGCTGGCCTCTGATTGAGGGCGGAATACCGCTTGTTGCTGGAGTATGTGTCAAGTCTTCTTGCTAAAATCATCATCTTGCAACATCATTTTTTTATTGAACACATTGTGAAACTACCCAGTTCCCGATGAGGGACAGAAAAAATTATGGCGTTAGAGAGGCTACAATATGTGATTTGCTGTGTGAATGGTAAGCTCGTAATGGTTCGCATCGGGGATCTTTTGCAATCAAATTTTACATTCCTTCAAGGTATTTTATACGCAACATATGGATTGTATTTTTAATTCTGTTACTATCTCGACAGATCCGAAATTTTAATTGTTCTATATATTTAGACGGAATTGGTACCCGACGTCAGCTTGTCACCGCATGTAATTTAGGTGTCGGAATGCATTCTGGACCACTGGCTTCATGATCTTTAGACTAGGTTAAATCCTTGTAGACTTCCGAGGAAATGACTACATGCTGGTATTTATCCATCAATAATGTGGGTTTCATGGCACCTTTTACTGGAGAGAATGATGTCAGTACACACAAGATAAGGTCTAGGCAATTAAGCTAGACGCTCATAGCCTAAGCAGAAGTTTCGATACTTTGCCTACTGACAAGCACAGAAGTAGTCCGGTGCAGAATGTAGTTTAAATGGGCCTAGGCAAGTCTGTGATGTTTTTTCACGGCTTAAAGACGCACTGTGCATGTGTATAATGAGGATGACAAAATGTTTCCCGAATGAAATCAATATGATGAGTTTACCTAATGATGTAATTCTTATCTGTTTTCCCGTTCCAGATAGAGCACTGGCTGCTAATAAGTAGCCCGTGAGAAGCAACAGTAATTGTGCGAGCAACCAAACCGAAGCCCATCAATTCCTGGTTTGTGTCAATGTAATATTCAGCAGTGAACGAAATACTGTTGTAATTTGAAAGCGAACTACAAATAATAGCATCGAGACGATATAGAAAGCGCGGAAATACAAGAGCGTCACTGGTCGCGATACCTAGACGTATCACTAAGTGTATACAACCAATTCGTGAGTGGATCTCTTGACCCGCACCTAGAAAGCCCCTAACGCGCGCTACATGACCAAATCCACCGACTAGACTTTCCATCAATTTCTTCTGTCACAAAATATCCAGTCTTGCTGTTATTAAAAACACTGTCAGCTTCAGTTGACATTGCGCGCCGGGGAATCCTATCCGAGGCCATACGCAGCGTATGTTTCAACCATCTTAACCTGGTGGGCATTCGTGTTACATCTAACGATTCGTTTTGTGTGGGTCTGATACTCTACTGCTAATCTCAGCTGATTGCAGCCTCCAGGGTCCCCGCCAGATTTGCACAGTGCCATGAAGATATCAGTGTTCAAATGCCAACAATCTTCAGGTATCCTCCATCCACAGGTGCAACGGTGGGTCACCTATGTGACTCACAGTCATACGCGCTGAATTTTTGGGTCCTTGCTAGCTCCGAGTGTATTTCACTACTGATAATTCCCAACAATCCAGACGGGCCCATGGTATTTTAATGATTTTTCTCAAGATTCCTACCCATATTTAATGGGATTTTATTCTGTTGCCGTTCAGGCGTTGCCTTTATACAATTTTAAACGGAAATATTTCCCCCGAACGCTTTCTTTGCAGTTTTTTGGGAACAGAATGTTCGGTTCAATACACATTTATTCCCAATTTGTCGGAATTGAAATCGGATGAACTATGCGCTAAAGCAGTGGACAAAATTTTCACCAGTGCCACCAAAATGGCTTGGGGTGCACCATGGGGTGAGTTAACCGGGGGGGGGGGGGGGGGGTGTATGCGAAAATACCACTGGTCCCTCTTATCCGACTAATTCAGTTTATCTCATCTCTTGACTGCTATTCTTTTTTTCCGGAATATGCACACTGTGATATCAGAACACGTTTTTAGAGACAAACAACTGTTTTCAATGATTCATTCTCTAATCTTTACAAATCATATAGGAGATGATTGTGCTGAAATGGTCAAGGGTCATTCGGATTGGACATAGTTTGTGGGGGGGAGGTAGATCGCCGTGTCAATCCGCCCGACTAAGTCGTGACGGTCACATGGTTCGGAGCTGAGTCACTGAGGTGGGTGGTGGTCCACGTGCGACCAGGTTAATTGGAGGGCTTGAACGAATTTCCTCCGTGTACACAGAGCAGGTGCGAAAAGACGGATGCTAATTGCCTCTGCGGTGCCCAGTGTGTGCAAGCAGATGAGTTTCTGGGGATTGGAGGGCACGTGATGGACAATTTTGAAGACCGAATCTGTGTTTATTTAATGACCCGAGTCTATCAGATGCCCGAGAATGGCACTCCCTATGGATCCTGCTCCCCCATGTTGTAGCCACCGTGGACAATGTTCCTTAATTCTTTGGGATAGTTGCCTTGCCGTTCGGCCTATGTAAGTTGCATTACATTTGCACCTGAACAAATAGATTACCATTGAGGTGGCCAGCATTGGCAACACATCTTTATTAGGATTTCGGATAATCGGAGAGCTTGCGAATACACAGGAAACACGAGCTGAGTTGAATGTTCCACTCACCACAAGTGCTAAGCGTCTGTTGACAAGGTCCGATATGGTGTCTCCTTTGAATGGCATACGGACAAACTGTTTCTTCTTGGGTACCTCAAAACTTGGAACACATTTGAGCCTATCTCTCAAATTTTGTTTCAGAAAGCGCTCAAGGTAACCGGTTTCCCCTGAGTGTTCTTTACTAATCCCAGTTCTTCTCCTATGGTCTCCTATGAGCATAGCTTGCTTACTCGTGAGGCCAAGCATTGGACTATGTTTCTTTTATGTTGTATGGATACAAAACTAAGAAAGTTGGTGTGCTGTCCAGCCCACGTTTGCTTTCTGTGCATTCTCCTTTCGACTGTTCCATTGGTGCTCCTGTGTATGGAGACATTCAGGAATGGCTATGTGTCGATCTCCATCGTGAACTGAATGACTTAGTGCACATTGTTGAATGTCAGTTTTGTCTTTTCTACATCAGAGTCTTTATTTCTGAGGCAGAAAATATCATCCACGTACCGTCGATATAAGTTCATTTCTTAGATCTCCTGTTTTAACGTCACGCTCTCTAGTTTTACCATGAACATTTCCGCTAAGACTGAGTCTAATGGTGATCCCATGACTACACCATCACATTGACGATACAGCTTTCCGTTAAACAGAAATTGGACGTCAAAAGTACATCTGAGAAGGAGTTCTTTCAGGTCCTTCCGAGGCTTGTTTATTGGTAATTGATTAGTTTCAATGTAGTCACAAATGAAATCAATGGTCTCTAAGATGTGTACGTTGGTCAAAAGCGATGTCTCATTCAGAGCAAATATTTGATCATTTTTCTGTTTCGGTGTTTGATGGTTTCGACAAATTCAAATGAACCTTTGAGACTGTGTTTGGCGAGACTCCTGCATATGGGTTCCAATTTAGCTGCGTGCCATTTGACCGAATCATGATAAGGTGAGTTTATCTTAGAGAGAATCGGTCTTGAAGGTTTGCCTGTTTTATGAATCTTGGGTAGTCCATGTTAAAGTGGAATGGTGGACCAGCATGGTTTGATTGTTTCGAAAAAGGGTTTGATCTAAATAACCTTGATCTTTCATGGACTTCCGTTCTGTTGTAATCTGTTTCTCAACATGGGCCGTCTTTTCTCGTTCTTCTGGCCACTGTGCAAATTTTGTTTTGTCCACGGGTAAATAAGACGTTTTTCTGATGTAGTCGATTCTATTCATGATCACCACCCAGGAACCCTTGTCGGGTCTGCTTATTATGATGTCGTTTCGTGGTTGTACGTCCATTTTTTCTGCACCACATATAGGTTGCGAACAGACTGATCTATACGTCAAAGTCACACCATATTATTCGGTTCGAGTGCATACCAAAAAAATGCGAAATATGGGACTGAGGAAGAGCTGGAATACTCGTTGCATTTCCACTGCTATCCAAATGGATAAAGAAATCAATATCAACTGGTAATAATTGGTCATTTCCATTGTTTTTGCTTATAATTTTGTCGTCCCCTGGATTCAATGTATCTAAGCTTTCGTTTTTCTCCCGGATTTGTGCCAGTAAGTGGCTGGGCTTGAAAGCCTGCCCGAGAAAGAGGAGTTGGTGTTGTCCGTTTCGGTCACATCCATAATTCGTTATCGTAGATAGATTTGACTTTCGTACTAATGTAGACTTCTTTGCACAGGTGAAAATCGACCGATGAGAATTCGCAAATTTTACTTTGTTTCCGTCAAGCTGGAAGCGACAGAGAGAATCAACAGGACCGATTACGTATCTTCATGAGGCCGTTGTTCGTAGACAAATCAGCGGGACAGGAAAAGTCACCCGGCCTATCCGTCGACCTTCATTCTGGTATCGATCGCTCACCCAGTCAATTTGTTTTCAGCAAGGCCTGTCTGCTCCGTCATTCTTTAAACCGGAAATCCCTTATACGACATGTAAACTGAATTTCCATAGTGTACATAACTGGACACTTTACCTGCGGTTTTTATCGGTCACCCACGCTCATGTACGCTTTACCTTACATATTTTCAACTTGTGGGTAATATGCTTTTGAGCGTCACACATGGGGAGTACTGTGTTTTATCAATCGGGCCGACACATGTCTTGCTTCGACCAATCACGTGAGAGAGCCGCAACCAACGTTTGGAGACCTATTCTTATGGTAATTCAATAATTGTGCATAAATCACAATTACTTGCAATTAGTGTGTGGGATTGATGATACTTTGATTGGCTAACTGTCCTTTAGACTCCTTTCTTCATTCAAAAATCTTAGTTCATCCGATGAAGCCCTGCACTCGGAGGCAACAGACCCGAGTTTCGCTATTCTCAGAGCTCAATAATTCTGAGCCCACCCAAGGAGTTCCGAATTTTATTTTGACTACTGATAGCGGTGGCAGTAGCTAGTCTTTGTATATAGAGCAGGATAGTCGCAATTCGTAAGAAATACTGGTCCGGATCGCTCAAACTGCGTCTTGATGGGAGGCATTGCATCCATGGAAAGAATAGTCAAACTGAAATATTCACATGAGTGGTTTCATTTCTAATGTGGCATTTGCTAAAGAATAAATATTTTACTACTTTCAACTACTCCAAAATTAATCTTGACTAAGAAGAATCATTTAGTATCGAGGATTCACATCTTTTATTACGGAAACGTTTTCATACAGTCAAAAGGATAGAATTTAAGCCGTACCTAATTCGTACAAGGTTTGAATAGTATCCTCAAACTTCTTGGCTCTGCTCTTGAAAAAATAAATTTACTGGCCTTTGCAAAAGTATGTCGTCCCTTAGATCGACCTGCACCATTTTCACATACCGACTAGATGCTACAAGAAGAATAATAGTAACATTTCCGAGAAATTCTATCCCAGGGAAGCAGTTGCTGTATGAGCAGATATTGAACTTTTAAGCCATGATTTAAACCCTAGGAGTTTCAATCTATGAAGGACGCGAACTAAAGTTTGCTTTTTACTAATAAAAATATCACCATTTACACTAGCCTCAAAAAAACGGGTGATACATAAATTTATTTCAAAGCACAATAGCACTTCTCAGTACATTTGCAAAACTACTTTATCGAACATTCTTCTCATCGGGAGAAAAACTCCTTAATAAATAGGACCGGGAAGTGTCTCTTACTGGATTTAAATTCCAATAGAAGAGCTTCTTGCTCCGTACTGGGGGTTTTATTGCACGATGGGAGGTTTTCTATGGAGCGGGTTATCTTTCACAGCAAAGTGTTTCTTGTAGGGAGGTTTTTACAATTAGAAAAGTTAAAATTCGGAGGAGGGACTATTGTAATTCAATGAGCTCGGTTCGAATGATGTTTGGAATGTTCTACAGAGGACGATATGGGTTTGGAATTGCCTCTTGAAAATTTTGGAAGCGTTTAGCAGGCTGTTGCTTTCTGAGGGGGCGATATATGAGAGGCTTTACCGAACTTAGCGATAATTATCAAGAGTTCATGCGTATAGTGGTCTTCTCTGAATGCCTATTTGATCGATAAACACTTGGCAGTAGAGGGAAAACTTCTTGTAACACAGTGAATATCCAGCTGACTTCGATTTGCTTGAGTTGTCTGATTCATGGTTAGAAAATTTGATTCAAACTTTATCAAAAGTACGCACTTGTTTGTATGAAGGTAGTATACCGCCTAATTCCATGGGAGGCAAATGTCGCATTGTATTAAATTGAGGTGATATATTGCCCTCCGCTTTAGATCGATAACGTAACTTAGAATACATCCAAATGTTTCTAGTCCGCGCCTGAGAGATCATATTGGCAAATACGTTGTTCTGACTATTCCGCATCGTCAATGTGAGTGGTACTAGCATGATGAAATAGCTACACTACGGGCTGAAGCCATCCGATATATAGTGAATCAATGGTTCTGGGCTGTAAGGTGATCACTGAACGTCGAATGAAATCTCCTATCACAAAAACGAACATTTGGATTTCGTTAGATAAGGAATTTTGTTCAGCTGTACGAAATATTTATCAAAATGGGTGCGGGACAGTAATCGGTCTTCCCCAATGATTTACACTGTTTTACCGGTAAGAAGAATCAGTGATTTCCACAGTTCTTCTGGTCCGTCCCTCTAGCTCTAGTGAGAAGACTATTCTGCCTTCGAACCATCTCGTTCTATGAATCCAAAACACGCCGCAGCTAAATCATTATACGAAGCGCATAGATCCAAAGACGTCTTTCATAACCGGGTCTTCTGACCGACTCTTTTGGTTACTAACCCAACTGACTGATTTCGTCCCATACCTTTGAAAGAACTGCTGCTGCTGCTGCTGATTGTTTGATTTCGTTACATCTTGTCACGAATTGGTTAGGCCATCCTATTTGAACGGGTGATGACGTACTGTCCGCTAACAAAAGTAGGCCCTCCATCGACGATATGTCCACCCGTATCCTCATACCAATGATAACGATATCACGTTAAATAGATGCGCCCTTGGTTGGCTAGGGCAGATCACGCAAATTTAACAGGTAACACTTGCTGAAACTTTGGAAGAGCAAATGTTATCCTCGATAGGGGTCACTATGAATTACTTTATGGTCCTCATAAACGATAGCTGTCCGTTTGTCTTGAGACAAGTAACCTTTATGATTGCTTCTGAGAAACAGTGGAATAAATCCAATGGTAAATTGGGCGTGGTACCTCTGATTAAGGGTCAGTCGTGTACACGCGGGTCATCCCTCCTGTTTTTGTTTGTCTTATTGGCACTCATCTCTCCCCGATGTATTGTATTCGCTACTTCTGCATACAGTGGAAATACCCAAGAAAACTGGTAGACAGGCATGCCAAACCAGATAGAAGATAGCGCAAACGAGAAGATACCCTAGAAGTACACGATCCCAACTCCGGCAGTATAGTTTATAATGCACCAGCGACGCCTACATTATCATCAAAATAGGACGGATTCATTCCTGTTGGTAGCCATCTGCAATACGAATTCACCTGCACTGGAACTCCGATAGCCCATGGTTTCCTATCCCATATGTTCGGCTTTCCGGGTCCGCGCCACATACAAACACACCTATGCGAACATAGGTGAGGACTGAATTATGTCACGTGATTGATGCAAAGGTACTGCGCATTTCGCTTGAGATTGATTGATTATTCTTTGCATCCGTCGTATTCTGCGGGAGCGACTGATTTCAGTAGGCGTGATCAAGGACCAGAGAAGACATATTATGCAAACCACACCTGCCACCTGTCAATCCGTTGGTAATGTTTTCAATATAATAGCGAGGTATTTCAAAATTGGGCTTTTAACACAAATACACAAAGACTACGTAGGGTGATTCCATGGATTACTGATGCTATAATGAGTGTTCATATTGCCCCATAAATTATTCTATGAGTAAATTTTGTTCAACAATTTTAGGATCCTCATTATATATATATATATATATATATATATATATATATATATATATATATATATCACCAGTTATGGTAAATAACGATAAGTCTCTGCTATGTTAACACACTTTCGGAATGAAGAATGTCTTAGTCCGTTGGTTAGGGGCACGGTGGCTCGGTACTGAAAATATTGAAATATATGCTTAAAAACTGTGATTGTGCTAGGTATGAATCCACTTAAACGTGACGCGTTAGGTAGAAATTGAAATTTGGCGTTTCTTCTTGGTGGCAATCACATGTACGCTTCGATAGAGGTCAAAACAATTTAATCCCTAGTAAAGCGTGAGGGGAAACCAAACGCAGTAGCCACAGTGTTTCCCTAGCCAAGGTTTTCCTCCAACCAACCGAATATAAATGTGGTGTAAATAACTTTATTATTGGTTATCATATTATATTCGGGGCTATAACGTTTTGCAGTGGTGCAGCCTACTGATGTCACCATTCATATCTTTCAAAATAATTCAGCGTGATGACAAAGTACGGTGGATATCAATGGCAGAGTGGTGAGTCTCGAGCATGCGAAGAACCCTCACTGCAGAAAATCACATACGGTTTATTCTCTTCCCTAATGAAAAGTAAGAATTTTCTCATTCTTCTCCATTCACAGCTGCTCCTTTGTCTGAGAAAGTCTCCTCGGTCTTCATTTTATTTTTGATATCAACTTATTCCCTTAACCAAAGCTATGCGATTTTGCGACACTAAGGGTTTGTCTTTAATGCGAACCATTCTTGAGTTTCATAATATCCGTGCCATTTGAGTCACGAGGCTGTTTGTAAAGAATGCCCAACCTGTCGCGAAACACGATCCAAAATATATCGATGTATGAACTGTGGGTTTCAGTACGGTTCTTTTACGAAATCAGTTATATATATTGCAAATAATCTGTACAACCTTCAGTGTCAACGTATCTGTGGATTAGAGTCAGTTAAGTACCTTCAAATCCAGTTTCAAAATCCACTTTAGACGATCAAATCAATAAAAATGTATCTGAACTATAGGATCAGCGGTCATATGTTGCAGTCAGTAACGCATCATTCAGCATCCGAGTAGGGTCAGTGTCTAATGTATGACTCAGCCAGGTAATGTGCGTAGGTTTAACTAAGACACTGGTAGGAAACAAGTACGAAAGATACCATGCTTTAAACTGCCTCACCTACTCCAATGCGGAGTCTTTTCTAGGTGCGAATCACCTCGTTCATTGGTGCAAAGCACAATGAATATACAGGATTCTGGCCCATGTACCCAGACATTGCTTTCAGCGTATTGGTCCAACCAAGGCTTGAGGCCTAAACACCACTGACCAGATTCATCACTCATTCTATCGATCCACGCCACCTATCGGCTGTCCTGCCACTCGAAATCCCGTTGTCTCAAGTCTTGGGCTTGACTGCGCACCAGTGCTGACTGCCAACGTGACTGGGCTGTCTACCAATGATGAGTAAGCAAGCTCCCTCATGCAGTCTTGGACAAGACAGCCTTAAGTGCGATAATTTTTGTCGCCTATTATGTAGAAACATGGGTGCAAGGACCTAGGATATAGTCAGTTTGTAATCCGTCGCATTCCTTTGTGTGTGCACATGCATACGTAGCAATATCAAACAAAATTAGTGCCTACCAACTTGGCTTGAGTGACACGTACGAATTTTCTCAGTTTATCACACAATCATTGGATCTGTGATTACCACAGACATCAAGAAAATGTTCTTATACCGTTTGAGTTTTTCTGAACTCGCAAACTGTCTGCGCGCTGAGCCAGAAAAGACCAAGGGGTAAGCATGAATAGGGAACTACAGGTTGGCGACGGCGAATTCCATTGCGTTCGCCTAAGATTTACCACGAAATCGAACGGTCTCATGAAAGTGTGTTTGCATTATCCGTTAAAGCAGACCGCCCGAAAATAGGCAGGCAGAGATGGGTTCGATTCAGGTCATGAACAAACGGCATGCCAGCTATCGGAGGTGAAACGCTATGAATTCTTGTTTGGTATCCATCGTACTGAAGTACTGGACGCTTGAGGAAAACAGCAGTGCCATGGTCAGAAGTCCCAGGCAGACCTATCCGGTTGTTTACGCACCGTTTCTTCACTCACACGTAAACACACGTGCACAGACCACACAAAATTCTATCACATGCACTGACTGTTGCAATTTGCAACGTACCAATTTTTCTTTTATGGAAGAACAAAAATCCTAGTGCACGAAAATTCACTTATCTGGGCTGAATTGTGGGCAAATTGGAGAGAATAACAGATTAAAATTATGGAATATTAGCCTACAGTTTTAGTGATTTAGTTCATCTGATCAAACGAAGGAAGCCATTTCTGAACTTTGTAAGTATAAAACCAAGCCTAATCATTCCAACCAGCGGGTAATAGGTCGGAATAAGAGCAAATCACGCAAAGGGTGTTAACCACGAGAGCAGCAGATGCACGAAATGGTCATACAATAAACCCTTTGTAATCTGATTTGGGGATTGGAGACAGTTGTTCATTTGAAAAATTATTTTTTCTTGGTGTTCGTGATGAAAATTCACATCCGAATAGTTTGAAACGTAGAAATAGAGAAATAGTATACCAGCGAGAGTATTACAACTTCCCAATCAATAAGACACAAAAGTGGTTAGAATCATTTCTCAACAAACCGGTAATTTTCAAGCCAACAAAAGAAACGTAGGGTTCTAATATTGCCCTAAGGAGCCTGAATTTTATTGATAATGAAAAATCCACTTCCATTTTTCGCACTCAAAAGTTCGCACCCCGAGCGGGAATGAGAAGCTGTACGAATGAATCTCCATGTCCATTAGATCTCGTTCAGCCGTGTGCTGTGCGTCCCATTGGGAAGTGACCAACGAGGCTAGCCCAATGGTTATAACTAAAACAGTTTTTGTGCGTGAGGGTGGCGGCAGATACATCGTCTGCAAACGGCTTGATTTGGTTAGCAGGAATCACGTTTTATGTGGCTCGAATATCTTCAGAAATATAATTTACAAAAGTATGGAACCACTATCACCGGTCTGTTTCCAGATTACTTGGTAAGGACGACCAACGTGAATCATTCACTCCTCCTGCATTTGGCTATTTATTTTGGATCAGTAACTCGTGACTTGATTGTTTATGGCTATAAAGTGAGATATCGCTACTGCAGGTTGCATCCTCTTTGATGGAGATTTGCTAACTCCACTGTTTTGACATGAGAACAAGGGAAGTGGAAGTTCTCACAGGTACAGGTATCCTGCCTCCGAAAATCAGTAGTCTTGACTTTGAAATTCGGGTTGGCGGATTCCATTACGTCCCGGTTGATCCTGTGCGATGACCAGCCGGGTAACGGTAAAGTTACTTATTGTTCTGTATCCGCCCACTAGTTCTAGCGAGAAGACTCTTCTGGTTTCGAACCCCTCGGTTTATTGGTGCAAAACAGATCGTTTACGTAAGATATGTGCTGATCATAATCAGAACCTATTACATGAAAGCTTACTGGTTCATTGTTGTTCCTAAATGGCCCATCTGCCTAGTTTGTCTGGTTGCACCCGGATTGGTTGATTCAACTCTGGACTGTTCAGAGGAATGTCAGCCACTGATTGGTTCATTTATCCGTTTGGCTGACTCTACTCCTTTCTGCGACTCTGGACAGCCGATCACATGCTACCGGCTTCGTTGTCTCCGACCTTGCCCTTGGTTCTGGACAGATGATAGCGCGCTGTCTACCAACTGAACCAGGTCGTCTATAGGCGACGTGTCTGCCAATACTTACCCGCATATCAACACCGGTACTACTAGACAAGGTAGTATTTCTCATCGAACAATTCGAAGAGGTACCAGTGTTCTTCCAGTTATATTTATTTGCCTCCCGTGTGAAAATTATGAATCCTAAGAAACTGTACTCTACCACTTTACCCCGGACAGCACCTCTCAAATGCCAATTACTTGTGATCTTATTGTTTGGCGTACTAAATCCGAATGTGCCGACATTTGTTCCGAAAACTGTGGGATTGCATTTTGCGATCGAAGCGCTTCAGACTTACTGTCCGAAACTTGAACGATGGGAGTTTGAAGCAGTGCATCTGGAGCTGGAAAATATTCTAGATCATTTAATTTACCGACTCGCATACCAGAGTATTTATTCGACAACTTCATTTCGGTAAGTCAAACTGTTACTTTGATAGTATTTTAAAGAGATTTACCTTACATACTATTAAAAACCACCATTTCCGGAGAATTATGCACACAATAAAATTATCCACTGTGCCATTTGATTTTTACCTTATTCGTCCGCAACATGTGTAAATAATTCAACATATGTCAAAATTGCTGTTTTCGCCTAAAATGGTGTAGTAATTGTGATCCCTCTAAAACGAACTCTTTCTTATCGTGGTGGGGGAAACCAATGAACTACTTCACGCGAACGAAAGAAAGGCGAGAACGAGGATAGATAAATGAAAACGAAAACATCGTACTACACCTTTCCCACCAAGCTCTAGCCAAAACCCGCAATTCATTAGCCGCGAACCACGGCCCTTTAGCCACAACCCATCATTCTTTAGCCTTGACGCATAACCTTTAGCCATTGTCCATTGCCGGGATAGTGAGAAATATTCCGTGCAGCAGGTGATGAGTTAACCGTGTCCATAAAGCGCGGCAAATGCCCACACATTGTTGCGGAGGTCGTGTGTGTGTGATTGTGGTTGCATGTGTGTGCGCACACAGGTGTGCGTCCACTTCAACGCACAGACAATGGTTAGACAGTCTTAAGGATAGTCGGATGAAACTATACGACTATCCCTGCAGCACGGAATATCTCCAACCATCCGGGCAACGGACAGTGGGTAAAGGTTGTGCGTCCAGGCTAAAGAATTGCGGTTTTCTGCTATAGCTGATGCGAAAAGATGTAGTTAGATAGCACATAGTGGTAGACCTTTGATAAAACAATCGTTATCAGCTGTAACGGAAACATAAGTTGAATTCGTTTCCACACGACAGGGTAATTATTTCCTTTCTAATAACATAGTTAACTTCGAAAAAAACAAGTACATAGATTGAGTCCGAGTTCTTCTAAATGTTTTCAAAAGAGAATCAGAACGCCCGGGGCAGATTTCCCGTACCAGTAGGGAGAACCCAGAGAAAGCGGAATACTGGGTAATAGTGAGTGAATATTAGGGCCAAAACAGCACGAAATATTTGCAGTGGGTAGCAATAATGATAAAAATAACTTACTTCTATGTAAGAAATCCCTTGTTTTACCTGTCTATCAGTCCGACGGACAGAACGAGAAGAGCTCGTCACGATGAGACTTCTCCTTGGCATGATGTGGTGACTTGCGTGTCTCCATGACCGAAGTGCTACGCATGACGGCTTTCTTAGTCCGAAGATTCAATTATACCTGACAGGTCAATGGGTGAAGGTCAGACAAAGTCCAGCCTCTGGACCAGTTAATGGCAACATCCGGTCCTAAACACTGTGCCCCTGGAGAGGACACTCCAGCGAATAAATACGGAGAGGAGCAGCTCACCGACGGGAGGCGTTTTGAACCGTCTCACTAACTCTAGTGAGAATTCTATTCCGCCCACGAATCATCGCATTTATTAGCACAAAACGCATCGTTTATACAGGAAGAAACAATCACCGACGCCAATCGTTCCAACGTAAACCGACTTGTTCATACTGGCATCAGGTAGCCTGTCTTCTGATTGGTTGATTGGTCACATGACCAGCTGC
Organism: Fasciola hepatica; assembly: GCA_948099385.1. Classification (NCBI taxonomy): domain Eukaryota; kingdom Metazoa; phylum Platyhelminthes; class Trematoda; order Plagiorchiida; family Fasciolidae; genus Fasciola; species Fasciola hepatica. The sequence continues at coordinate 15,022,042 of CANUEZ040000182.1, forward strand.
CATATGACGGGAATACGTTCGCGTCTCATTGATTCGCTAACCTGTCACTTGCGCATCCGCAGGCACAAGCACTGACCCAGATTCCGGACAGGTGCTGACATGCCGATTGCTGACTGGACATGGCTGGCTATCGGCCATGAGTCAGCACACCCTCACAGGAGGTCATCGTACTTCATTGGGCAGCTATCGCCCACCCAAGCTGGACAGCTCTCGGCTCAAAGGATGTTGCCTCGTCCACGCTCCGCTTGCTCCATTGGGTGCATGAGGCTAAGGAATGAATCTAGAGGGCGTGTCGATAACAAAACACCAGCGAAGACAGCACAGAATGCGTTCCACAACCGGTCCTCGCGTAGCAAACCGGGAGTTTTCACGGGTCCTTCGGTCACGTTCTCGTGGGGTAACGCCCCACTACCTTTGTGGGTCGGACTTTTGAATCAAAGGTTTCGATTACGGTTCCTAAAGGAAGACCCCTTCTGCGGTCTGGACAGCCGCGAAGTATGATTCGCCCAGAAACCTCAGCATCCTTCCTGTAAACAGCCGTGCTAACTTCTTTCTCTTCTTTAGTTTAAGATCAGTGCAAAACGTCACGGGTAATTGCGGCTTTGAAGAAAGCAGAAGTTCAGGGGTCGGGTATTAGTGAAACGCTCTTCTCAAGCCTATATGTTCACGTGCATACAAGACCCCACTTATGTGATTACTCTTCTCACCCCGGATGCAACCTCGGTCTCTCACTCCACTCTTCGCGTGTCGGGTGATCCGTTATCTGGCGTTCGTTGCCAAGCTGACGTGAGGATCTCCCGAATCACGAGAGCTGAGCGTGAATTGCTAGACTAAGTTCCAGTCAAGATCCGATTGTGTATTGTGTGGTTTCATCGGCATTGGGATCAATAACAATGATGACTCTAATCTGATTGTCTATTGATTGGTGGCTGCTCGCTGCCATGGCTAGTCACACACGCATGCACGCACGTACGCACATCACTGTGACTTTACCCATGCCACGGATGACCTGCTCTGATCAATCAGAATTTGGCCCTGAGCTATACGTGTTTGCTATTGCCTAGCGGCCCGACCTGACCACACTCGATCCCGTGTACTGTTTGCGCTTGCCCAGTACGTCGATTCTGGTGTCACACAAGACTCCGGTTCAAGTAGGCCTCACAGCTGCTCTGTTGTATGTTCGCAGATCCGTCCCTCCGGATGCCACAATCTATGAGGTACGCAAATCCCTGAGACACCAACTGACTAGGAGCCTGAGAAATGACCGCGAGCAGTGGTGGATTGCGAAATGTAGGTAAATGGAGAAGGCTGCATCTATGGGCAATACTCACAACCTTTGCCGTTTGGTTAGAGGTACCGGTCCCGGAGGCTTGGTGTAAGTGGGGTAATTAAGGAATCCGACAGCTCACTGATTCACTCTGAGGAACGTCACCAGGACCGTTGCGCGGAGAACTGTAAGGAACACATCAGTTTACCCACTTTTGCTATGGACATTCCGAATAAACCTGCAAGAGGAACAATACAGGTAGATATCACTACTCCATCAGAATCGGAGGTGATGCGGGAGAAAGCTTATTTGAAAAGGTACAACGCCACTGGACCGGATGGGTTGTCGTCGTCTTTTTTGAAGAACAGAAGCGAAACTTTGGTTTGGGAGTTAATAAAACTCCTCCGGCTTATTTGGGATGGTGAGCAGATTCTAAGCGAATGGTGTGGATCAATGATTTTGCCGATCCACAAGTGAGGTGATAGGTCCTCTTTAGAAAACCACGGAGGAATTATCTTGGTAAGTATCACATCCAAACTGCTCGCCTGGCTAATTCTCCACCGATTATCCGAGGCTCGTGAAAGTTGTACGCATGAGAATCGAGTTGGTTTAAGGCTCGGTAGGAGTTGTATCGACCACATATTCACTCTTCGACAAATCGCAAAGCACAGACACATCTTACCTAGACCCACAATCTCTGTATTTCTTGATCTAAAAGAGGCGTTCGATTCAGTTGACTGCACAGTTCTCTGGCGCTGCCTCTCGTTGAAGGTACACCAAATAAATTTACTTCTCATTTCCAATTCTTGTATGCAAACAGCCGAAGCCGAGTCTGTGCTTACGGCGATCTTCCACCCGAGTTCACCATGAGAGATACTGTTCGTCATGGTTGACCTCCATCAACCTTCAATTTGAAGTGGTTCATGAGATGGCCTTATCCTCGTGTGAAAATAGCGGCATCGATCTCTGCTCAGGCAGTAAACTGTCTGACCGGGAATACGCAGACTAAATTGTTCTTCTGAGTGAAGATCCAGGTTAGTTGCAAGCTCTTAGATAACCTCAACAACAGTGCAGAAATGTTTGGGATGCTTTTTGCATTAATAAGGCGCAAAATACTGCTACAGGATTGGTGGTAAAGCAGATAATTCGCAAATCAGAACAACAACGGCGCCGAACAACGATTTATCGAAAATTGAACGCACGGCTGTCGTCTAACACGTGACCTTAGTACGATGCATAGACGAACGTGATTGGCCAATTGAGGACCAATCAAAACACAACAAGCTGGGCGATATTGAATTATCGATTAAATGTTAGCTGAACAAAAGGGTCATGACAAACAAGGTAATAAGGAAGCCATTTTTGATTACTGGTTATGCGAATGCCCCTGTAATAACTGGGTTGACGCTACACCGAACCTTGTCTCGGCAGGGGAAGTTCTAGGTGAAATAGATGAGTCTTTTTACCTGTGCAGTTTCATCTCGCCAGGTGGTCAGATATCGTATGAAGTGTGATCGTGTATACAGAAGGCGCGTTTAGATTTTGCCAATCTCATTCATCTGTAGTGCCTGCGTGACATCTGATTGTCCGTTAGGGATTGAGTGTACAGTGCAGCGGTTAAATCCGAGTTTCTATGCAACTCAGAAATATGGGCGTTAAGAGTAGAACATAGGCGAAGACTGTCGGTGTTTTAGCATCGATGTCTCCGTTGTATTTATTCAGCCATTTACATGCAAGAATTGGAAATGAGGAATAAATTTATTTGGTATACCTTTAAACAAGAAGGAGCGCCAGAGAACTGTGCAGTCGACTGGGTCGAATGTCATGAATACCATGAAATCTATTTAGATGGGCTGAATACAACGTTCTATTTTTTTTCTTTTATTCGGGTTCACAATGTGGAAACTGTTTCAAATGCACTATCCATCGGGCGGATCGAGTCTGCCATCATCTAACAAATAACGTTTTCAGATCGATTTCTTCCGCTTTTTCTTGATGTTGGAATGTTCGGCGGAGGATATTGTCCATTTCAGTCAGATTTAGTGCCCAAATGTGTATTTGTGCCTGTAATGTGTGTTTCCTTAAGGGCACAAGAAGAATGATCAGTTTTCGAGTTTTGAAAATCGACTGTTCTGTATTTTATGAGCATATGTATACAGTGCTCAGGTAGTTACTGTTTAAATTGAAGAGGAAAAAAGTGGTGGAATAGTACCTTGAAAGACTTCTGCTGTTAAAAGAAATTATGCTAATTCTTACCTTTTTCCGTTGGCAAAAGTCAGATAACGGAGCTCCGCTGGATGGTGGGTTAGCACCCGCAGGTGAAATATTAAACTTTCGCGTTACACAACTGAGCGTACCTCTATAGTCTCGAAAACAAGTACCCACAGGTTTACGCCGTACATGAAGTGAAAAGTAAAGTTTATTGTATCACGGACACAATGACACTTTTCAAGTACACCCATGTGCATGATTGCAGTTTAAGGGATTTACCCAATGGCGGCAAAGACCAAGTGCACTATAAAGGACAGACGGTAACCAAACCGAGAGACTTGGAGTGAAGATCCACAATCAGTCAGGTGTGGATCTGAGATGAATGACGATAGATTGCTGTGCTACATAAGGAAAATAAAGTTCACGTGTCGCCTAAAGGCTTGACAGACCCAAGAGCTACGATCCAGATGGACCTTGATTGAAAACTGAATAGCTGAGTGGGCTCATCTGTGTGCGTGCGCACGAGCCCACAGGCCAGAATTACCGATGCGATTTATCACGGATGATTATCAATCGCATTGGGGTTGTTGATTGCAGGCATCTAAATGGGACAAGGAAAATTAACCGAACTCGATCGCAGTCATACTAAGCGATCATGGGAGGATTCAGCAGATTCGTCTTTTTACCGAGAGTAAGCGGGATGCAGAGAAAGCTGCGGAGAGTTTTATTCGATAATATGCGAAAAAGAAGTCGATAACTGCATTAACCGTTTGCTAATGAAAAATCGATGAAATTAAATCGGCTGAGGACGTAAGTTGTGATCGATGGAAAATGTTCACCAGTGAACGTTTGTGACAAGAAGTTTGAGAAAGCATCCGAAGCGACTCACAACAAAACAGCCTAGCGCTGACAGGCTACCGTGTTCAGTCACAGTTCTACGTAAACCGGATTCTGCAGGAAAACAACTGGAAGCCATTTAAGGAATACCACCTGCAACGTTCAAGATATGCAGGCAGTCGCTCTCAGATTTGTACCCCGTACCTTAATTACGATACTGTATGATGTTCCTTTCTTAATGATGAAGCTACATTTCGCCTGCATGGAACGCAAGCCGGGCGATTTCACTAGTGAAATTTTTCGTTGACCGATATCAGTCTAATACCAAAGTGATGATGTAAGCAGGAATCTTGGGAGGGAAAATTATCGGTCCCTATTTTTGCCATGGAAACGTAGCAGGAACAAACAGATTTCACTTTACTCATTCTCTCTAGAATTTTCTCGTACCCATTTTGGAGGCTATAACGCCAGTGATACGATCTTGTGTGTCGTTCCAACAAGATGGAAGGCCAGCACATCACACGACATATGTTCACCAATACACTGACAGCTTTTTTGAGGGGAGTTGATTAGGCAAGATTGGACCGGTTGAGTGACCTCATGGTCTTCGAATCTAAATCCGTTAGACTTTTATATCTGTGGTCTTATTTGAAAAGAAAAGTATATGAAGATATGCCCAAGATCCTAGAGGACTTGAAAGCGTGTACGACGTTGCAATGCAGAAGAATATCCGCATCCGTGTTGGAGAAAATGAGAATCTCTTGCTTGAAACGGGTGAGATCATGTAGACAAAGATTTGGACAGTATTTTGTACACCAGCTTTGAAATACACTTGATTTTTTGGTATTTTTTCGTCTTCTATCGATGAATAGGGATGAAATAAGAGACTGAACTCACTTAATCATTTCATTACCAGAAGGTACATAAAACTGCTATTAGGTTAAAAGTAGCCTGCGTAGAGGTGATGATATTCTCTCCGGATATTTGAAGCACTGAGTACCTTCTATCCGATTGGTCCGTACAGAACAAAGGCCAATAACGCGAGTTACTAAAATTACGTCTACGCTTATCTGTCGCTCAGGTGAAACAATAGGAAACTTGCAAACGCACCGAAAAACCATCATCATCCCCACGGCAAGCGATTTGACTGATTCGGTCTGTTTAACTTAATCGATATTGAGATTGGAATACGCTGCAGTTTCATTCGCGTATCGCTTACTCTCGGTAAAAAGACGAATCTGCTGAATCCTCCCATGATCGCTTAGTATGACTGCGATCGAGTTCGGTTAATTTTCCTTGTCCCATTTAGATGCCTGCAATCAACAACCCCAATGCGATTGATAATCATCCGTGATAAATCGCATCGGTAATTCTGGCCTGTGGGCTCGTGCGCACGCACACAGATGAGCCCACTCAGCTATTCAGTTTTCAATCAAGGTCCATCTGGATCGTAGCTCTTGGGTCTGTCAAGCCTTTAGGCGACACGTGAACTTAATTTCCTAATATAGCGCAACCGGAATTGGTCCAAATTGCACTGAAAAATGACGCGCTTTATGTGAACGTTTGATTTTAGATACCGAACGCAGCTGAACACGTTGTCCTTGGGTTGTCTCAGTCGCCTGCGTTCCCATGCACCTCAACTGTCAGATTCACAACTGATGAGCGGCCTGCTTTTAAGCGACTCATATGGAACACGTTGTAGTGAAACGGAAATGATATTCGCTTTAGGCCTCAGTGAATTACTTAACTGATTTTCTCAAATAGTAGAGTGGCAGGAAAGCCTTGACGAAAGAATTTTCGATCCATGTTGTCATTCACTGAGTCCATGCAGCAGGAAGTACATTGTCCGGAAAATGCTTCCCGGGGATCGTTAAAATGTTTTCGATCCGACAGTGAGCCATTTCTCCCGGAAGTGCTACAGAAGATGATCCCGTATTTCATTGGTTTCTTCAACTTAAATTAAAGTTCCTTTGTTTTCTACTATCAGCATGCATAACTGCTATGCCGAATGTGCAAAGGATTATTTTGTACAATCATGCTGACATAAACATTGTTATTTTTTGTCTGTTAGTGGTTCTTTTTTAATGGTAAAACAATAAATGTATCTGGGCGACGGGATTCTGACGTGGAGCATGGCTTACCGGACCCTCCAGGATATGGCTATACAAGTACTAGTCAGTCGGGTGTTTCGGTAAAAATCTGTGCCTGTTCGCGACCGCCTTTTCAAATTGATAAATTACATTGTGATAATCAATTGCCCAAATATATTCAAAAAGTGCTTGTTCGGTTATCAGTGTGCAAACCAATGAGTGAGTGGATAGACGAAGAACTTCTTCTTACCATGCTCATCCATCTTTTTGTAGCTTTGATGCGGATGTAAGCCTTAGATAGGTCACAGTACACGAGACACTCTGGCGTGACCGTTAATCACGCCAGCAGGCGGAGGCTCGAATATTGCCAGCGCCGGTCACTTTGGCGATGGACAGAAATTCATTGTCGTGCGGCTGGGTAACACACCTGACCTACTGGGACCTTATGTGATTTTCCACTCGAAGTCTCAGGGCATGGTTACTAACTATCTTGAATAGTACAGTGGGCCTTTGAAGCTATAGGGCATACTCCTTCCACTGTACTCATTCACAGGCACGTAGTAAAAACACTTCTGGAGAACAAAACAGCGTGGCGAACAAGCTCGTTTTCAGCTATTTGTACTCATACCAATACATAACATTGAATATGACTCAAAACAACAAAGGGGAATGATCATCCAAATCTGACTGTGCACGTGTGTGTGCTCATGCGCAGATTCGGCAGCATCTATTTGTGTGTATTTATTCACCTGTTCCTGTGGAACTAGGTACGTTGGCCGCACGACCAGGCGCTTATCCGAATGTGGTCGTGAACACCACCCGACTTGGTTGAACACTGGAGCAATTAAGGCAATTATGAGTGCTGTGTTCACATCTTGTTGAGTCAAACCATTTCGTAGAGGTGATAAACGCTTTTCGCACCATTTACAAAGTCCGGGGCAAGCAATCAAGACTTGCCAAGTGTCGCATCTTAGCCACAGCCGAAGCCGTGAGTATTCGACTCTACAATCCTCCCCTGTGTGCTCAGAAACAATTTGTGCAAGCACTTAAACTTCCATGGCCCACTTCTTGTTCCCGAACACGTGTGCAACCACTCGAACATTCTTCGCTGTGATCAATTTCACATGCATACACATACACGTGTACAGACAGATTTGGATGATCATTTCCTTTGTTGGTTTGGGTCATATTTAATGTTATGTATTGGTATGAGTACAAATAACTGAAAACGAGCTTGTTCACCACGGTGTTTTGTTCTCAATGTGTTCTGTGGGGATTTTCGTACATTACGTTTATCCCTTTATCTCGAGGATATTACGCGGTAGCAGTCGAGACCACATTGGTGGGTGAAAGAACTTCACTGAACTGCAGAATTGACGGCTTGAAAACGAACACCAAACACTCGCTTTTGTTCTCCTTTGCAAACAGTGCAGTTCACGCTATCGGATCAGTGCTTCAGCTGTACGGAAATTATTTGCAGCATTACCATGGACCCACTACCGACTTCCACGGTGTCACCAAAAATATCGTTTGCATTCAACATCTCCCTGGTGTGCCTCCTCATACCGACATGGTAAGTTGGACTATATAAATGGGAATTCGCTTGCGTTCATACAGATCACCAGTCCCCTTTTCGTAGTTCGCAGTGCTTGAATGCATTCGGCAACCTCATCGCATATGGAACAGATCATAAGTCATAACCTATGCGGCTCGATTTATCGCAGGGTCACAAGGTGTAGTCCATTTATTACTGATTGTTTCTTAACACTCAACTCATCAACCATGAGGATATGACACCTTTAGCAATCACCGAATTTGGCGGTCATTACAACCTAATTAGTTTTACTGTAATGTGGTGCCCTGGAATTTCTTCGTAATGGCTTTCTTATCCCACAGGGGTTTTCTGAGGTGTTCAGTGAATATAAGATGATAAAAGCGGATTGTCGTACTAAGTGACGTATGTTGACACGTATGTTGACCGGTATGCTATCATTCTGGAAAAAACCTCTGAAGCAAATAAAGGTGATGATAATAGCAACAGTCCAGCACAATGGAGGTGCAGTGCCTGTGTAGGTAGCCATCTGGTGCGTAGGTCAGAGCGAGCTGTTATTTCTGGAAAGAATTACCAATGGTCAAGTCTGGCTAGAATTGCTGATCAGACACCGCTTGGTATCGTAGTGCACAACTACTAAACGAGGTTCGCGGACGACAACGCTCCCGCACGTCGTTTTCTTATCGCATATGAGTTACATGCACATCACGGTACAGAGAGGCTCCCTTAGCCAACTCGATTCCCCGATATCAATCCAACGGAATATTTGTGGGATCTTCTTGAGAGGAAAATGGGTCGGATGCGGCAACACAAATTTATTGGGGAGTTGAAGACTGCCTTAAAAGAGGAACGGAACCGTATACCACTAGATACTAACAGACGGATGATAGCGAGCGTGACTCAACGGGTAAATTCCGTTAAATCATCCAAAGAGGAGCCCACCATATTACCAATGAATGGCCGTTTGAAAACAACCATACTATGCTGCTTATAAAAAACATTTTGATTTCCATTTAGTATTTCATTAACGTACCATGTTTTGATTATTTCGGAGTGGGGGAGGTTGTTTTTAGCGAACAATGTATATTATACGTCCTGGTGGAGTGCAGCAGAGTTTCCCACGTTACAGTAAGAGGACATCCAAGTACGATAAGCATTATTGATTGCTTGCAGTTTTGAGTATGCACTTTGTTTTGTTTTTCCTTGGGGAAGTATTTTAACCTACTCCTCACACCGCAACATAACTATTTTTATGCCATTCGTGTCACTTTCTCAGACTGCTATTTTCCAGTAGACAGTTAACTGAATTTAAGAAGTATAAGATTCGATTTTTCATAATATGATTCACCAGGCATTGAGAACGTTCAAGCCACTGAAAATCATTCTTATTGAGAATCATCAGTAGAGCATATCCTTTGAGCCCTTACTGGGTCACGAACCCTGGGTGAACGACTGCGGATCGAAAACCTATCCGGACTGGCTCTCAACAACCAACTGGCTGGCGAAACTTATTCGTTCTAATATTCAGCTGTTTCATTTCGGATATGAAGTTGATTGTGTTCTTTTTGTATTCTTTCGGCATAGTGTAATTTTACTGAACAACCCAAACTATTGATGAGTTTGTCACGCCAGTCTGCATTGGATCATCTTGGTTGATGATATATCTTGAAAACATTGATTTCAGAAGTAGTTAGAACACTGCGAGATGTAAACAGAAAATGGTTTCCAGAATAAACTGGGACAAATAAATAACGGTAGCCATCTTATTAGGAACGGCAGTATTCAACAAACTGTCCTTACGAGGACTAGAATCTCGAATTTCAGATCAGGAATTCCGAACGTGTATGCTATTAAGCTTTTGGGATAGACAACACAATGATCTACATATTACCAATGTGCAATATACAATGCTTTGCCGTCAGTAAAAACGGATGTGTAATCCCTTTGCACGAAATGAGCGTTAATAACTTCCTCTTAGATGTATTCTCAAGATGATCACGCATGCACTTAGCAGTGACCTGCGTGCAAAAGTTGGGTTATACTATGGTGTGATTCCTACCCCAATAGGTACTAGTCACGCTTGTCTAGGTAGAAGTATCTAACGTCGGTACCGCAACACAATCCAGAAATCCATGGAGCACCAATATGTGAGCCGTTGGTCCGATAATTCTGTATAGGATCGTCGTCGTTTTCTTCAGCAGGTGCTTTTCCACCTAGGAGAAGGTCACGCCAAGCCTACTCGTTACAACATTTTGAAAGTTATGTTGGAGTGGGAGAAAAAAGCGAGGTAATGAATTACGACACAGTAGTGCCAAAGTTGCTGATAATAATAAATAAGTGGAAGTTAGTGACTCATTGGAAGTAAACTGCTGTTAGCCACAACAATGTGAACTCAGATTCGAATGTTTTTGCCATCAGGTGGACGTGAAAACAGATTCAGTCTTCTGAACTGCGGAGGCGTTTCTCAAACTGAGATAAGCGTTGCAAGTCACGTGCTCGTTGAAGTTCTGCAACTTATGGGGTTGCGTAATGCTGGCTATCCATGGGTTTTGCAGCAAAGTTATCAATACGTTTCATTTTTTCTCCTTGCTCAACGAGATATTTTTCAAAGGACTTGTGCTTTTGCATTAGGGCTTTTACGGCGTTTAGAGGGTCATCAACATTCTTGATCTGCAACAGAGTTTTTGTTTGGAGTTCCAACACTCGGCTCGTTCTGCGTCAAGACAAAAGATCTGAAGGTTTATGTTCTATCCAGGCTGAGTTGGCTGTGCTTTCCATAAGTTGAAAAGTGCTTCCCATTCACTTTCCGACTCTGAAAGCTTATTGGCACCATCAACACTGTCGGCGACACCAAACTCAATCAAATTTCTTCTTTCTTGCATACATGACTGGAAACTATCCTCGCGAGAAACTAACTTCTCCTTGTGTTCATTATGACGTTTGAAGTGAGCTTCTACACCAACAACAACCTCTTTTACAAGTTTGCCAGCCTCGATCAAGGACTTCATTTTAAATATCCATAGATTTAAATCTCTTCAGTCCGCCAGGAATCGCCGAAGCTTAAACGCCTCGTCAATTCCCGATTATCTATCTGCTGCTGCGGCTTTAAGCTTTTTCCATGCGCTTAGAAAAGTAGGACATTTTTCGCGAATTATTTCCTTGGAGTTCAGATGTTTTTCGGCTGATGCCTCAGCGTCTACACTTAACTGAACCAACTTTCCCTCCAAAGCCCCGAAGTCCCCCTTCAGTGTGTCGTGCTCACCCTGAAGTGCTTCAACCGATGCTTCGCTCTTTGAGTCTCTCCAGTGCTTCGTGAACTTCCCTTGATTTTTCGCTTACCACACGATCTCCAGGAAATCCCTCTTCCAATAACTCATCTTTGTTGTATAATTCTTGATCCCGTGTTTCTTGAAGTCCAAGATCTTTTAAAAATCCACAGAACACTGTTCGGAGGGCCTTGCCATCTTTGAGATCATTACCATATTCCTCATAAGTCATATAAGTTTCTTCTTCACGGATCCAGGGCAGTAAATCGTCGGCTAGTCGGTGAAATCGGTTAAATATGGGTGTTAAATGGAGAAGCCCGAACTTTTCGCGAAAAATCTCCGTCGGTCTCTCTGAATCACTGATTTTGCATTGCGATTGTTCCAGTTCGATAAGCTTTTCGAGTTCCAATAATCGCAATCTTGAGAGTACTAATTGTATCTCACTTTGGTGAAATTCCACTCGGTTGATAGAGATCTGCGACCCTGGAGGTGAATGTTTCGATAAATCCGGAGGATTTTTGTCTCCGTTAGGCTCAGTCACATTCCGAAATAATTCCTTGAGTGGAATTTTTAGACGGCAAGTTCTTTATTCACAATCTAAGTTTGCTTAACACCTGAATAAATGCAATCGAGGTAAATATGAAGCCAAAAGACAATCAAATTCTCGGTAAATTGTGGTTCTGAAATGATAGGATAATGGCATTAGTGATGCATGGCGTAATAAACAGGAAAAAATGGATGACATGAGCTGAACCTACATTCAAGATGAATTACCAGCGGTCTCAAGCAGAAAACATCGTTCCTCGGTTACTCGAGAGTAAAAATGACTAAATTCAAGATGGCCGACCAGTCAGAACAAATACCAGGAAAATTCACCACTAAGACTGAAGAAAACGGGTGTTCGCGTCTTAAAGTCTGACTACTGGAACAGTAGTCGGCAGCAAAACGAGGAAAATGGATTGATACGAAACAGCGTTATATTGATCGCTGTGGGGACAACGGGTTGCTACTGCTCAAAAAATGAAAGGGCGTTGCGTGACATGTTTTACCGTTAAAAGAACCTTGAGAACCAGCACGAATAGCCTGGTGGTAAGGTGTTTAATTCGTAATGGTTCACTTCAGGTTCAAATACCAGTAGAGGCTTGATGGATGTGCACCTGTGGGATAATTTCTAAAGAAGATGAAACAGATCGTTACAGGGCTTGAGTGATTTTAAATGATGATTTGAGCATTGATACAGCCTGATCAGTTCTGCCGTATGCAAACCAAGCCCCATACTACGTAGTTTGAACATTATCAACTTCACGATCATCCGAATGATCATCTTAATCATTAACCGGTGACAGTCACACCATAATTTCGCCCACATATAGACCCTGGGGATCCCGAATTCGGACCTCACAACTGTCCGTCAGATGGCTCTCTCAGCAGCTTCCAACTAGCAGTAGCCTTCTAGAGATTTTGTGACTGTTTTTTAGTAGAAATTGGTGTCTCCGTAACCTAACCCGAATATGGTGGGAACGCCGTATCAGTAATGATAGGGTGTCAGGAACCAGTGGTCATTCACTAGAACCGGCACTGAATCTAAAAAGGATGAGCTACCTGGGACATGTGTCACGCATGCCCATCGACAGACTTCTTCGGTGTACGCTGTTCTCCGAAGCAGGTTGTGGCTCGCAGGTAGATCGAGGTGGTCCGTTCATGAAATGACAGAAAGGTATTGAAAACCTTGACCAGTGGACTTGGCTGAGTAGGACGTGTTAAACTTCTGGGTTGGAGTTCAAGCAACCCACCTATCAGATATTTGGAGACATTAAGTGATATGGCTGGGTGTCACGAACAGTGTGTGGTTGTATTCGAACTCTTTTTGTCTTCGTATTTTCGCTTCTTACCTTGCTTTCAGCTCTTTTTCACTTTATGCTTCTATTCGTTTTGCTCTTGACTCGACAATGCAGCCAGGTAGCAACCGAAACCAGAATACAAAAGTGCAAGGTTAATGGTTGAATAAACTGAACTGCATAAAGTTCAAAATTTTGTTATCAAAATTATCACGATCCGAGTTGACGTTAGTTTCTCTAAAGCACTGCAATCCCGTTTATTGTAACTTTTATTTCATTTCACATGTGTTCACTCCAAAATTGAAGCTTCTCTCTCCTTTTATATATATATATATATATATATATATATATATATATATATATATATATATATATATATATATATATATATATATATATATAGTTTCTTTCGAAGGAAAGAGACTTGTTCATTATACAAATATATGAATCACCTAAAAAGAGGTGGTTTTTGGTTTCGCGTATCAATGAATTTCTTTTATTATTGCAAAGCAAGGCGTGAAAACCAAAATAGTCTACCTTCGTTGTTACTATCAGTAGTTTCATAATCGTTGTTGCCAAATAAAAACACTGACTGAAGGACACCACATCATGTGATGTTTTAGAGTAGTGAACTACTGAGGGCTAGTCAGAAAATCCCAATGTTTTACGCGTTAGAATCAAAATTTTGCGTTCCAGCATTCATTTTTGTCCATGTCCTACTAACTTCCTATAGAAAAAAGTTACTTGCCTCCAAACTGTTCTAAAAAATAACGATTTATACCTTCGCAGAAGCATATCTGTGCACCAGAAAAGTTGCTCCGGAGATTTCCTCTTTCTTTTTATTTGGAATGAAATTCACGCGACGGTGAAGACTTCCCTGTGAAAACAACTTCTTTTCTTTTCCCCATCGATGCAGATTCAACCGCTTGTGAGTATCGAACTGATATCTATAAAGTACCCTGTGCTGGTCTGTTGCACTTCAGCTATCCACAGACCCGTTCACTATCGGATGAATCGCTTGGTTCAAGGTCTATGCTATTCGCAATCCCAGTACGAACACGTGAGCAGTCGAAACCATCAAGAATATTGCCTCATTTGATCTTTATTGGATTTACATCGCCTTCAGTCAGCCCTGCATTCACGTGATGCGTTCAAACCCACTTCAATATCTTTTTTTGCTGTAACGATAAATCAGTACCTGATGCGTTTGCCTATTACTCGACTAGTATATTGCCCCTTTTCGGATCGATATGTTCCTTTTATCAATACCACTGGGTTCAGTGTTCGTAAATTCAAGCCAAATCATTCCGTATTCACATAGAGGGAAAAGCATGATGCTTCCATCAGTAGTTGACAATGATATAGCTCATATGACCCCGAATTCTGAGTCAAAGGAGGAATGTTTCCCTCACGTGTTTAAATCAGATCAAAGTACATCTGACGTTCTCGTATACCACCAAAATATTTTCACTCCAGGTTCCTCCTTGTTTTCGGTTGTTTGACACCAGAAATGCTAACGAAGGGAAAGTAATATCGCACAGTCAGTTGTTTTAAAATATCCAATAAACCCATGGTTTTCTCTGGTCCAAATCATTCGGAGCCTCTTATCGCTATCAGCTGCCTGTTTTAGTTGCGAGGGTCCGATTTTTACATGCATTTCGGCGCAAATAGAAGTTTGAACCTCATAAACCGACAGAACTTTTAAGTACAGGGGTTTTGAAATCTAGCATCATAAAGTACGTACTACTTGTTGGAACTTTTGGTTATTGTAGTGAACACTCACAATGAAACCAGTGTGTCAACAGGTTGACTGAAAGCTGTAGCTCCCTTGGTTTGTTTTTGAGTCCCATCTACTGGAAGTTCGATTGACTTCAAAATACCTAAGAACAGTAAACAAATGCAGGATGAACCGGAAGGACACTGGATGCCCTAAACATGCGTAGCAATTACTTTTGTCAAATTGTTCCAGATGGTGAAAACCGCCGGCCTCTGTGAGATTCGAATTCACGCCTGAAAGTCACGCTCGCTCTAGTTTGGCTTTCGCTCTACCCAGTGAGCTGCAAGACAGATTTCAGATAGTTCTTCAAAAGATCATTATTTACGGTCACAATCAGTGGTGCCAGTCAGCCCTGTTGTGAAAAACTCATAACTTCGTTATCAAAAGGTAAATCACATTAGATGTCTTTCTTGAAGCTGCCTATAACACAATGTTGGGCATTGGAGAAGACGATCATAGTCAGTGGGTGCTACCACCGAGAAATCAGAAGCTCCGATGAATCTTTTGAACAACTCTAAAAAGATTTGAGGAGTTTTATTAGTGAACATGTTTTAAGATATTCGTTTTTCTTACCGATATTTCATTTCAGACGGTGATATTTGCAGCGAATTTACTTCGTGAATATTTAACGTCGCTGACTACCGTGCTTATTGTACGCCTGCTTAACAATTCGCTGAACTTCGAAGAAACTTGAAGTTCATATTACCGTCGACAAAACTAGGGCTACTCAAGCCTTTCTGCTAGTTTTTTTTTGGTAAAATATACTACCAACACTTGCAGTCGCTTAGGGAACGTGGTACCGATCAGCGGCAGTGCACCACTTAGAGAAGACTAGAATTTCATGTTAGGAACTGGAATTACTAACGCCTTGTTAGTTAGTGCGTCTGTTCAAAAGATAATTCAGGTTTTCAAGTCATGAAAGCTGATCCCCTTATTGATGATATTCAGATTCAAATGATTAGTTCCTGTAATGTATTCTTGTTCCTACGTCTCCTGTGAATTGTAGCAAATCAGGATTATAAATTAGGGGATGGAAACCAAATCCGGGGAAGAAAGGCATCATTTCTGCTCCTATAATTACAGCTGCATATATATATATATATATATATATATATATATATATATATATATATATATATATATATATATATATATAAAACAACCACGGTTGTTGTTAACCGTCGGTCGATCCAAAACCGGTGTCAAGCGCCCAATGAGGGTGGTCACGTGCTCAAATAGCAAACGAATGCAGGTCGCAATGCAGAGGTCGAGAAATCACACCAAGTTTTGATAAGACAAGTGCTTCAGCACAGAATGTGGCAAGAGACCGAACATTACTGACGTCGTCATCATATGGTGACACTAGACGCTGTTAAACATACGTGGATTTAATTTATGCAGCTTCGTTTTACAATTTTGCACTAACTTATTCGACTTGTTTTCCCTAAATAATAATATTTCGTTTCTGGCATCTCATGCAATTTACCCTTTCGCGACCAATTCTTCCATCTGGAAAAACCCTAAGCTGGAGGATTTTTACTATAGACTTCGAATTTTGAGAGCTCAGCATGCTCAGGTCGAAAGGTACCAGTGTGGTTTGAGCAAAACGTTGGACAAACAACATTTTTTGGAGCCCTTTAATATTCAGTGCCAAATAACAGTTGAACCAAATGGAACTTTGGTTTGCACATGCAGAGGACTCGGTTTCAGTGGCTTGTTGCAGGTGAGTCAGACTAATGGGTTTTCGATTTTTGATTGAAAATATTGATGGAGACGCTGTTTAGATGTTATGTTGGTGGATTGGTGGGTTTCAAAAGAGAACTATTGATAAAGGGTGGCTACATTGCTTAATAACTAACAATCCGATTTGTAAGATTTGATGCCTCTTCAAACTATTCGGCTTCAGACCGATTTGGCCCCAAACCTACGATAGTTTTGGGGAGGTTTCATTCCATTTTGAGCAGTCATTAGCCATGCACTGGGTGCGGCTCTCTGGATGATCCCTCTCGGTGATAAACTCACTCGGAAACCAACAAATTATGAGTGTAAATAGTAGGTAGAGAACAGCGAAGATTCTTACCAAGTAGATGAGAGAAAGATATGAATACCGCGGAGCCGACAATAGCCATACACCATCATATCCCCGGCTGTCTCCAACTCGCTGGTAGGTGGTTCAGGTGGGTCTCACACAGGGCTCCTAATGTGCTCAATATGACCAAGTTCAATGAACAATTGTTTTGTTTTTCTTCCAAGCTAAAGAACAATCACTCCTGCTAAATTGTGAGACTACTTTTGCTTCAGCAAACATTACACTCCAGGGGAGTTTATTCGGGGTCGTGCAAAAACACGTTCCAGCTGTCGCAGCCGGGCAAACTTCGGTGTATGATCAGATGGGTTTTGTTCCGCGTACCTCTCATTCTGCGTCTGTTTTACCTCCGCTGAGTTTGAGCAGCGCTATGCAGGTATCTGTATTCAGCTGCAAATGATTTCCGTGTTTTCTCCACCCGCAACAGTCAGGTTTCTGGGACACGTAAGAGCTGGCGAAACCTCTGCAGTGCATATTCAGCCATAGGTGGATGGACGAGTGCAGCACCGACGTCAAAAATGACTGGGGTTAGAAGAGGCCAAATACGCCTTCTTTAAACGAGATGACACTTAAAGAGAGAATTACAGTTGTCTCGATAACAGAATTCAAATAACTAAATATTTTTTCCGAGAAACGGAGGAATTAGAAGACGAAGACTCTACGTCGGAATTATTTCACGAGAAACGTACTAGAACAGCGTAACTGGATGAGCGAGTAAACATGGACACCAATTTTGATTGATACAGTGTTATAAATTTCTTCGGCTAGAACTTATCGCTCACAGACCCGAGGTTCTTGAATTTATTTTTTATTCATTCCGCTCTCTGAAAAGTGCACGAAAAATGACCCTGATGATAGTCTGTGCTCAGTGATAAACTTTGACCGTGGCTCTCCGTACACTAAAATTTGTGCGAACGAAATTAGATTACCTGGCCGTTCAAAAAACATTGGACTACGCACTTGTCATTCGAAATGCCTAAAAACCGTGTTGTAGGTTCTGCTACGAAATCGTAATAATTAGATCGAAGAACCGTAAGTAACTTTGCCTTTGCTCATCCGTCAGCTGTCACACCTGGTTTAATCTTAGAATAATGCTTTGTAATTTCCGCTTTCTCTATACTATACGGCTCTAAATCCCTAAGAAGAATTAGCGTACCAGCTCATCAGTGTGAGCTTAAACTCTTACAATACTGCCATTGGGTTAGCGACGTGATTCTAAAGGATCTTACGTTTTTCGTTTCACAAGTGAATGTGATACGACAAGTTCAGGTCCTACTTATTTCCTGATAAATATATCTGTTAAGTTCACAAATTCGGTAGCGGAAGGAAGGCGCAGTTGTACGGTTGAACATGGTATTCAGTACAAACGCACGACAGACACAAGCACTGGCGAGCACGTGAAAATGCAAACACGCATGCAAGCACGAGTCAAGGCTGTATGTAGTCGGAAATGCAGGACAACTGTACAATCGCGTTAAGCTGCACAAGGTCGTGCAACAAGTGACACAATTTGACTGGTCAATGCAGTCCGGGACAAAGCACGGCCAACGTCAACTGTGTGCGTGCGTGTGTCGGCGTGCGAGATTGTCTGTCTAAACACATGCCTGTTCAAGCCGAACACAACAATATCACACTAAGTAATAGTGGTTTTCTGAATCAGAAACCATCTCATTTCATCGTAATTCAGATATACACTTGTAGAATAGATCTGACTGCTGAAGATTGTTGGTCTTGTTGGAATTCGAATCCAAGCGTGGGCCCCATTCACGCCGAAATACAATGGACACTATATCAGCTGGACTACGAGCTCATATAAGGGGATTCGGGCATTTACAAATGTACCATACTGTTTGTTCGCCCCACTTACATTAGCCTATTGCATCTGCCCCCGAAAACGTGTAATTTGACTGTCTGTGAATTGCGGTGGAGAAAACTGAGATAATCGACCTAAGCGAAGAAGTGAATACAGATTCGCATTGCAAGCGGAGAACTATTAGTGATGAGGACTGCAGAAGAATTGTCCAATGTGCAAGAAAGGTGATGACCAAAAATCCTTTTTTCTCACCATCTTGGTATCGACGTCAAAGCATGTAGAGCCACTGCCAAAAGGAACAGAGAGTTTAGGCTCAGAAGAAAACGTAAATTATCTGATGAATTCCTAAAGCAACTGTGCTCACTGACAAAGGAGAATCCTGCAATCCCTTTTAGTGAGACGAAGGAAAGGATGGAATTAATACGCCCGAATCTACCGACCAACAAAGGGCAAACCGTGCACCAGGACTTTGTCATAAAACAAAGATGCAAACCTACTTGTTCCATAATGGGCATGCTATATTATGAATACTGCTCCAAAATGAACTCACATTCTTAACAGCTTTCCGGAAAAGTGTTATTAAACAATAGCAACTGAACAACTAAACGCTAGTACCGTATTCCTGTTAGACAGCGCTGCAGTTCACTGACGGACGGGTGAAGCGCTGCTGACAACCGGGCATGCTGTTCATTATTTTCCGCTATATAGTTCATTATTTAATCTGATCGAAAAGGTATCTGATGATTTTAAAGTATCCGTCAAATCACTTCGACAAGAAAACGGGACTCTGAGTCTCAGCTTTCCCGAAGGTGAAATCATCAAAAAAAGGTTCGAAATGTTAGTGCGGTTATGCAATCAAGCAACGGATCAGATTTTGCCCGATTCATGGGTTACATTTGACGAATACAGCTTCATTTTACAGCTGTAATCTCATCTGAATCGAACGGAGCGGAGAGTCCATTTTTAGAATCACACAGTGGTTCTTCCAAAGTTAATTCGTGGATTAACATGGCTAACCTTCAGAACGAGGACACATTGTCCCAAGTATAGATTATAGATCTGTATAGTATGGCATTATATCTGGATGATAGAACAGCTTCAGTTTTATTGAACTTTTCGAAAATTATTCCACTTTGTAAACTTGTTTTTCTTGGATGATTGATGTGATATTTTTTTACTAGATGGCTTAGTGATTTCCATTTACAGTCCCTGCATATCCAAATTAGTGACTCACGCAGGGTTACCAAACCCCTTAACCGGGCCAAAAACGCACACTTGATGTGAGCTCGCGCAGTATGAGTCTGTCGGAAAGATTTGGTTACTGTGCCCTAGGTTCTGGTCGTTAAATGGCCGACAGCGTTTACCAAACGTTCGACAGTGGCTATTAAATGATCGCCGATAGTTACTAAAGAGGAAGAAAACCTGTAGGGAGGATCGTTTCATTATGCGAGGATAGTGGTTTTATGCCTTATCTAGGTGGTAAAGTGTCGAACCTTGAATACGCAGACTACATAGTTCTTCTGAGTGAAGATCCGGATGAGTTTGTAAGCTTTCACGAACAGCGCGAAAGACCGCGTAGTAATATTCAGTTTGCGTTTTGCGTCTTCGAAATGCAAGATCCTGTTGCTGAACTGGGTTGGTCTAGCACCAAACCTTACGGAGTTTGATGAGACAATAAATCAGTGTGATAAGTTCTGCTAGATATACCGCTGTATTTCCCCCGGAGGTCGGGTATCGGATGGAGTGTCAACGCTGCTTGTCATTCGTGGTGTTAATGTGAAATATATTTGCCTATCAAGGGTCGATAGTATGCTGTAGCAATTAGACAAGTTCTTTACGGTTTGGAAAAGTGGTCACTTCTGGTGGAGTATGCATGAAGATTACCAACATTTGGACAGCAATCTCTTTTTAGCATCGTTCGAATCTGGTGGTAATACCGAGGACAGTACTCAGATGCGATAAGCAGTACAGTATTAGGCACACGAAACAAATCATTAGGTAAAACACTAAAGCTTCCCAGGTTAAAGTGGTTAGGATATGTGTTGGGCATTTCCCCAGCGCACAGTGTTCGCCGTGGCTGATGGTGTTTATGGGGTGAGAAAGGCTGAATAAGGCTTGACGTGAAAGAAAGAGATGAAAAGCTTAACCCGTGAACCGGAGAATGTAGCTTGTGTTAGACTTTCTGGGTAGGGTTCGACAAAATCTACCAACTCACCAGTTGGATGTATTGAAGATAATGGCCAGGTATTGTGACCAGTGCTGCTCTTGTTTTTCCACGCTTCTTTTATTAACTTGACATTGCCATTTGTAGATCACTTCCTACTTTTTATTACTCTATTTTATTACCATTCCTCACTGCGGTTCCCGCTGAGTGTTAGCAAGCAGAACCGCCGCAATCAGTGCATGGTTAAGGATTGTTTGAACATGAAATTGAACTAAGCGTCTTCGATATCCATTATTTCCGATTATTTTTGCTGAGTTATAGAGAGACCCGCTCCACCATCAACAATTTTACAGATGTGTTTCACAGCTTCCCATCGACCAGGAATGGATGTTCAAAATTGTTTGGCTAACCCGTACAGACAAACGCCCACGTTCGGTGACCGCAGCAACTAACTCCGTTCGCACACCAAATCACCATTTGGCACGGAAGATCCAATAGTTCGAGCAGATTGAAAAAAACTTACAGCCTCTAGTCTGTCTACTCTGAAAAAATGAAATACGTCTGTTTTCCTGTGATTCAGCCTGCAGACGTGAACTGCCTGTATCTCCCAGGGGCATGGGCGATAGAACGTGCGATGTGAGATTCCGTCCAGGTCCATGTGAGACAGCGATTTGGCGACAGGGACATAACAAAGCAATGAAACAAACAGCTGTTTTATTTTACATGATATTAGTTTTAATGACAGCAACACAGGTTCGGCGGGGAATTATAATTAGCCTACGCTTCGGTTACCGCGGATAACCTTGATCAAGTTGTATTTACAATTGAATGAATCTGAGAAGTCAGTTAGAATTCAAAGGTTTTTTCCACAGTAAACATCATGCTAATAGGATTGAAATTTTCTCGTTTAATAACGCATGTCACGGTGCATCAGTTCTTCCACACACTCGAAATCGTGTTCGCTCCCGACACATTGCACCAACACTGTTCACAGACGTGCTATCTACTATAGTAAATATAACCACCACAGCCACAGAAAACGGCCACCAAGACCGAGTTTTTACGTTGTCAAATCTTATTACTCTATCAGTTACAGCGAATCATGTTTGTAGTGTTGACCGAAAATCAAACATTTTAGGTTGCAGTCAGATCGCAAGCATTTGCAATGGAAATACTGAAACTAGCGTACCATATTTACTGTGTCGATAACCGTTCGAATGGTCGGTGTGTACACCGGAAGTGTATCCACCTCCGAGAAGGTCGAATTCCTATATATGCTACTGAGAACAGTAGCAGTAGTTAGATTTTGACATGCGGCAAAAAAGTGCTCTCGGTTGTCCGCTTGAGATGATGATCGGTACCGGGACTTACTAATTGAGCTTCAAAATAAGTTCATTTTGCCACTAAGTGGTCGCCCAAAGCTACCGACGTACTCCTACGGCACTGCCAGGGATAAATCAACTGATATGGGTACGCCTGTTGCTGGTAAACTGGTCATGCTGGTCTGTTTTAAAGCGCTTTGCAGGGAAAATCCGAATGAAATCACAATGTAATTAAAATTCGCTCTGTGGCATATCAACCATTGGCGCAGTATTTGTCGCCAATCTGTTTGCAGTTCAATCATGTATATTCACACTGGTCTTCTGAATTTGAGGGAAGTTAGCGAATCTTATATCTGGTGGACACCATACAGTGTCGATAATTAATCTGAGGTCAACCCCGGGGAGGTCCAATTTCGCAATCTACTACTCAAAAACGTGCTAGTAGGCAAAAAAGTGAATATTAAAGTCAGTT
Source organism: Fasciola hepatica (assembly GCA_948099385.1). NCBI lineage: Eukaryota > Metazoa > Platyhelminthes > Trematoda > Plagiorchiida > Fasciolidae > Fasciola > Fasciola hepatica. Next base: position 15,044,737 of record CANUEZ040000182.1, read on the forward strand.
GGAAAAGCGTACGTGAACATTGGATGATAGAGAAGCAAATCAGCAGACTTGACCGGTATTTAATGTCGAATAACGTCTCTAAGCTCTACGGTGACCTTAAACAAAGAATTCATAGGTGATGTATTCTTCAGAGCATCTAGGGTGCTAATAAAGACAAAGTACGATAAAGTCAGTGGCCCAGACGGATTGCCGCCAAGGATGCTACCTGAATATGCTCCCATTTCATCCTCAGCGGTAACGTGTTTATATAACAAAACTTTTTTTTACCTTAAAAGACCCTGAATTGTGCTACAGTGCCAGCCGTAACGCGAGGGCATGTCAAATGTCCGGGAGATATCTGAAAGACTCTAAAATCAATCACCTTGACTGAATTACGCACTGGAAAATATGCGGCCAAATGCTTCGGAATATATCGTGCGACTCAATACTTGTGACTTGTGTGTTCAAAGGCTTCTATTGCATCGAATGTCCTTTTAGATAAGAACAAATGGCAAGGTTAGCTTGACAATCATCACTTAACTGTCCCGTTGAATTTCACCATATGACTTGCGCTATCTCGCATTTCACCCTATTGGAAATGTCAAGCCGTTGGTACTGTTAGTCGGGAATGTAACGATGCGATCAGTTTTGTACCAGGAAGAAGAATTCCACATATATCAGGTGTAGATGCTAGGCCGCAATCTACCGATGGTCATTTATCTCGCCCCTTTGCCAAACGCGAGTAGTTAACACGTGGTCGTGGTCACAACGTCTTAACTACTTTCAACGACAGAAGTTCTTCAGGGTATCATTCTATCACTCTATTTTTGTTCAACGTACAGTAATGCTTTTAGACTCCAATGGACGATCTCCTGTACTCCATCACTTAGTTCTAATTCACCATCTAAAAGTCACACGTTCGAATCACTTGCATATTGTGTTAACCTTTCGCGTGATTCACCGCAAGGCGTTTCTCATCATACCTAAAAGGGATGCGACGAAATGCACGTGACCCACAACGTCCAGCAAATCTGATCGATAGTTTACGCCACGACCATCCTGGAATTTGTAGTGCACTCCTCCAGCTTAAATGTAGACTTTTGATAAGGTGAGTCTAATCTGCCATTGAACACAAAAATATTTTCTGCTGCGCAACAGAGGTGACAGGTTGCCGTCACGGTACTGACAAAGAGACTAGAACTACTAAGGGGTGAGTAATAAATGAAAGAGGACCGTGAAGCAATAGTTGTGAGAGACCTATGAAGAGGGACTGGCTGAAAAGATAGTGTTTTGGCACTACGTATGTTTCATAGGTAGATCATGAATATATCCTTGGTCTCGCTTTCTTTTACAGTAGGTGGCCATTGCTGAACTCTCATCCTGCACCGTACCTACACAGACACTCATGAAATCTCTATAGTGATGCATGGACCTCACTTTTCGAAAGACATTGTGATAATTTTTTCTCATCATGTGACGACGTAAATTACGATAGATCAAGATTATCACCACTGTGTATGATCAAACAATCGCCGCTTTACCTGGTGGCGTGCATAGACAAGGTTGAATGAACACATTCCATTTGTGTGTCCCACTTAAGCAAAGCAGTTGCATCAGTCAACTTGGTGCCACCGCACACCTTCACGCTTATTCATAATTGGTTTCCGGGTCATACACACTCACGCCTTCCGGTGCACGAAACTCTCCCAAGAACTGGGTTCATCCGGCTATCCCCAAGACTATCTCACCGCTGTCTGTGTGTTGTAGTCAGCACACACATGCACACGCGCATTTATGCACCCACAAATACGTACGCCACAACCATCCCGAATGAAACTAACAAGACTAAGTGCTAACAAACTTGACTTGCGATGAAGCAATGATTGGTCTCCATAAGATGTCGAGTAATTAATGAGCGGATTTACCCTCGCTCGTCCGATAATGCAACGTGGTGAATTTGCAATTCATTGTCGTACTGGAACGTGTTTAGCAACTCGATGGTATCACTGTTCCGCCTACAAAGAGCACGTATGTCCACAACTGTGAATATTATTGTTGTGTGTAGCTCAAGTTGATGGTTTCTATCCGTTGGTGATCTCTGAGTTTGGCGTTTAGGTCGCAAACGTTTCATCACCGTTCGAGGTGACATCATCAGTGCGCAGGTGAGAGTGCCCGTACTCCTCTGTATATATATATATATATATATATATATATATATATATATATATATATATATATATATATATATATATATATATATATATATATGGAGTGTCGCTCTGGATGTGGCATTGACCTTAGAAGGCTACTAACTATGGAAACTTCATTTTTTGACCGCTAGATGCAAGACTTCTAAATTTATCAACTTGAACTTTGATCTCTTGCAACGTTGTCTGCATTCAAAAACTTCGTAAAAGTCTGGCTACTCGTTTTTATTTTTTTCAAATCTTTTGCGCATATTTTCTGTGGCAAAGCAACTGTCGGTGGTCTTACTCCATGAACTACTCACTTAATTCATGACTTGTTGAGGATTAGGTTTGACAAAATTTTCAAGCTGACATATTTCTATTCTATATTTGATTCACTCATTTATTCCCATCCGCAAACAATCCTGGAGTGAATTTCACTAGTGGGAGATTGGATTTTGCAATTGAGTAGTAGGAGATTAGATTTGTACATAATATGATTCATCATGCAGCTTGAACGCTCAACTCACCATTGAAAACCATGGAAGCACTGCACAGCTGTTTCATCCTTGTCGGGAATCATCAGCAGTGCACATCCACCGAGCCCCCACGTTGACTCGAACCCGGGGTGAACGATTGTGAATCGAACACCTTAACCACAAGGCTATCCGGGCTGGCTCTCAACGGTTTGTTGAACATCTACACTACATGATATAGCACCCTTCCGTCACTGGCTTTTGAACGGTAACAACCCGCTTCTCACACAGCGATCGACTCCTACTACTCAAATGCAAATAGTAACCAAGCTCTGTAGGTTGTTCATAACGGAATGCCTTCTTGTACTTAGGCCCCTACAGAGAAGTGATCCATCATAGGAGTGGATCGCTGTGTGGGAAGCGGGTTGTTACCGTTCAAAAGCCAGTGACGGAAGGGTGCTATATCATGTAGTGTAGATGTTCAACATACCGTTGAGAGCCAACCCGGATAGCCTTGTGGTTAAGGTGTTCGACTCACAATCGTTCACCCCGGGTTCGAGTCAACGTGGGGGCTCGGTGGATGTGCACTGCTGATGATTCCCAACAAGGATGAAACAGCTGTACAGCGCTTCCATGGTTTTCAATGGTGAGTTGAGCGTTCAAGCTGTATGATGAATCATATTATAGATTGGATTTTATTGATAAATAATTCATCATGCAGCAACAAAGCTTACCAGTACTTCCATGGTTTTCAATCCTACTTTCGGGCCAACAGTACCTATTAGAGTAGGAATCATGCCATAGAAGCGCCATTTTTTATTTAATAAACTCGACATTGTATACTCATTATAGTCAAGTCGATAGCAAAAAGGCCGTACAAGCCGGTCCGATGAATAATGTGCACGTTCTTGCGCGGTGTCTCTTCGATTACGATTGGTATTGCAAGACAATATACTCGACTCGATTACCGTGGGAATAAGAGTAGTTCTCTACTGTTAATACCGTGTTTCTCCGAGAAGAAACCTTATCATGATTTAAGGCCTACTGCGCAAATAATACCTACTCAAAGATACATCCGCGAAACGTGCTCGAGGATGAGATCTCGTATCCCAGTATGACCCTTTTATCCGCACTTCGTAGTAATGAGAACTCAATTTGCCACAGTCATCGAATGAGCAAAAGTACTTCTTTCACATTCAAATCATTCAAAGATTAACAAATAATTCATCATACAGTAGAAAGCTTTAATTACCGTTGAAAACCATGGAAGTAGTGTTCAGCTTTACTGCTGCATGATGAACTATCTGTTAATCACATCTAATCTCTTTCTATTGAACTTCATCTCAGGATTATTGGCGGATGAAGTGAACGAGTATTCCGAACATAGAACGGAGAGATATTAGTGTGAAAAGTTTATCAAACCTACACTTCAAGAACTCGTGCATTTAGTGAAGAATTCATGGAATAAGACTGCCGACGGTTGCGTTTCTAATGTACTACGAGAGGTGTACTTGGACTAAAGTGTTTGTTTGAAAAAAGTTCTGTAGCTAAACATGAGAGATTGCGGTCAGTGATTCTCAAGGAAAAGAATTTGAAAGAAATACAGGGTGAAGTTCAGGGCTTCCTAATTTAGGAGGACATTACAGAAAACGACAAAATGAATACATTTGAGTAAACACAACTAGAAAATTATTAAACTTTCATTACTAAGAAATTATAACACGAGGCAATGCAATTTTGTTTTGTCTTTCTAGATTTTCATCCACCAAAATATAGGACATCTTCGAAAATAAGCCTTAGTGCACTTTTTAGATAAAAAATAATGACTTGATCCTATTGTTGGAGAAACATGATGGTTAATGCTTCATGTCCGTTCATTGTACACCAACACCATTTTGTATGAATTTCAGATTGATGGCCATTGAGGGTATGCAAAATGTTAACATCTTGCAGAATTTGGCTTATTTTAGTGTTGACCGACAAAATTAAGGGTACTCGGTGCTTTAAATATGAGAACAACATGCGGCATACATTCAGTCACCATTTTTCCGAATTCAGGGCTAATGCACTAATAAACCCCAACAATTGCATGTTTTGTAGCGATTTCAGCTCCACTGATTGACTTGAATGTCAACAATCCCAACATTTATGGTTGTAGTCAGTTGCAAGTAAACTGGCACCCCGTTGGGTTTTTTTTAAAACATGCTTGCTCATGAATGCAGTGGAAGGTGTATTCGTCATAGCCTCAAAGACCCACGGCACTATCAGAGAGAGTCGGAAACTAGACCCTGAAACTTGGAGTAGTGAAGCACATAAGATCACAATAGTTCAGGTGTGGTAACGAGCTGGATAACAGTGTTTTACTGTCTACCACCAAAGATGATCAAGAACATCAACATTTCCCCCAGAATATCCCGCTGCCTTCGACCTACTGCTTAGTCCGCTTCCTGCAGTTCTCATCCAGAAAAATGAATATAGAAGGCTTTCTGTGTTATTGAACAATAAAACTTTTGCCGTAGAAGGCTTCTGCTTAGTCTAATAAAATGTACTGAATAGAAGTTAAAAATAAACTTCTTCAGGTGAAGTGCTACAGGGGTTTTCTGATTTCAAAGTGAGATTCCATAGCTTATATTTAGTTGGATATGTTCTTGTTGATTCTCAGGATACATGCTTATGGGGAGCATGGACGCTACCTTTTATTGACAACATGAACTCAAGCATATTGCACATATTCTTTACATATTTACATATAATAAACACGTTTCGTGAGAAATTACTTTTCAGGATGAGAATTAAAAACAATCTAATCGATTGTTATCCAACACGGCGGATTGTCAAGCTATTTCCTAAGTTAACGTAATTTATATATTCGCATGTCTGCATCATGTTGATGAACCGTAGACTGATGTTATTCACAAACCAGTATCACAACATCTACTGGACAGCCGAAGTGATCTCGTTAGCTCAAAGCGTCTAACCCAGTGCTGTGTTTTCCATTGCTAAGTTGAGACAGTTAGGTTCTCTGGCTCAGATTGCATGACGCCACTGATCCACCGGATCGACGTTCATTCGTGAGCGCGACAGGTAGCACGACTGGGGTCTGTGCCATCTTTGCACGGGAAGAGCACGGTAAGACAGACAGTCACAACGGATAAGGTCAGCCAGAGAGACTTGTGGCCAGTTGACCAATGAAATGCACCTTATCGATGAGAAAATCGGTGTTTTGCTCTCAAAATAAACTCAGTTTTCCAAATCCGTGTGAGAGACTCGCGAATCTACGTGACAATATCGCAGATCTAAGTGATAATTTCGGAAATCTGTGGTAGTTCCTCAAATCAATCTTAAAATGGTGTAGTCAGCGCAGTAATGCACGCGCACACACATGCACTTACAAATACACGCACCGCTATTATCACTTCCCCATGTCAACCGGTAGCGCTACCTCTCAAAAGCGGTGATTCACTCACAAACTACCGTTACGCCGTCGTTACTCCACCGATTATTCGTGGCCCGGATGGCACAGACTGACAATTCCCATGTTGACTAGTATCACGGCTGAGCTGAAGTCTTCACGATAAGTGCAAAACCGCCTATAAGCCGGCAAAGTGATATTATGTGAACATTCAAGGTTATCACCATCTGTTTACCCTACACCAGAAATGCACGTACGGCTGCCATAACGAATAAACTCAACAGTAGCTCGTTCGCATCCAAGATGCACATCATTTGCACTGAGCTGACTACGCGAATAAGGTAAAAAAAGGGGGGGGGGGAGGGGCGGGTAGCAACGGCCAAGAAAGTGGCCACTGAACCCGATTCGGAAATTAAACTATAGTGCTGTAAGATCAGGTGACAAATGGATTTAATAACCCCATTGGATTAGGTGGTTTCCCGAGTTAACAGATTACCCATTCAGAAATGTACCCCGAACACGGAAAAGTTCGCGAAGACCAGAAATAGAGTTTCACAACGTTAATAAGCAACGAGACAGTGTAAATTGTCGTGGCAAGATAACGTCTGTCTGATCACATACTCCTAATAGTATATTGCTGCTTAAATAATAGTTATCATAATTAATTAATCGAAAAATTGTTTCAAACAAGGATTCTATTAACAGTTGTAATCTCACTTGAACCGGAAAAACGTGAACAGATTAAGGTTTTTCTAGTCTTCATATTATCCTTCACGCTGGCTGCTCTTTTGGTGAATACAACATTTCAGTTCAGTTTAGTTCATTCAACCATCAAACTCGCACTTCTGTGCTCTGATTTCCGTTGCTACCTCACAGCATCGTCGAGTCGAGCGCAAAATGAACAGGAGCATAAAATGAAAAAAAGATCCGAAAAATCAAAGTAATGCACGAACATCATGGGGAAAGAAGAATGGAACCGAATGCAACCACGCCATTGGCCATGACACCTAACATTTCCAACCATCTGATAGGCGAGTCTCGTGGACCCCAACCCGGAAGTCAAACACGTCCTAGTTGGCCAAGTTCACTGGTCATGATTTTGAAAACCTATCTACCATGTGATGAACTGAGCACCTCAATGTGCCTTCGAAGCATTACCTGCCTCAGAGAACAGTATACGTCGATGAAGTCTGTCGATGGGCATGCGTAACACATGTCCCAGTCACCTTAACATGTTCGATTACATTGTTTGTTTCGATGAATGACCACTAATTCGCAACGCCCAAGGCCCAACATCTAACCTTATTATTACTGATACGGTGTTCCCCCAATATTCGGGCACTACTAGGGAGACATGGATATTGGAACATCGAGAGTCTTTGCCTCTCTTCTATCTTTAACGGCCATGTTTATGGGCCATAAAAAAAAAGAAAAAATTGTGCGGTTATTCCACTGGTATTTAACTACTTTAGTGGCAATATTTTCGGTCTATCAGTCTAAGCATCCCGTCTCGTTCTTGTGGTCACTTTTTATTTCACTTTTCTCATCACTTCCTAGTAGTATTTACTCAATCCACTTTAACATGCCTACTGTTTGGCCGTGAAACTAACAACCGCACTTGCACACTGTACCTTCTCTTTACGCTCTAGCTGGGCAACGGGGACGACGATATGCGTCATATGATATTCAATCCACTCAAAAGAGAAGCAACGTTTCTGGACAAATATTTCCTGGTTGCCCTCATGTTTATCGGATCCATTATTTCCGTAATAACTCATCTGTAAGTAGTTTTGTTAACGTCATTCACAATTGTCATTTTCAAGTTGCCAGTATGTCTTAAGTGTGCCTAGTATTTCCAGACAATAGCCTTCACTTGTTCTGTGTTTCGTTGGTTAGAAAGCAAACGCCGTGGTGCCCAACTGGTAATTTGTCCACGAATTTTGTTCACCAGAGCTTAAATGTACGACCAAGTCATTCCGTTGATGACAGAATAAAAATTCCGCACCTTTAAGTCATCAACACGCTGGGTATGAAATTATACGGTCAAAATATAGAGCGAAGCGAAATACAGACAGACGACTTTGTCCATTAATCGATGCGCGAAATCCGGGAACCACTCAAAAAGCGCATTATCCGTCGCAGAACACTGTCACGAAAAGTGGTAACAAACTGTCCGTCTTAAAGGACTTTACTTTGGGAAGCAAAACTCCGAATACAGATGAAACTCAATCTGAATCTAGTTTTTGATCTCCGTACCGAATTAACGTGGTACAATGATAAAATAAGACAGCAGAGACCAAAACATGAATTTGATGGTATCCAACCAATTGCGAAATATTGCCATTTTAATGAATATGTCTGAAATAACAAAAAGAACAATTCTTTGTTTGTGCAAAAGAAAATCTACTTTTTGTGCAACGACCACCATCAGCACCAGATTAGTTGGGTAAAACTGGGACAAACTGTACAAAATACTGCCTGTTAATTGTCACATCTGAAGTCGGAGATGGTTGATGTTATTGTTTCCGGGTCAGTTTGAAAAAGAAATGGGGTAGAATGCGATGAAGTACAAACGATAAACTACGGTTTAATGCAACACACTTATTTATCGTGCAACAATAGTATCGCATTTCAGGAAAGGCGTTTCTGCCAATCAGGAGCTGTCGAGTTTTGGTGTTAACTTGACCAGCGACAACGGGAGTCGAGGGGGAAATCATTACGAAGACTTTACCCGCACCTTCCTCCCTCGGAATCCTGCACGGACTTGGTAGAATGAGCTTGCACATTTGACGGATGATGGTCACGTATCATGTTATATGCACCCTGTGTGCATGTGTCTGTTAACATAACAGTCGATGCCAGTCACTAATTGCAGCACTGGTGGTTGATAATTTCGGATGTTGTAATGTGTATTTTCTCGTGAGAATGATCTACCCAAATTATAGTGAGTCTGTTGAGTATTTAATCTCATGGAGCTTAAAAAGTTGAAAAGTCTTTTCTGTATTGTTGTCTCGAGTTCTGGACAAATCTAGCACGTGTTGGTTTCTGTACGGCGGCTCCATTTCCTCGAACGTGTAATTCACTGTTCTTTAGTACGCGGGAAATTCGCAGACAAAATATACAAACGTTTCAAAACTTGACAGCTGATCAGATTGTTGCAAATCTTAGACCGCAGTGAAGGTTACCCACCGTGTTTATCCGTGATTCCTTTGAAACCAAACCACCTTGAGCAATCAAATTTGGCGTGCTGATAAGCCAATCCGATGATATTGAATGTGCACACGGATTTTAGATACCAACCCGATGAATTGATTCATCCCGGACAATGTACCTCGGATGGTGCGAAATGTTGTTAAACCCACACAGCACCACTGGCTTTAACAGAGTAGTGCTATATCATGTACTGTATACTCAATAAATCGTTGAGATTCAACCAGGATAGACTCTTGGTCGGGTGTTTGACTCACAGTTGTTCACTTCGGGTTCGAGTTCCGGTGGAGGCTCGGTAAAAGTGCACCGCTGATGATTCCTAACGAGGATGTAAAAGGTTTATAGTACTTTGGCGGTTTTCAATGGTAAATTCAGCATTGATTCTGCATGACGAATCATTTGTAAAATTTGATATCGCACTACTCACACTCATTTCCATGTATAGTGGGTGTTAAATCGACGAGCCATTTCGAATGCTATAAAGTACGTCTGGTGTTCAGACCAGTATAAGAGTTACCCGCAACGTGAGAAAACAAAATCCAATCAATCGTAGTGTTTATATGCGTCTAAACGAGATACTTAGTGGGAATAATTATTACAAGTTAACAAGTTGTACAAACCTTAATTCGTGGTGTTCTCCAAGGAGTTCACCGGGCACTCAATATCAGAAACAGTGCGAAACAACCGACCAAAATCTAGGGCCAGCAGGCCAGTTCAACCGACTACAGTTCCGACTGTCTAGCAAAGTCAACAAGCATGACAGAACCGTAACAATTTTCTAGGAGTCGCACGCTGTCCAATGGGAGTTGGGGGAAGGAAAACGAGCTCAGTTGAACGGGCTAACATGGGCCACATCTGTCTAAAGGGTCACGAGTGCAGGGCGTGCAGGGAATAACACGTGATGTGTGTGAGTGTGCATGTGCATGTGCATATGCATGTGCTTATGCATGTACTCGTGTGTATTTGGGTGTGCGTGAGAGATAATCAGCTAGATCGATAACGAGTCACACAGAAAATCGATCATAAAGCGGACGCTGATCTGGGTCAACGCAGAACAGAGGAGTTAGGCAAACAGGTGTAGCCGAATCAGCAGTGGATGTTTCATCAGTGGGATTCTTATCACACTCGTCAATGCCATGGGATGTTTGCATATTTCACTGACAAATCAGCTACCTATTAAAAAGGCCGACGTAGTTGGTTCCCGAATAAGTATGCGAATTGGCAAGTAATCATTGAACCGTTTTCTGGCGTCAGTTATCTTCTGAGCCATTATTGGGTAGTATAGAGATTCCGCAAATCTAAAAGTTTGCCATGCATTTTGAATCCAAAACGCTCAGTGTTGGCGTGTTTTGGGATAATCACTCATGCCTGTTTTTTGTCTCCCAGCTACCGCCCTGCACTGGTTCTGTACAGTGGATCAAATGCAAAGTAAGTCATTCTGTTCCGAGTGAGCAATTTTTCTCATTCTTTTGAGCTACTTTGTTACTTCATAATGAGTACGAATTGTACACTTCTAGCGCTTGTTACAGCTTCCAAATGTCGTGATTGCAATGCCATGGACACTCACCACGTTCTTTATTCAATCCTACTCACTAGAAATGAGTACACTGTAGCCCAGAGGAGTGAAGAAAGTACATCAGCAATCAAACGATGTAGTATTGAAAACAACAATGGGAGGAAAGCCCATTGGTGAATGACTGTGCACATCCAGTCTGACTGACATTTGAGACACATTAGCTAAACTGATTGAATTTCTTTTGGCCTCTGATCCCCCTTGGTATGGCTGGCCGTGTGTGACGTTTGTATCTAGGACGGTTGATTAGGTATCAGATTGCGACAATTAGTTAGTAGACTACGATATCTGTTTGATTGAAACAGGTATAGTGAAGCTTCTGACACAACTTATCAGTCAGTGTGTTGGAACCCGGTACTATTGGGTAAGTACTGAAAAACGATGCGCCATGTGATATGTAATATGTAATTTTGTGGTATTAAATAGTTCTACTTTGTAGTAAATGTTCAAAATCCGCGACGTTTTGGTTACTCTCTGTCATCCGTACCATAGTACAGTGGGCCTTTGAGACTAAGGGGTATCCACCTCGTACTTCACTCATGCGCAAGTGTATAATACAGGGGTTGAATTGGGTCTAGATGACTGTTTTCTACCAATCAGCTAGCAGTATTCGGATCAGCATTGCAGTCTTGAGATGAAGAATATGAACTAGGAGTCCTCCGTTTGGTGTTTTGCTATTTTCAAGGATCAAACACGATCGAGTACATCTGCACATGACCTCCCACACCCTGTTGATTAATGGCCTACGTTTGTGCGCCATTCTGTTGGCCTCAAAATGGGATGATGATGATTACTGTATGGTAAGTTCCGTTTTGTGTGACCCTCTGAAACACTGCCGAACAACACGTTGCCACAAATAATCAAGGATAACTTTATTCCTGAGTGCACTTTCTAGTTATTCCGTTGCTACTACTTTTAGTCGGGCTGCAATGACGATTTGCGGTACATTTTCATGATTTTTGCTATTCTCTGTGTTGAAATTTTGAATTGAAAACGTTTTTTTCTCAGACCAGGAGCATGTTTATCACAATGAGGGTGGCATTGCGTTTCACAGTGTGTTGTCTGAAATTCATGTTTTACTTAGATGTTTTGGGGGAAGGATGAGTACTTGCGAGTCTGCTTGGTAGGTCTGAGTCGGTCGTGCACAATGCGACGTAGAAGACGCATAAGTTTTGGAGAACACAGTTAGGACGAAAAAGCTTATTTTCAGGGATTCATACTCATTCCATTAAAGCACAATATATTACACATAAAATTTATAGTTTCGAAGTCCCGTCGCACTGTGGGAACCGGCAGAAGCGGCGTTAGTACTGAAGTGTGTTGTTAAGCTTTTACCAATATGTGCCATCCGTACCGTGGAATCTGTTTGTCCGGTGAGGGTCCAAAGTGCATTAAGAAAGTTAGATCAATTGTTTAATACAGATCCAAAACATAGACGTTGCGGTTATAAAACATACCGAGACTATCAATTTGAAAGTAGATTTATATACAGAACTAATCAAATCTGGTGGGAAGAGTACATCAGTAGTTCTTAGGTTTAGCATAGTGTGTCGAAGATCGCAGTTCATTCTCTGGAGCAGGTGCCTATTCTGAACAAGGTAGGACGGTTAGGAGACGTAATACAAAAACCCTCATACGGATTCATACGGCTTAAATTGTTCACTGATGCAAGCATTGGTTGAAGGATGGTTCGAGTTGGTCGCGCACGATATGGCGAAAAAGTATGAAAACACCAGTTAGTAGTAGGTCTTGGTTGTGTTTCGGTTCCAGATTTAGAAGCACGAGATCCACCTGCCAGAGAGTTGAAGACGTTTGACTACATGTCCAGGTAGCGTGGTCAAAGAGCTAGACTCACCCAAACCCTTTCTTCGTCTACGCCATTTGCACCAGGTTATCTTTCTATTTGTTCTCTACGTTTCAGTTCATTTAACTTTCGACTCGATTATACAAAGTAGCAATCAAAGCCTAGCAATAGAAACGCGGAATTATGGGTGGGACGAAGTAAGAGCGGCCAAAAGCCTAAGGACCCTGACCCAAGTTGACTGGTAGAAGTGCGGTTAGAAATTGATTAGACAAACGCCTTGGTCACAATCAGTTGTTATTGATGTTGATTATCACCACGCGTGGCGGATTTCTAAAAATAAAAGAACCCTTCCGAACAAAAATAACGGACAATACACTGAACCAACTAGTCATCCACTATGATTGAAAAGTTCAATTCCGATTCACCTGAAAAATATTTACCTCAATAGAGAACCCCTTAACTTGGGACTTGAATTACGTCAAAAATCGTTCCCGCTTCTCTACAGGCTAATATATTGAGTCGGAATGATTCAAAATAGCACCAGTTTCTTGCTGGAATTGAAGTCAGATAAATGACTAGACTTGAGCGAGTCATTTTACTGCGACACCGGGAAGGTTCATCCCAATGCGTCGTTCTCGCGCAGTCTATATTGACATCTCGACATATCAAATTGATCATTAGAAAATGGAAAGCCGAATTATGAACAGGAAGCTGATGCGTATGTTGTATCTTGTAGCCAGCCTGTTTTGACTGCTACTCACTAATACGGTGCAAACAGAACACCGAAAAAAATACAAGCTGAGCTACGAGTGTGTGCCAGTGTTAACATATTATGAAGGTCAGCTGAGTTACGCCCGTTCGGTGGGAACTGGGATCACCTGATTGGCCGCCTAGATGGATCGAATTTAAAATCAAGGCCAGATACGAGGGTTGACCGTCACAATATATCACTGCCATTCAAGAACGGTACACTTCCTGATATCGAATGGACGTCTGGTTGATGTAACCCAGAGGGCTTACTTTTCTTCCGAAGCCCTACTCAAAACCGGCTGTTTCATCGCGAGGGGAGTACATACTGGTCATACAAATAAACTTCTTCTTCATCTACTCATTTATTTACTCCGTTCGGACACGTTACATCAGCAGTAGCTAGAGGAATATAACAAACGGAGTTCGCTTTGGCTAAACCAATACTAGTTTATTGTCGCATTTGTAATCCCTTTCGAAAAATTGCGTGCAAAAGCCATTGTTTCCAGCTTCAGAAATTTTTTAAAATAGTTTTTCTTACTCGGACGCTGATTTCGACCACAAATCATGTAAGCGATGAGAGGAAGATCGAGATCCCTTCAGTCTTATCCATCTACACACAAATTCTCCCATAACTACCGCTTTCTTGCACTATCCAACCGATGCACACCGCGCACTGGAATACTAGGCAAATACAAGGAGAAAATAATCTATTGCCAATAAACAGGCATGGAAATGTGTGATTAACCGGAGAAATGAGACACAAGATGTGGGTACGAAGCTGAAAACCCTAGGGAACCATCGTCAACCGATTCCTGAATGACGTTGAAGACAAGCGCCCTCAGATAAGTTCCTACTCATGCCGTGACGACTTCTGCTCCACGAGACCCAAAGCGATGGAAGAGCGGGTAACGACTTACGCCACTGTATGTGCACCTAGAAAATTGGAAGCAAAACGGTTGAGAGCATTAGCCCATAGACAGAAATCCCTAGAGGGTAACCATACATCTATAACCGTGTTGGTAGCTAAATATGTGATATTCGTAATGAACTGAATTGACAGTCCGTAGTGAAATTTCCCCCACCCAGAACTGCGTCAACGGAGGTAGCAAGAGAACTGAGGCCGCGAAATAGCACGTTAGTTGTATTGCAGAGCGGGTTTGTGTAAATATGTTAAATTAGAGAATATAATTGGTAGACTCGAAGATGACCAATCACAGGGAGTTTTTTGTCGGACTTGTCCGCGGCAATCCTGATTGGTTGAGGCTCATCCGTGTGCGTGGTCACGAAGCTGCACCTGGCTGTATCACGTGGGACAGCTGCTGAATCATCACAATATGTTTATAACATTGAACTTCAAATGTACTCGGGGATTAGAAATGGCAAAATTTGTGACGAAACAAAGCATAGCTAAAAACCCAAATTACTTCCACTGACCGTCTGCAAGCCTGTGCATATTTATTTGCATTAAGTTCAGTTCATTCAGCGATCAACCTCGCACTTCTGATTTCCGTTGCTATCTCGCAGCATCGTCGAGTCGAGCGCAAAATGAACAGGAGCATAAAATGAAAAAAAGATCCGAAAAATCAAAGTAATGCACTAACATCATGGGGAAAGAAGAATGAAACCGAATGCAACCACGCCATTGGCCATGACACCTAACATTTCCAACCATCTGATAGGCGAGTCTCGTGGACCCCAACCCGGAAGTCAAACACGTCCTAGTTGGCCAAGTTCACTGGTCATGATTTTGAAAACCTATCTACCATGTGATGAACTGAGCACCTCAACGTGCCTTCGAAGCATTACCTGCCTCAGAGAACAGTATACGTCGATGAAGTCTGTCGATGGGCATGCGTAACACATGTCCCAGTCACCTTAACATGTTCGATTACATTGTTTGTTTCGATGAATGACCACTAATTCGCAACGCCCAAGGCCCAACATCTAACCTTATTATTACTGATACGGTGTTCCCCCAATATTCGGGCACTACTAGGGAGACATGGATATTGGGACATCGAGAGTCTTTGCCTCTCTTCTATCTTTAACGGCCATGTTTGTGAACCATATAAAAGAAGTGACCTAACTGCTGCAGTGTACGCTAGACCGTTGATAAACATTCGGATGTCAGGCTGAGGCCACAAATGGCTGAGATAAGCAAACGTCATACGCGTCTTTTGTATAGGCGATGTCACTTCGTCCGATATCTGTCCACCTGGCGAGATATAACTGCCCAGGGAACGAATTTTATCTATTTCAGCTTGGGCTTCCCCTGCCAAGACAAGATCTGGTGTAACACCAAAACCAGTCCTGCAGCAGCATTTAACACAATGAGGATCAAGAGCAGCCTCTGGTTGGCAATATGTATCAAATGCCGATCCGCACGATTAGGAATAATCACCGATATTCATATAGTCGAAGCAAATCAGGTGCGATTTCCAACATACCCCTTTCCCGTTGTGCGGGAAAGTAATGACGATGGTCCTCAACAAGTCCCGCAGGACAGGTGTCGTCTGACCAGTATTTGCAGAATCAATTCACTCCGGTCGAATTCCAGTTTTCACTACTGGGACTGCTTTCAGTAGCCAAAATGCACAGCGGATACCATTGTTTGGAGTGAAAATCATTGCGTAGGATACTCTCGGTCAGAGGATGAGCGACAGCATTGTTTAATAATTTTGACTGTCACGAATATGGATTGTGTCATCCAAATGGACAGCTAAGTGTACCGAGAGTCCCACACTGTCATCATGACTTACGGGGTTTATACATTTTCCTGTTATCGTAACTGAATTGGTTGCGAATAGCTTTATAAGTGGGGGTCGACTGACAGGCTTTACCCCATCCGCGATTAAATGAATCACACTGTTGCCTGATGATGTAGCAAAAAGTCTGCTAATTCATTCACTGATTCTACTCTGCGATTTCATCTGATTCAACAAGACTTTCCAACGAAGAATCTAGCAATGTGATGTTGAATAATGTGGAATAAGAAGGATTTATTCGCTATTTCACTTCGCTTTGTATTTCTCTGGGCAAGCAAACCAAGATTGTAGCGCTTTGTTTAAGGAATTCTAAATCGCCGTCCTATGGGACTCCCCTTCCGATTTGCTGAAAGACTTCGCTAACCGGTTAAGTGCAAATTGCTTGAATATTCTTCTGCTTTCCATTTCATCCCTCGATCACTCTCACTTTAAAAGTATCATTCCTTTGAATGTTCACCTGGTTTATTGACATGGCTTTCCAACTATTTTCCGGAACGTATCCATTGCCATAGATCAGTGGGCAAGTCATCCTAGCTCATAATATATAAGTCTGGCGTTCTTCAAAGTGCTGTTCTTTCATCCTTTTCACACTTATTTCGGCGACTTCCTCTCTAGCACCTCTGGGATTGTATTAAAGGAAGCTTTTGAGGAAGCTATATCTTATACTGCACCAACTAAAGGGGACTTTATTCGTCTATCTTCGAAACATTTTCTCCCTTCTGGATAGAGTGATTTATCCATTACATCTTACAAATGATTTTATGGTGCGTTCTTTTTATATCCCGCATCATTCCTGAATGATCTTTCGGCTCTTAACCCCTCTTATTTTCCCAAAGGTGAATTTGTTGAGTACCTCGGAGAGATGTTAAACAATAACCTTCATTGGTAATCTGACGCTGCGAATAGCTTGTGCAAACTTCGGTGCCATTGTTTTTAAATTGGAAAGCTCAGACAATCCGCAGCTGAGCCCACAGTTATATCTTTTTTTGTCCCTCAATGCACTTTCCCAATCTTATACTGTTTCTACCCCATGCTCGTTCCAGAATTTTCAAAGTGATATGTCAAGGTGTTCCTTCAATTAATCGTATCTCTTCCATCCCGTTTGTTCAGTTCAGTGGCAATGTATGTGATGGACACATGAATGCCTGTGAAAACTATTAGTGATCTCGCCCACCCTCTCTATGAGGATCTTTTGAAACGCCACTCTGACTCCATAACTCACTCTCCATAGCGTATTGTTCTAACCAAAACGAACTTATGTGAGGATTCTCCGCTGCGGTATTTCATTCGTTTGCTTATGAACAAAGATCTGGTCACCGCTGGGCTGTATACAGATCTTCTGTGGGTCATGCTGCTTTTTATGCATGCATTGCTCTCACTTTGTCTCCCTGTATCGTATTCAGCGAATCCTTTTATAATTGAAATTTAGGCGAGATGCTTGCACAAGCCTAACAATACAAATACACTACGCGGACCATTTTTACCAACGAGTTCGTCAGTTTGTAACACTTAACCATTTCTCTCGCCTAACTTTTGCGAATGAGTAATTACCTACCAAGCAGCTAGTCGAGGTATATGAACATGGAAGTGCAAAAGAATCAATATCTAACTGTTAGTGTATAAACTCCCCCAAGGGGAAAATCAACCAAATAAAATCATGTCCCGTTTCATTCAAGACTTGATTTTTATGCACCGTAGCCCTAGTTCCCTTGCTCGCGATTTCACTTTTTGTGAAATTGTTGCCTTCTTAGATATTTTGACCACGCGGAACATCATTCCATCTGTCTCGAACTTACAGACTCATCATGAGAGATTAGTAAGAGCACTAATTCAATATTGCACATACTACGTTGTTTTATTTGCTCGGAAAATTAACAATTAACCAATAAAAATAATTAACCGACATTCCGATTACCGCAGGTAACCGTTTTCAAGGCAATTTGATATGATTTTAAAATTGTCTCGAGAAAAGTTAACCGTGGTATGCAACGGTTAG
Organism: Fasciola hepatica; assembly: GCA_948099385.1. Taxonomy (NCBI): domain Eukaryota; kingdom Metazoa; phylum Platyhelminthes; class Trematoda; order Plagiorchiida; family Fasciolidae; genus Fasciola; species Fasciola hepatica. The sequence continues at coordinate 15,062,888 of CANUEZ040000182.1, forward strand.
TCATAAGTTTTCCACGGACCGCGTCGTGGTAATGACATTACGTTTTTCTTGATTAGCACACCACGTGAGTTTCCGAAGCAGACGCAGTGAAAGTGTCTGGGTTAACTGAGATCAAAAATTGGGTCGCTGAGACGGTATGACGAATTTTAGGTAAATTGCGATGGCGAAACGCTGATTGTCCTTGTCCCACACATATGCCTGCAACCAACATCCCATTCCGGATCGATAGCCAGCGGCACCAAATTTCGCTGCTGTTCATAGCTTAATCGCTCGTGCGCTCGCGCAGTCACACTGCTTTCAATTAAGGCCTGTCTGCCACATAGTCACTTTGACCTTCAGGATTATGACAACGGGTGGACTGAATTTCGGTGCCGAACTCGGCTGAACACGTCGCCTATGTTCTCATCCATCTCACGTGACATGCTTGTACTGTATGAGCAGCATGCAGCCTTCGAGCGTAACTTACGGGCGCATCCTAGTGTCTCTGTACATTGCCGTGGTCCAGGTGATTCCAAAGCACATGCTGGAGGCCGTACAGTGAAATCTGAATCAAAGGGTCCAAGTAGACAAATGACTAGAAAGTCATACGCTTCAAAGACTGGAATCATGGAACCGGATAAGAAATATCATACAAAACTAGGGGTTAGTGGACGAGAAAGACAATGGCAGTGTCTGGTACAGCAGTCGGGGAAAGTGGAACTCAATCATTTTCGGATGAGGTATGAAGTTGCAATATGCCAGATGGCATTCCTTACCGCGCAATATTCGCTGAGGAGGTTACTAGTTGGAAGATGAATAAAAGTTGTCAGTCCATAACAGAAAAGAAAGATTTGAAAGGCCCAATCGGTAAACTTGGCTATGTAGGGCGGGTTAGGTTTTCTGGGTGGAGTCCCAGAGATCCACTCACTCAGGGGTCAGATACATTGAAAATATGACTCAGTGTCACGACCAGTGCCGCTCTTATATGCATGGACTTTCTTTGTCGACTCGATACTATTTGTAGCTTTCTTCTTGCTCTTTTCATAATGTCGCTTCTCTAATTATTTCCGACTGAGACTCAAACTAAGAGATACCAACCAAAACCACTGTACCAAATGCAGAATCAATGGTTGTTTAAACAGAAACGAATTAATATGACGCGTCAGTTGCTTCCAGTGCCCAATGCAGTTCTTAACGAATTGAATTAAATTATCAAACGAATAACCCAAACATCACAAGGCCCCACAACGGTAGGGGGGTCTTATCACAGTTGTATCTTTTTTCCAAAGACATTAGTGGTTGCCAAAATTAGTAAACAATAATGTCACCCATCCTGCGGTCGAGTACTCTCCATTATATTTTCCTCTTTTCCATGGCGGTTATCAGAATTTCCGCTAACGATAGTTGTTTCCGCAGTAAAAACTGGGATTCGACCGGAATAAGTTATCCCGAATTTACTAACCAAATTGTACACTACTTTATTGGACATCCACAGGTGAATTGGACATTGGAACTGTATGATGAGTTATTTCATATCAAACACCGCTGCTATTCAGTGCCTAAAAAATGTCCATCTTAGCATTTATTAAGTTCAATTCTGTGAAACAATTGTCCTTACCATCTGATTGGTGTACCTAGCTTGCGTTCTTCAGGTGACAGAACGACAGGCTCATTCGACTCTGGTCGCTCCTGGGCCATAGAATGTGGGCTGCCTGGATTAAACGCGTCTGGGTACAAATATCAAGGGTAAAATTTCTTATTTCAATTGCCTCGTCAATCGCTAGATATCAACGACTTTTAACATCTGGGTCACCTCAAAAATTTACCAACTCTGCGAAAATACACTTCATAACCAAAAATGCCCGTGTATTCAGCTGATAGACACTGGTTGATTCATTGAGAAACCTTGCGCACAGGTAAATTATAAATGAATTCACCGCGGCGGACTCCGAAGGCTACTGTAATTTGGTTGGAAAAACTGTATGATCCACACATGTGAAAAGTTCTAAGCTCACCGGCGTGGTCTCGTAGCTCAGCTGATAGAGCGCACGCGGTACTAAGTTGTTTGTGACAACCGCGGGTGGGTTCGAATCCCGCCGAGGACAAAGAATTTCAGCATTTCACAATTTGTAAAATCTGCTTAACCACACTTAATATTCGTTAGAGTGCGCAATTGAACACCCTTACGTTTGAAAATGAATTGCCGAAACAATTATTTCGCCAAATTGAACGATTGTATTTGTCGTTGCCCGCTTTAGTACTGCTCATCTTCAAGGTCTGCGTATTTTCTATGATCACTAATTTTTTTTCAAGTAAAAGTGAGAAGCAAGACAGTTGTTTTTGCCACAACCGCTTGGGATTTTATTAGGTTTAGCTACAAATGTGAAATCGATGTTTGAATAGACATTTTTATTTATCTCCTGCGATGAACATGTGATATACAGCAACTTGGGCCGTTGCAAATCAGCTTGAACTGGACAGCAGAATGTGTGAATATGTTGCAAATTGTGGCATTGTTCATCGTAACTCGGAGTCATCGACCGTTGGGACTGATGCTCCGTCTGATTTGTTCATTCTACTGTGAGTGACAATTATTGTAGTTTGCACTTGACATTTGCTTGTAGTATATGATTAAAATAATTGTGAATCACCGCAGTTTGCAGTTCTTCGGATTCGTCGCATATTATAAGTTTTGTTTAGCCTAGTGAAACGTGCTTTCTTGATCCATTTGTGTTAATACGAATTTTGAGTAATCTTCTAAGCCGCGCTAAAAAAACCAAACATACCAGTGCATTCAAATGGCAGATACTCGTTGATTCATAGAGAAGTCCTGTTGTAGGGGCCCATTGACGAAGTTACTTTGGTGGATTCTCTATGGTAATCTACTTCTTAAATCTTTTTATTAACTTCCTTTTATCATGTAGTAGTGGTACAATATTTCAGGAAGAGGGTCGTGGCCTATTAGAGACTGCCAGTTGGGGCCAATGACCCGCGACGGGAGGAGGATTCGAACCCGGGACCAATGGGTCTGAAGTTCACCATGACGACCAATGGACCACCAACGGTCGTTAGTTGGGCTAACAGAGTTACAGAATATTCAGAGTCTTTTAGCGTAGTCTCTTAGCTCAGCTGGTAGAGCTCACATGCTACTTAGGCTTGGATGTTGCTAATGCGTGGGTTTGATTCTTAACTGGACCGACAACATTGGACTTTCAAAATAATTCGACGTTTATTTGTCTTCTGGTCCTCGAATGCGCATACGTATGTACCAGTACGAACAGCAAACGATTTATTTGGTCTTATTTACAGCTTTATGCGTTAAGGCCAAGCAAGATCAGCAAATGAAAGGTTTTTCGAATGCAAAATCATCCACAGAGTTGAGATACTGGTTATCCAGATAAGAACCCTTTCAAAGAGTCGTTCATGAGTTAAATGACTATAAGAACCAGGCTGCAGAATTCCAAATAATGTTCCAATTTTGGAACGGTCAGTCTGATTCATACCCTCAGGTTCTCAATGGATTGTATTCCTGCGCGCATTTCAAACCCGTCAGATTCCAGTGGAAGTAAATTTAAGTTAACAGTGATCTAGGAAAGTATCACAATTTCCTCATTATTGTTGTGTGGTCAGTGGGGAGAAATGCTTTTGCATTGCAATTTGACCTCAGCAGTCATAGATTAGCGGGCTGATTGGCTTCGCGGAATGATTGGCTGTGACTAACTTGCTGACTAGCCGATTGACTGGCTGACAGACGGCGGACAGATCGATTGACTGTCTGATTTAGTGGCTGACTGTCCGACTGGCTGTGCGTGACTGAACGGACTGACTGTATAGCTGACCATGTGACTGACCACTAGTGAATTTCGCTGCACGAATCTTTTTATTTAACAATCACTGAATGAAAATAAATTTTTTGTACAGTTCAAATTGCCATTTCAAACGAACTGTTGGCTGGTACGAACCTGAACTCACCGAAATCCAGCTATCCAAAAAATTGCCAAATAAGTCATAACCGAGAGTTAGCATGCGTTGTTAGGTGTGAATATTTTGGGGTCATTGTCAAAACATGCGTGCTCACAAAATGGACAACATACCGTTGTGGATATCAGCTTGGTCTTGTGTTATTCTGCTGTTATAAATGTATCTCCATTCTCTGCTTGTTTCCGTGAATTTGAAATTATCCACAAGGAGTGATGTGTTTGGAAATAGAGGACAGTTACACACTCACTACTGGGACACGGTTATCGAGTTGTATTATTGGCAAAAATGGTGTCACTCCGAAATCCGCACACTTACACATCTCCGAATAGCGCTAATAAATTGCTTGTCCACCCATGCGCACGCATTTTCATTTCCTCTCTACCAATCAGGCGCAGGTATCACCGCCGGTTGTATAATCTATCTGGCCTTTCCCTATGATTATTTCCAAATACAGTTAGTGCACTGATACACGCTTCCGTGCGGTTCCTTTTTGAAGTTATTATTCACGGAACGCGGTGTTTTGTTCATGGGTTGTTTTTTGTCGTTTGGTTCAGTTATTTCTGTGCGGTTTGTGGTTTTACTGATTATTTCCGAGTGAAATAGCCATGACTATTTGAAACGATGACACTGAAACTCACTTATGGTTTGTGTATACAGTCTTCCTTTTCGACCATAGTTTCCTGCACAAACGTCTCGTAAACGTCATAGGGACAGGACAGATAACGGTAATTACCTTTGATAGTTTTGTTTATGGTTCCCCGACTTTTCACTGTTCGATGACCTGCTCTAATCCCGGTTGGGCTTCTTACATGATCGATTTTTGGTTGTTCGGCACTGCTCGAAACGTTCTCCACTTCCGGGGGCATCCTCGAGCATGACCACAACTTGTTCAAGGTTGTGATTCTGCACCTGAACCTCGTGCGTGGATAACACGGAAATTGGGTTGTTCGATTTTTCGCCCAACGTGGTTCGTGGATTATTTGTCTACTCCGAACGATATCCGAAATATGAGAAAGCCGACGAACCATCTGACGGCACTCGAAAAGTGGGCGTGACATTAGCGGACACTGGCGTTCGTCCTCTCCGTAACATCATTCCCCGGTAGTTATGTCGTTTTCCAAATGAATGCCACACTGATGAACGAACCAATGTTATTCTACTGAGACCAAAACAGGAACACTCCTTCATCTAATATGACATTTCAAACGTTTCCCTTTCATCTGAAACCAGTTTCTCATTGTCTTTAGAATATGTTTTGTCTTTTAATTGAAACAATAAGCATTTCAGCTCCATGATCACCGTTTGATGACCATTTTTTAAATATTGTTCTGTGATAGAGAGAGAGAACGAGAGAACAATCTGTAAAACAAACTTTAACCAGTTAAGCAATTCATCAAACAACTGAGCAGTTCAGAATAAGTGATAAGAGACGCAGTTTTTGTTTAATTATTCATCGCGTAGTAGCGAATCCCCTTAGGTTATTTGTAATGTATTCTCTTGACGAGATCCTCAGTGATGAGTTGTTGGTCACCATATAGCCGCGAAGTGACCCATCGAGATTCAGCTCGGATGTCATAGAGGTTCACTGTTGGCATTGGCTCTGATGACATCTGCCACGAGTGGGACAGCACTGAACAGAACGCTTTGTGCATGTTAACCGGTGATGAGTTGAGTTTTTCATAACACACGACAAACCAGTCCGTGAAATTATTCACTTGAACTGTACCTGTTGCGGTTAGGAGTATTTTGTTACGTCACTGGGTACATTCGGTCCGTTTATCGATGGACAACAACGAGGTTGGTTGAATTTATCTGCGCACATTGCCCCCAGCAGTAGGCGATAAGAACACTCAAGTGATAATGGACAATCTCCAATCCCGCGCGTATACACAGAAACACTTCAGGCAAGCTATGATTGCCATATTTCGTATTGCTTTGATGAAATCGGCCCAGTTTTTCCTGCTTGCGATAAACTTAATCTATGTGATGCTGCGCAGTTCCTCTACAATGATGAAGAAAAATGAGCAAACGGTGTAATCATGCAACAACAAATAAACGTGCAGCACGTAGCTCAAAATATATACAAATTATATCCTTTGTTCAGGGTAATGAGATGTTAACCTGTTCTATTCATCTGTAATCTTTCCCATTTCAACGATACGGAAACCAATACGTTCGTGACGAGAGAGATCCTCAAGTTTATCTGGTACTCCATCTTGTGCCCCTCTTTTCCGTTTCCAGAGTACAGCACGAAGGGATTCCATTCACTTCTTTCTGCTGCATAAGGAGTGAATTCTAAATCATATTATACCCGGAACGTTTCGACAACAGTTGTACAACTACCCTTAGGATAGCACCTGTGGCTCCATGAATCTAAAAATGAATAATATGAATGAAGTGAAAGTAAAATTTTAATAACAGCGTTGTTTGTAAATGTTATAATCCGCCAACTTTTCGGTTACCGTGTGTAGCCTTTCTCGATACAATTTTACAAACACTTTTACCATCTACAAACATCTGTGTTATTAACATTTTAACTTTCACAATAAAAACAACACACTGCGCAACGAGTTTCCGATTCACTCCTCACATCGTTTGGTCCGGATACTTACAAATATGAATGTTCATTTCCATAGCTATGAGTTAACATGCACATCATGGAACATGATACAACTCTACTCGGCACTTATGAATAAATTCCAGGTCTGACACTCCGAAATCGTTTCTAGCGTGGTACGGATAAAATTGACACTACTTTGTGTGTCATTGGTAGCATTGGAGTATACCAAATATTAATTGACATGCAATATCCCTGATCGAAAATAGTTGTAGACCGTGGAGCAAAAAGAACATGATGACGGTACAATAACAGAAAACCGGGAGCTACTACATGGCGCACAAAGCAAGTGATAACACTCTTTGACCAAATGAGTACGGAATTATCGTGAGTGATATATATATATATATATATATATATATATATATATATATATATATAATGTATATATATATATATATCATACAAATGAGATGTCGTTTTTGTACCCTATCATTTAAGTGTTGCCTCAGGGCTTGAGTTCGAATGGACAGTATTTTATCCAGCACATCTAAATTACAGTAATAGTGCCTCATATTCGCGAGTGACCATGTTTTTTCAGTCCAGGTTACCACACACCGATCTCATATTAGTTGGGATAAAATTTTTCAGTAAGTTATTCCCAACGAAGTAAAATCTGGACTTTCCAGTTTAAATAGCTATTTTTATTTAGCTTCGTCTAAATAAACAACGTCATCCAAATTTTACTGCCCATTAGATCAAGTTAAGGAAATATTTTGTTTCACGAATTTTTACTAAACCTGTGCAATCACAAAGCCGAAAAGAAATTCGACCGAAGAATCTCTTATCATATTCATGTTTAAAATAGGCAAAGTTTAAAAAATTCCCCTGATTAGGATGTGATGAAAACGGAAAATTTTAAAGCTTTTTCGTGAATTTAGTTAACCATTCACTTGTTGTCACTGGTTTTTACCGCACCCTCATCCCACCTTTTCATGAGTTGTTGTTTACTCATCTTCTTCGTGATGAACCGTCTACTTTGATACATCCAATCCCGCTACTGCGCATCCATTTCACAGTTTGCAAATTCACGTGCTTCATATGCACTCAAACTACCGTTGATTCGTCTCGTCCGTTCTAGCTGTTTCCCGGAAACAATTCGGCTATCCATGTGCGTCCCGTTCCTATTGCTCAACGTGCTCAGTCTGATTATTTTGGCCGCCCAAATGGCATCACGACCGGATCAAAATATGGACGAGATTTTAGGCTACGCACTGACCAACATTCCCGGACTCGTTGCCTGGTCTGTGCTGACCACAGCCCCACCACCCAGGCTGCATCCTCAGTGGCAGTTCAGTGCGTGGTTCTATTTGATGGTTACACAAGTAAGTGACAATACTAATTTCTGTTCTCGAAATGTTCTCAGTCTGAATTTAAAAGACCTAACATGGCAATCACAGACCGGTTTTTTGGTACTTCTCATCTGATCGGTCATGTTCTGCAGGGATCATAATTTCGTTGAGTATTGCATTCCTTGCTTTATACTGTACATATTTACGTATGGTTACATCGATTTGAAATCAGTTAAGATTTCGACGCAACAGCGACAATTACAAAATAGGGGAAGGGGAGTCCAATTCAATAAAACAGACAGTTAGTAAAAAAAGCTGATTATTTGCTTTTCACCGTACACCATACGATCTTTATTTTCATTTTAATTGTCGGAATGTCCTTTCTGCGTTTATGGGGCACGATTGTTCGACAGACAGACCACACAGCATTCATGCCACCGACTTCTGTTGTTATAACCCTCAAGACGTGCCTGGGTAATAGGCTGTTTAGTGAAAACAGCTTGTTCGGACATCGACGAAACGAACCAAAAATTACAAACATCCTTATTTGCAAACTCTGTCCTGTCCACTTGAAGATAGTCATCATCCGACGGAGGAGCAGTCGTGCGGTTTGCATGTCGTCGTTTACTTTATTGCGATTGGTCTGTTGCACATAGCGACGTTTGTTAATCCACCACTATCCATAGTTCCGTTTTCAGCAATCAACTACTTACCAAGTAGTATATACACTCCACCACACTCATACCCCTGACAAAAAAGAGCGATCCAAATTCCGCAGACTGCCTTCAAGTCCTCCTCCCCTTCAGATGCCAGTCCTCCAATACCGGTTTGTGGCGGTGTTGTCATCCGTCCCACAGTTCCTCCGGTGGTATGCTTTGTCCGGCCCGTGATGAGCACCGATATCATCCTTGTTTCTAGATGGCAACAGTGAAGAGTGAATACTGAACACAACACTCGACTTTTATCGCACGTCACCACGGAATCGTGCCCGACCACTTGAAAATTACTGAGAACCATGCGTTGTGCCATTCCACTATCATCCTGGATATGACTTCCAGCAGTCTCCTTCCAGGGTGCATATGGTTGGACTTCATCGCCCGGCACTTGCTCAGGTATGAGGTAAACTTCTTCTGTTTCCGCTTTGTAAGGAGCCTTGCTTCCAAATTGCGCAAGACATGGTCCGTGGTCTATCTATGCAATTGCAACTGCAGAAAATGACATATCTTATTTTCCACCATCATCCGATTGACGTTCAGACCAATCTCGGTTACAGCTTTCCACATTTTCAGGGATATGGTTCAGTTTTCCGACATCTTCCACCTCATCAGTAGTGACTGAAGGCCCCAGTATAAATGTTTCCGGTATAATTCCTTCAATATCTTTCGGGGTTTCAGGCTGTCCGTATAAGACGGGTTCCACATTTCCACAGCAAGAAAACCCAATTCCTCCCAACTGTTCGGCTTTCACTGGTCCATCCTCCAGGTTCAAAATGTCTAGTTCATAATTTTCTTCCACAAGCTCGCTGTTCTTCCATGAATCTCCGACATGGGCCGTATTGACCACAGGCACGTCAGGCATGGCCAGTTCTCGAGCCACGTCCGCGAGCTGGAACACATCCAAGGAACGGCCGACACGGGCGACGCGCACCATCCCACGCAGGGGCTCCGGCAGACTATCCACAAATCGGTCCGCCAACAGGTCTGCCCGTGACGCCTCATCCAGCGCCAGAAACGCACGATCCAGGAGTGAACGGAGCGCGACGGCGTGCACCAGCGGGTCCGCACCAACCCCCAGCTGGGCAACCTTGGACCGCCACATAGCGTCCTGACGGTCGGTCGGGGTGTCGAGTTCTGCAATCAGGGCGTCCTTCGCGGCGGCCCACTTCAACTCCTCCGGGCTCCTTCGCGCCGCATCCAGCACCACCCGCGGTCTGCCCTTGAGAAGCGCTCGAAGGGTCGTCAACTTACCCCGGTCCGAATGGATCCTTGAGGGCTCCGCCAGGTCCTCGAAATCCTCCAGAAAGATCCGTATGTCACCGTCCTCCAACGGTTCCGGCCATGGTAGATCCATCCTGGTCACGGCACCAGTTGTTATGATCCTCAAGACGTGCCTGGGTAATAGGTTGTTTATTGGAAACGACTTGTTCGGACATGTCGTCGTTTACCTTATTGCGATTGGTCTGTTGCACATAGCGGCGTTCGTTAATCCGCCACTGTTCATAGTTCCGTTTTCAGCAATCAACTACCTACCAAGTAGTATATACACTCTACCACACTATTCTCAGCCCTGTCCCTCAACGTATCTAACCAACGACAATCCTCGTCCCTTGAGCCCCAACCAGGAAGGCAGGAAGCACAACCGAAGCCAATGAAGATGCTCAATTCATCATCACTCTACACCGAATCATGGCCTGACCGCAGCATTGGTTCTTCCAGCGCTGCCCAGCACATGCGAATAGGGCACGGAAGGGTAGACGATGCACAGGCACTCGTAAAACATGATCGACTGTTGTTGAACTTATATTCTAATAACCCCGTTGTTTCGAATGACTTTTACGACCATTTCTTCTTCTCTTCCTCCTTTGTTGTTGTCGTCGTCTTCCGCCTCCTATTCCTCCTCATCATCATCTTAACACTACCTCTATTACTGATACTAATTGTCCAAGAGAAAGATTGCAACTTGCATGGAACCTCACCTTTTAAGTGTCCCGGAACCTTTTATTTCATCTGTATGATAAATCCATGTGGGAATCCGTTAAAGAATAAACAAATGACCGGAAGATGAACGGATATTTTCTAAAAAAATTGACCAGAACAGGTTATGTGGACGGGAGGATTTGCCGATGATGCCGAGTGCTTTTGATAATTTCACAAACGGATCATAAATCAGGTGCGGTATCTTGTCTCAACCGGTATGTTGCTCGCGAGGTTACGTTTTGGATGGCGTTGGTATGTGAATTCAACTACCAACGAGGTCGACAAACTTTAATATTTTAGCCGTCCGATACTTGTCCAAATGTTCCTGAAAAGCATAGTTGATCCTTAGCAAAACCGTGATAGCTACTGGAAGCAGCCCACCAGAAACCACATTGGTTCATTTGCCAATTTGTACCACAGAGAACTGCTTCCGACTTCTCAAATGTCAACACCCTTACTTGATGAATTGTTAACCAAATTGACTCGAAACTAACAAGGAAATTGATATGCAGCAGACGTGCAAGCATATCCTTTCTCTTTTCATCAAAGTGAATCGATAACCAATCACCAACTGTGAATGACTACACTTTGATAAAATTTGTCCAAATTACGGCCAACTTAAATGGTTAATTAAGAATCATACTAAAGACTTCAATGCCAGACCATCAGGACCAAAGCATCGAAAGCATCTGGTCAGTAAAGCTTAATTTTCTTCATCAAACCTGAATAAGTCTACTCCGGGCGAGTTCGTTAAACTGGTGATTACGATACATGTGTGAATCGGGTACTGATGTAGTGAAAGCCCTAACAGATAAATGTGCCAAATGTCGTCTTATCTATGAATTCCATTACAGCTTGAAGTAAATCGGCCTACTTGATTTCATTCATCACACAATGGAAGTGCAATCACATCGATTAACTACCCAGGTTTGAAGCTTTCTTTGAACCGATATCTCAAGTGCAACCTATAAATGGAGCCATTCTCAACTGGTTTACAGCGATCTTTGGTGATCTGAAGCAGCAGTATTGAATGAAAAGCAGGGACCATATCTCAGCATATAAATAAAGGACATTTCAGATCTCATTGTCCTATGTCCAACTGAAGGTTACGGACAACTCTGATTTACGAAATCGGGTTGAAGCCGGACCAGAACCGGATAGTCCACAAAATCTAGAGGAGAGGATGTTTCAGTCTAGGTTCTCTAGTGCAAGCAAACCAACATCCAAATAATTCCGAGGGAAACCCAGATACTGCGAACGTACGACCTGTCGCAATAACACAAATCAGGTACAAAAGTGGTATCCGCATTTCAGATGACGGACTTCCAGCAACATTATTTGGCCAAGTTTTCGATGAAATAACTTGGAACGGTCGAAATGTTGGTGGTCAGTGCAAGTTCAGAGGCAGCCTCAAGAGGCATGGATTGCTAATTTCTGGAAACCCGAAGATCCGGTGGCTGAAGAGCATGGTTGTCGATTCATTATTTTCTGAAGCCCTGCCGAATAAAGCCATCAAATACCACATGTTGGACAACTGGGAATTGCGATATGGGTTAATAACCATCACGACGAGACTACACCTTGATGTGGTGTGATGGCTTGCGCGCCTCTACGACCTAAAGAGCTATACAGAATGGCTTCTTTAATCCGAAGATGCAATCACGCCTGACAGGTCAATGGGTAGAGGCCGGACAAAGTCCGGTCTCCTGGTCCTCCAGGTTGGGGGTCGATTTGAGCCGGCAACTCAGTCGATAAAATCAGTGGAAGAATAATTGATCCAAACAAGTGGGGTTCCACTAAGTCATCCCGCTGCCTTGTGGATGGGTTCTTGTTAGAACTAAAGGCTTTGGTTGGAAACTCTAATCGTTCTCCTGGACACCCTAGCAGTACCTGTCCAACATCTGCCATGAACTGCACGAATAGAAAGAATACCATACTGCATCGGTCATCGCGCAGGATAACCAGGACCGTGCTGACCATTGCATCGAGCGGGGTGGGTAGTTATAAGTGGTCTACCGCTCAGAGTTCCCTCTCTTTTATTCAACCCTTGTCTTCTGCCCCTAACCAACTCTTCTTGCACACCCTACCCATCCATAGTTTTCCCAGTGATGACACGCCCGATAGTAGCAACGATTCATAGCGTCGTGAATAATCCTTTGTCTTGTAACTCATATTTTCACAAGCCTCGCCAGCCTCTGAATCTCGGATCCTTTAACGTGCGTACTCTGATGCAGGCAGGTCAGCTGGCGGGCTTAGTACTTACACTGTACCCCCTGGCGATTGATGTCTGCTGGTTAAGTGAAACGCGTATCCAGGATTCGAGCAGTGTGATTCAACTAACTACTCCTGGTATCTTATCGAGGTATTTTCTGCGTACTTCAGGGGACGAAGCAGCTAGAGCTGAGGGTTAACGTGGTGTTGGAATAGTCTTGACTGACAAGGCTGAGGCTGTCCCTTTAGAGTGGATTCCGGTTCACAGTCGTTTGTGCTGTAAGACTCCAGTGATCAGTTGGCGTTCAGAAGAATAGCTTGTTTGTGATCTCGGCGTACGCCCCAGAAGACTACAGCTCTGACAAGCCACTCTCGTTTGCAGAAGCAAAGGTTCTGACATTGTATTGCTAGCAGGTCATTTTGATGCACAAGTTAGCAAACTTAGTGTGTCAGAAGTCTGTTTAGGTGGCCGTTGTGCCTTACCCACTGAGTGTACAAATAATGGGCATGGGCTTCTCCAGTTTTGTGCAGACAATCAGTTATTCCTGTCTAGTACAAACTTCCGACTCGGCTCGCGTCCCACAGCGACAGGGTGCTCTACCTCTACAGGTAATCCGAGCCAAATCAATCATATGGCAGTAAACTACCGGTGGGGCAGTTCTGTTCAGAACTGTAGATCCCACTGGTCCATGTACGCAGAGTTGGACCATGCATTAGTTTTAATGCGATTATCGCTCCAGCTCTGTGGTCATCGACGCAAACCACAAACCCGGTTAACCGTACAACGTTTGTCTGATCCAGAAGTACGCACCCGGTATGGGCAGAAGTTAGCACATGAGCTAGGATCCACGACGAACGGTAATGTATATGATCATTGGGTCCATATCAAACAGACGATGCATGTGGCAGTAGGTCTTGCCCGTGGTCCTAGATCCTATATCCATCAAAGACACCGGATTTCTCAAGGGTCGTTGAGTATAATGGAGCAAAATCGTCAGCTCTCGAATTGTAAGGAGATGAATAAGATACGAAGAGATCCACAAAGGCAAATCACGAAAAGCCTTAAGAATGATGGCGAAAATTGGTCAGTCAAGGTAGCTGAATAAGAGGAATTAGTAGCTGCTTCAGCTAAGAGTCAAAGACTAATCAAACTTATTCGCGATATCGGTGGACGGTGAAAGCCGATCAGCGAGACGATATGCGATAGAAATGGAGAGCCTATTCATGGCAAAGAGCAAATACTCGACCGTTGGGCTGAATATTTCAAAGAGCAGTTTAGCTGGTCGCGTGCTAACGTAGTTACTCGGACGTCAGTTAGTGCGATTATTTGGCGAGTATCGCTTGACCCCATCGGAAATGGGAGAAGAGTCGAGTATTTGATTACTGAGGCGTGGGAAAGCGGCCGGTCCTGACGAACTTCTTACAGTTCTTCTCGAAATGGGTGGTGATACGTTGATAAAATCACTTACCACCTTACTCCATGACATTTGGAACGAGGAGCGTACTCCATTATTATAGGCCAAGTCATTGGTTGTGCCCATCTTCAAGAAGGGAGTAGGCAGTGATTGTAGTATTGATCGTGGGGCCAGTTTAATTTCGATATTCACTAAGGTATTAGCCCTGAATTTGCTGCGCCGTCTGACACCGACTCCTGAGGGAATGTAATAGTCGTAATGAACTGAATTGACAGTCCGTATTGAAATTCCCCCACCCAGAACTGCGCGAACGGAAGTAGCAAGAAAACCGAGGCCGCGAAATAGCACGTTAGTTGTATTGCGGAGCGGGTTTGTATAAATATGTTAAATTAGAGAATGTAATTGGTAGACTCGAAGATGACCAATCACAGGGAGTTTTTTTGTCGGACTTGTCCGCGGCAATCCTGATTGGTTGAGGCTCATCCGTGTGCATGATTACGAAGCCGTACCTGACCGTATCACTTGTGATAACTGCGGAATCACCACAACCTTCCTCTCTCAAAAGATCCTCGTCAATTTGGCTCGCCGGTCGTACTGAGTTTCGGACCGGAGCTGATGGCTGTGGCTCGGCCGCTGCAGCAGTCGTTTCAGGAGGCGGAATAGATGTATCACGGTCATCATGATCCTCGGTTCGTCTCAGCCGTGTCATTGGGTACATCGCCGGTTGCTACTTTGAAATGGATTTAGCTGAGGTGGCGCCGACTCACCGATGGATCATCCAAGTCCGTGATTTCGACCATAGATTGACCAAGTTGTCTCGTGATAATTCCACGAGTTGGTCGAAGCTTGTTGCCACGGGAGTATGTGACATCACTGAAGTCATGACAAATCAGCGTTGACCGTGGTCTTCTGGACTTGAAGAGGACTACTGGACTCTCCTTAGTGGTTGTATGCACTGCGTTATCAACGAGGTGGTTGGTGAACTCGTCAGGAACACTTCCGGCCATTTAGAGTAGAAGTCGATCAGTACAATGGCGTGATATCGGTTCAAGAATGGACCGCAGAAGTCCACATGAACTCTGTACCATGGAATGTAGCTTTCGGGTCATGGATTCCAGTTGTTTGGCCTCGACTGGACTTTGTGGAGACACGCATCACAGTTCTTTGCCGTGGTACAAATATCCGCATCCAATTCTGGCCACCAACACATCTGTCGAGCCAGCGACTCCATTTTACTTACGCCCAAGTGGCTTCTGTGTAGTTCATCCAAAACCGACTGGCGCCATTGAGGTGGAATGACAAGCCGGTCACCTCGACAAAGGACGGCCTCAGGTTGGATACTGAATTCCACTCGCAGTGCGAAGAACTGAGGAAACTTCCGCTTCATCTCGAGCTTCCATCCCTTTATGATCGCCGAAATCACAGACGAGTAGTATCGTTCTGTCTGATTGCTCAATTCTCCCCTCGAGACAGGAGCAGACGGCGAAATGAAATGGCATTGGTCCGCTTAAATGGTGCAAATGGCGCTAGTATCGGTCGATCAATGATATTTTGAATAAGACCGCGTAGTACCTGTTCACACTGTTCGTTCCACTGCCACACATCGGAAGACTGAGTCAGAAACAATGGTTAGGCTCTTGTTGCAAAGTTCGGAATGAACCTGGAGTAGTACTGCAGGCACCCAAGAATTGACCGTAAGTACGCCTCATTTTTCGGCGACTCGATGCCAATCAGGGGCTTGAAACGATCTGGATCGTGTCGGTATCCGTTTGCGTTGACAGTGAAACCGAGTAAATCTAATTCGTTGACACCGAATTTGCACTTAGGGGCTTTGATCAATACATTTCTTTCCACGAACCTCTCCAGCAGCCTTTGTAATCTGTGGTCATGTTCATCCTTCGTGGATCCGGAAATGAGCACATCATCTTGATATGCCATCACCCCCTCGATATCATGGATCACTTCGTCTATTGCAGCCTGGAATACCCCGGATGACACGATCAGACCAAACGGTAAGAAGTTGTATTGGCATATGCCCCATGGAGTGTTAATAGTCGTTAGTGGTTTGGACTCCATGTGCAGCGAAATTTGCTAGTACGCATCAGCTAGATCGATTTTTGAGAAAAGCTTGCTACCAAGCACGTATTTCATGAAGTCCTCAGGTTCCAACGTAGTTGCCACGCATTTCCGTAAACGAGGATTCAAGGTCAATCGGTAATCACCACAAGTCCGGGATGTCTGTCCGTCGCTCTTCATTGCCACCACAATCGGGGTCACCCAAGCCGATGAAGTCACATGCGCAACGACACCGTCTTGCTCCATTTTGGTAAGCACCTTCAGAACTCCCTCTCTCTGGCTGTACGGCAACACTCGGCGTTTCAGGAATACCGGATCACCATCCACTTCCAACTTCGCGGGCTCAACCGCCATGCCACCTTTGTTGTTCGAGCATTGTGCGATCAACTGCTGAAGAACAAGCTGATTTACCGGATTGCCGGACGTCGTTTTCAAGGTTACCGATTCCTCCAAGGCACGCAGGGCCTTCAAGCCCAGAATCGATGGACTGTCTACGGAAATCAGGAATCGTACCGGGGCATAGTCGCTCTCAAACCGAACCATTAGTGTAGTCTCACCCAGCAGTGAAAGTCGATGTCCAGTAACACCGTGAATGCGCATAACAGTGGGGTGCAAGGGGACACTGGGCTGAATCAAGTCAAACGCTGATTTCGGAATAATGGACTCACAGCTCCCGGTATCCACAATGAACTGATGTCTCAAATCGCATTGGAATTGGACTAATCTGTACAGGTACTGGTTTGATTCACTCGAAATCTTCAGCGTGTATACCGGACTATCATCAGTTTTTGGATCTTCAGGGATTGCACTAGTCGCATTGTACTTGGATTGACGACATAACTTGCGAATGTGGCCAAGCTTTCCACAAGAATGGCATACCGCATTACGAAAGCGGCAGGTGGAACGTAGGTGAAATTCACCGCACGAGAAGCACCGATTCGGTTGTACTGGTTTGCGTTCAGGAATCATCTTGTTAGCAGGCTTCGGTTGAGGCGTCTGATTTGTAGGGGCTGGTTTACGAGGACGAACGTGTTGGTAGTGCACTACGGAGTGTACAGCCGTCGCATCAGCTACGTCATCGAATCGTTCGCAGGTTGACCGGGCTTCGGAGAACGTAAGGTCGGACTTCAGCCATAGCTTCTTTTGCAACTCCAAATGATTTATGCCGGCAATGAGGGGGTCACGCAACTGGGTCTCCAACTGATCACCAAAATTACGCCTAGCAGCCTGTGTCTGAAGTGTCAGGATGAATTCACGGAACTTCATGTTGGGACCACGAACCAGCGAATGAAATTCGTCACGTTCGATTGCCTGGAAATTGACGGGAACCACGTGGCCTAGCAGCAGAGCCTTCAACTCGTCGAACGAAATGCAGCACGGGCTCTCGGATATGCAAGGTTTTTCATAAGCGAGTACAATGAACGGCCGCCAGCTGTCAAGAAGAATGCAGTCTGGTTCTCCTTCTTCACATCCTTTCGTATGCTTTACCATAATTGGAAACTTTCAATCCAGTCTTCAGTTTCAAATGCACTATCAAACAGATTCAGCTGTGTAATACTAGGCAGCTCCATGACGCGACGCCAGTTGTAATATTCGTAATGAACTGAATTGACAGTCCGTATTGAAATTCCCCCACCCAGAACTGCGCGAACGGAAGTAGCAAGAAAACCGAGGCCGCGAAATAGCACGTTAGTTGTATTGCGGAGCGGGTTTGTATAAATATGTTAAATTAGAGAATGTAATTGGTAGACTCGAAGATGACCAATCACAGGGAGTTTTTTTGTCGGACTTGTCCGCGGCAATCCTGATTGGTTGAGGCTCATCCGTGTGCATGATTACGAAGCCGTACCTGACCGTATCACTTGTGATAACTGCGGAATCACCACAGAGGAACACCGGCAAACAACGAGCCGGATTCCGCCCAGGTCGACAATGCATGTACCAGTTTTTACTCTTCGCCAACTACCTGAAACGAGTCACACTCATCGTCGACGGACAATAGTGATTTTTCTCTGCTTGAAAGGCGCCTTCAATTCAGTTGTTCGAACAGCGCTTTCCAGTGCTCTTCACCGAAATGGTAAGCCACAGAAGCTCGTGAATCTACTGAGATCATTGTATTATCATACTTCTGGCCACGTAAGCGTTCATGGTGAACTACCCAGCCCATTCGAAACGACCAGTGGTGTTCGACAGGGATGTCCCATGTCTCCATTCGTATTTATCTTCCTCATGGACGATGTAACGCAGAATGCCTTGCGAGAACTTCAGGATGTGCGCAGCGAACTAGCAAATAGTGGAAAGCTATGCGACCTAGATTACGCGGGCGACCCTGTCTACTTCTTCGAATGCACGAAACACGCGCAACATGCATCAGATAAGTTCGCAAGAGCTGTAGCTCCGTTCGGCATGCGCTTTGCACCTTCAAAGTGTAAAGCGATGTTGCAAGACTGGACGTCAACGATCCCGAGCTTGATGCTCGATGGAGAGGTGCTGGCAATTGTCGACCACTTCACCTACCTCGGCAGCAGCGTGATGACGAATGGGAGCACAGTAGTAGAGGTGAGCACGCGTATATCCAAGGCTCGAGCGGCGTACGCTGGACTGAAGCACTTGTTTCGCCGACCTGATATTTCACTGAAGTTGAAAGGTCGTGTATACCGTGCCGCAGTGCGTTTAGTTTTGTTGTATGGTTTCAATAATTGGGGTCTGCTTGTGGAAGATGTTCGTCGTCTTGAGGTTTTCGACCATCGGTGTTTGCGTAGTATCGCTAATATTGGATGGAATGACCGAGTGAGGAATGCTGAAGTTGGAAACCGAGTGTTGGGTACCACTTCAGGGAGTTTTCTATCACAGTGTGTTCAGGTTGGTAGACTTCCTTGATTGGGACACGTGTTGTGTATGGCAAACACGTCTATCGTACCGTGCCTTGTTTTCCGTCCCTTCTCGGGAATGGAAGAAGTCACGTGAAGGTCAGCAGATGATGTGGCAACGAGGAATGAGAAAATGTACAGCGAACTTAGAAAAAGTAGGAGCCTCACATCTTCGTGATTGGGGTCCAAAAGATTCCTCAACTAATTAGCTGGAGACACTGAAGCATATGGCAACAAATTGTGAACAGTGGCGATCGTGTTGTCATTTTCTGTCTAGTCAGAATGACTGATCGATGTGCGTTTGTACAGTTAGACTGTGTATTTCGTGTGTTGGCTAGTAGGGCGCTGTTTCCTTTTCCCTCCTGTGTAGGTCTACTGTGTGTCCATCTTGTATGTTCATTCTTTCTAATTCTACGTGCAACATGGTGAGAAAGGTAATGGTCATTGGGGCTTGCCGTACTGTTTAACGCTGTACGATGATGATGATGATGATGATCGGTTACTAAGCCATGAATGAAGAGACTGTTGCTTTTAAGACCCATCTAACGAAACGTTGAACTTTCTTGGTCAAGATCAATGACAGGTAAACAGAATCGCTATGGGCAGTCCAAGAGGACAATGCTGGTGTATATGTTCTTCGCTGACACTGAACACAAACCAGCCGATTCTAATAAAAGGGTCGGAAAGAACGGGAGCACCAGATCACCGATGATGAGATTAGATCCAGGGTATTTGTTGCATGGGCCTAGTCATCAGACCAACGACTGAGTTGTACCAGACTCTGACTGTTGGGCCATGTTTTGCCTCCGAGTGGTCCCGGAGATAATGAGGTGAGGTTTGTAGTATCTAGATGATGAGCAGATGCAACTAGTCCAGGACTGGAAGAATGGTATAAAAGATTGATCAGCTGGTCTAACCGTGGAGGGCGTGTTAGGCCCACTTAATGAGGCCCACGTGATTTACCTATTCTCTGGTCGGACGCAGAGCGTTCGCGCGTACCTTATTCGACTAGCTGTGACTATCACTTGTATTTCTCGTCCTAGAATTTTCACTTCTCCGGTTGTTTGGTTTCCGAATGCCTTTATTACTGTGGTATCAGTCAGAACGGCCGCATTCGGCGCGTGGCTACCAGTTGTTTAAAACAAAAATGAAACTTCTCGAAACTATCCTAGCCATGGGCCCAAATCGATCTGTGCTTCGCATTTGGAATATCTAGAGTGGTAAGATTTTTTTTAAATCAGTTTATCTGTATCTTTCTAACTAGAAGCCACCATATCTAACCTTTGTCAATAATCCCCTCTTGAGATTTACCTAAACGTCGTCCCTGTCTATATGTTCAATCAAAGATTGGGTTCCCCTGAATCAGACTCACCTGTACTAGGCCACTGAAACCGAATCTTCTGCACGAGCATAACAAAATTCAATTTCATTGTTTTGATTTCCCAGTGAATTTCCTGTTCAGAGATAGCAAAATTCGACTCATTATAAATGTTTATTCTATTTCAAAGTGCATTCACAAAAGATTGTTTCTGCCGTTGGAAATGAATAACTTTCAGTGAAATGTAACATTGTAAATACCAGCAAGTCAAGGTAGATAGAATCCTGTTAAGTGAATTTACTTCATTCTAATTTGACGATATGCTAACTTTGCCCGAAAATGTTCCTATTTGGTTTGTTTCTTCTCAACATAAAGCAGTTAAAGATGACGTTGACTGAACACAAACAAGAACGAGTGATTAGTGCAAAAAAGACCAGTGGGATTTCACGATTGGATTCGATCACTTTGCGGGTGACCACTTGCTTATGCTCAGGACCGGTGACGGATGGCCGCTATATCGTCTAGTGCAGACGCAAAACATGTATTTTAGAGTCGGCCTTGATTGCTTGGTGGTTATTGTGTATGTGAGACCCATAACCATGCACCCCGAGTGCAACTGCTGTTTAAGGCTCGACCGTTATTCAATTTTGATGATTCTTTACTAAGATGTATCAGATATTAAGTGCTATCATCGGTTTGAATGACAGGTCTGATACTTCATGACGATCAAGTTTATAAATGTAGGTTTGTCAACAAGCATAACAATGAACCTTTCTGCTCAATAGACCGAGCCAACGGGCAGTAGGAGCTGTTGTAGGGCAATCAAAGAAGCTAGCATATTATACACGACGCGGTCTATTTGGAGACATGCGCAACTTGTGTGACAATCAACAAATCTCTTACTCATAGATTGATTTATTTAATAACCAATCTCCAATACAAATGCCTTACGTACAACTTCATTTAAGGCACTTGTTGCGAAGTCGTTTACTTAGCTTGAAGACTTCAAGTAGTTTGTCCTGATATGCAGCAGCACATGGCGTGTACCCGGGTATTTATGGATTGCTCAGCGGGTAAGTGTAGACTTCGTCATTCAAATCGAAGCTTCCGGTGCACACTTACCTATTCTTGACTTTACCAAATGATCATCCACTCCGGTAGTGTGTTTGGTTTCTCATCCACTAGTCTCATATCTGCTCCTTGCTCAGTTTGTGGAACACAGATCGTCCTCTTTGCGTTTCAGATCTGGCACTTTCAGAGCACTTTGGCGCGTAGATTTTCCGTTCGCGTTCGCCGGTAAAATGATAAAAGTGGCTATTAATTCCGTGCACGGAATTAGGTTGTCTACCGATTATTATTCCCGGTCTTAGCCAAACAACGGAGTGACGCGTAGAGTCCCAGTTCCAAACAAATGAGAGCTGAGACTGTCTCGTGATGCGATACTATTAACAAGGCAAACGATTACTTCAACAAAATGTACAAACCTCGAATTGTGAGACATTCACTTGTCTGCGTTATCCAAATGCGCTGAACTATATTTCGTCCTTCAGAAGAAAAAAAAGTAAAACGATAGTTCACACCATGCCGGGGGCAGCAACATAGCCCCTGTTGTCTGAGTTCAAAAAGAGCAATTTGCTATATCGAAGCAGGGAGCAATCGAAAGAATGGTTGCACGCAGGAAGGTCACACAATAGCACAGAGGCCGGCTAACTGCACGGGAAACTACCAATCAGAAGAAGAGTTAGGTATGCACACGTGTGGAATCATTACAGAAACTGAGCCGGACCATTGTCTGATTAGGGGTGATACACAAGTCTATGTGGGTGTGACTCTTACGGATCTCCAATCAGGAAATGCAAAGTGATAGTCCACACAAGTGTAGGAGTATATGGGTAGAGGAGATGCACACGGCACACGGGTGACTCAGGTGTGAGAGGGGGGGGGGGAGGAGTGAATGCATGAGGACAATTTCACGGGAGGACGGATCAAAGGAGAGCACACGATGCATGCACAAACGAACTGGGTTGGAAGATTTGTGCCCGGGTGGCAAGCGTCCTGTCTTTGCACATACCGGATTGGTTGCACGCTCGATAAGATCGGCGGGAGCCGAACGATGCGTAAAATCCATAACTGAATAGGAAAACGAGTGAATGTCAACGGGACCAGACCTGGCCCGTGTGGAGTGAAAACAGAGACTATGTAAACGTGATTTTGTGAAAGAGAATCAACAGTGGCTGTGCCCAATCCTCATCCTGCGTGCGGTGAACATGCCTAATTTGGAGAATTTAAGGTTACATACCTCAGACGCGTCAGTGTGTACTGCGATCTACGCAATAGGCGCACTATTTTACGGCGGGTTCCGATAGACTTCATATCGGCCGCCTAACTCATGCATGATAGTGTTACTTAGCAATTTTCCACGAGAATAGCAAAGTTGGACGAGAGATAATGGCCTTAATTTATCAAAGTAACCATAATCCATCAATCTTACAGACACCAGTGTTCCTCCTCGTTGAACACTCAAGTCAGACATCCACCATTTTACCTCCTGCTTCGGTCAGGCAACGGTGATGTTCATCTATCAGATAATCATCAAACCAAAACAGTTCGTATACATGAGCGCAATGCTGCACCTAATCACTACCGCGAACTGGTTATGGATCACAAGAAAACCAACGCAAGATGCCGAATCATCTGCCCCGACAATCTCAACAGAGCCGTATGCAGTAAGTTTACGTCATGTGTTAAAGGTGGGGTCATGCAAGACAGAGGTTGGTCTTTTGAATATAGTTGTACCCGACGTCCAAATACACCCACCAGTTCTGCCCTTAGCACATACAAACCACTTATACTGAGGTATCCCACCAGTTTTTCCATCTTATACTATGCTATTTTCAGATTGCTCTGTTTTATTCAAATAATAACTCTTTGGTTTCACTGTTGTTCTAATCGATCATTTACGGTGTTTTGTGCTCGACCGTTAAAACACTGAGTGGAAATCTGTGATTTTTAAAAAATCCGCTTATTAGCACACAAGTAGGCGTACCAGTAAGTATGCACATAAGCATGTGCGAACGTGGACTAAGCTTACATTCGGCAAGGCCGATCAATTTGTAGCGATATCTGACTTGTCCACGCCGTGCGGGCTGATCATGACTGACATCAATACCGTGTGTGTGCTATTATATATATATATATATATATATATATATATATATATATATATATATATATATATATACATATATATACGCAAGGGTAACTACGCGGAGCGCGTTGGTGCCGGTGTCCCGGTTTACCTCGCAGCAGTGCTCCAATTGGCCGGCAATGCTGCTCGCGATAACAAGAAGACACGCATCATCCCTCGCCACTTTTAGTTGGCCATCCGCAATGACGAAGAGTTGAAAAAATTGCTTGGTGGTGTGACCATCGCCCAGGGTGGTGTGCTGCCCAACATCCAAGCTGTACTGTTGCTCAAGAAGACCGACAAGGTCAAGGCCTAGGCTGTTGCTTGTCCACCCGTTTCCATACTACTTACTACCAATATGAGCGCTTGCACATGTAGCCTGGGTTAGCAGTGACCCAGACACCAATAACTATGAGAAATCACAGTTGTGATTCATCTGCGGGCTCTCCAATGAGGAGCATTCATTCACACTCCAGAGGATTCAAATTAGATCCTAGTGAAGATATAACATCGGAGTTTATAAGTATGAAGACGAGTGGGTAGAGGGGTACCGGGTACGCATACCTGATGAGTGGCAGCAACCGCGGAACCGGCTATGTGTTTGCGGGGGAGTTTTTTCCACAAGCTTACATACTACCTACTATATACAGTGTATACAAAATGAGTAATAATTCTAAGTCATCTTTATTTGAATTCCCGAGCAAGGACAGAACTACGGAAGTTCTGTACTGCTACAATTTCGAAGGAAGTAGTAGAAACATGGAGCCGGTCAACTTGTGGGATTGGTTAAGAGAAAGATCGCAATACAGTGGATGTAAACAGTCAGTGACGATTTGTTCGGTAAGTGCAGTGGATACCATTGCGTGCTTATCACATAAGTCATATGAATTCTCTGAAGGCTATGTCAGAAACAAGGTTGATGATGCGCAGACGTCTATGGAGAGTGACATAGTTCTTTCTCAACAGATCGGGGAAAATTAAAGGAGGGGTTACGGAAATATACTCTAGTGTTCGGGGGGAAGAAATGATAGACTACGGAGCATTGAACTGTCGTAGTTTACGAATTTGAAATGGCAGTCGACGCGATTTACCAACAACAGTGTCAACATGCAAAAATCGGTGGAATTTCTCTTATCGAGATATTCCATATGGTCTGCGCCCGCGCGAGAAGTAGATTCAATGGTGGTGGCCTCTTCGATAAAATGTGATCGCAAAGGGGGACAGTTTACTCATGGCACTTGGCATTGTTAAAGAGAACATCAGACTGATCAGAAATGTTTCGGACATGTGCAAGATTTTCATGAAACTCATCTAAATCGGATTGTTGGGAGACAGACAGAAGAGGAAGGAAAGTTAAAAGTTAAATCAGTTGATTTTAATCATGCCATTAACCAGTGAAAAAGAATAAGGACAGAACAGCGAGTGAATTTCCTGTTCATACTCGGTTCTACTCGTAAGGGGTCATTAATTTTTTTGTATGCTCGTCCAACACTCCGGTGCGCATGTCATAACGTTTGATCTCAAGCCCAGACAGTTTTCTTCGTATAGGTGATAATGTGTGACCCATTTTCCGTTCATGGTGATTCTGTAAGTACAACTTAATCAATGGTACCGTTTCGTACAGAATGATTTTCAACTCGTAACGACTAACCGGTGTGTGTGTGTGTGTGTGAACGCGCCCAGTGCAACCGACTGACTGTAAGCTTCTCATAGACTGGTCTTGGTTGGTTGTTCCAGATTAAGTGAATTTGACTTCATATGTGATTTATTTTGGTAGCTGCTGACGATTATCGGGGAATTGTCTTTTGCTCGACAAATTACATATTTTTCATTGGTCTTCGCATTTCGGATATCAAATTAGCTGCCCGGACATCGACATGAACCATCATAGTCCCTATGCTAATACTAATCCGGTTGCTACATACCACCAGGTGTGTATCGTTCAGTTATAATAATCTTTCTCATGTCGAGGTTCTTATACGGCTATCTCCGTCTCTCCTCTGATTACGCAGGAACAGGCTCTGCATCGCACATCAACTCCACCGAGTGAACCGCTGCAAGGAATTATGGAATCGTCAAGTTCCGTCAGCTCTTTAGAGTTTGACAAACCCGACTTTAGGAAGAAAAAAGTATCCGTGATAAATGTCAGTCTGGTGTTCATTAATTTTTGGAGTTTTGCCCAGCTTATATCTTCTTGTGTAATGTGTTGGAGTTAAATGTATCGAGCTGGACTGGTTGTCCAATTTATTGAGCCTACCAAGCCTTGAGATAAAGGTTTACACACTTTGATTGGAATGCTCCACAAAAGTTGTTTTCTTTTTTTATCTCTTGTCATTCGACATTTGAGACCGACGATGTGTAATGTAAATGAATTTCCGCTCTCAATGCTAGTCTGCTGATTTGTATTTTTTGAAAGTTATGTCGATAATACTCATTTCGTTATGGGAGAGAGTAACAACAAATGAGCTGGACATCTTGAAAATACGAGAGACTCTATCAGATCTTGGTCACCTCGTGATCGTCGGGTTGAATTTATCGTCAGATGGTTGAGCATTTGTAATAAACCTTGCAGATTTCATCCAGCATGAAACCTGAGCATTGTCCTATTTGCGGTGGTATCTAATGCTAGAATAGTTCTGTGCAACACTCTTATCCCGCTTTGTGAATCAGACAAAGAAATCCCGAGGTGAACTGACTATGTGGACTCAGAAAGCTGGCTGGCGAACCAGTAGCAGTCCATTGCGTCGATCTACAATGGCACAGAATCGAGTAAGTTTGTTGTCATATTTCGGTTTTGCCAATAAGTGATAACAAATATCCATGTGCGTCATTGACCATAATGTACGGCCTTTTCTTTGATTACGTATCCACCACTGTGGATTGGAAGACGCACGGGTAAACTTCCCGCAGGGGATTCTGCAATGCCAATTACTATTACTTGTAACAGACTTCTAGCAATTGTTGAGATATGCGTAACACGATCCAAAAAAACGCCAAGCGTCCAGTTGTGGGTTTCAATACGATTCTTTATAAAACAATCATAAATATGACACAGAAGCTGTACAAACCTCAGCGGTAACCGCTCCGCAAATCAGAGTCGGCCAAATGCAAGCAAATTCAGGATCGCTTGGGGTTCAAGCGGTCAAGTCAACAAAATGTCCACGGGAAAATGTGGGTCAAAGGTCACAGAACAAAATCAATGCACGCACCAGTCAGCGGTTACTTAAGGTCAATGTCCGATGTGTGGTTCAGCGAATGAGCAAGTGTGGCGCAAAACGTTAATGGAAAACATAAATTTGGAGTGAGGGTAGGAGGGTCAGATCGATCCTGAGTTAGAGCCTCGAGTCTGGTTGTTTTGTCGATTACATTACTAGTTATATGAACCAACAATGCTCCGAATCTAAAAATCCAATAATCGGCAGTTGTACGTCTTAACCACGGAATGCAATCAAGAGGACGTGGAAGTCTGTCAGTGAACCAAACGACAGTCAATCAGCTACAGCAACACAAATGGCTGGGGCTTGAGAACTGTGAGCCGCGACACACCTGACCGGGGTTGTTCAGACATGCAAAACACGAGCCAGAGAATCTGGCCCAGTATGTGTGGAATCATGAGAACCGTGATTCAAAGTTCAAACCTGCAATCATCGGACAACATTGGCAGCTGACCCGGTTACATAGTCATAAGATCAACCGCTTTCCAGTCACTTCACACGACGCGCCACTTGATCGAGCATACAAAACTTTTTAAATCAAATATGAAGTCATAGTGAATGACGAACCGCCTGCTAAAATAATCCACTTATGGTCCGTTCAATGATTCCGTATCTAATTCTTTCCAGTCGAATTCCCGTTTTTATTACAGTGAAAACAATCAGTAGCCAAAATATGAGTAACAGTTGTGGATAAGAGAAGAAATCCAAGGCAGTGGTCGGAGGACCAAGAACACATCATTTTTTCTACTGATTTTCGCTGCCTGAAATGTCTTCCAAGTGGATAAGCAAGTGCGTCGAGGTGCCCATGCCATCGCGGTGGCTTATGGTGTTTGTGCACTTATTTGTTGCTTCAGTTCAATTGGTCGTGAACCGCACTGGACATGGGAACCAAATGATACATCTTATGGCAACTTCATAGCTCACCCGCAATTAATTGCGTTCCACCTTCGCTAATTGCTTTAGAAGAGTAGTGTATTGCGTCATTTCGTTTTTCACTGCGCCAGAAAATCTAATCAGAGTTGTAGCGTTTAACTGGAAATATCCAATTGCCGTTCTATGTGGACCACATTTTCCCAACCGACCTTGTTATCACTTCCGCTCTTTGTGACGTCAGACCACTTCTACTGAGTTAACTTTTCTAAGTGATTTTTTGCCCAACGGCTGGCCGGGGCGTTTTAACATCGAAGTACCGGAGCACCAATGTTTACTTTTGAGTGGATAAATTTCACATACGAACGCAACTGGAACATCATCAAAATAGAATAACGTTATTTATCCTATCTACAGATTTTCATTTCGTTTAGGATCCTCTGGCGATCGTTTGGCAGCCATTATGAGTCATCTAGTGACCACGGCCTAGGTTACATTAATCAAACATTTTTGACAGATCTACACCGGGCAGAAATAAAGGTGTGATTTCGGTCTAGATAGCCTTATGCGGGGATCTGTATCACGTTCTGGAAGGCTAAACCATCCAAGAACACAGGTCCAAGATGCTGATGCAGTCATACAAGCAAATGATGGATCAGCTTTTGGCCGCTATACATGATGAATTTGACCGACACGATTTTACCTTTATCCAACCCTCCAAAATTATTTGGGATTGCAAACTTGTTTTGCTTTATTGATTGATGCGGTTACTTATTATTAAATAACTTAGAGATTTTCCTTCGTAGTCCCTGCATATTCAAGTTAGTCACTCGCACGACCTCATTCAAAGAATAACTGTTCTATTCCGGTCCAGGCATAAGTCACGAACAAGATGGAGTGCTGCAAAAAATCACCTGGCGTGTCAGTTCTTATCCAAACCGACTTTATCCTCTACATGCCATCAAATGTTCATATAAGGATGCAGTCTTCATTCAGCACTGTAACTACGGCCGGAAACATATCACAGTAGAGAAGCCGTATTCTAATTTTAAGTGAACATGGCAACGACCTTGGTCCGGTACAAGCTGTGCGAACCCCCGACGTCCCCGGGACTAGAAGCCGCTCATTTAGGTCTCAATCACTCATCATACAACGAATACGAACACAGTCGACTAAAATTAGTTTTTCTAGTCTCTGTAAATTTGGTTGAAGTAAACCCTGCTTGTGATGTGTGTTTTCTTTGCAATTTATGTTTAGGGGTTAAAAAAGGAATCTGCACTGAGTTCAGTGAACGGCATACACTAGTATCATCCGGGCTGAATACGGATTGAGTAGAGCAGACATGCAGGAGGACGTGATCAGATCCTGTAGGTTATTACATGTATTCAATAGGTTCACAGTTTTGGCCAAGAAAAGCACAATTCCAACCAAAGATGAAAAACAGCCGAGGTGTTGTGGCAGTAAACCAGCATTGGCTGAATCGTGTTCGCAAAGGGTCGGAACTGTTGCCGTTTATAATAGGCACGAAACTTTAATCTATTGCCATGGGTTGTTCACGTTTCAGTGTAGCCGTCCCGTCCTTGATAGCACATTGTATCCA
This sequence comes from Fasciola hepatica, assembly GCA_948099385.1. Lineage (NCBI taxonomy): Eukaryota > Metazoa > Platyhelminthes > Trematoda > Plagiorchiida > Fasciolidae > Fasciola > Fasciola hepatica. The sequence goes on from CANUEZ040000182.1 coordinate 15,092,215, forward strand.
ATAAAACTGGAATAAAAATTTGTTTTGTCTGATATGAATAACAAACAGAAAACAATGTCACTCGATTTGTTTCCTATTTTACAGTACTCCGGGCTTCGTTTAGCAAGCCGGCATCGATCCATAAAGGGAACTTGATCCAGTCGGGAAAGAAGTGTCTCACCCGGAATCAAAGCGGAAGTTTTTCACACGTCATGGAAAACTATTTGAAGAATAGAAAATCAATAAGCAATCCAATCACCAGGTTCAATCGTTGGTCAGAGAATATCTTATGTACGCAAAAGCATAAACTAGCCTCAATCGCTCAACTGATTTGATGCATGTGCTTTTATTCGGTCCCTTTAAAATCAGATATCTTAATCAGAAAACTTGAGATTAACGCTGGCCATTAAAAACCTCAAATCTCTCGAATAAAAAAATTATACCATCACAAACGAAAATATATCTCGATCTGAAAAGTGAATGTTTTCTTCTCACCATCGGGGACATGTGGAATGGGAACAGCGGACCTAATCAAGAATCTACCATTGTCATCTTCAGTTTTACTGCAACACATGCCAAGTAAAATTGCACAAACAAATCTGGTCGCGTTTCCCAGCTATATCACCATTCAGCTGGCTTGATTTTTGACTGATTTTATGTGCTTTGTTTTAGGTGGATAGGTATGATAACTAGTCTGTATCACTTGCATAAAAACGAGCTGGTTGACCGTGTACTGAACTCACGATCTGTGAAATAAGTAGCCGATGTATTCAATGTATTTCAGTATCCGTACTTTCAAGAATAGGTCTAAATATCGTATCAGTTTATTTAGTCGGATGAACGGCAACGAACGTTTATTGTAATGAGAGCTGTGCGAGGATGTACAAGTATTGAATAGCATCAAATCGCATTAGGAATCCGGAGAAAGAATTTTGGATACAATTTAACCACAAGGCTAACAGCATCGGCAAAAACAAGCGGAAATTAGTTTTAAAATTATCTGACAGTCATACAACTAAAGAGGATGAACAGTATATGCAAGTGCTCGGTATTTCATAACAACTTTGTGGGAAATATTTGTGACCAGGTGATGTTGCGCTACCGCGTGTAGCCTTTATCAGAGCAATTTTACAATGGAAAACGCAAATTTAATCCAAATGGATTGCCGATATCTACCGGGCAGATGCTTTTGAAAATCTGATGAAATAAGCATTTGCAGGTGCACCATGATTCGGATGGTACGTGCCCGCAAATGCCAACTTTACTGTGATGATCGAATTGCCCCAAATGAAATTAGAAATCACACCAACTGGGACAGAAATGATTTGTTCGATAAGCATGCAAATGAAGGCGTTTTTATAGGCAATGCAAATACAACGAAACGCGTAGGCACGCAGCATTCGGATCGCAAGCGCATGAGTAGTCATCATAAGTTAATCGAATGCTGTAAGTCGACAGAGTTCGATGGAACGTGTGGACTATCACAATCGATGGGCATACTATGTATTCACAGTTTGAAGTGGAATGAACTGTGATCACATGAGGTTGGTTGTGCGAAAATTAACTTTGCGTTATCGGTCACATGATTTAATGAACTTTGTCTTGGACCAAAATTCTATTGCTGAATTAATCACAGAATAACCACATTTACCACCATGACTAGCTAACTCATAGTGAGCAAGCTCATGTTTATATAAATGCCACTAACAAGGCGGTCGGAATGTCTTGGTTTTATCTATAACGTCTTCACTGCGTTCGGTTCAGTTTCAGTTTATACAACCAATAACAACGTGCATTTGTGCTCTGGTTTCCGGTGCTCATCAGCATCATCATCATCGTACAGCGTTAAACAGTAGGGCAAGCCCCACTGACCACTGCCTTTCTCACCATCTTGCACGTTGAATTAAAAAGTATGAATATACAAGATGGACAGGGAGTGGACCTATATGGGTGGGAAAAGAAAAGAATGCCCTAGTAGCCAACACACGGAATACACAGTCTAACTGTACAAACGTACACCGACCAAACATTCTGATTCGATAGAAAGTGACAACACGATCTCCACTGTTCGCGGTTCGCAGCCATATCCTTCAGTGTCTCCAGCCAACTGGTGGACGGGTCTTTTGGACCCCAACCACGAAGACGTGAAGCACCTACTTTTCCTAAGTCTGCTGTACATTTTCTCATTCCTCGCTGCCACGTCATCTGTTGACCTCCACGTGGTCTCTTCCACTCCCTGGGAGGGGCGGAGAATAGGACACGGTACGGTAGACGTGTGTTTGCAATACGTAACACGTGTCCCAACCAACGAAGTCTGCTAAGTTGGATACGCTGTGACAAAACGTTCTCTGAATTAGTACCCAATACTCGCTTTCTTACCTCATCGTTGCTTACTCGGCTATTCCACCCAATCCTAGCGATACTACGTAAACATCGATGGTCGAAAACCTCAAGACGACGAATATCTTCAGCACGCAGACTCCAAGTTTCGCAACCGTACAACAAAACTGAACGCACTGCGGAACAGTATACACGACCTTTCAACTTCAGTGAAATATCGGATCGGCGCCACAAGTGCTTCAGTCCAGCGTACGCCGCTCGAGCTTTGGATATCCGCGTACTCACCTCTACTACAGTGCTCCCGTCCGTCGTCACGCAGCTACCGAGGTAGGTGAAGTGGTCGACAACTGACAGCACCTCCCCATCGAGCATCAAGCTCGGAATTGTTGACGTCCAGTCTTGTAACATCACCTTGCACTTTGAAGGTGCAAAGCGCATGCCGAATGGAGCTACAGCTCTTGCGAGATTATCTAGAACACGCTGAGCATGTTCCGTGCATTCGAACAAGCAGACAACGTCGTCTGCGTAATCTAAGTCACATAGCTTTCCACTATCTCCTAGTTCGACCCCTACATCCTGAAGATTTTGCAAAGCACTCTCCATTATTTCGTCCATGACGAAGTTAAAAAGGAATGGAGACAAAGGGCATCCCTGCCGAACACCACTGGTCGTTTCGAACCGACCGGATAGTTCGCCGTAAACCCTTACGCGGCCAGAAGTATGAGAATACAATGATCTCATTAGGTTCACGAACTTCTGGGGCATACCTTTTCGATGAAGAGTACTGAAAAGCGCTGTTCGATCAACTGAATCGAAGGCGCCTTTCAGGTCTAAGAAAAGCATTATTGTTGGTCGGCGGTGCGTGTGACGCGTTTCAAGAAGTCGGCGAAGAGTAAAAATCTGTTCGATGCATCCTCGACCTGGGCGGAATCCAGCCTGCTGTTCGCGGACATTCCTCTCGCGAGCCGGTGTAAGACGGTGCAGCAAAATCGAAGCTAGTACTTTGGCGACTATCGGGATTAAGCTAATCCCACGATGATTACTGCAGTCATTGCGTATTCCCTTCTTGAAGATGGGAACAATCAATGACTCGCTCCATATTAACGGAATACGCTCCTCCTTCCAAATGTCACGGAGCAAGGCGGTTAGTGATTTTATCAACGCCTCACCACCCAGTTTGAAAAGAACTGGGGGAAGTTCGTCGGGACCTGCCGCTTTCCCTTGCCTTAGTAATCGAATACATGACTCTACTCCTACTTCTGATGGGGGCTCAAGTGATACCACCCAAGGAGTCGCAGTTGTTGACACGGGAGTAACTACACTAGCGTGAGGCCAGCTAAACTGTTCCTTGAAGTACTCGGCCCATCGGTCAAGCCTTTGCTGTTTGTTATGGATGGGTTCTCCATTCCTATTGCAAATCGCTTCACTGACCTGACTTCGCCGTCCACTGGTGTCACGAATAAGTTTGAACAGTCTTTGACTGTTACCTGAAGCAGCTGCCACTTCCATTTCTTCGGCTACATTGACCCACCAATTTTCGCGATCCTTCTTAAGGCTTCGCGTAACTTGTCTTTGCAGCTTTCTCCGCATCTTATTCATCTCCTTACGGTTCGAAAGCTGACGCTTTTGCTACATTATAATCAGCGACTCTTGCGAGATCCAGTGTCTTTGATGGACAACGGATCCAGGACCACAGGCAAAACCTGCTGCAACGTGCATCGCCTGTTTGATATGAGACCAATGCTCATCTACATTACTGTTCTCCGTGGATCCTAGCTCATGTGCTAACTTCTGCTCATAACGGGTGCAAACGTCTGGATCACACAAACGTTGCACGGCTAATCCGGTTTGCGGTTTGCGACGATGGCCATGGAGCTGGAGAGATAATCGCATTAAAACTAAGGCATGGTCCGACTCTACGTACGTGGACCAGTAAGATCTACAGTTCTGAACAGAACCGCGCCACCGGTAGCTTACGGCGATATGGTCAATTTGACTAAAAGTACCTGTAGAGTTAGAGCGCCATGTCGCTGTGCGACGCGAGCTGTGTCGGAAATTGGTGCTAGACAAGAACAATCGATTGTCTGCACAAAATTGGAGAAGCCTATCCCCGTTATCTGTGCGCTCAGCGGGTAAAGCACAACGCCCACCTAAACAGGCTTCTGACACGCTGAGTTTGCCAACTTGTGCATTGAAGTCACCAGCTAGCACTACAATGTCGGAACCTTTACTGCTGCGAACGAGAGTGGCGAGGGCATCATAGAACTCATCTTTCTGCAAGTCTGAGCTGCAGTCCGTTGGGGCGTACGCCGAGATCACAAACCAATTGTGCTTAACACAACTATCTTTCGAACGCCGACTGACCCTTGGAGTCTCACAGCACATAAACGACTGTTAACAGGGATCCAGTCTAATAGGGCAGCCTCAGCCTTGTCAGTCAAGACAATTCCTACACCACGTTGACCCACAGCTCTAGCTGCTTCGTCTCCTGAGGTGCGCAGAATATACCTCAATGAGATACCTGGAGCAGTTAGCTGAATTACATTGCTCGAATCCTGGATACGCGTTTCGCTTAAGCAGCAAACATCAATCTTCAGAGAGTTCATTGTGAGGGCTAGGCACGCCTGCTGACCGGCCTGCATGAGTGTACGCACGTTGAAGGAGCCGAGATTCAGAGGCTGACGGGGCTTGAGAAAATGTGAGTTACCAGTCAGAGGATTATTTCCGACACTATTTGACAGTGAATCGTTGCTAGTATCGACCGTGTTATCAATGGGAGCATTATGGGTGGATAGGTGGGGCAAAGAGGGATGGTTAGGGACAGAAGACAAAGGTGCTACCTTCCAACATTGCCGAGTCAAGGACAGAAAGAAAAGAAGCATAAAGTGGAAAAGGATGCAAAAATCAAAGATAAGTGGGAATTACAACGATGAAGAAAGAGTCCGAATGCAACTAAGCCACTGACAGCGACACCTAACCATGTCGCTCAATGTATCCAACAATTTGATAGGCGGATAACGTGGATCCCAACCTTTAAGTCAAATAGGCACTATCTGGCCAAGTGCATCGACCATGGATTTCACACCTTTCCACCACGTCATGGACTGACCACCTCGACTTACCTTCCAATCAGTACCTGCTTCGGAGAACAGTGTACGTCAAGGAAGTCTATCGGTCGACGTGCGTAACACATGCCCCAACCACCTTAACCTGTTTAGATTCAGTACTTCACTCAGAGACTGATCTCTAGTTCCCAACACCCTACGTTTAACCTCAGTATTGCTGATTCAATGTTCCCACCATATTCGGACAATGCTACGGAGACATCGATGCTCAAACACCGACGGTCTTCGCCTATATCCTACTCTCAACGCTCATATTTCTGAGCCGTATAGAAAAGAACGGACCTAACCGCTGCAGTGTGCACTCTACCCTTGACAGATATCACACCGACGCCACAAATGGAACGAAACTTATCTACTTCAACTAGAGCTTCTACTACCAAGACGAGATTGGGTGTACCGCCAACCCAATCCTGCAGCAGAATTTTATACTTTGAAGGTGCAAAACACATCCCAAACCTCACTAAACTGTTGTTAAAGCTATCTAAGAGAGCTTGCAACTTACCTGGATCTTCACTCAGAAGAACAACATCGTCCGCGTATTCCAAGTCAGACAGTTTACTGCCTGATCAAAGATCCACGCCACTATTCTTACACGAGGATAGGGCCATATGAATAATCAATTCAGTAACAAAATTGAAGAGGAAAGGCGAAAGGGGGCAACCCTGACGAACACCACTTTCTGTGGTGAACTCGGGTGGAAGTTCGCCGGGAGCATGAACTCGACTTCGGCCGTTCGCATATGTGCATTGAAAAAGAGAAACGGATTTCTCTGGCACACTCTTCAATGAGAGGCAGCTCCAGAGAACTGTGCAGTCTACTGAATCGAACAACGCTTCCAAATTAAGAAAGACAGAGACTATCGGCCTACGGAAGATGTGTCTGTGCTCTAGGGTTTGCCGAAGAGTAAAGATGTGGTCGATACAACCGCGACCGGGTCTGAAACCAGCTTGATTCCCAAACGTACACATTTCGTGGGCGCTGGATAATCGGGGAAGAATAAGACCGGTGAGCGGTTTGGATGCGATACCTATCAAGCTTATTCCTCTGTGGTTTTCACAAGAGAATCCTTCACATTTCTTGTAAATCGGCACAATCACTGATTCATACCATTCCCTGGGAATCTGCTCAATATCCCAAATATTCCGGAGGAGTTTTGTTAAATGCGAAACCAAAGTTTCGCCTCCATTCTTGAAAAAAGATGGAGATAACGCATCCGGTCCAGCAGCTTTGTGTCTTTTGAAGCAACCTATCTCCCGTATAATCTCCATTTCTGATGGAGGGGTTAGATCTACCTGCATTGTTTCTCTGGCAGGTATTTTTGGAAGGTCCACTGTTGAAGTGGGTCAACTGAATTGTCTCTTTAAGTGCTCCGCCCAACGGTCCAGGAGACCTCCCTGGGAATGAATCAGTGAGCCGTCGGATTCCTTAATTACCTCGCTCACACCGGGCTTCCGTGGATCGGTACTTCGAATCAAACGGTAAAGGTTGCGAGTATTGCCAATGGACGAGGCCTTTTCCATTTCCCTACATTTCGAAATCCATCACTGCTCACGGTCATTTCTCAGGCTCCTAGTCAGTTGGCGCCTCAGGGACCTACGCACTTCATTGAATGTGGCATCCAGAGGGACGGATCTACGAGCACCCAACACAGCAACTGATGTCGAAGATATCCATCGTTCGTGAGGCCCACTTGAACCTAAGTCCTGGGTAGCATTCGAAGCGGCATACAAGGCTTCCTTGATCTGTTGCCGGCGTTCATCTGCGTCGTGCACATCCGGCTGCATCGATAACCGTGTAGACAGCTCCGCCCGTAAAGAAAATCCTCGGCTATCATTTAGAAGCAACTACACATGAAGACTGGCATTTACTTTGCTGAGACCATGGACGGAACGTAAACAGTAGCAAGCACGTACCAAGGCGTGATCTGAGTCCACAGGCCGAGAACAAAAAGAACGACAATCTCCAATTGATCCATGCAGCGGTGACTAATCCCAATTTAGACAATCTGAGTCTAACGTTGTGAAGAAATAAGAGGACGCCAGGTCGGTTTATGCCGCTTCTTATGGCAGAAGTTCGTACTTGCCAGAAACAATCTGTGATCAGAGCACAGTTGAATGAGACGGTCGCCGATATCGATATGATCGGCTGAGATAGCAAATGGGCATCCAATATGCCTTTCGGAATCTCCCAAACAGGCCAACTGAGACGTTGAAATCCCCAGCAATGACCCCCACGTCTGTTAAACACACGCTTCGAAGAAGCTGAGACAAATCCTGATAGAATTCGTCCTTGGTTTTAGGGGAACTGCAGACAGTGGGTCCATGCACAAGCACGACGAACAATTATGGACGCTTCAGTTCGTTGCTGTTGACATGCACAGGGCCGTCCAACCGAACTGTACAAAAACGACTGCTGACTGGAATCCAGTCTAGCACTGCACGCTCAGAGTAATTCCAACGCCAGCCTGACCACGAGCACCAGAAACCGAATCACCCGACTCGCGGAGAGTGGAGCGAGAGACTGTGGTTGTATCTGGGGTGGGAAGAGTGATCACAGAAGTGGGGTCTTGTATGCGTGTTTCGGAGACAGTATTATTCTATTTAAAAAAGTGTCAAGAGTTTTAGCGAGGAAAGCCTGTTGCACTATCTGACATAGTAAGCGGATGTCAAAGGCAGCCAAGTGAAGTGAACAATCAGGCTTGAGAAGTGCATCCGATTTATATCCAACTCCTGAACTATTGCCTTCACCAGAGCTGCAATTACCCGTGGCGTTTCGCATCGATCTTATATTGAAGGAGGGGAAAGTAGTAAGGCCCTTTACAGGAAAGATACTGGGGGTTTCTGTGCGAATCATACTTCGCGGCTGGCCATACCGCAGAAGGGGTTTTTCTTTGGGAACCCTAACCGGAGCCTTTGACTCAAAAGTCTGACCCACAAGGCAGCGGGGCTTTAACCCAACACGGGAACGTTACTGAAGCACCTGTGAAGTAACTTCTTTTGGTCTGCCACGCGAGATCTGATTGTCACAAGCATTGGTTGATCTCCCTTCCTACCTCAGTTTGCTTCCTTAATCGAGCAGTTATCTGCAGTCTGACCCAAATAGGGTCCATGATCAATAATCAATCTAGCAGACGTTTTATGAACCTAATCAACCGGACGGGACATGAACCTGAATGGATGCCCGATTTTGGGAGTGCGCCGTTTACGCTCTAAATGCTGCCTTGGTAATTCCTGCAAATACAGTCATTTGGTGCGTTGTGCTGTCGTCCGATCTGCAGTTGGCGGTTGGAATGATCGGGGCTGCGAGCAGAGGTGAAGTGTATAGACCGTACGTAGAAATCACGGGGTAAAAGAAAGCCAGCGCCAGACCTTTCTTTTCTGAAGCTTTTATACTATTGCACAAAGCTCAAATCCGCCCCACACTCGATTACTGAGGTCGTGTATAGGTTAAGGCTTCGTCTTCTTGATCGAGCCCGACGTAAGGTCATCTGGCTGATCGTGGTCTTTCTCTGGCCTATAGTCTGCCGTCACTGGCCTATCGTCGGACAGTTTCTCAATACACGCTTGTGCATGAGTGCAGTGGAAGAGGTATGCCCCGTAGTCGTAGAGGTCTGCTGCACTGTTGGAGACAGCCGCCAACCAGACCCTGAGACTTGTAGTGGAGAGCCACACAAGGTCCCAATAGATCATTATCTCTTTCCTATCGTTACTGTTTTGGCTTCTATTTTTTGAAGTTTGCCTTGGTGGTTCCCCTTCCTCTACCTCGTATCTGCCACTCTCGCACGCAGGCGGCCAGCAATCCATATCAAGTTCCGGTCTCCAGAATTTCGAAAAGGTGGGAAACTCTACTTCATTCCGTCTTTCCACCCAAATTCTTTTCTTTCTTCAAGACTAGCATCAACAAGCTGGCTCTGACGTCAACGCTACCCCAAACTCCCTCGTACAGCACCTCTTTCGGCTGTGGGGTTTACCCCCTTACCGTAAGCCATTGAATGCAATAAAAATAGTAACCCAATCTACGCGTGTTTCATCTTGTGGAACCTCACAATTCGGACACACTTCATGGTCGGATAATGAGCCTTTTTGTTGAGATTCGTCTGTACATTACTGGCGCTTTTCCCTCTCTCCTCTCTTTTGTTTTCTGTTTGCATCCAGTACCTATTCTACCGCGGGCTTGTCTGCTCCAATCCGACAATCATATGCACCCATACATCAAATAGATCGTTGTGGATGATCCGTTCTATATTGATCATTACATATCCGTAAATACGTTTGCCATCCCTTGCTTGACAAACGTTCGTCCGTGTTCTTATGCAAACAGCATGTCACGATAAAAGTGAAATTGCTTGTGGTTTCTGTCCAGTTATTTAGAATGAAAACTAAATAAATAAATGTCAAGTGCAGAGTAGACAATTTATTTTACAAATATTACATGGCAATACAAAGTGCGGCAAGTTGGTTTCACGGAATGATGCGCACTGCGAGAAGGAAATGAGAGGCTCGAACATTGGCACAGTTCAACTGGGCCCTTTGATACACGTGTCCAACGGTTGCAAACAGCTCAAAATGGTGTCTCGGATTGCAGTACGTGTGCTGTCATCCACGGTCAAGATGTGACTGCCGTGGTCGGAAAGTCGAATAGCCGTGTTCGGATTAGGCTGTAAGAGAAAATGAAAAGTGCCCCATTGGTAATTTGTCATGTGTATGATTATTACACACAGCCTGCCTATAAAGCATGTGGATGCCAGTGCTTCTCACCGACGGCGAAATTCATACTGAATCATGGGTTGGTTCGATCAACGTCTTCTTACCCATAAAAGAGCATGATCAAGCATTGACTCTAGTGGAAATTACACGAAGCGATCAAGGAGAGTAGGTACCCCAGGAATTTAAGGTTGGGATCTAAAAATTGTCAGCAACACTTAGGTGCATCACAGTGCATCCCAACCAGTGGCATCTTCGATGTCATTTCATATTAAGTCAAACTACGAATGCATGTCCGAGAAATATCAATGCTAGTAGCAGTATTAAGTAGTACGAGACTTGGATTATTTGTCAAATGATTCATCATGCAGGGTAACAACGCTTAACTCACCGTTTCACTTGGCATGTTCGGGAATCATCCATCACCTGCAGAGTGCACAAACCACCGAGTCTCAACTGGGCTTTCGAACCCGAACTTGGTACGTATAGTTGCGAGCCAAACACACTAATCGCTGGGCTATTCGGGGACTGCTACTCAACCAGCTGCTTCGCGTAGACCCTACATGACATATGGATCAGACGTTACTAACCTTGGAGGTTAACAAACCATTACGTACACAGCGACGGATTACTTTTTTTGTTACACACTGCAGTGGACCTTCGAGGCTTACTGCACTATTAAGGATAGACGGCAATCAGACCCTGAGACTTGGGGTGGAGAACCACATAAGATCATATGTGGTGACGAGCCGACGACAGTGGATTACTGTCTACCATCAAAGTAACCGGTGATGGCGGAGATTTGAATCTCGGACCTCCGAAGCGGTAATCACACTCTCTAAACCACTCGACCACCACCAGGTATTGCGTGCTTCTGTGCCAATTCTACCACCAAAGTAATCGGCGGTGACGAGATTCGAACCTCTGGCCTCCGGGATGGTAAGAAAACGCTCTGAACCACTAAACCACGACCGGGAAGGATAACAAAAACTAACAATAAGCTGTGGGTAGTCAGTAACCTAACACCCAGACTTCCCACTGGTCTAGATAAGTTTCTTTTTTACATACACATGCCTGAAGAATCTGCTTACCTTCAGAAATGTAGGCATCAACCCATGTTGAACTTTGGTGTTATAGAGCTCCGCGTTAAAGCGATTCATTATCCCCGCTAAACCGGTGCGTTTCAAATATTAGTCGAAGCCGACGAATTTCTCGGGTGTATTGAGGGTGTCGGTACTAATTACTGACATCTACTCTTTGTACTGAATTCACGTAATTAAGTTAAAACAATCAGTCAACCAAGACTTTCTCCGACCGTTAAGTATTTTTTAAATTGAACTGTACCGACTGACTACACATCAACCATGCAACATCGAGTTCATTATCCCTTGACCTTTAGCAGCGATCGGCGCTAAGTTGATATGAATGAACGCATAAAAAAGTGATCGCAACAAGCAGGGTTAGTGCACACAATTTACGCTTACAAAAAGGATAAAATCGTCCCCGTCTACCGGGATGATGTCGGTGCTGCGATCCAAATCGAACATGGCAAATCGTTGTGTCATGTGACTAGCAGTCTGCGAATCGGCCAAATAGGCTCCGGTCACACCCCGCTCGGTTAGTTCTTTGATCAATCGATGCGGATTGATTCGCGCAGTTTGGCTCACGTAGATTCGAGACGTATCACGGCCCGCAGCGCAGGTAGCTGCAGGGTTGGCTCGGTCTGGTTCAGTTTTAGTCGGGCGGGAACGCACCGAGCCGGGTGGAAGAGAAGACAAAGGGGGAGTTGACGGCCGTGGTACGGTACGAATCACCGGACGTCCGACGGCGCCAGATACGGTGGTCTCGTTTGAGTCGTTCAACCAGTATTTTCCTATGGGAGACCCATAACCAAATGAAATTTCTGATGGTTAGTTTATGTAATTCTGAAGCGTCACATAATAAGATGTCAACGAAACACAAATTATTTCCAAGTATTTTCGACCAATTTACCATGGGACGCAACATTTTCATGCCATGAAAACAATCAATCCATACCTAAGTATGAATGCAGCTCAAAGAACACAGCCATAAACACAGAGTCTCAACACGCTATGAGAAAAAATCGGCAACTTGGAGAGGAGAATCACGAAAGAGCTAGACCGGTCAGGTGTGATAACAATCCGGCGGATAGTGAGTTTAGAACAAAAAATGGCCGGTGGTGGATTTGACAATCAGCGACCAATATCATTTGAACAGTATTCGTTTGAAAAAGAAAAACAGTGTTACTTGGTATCCCGTGTTTGATTGGAACAACAACCTCCGCCCATGTTTTCGCCGGTTCTCTAATGAGTTAATTAAATAGCTATTATTCTAAAAAAGGTGTTCACATGAAGACAAATACTTTAGTTATAGTGAAATGTGGTTTATACCGTAATGCAGATGTACTTAAAGTTGAAAACCTCCATGTACAACTGTTCCATTCTCGTCCCGGGTCATCAACAATGAATACTCAATGTGGTGTCTCAGATTCCATATGGTCGACACATTGTCTTGGGTTCAACCTGTATTGATCCCGAGTGGTTCACTTCATGTCAACACTACTCGGCATCAATACCATCATTGACAGTTGCCAAACCGTGACTACGGACTTTTTCATGGACGTCCCATGGTGGATGCCTGTCAGCAATAAACAGGTATTACTGACACTCCACGGCGGCTTTGCCCACTGAATAGTCCGAAATTCGATTGTCAGAAGAAAATTCGCTTTAAACCTCACTAGGCAGCCGACCGTGGCCTCAGTTCTTATCAATCTGTCGTATTTAGATGAAAACTGGGGATAGGTTGCCGCCACATGGCAAACGCCTCATCAATATGCGCAGCGAATGAGAAGGAAGCTTCTAGAAGCAACGGACATGGTTATCGGTCAACTCGTTTGGCCTGAATTATCACTGATGAATATAAAACTATCAAGGGTGGTGTACATTGCTGTAGTCAGATATGTTCTTTTAGACGTGTCAGAAACAGAGCCGTGTCAGGTGGAATGCACGCGAAGACTGTCGGTGTTTCAGCATCGATGTCATTGCAGGATTGCTCGAATAATAATATGGGAACACCGTATCAGTAATGCTGAGGTTAGGCATTGGAAGCCAAAAGTCAGTCACTTGGACAAGCGCTAAATCGAAACAGATGATGTCCAGGATATGTGTTACACATGCTTATCGATAGACTTCCTCGGCGTACGTTATTCTCCGAGACTGGTAGTGGTTAAATGGTGAGTCAATGTGGCCAGTCCATGACATGACACCGAACTTCAACCAATGAAGTTGGCCGAGTAGATTTTCGAGTTGGGATCCACAAACTCCACCCACCAGATGGTTGGATACATAAAGTGATATGGCTAGGTACCGTGATCAGTGGCATAACTGCATTCGAGTTCTTCCTTCGTATGTATGGCTCTTCATAACTCTTTTCTATTTGATTCCTCTAAGTATGTTTATTCTCTGGGCTAGGCGATGCAGCAACCCAAACCAAGACACAGAAGGGCCAGTTTGTTGTTTGGAAGAACGGAACTGGACTGAACATACTACTCACGCAACGCTGTTATCGAACATGACCACAAGTACTGAGGGTCGTAATAAGATTTTGATTGTCAAATATGAAGTAAGGATTTCTTGGACCCCGTCACCGACGGTTAGCTTTGGTGGTAGAAACGACTACGTTGAGACCCAGATCGCTACTACACTGGACAAACTAAGGCTTTATGTGGCTCTCCACTTCAAATCTCAGGGCTATAATTACTGTTTCTTCCTCGTTAGCACAGTGCGCTCTTGTAGTTGCGAGCACATCATTTCCGGTGAATCCATAAAACCGAATAAGTAATTCCCTCTTTGGCATGTAACATGAACGATTAATACATAGACAGAGAGAGAGAGAGAGAACTACTAGTACAGTGCAGAGTTTATCGAAGTGAATATCAAATTTAGCGGATAAAACAGTGTGTTCGCTAACGAGCATCTTGGTGGTTGCTTACAGCAAAATGGAAACCCCAAGAACCTAGATGCTAGGTTTGACAGAAGCCAGTAAATCCCAAGATCCCGGAATATACCCATTGCGACTTGAGAACATGCGTTCAGAAGTAAACTATTTTCAATGATCGACTCACGAGCTTCTACAGATCATATGGAGAGTGAGAATCGATTACAATCTGTAAAAGTGCAATGGATCAGACGACGTGCCGGGTAAGCAGGTTGTATATTGGAAACCACTCGTTCGGACACCAACGAACTCAATCAAATATAACAACATTGCTTATTTGCATATCAGCCATCCAGTCCACTTGGAGACAGTCGTTATCCAGTCCGAGGGTGCGATCATGTGGTTTGCGTGTCTTGCCTCACCTTACTGCGTTCGGTCCGTCTGACTTAGTCCTGTCCATTGTTATTCTATAATTGCTTTTTGAGAAACAAGCTACTTATTTATTAGGTAAGTGGTATGCATACTTCACTACATCAGTGGGTCTTTAGACTATGGGATGCACCTTTTCTGCTGTAGCTCATGTTTATCATGTATTAACAAAAAGCTCTTAAATGATTCATCTGAAACAACTGTTCTCCATCGAACGTGTTCTCAAACCCCAAAATAATGAAACAAGAATACACAATCCAACAAAACAAATCAAACTGGAATTTGTGGAGCACGAATCAACTTGTACAAGGAAATAAGAAAATTTACCATCGCGCGAGACCAAAACTCCATCAATTAGAGAAATGTATGTTCGCTCAAATTGATGGTCTCCGGAAGAACTTGCCGTACTCGCTTCGGGAATCTCATCCGCGGAGCGCTTCGTGTGAACGGCAGACGGTTCGACACCTGTGCCCGAAGATTTCCTGCGTTTCGACCCAGATACGTGATCACCTGAACTATTCTGGCTGTGCAGACAGACAGGCCGCATGTGATTGACTAGATTCGCGGACAAGCGGACCGGATGCGTTCGAGGACGGTCAGCTGCGCGTAAGCAGACCGATAGGGGTTCACCGGTGGACATTACGTGCACGGCGTAGTTGGTATTCTCGTTCCAACCGTCAGGCTGAAGCGGGGATAATAGAAGGAAAGATAAAGTTCAGTAATGATGGTGTTGAATCATGCGTACATGTAGTGTTGACGCTAAGTAGGCTGTCGAAGGCCAAACGGGATAGCGTCTCACTGCATTCCGGGATCGAGCCCGAGTTGGGGCTCGGTGAATATGCTTTTTGCGGACGATGATTTCCCACTAGCACAATGGAACCATTATTCAGTGCTTTGATGGATACTTCTAGTACTGATGAACAAACTATGCGCCATGCCTTCAGTTTTACTGTCTGAACTACTCACTTTCTATTCTTTGGAATCTCCAAATCTCACTTAACGGGGTCTTCAAATCAAGCCATTTAGCAAGGAAATGGAGCTTAGGATAGTAAAATTTTATTGTTCAATAACACAACGTAGTCGAAATCGTTGATAGGTTGTTGACGTTTCGGTCACGACGAATAAACTTCTCAAGACTGGTTTTACAAGCTTGTAACACACAAAATGTCTTTGGTGCTACCGATTTGGCCGAGTAGGTGTGACTTAGCACTAGTCATTTGTCAAACGTTTTGTCTAATCACTTTAGTTCAGTTCAGTTCGAACAACCGTAAAACATGCATCGGATGCGGCGCTTTCATAACCGCCCTGATCATGGACGGCGATGGTAAATAAATGCACTCGGAAGAGGATAATCGGCGGTAGTTGACCTTTTTAGAACACACTCAAAAGACCGTATAAAGACGTTGTTATAATGAACGATTAAGAACCGGGGCTATTTGTAAGACACGCCAATGAATAAGTGCCATTCAGTAAGAAATGCAGTGAAGAAATTTGCACGTCGCTCACATCCACATGTGTTCAGAAGCAGCCAACCATTCCTTCTCAGAAGAATTACGAACGGAACTCTCCTCAGTTAGATGCATTTATCAAGAGATTTAACTGACCCGTTACAGGCTTCAATCCCTGGCGGTTGACCCATTCACAGATCTCACCACATTTATTACGCAGCTCACACAGTCGAGGAAATGTACATTCCGATGATCTATTGAATGACTTTGTGGGCATTCATGAACAACACACAATGATGTTTCCATCTAAATGTTTTGCACTTTTCAAGGGTAGTCAGATCCGAACATTCGTGCGTAACGTGCTACACAATGTCACCTATTGGAAAATTCCGCAAAACGTCATTCACGTAGATTAATTTAGTTGACTAAAGTCGTCACCACTTCCAGTGGTCGCCTTGCTGGGTATTACTTTGAAATGAAAGCTCATGAAATATTACATCAGAATAAAGAAGGACTATAATAACAAGATCGAACTGCAAGTTGCTGTAGTTTCGACACCACTTCAACTAAAACACAAGATAACTCTCAATGCAAACAAGTGCGCAAAAACATTGCTCCCAGTTGACGCACATCACAAGTTCATTTTTTAATCTCATCAGCAGTTGGAATTGCTCGCTTCGCCATAGAAACAACAAAGAAGTAACCCGGTACTTGCAATATTCAGTCGAACTAGATGGATATGTACCGATGACATAGCCACCGATGAGCTCACTCTGATCCGAACAGGGCTAAGAAACGAGTGATATCCGGGCACCCTCATCAACAGGCACGGCATCATGAAGATCCACGGAGTCATTCACTCCATGAGTACCATGAATGGGGTCAAAATGTGTCCTCCATGCACAGGTGATGACGAGATCCACCTGGTTGAACGACGCTTAGGATGGGCCGTCGGCCGAGCGTACCATAAAACTCAACCGAAAATCATCTATCGAACAAAAAGCATACTGATCCCGCCGATCAAAGAACATGTACCTCTGTATACCACAACCTCAAATTTCAATGTGGGTGCGGAGTCACCTACATTGGTCGAAAAGAAAGGCAGCTACATAACAGAGTTTTGGAACTCGTCCCCAATTGGGTTCAACGCGTAAGTGACCAGACGATATCCAATAGCAACGATCGGCGAATAAACAGAACACCGTCCTCATCACCAGTCCCAAAATTACTGATAACGCAACATTAGGCTAAAAAGAAGAGAGCGTTTCGGATCAACTATATGACAGACAACACCTAATTGCTTAGATTGGCTAAGACAGTAGCAATCAAGAAGTGAAAGCCACTCCTGTACAAACAGAAAGAACTTCATGTGACATCACGTTCACCATGATGAGACTCGCATGTTAGTAATTTTCTTGCCATTTGCATTATGAGTTCATTTTTCATCTGCAATGGGCAGCAAAACTGTCCTGGATACACATCATGCAGTATTGTGATTCTAGTTTTCTGTTCAAATTCATCACGGGAACTAGCTGTTTTAAATTCCTCTAATCACTAGCATATTGAAACCAAGGAGGGGATGATGAGTCTGTGTGTTTACTTGGCAGGAAATCAAAAGTTTTTTTTTTTAAAAAAAGCATTGCCGACGGTGAGCTGAAAACCGGAAGGATGAAACTCAGTCATGAAACTATTTACCGCCTTCATGGCCACCTCAACAGGGAGACACAAGGCTAGTCGAGGTGTGCAGCATCGGCGGATCAGTTGGGGCAAATCATCCGGACCGATTCGCGCGTCCATTGGGAGCCAAAACACGGTCACCGAGTCGGTCAAATTACAACTCGGCAGGCCAGCCGGTGAAGGTAAAATTGGAAAATCGGAATCTGTGTTCGTCACGGGAAAATACGGGGCCAAAATTTGACGCATATAATGTGCCGCTTTGTCGAAACTGTTTGTGTCGGACGCGTATCTGTTGAATTGAAAGTGGGACAGAGGTAGTGCACGGTTGATGACGCCGTCCGGATACAGAGGAACTCACACAAAGGTCATGTCAGGTCTAAGAGCTCTCTCCTCGAAAGTCAATTATTCTATTGTGTAGCGGTAATTACCAAATGTTCTTTTTAATCCAGTCCGGTTGTTCACATGGCTGACCTATAGAGAAACACCATATTTCTCCCATCATTACATAACTGTTTCGTCCAAGCTGTGATGAGAAGTGAAGTGTGATGAATTCACTCTTCCTAGCCCCAGAATGGATGGATAGCTATGGCCAGTAATAACTGTGCTTCTCATAAATGCAACAATTATTATCCAATTTACTCATCATTATCATCGTACACCGCTAAACAGTACGGCAAGCCCCACTGACCATTACCTTTCTCACCATGTTGCAGGTAGAATTAGAAAGAATGAATACACAAAATGAGCACGCAGTAGACCCACACAGGAGGGAAAAGGAAACAGCGCCCTAATAGCCAACACACGGAATACACAGTCTAGCTGTACAAACGCACATCGATCAGTCATGCTGACTAGACAGAAAATGACAACACGATCACCACTGTTCACAATTCGTTGCCATATACTTTAGTGTCTCCAGCTAATTAGTTGAGGAATCTTTTGGACCCCAATCACGAAGATGTGAGGCTCCTACTTTTTCTAAGTTCGCTGTACATTTTCTCATTCCTCGTTGCCACATCATCTGTTGACCTCCACGTGGCTTCTTCCATTCCCGAGAAGGGACGGAAAACAAGGCACGGTACGACAGACGTGTTTGCCATACACAACACGTGTCCCAATCAAGGAAGTCTACCAACCTGAACACACTGTGATAGAAAACTCCCTGAAGTGGTACCCAACACTCGGTTTCCAACTTCAGCATTCCTCACTCGGTCATTCCATCCAATATTAGCGATACTACGCAAACACCGATGGTCGAAAACCTCAAGACGACGAACATCTTCCACAAGCAGACCCCAATTATCGCAACCATACAACGGAACTAGGCGAACTGTGACACAGAATATACACGAAATATCAGGTCGGCGCCACAAGTGTTTCAGTCCAGTGGACACCGCTCGGGCCTTGGATATACGCGTATTCACCTCTGCTAACGTGTTCCCATTCGTCGTCACGCTGCTGCCGAGGTAGGTGAAGTGGTCGACAATTGCCAGCACCTTCCTACTGAACATCTAGCTCGGAACAGTTGACGTCTAGTCTTGTAACATCACGTTACATTTTGAAGGTGTAAAGCGAATGCCAGTATATATATATATATATATATATATATATATATATATATATATATATATATATATATATATATATATATATATATATATATATATATATATATATATATATATATAGTATACCACCTTGATATCAAGCATGTTGCCAACGCCGCAATAACAAATAAAAAACTTAGGGGAAGAGGAGTACAATACAGTAAAACAGACAGTTAGTAACAAAAAATAAAATGCTGATTTATTTCGCTTTTCACCGTACACCTTTTGATGCTTTTTTGTCATTCTGTTTGCTGGAATGATTTTTCTGTGCTTTTGAGGCACGAGTGATGGACATACAGACCGCACAGTATTCATGCCACTGACTTCTATCCCGAGCAACGTCCCTCAACATCTCTAGCCTGTGACAATCCTCGTCCCTTGGGCACCAGCCGGGGAGGCGAGAAACACCAACCAAAGCGAATGATGTTAGCTTTTTCATGCCTCTACGCCAGGTCATGGCCTGACCGCCGCGTTCCTTCTTCCAGCCTTGTCCAGCACGTGCGAACAGAACACGGAAAGGCAGACGATGGGCAGGCATTCGCAAAACGTGACCGAACCACAGTGGCAATGCAGATCGATCACTTTGTTAGGAGAGCGGCCATTCGTGCCCACCACACGACAGCGCACCTCGTCATTACCCACTCGATGTTTCCACCAGATGCGAGCAATCATACGGAGACATCGGTTGTCAACCACAGAAAAACGCCGAGCATTCTCAACGCAAAGTGATTTGGTCTCGCAATCATATAGTAGAATACTACAAACCGCGGCGACGTACACCCGTCCCTTAAGAGAAAGCAGGGCGTCGAATGCATGTTTCGTACATCTGAACCAGCACACAGGGTCATCCGCGTATTTTAGATCAGACAGCTAGTTGGACGCTCTAATCCGGAAGATTTGGCAAGGCACTCTCCATTATGTCGCCCACGACGAAGTTGAACAGGAATGCGAAATGGCACACCCTTGCCAAACACCGCTGGTCGTTTCGAGTAGAGTGGCTACTTTATCCTTGGGCGATCAGAAGTATGAGAGTACAACGATCTCAGTAGATTCACGAACTTCTGTGGCATATCTTTTCGGTGAACAGTGCCGTTCTTCGATCAACTGGACAGAAGGCGCCTTTCAATGAGAGGAGAACCATTATTGTTGGTAGATGGTGCGTGTGTTGCGTTTCAGGTTGTTGGCGAAAAGTGAAAACTTGTCGATGCATCCTCCACCTGGGATGAATCCGGCCCGCTGTTTGCCGGTGTTCCTCTCAGGAGCCGGTGTCAGACGGCGCAGCAAATTCAGGGCTAATACCTTAGTGACTTTCGGGATTAAACTGATCCCACGATCAGTACTACAATCACTGCCTACTCCCTTCTTGAAGATGGGTACAACCAATGACTCGCCCTATAATAATGGAGTACGCTCCTCGTTTCAAATGTCATGGAGTAAGGTGGTAAGTGATTTTATCAACGCATCACCATCCATTTCGAGAAGAATTGTAAGAAGTTCGTCACGACCGGCCGCTTTCCCACGCCTCAGCAATCAAATACTCGACTCTTCTCCCATTTCCGATGGGGTCAAGCGATACTCGCCAAATAATCGCACTAACTGACGTCCGAGTAACTACGTTAGCACACGACCAGCTAAAGTGCTCTTTGAAATATTCAGCCCAATGGTCGAGTATTTGCTCTTTGCCATGAATAGGCTCTCCATTTCTATCGCATATCGTCTCGCTGATCGGCTTTTACCATCCACCGATATCGCGAATAAGTTTGAACAGTCTTTGACTGTTACCTGAAGCAGCTACTAATTCCACTCAGTTAGCTACCTTGACTGACCAATTTTCGCCATCATTCTTAAGGCTTTTCGTGATTTGCCTTTGTAGATCTCTTCGTATCTTATTCATCTCCTTACAATTCGAGAGCTGACGATTTTGCTCCATTATACTCAACGACCCTTGAGAAATCCGGTGTCTTTGATGGATATAGGATCTAGGACCACGGGCGAGACCTACTGCCACATGCATCGTCTGTTTGATATGGACCCAATGATCATATACATTACCGTTCGTCGTAAATCCTAGCCCATGTGCTAACTTCTGCTCATAACGGGTGCAAACTTCTGGATCAGACAAACGTTGTACGGTTAACCGGGTTTGTGGTTTGCGTCGATGACCACAGAGCTGGAGCGATAATCGCATTAAAACTAATGCATGGTCCAACTCTGCGTACATGGACCAGTGGGATCTACAGTTCTGAACAGAACTGCCCCACCGGTAGCTTACTGCCATATGACTGATCTGGCTCAGATTACCTGTAGAGGTAGAGCACCCTGTCGCTGTGGGACGCGAGCCGAGTCGGAAATTTGTACTGGATAGGAATAACCGATTGTCTGCACAGAACTGGAGAAGCCTATCCCCGTTATCTATGTGCTGAGTGGGTAAGGCACAACGGCCACCTAAACAGACTTCTGACACACTTAGTTTGCTAACTTGTGCATCAAAATCACCTGCTAGCATTTAAATGTCAGAACTTTTGTTTCTGCGAACGAGAGTGGCGAGTTCATCATAGAACTCATCTTTTTGTGTTTCAGAGCTGCAATTTGTTGAGGCGTGCGCAGAGGCTACAAACACGCTCCGCCTAACACAACTATCATTTTGAACGCCAACTGACTCCTGGAGTCTTACAGCATATAAACGACTGTTAACAGGGATCCACTCTAGAAGGACAGCTCCAGCGCTAACAACCAAGATTAGTCCTACACCACATTAACCCTCAGCTCTAGCTGCTTCGTCCCCTGAAGTGCACAGGAAATACCCTGGTGAAATAATTAGGGTAGTCAGTCGAATTATACCGCTCGAATTCTGGATACGCGTTTCACTTAAGCAGCAGACATCAATCGCCAGAGGTTACACTGTAAGCACTAGGCCCGCCTGCATCAGAGTACGCACGTTAGAAGAGCCGAAATTCAGGAGCTGATGAGGCTTGAGAAAATGTGAGTCACAAGATAAAGGACTATTCACAGTAATATCTGACAATGAACCGTTGCCAACATCGGGTGTGTTATTAGTCGGAGCATTATGAGCAGCTAGAAGGGCAAAGAGAGGTGGCTGAGGACAGAAGACAAGGGTTGAATAAAAGAGAGGGAACTCTGAGCGATAGACCACTTATAACCACCCACCCACTCGATGCAATGGGCAGCACGGTCCTGATTATACTGCGCGACGACCGATGCAGTATGGAATTTCTTGTATTCGTGCAATTTACGGGAGATGGTGGGCGGATACTTTTAGGGAGTCCAGCCGCTAAGCAGACTGCGCGGACAGTTTTCTACTGCATTCAACTCGGTAATATATCATGAAAACAAATTTACCGGTCCTACCTCATTACATAATCACTAGACTCCACAAGCACGACCGAGTGTCGAGGTGCAGTTTGAGTGTTCTGTGCAGTCCGACCGCCCGGTTTCAGACCACCGTATGCCATCGCGCGTAGTAAATGTACAGCCGGTCCAAAACGTAGTGACGGATGACTGGCGAAAATCAGGCACGGTGCGGCAGGCCAACTCCCACCAGACAGACCAGCGTGAGAGTTACGCGTGCCGGATGAGAACAGAGCTAGACCACCTTCTGAGCCTGTGTTCACTGAGCCCGACGTGACTGATGCAGTAACTGTAGACAGTGCGCCGGATGAACCGAATGAGTCCACTGGCCTTGTTTGCCCATTGAATTGACTATCGAGTAGTGGAGGTGAGGAACGACTGACACCGGGGGATACAGAACGCCCACATGTGGTCAAATCTTTCACAAGTGGGGTCTCGTGAAGGCTGCGCACAGTGATTAACTGGCCTGATCGGATGAGCTGTTTGAAGATGAAGAAAGAGAATCGTACACGATGTTACACAAATCAGGGCGTACCATTCTTGAAGGAAAGTAACGAGTGAAAAAATCTATGCTTGTTGTGGGGTGAATGGAGGGCCGAGGCAGCTTAGCAGCACACACAAATTGCTCTTAGGCGTGTAAAGAGGGGGAAGGGGGGGGGGGGGGTTGTGTAGGCAAATGCCGACAGCCTCGGCTGTGGCCAGGATGCGACATTTTGCTGATCTTGACTGTCGACCCCGGACCTTACGCAAGGCATGAAAAGCCTCGGACACGTTTACTGTGTAACTGGATTGCTCAGTCCAGCTAAGGGCGAGACGACCGATCTAGTGAACGGTTCAATTTCTCCAGTGTTCAGCTATGGGTGGTGGTCGCGAATACGTTCAGGCAAACGCATGGTCGTGCGGCCGATATGCATTGTGCCACAGGAACAAGTGAATGAGTACACACAAAAAGAGGCTTCAGAATCGGGTATTTTGCCCTTCAACCGCAAAATCACTGCTGGTCTGGATTGGAACAACATGCAGAAATTAGCTGTGTAAGATGTTTTGCTGATGACGCCTGATAATCTCTGCCAAGATGTCAACTTTAAATGGCAGAGTTACGTATAGTGGTTTTCATTCCGCTACGGACTCTCGGAGTTTTCCCCTCCATCTGCATCATTTTATCAACTAGGCACTTCGGGTAGCTATTCTGAATAAAAGTCCTTCGTACCAATCGGAGTTCCTTCCCAATTGTGTCCTCCGAGCATATTCGTCTTGTTCTGTTTGTGAGGCACTTAATTAGGTTCCTTTTCACCGTATGAATTTTTGGTAATCCACACAATCTGGGAATAATGGTTCCTGTAAGCCTAACCGTTCAAAAGTAACCGAGTCCACTATTGGAAGAAATGCAATCCTTTGAGGAACATGTTTACTCAATTGTGCAAAAACAAGCGAATCGGAAACGTCATTTATTATCGAGACGGACTGGAGGATCGAAATCAGCGAGTGATGCTGTTTCCACCTTAGAACAAACCACAGACCAAATGAAAACTGAGATCATACGTGAGAAACAATGCATATCCGGTCTTGATTTAGGCCTGAATTCCAACTTTCTTTCCTTTCTCGTATCACCGTTAATCTCTACAACTTCCTGCGTGTTCATGTGGTCCAATTTGTTCAGTTCAGACAAGCAACAAGCTTGCAGTGAGTGAGGTGGTTTTGGTTGCTATTTCCTAGAGACAGCCTCAATCGGAAACAATGAGAAAGGATAGGCATATGAAAGGAGCAGTTAAGGAACTACAAAAATTATATCAAGTGGACAAAGAAAACCCAATTCCTTAACTTGACGTAATATATTGTGATGTAATGGCGTGAGTATGAATCACTGAAAACGAGCTTGTTCGTCAATGTGTTTTCAAAATGTGCTCAGTGGGAACAATCGGACAAAATCTATACCTTCTCGGCATAATTGCAGTGGAAGGAGTATATATTCAATAGCTTTAAAGGCCCACTGCACTATTGGGGATAGGCGGCGACCAGACCCTGAGACTTCGATTAGAGAATAACATAAGGTCACAATAGGTCACGTGTGTTAACGAGCCGGACATTTACGACCGATGAAATCAATAGAAATTATTTAACCTCACAGCGTTCAGTAAAGTATTGTCAAATGGATACTCCTGGAAGAAAAGTACGAAGGAGGAACAACGTGGCAAAACTAACCACTAAAGCTATCATCCCCTGTCTGCTATCGTTCGGTGCTACCATCCTGATCGGTAAAAATAAATGGTGCCAAGAGAAATTCAGAAACTCACTGTTTGGTATGGGAACGGAGCATCGGCTGTGTATAGAAGCGATTCCTTCTCTGAGTTCAGCCATTCCCCGTATGCGTTCGCATATGCGAGACTGGCACGAATTTGACCGGCTATTGTGTATACCGGACAACGAGCCACCCTACCAGCCAGGGAGGAACCCCCGCCGACTAGTGCGCTGGATACGGCCTCGTTACTGGTTAGTGAATCAGAGGCGGAGACAGCAGTAGTACCAGTGTTACTGCTCATGTTGGTTCCTGTGCCACCGCTACCTTGTCCAGAAAACCCAATCGATCCATCTTCGCCCTGTGCGGTCTGTTCCACGCGATCCATGGGGAATAAGTGAGTCAGTGTACCGTTGAAGTTCTCCTTAGCGTGGATGGCCGTCTCGAGAAGATCGAACAATAAGCCGCACGGGTTGGTTGGTACGAGCACATGTCCTCCGCGTGCTAAGGTTTGTACTTTAGGATACAAATGAGAGTTTGGCAGGAATCTAGTTATTCATTTCGATGCCGTTAACTACTCTCGAACCAACTATTGTTTGGGTATTATATTTAATTCTTTTCCGCGGAATAAATCACCACACATTACGAACGCGCCACCCACCGCTGGAAACCATGGTACCAATCTGCACTGCTATTTCATTCTCGCAAGTAATCATCAACAGGGCACATCCATGTTTAGTTGACGATGTGGTATCTTAAGGTTTTAATTTCGGTTGGTTCTGTGCAGATAAACACAGAAATAAATGAATCAAATGGAATAATGTGGATGCAGGTATTGGAGGCCGTTCGGAATATCTTCTTAATTTGTGTAATTACTGAGTATTTCTAGTCGCATTTTCTGACTTCCAGATTTATTTTCCTGCATCGCGTTATTTGCACTTGCACACCATAATATGTTTCGTCGTGTAGTACCGTCGTTTAACTCACCACTGGAAGCTACGTACAGCTGTTTTATCCTTGTTAAGACTCACCAGCAGTGCACATCTAACGAGTCCCCACTGGGACTGAAACCCGAAGTGAACGACTGAGTCGAACACCTAGCCGCTAGGCTATCCGGGCTGGCTGTCAATGGTTTATTGAACATAAACTGTTGTTCATTGGTTTTTTCTTGTTTTTCACTTCAAGTTAGGTTCCAAGAAGATTTACATTCCATGTAAAATGGTTCAAAGAAAATAACGCATTCCGTACACCTTTCCTTGGCTTGCCTTTTACTTTATACGGGTATCTGAGATACAAAGCTTTGTTGCGTACGTTCCATAATCCTCTTCAAGACAATCGGCGGCCTGGTATTGACTGCCTATCCGTGAATGCGAATGAGATAAAAAAAAATAGCTGCTGTGGTCGGCAAAGACTGCACTGTTTTCCGACCGATCAGTAATACCGGACAGGTGGGCGAATCAATCAGTGAAGCTAACAGCTCGCTGATTCGGATTTAGAAGCGCTGTTTAGAACGTTGGACTAAGTACCTTGATGGCTGATCTAACTGATCTACGTCTATGACAGGTGTTTTAAACAGCACACCGGACTAAGTTGTATCTCCGTTAGAGTATCTTGAACGAATTGAATATTCAGGACTGGATTGGTTTTCTCCCTCCTCAAACATAGACGGAGGCAGTTCCGTTATATTCGAAGAACGGGTGTTGGATCAATTGTCATCTATGTACAGAAAACGCGTTTACATTTTGCCAATCTCACCCCGTTCATCTGTCAACGGTTGAGTTTACGCTGCAGCAGTTAGGTCAGTTATGTATGACTCGAAAACTTGATCGCTGTGAGTGGGTGACACAAGATTACCGGTATCGAAATCTTCGTAGAATTGTTCGAATCTGATATCATATGGAGTGTGTTAGGTCCCCCAGGTGGGTTTTGGAGATTCACCCACTCACTGGTTAAAGACACAGGAAGATAAAGCAGTACGTCACTATCAGTGGCGTTCTTGTATTTGCATGCCTTTCCTTCCACTCAATGCCATCATATTTAGTTCCGTCTTTGTTACTTTCGTCTTCTTGATATTTTGATTTTCCAGTGAGTTTCTAACTGAGAAAAAGCAACTGGAACCGCAACACTCAATGCGTGTTTTAAGGTTGTATCAACTGAACTGAAACTGATTACGTACAACAGGACACCCACAGGAAGACAGTTGAGATCATTGTGAAGTAAGTGAGCGCCGTCATGTTGTACAGTTCACTGAAGTTGTTCATGTTCAAGTAAACACTTCTCAGTATTTCGCATCAGTTTGTCAATAACAATGTATTGGATACTCTCGTCCAACGAGCAGTAGTAAAAAATGATGAATTCCACCAACGAGAAGGACTGCATGAAACGAAAAGGAATATTCCACAAAAAGCACGTAGCCATGAGGACCTGGATACTTACCGATAATTGTCCGAAACTCGCCTACCATTTTCTCCAGTCGTGTGCTCGCCAACATGTTCATTGTACCCACGATCAAAATGTCGCAATTGGCAAATTGCGAATCATCGAATGGCTGCAAGAAATATACGTGGATGGATCACTAAAATGAAAATCAGCACTAGTGCAGATTCTGCATGCAAGAAGCGTGTAGATGTTTCGTTATTACTAGCCACGAAAGATCTTTGATCATTAACCGGTGATCACGCCACATCGCTTACAATGGCTAGGACCTACCGCAGACCATTTACATGCGGAAGAAACGTTTCAGAGAAATTGGCGTCGGTGCTCATTTCGGTTACAGCTTCTCCAATTCCCGTCAAAAAGCTCAGAAGACAAGTGATATCGTTGACTAGGATTATCAAGGAATTTGCTTAGGAGAGAACCGAAGGCTGTGCAACTTGCTGATGAAATCAAAGCTGGTCAGAAAAAAGCCGTTCCCACGAAAGGACGTTTGTATTTTTCTCCACTGCTCCAGCTTTTCAGTATTGGTGCTATGCATGCGAACTTAAAAACGCTGTTATACTTTTCTATTCCCGCTCGCAAGTAAAAAATCTCCAATACAATATGTACAATTTTTAAATATCCATCGTTAGTTTGCCTATCGACTTCAAAGGTCAATTTGTGATACCCGATTGACTGTTCACTAGGTGTTGGTGTCATTTTAATCTACCACTGAGAACATGGTCCTGCAAGCTAGGGAAAACCCGGTGAATGTTTTCGTGAAGATTTCAATAAACGGAAAATCAGTGCCACACACTCGATGACTTACTAGGACATGTGAATACAACAAAGAAGTGTGCGAGATATATGCAACCTGAAAGAAAAGATGAACGAATAGTTAATGCAAAGATAGCTGTGAAATATCTATTATTGTACTCTTATCCATATTCTTTTCTCGTTTATTTGCTTCCATGTTCACAATGTCCTATTCAGCTGGGTTGCGGTGACGCAAAGTACGGTAGGCTGGCTGGGCTATCAACTTTGCCCGTACCATTGCAATCGCGTTTCAGTAAAAAACCATACCCAAAACAAGAATGCAATGTTTAGCTAACTCACCTTGTCCGTTTCCGATGACAATGTCCAATTACAGCTGCCAATGCCAAAACCAGCACTAAACCCACGGATTACCAATAGTCCAAAAATATCCTGAAGGACATGAAAACGACAGGATAATTTTAGCGCAGTTATACACGCACGTTAAGGATGTTTAATGTTCTTAACCGCATTCAAATATCAGCTACACGACACCCTGAGCGCGGAGTGCAACCTTGATTGTGAGCAGAAAGAGCCAGTGTGAAAATGAGTTATTGCACAACACACTGTCGCAAAAACGGATTAGTTCAGTCCTCACAACTACCTCAATCTCGCGCTTCTGTGCTCTGGTTTTCAATCCTACATTGCAGTGCAATCAAAACATACCAAAATGGCATCGTTTATGAAACTTTAAAACGCAACGAGTTCAATTCAGTTCGGTTCAAGGAACCATGAACGGGTCTTCATCCCTATGTCTCAGCGGGAACCTTAATCTGAAATATAAAATCACGGGAATGGAGAAAGCTGGAACGGAACTACAAATAGCAACATGAATTCGATGAAGAAAGAGTGCGTATACAAATGTCACTGATCGGGACAACTAACCGCATCCTCCAATGCATCTAACCACTGTGTTCAGAGAAAATTTGCAACTAACCTGAACCTTCACACAGAAGAAGGATATCGTCCACATACTCAAGGTCTGACAATTTGCCACTTGGGAAAAAATCACTGTCACTATCCTCACATGATAAAATGGTCGTTTCCAGGACCGTATCAACTACGAAGTCATACCGAAAAGAAGAAACGGAACAACCCTGACGAACACCACTTCGCGTGATGAGCCCGGATAACAGATCACCATAAACCCGAAATCGACTACGGTTATTCATGAATAGGATTACGCATGAGTACAGTGGAAGGATTAGTTCTCTGCAGTCAAGGGCTTACTGCAATATCAGGATCAACCGACAACTGCGAATCCCAGAAACCAAATAAGGTACTAATGCATCAAGTGGAATAAGTCGGGCGACAGTGAATTGCTGCCCGTTACAAACGTGATCGGAGGTTTTGGGGTATTTTATTTTTTTTACCCTTACACGACTAAGTTCTGCCAGAGGATCATCGCCGACCATGCGCGGTTGGTTGTGAGCTCAGTGCAAACAGTGACTCGCTTTTCCTGCTAGTATCGCGGACCGTAGAACGTCTGTAGTCCTAGGCACTCCATGTCTTTCTCATCGGTGCTCAACCACGTTTTTAGTTGACCACCCAGGGCGACAGTGCCATCCCGTACACGGCGTAGGGCAATGTTGGTCTGGACAGTTTGTGTCGGGCCGCCGGAGTATACGACCGAACCACTGCAGGCGACGACGTTGAAGAGGGACGGAGAGTTGATTAACCATCGCTATTTTGTCGTCTGATGGTCCTTCCTGCAGGTTTCTACTAACAATTCAACGAAGACAACAGTGGTCGGACACCTCCAGTCTCCTGGTATTCTCAGGGTCTGAGCTCCCCATCTCAAAGATGATAGAGGTTTATATCACCAACCATCACCTTGTCATGGTGTGACGACTTGCGTGCTTCCATGATCTAAAGGGCAATACAAAATGGCTTCTTACACCAAGTTGCAGTTCCATTAAACAGAGAGACCAGACGAATCCCAATGACCGGACTTCCTTGGAGTACCCGGTCTAGTTAATAACATTAACATAAATAGTACAAAAAACTAGTTTGCGTCGGTCGTCGCGTGAGCCATATCCTGCCACGTTGCCCATTGTATCGAGCAGGGTGAGTAATGGTAGGTGGGCTATAACTAAGGTCTTGCAACCTGTGAATTCTTATCTGCCGCCCCTAGCCATCACCGTCCATCGTCCAACTCTTAGTAACCCTTCTGGAAAATCGACACGCGACGGACGATTGTCATAACGAGTGGTAAGTTATTTTTTATCAAATAGCTACGCAGTTTCACAAGCTTGCTTAACCACTAAACTCCGGAGCTTTCATTACACAGATACTCACGCAGGTAAGATAACAAGCTTGCCGAGTAAGCGAAATGCGAATCAAATATGGGAGCGATGTGACGCAATTGACCGCTCCTGGAACATCCACGAGGTATTTTCTAAACAAGTTAGGAGCTAAGTTGGTCCGGGCTGCGGCTTAACGCGGCTTGGGAACTGCGTCTATCAATAAAGCTGAACATGTTCTGATGAGCTAGATCCCGATAGATAATTATTTATACTCAATCCGACCTTAAGGTTTGGTTGTCTTGGCATATGTGCCATTTAATTGAATTTCTGACTCCTAAATTCAATGAAACAAAATACGTTAACCAGACAATAGTAAACGATGCCCTCGAAGGGTTCTAAGATGCCGATGCAGAATTAAAAAAAAACCATAAACCGTGTGACTTAGAGTATTCCATGAACCATGCGCTCGACAGACTTGCAAGTGCTGCGGACAAATTTCCAGTGCATTATGCGCCTTTTAATTGTTAAACGCTGCTTCGAAATTGGGTGCCAGCAATTTCTTGGTTAATGCTAGGCAGCAAAGACCTGGCACTTGGACAGCCGTTTGGCACCTTACGAGAACTGAGTGTAAAACTACGGACTCGAGCAGCATACACCATGACTCTAACGTGAGGTCCCATCGAAACTTGTGGGTTATTTCTGTTGCACCCCAGTTCAGTCAGTTTTCTCGTACGGTTAAAAAATGGAATTTGCGTAACAAAAATATCCCCTGGTTAGAGGTTTTTGGCCCCGTCGTCTATGAAGTTTAGTAACGGTGAATTCGAACCAACAGGTTATTGCCAGAGAGGTGATGTGCCTAAATTTGATTAATATTAAGATAGTTTTTGAGATCATCGAATCCAATTCACCATATTTCTACGGTTTGGGTGTGTGTACGACAGAGCCGTCTGTTGCATCAGGCACTATTCCCGTGTCAGAATTTCGAAAACCGCATGGATATCTGCAGATAACAGAGAAGAGACACGCAGAAGTGCACACAGACTAGATAAAATGTGCCTTCTGTCTTCATGGCTGGCGTACCCGGTACTCCTCTGCCCACTCGTCTTCATATATATATATATATATATATATATATATATATATATATATATATATATGAAGACGAGTGGGCAGAGGAGTACCGGGTACGCGTACCTGATGAGCGGCAACAACCGCGAAACCGGTCGTGTGCTTCCGGGGTAATTTCGTCCACACGTCTGCATACTATTTACTATCAATACATATACATCCGCATTGAAAAAAACATTCATCAGAACGGGACAGTGATCAAAATCCCAGCCAGTGAAACAACCTCACACGGGATTCACACTCGGTAGGCTTTACAGCATGGAGCAATCAGCAAATGACATAAAGAAGGTTCACTGAGAGATAAAAAGCATCAGGAATATCCCCTCACACTGTTAGCATAAATAATTTCTGAAGAGAACTCCAGACTTTTCAGAGCACGGAAGGAGGAAGCGGACAGAATGAGCAACACGAAATCCACATACCACGGGTTCGTTATAAGCTATCACTTGTATACGATTCAAAGCGTCCACCACCGCCTGCTTGGAGTAGATATTTTGCCAGACCTTTTTCTGCTCCGTCAGTAAACTGTGCAAATAAGACGGAAAGTCCCTGTTGGAGAAACAACAGAAAACCGTTGATAAGGTATAAAATATCAGTTTCTCACTGCATCAGTCACATGGCACTGTCAATCAAACAGCATGAGCTAAGGGTTGGCAACGCAGAACCAACCCAAAAGAACAATAATTGTAATTTATGTATCTAATACTTGCGCATGAGTGCAGTTGAATGAGTATACCATAAAGATGCAAAGGTACACTACAATATTAGGGGTAATTGGTGATCCTAACCTGAGACTGAGAGTGGAAGCTCACATAAGGTTCCAATAAGTGAGGTGCGATAACGAGTCGTGCAACAGCAACTTGCCGTCTAACACTGCCTGTTATCCCAGTTACATGTCAAATAGGTAATTTTGTTATCAGTATATGTGTATATAGTGCGATAACAAGTTTATCGTCAGTTAAACACAGTATTGAAGCACTTTTCCCCTAAAATGAATTTGAAAACAGAACGTAGTGAGACTGCACCATTTACTCCCGGAATAATTTCAATGAATCTTGACTGGTGCTCTTCGCGTAGAAAAACCCACGCACTTACGGTTCAACGTCCCCGTACAGAAGATAATCCTTATAGTTCCACCTCATCCACCATAGTACAGTCAGGCGATCTCCTTGTTGGTAAAGGGCGGAACACCCTCTGCGTGTGTATTTGCAAGGTTAAGTTCCGGAGTGAAAAAATGGGACTACAAAAAGATAAGTCTTTGCGTAATGCATGGGTGAGATCCTGGAGTATGTTTTGGGCCAGGGTTAAACACGACTCGATATGTTGGTCGACGAGTACAGCAAAAAAAGTGCCAATACGGGTAGATTAAACGTGACTAATAATGAGTAAGCCATGGCGCACTGTTTTAAGTTCCCGCTTCAGATGGCTGGGCGACTGGTGCCAAAAATAGGAAAATGAACAGTTAAACAGGGGTTCGTTTACTAAAGCTGGCATGGGTATCGCAAGCTGGAAAGCTACATGGCTGAAAATTACAAGGGAGAGGTTACTCGGACTTGTAAAAGATGGTGTTTTAGACTTACTAATAATACTGAATATTTCAGTCACAGAGAAAGGTTCGGAATCTACACTAACCTAGAGAATATGGAGGAAGACAGTCGTTGAAAGAACGAATGAAAGTACCGTCGAGCCGGTCAACATCGATATTCGCGTTGGAGGATTCAGCATTCTTATCATATAAAAGCCTCATATTGTGCCAGATAAATTCGGGATTCTTAGTTCTCAGGAAATGTGTGGCAAAAGACACATCAACGCTTTTAATTTCTGCCCTAGTTAGGTGTGAGTATCGCTTGACTTCCGAACCTCGGCGAGACGTGTATGTGCGTTATTTTCGCCTTCCGATAAGCTTCATTACTGGAGAGATCACCCAACCACCGGACGTGAATGGCATTTCGATTGGGCAATATAAAGTGAACACATACGGAGTTCAATAAGTTGGAACTGTGAGGAAAAGGAGAACGACGAGAAGGTAGGGCCTTTGGCTGCTTTGAGAATGTAGATTCTGTCAGGCGAAATTTAACCTGATCCGTTTCTGGGAAAAATCCGTGAGTAGCGTGTAAATAAACTGTTGATCTCAGAAGAAGCACATTATGATCGTTTGTGGCAATGGGGGCTCTCAGTTTATGGGAGATTAGCTGAGGATATTTGGTGATGACTTTCTCCAACAGAGAATTCGCTCTTGTTTGGAAATACTTCTTGACTCGAACGTAAGTAATGGGTATGTTCCGAAGTGCCCAAAATGACCTACAGTTATATGTAAATATCCATCCAGAATGGAAACTAGAAATGGTATTAGCGAGTCGTAGAAAAACGTGGTTTTTAACTTTGAGCAAAAGGAAGCAATGTACATATTCCGATTTTCGGAGACGACTGGTGTCCAGGTTGTACTGAAAAGGAGAATTAGTGGTGACAAAACATGTGCGACTAATGGATGAAATTAATGTGATCTGTGATTTCGAATGTGGGTACGAAGCAAAATACGGAGAGACAGTTACGTAAACGCGTGACCGAACACATTCCGAGTTCCGTCTAAAGTGAGATCAAAGGGGGAGCGGAAGAAAATGGACAAGATTACTGCGCCATCCATAGCGAGGAATATGTTGGTAACGTATCACGAGGTTGATAAGGACAGTTCATTCCGGATCCTTTACACTAAAGTGAGATCCCGCTTACTCAAGTTCGAAGAGACGATAGTGACCAACAAAGGATGAACCGCCCTACACTAACAAAAAGACCGCCTAACTGTACTATGGTGGATGAGGTGGAACTGTAGGGATTATCTTCTGTACGGAGATGTTGAACCGTAAGTGCGCGGGTTTTTCTGTGCAATGATCACGGGTCAAGGTGCCGATCACTGGCTGCGACAAATAGACTGTTTAGTTGAACGATCGAGTCAACATTCTGTGATCCTGTATTGTACACTACTGTGGTAAAAAAAAGACATGGCTGTGGAGTACATCGACAGACAAAGTGGATCCTATCGACAAAGAGGCAGAACGGGTAGCAAAACGGTCCACATTGCGAGCAGTGGGTAAATATAAATCGGAAAAGTCGGGCCAACATAACAATAGTGGTGGCCGGAAGAAAGAGTTTAAAACCCACAGGCACATAGCCAAGATGGAACCGAAATGCCCTAATTACCAGCCCCCCTCCTTCCTGAAATACTGTAGTCTTATTGTATAATGACAAAGAAATATAAGGATAAAATTGGAATGTGGGTATGAAAACGGAAGTATCTTATTCAGCTTTTACAGTTTAGGATCCCACGCTTTACGTTCTCGTAACAGTTCGACTTAATTAAACTGAAACCCAAATTAGAAGAGGCAAATATGAGGAGGTCGTACCCACAGAAATACGCTTTTATCAGACTACCAGTGCCAAAATTTTCACCTGGTTGTATGACACGAAATTCAAATGTATGTTATACACTCACACGGGCTGTAAAATACCAAGAAATCCAATACCAGTATCCAGCAGTTACCTCAAGCCTATCAGGTATACTAGAAAATGCATAATATGGGAATATCACCACTTAACGCTGAACCGATTATAGCTTGTAGTCTCCGGCGCCAACCAGATCTCATGCATACGACCTGTTGAACGAAATCCTCCTGCTGACCAACCACAAGAAAAATGCCAATGCAACTGAAAACCAGAAGATAACACTCGAACATCTTTCCTGCCTTGAAATTACTTTATTTAGATCCCGATCGGTGATCTTGGGCCATTATATTGATGGCTTTTTGGGCAAACAATCTTTGTATCCTGAAATAGTCTCATCGCCACCCTAGATGAGTCAACTGTTTTGTAGTCATCATCGGTATCCTTATGTGCCCTCACGCAAACTCCGTTGTTTCGTTTTTGTTTCCGGAGGTAGTTTGGAGCGTATTACGGCCGATATTCCGTTAAACAAGACACTGCTTATCTTTCTTAACCATAAAGCGAACATGATGGTAGGCTAGTGATCTGAAGTTCAACCAAAAACATCAAAAGCGGGTTGATATCGACAGCTGCTGCAGTTCCTTCATAACTCGTCTCTTCACTCCCGGAAGCAATTTGTTAGCGGATTCCTGATGTCCACGCCCAGCAACAAGGCCTGTGCGAAAACAGACTGCTATTTCTTACGCGACGTGATGACATAGATGGAAGTGGTCAGCAATGACTGAAGATTACGTAACCCCACTCTACACTAGTGCCGTCGTGTTTTTTCTTTAAACAGAAATGCGGAATTTCCTCCATTACCAACCGCTCGTAACTTAGGTTCAACTAATTCAACCATTAACTTCCCACTTTTGCGCCCTCCTACTGATGGCATCGTCCAGTTTAGGGTCGACAAAATATACGAGCACAAAGTGAAAAAGACATGAAAACAAAGTAATAAACAGATATCATGAAGAGAAAACAATGAAACCAAATGCAACTAAGCCGCTGGTCGCGACACCTAGCAACATTACTTAATGTTTCCAACAATCTGGAAGGCGGATCGCTTGAGCCCCAACGTGGAAGTCTAACATGTCCCACTTGGTCAAGTTCACTGGTAAAAGTTTCCACACCTTTCCACCATGTCATGGACTGACCACCTCGACTTACCTTCCAATCAGTACCTGCTTCGGAGAACAGTGTACGTCAAGGAAGTCTATCGGTCGACGTGCGTATCACATGCCCCAACCACCTTAACCTGTTTAGATTCAGTACTTCACCCAGAGACTGATCTCTAGTTCCCAACACCCTACGTCTAACCTCAGCATTGCTGATTCAATGTTCCCACCATATTCGGACAATGCTACGGAGACATCGATGCTCAAACACTGACAGTCTTCGCATATATCCTACTCCCA
This sequence comes from Fasciola hepatica, assembly GCA_948099385.1. Lineage (NCBI taxonomy): Eukaryota > Metazoa > Platyhelminthes > Trematoda > Plagiorchiida > Fasciolidae > Fasciola > Fasciola hepatica. Next base: position 15,128,582 of record CANUEZ040000182.1, read on the forward strand.
ACGCTCGTATTTCGGAGCCGTATAGAAAAGAACGGACCCAACCGCTGCAGTGTACACTCTACCCTTGACAGATAATCAGATATCACACCGACGCCACAAATGGCTAACATTGGCAAAAACCAAACACGCCTTCTAAATACACGATGACACTTCATCTGATACCTGTCACCCGGTGAGATATAACTGCACAGGGAACGATGCTTATCTACTTCAACTAGAGCTTCTACTACCAAGACAAGATTGGGTGTAGCGCCAACCCAATCCTGCAGCAGAATTTTATACTTTGAAGGTGCAAAACGCATCTCAAACCTCACCAAACTGTTGTTAAAGCTATCTAAGAGAGCTTGCAACTTACCTGGATCTTCACTCAGAAGAACAACATCGTCCGCGTATTCCAAGTCAGATAGTTTACTGCCTGAACAAAGATCCACGCCACTATTCTCACACGAGGATAGGGCCATATGAATAATCAATTCAGTAACAAAATTGAAGAGGAAAGGCGAAAGGGGGCAACCCTGACGAACACCACTTTCTGTGGTGAACTCGGGTGGAAGTTCGCCGGGAGCATGAACTCGACTGCGGCCGTTCGATATGTGCATTGAAAAAGAGAAACGGATTTCTCTGGCACACTCTTCAATGAGAGGCAGCTCCAGAGAACTGTGCAGTCTACTGAATCGAACAACGCTTCCAAATCGAGAAAAACAGAGATTGTGGGCCTACGGAAGATGTGTCTGTGCTCTAGAGTTTGCCGAAGAGTAAAGATGTGGTCGATACAACCGCGACCGGGTCTGAAACCAGCTTGGTTCCCAAACGTACACATTTCGTGGGCGCTGGATAATCGGTGAAGAATAAGACCGGTGAGCGGTTTGGATGCGATACCTATCAAGCTAATTCCTCTGTGGTTTTCACAAGAAAATCTGTCACATTTCTTGTAAATCGGCACAATCACTGATTCATACCATTCCCTGGGAATCTGCTCAATATCCCAAATAATCCGGAGGAGTTTTGTTAAATGCGAAACCAAAGTTTCGCCTCCATTCTTGAAAAAAGATGGAGATAACGCATCCGGTCCAGCAGTTTTGTGTTTTTTGAAGCAACCTATCTCCCGTATAATCTCCATTTCTGATGGAGGGGTTAGATCTACCTGCATTGTTTCTCTGGCAGGTATATTTGGAAGGTCCACCGTTGAAGTGGGCCAACTGAATTGTCTCTTTAAGTGCTCCGCCCAACGGTCCAGGAGACCTCCCTGGGAATGAATCAGTGAGCCGTCGGATTCCTTAATTACCTCGCTCACACCGGGCTTCCGTGGATCGGTACTTCGAATCAAACGGTAAAGGTTGCGGGTATTGCCAATGGACGAGGCCTTTTCCATTTCCCTACATTTCGCAATCCATCACTGCTCACGGTCATTTCTCAGGCTCCTAGTCAGTTGGCGCCTCAGGGACCTACGCACTTCATTGAATGTGGCATCCAGAGGGACGGATCTACGAGCACCCAACACAGCAACTGATGTCGAAGATATCCATCGTTCGTGAGGCCCACTTGAACCTAAGTCCTGGGTAGCATTCGAAGCGGCATACAAGGCTTCCTTGATCTGTTGCCGGCGTTCATCTGCGTCGTGCACATCCGGCTGCATCGATAACCGTGTATACAGCTCCGCCCGTAAAGAAAATCCTCGGCTATCATTTAGAAGCAACTACACATGAAGACTGGCATTTACTTTGCTGAGACCATGGACGGAACGTAAACAGTAGCAAGCACGTACCAAGGCGTGATCTGAGTCCACAGGCCGAGAACAAAAAGAACGACAATCTCCAATTGATCCACGCAGCGGTGACTAATCCCAATTTAGACAATCTGAGTCTAACGTTGTGAAGAAATAAGAGGACGCCAGGTCGGTTTATGCCGCTTCTTATGGCAGAAGTTCGTACTTGCCAGAAACAATCTGTGATCAGAGCACAGTTGAATGAGACGGTCGCCGATATCGATATGATCGGCTGAGATAGCAAATGGGCATCCAATATGCTTTTCGGAATCTCCCAAACATGCCAACTGAGACGTTGAAATCCTCAGAAATGACCACCACGTCTGTTAAACACACGCTTCGAAGAAGCTGAGACAAATCCTGATAGAATTCGTCCTTGGTTTTAGGGGAACTGCAGACAGTGGGTCCATGCACAAGCACGGCGAATAATCATGGACGCTTCAGTTCGTTGCTGTTGACATGCACAGGACCGTCCAACCGAACTGTACAAAAACGACTGCTGACTGGAATCCAGTCTAGCACTGCACGCTCAGTTCTCATGCTCAGAGTAATCCCAACGCCAGCCTGACCACGAGCACCAGAAACCGAATCACCCGATTCGCGGAGAGTGGAGCGAGAGACTGTGGTTGTATCTGGGGTGGGAAGAGTGATCACAGAAGTAGGGTCTTGTATGCGTGTTTCGGAGACAGTATTATTCTACTTAAAAAAGTGTCAAGAGTTTTAGCGAGGAAAGCCTGTTGCACTATCTGACATAGTAAGCGGATGTCAAAGGCAGTCAAGTGAAGTGAACAATCAGGCTTGAGAAGTGCATCCGATTTATATCCAACTCCTGAACTATTGCTTTCACCAGAGCTGCAATTACCCGTGGCGTTTCGCATTGGCCCCTAATTAAAAGAATGAATATTGGTAAGGCTCTTTACAGGAAAAGTACTGGAGGTTTCTTGACACATCGTAGTTCGCGGCTGGCCAAACCGCAGAAGGGGTTTTTCTTTGGGAACTCCAACCGGAGCCTTTGACTCAAAAGTCTGACCCACAAGGCAGTGGGGCTTTAACCCAGCACGGGAACGTGATCGAAGAACCCCTGAAGGAGCTTCTTTTGGTTTGTCACGTGAGACCTGATTGTTGCACACAGTTCGTCTTGTCTTCGCTGGTACCTTGTTATCGATCCACTTTGGATTCAGTCCTCGGCCCCATGCACCCAATAAAGCAAGCGGAACGTGGACGGGACAGCATCCTTGGAGCTGGGGCTGCCTAACTTAGGTGGGCGATAGCTGTCTAATGAAGCGCAATGACTTCTCCCACCGTCGAGTGAAACCTCAGGTACTCCACTCCTACGTCCATCTAGTGGACGTTTTCAGACCGGAAAACTGTTTCTCTCCGTGTTTGTTCGCTGGTCTGTCCTCTCCAGGGGCATAGTTGTTAGAACCAGATGTTGCCCATCAACTGGTTTAGAGATTGGACTTCGTCTGGCCTCTACCCATTGACCTGTCAGGCATGACTGTATCTCCGGCTTAAGGAAGCCATCCTGAATAACTCTTTAGGTCATGGAGGCAAACAAGCCATCACACCACGCCAAGGTGCAGTATCATCGTGATGGCTATTATATATGTGCAAGCCTTATGTTGATAAAAAGTAGCATGCGAATGGGTGGAGAAAATCTCTCCGGAAACACACAACCGGCATCGCGGTTGTTGCCGCTCTTTAGATGTGCGTACTCGGTACTCCTCTGCGCGCTCATTTTCGTATTTGTACACTCCGACGTTATATGTTCGTCAGGATCTAACTTGAATCGTCTGGAGTGTAAATGGATACTCTTCACTGAAGAGTCCACACTTGTACTTACTATTAACTATAAATATGAGCGCTCGCACATGCAGCCTCGTTGTTCGTTGAGTTAGCAGTGACCCAAAACTGAATATCCAACAAAAACCACAGTTGTGATTCATTTGTGGACTCTTCACTGAAGAGTATCTATTCACACTCTGGAAGATTCAAATTAGATCCTAAGGAACAATATATATATATATATATATATATATATATATATATATATATATATATATATATACCAGCTTGAGATCAAACATGGTGCCAACGTACCAACAGAAAAAAATACAAAGTCGGGGGGAATAGGAGTCAACATTAGGACTATAACAAGTAAAGCAAAAAAATTTCAAGTATTTTCACCATCATCATCATCATCATCATCATCGTACAGCGTTAAACAGTAGGGCAAGCCCCACTGACCACTGCCTTTCTCACCATGTTGCACGTTGAATTAAAAAGTATGAATATACAAGATGGACAGGGAGTGGACCTATTTGGGTGAGAAAAGGAAAGAATACCCTAGTAGCCAACACACGGAATACACAGTCTAACTGTACAAACGTAGACCGATCAAACATTCTGATTCGATAGAAAGTGACAACACGACCTCCACTGTTCGCGGTTCGCAGCCATATCCTTCAGTGTCTCCAGCCAACTGGTAGACGGATCTTTTGGACCCCAACCACGAAGACGTGAAGCACATACTTTTCCTAAGTCTGCTGTACATTTTCTCATTCCTCGCTGCCACGTCATCTGTTGACCTCCACGTGGTCTCTTCCACTCCCTGGGAGGGGCGGAGAATAGGACACGGTACGGTAGACATGTGTTTGCCATACGTAACACGTGTCCCAACCAACGAAGTCTACTAAGTTGGATACGCTGTGACAGAACGTTCTCTGAATTAGTACCCAATACTCGCTTTCTTACCTCATCGTCGCTTACTCGGCTATTCCACCCAATCCTAGCGATACTACGTAAACATCGATGGTCGAAAACCTCAAGACGACGAATATCTTCAGCACGCAGACTCCAAGTTTCGCAACCATACAACAAAACTGAACGCACAAAGGCACAGTATACACGACCTTTCAACTTCAGTGAAATATCGGATCGGCGCCACAAGTGCTTCAGTCCAGCGTACGCCGCTCGAGCTTTGGATATCCGCGTACTTACCTCTACTACTGTGCTCCCATCCGTCGTCACGCAGCTACCGAGGTAGGTGAAGTGATCGACAACTGACAGCACCTCCCCATCGAGCATCAAGCTCGGAATCGTTGACGTCCAGTCTTGTAACATCACCTTGCACTCTGAAGGTGCAAAACGCATGCCGAATGGAGCTACAGCTCTTGCGAGATTATCTAGTGCACGCTGAGCATGTTCCGTGGATTCGAACAAGCAGACAACGTCGTCTGCGTAATCTAGGTCACGAAGCTTTTCACTATCTCCTAGTTCGACGTTTACATCCTGAAGATTTTGCAGCGCACTCTCCATTATTTCGTCCATGAGGAAGTTAAAAAGGAATGGAGACAAAGGGCATCCCTGCCGAACACCACTGGTCGTTTCGAACCGACCGGATAGTTCACCGTAAACCCTTACGCGGCCAGAAGTATGAGAATACAATGATCTCATTAGGTTTACGAACTTCTGGGGCATACCTTTTTGATGAAGAGTACTGAAAAGCGATGTTCGATCAACTGAATCGAAGGCGCCTTTCAGGTCTAAGAAAAGCATTATTGTTGGTCGGCGGTGCGCGTGACGCGTCTCAAGTAGTCGGCGAAGAGTGAAAATCTGGTCGATGCATCCTCGACCTGGGCGGAATCCTGCCTGCTGTTCGCGGACATTCCTCTCGCGAGCCGGTGTAAGACGGTGCAGCAAAATCGAAGCTAGTACTTTGGCGACTATCGGGATTAAGCTAATCCCACGATGATTACTGCAGTCATTGCATATTCCTTTCTTGAAGATGGGAACAATCAATGACTCGCTCCATATTAACGGAATACGCTCCTCCTTCCAAATGTCACGGAGTAAGGCGGTTAGTGATTTTATCAATGCCTCACCACCCAGTTTGAAAAGAACTGGAGGAAGTTCGTCGGGACCTGCCGCTTTCCCCGGCCTTAGTAATCGAATACATGACTCTACTTCTACTTCTGATGGGGGCTCAAGTGATACCACCCAAGAAGTCACAGTTGTTGACACGGGAGTAACTACACTAGCGTGCGGCCAGCTAAACTGTTCCTTGAAGTACTCGGCCCATCGGTCAAGCCTTTGCTGTTTGTTATGGATGGGTTCTCCATTCCTATCGCAAATCGTTTCACTGACCTGAGTTCGCCGTCCACCGGTGTCACGAATAAGTTTGAACAGTCTTTGACTGTTACCTGAAGCAGCTGCCACTTCCATTTCTTCGGCTACATTGACCCACCAATTTTCGCGATCCTTCTTAAGGCTTCGCGTAACTTGTCTTTGCAGCTTTCTCCGCATCTTATTCATCTCCTTACGGTTCGAAAGCTGATGCTTTTGCTCCATTATACTCAGCGACTCTTGCGAGATCCAGTGTCTCTGATGGACAACGGATCTAGGACCACAGGCAAAAACTGCTGCGACGCGCATCGCCTGTTTGATATGAGCCCAATGCTCATCTGCATTACTGTTCTCCGTGGATCCTAGCTCATGTGCTAACTTCTGCTCATACCGGGTGCAAACGTCTGGATCACACAAACGTTGCACGGCTAATCGGGTTTGCGGTTTGCGACGATGACCATGGAGCTGGAGAGATAATCGCATTAAAACTAATGCATGGTCCGACTCTACGTACGTGGACCAGTAAGATCTACAGTTCCGAACAGAACTGCGCCACCGGTAGCTTACGGCGATATGATCAATTGGACTCAAAGTACCTGTAGAGTTAGAGCGCCATGTCGCTGTGCGACGCGAACTGTGTCGGACATTTATGCTAGACAAGAACAATCGATTGTCTGCACAAAATTGGAGAAGCCTATCCCCGTTATCTGTGCGCTCAGCGGGTAAAGCACAACGCCCACCCAAACAGGCTTCTGGCGCACTAAGTTTGCCAACTTGTGCATTGAAGTTACCAGCTAGCACTACAATGTCGGAACCTTTACTGCTGCGAACGAGAGTGGCGAGGGCATCATAGAACTCATCTTTCTGCGCGTCTGAGCTGCAGTCCGTTGGGGCGTACGCCGAGATCACGAACAAATTGCGTTTAACACAACTATCCTTTCGGACGCCGATTGACCCTTGGAGTCTCACAGCACATAAACGTCTGTTAACAGGGATCCAGTCTAATAGGGCAGCCTCAGCCTTCTCAGTCAAGACAATTCCTACACCACGTTGACCCACAGCTCTAGCTGCTTCATCTCCTGAGGTGCGCAGAATATACCTCGATGAGATACCAGGAGCAGTTAGTTGAATTACACTGCTCGAATCCTGGATACGCGTTTCGCTTAAGCAGCAAACATCAATCTTCAGAGAATCTATTGTGAGTGCTAGGCACGCCTGCTGACCGGCCTGCATGAGTGTACGCACGTTGAAGGAGCCGAGATTCAGAGGCTGAGGGGGCTTGAGAAAATGTGAGTTACCAGACAGAGGATTATTCCCGACACTGTTTGACAGTGAATCGTTGCGAGTATCGACCGTGTTATCAGTGGGAGCATTATGGGTGGATAGATGGGGCAAAGAGGGATGGTTAGGGACAGAAGACAAAGGTTGAGCAACAGAGGGAACTCTGAGCAGTAGCCCACTTATCACTACCCACCCCGCTCGATGCAGTGGATAGCACGGTCCTGAATATCCTGCGCGACGACCGATGCAGTATGGAATTCTTTTGTATTCGTGCAGTTCATGGGACATGTTGGACGGGTACTGCTAGGGTGTCCAGCCACAAAGCTGTTGAACGATTAGGGTCCTCATCCAAAGCCTTTAGTTCTAACAAGAACCTATCCGCAAGGCAGCGGGATGGCTTAGTGGAAGCCTATTTGCTTGGATCAATTATTCTTCCACTGGTTTTTCCGACTGAGTTTCTAGCGCAAATCGACCCCCAACCTGGAGGACCAGGAGACTGGACTTTGTCTGACCTCTACCCATTGACCTGTCAGGTATGATTGCATCTCCGGCTTAAGAAAACCATCCTGTATAACTCTTTGGGTCATAGAGGCGCGCAAGCCATCACACCACGTCAAGGTGCAGTCTCGTCGTGATGGTATTTTCACCATACACGTTTTGTAAGTTTTTTTCGTATTTTCATTTGTTTATGGGGATCGGGAAGTCAACAGACAAGCCATACAGCATATGCACCACTGGATTTGGTTCCAAGCCATATCTCTCGGCATGTGTAGCCAAATGCAATCGTCATCTCTTGGGTCCCAACCGGGAAGACGGGAAGCACCAACCGAAGTCGAACTCGAAGCTAACCTCTTCAACCCCCTTGCGCTATGTCATAGCCTGATCGCTGCGCCGCTTCATCCAGTCTTGTCCAGCATTTATGAAAAGAGCACGAAAGGGTAAACGATGGATAGACATACACAAAACATGCCCGAGCCATCAGAGGCGGTGCAGAGTGATTATCTCGGCTAGAGGGCAGCTATCAGCACCGAACATACGACGACACACCCCGTCATTGCTCACTCGATGTTCCCACCGGACACGAGCATTACTTCGGAGATATCAGTGGTCGGACCCAGAAAGACGCCGAGCATCCTCAATGTGGAAGGGCCGGGTCTCACAACCGTCAAGAACGCTGAGGTCTGTGGCACCGTACATCCTTTCCTCGGGGAAAGCCGGATGTTATGGCTGCTCTGGCTCTCGTAATTCGTGATGTGATTTTATCCTCAACACCGCCACCAACTGTGACCAAGCTTTCGAGACGCTTAAAGCTGTTGACTACCTCTAACTGATCACCACAAAGGGTGAGTGCAGGCACAGGCTCTTGCCAGCCTTGCATTTTGAAGGCACAGAGCACATACCGGGACGCCTCAATGGTCAAGCAATCCAATGCGTGTTGAATCGCCTGTGCACTGTCGCTCAGCTAAGCGATATCATCGGCGTACTAAAAGTCAAAAACTCTGTTCTCTGGGAGGAGTTCAACACCACCGTTTGGAAGGCCAGATTAAGCGTTCTGTAAAACAACCCCTATAACAAAGTTTAAAAGAAATGGAGATACAGGAGAGCCTTGTACTACTCCACTGGAGACGGCAAAGGGTGGCGAAAGCCGGCCACAAGCCCTAACTCGACCTGAGGTAATAACGATACAACTCACTGAGGACTGATATACTTCTCAGGTGTACTATTTCTTAACAAACAGCGCCATTATGCAGACCTATCGACGGAGTCGAAGGCTGCGGAGTGTATGGGATGTCTGAGAGGAGTAGCACCTCTGAGTTGGTTGACTGTTGTGTCCCTTGGGGCATCCTCCATCTCCTTGGTCTCTATCATTCACCCAGCTCTCATCTGTGGCTCCACGAAGCTGAAGCATGCATCAGCGGCCACGCCGCGGCAAACCGCCCGACAGGCGGGATAACCAGGTTGACGGTTACCGAAATCTAAAAACTTCGGCGAGTCGGTGTTCGGCATGTGAAGACGGATTTTTCTGAATGGGCGGACGAGATCTACTGAACCAACGGCTACAAAGGAGAACTGTTCAACTACCTGACCCGGAATTCCAGAGGAGGCGAACGAACCGCACAGCAGATCACCACCTCCTCTGGAAACACCCTACTGCCTTGCAGTCTGCACTTGGGTTTGCAAGGGCTAGAGGTGCAACCTCAAACAAAAAGGCCGGACGGTGCTGGGAACACCGCTTCGTACCCTACTCTCGCGACTCTCTATGATTATTCACGGAACCTCAATCGCTCATCATGCTACGTCGTCCCCGGTAAGCGACGCGCTTCGTGTCCCGGCGGTCGAGATGAGACAATAAGCTGGGATTATTCGCTGCAGGAAAAGAGCACACATAGCCTGTTGGAGTGTCAGGACGTTTCTAGACGCCGACAATCAGTGCATCACAATGCGGAATCCACATGACTATGACGTAGGTATTGTTTGCCTCTCGGAAGTCCGCCTGCCCATCTCAGGTGGCCGATAAATAAAGGTCTCGGGAGTGGATACACTTTACTGGCTTTATCACAGTGGCCCGAAAGACAACTCCGGTCTCTACGGCGTCGCGTTTGCTCTGAAGGAAGCAGCTAATGATGCAATGATCTCTTAGGAACCAGCCTCATCCAGACTCGCCTTGACACGTTTTAAAGGCTCCCCGCACGACTTGACGGTGATTGCGACCTATGCTCCAACCAATTTGGCTGATGACGAAACCAAAGACGAATTTTACAATAACTTGCAAGAGGTAATCAACCGGGTTTCGAGATGCGATGTACAATTTCGTCGCAGGAGATTGGAACGCTCGCACAGGTACGGCCGATGAATCCACTCACCATATTCTCGGGAAATTCGGTCTTGGTCAGTGCTGCGAGAACGGTGGCCGACTGATTGGTTTAACCGACATCAACAGAATGGTTGTCTGCAGCACTCGATTTCAACACCCCAAAAAGCACCTACTCAAATGGTACTCCGGTGACGGTCCCACTGCACACCAACTCGACCACATCCTGGTGAGAGCCCGTTGGGCTTCATCTGTGGAGGATTGCCGAGCGTACTGAGGTGCAAAAGCGGGCAATACAAACGGCACCGACCGGGACCTCCTGCGCGCGTGGTTCAGAGTTCATCTGTCTGCACATGCTAAAGTGTCTGCACCCTCTCGGATAAACGTTGCTACCCTAGAAAATCCAGAGAAGCGAGAAGCGTTGTCACGAGAAATCGAAATCCGGCTTACCAACACAACCAACGTACAAGCAGACGAAGTTTCCGTGGAGGGGCAGTGGAACCGAATGAAGACGACAATCGAGGAAGCCACTTGGACGGTGCTCAGAAGAACAAAAAGGCGGACAAAAGATTGGATCTCGGAGAACACGCCCAAGTTGTCAACCAAAGCACACGAAGCCCGACTGGCAGGTAGTGACGAACGCCGCAGACTGCAACGAGAGGCCACACGCTCCGCCAAGGCTGATCGCAAAAGATAATGGATAGAAATAGCTGAGAAAATGGAGACCGCGTCCGGAACTGGTGACTTTGGTAAACTGTTCCGCCTTATTCACAACGCCTCTAATAGATTCTGAAAAAAAATCCCTTCTTCGTGACACGGCAGGAAACCTAATACCCGAACAGAGTAAGAAAATAGACCGATGGGTGGAACGCTTTAGTCAACTGCTCAACCGGAATACAGACCACCGGACGGACCAACTAATATCAACCCCTCCAGTCAAGTACGAAAGCAACTGTGACCCGCCCAATATCGCGGAAATCACGGAAATAATAAACAAACTGAAGCACAGAAAGGCTGCTGGGGAAGATGGAATCCCTCCAGAAGTGTATAAAGCATGTTCATCGTCATTGATTGGCAGGCTGTGTACACTTTTTGGCTCCATTTGGCGAGAGGAAGCATTTCCACCCGACCGGGGAATGTCCATTCTGTTGCCCATTCCGAAGAAAGATGATAAATCGGCACGTGAGAACTACCGAGGGATCAACCTGATCTATGTGGCCGCAAAGATCTTTGGTGCGTTGTTACTAACCCGTTTCTCCGAGGCAAGAGACCGGCGCACTCGCCCGAACCAAGGGGATTTTCGCTGCGGCAGAGGCTGGACGGATCAAATCATCACACTGTGCTGAATACTGGAGCACCGCTATAAGTTTCAGCAGCTAACGGTTGCTTGTTTCATCGACTTCCGGGAAGCCTTTGATTCGGTGAACTACGAGTCTCTTCGGACCATAATCCAATCCTGTGGGATGCCCGACTAACTTTTAAGGCTGTTAAGGGGATACCAATCGACAACTGGTGCTAGGGTTCGTATGTACGGTGAAGAGTCCCGCGAGTTCGCACTCATTACCGGAGTTAAACAGAGCTACCCCCTCTCACCGGTGCTGTTCAACTACGCCATTGATTGGACAATGCGACAGGCATTACACGACTACCCTGGCGTTCAGCTTAGCTAGGAAATATACATCTCGGACCTGGAGTTCAAGGATGATGTTGTCGTGCTAGGAGACTCCTCCGCTACGCTACAACCAATCCTTGACCGAATCACTTCCTTCGTGAGGTCCATCAGACTCGAAGTAAATTCGACCAAAACAAAAGCTTTCACAACCCATCTAAGCCCGACAATTGAACAACTGTCGATCAATGACCAACCAGTCGAATACGGCCCTTCATTCAAATATCTAGGCTCAACTCTGCTTCCGAACGGCCAGGCAAAAGATGAAGTGGTATTACGGATTGACAGCATCAAGAGAGCCTTTCTTCAGCTAAGACGAACGCTGTGAATTCGCAGTGAAATCAGCTTAAGAACCAAAGTTCTTGTTTACCGTGCCGCCACCCGACCCATACTCATCTATGGCTGCGACACCCGGCCATTAGGAGCTGGGGATACCAGAAGGTTGGAGGTTTTCGACCACTAGTGCATGCGGCAAATCCTCAAAGTCAAGTGGCGCGACAGGGTGTCCAACGACGAGGTAAGGAGACGATGCTTTGATATCGATGCGCTCTCCGTCCTCCTTCAACGTCGACGACTTCAGTGGTTCGGCCATACGCTTCGGCGACCCGAGTCAGAGATAACTAAGCAAACACTCTGCTCCACTCCCTGCCCTGGTTGGCGTTGTCACCTTGGTGGGCGGCTCAAAACGTGGACCAGTACAATAGAGAAAGACGTTGAACTTCTAGGCCTTCGGTCGATCTATGGAGCCCAGCGATGGAAAAAGGACTGGATCAGGATCTGTACGGAGCTCGCCTCCGACCGCCGCGCGTGGTCAGCAATGGTCCGTGATATCCAATGGAACCGACTTATCCTCTCGCAGGAGATAGTCGAGTAAAAGTAAAAAGTAAAAAGTAAGTCGAAGGCCGCGTGAATATCTAGAAAGTACGATCATTGGCTTCTGGAAAGCGTAACGGTGCCTTAACAGCTGTCGGAGAGTGAAGATTTGATCAATGCATCCACGACCGGTACGAAACCCAGCTTGTTCTTCGCGAGTCCGCTCATCAAGCGTGTGAAGAATGCCAGACGCTAGCTGTTTGAACGTTATCAGGATTAGGCTTATACCCCTGTGGTTGGCTCAATCATTGTGCAAGTCCTTCTTGAAGATGGCGACAACAATTGATTTCCACACAAGGAGGGAACTTTATCAGAGTACCAGACCTTGGAGAACAAAACATGAACCTTCGTTCCACCGTCTTTAAGTGGGGCTGGGGAAAGGCCATCGGAGCCCGACGCTTTATGACGTCCTATGGCTAGGAGTTCCTTGCGGATCTCCGCCTCAGAAAGTGGATTTTTCGAAACAGACCACGGGACGCGTGCCGGAACAACTATGAGAGGAGCTGACGCTGGAGGCCAGCTAGACTGTGCTTTAGTGCTCCGCCCAGCGTACAAGCCGTCGCTGCAGACCGTGGATAGGCGAACCGTTAGCTCCACAAATCGCGTTGCTCACGTTCAATGTCTTCCTACCAGCGATTTGAACGAGACGAAACAGCTTGCGGGAATTTTCCATATTGGCAGCATGCTCCACCTTTGATGCTTTGTGAGACCAGACTTGCGTTGAGTTCATGTTTTATTGTGAGCCGTGTTGCATTGTGCTCACTACCAGCTGGGATGAACTAGCGTGCATCAAGAAGGTGTAGAGACTCAGGAGAAATCCAGGTTGCCACAACAAGACGAGTCAGGCCACAACTCACTATGCCAGAAGAATACAAAGCATTCTTAATAAACGACCAGTGCCGGTTGCAGTCCAATCGCTGCTGCATCTTGCGTTTCACATGTCCACCAAAGCACGTGGACAGCTTAGTGCAGACTAACGTGTAGTCAGAGCACAGAGAAGTGTTCCAGCATCACCAGCAGTCTTGTATGCGGCTCCGTCATTTGTAGCTAATTGTGACCTGGTCTATCTGGGTCCATTGTTGACTCGAAGAGGGCAGACGTCACGTGGCCTACCGGCGATTAGAACGTCTGAACTTTGTACTGGCAAGAAACAGGCGGTAATTTGAACACAGAGCCAACAAACGTTCTGCGTTTTCTGAACGACAGGAATTGAGGCCGAAAGGGCCCCTCAAACACGCTTCGTTCGATGACAACCAATCTATTCCAGTATTCATCTCCTGCCAAAATCGACATCAGCCCATAGGAGGTCGTGTAGTTTTTGGTAGAAACTGTTTAGTTGTATCTGGGCTGCAATCTATGATGGCATAAGCCGAGACGACAAAGAAATTACGTCT